>OX465595.1:325490769-327990769 GCA_950022295.1 Bromus sterilis | reverse complement strand
CGATCCTCTTTGGATGCCCCTCAGGATAGAGTGGGTCCTGGGTGTGTGTTCCACCCCTAGTTTTGATGCCATAAGCTTGTATGTCCTGTTTGGCATTATTAGCAAGCAAATCTTTTTGCACATTAGAAATTTGTTCAAGCTGAGTTTGAACCATATGAAAATGCTTAACAAGACATTTAACATCATTAAATGTTCTTTCTAGAACACCACACAAACTTTTGATAGCAAGAGAGTTATCATGCAACTGACTTTGTATCCTCCTATTAAAATGGTCTTGCTTAATAATAAAATTATCAAGCTCATCTAAGCATTGGTCGGGAGGCTTACCTTTAGGGATGTCACTTTCAGTAAAGTCTAATAGAGAGTGTACCTCTACCAAGGGAGGGCGAGTAGTAGGCTCACACAACTTCTCAATAGGCGGTAAATTCTTCACGTCTTCGGCTTTAATACCTTTCTCCTTTATAGACTTCTTTGCTTCTTCATATCTTCGGGGCTCAGAACTAGAATGCCCCTCTTTTTCGGTGGTAGGAGTGGTTCAGGAACGGACCAATCTTCATAGTTCTTGGAAATTTTGCACATTAATTCTTCTGCATCGTCCGGTGTTCTTTCCCTAAAAACACAACTAGCACAACTATCCAGGTAGGATCTGGATTCATCGGTTAAAACAGCGTAAAATATATCAAGCAGTTCATTCTTGGGGACTCCATGTCCCGGCATAACCTTAATTAAATCACAAAACCTCCCCCAAGCTTTAGGGAGGTGCTCATCCTGCAATTGTTTAAAGTTATAGATTCTTTGCAAAGCAGCATGTTGCATATGAGCTAGGAAATATTTATCAACAAAGAATTGGACTAAGTCCTGAGGACTCTTAATGGAACCATAGGGTAGTGCATCGTACCATGATTTAGCGTCTTCCTTCAAAGAAAAAGGAAAAAGCTTGGCCACATAGAATTTTCGTATCTTCTCATCAGTAGTGAATAGGTTACCTAGCTCAGCGAGTTTGGTCAAGTGTGCTATAGCATCATCATTTTCTCTGCCATAAAAGGGTCAGCCTCGACTGTGGATATAAGTGAAAGATCAAAAGAGAAATCATAATCAGGATCAATGATGCATATAGGGGATGTGGCAAATTTAGGATCAGGAATAACTTTGTTCTTCATGGAGTGCTTTTTGAGCAACTCCTTAACATCACCAGGGTCAGAGTCGACACACTCTCTGAGTTCCCTGCAAAAATCATCATCAAGAGTAACGTAATCATCATCAAGGATTCTCTCCTTGAGTTCATCTAAGCACGGGTAACCAAAGGTTTTGCAGGTAGGAATATAGGTAGCAGGCGTCTCGGTCTTGGATTCTGCTGTAGCCTTAGCAGTCTGAGTTTCAATATAGTAGCCAAGAAAAGTAGTATCATCAAGAGTAGTGGAAGCATCATCAAAAGCATCGGACATAGTGACAGACTCAGTAGAAGCATCATGTGGTGGTGGTGAAGCAAACTTACTCATAACAGAAGGTGAATCAAGTGTAGCACTAGTGTTCAGAACAGTACCTTTTCTTGTACGGGATGGTAAGATCGGAACCTTGGGGTCTCCTTTCTTACCCATAGCGGATGATGTGCAGCAGGCAGGATACTTCAAGTAGACTTGTAAATATTGCTATGCTCCCCGGCAACGGCGCCAGAAAACGGTACTTGATGACCCACAATCGTAAGGGATCGAGATAGTCTTCGCGGGTAAGTAAACCCAATTTATTGATTCGACACACGGGGAGCCAAAGAGTATTTATAAGCTTTAACAGTTGAGTTATCAATTCAACCGCACCTGAAATATACTTGCTTGCAACGAAAGATAAGTGGTAATGGTAATATGATAGTGATGGTGGCGACAGCAAAAGTAACAACTAATGACCAGCAGGATTGAAAACACTGTAGGATAGGGAGATGGATGGTTGGGCGCTGCATGGATGAGAGTGAACATGTAATTGATTCTAACACGGGACACAGAAAAGCAATGATCATCTAGGAAAATATCAAACATTAGGCATGTATCCCGTAGGTAGTTGTGCGTGCTTGTAATAAGAACTTGCACAACATCTTTTGTCCTACCATCCCGCTACGAACGGGGCCAAAGGGAACTTCTGGAGATTAAGGTGCTCCTGTCAAAGAGCACCAGAACAAAGCAATAAACTCAATGGATACATGGAATCCTCAAATTATGGACCATCCCCTTTGGTGTCCCAAGCTGTCACCTTTAGGATCGCCGGTTCCGGACCATAATAGGTGCATACAACTCATAGATAGGATCCAGAACACAAATATATTCATGAAAACACATAGGGTTCAGATCTAAAAACATGGCACTCGGGCCCAAAGTGACAAGCATTAAGAGCAACAAGTTGAAGCAAAGAAGATAAACACCAATCTAGATGATAGGCAACATGCCCCCAACAATCTGATAAACTATTACATGATCTAACTCATCCAATCCCTATCATCCCTTTGCCTACAGCAGTGAATTACTCACACATGTGAAGAGAAGTCATGGAGGAGGGATGGATTGGTGATGGTGATGACGATGGCGACGATCTCCCTCTCCGGAGGCCAAATCAGCCTCCAGATTAGCCCTCCCGAAGAAGAACAGAGGGTGGCGGTGGCTCCGCGACGGAAACTGGAAAAGCGACTTCTGTTCTGGGGTTTTCCCGTCACGAGAATAAATAGGAGTCGAGGTAGGGCACGAGAGGAGGTGAAGGCCTCCCAGGCGGGCCCCCGGCGCGGCCCAGGGTGGGGCCGCGCCAGCCAGGCTCCTGGGGCCCCTGTGGCCCCCTCTAGCCCAACTTCTGGCTGGTGGAAGCTTCTGGTGCGTGGATTTTCTGTGAATTTACCCGGAATTTTCTGAGATACCTAAAAATCCATTTTCCTGCACACAATAAAACCATACAGGCAGCTCTGCTGAAAACAGCGTTAGTCCGGGTTAGTTTCGTCCAAATCATGCAAGAATGAGGTCAAAAGTGTTTGGAAAAGTAGATACGTTTGAGACGTATCAGATACTGCCCCAAACTCTTTTCAGGGTTCTCGACCGACAACAGGTATGGTGATCGACATTTCACGTGGAGACTCGACGACGACTAGTTAGGCGGATCCCGACGGAGGGCCTGGACCCGTGTGGTTATGCCAGTAGGCATCTGATGGTAGTCTGTACTCGGACATGTATCTTTCGATGATGTATTGTATTAAGGCAGTTGTATGCCGATTGTATGAGATGTTGTATCCTTATATCTGTAATATTGTGATATCATGTTGAAAATCCGGGCATATGAATTCATCGTATGTCGCGGTGGGACCGATATGTGCTTCGTCCCCGGATCTGGATAGAAACATGTAGATCTTGAACAGTACCGCATATCGGGCCTTACACAAATCTGGCCTGCGACATATCCGTGGCCGAGATAGTCGTACACCGAATCCTCTCACTCTGGTCTAGTATTGAAAGACATATACGAGCATTTTTTTTGAGCCACGTCGATATACACGAACAACCTTCTTCACGTGGTTCCCCGTTTGACAGTACTGCCATTGTTTGTTGGCCCTCCCATGTTACCTAGTTGGCAAGCGAGTGGTCTAGAGAAATCAGAAATGTAAGATAAAAGCAAACTTATATTAAGCGAAAGAATGGAAAAAATGACAACTGAAAGGCATTATTGGTACATGCATTTACTTTGCGCCGTCCCATCAGTCCGGCATGATTTGACCAACCCTTGTATTCCTTGTGTATATCGATCCATGATTTTAAAAGATAGAAAAATAAATGCATATTCCAAGGAATCTAAACGGTTTAAATAACAATAACATTTGCGCTTAAGAACCAAGGCTGTCCTTCAAATGATCTTGTAACCTTTAAGGAAAAATTATGAATATGTTCGCGACAATGCAAGATAAAAGGAATAAAATGCCATGAGAGCATCTACAATTGAAGCCTTCAAATATGTCATAAAACGTATGGGCGGCTTGCCTCATCACTTCTTGAATCAGATTTTGCCATCTAATCGAACGTGAAAAATCTAATTCAAACATTCGAGCAATCATATGCTCCCTACTTAATCCATATTTCGGATGAATATGAGGAGGTACGGACTCGTCTGGACACCGCGGTTGCGTCCGGCCGACCCACTGTGGCACACACCTATTCCCACAAAGACCTATGCCAGAGTTCAAAACCCTAATACGTCCTCACTCTCTTCCCGACCATTCCCCTTCCTCTCCATGAGCTCTCCCCTTGCCTTCGCCATGGACGGGAATGGATTCATCATCGAGAACTTCTCTACGTTGTTCGACGAGGACCTCGCGCTCTACATTTATTTTTGATGCTCTCGGATGGACCGGATCATAAGTTCCTCCTCGATGGTGTCGTTGGCAGCCCGGGTGGGGATCTGCAGCTCCACTCCACGTCTTATCCGTTCAATAGCCCGACATGGACAGGGCGGCAACCAAGGCAAAAAATAGCACGCCCCGCGGGAGCAGACCTGCACTGCCCATTACGTTGGCAGGGATCCTCTCCTTCCGAGACGACGGTGACGACGATGATGACGCTCCACCCGCAACCTACACCTATGCCAAGGATATTCGCCGCTCCCGTGACCCGGGGGGTGGGGGTCGACGAGAAAATGATGAATTTCTACCGATTCTCTTTGTTTATTTAGTTTAATTTATCATTTTAGTAAACTTTGACGGTCATTTTGGATCAGATTGTATGAGCTTAACCCATATATCTAGGCCAGTAGTGGGCGCCGATTGACCGGCCCAGTTTGGGTCGGCCAGACTACAGCCGTCTGATTCCGCGTGATTCAACGGATCAGATTCACGCTTACCCCTTCGGATTATATGGTTGCAACATATGCGGTATCGTTGCAACATTTGCGATATATTTGTAACTTTTTGCTAAACGGATGCAACATTTTTATTTTTAGTGTTTTTTGCAGTAAAAAAATGGTGGTAGCAAATTTTGATCGCTGGTGGTAGCATTTTTTACTATCGGTTGTAACAAAAAATCATAACCCGTCGCCACTAGTCACTTTAACATTTTTGGTTGTAGCAAAAATTATCAACGGTAGTAGCAAAAATAGACAACGGTGGAAGCAAAAAATTAAACGGTTGCAACATTATGCGTAACAAAAAAATCCTCAGGTATTTCTTTGCAGCAAAATCGTCTCACTGTTTGCAACATTTTTGGTACATGGATGCAACAAAAATTTATAACGATTGCAACAAAATTCGGGACACATCATCACCGATCACACTTCATCTTTTTTGTTGTAGCAAAAATCATTAGTAGCATTTTATATCATGCTATCAAATGGATGTGCTTAGCATTAAAATCCATTTAGATACATCTGTTTAACGAAAAATAACATAGATCAACATAATAACATTTTAGTATAATAGTAGTATAGGTAGTAGGATTTTAATACTACGGTTGCAACATTACGATGTGTCATACGTAGCAAAAACAGAGACAGTGGGTGTTGGTGGGCTTGGCCCGACCAGCTTCGGCCGGTTGGCCGGCCACGATCAGTTCCCATATATTTATGTCAAATTTGAGTGAGTTATGTACTTCAGATGATTTTGTATGGATTTGAAGGAAACCGGGAGGGAGGACATGCGGGTTGTGATTGTAGACAGCAAAATATGAGGACAGTCCGATCAATCACCACAAATGTGCTCGATTAAGTCCGCAGACGTATAGAGGCAAAATTGACAATCCAGTGTGGATGCTCTAAAATCTTGATATAATGCTTGACCTCAACAAGAAAAGACCCTACGTGTTGGACCACAACCTGGAAGAAGTGGGAACGACAAGTGATGCCAACGTGACCGACGCGCAGAGGGTAAAATACTCCGGATATGGGCATGTAAAATTTCTCGCTCTTCCACGGAAGCAAATACTCCGGATATGGCATGTAAATTTTTCCATCTTTTCGTATACTGATGAAGCATCAACATATTCGAGGAGTCCGAGTTAGACATCGTATTATTTTTTTTCCTTATACAGAACACGTGCAATGTATATATATATAATCCACCCTCCCTCTCTCTCCATAGAACACACAGAACAAAGCTAGAACCAGCTAGAAATAGCGTCCATGGCTACTACACAAGCGGTGACGCTGGGCGAATCGCTGGCGCACAGATCCCGTACTGATAAGTGGATGATGGCCGTCTTCCTCCAGATTTACTGCCCTGTAGGTCTGACTTTGAGTTTGATATACTACACCATATCAGTAGGGCTCTCTCCTAGCAGCGCCCCATGGCGGCTGCCGCTGCTGCTCTCCTACGGCGCCTACTTGTCGGTGCTCCTCGCCATCAACTCGTACGCGGAGCTGTTCCTGCCGCGCACGCCGGCGACGCTCATGGAGAAGCTCCGTAACATCGGGGGCGGCGGCGTGGGCCTAGGCGTTCTCACTGTCATGGTGATCGTCGTATTTGCTACCGCGGTCGAAGACGCCTGCGTCTTGGCCTGTTGCACCTTCGCCGTCGTTGTCTTCATCGCCGGGCTCGTGGCGTTCTGGGTGTGGCTTGCTCGCACGTACGGGGACACAGCGTTGGAGTCTTCTACGGCACCAGCAATGCTTGGGCAACAGCCTCGGCGCGTGCAAAACGATCTAGAATGCGGGACTTTCGGCAAAGATTTGGAAGGGGGGCTAAATGGGGTATAGATATAGTTGAGGATGCTAATTTGCGATATTATGTCAATTCTAGCCTCAAAGTGTGCACTATCAAGTGTTTTTTATGTAATAATAGAAACAATGAGTTGTTTTCGGATGATTTTTTTCAAAAGAGAAACCACAAATGCATGCATACATTTCTCTTACAAAATAGGTTGAAATAAAGTTGACATGTAAGAAAGGATCGAAAACGCCAGAAAATTATGCCTGCTTGAGAAATCACCAGACATCAATGCATCGTACACACTAAACTATTGTCGGAGAAGGCCAACCGCCCTCTCCCCTCGAGTCGTGGAGTGTTCATCATGCCTACATCAAGCACCGAGAATGATGAAAACAATGTTACCAAGTAGAAGGATCATTCGTCTTGCTGCCACGTAGGCCGAAATAATGGACTAGATTTTTTCACCCGAAACCTCGACATGGCAAGGGGACCCTCAAGGACCCCCTCCCCCCTAGAAGAGAGATGCAACACCCATATACATCGCCGTAGCTGGCAGCGGCGCATGCTACTTTTTGAAGCCTTAGAAATGCCACCTAAGGTAAAAAGGTTGCCAATCGAACCCCGGGAAAGGACCATCGTATGTAGCTCGAGGCCACCAAATCAAGACTAGAAAGTCATCTTCGTAGAAGTCACAACAAGACACCCGTCGATCCTTCTCTCTGAGAAGAGAACCATCATTGCCACCGTTCATCAGTGAGACCAATAGAGTTACCTCAAAACAGAAACTTCACTAATCATTATCCTTATATATAAAAGACAAAATTAACAAATGGTAGACCTAAATTCACAAAATGAAAAGGCACTAATTTCATCACCTTTTTAGCATTACTAATTCACTTATGCTTCGGTAAAACTCCCCTAAACACATCAACGGATGAGATCTTCCCATACCTTTTAGGATGGTATTTCTTTAAAACTAGATGGTACGGCACGATCTGTTGCGCCTGTTATAATCGCATTGGATCTCAAATAACTTATTTGCCATCTTTTCAGCTTGATCTCACTTAAAAGCTGTTGGACAAAGCTTCAAAATTATGTTGGTTCCCTGTTAGGTTTATGGTAAAATTTTCTAATTTAGATGCATACATTTTTGGGCAAGTTTGCAATGTAGATAATTCTGTATCTTGTGTGTTTGCACAATAAATCTATCCCCTACTTTTGTATGCAAATATCCCTCCTACTTGTTGATAGTACGATGGTCAATTTTATTGCTTTCAGTTTGTAGGAAATGAAAGCTCTTAGTCTTCATCTAAGAATATACTTAGATATCTGTATTAATCGTATAGCTTTGAATTGGACAAAAATTATAAAATTTAAAACAATTTACCTTTATTTTTTATACAAACAAAATTGATCTGATCATGACAAATGAACCGGTACGCATATTTGCACAACCATTGATTTACAATTCATAAAAATATTTTTGAGAAACGATCAGGAATATATAGCCGCACACTACTGAAAAAATGTCTATAGCTAATATGAACACTAATGACGCTCTGTACATGTGGTGCACCACTGCTATCACCAGATGTGTCATCAATGTCCACGTTACTAATGGCGCACGTTCTTTCTGGTGCGCCAATGCTAATTTTTTCTTGAGCCCACACCCCTCCTCAGACTTAGCAATGGCGCACCAGGGCAACGTGCACCACTATTGTCTGGGATACTAATGGCGCACAATATATGCGCCATTAGTACGTAATTGTTAGTAGTGTCGTGCTAGTAGCAAAAATCAATGCGTCATTAATAGCCTATTTTCCAGTAGTGAGATCCTGAGTTGTAAATCGTTATCATAAATGAAACAAAGCATGAATGCATGCTTAATTTTAGGGAAGGATTTAGTTTGAGCCGGCCGATCAATAGCCTGCATCAGTAGGGCACCACATCTTTGGATTTGCACGATCGTGAGGCTTGCCCTGTTGTGATGCACATGTAGTTCCTTAGTTCCTTGAGTGGGGAAAATGATGTGGCTTTCATTGGATGTATGTCACCACGCAACCCTTCCATGAGGAGAAGTATTGCATGTAATTGCAGCCTGCGCCACTTGGCTTGTAGAGGAGATCCGTTGTCCCCAATCGTTGTTGCTCAGCCGGTGAACCGGCCTCTATCCTACAAGAGCCTAGAGTTTCTGTCACGTTGGAGGTAGAGGAAGAAGAAAGCGAACGAGAGGTGTGTGGTGCGTTCAACGATCCTGTGAGGGTCCTTATAAATAGATGGTGCCGAATAGGGAAGCGAAGCACACATTTTAAATGTGGGGCATCATAGTGTGATTCTTGACCGCCAAGCTTGTTTAATGTCGACATGCGACAGATGGCTAGTCATCACATCGCATCTCTCTGGAATTGAACAGGAGCTGAGTCCGGAGCTGTAGGACGCGGAGTCGTCCATCTCTTCTGTGAACGTTCACGTCAGATCTAGCTAGGCATCAATGCCGGACGCAATGGTCGGTCACGCATGCGCTCGACCAGTATCCAATGCCGGCGACCTCCATGAATGCGCGATCAACGCTTCGTACACGAGGAGGATTTTTGGCGCGAAGAGATTTTGGATGGGACCTAGGTGTCGAGCGAGGGCATTTCCGCGATCTGAACTCCCGCAAAGCCACTTAGTTTGGATTAGATAGATTAGCGGGAAAACAGTCAGCTGGTTGACATTGAAAATAAATCAATTATACCATGCTAATCGTGTTGCATCATTTTTCACCGGGCTAACCACGTTGTATCGTCGCCCATGTCAGGCGTATGCCTTCGTTTTGAGGACATCAGCCAAAACTCCAGGGAGTCCACCAGGTCAGGTGCCACACCTTGTCACCAAAACATTCGACCTGTCCTTTAATTTCTTATTTGAAATGTGAGCTAACAAACGTCAGTATTGGCCCACAAACCAGTGACACATGAGCAGCAGAGGGCCTCAGCGAGCGCATAGACATCTATGTCATGCATGCTGATACGGAAAAAATACTTGTAAGAAAATTTTGTTTTGCGGTTAAAAAGAAAAGTTAACTTGCCGCCGAAGGGAATCGAACCCAGGCGTGTTGGGATTAAACATAATTATGAGAGGTTTATATAGTTGACGATCACACGATTTTTTCCTTTCTCTTTTTTTCTTCTCTTCTCTGATTTTCGTTCTTTTTTTTGTGCTTATGGATTTTTCTTCCATCCCCTTTTCAATTTTTTTTCTTCAATCCACTTATTTTCCTACACAATTTTTCATTGAATACGTTTCTTATGAAAAAAAGATGTCGAAAACCAAAAGGACAAATAATTGAATTCAAGACCTCATGTTTGAGGTCCAAATCTATCAACAAATTAGGCTAATGTGATGGTAGTTTTTTTTCCATTCAGGAAAAATTATCTTCGTCTTTTTGTGTAAATTATTACACATGCGACGTGTATATTACCATGATATTTACACAAAACTTGCAGGTATGTTTCTTACAACTTTTTCTCCATGGTTTCAAAAAATTATTACAGTGTTAGCAGGTGAGTTATAAGCTTTAAGGTGCACAAAATACCAGGCTATTTGTACGGAAGTTATCATGGGTATGTTTTCTCAAATTTATGAATATCTTTCAATTTCTCAAAAAATGTAACTTTTTTAGTGATTACTTTTGAGAATCTAAAAAATAAATCAAATCCATGAATATTATTTAAAATTGTTTAATTTTTTTCAAACTGGTGAACCTTTGGTGGCCAACAGGAGCAAGGTTGTCGCCTAGTTAATATGATCCCTTGAATTGGTCATAGAAGCTGGTGAAATAATGTTGGGCCATTTGACAGATATTTGAAGGAAAAAAAATTAAAATAGCTACTTAAAATGTTATTTTGGTACCCAAATAATATTAAATTTTTTGAAACGGTTTACAAAGAATAATAAGTTCAGAACTAAGAAAAATGAATTAGCAAACAAAACAGAAAAACTACAAATAAAAAGAATAGAAAAGAAAATTAGGCCATGGCCAAACTAGGCGACGGCATAACTCCCATCCTGCGCTTGTTAGGCCGGCCAAACCACTCACAGATTTGGAAAAGGCTAATTGATTCAGAAAATATCGCCATTTAAAAAATATCCCTTTTTAAAGTTTATTCACAAATTTAAAACAAGTTTGGATAGTTTCAAGTAACGTTCAATCTTGAACAAAATTGGAATTAAAAAATGTTCATTTTTTTGAAAAAATCATCGCAAAAGCAAAAAATAATCAAAGAAATGCAGAAAATGATTTCAATTTCCAATCGTATTTGTAAGATTTTTGAAATTTAAAACTTGTTAGTGTTTACTATAAAACGTTCGAAAACTTCAAAACATGTACATCAGAAATATTTTGAGTGCTCGTTTTAAAAATGGTTTTGTTTTTTGACATTCTGAGGATTTTTTAACATTTTTTGACATTTATGTATAATTTTGAATACTGTGAATATTTATATTTTTTGAATGAAACTAAAAAATATAAAGTTTTTTTTATAATTTTGTACAAATATTTAAACAATAAATACATCAACAATGAATAAAAGAGAAACACCGTCTTTTTTATCTTCAAGTATGTGAAGTCCTACTATTATATCACTAATCAAGCAGTGGCTCATTGGTACGCCTGGCTAGTTATTTACCAACAGACCTGAATTTGATCCCTTCTTTTCCCTTTTGATTCTCTTTCACTTCTTAAAATGGGCCGGTCGTTATTGCATCTGCTTACACATATGCCATATATGTTTTGGTTACGATTTATTAAATATTATATTGCCTTTTATACATTTTGTACAGGGTTGCACCGAAGCGGCGCTCTTACTAATTTCATACTGTAAATTTTCAAAAAAGAAAAACTAATTTCATACTGCAAGAGTTGTGCGAAAGCTATTTCTAGCCTACTACGAGACAATGCTTTGTCTTGCAAGAGGCGAGCATGACATGGGCCAGCTAAACAGGAGAGCAGCTATCTGAGAAGTACTCATTTCAGAAAAGGGCTTTCCTTTTTAGCTTGCATGTGCCTCTAAATAATGCAAGAGGCAAGCAACTACATGTGCCTCTAAAAAAGAGAAATATACTTTTTTTTAGAGGAACAATCTTGCCTCTCGTGGAGGCACATGTTTATTTCCGCTAGAGGTGTGACACCCTGGTTTTTTGCCCTCTTTTGTTTGCAAATTTTGATTGCTGATTTTTTGGATTTGGAGTTTAATTGCCTGAGTTTTTCAGCTCTTTGGCCTTGATCACTTGGGCCTGATTTCTTTTTAGGCCAAGTGACCTCTGAACCCCTCACCCCTCATGGCTATGGTCAAGCTTTGATTATCCAAACCCTTGCCATATTTTTATTCCCCAAGAAATTCCTTTTTCATTAAGGGAATTAGCTCTTTTCCCCCTCCTTTTTGAAGCTAGCCTCACCTCTGCTCCTCCTATTGCCCTGAAAATTTTTGTGCTGAACAATGGCGTCATGCCTCATGATGCTGCAAAAACATGAGCAAGTTTAGTACAAAAATAATCCTGTAGAAATTCATTTCCATTTCTGACCAGAGAGGCACTTTGTGAAGCAAGTACCCTGTAGACTTGTCCATTTGCTCTGAAATATTTACCACATATGCACCCTCCTTGATAACCTAGGCACACAAAATTTCATCCCCAAAAGCCTAGCCAAACTCCCTGGAGAAAATCTCAAAGTTTCTTGCAGAAAACTTCTTTTGAAGCTGGCAAGTGCCTGAGCCCACCTGCAAGCCTCCCAACCCCTCCCCCGTGCTACTGGACGTTGGTTACACGCCAAGGACGCCCTCAGTGCACGTGTGCTGCCGGCCACAGGCGTGCTCTGGCCATGGTCGTGCGGTCGCCATCACGGGCACGCCTCACCCCGAGCGCCCGCGGCCGTTTGCCCGTGTCTGTAGCCTCCGTGGCACACCCGTGCTCCACCTGCCTCGCCCAAAGCCCCGCCGCGCGCCGGAGACCTAGTCGTCGTCGCCATGATTGCTTCAGGAGGCACGTGGGATGGCCACTATGGCCAGCACGCCTCCGTTTGACCCGTGGCTGCATCCGCGTGTCCGTAGCATCGCCGCACCCCCCGTGCGCCACCTGCCCCTCAAAGCCGCGCCGCCCGCCACCCCTTTCGTCGACTCAGGACGCCGCAGCGCCATGGCTGCTGCCGCCCCTGCTTTCCGTCGATGTAGGCCATTGGGGAACGCACGCACGCGCTCTGCGCCTCCACTAGAACCTCCAAGAGCCACCGGGAACAACCCGAGCTTATCCACGCGAGCACTGCTTCAACATCTTCCTCTCGGCGGCGACCTTGACGGAATCCAGAGCCCCCCTATAAATTGGCCCTCGCCCTCCGCTTCCAGGCACCACAACCCACCCCGCACTACTCCTAGAGAGCTCAAACGCAGAGGAGACCGGCCGGGGAGGCCCCTGGTCGGAGATTGCACCGGAGCACCGCCGCCACCGTAGCTGGACAAGAAGCTAACCAAGCCGTCCGGCCACCGTTCGCGAAGTTCCGGGTACGTGGCTGCTCGTCATGACCCTCTGCGTCCCTTCCCCTATCCCTAGGTCACTCCCGAGGCCTCCTCGCTGGCGAACCACCGTCGCCGGAGCCGCGGCCTCTGACCCTGACCCCACCAGTCAGCCACCCTAGCCCCTCTGAACCGGTATAAGTGGAGACGCCCGCGCTGGTTTACGCCTTCGACGTGGCCTGCTCCAGTTATTTTCTGAAAATTCATTTTAAATCTATTTAAAATGAATATTTCACCAAATTTTGACCACTCATAACTCCTAAACCACAAGGCCAAATGAGTTGATTCTTTTTGCTAAATTTTTGTCTTGAGCTCCTCTTCAAGTTGGCAAAGTTTGGGAGCTTAACTCTCTGTTTAGGTCCACTGGGCAGAAGGAAAGTGCTTTGGACTTATATTGCTTTGCCACTTGTTTTTATTTTTCGGAAAGTGACCAAGTGCTTGCAGGAGACCAGGAGTTCAAGGACACTCCATTTGACCAAGGCAAGCCATAACAATCTGGTCATGAGGAGCTTGAGTTGCCATTTGATAATTTGGATCGTTAACTTGGATTTTTCTTGCCTTTAATTTGCTTGCTAATAAAGTTAACCAAACTATGCTAAGTGAAATGTTATAATCATGCCATGCCCACTGATCATTATCATCCCATCCTAGTACATATTATCACCATGCTCTTATGCCGGAATTATTCATGTGATGATCATGTTCATACTTGGATGCCATGTTTAGTTAGTTCATAGCATGTCATGCTAGTTGTTGCACCTGCTTGATGGTAGTATCATGTTCATGCCATGTTGCTATGTATCTTCCTTGTCGTAGAACTAAGCACTGGAATCTAATGAACATAATAACCGTTGACCAAGTGCCACCGAACCGAGCTTCATCCGTGAAGCCACATTTGTCTGTATGGGCGGGCCTTAACTTGGGCTATTGTTGTGCCTTCTACTGGTATCACCAAAGAGGGGAGGTTATGCACGCACGCTACCCTGATCAGGTAGGTGGTGATAATCTCAACATCCAGAGTTATTTACCCGGGAGTCCCCGTTCGGGACTGTATTTGCCACATGGTGGTCGTTTGCCAATAGGTTGGCCGGTGTCTAGAGGACACAGGGATACCCAAGACAGTGTGTCGGTGATACCGTAGGGAGGTTACGCGGTAGGCAGGTTTCGTTGGAGAAGTCCTAGCCCACTCTTGCGGAACGAGTTCCAAGGATCCTGTGGGACAAGTTCCGGAGTGCTGGGTGGAGGAAGAACTCCATAATGTGGGTAACGTGCACAAACTCTGCAGAGTCACAATATATTCGAATAGCTGAGTCCTCGTTCATGGGACACAGTTTGTACTAGGTCACACGATGGTCAACACCAACCTGTTTAATAATAATAATGACGCTGAGTTGCTGGTCATGTAATGACCGGATCGGTTGGGTTGTAACAGAGGACACCTAACCCGTTAAATGGTCATCCGTATGATGATTGGTCACGAGATGACCCGGATACCGAGTCGGGATGACTCGGAGGTAAGCGGCACGGTCATGTGGTGACCGTGAGTTATCCTGATAACTTTCCATGCTTGCCATGTTATTGTTTGCATTCTTGCCATACTATTGTTTTCCTGATGACTTGGCTGTTATGAGCTTGCAAGTACATTCAATGTACTGACCTGGCGTGTCATGCCAGATGCAGGAGGAGCCGTATCTGAAGAGTTGGCTGAGACGTACTTTGCGAACTAGGCCGTGTCCCAGCAGTGTCCTTGTGGAGTGGAGCTCCATCACCCCGTTATTCCGCTGCCGTAGAGTTCTTCGTAGATCGTATTGAGGCCCTGAGTTGTGACATAAATAATGTTGATAGTGTTGTCGCACGAGATGTGCCGCCATGCCTCGTAGCAGTTTGTATCCCCGAACCTTTGTACATGTATAATTATTAATGAAGCGGCTGTATCTGTACCAATATGTTGTACATTGCCAGAATACTTGATCTCTGGGCTGGCAATGTAAGGTAAACCGGTTGCTCTGAGCCGGGGTGCCACAACGATTGGTATCAGAGCCACGCTGACTGTAGGACACGCTAGTCAGGCCGTGCGCTAGAGTAACGTTAGTCTAGAGTCTTGCTTGATCTATGCACCTTGATTGATGCATTGGTTGATGCATGTCTTGTAGATGCATTGATTTCTTTACTAATGGCTAACCCTGTGAGTGTAGATGGCACCCGTTCCATACCCTTTTGAGTACGAGTCGTCCCCGACAGGCTTTCCGTCGCTGCTCCGTCGAGTTTGGCTCTGACTGTATCCACAGGGAGAAGACCCGGTGTTCCAGGTGTACCGCGAGAAGCTGGCTAACTTCATGCACGAGTACCGCGCTGAGGTGTTCCTTTTCACGAGTTCCGCGGTTGGAATCCTTTCGCGTCCCACGAAGGGAGGACCCGCTTCCACCCCAGAGCAGGCTATCCTCTATGCTTCACTTGAGGCTCTCGTCGACCTGCGTCATCAGGAAGTCGGGATGCAGGTTCACCCAGGTCTTTCTCACTACCCCACTCTGGCCCCTTCCGGGAAGATTCTTTTTCCACCAAACTCGGAGTGCGACCGGACTGCCGTCCACCTCTCTCGCTATATGGTCGCTCAGGACGAGTTGATCATTAGTCTTGCAGAGGAGTTGGATCGTTCTCAAGAGGCACTCACTTCTATCAGCAGCGTTCAGTCACCTCCTCCACCGCCTCCCACCTTTACCCCGGTGCCAGCTCCACCTATTCCACCTTCACCCACACCACAGACTCCAGTTGTTCCGGTAGCCGTTCGGCGCGAGACCACAGAGGAGTGGGCCGCGTTGACTGCTACCCCTACTGCTCCTATGCTTAGATAGTGTACTCCTCCTCCTCCTCCTGAGGGAGAGTCCTCTCATCAGCGTTGCCGTCTTGACGTCCCCACTCGCAGCATGATCCACGTCACTAGTTCTGATTCCGAGGACAGTTTCGATGGTTCCGCTGACTGCCAGTGCCCGCTTCCCCACGACTAGAGCGAGGTCGAGTAGCAGTATGGTCGCTTCTATCGTTATGCCATGCATGTTGTCAACTGCCGTATGAGCAATACTCGTTATGCTATCCATGTTAGTTGTTATGTATGTTGTCATGATGCTATGTATAATTATGAGGTTGCTTCGCTTTTCATTCGGATTTCTGTTGATGATATTTTCACATTTCCCGTTTTGGTGTAGGTGACTCAAACGGACCCTTGCTCACTTTTCTCGGTAAATGGCACCACGCCTGGTTCTGTGCTGATTTTTGGTCGACCGTCCGGGGTGGATGCCTCCTTGATTTCTTTCTCTTTCAACGACTAGCTTGTGCTCTGAGCTGCTTTCCGGCCGTCTCAGGCAGTCGTTGAGTTTCTCTTCGCAGTGGAGACCCTGTGTTCTGAGCTGTTTTCTCGGCCGTCTTAGGGGACCTCTGCTTTCTTCTTATCACCCCGCTTCAAGTTCTGAGCTGTTTTGCGGCTGTCTTGAGCAAGAGATGAGTTACCCCGGCAATGCCCCAGGTCTGTGTTGTTAAGACCATCCTGGTGGCCGCTGGTTTATTTGCCGTTTTGACAAGGGATTCGGGTAGGCACCAACCACCGTCTCTTGGAGTTTCGAGTTCCTTTAGCTTTGCCGTCACTTTGCCTATTTCCCCTTTTGTGGTTTCTCATGATATTGGTGCTCTATATTGGGAACGGATATAGGATGAGGCGAGGTGAAGGCAGCCACTCTGGTGATGATGACACCCCTCGTTGTCGATCAGCCAGGCAAGATGGACTATCAACTGAGCGTCCACCACAGGCACCGACCCCAGATCGGATCATAGGGATGTTTGAGGAAAGAAGGAATCAGGAACTCATGGAATTACTGAGAGGTATGCATAACATTGTGGGACAGAATCAGAACCATGGGTCACGCTCCAAGCTATCTGACTTTCAACGCACCCGACCGCCGAGATTTTGACCAAGAAACATATCCCATTAAGGTCGATGACTGGCTGAGGACCATGGAAAAGAAACTGGAGATCGCTCACTGTGACGAGGTAGACAAGGTCCCATTCTCTACCCATTACCTTGAGGGCTACGTCGCAATCTGGTGGGACAATACCAAGGCAGTACGGCCTGTAGGAGAAGACATTACTTGGGAGAAGTTCAAGGAAAACTTCCGCACCTACCATATTCCCACCGGGGTGCTGAAGACCAAACAGAGAGAATTTCTCGCTCCTGTCCAAGGCAACATGACTGTGACCGAATATCTGAACAAGTTCAACCATCTGGCAAGATACTCTGTTCACGATGTGGCCACTGAAGAAAGAAAGGTAGACCGCTTCCTTGGTGGTCCTAGCCCCACTCTTCGTTGTCAGCTCAGAATGCTGGACATCCCATACTTTCAGACGCTTGTCAACAAGGCACTCATAGCAGAACGTGAATACAAGTCTGTTGCCGAACTCAAGGTTGTGTAAGAAGACCGCAAGCGCAAACATGAAGCCAAGAAGGTCCCTTATAAGCCATATGCCCAGAAACCACGTATGGTGCAGCCCGCTCCCCAGCTGGATCAGGCCAACTTCAAGCCCTCCTGGAACAACGGCAACACTGCAACCAACAAGCCGGAAGCCCAGGAGAAGCCTTACGTCGCCCCACAAGTGAGGGCAGACTGCCTCCGCAACGGCACCTGTTTTAATTGCGGGAAACAAGGGCAATTTGTCAGACAATTCCCGAACAAGATGGGAAAACCAGCGCCTCAAGTCAACAACATAGGGGGGCGGAACAACTACCGCCAGTCTCGAGTCAACCATGTCTCGGCGGAAGAAGCTCGCGAGTCCCCGACGTGTTTATCGGTATGTTCCCTATTAATAACATACCCGCAGCTATATTATTTGACTCTGGGGCAACCGATTCGTTTATATCGCGAAGTTTTGCCACCCAAAACAATTTTCCCATCTCTCTTTTGGATAAAATCGTGGTGGTCAAAACCTCCGGAGGTGTGCTCAAGGCAGACAATATATGCAAGAACCTGACCATTGAGATATAAGTTCCCAACCTCCCTCATGCTGTTGGAATCCAAGGGGCTAGATGCAATCCTTGGAGTTGATTGGCTCACCACACATGAGGTTTGCCTCGCCTTCAAGACCCGAATAGTGGAACTGGTCAACCCAGACGGGAAGGCAACCCGATTCATGGCTGTTGGAATGCCACGCAAGAAGGAGACAACAGTATGCCAGATCGTCACCACAGAAATGGACAAGATTCCAGTGGTCAGAGAATTCCCAGATGTGTTCCCAGAAGAATTGCCGGGAATGCCGCCAGACAAGGAGCTGGAGTTCGTCATCGAGATTGTTCCCGGGACCTCCCCAATATACAAGAAGTATTACCGGATGCCTTCCACCGAACTGGTGGAGCTGAAAAAGCAGTTGGATGAATTATTGCAAAAGGGGTACATTCGTCCCAGCACCTCACCTTGGGGATCACCGGTATTGTTTGTCAAGAATAAAGATGGCACCTTGCGGATATGTGTGGATTACCGCCCCCTGAATGAAGTCACCATCAAGAATAAGTACCCACTACCCCGCATTGATGACATGTTCGACCAACTGAAGGGTGCCCGGGTATTCTCCAAGATAGATCTTCGTACGAGCTATTACCAACTGAAGATCAGGAAGGAAGACATCCCCAAGACGGCCTTCACCACCAGATATGGCCTATATGAATTCACGGTCTTGTCATTTGGCTTGACAAATGCCCCAGCATATTTCATGGGCATGATGAACAAGGTCTTCATGGACTTTCTGGACAAATTCGTGGTGGTATTCATTGATGACATACTCATCTACTCCATAAGTGAAGAAGAACATAAGCAGCACCTCCACACAGTGTTGGAACGACTGCGAGCTCACCGCCTTTACGCCAAGTTCAGCAAATGCGAGTTTTGGTTAAAGGAGGTGGGATTTTTGGGACATATCCTGACCGCCCAAGTAGTGGCCGTGGACCCCAGCAAAGTAGCCGACGTGCTGAATTGGAAGCCACCAACCACGGTGACGGAAGTCCGGAGTTTCTTGGGATTGGCGGGTTATTACCGCCGGTTCATCGAAGGATTCTCCAAGATAGACAAGCCTTTGACCAAGTTATTGAAGAAGAACCAGAAATTTTTCTGGACCAAGGAATGTGATGACAGTTTCGAGCAGCTAAAGGCAAAGCTGACCTCAGCCCCCGTCCTGACCTTGCCAGACATCCACAAGGGATTTGATATATACTATGATGCCTCCAAACGCGGCCTCGGCTGCGTGCTGATGCAAGAAGGAAATGTTGTAGCATATGCCTCCCGGCAGCTACGCAAACATGAAGTCAACTACCCCACACATGACCTGGAGCTAGCTGCTATGGTACACGCATTGAAGCTATGGAGGCATTATCTCGTCGGACAATGGTGTGAATTATATACCGATCATAAAAGCCTCAAGTACATCTTCACACAGCCAGACCTCAACCTCAGGCAGAGAAGGTGGCTCGAGTTAGTCAAGGATTATGATCTCGGTATAAATTATCACCCCGGGAAGGCTAATGTGGTCGTTGATGCTCTTAGCCGGAAGCCGAGCTTAGTGAATGCACTCTGGGAGAGGCTCCAGACAAAGTTACGGGAGGAAGTCACTCAACTCAACCTGGTGTTGTGTGACTCGATGGCCAGGAAGACTCTGGAAATCACTCCAACCCTGGTAGAGGAAATTAAGGAAGCCCAAGCTCAAGAATCGGAAATCCGAGAGATCAAGGAACGGATTCCGCGTGGCAAGGCCGAATCCTTTCACCTGGATACCCAAGGGTGCTATGGTTCGAGAACCGAATATGCGTACCGAACCAGGATAATTTGAGGCAGCAGATACTGCGAGAAGCACATGAGTCGGCATATTCTATCCACCTCGGAAGCACCAAGATGTACCAGGATTTGAAGGCCACGTTCTGGTGGATCGGAATGCGCACGGATATTGCGTATTATGTGGCATGTTGTGAAATATGCAACAGAGTCAAGGCAGAACATCAAAAGCCAGCCAGATTACTACAACCCCTGCAAGTTCCGCAATGGAAGTGGGATGACATATGTATGGATTTTATTGTGGGACTCCCAAAGACCGCCCGAGGCCACGACGCCATCTGGGTAATCGTGGACATGCTCACCAAAGTGGCTCACTTTATTCCGGTTAGGACCACTTACCGAGTTGATCAACTAGCAGAATTATACATGTCCCGCATTGTCAGTCTTCATGGGATACCAAGGACAATTACCTCAGACAGAGGATCAGTATTCACGTCCGCATTCTGGCTACGTCTTCACCAAGCCCTAGGGACCGCACTAAAGCATAGCACTTCCTATCATCCTCAGACCGATGGACAAACAGAACGGGTAAACCAGATACTGGAAGACATGCTCAGGGCATGTGTGCTGGCTTACAGCTCCAAGTGGGAAGACTGTTTGCCATATGCAGAATTTTCATATAACAACAACTATCAGGCCAGTCTCAGGATGTCACCGTTTGAAGCGCTATATGGGCGGAAATGTTGTACCCCCTTGAACTGGTCATAGACAGGGGACAGTCGTCTATTTGGCACCGACTTAATGCTCAAAGCGGAAAAGCAAGTCAAGGAAATTCAAGACCGGTTGAGAGCCGCCAAGTCTCGACAGAAGAGTTACTATGACCCAAAGCATCGGGAAGTAAACTTCGAGCCTGGAGAATATGTCTATCTCCGAGTAACACCAATGAAAGGGGTAAGGAGATTCCATACCTGAGGGAAGCTTGCCCCAAGGTACGTCGGGCCATTCCCAATAATGGCTAAGCGGGGAAGAGTAGCATACCAACTGGAACTACCCCGAGAGCTATCCGATGACCACGACGTATTCCACGTATCGCAACTACGCAAGTGCATTGCACCACCAGTCAAGCGAGTGGATATGAAAGAGTTAGAGTTGACCCAGGATTTGACATATGAAGAGAAACCAGTCAGGATTCTGGATGAAATGGAAAGAATCACCCGCAGTAAGGTGATATGGTTTTACAAGGTGTTGTGGGAACACCATACCGAGGAAGAGGCTACCTGGGAAAGGGAGGAACTTCTGAGAACTGCATATCCGTATCTGTTCCCTGAGCAACCAAATCTCGAGGAAGAGATTTACCCTAAGGGGGGTAGGTTTATGAGACCCTGGTTTTTGGCCCTCTTTTTTTTGCAAATTTTAATTGCTGATTTTCTGGATTTGGAGTTTAATTGCCTGAGTTTTTCAGCTCTTTGGCCTTGATCACTTGGGCCTAATTTTTTTTAGGCCAAGTGACCTCTGAACCCCTTCCCCCTCATGGCTATGGTCAAGCTTTGATCATCCAAACCCTTGCCATATTTTTATTCCCCAAGAAATTCCTTTTTCATTATGTGAATTAGCTCTTTTTCCCCTCCTTTTCGAAGCTAGCCTCACCTCTGCTCCTCCTATTGCCCTGAAACTTTTTTGCTGAACAATGGGGTCATGCCTCATGATGCTATGCAAAAACATGAGCAAGTTTAGTACAAAAATAATCCTGTAGAAATTCATTTCCATTTCTGACCAGAGAGGCACTTTGTGAAGCAAGTACCCTGTAGACTTGTCCATTTGCTCTGAAATTTTTACCACATATGCACCCTCCTAGATAACCCAGGCACACCAAATTTCAGCCCCAAAAGCCTAGCCAAACTCCTAGGAGAAAATCTCAAAGTTTCCTATAGAAAACTTCTTTTGAAGCTGGCAAGTGCCTGAGCCCACCTGCAAGCCTCCCAACCCCTCCCCCGTGCTACTGGACGTTGGTTACACGCCAAGGACACAGTGTGCACGCCATGGACGCCCTCAGTGCACGAGTGACAGGGGTGAGCACGCGCACTGCCCGCCATAGGCGTGCTCTGTCCATGGCCGTGCGGTCGCCATCACGGGCACGCCTCACCCCGAGCACCCGCGGCCGTTTGCCCGTGTCCGTAGCCCCCGTGGCACACCCGTACTCCACCTGGCTCTCCCAAAGCCCCACCGCCCGCCGGAGACCTCGCCGTTGTCGCCATGATTTCTTCAGGAGGCACGCGGGATGGACACTGTGGCCAGCACGCCTCCGTTTGACCCGTGGCTGCATCCGCGTGTCCGTAGCATCGCCGCACCCCCCCGTGCGCCACCTGCCCCTCAAAGCCGCGCCGCCCGCCACCCCTTTCGTCGACTCAGGCCGCCGCAGCGCCATGGCTGCTGCCGCCCCATGCTTTCCGTCGATGCAGGCCATTGGGGAACGCACGCACGCGCTCTGTGCCTCCACTAGAACCTCCCAGAGCCACCGGGAACAGCCCGAGCTTATCCACGCGAGCACTGCTTCAACATCTTCCTCTCGGCGGCGACCTTGATAGAATCCAGAGCCCCCCTATAAATTGGCCCTCCGCTTCCAGGCACCACAACCCACCCCGCACTACTCCTAGAGAGCTCAAACGCAGAGGAGACCGGCCGGGGAGGCCCCTGGTCGAAGATCGCACCGGAGCACCGCCGCCACCTGATACGTCCAAAACGTATCTATAATTTCTGCTTGCTCCATGCCTCTTTTGTGTGTTATTGCTATGTTATTGATGAACTTCCATTCACTTTTGATCATATTTGTACTAACCTATTAACTCAGTGCACCCCAGTGCCAGTTCCTGTTTTCTGCTGTTTTTCTATTTCAGGTTTCCCCTTTATTAAAAGTACCAGAAAAATTCCTGGAAAAATATAGGAAAAATCAGCGTACCGGAAGCTTCGCGAAGAGCCCGAGAGGGGCCAGAGGGGAGCCAGGGGGGCCCAGGCGGCCAGAGGGCGCGGCCCCACCCCTGGCCGTGCCAGGGGGGCGCCTGGAGCCCCTGGCCCACCTCTGGCTGCCCCCTTTCGCCTATTTATTCCCCGTGACGAGAAACCCTCGGAGACGGAACCCTTTTTCGCGATCTATCCTCTGTTCCGCCGCCGTCACGCTTCCAAGATCGGGAGCACCAGAAGACCTCTTCCCAGCACCCTGCCGGAGGGAGGAATCACCTCCGGGAGCTTCTCCACCATCATGGATGATTCCCGGATGAACCGTGAGTAGTCCACCTTGGACCATGGGTCTATGATCAGTAGCTATGTGATGTTCTCCTCCCCTCTTTGTTCTTCATGGATTAGACCTCGTGAGTTGCCCTACATGATCGAGACACTTATGTAATCCTTCTGCTGTTGCTATGTTGAGTTTGCTGGGATCCGATGGATTATGAGATTATGTTCAGATTGTGATTGAGTTATATATTTGATTCTCTTATTTTATATTTATGTTCTTGAGTAATTCTTGCATGTTCTCCGTTGTTGTTTATTGCTTTGGCCAAGTAGTAGGTAGTGACTCCAAGAGGGAGCGTTATGCATGATTGTGGGTTCATGCCCCCCGATGACTAGCTGGAGTGACAGAAACATGAGTCTAGGGGATGTGATGTTGCCACAATGTAACATCCCAATTTTCTAAATTCGGATGTTAATAGATCATCATATGCATCTCATGCTGTTTCCGCATTTTCCTGGAGTTTTAAAATATTTTAAAACATTTTTCAACACATGGCATTTCGCTGGAGAGGATATAAAAGGACTTATCCCCATTTTTAATTTGTTGGAAAATAGTTTAAAATATTTATGGGAGACTTTTTAATTTTACTTTGGAGTTATAAATATTTTCTAAAATTATTTTTGGAATTTATTTATGCTCCGGTAAAATTGTTAAATCAATTTTCGGAGTTTTCGGTATTTTTAAAATGCCAGAAATGTATTTAAAAATATTTAAAAATAAGTTGAAAAGTTTTTATTTTATTTTATTATTTTGGTCAAGCGGAAAATTCAATTTTATTATTTTAAAAATATTGGCGAAGACGGAATTTTAAAATAAATTTTTGTGATTTTTCTAATATTGTTTTTGGCCTAACGGGCCTGCTCTGTTTTTTTTTTTCGCAGACCGATTTTGTATTTATCTCGGATTTACAAAAAAAAGAGGATTAGGGGCTGGCTATAAATAGCCCCGATTAGGGCTAAATTTATTTTCGCTTAGCATTTTTAGGGTTAGACTAATCTAATCCGCGGGACCCGCCGACGTCGCCGACATCACCGGAGTTCGCCGGAGCATCGCCGGATTTTTCGCCGCAGCATCGCCGGAGCTACGTTTTTCGCGTTTTTCGAGGTAAAATCGCGATCCGCCGCCGCCTGCGCCGACCCCGCGCCTCGCCGGTGTACCCCGCCACCCTAGCCCGTCGCGCCGCCGCCCACCGGCTGCCGCCGCCGCCCGCCGGCTGGCCGAACCGCGCCGCGCGCCATAGCCGCCGCCTGGCCGCGAGCCCACGGCCGTGCGTGCGCGCCCGGGCCTTGCGCCGCCCCTGCCGCGCGCCCGCGCCGGCGCCCCTGGCCGCGCCCCGCCGCCGGCCGCTCGACCGCCGTCGCCCTCGCCTGCTCGCCTGGCCGGTGAGACCGAGCCGAGCTTGGCCGGAGCCATGGCCATGGCTGCCCCTCTGTCCAAGCGCGTGAGGAAGAAGATGGCCTGGAAAAAAAAGATTAGGAATAAACGTTTCAAAAAAAAATTCAGATCTGGATCCAAACCGCCCAGGGACCCGATCGCGTTTTTCGTAAAATTTTTATTTATGTATGAATCCTTTTTACAGTAGAACCCCCCGGTACCCCGTTTTTCACCCGAAACCGTTTTCGCGACTACGTTTAACCGTAGCTCGGAATCGAGTGATTCCAGTTGCGTTGCGACCGTGTAGAAATTTTCTAGCCGTTAGACCTAGTGTTACAGAAGTTTGAAGTTTTCAAATTTGGATCCCAAGCTGATCCAAATTTGAACTTCCGGTAGTCGTAACTTTTTACCGGTGCGCCCGTTTACGCCGTTTCTTTTGGCGTTGGTTTTTATTTGACAAGTACTTTAAGTTTAGCTACTGTTAGGCAAGTTTTGCTACTGTTCTTTGAATGTTTATTATTGTTTGAGCATAATTGTATTGAATATATGATTGATTGGTGCTATGTTTGCTCGTATAGATTGTCCGGAGTGTGCCGCCTCGTATTGTGAGGATTGTGACCGTCAGGACCAGCAAGAAGGCAAGTGATGCTTTTACCATACTCATACCTATATTTTCTATATGCATTATGTTAGGAAATATCACTCTATTGCATGGTAGATAGTTTATTATACTGTTGCTGCAAAACCAGTTAGGATAGCCACATGTTTTGACTTGTCTACCGTAGATCAACCTAGCCGTGTTGTTGCTTTATTGCTATGCTTTGTAGAAGTGGTTTGGGTTGTGCAAATTCATGGAGTGCATATGAGCTATTTAATAACTTGTGTAGCAACTGTTTAATAAATAGAAATCACTTCTGGACGGGCAGGGAGTGCTTCCTGGGGGCTCGTTCCTTATCTAAGGTTGAGACCAGGTTGTACCCCTAATGGTTGGTTTGGTGGTCGAGAATACGTCATGGAGAGTACCCTCTGACGTGGTGGGCGCCGTCCAGGCTCAAAAAGATCAGACTTACTTGGTGACTAGAAGCTTACATGTACAACCGCTGGCCATATGGGCTCTGGCTTAGTTGAGTATAATGTAGGAAGCCTCTCCCGTGCAATGCTAGCAGATGTAGATGTGTTAGGTGGTACCGGCTTGCCGTTGGGTGTAGGTGACCTCTTCTGAAAGACTTCGTCTCAATCTTCGGGTTGAGTCCAGCGGGGAAAGTGTACTAACCTCTGCAGAGTATAAACTAATCATGATTAGCCGTGTCCCCGGTTATGGACATCCTTGAGCTACTAGACATTACTGTTACTGGAGGATCTTGACATATGAATCACCTTAACAATTTGAGTGGGCAAGATAAATAAAAGGTGTGGTGTTGGAACTGGTGTGCCCAGTTCGTTCTTTATTAGTAAGTTCAACTTAAAATTTTGACTAGTTTAGTTTAGGAGAAAATTGGCTTTCTGCAAAAAACTAAACCATAAGCCTTTCCTTTGACTTACCTTGCATGTAGTTGTAGGTCCTTTATATAAACTTTTCCGTGTCACTTGCCGTACAAATCAGATGTACTGACCCGTTGTCGGGCTGTAACCTTCGGTGTTGCAGGTTTTTCAGACGATGAGTAAGGTGCGTTTAGGGGTTGCGAGTCTACACTCAGCATGTTCGCATGTGGCTGTTGATGGGACTCCACGTTACTTGTTTTTGCTTCCGCTATATTTATGTTGAATAAGCTAGCCTTGAGCTATGCAACTTGTTATTTTTTTACTCTGGATCATACGTTGTAATAATGATGCACTTGTACTTTGATATACATCTATAATACTGTGTGTGCCAGCGAGTTCGATCCAGGGACTGGCACTTGAGCACAGAGACTTCAATTCTGTGTGAATTGGGTCGCTACAGATGGTATCAGAGCAGTGTGTTGACTGTAGGACGTGACACTAGAAAATAGAGTAGAAAAGCCATAGGAATCAAAATATTACTTTATACCACTCTGTCTTGTACTTACTTACCTCCTCTATCTCGTATTCATACCTGTTCTAATCTTGCCTTACCTCTCTTTGATTATAGATGACCACTATTTCATACCGTGCTATGGCGTTTGGGCCTGAGCTCAGGGGGATTTGCCATTCCTGAACATCTATGCGCCAGTCTTTCAGCCGGACATCGTGGAGACAAGGGGAGCTGATGACTACTGGCAAGTGGAGACTTTCATCCTTGGAAGCATGGAGAATGAAGAACGGGTGATCACGGAGTCCTTCGAGGTGCATGCCCAGGAGAAGGAGTGGTGTGTGCGCATAGCCGCTCACCTCGCTCTTGGACGTATTGTGGAGACGTATTCCGCCTGACTAAAGGGTACGGTGTACACGGAGATGGCCAAGGTTCTCCCATCGGGGAACATAATACCAAAGAGGTTCAGGTATGTGCCTGGAGCCATTTGGCCAGGTACAACCAGCTACATCATCCAAAGCCTGGAGAAGCACATTCATTGCCTGGAGAAGTGCACTCAGTCAGACCTCTACACCATTACTGAGTTGCAGCAGAGGAACACCAGGCTCAAGAGGGACAACAACAAGCTGAAGAAGGAGAAGTTGGAGATGCAAGCAGAGATGAAAAGGCTGAAGGAGAAGATGAAGGCCAATGGAATTGAAGAACCAGAAGAGGAGCCAGAAGTAGACACCTCGGCAGAAGAAAAGGAGCCGAGTCCCAAAAGGCGCAACCGCATCAGCGGGCGCGATTACCGCATGCTGTTTAGCAAAGACAACATTAAGAATTACTTCGTCGAGTATTAGTGCTCTATCGTTATCGTGTTAGCATATTTGACCACATCGACTTATTCGGTGTGGCAATACTAGGTTGCTTGATATACTCTTATGTTATTCGTTATTGTGTTGAGGATTTTATGTTACCCGAGGTTATTATGAGGATCTTATATCAGTTATAAAAGATATTTTAAACTATATGGTGTGATATGTGATGGTTTTCCGTATGAGTGCATTGGTTGATGATTGTTATATGCTTGATGCTATGGTGATATTGATTGGTGAAGTTGATTGGTGATATATGTATTGTATTGTATATATATATATTGCTTGCCATGATCATAATATGCATATGGGTAGGAGTATATTTCCTTAGCTACTTTCTGTCTAAATCTTACCTATTCTTACCCAACAGATGCCGCCGAGACGTGATCCCACGGGGAATGAGAACAACAACCATGGAGTGCCAGCCTATATGCAGCAGTTGCTTCAAGGACAAGCTCAGCTGATCCAGTTGCTCACTCAGAACGTGGGCAACAACAACAATGCGCCACCACCGCCACCGGTGGACACGCTTGCAAGGTTCCTGAGGTTGAATCCTCAGAGGTTCTCTAGCACTCCTGAGCCCATAGTGGCGGATGACTGGCTTCGTTCAGTAGGACGGAATATGGAGACTGTTGGCTGCACTGAGGCAGAGAGAGTGAGGTTTGCCTCACATTTGCTGGAGGGTCCTGCCGCTGCTTGGTGGGACAACTACTTGCTGACGTACCCCATCGACACCATCACATGGGCGCAGTTTCAGTCTGCTTTTCGCGCCGCACATGTTTCAGCAGGCGGCATGAGCTTGAAGAAGAAGGAGTTTCGCAGTTTGCGTCAGGGAGGCCGTTCAGTGGCCGAGTATGTTGAGGTGTTCAACAAGCTTGCCAGATATGCTCCAGATGATGTCAGGAATGATGCTGCAAGGCAGGAGAAGTTCTTGGAGGGGCTGAATGATGAGTTGGGAGTCCAGCTGACAGTGGCTACTTTTGCTAACTGCCAGGCGCTCATAGACAAAGCTATTGTGTTGGAAGGCAAGCAGAAATCCATTGAGAACCGCAAGAGGAAGTACAACAACAACAATGGTGGCAAGTACAACTCTAGACCGTAGCAGAAGCCACACAGTTCTTATGGTGGCAATGGAGGACATAGCCATGGACATAACCACAATGGTGGGAATGGCCATGTTCACAGTGGAGGACACAACCATCATGGTGGGAATGGTCACAACCATAATGGCCACAACCACCACAATGGTAACAAGAATGGCAATGGCAATGGGAAAGGAAATGGAAATGGAGAGAACTACAACCAGAACCGTCAAGTGGTGAATGCTCAGAAGGACCTCAGTCGAGTTCAGTGTTTCAAGTGCAGGAAGATGGGACACTACTCCAACATGTGCCCGGAGAACAAGGACAACAATGGGAATTCTGGAGTCAGCAAGCCCAATCCTTTCAACAAGGGGCATGTGAACCATGTCAATGTGGAGGAGATCTATGATGAGCCTGATGTTGTGATTGGTAAGTTCTTTGTCAATTCAGTACCCGCACTTGTTCTTTTTGATTCTGGTGCATCGCATTCTTTCATATCGAGGGTATTTGTGGATAAGCATGAGTTACCTACCGTAGTTCTTAAGTCATCTATGCTCATAAGTTCACCGGGAGCGGAGATGTCAGCTAGTTTGGGATGCTATCAGTTGAGCCTAGCCATTGGGAAGCATGTTTTTCCTACAGATTTGATTGTGTTGAAGTCACAAGGTTTGGATATTATATTGGGCATGGATTGGTTAGCCAGATACCAAGGTGTTATTGATTGTGCCAGTCGGTCTATCACTCTCAGTGCACCGAGTGGACAGAAGATTAGATATGTGTCCAAGTATAAGCATCAGCACGCCCAGGTGAATTCTCTTAAGGGGGGTAGCCTGGATGATGTGCGTATTGTGAGGGAGTATCCGGATGTGTTTCCGGAGGAGTTGCCAGGTATGCCACCGGATAGGGAGATTGAGTTCCTTATTGATTTAATACCAGGCACTGGGCCTATTGCTAAGAGACCGTATAGGATGCCCGCTAATGAACTTGCAGAACTGAAGGAGCAGATCAGAGAGTTGCAGGAAAAGGGGTTCATTCGCCCAAGCTCGTCACCTTGGGGATCTCCAGTATTGTTTGTTGAGAAGAAGGATGGAACCCAGAGGATGTGTGTTGATTACCGTTCTCTGAATGATGTTACTATCAAGAACAAGTATCCTTTACCGGTGATTAATGATCTATTTGACCAGTTGGAGGGAGCTTGTGTATTCTCTAAGATTGATCTTCGTTCTGGTTATCATCAAGTCAAGATTCGGGAGAAGGATATTCCGAAGACAGCTTTTACTACAAGGTATGGGTTGTATGAGTATACTGTTATGTCATTTGGATTGACTAATGCTCCTGCATACTTCATGAATATGATGAACAAGGTGTTTATGGAGTTCTTGGATAAATTCGTTGTGGTGTTCATTGATGATATATTGGTGTATTCCAAGAATGAGCAAGAGCATGAGGCACATTTGCGTTTGGTATTGGAGAAGCTCAGGGAGCACAAGTTGTATGCCAAGTTCAGCAAGTGTGAGTTTTGGTTGAAGGAGGTCGGATTCCTTGGACATGTTGTGTCAGGAGAAGGAGTAGATGTGGACCCATCTAAGGTTTCAACAGTTACAGAATGGGAGACGCCCGCGTTAGTTGGAGACATTCACAGTTTCTTGGGTCTTGCAGGATATTATAGGAGGTTCATTGAGAATTTCTCCAAGCTTGCAAAACCAATGACTGAGCTGTTGAAGAAAGAGAATAAGTTTGTTTGGAGTGAGGCATGTGAAGCCAGCTTTCAGGAATTGAAGAAACGGTTAGTGACTGCACCTGTTTTATGCTTGCCTGATATACATAAGGATTTCCAAGTATATTGTGATGCATCTCGTCGAGGACTTGGTTGTGTTTTGATGCAAGGACGTAGAGTTGTTGCTTATGCTTCTCGTCAGCTTAAGAACCACGAGCAGAACTATCCTACACATGACTTGGAGTTAGCTGCAGTTGTTCATGCATTGAAAACTTGGAGGCAATATCTTATTGGTAATCATTGTGATGTTTTTACTGATCATAAGAGTTTGAAGTATATCTTTAATCAGAAGGATTTAAATCTCAGGCAGAGTAGATGGCTGGAGCTTATTAAGGATTATGATTTGAATGTACAGTATCATCCTGGTAAAGCGAATGTGGTTGCTGATGCATTGAGCCGTAAGAGTCATATCAATGTTGCTAATGTTGAGGATTTGCCACATGAGTTATGTGAGCAGTTCAAGAATCTCAGGTTGGAGATAGTTCCTAAGGGATATGTGGCAACATTGGAAGTAAAGCCAAATCTGTTGGAAAGGATCCGAGAAGCTCAGAAGGGTGATGCAGAAATTGATGAGATAAAGGTGAATATGACCAAGGGAAAAGCAGAGGGTTTCCGTGAGGATGAGCATGGAGCCATTTGGTTTGAGAAGCGCATTTGTGTACCGCAGGATACAGAGATCAGGAAGTTGATTCTTCAGGAGGCACATGATTCACCTTATTCTATTCACCCTGGGAATACTAAGATGTATTTGGATTTGAGGGAGAGATTTTGGTGGCCTAGCCTGAAGCGAGAGATAGCTCGGTATATTGCTTTGTGTGATGTTTGCCAGAGAGTCAAGGCTGAGCATCAGAAGCCAGCAGGTTTGTTGCAGCCTTTGCCTATACCAGATTGGAAGTGGGATCAAATAGGTATGGACTTTATTACTGGTTTACCCAGGACTCGGTCAGGATATGATTCTATTTGGGTGATTGTTGATCGTTTGACCAAGGTTGCTCACTTCATTCCAGTAAAGACAACTTATAACAGTGCCAAGCTAGCCAAGATTTATATGTCCAGGATCGTGTGTTTGCATTGAGTTCCAAGCAAGGTTGTGTCTGATAGTGAAGGGAATATGCCCGAGAGGCAATAATAAAGTGGTTATTATCTTATTCCATGTTTATGATAAATGTTTATTTTCATTCTATAATTGTGTTAACCGGAAACGTTAATACATGTGTGTTTAATAAACAGAGAAAGGGTTCCTAGTAATGCCTCTCTTTATACTAGCTTGTTGATTAACGGATGATCAAGGTTTCCTGATCATGAACATTGGATGTTGTTAATAACAAGGTCATGTCATTGGAGAATGATGTGATGAACATACACCCACAGTAGTTATAGCAATACGATCATGTCATCAAGTTTCTATTGCTGTATCAAACTTTCACGAAGTAACTCTAATCCTTAGACCATGAGATCACGTCAATCACTGACACCGGAAGAGTACTTTGATTCCATCAAACGTCACACCGTAACAGGGTGATTATAAAGGTGTCGTTGGGTACTTGGAAAGTGTTAGTTGACGCTCGTGGATCAAGAGTGGGATTTGTCCATCCAGATGACGGAGAGATATACTCTGGGCCCTCTCGGTGATATCACATTGACATCGCTTGCAAGCACGTGACTGGCTCACGAGGATGTTATATCACGGAACGAGTAAAGAGTACTTGTCGGTAACGAGATCGAACTAGGTATGGATGATACCAAATGATCGGATCTCGGACAAGTAAAATATCGCGAGACAAAAGGAATTGGTTACGGAGTAATGGTTCACACGATCACTAGTTCATCGTTGAGTAAGTGGGAGTCATCATGGATCTCCAGATCCCGCTGATGATTATTGATCAGAGAAGAGTCTCTGTCATGTCCATTTTATTCACGAACCGTAGGGTGACACACTTAAGGATTCGTTGACGCGTTTGAGTGGATACGGAACGCCAGAGAATATACCGGACATCACATGGACTGTTTCGATAAAACTGCCGGAATAGTTTCGGAATATCGAAATAGTGCGAGGGGATAATTGTTAATGTGTTCATTGAATGAAGTGTTCATCAATGAAGTACTCATTAAATGAAGTGTTCATTAATTTGAGTGACATTAAACAAGTGAATTAAAAGGAGTTTTAATTGGAAGACCTTTGGTTTTTGAGTGGAGATTAAATGGGAGAAAGTGCCACTTGATTATGTGTGAGTGGATACTCCACTAGCAATCAAGAGGGGAGAGGTGGGGGCACCTCTTGGGGCGCCTTGGGTGCTGCCCCCCTCTCCTATAAAAGGAGGAGGTGGAGACCCCTCTAGTCACTCATTCCTTCATCTCTCATATGCCCTTTGGTTGGCATCTTCCTCCCCTTGCTAGTTGATCCAGTTTCACGAGTACGGTGCTTAGGCGAAGCCCTGCTCAAGATCTTCTCTACCACCACCACCACTATGTTGTAGTGCTGCTGGAGTTCCCGAGGATCCACTACTTCCGCTGCCCAACTGGAGCAAGGGGCGGAGGTCGTCACTGATCTGTACGTGTGACCGACTACGGAGACGCTGCCCGTTCGTGGCGTCAAGTCTTCATCACGACCTTGAGGTCGGCGAGTGTTCGACTACATCACCCACGAGAATAGTTCTCGTTAAAGCTTTTGGTCTTCGAGGGTGAGTCCTTCTCAAACCGTTACAAGTTATCTCCTAGATGTGATCTTGGCAGTTGCAATCGTAGGAAAAAATTTGTTTTCTATGCAACGAACCCATCAGATAGAGGTACTCAGTTTACTTCGAAGTTTGGCGTCAGTTGCATGAGACCTTGGGCACTAGGCTGGAGTTCAGTACAGCGTTCCATCCTCAGACAGATGGGCAGACCGAGAGAGTCAATCAGGTCTTGGAGGATATGTTGAGGGCTTGTGCCTTGGATTATGGTTCGAGTTGGGATGACAACTTACCGTATGCTGAGTTCTCATATAACAACAGTTACCAGGCTAGTCTTCAGATGGCACCATTCGAGTTACTGTATGGCAGGAAGTGCAGAACTCCGTTGATGTGGGATGAGGTAGGAGAACATCAGTTGTTTGGACCAGACCTGATCAGAGATGCCGAGGAGAAAGTCAAGTTGATCCGTGATAGGCTGAAGATAGCACAGTCCAGGCAGAAGAGTTATGCAGTGCTAAGCGCAAGGATGTAACCTATGAGGTTGGAGACCGTGCGTATCTCAGAGTTTCACCAATTCGCGGAATCAAGAGGTTTGGAATCAAGGGCAAGTTAGCACCACGTTTTGTGGGGCCTTACAAGATCTTGGAGCGCAGAGGAGAGGTAGCCTATCAGTTGGAGTTGCCAGAAGCTTTGTCAGGAGTTCATGATGTGTTTCACGTATCCCAGCTGAAGAAGTGTCATGCAGAGATGGGAGATATTCCTTTGAGAGATACAGTGCCACTTGAGGCGATTCAGTTGGAGAGTGACCTGACTTATGAGGAGAAGCCTGTGAAGATTCTGGAGACTGCCGAAAGAGTTACCCGCACCAAGACGATCAAGCTATGCAAGGTTCACTAGGATCATCATACCGAAGAGGAAGCAACTTGGGAGCGTGAAAAAGATCTGAAGCAAGACCACCCGCATCTCTTTGCTAGCCAGCTCGAATCTCGAGGACGAGATTCATCTTAAGGGGGTAGGTTTAGGTTTGTAACATCTCAATTTTCTAAATTCGGATGTTAATAGATCATCATATGCATCTCATGCTGTTTCCGCATTTTCCTGGAGTTTTAAAATATTTTAAAACATTTTTCAACACATGGCAGTTCGCTGCAGAGGATATAAAAGGACTTATCCCCATTTTTAATTTGTTGGAAAATAGTTTATAATATTTATGGGAGACTTTCTAATTTTACTTTGGAGTTATAAATATTTTCTAAAATTATTTTTGGAATTTATTTATGCTCCGGTAAAATTGTTAAATCAATTTTTGGAGTTTTCGGTATTTTTAAAATGCCAGAAATGTATTTAAAAATATTTAAAAATAAGTTTAAAAGTTTTTATTTTATTTTATTATTTTGGTCAAGCAAAAAATTCAATTTTATTATTTTAAAAATATTGGCGAAGACGGAATTTTAAAATAAATTTCCGTGATTTTTCTAATATTGTTTTGGGCCTAACGGGCCTGCTCTGTTTTTTTTTCCGCAGACCGATTTTGTATTTATCTCGGATTTAAAGAAAAAAGAGGATTAGGGGCTGACTATAAATAGCCCCGATTTGGGCTAAGTTTATTTCCGCTTAGCGTTTTTAGGGTTAGACTAGTCTAATCCGCGGGACCCGCCGCCGTCGCCGACATCGCCGGAATTCGCCGGAGCATCGCCGGATTTTTCGCCGGAGCATCGCCGGAGCTACGTTTTTCGCGTTTTTTCGAGGTAAAATCGCGATCCGCCGCCGCCTGCGCCGACCCCGCGCCTCACCGGTGTACCCCGCCGCCCTAGCCCGCCGCGCAGCGCCGCGCGCCATAGCCGCCGCCTGGCCGCGAGCCCACGGCCGTGCGTGCGCGCCCGCGCCTTGCGCCGCCCCCTGCCGCGCGCCCGCGCCGGCGCCCCTGCCGCGCGCCCGCGTCGGCGCCCCTGGCCGCGCCCCGCCGCCAGTCGCTCGGCCGTCGTCGCCCTCGCCTGCTCGCCTGGCCGGTGAGCCCGAGCCGAGCATGGCCATGGCTGCCCCTCTGTCCAAGCGCGTGAAGGAGAAGATGGCCTGAAAAAAAAATTTAGGAAAAAACGTTTCGAATTTTTTTTCAGATCTGGATCCAAACCGCCCAGGGACCCGATCACGTTTTTCGTAAAATTTTTATTTATGTATGGGTCCTTTTTACAGTAGAACCCCCCGGTACCCCGTTTTTCACCCGAAACCGTTTTCGCGACTACGTTTAACCGTAGCTCGGAATCGAGTGATTCCAGTTGCGTTGCGACCGTGTAGAAATTTTCTAGCCGTTAGACCTAGTGTTACAGAAGTTTGAAGTTTTTAAATTTGGATCCCAAGCTGATCCAAATTTGATCTTCCGGCAGCCGTAACTTTTTACCGATGCGCCCGTTTGCGCCGTTTCTTTTGGCGTTGGTTTTTATTTGACAAGTACTTTAAGTTTAGCTAATGTTAGGCAAGTTTTTCTATTGTTATTTGAATGTTTATTATTGTTTGAGCATAATTGTATTGAATATATGATTGATTGGTGCTATGTTTGCTCGTATAGATTGTCCGGAGTGTGCCGCCTCGTATTGTGAGGATTGTGACCGTCAGGACCAGCAAGAAGGCAAGTGATGCTTTGACCATACTCATACCTATATTTTCTATATGCATTATGTTAGGAAATATCACTCTATTGCATGGTAGGTAGTTTATTATACTGTTGCTGCAAAACCAGTTAGGATAGCCACATGTTTTGACTTGTCTACCGTAGATCAACCTAGCCGTGTTGTTGATTTATTGCTATGCTTTGTAGACGTGGTTTGGGTTGTGCAAATTCATGGAGTGCATGTGAGCTATTTAATAACTTGTGTAGCAACTGTTTAATAAATAGAAATCACTTCTGGACGGGCAGGGAGTGCTTCCTAGGGGCTCGTTCCTTATCTAAGGTCGAGACCAGGTTGTACCCCTAATGGTTGGTTTGGTGGTCGAGAATACGTCATGGAGAGTACCCTCTGACGTGGTGGGCGCCGTCCAGGCTCAAAAAGATCAGACTTACTTGGTGACTAGAAGCTTACATGTACAACCGCTGGCCATATGGGCTCTGGCTTAGTTGAGTATGATGTAGGAAGCCTCTCCCGTGCAATGCTAGCAGATGTAGATGTGTTAGGTGGTACCGGCTTGCCGTTGGGTGTAGGTGACCTCTTCTGAAAGACTTCGTCTCAATCTTCGGGTTGAGTCCAGCGGGGAAAGTGTACTAACCTCTGCAGAGTATAAACTAATCATGATTAGCCGTGTCCCCGGTTATGGACATCCTTGAGCTACTAGACATTACTATTACTGGAGGATCTTGACATATGAATCACCTTAACAATTTGAGTGGGCAAGATAAATAAAGGGTGTGGTGTTGGAACTGGTGTGCCCAGTTCGTTCTTTATTAGTAAGTTCAACTTAAAATTTTGACTAGTTTAGTTTAGGAGAAAATTGGTTTTCTGCAAAAAACTAAACCATAAGCCTTTCCTTTGACTTACCTTGCATGTAGTTGTAGGTCCTTTATATAAACTTTTCCGTGTCACTTGCCGTACAAATCAGATGTACTGACCCGTTGTCGGGTTGTAACCTTCGGTGTTGTAGTTTTTTCAGACGATGAGTAAGGTGCGTTTAGGGGTTGCGAGTCTACACTATGTTCGCATGTGGCTGTTGATGGGACTCCACGTTACTTGTTTTTGCTTCCGCTATATTTATGTTGAATAAGCTAGCCTTGAGCTATGCAACTTGTTATTTTTTTACTCTGGATCATACGTTGTAATAATGATGCACTTGTACTTTGATATACATCTATAATACTGTGTGTGCCAGCGAGTTCGACCCAGGGACTGGCACTTGAGCACAGAGACTTCAATTCTGTGTGAATTGGGTCGCTACACACAAGGGGGAAAACAACGGTGCTTGTACTTGCGGGTGCAAGGATTGTTTACTTTACGCAAAGTTCTTTAATTCAGTTGTCCGTTGCTTTGAGTTTACACTTTGGGTGGGATTCGCAAATTAATACCAGCGACATGTTCTAGATAAATATCTCAAGGTGGATGATTAGTAGGTAGATGCAGATGGATTTCGGTCTACTTGTCTTGGCGTATCGCCCATGCTTTTGAGCCTCTTACTTTCTTTATAGCATAATTAGCATTGGTTTGCGCACATAATCATGTCAATTGCCCAGCTGTAATTTGTTTACCTCGCATGGCTATTTTATCGTCTTTTGGGAGAGAGACATCACTAGTGAACATCATAGTACCCCGGTCCATATTTCCAATATTGTTTACACCTTCAATTTACTTTCAGTATTTACTTTTCCGTAGCTATCAGTATCATTATTATCCCGTGCGTTTTATCCTTTGTAAACAACAAGGCCGGAGGAATTGACAACTCCTCTGTACTCGTTGGGAGCAAATATATCTGTTGTGTGTGCATGTCCAGGTCAAGGAAGCAACTTTTGTCTAAAACGGTGCCATAGTTTCCTTGCCACCTACTTGTATCTGTTGGAGTCCTACTGGTCCGACACTCAACCTTAGCATCTTCGCTAAGGGAAATTTTCCGCTATGCTACATCTCACCTTCCACTTGGGGTAACCAACGAGGGGTGAGTATTATCTCGTGCATGTAACAGCCCAGATGTCAATAAATTAAAAATTATGTTTTCTGTATGAATTGTTTGATTGTCTGATTTGTTTGCAGTGTTTTCATCCCCGATTTATCGATCGGCGATTATTTTCCCCTCTTATCTCGTACCGGACGGAGACTGGCCCTTGCCACCCTGACACTCGACTTTTACGACACCTGGTTTCACCCGATCACCGTCGCGAAAACCCGCACGAGACCAGCTGCAGCCAACGGAACAAAAACCCCGTTTAATAATTAAACGGGTTATTATTATAGCGCACCGGAAAGTGTTTTCGAACGGTTCCAACGCGACGTGAACGCCGCTGGCTCGACACGCTGATCGCGCAGTTCGATGTTTTACCCGAATCGGAGGTCCTGCGGACCCCCGGCGGTCAGAAACGTAAACACCGCGCGCGAGAGAGAAAAACCGGGGATGTTTTTGCAAACTGCCAGCCACCTGTGCTATATAAAGACCACCACACTCCCACCCCATTTATAGGGTTTCCCTAGCCACAAAATTGCAGCCACCCCCCTCACAATTGCCCCATTTTTGAACCAAACCCTAATTCTCAGATCTGAGATCAGCCCAATGAGTTCTGGGCCGTCAGATCGTCAGATCCGACGGCCTGGGATCGTCCGCGTCATCTCCCACCTCTCCTCTCTCTCCTGGAAGCCGCCTCCTGCCCGTGGAGCAAGCCGAGGCCAACTCCGGCCGCCCGACTCCGGCCGGCGAGCCGCCGACAGCCGCGGGTCGCCGCCCTGGTGCGCCCCTTCCTCCTTAACCCCTCATCTTCCTTCTCTCCCTCACCGCGGTTCTCTCCTCGCAGGCCGCCGAAGCGCAGCGCCGCCTTGCGCCATGGCCGGAACCGAGCTCCGCCACCCGAAGCCCGTCGCCTGCCTGCCTCCGCCGAGCCAGGATCCGGCTGCCGACTTCCTTCACGCGCGCCCTGCGCCCCTCCTCGCCGCGCCGCCCCTCGCCGGAGGCCGGCCGCCACGACCGCAGCCGCCCCATGGCCGACGGGAGGTCGGGCACCCTGATCCAGCCGCCGTAGCCTCCTCGTGGGCCGACCTCGTCCCCCGCCCCGGTCCACCGCCCCCTGCGACCTGGGCTTGGCCCACTAGGTGAGCCAACCTCTTTTTCTTTTTTTGTGTTTTGTTTGTTGGGCTCGGCCCATGTGCTATCTGACGCCTGAGCACTATTTAATTAATCCGCGCTCACCTCTGATTAGGCCCGTTTGCAGTAGCTTTCGGCCCAGTATTTTTTTCTTTTTCTGGTTTAATAAAATTGCAGATTGTATTTTATTTGCGGTGCCCGTATCTTTTTAACGGTAGCTCGGATCGCGATGCTTTAAACATGTAAATTGCTTAGTTTTTTGTGTAGTTTATTAAAATGTTGTTTGTTGCCATGTTTGAACTTTTTTACATGATGTTTACCTGCTAATTACAACTTCTTGCCACTGTAAACTGTAATTTCCATAACTTTTTAGTCGTTGCTCCAATAAAAATGTTCTTTATATGTAACTTGATTAGTTTTTCGTGTACTTTGTATTTATGCTATTGTTTGCTGTTTTTAACCAACCTAAAATATGATTTAGGGCAGAAAAGTACCAAATCATTTAATTGTCGTGGGGCACTTAGTGTTATGCCATGTTTAGGTTGTGCCTCACTTAAATTGACTAGCATAGATAGTTTCCTTTATGCTTCACCTCTTGACATGTTTGTGTGCTATGCTATGCTTCTGTGCTTTGCCATGTTAACAACCTTTTTTGATCACCTGTAGCTAAACAACTTGAACCATCGTAAACGTGCGGTATCGTCGTGTGTGACGAGTACTCCACTTAACCTATTAGTAACCGCTCTCGACGGTAGGTCCGATGTCTCGTGTTTCCTTCTTGTTGATGCTTGCTCGTGTTTGCTTCGTAGTAATAGATGCTTGCTCGTTGATTTCTTTCCAGTGTTTACCATCTTGTGTGCTCCCGCGGGTACCTTCGGAGACGTTGCGAGCTTGCAATCAACTACACCTTCGGAACCCGACTTATCCACAAGCAAGGACTATACATTACTTATGATCCATTCTATTTCAACCAGCGGTTTGCATGCTAGTCTAGGATAGGCTCGATGCTTGATCCTACCACATGTTTACAACCTCTTTCAAACCGATACATCCATGTCCCCTCCTAGCAAACCATGTACTGCTATGTTACTATTGCTCGTTGCTCAGCCCCTACTTAGTATGCATGCTTAAGATGCTACGATGTTACCTCCTGTTACTCCTGGGTTTGGGATATCACATTATGATATTTTTGTTGATGATATGATTATATAAATATTGACTATATTCGACGAAGGATGGAAGGTCTAGGCTATCCCGCCCCGACGCTTTGTTCCATAGGATCCGAGTTCCGGGTATTGGTTTTAAGACTAAGCGTGTCTAACCGCGTGTGGGATTTTATGGGGTCCCCTTTTCTTACCTACCTAGCTTCAAACATTTCTAGTGGTGGCCCAAGATGATTTACCATTTGAAACGTGTGTGTGACTGGTCCGCGGCCGCCAGATTTCAAACAACTTGGGCCAGCGGAGACATGGTTTCTCTTGTTGGTCCACCCCAGGGAGCTAGGGGGTTGTCCACATCTGTTTGGGCAACTAACCTGACCTCATCAAGACGGTAGAGGCCGATTCGAGAGCGCGGCCGGCTTTTGAGTTGGATGTCGACTCACCGGGGGCCACCCGGATTTGTGCGTTGTTAGTTAGAGGGACCTGTCGTTCCGGATCTCTTAGGACTAAATCATAAAATGGTTGTTTATCATGGGTAGCAACTGAGAGAGATGGGTGTGCGTGCGGAGCCTTGTAATGGGAAGTTGGTACACCCCTGCAGGGTTAAATCTTTTCGAGAAGCCGTGTCCACGGTTATGGACGACTTGAGACCTACTCCTTGTTCACAGACAACAACAACTGAGATAATCTTAATATAACTTGATCAACGTGTGTGTGTGCCTTGACTGCTTCTTCTTCGTCGGGATGCGAAGAGGAGGACAAGGATAGGATAGGTGTTATAATTGCGTAGTAGTTGATAGCAAGACTAGTTGGAGGCGATTCCTCATCGAATTCTTGGTTTCTTATCTTACTCTCTAGATCGTTAGCCACTTCATCAATGCTAGTGCGGCAGCAACCTCACCACTTACCCATTCCTTACCGTAAACTACTAGTTGTCCTAGAATGACGAGTGATGAAGTCCTTGCTGGGTCAGATGACCACTACAGTTGGATGCTGAGTACCTCTGTACTCATGATACTACCCCCAAACTCTTTTCAGGGTTCTTGATCGACAACAGGTATGGTGATCGACGTTTCACGTGGAGACTCGACGACGACTAGTTAGGCGGATCCCGGCGGAGGGCCTGGACCCGTGTGGTTATGGGGATCGATGTTTTTCTCTTTGCCAGTAGGCATTTGATTGTAGTCTGTACTCAGACATATACCTTCCGCTGATGTATTGTATTTAAGGCAGTTGTATGCCGATTGTATGAGATGTTGTATCCTGTATCTGTAATGTTGTGATATCATGTTGGAAATCCGGGGCATATGACTTCGTCATATGTCGCGGTGGGACCGATATGTGCTTCGTCCCCGGATCTGGATGGAAACATTTAGATCTGGAACAGTACCGCATATCGGGCCTTACAACTTGGTATCAGAGCCTTACCGACCGTAGGATCCCTTTTCTTGCCGAAGTCGAGTCTAGACAAAAAAAATTGTAAGTTAGTTATCGGAGAGTAGGAATCTTTTTACTCCTTACCTTTGCTCTGGTCAGGACAAGTGTCGTAAGTGTTTTAATTCCTGTCTTATCCCTTTCAAACTTTAGGATCTCGAGTGTGTGGAGTATCGGAACCATTACAATGCCTTGCTTACGGCGTATTGTCTCGATTCCGAGCTCAGGTGGAAATTCTTGTAGTATCTATAGCTCTCCAACTCTGGTGTATATCTTGGTCACCCGTTTCCATCCATCCTTTTGCCCAGTGTTTTTACGACTTGCGTCGCAAATCACTATCCCTTGATCTGGTTTTCGCGATCGTTCTTCCTCTTGTCACTGACGAATTCGTTTTTTCGACGATGTCGTCTCTCTGCGGAAAGTATCTCGACGGAGTTCTTCATTAGACATGGAGCAGAGTCCCTTGTTGGTGGTGTTGAAGATTGTCGACTCTCTTCTTTCCCCCTTCCCTCTCCCCCGGATCGTCCTGGATCTCGGGACGAGATCCCTTGTTGGTGGTGTTGTATTGTAACAACCCAGATTTCACAAAAATTAAAAATTCTGTTTTCGGTCTGAATTGTTTGATTGTCTGATTTGTTTGCGGTGTTTTCATCCCCGATTTATCGATCGCGATTATTTTCCCCCTCTTATCTCGTACCGGACGGAGACTGGCCCTTTCCACCCTGACACTCGACCTTTGCGACACCGGGTTTCACCCGATCACCGTCGCGAAAACCCGCACGAGACTAGCTGCAGCCAAAAGAACAAAAACCCCGTTTAATAATTAAACGGGTTATTTTTATAGCGCGCCGGAAAGTGTTTTCGGAACGGTTCCAACGCGACGTGAACGCCGTTGCCTCGACGCGCAGTTCGAAGTTTTACCCGAATCGGAGGTTCCGCGGACCCCCGGCGGTCAGAAACGTAAACACCGCGCGCGCGAGAGAAAAATCGGGGATGTTTTTGCAAACTGCCAGCCACCTGGGCTATATAAAGACCACCATACTCCCACCCCATTTCTAGGGTTTCCCTATCCACAAAATTGCATCCACCCCCCTCACAGTTGCCCCATTTTCGCACCAAACCCTAATTCTCAGATCTGAGATCAGCCCAATGAGTTCTGGGCCGTCAGATCGTCAGATCCGACGGCCTGGGATCGTCCACGTCATCTCCCAGCTCTCCTCTCTCTCTCCTGGAAGCCGCCTCCTGCCCGTGGAGCAAGCCGAGGCCAACTCCGGACTCCCGACTCCGGTCGGCGAGCCGCCGACAGCCGCGCGACGCCGCCCTGTTGCGCCCCATCCTCCTGCGCCCCTCATCTTCCTTCTCTCCCTCACCGCGGCTCTCTCCTCGCAGGCGCCGAAGCGCAGCGCCGCCTTGCGCCATGGCCGGACCCGAGCTCCGCCACCCGAAGCCCGTCACCTGCCTGCCTCCGCCGAGCCAGGATCCGGCTGCCGGCTTCCTTCACGCGCGCCCTGCGCCCCTCCTCGTCGCGCCGCCCCTCGCCGGAGGCCGGCCGCCGCGACCGCAGCCGCCCCATGGCCGACGGGAGGTCGGGCGCCCGATCCAGCCGCCGTAGCCGACTGGTGGGCCGACCTCGTCCCGCGGCCCGGTCCACCGCCCCCTGCGACCTGGGCTTCGCCCACTAGGTGAGCCAGCCTCTTTTTCTTTTTTTTGTGTTTTGTTTGTTGGGCTCGGCCCATGTGCTACCTGACGCGTGAGCGCTATTTAATTAATCCGCGCTCACCTCTATTTAGGCCCGTTTGCAGTAGCTTTCGGCCCAGTAGTTTTTTTTTCTTTTTCTGGTTTAATAAAAATTGCAGATTATATTTTTTTGCGGTGCCCGTATCTTTTTAACGGTAGCTCGGATCGCGACGCTTTAAACATGTAAATTGCTTAGTTTTTTATGTAGTTTATTAAAATGTTGTTTGTTGCCATGTTTGAACTTGTTTACATGTTGTTTACCTGCTAATTACGACTTCTTGCCATTGTAAACTGTAATTTCCATAACTTTTTAACCGTTGCTCCAATAAAAATGTTCTTTATATGTAACTTGATTAGTTTTTCGTGTACTTTGTGTTTATGCAATTTTTTGCTGTTGTTAACCAACCTAAAATATGGTTTAAGGAAGAAAAGTACCAAATCATTTAATTGTCGTGGGGCACTTAGTGTTATGCCATGTTTAGTTTGTGCCTCACTTAAATTGACTAGCATAGATAGTTTCCTTTATGCTTCACCTCTTGACATGTTTGTGTGTTATGCCATGCTTTTGTGCTTTGCCATGTTAACAACCTTTGTTGATCACCTGTAGCTAAACAACTTAAACCATCGTAAACGTGCGGTATCATCGTGTGTGACGAGTACTCCACTCAACCTGTTAGTAACCGCTCTCGACGGTAGTTGCGATGTCTCGTGTTGCCTTCTTGTTGATGCTTGCTCGTGTTTGATTCGTAGTAATAGACGCTTGCTCATTGATTGCTTTCCAGTGTTTACCGTCTTGTGTGCTCCCTCGGGTACCTTCGGAGACGATGCGAGCTTGCGATCAACTACACCTTCGGAACCCGACTTATCCACAGGCAAGGACTATACATTACTTATGATCCATTCTATTTCAACCAGCGGTTTGCATGCTAGTCTTGGATAGGCTCGATGCTTGATCCTACCACATGTTTACAACCTCTTTCAAACCGATACATCCATGTCCCCTCCTAGCAAACCATGTACTTCTATGTTACTATTGCTCGTTGCTCAGCCCCTGCTTAGTATGCATGCTTACGATGCTACGATGTTACCTCCTGTTACTCCCGGGTTTGGGATATCACATTATGATATTGCTGTTGATGATATGATTATATAAATGTTGACTATATTCGACAAAGGATGGAAGGTCTAGGCTATCCCGCCCCGACGCTTTGTTCCATTCGAGTCACCTAGGATCCGAGTTCCGGGTATTGATTTTAAAACTGAGCGTGCCTAACCGCGTGTGGGATTTTATGGGGTCCCCTTTTCTTACCTACCTAGCTTCAAACATTTCTAGTGGTGGTCCAAGCTGATTTACCATTTGAAACGTGTGTGTGACTGGTCCGCGGCCGGTAGATTTCAAACAACTTGGGCCAGCGGAGACATGGTTTCTCTTGTTGGTCCACCCCAGGGAGCTAGGGGGTTGTCCACATCTGTTTGGGCAACTAACCCGACCTCATCCAGACGGTAGAGGCCGATTCGAGAGCGCGGCCGGATTTTGAGTTGGATCTCGACTCACCGAGGGCCACCCGGATTTGTGCGTTGTTAGTTAGAGGGACCTGTCGTTCCGGATCTCTCGGGACTAAATCATAAAATGGTTGCCTATCATGGGTAGCAACTGAGAGAGATGGTCGTGCGTGCGGAGCCTTGTGATGGGCAGTTGATACACCCCTGCAGGGTTAAATCTTTTCGAGAAGCCGTGTCCACGGTTATGGACGACTTGAGACCTACTCCTTGTTCATAGACAACAACAACTGAGATAATCTTAATATAACTTGATCAACGTGTGTGTGTGTGCCTTGACTGCTTCTTCTTCGTCGGGATGCGAAGAGGAGGACGAGGATAGGATAGGTGTTATGTTTGCGTAGTAGTTGATAGCAAGACTTGTTGGAGGCGATTCCTCATCGAATGCTTGGCTTCTTATCTTACTCTCTAGATCGTTAGCCACTTCATAAATGCTAGTGCGGCAGCAACCTCACCACTTACCCATTCCTTACCGTAAACTACTAGTTGTCCTAGAATGACGAGTGATGAAGTCCTTGCTGGGTCAGATGACCACTATAGTTGGATGCTGAGGACCTCTATACTCATGATACTACCCCCAAACTCTTTTCAGGGTTCTTGATCGACAACAGGTATGGTGATCGACGTTTCACGTGGAGACTCGACGACGACTAGTTAGGCGGATCCTGGTGGAGGGCCTGGACCCGTGTGGTTATGGGGATCGATGTTTTTCTCTTTGCCAGTAGGCATTTGATTGTAGTCTGTACTCAGACATATACCTTCCGCTGATGTATTGTATTTAAGGCAGTTGTATGCCGATTGTATGAGATGTTGTATCCTGTATCTGTAATGTTGTGATATCATGTTGGAAATCCGGGGCATATGACTTCGTCATATGTCGCGGTGGGACCGATACGTGCTTCGTCCCCGGATCTGGATGGAAACATTTAGATCTGGAACAGTACCGCATATCGGGCCTTACAGTGCATCACCACCGTAGCTGGAGAAGAAGCTAGCGAAGCCGTCCGACCAACGTTCGCGGAGTTCCGGGTACGTGGCTGCTCGTCATGACCCCCTGCGTCCCTTCCCCTATCCCTAGGTCACTCCCGAGGCCTCCTCGCCGGCGAACCACCGTCGCTGGAGCCGCGGCCTCTGTCTCCCTCTCTTTTTGTTTCAACCTGACACCCTGACCCCACCAGTCAGCCACCCTAGCCCCTCCGAACCGGTATAAGTGGAGACGCTCACGCTGGTTTACGCCTTCGACGTGGCCTGCTCCAGTTATTTTCTGAAAATTCATTTTAAATCTATTTAAAATGAATATTTGACCAAACTTTGACCACTCATAACTCCTAAACCACAAGGCCAAACGAGTTGATTCTTTTTGCTAAATTTTTGTCTTGAGCTCCTCTTCAAGTTGGCAAAGTTTGGGAGCTTAACTCTCTGTTTAGGTACACTGGACAGAAGGAAAGTTCTTTGGACTTATATTTCTTTGCCACTTGTTTTTATTTTTCAGAAGGTGACCAAGTGCTTGCAGGAGACCAGGAGTTCAAGGACACTCCATTTGACCAAGGCAAGCCATAACAATCTGGTCATGAGGAGCTTGAGTTGCCATTTGATAATTTGGATCATTAAACTTGGATTTTTCTTGCCTTTAATTTGCTTGCTAATAAAGTTAACCAAACTATGCTAAGTGAAAATTTATAATCATGCCATGCCCACTGATCATTATCATGCCATCCTAGTACATATTATCACCATGCTCATTTTGTCATGCTTATGCCGGAATTTTTCATGTGATGATCATGTTCATACTTGGATGCCATGTTTAGTTAGTTCATAGCATGTCATGCTAGTTGTTGCACATGCTTGATGGTAGTATCATGTTCATGCCATGTTGTTATGTATCTTCCTTGTCGTAGAACTAAGAACTGGAATCTAATGAACATAATAACCGTTGACCAAGTGCCACCGAACCGACCTTTATCCGTGCAGCCACATTTGTCTGTATGGGCGGGCCTTAACTTGGGCTATCGTTGTGCCTTCTACAGGTATCACCAAAGAGGGGACGTTATGCACCCGGAAGTCCCCGTTCGGGACAGTATTTGCCACATGGTGGCCGTTTGCCAATAGGTTGGTCGGTGTCTGGAGGACACAGGGATACCCAAGATAGTGTGTCGGTGATACCGTAGGGAGGTTACGTGGTAGGCAAGTTTCGTTGGAGAAGTCCTAGCCCACTCTTGCGGAACGAGTTCCAAGGATCCTGTGGGACAAGTTCTGGAGTGCTGGGTGGAGGAAGAACTCCATAGTGTGGGTAACGTGCACAAACTCTGCAGAGTCACAATCTATTCGAATAGCCGAGTCCTCGGTCATGGGACACAGTTCGTACTAGGTCACACGATGGTCAACACCAACCTGTTTAATAATAATAATGATGCTGAGTTGCTGGTCATGTAATGACCGGATCGGTTGGGTGGTAACAGAGGACACCTAACCCGTTAAATGGTCATCCGTATGATGATTGGTCACGAGATGACCCGGATACCGAGTCGGGATGACTCGGAGGTAAGCGGCACGGTCATGTGGTGACCGTGAGTTATGATTTACCATTGCCCTAATATTAACTTGCCATGCTTGCCATGTTATTGTTTGCATTCTTGCCATGCTATTGTTTTCCTAATGACTTGGCTGTTATGAGCTTGCAAGTACATTCAATGTACTGACCTGGCGTGTCATGCCAGATGCAGGAGGAGCCGTATCTGAAGAGTTGGCTGAGACGTACTTTGCGAACTAGGCCGTGTCCCAGCAGTGTCCTTGTGGAGTGGAGCTTCATCACCCCGTTATTCCGCTGCCGTAGAGTTCTTCGTCGATCGTATTGAGGCCCTGAGTTGTGACATAAATTTATAACAGTAAAACTGAACCTAATCGGAGCTCCCTCACGCTTTAGACGTTTTTGGCCGTCCATTTTCATCATTTGGGTAAGCCTGGCCGTCCGATGTTGCACTAGCGCTACGTGGACCTACGTCATTTGGGGACGCTGCTCCCGTAACTATTTCCAAGCAACCTGGTTGATTGTGCTCTGTACACTGCACAAGGCCCATTTGGAGCCCACGTCTAATCCGCCGAATGAGCTCCCCTCCCCTCCTGACCTATCCATGGCCTCTCAAAAAATATTATTCTCCTTCTACGCCAGGTTGCAGCGCCGCAACCTTCCTCCGATGTCCGATCCCCACTTCCCTTTACATCGACAGGGAAGCTGCGCACCTCTTCAATAACAAGGTTTTGGTTGGATTTTGAACTGATGTGGCCTGGGTCACGAACTCACGATTGATCCAGGGGAAGAGAATACAAGCGACGAAAAGGAGGTGAAGCATGAGGTTCCATGCTCAACCCATGGCGCGAGTAACATCTGGCGTCGCAAGGATGGCGTGGAAGTCTGGTGTGGATCCTCGATGCACGGAGCTTCTCATGCATAGTGGGTCATCGCTGGCTCGATCTCCAACTGGAGCGACTCAAAAGTTGTGGCAGTCTTGCTTGATTCCTCACCATGATTTGTCCCTCCATTCTGGGCAGTTTCAACTTATTCTGTTTTGTTTTTCTTCAGCCCCTTCTCATCTGCCCCTATGCATCGTTGAGAGATATGGAAGCCACAACGATAAGATTTTAGCCACGGCCACCAGGTAATCTTATTATTCTTAGTGAAGCGCTATACACAATTACCATTCTGCTCTTATTGTTCTGAATTTCTGATTAACATGATTCTAGCAGTGACCACATTATATATCGACTGTACTAAATGTAGCCAATTCAGGTATGTATTCATCACGATATAATATGTGGAGATCTAAGTGTTGCCGCACGAGATGTGCCGCCATGCCTCGTAGCAGTTTGTATCTCCGTACCTTTGTACCTGTATAATTATTAATGAAGCGGTTGTATCTGTACCAATATGTTGTACATTGCGAGAAGACTTGATATCTGGGCTGACAATGTAAGGTAAACTGGTTGCTCTGAGCCGGGATGCCACAAGAGACATATCCCATGCCTCTTAAAAAGGAAAAAATAGCGTGTTTTTTTCTAGAGAGGACCGCAAGGGTGCCTTCACGGTTTGATCTTCGTACAAAATGATTATGAAGATGAAGCTTGCGAGAGTCGGCTAGTCTGAATAGGAGAGTGCATCAAAATTGCAAAGATAGATTAGTTGGTGGATGAGAATCTGGCAGACTAAAGTCTCTTCAAAGTTGAATGTTTTCGCCTGGCGCTTGGCGCAATATTTTTTCCAAAGAGCGATCTGTTGCACCATTGGAAAATTGAAGCAACCCTTTGTATGCGCTCTCTATGGTGCGGGTAACAGTTGGCGACATTCTCTTATTTATTGCAACATGTCAAGGAGCATCTGGTCGTTGTCTGATGAAGTCTTGGTGGAGCATATATATGTGTATTAACCAAGATTTCAGTGTAAAGAATTACCTTTTTGCTATGCATGAATATTTGTCGGACAATGAGTTCACCATGATGATAGTCACACTATGGGCAATCTGGAGTGTTCGTAGAAAGGTGATCCATGAAGGCATCTTACAGAGCCGTTATTCCACACATTGTTTCATCACACTATATCTATTAGAGATTGAGTTTTTGAAAAAAATCATGACGGTCCATGGGCTCATCCTACAAACCTAGGCCGGGGCAATGGATTTCACCCCCCAGAAATCATAGAGAAATTAATGCCATCGCTTCAGTTGCCAGGTCAGGTGAATATGCTGTCATGACCATAGTGGTTCTTTTCAAGGGGCTTCAGCAGTCTTTTCCAGATATATTGATGATCCAACTACACTTGAGGCTATGGCGTTAGAAAGAAGCTTTGGCGCTGGCCAAAGACCTCTATCTTCAAAGAATTTTCATGACGTCAGACTACAAGGTGGTTATTGAAGCTATCAAGAGTGTCAATGCAACACACTATGAAGCGGTGGTTCATGAAATCATAGAATGTTCTTCTGCTTTCATTTTTTTGTAGTTTTAGCTATGAGCTTAGAATCTTAAATTTTGAAGCACATAATCTTTCAAAGCATGCACTTATTTTAAGAGTTGATCATCATGTTTGGTTCAATCAATCCGATTTTTTTTGCATCTCCGTAAACATTATGATGACATAATAAAGCTTGCGAGATTACGTAGTAATCTAACATTCTTAAGAAGTTGCTCCCAATTCTTTCAACATGCAAGGTGTCCATCTCAATGTTCCACTAAGCAATGCAATTAAGTCATTCACACATACCAACTCAACTATCATGCCATATCAACAAGCATGCAATTAAACTATGATTTCTTCCTCTCTATATTGACGATTGCATCCCCACTATCTATTTTTGACATAGAAGACAAAATACGGCATCTTCATCTTCCATCCACTATCTCATAGGCTCTCCATCCCTCACATGGGATTCGCTACCACAAAGCATCACGTACTTAGCAAGAGATTATATTTTTAGCTCTTTATTACTCGATATGTGCTTATTTATATCTATCTTTGACATGAAGAGAAAAACATGGCATCTCCATCTTCCATCCACTATTCCATAGGCCCTTCATTCCTCACATGGGATTCGCTACCACAAAGCACTACGTACTTAGCAAGATATTATTTTTTTAGCTCTTTCTCTATTACTCGATATGTGCTCATTTATTTATGTTACAACTTTCTAAAAATATAAACAAGTGTATCTGCAGCAACCCGCGGGTATTATCTAGTAAAAATATAGATCAAATCAGTAGTAGCCGGTCGTACTGGCGATCAATGGTCGAGCTAGTGGAGCATCAATACGCACCATGAAGCTCATGCATGCATGGCGCAGCAACGCCTGTCCGTACGTCGGTGCGTCTCCCCGCATTCCTGAAACGGACGCGCGCCTCCTCCACTTCGCCTCCCACGCACGTCAATCACACTCCACTATATAAACACGTCGTTGGTACGTACGCAGAAGACACTCACACGGCCTTGCTACCTAGCCTGCAGACACAAAGGACTAGATTCGCATCTCTCGCCGGTCGACCGATGGCGCCCGTCGTCAAGCTCGCCATCGCCGCTCTGCTCGTGCTCGTCGCCATCGCCGGCGGCGTCTCAGCCACAACCGACGCTGCCGGCCCCGCGGCGGCGGCATCGCCGGCTCCACTCGTGGCCCGCCTCCACCTCGCGCTCTCTGGCATGGCGGCGGACGACCAAGGGCAGCAGCAGGGCGGCGGCGGGTGGATGACGGAGTGCTGGGGCGCGGTGACGGAGCTGCGGTCCTGCACCAACGAGATCGTGCTCTTCTTCATAAACGGCGAGTCCTACCTGGGCCGGGACTGCTGCATCGCCATCCGCACAGTCACGCTCCACTGCTGGCCCTCCATGCTCGTCTCCGTAGGCTTCACCGCCCAGGAAGCCGACATCCTGCGTGGCTTCTGCGACGCCGAGATCCCGCACGCTCCTCCCGCTCCTGTCGCGCCGGCCGCCGTGCCGGCGCCCGCTGCGCAGCCATGAGCCCGTGTACGTAGTGGCGCACTTTTACTGTGCACACGCAGATGCAAATGTAATAACACGACCTTGAGGAAATAAATGGAGTATGTGCCACCACTCGTGCATATGCGTACGTGCACGGTGCACTAGTTTGCTTGATTATGTTAATCGGAATTGGGCATCCAATGTTAAGGGCAGCTAAATTCAAAAAAAGAATGTTAAGGGCAGCTTCCAATCAAATTCAGCTCTGTTGATTCGTTCTAACCTTTTGAAGTATCACTAGTAGATTTCGTAGCTAGCCATCCCACATTATACAGGTAGGGATGTAAATGGTATGGATAATTTCCGTTCCGAATTCGCATCCACATCCGTTTTTAAGGATATGGTATGCACTTGCACAAATCCGCAGGATATGGATGCGGATGTGGTTTTTGGTTAAGCGGATACCCGACAAATATGGTAGAGGATATGGTATATGTAATATCCGGCGGATGAGGATTATTCGGTATTTTTTGCGGATTATCCGAGGTTATCAAATAGGATTATCCGATAATTTAGTTGTTGACAAGCCCAGATACCGAATTAGCACACAAATTAGAATCACTGCATATAAATTATTACCCCTATTATTATGTGTTATGACTTCAAAACGCTTGGTCTCTTACTAGTGTTATGTGGTTAAAGAAAAATTGATGTTCATATCATCTGCGTACAAAAAATGAAATCATGTCTCATTGGAAATATAATCCGATATTTTTTATCCGCCTATGCTCCGAGTCCACTCCGTTTCCGCTCCGAATCCGTAATCCGATAAATTCCGCATTCGGATCCGCATCCGATCATTATCCGCTCCGCTCCGAATCCGATAAAAAAATATGGTAAAGGATATGGATAAAGCATTATCCGATCCGATCCGTTTACATCCCTATATACAGGAGACTGATTTTGCGAAAGCAGGGGTCTTTTCGGGGGACTGTTCGGGTAAAAAACCCGCCAATCCAGCAAAACCGTGAGAATAATTTACGCGCGCCAAATCGGCTGCGGCCCAATAGCTCGCTCCCTCGCCTAGCCCGCTTATTTGCGACAGCTAAAGATTACTTATGCTGCATTCAGAAATCATCACGTACTAGAAGGGTTGGGCGTGCTTTGTTGCGCCGTTAATATGGTTGGATTTTTTTAATAATTTTATTCCCTTTATTTTAAATATAAATTATATTAGTTTTAAAAAATAAACCTCTTCAAATTAGACCAAATTTACACAAAAATATATTGATATCTATAATATCAAATTAGTATCATTAGATTCATCATGAAATGTACTTTTATATTTTATTATTTAGTTATGTGCATTTTAATCTTTTTTGGTTTTGAACTTGATCAAAGTTAAAGAACAATTGAGTTTTCAAAAAACAAATGCACCTTATATTCTGGAATTGTGAGAGTATTTGGTTTGGCAAGTGGGAAGATAATGGAGTGTGTTATTTATTTAGTTATAATGCGGGTTGTTATGGGCCTTTTATGCTATGATTCTGCATTATCTATTAATCAAGTTCAAGTCGGTTCATGAATATAGTTAATGCAGATAACACAGAATATAATTGCGCTATAATATCGCCTTTCATGCACAAATATAGTTAATGAGGACCCTCCAACTCAGTTGTGAGATGTTGCATTTCTCAAAAGAGCAAGTTTAGACATGATGTGATTCAACATCTGTTCTCTATGCGTGGACGGGTGTATGTGCAGATTCAAAAACAATGTCACATCAACTGAAGGCAATATGGATGATTGCAATCCTTGCCAAGTAAGACAATTCTATGACTATAGGATCCTCAGATGATAAGCACTCATTAAAAAATTGCTTGCTTGAGGTGGATTGGCTACTCAAAGGACCAACATGGACACCCAGACTATCTGCTAGATTTTCAAGATATCCCTGCAATGGTGAGAGATATATAATTTAATAAAAAATAGTGTGTTAAATTATGATTTGCATTGAGCTGAAATATTGGTCGAGATAATGTCACTGCCATTATAGTCACAATGAAACTGTTCATTATTGCCATTGTTGAGGTGTGGTATTGATTTGCCGAGAGGCTTGAGGGAGAGATTATGTTCTGATAACAATGTAATGTGTGTGAAAGAGTGGTCGTACGCTGTCCTAACTGAATTTGATCATTGCCCTCTCAATGTCAATGTGAAGGAAAACAACAAGAAATCCAAAATTAAACATAAAGCATGTTAGTAAATGAAATCTCAAACCATACAATCTAATGTACAAATTAATAATCGGAGGTTCAGCAACATAGAAATCCGCAAGGCTTAGCTTGACTAAGTTAAGTCTATAAATTTTGCAAGGCGTAGGTTTGCCAAGTATACGTCTGCAACATATATATCACCTTAATTTTATCTAACTCCTTTCCAGGTTTTTCCATATTGTTAGCACATCGGTCTGTAAAGAAATGTTCTTAAATAGGTCCGTAAAAACTACACTTGCAAGCCTATACAGCCTTTTTTAGAAAGAAAATGTTTATATATCATTGAAAAACGCCTAGTTTGCAATGAAAACATCATTCATTTTATAAGTGGCATTGGCAGTTTGGCTGAATGATTGTTGAGTAGCAGGCTAGCAGCGATTGTAAAGTTTTTTTTTTTGAAAGATCCACCATATGTGGCTTTGATTGATTTAGGGGAGAGAGTACAAAGGGGCACTACATGCAGGCAATTGCCTGTGGTAGGAAAGACAGGTCCTTGGGGGTGGCTGCAAGGGCATACCCTCGCGACCAGCAAGAACATTCGCTACTGATTTCTCACAACAAAATCCCCGAAAGGGGGCTCCAAGTGCGACGCGCCGGCGAGTCGCCATAGCTCGAAGTTTTGCCTTATAGAGCTCAGAACATCCTGCTTGCTAGCCATCTTGTCTCTGAATGTGAAATTGTTCCGTTCCCTCCAAAGCTCCGAGCACACCATGATGAGCAGGCTTCGCATCGCTCGCCTGTGCCTCGCCTCCGTTCTGTTGATGATGTAACTGCAGACCGAGACCGAGCTTTGGTGTGAGGTGACCTCCACGGCCAGCGATGCACATCCCGACCACCGGGCAGTAGTTTGCCACACCGACCTCGAGAACGGGCATGCCCAGAAGAGATTCGTTGAGGATTCCAAGCTGCGGACACATAACGGGCAGAAATAGCCGTTCTCCCATCCCCGTCTTTGCAGGCGGTCGTTGCACCACAGCCGGTTTAGAAGCAGCAGCCAGAAGAACACCTTCAGCTTGCCCGGCGCCCAGACTTTCAAATCATCTTGTCGAACCCTCTATGCAGCGGCTGTCCGAATTGCATGCGGTATACCGCCTTTGCGGTGTAGACGTCCCCGGGCCCCTGGGTCCAAATCAGCCTATCTTCCCTGCCCTGCTGAAGAGGGACCTAGGCCGCCGCGATCCTTCTAGCCAGCTGCAGACAAGGGACAAGCAGGGTTGCAAGATTGCCGCGCCTTAAATCCGTGATCCATTGCCCCTCCCTAAGCGCTTCAGCAACCGATCTGCCCTTGTGCCTTGTTTGCTTGAACAGTTGTGGGAAGGAGACAGCGAACGGATCATCGCCGCACCACGGGGAAGTCTAGAATTTTTCCCTATTGCCGTCGCCGATCTGCACCTTTGTGGCTCTGTCGAAGAGAAGCTTGTCCTCCCTGTCACAAGGGACAGGGAATTGTGCCCAGGGCCTATCCCTATCCTGCACTCCAACCAAAGTCAGCGCATCCGCAAGGCCCTGCTGAACCGGTGTAGGTCGAGCAGCCCCAAGCCGCCATGGCTCGTTGGCGAGCACACTTGCTGCCAACCCACCTTGCACTGCCCGCCGGTGATCTCTTTGTCTTGCGTCCAGAGGAATCGACGTCTCGCCTTGTCTATGTCTTTTAGTAGCTTTTTTGGCACCTTCATGGCCGAAAGGGCAACAATCGGAAGGGCTGTGAGCACAGCACGTACAAGTGATCTTCTTCCTGCAATATTCATGAGTCTCCCACTCCACCCCGACATTTTCCCCTTGGCCCGATCCAGCAGGAATTGCAGATGCGTGATCCTGAGCCTTGATTTCGTGATCGGCAACCCGAAATACGTCAAGGGGAAGCAGGTTGAAGAACCTCCAAAATTTTGGAGGACCACTTCCATGTTGACGTCCTCACAGTGTATTGGGGTCACGGTTGATTTTCTTTGGTTTAGCTTTAGTCCAGAGGCTTCACCAAAATCCTTCAGGATCTCCAGCAGCATGTCCACTTCCTCTCTCACAGGGTTAGCAAAAATCACGGCATCGTCTACGTATAGGCAGGTGCGCATCACCGTTCCCCTCCCAGGGATGATGCCCAAGTGGCCTAGCTCGGTGGCGGCAACCAGTAGGCGATGCAACGGGTCGATGGCGAGGATGAACAACAACAACGACAATGGGTCACCTGCCGAAGACCTCTGCGATGCCAGACGTTGTCTCCCGGGCAGCCATTCATCAGACATGCAGAAGACCCCGTGGACATAAGCAAGCTGATCCAATTTCTCCATCTTGCGCTGAATCCCAATTTCTGCAGCAGCTCTAGGAGGTACTCCCAGGACACCGAGCCAAACGCTTTTGCAATGTCTAACTTAAATATCAGGGCTGCTTTCCTCGATCTCTGGAGATATTTGACCTTGCCCTGGACGTACAGGAAGCTATCTAGGATGGATTTCTTTCTTTGGAAGGCAGCCTGGGCCGGAGAGATGATACCCTCTATGGCCGGGTTGAGGCGAAGGGATAAAACCTTGGCGATGAGCTTGGCGATGGAGTGGATCAAACTAATTGGCCGGAAGTGGGCAAGCTCAGAAGCTCCATCCTTCTTCGGGATTAGGGCAATGAACGCCGATTTGAGGTCAGCAAAATTTTGTTTGGATAGCCGGTAGAACTGATGGAAGACGGCCATGACGTCCCTCTTGATGATGTGCCAGCATGATCTGAAAAACTGGCCGGTGAAGCCATCGGGTCCCAGGGCTTTCTCCGCAGGCGATGCCGAGATCGCCGCCCATACCTCTGCCTCTGAGAATAGAGAGTCCAGGCCGGCACCATCAATCTGAGGCATCTCTATGCGCTCCCAGTTCACTGATCTCGTCCTTCGCCCGACCGATCCAACCGTGGCCTCGGCGTGATCCCTTGCGGCCCCCGCCTTGGCCTGATGCTCCGTGAGCACCCGGCCTCCCTCCTGCATCGAGTGGATGGTGTTCTTCCTCCTACGCGATCGCATCTTGGCATGAAAGAATTTGGTGCTTGCATCTCCCGCCTTAAGCCAGTTGATCCTAGAAGCCTGCCTCCTCCTGGCCCTCTCAATTTCCGCAAAACCGAGCACCCTCTTTTTAAGCAATGCGCGCAGCGCCAGCTCAGCCTCCGACAGCAGCCTTTTCTCTTGAGCAACGTCCAGCCGCAAGATAACCTCATTTTCAATATGGAACTTCAGCTTGATGCACCCAAAGAGGCCTTTGCTCCAGATCTTGAGGTCCTTGGCGACCCCCTCCATTTTCTTCTTGATCCTCACGTATGGGCAGTCATGAGCGACTTCCCGGCTCCACGCTCTTTCTACTATTTCGAAGAACCGCGGGAAGCGCGGCCAGAAGTTCTCGAATTTGAAGTGCGCCGGCCTAACCGTGACTACACAGTGAGAGAGTATCAGGGGGCAGTGGTCCGAGCATGATGTGGAGGTGGCCGCAACCATTTAATTAGGGTGCTCCTCCTCCCAGTCTGTGTTGTAGAAGAATTTGTCGATGCTACATAACGTTGGGGCGGCCCTCTCATTGCTCCAGGTGAATCTACGGTTCTGGCATTTAATCTCTCGCATGCCCCCGACGTCGAGCGCCCTTCTGAATTTGCCCATCATCCTCCTATTGAGGTTTCTATTGTTCTTGTCTCGAGCTTGGTAAATCATGTTGAAATCGCCGCATAGCAGCCACGGTTCCCCCGCGGGTTGAGCTAAAGACGCTAATTCCAGCAGAAATTCATCTTTTGGGGCGTCATCCGCAGGGCCGTAAACTGTCGTGAGAAGGAAAGGATTCGTGCCACAGGAAGGACTAACTCTAACCGAGATGGAGAATGAACCAAGAGCTACCGTTTGCACGTCAACCACTAGCTTGTCCCAGAAGATAGCGAGACCACCTCTTGTACCCTGCGATGGAAGAACTACACAGCCGTCTAGTTTTGCTCCTCCAATTTCCCGAGCAATGTTCGACGTCCATACATCTATTTTAGTCTCTTGTAGGGCTAGAATATTAGCCCCATTTGCTGCCGCAATCTCTGCAATCGCCGCCCGCTTTGCAGGAGCGTTTAGCCCGCGGACATTCCACGACATAATTTTGAAGGGAGAGCTACTCATTGGGCAAACAGGCAATTTCTCCGACGACTGAAATCATTACTAGGGAAGCAAACACAATACACCAACCTACATTCCGGGGGGCCAGCGACAGCCACCCATACGCCCCAAATTCTGTCACCGGTCGCAAACCTTCGAAACCTACACTTAACATGAAGACTAGACCTAACTCACACCTGCTTAAGGCTGGGCGTCGACGGAGACTAGGATTGAAGGGACACATCGGCACATTAGGAAACCGCGACGACCGGCCCATCCATGCCAGCTGCAACTCAAAGGGAGTCAGCATCCTGGTCCGTCATCTTGGCGATCACAGCAATGTCAGCATCAGATAGAGTTCCCTCGAACTTCTTGATCAGAGCAATGGCCGCCTCCGGCGTCATCTTGTCGTTGGGGCCAAGCAAGCCCAGCTCCTGAACCAGGCGAAGCGAAGCCCTTTGAGCGACGGGAGTTGTGAAGTTGGCTGCAGCTTGCCTCGCACTGCGGCGCGATGGGGTGGCCGATGCCCTTGATTTCGGCGGAGCGGATGAGCGGCGAGCAGGCGCCAATGGGAGGATCGGCTGTGGCAGCTCGGTGAAGAGGCTTGGTGGCGGGGCATCTCCAGGAGGGCCCCTGATGCGCAGGTGCCTGACACAGCGGGTCATCTCGTCCAGCTGAATCTCAGTAAAGACAGGGGGAGGTGGTGAAGAGCGGCAGAAGACGCTGGGCCCATACTTGGCCGTGGATTGCTCGATGGCATCGTCGAAGGAGAGGGGTTCTGCAGCGCGTCGAACATCTGGGCTTCAAACTCGAATAGCATGGCGTCGGTGCGCGGCGGTGGCTCAATGGCGCGACCAGCGGTTGCGAAGAATTCCGCGATCGGGTCATCGGCCGGCACCTCCAGCGGCAGGGCGTGCTAGAACACCGGTGGTGGCGAGGCGGCCCGCGTGGGCCTCAGGGCCGGGGACCGGAGGGGCTGCGGTGGTGTGGCCCGGAGCGCGGCCTTGGCGGGAGAGGGCGGCTCCAGCGTGGGCGCGGCCAGGGCCAGAGCGGTAGGAGCCACGGCCCTGCGACGACCGTCCGGAGCCTTGGTGTGGTGGCGCCCAGTGGTCGACTTGGTGGAGCTCTTCTCGCCCGAGCTGCAGCCGTGCCCGAGGAGAGCCTCCCTCCAGGTGCGCTTGGGAGCGTTGTCGCCGTCGTCCTTGTCCTTGTCGCGGCGCTGGGGGCCGCCGAGGAAATCCCGACAGCCACCCGGGGTCACCTGCTGCACCGGGCGCCTGGCACGGCGCTGGCCGTCCTCCACCCTGTCCGACCAGACCCCGGCCTCACCACGCGGGAGCTCGCGGTCGTCCTCGTCGTCCGATGATGACATGCCACTCTGACCCGAGTGGGAGGAGCGCGGAGAAAGGGGTGTCCAGTCTTCAACGTAGTCCACGTGGATGAGAAGGTCGTACCTGTGCACCCCTGGCGGTGGCGGTGTTGTGCGCTCCGGGGGCCCAAAGCCAATGATCTCGTCGACGCGTCCCGCGACCCTCTTGAGCACCCACAGATCGCGGGTGGTTGGGATGTGGGCGACATCCCACACCCAGATCCAACAAGCAAACGTGCAGGTGTGGCCGCGCTCCATGGTGCGGCTGTCGATCCGGTCGACGCGGCCGATGTCACCAAAAGCCTCCTCCGCGCCCTCAAGGCTCCAGAAATGCATGGGGAGGTTCTCGACGACGATTCTCACGTGCAGGGTGAGCTTCAGGAGCGCCGCGTGATCATCAGGGCTCCATGCACGGACGACGTAGCGCATGCCCTCCACCTTGATGAAACCGCGGCGGACGGCGTTGTCCCGGTGAGCTGGGAGGTCGAAGTGGACCAGGAACTGCTCCGGCTGGTGAGCCGTGACGCGGACCTGGTGCTCCAGGGTGCGCAGCTTCTCCTCAATGGCCTTGCCCACCGCGGCGGGGGAGGTGGCGTGGACACGGTCCAACGCCGACAGGGTGACCGCATGCTGGCGGAGTATGAACTCCGCGTGCTCCAATGCCGGCGAGGCCACCACTATCTTGTTGCTCGTTCGGGGACGGCGTGCCGGGTCCGCATGGAGGAAGCGGTCCATCGCAACGACGGGCGGGGCGGGCTCGGGGAAGACTAGGCAGTCCTTGACGGGGAGGCGAGGCAGAGCAGGTCCCACGCGGTTGCCTGCAGCCCCTCCTGGGCCGCCACGTCGGGGGTTTTGCGGGCAGTCCCGCTCCGGGTGGCCTTGGATCTTGCACAGGATGCAGCGGAGAGGATCTCGGCAATCGATACGGCGGTGGCGCTTGCTGAGGCAGCGGAAGCATTTTCCCCGGAAGCGCCTTAAAAAGGCCTCGCGGCCCGGGGCGTGGGCATGGGGCGGACGCCGGCCGGGGCGCACGGCGGACCGGGGCACATCTTTATCCGACGCACTCTTTGCAGCGCGGCGGCTCTTGCGGGATTGGACCACCGTCCAGTTACCTCCATCGCCCTAAGAGGAAGGATTGACCGGGGGGAAGGCGCAACCACGATGGATTTGAGCCGGTGCTGCCCAGAAGGTGGCACCCGCCCCAGATCCGCCGGTCCAACGCGTGGGGGGGACGGGAGCACTCGCCCCGGAGCAGGATTCGCGGCGGCGACGCCGGTTCTGGGGACCCTCCCCGGCAGCTGGACTCGGACACATGCGAGGGACCGCCCGATGGAGGCGAGCGACCGCGGGGACGGGAGGGGCGCCTAGACGAGGAGGCGGAGCGGCACCTACGCGACCTATAGCTAGCCATAATGGCGGGGTGGGTGGCCGCCGTGGCCGGAGTGGCCGGCGGCGCGGGTGGAGCGTGAGAGCTTGGGAGCCTAGCCTCTCACCAACGTGAAATTAGAGAAGTTCCTTCTCAAGGCAGTGGATGTGCTCAGCGATTGTAAAGTTGCTGGGAATTTAACACCATGGGAGATCCCACACTTTTGCTAGTGGCGTTGGCAAACACGATTACTCGTACATGGATGAATCATATAAAACAATTGTTAATGAGTCAACAACTAAATTGTGAAACTGAGTGTACGAACGTACAATAAAATTTAGCACAACAGTGTTTACAACTGATCTGCAGATGCACATGTTAAATTGGGGGTTTACCTAGCCCATGTACTTCTAAAGGTGTCTGGCGACGACGGGCGGGCTGGCTAATGGTGAGGCCCCGTTGGGATCGGGTGCGCCCTGCTCCCTGCCCCACCCCCTACGTCACAACCAATATGGTCATCGGCAATGTGCGCAATCTGCACGCGCTCCCCTCCGTGGACAGCGTCTCCCCTCCGCCGTCTCCCTCTACATCCACCGCCGCACATGTCGCTGGATGGCCTTCCATAGCCGTGACAGATTCACTAGCTTTGACCACGAAAGACAACGTCCACCACATGCTGCGTATGTACCACAAAGTTGCTGGCATAATAGGCCCACAAAATGAGCCAGCGAAAGAATCCGATGATCAAGTCAAAATTGATGGACTACAGCAACCTCAATCGATTCCTAGGAGTTTTACCCCTATGGGCTTTAGTAAATTAGAAGATTAGGGTGTGCTCGCAGAAAATGAAAAATTGTGGCTGGGCGAGACTGTGGTTACGTTCGTGGTTGTATCTATGATTGCGGAGGTCAACTAATTTTAGAGTACTCGCTCGCGGCCCAGTCCAACGAACAACGCAACGTGTCGCGCTCACAGCGATCCCTCGGGATTTTTATTTGTTTTTGTGTACGTGTTTTTTATGTTTAAAATTAGTTTTTTGGTGGTTTTTCGACTTTCCCGGTTTTCGCATGTTTTTTCTATACATTTTGGTGAAAAAAAAACAAAAAATTTTTCAAAAAAGAGAGGCACGACCGTGGCTTCGCGGAAGGCACGAGTCGTGCCTCGAAAAAGGAGGCATAGGAGGCATGAGTCGTGCCTCAGGGAATCTAAAACAGGAAAAATGGAAAAGGCTTCACAACGTGCCACTTGGCGCGCCCGCAGAGAGAACGTGTTGTTCGTAGGCACGAGTACTCTTAAATTAGTGATTTCGGTGATTGCGTCCGTGATTGTGTCTGAGTCTGTGATTGTAATTTCGTTCGTACCTGTGGTTATACCTATGACTACGCATGTGACTGTGTTGTACTTGTGACTTCACCCAAAAAAGAGGTTCGTTGAAACCAATCAAGATATTATCTAGTTTAAATATTTCAACACGGGAAATACAACGGTAAAAACTGATTATAATTTTGATAAGGGCTTCAAGAGATAAATTATTTTGAAAAAAAGGATTTACGAAAAAACCACAAACATCCAACCTCTTATTCTCACGTGGTTGCAAAAATAGCTTAAAACTCTTTTATTGTGACAAGTGAAGCGTGTACGTTACACCGTTTGTTAAAACAGGTAAAAAGAAACATTTACAGAGGGTACACTACACTTCAACTGGTGATTTCGCTTGTTCGCTCCCTCGCTCGACCTATTACTCATTTCATTTTATGCATATGATTTATATGTTTTTATTAATATAATATTGATACTTTGATAAATATTATATAAAATAAAATATGGTTTGATTTCGGTATATACCAACTTATTTTGATACGATTATGATAATACCATATTAATTAAATTTAACGTGAATTTTAAAATTACATAATAGAATTTTATAAATTCAAGATTCAAAATACATATTTTTTAATGTAACTATATAGAAGTATACATGCATGTATGAAATCAAGCCTTGATGGTTCTTTTGTTAATAAATGTGCATAATATTTTATAAGACAAAATGAATATGTCAAAAATACCGACTGCTGATATGAATGTGTGAATGTTGGGTTATGTAAGTGAGACAAGGTCACACATGACTGTTAAAGAATTCAAGTGAGACAAGTTTATATATACACATGATTAACTGTTTGTAGATGTTCCCACATAAATATATATTTTTATCAATTCGGTTTATTTGGTAAATAGTTTGTTTGTTTGTTTGATATATACCGTAAAGATCAAAAGTTTCGTACCACCAAAAACTTAAAACCATAAAAATCACAAAATTAGTTTGATAGGATTTATTTCAGTATGGTTTTTGAGTGATGCTTACTGTCCTCATTTATTCGCTCATTATTTTCTTGTCATTTATGTCGCTGATTTTCTGGATCAGAGAACAAAGATAGTTTGATAACAATTGTAGAATTTAAAACTGTTCAAAATTACGAAAAATATTCATATATTTAGTAAAATTCCCTTTTTAAAGTCATGAAGTTACAAAATATCATGAATAAACAAAAAATATGATTTAAAAAAAAATATTAATCAGAAAAATTAATTGAATTTCATTTTCTTTATTCTTTTTCAAAAATAATCAGAGAATTTAAAAGTATTTCTGACATTAGAAATATTCATTAAGTTTAAAAATACGACATCAGATTAGTTCATGAATGCAAATTAAGTTACCAAATTGGTTTTCTTTCTAGATTGAAAGATATATTTAAAATATGTACAAATTCCTAAAATGTTCTGAATTTGAAAAAATGAATTAAAAATAGTCACAAATTGATTTTTTTCTCATATTGGAAAACTTTAATTCAAAATTTATTTATGAATCTTAGAGAAAAATATGGATTTTAGGGGAATCACAAAATTTAAAATATTCACCAACAAAAAAATCATGAATTTTTGAGAAGTAGTACATATTATAATCCCGTCATTCCTAGATATAAAGTGTATAGATTTTGGTACAAAAGTTAAAGAACATGCATGGAGAAAAAATTACATCAAGTTTGGATGGGATTACCCTTAGCTAATTGACGCGAAAAAATAGAGGGGTTTGCAATAGATAAGGGGACATGATCAAATCTCTATAAATATTGTCCACACGAGTGAAGTGCAATAGATCCTATATTTTGGATTTAGAAAAAACAAATACGCCTTATATCTAGGAACAAAAGGGTACTAAATAAAAAAGCTGAAGAAGAAAAAATGAACAAAAAGAGAGGCAAAACCAACATACAACAATAGAGGATGAGAAAAGCAGGCGAAAAGCATTACAAAAACTAGAACTAGAGAGGGTGGATGCGGCCCATTACAACGCGTCGCTAGGAGTGTGTGTGTGGGGGGGGGGGGGCTGTGTACCCCGAAAGATATACCTCGCCAACTCTAAATGTGGCCTAATGAATTATACCTCGCAAAAAGCTTCCCCTAAAAAATGAGCCCTAAAACTCTAAATTGAATTATTATTTTGGATAATTCTAAACTGAAGTTAAAGTGTGGCCTAATGAAACCTAAGGTTCTGATAGACGACAAGCATCAAAAGCTACTTACACGGGGTGCCCAAGGCTGCACCACCTGTTGTTTAGACAGTTAAAGCCAAAAGAACGGAACACTTGAAACCATAATAACATACTATCCCCACATCTTCAATTCTCATGGGATTTAAACAGAAACCGCAAAACATATTTGAGTAAAATGCATCATAAATCCTTAAACTATTGCAGGTGTATTAGTTTCCTTCTATAACTTTAAAATTGCAGTTTTAGGTCCTAAAACTATTGGATGTGTGTCAATTTAGTCCTATAACTTCAAAATGGCAGTTTGAATCCTAAAACTATTGAAGGTGTGTCAGTTTAGTTCTATAACTTCGAAACTACAGTCTTGGATCCTAACACTATTGAAGGTGTCTCAGTTTAGTCCTATAAACTTCAAAACTGTAGACCATCGGTTGTATGATGGCTTGAGCTCCAGGGAGGACAATAGACTAGACCAGTCATCTCAGCCTCACCCCAGAGTAGTAGAACAACACATCGCAGTGCGTCCAAGTGCTTCCTACACGCGTTTGTTGTTGGGGGCGCGTCACTCCCACCATGTCCAAACAACAACCTGCACGACCAACTCTATGGCAAGGGTGTCCGGCAACGGCGATGTCATGAGAGAGAGAGAGAGAGGGAGAGAGAGAGGGAGAGAGAGAGAGAGAGAGAGAGAGAGGTGGGATGACGTCCTTCATCCCGATGGCTCGGGGTCTACATGGTAGCTGCATCGAGGGAGAGGGATGTCGTCCTCCATGCAGACTAAATCGAGGTCTTCCCAGTGACCACGCCAAACCTCGCAGCGAGGCTGACCTGCAACTCATAGCTATGCAGGTGGTGGGCGTGTAGGTTGCAACATCAAGTGCGAGCGAGATGGAAGCATATCGAGCACTTTTTGGGAAAGAATACACATATAGAGGGCTCATTTCAAAAACAATGCTTCATGGATGCTGGCCATGCAAACTAGGATCTAAGATGAACAAACTTATATAGTTTGGGAACCTAAAATTGTAATCTAAAAGTGTTAGGACTAAACTGACTCAACTCGAATAGTTTTAGCTTTAGCCCATAAAGTTACAGTTTCAAAGTTACTCCATTCGTCCCATTATTTAAGACTAAACTGACAGACCTCTAATAGTTTTAAAACTTATGATGAACTTTACTCAATTTGTTTACTTAGTTTTGTCTACCTTGATAATTCATTTTTTTAGATTTTCTTATCGAACTAGTAGATGGGTTTAAACAAGATTTAAACGAAACCTGATTTACATCTCTACTGATCAGGCCCTCGGCGGGAGCAGGATGACCAGTGGGGAAGCATGGGCATTTACAAGGATATTTGTTCCAGCCAGCTATCAACTTATTCATGTCTTGCCCAAGATGAAGACCTTGCTCTGTATGTACTACATCTGTCCCATAATGTATTATTATTTTGCAAACTAGCATAACTTGTAAAATAATACTATATTATAGAACGGAGGGAGTACTTGTTAAACGCATACACATTACAAATTAGCTCTACAAAGAGAGTGAATAAACTTTCCATCGAAACATGGCATGTTACGACACGTCTACAAGCAGCCATGCCTTTCGCTCTTTGGTGATTTAGATCCTCCACCGGTGTTTGGAAACGCAGAAATTTCACAAAAGACCATTGGTTCGTCTGAGCAATAATTAAAGGTTGCATATTAATTATGTCAACACATAGTCTTGGGATTAGACACCTACTATCTGGTTAGTGCTGGTGGATCGAACAATCACCGGTCTGTCGGTGCTCAAAGCATAAATACTTGTAGTAGTACGTACGTCCCGTTCCCCGTTGCTACCTTGCTCCATCTCTCGTGCCAACAGCGACGGCGAACCGGTGGAGCGTCCGTGACCTCAAGAACCCATCCACGAGGCTAGGATATGCAAGCGACACCAACTGTTCGTCTCTTGGAGTGATGATGCCGTTGATATAGACACCATGCAGAAATGGCCATGGCACGCGTGTACGACCCTGGCGAAAGACAGATGTGCGTCGCACTCAGTCCATCAACCCGCATGGATCAGGAGGATGGCAGAAACGTCAATCATTTTATGTAGCTGAGAAACGTCAATCATTTTATGTAGCTGAGAAACGTCAAATTAAGCATTATCCAAGTAGGGCGGCGTACATACGTACTCGAGGGGGCGCAGCGGATCGTGGAGTGGTTCCAGGTCTGCATTATTGCTCGCTCGGCGGAAAGACGAAAGAAGAATATCCGGATCCATCCAGCTTGCTTTGGATGCAAGGCACGGTCACCGGATGATCGCGATGCCGTTTCTCCTTTTTCTGCCTTTTCCTTCCGTCGATTTGATGAGTGTTGACATTGTTACGGCCGACGGTACAGCGATGGGAAATAGGCTTGATTTCAGTAATTTGCAACGTGAATTGAATCGGTTGGACAACCTGGATTGTGATATTGTCGAAGCTCACTGAAGGTTCAGCGAGATATCTTAAAAGTAAAAGTTTAATCGGATTCAGATCAGTGAGATCTACTTTCTCCGTATCAAATTATGAAAGGTTTTTAAGCCTAAATTAGCCTAGAAAAATATTTTATATTTTGATATAGAGATGGTAGTTGCTAAGTTGATAAGATCATGTCAGTGAGCATTTCTTTTCTTTTCATTGTGAGGTGTGTAAATTTTTCTTAAATCTGTTCTGTGCTCAATGAATGTGATCTTGAAGGTATTTTTTTTACGAGGGAACAATCTGTTGTTGTGGAGGATGCCAAAACCACTATAACATAAACTCAATAGCCCTGGTCTAGCCGTCGCAACACCCCGTCTCCTCTTCCTTTATATAGTTTGTCGCCGGTGTCGATTCTATGGTGGTAGGCAACGGCTGGGCGTGGGATGGGCTCCTTCACTACTTAGGCTACATCGGTGCCATCCACTGGTAGAAAGAGACCCATTTGTTCCGGTTTCAGAGGTCCATTTGTTCCGGTTCCGGAACCGGGACTAAATGGTCGTTACTAATGCCCAAAACCTTTAGTACCGGTTGGGTCACGAACCGGGGCAGATGGGCCTTCACGTGGCCGCTGTGGCTTGCCCAGGCGGAAGGGCCTTTTGTCCCGGTTGGTGCCACCAACCGGGACGGGATAGGTTTTTTTTTGAAAGGTGTGGGGGGGGGGGGGTTAGGGGGTTTTGCAGGGGTTAATTTATGGGTTTCATATATTGTTTTAACTAGCTAATAAAGAGAGTTCTGTACTTTCTTATCACCATCTAGGAGAGAAAGGATTCATCTCATATATATCATCATGATCATAATTAATATCCAACACACAAAGGTCCTTTGCTAGTTTAACTTCGCTAATATCAAACACAAAGTTCCATTTCCACAATATTATACCTCGACTCCTCATATATATCACCTATGAGACTGCTCATCCTCACAAGGGTAAATATAAAAAAGCGAAAAGACACCTTCATTTCCATAATGTAATATGGAGAAGTTGTCCCAATCTTTTATATGTTGGCGATCGGCGCAGAAAACAAAAAATTTCCTACCTACGAGTCCCGAACCCAAGATCTATGCTATGCTGATGTATGTAACGGAAGGAATCGGTGTTCATACCTTTGAAGACCGAAAGAGGAAAACGTTCCTTGAACGTGGTTGGCGTAGACTCTGATCCTACGACCTCCCTGTCATGTTGAACAACCTCCGACGATGAAGTATCACCACACTTGTAGTGCCTCGCGGGATTACACACGTACGGTGCAACCGACGTCCCTCCGGGCTCCGAACCAAAAGAGCAGCGGAAAGAAGATTGCTCCGGATCCCGATTCCGGCAGCGCGACGGCGTCCGGATGATGGTGAAACCCGCAAACTCCAAACCACGGGAGTCCTCTCTAGGTCGGAGAAAGAGAGAGAGAGAGAGAAACTCAATGTTGTGTAGAAAAAGGCACCCCCGCCCCTCCTTATATAGGCCAAGGAGGGGCTCCACCCCCTCCCCTTCCCCCATGTGGGACTAAACCCCCAAGGGGGGGGGAGTGGTGCGGCTAGGAGGGGGATGGGCCCCTCCCTTGGCGCCAAGCCCAAGGGGGAAGGCTCCCCCTTCCCCTCATGGGCCTTTTAAGTCCCAAATACCTTTTCACCTTTTTAATTAATTATTTAAATCATTTTAATATTTAATTCTGTCAATTAAATAATAAAACATATTTAAACATTAATATATATTATTTTGAACCTTTCAAAATATCCGGAACAGCTTCCGGCACCTCCCGGTACATTTCCGGTGTTTTCTCTCTTTTCACCGATGATCCCGAATCAATCCTTAATGCATCGATTGTCCTTAAGTGTGACACCCTACGGTCCGAGAAATAGTAGACATGATCGAGACACTCTCTGACCAATGACCATCATGTGGGATCTGGTTACAATCCTTGATGTGCCCCTACGCTTCCATCGAATAAACTTCATCGTTGTTGAACCGTTCACAATATGACTTGATCTCTTTGTGCTTTGGTACTATGTTTGTCCGAGGTATGATCGTTCGTATCCAATACCTAGTTCTTCCTCGTCTCCGACATAACATGTTTACTCGTCTGTGAATATTACATCTCTTGTGACCTAGTCACTTGCTTGCAAGCTATTGATGCAACACCACCGAGTGGGCCCAGAGTACCTATCCGTCACTCGGATTGACAAATCCCGCTCTGATCTATTTCATACTCCTCAACATATCTACTTCGGAATACCCAAGATACACCTTTTCAGTTACCATGTTTCAGTGTAACGATTAATGCACTCAAAGCATCCTAATAGATAGCAATTATGTATGATCATCACGGTCTAAGGATTCAGTCACTATGTTATTAAGTCATTGCAATGCTGAACTTATGTGACTTGATCACACTAAAATGCTTAAGGTGGGTGTGTGTTCATCACATCATTCTCCTAATGATATGACCTCATTGTCAATAGACTATTATGTTCTCATGATCAGGAAACCTTGATCATCAATTGCCCAATGAGCTAGTATGCCTGAGATTAACTAGGGACCAGGTTGTTATATATCACACGTGTATTAATGTTTCCGCTTAATACAGTTCTAGCACAATATATAACGTATTATGAACAGACAGATATGTGACAAATATCTTTATTAATTTGCCTCTAGGGCACATATCCAACAGTCTCCCACTTGCACTAGAGTAAAAATTACACTAGTTTACATCAGGTATGTATCTAACACCAATAGTTTCTCGGTGTTGTTCAAACTTGGCTTGTGGAAGAGGTTTAGTCATTGGGTCTGACGGATTCAGATCCGTATGTATTTTAAAAATCCTAGTATGACCATCCTTGACGTAGTCCCGCGTCACATGGAAACGCCGGAGAATATGCTTGGCTGTAGAGTGAGTCCTCGGCTCCCTTGCGTTAGCAATGGCACCCGTATTGTCGCAATAAATGCTAACAGGGTCAGTGCAACTAGGGAATACGCCAAGCTCGATGACGAACTTCTTCAGCCAATGCACTTCATTTGACGCTTCGCAAGCGGCAATATACTCCGACTCCATCATAGATTGGGCGACGACTGACTTCTTGCCGCTCCTCCAGCTAATCGCACCACCATTCAACATAAACACGTATCACGTCTGGGATTTTGATTCATCGGGATCAGTACCAAGACTGGCATCGACGTAACCTGTTACGACGAGCTCTTCTTCACATCCTCCATAGACAAGAACCAGATTCTTAGTTCTTCGTAAGTACTTAAGGACGTTCTTCACTGCAATCCAATGATCCATTCCAGGATTACTTTGGAAACGATTAGTCAGACTAACCGCCAGGGCCACATATGGTCGAGTATACAACATAGCATACATGATAGAACCTATGGCTGAGGCATAGGGCTTTGAGGACATTTCCTCCCTTTCTTTTGCTATTGCTGGGAATTGAGTCACACTCAATTTACTTCCTTTCATAACGGGCAAGAGGACTCTCTTGGCGTTATCCATATTGAACCTCTTCAATATCTTCTCAAGGTAAGTTCTCTGACTCAGTGCTAATAGGCGTCTTGATCTATCTCTATAGATTTTAATGCCTAATATGTATGCAGCTTCACCTAGGTCCTTCATGGAAAATTGTCCATTCAAATATTCCTTTATCCCCTCTAGAAATTTCACATCATTCCCTATCAATAATATGTCATCCACATATAGTACTAGGAATGCCACAGAGCTCCCACTCGCTTTCTCATAAACACAGAATTCTTCTTCATTTTGGACAAATCCAAAAGCTTTGATCACCTCATCAAAACGAAGATTCCAGCTCTGAGATGCTTGCTTCAACCCATAAATGGAACGTTGAAGTTTGCATACCTTACCAGCGTCCTTAGGATCAATAAAACCTTCCGGTTGTACCATATACAACTCTTCCTCAATGTTTCCATTTAGGAACGCGGTTTTCACATCCGTCTGCCATATTTCATAATCGTAATAGGCAGGAATTGCTAGAAATATCCGGATAGACTTTAGCATCACTACGGGAGAGAAAGTCTCTTCGTACTCAACTCCTTGAATTTGTCGGAAACCTTTTTCGACAAGTCGAGCTTTATAGACAGATACGTTTCTGTCTGCGTCAGTCTTTTTCTTGAATATCCACTTATTCTCGACGGCCTTTCGGTCCTCGAGATATCCACCAAAGTCCATACTTTGTTGGCATACATGGAGTCTATCTCGGATTTCATGGCTTCCAGCCATTTCTCGGACTCGGGTCCCTCCATTGCTTCTTTGTAGTTCGCAGGTTCGTCAGGATCATTTAACATGACTGCATTGACAAGTTGCCCATAAAACTGAGTTTTTACTCGAGCTCTTGATGACCTGCGGGGTACAATAGGATCCTCTTCATCTTGATCATGATCATCATGTATGTCACGATCGTTATGAATATCATGATGACCGTTCTCTTCAGCTCCCACTACGGAAGATGGTTCTGAAACAACTTCCATTGCCATTTCTTCCACTTGGAGTGATTGTTCAATCATCTCGTTGAGGTATATTTTCCTCCCACTCAATTCTTTCGAAAGAAACTCTTTCTCAAGAAAGCGTCCAGTCTTGGCGACAAACATTTTCCCCTCAGGCTGGTTGTAGAAGGTGTATCCAACGGTTTCCCTTGGATATCCCACAAAGATGCACTTATCCTCTTTTGATTCGAGTTTGTCAGGCTGAAGTTTCCTAACATAAGCCTCACAACCCCAAATCTTCAAGTGAGACAACTTTGGTTTCTTGCCATGTCATTCCTCATATGGTGTTGTCTTTACGGATTTGGACGGTGCCCTATTAAGAATGTAAGCGACAGTTTCTAATGCATACCCCCAGAATGACACAGGTAAGTCGGTATGAGACATCATCGATCGTACGCTATCCAATAGAGTTCGATTACGTCGCTTAGAAACACCGTTACGCTGAGGTGTTCCTGCCGGCGTAAGTTGTGGTACGATGCCACAAGTCTTAAGATGATCGCCAAACTCGTGACTTAAATACTCGCCTCCTCGATCGGATCGAAGGTGCTTGATTTTCTTCCCGAGTTGATTCTCGACCTCACTCTGAAATTCCTTGAACCTTTCGAAGGTTTCAGACTTATGTTTCAGTAAGTAGATATACCCATATCTGCTTAAGTCATCTGTGAAGGTCACGAAGTAACGAAGACCATTTCGTGTGGGGACGTTCATAGGTCCACATACATCTGAATGTATGATCCCTAACAAGTCTTCCGCACGCTCCATTGTTCCATTGAATGGAGTCCTTGTCATCTTGCCCATAAGGCATGGTTCACATGTGTCAAGGGATCCAAAATCCAATGACTCCAGAAGTCCATCATCATGAAGCTTCTTCATGCGCTTTTTACCAATATGACCAAGTCAACAATGCCACATCGTCATGTGTTCTTCGCCACTAGGTTTTAATCTTTTGGCCTCTACGTTAGCAATATGAAGTATATCACAATAAAGATTAAGAATGAATAAGCCATTTTTCTCCGGTGCGTGAACATAAAACACATCGTCCTTATAAATCGCACAACCAATTGTATCTGACTTAAAAGAATAGTGGTCTCGCTTCAAGCAATAACCACTAACGATGTTCACACTCAATGCGGGTACATAGTAGCACTTATTCAAAATCAAAACTAATCCCGAAGGGAGACTAAGACGCTTCGTGCCGACTGCCACCACTTCAATACGGCAGCCGTTTCCCACGAGGACCGTCACTTCATCTTTCATCAAGTGTCGCCTATTCCGTAGCCCCTGAGAGGAGTTAGAAATATGAGCAACAGATCCTGTATCAAATATCCAGGATTTGTTCCCAGCGCTTGTTAAGAAAAGATCAATAACGTGTATATCAAATATACCTTTGTCTCTTCTGAAAATCTTGCCAGCCTTCTTATCCTCTAGGTACTTGGGGAAGTTGCGTTTCCAGTGACCATCACCCTTGCAGTAGAAGCACTCAACGCCGGGCTTGGGTCCAGGTTTGGGTGCCTTACGAGGAGTGAAAACTGGCTTTTCACCCTTCTTCGGGCTTTCCTTCTTTCCCTTCTCCTTCTTGCCAGACTTCTTGAATTAAACGGTCTTGTTGACCATGAATACATCATGCTCCTTCTTGATCTCAATCTCAGCAGTTTTCAGCATGGCGAACAACTCAAAAGGGGTCTTAGTCATCCCCTGCATGTTGTAGTTCAACACAAAGCCTTTGTGGCTAGGGGGCAGCGACTGCAGCACCCTATCAACAGCAAGTTCATCTGGAATCTGACATTCCAGAGCATTCAAGCGTTGAACGTAGCCAGACATCTTGACCACGTGCTCACTAACACTGCTATGTTCATCCATCTTTGCTGAGAAGAAAGCTTCAGAAGCCTCATAACGTTCAGCCCTGGCTTGGGGTGCAAAGACGGCCTTGAGGTCGGTGATTATCTCATATGCACCCATCCTCTCAAAGCGTTTCTGCAGCTCAGCCTCCATGGAGTAAAGCATTCCACTCTGGACAAGGTTGTAATCATCCGTCTTGGAGAGGTAGACATTATTCTCATCCTGACTAGCGTCTGCTGGTGGTTCGTCACCTAACGCGGTCTCTAGTACGTATGCCATCTTGAGGGGAATGAGGAGAATCCTCAGAGTGCAGAACCAGTTGGTGAAGTTTGACCCATCGGTTTTCAGTTTGTCTTTGTCTAGGAATGACCCTAATTTGAATGAGGGGCGAGGTGCAGTCATCTACAATGGTTATTTTCAAAACACATATTTAGACTTTGTTCATAATTGGAGTTCAATTTTAATTAATTCTAAAACTCCCACTTAGTTAAACATCTCTCCAAATTTACTAAGTGATTAACATAACCTAGTTTGAATGATCGTCCTCGAATATTACACGGCCGACGACACATCTCCCTTTCGGTAGGCCATCATGCCAATCATATCCGTTATATGAATCATGCTTAACCTTTCGGTCATCCGTATCCCAAGCTCATATCTACATATGTCAAGTCTGCCAGTCAAACCTTAGTGTATGGCTGTTCAGCAAGGCCATATCTGCATATGCTAGGCTTGCCAAACCCAACCTCATGCGATCGCTAATGTATGTATGACACCCGATCGTCACGGCCTGCCTATCATAAAGAGATCCTTCCAGGCGGTGCCCACTAAGGGAGAATACAATCATGGTATTGAGAGAGATTATCCTATCATGCTACCGTCGCATATCTAGCATATTAGCAAGACAGGAAGTAAAACTGTAAATCATACAAGCTATCATCCCCCCTTACATGCAAACTAAAGTTAAAACGCCTTCTACTTTATCTTTTGCAAGTTTTACGTGGCTGCTAAGGGGTTTCGAGAGAGAACCGCTTTCTATCCTTCGAAAACAAACCACAACACCAATCCTGCAATGGTCTCTATTACACCCCTGTCGGGGCCCTCCGTTGCAAACGTCTTCGCGTCGCTAATGTTAGAGAGACAGACCAAGCAATATTTCAAGCGTGGAACCAATCTCGCGTAAACGCGTAAGGTCGGTCGGGGCCGCTTCATCAGGACATTGCCGCAATGCTAAACGAGTACACGTGGGAGGGTAACAATTGGAGAATTGATGCCCACATCCTAGATGTGTTCTACCCGTACAGTACATCTACGCATAGCCTTGCTCTGATACTACTGTTGGGGATCGGCGCAGATTTTTTTTTTCCTACCTACGAGTCCCGAACCCAAGATCTATGCTATGCTGATGTATGTAACGGAAGGAATCGGTGTTCATACCTTTGAAGACCGAAAGAGGGAAACGTTCCTCGAACATGGTTGGCGTAGAATCTGATCCTACGACCTCCCTGTCGTGTTGAAGAACCTCCGACGATGAAGTAGCACCACACGTGTAGTGCCTCGCGGGATTACACATGTACGGTGCAACCGACGTCCCTCCGGGCTCCGAACCAGAAGAGCAGCGGAAATAAGATTGATCCGGATCCCGATTCCGGCAGCATGACGGCGTCCGGATGATGGTGAAACCCCCAACCAGGTGCAAACTCCAAACCAGGGGAGTCCGCTCTAGGTCGGAGAAAGAGAGAGAGAGAGAAACTCAATGTTGTGTAGAAAAAGGCACCCCCACCCCTCCTTATATAGGCCAAGGAGGGGCTCCACCCCCTCCCCTTCCCCCATGTGGGACTAAACCCCCAAGGGGGGGGGAGTGGTGTGTAACAACCCACATGTAACAAGCTATCAAACACCATGTAATTTACTTCCTCTGTTGGACTTGTAACTTGACATGGTGGATGTGTGTGTCATTTCATGTGATGATCTTATTTGGCTTTGGGATTGGAGTCATGTTGGGTTGTTTTCTTTTGCATCCAAGATGACTCAAGAAGGGGATTGGAGTAATTTTCCTTGTTGCATGCTCACCCCTCTTGACCCCAATTTTGGCCTAGCCATTTCTTTTGCCTTTGCAAGGGTTTTAAAACCCTCAAGGTATTTTTGCCTTCATCAAAAACAGAAGCTCTAGTTCAAAGTGATTTTGGAATTCAAAATGAGCTCACACTTTTGTTGTTGCCAAAAATGCCCAAACCATTTTTAGAAATTGAGGAATAATGCAAGGATAATTTTACATATTTTTATGTGATTTTTCCACTTGTATTTAATCCAGAAAAATCCTGTATCTCTTTCTGTTATTTGTAAATGGAAAAGGGATCCAGCAGGCCTTTTCTCTCTTCTGCTCCAAGTCTTGCTGGAGGCCCAGCCTAGCATCCCTCAGCGCCGCAGCCCACTTAGAAGTCCATCCAGCGAAGCGGTACGCGGGATCTTTCCTGGCCGTCCGATCTCGATCGCTCGTCCCTCCGTCGTCGCCTTTCCACGCTGGAGAGGTCCCCGCCGGAGTCCCTCTCACAGCCGGCCGGGGCGTCGACGTCGATGCGGCCGACGTGGCCAGAGGGCCTCCCCCTTTATAAGGAGAGCACCAGAGACTCCCTCGCGAACCCTAGGCCCCGTTCCTCCCTCCAGTTTTCCGCCGCCGCCGACGGGTTCGTTCTCCGGGACCTCCCCTGTTCCACCGGAGACGTGCGCAATTCTCCGCCGTTCTGCATCGTCCTTGAGCAAGCGCTCGTCAGCACGATCCTTGGTCATGTCCTGCTTCGTTTCTGTGCCCAGATCGAAGCCCGGAGGAGCGAGACGCCTCCGCAGCAGTAGCAAGCCTCCGCGGACCCCCTTCGTCCCCGACAACGTCCGCAGACCTCTACCTCCTCTACGTCTAGGCCGGGACGCACGATGCGACCCACAAGGTGAGCTAACGCCCACGCCTTCGCCCATAGCGTTGCGTAGCAGTCCCTCCACGGTAGCAGTAGGCCGTCTGTCGCGTAGCTCGTCGCCGGTGAGGAATTCGTGATCACCGTGCCCGTGGTGCGCCTCGAACGACCTCCCGCGTGCTCTAGGGGTGTCCAGTGCGTATCTTTGGCGTCAAAGGAGCCCCCTTTCCGTGTAGCTGTGCTGGAGTTCACCGTGTCTGAACCTTGCGAGTGTCTGTCAGTCAGATCCGCCATGGATTCAGACGAACGTAGCATCCCCTCCGGTGAGATCCAGGTCTGGGCCAGGGCAGCCACGTGATCGTGGTACTTCCCTCTCGCTCTGCAAGCAATCCCATGGCCGGAGGCGTCGTGTGCTCGTCGCACGGTTCGCCTGAATGTTGGATGCACGGTGGTGTCTGAAGTTGCAGTCGTTCTGCCGCCGTGCTGTTCCGGAGAGGTTAGCGAGCAGAAGAGGTGGAGATAGAAGCCATGGCGCACGTCTTTGTGTAGAGCTAGGTTCCCTCTCGGGTTCGTTCCATGGCGGGGTGGCTGAAGCTTGCCTGTGCACGATGCGCGGTTCGCCGCAGTAGAGCGTCGCCGTCGCGGTTCAGAGTCTTCAGGTGTTCAAAGGTTAGAGAAGCTGGAGTCTGAATCTTACCTAGCCTGCGTAGCGTTTAGGTTCAGAAAACGCTTCGTGGCGCAGTGGTAGCGAGCTGTGGAGAAGCGCAGCGAGTCACGGGTTCGAATCCAGCCGACGCCCCCCATTTTTTGGATTTTCGCTGTGGCTGACACCTGGGGCCCGCATGTCAGCGTCCCAGGTTGCCAGGCCGCGTGGGCTGAGCCCAGTGCGGGCCAGGGAGGCGGCATGGGCCGGTTTCACCCGAGACCAGCCCATGGAGGCTGTGTCCCTTTTTCTTTTTTTTTGTTTCTTTTCATTTCTTTGTTTTTCTTTTCTGTTTAAATTCAAATTTGAATTTTCTTCCAAATTCAAATCTGGTTTGAGCAACTTTTGCATTTAGGGGCATGCCTTATATGATTTTGGAGTAGCTTGAGCTACTGGTCAACATGGTGAGGTCCACTTTTACGTCTGACCCCTTCTAAGAATTGAAGTGTGGCCATTTTGCAAATAAGCCCCTTTTCTTTTCTTTGTTTTTGTCAAGTGGTTCAAATTTTAAATTACCCATGCCATATATGGTTTTTGGGTAGTTTTGTGCAAGGAGTTGCATGGTGATGATGGTTTCATCATTTGAACCTTTTTCAAATTCTTCTGGTGCAATTTTGCACTCAGCCCCCTGAAGTCCAGTTGAATTTGCAACTGCCCTTGCAAATTCAAATGGAAACATATCATATATGTTTTTGGGGTGTTTTTCTGCAAGGATTCCATTGGTGATGTCCTCATGATGTTTTGTGCAACTCATGAATCAAGGTGTGGTCACCTGATCCAAGAACGTCAGATCTTTCTGCTTGCAACATTTCAACTTCAGTCCATTTGAAATGTTGGTCATCTGATCTTTCCAATCTGGTTCCATGACATCTTCTTTTTCAATTCAGCCCCTAACATATTGACATATGTAATGTGGCTGGGTTCCAACCTTTGTTGCACCTTTCTATGTGTCAAGTTCACCGACACTACTCCGTCTCCGGAATCATTGTTTTACTTTCATGTTATTTAAATTCTTGTAATGCTTTGTTGATCATGTCATGCTTTCATGCTAATTACACCTAAGTTAAGGCTTAGACCAAAGCCATTACAATGTAAATAAAATGCATGTGGAAGTGATGATTTGTCTTCATCACCTTCATTTATACTTGACTAGACAGGGTCGTATCATGTCAATAACAACTTGAACATGCCATCCTTGTTTGAGTTTGCATCAATTGCTTACTTGTGTGTTTTCCTTGCCGGTATCTTACGGTAGCACCCGAGACTGACGAGGAGACTTACGTGGAGCTGTCCGACACCGAGCACGAGGGTACCGTGGGTGCTGCTTCGACTACCTTACCAGGCAAGGGGGAGATACTGTGTCATTACTTTATAACTTTCTGCTCATGCCTAGCTGTAGTCTTAGAACGTTGTTGCTTGATCCTATCTACCTTATATGCCATGTTTTACACCCATACAGCCATGATCCCCACATCCCAGCAAACCTTTGTACTGCTAAGTTACCGCTGCTCAGCCATTGCTTAGTATGGATAGAAAACTTGCTGCTTACTCCATATATTTATGGTTGGGATATCATGCTATAAAGGAAGTTGGTTGATATTTATTATTGTTAAATGATGTTAAGTTATATTCGACGAAAGGTGGAAGGCTGGACTATTCCCGTCTGGTGCTTTGTTCCATTTGAGTCACCTAGGACCCGAGTTCCGGGTATTGTGTTTCTTGACGAGCGTGCCTAATCGTGTGTGGGGTTTTATGGGCCCCCCTTGTCTTACCTACCTAGCTTCGTACATTCTAGTGGTGGCCCGAGCTGATTTACATTTGCAACGTGTGTGTGCTGGTTGGATCCCTAGTTGTTTCCAAACCAAACCAGGGCCAGGAGGACATAGTTTCTTGGCTTGCCCACTTTGTCCGGCTGAGGACCCGGTCTCTTAAGAGAACTAACCGGCTATCCAAACCTGCGACAGACGGTAGAGACCGATTCGAGAGCGTGGCCAACTTTTGAGTTGGGTGTCGACTCACCGGGGGCCACCCGGAGTGTGCGTTGTTAGTTAGAGGGACTCTGACGTTCCGAAGTTTCAGGCGCTTACCTAGCCAAGTGGAAACCGGGCGTACATGCGACGTCTATAATGGACAGTTGGTACACCTCTGCAGGGTAAATCTTTTCGAAAAGCCGTGTCCGCGGTTATGGACTACTTGAGACCTACTCCTTGTTCATAGAATAACATCAACTAATCATGCTATAAAACTTGACAAACCGTGTGTGTGCCTTGGTTGTCTTTCTTCGTCCAGGGGGACCGAGAGAGAAACGAGGTTGTGTTATGTTTGCATAAGTAGGTGGATAGCCGACTTATGACACGTTGTCAACGTAATATCTTGGATCTCTTCTCTATTCTGATAGTTGGGTTCAGACGTTCCCGTGGTTCAGACGTTCCGACGTTACTTCGTGGAGGTGCCCCCGGAGGATGACGACGAGTACGAGTACCTCGACCAGTAGGATCTTATAGTTGGGTTCAGACGTTCCCGTGGGTGGATATTTATGTGTAGCCCTCTCTGGGGCAATTTGGATCTTGACCGTACTCGGTCCCTACTATGCTTCCGCTTGATGTATTGATGAGATGTACTCATGATGATGTTGTATTGTTAGACAGTGGCGTTGTATGCCCTGCTCTATCTATATATCTATATGTATTTCTATTTTGTAGAGTTATGCTTATATACCTGTTGTCGAGAATCCGGCAGCGACACGAGTGCGAGTGTCGTGCGCCGGTGGCGTTTGATGCGCTTCTAACTCCGACCGGACGCGAAAGCGACTAGTTAGAGTTAGTACCGCATCAGGGGCCTTACATGGTGCGGCTAGGAGGGGGATGGCCCCCTCCCTTGGCGCCAAGCCCAAGGCGGGAGGCTCCCCCTTCCCCTCATGGGCCTTTTAAGGCCCAAATACCTTTTCACCTTTTTAATTAATTATTTAAATAATTTTTAATATTTAATTCTGTCAATTAAATAATAAAACATATTTAAACATTAATATATATTATTTTTAACCTTTCAAAATATCCGGAACAGCTTTCGGCACCTCCCGGTACATTTCCGGTGTTTTCTCTCTTTTCACCGATGATCCCGAATCAATCCTTAATGCATCGATTGTCCTTAAGTGTGACACCCTACGGTCCGGGTAACAGTAGACATGATCGAGACACTCTCTGACCAATGACCATCATGTGGGATTTGGTTACAATCCTTGATGTGCCCCTACGCTTCCATCGAATAAACTTCATCGTTGTTGAACCGTTAACAATATGACTTGATCCCTTTGTGCTTCGGTACTATGTTTGTCCGAGGTATGATCGTCGGTATCCAATACTGAAAGCTCAAGAATGATCAGAGGGGGAGGGGTGAATGATCACTTCTAAAAATTCTAAGGAACTTAGAAAGAATTCATGCAACCTGCGAAGGACTAAGAACATCTCGAAGGAAATACAGTATCGAAGGTAATGCATAGCTCGAAAGGATTAAGGGCGAAGGGAAACATCGAAGGCAAACAGGCTGCGAGTAAATACTTAATTTAAATGTATGAAGGAAAACGAGCCTGACACGACGATGTTTGGTAAACCAGTTCACACTCTGCAAAGTGCTACGTCTGGTTGGAGGGACTGGTGATTGAACACCTGGAGCAAAACTCTCTCCGTCCTATTCTCCACTGCAACAAACTCCTCGAGCTTGTCCAGTTTTCACTCGTGGTAGATGATTCAGGACATCTCCGAGACCTTTACCAACTTCCTTCAGCAGTGACAATTACTCTTCGACTGCTTGACAGGCGACGCCTAACCGTCTAGGAGACTTGCAGTTCTCCAAAATAAAAAGATCGGCTAATCTCGACCTAAGTCATAGTGAATTGCTCAACTCAGCTCAGACTTGGGATTTTTGTTTTCTCTCGATGAATCTCTCTTGGGATGCTCACAGACTTCTGTCTTAGAATCTTTAGTGGAGCAGCCAACCCGAAATGGCGGGTAGGTGCGGGGTATTTATAGATGGCGATCCCGATGGGTAAAATGACTGAAGTGACCCGATGCAACCGCTTGACGCGTGTCCACAACGGTCGGATTCCAATCACAGCGCAACTTTACTTGAGGAACAAGTAAGCTGACTTACCGAACGAGTTCTCTCTCGAAGGCACGAAGTGCGATGACTTTGCCTTCGAGCTATTTACTCGACTCAGCAAGATTTCTCTTGGTAGATTTTTGTGGGTTTAGGTTGAGCAGAGCAAATTCACTTCGACTAAGATCTCAACTAGCAAACCCCTCTTGATAGTATGGTTTTTCCTACGACTCAAGAAAATAAAGAGAAACTAGTAAAAGGACTAAGTCTTCGACCAGCTTCAGCTTTCTCCTCGTTGTGTTTTCACTCGAGAGATACTTTTTCTTTGACTACATTTTTAGAGGTCGTCTTCCTTCAAAGGGTTCGGTGGATGACTACAGCTCTGCTGCAGTGAGTTGTCCTTCGACCTTCTACTTGCAAACTCCATTCTTTCGGAACCTAAGAATCTGTTTATACTCGAAATCAATATTAGTTCCACTTCTGCTTTGTCCAACAATGTCCAAAACCTTCGGGGGCAAAACTTGCTCTTACAATCTCCCCCTTTTTGGACGTTTGTTGACAAAACAAGCATCGATAAATAATTGAAAAAGTTTGAGTTTTCGATGATAAACCAGTGCTAAGGTCGATGAAAATACTCCCCCTTGATGTATGCACGGAAGATAAGAGTTTCCTGTGAAGTGCATATTTTGACAAGTAGAGTCGAGGAAAAAACATCAATAATCTTAGCGAGTGAAATTGCATTCCAGATAATATCCAATGAGAAACATGCAATCTCCTTGAATAACCTGTGAACTTATGTGAAAGATAACTTCCTGCAAAAGGTTAAGTATCCCAAGCAGCAGATAGATATCTTACGAAAAAGAGTAGCAGTTCACAGTCCTACTTAGAGTTAGTTACAACCAGATCGAATATGAATCGAAAGTTTGTTGAAACTACTCAGAAAACCTCAAAGATCAAAAGTTTGTCGAATGAAAAGCAAAGCCCTTAACCCCGAAGGAAAACTACTTTCTTCGATGCCACTACATCTCCCCCTTTTTGTCACAACGTACAAAAAGTCGAGAGAATAGGGTCGAAAGGAATCCCTACTCGCTGTGGCGGCTCCGGCGACGTCGAGAGGATTCGGCGAGCGTGGGAGCACGACGAATTGGGCGAGCGCCTGGAGGAGTGATCTTCGTGCGGAAGGAGTGTTCATCTCCAGAAGATTCCAGCTGCGATTCCGGCGGGGTCCTGGGGCTTCGAGGGTGTGGAGTATAAACTCTCTCTTGACGTCGAGGGGCTTCTTGTTGCTCGGACTCGGAGGAGAAGGTGTCCAAAGTGATGTGGTAATAGTCATCAACACTTAGGACATCTCTGTTCTTCGGCAACCGAGGGATATTGGGATCCGGGCGATCTACACGATCATCATTGGTCCAATTTCTGGTCAGATGGGTAGGATATTCTTCGAAGCCACATCGTTGAAGTTGACCGAGGGAATTGAACTTGCGCAGTCCTTTCCAATCTCTTCGAAGACATTCACGCAACATCTGATTGTTGTTCATGGTAATATTGCGCAAATGATTAATCTCGTCCATCAAGGCTTGCTTCTGAATGAAATCTTGGTCGATGTGATGTTGAAGCATTTGCTGGGACCGAAGAGAAACTTCCATGTGATGCACTGGCTTGATAAACTTCGAGCAAACATTTCGCTCAGTCAAATGGGGGCGGATGCCAGTGTGCTCAGCATATGGATCGTTGGGTCGAGCAACAATCTGCAATACTTCCCTAACAGGTGGAGTGAAAATCTTCGGGAAAATTGACACGGGGAATGGCACATCCCGAGAGTAATTGCATATGGCCATCAGCCATGGTGCATACGGCTTGTGGGAATTGTGATCATCAGCACAAGACACCAAAGTTCTGAGGAAGTAGTCTTCAAAATCGAAAGGATGACCGTGGACTAACTTCAACAGAGCAAGTTGTATGTCATTGGGAATAGGAAAGTCATCGTGCACATCGAGCATTGGCATCAAAGTCTTCGAAAGAATATAAAACCATGCCTTTGCTTCAAAAACTAAGTGTCTTGGCTTGGGCTCAGCCGGGTAGGTATCTCCAACGACATCTGGATTCATGATCGTTGAAAATTCAGCAGGAGTTGGAGCAGGTAAGTCATGAAGCTTGTGTGGTAATCCTTTGAACCGAGGTAAATTGATGATGGCCAGAAATTGATCGACAGTCATATGGAATACTTGGCCTTGGATCATATAATCAAATTTCCATGTCTTCGAGTTCTCAGGATCACCAGTGACATAGAGCGTTGCATAAAATTGCTTAATAAGCTCGGGATTGTAGCCACAATCGAGAGCAAACATCTTGTGAGCATGAAGACAATCAATTGTCTCGGCAACATTCTCAAAACATGAAGTGGAGTACACCGAAGGCATATCGAGGTATTGATGTTGGAACACTCTAGCCTTATTGTACAGCACACGAGTATAATAGATGGCTTGCTCTTGGGTCCAAAACCGAAGAGAATATGCACTTCTGGGCTTCTCGTAGGGATTGGTCCCGAAGAAAAATGGCTTGTGTTCACGCCTTTTGAAGATGGGGCCTCCTCGAGGAACATCTGAGCGGAACAGAGGCAGCATTTCTCTCGGATGAGCAGAATGGAGCAGCTCATCAACAGGAAAAACTTCGTTAGCATTGTCTGGCATCTGGAAAACTGGCTCTGCAGGGCGAGTAATGGAAGATGGAATGTTTACAATGTCCTGAGCTGGGATGGCTGCAGGTGCATTTTCCTCGGCCTGCGTTCGACGGCAACTCCTTCGTCGGTGTTAGCATTTTGTGCAGCCTCTTCATTCTCCATGGCCTCCAAATCTTCATCTAGTTGTGCAAAAGCATCAACCATTTCTTCGTTCGAGGAACTTGATGAGGAGGAGGAAGAACTGGCACTCGAACGGTCATCTCTAGAACTATTTCCTTCGACCGGATCTTGACGAGAAGAAACTTTCGTGATATCAACATCAACGTCTTCTCCTTCATGCAGAGTTTGGGCAGAGGAGTAATCTTTCTGAGCAGAGGAAATGGGGACTTGAGTTTCTTGCTCGACATGAGCAGCTTGCTCGGTCTCTGCATGATCTTGGGTCTCGATGGCTGGGGTGGTTGATGGAATAATGTTCGGTGGTGATGATGGTTTTGGCGGTGGCGACGAGGCTTTTGGTGGTGATGGTTGACGAGGTGGAGGTGTTTGTTGTCGAGGTGGAGGAGTGGCTTGGCGAGGGGGTGGAGTTGTCTCACGAGGAGGAGTTGGTTCCTTGGTGGGGTTTGGTGTAGTATCTTGTCGTGCTGATGCAGCAACGACCTCGGTAGACTTGGCCTTCTTTGCATTCTTCTCGATCTCTGGCGTCCCACTCGCAGAGGTTGGAGCAGCAGACTTTCTCTTACGAGATTGTCTCTTGTATAGTGCATCATTGTGTTCTTTGCATACGGCCGACACAATTTGTCGAACCTTGTCATACACAGCTGTCAGATTTTCCTTCTGAGCCCTTCTGGAAGCTTCAGCGGTGGCAATCTTGGATTTGAAAAACTTACGGGACTCAATGTCCTCGGTTTCTTCTTGAAGTTGACGGGAGTAAAAATTCACTTGCTCCTTGTCCTTGCGATCCTGGGTGATATATCCTTCCCAGCGAATCATGTATCGAGCAACATGCTCTTGGATTTCAGCAGGGACATCATCCTCGGCAGTGACTCTGCTCGGTGTGGTAGCCATCTTCCAGAGGATGTGATAAATATTAGCAGCATCCCAAGGAGCATGGGCAGCAGATTCTCCTTCGTTGGAACTCTCTTCATCGGCACGAGGGCCGGAAACAACTGGTGCAGCAGGAGCAGGTGCAGGAGCTTGAGTGGCTCGAGGAACTGGAGCATTCTGAGCCTTTTGCCTAGCCTCCTTGGCTTTCTTCTCGGCCTCCTTGGTGGCCTTGGCAGCAGCAATGGGTTTGGTGATGGCACTAGGGGCCACAGCTTTATCCTTCGAGGCACTTGGGGCCTCAGCATTTTTCTTCGCAGCACTTGGGGCTGCAACCTTTTCCTTCGTGACTGTGGGAGTCACAATTTTCACGGTGGCGCTGGGGGCCACGACCTTTTCTTTCGGTGCAACAGGAATGTTGCCTTCAGCAATTTGTCGTCGGTACTTTTCACTGACCAAATGAAGAATGCCTAGCTGTTGAGCAACCAGAGCCTTTTTATGCTCGGGCTGGCTGTGAAAGTTCAGGAGCTTGGAATTTGTCAATTCCTTTGCTTCTTGTTATTTTTGCTTTGCCAGCCTTTCTCTTCGTTGAATAAGTGTTTCTTCATCCTCAGAAACTAGAGCTTGCTTTCCCTTCGATTTAGTCGAAGGTTTTGGTTGGCGAGCTTGAACTGGAGGAGCAGATGAAATGGGCGGATCAGTGACCAAGTTGGTCAAGTCAATATTTGCTCGAGGAGCCTGTGAAGCTGGCTCCTGGATCCTAATGCCCTTACTGCTCGGCTTCTTTTTCAGAGGAATGTCCTCGACATCAGCCTCTGTACTAGGGTCTTGATCATCTGAATTTACTTCTTCATCAGAGCTCGCATCAGGTGGCGAGACAATTACCACCTTTTTCTTTCGCTTGGCTGATTTCTTGCCAGCCTTTGATTTGGCACTAGGGCCAACATCTACGGTGCCCTCAGCAGCAGCAACCTCCTTTTTAGCTTTGGCTTCTTTTCTCTTTTGTGCTCGCACTTCCCGAGCATCAACCAGCTCCTGAAAATCGGCAGGAGTTTTCAGGGAGGATGGATGAGCATCAGCTGGAGGAGGTGGTCGATTATCTTTCGTCCACTTTGGCCTTAACGATTTGACATCAGACCAAGGATTTTTCATAGCAACCAGCCTCTCGCAGCGTGGCATAAGAGACTTGTACTCATACCAACGAAGCGCTTGAAGTCTTCGAATCTCTTGCAGACGGTTTTCTCTCGTACGTTCATCCTCAGAACCTTCAGGTGTTCTTAACTTCTTTTTGACGATCAACTCTTCTGATAAACCTTCAGAGTTGTTGGTGATTCTTGTTCGGCCTCCTACACGCTTGGGTGCTCTGACATTTCCTTCGATCCCAGACATTTTCCTGCGAAAAAGATAGGTACGAGGGAATATAGGAAAGTTGTGAACAAGTACCAGCGTTTTTCGAGGAAAATCATTTTGAGTGCAGTAAGCATATCCATAAGCATGTCTTGCAGCAAAATTTTCAAGCAAGTACTAGGCTAGATTTCCATCGGGTGCAAATCTAACTAAGAACCTGTATGAACGAATTGCACAACATAAGTTTATCGATACGTTTCTGAGGAAATTGCTAAAGTGAGAAAATCCGAGGGATTTCTTACCTAGCGCAGATGGGAATCGACAGAAAACGCTAGAAACCGATTTCCCAAGATTCAATGATCCACACAGATCAAACAGACCTAAGAAAAAGGAGAGAAAATCAAGAACAAATCTGGATACAATGAAAAGGAAAGATTGGAATCGTATCCAGAGCCGTGCATACCCTAACTTGGTGATGTACGGCGACTACGGCGACGCGGAAGAAGTTCCTCGTCGACAGGGAGGTCTCCGGCGGCTTCCTTCCGGCAGCAAAGCGGCGAGGGAGTCGACGGCGACGAGTAGCACGGCGGCGCGCGAGAGAGAACTTCGGGAGCAGAGAGATGAAGTCGAGGAAATTGCGATGTCTGCGCCGGTGGCAGGGATCAGTATTTATAGGGAGGGGAGGTCTGACATAGCTGTCAGATCTGATCCAGCGGCGCAGATTTCGCGTCTCTCTGCATTCAACGGACGGATTTTGTGGCGGTAATCGCGGGAAAATCCCAACGAACCGAAAGAAAGTTGCTCCACGTCCGAGACCAAACTCATCGAACATCGAGTATAAAAGTAGATAAACGTTCGATAGATTTTCCTTCGGAATCAATGACATTCGAAGGGAATCTTGATCGAGTACATATATACATGTTCACGAGAGAAAAGCACAGATGGGGTAGGGATAGAATAGAGGGAAAACAGGGTCCGATGCTTAATCAATCCGAGGGGAAAACAGTGATAAAACTCGGAGTGGTAAGTGTATAGGACAACACCAAACGAACAAAAACAAACGAAAAAGAAACATGATAGAAAAATAACGTAAGTAAACAACATAGAAAGAAAACATATAATTCTTGGTACCGATAGTTATGATCTTACTGCACATTGCGTGAGTCCAATATGTTTAACTCACACCTTAGAGCACAGAACCTCTTTTCATCCAAGGGCTTCGTAAAGATATCAGCTAATTGATCTTCGGTGCGTACATGGCTGATAACAATATCTTCTCGCTGAACGTGATCTCGAAGAAAATGATGACGAATGTCAATATGCTTCGTTCGAGAGTGTTGCACAGGATTATGGGCAATCTTGATAGCACTCTCGTTATCACATAGCAATGGAATTTTCTTCACAAGAATACCATAATCTTTCAGCGTTTGCTTGAGCCACAGAATCTGAGTGCAGCATGAACCGGCAGCAATATACTCGGCTTCAGCCGTAGAAATAGATACGCAATTCTGTTTCTTCGAAGCCCAACAGACAAGAGATCTACCGAGAAAATGACATGTCCCTGAGGTAGATTTCCTGTCGACTCGATCACCAGCCCAGTCAGAATCAGAATATCCAACGAGATCAAACTGGGCACCCTTGGGATACCAAAGTCCCAAAGATGGTGTGTGAGCCAGATATCGAAGAATTCGCTTGACAGCAATATGATGTGATTCTTTCGGGTTTGCCTGAAAACGAGCACACATACAAACTGATAGCATAATGTCAGGTCTAGATGCACAAAGGTAAAGAAGCGAACCGATCATCGAGCGATATTTCTTCTGATCGAAAGGTTTGCCCTTCTCATCTGCATCTAGATGAACATTCGTAGGCATTGGAGTCTTGATAGTTTTGCAACTGACAAGATCAAACTTCTTCAGGCAATCTCTGAGATACTTCTCTTGAGAAATGAAAGTCCCATTCTTCTGTTGACGGATTTGAAGCCCGAGAAAGAACTTCAACTCACCCATCATAGACATTTCATATTTCTTCGACATCATACGAGCAAATTCTTCGCTAATATCAGGGTTAGTACAGCCAAATATAATATCATCGACATAAATTTGACACACAAAAAGATCATTTTTGTATGCACGAGTAAAAAGAGTCGGATCAGTTGTTCCTGGTTTGAAGCCCTTCTTCAGAAGAAAATCCTTAAGTGTTTCATACCAAGCACGAGGTGCTTGCTTTAACCCATATAGGGCCTTGTGCAACCTGTACACCTTATCAGGATTCTTCGGGTCTTCAAAACCTGGTGGCTGCATAACATATACTTCTTCTTCGATCTCACCGTTAAGAAATGCACTTTTGACATCCATTTGATATAACAAAATACCATTGTAATTGGCAAAAGCAAGCATGACACGAATGGATTCAAGTCGAGCAACTGGAGCATAAGTCTCACCGAAATCAATACCTTCGATTTGGGTGTAGCCTTGAGCAACCAGTCGAGCTTTATTCCTTACCACAATGCCATCTTCATCTTGCTTGTTGCGAAAAATCCATTTCGTACCAATGATATTATGTTTCTTGGTATCAGAGCTAGGCACTCCCTACGCTCTGCGTATTTTGGTCTAACAACCTGGAGTGTTGTCAAGAATGTCGTTTGCAGCTGTTCGCTCGGGGGAACCAATCCCTATCTTCAATGGGAAGGACTATCCCTATTGGAAGGACAAAATGAAGAGGAATATCATGGCTATCAACTCTGCCGCTTGGGAAGTTGTCAAAAATGGTGTAACTGTCAAAGACACAGATGCCATCACTCCTGAAGAGACAAAGAAGATAGAACTAGATACTGAAGTCTGGGTCTTCATAACAAATCATCTGATTCCAGAGAAATACCATGAGGTCAAGAATATTCCTTCGGCCAAAGGTGTTTGGGATTATCTCGAGAAGATTGGTGAAGGTGTCTCTACTCAGAAAGATGCTCGTATTGACACCCTTCGAAGCAAGTTCTATCGTTTCAAGAGGCACGAGGGAGAAAAAGTTAGCTCCATATACAGCAGACTCACTGCGCTGTCAAATGAACTGATTTCCCTCGGCGCCGAAGACATTACCAATCGGATTATTGTCAGAACTTTGCTCCGTTCCCTTGATGATTCTTTCGATCACATTGTGCCGATGATCAAGGAAAGGACTGATTTCAAGGATCTTGTTTCCGCTGATATTCTTGAGAGACTTAATACCTTCGAGATGGAAGAAGATGAAAACGAGATATTAATGGGACACGAAGAAAATCTCATGCACTGAAGGCCAGAGCTTCACATCACTCCTCTCCTGAAGCTAGTTCTGAATCGGGTTGTGCCTCAGATGACCCCGAGAACATTGGAAAAGATCTGGCACTGATAATGAGAAGATTCAATCGCTTTCAGAGAAGGAACTCCTCTTCACCGAAGAAAAACTACTCTTCAAGACATTCAAACAATTCATCACAGCATCAATAATCATCCAGAAACTCTTCAGCGAAAGATAACTGTTGCTATAAGTGCAAGAAGCCAGGTCATTTCATTGCTGATTGTCCTCTCTGGGAAATTGAACATAGATCAAAGCATTCTCACAGCAATTCTTCGAGCAAGTCTCACAGATCGAGCAAAAACCATGAGTCGAAGAGATATGATTCAAAGTCCAGAAAAGACAAGAAAAACGGTTCTGATGATGACAAGAAGAAGAAGTATCACAAGCATCGAGAGGGTTCTTCCTTGAAATCACATTCCTCTCGACGAAATAATTCCCATCGTGCCAAAGCCTATCTGGGTAAAGAGATGAACTCTGAAGATGATGCATCCGGTTCCGAAGCTGAATCAAACCCAAGATCTGGTTCTGGTTCTGGTTCTGAATCTGATGGCATTGCTGGTTTAGCATTTGCTTCGAGCAAGACTTCAAGTTCATTCTTCACCAACCAAAGCAGCGAAGATGAATCTCCAGCTTACTGCTTCATGGCCAAGGCTAAGGTACCCTCATCTAAGAATTCCTACGATACTTCTGATGGATCTGCTTATGAAAGTAACTCTAGGATAAGTTATGCTAAACTTGCGAAAATTACTTCTATCCAACAAGATGAGCTAGATTCTTTAAGTGAAACTATTCAAAAATCTGAGACTTTGTTGATCGATGAGATTGAGAAGGGTCAAACTTTGACGAATGAGCATACTGCTCTGAAAGAAAAGTATGATGAACTTTCCTCTCGTCATGATCTTCTCTCAGTGGACTACGAGAAGCTAACCTATGAATTCCTTCAAGGAAAAATGGCTCTCGAAAAACTGAGAGAGGCTAATGAAGAGTTGGAAAGTGTCATACTCACGCTCATGGCTCAACAAGGCTCAGAAGCTAAAAATGAATCTACTTCACCTTGCTTAACTGTGACGCCCCCAAAATCAGACCGTGTACAGTAATCATACACGCAAGGTACACGATCGAGATTAGGGACTCACGATGAGATATCACAACACAACTCTACAAATAAAATAATACAAGCTGTTTAATACAAGCCAGGGGCCACGAGGGCTCGAATACCACAGCTCGAGAGCACAAGGTCAGCGGAAGCAAAAGTATCTGAGTACAGACACAAGGATACAAGGTTGCCTTAAGAAGGCTAGCACAAATAACAACAGATCGAAAAGGCGAGGCTTCCTGTCTGGGAAACTCCAAGCTACTCCTGGTCAACGGGGAACTCGACGTCGTAGAAGGCATCGGGGATCTTCACGTTGCGGTGGTCGACATCGGGGATCTCCTGCTCCTGGACTCCAACGTCGACTGCAGCGGCCGATCAGGCAAAACAGTAAAGGAAATAAAGCAGGTGAGTATCTAGTATACCCGCGAGTCTTACGTCCTCTACTAAGCATTATGCATTGTATCAACGGAAATAATAGGCTGTATATAGTGGACTGAAAGACAGAAATCCAGAGCAAGGGTAAGAAGCTAGGCCTATCGAAGACTAGCATCTTCCGACGATGTCTTGCAGCATGAGGTAAGAATCAACCAACAGTTTATATAAAGCAGTAAAGTAACAATGAAGCAGAAGTTGCTGCAACATTGAATAATAATAAGTTGTAATAATTAACAATGCCTCCGAGTTCACCTCCTCGACATCCCCGCGAGGAAGAGAACCCGGAACCATACAGTTTAATAATAATAGTTTCTAGTGGTAAGATCCAGCTTCAGCATCAAGCGTCCTGTTACCGTGGACACGGCTATTCGAAAAGATTAATCTTCCCTGCAGGGGTGCACTTGTGTTATGCTACACGCACGGATCTCCAGGGTGGCGGGAACCTTGTTAGGGAACGCTCCACCGAGGCTATCCGACACTTCATAGCCCATCTTTCGAACTCAACAGAGAGGTCATCCGCCGGTCTAAATCCTAAGTACGCCGGGCCTTGGACCCCAACCCGAACGTACTCCTGCACGGTGCGTGGCTGGCCGGTGAAGTTAAAGCAAATACAAATAAGACACCACCGCGCGAGCAAATAAGACAACACCACTTCCCGGCGCAGGCCGCGGTACTGCTGACGTTTGAAGAGTCCTCGGACGACACTAAGAAGCGGAGGAGCCCATAACTCGTAGTTCCCACGGGTAGGTAGTGCGTACATGGCATATAGCCAACTCAAGACATTCACTGAACCATTTAGCATTTTAATTAACCTGTGTGACAACCGTTATCGTTGCCTCGACTTAACTGACCCGCAGACAACGACAGCAGCCAGGACCACCAGTACATCGGTGCCTGCCCCGTCGTCCCACCAAGTCACTGCGGTTACCAACAAGGTGAACCGTCTCCTTACCTTGTCTCGCGTGTGCTCCTGGAGGAGCTCGACTTTCGTGGTTTTGTAACTCTCGCGGCCAACGACCAGGGGCCAAGCACACCGGTACACTGGTCGTACCCTCCCTGTCATCCCGTCGCAATACCTCTCGCGGGCACCGTTGGGTCGCCCGACTTCTTACCTTTAAGGACACCAGTTGGTTCGAGTCCCTACCGTTAAGTAAAACCAGGAGGAATCACCCTCGATGGCACACTTAAGAGGTTTGACAGAGACATCAGTGGAATGAACTAAAGAGGTAAACCTCATATCATCCCGGTGATGTTACGCTACTGAGCCGACAAGAGTGAAATACGAGTCCATTCCACTCGTAAGTCAAACTCGAAGAGACTCGGCAGAGTCTCGCCGTTGTATGTTCCCTAGGGTGTCTGCATTGATTCGTACCTGTTGTAGTTGTATATATTTCATTCCCGCGATCACTCCCAGAGTGATCACAGCCCGCTATTCTAAACCTAACTAACAATGCGCAGGGTTTACTGCTGTATAATGCATAAGTAATAATAGGCAGCATAGGATTAACGGAAGGCACATCAAGGGGCTATAATGACAGGCTATGCAATTGAATAGGATTGTAATCGTAGCAGCAGCAGTAACAATGCCTAGTGCAAGAAATGTACGGAAAGATAGGCGATATCGGGGGAAGAGAATGGCTCTGCTTGCCTGCAAGCTCGACGGTAGGGGTACGGTCGTCGACGAAGTAGTCGTACTCAGCATCGGTGTAGTCGACGACAGCGGCGGGGTCTACCGGAGATTAAGGGGGGGAAGAAACAATAAATACACAACAATAATAGCAATACAAATGCAAGCCATAACAGATGAATTGTAAACGGGGTTCTAACGCAGTACGATGCACGATACTCGGAGCGGGAATTCATCCGGGGATGAAATACCGGCTTCGGGTGATTATCGTACAAGGTGTCCGGAGGGGGAAGGATCAAGCCGGAGGTGTCGTGGAGATCCGACACGCGTGTGGGTTGGCTATCCGGGTTAGTTGATCTACTCCGAACAACACCCGTGTTCGGAATAAATTCATCCGGGTACTCTAACAGTACCGGACAGTTTAACGGTTATCGGGCAATCTATCGGATAGTGCCACCGGAGGGGGGGGAACAGTTCGATGATCGGTATGTTAGAGGGGTGTGGTGAGGATATGGGTATCGTATCTGTAATCGTTGATCCGTTCTGAGTAACTTTCGTATACAAAGTATTTTGATCCGGGCAATTTTTATCGGTACCGGGAATTATCGACAGACGGCCCGGAGGGGGTGGGGGGAATGTCGATGTTCGGTACGTTAGAGGGGGGTGGTAGACATACAGATAGCGTATCCATATTCGTTATATTTTTCTGATCAATTTTCATGTATAAAGTTTTTGAATCTGAGTTACGGTTTAAAAGTTATTCAAATTCAAAGTTTAAATTATTTTAAAAGATTTTATGAATTTATTTAATTCATTTATTCAAACATTATCCAGAATAGTGGTTGACCTAGTCAAACCTGACAGAGGGGACCCACCTGTAAGGTTGACTGGTCAACTGACCAGTGGGTCCCACATGTCAGCCTCTAGTCATTTTACTAAATCTTTAATTTTATTCAAAAATCCACAGGACCCACATGTCATACACTGATTACTTATAATCTAATTTAATTAATCTAATAATCTAGTGGGACCCAACTGTAAGTGACACATGTGTTAATTAACAGTTATTTTTATTTAAACAACTGCATGGGTCCACATGTCATACACACATGGGGGTTATCTCTGTTTAATTTTAATTAACATGGGATTAGTGGCAAATCAGGTGGGGGTTATCCCTAACCAAATCTGGCCGGCCCCACTGGGCAGTGGGCAAGCCCACTGGAGGTTAGCCCAGCCGGTCTCACGCCGGCGACAGGGGCACGGCGGCGCGACCAACAGGGGGCCTCCGGCGGCCATTCGAGCGGCGGAGTGCGGGGATCGGATGGGGGCCGCGTCGCGCATCTACTGGGGACCCGACGGACGACGGGGTTGACCCAAACGGTGGCGGCGATGAGGCCAGACGGCGGCCGGAGCATGGCTTAGCGGGGCGGACATTCCGGTGCACCAAATTGAACATGGAGAGGGGGGGAATGCGAAGACGCTCACAGTGGAGCTCGTAAACGCGAACGGAGACGCGAGGCGGTCAGGATGCGACGAATTCGTCGCCGGAGGCCAGCGACCGTGGCGGAGGTAAGCGCGGCGATGACGAGCACCCGAGGCGTTCGAGCTCGATTAGTTGCGCGGGGCGGCGTGGAAGACGACGAAGAAGCCACCAGACACACTGGCTCGGGCTGGGAGCCGCTGGGGCCGCGCGAGCTCGCGAGCTCGTGGCCATGGAGGCTCGGGTGAGCACGCCAGAGAGATAGAGGGAGGCGAGGGGGGGGGAGTGGGCATGGGGGGGTCAGGGGGCAGGTAGGGGGGCTTAACCAGAGGGGAGAGGGGGAGCAGGTGAGGCAGGTGAAGGGGGGCCGGCATGGCTTGCCCTGGCCATGGCCACGCTGCCACGGCGAGGGGGCAGGTGGGGGGGTTGGTGGGAAGAGGAGGAGGGAGGGAGCTGGGCCCGGGTGTGGGCCTCGCCCCAGGCGTAGGTTAGGGTTTTTCTTTTTTTTTGTGTTTTATGTTTCTTTTAAATTTCTTTTCTGTTTGTATTTAGTTTGGCTAGGTTTTGATTTTTGTAAAATGTTATACTTGCACCTATATTAGGGTTACACTTTAACATGATGCCACAAAAGTTTGGCCCACAATAAAATTCATTTGAATATTGCTATTTATTTTAAAAGGCTTTTTGGTGCTATCTTGCTACTGTTATCATTTAATTGAATTATTTAAATAACTTTATAAATTCACATTCCAATATTTATAAGACCTACTGATTTTTAGGCATTTAATAAAATTGGTTTCACAATTTTTAGTGCATTTAAAATTACCACCCGTTTATTAAAATTATCAAGGAAATTTACTAAATGGTCCAAGCTATTATTTTATTCTATTTATTATTCCTTAATATTACTATACCATTTTAATAAAATAACTATTGCTAAATTATCGTGGCCTAATGTTTGTTAGGCATTTTATTAATAGATTCCATTATTTTGGTTCAACTAATATTTCCATTTTTATATTAACCTTCAAAATAATTCTTGATGACACCACAAGATTGGTTTCACAATCAACATAGACTTGTGATTATTCTAATGACTAAGGGTGACTTGGTTTAAGTTTTTGCATGATGGTTATCAGTCACCCATAAATTCTTGGAGCAATTCAATAGTCCACACAAATTTGAAAATTTTATCAGGGTTGGAATTTGACAGAGCTATGATCAAAGGTGATCATGGCTTGATCATCAACAGTAATGAGCCTTAAACAGTGGAATCACTGTAGTGATTACTGTACTGGATCTGAGGGTGTTACAAATCTCCACCACTACAAAGAATTCTCGTCCCGAGAATTAAAAGTAGTACGAGGGGCAAGGTTCCGGTTTCGCCTTCTAACAAATCTTCTAGTCCTGGTTGTCGTATTCGAAGAAATTAATCCTTCACGTTGGGGCCTTCACTGCACGACATCGGTGCATCTCGATGGGTTTTCATCCTTTCTTCCAGGCTTCATCGCACTTACGAATAGGTTAAGAGATAAAGCTTAAGGGGGGTTGGATCGATACAAGATCAATTAAATGGGGTTGCTTAAGGGTATGGGGTACAAAGTCCTTCCGAGTTTAACCTCAGGGAAGTACATCGTGAGGAGTTTTAAGCGGATAGGCACGTATTCGATGCCGATGAAGGATGATGGGAAAAGGGGCCCCGATCATCAGACACAAGCACTGAGTCTGATATCGGACGGAATATCACAAGGTAGGGGACAAGAGTCAGGTTTCAGTCCTGTGGAACTGTGGGTTATGGGCCCACAGAAGGTAAGAAGGGTGGCGACATCCCACGCGAGCACGATGCAAGGTTTGTCAAAGAACAATTTGTCAACTATGTCGGCAACATCATCAGTGCCAAGGGCGAGGGACGAAGAGAACCATTTTCCTGCTCGTTAAGACGAGGCAGACCAATTGGCAAAGTTCTCGTCCATCGGTGGTCACCGAAAAGTCATCAACAATCGTAACTAGTTGTACAGACAATGTAGCACACCAAAGTGTTTACATAAGCAGGGAATTTCACTGCTTAGATAAGATACATTACAAGAAAGGTTAAACAGACCAATGGAAAAGAAATTGTGATGATACACAAGTATCAGGTGTACATCTTTCCCAAGGGGAAGCAGAGCACGATGTACACGACCAAGTTGTATTGGCACGGAGACAAGGGAGGTTGTCAACGATAACGCAAATCATCGAGGGGCATGGAAGGTATTCCACACGATGAATCCAATTGACACATGGAAGAAGCCATGTAAGATTATTCGGAAAATAATCCACCAAAGGTCGGGTGGTTCGCAAAGGATCCGATGTGAGTATCGGCACTCAACCAGAAGGGGAAAAATGCAACGACATCGGATGATGGAAGCATCAGAATAATTCGATGCTTAAGTACAAGGAAGTTGTGATTTCCAGATCGGGAGGTGGATGCAATTATCCACCCGGACTTATCGATGGCAGGGGATTGCAAGGCGATGAACACGTAGGTTCTCGGGAATTTATCGGAGAGAAATCTTCGGAATCTTCAGGTGAATCAGTCGATCCTCGAGAATGCAGAGCTCTCCGGGAGGAAGGAGGTACGTGAACCTAAGTCAGAGTTATTAAAACTTTACCAGCAAGGATAAGACAGCAGAGTCCCAGAGCATAGGTACGGAGAAAAAGATCCTAATACCATAGATATCACACGTAGTGACGTCGATGTGGGCCCGTGAGCCAAACATTAAGTTAGCAAAATAGTTTTCCAAAGTCTAGACTCAACTTCGACCGAGGAGTGGTTAGGGCCTTCCTACAGGCAGTCGGCTCTGATACCAACTTGTGACGCCCCCAAAATCAGACCGTGTACAGTAATCATACACGCAAGGTACACGATCGAGATTAGGGACTCACGATGAGATATCACAACACAACTCTACAAATAAAATAATACAAACTGTTTAATACAAGCCAGGGGCCACGAGGGCTCGAATACCACAGCTCGAGAGCACAAGGTCAGCGGAAGCAAAAGTATCTGAGTACAGACACAAGGATACAAGGTTGCCTTAAGAAGGCTAGCACAAATAACAACAGATCGAAAAGGCGAGGCCTCCTGCCTAGGAACCTCCAAGCTACTCCTGGTCAACGGGGAACTCGACGTCGTAGAAGGCATCGGGGATCTTCACGTTGCGGTGGTCGACATCGGGGATCTCCTGCTCCTGGACTCCAACGTCGACTGCAGCGGCCGATCAGGCAAAACAGTAAAGGAAATAAAGCAGCTGAGTATCTAGTATACCCGCGAGTCTTACGTCCGCTACTAAGCATTATGCATTGTATCAACGGAAAGAAGAGGCTGTATATAGTGGACTGAAAGACAGAAATCCAGAGCAAGGGTAAGAAGCTAGGCCTATCGAAGACTAGCATCTTCCGACGATGTCTTGCAGCATGAGGTAAGAATCAGCCAACAGTTTATATAAAGCAGTAAAGTAACAATGAAGCAGAAGTTGCTGCAACATTGAATAATAATAAGTTGTAATAATTAACAATGCCTCCGAGTTCACCTCCTCGACATCCCCGCGAGGAAGAGAACCCGGAACCATACAGTTTAATAATAATAGTTTCTAGTGGTAAGATCCAGCTTCAGCATAAAGCGTCCTGTTACCGTGGACACGGCTATTCGAATAAATTAATCTTCCCTGCAGGGGTGCACTTGTGTTACGCTACACGCACGGATCTCCAGGGTGGCGGGAACCTTGTTAGGGAACGCTCCACCGAGGCTATCCGACACTTCATAGCCCATCTTTCGAACTCAACAGAGAGGTCATCCGCCGGTCTAAATCCTAAGTACGCCGGGCCTTGGACCCCAACCCGAACGTACTCCTGCACGGTGCGTGGCTGGCCGGTGAAGTTAAAGCAAATACAAATAAGACACCACCGCGCGAGCAAATAAGACAACACCACTTCCCGGCGCAGGCCGCAGTACTGCTGACGTCTGAAGAGTCCTCGGACGACACTAAGAAGTGGAGGAGCCCATAACTCGTAGTTCCCACGGGTAGGTAGTGCGTACATGGCATATAGCCAACTCAAGCCATTCACTGAACCATTTAGCATTTTAATTAACCTGCGTGACAACCGTTATCGTTGCCTCGACTTAACTGACCCGCAGACAACGACAGCAGCCAGGACCACCAGTACATCGGTGCCTGCCCCGTCGTCCCACCAAGTCACTGCGGTTACCAACAAGGTGAACCGTCTCCTTACCTTGTCTCGCGTGTGCTCCTGGAGGAGCTCGAATTTCGTGGTTTGGTAACTCTCGCGGCCAACGACCAGGGGCCAAGCACAACGGTACACTGGTCGTACCCTCCCTGTCGTCCCGTCGCAATACCTCTCGCGGGCACCGTTGGGTCGCCCGACTTCTTACCTTTAAGGACACCAGTTGGTTCGAGTCCCTACCGTTAAGTGAAACCAGGAGGAATCACCCTCGATGGCACACTTAAGAGGTTTGACAGAGACATCAGCGGAATAAACTAAAGAGGTAAACCTCATATCATCCCGGTGATGTTACGCTACTGAGCCGACGAGAGTGAAATACGAGTCCATTCCACTCGTAAGTCAAACTCGAAGCGACTCGGCAGAGTCTCGCCGTTGTAGGTTCCCTAGGGTGTCTGCATTGATTCGTACCTATTGCAGTTGTATATATTTCATTCCCGCGATCACTCCCAGAGTGATCACAGCCCGCTATTCTAAACCTAACTAACAATGCGCAGGGTTTACTGCTGAATAATGCATAAGTAATAATAGGCAGCATAGGATTAACGGAAGGCACATCAAGGGGCTATAATGACAGGCTATGCAATTGAATAGGATTGTAATCGTAGCAGCAGCAGTAACAATGCCTAGTGCAAGAAATGTACGGAAAGATAGGCGATATCTGGGGAAGAAAATGGCTCTGCTTGCCTGCAAGCTCGACGGTAGGGGTACGGTCGTCGACGAAGTAGTCGTACTCAGCATCGGTGTAGTCGACGACAGCGGCAGGGTCTACCGGAGATTAAGGGGGGGAAGAAACAATAAATACACAACAATAATAGCAATGCAAATGCAAGACATAACAGATGAATTGTAAACGGGGTTCTAACGCAGTACGATGCACGATACTCGGAGCGGGAATTCATCCGGGGATGAAATACCGGCTCCGGGTGATTATCGTACAAGGTGTCCGGAGGGGGAAGGATCAAGCCGGAGGTGTCGTGGACATCCGACACGCGTGTGGGTTGGCTATCCGGGTTAGTTGATCTACTCCGAACAAGACCCGTGTTCGAAATAAATTCATCCGGGTACTCTAACAGTACCGGACAGTTTAACGGTTATCGGGCAATCTATCGGACAGTGCCACCGGAGGGGGGGAACAGTTTGATGATCGGTATGTTAGAGGGGTGTGGTGAGGATATGGGTATCGTATCTGTAATCGTTGATCCGTTCTGAGTAACTTTCGTATACAAAGTATTTTGATCCGGGCAATTTTTATCGGTACCGGGAATTATCGACAGACGACCCGGAGGGGGGGGGGAATGTCGATGTTCGGTACGTTAGAGGGGGGTGGTAGACATACAGATAGCGTATCCATATTCGTTATATTTTTCTGATCAATTTTCATGTATAAAGTTTTTGAATCTGAGTTACGGTTTAAAAGTTATTCAAATTCAAAGTTTAAATTATTTTAAAAGATTTTATGAATTTATTTAATTCATTTATTCAAACATTATCCAGAACAGTGGTTGACCTAGTCAAACCTGACAGAGGGGACCCACCTGTAAGGTTGACTGGTCAACTGACCAGTGGGTCCCACATGTCAGCCTCTAGTCATTTTACTAAATCTTTAATTTTATTCAAAAATCCACAGGACCCACATGTCATACACTGATTACTTATAATCTAATTTAATTAATCTAATAATCTAGTGGGACCCAACTGTAAGTGACACATGTGTTAATTAACAGTTATTTTTATTTAAACAACTGCATGGGTCCACATGTCATACACACATGGGGGTTATCTCTGTTTAATTTTAATTAACATGGGATTAGTGGCAAATCAGGTGGGGGTTATCCCTAACCAAATCTAGCCGGCCCCACTGGGCAGTGGGCAAGCCCACTGGAGGTTAGCCCAGCCGGGCTCACGCCGGCGACAGGGGCACGGCGGCGCGACCAACTGGGGCCTCCGGCGGCCATTCGAGCGGCGGAGTGCGGGGATCGGATGGGGGCCGCGTCGCGCATCTACTGGGGACCCGACGGACGACGGGGTTGACCCAAACGGTGGCGGCGGCGAGGCCAGACGGCGGCCGGAGCATGGCTTAGCGGGGCGGACATTCCGGTGCACCAAATTGAACATGGAGAGGGGGGGAATGCGAAGACGCTCACAGTGGAGCTCGTAAACGCGGAACGGAGACGCGAGGCGGTCAGGATGCGACGAATTCGTCGTCGGAGGCCAGCGACCGTGGCGGAGGTAAGCGCGGCGTTCGAGCTCGATTAGTTGCGCGGGGCGGCGTGGAAGACGACGAAGAAGCCACCAGACACACTGGCTCGGGCTGGGAGCCGCTGGGGCCGCGCGAGCTCGCGAGCTCGTGGCCATGGCGGCTGGGGTGAGCACGTCAGAGAGAGAGAGGGAGGCGAGGGTGGGGGAGTGGGCATGGGGGGGGGGGTCAGGGGGCAGGTGGGGGGGCTTAACCAGAGGGGAGAGGGGGAGCAGGTGAGGCAGGTGAAGGGGGGCCGGCATGGCTTGCCCTGGCCATGGCCACGCTGCCACGGCGAGGGGGCAGGTGGGGGGGGTGGTGGGAAGAGGAGGAGGGAGGGAACTGGGCCCGGGTGTGGGCCTCGCCCCAGGCGTATGTTAGGGTTTTTCTTTTTTTGTGTGTTTTATGTTTCTTTTAAATTTCTTTTCTGTTTGTATTTAGTTTGACTAGGTTTTGATTTTTGTAAAATGTTATACTTGCACCTATATTAGGGTTACACTTTAACATGATGCCACAAAAGTTTGGCCCACAATAAAATTCATTTGAATATTGTTATTTATTTTAAAAGGCTTTTTGGTGCTGTCTTGCTACTGTTATCATTTAATTGAATTATTTAAATAACTTTATAAATTCACATTCCAATATTTACAAGACCTACTGATTTTTAGGCATTTAATAAAATTGGTTTCACAATTTTTAGTGCATTTAAAATTACCACCCGTTTATTAAAATTATCAAGGAAAATTAATAAATGGTCCAAGCTATTATTTTATTCTATTTATTATTCCTTAATATTACTATACCATTTTAATAAAATAACTATTGCTATATTATCGTGGCCTAATGTTTGTTAGGCATTTTATTAATAGATTCCATTATTTTGGTTCAACTAATATTTCCATTTTTATATTAACCTTCAAAATAATTCTTGATGACACCACAAGATTGGTTTCACAATCAACATAGACTTGTGATTATTCTAATGACTAAGGGTGACTTGGTTTAAGTTTTTGCATGATGGTTATCAGTCACCCATAAATTCTTGGAGCAATTCAATAGTCCACACAAATTTGAAAATTTTATCAGGGTTGGAATTTGACAGAGCTATGATCAAAGGTGATCATGGCTTGATCATCAACAGTAATGAGCCTTAAACAGTGGAATCACTGTAGTGATTACTGTACTGGATCTGAGGGTGTTACATTAACCTGTCTGGAACGAAGTAAAATTGAGTCTATTTCCGAGAGATCGAAAGGAAAGCAACCTATTGTTATCGATGATACTAACCCCTCGAACGAGGAAACAATTACCGAGGAACTCCTCAGGTTGAAAGATTTTTTTGAAACAGGCATGTTCAAAAGTGTGCAGGGACACCAGTACCTATGTGATATCCTACGAAAGGCTCTTCTTCACAGGAATCCCCGAAACGAAGGAGTTGGCTTCGAAAGGAAAATCAATCCTGATGGAACCTACTGGGAACCCGAGCAGTATCCTAAAACTTTCTGGGTTCTTGCGAAAGAAAAGCCCATTGATATTGCTAACCTTTCAGGTTTCAGTTGCAAAATTGACAAAGCTATTGTTGATGAATCACTTGATTCTGACTACAAGCTTGTCAAAGATCAGGAAGGAAAGGTGTCGGCTGAATTCGTTGGTACTCCTCCGAAGAATGGTTTCTATAAGCGACAGATTTGGGTTCGCAAATCTCTCGTAGAAAAACTGCCCCCTAACCATTCTATGCAGGGAAAATCCTCGGTACCACCGAATCACTACTATTCTCTCGAGGATAGAAATGAACCTTTGGTGCCTGCTTCAAATGTTCCCCAGAAGGAATACTATCGTGTCGATAGAAATGTTTATCATCATCGTAACGATAACACCAAAGTTGATGTTACTCATCAGTACTCTAACCCCTCATCGAGGAATTATATTTATGGTGTGCTTGATGGTCCAGATAGACAATACAATCCTGTTCGCTATAATATTGCTGCCCCATCTAGCTCTTCCATGCCTTCTAAGTCACCTGCTCGTTTGTGGGTGGTTAAGAAGAACTAATTCTTCTACAGGGCTATGTCTCCGGTGGATCCGAATGGGTCATGGATAGTGGATGTACAAATCATATGACCGTGTAAGAGCAAGTTTTGCCCCCGAAGGTTTTGGACATTGTTGGACAAAGCAGAAGTGGAACTAATATTGTTTTCGAGTATAAACAGATTCTTAGGTTCCGAAAGAATGGAGTTTGCAAGTAGAAGGTCGAAGGACAACTCACTGCAGCAGAGCTGTAGTCATCCACCGAACCCTTTGAAGGAAGACGACCTCTAAAAATGTAGTCGAAGAAAAAGTATCTCTCGAGTGAAAGCACAACGAGGAGAAAGCTGAAGCTGGTCGAAGACTTAGTCCTTTTACTAGTTTCTCTTTATTTTCTTGAGTCGTAGGAAAAACCGTACTATCAAGAGGGGTTTGCTAGTTGAGATCTTAGTCGAAGTGAATTTGCTCTGCTCAACCTAAACCCACAAAAGCCTACCAAGAGAAATCTTGCTGAGTCGAGTAAATAGCTCGAAGGCAAAGTCATCGCACTTCGTGCCTTCGAGAGAGAACTCGTTCGGTAAGTCAGCTTACTTGTTCCTCAAGTAAAGTTGCGCTGTGATTGGAATCCGACCGTTGTGGACACGCGTCAAGCGGTTGCATCGGGTCACTTCAGTCATTTTACCCATCGGGATTGCCATCTATAAATACCCCGCACCTACCCGCCATTTCGGGTTGGCTGCTCCACTGAAGATTCTAAGACAGAAGTCTGTGAGCATCCCAAGAGAGATTCATCGAGAGAAAACCAAAATCCCAAGTCTGAGCTGAGTTGAGCAATTCACTATGACTTAGGTCGAGATTAGCCGATCTTTTTATCTTGGAGAACTGCAAGTCTCCTAGACGGTTAGGCGTCGCCTATCAAGCAGTCGAAGAGTAATTGTCACTGCTAAAGGAAGTTTGTAAAGGTCTCGGAGATGTCCTGAATCATCTACCACGAGTGAAAACTGGACAAGCTCGAGGAGTTTGTTGCAGTGGAGAATAGGACGGAGAGAGTTTTTCTCCAGGTGTTCAATCACCAATCCGTCCAACCAGACGTAGCACTTTGCAGAGTGTGAACTGGTTTACCAAACATCGTCGTGTCAGGCTCGTTTTCCTTCATACATTTAAATTAAGTATTTACTCGCAGCCTGTTTGCCTTCGATGTTTCCCTTCGCCCTTAATCCTTTCGAGCTATGCATTACCTTCGATACTGTATTTCCTTCGAGATGTTCTTAGTCCTTCGCAGGTTGCATGAATTCTTTCTAAGTTCCTTAGAATTTTTAGAAGTGATCATTCACCCCCTCCCCCTCTGATCATTCTTGAGCTTTCAAATACCTAGTTCTTCCTCGCCTCCGACATAACATGTTTACTCGTCTGTGAATATTACATCTCTTGTGACCTAGTCACTTGCTTGCAAGCTATTGATGCAACACCACCAAGTGGGCCCAGAGTACCTATCCGTCACTCGGATTGACAAATCCCGCTCTGATCTATTTCATACTCCTCAACATATGTACTTCGGAATACCCAAGATAAAACTTTTCAGTTACCATGTTTCAGTGTAACGGTTAATGCACTCAAAGCATCCTAATAGATAGCAATTATGTATGATCATCACGGTCTAAGGATTCAGTCATTATGTTATTAAGTCATCGCAATGCTGAACTTATGTGACTTGATCACACTGCAAGCTTAAGATGGGTGTGTGTCCATCACATCATTCTCTTAATGATATGACCTCATTGTCAATAGACTATTATGTTCTCATGATCAGGAAACCTTGATCATCAATTGCCCAATGAGCTAGTATGCCTGAGTTTAACTAGGGACCAGGTTGTTATATATGACACGTGTATTAATGTTTCCGCTTAATACAGTTCTAACACAATATATATTATGAACAGACAGATATGTGACAAATATCTTTATCAATTTGACTCTAGGGCACATATCCAACATTATATTCTTCCGAATCACTATCCGTTTCCAGTTTTTTATTCTTAAGGAGCCACCATCACGTTCACTTTCAGTGGAGTAGTCAGTCTTGAAGAGTTCTTCCCATGGCCGTAGGCATCCACAACTGTAAGCCACAACTGTAAGCTCGCCTCTAAAAGGCATCCTTCTAGGCACACATTTTTTCGGGATTTTCTGTTGAAAACATATGAGTAAAATACTTAGTAATGCGGTATAGTTAATCTTAGGTCAAAAGATTTCTGAAAATGATGAAGTAGTGACAGAACAGTAAAAAATCTCACCATGATATAGTTTGATACATATACCGGCAACAACTCAAGAACAAATGGAACATGTGGAGTATAAGATTCGCTTGCAAAGCCAGTTACATCTTCAAGAAATGAGATGTACTCATCTTGTTCATCCATGGTTAGCTCCTCAACGCCACCATTATAGAAAGCATTATCAAACATCTTGCGTACATCCATCGGAGCATAGAGATAAACTGGCAATTATAACAAAGTTGTCAACTTGGGAAGCAAAGAAATAAGTAAAGGAAACAAGTAAAATTTGGTTAAGAAACTAACGTTGAGATAGAACCAGCTTCTTGTCGTCCACTAGCATCCAAATATCCTTATTTTTAAATACATCTCGGCGAGGTCCAAGATCAAAGGTTATTTGCACACCCTCCTATAATGCATATGCCTTGCACAATGCATGCCAATTTGGACAAGCAAAATAAGTGCACCAAGATTTATTAGTGACATCAATCCTCAAAGTTATACAATGTTTCGTCGTCTTTAGTTTGACTTCCTTTGTTTCATTCTTTTGCCACGAATTGAATTTAACAAAGTCACATACTTGGCGTCTTGCATAGCATGGGATGCGCTAGTTGATTATAAAAAAATTACACGTCAAAACAAAAATTTAAGTGTGAAGCGTGCTTAAATAAAAAGGATGATGTCGACGCAGAAGTTGTATATACCGTTATTTTTACGAAGTCACGCCTAAGCGTGAGGGAGAAATATCTTTCTTCATCCCCATCCAACTTTGGATACCTGTTATAGTCACAATAGGGGCACTGGATGAGTTGTTCATCGTCAGCCATTTTCTGTGTTCATATATAATTCAAAAGATTAGTTCGGTGTCTTCGTCGACGTCGTCTTGAGCCAAATGGCGAGATGGGAACGACGACTGGAAGGCGGGGGATTATATAGCAAGAGAATAGGTCCTGGTTGGTTCAAAGTTAATACACACAAAAAAGGATGAACTCGAATAAAAATGCAGCAATAATATTTTAAAACAAGGTTGCATAGTGCCTCATATTTGAAGTGCACACATAAGCGATTCTGGTACAGTATGGCGACGAACCCAAGTAGGATGAACAAGATTCGTACTTGTACATATCGCAAGAGTTCTTGGTCACATATATATCGAGTAATACTACAGTAAACAACATGACTAATACAGTAAATAACGTCGGGTGCGGTGGAAGGTGGCCACCCAAAGAGAAGGAACCACCACGGACTCGTAGCTCGGATGAGATCCCTGAAGAACCTTCCAGGTCCTCCATGACCCGGCGTCCAACGCCACCAAGTAGCGACGGACATGCTCGTCCTCCTCCCTGACACATCGGCGTACAATCCACTCGGGGGTCGGCTGCCTCCGCACCGACTGTGGCCCACACGACCCACCAAAGAAGATCCGGGTCGACGACAGGACCCGGATCCCTCACTAAGAGGCGCGCCTCGGAGATCACCTCCCAGTGCCAGCTCAGGGGAGCCCAGTCCCGGACATCACCCATCCCATCAAGAAGGTGCTCTCCGACGCGGCGACGACGGGGATGCGGGCCAGGCATGGTTGCCGAGAACTTATTTAATATGCAAAGTTTTATTGACATGAACGAGTGAAAAAATTGTACTAACTAACAAATTTAACAAAATAAGGCAAAAATACTTAGCTATCTCTCTAGCTATCTATATATATATATATATATATCTATTATTATGCAAAGATTCTACTCTATCTATTATATATCTATCTATTTATTATAGCTATCTCTATCTATTTATCTATCTAGCTAGCTATTTATCTATCATTTATACACAGATTCTACTCTATCTATCTATCTATCTATCTATCTATCTAATCTATCATCTATTTATTTATCTATATCTAGCGGCGCCGGAGACTCACCAGTGGGCTCGAGGCGGCGACGTAGAGGAGTGGGGCGGCCAACGGCGGTGGAGGAGTGTGGGGGCGGCGGCGGCGGTGGAGGAATGGGGCGGCGGCGTCGATGGAGCGGGGCGGCGGCGGAGGAGCGGGGCGGCGAGGCGCGGTGGTGAGGAACGGAGGAGAGGGGGCGGCGACAATGCGGATCGAGGAAGGCGAGATGCTCGGGGTGCCGCAGGCGAGCTCGTCGGCGACGGCGGGGGCGGTGCGGCGCGGCGCAGCAATCGGGCAGCCTGACGGCGTCGGTGTCGACGTCGGCGTCGTCTTGAGCCAAATGGCAGATGGGAACGACGCCTGGAAGGCGGGAGGATTATATACCAAGATAATAGGTCCCGGTTGGTGGCACCAACCGATACTAAAGGTGGGTATTCATACCGGTTCATGTCACCAACCGGGACCAATGATCCTTTTTCAGCAGCCCAAAGGGCGGGAAACAGAGACCATTGGTCCCGGTTGGTGCCACCAACCGGAACTAAAGGGGTGCATTGGTACCGGTTGGTGCCACCAACCGGAACCAAAGGCCCCGCGCCGCGGTGCGGTGGGATGTTGATGGTACGATTTAATGCCCCCTCGTTGGTTACCCAAAGTGCAAGGTTGAGATGTAGATAGCAGCAATTTCCCTTAGCAAAGATGATAAGGTTGAGTGTCGACCAGTAGGACTCCAATAGATACAAGAAGGTGGTGAAGTGAACAATGGCGCCGTTCACAACTCAGGGTTGCTTACTTCACCTGGACCTGCACACACAGAAAATAGCTTTGCTTCCCAACGAGTACAAAGGAGTTGTCAATTCCTCCGGCCTTGTTGTTTACAAAGGATAAAACGCACGGGATAATAATGATAGTGATAGCAACGGAAAAGTAAATAAAGCAGTAAACTAATAGTGGGTGCAAACAATATTGGAAATATGTACCGGGGTCCTATGATGTTCACCAGTGATGTCTCTCTCCCAAAAGACGATAAAATATCCATGTGAGGTAAACAAATTACAGCTGGGCAATTGACAGTATTATGTGCGCAAACCAATGCTAATTATGCTATAAAGAAAGGAAGAGGTTCAAAAGCATGGGAGGTACGCCAAGACAAGTAGACTGAAATCCATCTGCATCTACCTACTAATCATCCATCTTGAGATATCTATCCAGAACATCTCGCTCGTATTAAGTTGTGAATCCCACCCAAAGTGTAAACTCAAAGCAACGGACAACTGCATTAAAGAACTTTGCGTAAAGTAAACAATCTTTGCACCTGCAAGTACAAGCACCGTTGTTTTCCCCCTTGTGGCAACAACACATCCCCTAGACTCATGTTTCTATCACTCAAGCTAGTCATCGGGGGGCATGAACCCACAATCATGCATAACGCTCCCTCTTGGATTCACTACCTACTACTTGGCCAAAGCAATAAACAGCAATGGAGAACATGCAAGAATTACTCTAGAACATAAATATAAAAGAGGAGAATCAAATATATTACTCAAACACAATCTGAACATAATCTCATAATCCATCGGATCCCAGCAAACTCATCATAGCAACAGCAGAATATTACATATGTGCCTCGATCATGTAGGGCAGCTCACGAGGTCTAATCCATGAAGAACAAAGAGGGGAGGAGAACATCACATGGATACTGATCATAGACCCATGGTCCAAGGTGGACTACTCACGGTTCATCCGGGAAGCATCCATGGTGCTGGAGAAGCTCCGGGAGGTGGTTCCTCCCTCCGGCAGGGTGCCGGGAAAAGGTCTTCTGGTGCTCCCGATCTTGGAAGCGCGGCGGTGGCGGAATAGAGGAGAGATCACGAAAAAGGGTTCCCGTCATGGGGGTTTCTCGTCAAGAGGAATAAATAGGCGAAGGGGGGCAGCCAGGGGGGCCACCAGGAGGGCGCCTGGGGCCCTGTTGGGTCCCCTCTGCCCCCCCCCCCCCCCTCGGTGATTCCCAAAGCTTCTTCTACGCTGATTTTTTATTGGATTTTTCCGAATTTTTGGAGCACTTTTAATATGGGGGAAACCTTAAATAGAAAAACAGCAGAAAACAGGAACTGGCACTGGGGTGCACTGAGTTAATAGGTTAGTCCAAATATGATCAAAAGTGTATGGAAGTTCATCAATATCATAGCAATATCACACAAAAGAGGTATGGAGCAAGCAGAAATTATAGATACGTTTTGGACGTATCAGATGTTTAGTCCCACCTCGCTAGTCGAGGGACAGCCGGAGTGGTTTATAAGCGCTGATGCGCCTACCACTTCGAGCTCCTATCAACCGCAGGCTTTCGGGCCTACTCTGTTACTGCTTAGTTGTGGTCCTTCTGGGCCTGGTGCGGGCCTGGATCCTGGCCCACTAGTGGGTTTCTAGTCGTATCCACGCCGTGATGCCCAGTATGTGGCATTATTTTTCTCTGAAAAAGGACCTTTAGTCCTGGTTGGTGCCTCCAACCGGTTCTAAAGGCCTCTCCCACCGTAATTAACCACTAACTAACCCTTTAGTACTGGCTGGTACCTAGAACCGGTACTAAAGGTCCCCTGTAAGCAACTAAAATTAGTACCACCTCGCTAGCCGAAGTGGAGTTAGACCTGCTTATAAGCACAGGTCCGCGTGGACTTATCGTAGCATAAAAAATTCACTAAAGTCCGTACACGGAGAAATTCATCTGTATCCGGTACTCTGTCCGGGAGAAATTCGGACGGACCTCGGTTGGTTGGCAGATTTTCCAAATGTGCCCACGAGGCAGGGACCGTCTGAAAACCCGTATGGGACGAAAATCCCGTACGGGTATTTCAGACGGTCCACGCGTGGCCGGTAGACTTGCCGGATCTGTCAACCAGGCGAGGACCGTCTGAAAGTTGCCTTGATAGAGTACATGATATGGAGTATTCTTCCGTTGACGTCCTATAATGAAATTGCTATACTTTTTTGTTTTTGTTTTCCAATAAAAAAAACACAAGGTTTCCCCTGCATACAGCCCGACGGTGGCTCGTGAGTGCAAGCATATCAAATGCACCGTCGGACGTATGCAGGGAATCCGAATGATTTGTATTTGGTCGATGAAGTGAAAGATTTCTAGCTAGATATATATAAGATCAACAAAACACACGATTTCGCCTGCATACAGCCCGACGGTGGCTCATGAGTGCAAGCATATCAAATGCACCGTCGAACGTATGCAGGAGAATCCGAATGGTTTGTATTCGGACGATGAACTGAGTGTCGAACAAGTCTTAGAGGTGGCCTATATATATAGGCAACGACAATCCTGATCCAACGGCTCACAAGCCTGATCCAACGACTCACAAGCGCTTGAAAGAAACACGCGATCCGTGTGCTTCTTCCTGATTGGTTGGATCCAACGGCTCATAAGCTTGATCCAACGACACACAAGCGCTTGAAAGAAACACGCGATCCGTGTGCTTCTTCCTGATTGGTTGGATTCAGAATCGTGTACGGTTAAAAGCGCATGGAAGAGGACTCCATGCAACGCTAGTCACCACTAGTTCTCTTCTCGTGCACTCTTTCCCCTTCCGCGCCACCGCCACAATGCCGCCCCACCGCCGAATCCACCCCCGCTACCACGGCGTCCGCGGGCGCCTCGACGACACATACACGACAGTGATCACCTGCGCCAATAACGAGCGCGTGTGGCTCGGCACGTTCTACCATGCATCTTCAGCCGCACGCGCGTACGACGTTGCGGCATGGAGGCTAGGCCGCCCGCGCGCGGAGATGAATTTCCGCGACTACCACAGCGTGGAAGAGGCGGAGGACATGGCAGATCCGCCGCTCCTCTTCACTGAAGAGGACCACCGCCTCCATTGCCGACAAGCGGTGCTCGGACTCTCCTCGGAGCAGGACCAGCGTGCCGTGCAGGATTGGTACGCGAGCCATCCCCGTGAAGCCACGGAGGAGGCGGAACACTGGACGAGGCTGGCGGCCGAGAGCGCGGAGCGGCGACACGAGCGTCATGAATGGCGGGAGGAGCGGCGGGCGGCCAAGGCGATGGCCGAGGAGGAACCGGCGAGAGGCGCCGCCAACTGGCCCGTCGGTGACCCCCGCTGGATAGCACTGGAGGATGACATCAACTCCGTCACCGAAGACGATTTCTCCGACGACGAGGAGGAGTAGTTTTTTTATGTTCTAGGTTTGAGATGTTAAGTTGTTGAATGTTTTAAGTTTGCCACGTCGCCTCCACCATGCCACCATATGTTCTAGGTTTCCCACGCAGAAGAAATAAAGCCACATTCTAAAATTTCAACCCTTTCTGAATTCATCTGCTATTTTTCATGCATTTAATGATTTATTTTGAGCTAAATGAACCTGAAATTGGAAAGCACTACAACTAAACTCAGAAAATGTTGTAACTTGGCATGGTATCATCATTTGACCCACATAACATGTGTGCAAAAGTTGAGATGGTTACGGCAAAAAATGGATGCACTTCGTGTACAGACTAGACCATCTCTTTCGAAGTACGAGGGTTTCAGACGAAAACTCATCTGTTACAAAGGAATTTCATTTTTCTAAACTTATTTGAACACAAGAATTTTTGTGCATTCAATATGCATCATTCAAATCCACATAGTAAAATTTCAACCCTTTCTGACTTCATTTGCTATTTTTCATGCATTTAATGATTTATTTTGGGCTAAATGACCCTAGAATTGGAAAGCACTACAACTAAACTCAGAAAAGGTTGAAACTTGGCATGGTATCATCATTTGACCCACATAACATGTGTGCAAAAGTTGAGAGGGTTACAGCAAAAGTTGGGTGCACTTCGTGTACAAACTGGACCATCTCTTTCGAAGTACGAGGGTTTCAGACGAAAACTCATAGTTACAAACACATTTCATTTTTCTAAACTTATTTGAACTCAAGACTTTTTGTGCATTCAATATGCATCATTCAAATCCACATAATAAATTTTTAACCCTTTCTGACTTCATTTGCTAATTTTCATGCATTTAATGATTTATTTTGGGCTAAATGACCCTGAAATTGGCAAACACTACAACTAAACTCAGAAAAGGTTGAAACTTGGCATGGTATCATCATTTGACCCACATAACATGTGTGCAAAAGTTGAGAGGGTTACAGCAAAATCTGGATGCACTTCGTCTACAAACTGGACCATCTCTTTCGAAGTACGAAGGTTTCACACGAAAACTCATCTGTTACAAAGGCATTTCATTTTTCTAAACTTATTTGAACTCAAGACTTTTTGTGCATTCAATATGTATCATTCAAAGCTACATACTAAAATTTCAACCCTTTCTGACTTCATTTGATATTTTTCATGCATTTAATGATTTATTTTGGGCTAAATGACCATAAAATTGGAAAGCACTACAACTAAACTAAAAAAAGGTTGAAACTTGGCATGGTATCATCATTTGACACTTCGTGTACAAACTGGACCATCTCTTTCGAAGTACGAGGGTTTCAGACGAAAACTCATATGTTACAAAGGCATTTCATTTTTCTAAACTTATTTGAACTCAAGACTTTTTGTGCATTCAATATGCATCATTCAAAGCCACATACTAAAATTTCAACCCTTTATGACTTCATTTGCTCTTTTTCATGCATTTAATGATTTATTTTGAGCTAAATGACCCTGAAATTGGACTAATGCTTGTGGGCGAGCCTTTCGTCCCGGGTCGAGCAACAAACCGGGACTAATGGTTGTGGGCCAAGAGAGAGGCCCATTGGTCCCGGTTCTTGTCTGAAACCGGGACATATGCCCCCAGATGAACCGGGACCAATGCCCCACGAGGCCCGGCCGGCCCCCCGGGCGCACGAACCAGGACGTATGACCCCCATGGGTCCCGGTTCGTGGCACAACCGGGACTAATGGGCTGGAGAGGCCTGAACCAAAGCCCTGTTTTCTACTAGTGATCCATCAATGATATTTCTCTTCCAGACCTGATTGTGGTGTCATCGACTGGCCTCTCAAGATACAGATTGCGCTGGCCACCCAAGGATCTTCGTGATGGTTCTTCTTTTCAGATACGATGGTTGTTGCTGCCGATTCGTAGTGGCGAGGTTGCTGGATGCATTTGAAATGCCATTTTGTGCGATTCGATGGATCTCATTTCATTTAGATTGCATTCGATGCCGAGATGCAATCTATGAATGTTGTCTTGACGCACAAAGTATGATGGTGCATCGACAATGTTGATTCAAAGTAGCATCCATTCCTACATTAATTAAATAGCATCTATCCCTACATTAATTTAAAAAATATATTTTTTACCTTTTTTACTATTGCTATGTAGGAGAAGGGTTCCTTCATAACGATTGCCTATCTATTGATATTGTTAGTGCTCATCATGTCCAAGTGACCGACGCCTACGCCCATCTTTGATTGTACACACCTTTACCAAAAAATGCAGAGTTGTAATGTCGAAAAGATAGAAACACCGTGATATTCTCTACTATACTTAGAAAGAACCTAAGTTTTCATCTTTCATCTAATTTTCTTCCTAGCACCCCTTGATCCAACCATCCATGCATGACCTAACCTGATGGAAGGGATCAAAATAAGATCTGTAAATAAATAAATACCCCCCCTCCCTAAATATAAGACGTGACTGCAAAATTGTCTTATATTTAGGGACAAAGATAGTACTCCCTCCGTTCCAAAATAACTGACGTATCTTTAGTACAATTTTGTACTAGAGCTAGTACAAAGCTGAGACAGTTATTTTGAAACGGATGGAGTAGTAATTAATCTTTTATCTATGATAATGTAATAAAGAAGATCAATCATAGGCATCTATCTATTTTGTCAATTTAAGGAATGAAAAAAAAGTTCATAACAAAAATATAATAGTATGTATTGTTATATTTTATTTGCATCAAGATTTTTTCCATATGGTTCTTTTATTTTGTTAAAAAATTTATGGACGCCAATTGAGAGTGAACTCTTGCTGTCAGATGGCTTACACGAATCATTGGTAGCAAATGTTGTTTGACACAGGTGGTAAATTTAGTACCCGTGCATGATAATTCGCTATAGTTTTCTTTTGCCAGTCTAAAAAATTACCGCATGCTGGATTTACCGTCTTTGCTCTCCGCACGATAATAAGAATTATCACCCCACCAGTTGGCGCTTGTCATTCTTGGAGCTACTATTCACTTCTATGGGTTTCGAAAAATATTTAACCTCTTGGCAACGTACGGGCATATCCCTAGTTTAATTAAATAATAATAAGATGTTGATAACTGCTACACATGTGACACGAACACATGTCAAACCTGCCAATTTTTCTAACAATTTTAGTGATGCGAAGGTGGCAACTTTAGTTAACAACACATGGAAACTTTCAGTTCACATGACAACTTCATTTCTTTTCTTAGGATTTTTTTAATTAGATGGTAATTTTATGTGTAAAAAATGTGAGGGCAAATGTGCTCACACCTTGACGTGTGGCAGTTAGTATTTTCGAAAGAATAATTATAGAATGGAAAACATGGTTGCCACAGCTTCGACACGACATAGATGGAAATTCACTTTGTGACTTGTTCTTGAAATAAAATACAGAGTACGTATGTATTTTCGTGTTTCAGAGGAAGTATATGGAGAACACACATCCCACTTTAGACCCATGAAGCAAATTTTCAGTAGAGAAAAAACACATACATATAAGCGTTCAACCTTGTTAATTTTTATTTTCTCTCGTATACAATTCTAAAATCACACAAAGCTAGCCCGAAAGAAAAGAAAGAAAAAATTATGTTTGAAGCATAAAGCTATTGGCCAGGCTTGAAGTCGTTGGACATCGTGATCACTACTGAATCAACTTTGTTATAAATAAAATGTTATAATTATTCAACAGATTAGATTCGCTGCAATTTTTTCAGTCCTCCAATAGCAGACAATTGCTTCGGCTACAGGCAATGATCCTTTCTGCCATAACTGATAGCCGTATCCATTAATCGTTTATTTTTTTTTGGACTAACTTTAATTCGCATTCAGATGATATCTGACAAGTACACTATAATAATCCACATATGGGCCTAGTCTGAATTACTTTATTGTTTTGGCTGATCTATTGAAACATGCACACAACTTCCATTTTGCCATGATCATCACTTATACATGCCAAAAGACTATCACATAAGTATGGATTTGCATCTAAACATAAACTGCATTCTTTCCTAATTAAAACAAATTACCATCTCAAATTGATTTGCACCTATACATATACAATGCATTTCTCTTTCAAATGAAGGGGACTTGCATCTATAAGTCAAACGAAATTGTCAGACAAGCCACAGATCTCATGGAAAACCAATGCGGAAACATATGCAATAAAACAAATTTGAACATGGAAAAAAAATCCTTTTAGTACTACCACATACACAAATCATCTATCATCGTCTACTCTCTATCAATCTAACATATAAAACGGGGTTTCGTCGTGGCGGGGCGACGTTTTAAAATGCACCCCCTCCCCGCCCTTTCTCCTTTCCCCTCCCCTGCTTCTGGTCGCCTCCTGTGAGTAGTCGGATCGATCCCAAGCCTTCTTCGGCGGCTTTTCCGGCCGGAGATGGCGGAGGGGAGGTGCCGGAGTACATTGTTATTATTGTTTTGGCATTCTGCCGGCAGATCGGAGTTCCCTGCCAGGTTTCTATGGCCAGATCTGACTTTCCTTGCTCCCATGGCTACTTGCTTCGCTTCAACGGACGGAGACGGTGACTGCCATGGATTCAAGGGTCTCCTCAAACAAGGTTGTGAGTTGCTCCTCTCTTGTTGGTACTCCTCTGATTCCTCTCTCTCTTCCTGGACGTGGTGGCGTGGAGTGGGAGAGCAGCTTTGGAGTTGCTGCTAGGAAAGGTTGTGCTCTGTGTTCTCCAGGTTTGGTCTCGTCTTCGTCTTCATGGTGGAGAAGAAGAGAAGTTGAAGGATCTGGTGATTCTGCGCTTATATGCGCTTTGTTCCTCCTGGTGGGGCAGATCTGGTGACCTTCTCCTCCTCTTATGGCCATCATGGTGGCGGTTTGCAGGGGTGAAGCAATTTTTTCCTGATTTGTTCTGTTTTGGGTGGTGATTCGAACTTGTCCCTGCTCTGCTGCAATTTTGGCTCAAGTCCCATGAAGGAAAGAGGTACTCTGGTGGTCCTTCTTCCCCTCTGGCCATTTACAGATGTTCTTGCTGCAGTTCGATTCAGAGTTTATAGCAGTAACTCCCATGGTGTCCACGAAGACGACGCCGAGCTACTGCATTTTCGGCTGAAAGGCAGCCGATTTGTATTCCTCTGAGTGAGGCAGTGCCTCTTCCTTCTGGTAGTCACGAGTGGTGGCGCTCTCGTCAGACTAAATGGCATGTTCCCCGGCGCCGGCGAGGAGTATCCAAAGAGAAGAAGATGGACCCGATTGCGTTCTTATTTTCTATCCAGGGTCGTTCTTGCAAATGTCTAGGGACTTTGGTTGTATCTCTTTGTTTTATTTCAGATCTTTTGTAAGCTGTACTATATTGCTATATTTTAATGAAGTGTCTTTAGTGTTAAAAAAATCCAACATATAAACAAAAACAAAAATGAAATCATAGTGTTTCACCCATTGGCAACACAAACTAATTAGATTTTGCAAAAAATCTTTTTTTTGCGGGGAAAAACTTCTTGAGAAGGTTTTTTTTAGGGATCTTGAGAAGGGTTAATTTGCGCTAATCTTGTCATTAATGGTATAGCCGGTACAAGTTGGTGGCCAGTGGACGCGGTTACCAGTGCAAGCTAGGCGTGCGTGGTGCCACATCATCGTCAACCAATCCGTGCATGCCGACACTTCCCTAAACTTTCGTCACTCACATGGGAGCTACCCCAAGCTGCAACCCTGCCAAGTTGCCAACAAGGTGGTGGGGCGCTCATCCTGTTGCTTGGCTCAGTTCTAGGGCTCCAACGACTCCGGGACACGTCCATGAATAGATCACAATCGTATGTATACGGATATTTAATGTATATAATCCCGTATCCACAACCCATGGAACGGAACGGTTAGTTTCACCGTCCATTCTAAGTTCCAACAGCGGCCTCGATCAGCTTATAAAACCCGGCCAGTAGGAAGCCTACCCAAACCAAGCAGATAAGCAACTGTCCTACTGTCACCTACACACACACACACACATACAAGTGTGCTAGCTGATCGAGCAGCCGGCCATGGCGGAGGAGAAGCACCACCACAACCTGTTCCACCACAAGAAGGAGGGCGAGGACTTCCAGCCCGCGGCTGACGGCGGCGTCGACGCCTACGGCTACTCCACCGAGACCGTGGTGACCGCCACCGGCAACGACGGCGAGTACGAGCGCATCACCAAGGAGGAGAAGCACCACAAGCACAAGGAGCACCTCGGCGAGATGGGCGCCGCCGCCGCCGGAGCCTTCGCCCTCGTACGCATCCACATCTCATGATCATAACCGACCGATTTTTTTTCGACCGATTGATATGCTAGCTCTCGGCGTGTTTAATTAACAAGTAACTTTTGTTGCAGTACGAGAAGCACGAGGCGAAGAAGGACCCGGAGCGCGCGCACAAGCACAAGATCGAGGAGGAGATAGCCGCCGCAGCAGCCGTAGGCGCCGGCGGCTTCGTCTTCCACGAGCACCACGAGAAGAAGCAGGACCACAAGGACGCCAAGGAGGCCAGCGGCGAGAAGAAGCATCACCACTTCGGCTAGAGTGTCGCCGACCCGCAGCGGCCAGCCTCGCCGCCGGCCGTACGTCGCCGCCGGCGTGCATGAGCTTACGTGTGTTCCATAAGTGAGAGAGAGAGGCTGGGACGTGGGCCCGGTTCTGTTCTCACCCGTGCGTGGTTTCCCGTTTTTCTCTGCGTGCTGAATAAGTGGGAGTGCTGTTCATGCAACGGCTCCCACAGCTCTGCTGTGTGTGTCTGTGTGACTGTGTGTTTCAAATCTATCTACTGGCATGAAACCTTTGTGGCCATTTATCTCGAAAATTTGCTCTCAAAATGTTACCGGATCAGACAGTGTATGCGCGTTCATTCGACTTCCAATATTGGTTTGTGAGCACATTATCGGATGATAATTCATGTTTTTTCAGGAGACATTACATGGACAGCACCCCCATAAGCGTCTTCGTCGTGGACGGAAACGTTTCCTCCCATTAAAAAAATATTCACCTTTTAATATAAACCAAAGCGTTAAACTTAAGGTTTAATCATTGATGGATTAAGAACAACACAGTTCTTCGAACCATCCCCTAAGGATGATAATTCATGTATCTGAGATCACCTAATGAAGATTAATACTTTCCGTACAGTCAGGCTCTTCTGTCACCTCATGAAGATCACCTAATCCCGGCGTTATACCTTTGTGCATTTTTAAGTGCACCGCAAAGATTGGTTGTGTAGCGCTTTTGCATACAACAAAGTAAATTTTGGGCATATCTTTGCGATTGACAAGGGCGTCCACTCTTCCCTAAAGTGGAAAGGATTATTGTTTTACCTGAAAGTGGAAAGGATTTGTTAATTTATTTTTTCTCTTGAGGGTTAAAGGATTTTGGTGATGCATAGAAAAGATTGGAGCTTAAGATTACTTTTTATTTTTTTTGGAAAGAAGGTACCCTATGAGTCCACACAAGCACACCTTATTTTTTAGAGCGCCATCAAAAAACTGATTTTTATTCAACGAATCTTAAGATTTAACAAAATCATCACAGGCGTCTCGTTATTGATAGAACATCATCTTCCACTAAAATAATATTTATCTTTTATGAGATATCAAAGTATCAAAACGAAGTCTTGATCTAAGATCTTGTATAGACTGGAGGTACCGTTGTTCTGCTACCCACTTAACCATAGGTTAGTTCTCTTTCGAAGTGTGATTGGGGCTTAAAGTAGTGCAAGTCCAATGCAAAACATGGCTTGGGCCAAGCATGTAGGCCGCACTATTTTGTGGGCTGAGGTCACTGAGTGGCAGCACTATGTTGTATCTTTAGCGAGATGGAAGCTTAGGGAGCAAATGTTATTTTTGGTGCGTTCAGAAGTTGCCACGTATCGTATTTTGGAAGCACCTGCGAGAAGCAAAAATTATGATTGACGTGAACTGTGGATGCATTTGTGGTTGTGTTCGTGGTTGTGCATGCATGTATTTGCACATGTGGTTGCGTCCGTGGCTGTGGCTATGCCTATGGTTGTGTCAATGGTTGTGTCGTGCATGTGGCTATACCTCGTGGTTGTGGTTGTACCTGTGATTGCATCGTGATTATAGTTGTGGCTATGTATATGATTCCGCTTGGAAAAAAATATCATCAAAACCTATCAACATGAGATCTATTTTAATGATCTCGATGAGAGGAATACAAGGTGAAAACGGTTCATGATTTTGACGAGCGGTTCAAGAGATAAATTGTCTTGAAAAAAGAGATATACGGAAAAAAGAACAAACATCAACCCTTCCATTTTGACGCGTAAAATGGATAAAGCCTCAAAACTCTCTGATTACGACAAGTGACACACATACGTTACACCACTCTTTAACACCGGAAAAAAATGACATATGCGGAGGGTTGACTAGTTTTTTTTAGATAAGCTACCCTCTAACTACTGAAACCGTGAAGCCTAACTCACTTACAGAAATCAGTAATGGGTTGGTCCAGCATCTATGTGCTTTTGTCACGAAATTGTTGCATTAACATCACGCGAATGTTATGTATTTTTACTCAACCCTTATTTTTTATTTATTTTGAAAAGTAAGATAGTTAATTTTTAAAAGGGTTCATTGAACATTATAAAAATATCCATGTAGTCTAAAAGGAATGTTTGTTCATGTTTAAGAAAGTGTTTGTATCACTAGAATTATGTTGCATTAAAAAAGGGTACCTGTAATTCAAAACAAATCTACCATTGAAAACAATTACACTAAAAAATGTTCAGATGATCAACAAACATGTTTATGAAATGAAAAAGTTATATAAAATGTAAAAATGTGTGCGTACTTTAAAAACCATTTTGTAACATTCAACTACCCTAAATTTTAAAAAAACTCTCATGTGTTCCAAAAATATGTTTGTGACATTTTAAAAAGTTAATACAATGTAAAAAATGTTCAAATAGTTTTAAAAAAGTTGTATTATGCAAAAACATTGTTGCAACGTGTATTTAATTTTTTTTGTCATGTATTAAATAAAATGTCCAAGAATATATTTCAAAAGTGTAATCATCTATTGAAAAATGGAAAAATTTTTATGAAAACAGTTTAGATGTATACAAAAAAATATGATGTGTATGAAAAACAATAGACATCAAAAGATATATTTGGAAAATATTAAAGATGTACTTGTAAAATGCTAAACATGTATAAAAAGTATTACTAATGTGTATCAAAAATGCATAATGTGTATGAAATAAGCATACATTTAATTAAAGAAAAAGAAAAGGAAATAGATAAAAACTGAACAAGAAACAAAGAAACCAAAGAAAACTGTTGCAAAGAATGAAAAACCAATAAAAATCACGGGAAAGAAACTGGTGCGCAACTATATTATTGGGCCAGCAGGCGGGCGAGACACAGGCCCACAGATCTCACGCGTACACACACACAAGAGGATAGGTATGGTTTCTCCCGGAGAAGAAAGCTTCCTTCGAAGTGATGGGGTGTTCCCGTTTTAATGGGCTGGCTCAATAACAAAGGTATTTATGGATTTGTTATTTTATTAATCTTATTTTACTATTAATCGTTTTTTTTCCACAATCACATGTTGTCTCTTCAGTTGTTGGTGATTTGATATGAATTTTCTGCCACTTGTAGGATATCGATGGGATAATGTATGTGTGTATTTTTGGATTTAAAATTTTAAACTTTAAAATCTTTTGAATCGAGCATTCAAATTATAAATCTTTTCACCTTTGTACTCATCATTTCGTTATTTTTTAAAACAGATCTCATGTTGATAAATTTCGATAAGCCTTTCCTTATACATTAGGTGTATCTTTCATGTTAGTGCGTGTTTTGGGTTTGTGCTTGTGGTTTTGTGTGTACTTTTCTTAATTTGTGTACTTACGGTGCTTTTTAGACTACTTTCAACGCTTGTATATTACTTCATATGCATTTTGTTTTGTACTTTTTTTTTGAATTTTCATTTTGTTGTGTGCTTCATGTGTTTGTTGACATGTTTTGATTGAATACTTTTATGTGTAATATTTGTATACACCAATGTTTATTTTTGTGTTTTAACTTTTCATTCAGTATTCAATCTATTTTCGAAAAATTGTAACAATCAACACACATAGATGATGTAAATTGTTTTCTCGGTTTACTATTATGTGATGCCTAGACGCTAGGAAAAGGCGAGGAGACATATAAGTTTGTAACCTTGGCTTTTTACCTTTTCTGAAGTATTTTCTAGTTTCTTCTTTTTATTATTAAAGAAAACCTATTTTGTAATTTCATGACCTTAGCATAAGAAAGTAAAAGAAACTAGAAAAGGAGACATATTAAAAATCCTATTTTGTAGCCGGAGCTAAGTGAACTTGTAACCTTAACTTTTTTTTAAAAAAATCATCAAATACCGTGGGGCAACCACCCTAACAATGAGAAAGTAAAAGAAACTAAAAATAAAATTAAAAAGTGACTAAAAATAGAACTAAAAATATAATCAATTTCGGTGAGCGCCCTTGCATGCCCTCTGCTAGGGATACGCCTGTTTATTTTTGTGTGTGTTTCTTTTGTTTAAAATTTTATTCTCACATTTTTAATGGTCATTGGATTTCCTAAAATTTTGCGTAGGCTACTATGGCAAGTGTATGCATTCATTTATCTTTATATTTATTTTTTTAAACAATGAAAATACATATATTTTTTTAAACGATGAAGATCAAATATTCTCAATATCTTTGTGCCAAAAGAATGTTTGGATGGCTCTTACAATTTATTCCTTGGTTTATGGTATTTATTAGTATAGCTTATAAAATATTTATACTAGTGGTGAAAAGTGTTTGTATAGTTAATAAAACTCGTGACTAACTAATAATATGTTAAATCACACAAATGAACATGACAAGTTGCTTTGTTATTATTTATTTTTAGCACAATTGCTTTCCTATTACGACACAAAAATGTGAACATAAAGGCATATCACATGGACATTTTCGAAAAATGAATGGTGTATAAACTTCTATATCAGTGAGAAGCATAAGAAAATACAAACACAAACCTAAAATAGGAAAAAAAAATATAAAACAAAAAGGGAATGAATTGCCAAATGATACGTATCTATAATTTCTGCTTGCTCCATGCATGTTTTGAGTGATATTGCTATGCTTTCGATACACTTTTGATCATATTTGGACTAACCTATTTACTCAGTGCACCACAGTGTCAGTTTCTGTTTTCTGTTGTATTTTTATTTCAGATTTTCCCATTACGTAAAGTGTCAGAAAAAATCTGGGAAAAATATATAAAAAATCAGCATACCGGAAGCTTTCAGATGCCCCAAGGGGGGCCAGAGGGTCCCCACCTGGTGCCCAGGAGGCCAGGGGGCGCGGCCTAGGATGGGGCCACGCCGGGAGGCCGCCTGGACCCCTGGTGGCCCCCCTGGCTGCCCCCATTCGCCTATATATTTCGTTCGTCCCGAAACCCCCGAGGACAGAACCCTTTTCATGATTTCGCATCTGTTCCGTCGCCGCCACGCTTCCAAGATCGGGAGCACCAGAAGACCTCTTCCCGGCACCCTGTCGGAGGGAGGATTGACCTCCGGGAGCTTCTCCACCACCATGGACGCTTCCCAGATGAATCATGAGTAGTCCACCTTGGACCATGGGTCCAACATCAGTAGCTACGTGATGTCCTCTTCCCCTCTTTGTTCTGCATGGATTAGACCTTGTGATCTTCCCTACATGATCAAGGCACATATGTAATTCTTTCTGCTATTGTTATGTTGAGTTTGCTGGGATCTGACGGATTATGAGATTATGTTCAGATTGTGATGAGTAATATATTTGGTTCTTGTCCTTTTATATTTGTGTTCTTGAGTAATTCTTGCATGTTCTCCGTTGTTGTTTATTGCTTTGGCCAAGTAGTAGGTAGTAACTCCAAGAGGGAGCGTTATGCTTGATTGTGGGTCCATGCCCCCTAATGACTAGCTTGAGTGACAGAAACATGAGTCTAGGGGATGTGATGTTGCCACAAGGGGAAAACAACGTTGTTTGTAATCGCGGTTGCGAGGATTGTTTACTTTACACAAAGTTCTTTCAATGCAGTTGTCTGTTTCTTTGGGTTTACACTTTGGGTGGGACTCGCAACTTAATACCAGCGAGATGTTCTGGATAGATATCTCAAGGTGGATGATTAGTGATTAGATGCAGATGGATTTTGGTCTACTTTTTTTGGCATACTGCCCATGCTTTTGAGCCTCTTCCTTTCTTTTGTAGCATAGTTAGCATTGGTTTGCGTCTGTAATCCTGTCAATTGACCAGCTGTAATTTGTTCACCTTGCATAGCTATTTATCGTCTTTTGGGAGAGAAACATCACTAGTGAATATCATGGGACCCCGGTCATATTTCCATCACTGTTTACACCCGCAATTTACTTCCTGATTTACTTTCTGGTTGCAGTTATCACTATCATTATCTGTTACGTTGATCCTTTGTAAACGGCAAGGCCGGAGAGATTGAGAACCTCTCTGTCCTCGTTGGGAGCAAAGTTATTTGTTGTGTGTGCAGGTCCAGATTAAGCAAGTGATTCTATTCAGACAGCGCATCACTTGCCGAACCACCTACTTGTCGTCGTTGGAGTCCTACAGGAGACGATCTTTAAACCTTGGTATCTTTGCCAAGGGAAATTTGCTGTTGTGCTACATCTCAACCTTCCACTTGGGGTAGCCAACGAGGAGCACTAGTTCAGTGCCATCACCAAACAACTTCTAGTGTCTACTGATACGTCCCAAACGTATCTATAATTTATGCTTGCTCCATGCATGGTTTGTCTGATATTGCTATGATCTAGATACACTTTCATACACTTTTGATTATATTTGGACTAACCTATTAACTCAGTGCACCACAGTGCAAATTCCTGTTTTCTGCTATTTTTCTATTCCAGATTTCCCCCATATTAAAAATGCTCCAAAAATTCGAGACAATCGGATAAAAAATCAGCGCAACGGAACTTTCCGGAATCACCAAAGTGGGGCCAGAGGGCCACCACCAGGGACCCAGGCGGCCACCTGGCGCGGCCTAGGGCTTGGCCGCGCCAGGGGGGCGCCTGGACCCCTGGTGGCCCCCCTGGCTTCCCCCCTTCGCCTATTTATTCTCTGTGTCGCGAAACCCCCAAAGACAGAACCCCTTTTCGTGATCTCTCCTCTGTTCCGCCGCCGTCGCGGTTCCAAGATCGGGAGCGCCAGCAGACCTCTTCCCGACACCCTGACGGAGGGAGGATTGACCTCCGGGAGCTTCCCCTCCACCATGGACGCTTCCCGGATATGCCGTTAGTATTTTTCCTTGGACCATGGGTCCGTGATCAGTAGCTATGTGATGTTCTCCTCCCCTCTTTGTTCTTCATGGTTTAGACCTCGTGAGGTGCCCTACATGATCGAGGCACATATGTAATTTTCTGTTGTTGCTATGCTGAGTTTGCTGGGATCTGATGGATTATGAGACTATGTTCAGATTGTGATTGAGTAATATATTTGGTTCTTATCTTTTATATTTTTGTTCCTAAGTAATTCTTGCATGTTCTCCATTGTTGTTTATTGATTTGGCCAAGTAGTAGGTAGTGACTCCAAGAGGGAACGTTATGCTCAATTGTGGGTTCATGCCCGCCCCCCCCCCCCCCCCCCGATGACACGCTTGAGAGAAAGAAACATGAGTCTAGGGGATGTGATGTTGCCACAAGGGGGAAAACAACGGTGCTTGTAACCGTGGTTGCAAGGATTGTTTAGTTTACACAAAGTGCTTTTTAATGCAGTTGTCTGTTGCTTTGGGTTTACACTTTGGGTGGGGCTCGCAACTTAATACCAACGAGACGTTCTAGATAGATATCTCAAGGTGGATGATTAGTAGTAGATGCAGTTGGATTTCGGTCTACTTATTTTGGCGTACCACCCATGCTTTTGAGCCTCGTCCTTTCTTTGTAGCATAGTTAGCATTGCGGTGCGTTTTAATCCTGTCAAAAGCCCAGTTGTAATTTGTTTACCTCGCATAGCAGTTTTATCGTCTTTTGGGAGAGAGACATCACTAGTGAACATCACGGGACCCCGGTCCATATTCTCATCACTGTTTACACACTCTTTTATTTTCCTGCTTTTACTTTCTAGTTGCTATCACCATTATCATTATTATCTGTTGCATTGATCCTTTGTGAACAGCAAGGCCGGAGAGATTGACAACCTCTCTGTACTCGTTGGGAAGCAAAGTTATTTGTGTTGTGTGCAGGTCCACGTCAGTTGTGCTGTTGACACCTAGGGAGACAAACCTTGGTATCTTCACCGAGGGAAATTTGTCGCTATCCTACATCTCACCTTCCACTTGGGGTAACCAACGAGGAGAGAGTATCAAGAAAATTTTTGGCGTCGTTGCCGGGGACTCCGAGTGCTAAGATAGGGGAGTTGCACACTATCTTTTACCTTTGATTTTTAGTCTTGTTAGTTTACCTTTCAGTTTTTATCTTTGTGTCTTATATCAAAAATTACAAAAAAATCTTCCACACTTGCTGCTATGGGTTCCAGTGAAAACACCAAGTTGTGTGACTTCACTAGTCACAACAACAAAGACTTTATCTGCACTCCTATTTCCACACCTGCCACTTCAGCTACCTCTTATGAAATTAAACTTGCTTTGTTAAACCTTGCTATGAGAGATCAATTCTCTGGTGCTGGAGATGATGCTGCATTACACTTGAATAATTTTGTTGAATTATGTGATATGCAAAAGTATAAAGAAGTAGAAGGTGATGTTGTTAAGCTTAAGCTTTTTTCCTTTCTCCTTGAGGGAAGGAGCTAAAATATGGTTTCAATCTTTGCCTAGGAATAGCATAGATTCTTGGGATAAGTGCAAAGATTCTTTTATTGGGAAGTATTACCCACCTACTAAAATTATCCAATTGAGGAGTAACATTATGAATTTTAAGCAATTGGATAATGAACACATTTCCCAAGCTTGGGAATGTATGAAATCTCTTGTTAAGAAATTCCCTACACATGGTTTGACTACTTGGATGGTTATCCAGACTTATTATGCAGGCTTGAACTTTACCTCGCGGAACCTATTAGATTCGGCCGAGGGAGGAACCTTTATGTCAACTACACTTGGTGCTGCCACGAAACTCCTAGATGAGATGATGACCAACTATTCCCAATGGCACACCGAACGCGCTCCAACAGGTAGGAAGGTAAACTCTGTCGATGAGATTACCTCCCTAAATGAAAAAGTTGACTTGATTATGTCTCTACTTACCAAGCAACCCTCTATTGATCCTCATGATGTTCCTTTAAATTCTTTGGTTGCTCAGGAACAAGTAGATGTGAACTTTATTGCTAGAAACAACTTCAACAACAATGCTTATAGGGAAAAAAATTCTAGCAATCCTAGACCGTTTCCATCCAACTATGGGAACAACCACACTTATCCTAGCAATAACTCCTATAATCCAACTTATAAGGAAAGAGACCTACCTAGCTATGATAAATTGGTATAAATAGAGAAAGCTACTAAGAATTATATGCATACACAGTTTGAACAAAACAAAGCTTTCTCTATGCAATTAGGTGAGCACACTGCCATTATGCAAAACATTAGTAAACAACTTGAGAACCTGAACAGTGAGATTTCTAATCTCCAAACTAGACTTACAACCACTAAAACCTATGTTTCAAATATGTCCCAGACCCAATCTACTTTTATAAATCAAATGGCAGCCAAACCAGAAGTTATCCCTATGGAAGATGATAGAATTAAGAGCCTTCCAACACACCACACAGTTGCTACTATCCAAATTGTTGAGGACACCCAAACTATTAGCACCCAACACACTCCTAGTCCCATTGGACCTATTAATGGTGATGCTAATACCTCAACCGTAGAAGAAGAAGCCCCTATGAACATAGATGGTTTCAAAGAAGTGAACCTAGATGACACTACTACCACCTTTGATAGTAGTGATATTGATTTTGATAGCTGCACCCTCTCAGAAGTTATTAGCTTGCTACACAAAATGTTTAGAGACCCCCACACTAGCACACTTAATCTTGCCTTCACGGAGCATACCACTAATGATCTCATCAAAGCTAGGGAGGAGAAGCTTAGAGTAGAAGCCTCCATACCTAGGAAGCTAGATGATGGTTGGGACCCTATGATAAAAATTAAATTGAATAACTTCTCTTGCTATGCTTTATGTTATGTTGGAGCTAGTACATCCGTTATGCCCAAAAGAATGTATGACATGTTTGAATTGAAACCTTTTGATCCTTGTTCTTTTGGTGTTCGTCTCGTTGATTCTTCCGTAAAGAAACCTTTGGGGAAGATCGACGATGTTCTTATCATTGTCAATGACAATTATGTTCCTTTTGATTTTATTATTATGGATATAGAGTGTGAACCTTTATGTCCAATTATTTTGGACGTCCTTTTCTTCGCACCGTTGGTGCTGTTATTGACATGAAAGAGGGGAATATAAAATTTCAATTCCCTCTCAAAAAGGGGATGGAACACTTCCCTAGAAAGAAAATCAAGTTACCTTTTGAGTCCATTACACGGGCTAGCTATTCTCTCTCTCTTGATAAAACTTGATTCTTCTTTTGCCTTATGCCTAGATTAAAGGCGTAAAAGAAAGCGATTGTTGGGAGGAAACCCAAGATGTTTTTACTTCTGTTTTTAGTGGTCTTGATGATTGTTACTACTATAGCAACATCATTGTATCTTTATTTTCAATCTTTGTGCCAAGTTATAGCCTCTTATGATAAGGGAAGCAAAAGTAGTGACACGCTGTCTAAAAAACAGATTCTGTCTGCTTGACAGAAAAAATCGGAACAAATCACCTGTTCATCTTTTTGAGCTGAAATTGTTACCAAACATGCTCTATAAAATTTTGAAACTTTCGTATGTTCTGAGTTTTTATATTTGAGTTGCAAAAGTACCCCAAAAAAATTATTTACTACCTGTTGTTCTGTTTTTCACAGATTCTTCCACGTTTTGCCTTTCCTTACTTTTGCAAACCTTAATCTTGCTTTTTATTTGCAAAAACTTTTTGGAAATCTTGAGAAATAGTAGTTATTCAAGAATATATTTATTTCCAGTGAGGAAAAATTATTTTATTAAGGGTACTAACCTCTCTAATCAGCTTATGATGAGTTACGTATGAAGGGAGTTTTCAAGTGTGCGAGGGAAGATGATGAAAGAAGATCCGGGAGTGTCAAATGCTCAAGCTTGGGGATGCCCCCATGCATCACCAATAAAGATTCAAGGAGACTCAAGCGTCTAAGCTTGGGGATGCCCCCGTGCATCCCCTTCTCCATCAACAATCACAGTTCGTCCTTCGTCTCACTATATTTTTATCACTTCATGCGTTATGTGCTATGTTTGGAGCGTCTCGCTCTTAGGTTTACCTTTTAGTTTTCTTTAGCTTTTCTTGCTGTTCATAACAAGTTAGACCCCAGCTTACTTTGAGTGGGAGAGAAACACGCTCCACTTCAAACTAGAACACATCATAGGATTTTCATGCCTATCTTTCAAGAGCTCTAGCCTATTAGGGATAGGTGTCGTATTTTGGGCAATCCGTGTTTATTTTCAAAACCTACCAAAACTAGTTGAGAACTCTAGATACTAGATGGATCACTAATCTTTGGAGGGATCGGATATTAGAGTACACTCACGTACATGAGTCGAGGATGCGCAAGAATAACCAAACCCCCATACACTCCTCCTCGGGGTACTTGTCTCTTTGTGAGCCTCCTTATTAGATTGCGAGTTACCGATAATAAGTGCATGAGTTCTTAGGACTAATGTAAGTATTGAAAGCTGACACTTCCACCTCCTCATATTTGCTAGCCTCTTCCGTACCGTGCATTGCCCTCTTTTCACTCCGAGAGTTGGCGTCAACCTTCGCCGGTGCATCCAAACCCTTGGCATGATACGCTCTGTCATCATAAACCTCCGTATATCTTTCCTCAAAACAGCCATCATACCTACCTATCAAGGAATTTCCATAGCCTTTCCGAGATATATTGACATGCAACATCCACCTCTTCATGACTTGATCTTCATGTCATAGATGTTCCTGCTACACTGGCAGAGGCATACTTTGCATACATCATGATAGCTACATCTTCTTTCTGTTTGAGTACATTGTAAAGTGTGAAAGATCTTCTATACCTTCTTGTAAAATAGAGTGTTTCCCTTAAGTAAGGAAAAGATCCCAAAGTGGACAAATTTAAAAGATCCCAAAACGGACAAATGAGAGTTAAATAGAAAGAGCCACTGAGGCCACAAAAAAATACAAAAAAATAGAAAAAGGAAATATAAAGAGAGAAAGGGGCAACACTACTATTCCTTTTGAAAGATTGATGGCTTCTCGCCCTTCGTTGGTTACCCCAAGTGGAAGGTTTGAGATGTAGTGCAGCAGCAGTTTTCCCTCGGTGAAGATACCAAGGTTTGTCTCCAGCAGGACTCCAGAGATGATAAGTAGGTGTCAGCGGCGCAACTGTACGCTGATTTTTCCTGTATTTTTCCCGGAATTTTTCTGGCACTTTTTATATGGGGGAAAACTGAAATAGAAAAACAGCAGAAAACAGGAACTGGCACTGGGGTGCACTGAGTTAATAGGTTAGTCCAAATCTGATCAAAAGTGTATGAAAGTGTATCTAGATCATAGCAATATCACACAAAACATGCATGGAGCAAGCAGAAATTATAGATACGTTTTGGACGTATCAACATCCCCAAGCTTAATTCCTGCTCGTCCTCGAGTAGGTAAATGATAACAACATAATTTCTGTGGTGACATGCTAGCAACCATAAAAGAACTTTGAAAAGTAAAGCAATCAAGGTTAGAGATTCAATTCAAGTCATAACATGCAAGAGTCTATATTAGCATTGAATCAAGTAACAAAAGAACATTAGGTGCGAGAGCTCTCGCTGTCCGTGACTCGAATGTCTCCAAATAGTGTTTGCGTGCAAGAAGGGGGATAGGGAATACGAGAAAAAAGGATTTTTGTGTTGAGAACTCAATCTACTAAAGTTTCACACTTGGTCTTCTTTGGAATCTTATCTTGACTCTTCCCCAGACCACTAGCCAGGTACAAGTCAATTTGATCCACTCCTTTTCGATATTTTGAGCACTCATGCAATGGATGAGCGTAAGCACGAGAGTTGACACTTAGGATGGTAAAGAGAGAAATATGGTGGAGGAGGAACACAAAAAGGATGAGAAAGGCTCACATCAATGAGGACAATCATAGGCAAGAGATGCCAAATGATAGATATGATGTGAGGAGTAGGGATTGCCATGCAACGGATGCACATACGAGCTAAGAAGCTCTCCAAACTATATGCAGAATAATCATCTCTATGGAGTACAAGGATATAAAGGGAGTACTAGTGTAGATCTCTCAAAAGGATAGTAGTGTTGCCCCTTTCTCTCTTTTTTTGTATTTTTTTGTGGCCTCAATGGCTCTTTCTATTTAACTCTCATTTGTCCTCTTTGGGATCTTTTAATGTGTCCACTTTGGGATCTTTTCCTCACTTAAGGGCAACACTCTATTTTACAAGAAGGCAAAGGAGATCTTTCACACTTTACAAGGTACTCAAAATCATAAAGAAGATGTAACTAACATGATGTATGCAATATATGTCGCTGCCAGTGTAGCAGGAACATGTATGACATGAAGATCAAGTCATGAAGAGGTGGATGTTTCATGGCAATGTAACTCGGAAAGGCTATGGAAATGCCTTGATAGGTAGGTATGGTGGATGTTTTGAGGAAAGATATAAGGAGGCTTATGATGACAGAGCGTATCATGCCAAGGGTTTGGAAGTACCGGCGAAGGTGGACACCAACTCTCGGAGTGAGAAGAAGGCAATGCACGGCACGGGAAAGGCTAGCAAAATATGGGAAGGTGGAAGTGTCAACTTTCAATACTTACATTAGTCCGAAGAACTCATGCACTTATTATCGGTAACTCTCAATCTAATGAGGAGGTTCACAAAGAGACAAGTACCCCGAGGAGGAGTGTATGGGGGTTTGGTTATCCTTGCGCATCCTCGACTCATGGTACGTGAGTGTTCTCTGATATTCGACCTATCAGAAGAGTAGTGATCCATCTAGTAGCTAGAGTTCTCAACTAGTTTTGTAGGTTTTTAAAATACACACGGATTGTCCAAAATACGACACCTATCACTAATAGGCTAAAGCTCTTGACACCAAAAGTTCAGACATTACTCACATCAATACTTCAAAACCATTGCAAGTTACTACTAGAATTAAATAGCAACCTCAATTACCTACTTTCAAGACAAGACACAACTCAGTGCAACAACTAACTCTCTTTAACAAGATAAACATGAAAACTTAAAAAGAGTTCCAGCAACAAACTAAACAAAAGCCAAGTCTCTTGCTAAATACAAACTAAGACTAAAACTAAACATGGCAGTAGCTATGAAAAGATAAAGAACACACAACAGCAAAAAGATAAGCAGGAAAAATCCTATGATGTGTTCTAAATTTTGAAAGTGGAGCGTGTTTCTCTCCCACACAAAGTAAGACAAGATCTAACTTGTTATGAACAGCAAGCAAAGCTAAATAAAACAAAACCTAAGAGCGAGATGCTCCAAGCATAGCACATAACACATGAAGTGATAAAAATATAGTGAGACGAAGGACGAACTGATGATTGTTGATGGAGAAGGGGATGCACGGGGGCATCCCCAAGCTTAGACGCTTGAGTCTCCTTGAATATTTATTGGGGATGCATGGGGGCATCCCCAAGCTTGAGCGCTTGACACTCCTGGATCTTCTTTCATCATCTTCCATCGCACACTTGAAAACTCCCTTCATACATAACTCATCATAAGATGATTAGAGAGGTTAGTACCCTTAATAAAATAATTTTTCCCACTGGATATAAAGATATTCTTGAAGATCTACCGTTTCTCAAGAGTGCCAAAAAGTTTTTGCAAATAAAAAGCAATCGTTAGGTTTGCAAAAGTGAAGAGAGGCAAAACGTGGCAGAATCTGTGAAAAACAGAACAGCAGGTAGTAGAGAATTTTTTCGGGGCACTTCTACAACTCAAATAAAAAAACTCAGAACATACGAAAGTTTCAAAATTGTATAGATCATGCTTTCAAAAAAATTCAGATCAAAAAGATGATCTGGTGATTTTATTCGAATTTTTCTGTCCAGGGACAGAATCTGTTTTCTGGACAGCATGTCACAACTTTTGCTTCCCTTATCATAAGAGGCTATAACTTGGCACAAAGCTGAAAAATAAAGATACAATGATGTTGATACCGTAGTAACAATCATGAAGACCACTAAGAACAGAACAAAATAAAAAATAAAAACCTAAATTTGTTGCGGGCTGCCTCCCGAAAGCGCTTCTTTAAAGCCATTAGCTAGGCAAACATATTATAGAAGATGCTCTCACAAGAATAAGAATTTTGAATCAAAAGAGAGCATCAAGAACAAAATATGAAACACATTTAAGCCTAACCCACTTCCTATGCATAGGCATCTTGTATGAAAATAAATCAAAGAAGCACAAAGAAACCAACATAGGAAGGTGGAACAAGAACATCTTCAAAACTTTCAACATAAAGAGAAGAGTTTTAGTAATATGGAAGTTTCTACAACCAAACTTCCATCTCTCAAAATAATTTTCAGTAGTATCATGAACAACATCAAGAATATAACTATCACATAAATCATGTTGTTCATGACCTACAAGCACACGTGTATAGTTTTCAACACGGTCTTTAGGATTATAAGATAAATGCAACCCATCACATTGAGCCTTGATAAGAGCATAATTCTCCGGAATATGAGTTGGAGATTTCAAAAGGATAATAGGACAATCAAGTGTGGGTGCAATAGCAAAAATTTCATGCTTAACATGAGTAACTATAGAAAGTTCATTTCCGTAAGCATCATCCATAGTGGCATCACGACCATAAGCATAGAAGGCATCAACTTCATCAAAAAGGGATATTTCAAAAGAATCCATAGGATCATAACACTCATATAAGGTAAGATTCAAAGAGTTACTCTCATTAGAAGGTAGACATGGATGGCTCCATTCTTCCTCCTTTTGTTCGTCACTCTCCTCCTCTTTTTCATCCAAGGAGCTTTCGGTTTCATCAATTTCTTCTTTCATAGAGTCCTGCAAAATATTAGTCTCTTCCTTTGGGGGAGAGATTCTCTCAAGATGATCAGTAATATAATAATTTGCATCATAATTTTCCAAACAATAGTTAAGTATAGCAAGACTCTCAGATTTGTAAGGGGCATCATTATTATTTCTAAGAAGAGAAGTAATTTCACAGGCACCCTTATAAGCAAAAAATTCTTCTATTGGCTCTGCATCATAAAAATGATAGTTTCCCTTAGCATAAGAAGCTAAGGTTTCATCATCATTGTACTCACATTGGAAAGAAAGGTGTTTGTGCATCATAAAGCAACAAGATTCATCCCTGCAAAAAGATATATTATATATTGAGCACAAGTTTCTAGCATACTCATACAACTGGTGTATTTGTTTCCATAAGTGTGTCCCCTTTTGAGACAAGCGGTGTTCCTTGTACCACTTTTGCTGATCCTCGGTGAATCCTCCACGCAAATAAGATCTAGTTTCAAAGAAGTCTGACATTGATTGGCAAGTAAGGAACTAGACATACTATTTTTTTGTATTTTTGATAAAGGACACAAAAACAAAAACTGAAAGGTAAACTAACAAGACTAAAAAAAACAAAGGTAAAGGGTAGTGTGCAACTCCCCTATCTTAGCACTCGGAGTCCCCGGCAACGGCGCCAGAAAACTTGCTTGATGGCTTCTCGCCCTTCGTTGGTTACCCCAAGTGGAAGGTTTGAGATGTAGTGCAGCAGCAGTTTTCCCTCGGTGAAGATACCAAGGTTTGTCTCCAGCAGGACTCCAGAGATGATAAGTAGGTGTCAGCGGCGCAACTGACGCGGACCTGCACACAGACACAGATAACTTTGTTCCCAACGAAGTTCAGAGAGATTGTCAATCTCTCCGGTCTTGTTGTTCACAAAGGATAAAACACAAGGGATAATGATAGCAAGTAAAAGCAGTAAAGTAAATATAGCGTGGAAACAGTAATGAGGATATGGACCGGGATACGTGATGTTCGCTAGTGATGTCTCTCTCCCAAAAGACGATAAAATTGCTATGCGAGGTAAACAAATTACATAAAGGCAATTGACATGATTATGAACGCACCGCAATGCTAACTATGCTACAAAAGAAAGGACGAGGTTCAAAAGCATGGGCAGTACACCAAAATAAGTAGACCGAAATCCATCTGCATCTACTACTAATCATCCACCTTGAGATATCTATCCAGAACATCTCTCTGGTATTAAGGTGCGAGCCCCACCCAAAGTGTAAACCCAAAGCAACAGACAACTGCATTAAAAAGAACTCTGCGTAAACTAAACAATCCTTGTAACCGCAGTTAAAAGCACCGTTGTTTTCCCCCTTATGGAAACAACACATCCCCTAGACTCATGTTTCTGTCACTCAAGCGTGTCATCGGGGGGCATGAACCCACAATCTAGCACAACGTTCCCTCTTAGAGTCACTACCTACTACTTTTCCAAAGCAATAAACGGCAACGGAGAACATGCAAGAATTACTTAGGAACAAAAATATAAGAGATAAGAACCAAATATATTACTCTATCACAATCTGAACATAATCTCATAATCCATCAGATCCCTCCAAACTCAGCATAGCAATAGCAGAAATATTACAAAGGTGCCTCGATCATGTAGGGCAGCTCACGAGGTCTAAACAATGAAGATCAAAGAGGGGAGGAGAACATCACATAGCTACTGATCACGGACCCATGGTCCAAGGAAAACTACTGACGAGACATCCAGGGAGCATCCATGGTGGAGAGGAGACTCCCGGAGGTCAATCCTCCCTCCGGCGGGGTGCCGGGAAGAGGTCTTCTGGTGCTCCCGATCTCGGAAGCGCGGCGGCGGCAGAACAGAGGCGAGTTCGCGGAATAGGGTTCTTCTTCTGGAGTTTTCCCGTGACGGAGAATAAATAGGCGAAGGGGGCAGCCAGAGGTGGACCTGGGGCCCCAGGCGCCCCCCTGGCGTGGCCAGGGGTGGGGCCGCGCCGGGTGGCCGCCTGGGGCCCCCTGGCTCCCCTCTGGCCCCTCCCGGGCTCTTCTCGAAGCTTCCTGTACGCTGTTTTTTCCTTTATTTTTCCCGGAATTTTTCTGGCACTTTTTATATGGGGAAAACTGAAATAGAAAAACAGCAGAAAACAGGAACTGGCACTGGGGTGCACTGAGTTAATAGGTTAGTCCAAATATGATCAAAAGTGTATGAAAGTGTATCTAGATCATAGCAATATCACACAAAACATGCATGGAGCAAGCAGAAATTATAGATATGTTTTGGACGTATCAAAGATCCGCACTAGTACTCCCTCTTATCCTTGTACTCCATAGAGATGACCATTTATGCATATAGCTATGTGGGGACCTTCACACTATAGAACTTGGCTTGCATATTCCAAGGATGAGCTTCCTCAAACGAGCTCTAGGTCTTCATGAGCGAGCAAGTTGGATGCACCCCCACTAGTTCCATTGGAGAGATTTTCTTAGCTCATATGTGCATCCGTTGCATGGAAATCCCTACTCCTCACATCATATCTATCATTTGGCCTTCTCGCCTATGATTTTCCTCATTGATGTGAGCCTTTCTCATCCTTTTTGTCTTCCTCCTACACAATCTCTCTCTTTGCCATATTAAGTTTCAACTCTCGTGCTTACGCTCATGCATTGCATGAGTGCTCAAAAAATCGAAAAGGAGTGGATCAAATTGACTTGTACCTGACTAGTAGTCTGGGGACGAGTCAAGATAAGATTCCAAAGAAGACTAAGTGTGAAACTTGAGCAAATTGAGTTCTCAACAAAAATACTTTTTTCTCGTATTCCAATATCCCCTTTTTTGCACACAAACACAATCTAGAGACATTCGAGTCACGGACATCGAGAGCTCTTGCACCTAATGTTCTTTCGTTGCTTGTTTCAATGCTAATATAGACTCTTGCATGTTATGACTTGAATTGAATCACATACCATGATTGCTTTACTTTTCAAAGTTCTTATATGGTTGCTAGCATGTCACCACAGAAATTATGCGTGTTATCATTTACCTACTCGAGGACGAGCAGGAATTAAGCTTGGGGATCTTGATACGTCCCAAAGGTATATATAATTTCTACTTGCTCCATGCATGTTTTGTGTGATATTGCTATGATCTAGATACACTTTCATACAATTTTGATCATATTTGGACTAACCTATTAACTCAGTGCACCACAGTGCCAGTTCCTGTTTTCTGTTGTTTTTCTATTCCAGGTTTCCCCCATATTACAAATGCTCCAAAAATCAGAAAAAATCGGATAAAAAATCAGTGCAACGGAACCTTTCGGAATCACCAAAGTGGGGCCAGAGGGCCACCACCAGGACCCAGGCGGCCACCTGGCGCGGCCTACGGCTTGGCCGCGCCAAGGGGGCGCTTGGACCCCTGGCTGCCCCCCTTCGCCTATTTATTCTGTGTCGCGAAACCCCCAAAGACTGAAAGTGCAATCTTGCCCTCAAGCATATTTTGTTGTTGATGACAATATACATATAGGGGACTAACTACGTTTGCTAAGTGATACACAGGGATTGTTAGTCTTCTTGCTGTCATCATGTAGGGATCATGTGAGATCACCTAAGTTATTCTCAAGAAGTAAACACAAGAACAGAAGATGACGTTAAGTCCTCTTTACCATTTGTTTCTTGAGTCATAGAGATCCCCGCACTATTAAGAGGGGATCATAAGGATGGGTTCAAGTCTTGCTCAAACCATAAACTACTGAAACACATTAAAATCCATTTATCTCCAACCTATGAAAATCTGTTAGAAATGTAGGAAATTTACACACAAAGTTATGTGCCTTTTATGTGTATGTCGGACCGTCCGGTATGAAGGTCGGACCGTCCAGGCTCAGCTCGGACCGTCCGGGCTCAGCTCGGACCGTCCGGGCTCTATCCTGGACCGCCCGACATACTGCGCAAAAAGGTCAGTACCAATTTTTTTATTAGTCGAACCATCCGGAATGCAGGCCGGACCGTCCGGGCTCAGCCCAGACCGTCCGGGCTCTGTCCCGGACCGTCCGACCTGCGGTGCAATAGGTCAGTAGCATTACCTCTACAGGTCGGACTGTCCGGTGTATGGGTCGGTCCGTCCGGGCCTAGCCTGGACCGTCCGACCTCCACTCCAGACCGTCCGACATGTGAGTGCTATGGTGTCTAGGTGCTGACCTCATCGGTCGACCGGACTACAGGTCGGACCGTCCGGGCTTGGCCCGGACCGTCCGCTATATAGCCCGTACCGTCCGGCGCCCTTATGACTGCATCAAAACGGCTAGTTCTTGGGCATCTATAAATACCCCCTACCCACTCCGGATTAGGGTTGACCACTTCACTTATTTCACTCAAGAACACAAAGTGCTCCCTCTCTCGTATCTCATACACTCAAACCAAGATCCCGGAGAGATTTGTGAGAGTTCTTGTCGGATCTTTCACCACGTGATAGATCCGACCCTTCCCCATCTTCCGACCAAAGCAAATCATGATTTGAGCAAGCATTGAGCCCTTCCCCATTGATCTTGTTACTCTTGGAGGTTGGAGACTCCTAGGCGGGTAGGAGTTCTTCAGAGAGGAATCGACCATTGTGATTACCCCCGTTGAGTTTGTGAGGGTTTTGTGACCACCTTTAAGGTCAACCGGTAGTGGCATTGGTGTGCCTTCGTGGTTTCACCCACTCTCTCCGAATAGTGAGTAGCTTCCCTCCAAGGAAGTGAACATCGGGATACATCATTGTCTTCGCGTCTTTCGGTTATCCCTACTCTTTCCCCTTATTACTTGTACTACCGTATTATTTTCCCCTAACTTGCTTTAGTATATTGTTCTCATTGTTTATCTTGTCACAACTTGGTAATCCTTTCAATTGTTAGTCTCACCTTTATCTTCCGCATTATTGCCTAAAATTGCTAAGTAGTGTTAAAATTTGTAATAAGACCTATTCACCCCCCTCTAGGTCTATCTCGATCCTTTCAATTGGTATCAGAGCCTCGTGCTCTATTCTTGTGGCTTAACCGTCCTAGAGCGAGATGACCAAGAACGGCATCCCCGAAAGTTCGGGTGCCAATGTGGAGGAGGTCGCAATTGCTGCGGATGTCGCGAGTTTGGAAGCCGAGAGATTGGTTGTCGAACAAAGGGCCGCCGCACAAGCTGCGTTACCTCCTTCCACGGGGCATGTTAGTTATGAGATTGAGGATCCCAAGTTGTTTACCTCCGGAGATATGGAAAAAGCCTTGCAAAAGGCTTTGGAGAATCAAAGGAAGGAGATGGAAGCCTCCTTTGCAAGATTGAAGGCTTCGGCATCGGAGTCACAAACGTCAAGTGGTGCGGCCCCTAGGTCCCCACAAGCGACATTTGTGCACCCCGGTTCCGAGGCTCCCTTGCAAAGAGGTGGTCCCTCCCAATGGGACTATCCTGCTCCTAAGCTTGTGGAACCTAAGTATAACTTTAACGGCAATCCGCCGGTACTAACCGAGAACACTAACTTTATGGATTGGAAAAGTCTTATGGCAGATTATCTTAGGTTTGTGTGCGAACCCATGTGGAACCTCATCGACTCCGGGAAAGGCTACTATCCCATTGATCCAAACAACCTTACTCCAAGTGAAGTGTTTGATCGACATCTCAACCTTGCGTCTATTGGGTTCTTGAAAAGAGGAATGGATGAGTTGACACATGCACCATTTCTTCATATCACCAATGCCAAGGAAATGTGGGATACTCTTCTCATTGCCAAGTCCGGCACCGGGTCGCTTAAAATGACAAGATATGAGACCGCAAAGAATGCATTGCACAATCTTCACATGAAGAAAGATGAGATGCCCCAACAACTTCATATGCGTCTCAAGGTTATCTCTGCTCATGTCCAGTCCTTCACATGTGAGAAATCTTTGGATGGATATCAAATCACCAACCGTTACCTTGTGGACAAGATGTTGAATGCTCTCATGGTGTATTCTCATCAAATGGTGTGGGAATTGAGGCGTATGCCCGACTTCTTCAAGATGACACTGGATGATGTGATTTCCACCTTCTTGCAATATGAAGAGCACCTAAAGGAGTCCAAGAGGCTTCTTGCCACATATGGTGGTCCGTCCTCAAACCTTGCACTCAAGGCTAGGCTCGAGGAGTTTGATGATGATGAGGAAGAAGATGTGTATGAAGATGATGATAACTCCGATGATACTCCCTCATATGATGATACTGCTCTCTTTGTGAAGAGGTTCACCAAAGGGGACTTCAAGGGAAGATTCCAAAAGAAGAAGACAAGAAACTGCTACAACTGTGAGAAACCGGGACACTTTGCGGAGGAGTGTCCGTATGAGAAAAGAGAGGACAAACCTCTATTTCCTCGGAAGGAAGTTGTCAAGAAGATCCCAAATCCGCTCAACAACAAGTTCAATAAGAAAGAATTGTTGGCTCTAGAAGGGTCCGATCCCGAGGATGTTGGTGGTGTTGCCGGAGTTGCTCAAGATACACAAAAGACCTTGAAGCTTCTCAACAAGGAAGGTGAAGTTGTGAACTACAAATACATGAGTGACTACACCGGCAATGCACACAAGTGCCTCATGGCCAAGTTGGTTGATGATGACACTCCCTCCTCCTCGGCTAAGATCAAGGAAACCCCTATTGATGAGTCCTTCATGTTCTCTTCCGAACCTCATGATGAATTTCATGATGCGGAAAGTGATGATACTCATGCCATTTGTGAAGATTTGTTGTTTGCTAAAGTGAGCAAAATGACGAGCTCTCTCAAAGGCAACAAGCTCAAAATGTTTCAATTACTTATGGATGTGGTGGGTAAGCACTCCACAACCATTAAGGACCTTGAAATCCTCCTCACCGAGGAAAAGGAGAACTATACTCTCCTTGAGCGAAAAATTGACTTTGAGGAAGCTCTAAATGATAACTTGTGGAAAGTTGTTCACGCATCAAATAATTAAATGACAAGCATGTTGCCTCCTTGAAAAAAGGATAATGAAATATGTAAGGAACTTGATAATGAGATGAGCAAGCTTGTGGAGCTAAACACCTCTCTTTCTAAGGATGTTGAGGTACTCACCGTGTCTCTCAAGACAAAAGATGAGGAACTCATCACCCTTAAGACAAATCTTGAGGCTCACAAACTTGCCCATATAAAAACACCTACTAAGATGTCTCCTCCCACTATTGTGCATATTGATGCTTGTGCTACTAACTCTTCCCTTGATCAAGCATCTCTCATTGAGGAGAACTTAGCTCTTCATGCTCAACTAAAGAAGGGCCTCTTGACTTGTGCCCAAGGCGAGAAAAACCTAAATGATGTATTAAGTCATCACAAGGAGTACTTTGCTAAGTAAGGACTTGGGTTTGATCGAAGTACAAGTGTGATAAAGGATGTCACCCTTAGCAAGGAATCAACTCCCCAAAAGGTGATCTTTGTTCGTGAAGGGCACAAGGACAAAGGTAAGAAAATTGTTGATGAGGTTGGTGTTGGGAATGGGAAGGCCATTAGGGGCAAGCCCACTCCTAACAAGAAGAAGGAGAAAATGCCTCCATCCTATGTGCTCCGTAAGGAAAAGGATGGAGAGGTGTTTGAAAAATTCATTGGGCCCTGTAATGCTTTCCGTTTCTATACCATTTGGGTTCCAAGGGAAAGGTACTTGGGTTGGGAAAGGTGGCTATTACTAATGACATGTCTCTTGCAAATGTCATGCTTGTCCAATCCCTTCAATACAATTTGCTTTCCGTTCGTCAATTAGCTTCCGTTGGTTATGATACACTATTTGGTCTAACAAGTGTGAAAGCCTTTAGGAGAGATACTCTCGAAGTGGCCTTTGTTGGAGAGTTGGATGGCAACCTTTATATGGTGGATTTATCGAAAGAGAGTACTTACCATGCAACTTGTCTAATGGCCAAGGCCGACAAGGGGTGGCTATGGCATCGCCGGCTAGCCCATGTCGGTATGATAAATCTAAAAGATCTCCTAAAGGGTGAACACATCCTCGGACTAACAAACGTGTCTTTTGAGAAAGATCGTGTGTGTAGTGCATGCATAGCCGGGAAGCAACATCAAGCAAAGCATAACCCCAAGAATATCGTATCAACTTCAAGGCCTTTGGAGCTCCTTCATGTGGATCTCTTTGGTCCTCCATCATAGGATAGTCTTGGTGGGAAGAAATATGGTCTTGTCATTGTTGATGATTATTCAAGATACACATGGGTGTTCTTTCTCAAGTCCAAGGACGAGACGAAGGCCACCTTCATTGATTTTTCCAAGAAAGCACAAAGGAAATACAACATGGCTATCTTGGCAATACGAAGTGACAATGGCTCCGAATTCAAGAACTACACCTTGGAAGAATTCTTGAGTGATGAGGGGATAGAACATCAATATTCCACACCTTACACCCCTCAACAAAATGGTGTAGCCGAGAGGAAGAACCGTACCCTTGTGGATATGGCTCGGTCCATGTTAGATGAGTACAAGTCACCATATAGTTTTTGGGCCGAAGCCATCAACACCGCATGTCATCATCAAACCGGCTCTTCCTTCGGAAGATCTTGATGAAGACCCTCTATGAGCTTCTAACCGGTCACAAGCCAAACGTCAAATACTTCCGAGTATTCGGTTGTAAGTGTTTATTTCTCAATAAGAAAAATCGGTTAGCTAAGTTTCAATCCAAAACAATTGAGGGTATATTTGTTGGGTATGCATCAAACTCTCACGCCTATAGGGTCTACAACAAATCCACCGAATGTGTTGTGGAAACTTGTGACGTAGAGTTTGATGAATTTAATGGCTCCCATGGGGAGAAAGTTGATCTAAGTGATGTAGGAAATAATGAAGATTCTTCTCAAGACATCTTGGCTATGGGCATTGGAGATCTCATGCCCATTGCCCAAGTTCCTAGAGATGATGAGGTGTGTGATGGGCCAAGTGTTCCACCACCACAAGCAGCTCCTCCTACCACTCAAGATCCAATTGCTCATGATGAGCCCATTATCCAAGAACAAGACCCTCCTCAATCCGATGTGGTTGCTCAACCACAAGTTGATGATGCGGTTGATCCACGAGATCGGCTGGACCGCATTTGCTTTGGAGAAAATGATGAAATAGATGATGGCTTCGCCCTTGATGATGAACCAAATGTTGTTCATGAGCCCGAATTGGTGGAGCCTATTGAAACTCCAACCTCCATCATGCCATTGGTGGCTAGACGTGTTGATGTTGACAAGATTCTCACGGGATTGGGGCAAGGTATAGTTACTCGTTGTCAACTTATGAACTTTTGTGCTCACTTCTCGTTTGTGTCTTGCATTGAACCACTTAGGGTTGAACAAGCACTTGAGGATGCGGATTGGCTCATTGCAATGCAAGATGAGCTCACTAGTTTCACCCAGAATGAATTATGGTCTCTCGTGGAGAGGCCTTCCGGTCAAGATCATAACATCATTGGAACCAAGTGGATCTTCAAAAACAAGCAAGATGAATATGGTAATATCATTCGAAACAAGGCAAGGCTAGTGGCTCAAGGGTACTCCCAAGTTGAAGGCTTGGATTTTGATGAGACCTTTTCTCCTGTTTCCAGTCTTGAATCTATACGCATGTTTCTTGCTTATGCCGCATTCAATGGATTCCCATTATTCCAAATGGATGTAAAAAGTGCTTTTCTAAATGGTCCACTACAAGAGGATGTATATGTATCACAAACACCCGGTTTTTGTGACCCTCATCACAAGGACCACGTGTACAAACTTCATAAGGCATTATATGGTCTTAAGCAAGCCCCTAGGGCTTGGTATGACCATCTTAGGAAGTTTTTACTCGAGGAAGGATTTGTGAGGGGTGTCATTGATGGCACTCTTTTTACCAAGAGAACCAATGGTGAATTGCTCATATGCCAAATCTATGTAGATGACATAATATTTGGTTCTCCTAACCCATCTTTGTGCAAGTGGTTCTCGGAAACTATGACCAAGAACTTGGAGATGTCCATGATGGGGAGCTTGAAGTACTTCCTTGGGTTTCAAATCGAGCAATTTGCCGAAGGAACCTTCATCTCCCAAACAAAGTACATTCAAGACATGCTCGTGAAGTTTGGTATGAAGGATGCCAAGCCATGCAAGACACCCATGGCAACCAAGGGATATCTAGATCAAGATCTTTCCGGTATTCCGTTTGATGCTACTCTTTATCGTTCTATGATTGGGTCATTGCTTTACCTTAGTGCATCTAGACCGGATATTATGCTTAGCGTAGGAATGTGTGCAAGATATCAAGCCTCTCCTATAGAGTCATCATTTGGCGGTTAAGCGCATTCTTAGATACCTTGTTCATACTCCTTTGTTGGGCCTTTGGTACCCCAAGGAAGCCAAGTTTGATCTCTAGGGGTACACCGATGCGGATTAGGCCGGAGACAAGGTGGATCGGAAGTCAACATCCGGTTCATGCCAATTTCTTGGGCGCTCACTGGTAAGTTGAAATTCCAAGAAGCAAAATTGTGTCTCCCTCTCCACCGCCGAAGCCGAGTATGTGGCCGCCGAAAGTTGTGCTACTCAATTTCTATGGATGAGGAAAACTTTGAAGGATTATGGCCTCACCTATAATAAGGTACCCATCTTATATGACAATGAAAGTGCTATCAAGATTGCCAACAACCCATGTCAACATCCGCGCACCAAGTATATTGACATTCATCATCACTTCATACGGGATCATATTCAAAAGGGTGATATTGTTCTTGCACATGTGGGCACCGACAAGCAACTTGCGGATATCTTCACCAAGCCATTGGATGAAGCAAGGTTTTGCCAACTAATGGGTGAACTAGGTATCTTGGAACGTTATAGCTTTTCTGCCTAGGGGTATCTTGCTCTCATTCGTGCACATAGCGAATATCTTATCTAGATGTAGGCATGTATGTAGGGGAGAAACTTAATCCATGAGTTCTCAACTCTCTACGTGATGCGTAAAAAGAATCAACCATCAACAATCTGCATGCTCACTACGGTGAGACCATGTGTAGCAGTTAAAGATGGAGTTGTGATTGGTTGGACCCAAGGTATATCTTCGCGGTGTCAACTTCACATATACTCAAACATGGTGGCTTCCGCCACCACCTCACCCGTCATAGGCATATGGTTTTTTATCAAACCATGGTCTAACACTGGTGTGCTCTAGGTATTTTTTTTTCACTCTTGACTCGTGTCGTAATACATCCCAACTACTATGCGTGATCATCACCCATTAGTGACCCACCACTCTGGCCAACGGGCAAAATTTCATCGTGTCGGACGGTCCGAGCCTGGTCTCGGACGGTCCGACCTGGCCATATATTAAGCCGAAATGCCACTGGTGTCTGTACCTCACGCCTCGGACGGTCCGGGTCCAAGGCCGGACGGTCCGGACCCAGCCCGGACGGTCCGTTCTTCTTCTCGCTCGTCCGACCTGCTGCCGTAGGCTGCTCCCTATCCAGTCGTCTCGGACGTCCGACCTAGTGTCCGGATCGTCCGACCTTCCGTCGGACTGTCCGGGCTCTAAGCCGGTCGTCCGACCTGCCCGCGGGTACTTAAGTCTGCCCGCCCGCTCCATAACCCTAAGCATCGGAGTCTTTTGTATCGGGATCCCGTTTCCGCTGGGGTCGTCGCCGCCGCTTCGTTTGAACTCCTCTGGCCGCTCCCCACTCAGCCTGGCCCTCCGGTTCGTTCCCTCTCCTCCCTGTGGATTCCTTTCCCTCTGCTCCATCGGTTGATCCAACCCCTTTTGGTCTTGGCCCAGATTTGTGAGGGATTCGTATCCTCATGCCTCCGAAGGGAACGGATCGTGGTCCGGCTCGCCGACAGGGCTCTGATGATTCACAAGATGCTTCCCGCCCTCGTCGCCGTCTTCGTGGTGGTAGTGGTGACGGTGCCGGGAGCAGCCATGTCCGCCTTGAGTCTGACTATGAGGAGGACGATATGGAAGAGGAGGAGCTGATTCGCTCATCTGCACCCAAGCCCAATACCCGCAAGAAGTCTCTCCCGAACTGGCAGCGGGAACCTATCTCGCCGCCTGTGAGGCGTCCGGTCCCTCCCCCGCGGAGGGAACCTCTTCCGGGTGTGGCTATCTCTGTGGCTCCTCCAAACAAGCGTGGTCGTGTTCCGGTGGACTACTATCGCATGGATGTCAAGGTGTACTCAAAGATGCGATCAGAAGACAATGAATTCAATCTACCTGGTACTGCTACGGATGTCCGTTTTCACACTCTTGTTCAACAAGACATTTATGAGACCGTCTGCCTCGAGATCAATGCCACCACGCCCCAGAAGTTCATCAACTTGGAGTACTTTGAGCAGCATTCGGCTAAATTTGGCACTATGATCCGTCTGGTGGATGCCATGGGACTGCGTCATGCTTTGACGCTCAAATGTGATTGGAGTCATGGAGCGATTCTTCAGTTCTATGCCACGTGCACCTTCGGCATCGATGACTTTATTTCATGGAGGACTCTCCAGCAGACCATCTCCATTTCCTATGACCAGTGGTGTGAGGCTCTGGGTATGCCTACCAGATCTGATGCTCTCTACCGGATTCACAATCGCTCCAGTGAGTTTGAGTCCATGTCCATTGAGGTGTGTATGGGTTGTATGATGCGCCCAGCTAATATTCCTCCCGGGAGCAATATGGCCATGAACAATTCCACAAACTTTCAGCCCCATTTTCTGTAGTTGTATCAGTGTCTTCTGCGCACCTCGGTGCCCAAGCATGGTGACAAAGCAATGGTCCGCTCCTTTGCTATTGATCTTATGGCATGTGTCAAGGGGGCCTTTGACCAAATGGAGTTGGGTCATACGTCCCGTCCCATTGATGTGGCTGACTTCCTCTGGCATGAGGTGTGGCTCTTCTCCCTGATGAAGCGCGGCCAGTTCCTGCTGGCACCCTACATTCAGCGGGTGATTAACCACTTCTCCACTGTTCCGATTCCGAAGCCAGTTGTTCACCAAGAATGGGTGCCCAAGAAAGGTTCTACTCTCTATGTCGCCCCCCCCCCCCTGTCCCTCTGCTACTACTGCCTCCACCTCAGATGGTTCTCTCCGTGCCAAGCCCATGGTAGAACCCCTTCATCGCATTGCTCGATTTCTAGGCAAGTCTCAGCAGGCGATCTTCAAGGCCTCCACTACCCAAGCCACTGCTACTCATGAGCTTGAAGCTCGCCGTATGACGGGGATCAACCCCGGAAAATCCCATGGTCAGGGACCCTGGGTTAGTCATGAGAGGCACAGGTTGGACGATAGCTCATCGGCAAACAGGAGGACACGTTCCTGCTCGATATTATTGATGAGGGAGATGCGATTACAGTGGATGCCAAGGCTGGAGCGCTCAAGGATAGGGTTACAGATGATATTGGATGCCTTTGGTGTCGCCCCTCCTAGCCCTTATATACTAGGCTAGGTCTCGGGGAGTTCATCTACGTTTACAGGTAAGTTTTCCTAACCCTAGCTTGCTCCGTACGGCAGGTCTTCGCACCTTCCTTGTGAGTCGCAGACTCTCTACGTTGGTGCCAATTAGCGGGCCAAGGATGTACCTTCGTGGGCCTTCTGTCTTCAGGGACACCAGGTAGGCTTATCAGCAGGAGTCGAGTCGTGGGGTCACCCCCTCGTCAGTAGCCCCCGAGTGCCTGGGGGACTCGAAGAGTCGCGCATGGACTCGAGTACATCCATTTGTCGGTCGTTTCTATGCGCGGTACAACCGCGGGTCGCTGGCAGTCTGGTGGCCATGACAAAACCTGTTTTGAGGGATGCTAAGTTGAAAGGGCCCAAGGAGTCGACTGGTCGAGCCTTGGTGAATTGCACTAGTGGCAAATACCGCAGTAGCCCAATCAAACCCACGTCCCTCGACGTGAGCTTGGAACACTGGTGTCGAGCAAAAGTCCTGCCGCTTCAGGTCTTACGGTGTTCATTTGCCGCCAGTAATGTGCATAGCCTAAGGCGCGTCCGCCCGACTTTTTCTATCATGCGCAGCGCATGGAAAAGGCTGGGAGTGAAATCGCTCTTCGGCAAGTCCCAGCCCGGCCGAACTTCGCAGCGGGGTCTTACCTACACGCTAATCTTGCGTGGCATCTGGGCACAGTGTGTCGTGTTCCAGGAATGTGTATTTTTGAGGCACGGAGCCTAATGGTATTGCACCCGCTTGGAACAAAACATCAAGCGAGCTGTTCACTCATTCACCCGCGGAGCTTGTTTCGAGTGCTCAGACGGGGTGGTTCTTCGCGAGTAGTCACTCGAATGCCGTTTAGGCTCTTGAGGTGAGGGAGAACCTGAGACTCTAGCGTTGTATGATCTTGGCGAGTGAATGTTTGTCTTGTGTCGGGTTGAGGGAGCACCCGAGACTCTCGTGAGTGCGAGTGGTCACTCGAGCACATTGCTGACTTTTAGGCGGCTGCTCACCTGAGGCTCGGTTTTGAGTGGGTACGCTCCCGATGGGAGTTTAAATATATTTGAAAAATGTGTTTAAGAAATCATTCTTGATGTCTGTTGGTATTCTTTGCCGCTTGTCAGGATAACGATTCCTATGTTTGATGGCTGTCAGGGATGCTCCGCCAGTGAACCGTCACGTCTTCATGACCGGTCATAATGATGACCGCTGTGGCGTGCGGCAGGCGCTGGTTGAACTTTCGATACGCGCGTTGGAAACACGCGTGAATTGATGCGTCTCACGCACAGTGCGTCCCGTGGGAAATCATCTTGGTCTTGGAATCTGAGACGTCTGCGACATTTGGTCTTTGAATTAATTGCTGCTGTCGTCTTGGCTTCTCTGTGCTGGGGGATTTTTGTTCTATAAATAATCCTTTCTCTCCACAACGTTTTGCCTCTATCCAGCTTGCTGCTTTGCCTCTTCCTTCTTCTCTTCTTCCTCTCATGGTTCCCTGGCGAGGTGTTGGCCGTGGTCGTGTTCGTCGTGGCCGTGGTGGTCGTACACCACGCTCATGCCGTGGTGGTCGCCATGTGATACGTCCAAAATGTATCTATAATTTCTGCTTGCTCCATGCATGTTTTGTGTGATATTTCTATGATCTAGATACACTTTCATACACTTTTGATCATATTTGGACTAACCTATTAACTCAGTGCACCCTAGTGCCAGTTCCTGTTTTCTCCTGTTTTTCTATTTCAGTTTTCCCCCATATAAAAAGTGCCAGAAAAATTCCGAGAAAAATACAGGAAAAATCAGCGTACAGGAAGCTTCGAGAAGAGCCCGGGAGGGGCCAGAGGGCAGTCAGGGGGCCCAGGCGGCCACCCGGCGCGGCCCCACCCCTGGCCGCGCCAGGGGGGCACCTGGGGCCCCTGGTCCACCTCTGGCTGCCCCCCTTCTCCTATTTATTCTCCATCACTGGGAAACTCCGAAGACAGAACCCTATTTCACAAACTCGCCTCTGTTGCGCCACCGCCGCGCTTCCGAGATCGGGAACACCAGAAGACCTCTTCCCGGCACCCTGTCGGAGGGAGGATTGACCTCCGGGAGTCTCCTCTCCACCATGGATGCTCCCCGGATGTCTCGTGAGTAGTTTTCCTTGGACCATGGGTCCGTGATCAGTAGCTATCTGATGTTCTCCTCCCCTCTTTGATCTTCATGGTTTAGACCTCGTGAGCTGCCCTACATGATCGAGGCATTTTTGTAATATTTTCTGCTATTGCTATGTTGAGTTTGATAGGATCTGATGGATTATGAGATTATGTTCAGATTGTGATTGAGTAATATATTTGGTTCTTATCTCTTATATTTTTGTTCCTAAGTAATTCTTGCATGTTCTCCGTTGCTGTTTATTGCTTTGGACAAGTAGTAGGTAGTGACTCCAAGAGGGAACGTTTTTCTTGATTGTGGGTTCATGCCCCCCGATGACACGCTTGAGTGACAGAAACATGAGTCTAGGGGATGTGCTGTTAACACAAGGGGGAAAACAACGGTGCTTGTAACCGCGGTTACAAGGATTGTTTACTTTACGCAAAGTTCTTTTTAATGCAGTTGTCTGTTGCTTTGGGTTTACACTTTGGGTGGGGCTCGCAACTTAATACCAGCGAGATGTTCTGGATAGATATCTCAAGGTGGATGATTAGTAGTAGATGCAGTTGGATTTCGGTCTACTTATTTTGGCGTACTGCCCATGCTTTTGAGCCTCGTCCTTTCTTTTGTAGCATAGTTAGCATTGCGGTGCATTCATAATCCTGTCAATTGCCTTTCTGTAATTTTTTTACCTCGCATAGCATTTTTATCGTCTTTTGGGAGAGAGACATCACTAGCGAACATCACGTATCCCCGTCCATATCCTCATCACTGTTTACACGCTCATTTACTTTTCTGCTTTTACTTTCAATTACTATCATTATCCCTTGTGTTTGATCCTTTGTGAACAACAAGACCGGAGAGATTGACAACCTCTCTGAACTTCGTTGGGAACAAAGTTATCGTGTCTGTGTGCAGGTCCGCGTCAGTTGCGCTGCTGACACCTACTTATCATCTCCGGAGTCCTACTGGAGACAAACCTTGGTATCTTCACCGAGGGAAATTTGCTGCTGTGCTACATCACGCCTTCCACTTGGGGCTCACCAACGAAGGCTGAGAAATCACTATCATTACCTCGCACATCAAGCCAAATTTCTGGCGCCATTGCCGGGGACTCCGAGTGCTAAGATAGGGGAGTTGCACACTACCCTTTACCTTTGTTTTTTTAGTCTTGTTAGTTTACCTTTCGGTTTTTATCTCAGTGTCCTTTATGAAAAACCACAAAAATAGTTGCTACCTTTTGCCTTTGTCTTGCTTTGCCTATTTATGCTATCCTCACCATGGGTGATGAACCACCCAAATATGGTAGGATGGACATGTTTCACTTGGATCGTCTTCGATCAATTTGTGCTCGCGCTAAAAACCCAACCGACTTGGTTGAGGGAAAATCATTGGATGAGCATGCTCATTATACGCGGCACCGCCTATCTCAGAAAGGGAAACACTTATGGGATCAAATACATGTTTCTTATTGCCATGCTAAACTTTTGTGCCACATTTATGATTTTACTTGCTGTTCTAATATAGATCATAAACACCTCCCTTTCCAATGTGAGTTTAATGAAAATGAGATCTTATCTTCTTATGCTTAAGGTGTTTATGATTACTTTGATGTTGAAAAGATTGAAGAGTTTGTTGCTTTTAAAGGTGCCTATGAGATTGCTTCTTTGATTGAAAAGTATCACGATACTATTTTCGAGCTTGAAAACTTTGCAGTTCTTGCTTATTGCTTCGAGAATTATACTTCCAATTCTTATATTGAGGATTTTAAAAATAAAATTTTTTCTGCCCAAGAAGAGGCCAATGATTGCCTTGAGGAGGAATCCCATGATTCCTAGCACTCACTTGAAATATCCCTTTCTGAAAATTTCGATACTTGCTTTGTTGATGGCCAAGATGCCACTATGGATGATGCTGACAAAAATGAACTCTCTATAGTTCCTTATGTTAAGCATGAAATTTTTTCTATTGCACCCACACTTGATTGTCCTATTATCCTTTTGAAACCTCCAACTCATATTCCGGAGAATTGTGCTCTTATCAAGGCTCAATGTGATGGGTTGCATTTATCTTATAATCCTAAAGACCGTGTTGAAAACTATACACGTGTGCTTGTAGTTCATGAACAACATGATTTATGTGATAGTTATATTCTTGATGTTGTTCATGATACTACTGAAAATCACTTTGAGAGAGGAAAGCTTGGTTGTAGAAACTTTCATATTACAAAAACACCTCTCTTTATGATGAAATTTTTGAAGTTGTTCTTGTTCCACCTTCCTATGCATGTCAATTTGTGCTTCTTTGATTTATTTTCTTACAAGATGCCTATGCATAGGAAGTGGGTTAGACTTAAATGTGTTTCATATTTGCTTCTTCATGCTCTCTTCTGCTTCAAAGTCTTATTCTTGTGAGAGCATCTTCTATAATCCTTAAGCCTAGCTTAAAGGCATAAAAGAAAGCGCTTTCTGGAGGCAGCCCGCAACGAATTTAGGTTTTTGTTTTTTTGCTTTTGTTGTGTCCTGATGATTGTTACTACTGTAGCAACATCATTGTATCTTTATTTTTCAGCTTTGTGCCAAGTTATAGCCTCTTACGGCAAGGGAAGTAAAAGTTGTGGCATGCTATCCAGAAAACATATTCTGTCCTCGTGACCAGAAAAAATCCCAGTTCATCTTTTTGAGCTGAAATTTTTACACAGTATGCTCTATACAATTATGAAACTTCCGTATGTTCTGAGTTTTTTGATTTGAGTTGCAGAAGTGCCCCTAAAAAATTCTTTACTACCTGTTGTTCTGTTTTTCACAGATTTTGCCACGTTTTGTCTCTCCTAACTTTTGCAAACCTTAAGCTTGCTTTTTCTTTGCAAAAACTTTTTGGCACTCTTGATAAACAGTAGCTCTTCAAGAATATATTTTTATCCAGTGGGAAAAATTATTTTATTAAGGGTACTAACCTCTCTAATCATCTTATGATGAGTTATGTATGAAGGGAGTTTTCAAGTGTGCGATGGAAGATGATGAAAGAAGATCCAGGAGTGTCAAGCGCTCAAGCTTGGGGATGCCCCCATGCATCCCCAATAAATATTCAAGGAGACTCAAGCGTCTAAGCTTGGGGATGCCCCCGTGCATCCCCTTCTCCATCAACAATCATCAGTTCGTCCTTCGTCTCACTATATTTTTATCACTTCATGTGTTATGTGCTATGCTTGGAGCATCTCGCTCTTAGGTTTTGTTTTATTTAGCTTTGCTTGCTGTTCATAACAAGTTAGATCTTGTCTTACTTTGTGTGGGAGAGAAACACGCTCCACTTTCAAAATTTAGAACACATCATAGGATTTTTCCTGCTTATCTTTTTGCTGTTGTGTGTTCTTTATCTTTTCATAGCTACTGCCATGTTTAGTTTTAGTCTTAGTTTGTATTTAGCAAGAGACTTGGCTTTTGTTTAGTTTGTTGCTGGAACTCTTTTTAAGTTTTCATGTTTATCTTGTTAAAGAGAGTTAGTTGTTGCACTGAGTTGTGTCTTGTCTTGAAAGTAGGTAATTGAGGTTGCTATTTAATTCTAGTAGTAACTTGCAATGGTTTTGAAGTATTGATGTGAGTAATGTCTGAACTTTTGGTGTCAAGAGCTTTAGCCTATTAGTGATAGGTGTCGTATTTTGGACAATCCGTGTGTATTTTAAAAACCTACAAAACTAGTTGAGAACTCTAGCTACTAGATGGATCACTACTCTTCTGATAGGTCAAATATCAGAGAACACTCACGTACCATGAGTCGAGGATGCGCAAGGATAACCAAACCCCCATACACTCCTCCTCGGGGTACTTGTCTCTTTGTGAACCTCCTCATTAGATTGAGAGTTACCGATAATAAGTGCATGAGTTCTTCGGACTAATGTAAGTATTGAAAGTTGACACTTCCACCTTCCCATATTTTGCTAGCCTTTCCCGTGCCGTGCATTGCCTTCTTCTCACTCCGAGAGTTGGTGTCCACCTTCGCCGGTACTTCCAAACCCTTGGCATTATACGCTCTGTCATCATAAACCTCCTTATATCTTTACTCAAAACAACCACCATACCTACCTATCAAGGCATTTCCATAGCCTTTCCGAGTTACATTGCCATGCAACTTCCACCTCTTCATGACTTGATCTTCATGTCGTACATGTTCCTGCTACACTGGCAGCGACATACATTGCATACATCATGATAGTTACATCTTCTTGATGATTTTGAGTACCTGGTAAAGTGTGAAAGATCTCCTTTACCTCCTTGAAAAATAGAGTGTTGCCCTTAAGTGAGGAAAAGATCCTGTCGAGGATCGGCCTGGCAAGTCCCATGGTCAGGGACCCTGGGTTGATTGGAGAAGACACAGGTTGGACGATAAGCTCGTCGGCAAACATGAGGACACACTTCCTACTCGATATATTGATTGTGGAGAGGTTACAGGGGATGCCGAGGCAGATGTGCTCTAGGCTAGGGTTACAGGCGATGTATTATTCGATGATCTATGCGTTGCCCCTCCTGGCCTTTATATAGTAGACCAGGTCGGGGAATCAATCTCGAACTACAGGTAATCTAACCCTAGCTTGTACGACAAGTTCCTGCACCTTCCTTATCAGTCGAGGACTCCCAACATCGGTGCCATCTAGCGGGCCAAGGTGAATCCGGCAGTAGCTCCGTGGGCCTTCAATGACACCGGGTAGGCCCATTAGTAGGAGTCGTGGGGTCACCCCCTCGTCAGTAGCCCCCGAGTGCCTGTGGGACTTGAAGAGTCGTGCAGGGACTCGAGTTTGTCTTCATGTGTCCGTGTCTTGTATGCGCGGTGCACCCGCGGTCGCTGGCAGCATGGTGGCCATGACAAAACCTGTTCCGAGGGATGCTAAGCAGAAAGGGCCCAAGGAGTCGACGGATCGAGCCTTGGTGAATTGCGCTAGTGGCAAATACCGCGATCGCCCAATCAAACCCATGTCCCTCGACATGAGCTTGGAATACTGGAGCATAACAAAAGTCCGGCCGCTTTAGGTCTTACGGTGTTCATTTGCCTCCAGTTGGTTGCGTAGCCTAAGGCGCGTCCGCCCGGCTTTATACTTCATGCGCAGCGCATGGAAAGGTTGGGAGTGAAATCGCTCTTCGGCAAGTCCCAGCCCGGCCGAGCTTCCCAGCGGGGTCTTACCTACACGCTAGTCTTGCGTGGCATCTGGGCACAGTGTGTCGTGGTTCCAGGAATAGGTGTGTTTTTGAGGCGCGGAGCCTTTATAGCATTTCACCCACTTGGAACAAATCATCAAGTGAGTTGTTCACTCATCCTACTCGCGGAGCTTGTTTCGAGTGCTCAGGCGAGGAATCCTTCTGCAAGTAATTACTCGAAAGCTGTTAGAATTTCTTTCAGAGGTGAGGGAGCACCCGAGGCTTTTAAGGGTGCGAGTGGTCACTCGAGCACCTTGTGGGTCCATAGGTGAGGGAGCACCTGTAACTCTAGTGCACTCGAGTGATCACTCGAGCACCTTGTTGATCTTCAGATGAGTGAGCACCTGGGGACTCTTGAGATGGGCTCCTCCCGATGGGAGTGAGATGTTTTTTCTTTGTTGGAAAAAGATCTGATAAAATCTGTAGGCGTCGGTAGCGTACCTGATACGCTTTTCCTGTGACAGGACGTTGGCATGGTCTTCTGCTGTTTTTGACCACTGTAGCCTGCCGTAGGAAACGACCTGGCGTGGTCCCGCCGAAATTTTGGCATTGTGCGATTATAGTCCTCTTTTCACGCGCGTCGTGCGCGGTGTTGATACTGCGCCGGTTGAGTTTTCCATGCGATGCGCCCCTCGTGGGATCGTGCCACGTTTTACTAGGTAGCAGGGGGGAACAGCGATCCTCTATGTTAGGCTCAGGGGTTAAATAGGTTTGCGTCTGGGTAAACTTTAGGTTTTCACCCAGCCATTGCTTTCCCCCTCTTCTTCTTGCCTTCTCCAGTTCTCGAGTTCTTCCTCTTTTCTGCTTTGATTCCTCCTCGACCTCTATGACCAAACGTTCTCGTGTTGTTGCGGAATCAGTCAAGATGTCTGGCGCTTGGGAACCATCGACCTTTGATGCTTCAGATCTGGCACGCCTGGTTGCCGATGGCGTAGTGGTCGAGGGTGAGGCACGCTTGCCAGGGGATGAGCCGATCCCTGCTCCTGCGTCAGATGAGCGGGTATGCTTCCAATCTTACTTCCCCCGTGGGTTTGCTCTTCTGCTGCATCCATTTGTGCGGGGCTTGTTGTACTCCTATCGCATCCAGTTGCACGATTTGACCCCAAACGGGGTTTTGCACATTGCCTGTTTTATCACTTTGTGTGAAGCGTTCCTGGGTATTTACCCGCATTGGGGGCTCTGGAGGCGTCTCTTTAGTGTGAAGAGGACCAACTCGGAGTATGCTGTGGGTCGGATGAGCATCTCCATTGGGGATAAAGACTCATATTTTGATCTGGAGAAGATCGACTCGGTTAGCGGGTGGCGGCGGGGCTGTTTTTATCTGAAAGACCGCTGCACGACCGGCCAGCGTTTTGGCCTTGCTCCTTTTAATCCAGCCACTCGAGTAGTGAGGCAGGCGTCTTGGTCTCATTCTCTGACTGCTGCGGAATCAACTGAGCTGACTCCCTATCTAGATAGGATTTCTTTGCTGAAGGATGAATTGTCTGGTGGGGATCTTACCTCTGTTTTCGTGGGGAGGAGAGTTCAGCCGCTGCAACATCGTGCCTCTCCTATGTGGCGGTATCTGGGTCCTGCTGACCCGACCAGGTGCTCGCCTGAAGATTTCGAGTCTGACGAGCTTCTCACCCGACTCCAATGGGTGACCAAGTACTCGAGTGACTCTGAGATGCGGCTTGCGCGTCCATACTCTGCTGACAACCCTCCTCCTCAGGTTTGTGACCGCGTCGCCTTGCCTATGCTTGTGCTGTTGCTTATCTGTTGACTGTTGTTTTTTGTTGAGTGTTGTAGGGGCATGACCCTATGCTGCGTAATCCTCCTCAGCCGGAGGATGCTGATATCCTCGAGGAACCCAATGCCTCTGCTGCCGAAGGCGCTGCTCGGTCCGTCGGGATGGGGCCCATGATTGTTGAATCTGGGGACAGCGAGGATTCAGGCCCTTTTCGTGTGAAGCGGTCCTGCCTCGGGAGTTTTGGGGATCGTGATACTGCTGCTCCCGTGGCTCCAGCTGCTGATCCTCCTTCTGCGCCTGCAGCTCCAAAGAGAAACTGGTTGTGGCGCGCTCGCCCCGCGCAGAGTGGGTAAGTGTTTTCCTTGGTTTTGTCAATCGTGTGCTTCTTTCTTCTGTACCTGATGAGTGGTTTGTAGTGTCGTGGCTCCTCCGACTGCTTCGAGTAACAGTGCGGCCACCGTGGATCTCAAGTTCACAGACTCGGTGGCTGTTCATTGTCACGAGGTCCCCGTTTCTCCTGTTGGTCGGTCTTCTCCTCTGGCGACTGCTTCGGGGGCAGGTGCCGTCCCTGTCGCACCTCCTTCGGGTGTGCCTGTTGGTGGGGCTTCTGAAGTTGGACCTGCCGAGCTGGGTCCTCCTTTCTTTGGTCGCTTCGATCTTGCAGCTGAAGATAAAATCCGTGCCTTTGACCGTTTTTCTGCTATGGTAAGTTTCTATCTTGTGTTCTTTTTCCTTGGGAGCACGGCAGTGCTCCCGATGGGAGTAGCCCCCGAGGCTGTGAGCAAGCGCGTGCGATTGCTTACAGTCTCATTCTCCTTGCTGCGTGTTTACGTTTGTTTACAGCCTGTCTTCCAACACTGTGAGCGCCTGATCATTGATGCTGAGCGGTGGCAAAGGTCTCATGATTCTGCCCAGGATGCGCTAACTACCATGGATGGTGCGTCTTCTTTCTTAGGCTGTTTGGGGTGGAGCTTTCCAAGTTTCATTGCACTGACTTTTTCCTTGTGGTTGAATGCTCGTCAGGTCGTCGCCGGGCGGCCGAGAAGCTGGCTGACAAGGTTTCTCAAACTGCTTCCCACTTGCAGGAAGCTTTGTCTTCCAAAGAAGTGGAGCTGCACGAGCAGCATGAGGAGCTCGTTCGCCTTCGTCAGGCTGAGGGGGCATATGAGCAGATGGAGTTGGCGGAGGGGAAACGCCTTCGAGTGCTGGCGGACCGACTTACTTGTATGTGCGGATCCTGTCCTTTATTTCTGTTACATTTGTCTCCTGTTTGTTGACGGTCCATTGGCTGTTGGCAGCTACTGCGGGTTTGGAACCGGTCGAAGTTGCTGCCTCGGGGTCTGGCGTTCTGAAGGGGGCTGCGGATGCTCTTGCGAGTGATGTTGCTGCTGTCGAGGGTGTTTGTGGTCGTGCCTCTGGTCTTCTTCGCCGTGTTCATGAGCACCTGATGCCGGATGCTTCGAAGGTGCCCAAGGGCCTGGATGCTCTCGTGGCAGCGTTTGGTCCAGAAGGGAAGCGTGTGGGGGAATTGGTTGCTGACAGCTTGGTGAGTGGCTCTTCTACGGCTCTTGCTGTCCTTATGGGGCACGGGATTTCTGTTGATGAATCCTTGGTTGAGACCATCCCGGGCTACTCGCCGGAGCTGCTTGGGTGTGCTGATCATCTTGCTATTCTGCTGCAAAAGGTTGTGGATGCCCATATTAATCCTACTGTGGGCGAGGGAGGGGGGCAGTAGTACTCTTGTTGAGACTTTATCTGTAACGCGCGACTCTGCCGTGACTGTTGCTTGTCGGCTGCCTTTATCTATCTTGACTTTGTTTAGCTTGTCCCTTCTGGTGTTTGATGCTTGTGCTTTTGTTTGCGGTAGGCCGCTCCGGCTGTTCTTCGTCCTTGGAATTCATTGAAGGATGACGCTCGCGAGGGCGCCTACGAGTCTGTTTGCTTGCGGTTGAGGAATGCCGAGCGGGAGATTGTGCAGCTGAAGGCGGCTGTGGCTGTCCATCGGTCTCGGCGAGAGCGTGCTGAGGCTATGATTGACGAGCTTGCTTCGTGGGTTGCCAGACTAGCTGATGTTCTGCGGGGTGAGTTTTGCTCTTGCTTGATTCTGCGAGTCCTCTTCGTGCTTTCGCCTTGATTGTAGTTGCTATTTCTTTGGCGAAGTTTTGGCGGGGAGATCCCGAGATGAAGAAGCGGCCGTGCACTCGGAGATATCGCGCTTGGAAGATCCTGTTGTGCGAGCGACGAACCCCTTTTGGGCGGATGGGGCCCGTGCTCGTTCTTTTGCTTTGCTGCGTCTTCGAGTCGAGCAGGTTCCGCTGGCGTTGAGGTACTGCCAGCGGGTGCTGGGTGGCATTCATGCCTAGTTTTATCCGTTGGAAGTTGCCCCTTCCAAGCTTGAGACGCTTTGCCGCTTCTTTACCCAACCTGCCGAGCTGCGTCGCGTGATGGACCATCTGATTCAAGCAGGAGCTCGGGTTGCTTTAGGTTTGGTCCATAGTCACTGGCCTGGTGTAGATCTCGGAGAGGTTGTACGGGGTCCTCCGGGTGGTAGGTCTCAGTCGATGGACGATCATTATGCAACCGTTGATGAACTTGCAGGTCGTGTTGTAGCGCGTGTCGTTGAAGAGAGCGACCGCAATTTAGGCGCTCATATTATGGCCAAGCAAGAGACATTGGATTAGTTGTCTTGTTTTTGTCTTCCTCCCTTGCTTGAATGTGCTCTGTGGGAGATGGCTTGCGGAGAGGCTGTTACCCTTGAATACTCAAGTTATTTTTGCACCTGCGATTCCAGGGGACGACTCGGGGGGTGGCTGCTTCGGCGAGCCCCCGAGTGCCGGAGTTTTACTTTTGTGCCGCGATAGAGGGAGACGACCCGAGGGGTGGCTGCTTCGGCGAGCCCCCGAGTGCCGGAGTTTTACTTTTGTGCCGTGTTTGCGGGAGACGACTCGAGGGGTGGCTGCTTCAGCGAGCCCCCGAGTGCCGGAGTTTTACTTTTGTGCCGCGTTTGCGGGAGACGACTCGAGGGGTGGCTGCCTCGGCGAGCCCCCGAGTGCCGGAGTTTATTTTTGTGCCGCGATTGCGAGAGACGACTCGAGGGGTGGCTGCTTCGGCGAGCCCCCGAGTGCCGGAGTTTATTTTTGTGCCGCGTTTGCGGGAGACGACTCGAGGGGTGGCTTCTTCGGCGAGCCCCCGAGTGCCAGAGTTTACTTTTGTGCCGCGATTGCGGGAGACGACTCGAGGGGTGGCTGCTTCGGCGAGCCCCCGAGTGCCGGAGTTTTACTTTTGTGCCGCGATTGCGGGAGACGACTCGAGGGGTGGCTGCTTCGGCGAGCCCCCGAGTGCCGGAGTTTTATTTTTGTGCCGCGATTGCGGGAGACGACTCGAGGGGTGGCTGCTTCGGCGAGCCCCCGAGTGCCGGAGTTTATTTTTGTGCCGCGTTTGTGGGAGACGACTCGAGGGGTGGCTGCTTCGGCGAGCCCCCGAGTGCCGGAGTTTACTTTTGTGCCGCGATTGCGGGAGACGACTCGAGGGGTGGCTGCTTCGGCGAGCCCCCGAGTGCCGGAGTTTTATTTTTGTGCCGCGATTGCGGGAGACGACTCGAGGGGTGGCTGCTTCGGCGAGCCCCCGAGTTCCGGAGTTTTATTTTTGTGCCGCGATTGCGGGAGACGACTCGAGGGGTGGCTGCTTCGGCAAGCCCCCGAGTGCTGGAGTTTAGTTTTGTGCCGCGTTTGCGGGAGACGACTCGAGGGGTGGCTGCTTCGGCGAGCCCCCGAGTGCCGGAGTTTTATTTTTGTGCCGCGATTGCGGGAGACGACTCGAGGGGTGGCTGCTTCGGCGAGCCCCCGAGTGTCGGAGTTTATTTTTGTGCCGCGTTTGCGGGAGACGACTCGAGGGGTGGCTGCTTCGGCGATCCCCCGAGTGCCGGAGTTTAATTTTGTGCCGCGATTGCGGGAGACGACTCGAGGGGTGGCTGCTTCGGCGAGCCCCCGAGTGCCGGAGTTTTATTTTTGTGCCGCGATTGCGGGAGACGACTCGAGGGGTGGCTGCTTCGGCGAGCCCCCGAGTGCCGGAGTTTTATTTTTGTGCCGCGATTGCGGGAGACGACTCGAGGGGTGGCTGCTTCAGCGAGCCCCCGAGTGCCGGAGTTTATTTTTGTGCCGCGTTTGCGGGAGACGACTCGAGGGGTGGCTGCTTCGGCGAGCCCCCGAGTGCGGGAGTATTATTTTTGTGCCGCGATTGCGGGAGACGACTCGAGGGGTGGCTGCTTTGGCGAGCCCCCGAGTTCCGGAGTTTATTTTTGTGGGAGATACTTAAATCACGCTTTTCCCTATTGTCTCATACAGTAAGTCTGGAAAAAATAAAAAGGGGGGAGGTTCCGCTGAAGACGGATACCTTTTATCTGCTGTAAGTGGCCTTGAGGGCCGGTGGCTTTGTTGACTGGCGCTTGTGTTCATCTGCTGGTTCGTCGTCTACGGGAGGTTTTCTTCTGTGGCTCCCGTGGTGCCATCGTTTTGATGGGTTATGAAAGTTTCTGCTAACTTGTGGAATTCCTTGTCGCATCTGTCGGATCTGACAAAGCTTCCATTGATTGTAATGACACCATGTGGTCCTGGCATTTTCAGCTTGAGGTAGGCGTAGTGAGGTACAGCCATGAAGCGGGCGAAGGCTGGTCGCCCGAGGATTGCGTGGTATTGCGACTTCCAGTCGACCACCTCGAAGTCCAATATCTCTTTGCGAAAATTGGTCGCGCACCCGAAGACCACTTCCAGTCTTATCCTTCCCATGGGATAGACTGCTTTGCCTGGTACGATCCCGTGAAAAGTCGTTCCTGAGGGCTTCAGGGCGTTGCTTTGGATCAACATGTTGTCGAGCGTTCGGGTGAATATGATGTTGATTCCGCTGCCGCCGTCCATGAACACACGAGACATGTCGTAGTTCCCGATCCGCGCTTCCAGTATTAGTGCTGCATGTCCTGGTCGGGGGACAGCTGGTGGGTGGTCGTCTCGGGAAAAGGTTATCTCTGTTTCTGACCCGCGCAGGTATTCTGGGACCGCTGGATGTGCGGATGTCGCCAGGAAAACTTGTCTAGTTACTTGCTTCTGCTGGCGATTGGAGGGCCTTCCTTCTTGTATCATATAAATTCTTCCGTGAGCTTCTGGGTACTGGTCTTCATCCAGTGTCCTTTGTCTCTCTTGGATGGAGGCCACCTGCCTCGTCGGCAACGGAGGAGCTGGTGGCGCGTTGTGGGCGACTGGCCCGATTGCTATGCTTGCGAGTGGTTGTCCTGCAGGGGCCGCGGGGCGGTTCTTCTCTTCTGCTAGCTCGTTGAAGCTTCTGCAGTTCCTGAGGGTGTGGGATGATCTTATTTCTCCTCGCTCGTTTCTGAATCCGTGTATGGTGCATGGGCTGTCGAGCTGTTCTTTTGCCGTTCTGGGCGCCCGGATGCCGTCCCGTGGTTGTTTTGGCCACCATTCGGGTTTCTGCGATTGAGGCTCGTTTTCCTGGTTCTCTCTGTTTGGCTGTCTGTTGTCGTCGCGTCGCCTCCCGTTTCGGTCGTTTGGGAAGCCGGCAGCGACCATGTCGGGTCCTCGGTCGTCATAGAAGTGTCGCCTGGGCCGTTTCCTCCTTCTGTCGCCTCCTCTGTCTCCGTTGTAGTCGTATTCGTGCTCTGATCGTGCTGCGAAGGTTTCTGTTTCGTTACGGACGGAGTCTTCGCCGTCTGCCCAACTGTTGGCTAGTTCCAGTAGTTTTGCGAGTGAGCGGACTTTCATTTGCCCCAGATGCTCCTTGAACTCGACGCGATGTAGGCCTCTTCTGAAAGCGTCGATTACGCTCTCGTCTGATATATCTTCTGCGGAGTTTTTGAGGATCGTCCATCGTTGGATGTACGCCCTCAGGGTCTCCTTTGTTCCTTGCTTGCACGCTCGCAGCTCCTCGAGTGATGCCGGCCGTTTGTAGGTTGACTTGAAATTCTCGATGAAAGCGACGCGGAACTGTCTCCAGGAGCTAACGTACCCGCGCCGTAGGTTTTTGAGCCAGTGCCGCGCGGAGCCTTCGAGCATCAACTGTATGTACTGCATTGCTGTGATGTTGGTTCCGCGCTGAAATTTGACCGCAGTTAAGTAGTCTTCAAGCCATGCCTCTGGTTCTTCAAGTCCGTTGTACTTTAGTGTCGTCGAGTTGAGCTTGAATTCGTTTGGCATGCTTGTCTCGCGTATGGTTCGGGTGAAGCATAGTGCTCCGCATGGCTCGACTTCTTCTTCGGAAGCTTCGTCGTCGGAGTATTCTTCGCGCGCCGCGCATCGCCGCCTGCCGCGGTTGACTCTGCTCTGGGGTGATGTCGTCACGTGCGTCTCGCCGGGTGCTGCGGTGTGCGCGGCTGTCGTCGTCATTGTCGCGCCTTCTGCCCCTGTTTGGGTTCCCGCGCCTGTCGTCGTCGTCGTTGTCGTCATTGTCGTCGTCTTCGTCGTCGTCAGGGTCACTAGGTTCCCTGTATGGTGTCCGCTCGCGGGCCTGCCGCCTGGTGCTGGGTTTTTTGGGTGCTGAGTTGCCGATGGCGTCCTTCATTATTTGTAGGGAAATCGAGGTGTAGCGGTCTTATTTCCCTTTAGAGCTTGTCCGGGCACGAGATAGGTAGTCCTGGGCGCTTATGAGTGCCTCCGCTGGTGTGAGGGGCTCCTCGTCGTCGTCGTCCTCTTCCAGTTTGAAATCGTCGTCGAGTTTGCGGATCACTCTCTCCCTTTCCGATTTCCGTAGGTTGTTGATTTTTGATCTGTCGCGGGTGGGGGAGCGGTGACTGCTTCCGGCAGGTTGCCGGCGACTGCTTTTCCTCTCGAGTCCTTCTCTTTCCTGCGCCTCCATGGCCTGGCGCCATCGTTGCGTCTGTTCTCCCGCCAATTTAGTGTACGCTCTTAGTTCGTCTCTTGTAGCGTTACTTGGCAGCATCCTGCCGAGTTTGACTGCTTCCTGCACCATCGCTATGGTTTCTTTGGGTAAGATGATTTTCTCCTTTGGTGGTGCGGCTTTCTTGGCGGCTGTGGCCTGTTTCTTGCCTCCTGGTGGCTGGGCGCTCGGGCCGAGCGGGTGCTTTGGCTGCAGGTTACTTGCTTGGTTGTCGGGTGCCTGTCCCGCTGGGACTTTCTTTGGTATGCTTCCTGGATCGCCCAGTTGTACGACCATCCGGGCTTCCTTGGCGGGTCCTGCTGCCCCGCTGGTATTCTGTATGTCCCGCGGAGCACTCGGGTTTTCAACTTGCCCGTTGGTTCCTGGTGGTGGTGCGTCGACTTCCGCCATGAACACTTGCGAGGGTGTTCCGATCGCCCTTCTGCTGGCTCGCGCGTCGGTGCTTCTCCATGCTAGGGGCATGTCCGAGGGACGGCGAGTGTTGTGATGCTTGGTGTCGAGTGCTCGGCTGCTATTGGTCGGTGTGTCGGCCGTGTAGGCGACGTCCGCCTCGACTGCTGCCGTAGGTGCTTGAACGTCGTTGGTTAGGCGGAGACTTCCCCAGTGGTTGACGTAGATCCGGTGTTCTCCGAAGGTCAGATCGACGCCGGATTGCAGATCCATGAAGACTGGCTTCAGGGCCGGGAGGTGGGCCGCGAACCCGAGGGACTCGAACAGATTGGATCTCGCCTGAATCTTCGAGCTGGCGAGTGTTGATGATGGTGAGACCGCCGAGATCGCGTTCCCAACCTGTGTTTTTCCCACAGACGGCGCCAATTGTCGAGGATCGGCCCCGGCAAGTCCCATGGTCAGGGACCCTGGGTTGATTGGAGAAGACACAGGTTGGACGATAAGCTCGTCGGCAAATAGGAGGACACACTTCCTGCTCGATATATTGATTGTGGAGAGGTTACAGGGGATGCCGAGGCAGATGTGCTCTAGGCTAGGGTTACAGGCGATGTATTATTCGATGATCTATGCGTTGCCCCTCCTGGCCTTTATATAGTAGGCCAGGTCGGGGAATCAATCTCCAACTACAGGTAATCTAACCCTAGCTTGTACGGCAAGTTCCTGCACCTTCCTTGTCAGTCGAGGACTCCCAACATCGGTGCCATCTAGCGGGCCAAGGTGAATCCGGCGGTAGCTCCGTGGGCCTTCAATGACACCGGGTAGGCCCATTAGTAGGAGTCGTGGGGTCACCCCCTCGTCAGATCCCAAAGTGGACACAATAAAAGATCCCAAAGAGGACAAATGAGAGTTAAATAAAAGATCCATTGAGGCCACAAAAAAATACAAAAAAATAGAAAAAAGAGAAAAAGAAATAAAAAGAGAGAAAGGGGAAACACTACTATCCTTTTGAGAGATCCACACTAGTACTCCCTCTATATCCTTGTACTCCATAGAGATGATCATTATGCATATAGCTATGTGGGGACCTTCACACTATAGAACTTGGCTTGCATATTCCAAGGATGAGCCTCCTCAAACGAGTTCTAGGTCTTCATGAGCGAGCAAGTTAGATGCACCCCCACTAGTTCCTTTGGAGAGCTTCCTAGCTCGTACGTGCATCCGTTGCATGGCAATCCCTACTCCTCACATCATATCTATCATTTGGCATCTCTTGCCTATGATTGTCCTCATTGATGTGAGCCTTTCTCGTCCTTTTTGTCTTCCTCCTCCACCATATTTCTCTCTTTGCCATCCTAAGTGTCAACTCCCGTGCTTACGCTCATCCATTGCATGAGTGCTCAAAATATCGAAAAGGAGTGGATCAAATTGACTTGTACCTGGCTAGTGGTCTGGGGACGAGTCAAGATAAGATTCCAAAGAGGACCAAGTGTGAAACTTTAGTAGATTGAGTTCTCAACACAAAAATACTTTTTTTCTCGTATTCCCTATCCCCTTCTTGCACGCAAACACCATTTGGAGACATTCGAGTCACGGACAGCGAGAGCTCTTGCACCTAATGTTCTTTTGTTACATGTTTCAATGCTAATATAGACTCTTGCATGTTATGACTTGAATTCAATCTCTAACCTTGATTGCTTTACTTTTCAAAGTTCTTTCATGGTTGCTAGCATGTCACCACAGAAATTATGCTGTTATCATTTACCTACTCGAGGACGAGCAGGAATTAAGCTTGGGGATGTTGATACGTCCAAAACGTATCTATAATTTCTGCTTGCTCCATGCATGTTTTGTGTGATATTGCTATGATCTAGATACACTTTCATACACTTTTGATCATATTTGGACTAACCTATTAACTCAGTGCACCCCAGTGCCAGTTCCTGTTTTCTGCTGTTTTTCTATTTCAGTTTTCCCCCATATAAAAAGTGCCAGAAAAATTCGGGAAAATTCAGATAAAATCAGCGTGGAGGAAGCTTCCAGAAAAGCCCGGGAGGGGCCAGAGGGGGGCCAAGGGGGGGCCAGACGGCCACCTGGCGCGGCCCCACCCCTGGCCGCGCCAGGGGGGCGCCTGGGGCCCCTGGCCCACCTTTGGCTGCCCCCCTTCGCCTATTTATCCCCCGTCATGGGAAAACTCCAGAAAGAGAACCCTATTCCGCGAACTCGCCTCTGTTCCGCCGCCGCCGCGCTTCCAAGATCGGGAGCACCAGAAGACCTCTTCCCGGCACCCTGCCGGAGGGAGGATTGACCTCCGGGAGTCTCCTCTCCACCATGGATGCTCCCCAGATGTCTTGTGAGTAGTTTTCCTTGGACCATGGGTCCGTGATCAGTAGCTATGTGTTGTTCTCCTCCCCTCTTTGATCTTCATTGTTTAGACCTCGTGAGCTGCCCTACATGATCGAGGCACCTTTGTAATAATTCTGCAATTGCTATGTTGAGTTTGATCGGATCTGATGGATTATGAGATTATGTTCAGATTGTGGTAGAGTAATATATTTGGTTTCTATCTTTTATATTTTTGGCCAAAGCAATAAACAACAACGGAGAACATGCAAGAATTACTTAGGAACAAAAATATAAAAGATAGAAACCAAATATATTACTCTACCACAATCTGAACATAATCTCATAATCCATCAGATCCGATCAAACAACAACGGAGAACATGCAAGAATTACTTAGGAACAAAAATATAAAAGATAGAAACCAAATATATTACTCTACCACAATCTGAACATAATCTCATAATCCATCAGATCCGATCAAACTCAACATAGCAATTGCAGAATTATTACAAAGGTGCCTCGATCATGTAGGGCAGCTCACGAGGTCTAAACAATGAAGATCAAAGAGGGGAGGAGAACATCACATAGCTACTGATCACGGACCCATGGTCCAAGGAAAACTACTCACAAGACATCCGGGGAGCATCCATGGTGGAGAGGAGACTCCCGGAGGTCAATCCTCCCTCCGGTAGGGTGCCGGGAAGAGGTCTTCTGGTGCTCCCGATCTTGGAAGCGCGGCGGCGGCGGAACAGAGGCGAGTTCGCGGAATAGGGTTCTCTTTCTGGAGTTTTCCCATGACGGGGGATAAATAGGCGAAGGGGGTAGCCAAAGGTGGGCCAGGGGCCCCAGGCGCCCCCCTGGCGCGGCCAGGGGTGGGGCCGCGCCAGGTGGCCGCCTGGCCCCCCCTTGTCCCCCCTTTGGCCCCTCCCGGGCTTTTCTGGAAGCTTCCTCCACGCTGATTTTTATCTGAATTTTCCCGAATTTTTCTGGCACTTTTTATATGGGGGAAAACTGAAATAGAAAAACAGCAGAAAACAGGAACTGGCACTGGGGTGCACTGAGTTAATAGGTTAGTCCAAATATGATGAAAAGTGTATGAAAGTGTATCTAGATCATAGAAATATCACACAAAACATGCATGGAGCAAGCAGAAACGTTTTGGACGTATCAATCCTCATCACTGTTTACACGCTCATTTACTTTTCTGCTTTTACTTTCAATTACTATCATTATCCCTTGTGTTTGATCCTTTGTGAACAACAAGACCGGAGAGATTGACAACCTCTCTGAACTTTGTTGGGAACAAAGTTATCGTGTCTGTGTGCAGGTCCGCGTCAGTTGCGCCGCTGACACCTACTTATCATCTCCGGAGTCCTACTGGAGACAAACCTTGGTATCTTCACCGAAGGAAATTTGCTGTTGTGCTACATCACGCCTTCCACTTGGGGCTCACCAACGAAGGGCGAGAAATCACTATCATCACCTCGCACATCACCATGGTACGGCGCCAATTCCTTCCTCCTCTCCCTTGGAGGAGGGATTCTGGCGCTATGATTTTCTTTTACGCATTCGTGGCCAGAGCGCCAATCGCGTTCTTCTTCCTTCTGCTTTTTCCGCCATTGTCTCTGAACATGGCTTAGATGGCTTGCTTCTGCATCTTCAAGGGAGTTGTCGATCTCCTTTTTATGTTGACTTGGAGGTTGATAGCTTCCGCTTGATTTTTCTTGGCTCTGGTTGGAGTTTGTTTGCTTGGCGGTTGAATTTGCGGGATGGCGATATGCTTAGCTGTCGTTTTGACGGCGAAAGCACTGTCACTGTCTGCGCGTTTGACCCGAGCGGCAACAGCATGGATCCGCACTGGCAGGAGTCGAGCAGCGGCAGCTCCACAAGGTCGAGGAGTCCTACGCCTACATCTTCTACAACTCCGTCTTCTGGCGACTCCTCGGGTGGTGATGCCGTCTCCATCAGCTCCGGAGAGGACATCGACGTCAAGCCGTCGATCAAGCGGGCGCGCCAAGCGACCTTGTAGAACTGGAGGCGGCCTCATCTTCGCCGGCAACTCGGAGGAGAAGCTGTGCAGCCGGAGAAGAGGGCGTGCAGCTGCATCTTGGAGAAGAAGCTGGTGGAGCAGGGGAAGAAGTTGGTGGAGCATCGACAAATAAGTCGAGCTTCACCCTTTTGTTATGTCATTGACATCCTCTGCTAGCTTCCTTTTTCCTTTGTCTGTGGTGATGCCCTTGTATCAGAGTCGATTACCCGTCATGGGCACACATGTAGAAGCCTCAGTTCCTTGGGTAATTCCCTCTTGTAACAAGAGTTGCCTTCTATCCAAATGTACTTGAGTCCTTTTATACCTTTATGGTTGAATTCAAGCTGTGGTTGAGATCTTGCAATAAACTGTGTTTTTGACTCCTGTGATGCACTGTCTTCGACTCCGGAATGTCTTCGATTCCATCTGATAGCGCGAAATGTCTTCGACTCCATCTGATAGCGTGAAATGTCTTCGACTCCTCCCGTGATGCACTGAATTTAACTTTCTAGTGTGTTCTATCGGGTGCGCGGCAGCGCTCCCGATGGGAGTATCCCCCGAGGCTACGTTTGAGTTGCAGAGTCAAACGTAGGCTTAAAACTTTGCGTATTTCCTCGTGGTTCAACTCTGGAGTAGTCCCCGAGTCTTGGTTGTTTATCGTCCGGGTGAAGATCGCGTAAGCGATGATAGCGTCTCTCGGGGGAATTTTATGCTTAAGCCCCCGAGTGCTTTGGTGAAGATCGCTTAAGTGGTGATAGCGTCTCTCAGGGGGATTTTATGCTTAAGCCCCCGAGTGCTTTGGTTAAGATCGCGTAAGCGATAGCGTCTCTCGGGGGGATTTTATGCTTAAGCCCCCGAGTGCTTTGGTGAAGATCGCTTGAGTGGCGATAGCGTCTCTCGGGGGGATTTTATGCTTAATCCCCCGAGTGATTTGGTTAAGATCGCGTAGGCGATAGCGTCTCTCGGGGGGATTTTATGCTTAAGCCCCCGACTGCTTTTGTTAAGATCGCGTAGGCAATAGCGTCTCTCGGGGGGATTTTATGCTTAAGCCCCCCGAGTGCTTTGGTTAAGATCACGTAGGCGATAGCGTCTCTCGGGGGGATTTTATGCTTAAGCCCCCGAGTGCTTTGGTTAAGATCGCTTGAGTGGCGATAGCGTCTCTCGGGGGGATTTTATGCTTAAGACCCCGAGTGCTTTGGTTAAGATCGCGTAGGCGATAGCGTCTCTCGGGGGGATTTTATGCTTAAGCCCCCGAGTGCTTTGAGATGGCAGTATTTGGGCAACATTTATTTTATTGCGGTCGAGCGGCTACATGAGTTGCCAGTCATGTCTGACCGATGGGAACTATGGATAGAACAGTCGCAAGTTTGCTACGTTCCATGGGTTACCCACGTCCTCGTCTGTCTTCGGGTTCTTCAGCCTGTAGGAGCCACCTCCGATGACTTCTAAGACTATAAATGGTCCTTCCCATTGGGGGGAAAGTTTATGGACCTTCTCTTGTATCAGCCGTAGGACTAGGTCACCTTTGTTGAAGGTTCTAGTGCGCAGGCGACTGCTTTGGTAGGTGCGTAGCTTGTCTTGGTACCCCTCTGATTTTGCCAGGGCTGTATCTCTTGCTTCGTCAGCTATATCTTTGTCATCTTGTAATGCTTCTTCTGCTTCTTCTTCTTCGTACCCGGTGACCCGAGGTGCTTCGAACTTGAGGTCATGTGGTAGTACTGCCTCTGCCCCGTACACCATGAAGAACGGTGTGTACTGGGTCGCAGTGTTTGGTGTAGTTCATAGGCTCCATAGTACCGCGGGCAGTTCTTCTACCCAGTTGCCGGCGGCTTGCTCGAGTGGTGCGAGGAGCCGCTTCTTGATTCCCCCGCATACAAGGCCGTTTGCTTTTTCCACTTGGCCGTTGGACTGCGGGTGCGCGACTGATGCATAATTGATTTTGATGCCCAGTTCTTCGCAAAAGTTCTGGAATTCTGCGGCTGTGAAGTTCGTGCCGTTGTCCGTGATGATGTTGTGTGGCACTCCGAACGTGAAGATGATCGACTTGATGAAGTTGACAGCCGTGAGGGCTGTGGAGCTGGTGATGGGCACTGCTTCGATCCATTTGGTGAACTTGTCGACTGCGACGAGCAGGTGTGTCCTTCCGCCCTTTGATGATTTCTTGAGTGGGCCCACCATGTCGAGTCCCCAGGTGGTGAACGACCAGGATATTGGTATGGTCTTGAGCTCTGAGGCAGGAGCGTGTGGCCTGTTGGCGAATTTCTGGCAGGCGACACAACATCGTAGGATTTTCTCTGCGTTTTTCATGGCTGTGGGCCAATAGAACCCGGCTCGGAATGCTTTGGACACGAGTACTCGACTGCTCGCATGGTGCCCGCAGGTTCCTTCGTGGATTTCGAGCAGTAGGGCTTTTCCGTCCTCTTCGTCGATGCACCTTTGGAGTATCTGGGTGATGCTGCGCTTGTATAGCTGTTTGTTGATCACCGTGAACGCCTTGGATCATCGGCTGATGCGTTGTGCTTCGGCCACGTCTTGCGGTAGCGTACCTTCGATTAGGAATTGGAGGAACGTTTTTGCCCAGACAGGTCCTTCGAGCTCTGTCGGAGCTGTGCTGTCGGATGTGCTGGTGCTTGTGCCTTCTGATGGGCTTGCTGCTGCTACCTGCGCCAGGTCTGTTGCGTCCTCGCTGTCCACGACTGCTTCAGGTGCTGCTGCCTGGACCTTGATGGATCTCTGGCTGATGCTTTTGAGAAAAACGACGGGTGGTATTGGTCCTCGGGTCGAACCAATGTTCGCGAGTTCGTCAGCTTCTGTGTTGTTGGACCTGGTGATGTAGTTGAGCTCGCAACCGTCGAAACTTCCTTCGAGTGCGTTGTAGAGATTTTGGTAGGCCGCCATGTTGTCGGCTATTGCGTCGCAGTTTCTCATCGTCTGCTGGACGACGAGATTGGAGTCCCCGTAGATTATGAGGCGAGTGGCTCCGCACGTTTTGGCCATGCGCATGCCATGGAGGAGTGCCTCGTATTCTGCTTCGTTGTTGGAGGCGTGACTGAAGTTGATCTGGAGGACATATTTTAGCTTTGTTCCTTCAGGGGAGATGAGCACAACTCCTGCCCCGGCTCCTTGTTGTCTCTTGGACCCATCGAAGAACATTGACCATGAATTTGATAGGTCTGGGGGGCTGGTGTCTAAACCTCCGTCCACTCGACCAGGAAATCTGGGAGTACTTGGGCTTTGATGGCTGTTGGGTGCTTGAACTGCAGGTCCCGTGGGCTGAGCTCAATGTTCCACTCGGCGACTCATCTAGTCACTCCAGGGTTGTTGAGTATGTCAGCGAGTGGTGCGCTGCTCACGATTGTGATAGGGTGCTCGTCAAAGTAGTGGGACACCTTTCTTGAGGTCATGATGACGGCCAGTAGTAGCTTCTGATAATGCGGGTACCGCTGCTGGGATTTGGTCAGGAGCATGATGAGGTAGTAGATTGGTCTCTGGATGCTCTAGACCTTGCCTTCTTCTGTGCGTTCGACAACGAGCGATGTGCTTACTACACTGTTACGTGCTGCCACGTAGAGGTATAGCTTCTCTCGTTCCTTGGGTACCGCCAGGGTTGGTGGGGTCGAGAGTGTGTTTTTCAGGTCCGCGAATGCTTGGCGGGATTCCTCCGTCCACTCGAATTTCTCTCCTTTCCTGAGAAGCTGATAGAAAGGCAGCGTGCGTTCTCCCAGCCTGCTGATGAAGCGGCTTAGGGCTGCGAGTTTTCCAATGAGCTGCTGTACTCCTTTGACGTCGGTTGGTTCTTGCATTCGGGCGATGGCTTGGACTTTCTCAGGGTTTGCCTCGATTCCTCGGGAAGAGACCATATGATGAGGACATCCCTACTACCAACACATCTCCAGTTCGTCATGAAGAACAAGTTGATTCAACAAATAATAAGGATGATGAAATCAGAATTGGACCTATTACAAGAGCTCGTGCAAAGTTGATAGAACAACAGGTGAACTCGCTCTTAATAGATTCTGATATGTTATGTAATGAGAACTTTATACTGCCTAAATCTTTGTATGTTTGCATAATCAGGTATCATGACGAAGAAGAGGATCCAGAAGGAGGAGAAGATGAAGGAATCTCCAACTTTCGGACGTCCGACACTTTTCGGACGTCCGACATCGGAGGCCAGGAGCTACGACGCCGCAATGACCTTGAGTTACAGAAGGGTTACGGAACTCCGACGAGTTTCGGACGTCCGACACGACGGACGTCCGACATGGAACGGACGTCCGACACAGAGATATTCGCGACGGCTCCCGAGTACAGTACCGATCCGGAAGTCCGACACGTTTCGGACGTCCGACGCATCGGACGTCCGAAACCCATCCGACGTCCGAAACTGCCTGCGCGCAGATCTGACGGGCTGCGGCCTTGTATCCGAGTTTGACACCCCCTAGCTTATAAATACCGGACCCCCTGCGAGTTTTAGGGTTAGACCACGTTTAGATAAACCCTAGTTCTTGATAATAGCTCCTAGCTTTCATCTTGAATCATATACTTCAATTCGTATCGATCTGAAGTGTTGCTACTGCAAGTTTTGTGTGATCTGTTGTTCCACTGGGAATTAGTAGATTGCAAATTACCTTCTCGTGGTCGACGGCTACGTTGCGCAAGTGTGTGAAGTTGTGAATATCCAAAGGGTAGAGAGCTGTCGCATTGGCAACAGGGATCTAGCGAGGAGAGTTCATCGGCTACATACAAGTTATCTATCATCGCCCTCATATTCACCGTCCGCTTACTGAGAAGATCGGGCCACCCCTTATCATCTTGGTATCAGATTTCCAGTGTTCCCTCGGTAAGCATCCACCAAATCCATCTATTAGATCGTTTTTATTTTCGTCCTATCCAGAAAAATCCATACAAAAATATTAGGGTTTCTAGTTTTGCCATAACTTAGATTGCATCGGAGTCATTGTTTTAGTTTGCTGTTTCGTGTGTTCTTCCCGAAAATTACTGTAGCAATTTCGTCCAGTTTGGAATAGTGTCAGAAAAATACAAAAAAAAAGAGAAAAAATTGTAATAAAAAAGAGTTATCAAAGAGTGCAAAGAGATATACAAGTGTTAGCAAGGACATATCATAGTGGTGATCTTTTGAGAGGCCTGTCTTTCGTTTGTCTCCACTGTGTGAGTTTTTCTTTGGGTTTGTATCACACGATCAACACTAGGACTTGAATTCAGTGTAGTTAGGGTGCCATACCTATAGCTCCACCACATATATCCTGCTTTGTCGTGTGTTCACTCTTTTACTCGGGTATTCACTTCATCACATCCGTGCACTAGCCCTCCATCCGAACGGGTACGCATTACTATTCACTTTGGAACGGTAATATTCACCTTTTCTTGTCAGTTTTGAGTGAGTTGTGAGTGTCCACCAAAAGATTTTGATTTAGTGCACTAACCTACTAATCATGTATCAAAGTGGTTTTGATGTGATGCAGAAACAGGACAAGGATGCGCCAGTTACATGGGAGGCATATGAGGGTCTCCGTGATCACTTGACTGGGATGTTTACTAAATCCGTTGATGCGATTGATACAAATGTTCAAGCGGTCCAACTGAAAGTGGACGTGACTGAGGCTGCAGTCACCACTATGCAACAACAACTTGCTGCTATACATCAGAGCCTACAACAAATGAAAACATCTGTCACAGGCATACAAGCAGCTATGGTACAACGCCAACCTGACGCTCAGGAAGATGATGGTAGTGTCCATGGTGACAATGCTGATTTGAGGGGCAATCACGGCCATGGGCGTGGTCTTCAAGGGCCGGTTCGCCAACCTCCACTTGGTCTTGGTGCGCACCGTATACCCATTCAGGAAGAAGATGTCTTGAGCAAGCCCAAATTTAACATCCCAAAATTTGAAGGTTCCACGGATGTGGAAGAGTACCTCACATGGGAGCTTAAGATGGAAAAATTATGGCGTTTGCATGATTATCCGGAGGACAAGAAGATCAAGATTGCTTCTTCCGAGTTTGACGGTTATGCTTTGCGTTGGTGGGAGAGTGTGTTGATCGAGATACAAGAAACCAATGGCCAGCCTATTCGTACATGGCGTGACATGAAGGCGACCATGAAAGCTCGGTTTGTTCCCACTAATTACTTACGGACAGTTTTTGATAAATTGCAAAAATTTAAGCAAGGTACTATGTCCGTTGATGCATACTATATGGAGATGGAGATGTTGTTGCAACGTGCGCGAGTTCGCGAAGAGGTTGAGATGACTATGCAACATTTTCTCCATGGGCTGAAATTTACTATCAAGAGTATTGTGCGGCATCACCAATACTATAATATGAATGATTTATTGCATCTTGCAAGGGAGGCTGAATCCCAGCTTGCAGAGGAGGCACAACTGAAGTCAAGATACTCCACATCTAGCAGATTTTCTCCAAGGACATCATCTGCCGCACCTATGGAGCATTATGGTGCCAATACTCGAGCTTCCTCTTCAGTTTGTATACTCCACTATCGGCTCCTACCACACCTTGGGAAGCTATTAGTATGGACTTTGTGTTAGGATTGCCACGCACTAAATTTGGTCATGATAGTATATTTGTGGTAGTGGATAGATTATCTAAGATGGCACATTTTATTGCATGCCATAAGAGCGACGATGCGTCGCATGTTGCTAATCTGTTTTTCAGGGAGATTGTACGCTTGCATGGAGTGCCCAAGACAATTGTTTCTGATAGGGATGTGAAGTTTGTGAGCTACTTCTGGAAGACACTTTGGGGAAAGTTGGGGACAAAGTTAATGTTCAGCACTACATGTCATCCCCAAACTGATGGTCAAACGGAGGTGGTCAATAGAACATTGTCACAATTATTGCGAGCTATGATCAAGAAAAATCTACGCGAATGGGATGAGTGTTTGCCGCATGTTGAATTTTCTTATAACAGGGCAGTACACACTACTACTCACCTTTGTCCTTTTGAAGTGGTATATGGTTTCAAGCCTATTACACCTCTTGATTTGCTTCCTCTTCCATTGCAGGAACGAGTTAATATGGAGGCATCCAAACGAGCAGATTATGTGAAGAAGATCCATGAGAAGACCCGAGAGGCTATTGAGAAGCAAGGCAAGAATGTTGCTGCTGCAAGGAACCAGTCACGGAAGCAAGTTCTATTTCAACCTGGAGATATGGTTTGGGTACATTTGCGCAAGGATAGATTTCCAGGGATGAGGGATTCCAAGTTGAAGCCACGTGGTGCTGGTCCTTACAAGGTGTTAGCCAAGATCAATGACAATGCCTACTCGATTGATATTCCCATTGCCGAGTTTGCTGGCGCTAGCAACAGTTTCAACGTTGCTGATTTGTCACCATACATGGGAGATGACCTTGGAGCGTCGAGGTCGACGCCTTTTGAAGGGGGGGGGATGATGAGGACATCCCTACTACCAACACATCTCCAGTTCGTCATGAAGAACAAGTTGATTCAACAAATAAGAAGGATGATGAAATCAGAATTGGACCTATTACAAGAGCTCGTGCAAAGTTGATAGAACAACAGGTGAACTCGCTCTTAATAGATTCTGATATGTTATGTAATGAGAACTTTATACTGCCTAAATCTTTGTATGTTTGCATAATCAGGTATCATGACGAAGAAGAGGATCCAGAAGGAGGAGAAGATGAAGGAATCTCCAACTTTCAGACGTCCGACACTTTTCGGACGTCCGACATCGGAGGCCAGGAGCTACGACGCCGCGATGACCTTGAGTTACAGAAGGGTTACGGAACTCCGACGAGTTTCGGACGTCCGACACGACGGACGTCCGACATGGAACGGACGCCCGACACGGAGATATTCGCGATGGCTCCCGAGTACAGTACCGATCCGGAAGTCCGACACGTTTCGGACGTCCGACGCATCGGACGTCCGAAACTTCCTGCGCGCAAATCTGACGGGCTGCGGCCTTGTATCCGAGTTTGACACCCTCTAGCTTATAAATACCGGACCCTCTGCGAGTTTTAGGGTTAGACCACGTTTAGATAAACCCTAGTTCTTGAGAATAGCTCCAAGCTTTCATCTTGAATCATATACTTCAATTCGTATCGATCTGAAGTGTTGCTACTGCAAGTTTTGTGTGATCTGTTGTTCCACTGGGAATTAGTAGATTGCAAATTACCGTCTCGTGGCCGACGGCTACGTTGCGCAAGTGTGTGAAGTTGTGAATATCCAAAGGGTAGAGAGTTGTCGCATTGGCAACAGGGGTATAGCGAGGAGAGTTCATCGGCTACATACAAGTTATCTATCATCGCCCTCATATTCACCGTCCGCTTACTGAGAAGATCGGGCCACCCCTTATCACCATATAGCCGAGCAGCTTCCCCGCCGGTACGCCGAATGCGCACTTCTTTGGGTTGAGTTTGATTCTGTATTTGTTGAGCGCTACGAAGGTTTCACGCAGGTCGTCGAGTAGTGTGGCTGCTTTGTAGGTCTTGATGACGATGTTGTCCACATAGACTTGCACATTTCTTCTGATTTGCTCTTTGAGGCAGGCCTGCATCATTCGCTGGAATGTGGCTCCTGCGTTCTTGAGCCCGAAGGGCATGGTCCTGTAGTAGAATACGCCATAGGGGGTGATGAACGATGTGTGCTCTTCGTCTTCTTCCTTCATCCTGATCTGGTTGTATCCTGAGTAGGCATCAAGAAAGGAAAGTAGATCGCACCCTGCTGTCGAGTCGATTATCTAATCGATTCTAGGCAGGGGGAAGTGGTCCTTCGGGCAATGCTTGTTGATTGTCCGTAGTCGACACACATGCGCAGCACGTTCGTGTCTTTCTTGGGCACCAGCACTGGGTTGGCTACCCAGGTGGCTTTCTTCGTTTCTCGGATGAACTGGGCGTCGAGTAACCGGTTGACTTCCTCTCCGATTGCTCCGCGCTTGGGCTCCGAGAATCGTCTCAGAGCTTGCTTCACAGGCTTCGTGTTTTGCTTGATGCGTAGGGCGTGCTCCGCGAATTCGCGTGGTATTCCAGGCATGTCGGCTGGGCACCAGGCGAATATTTCCCACTCATCTCGAAGGAAAGCGACGAGAGCCGTCGCCTGCTCCTCTGGTAGGTGGGCGTACACGCGGACTGTTTTGTCCGGGTCCGTCGGGTGCACTTGGTGAGTGACTGTGTCGCTGTCGATGCTGAAGTCACGTCCGTACTCTTTTGATTTGCTTCGGCTCACTAATGGGAAGGTACTCTTGTCCGTCACCATGGCTATTTCTCTGAGTTCTTGTTCGGCTCCGAATGTGTCGGAGATTTTGTGAAAGTCACGGTCACATTGATCTGATTTGATGAAGCTTCCGTTGATCGTGAGGACTCCCGTTGATCCTGGCATCTTGAGCTTGAGGTAGGCGTAGTGTGGAACCGCCATGAACTGCGCGAATGCTGGCCGTCCCAATATGGCGTGATACTGTGATTGCCAGTCGAGTAATTCGAACTCGAGGACGTGCTTTGCAAAGTTGCGTCGGTTGCCAAAGACAACTTCAAGTTCGACAACTCCGAGGGATGTGGCTACTTCTCCCAGGACTACCCCGTGTAACACGGTGCTCGATTTCTTCCATGCTGATCGTGGGATCAGCATCTTTTGCAGGGTGCTGGCAAAGATGATATTCATGCTGCTGCCTCCGTCCATGAAGACCCTATCCATGTCGTACCCTCCGATTTGTGCATCGAGCACCAGGGGCGCGTGCCCCGGTCTTGGGACTGCGGGTGGATGGTCGTCCTGTGAGAACGTGATGCTGGTCTCCGCATCATGTAGCTGGTAGACTTCGACTATATTTATGCTCTCGTCTGCTCTATCTTGCAGGGTGTAGGCGTCGCGTTGTTCTTGCGGCACCCTTCCCTCTTGGATCATGAGCACCTGTCCTTGCAGCGGGCTGTGACGTCCTTCCGGCCTTGAGGGCGGCGATTGTTCGGGTCGCCGGTTGCGCTTGTCTTCTTTCTGCTTCTCCTTCTTGAGGTCGTCGGCTAGCTCATTGAACAGGTGGCAGTCTCCCAAAGTGTGACCTGACCTGACGCGTCCCCAGTAATCCTCGAAGCTGTGGATTGTGCAGGGTCCTGCTAGCTGCTCTCTAACCGTGAGTTTGCTAGATCCTGCGTGCCTCTTCCTTCTTGAGATTCTGAAGATTTGCTCGTGATCCTTCGGGTGTTCGTGGAAGAGAGGGTCGGTTTCGATTCCTCGACTCATATCTTGGTTCTTGATGAGGTTGGCGAATTCATATGGCCTTCGATCTGGGTCATAGTACTCGCCCACCGGTGTCTCGGAGTCGCTGTCCTGGCTGGCGGCAGGTGCTCGTGCGACGGCGTGTCGTCGAGTGGCCGTCGGTTGCACGGCTGCGTGACGTGGCTCGTTCAGTGGGGCCTCGCCGTAGATCTCCCGTGCGCGCCTTTTGGGTCGTCGATTCCTTCTTCCTTGGTGATGGTTCTGTTGATTGCTGGTTTCGATATCGTAGTCATCGTCTTGATGTGCGGCGGGTGCCCGGGCGGCGGTGGGTTGTCAAAAGATTTTCGAGTCCTCCGCTGCGCGTCGCGGTTCGTCGAGTGGAATTCCTTCGTAGAGGCCTCTCGCCGTTCTTCTGGGTCGTCGATTCCTTCGTTGCTGACGCTGCACTTGGCCGTTACCGTAGTATCGGTCCTGGCACAGCTGTAGCCCGAGCGATCTTGATGGGGTGGCAGAGATGTTCGCCGTGATCTCGAATCCTTCGAGTGGGCTAGATCTGGTCCTTGCCCTTGAGTTGTGGCTTGCTGAAGACGGGACCGCCGAGATCGTGATCCCAACCTGTGTAGTTCCCACAGACGGCGCCAATTGACGGGGATGAACCCCGGCAAATCCCATGGTCAGGGACCCTGGGTTAGTCATGAGAGGCACAGGTTGGACGATAGCTCGTCGGCAAACAGGAGGACACGTTCCTGCTCGATATTATTGATGAGGGAGATGCGATTACAGTGGATGCCAAGGTTGGAGCGCTCAAGGCTAGGGTTACAGATGATATTGGATGCCTTTGGTGTCTCCCCTCCTAGCCCTTACATACTAGGCTAGGTCTCGGGGAGTTCATCTACGTTTACAGGTAAGTTTTCCTAACCCTAGCTTGCTCCGTACGGCAGGTCTTCGCACCTTCCTTGTGAGTCACAGACTCTCTACGTTGGTGCCCATTAGTGGGCCAAGGCTGTATCTTCGTGGGCCTTTTGTCTTCAGGGACACCAGGTAGGCTTATCCGTAGGAGTCGTGGGGTCACCCCCTCGTCACCGTATCACTCGGGATAATGCCCTTCGGGCCCGTCTTCGTGCCCGCCCGGGGAGCCCTGTGAGTGCTGATGAGGAGCCCCCTTCCACTCCTCGGGTTGCTGACTACGGCTTCCCGACGGGTGCGGACTTCCCCGAGTTCTTCACTAACGAGCTCGACGATCATGATGACGAGGAGTAGCTGTCCGTGTTGTTTTCTTGGTTCCTGCCCTTTTTGGTACTTGTTGCCAAAGGGGGAGAAACCTCCTATCGTAGTCATTTTGTTTGTGTTACCTTGGTGGTGATCTATGCTAGTTAAAACCAATGTATTAAGACCTTGTATTGTTGGTAGGGATCATATTGTATCTTGCGTGGTTATATTTCTAGTATCATGATTATATGCATGGCCATGCAATGTGATGTTGGTGCGTATGCTCTTTTGTGTCAAGATAACCTTGACTAGTACTTCCACCATGCTCTGAATTGTCTTAATTCATTATGTCACATAATTTAAATTCATGAATTTATGTGTTGAAGAAATCCCCTCACATGTGCCTTGCTCAATGTCAGGATCACTATGCACATGTTGAGGGGGAGTCCTCAAACAAATGATCACTGCTCTCCAAATATGAAATGTCCATATTATTTTGAGAGCTATATGTGTATTGTCATCAACTACCAAAAAGGGGGAGATTGAAAGTGCAATCTTGCCCTCAAGCATATTTTTTTGTTGATGACAATATACATATAGGGGACTAACTACGTTTGCTAAGTGATACACAGGGATTGTTAGTCTTCTTGCTGTCATCATGTAGGGATCATGTGAGATCATCTAAGTTATTCTCAAGAAGTAAACACAAGAACAGAAGATGACGTTAAGTCCTCTTTACCATTTGTTTCTTGAGTCATAGAGATCCTCGCACTATTAAGAGGAGATCATAAGGATGGGTTCAAGTCTTGCTCAAACCATAAACTACTGAAACACATTAAAATCCATTTATCTGTAACCTATGAAAATCTGTTAGAAATGTAGGAAATTGACACACAAAGTTTTGTGCCTTTTATGTGTATGTCGGACCGTCCGGTATGAAGGTCGGACCGTCCGGGCACAGCCCGGACCGTCCGACATACTGCGCAAAAAGGTCAGTACCAATTTTGTTATTGGTCGAACCGTCCGGAACGCAGTCCAGACCGTCCGGGCTCAGCCCGGACCGTCCGGGCTCTGTCCCGGACCGTCCGACCTGCGGTGCAATAGGTCAGTAGCATTACCTCTACAGGTCGGTCCGTCCGGGCCTAGCCCGGACCGTCCGACCTCCACTCCAGACCGTCCGACATGTGAGTGCTATGGTGTCTAGGTGTTGACCTCATCGGTTGACCGGACTACAGGTCGGACCGTCCGGGCTTGGCCTGGACCGTCCGACATATAGCCCAGACCGTCCGGCGCCCTTATGACTGCATCAAAACGGAGAGTTCTTGGGCATCTATAAATACCCCCTACCCACTCCGGATTAGGGTTGACCACTTCACTTATTTCACTCTAGAACACAAAGTGCTCCCTCTCTCTTATCTCATACACTCAAACCAAGATCCCGGAGAGATTTGTGAGAGTTCTTGTCGGATCTTTCACCACGTGATAGATCCGTCCCTTCCCCATCTTCCGACCAAAGCAAATCGTGATTTGAGCAAGCATTGAGCCCTTCCCCATTGATCTTGTTACTCTTGGAGGTTGGAGACTCCTAGGCGGGTAGGAGTTCTTCGGAGAGGAATCGACCATTGTGATTACCCCCGTTGAGTTTGTCAGGGTTTGGTGACCACCTTTAAGGTAAACCGGTAGTGGTTGGGAATCGCCTTCGTGGTGATATCTCAAGGGGAATAGAGTGAGCCATCGTGGAGTTGGTGTGCCTTCGTGGTTTCACCCACTCTCTCCGAACGGTGAGTAGCTTCCCTCCAAGGAAGTGAACATCGGGATACATCGTTGTCTTCGCGTCTTTCGGTTATCCCTACTCTTTCACCTTATTACTTGTACTGCCGTATTATTTGCCCCTCACTTGCTTTAGTATATTGTGCTTATTGTTTATCTTTTCACAACTTGGTAATCCTTGCAATTGTTAGGCTCACCTTTATCTTCCACATCATTGCCTAAAATTGTTAAGTAGTGTTAAAATTTGTAATAAAACCTATTCACCCCCTCCTCTAGGTCTATCTCGATCCTTTCAAAGACAGAACCCCTTTCACGATCTCGTCTCTGTTCCGCCGCTGCTTCCAAGATCGGGAGCGCCAGCAGACCTCTTCCCGCCACCCTGCCGGAGGGAGGATTGACCTCCGGGAGCTTCCCCTCCACCATGGACGCTTCCCGGATGTGTCGTGAGTAGTTTTCCTTGGACCATGGGTCCGTGTTCAGTAGCTATGTGATGTTCTCCTCCCCTCTTTGTTCTTCATGGTTTAGACCTCGTGAGCTGCCCTACATGATCGAGGCACATATGTAATTTTCTGTTGTTGCTATGCTGAGTTTGCTGGGATCTGATGGATTATGAGACTATGTTAATATTGTGATTGAGTAATATATTTGGTTCTTATTTTTTATATTTTTGTTCCTAAGTAATTCTTGCATGTTCTTCGTTGTTGTTTATTGCTTTGGCCAAGTAGTAGACAGTGACTCCAGGAGGGAACGTTATGCTCGATTGTGGATTCATGCCCCCTGATGACACGCTTGAGTGACAGAAACATGAGTCTAGGGGATGTGTTGTCGCCACAAGGGGGAAACAACGGTGCTTGTAACCGCGGTTGCAAGGATTGATTACTTTACGCAAAGTGATTTTTAATGCAGTGGTCTGTTGCTTTGGGTTTACACTTGGGATGGGGCTCGCAACTTAATACCAGCGAGATGTTTTGGATAGATATCAAGGTGGATGATTAGTAGTAGATGCAGTTGGATTTCGGTCTACTTATTTTGGCGTACCGCCCATGCTTTTGAGCCTCGTCCTTTCTTTGTAGCATAGTTAGCATTGCAGTGTGTTTTTAATCTTGTCAATTTCCCAGCTGTAATTTGGTTACCTCACATAGCAGTTTTATCATATTTTGGGAGAGAGACATCACTAGTGAACATCACGGGACCCCGGTCCATATTCTCATCATTGTTTACAAGCTCTTTTATTTTCCTGCTTTTACTTTCTAGTTGCTATCACCATTATCATTATTATTTGTTGCATTGATCCTTTGTGAACAGCAAGGCTGGAGAGATTGACAACCTCTCTGTACTCGTTGGGAAGCAAAGTTATTTGTGTTGTGTGCAGGTCCACGTCAGTTGCGCTGCTGACACCTACTTAGCATCTCCGGAGTCATACTGGAGACAAACCTTGGTATCTTCACCAAGGGAAAAATTTCGCTATCCTACATCTCACCTTCCACTTGGGGTAACCAACGAGGAGAGAGTATCATATACTTCCACATCACAAGTGAACCCACGACAACCTCTTCTCAAACAGAAAAATGAATCAACCTCTTCTAGTTCTAATGCATATGATGTTATATCTAAAGGAATTACTTCTAGTTGTTCTATTAATTTCACTAACTCTTGTCTTAACCATGTTACACTTGAGTAAGAAAATGCTTTATTGAAATGAATCATTGAGAAAGGGGTCTACAAAAGTCTTGATGGAAGTAAGCAATTTTATCAAATTGTGCGCGAGCAAGGTCGACGTCGTTGCAATCAAGTTGTTGGTTTCGAACAAAATTTCAATGCCAATCGATAAGAATGATACGAAGGGTAATATCCCAAGACAAAGTATGTTCCTGAAGAGGATAAGTATTATCCATACTACTCATGCAAACACAACTTAAGATTGATCTTCCCCCATAGGACCACAAGCTAAAGGAGAAGGTGCCCCCAAGTTAAAATGAGCAATAAATTGACTCGTATGAAAACCCTTCTCAAACCAAGATCAAGTGGGTCTCCAAAAGTACTTGGAGGTCCGCTTCTTCAAGTTATACCTCAATTCTGAAGATCCCCACCAACTTGATGTGGATCCCCAAGGTGAAGAACTTTTGAGATCTTGAGGGTGACTCCGCCAATGAGTCTAAAAATCATGTTAATTCATGAAAAGGAATTAATGCAACCACTTGCATATCATGCACTAGTTCATGGAGTGAAAATCTCTTGGTTGGTAAGGTATAGGGAGAAGGTAACCCAATGCGTCCATAGACATCACCTTGTGTATGCTATCATTTCATATCTATTGGATATCCTTGTTGTACCCTTGTTTTACTAATCCATGTACGAATTGCAAGGGCTTCAAATACAAAGGATTTCTCCCAACTCTTGATAATCACCACAAGTCATCATAAACAATGATCATTCACAACAAGTGTAACTACATAAATTCATCAACCACAAATTCAATGTATTTCATCCCTCTTGAGTAAGGATATCATTTTATGGGGAGTCTTAATGAAAGAATTGCGCTTAGGCAACTCTAAGAATGTGAAAAGATTAATGCTTAATCGAGGAAGGTAACCCTTTTTGAGCTTAACGAAGAGTATGAATCAACGTTTTATTAGACCACAATGTTGAAAGTGCAATCATGCCCTTAATTATATTTTGATGTAGATGACAATATGCACGTAGGGGAATAATCATGTTTATCAAGTATATGACAGTTTTTAGCGCCTGAGAAAACATATTTTTGTGTGGATCATAGACTCATGTGATTAGATAAATCTCAAGAATGAAGAAACAAAGTTATATAGCATAAGATTTTTGTTTTGTTCTTGAGTATAGGGATCCTGCACTATTAAGAGGGGATTAGTGGGTTCATGAAAGATTTTCTCAAACATCATTCATGGCGGCAATACACATCATTACAATCATATACATGTGACATGCATAATACATACAAAGGATCCCTAGAATAATTCTTCACAAATACACACTTATATGCCTACTCATAGAAATTGTGTATGTTCACTATAACCACATGTTCGATATCTACCGGTCACTCATCTGTCACCAGATGTTTGGCACACACAGGAAATCCAACAACCCTATACAATACACATTACAATAATAATACCAGACTTCTCATACATACCGAATGTCCTGTGCTCTTTGAGCCACCGGATGTCGGTACCCGAAAATCTAGTATTCCTCACAGAACACATGACACTGAATATTAGCAAAATTATAGTCCCTACTAGATGGCCCATTCTCATTAACCTGTTAATTGTTTCACTATGACTTGCTTCATCCAACAGGTGTGCAGTGGAACCACTAGATGTTCGACCCTCGTTGAGCCACCGGATTTACGGAATATACATGATATCTGGTATTTACACAACATTATCACCCTCAACGAACACATTTATTGATTCTCGATATATACCCCTCAACCACTTAGAGTTACGATTAACCACTTAATTTTAAACACAAGGGAATGCTAGAGTCCTTCATGTCGCTCTCTCACTCACAAAATCTTCAATCCTGGAGATATTCATGAGATTTCTTGAGAGATCTTCCACCAAATGATAGATCCACTCCTTCCCCATATTTTGACCAAAGAAAATCGTGATTTGAGCATTTCTTGAGCTTTTCTCCAATGATCTAGTTACTCTTTGATGTTGGATACTCTGTGAAGTCGGACCCGTGGAAATGAACTCACTGCGGTGATACGTAGTGTACTCCATACCGTCAAATATGACGATCCATCCTGGAGCTAAAGGCTCGACCTGGCCGAGTTGGCAACGAAGGTGATGCCACTTAAGATGATCAACTACCCCAACAAAAAGAGCACACCAAGGATGATCTGAGGATTAATTTGAATACCCATCAAAATGCAGTGATCACTGATACGTCCAAAATGCATCACTACTTATATAGTAATTCTTTCCTATTCGTTGATATATTTCATGTTATGATGCTATTCTTATGTTGTTTTGGCTTGTTTTACACAGTTTGCAACTTTCCGATGCCGAAGCAGCAGACGCAGGATTCAGCGATGAAAAGTGGACGTTGAGTTACTGAAACAGAATACCTCCAAATTACCTGAAAATCGACGGAGGTCATTTTCCAGAAGAATGACGGGGACACGCAAAACAGAGACCAAAGGGGCCTACCAGGAGCCCAGGCGCCCCCTGACCAGCCCCACCCCGGGCCGCGCTGGGTGGCCGCCTGGACCCCTGGGGCCACCCCAGGATCCACCCTCTGGCCTATTTATACCTCGTCATCCGAAAACCCTAAAAATGGAGGAGTTTCGCGAGATCCGCCGCCGCTCCGTGGCGGAAACCAACAGAGGATAAAAGACATCTCCGGCGGGCAGATTCCACCGGGGAGAACACCTCCCGCAAGGGGAGATCATCGCCATCGTCATCACCATCGTCATGGGCATCATCGACATCATCATCAACATCATCCCCAACATCAGCACCATCTCCGCCACCATCCAATCTCATCTCACAAGTTCAACTTGTGTTGTAATCCGTACTATCTATCATCTCTACTCTACCGGTGTTGATTGCTACCGTGTGATGAATGCTATTGAGTTTTGTTGGAGAAATATAATTGTGTCCGGATTGTTTATCATCTTTTTATCTCCACTAATCATGATCTCTTTTATGTCTTGTGAGTAGTTACTTTAGTTTTTGAATACATGGGACAAGTCTAGTTGTTAGTAGTCATATGATGTTGAAGTAATATGTGTTGTTTGATATTTAAGTTGTGTTGTTTGATATTTAAGTTGTGTTGTTATTTTCCTAGTGGTGTTGTGTGAGTCGAACACTCAACACTTCGCCTTATTAAGGACCTACGGGAATGCATTGTGTATAAAGAATGCTTACGATGGGTTGCCGGAGTGACAGAAACCTGAACCCCAGTTTGCACGCTTTTGCACAAGGGAACAATGGATCATCGATTGTATTGCTATGGTAGGCTTTTGCCTTAATTACTATCTTGTATTTGCGGATGCTTGCAAGATGTTTAATCATAAGAGTGCACTTATCTTAGTCTAGAAGGTGTAGTAGCATAGATCCACCCACTCAACACTTATCAACTCAGCGCATAGTACCGATGCGGAATATGGCGAAAGCACGTGACTATTTCTCCCATGTGTCCTCAAGAACGCTTTAGCCTATATAATTTCAGTTGCTAGGCCTATCCTTTTCTCATAAGGATTGGGCCACTTGTCGCTCCTCAGTGCCTACTTTGCTCGCTTTTACCTTTTTTTTGCTTATATCGAAAGCCCCTAAAAAGTTATATTTTAGTTCCTGCCGCCATTTCTTTACCAAAGTCACTTACCAATACCTTCTGCTCCTCGTTGGGTTCGACACTCTTATTTATCGAAAACGCTACAAACGAACCCCTACAGTCGAGGGTCATCAATCATCCACCATGATCTGCATAGGTCGGCGCTATCGAAGTTGATTCTGACAGACCCGTCGGCAAAATATCGCAAGCTAGATTCTCTTATGTCGATGATGATTGGAGAGCATACTTCACCCAAGTTCTGGATCTCCTTGAATATAAAATCGTACTTCCTACTTGTGCTTTATTGCGATTGGGTGTGTACAAAGTATAAAGTACCGAGAGATTGTTAGTTATCTTTGACGAGCCTGACCCCCTAAGCTTATATAGTGAATGTGCATCGGTGGCTCCTAGTGTTACATGAATTCTAGTCGACTACATACGAGAAGGTGTGATCCCCACGATCCCGTCAACTTATCTTTTACTTCAAATGTTCTATTTTTTTATCCATCACAAACAATCTAAAATGATCCAAAAAATGCAATAAATAGTTCACGTTCCGACCTATAAGACCGAAACCAAGCGTGTTGAGACGCCCTGTACACGACACGGTGAATCTAGAGTCATAGTTCTAGGCCGTATTGAAACTGATCCAAAATATTTGCAACATTAGGGCATATCCAACGCCGAACCCCTAAAACGGATATCACAAATGTTCGTGGACCAATCAACGAGTACTGATGCGGGAGCCGGCCATCCAACCCTAGCCACAAATGTTCGCCCCTAATTTTTTTAATCGACAACACTCAAAATAATTATAAAAAATAGCACAATTTGTCCATAAATAGCATAGTTCATCCATAAATATCATAATTCGACCAATATGAGGTCATCGAATTCAATTAACATGAAGATCTCCTTAGAATGGATATAAGTCGTCCGACAAAAGTCTCTCCCATAGCTTAAGTCAACAGTGCATCAATGTAAACGATATGTCCTCTTTTATTTGATAAATCACGACATCACGTCCAAGGATCTTCATAGTTGGGGCTCCTGGTGGCATCATACGATTCACTTAACTAACCGCACAACGGTACTTGTGGACGGAGTCATAGATAGCGTGTCACCAATGAGCTAGCGACTTGGCATTGCGGTTATGGATCACATGCCAAGTGTAAAGAGTAGTATTTGTTGCGCTTTTGCTCATGAAACCAAGACTAGAAGGTTTCTTCAGAAGCTTCTACCCGTTTGCTTCATGCATAGGAAGTTCGCAAACATGGACAACCAAGTATCGCACAACAACTTATCCTTAATCCCAGAGTACGTTGCCATCGTGGTCTAAAATAAACACTGGGACGGTAAAAACAAATTTAATAGCATTTGACCGAACACCTGTCGGGTATGGTATCCATCATGGACGGTGACGACAAGGAAGCTTGGTGTACCTCACCGCGGATGGATCTAAGGTGGGCGGTGACGCAAAAGTAGGCGGTAGGCATGCCCCTGAATGCTGCAGAGGACCAACAATGCTGGTAGGCGGTAATTAAGAAATTACAACGACAGTAAGACGAGAAGGATGCGGATGCAGAGTAACGAGGGGGAAGCAATATGGAGTGAGGAAAAAACTAAGCAAGAGAGGGATTTGAATGGATCCGGGGTGTCGAAATCCTTCGTGTCTGGTGTCCGGTCTTCCACAAAACCCTCTAAGTTTGGATCAGATTTGCGGAAAAATGGACAGACGAACCGTTGCGACGATGGATACATAACCGCGTTGGATGATAAAACCGATTCGGATACCTCTTGTTCGAACGGATACGAAAGATTTAAAGATCAGCGTTGAAGACGACATTAGTAGTGGCCGTATTTCTTTTTGTTTAATATAGAAAAAGTATCTCCATCGTGAAGCGCACATACATGAAAATGGAACAGAAAAAATAAAGAAGGTCAAACAAAACATGCAGTACAGAGCAACGTGAGCTCCATATGCAACAGTCAGTGTGCTGCCCGTCAGCCCCCATCCATGATCGGATCAAGAGATCCCGCTTTTATTATTCCCAGGAACTGAAGAACCGCAGGATTCTTGAGACATGCATGCAACGTCGCGTTTAGAAAATGCGATTTGCCACAGAAGACAGAATCAAGAGAATAGTGGTTACTATTTATATAAACATCACTCAGTAATTAACACACGCATGAACGCTCGGACGATCGATCATCGCACCCACACACACACATCTATCTGTCCGCCGCGACCGAGCATTTGATTTACTCGATCGCGGTGAAAAAAGAAGAAAAAAAACCAGAGCAAAATCGTAAGAACGGAGGAGAGGAGGTACATTTTGTCGCCGGAATCGAGAGCGGAGGGCCATGGAGGATGGGTTCGAGGAGACGTCAGCTAATTTCTTCTCCTTGTCATGGACGCGGCGGTGCCCTCGAAGAGCTCCTCTATGATGGACTCCAGGTCGTCGGCGCTCAACTTGACGTACTTCTCCGTCTGCCTCCCGGCGGTGAAGTGCTGCGCGAAGCGGCCCAGGAAGGACCGGTACGCCGGCACGACCACGGCGGCGATGGACACCCGGAGCTCCGACTGCAGCTGCTCGTCGCTCACCACCCACGCGCCCTGCGTCCGCTGGATCTCGTCCATGGCCGCGTTGAACTGCTTGAACCGCTCCTTGAGCACCGGCTTCTGCACGTGCCCCTTCACCGTGATCACACCGTCGTCCCGGAGCACGTTCAGCACCCGCCCCCACGTCTCCCGCTGGTAGTTCTTGTGGTACTGCCGGAGGTCCGTCGACCGCTTCCTCGCCCACGCCTCCCCCACCACCGCGTTGATCTCCGGCGACCCCCGGATCTTCTGCAGCATGTACCGCCCGTTGTTCATCAGGAAGATGCTGCTCAGCGCCAGGTCCTTGTACAGCTTCGACTTGGACTCCAGGTTCCCGTGCAGCAGCTCCATCACCTCCATCAGCTGCGCCACGAACGGGTTGCTGCTCTCGCCCTCGTGCCCCGGCGCGTCGTCCTCGTCCGGCCGGTGGAACTCCCGGAACACCTGCTCCAGCGTGTTCTTGTACTCGCACGCGTACTTGAGGTAGTTCATCAGGTACCGCGTCAGCGGGTGCACCGCGCCGCCCGGCACCGGCTGCTTCCCGGCGTCGGCGCGGATGGAGCTCTCCAGGTCGCAGAAGATGGCCGCGGCCGACTCGCCTAGGCGGGACCGCACGGAGGCGAGCTCGACCTTCAGGTCGGCCAGCGCTTCGGCGCCATTCGTATTCTCGCCTCCCTCGGCGTTGTTGGCGGAGATGAAGGCGTCCACGATTGGGGCTCCGTCGCGGATGGCCTCGTACATGTCGAGCACCTTGAAGAGCTTCTCGGCGGCACGCTTACTCATAGCCACGGCCTCCGTGAAGTTCAGCATCTGGAGCATAGCGCAGCGCGCCAGGTCCGCGAAGATGTCGCGGCCAAGGCCGGCATTGCCGCCGGCGAAGACACGGACGCAGAGGTCGTGCTCGGCGGAGAGGCCGACGTTGACGATGTGGCGGAACGTCTTGATCCATGTCCCGATCTCCGACTCGAGCCCCTCCCATGCCATCTTCACCACTTCGTCAATGCTCGCCTTGTCGTACCCGAGGCTTTGCATGGAGGCGTCCAGCGCGTTCCTGCGCGCCACCAGGAACACCTGGGTGCACTCCGTCTCGTAGCCGGCGGTGATCATGATCTCGGCCATGGTGCGAAGACGATCCACAGTCTCCGCGGGTAACGGCTGGGAGGCGTCCTCGGCTGCGCCGCCGCTGCGGGGCTCGGCGGAAGGTAAGACGCACCGATCTGGGTCACTGCCGTGGCTGAAGGAGGGCGGGCGCCTCATGGACATGGACTTGGCGGTGGCGCTGCCGGGGCAGGGTTCGCTGGCGTTGGACGTTTTGGCGAGGCGGGGGTCCTCGAGCAACGCGTGGAACTCGTCCTCGAGGAACGTCATGGCGCGGTGGAGTACGCCGGTGACGCGGTGCACGCCGATGGTGTACCTGACCGCCCCCTCCGTGCCATTGCCGCCGCCAGACGAGGTGAGCGCGGATGCGAGCGTGACGATCTGCTTGATGGCGGCGAGGAGAGGCGGCTGCTCGCCGTCCCCCGCCAGCGCCCACTTTTCCTCATCGCCCTCCGACTGCGCAATCTCCACCTCGACGGCCGAGGCGAACCTGTCGAGCGTCACCTCCGAGATGGTGAGCGGCGCGTCCCCGTCCCGGCTTGCGAGGAAGGCGTCGACCTCCGCCGACAGCTCGGCGAGGTCCGGCTCCTCGTGCGGCGGCGGCGGCGGCGTCTCGCCGGCACCGGAGCCGTCCTCGGGGCCGCGCGCCTTGGCATCCTTGTCGGCGGCGGCGTCCTCGGCGTCCTTCTTCGCGCGGTCGATGTGCTCGTTTATCTTGATGGCGCCGAGGGAGAGGTTGCGGCCGAGCTTCTCCTCGCGGATGGTGGCCTGGGAGAAGCTGCTCGACTTCTGTGTCAGCACGGCGATGGGTATCGGTATCCTCTCCATTTCTGGCGGCGAGCAGCAACGGAAGCCGAGCTCCGAGCAATGGCGCGCGAAACGCTTCGATCGTTGTTTGGGCGTGTAATGGATCGCGAGGCATGCAATGGTGGAGAGAGAATGAGAAGGGAGGGGATAGGGAACGGACGAGGTGTTAGGGGTGGCCCGAAGTTGAGGGACGCATGTTTTGAAAGAGTCTTCCTCTCGATCTTGTTTTAGCCTATGCACAGTTTGCTAAAGAAAGCAGAGGCGTTGGTTAATTGTTTCTCGTTGCTTATTTTTTTACTTGCATAAAAGGCATCGGCGGTTACTCAGCTTGCGACCAAAGCTCACAGCGAATCAACCGATTGAGATGTTTAGAGCATTTCCAGCCGCGCCCCTAAGAGGCACCTAAGTCGACGCTATTTACACCGAATAGACGAAATATATTCAGTCGCGTCTTTAAGGGCCCAAATAGCGTTGGATCAGGCCGATTTTGAGAACGGCGATTCCAAACCGACCCGACGCGTTAGGGGCTCTTGGGTGCGTCGGACGAAGCGAAAAGAGCCGGCTGGCCCACTGGCAGAGCAAACCGTCTAAAAATGGACCGCCTCTCCCCCACTACCATTGTCGCCGCCGATGTCGTGCCGCCGCAAGGTAGCCGTTACGCCGCTGCTCCACCCCAGCGCCCCCTTTCAAGCTTGCCTAGTACAACGGCGGTTGGCCGGCGCGTCGCGACCAGCCGAGACCATCGGCGGCTGGCCGCGACCACCCCGAGCTCCAGGTGTTCGGCGAATTGCCGCGCCGAGATGGACTCCGACGACGAGGCGCTCGTCGCCGCGCTGATGGAGGAGGAAGACGCCGTCGGCGGCGACCAGGACGACGAGCACCTCATGATGCTCGCCGCCTTGGCCGACCTGTTCGGCGCCAACACGGCGCCGCAGCGGGGCGGCTCCAAGATGGGCCGCCGGAAGGCAAAGGAGAGGCGTCGTTCGGAGGGCTACTACTTGCTCTACTCCGACTACTTTGCCGATGTTCCCCTGCACGGCGAGAATATATTCCGGCGTCGGTACCGCATGGGCCGAAAGTTCTCTCTTCGCATTGTGAATTCACTCCGAAAGTACGATAACTACTTCGTTTGCAAGAAAGATTGCACCGACACAGTTGGATTCTCCTCACTTCAGAAGTGCACAACGGCCATGAGGATGCTTGCATACGGAGCTCCTGGTGATCAATAGGAAGACTATGCACGCATGGCCGAGTCCACCGCCCTTGAGTGTATGTACAAGTTTTGCAGAGCAGTGGTGGGATGCTTTAGAGGACAGTACTTGCGAGCACCCAATGCAGAAGACAGTGCTCGAATCCTAGCAGAGAATGAAGCAAGAGGATTTCCTGGGATGCTTGGAAGCATCGATTGCATGCATTGGGAATGGAAGAACTGTCCATTTTCTTGGCAGGGGATGTACAAGGGAGCAAAAGTTCACTGCAGTGTGGTACTTGAGGCAGATGCTACACATGATCTCTGGATTTAGCACTCCTTCTTTGGCATGCCAAGAACACACAATGACATCAATGTCCTGCAGTGCTCAAATGTCTTTGCCAGGCTTGTCGAAGGTCATGCTCCTCCGGTGAACTTCGAGGTCAATGGGAACCAGTACAACAAGGGATACTATCTAGCAGATGGCATCTAACCAAGATGGCATGTATTTGTGAAGACTATCTCAAACCTTGTGCCAGGAGGGAAGTACGCCCACTTTGCCAAGTGCCAGGAGGCGTGAAGGAAGGATGTCGAGCGGGCATTTGGGGTGCTCCAATCTCGATTTGTCGTTGTCCGGTACCCCGCTCGGACTTGGTCGAAAGATCAAATGTGGGAGGTGATGAATTGTCGTGTCATTTTGCACAACATGATCATTGAGAGCGAGAAAGAGGATACAATGTATGACTCTGAACCATATCTCAACCAGGGGCCTCTTGCTGTTGTTGATCATCAGATACCACCAGATTGGACAACCTATCTCAACATGCGCGAGGAGATTCGAGACCCGCACGTGCATCGTCAACTGCAGGAAGATCTAGTGGATCATCTATGGATGCGCAAAGGCAATGCCTAGTTTGATTTGTATTTGTATTTGTGCCGAACTATATGTTTGTATTGCACGATGTGCGCCGAATTGCGCCGAACTGTGCCGATATTTTATGTTTTCGTGTTGAATTTGTGCCGAACTGCGCCGATATTTCATGTTTTCGTGTTGAATTTGCGTTCGAAAGATCAATTTGCGCCATTTTTGGGTCGAATCTGGACCGAATCTGCACCGGCACCATCCGACTTGGGGGCTGCCTTGGTGCCGCGGCTGGGGGCCAGCCGGTTTCGCCGCCCGAGCGCCCCCCAAGCGGCGCTAAAATAGCGCCGAAGACCGGCTTGGGGGGCAAACGGCTGGAGATGCTCTTAGTCTGGTCACATAGAGTAACTTACACTGGTCATAGAGTAACTTACACTGGTCATAATGGAGAGTAATTTATACTAATAATATACACGTATTATGATTCTATGTTACTATTTTTATAGTGGGTAGTAACGTATGGTGTCATACAAGACCTTATTTATTATCCTATGGACTCATTTTGCTTTGGTATGTGTGATGTTACAATAACTAGCTAAGTTACCACAAGTATCTCTTTTCTTATTAACTACATGCCACATAAACAAATATGTCTTGAAATGTGTGATGTTACTACCTAATTTACTCCCCTAGGTTGGTCACAGTGAGAATGAGAAGTAACTTACATTAGTAACTCCATAGTGGGTAGTAATAACATGTATATGGTGTCATGCTAGATTTAATTTATTAGGTTATAGACTCATTTTAGTTTGGTATATGTGATGTTACAGTAACTAGCTAAGTTATCACAAACACTTTTTTCTCATTAACTACATACCACATTAGTAAACTTATCTTGAAATATGTGATGTTACTACCTAAGTTACCCCATGCATTGTGGCTAGCCTTAGAGCAAGTACAATAGAGCTGAGTCAGCAGGCTATAAGAAATAAAGTAATATATTTTTGCTTAGTTGGATGAGAGAGAAGAGAGAAAATGTAAGCGGACTCTTCAGCTCTAGCACGTGCTCCTAGTTACTTTGTAAGAGTGAAAGGTTGACCATATGATAAAAGTAGTACACTCTTCTAGCTAACTATTGTACTCCCTTCGTTTTTATTTAGTCTGCATATTAGCATTAGTCAAAGTCAAGCATTGTAAACTTTGACAAAAAATATAAAGAAATATATTAACATATGAAATAATAAATCAATGTCATTATATTTATTATTGAATGTACTTTAACATCATATGGATTTGTTATAGTAAATGTTCATATATTTTTCTATAAATGTGGTCAAACTTTACAAAGTTTGACTTTAGTCAACTCTAATATGCAGAGTAAATAAAAACGGAGGGAGTACATTTTAGCTATAAGAGAAACTCTAACGGGGCATGTACCCATGGCAGACCCTTATAATAACCGCAAGTTTAAGGGTCCACAGCGGAAAAACGGCCAGAACAATGCCCTTAAACGCCGTCGTCCCGTAAAAAATTTGAAGGGGCGCGGCAAATCGCCCCGCTTGACCCGAGCGCGCCCCGTATCCGCTGAAAACGGTTAGTGCGACGGACATTTCACTCGCGCGCTCTCTCCTTCCCCTTTCCCCTCCCGGTTGTCACCTGCACCGCTGTTGCGCCACCGCCGATTCCGACACAGTTTCGCTGCCCCAAGACGGAAACGAGTCGCCTGACGCCAGACCCACCGCCCCGACGACCTCTTAGCCGGAAGGGAAGCGCCTCCCGCACCGTATTCGCCGCCGCCAAGTCCTAGCCGGAAGGGAAGCGACGCCCGCAAGATTCGTCATCGTCGCCTTTGCCAAGCTCCCTCCCGCCGGTGAGTTCTTTAGCAAGTTCTTTCCACACCGCCTCGGCTTTGCCAAGATCCCCTCCCGCCGGTGAGGTCATAATTTGTTGTGGCTTTGTAGATGGATTTGACCCCGTGCGATCAATTTTTGCTCGAGGATTCATCCTTGTCCGACGACTTGGATATGGAGACGCTCCTCGAGAGGCACCGGCAACAAATAGTGGTGGTGGTTCTCACCTTGCACGAACTAGAAGAGCGGAAAAAGAAGAAACAGCGTGGTTCCACGGCCGGCCGGCTTTGCATCCCTCGCAACCGCATCCTCAGAAACGATATGTTGATGATAGAATACTTCTCGCAGATACCGACATACCCGCCGCATCTCTTCCGACGAAGGTACCGTATGCGTCGATCTCTCTTCGTAAAGATTGTAGAAGCATGTGAGGCCAATTCACGATATTTTACCCAACGGAGAGATGCCACCAACTTGCTTGGATTTTCACTGTACCAAAAAATCTTCGAAGCAATGAGAGCCATTGCGTATGGAGTTCCGACAGACTATACCGATGAGTATCTTCGCATTGGCGAAGATACTACAATGGATTCGGTGCGGAGGTTTGCAAAAGTGATGATCCGTGTCTTGGGCGTCGTTTATCTTCGGGCACCCAATGAAGAAGATACGGTGAGGTTGATGGCAACAAATTAGAAACGAGGTTGGCCGGGTATGCTAGGAAGCCTTGATTGTATGCATTGGACTTGGAAAAATTGTCCAAAGGCATCAGAGGATTTATGGATTTGGCATTGCTTTTTTGGTTTGTCGGGTGCCCTCAATGACATAAATGTATTGCAAAGGTCACATTTGTTTGCTAGGCTTGCTAATGGTGATGCTTCAGCTTGCAACTACATAGTGAATGGGCATGCATACACAAAAGGGTACTATCTTTGTGGTGGTATTTACCCTTCTTGGTCTACATTTGTGAAAACCATCTCAAATCCTATCAATAGGAAGCAAGCTTTATTTTCCAAGGCACAAGAAGGGCGCCGAAAGAATATTGGAAGAGCCTTCGGTGTTTTGCAAGCTAGGTTTTCCATTGTTCATGGTCCTGCTCGGTTTTGGGACAAGAAAACCCTCCAAAACATAATGACATGTTGTGTCATTCTTCACAACATGATCATTGAAGATGAGAGAGACTTGGATTTTAGACTCGTGTAACACCCTCAGTTCCTGTAACAGTAATCATCATCACTATTGACCATCATTGTTTGTTAATCACTGTTATCCCCTGTCCCTAATCAAACTTTGCTTCTGCTCTTTTCAAACCATGCTGGTTGGTAATCAAAACCCTAATCCCAATGCATCTCCCTCATCATGAAACTTGACCCTAGTTGAAACTACTTTGAATGAAAATTAAAAACAAATGTGCTCAAATAAAGTTGTTCCAAAAATCATGAAACTATTTTTGTAAATTGCCTAAAATCATTATAACCATGTTGGACCAACTTTGGTAATTTTTGAAGTTACAGAAAATTCCAAACAATTCAAACAGTAGGTTAAAACCCTTACTTTGGGCATTTAATATTTAAAATAAATATCTAATGAATTTCTTTTGCTGCAAAAACTTTTGTGGCACCTCAGTAATATGTAAACCTAATTTACAAACACCAATTATATTTTACAAAAATGCTAGGGTTAATAAATCAATTACAGAAAAGAATTTGAGCAAACAGAAAACAAAACAAAATAAAACAGGGGCTTAAAGCTCGCCTGGGGCGAGGCCCACCTCAGCCAGCCCACCCCGGCCCGTCTTCCACCTCCCACCTGCCCCCATCACGTCGGCCACCTGCTCCACGCCGTGGCGCAGCCGTGGCCATGGACGCCGCTGGAGCCCTCCCCTCCCTCACCTGCTCCCTACGACCGGGGAGGCGATAAGCACGCCCCCACCCACTCCCTGGACACGCCCCCCGCCCCATTCCCCTCCTCCTCCTCTCGCCATCGTCGGGGAAATATTACCCGAGCGCCGCCGTCGCCGTTGCCGTGGCCGCACGCGGCCAACGGCCACTACCGCCTACGCTACCGTGTCCAGCCTCTGCACCGTCGTCGTCTTCATCAAGTCCCGCAAGGAATCGAGCCGGGAGCCCTCCCTCGTCTCGCCCTCGTCTTCGTCCCCCGCTCCGGCCGCCGTGATCCCGTCGTTGATTCCGGCCTTGTCGCGCCTCCTTCAAGCTTGCTGCCCTCCCCTACGCCTTCGTCGTGAGCTCCTCTACCCCCTCCTAGTTTTCCCGTGGCCTCCCATTCGCCGTAGCCTCCCGCGCCATTGGAGCCGAGCACGTCTCCGCCGAGGAAGGACGTGCGCTCGCTCCAGTGAGCTTCAGCTCACGCCGCCTGCACCACGGTGTTCCTGGTAGAGCATAGGTTCGGTTGTGATGAGTTGCGCGCTAGATTTCACCCCGTACCCCCGACTTCCATTTGAACCGAGCGCTCCCTCCGCCATTGTCGACGGCGAGCTTCACTCCGGCCACCCCCGACGTCGCCACCGCCTGGAATCGACGCAGCGCTGCCTTCCAGTTCGAATGCACCAAACCCCGTGGCGAACGGTGCCCCTTAGCCCATTTCCGACGCCCTCCCGTGGCCTCCGTCGTGCTGGGCACGCTGGCGTCTCGCCGCCGGTGCCCCCCTGACGTGGCACACCTGGGGGCACCCCTGGGTCACTGCCAGTGGGCCCCTTGGTCCTAGTTGACTGGGTTGACCAGTCAACTGTGCTGACTGGGCAACCCCAGTCACTGACAGGTGGGTCCCCTCTAATTAATTAACTTAATGTTTTAGGTTAACCTAATAATTAAAATTGAGTCACTGACAGGTGGGTCCAGAGGCATTTTCTGATTTAATTAAATGTTTTATAAATAACAGAGGCTGACATGTGGGTCCCACATGTTAGCACTTTTCTGGATAATGTTTTGGATAATGTTCTGGATAATGTTGAATAAATAATAAAAGAAAATCCAGAAAATCATTTAAATTGATTTAAACTTGGAAATTCAATAACTTTTAAACCGTAACTCGGATTCAAAAACTTTATACATGAAAATTGATCAGAAAAATATAATGAATACAAATACGCTATCCGTATGTCTACCACACCCCTCTAACACAACGAACATCGAACATTCCCCCTCCGGACCGACTGTCCGATAAATTGTCCGGTACTGTTAGAGTGCCCGGATGAATTTATTCCGAACACGAATGTTTCTCGGAATAGATCAACTAGCACGGATACACCCCCCTTATGTTGTTCCGGTAACCACGACACCTCCGGCTTGATCCTTCCCCCTCCGGACACCCTGTCCGGTAAACACCCGGAGCCGGTAGTTCATCCCCAGATGAATTCCCGCTCCGAGCATATTGCATTGCAATGCGTTAGAACACCGTTAACATTTCATCTATCATGTCATGCATCTGTTTGTATATGCTTGCTGTGTATTTACTGTTTCTTCCCCCCTTAATCTCCGGTAGACCCCGCTGCTGCCGTCGACTACACCGCTGCTGAGTACGACTACGTCGACGACGACCCTACTACTACCGTCGAGCTTGCAGGCAAGCAGAGCCATTCTCTTCCCCAGATATCGCCTATCTTTCCGTACATTTCTTGCACTAGGCATTGTTACTGCTGCTGCTACGATTACAATCCTATTCAATTGCATAGCCTGATTTTGTCGCCCCTTGATGTGCCTTCCTTTATCCTATGCTGCCTATTATTATTATGCATTATTCAGCAGTGAGCCCTGCGCATTGTTAGTTAGGATTAGATAGAGGGCCGTGATCACTCAGGGGAGTGAACGTGGATACAAATATTATAACTGCACAGGTACGGTACAAAGCAGACACCGCCAAAGGCCCCTATCTGGGTTATGCCTAGTCACCTCAAGTGTGAGCTATCAAGGAGTAATCCTTGTACTCCACTCGAGGCTGACTTTGTCTTGCCGCCATAGGGTCCTGTAAACGATTGTCCTTCAGGTAAGAAGTCGGGCGACCCAACGGTGCCCGCGAGAGGTATTGCGACGGGACGGCAGGGAGGGTACGACCAGTGTACCGGTGTGCTTGGCCCCTGATCGTTGGCCGCGAGAGTTACCAACCCCCGAAAGTCGAGTTCCTCCAGGAGCACACGCGAGACAAGGTAAGGAGACGGTTCACCTTGTTGGTAACCGCAGTGACTTGGTGGGACGACAGGGCAGGCACCGATGTACGGGTGTTCCTGGCTGCTGTCGTTGTCCGTAGGTCGGTTAAGTCGAGGCAACGATAACGGTTGTCACGCAGGTTAATTAAAATGCTAAATGGTTCAGTGAATGTCTTGAGTTGGCTATATGCCATGTACGCACTACCTACCCGTGGGAACTACGAGTTATGGGCTCCTCCGCTTCTTAGTGTCGTCCGAGGACTCTTCAGACGTCAGCAGTACTGCGGGCTGATTGCCGGGAAGTGGTGTTGTCTTATTTGCTCGCGCGGTGATGTCTTATTTGGATTTGCTTCAACTTCACCGGCCAACCACGCACCGTGCATGAGTACGTTCGGGTTGGGGTCCAAGGCCCGGCGTACTTAGGATTTAGACCGGCGGATGACCTCTCTGTTGAGTTTGAAAGATGGGCTATGAAGTGTCGGATAGCCTCGGTGGAGCGTTCCCTAACAAGGTTCCCGCCACCCTGGAGATCCGTGCGTGTAGCGTAACACAAGTGCACCCCTGCAGGGAAGATTAATCTATTCGAATAGCCGTGTCCACGGTAACATGACGCTTTATGCTGAAGCTGGATCTTACCACTAGAAACTATTATTAAACTGTATGGTTTCGGGTTCTCTTCCTCGCGGGGATGTCGAGGAGGTGGACTCGGAGGCATTGTTAATTATTACAACTTATTATTATACAATGCTGCAGCAACTTCTGCTGCATTGTTACTTTATGTTTTATATAAACTGTTGTCTGATTCTTACCTCATGCTGCAAGATATCGTCGGAAGATGCTAGTCTTCGATAGGCCTAGCTTCTTACCCTTGCTCTGAATTTCTGTCTTTCAGTCCACTATATACAGCCTCTTCTTTCCGTTGATACAATGCATAATGCTTAGTAGCGGACGTAAGACTCGCGGGTATACTAGATACTCACCTGCTTTATTTCCTTTACTGTTTTGCCTGATCGGCCGCTGCGGCCGACGTTGGAGCCCAGGAGCAGGAGTACCCCGAAGGCGCCTACTACGACGTCGAGTTCCCCGTTGACCAGGAGTAGTTCGGTGGATCCCAGGAAGGAGGCCTCGCCTTTTTGATCTGTATCTCTGATGTGATTTGTGTTAGCCTTCTTAAGGCAAAAACTTGACTAACTATGTCTGTACTCAGATATTATGGCTTGTATGACTTATGTATTCGGGTCCGCGTGACCCCCTCTATTGTAAAATATTTGTTTATCCTTTTGTGTTTAGTGTTGTGCTGTGATATTATCACCGTGGCACCCTAATCTCAGTCGTGTACCCTGTGTGTATGATTACTGTACACGGTCTGATTTTGGGGGCGTCACAACTCATCTACGACAATGTGCGTACTCGTGTGAAGCCGGATAGAAACCCTCACCGTATTCAAGCATTTCTTCAGACATACCGAGGAATAGAAGATAGCAACACACACACATAACTTCAGTAAGATCTTGTTGAGCATATTTGGTCTAGGCATGGGCAATAAATTTTTACATTTTATTTCATTTTTTTGTTATATTATTTTATTTGAAACAATTTTGTATTGTTTGATGCAAAACATTTTTGTAATAATTCGGACGATGTTTGTAACATTTATTTTACCAACATTTGTATCAGAATATGCTGAAATTCGTTTTTTAAGGTTCAGGATAAAGGTCCGGTTTGGCTTCGCGCGGAACGGCACCCGCAAACCGGACCCTTAGAAAGGAACCGGTTTGCGGGTGTCGTTGTTCCGCAACCGATTTCGGCCCTTATCGCGCGCTTTTCTCGACCTGTATCACACTTTTAAGGGTCCGCGGGATACGAGCCCCATTAGAGTTGCTCTAATATGAGCTATAAGATTACCTATAATCAACACTTGGCTCTATTATTAACCATGCTCTTAGGTGATAACATCACACATTATAAGAGAAATTTGCTTATGTGGCATCTATTTAATGAGGAGAAAAGTGTTTGTAGTAACTTAGCTAGTTACTGTAAGAGTACACAGACAATGCAAGATGAGTCTATAACCTAATAAATAAGGTCTTCCATGACGAGTGAGGATTTTTGGAGCTCGAGCTCTATGGCTCCCTTTTTTAAACAATGAGTCTATAACCTAATAAATAAGGATGTGAGGAGGTGTATGTGTGTAAAATTTCAAGTTGCAATACTTTGAAATGTGATTTACAAAAAAATCATGCTATGGAAGGATGAATAGTATCATGTGTTAAAAAACCCTAGATTTGTTTTATTGTACAACCCTCATTTTTTAGTTTTTGGTTTTGAAATTTTACACACTTGTCCATTTTGGCTTCATCTATCTCCATATTTTTTTCCAGAATTATTTAAAATGTAAAAATATGAAATTTCACGAATTGTTTGGATACGTTGATCTGAGTCGTTGTTTGATAGATCTGATGGCTTATGAAGGGCCACACCAGCGATCTTGTAGCATGTAGCATCGCGGACTTTGCTTCTTCAAATTAGTCTCTCAAACAATGGTAAAGTAGATGTTGATAAATTTATCATCTAGAAATAATGATAATGTGATGTAAGAAAAAAGTATTATCTCCGATCTATATTAATGGACTCAACTTTGTTTAGATTCGTGTGTATCTAGTTAAGTATTTAGACTAGATGCGTGTGTATCTAGACAAACTTAAGTCCATTAATATGAATCGGAGGGAGTAAAATAAATAAAAGGTGTATGTATTAGAGCATCATCACGTGTATAGATGCAACCTTCGAGAAATACCTCTTGACTCTCGGGTCTATATGGCATCCTATTTGGAAAAATAATTATGGAAAAGTAAGAAATTTGCAAAAGAATTTTGGAATAAACTTGATTTTTTTTGCACTAGCATATAAATTTTCTTGAAGAAAAAATCCCCTTGACTTCTGGAAAAAAAATCAAATCTTATTGCCTATATAAAGGGTACTGTTCACACGTATTTGATCTGAGATTTTGTTTTCTTGCCTTGAAGTTAACAAGATATTTTTCTTTTGTGATTTTTTTACATGTGCAATGCAAGTGGTTAAATTTATTTTAAAAATATTTTTATTTTTATTTATTTTTTCATGTTTTTTTTGCATATACACCCAAGAGCCAAATGTTCATATCCGACAACTGTAATATCTCTAGTCCACAAAGGATCAAACCCCTGGTTTGACGATTTGCTCTCTCAGTTGAAGGCGAATATTCTTTTAGTGGGAGAATGTGTTTCCGTCGAATGCACATGTGGTGACTTCGTTAAATCTTAAGACTCGTCGAATCAAGATCAGTCTCTCGGAGTTGTTCACAGGGTAAGGTATACGTGTGTGCGTTCATAGGGTTAAGTGTATGTACGTACTTGTGAGTATCTACATCCATATTATCTTCCTAAAAAGAACAAATGTTAATCGACAATTCTTCCACAAGGTTTAGAATAAAATAAAAGGGTAATCGTAGGGAGCGAACGTTCGTTCCCAGACATGACAAGAACGAACGTATTGTATGGCGATCGTTGTAGATACGAGTGACAACTACCAAGCGCGTGACAATCAAAGAAAAAAAAGCTACAACGAGTTGCCATGTACTATACGTTGTAGTTGCCATCCGCGTTTATATTGGTTGTCATATAAAAAAAGCAAGTATTTGCTCTAAATTGGCGTCCAGATAAACAGCAATTACATTAAAAAAAATCTTGTATATTACAAAACCTGTTACATATGCTCTCCGCCAATCTGGAGCGCACGCCGAGAGGCTGGACATTTCTGCCGCCAAGGGCAGGCAGACAAGCAGCATAGATGCAGACGTGCGACCAAAGGCAAGGCAGCCGTACATCTTTGTTTATGCAAACCCCGCGAGCCTCTAGCGCATATCTAACCAAGCATGCATCCATGCCATGGAGAAAGCTAGCTAGAGTTCACGTCATGAGGTGGCCGTTGCCTTGGGGATCAATGCCAGCCGCCAGGGCCGGCGAGCCGGAGGTGGAGGAGGAGCATGATCTGGCGGCGGGGCATCATCGCCACCTCCACGTCGAGCACAGCGACGTCGAGACGGAGTCGGCGTCTTCGGAGCACTGGCCGGCGCTGCCGGTGGAGGAGGCGGTTCACGTCGAGGATCCCGACGCATACCGGAGCTGCTGCAGCGAGTCGGCCTGCAGTAGCAGCAGCGGCGGCGAGGATGGCGACTATGCGGGAGACGCAGCTGGCGGAGAGAGGAGACCCGAGCGCAGACCGCCGAGGAGACATAGGAGGAGGCGGCGAAGCGGGCTGCCCGTGCGCACGTTCGTCGGCGCCGCCGCCGCGATGCTGCTCGTGCTTGTGGCAGTCGTCGCATCGTGGAGACGGCGGAAGCACCGGTCGGCGACGGGCAGCTGACGGATGACGCGCGTGCGTACGTGTCGCTCGGGTGTATTCTGCCCCGTATGCCATCCTCAAGCTAGCCAGTGGTATCTGTACGTGTACCGTATGCATGTGTACTTGCGTGTGTTCATTGTTTAGTTAGCTACTCTGTTGATATTTTGCCACGTTGTGCGCGCCTGCAATAGCCTTCTCCCTTGACACCATAAATGTTGAATTTTAAATGGGGATTTTAAAATTTCAGTCGAGTGATTCAAATTTTCAATCGATGATATATTCATGGGGTCGTGTGTAAACATTTATATACTTAAAAAAGCTTACGGGCTTGTTTGGTAGGAAAATTATAAGAACACAAAAAGCATATAATTGCAATGGCATGTCCACTTCAATTCTATAGGATTTTGCTTGCACCAAAGTTTGTTTGATTCTATCAAAGAAATTGTAGAAAGAGGTTGGAGTGAGGGCTCGTTTGATTCACGAAATTTCATAGGATTCTTGTAGGATTTTATCCCATATGATTTTTTTCCTACGTTACTCATTTGATTCATAGGAATTGTTCATATATGAATTTTTCCCATAGGAATTTTTGTACTATTTCCTATAGGAATCCTAACATTCACTCCAACCTCTTTTCACAATTCCTTTCATGGAATCAAACAAACTTTGGTGCAAGCAAAATCCTATAGGATTGGAGTGAGCATACCATTGCAATCCTATGTTTTTCCTGTTCCTATGATTTTTCTACCCTATAAATCAAACAAGTCCTGAATGTTAGGATTCATATAGGAAGTAGTACAAAAATTCCTATGGAAAAAATTCCTATAAAAACAATTCCTATGAATCAAATGAGTAACGTAGAAAAAAAATCCTATGAGATAAAGTCCTATAAGAATCCTATGGAATTCCTATGAATCAAACGAGCCCTACATGTTCTACCATTTGATTGAAACATTCTTAAATCTCAATCGAGTAAGATCTAGATGCATCCGTTTGAATACTAGGAACATGCACTATGCCAAAACGCCTAGTTGCCTACGACTTTTGCCGCCGGCATAGCCCAGAAAACCTTCGGCATAAGCTATGCCGAAAGCTGTAGGCATATCTTCACCTATGACGACGGTGATTATAGGCATAGCTTTGGCCGTAGGCAACTAACGATTTTGGTGTAGTGATAGTCGACGACCTTAAAGTGGAAACATATGTTGGCAGATTTTAAGCCGCTGCATGTGGCTGCATGCAGCATTAATATTAGTGTTTGGTGTACCATGTATCCCATTAAATGGTCCAACAATATATTAAAAACTATACAATTTAAATACAACCATTATACATTATGGATGTATCTAATTAACACACCTACAGAAAGAGGAAAGAGGAAAAAAATGACACACAAGATCCCTTTCATACACTTGCATTTATATTCCTTATGAAATTTTAAATGATGAATACGTTTACATCATACTTCCTTTTATGAAAAACATTACATAATTGAATTCCTGGTGATGAGACCTTTAACAAGACCAATATTGGATATATATTAAACAAGTTTTTTATTTTACTCACATAAAACTACATATTCCACTCATTTAAAAGTAATTTATTTAATTCATTCAAACCATCATATTTCACTCATTTATATAGCAGGTTTCTATCATTTAAAATAATTTTTTCTCATTTCTTAAAAACCATCTATCATTCCTAATTTCTAAAACCACGTATTTCACCCATTTCAAAAAATATATTTTTCTAATTTTTGAATTAACATATTCCATTCATTTTAGATACCAGGTTTCACTCATTTACATTATTTTCTGAAACAACTTATTTCACTCATTTCAAAAGTTATATTTTGTTCATTTAGCTCATTTCATAAAACTGTCCTCCATTGCTCCTTTCTGAAACAATATATTTCATTCATTTCAAAAAAATATTTTGGTAGTTTTTGAATTGATATATTTCACTCATTTTAGATAGCAGGTTTTACTCATTTAAAAACGATGATTTCACTCACTCATATCAAAAGATTTATTTTGCTCATTTCGATACCAAGTTTCACTTATTTTGTTCATATTAAAAAAATCACATATTTCAAAAGGTTGATTTCAATTATTTTTGGAAATTAATGATTTCACTCATTTAAAATCAGATATTACACTACTTTTAGAAAATGTATTCCACTTATTTGTGAATATGTATTTCACTCATTTCATGTATTAACTCAGTATGCTTATTTCAAATAATTGATTTCAAATAAATAGTTTCACGTACTGAAATAGATAAGTGTGATAATTGAACTGAAACGTTGAAATATAAATATCTTTGAATGTATTCAAGATTGTTCTTGTTCAAAAGGTCTTGACACTAGGAATCTAAATATATAAAAATTAGCAAAAATGAGATTATGCTTTAAACGATAGAAAATATTTTAATTGGTTAAGATAAAATAAAGTTCATGGATTTATTTGGGGGACAAAGGCAGAAAAGATGTTGCATGAGCCCCATGATTCTGACAAAAGTAGTACTCCCTCCATTTGAAAATATAGTGCGTCATCGGTTTTTGCGATTCAATTTTGACAATAAATTTGATCTATGTGACCAAATGGGGTGGAAGAAAAAATCATATCACTGAATTTGTATTCGAAAGAAGTTTTCAATTATATAAATCTTATTTCCGTCATAATTGGTTTTGTTGATTAAATTTGTGGATAAAGTTGAACCTAAAAAATGTGGGCGCACTGCATTTTTGAAACGGAGGAAGTACTCTGAGCCCCACGATTCAACAACAAAAATCAAAGATACAAGAAATAAGCTACCAAATGATACATATACACGCAAACCAACCTATGGTTGAGTTGGTTGGAGGAATAGTTGTATTCCCAACCCAACAGAGTTCGATTTGAATCCCAGATTTAACATTGGTGCTCACATTTTTTTAAAATTTATTTCATGGCTTTCGGCGATGTGCTTTCAATGGGAGTAGACGTTCCCATCGAAAACGAAGTGATGACTTCGTTAATTTCAAAATGATGTGCCGACTCAGTATTGCGAAAATGCTCATAGAGGTAGGATGTGTGTGTGCGCGCGTTCATAAGGATGATTGTATGTTCGTGTATGCGAACATCTGCGTTGTACTGTGTTCTAAAAAAAGACACATATACACATGGGGTCCCATCAATTTACATGTGACAACATGTTGTTGATCTACAATCTACGGGCACCTAATGCATCCTTAAAAATGACTTCCTCAGCTTCTCACTTTTCTGGGGCGTACGCGGTGCGTCAATTTGGCAATTCCAAAAAATTAGCTTGTGGGTCGCTTCGCTCCGGGGTGAGAAAGCACGGAGTTGTTAGCATTCGGTGCCACTCAAGCCGCTTCTGTACAAAACGTATTTATGATAACTTTCTTATTTTAACAGAAACCTTTAACTCATCTATGGCACCGAATGCCATAGATTAATTATCATCTATGGCATATTTCCTCTCTTTTATGGAGTTATCACAACGGAACGTTTTTCTATTGCGTCACTCTGATATTCTGGAGGCAGGGTCAAACACCCTGGTCAAAGTTTCCACTATCTCCCATTGGTTTATCTGTTGAGAACTGTCTTCTCGTTTACCAATTTAAGCAACACATTTTTTTTACCATTTTGGAAGGACGTGTTCTTTTAATTGCTTGTAATCTTAATACAAAAAAAGTTATATCTTATAAAACTTAAGAAACATTCTAACACCATCAATGTATGGAGTTATCTGTCTCATTAGATTCGGGATGGTTTCCTTATTCATGAATGAGTGTTTCAACTTAATACATTATAACAACTTTGATCGTTAATAATATTAGCGCAAGGGGGATGTGTTTTAGACCATACTATATTTTAGTATGGCTACGAATGGTTTAGGTACTTAAGCACTTTAAACTTTCATCGTAATTTGTGGCATCTTTTTCACAAGTCTCCCAACATGTCAACTGTAATACTTATCACTTAGATCAAAGCATAGTGATTTTAATTCTTATATCTTATTTCACACTGTGATTCCTGAATCTCCGATTTATGATCTCAGTTAATTAATCATATGAAGTATTCTAATGATAATTCGTGCACTTGATTAATACATCATTTATGTATAATAATTAGCGCAAGTTCTACTTTGCTAGAACCTCGTAATTAGTCATCTTGTTTGATAATTAATACACGAGTTAATAGATCAAGTATCTAATGACTTCATCATTTAAGAATTCATCTCATGCATTTAACCTAATCATGACTTTTGACTTTATTGCTATTCAAAATAACTTTGTCATTAAACATCGGATATCACTTGACAATTTTGATGTTTTATAAATGCTTCTATCATATTATAAATCTAAACGTAATCAAACTATAAGCACATTTTATTCATTAAACTGAAACAACTGACTTGTCTTAGAACATGAATAACTTTGTCTCGCGAGATGCAAGACATACTACTAAGTGTTCATACTCAATCGATTACAAACGATTTATCTAATACTCTAAGTATAATCCTATGATAGATGTTTTGGTGAAATCTTGCTGGCCATCAACTGTCTTGGTTGCCATCAATCCTCGATTGCACCTCTTCTCGTCCATGCAACGACAAGTCCTTTTTTCATAAAAAAGAGATAGTATCAAATACTTCTCAAACTGCAAGTGTTGTATAAGGGAACACACATTTATAACAAGCATATCAAATATATACCTTATCCATAAACAATTTCTCCTTCAATGGGTTCAACCTCCACATCTCGGAGATTGACCATGAACTCAAAGAATTGAAGGCTTTCTCCTCTTCCGACATACCCATGGACTATGTCTCTGTAACTCGGTGGTAGTGAATTTAGCACTGTGTTTATTGCAGACTCATCTGTAGTCCAGTAGTTAAAGTCTTTCCACCAGGCTTAGATGTATCCCATGCATCTTGGCTAAGTGGGTTTACAGAAAAGTGTTTTCTTCCATCTTTGTAGAAATCAACTAATTTTCTAACTCAAATCTGGCCACTCTGAACTGATGTAGGAACATTGACTTTAGCATGTTAATCATGTCAAAAGTGTCTGCTTCCTCAAACTGATCACGCAAATTTCGCGGTATGCAAACTTCTATGACACTCTTAGCTATGGAGTAATTCCTTCGACGATTATGGTAATCAAGCATTACTTTCTCATCCATGTTGTTTCCTGGAGGATTTCCCACATGCTCTTCTATCACGAACAAGACGTTTGCCCTCTTGAGCACAGTCCTAAGGCATAAGTACCAATAAACGAAGTTTGACCCATCTACTTTTAGTTTACCGCCACGTACGAAAGAGTAGTGTTCACGATGTTCATGCATATTCATTTTCTACAAAACATAATTGCAAGGAAAAACAATTAAGACTAGATCATAACAATGAGTTCATGATAATCATATTATAAATGAGCTCACACTAAAACAATCATCCCTAAGAAGTTTTAGTGATTATGTGATCCAGATTCACTATCCGTCCTCGAATATCACACGACCGACGGAATAGTTTCAAAGGTAGACATCTAGTTTGTGCGATCACATCCTACATGTGACTCGTTCTCGATCTTTCAATCTCTAGTATTTTGAGGCCATATCTGCATATGCTAGACTCGCCAAATTAACCTCAGTGTTATTGCCGCTAAGCAAGAACATATCTGCATATGCCAAGCTTGACAAACCCATCCTCATGCAAACACTTAATATGTATGACACTCAATCGTCACGACATGCCTATAATAAAGAGATCCTTCCAGGTGGTGCATACTTTGGTAGAATACTTGTATTTGGTATTTTATAAGGGATCGTCTTATTTCATGCTACCGTCGTGTATCCTATACTAGCAAGTTTTAAGATGTATGATCATGGTGGCACTAAGTCTACAGTGTTTCCATTTCAGTTTGTCCCATCATGATGATCGTTTACTATTCTCTAGTAACACATAGCAAGGCTATCACTACATCAAGATCAAACAAAACAATAGCCCCCATAGCAATGTAAAGTTTAGATGCCTCTATTCTGTATATTGCAATTTTTATGTGGCTGCTAGGGCTTTCATAGAGGAAATGTTTCTAGTCTAGGAATAATCAACCACAACGTTGATTAGACGATTATCTCTATTACACCCCGTATGGGGCCCTCCGTTGCAAATGCCATGTCTTCTAAAGTAAGAGAGACAAACACCCCCAGAGCCACTTTATACGGTACAAGCGGTATGTCAAGCGTGGAACCAGTCTCGAGTAAGCATACCCGTAAGGTCGGTCGGGGGTCGCTTCATCAAATAATGCCACAGATATAAACAAGTGCATGTGAGAGGGTAACAACCATAGAATCAACGCCCACATCTCCGATGTGCTCTATCCGCACAGTAATACTAAGCATAGACCTACCTCATGATACCACTGTTGGGGTTCGTGGTAGAAAACAATAATTTTTCTAACTAGCGTCGCCCTTACCACAAGATCTATCTATTTGTATTACGGTAACGAAAAGACTTGCGGAAACATACCTCGGGGTGTAGTCCGTTGCGCGGGAAACGTTCCCGCAAACGATTTTGATGAAGCCGAATAACCTTCACAGCCCCCTGGATGTGTTAGCATCGGTGAAAGTGTCGCACATGAAGCACCTCGTAGTACTCACACACGTACGGAACTCGATGACGACCTCCGTTCTCTGATCCAGCGAAGGTGGCGGAAGTAGACCTCTCAGAACCAGAGTTTCGGCAGCACGACAACGTCCGTAAACAAGGGGACCCCAAAGAGGGAGAGATGAGGGAGGGGAGAAGACCGAAGAAACCCGATCTCAATTCGAAATCATATTTATTTCTCCACCAATTTATGAATATTTATTGTGTATTAAATAAGTGAACCCTCCTCATCTATATAGGAGGGGGGCAAGGGAGTCAACCCCTCTCCCTTAGCAATGTGGGACTAATCTCTTTGCTAAGGGGAGGTGGCCGGCCAAGGGGGGGAGGGCGCCCCCCTCTCTCTCTCTCTTTTCTTTTCTTTTCCTTTTCCCCTAATGGTCTTCTTTCACAAAGAAGGCCCATTGCACTTTTTTAATTATAAATAAAATGTTTTTAATTATTAATTCATTTAATTAACAAATAAAAATTATTATTTGATCTCCCGATGCTCCGGAACACCTTCCACCTCACTCCGAACATCCTTCAAACCAACATGGAACTTTTCCGGTATGTCTTTCCCTATTCTTTGGTAACTCTGATAGTTATGGAAAGGTCTCCGATATTCATCGATCCCTTAAGTGTGTTACCCTACGATCCGAGAACACTCCAGTCATGACTGAGATGAGGCTACAGTCAACGATCATTAGAGGGACATGGATGCCCATAATGACCCCTTTGCATTCCCGAAGTTAAACCGATTGAACCGTACACGTCGTATTCCATTCCCTTTGTCATGCGATACTAGATTAGTCCGAGATTCGATCAACAGAATCCTATGCTTAGTTCAACCTCGTTACCAACAAATCTTATTTCACTCGTTCTGTGATATTCATCCCCGTGACCATGTCACACGCTGCGCAAATTTATGGATGCAATCTCACCAAGTGGGTCCTGAGTATCTTTCCATTATATGGATTGACAAATCCCGCTATTAAATCAACACTCCTCCATTGGAATACCCAGCATACACCTTTATGGCCACCATATTTCAGTGTGACGGTTAATGTACTCAAAGCATCCTCCCGAGATAGCAATTATGCATGATCTCACGGTCTAAGGAACAGTCTACTACATTCTTTAATTACAACACAAAACTTTTACGATTTGATCATGTTGAAATGCTTACGTTGGGTAATGTTCATCAAGTCATTCATTTAAGAGATGACCTCATAGTAAATTGACTTGATTTTCCATGATCGCGGAACCACGATCATCAGTTGACCATGAACTAGTTATCATGAGAGGCTAACTAGGAACTTTGGTTGTTTCTATACCACACATGTATCATTGTTTCACTAATACAGTTCTAGCACATTATGAAACTGGTTATGAACTTACTTAGATATATTGAAATAATCATATATTATTTTCCTCTTGAGCATATATCCAAAAAAATCTCATGTATTTTGTACAAAATAGTCCCTCAATTTCCTAAAAAACGCAACCGGGGTCCCGGGGCACCAATCTCACCGGCTCTCTCTTCGGCAATTGCTTCGTCGCGCGCTGTCGTTGGGTGCCGCCGCGCGGATATGTCTCGGGAACCGTCGCGCTGTCATCTGGCGCCGCCGCGCGCTGCCCTCTTAGGCGTTGTGGCGCATTATCTGCTAGATCTAGGGAGGAGAGGGGGAGGGCGGGTGATCTCTGATAGAGGGAGTAGAGGGGTGGGTGGGCGAGCTCCGACTAGAGGGAGGAGATGAGGAGGGCTCGGGCTTGGGGAATGAGCAACAGGCAAACCCCGAGAGCAGCGCCAGCGACCTCGCCTGTGCGGCCATTGCGGGAAGAGGAGCCGGAGCCGGGTGTGGAGCTCCTCCATAGGAGCGATGCCATGGCAGGAGGATCCTGGGAAGGGAGGTGGCATCGCTGCCGAATCCGGGGAAGGAGGTGGGGGGGAGCGAAGGACTCATTGCTGGCTTCCTGAATCTGGCGCCAAGGACCTATGGGATTGGATGACATGTGGGCCTTAACGGTCAGCACGTATAATGCTAACGGTCAATACTTACAAGTGCCCCCCTCATGCCATAAACCCTCCTCGTTTCATAAACCTGGTTTTAGCCTAGCCGTTTAGACACCAGCGTTTTTTTGCAAATGCAAAACAAAGATTTTGTAGGTATCAGGGAAAGTCTGAAATGTGTTAGTTTTCTGTGACCTAGCCCCAAATGTGATAGTTTTTTGCTATTTACTCGATAGTAAGTGGATATGACAATGATGAAATGTTTCCTTCATATCACAAGAACAATATTTTTTGCTACCATGTCAGTCACTCTTACCAAGATTATCTTTGGTAAATTTTTCAATCTTAAAAGGAACTTTTATTTTCAAATATGTTTTCTGCAAGAAAATAGATCTAAAATTTATAAGATCCGCATGATAAACTTTATAGTGAAGACACCCTTACTAATTAACCTTCACTAAAATTTATTAGGTATCTAATTTATATTAATCGACATCAACCTAGAAATCGAATAGACTCACTTACTCATTTGTTACCCGGTGAAGCCCTGCAAAATTTGATGTTCAAAGGGCTAGCCCCGAAAATAGAAGCCATCAACTCCTCTTGTTTGAACACAATATTATACAAGGTTGGGTATTGTAGAGCTAATGAAGTATCATCCAACCAGGTGTCTTTTAAAAACTTGTCCATTGAGCATTACCAACCATAAAAGAATCTTTCATGAAAGTACAAATTTATTTCACAAAAGGCACATCCCGTGTCTTAAAAAAAGAAAAACAAACTTGTGACAAATAGCACGCGTACAGTGTGTTATTTTTTGACCGCAAAAAAGATGAAGATGTCAGCAAATGCTTTTTTTTACATTTGTCCGCAAATGCTTTTTAATTAGTTTTCTAAAACAAACTACAGTATTTAATTAGTCATTTCGAGCAAGGTTCCCAAAAAAAACCTAACTCAAACCCAAAACCGGGGTCACCAAGCCCATCCAGCATATTCTCTCTCAGAAAAAGAGGCCCATCCACCATAATGCTCCGCCGCCCCCGCCTCCTCCGTGACGTCTCCTCGCCGGCGGCGTCCTGTCTCCGGCGAGCCTTCCGCTCGGCAGCCTCCCTTGAAGCCATCCTATCGCACTCCCACCCATCCAAGGCCTCCTCTGAGGACCAGGCGGGGCCCGCCCACCTCGCGCTCTATAACTACCCCACCTTCGCCGGCGCCTACTCCGCGCTCGCCGCCGACCTCTTCCACCGCCGCCTACGCCTGCGCCTCCTTGTCCTCCCCTTCTCCTCCGTCGAGCCATTCAGGTCTCCCTTTCTCTTGGCGTCTCACCATTCCCCCATTGCCTTGGCCCTCAATTGGGTCGCCTCCTGATTCTTCTTCTCTTGTTTCACGCGTGCGTTGCTGGAACAAGTAGAGCGGAGGACTTCAAGGCTGCCGGGTTCCATTCCTGCTATCTTTTGGATTTCATTGGGCCAGGCAAGTTTGCGTTGGAGCTCTCTCGATTCATCCCCAGGTGCGTCCAACAAGTACACAGAAATCTCAACAAGTCTGCAGCAGATTTTTTTTTTTTTGGTGACTGAAAACTTTGAAGGAGTAACTCTTGTATTGAAGTCTATGTACTGATATGATACGAAACCTCGTCACTGACCTACCATTTCCAAATGATGCAGTGTGGTTGCATTTGATCACCGGAAAAGCACACTAGCAAGGATCCCCCAGTTGGGTCGATGCCCGACTAACCTTGACCTCCGCATCGACACGGCAAAGAGTAGTGCCCGAGCTGTATTCGATTATTTCTCTGAGAAGCTTACATCAGAAAACCCTGATTCAGTGAGTAGAAGTAATCACGGCATGTTCCTATTCATTGTATCGCATCATTTGGGAAACAATAACATGAGGTTGCTCTCTTTTCATACAGGAGATGTGTGAGAACCTGTTGGGCCAAGAAAACGAGGAGCGGGTTTCAAATGTTGTCAAATATGTAGAGGATGCTGATCTGCAACAATGGAAGCTGCCCGATAGCAGGGCATTTCATACGGCTCTCAGGGATGAGCGTGCAAAGTTAAATTGTGTCAGTAATCCTCATGTTTTTGAGCAGGTGAAGGTCTACCCGCTGCAATCATGCTTATAAGCTTCTTTTGTGCATCCCTGAGGATGGCATGGTCAATGATCATTTTGTTGGCACTCCAAACAGCTAATGCAACTTGATGTTAGCGATCTGCTTGCTAGAGGGAATTCATTAGCTCAAAATCGTCTAGAGGCTGCAAGAAAGCTCATATACAATCCTTTCAAGATTTATCTCGGACAAGGGTTATATGGTGAATGCCTTGTAAGTGAAAATGACGCTCTTGCATTATTATAGTTACTGTCCTTGATGTACCTTTTGATATTGATAGCCTCATAGCACCTATCTTTTTCATTACTGAAGCCTCCTCAGATTTCTTAGCAAAAGCATGTAATATGTGCATCCAGGAGTGCTCTCACGGTAATGGTATGGGCTACATTAAGTCTATAATTCAAAGGAAAATACTGCGGCCCATTTTTCCTTTCTTATTTAGTTAACTTAGTGACTATCTATAGTTCAAAGACTTGTGGGCATCATAGTTTCTCGCTTGAAATCAGTGATTAACCTCATAGTTCAAAGCTGCCATTTGATGCAAGCCTATTTATGCGTAAGGGCATTCTTTGAAGGATTCTCATGCACTTTTCTGCCTGCAGTATTGCTGCAAACTTGGTTTCATGCTTGGGCATTTGTGGACCCAGCTCCGAATGTTTGATACCAGACATTAGTTGTCTAACAAAATAAAATCAAGAGTTTTTTTGGTGGCCTTGTCATCCATAATTTTACATCTGGAATATAATATGTGTGTAGGGTTGAAATAAATCTTATGTTATAGCATTACATGCTTTATTTTATTATTAGGCAATCAGAGCCGATGGGGATTCAAAGCTGAGCAACGAAATCGGTTTGGAGTTGAGCAAGATAAGTGCTGGCGTGGGATTAAGGTATAAACTTTGTGCGCAGGTTTCGGAGCATATGAGCACAGAAATCGTCTGTAGTTAGTGTTGCTTCAGTGATTTCTCATGAACGCTTTGTTTTACTTGGTAGACCAATCGGAGCAGTTGTCTTTATGCAACGTGGACTGCTGAAGATCTGCTTGAGGACTACAGATGATACAACCAATACAGCAGACATTGCCAAGGTTGAGTAGTTTCTCTGATAGTTTCTGTAAACTGCATGATTTTAGTCTTTTAGATGTATTTTAGTAGTTTAGCTGGTCATCCCTTGATGTGTCGGTAAAAATGTAGGCATATGGTGGAGGTGGAAAGCCGAGGTCAAGTTCTTTCGCGCTGAGGATGGATGAGTTCAACGCCTGGACTAGAGAGAACACATGAACCTGCCTGGAAAGGCCATGTAATGATCAGTTGATGAATTCATCGTTTAGGTACATGCGTGCAGTTGGACGCAAGTTGCCTATAGTTGCGAGGATGATGTGAAAATGATCAGCTGATGTTGGATCCTTGCAAGGTGAGACTGTATTCTTAATGGAGTGGGGACGATCTAGGGCAAGATGGTTAAGCCTGAAGCTGTTTAGGATCAGATGTTGACGCTGAAGAGTCCCCCAACTAATAGGCTGGGTGGAGAAGCACATGCGGCCGTAAGCAGTGCAGTTACTGGGATTGTGTAATCAGCCACCAAATCCTCTATATTGACATGCAAATTATAGAGATTTGGCATGAAAGACTTCTATGGTTGTAGTATATATTTAGCATCTATCTACTACCCTATAAAAGCACTAGGGGGCTGGTCCGAAACATCTTTCCATTCATCAAATCAAACGATTAGAATTGCTCCCGTACATAGCGAAGAAAAACACGCTTATAATACCCTTACAACTTGTTACAAATTATTCACCATTGCTATCAAAATAGCGGCGTCCTTAAATCACTAATTTCGCGTTAATTATACGGCATGTCAATGTGCCCTTAATATCACTAATTTTGCGTTAAGGGTATATACAATGGTTGATAAGGCTATATTATCTTAGCTTCGCAATGGTTTATATCTTAGTCTTATCTTTAATAACTAGAGATTTCTAGGGTTGTGGTGAAAGTGTTGTTGCTAGAGATCATCTCTTACGAAAGAACTCTAACGCGATTGTGCATGCCAACGCTCGAAATACTTAGCGCCGCAGCAAACATCTTTAGACGGGATTAAATCTTTTTTCTAAATCCATCAGCCAATCCTTTCACCACTAATCTCCCCCACCCCCACCCCCCTACTTCTAAGGGGTGGGCCTGGCAACTTGCCCTTTAATCCCTCATCATGACTGGCTAAAAAGGAAAGTTTGGCGCGCCAGATAGCAACGCCCCATCTGTTAAATAAGAGAAGACAATTCTTATGGTTTCTTTTTCTTTCACATCATCATTTATCCTACATGGCATTGATAAGATAGCACCATTGTACGTGCGCTTATGTGACATGTCGCATACTATTTTCCTTCCTTTTTAAGTCACGACCCAGCTCCCCAGACACGAGGCAGCGTGAGTTGAAGGATTTCCGACCGGTCAGTTTGGTGCACTGCTTGGGGAAAGTTGTGTCAAAACTTATGGCAATGCAGATTGCTCCTTTCATGGGATCGTTGGTTGGTCCAAGTCAAATTGCTTTCATTAAGGGGCGGTGTATAGTGGACAACTACATGATGGTCAACCAATCGATCAAAGCCCTCTGTCGTCGATATATAACGGCAGATGCCATGGGGATGGCTAAAGAGGGGGACAAACCGAGGTTAGTGTCGTTGGTACCGGAATCGAGAGTGGGAACACACGGTGAGACACCACGATGTACCCAGGTTCGGGGGTCTCCGTAGAGATAACACCCCTAGTCCTGCCGAGATCACTATATGCAATAACTCTGGCTACAATGAATGCTCCTTGAGCTGTTTGAAAGGAAAGAGAAGAGGGATCTAAGCACAACTCTCTCCTGGATCTCTCTGTGGTTGGTGAGATTGCAATAAGTGCTCTGTCGTCCCTTTCGCAGGAGGGGTACCCGGGGCTCTTATAGGCCGAGCCCGGGGTACAAAGGTAAATGTACAAAGGGGAGGGCCCAGCTGTCAGCCTCAGACAAGCTAGGGACCTCACATCGTGTTCTCCTAGATGACCCGGTGTAGACTTGCGGCTCACCATACCGCTATCTTGTAGACCTTGGTAGTGAACAGTGAAGCTAGAGACCTAGGCCTGTCGGCCTGTCCGCGTGATCGGCGCTGGAGGAGACCGCACGCCTCTGACAGTCCCGATATTCAGGAATTGCGCATTGAATGCACTTGTGCGAGGTGTCCGACCTGGGATCTTGCTCGGATACTGCTCTTTTTACTTCGGCCGAACGCTTCCTGGTGAGGCCGATTGCGCTCTCTTTGGGGCAATCGGCCTCCGACCTGAACAGTTCGGCCCACTTCTTGCTTAATCTTGACCAGCCGGCCTTGATTAGACCGGTGACCATCGGGTCGGTGATCTTCGCCTTGATGAATTGTTTCCCCTGGGTGACCCTATCCGAGGGTCATTCCCCCGACAGTAGCCCCTGAAGCTGCAGAGGTCCCGCCGAACTCAGAGATGGCGAGGCCTGCACAGGTTCCTTCTATACTTCTGGAATTTTGAATCCTCAATTTTGACCGATTGCTCTCAATGGGCCGATTGCTCTTGATCTTCTGACCGATCTGCCCAACAGTTAGTTTGACTGGAAAGTTGACCAAACTTTCCGCTTCGAATTCGCCGGGGAATACGGGACGTTGTGCCACGATTTGACATGCCATAATCGCTGCCTCGACCTACGCACGCACGTCCCGTCCCATCCGCCGGATCTTCTGTGCTTCGAACTGGTAATGATCTGTAGATACACGCGGCCACACCGCCTGCCGGACCGGCACAACGGATCCCAGTACCACCTCGCCAGGTCTTTAAATAGTCCGTGGGGTGAGAGATGCGCCATGCACCCCCACGCCATCTTCCTCCTCGCGCTCTCCTCTGTTTCTGCCGCCGCCGCCTCGCGTGCCTCTTCGTTTCGCTGCTTGAAAGTACATGTTGTTCCCATGTGTGGTTTTGGTAATTAATGACAATCCTTATGGACTAATGTTTGCATTGAGATATATATTTGAAGGAAAGTTACATAGGAAATGCATGAAGAACATTGTTCATAAACACAAATATATCCATTGTGGCTTGGTAATGAATGATGATTCCAATAAAGCAACAATGGCTTCATGGATCTATGGATGGTTGTCCCATGCGTAATGATAAGAAGAATGGATGATGTTGCAATGAATATAATCAATTGAAGATCAGTTTTTGGGTCTCAAGTGCTGATTAAAACCTCGGATTAAGATGATTCAAGAAGCAAAGTCATTCTCCTCAACAAGACTGGGAATATTCATGTTGAACACTTTTCCGTTTGAGGTCATCTTAAGGACTCAATAATTCGCGCAATATATCTGTCATGTGTCTTTTGGACTGGACACCACTTGATCATGGAGTATAGATGGTTGTTGACCAAGAGAAAGATGAAAGATTGAATTCTTTATGGTCAACACTCAAGCACAACTTATGTACCACATGGGACCTAGTGGCATGGTAAGAAATTGTCAATTGTGCTTTGAGTTCTAACCTATACGATGTATTTCTATATCTTTGAGGGTTAGGTGATTCTCATGGGATTGCATCAAGAAAGATCACAAGTGCCCATGAGAGGATGGTCATCAAGTTATACAAGGTCAAGTTCAAGATATGCATCTCAGACGATTACATGCTTGAAGCTTGCGGATGATCACGTGGTGGCGCATGTGAAGATGGCATATAATGCGAAGCTTTCCTCATGACTTACGAGGAAACTAATTGAAGTCTTCACCAATTATGTGACCAATATTGAATATACATCTTGAGCCAAGCATGACATCAACATCAAGCTCAAGTGGAATGCTCAATTCAAAGGTATTGTGTCGTGGATCATTGACCATCGAAAAGGATACACGCTCAAGAATGGATTTCCAGAAGCTATAGTATAGCTCTTTTAATATTCTTGAGTTATATGGATCCCGCACTATTAATAGGGGATCAAAGGGGTTTAGTAATGGACTTGCTCAAGTCAACAATTCCTACCTCAATTCCACTCCTATCCTTTATACCAAAAGGGGGGAAATCCAAAGCCAACTCATTCCTCAAATCCTATGGCATATACTTTGCATACTTTGCACCTCCCATTTTGTTTTATCTTGGGTGGTTCTCTATGTGAGGATCTTGAGCTTTTCAATAGCTTTAAAATAAGCCCAAGATCATCAAAATCGGAGTTCGTATGTAAAAGTTATGCACGTTTCAGTTTTGGGTTCCTGATGTTCTTTTTCTGGACGGACGTCCGATGTATTTCGGACGTCCGACACATCGGACGTCCAAAACTTGTCGGACGTCCGAAATCCACCAAAATTATTGTGTCCAGATGGTCACTGAGCATGCAAATTTACCAGATGTCCGACGTACTTCGGACGTCCGACACATCGGACGTCCGAACCCTGTCGGACGTCCGACATGCTAGTGGACTTTTCTTCTGTGTTGGATGTTGAACTCTCTTTGAACAGTTCAGACGTCCGACTTGGTTCGGACGTCCGACATTTGGAATTTCGGACGTCCGGCATCTGACGGACGACCGACATTTGCACAGCTTATTGCCCCAACGAACATTTCGGTCCCTTGGGCTATAAATACCCCCTCACCCCCACTTATGAGGGTTGACCACTTCATTTGCAAACACCCAAGAACACAAGTGCTCCCTCTCACTCTCTCCCTCACCAAATCTCAGATCCCGGAGAGTTCCTTGAGATTTCTTGACGGATCTTTCACCCAGTGATAGATCTGCCCCTTCCCCATCTTCCAACGAAAGCAAATCGCGATTTGAGCAAGTTTTGAGCATTTCCCCCTTGATCTTGTTACTCTTGGAGGTTGGAGACTCCTAGGCGGTAGGAGTGCTCCGGTGAGGAATCAACTTGTGATTTTCCCATCGGAAAGTTTGTGAAGGTTTGGAGGCCGCCTCAAGGTCTACCACTAGTTGTTGGGAATCGCCTTCGTGGTGATATCTCAAGGGGAATAGGGTGAGCCTTCGTGGCGTTGGTGTGCCTTCGTGGTAACATCCACTCTCTCCAAACGGTGAGTAGCTTCCCTCCAAGGAAGTGAACATCGGGATACATCCTCGTCTCCGAGTCTACGGTTATCTCTAACCCTAGCTCACTACTTGTGGTTTACTTTGGTCATTTGACCTTGCATTCACTATATCTTGTGGTCCTCATTATATTGTGTTGGCTATCATGTCGTAGTGATTGTTTTAGGCCAACACATTATACTCCGCATTTCATACGTGCTACTATTGTTCCATATTGTTCCTCGTGTGAATTGGTATATTGTATCTCACACCACATCTTGTGATATATATCTTGTGTAAGTTTGTGTAACTTACTTGTGCCTACTAGTATCATTATTGTGTTCATATTGTTTAGAATAAAGTTGTTGTTGCACTTGGTTGAGCCTAGTATATTAAGGTTTTGTGCTTGTTAAGTATCCGCTTACTTAATTTCCGCATCCATATATTAACAAATCCATAAAAGGTTTAAAACGCCTATTCACCCCCCCTCTAGGCGACATCGTGGTCCTTTCAATTGGTATCGGAGCAAGGTCTCTCCTTATTAGGTTTCACCGCCTGGAGAGTAAGATGTCGACTAGTTGTATAGTGCACAATGACACCTTTGATTTTGATGGCACAAATTACCACTTATGGAGAATTCGCATGCTATGTCACTGTCGGACCATGGGTCCAAATGTTTTGCGAATTGTTACTATTGGGGCTCATATTGCCAAGGATTGCCTATCTCCATCTCTTGAGGACATGCATATTGATAGTGACTTTGGGAGCCATTCATCAAGATATAAAATTTGATGTGTTTAAGTCTATTTTGATGTGTAAGACTGCTCATGAGGCTTGGACCAAACTTGATGATGGATATGGTGGATCATATCTTCATGAAGCCAATATTTTTCCCATGGAGACAATTTGGGAAGTCTCGACAACCTCATGTCATGAAGAGCACCCTATTGCCTCCACCTCCGACTACTTGGACACATCAACATCTTCCACTTTACCAACATTTAGCTTGTCACAAGGTAATGACATGGTAAGTGGAGAAATCATGTGTGATGATGATGTCGAGATTATTATAAATGATCCTACATGTAGAAATACTAGCATTATAGCTTCCATGGACTTGAACATATCTTGCACCAACTTTGGCATAGACTCTTTTGTCAATAGTCCGTGCATTTCATCTAAAGATTCCTTGACATACTCTTGTGACGATATGCTTGATCTTCCATGTTGCCATGATCTAAATGCTTCAATTTCCTCTAGTTATTGTATGACTAACCATGTAGAGGAAACCAAGAAAAATGTGGCACACTTGATTAACGAAGATCCCTCTTGTCCGGAAAAATCATCACCGATGCACATGTGCCTCATGGCAAGAGGTAATCACGAGGTATCCTCTTCTCTTAGTGATGATGATGATGATGATTGTGATGAAAATGATGATGCCATGACCCAAAATCTCTATGAGATTGGGAAAACCCTTTGTATGGTTAACAAGGGCACATATAGGATGTTCCAAGATGTTCTTGCGTCCTTTGATGAACGTAATGATTTACTTCATGTAGTGCAAGATAAAAATGAACTACTTGAACATAACATTATTTTGGCCCACCAATCTTTGAGAGACTTGAAGTGTTCAAAAGAAGAGATTGAAGTTTCCCATTGTAAGCTTAAAGAGGATTTTGAGCACCTTGACCTTGGCTACAAGAACGTCAAAGGAGATCTCACTAAACTCTCTAAGTCTCATGAGGAACTTCAAGCTACCCATGAGAAGTCTCTTGGTTCTACCTCTTCCTCTCATATTGTCAATGATGCTTGTACTACTAATCCTATTTTGTGTGAAGCATAAATATTGAAGGAGAATCTTGAGTTGAGGGCTCAACTAGATTTGCTAACGAGCAATTATTGGAAACTAGAAGAAATTCATGAAAAGCTCTCGAGCACTCATGGGGACCTTCTAACCTCTCATGATGTGCTAAAGTTAGCTCATGAGGCTATGGTCACTAAGGTAAAATCATATGAGTCACATGTGGAAATTAGCACATATTCTACTCAAAATGCCTTATTGTCATGTGCTAATCCTTGCAATTCCTCTCTAAATGATGGTGTTATATGTTGTGATGAATTGCTCACCTTGCCTTGTTGCTCTAATAATGAAGCTTCTATATCCTCTAGTTTTTTTGTCAATACTAACATTGTAGAGGAAAATAAAGAGCTCAAGGCCCAAGTCACTAGTTTGAAGAATTACTTGAAGAAGTGCTATGATGGGAAATCCACACTCAACAATAACTTGAGTGTACAAAATTTTCCTCAAGATAAGTATGGACATGGTTTTCTCTCCAACAAGAAGAAGTCCAAGAACAATAAGAAGGAACAAGACCAAGTCAAGAATGAGACCAACATTACTTGCTTCAAGTGCAAAAAAACACCATGTAAGATCTTGTCCAATGAAGAAGAAAGCCTCAAGTATGAAGCATCATGGGAAGGGGCCTCAAGAACAATCTCAAGATGAAGAAAGGCCTCTCCCCATGATTAACCATGATAATGATCCTCATGTTGGGAAGGCAAAGAATAAGAGAAAGGGAAGCACATGTTGCTATACTTGTCGTAAGAAGGGACACATATCTTCATCATGTCCTAACGGTAACATCTCTAAGCCTCCAATAATAAATGATCATTATTCACTTAGGAAGGATAATGTTGGCAATGTGTTTGCCAAGTTTGTGGGTACCCAAAATGGTTCGAAGGTGGATAAGACCATTTGGGTTGCCAAGCCTATTGTGACTAATTTCTTAGGACCCAACTTTTTTGGGGACCAACAAGCTCAAACTTGATCAATAGGTGTGCGGAGGGCATTGGAGACTTGGCTACTTCATGAAGAAGAAGAAAAGACTTTCACCACAAGTTGTGGGTAATTCCTAGTCAAGTGTATTATCATTATATCCATTGATCCAATGCTCCTCCGTGCGGTAACTTCTAGTTACATTGTTTACATTGAAAGTTACTAGCCCATGCATGTGTAGGTTTTGTGCCTTGCATGTGTTTGTATATGTTGTGCCTCCTATTATGTTTGATTTGTGTTATTTAGCATATGTAGGTTCCAATGCACTTCTTATACTTGTGTGTGTTGTTTTGAGCCGTTATTGATTCATTGGTTCAATCTTATTTGGCTCTTTTGAGATATCAATGGATTATCACATTATGGGGGAGCGGTATGCTATGTGCATACTGCAATCCTTATAGACATGAAAAAATTGAATAATTCCATGTAGAATTCATATTTGAAATTATCTTATATCTATGTGGCTTGCGATGTTTTGTTTGAGTATGGTATTTTTGTGCGATTTTCCCATGACTTGTTATAAAGATCTTGAGTCGGATTGTATTTAGGATTTGCTCAAATCATATTAAATCAACACAACACAAACTGTTAATTCACATATGTCTCTGCCGGACATTCGGACGTCCGACGACTTTCGGACGTCCGACACTTCACAGTTTCGGACGTCCGTACTATATCGCACGTTCGACATCCCTGTCGCAATAATATGTTGAGGAGGTCAGTAGCCCTGCAAATATTATCAGACTTCCGATGAGTTTCGGAATCTATCGGACGTCTGTCTCTTCGACCTCTCTCATTGCCCATATGATTAGTAGGCCTCTCATGTTGGACGGACTTCCGACTGTCGGACGTCCGAACCCCGCCGGACGTCCGGTACCTGAGTATTGGCTTACTGACCTAGCTTGTCTCGCTTGCTGTTCCAAAGAACATTTATACAAGCATTGTGGTTAATTATAAACTCTTATTATATGCTTTATATAATTGAAGTTGATATTGTATATCTTTTTAATCTACCACCAAGTGTTATTCTAGATACCATTAAATATGGTATTCCTTCATGAGGTAGAATTAGTATATCATCTTCTTCTCGGCCAATACTTCTACTTACATTATATATCTTGCCGATAAATTAGGTTGCCTCCTGAACAATCTCCCTTGCTTTTGCTCAAGTTCATCTTCCTAGTTTGTGGAGTTACGGGAGTTGATTATCTCACTAGTTGTACTATTTTATATCCACTTGAATGAGATATAACCTTAAAAATATGTGTAATGTATATCTTATGTGCTCTTTGGCTTTGCTTAGTTCATATGTTGAACTATGTGTGTAATCATGTGTTGATTCATCACTGTGATACAATTTGGACAACATGAATGATGGTTGATTTTATTTAAGTGTTCATCGTTTATATATTCTACTGTCTAAATTATATCTTCTTGGTTCTTGATATGCTTGTGCATGCATGCATAAATATATATGTATCTTCATGCCCTACTTGCTCTATTTGATCCAAGATATGTAGGGGAAACTCCATCAAACCTTGACGACTAAGATTTGCATTCATATTCATATTCACATACTTAAGTGGAGTTTGCCCTATGAATTGTAGCTATGCTAACCACTCTGGACCCAGTAAGGTCGGGGACCATATTGTACTTAAATGGTCTCAGGTACATTTGAGGAATGTTGAGTGCTTGGCTTATTCATTGAGAAGGTGGTGCTTTCATGAGGAACCAGGAGTCAAGCCATAATATGTTATTGATCTACAAACTTCATTCCAATGCCATCACGGTAACATGAAAGTATTGCAAGCATATATATATATAGTGTAATGTGGTCAACCTTGTGTAGGTTGCATCGTGGCATGATTAGTTCTTGCTAAAAGTGTGTTTCTTGCATGTTCTTACAAGCAAAGTTTTGTGATATGGGGCATTTGGGAAGTTGCATATAATTGGAAAGTTACCCCAAAATTTGTCATAAGAAAATTTATTGCCTATCAATTCCTCAAATGTGCTCTCATATGCAATATTGATGATATTGTATAAACACTCTAATTGCTCGTAGTATGTGCTTTCTTGATTAGCAATTCATGGTTATACAAATGAGATCAATTTGTGCCATGTGCCATGTTCCATGTGTCATGTGTCACATGTCATGTGTCATGTGCCTTGCTCTTATGATAGGATAAAACTTGTGTAACAATGGGTTCACATATGGATATCATGTCACTATCAATTGTAACTATCTTTTATATGTGAGTTTCTTTGTGTATTTGCCACTTAGGAAATTATATACATCAGAAAGTTCATATATTCCCTTGATATCATCTATCCATTGCCGACCACTTAGGTTGTTCAATGTTGTTTCCTTGGTGGCTTCGGTAGAAGGATGTTATGTGAGTGCTTGTATGTCTTGCATATTCCTTTTGCACTCATGTGTGTTAATGTATTCCTCATATGTCTAATTCTTATCTTCATATCATTGTACCTTGCTACCTTATATTGATCCCCACTTAAGGTTGAGCTTCTCCATGTTTTCCTTATAGAATATGTTCATTTCATTTCACTCATAACTTGTCATATGCACACATTATGGTGGTCTCATACCATATGGGTTTCTCTAGATCTTTCCTTCCATTTTGGCATTTGTTGCCAATGGGGGAGAAGTTTGGAGGGTTTAGTGGTTTGATGTCATTCATGCGTATATATCCGTGTTATATACGGTTATTGCATGAATGAGCTACGTATATAGAGTAAACTTGAGTAAACTTCAACATGGTCAACATATGCAATGAAATTCAAGTTCATTCACACATGCATATAGTGTGGGGGAGTTTTCTCTATATATTATGGTTCTACTAACATCAAATTCTTGTGTAGTATTTTGATGCTAGTATAACCGGTGCGGATAACATAAAGTAACTTTGTGTTACGTTATGCTATCAAAAGAACCCAAGTATACAATTTATCATTGGATAAGTTGCATGCTTGTTTGAATATTCATTATATAAACCCTCTTGCAAGGATTGTCATCAACTACCAAAATGGGAGAGATTGAAAGTACATGTTGTTCCCATGTGTGGTTTTGGTAATTAATGACAATCCTTATGGACTAATGTTTGCATTGAGATATATATTTGAAGGAAAGTTACATAGGCAATGCATGAAGAACATTGTTCATAAACACAAATATATCCATTGTGGCTTGGTAATGAATGATGATTCCAATAAAGCAACAATGGCTTCATGGATCTATGGATGGTTGTCCCATGGATAATGATAAGAAGAATGGATGATGTTGCAATGAATACAATCAATTGAAGATCAGTTTTTGGGTCTCAAGTGCTGATTACAACCTCGGATTAAGATGATTCAAGAAGCAAAGTCATTCTCCTCAACAAGACTGGGAATATTCATGTTGAACACTTTTCCGTTTGAGGTCATCTTAAGGACTCAATAATTCGCGCAATATATCTGTCATGTGTCTTTTGGACTGGACACCACTTGATCATGGAGTATAGATGGTTGTTGACCAAGAGAAAGATGAAAGATTGAATTCTTTATGGTCAACACTCAAGCACAACTTATGTACCACATGGGACCTAGTGGCATGGTAAGAAATTGTCAATTGTGCTTTGAGTTCTAACCTATACGATGTATTTCTATATCTTTGAGGGTTAGGTGATTCTCATGGGATTGCATCAAGAAAGATCACAAGTGCCCATGAGAGGATGGTCATCAAGTTATACAAGGTCAAGTTCAAGATATGCATCTTAGAGGATTACATGCTTGAAGCTTGCGGATGATCACGTGGTGGCGCATGTGAGGATGGCATATAATGCGAAGCTTTCCTCATGACTTACGAGGAAAATAATTGAAGTCTTCACCAATTATGTGACCAATATTGAATATACATCTTGAGCCAAGCATGACATCAACATCAAGCTCAAGTGGAATGCTCAATTCAAAGGTATTGTGTCGTGGATCATTGACCATCGAAAAGGATACACGCTCAAGAATGGATTTCCAGAAACTATAGTATAGCTCTTTTATTATTCTTGAGTTATATGGATCCCACACTATTAAGAGGGGATCAAAGGGGTTTAGTAATGGACTTGCTCAAGTCAACAATTCCTACCTCAATTCCACTCCTATCCTTTATACCAAAAGGGGGGGAAATCCAAAGCCAACTCATTCCTCAAATCCTATGGCATGTCCTTTGCATACTTTGCCCCTCCCATTTTGTTTTATCTTGGGTGGTTCTCTATGTGAGGATCTTGAGCTTTTCAATAGATTTAAAATAAGCCCAAGATCATCAAAATCGGAGTTCGTATGTAAAAGTTATGCACGTTTCAGTTTTGGGTTCCTGCTGTTCTTTTTCTAGACGGACGTCCGATATATTTCGGACGTCCGAAATCCACCAAAATTATTGTGTACAAATGGTCAGTGAGCATGCAAATTTACCAGAAGTCCGACGTGCTTCGGATGTCCGACACATCGGGCGTCCGAACCCTTTCGGACGTCCGACATGCTACTAGACTTTTCTTCTGTGTTGCATGTTGAACTCTCTTTGAACATTTCAGACGTCCGACTTGGTTCGGACGTCCGACGTTTGGAATTTCGGACGTCCGACATCTGACGGACGTCTGACACTTGCACAACTTATTTCTCCAACGGACATTTCGTCCCTTGGGCTATAAATACCCCCTCACCCCCACTTGTGAGGGTTGACCACTTCATTTGCAAACAACCAAGAACACAAGTGCTCCCTCTCCCTCACCAAATCTCAGATCCCGGAGAGTTCCTTGAGAGTTCTTGACGGATCTTTCACCCAGTGATAGATCTGCCCCTTCCCCATCTTCCAACCAAAGCAAATCGCGATTTGAGCAAGTCTTGAGAATTTCCACCTTGATCTTGTTACTCTTGGAGGTTGGAGACTCCTAGGCGGTAGGAGTGCTCCGGTGAGGAATCAACTTGTGATTTTCCCATCGGAAAGTTTGTGAAGGTTTGGAGGCCGCCTCAAGGTCTACCACTAGTGGTTGGGAATCGCCTTCGTGGTGATATCTCAAGGGGAATAGGGTGAGCCTTCGTGGCGTTGGTGTGCCTTCGTGGTAACACCAACTCTCTCCAAACGGTGAGTAGCTTCCCTCCAAGGAAGTGAACATCGGGATACATCCTCGTCTCCGAGTCTACGGTTATCTCTAACCCTAGCTCACTACTTGTGGTTTACTTTGGTCATTTGACCTTGCATTCACTATATCTTGTTGTCCTCATTATATTGTGTTGGCTATCATATCATAGTGATTGTTTTAGGCCAACACATTATACTCCGCATTTCATACGTGCTACTATTGTTCCATATTGTTCCTCGTGTGAATTGGTATATTGTATCTCACACCACATCTTGTGATATATATCTTGTGTAAGTTTGTGTAACTTACTTGTGCCTCCTAGTATCATTATTATGTTCATATTGTTTAGAATAAAGTTGTTGTTGCACTTGGTTGAGCCTAGTATATTAAGGTTTTGTGCTTGTTAAGTATCCGCTTACTTTATTTCCGCATCCGGATATTAACAAATCCATAAAAGGTTTAAAACGCCTATTCACCCCCGCCTCTAGGCGACATCGTGGTCATTTCACTGCTGCCGCCGCTGGAGCTCAGGGCTGCTCCGTCGAGGACCTAGCGGTCGCATTCCGCCGCCGTCATCGCCACTGCTCCTCCTCCGCCACCATTGGTGGACGCGGATCTAGATTTCCGCCGCCGCCGCCATCTTCACCGCCATGTTGTTCCTCCTCGCCCACCACGGAGTCCGACGCCTCCATGGGGGACGACGCCGGCGCCGCCGCTTCTCAGAGGGGCTCGTGGAAGGGGTCCACTGTTACTGAGATGCACATCACTCTCCTCCACTGGTCGCGCAAGATCCCGGCGGACCTCGATTATCGCGTACCCGGTGCCGAGCTTGCAACTGTGCCCTGGGCCGGCGAGCGCGTCGTCTTCCTCACGCACTTTCAACGCGGCTTAGGGCTCCCGGTGAGCCACTTCTTCCGTGAATTCGTCGACTTCTACCGCTTGCAACCGCACCCCTCGGGGTGAATGCTATCATGCTGCTCTCCGCTTTTGTGACATTGTGCGTGGGCTACCTCGGAGTTCGGCCCACCATTGGCCTCTGGTGCCGGGTCTTCTACTTCCGCAGTTTCCGAGTGGGCACTGGGGTGTTTACTGTCGATCCCAAGACGAAGAAGAAAGAAGAGGTGAAAGTGATGGCCGAGTGTGGTGCTGCTACCATAAATGTTCACAAGATCGGACTCTATCCTCATCCCCAACCACCGCAGTCCATCAAGAACTTGCCCGAGTTCTTTTTGCCGCCTCCGTCTGCCAAGTACCATTGGTCCGAGAAACCAGGAGAAGGGGACACCGACCTGGATCGTCAGATGGCCCAAATCCAAGTACTTATGGCTGAAGGCCTGCAACCTACCGATCTGGTTGCTACATGGCTCTGCCGCCGAGTGCTCACTTTACAACGCCGATGCCAAAGAATCTGCGATATGAGCCGACTCCTGGACCCCACTCGGATCTCTACGCTCAACATGGGTGAAGCTGAACTTATCCGCCGAATGAACTTGCTTGCCGACCTCAAAATCGTTGCCCTTTCAAGTTCGGAAAGTGGGCACACGATCGCATCCGGCCCTGCCTCGTGGTATGTGTTGGAAATATGCCCTAGAGGCAATAATAAAATGTTATTATATATATTTCCACGTTCGTAATTAATGTTTATATTTCTGTGCTATAATTGCAATGACCCTGACTATGAGATTCAGAAGAAAACTCATTTGCATGTGTGGAAATGTAAACACCAAGAGTTCCTGGTTTATCCTCTAAGACCAGCTCATGTGCTAACTGATGATTACGTTTTCTTAATCATGGACATTGTTCTTGTAACAAGGATGTCAGTAGCAATGGGAACATATTGTTAGCAGAACAATGATGTTGAACCGACCCCAGTATTGAATGATATACTTAGAGATCACATCGTAACTACGTTATAAGTCATATCATGAAATGTTATCATATACGTAATTCCTTAGACCATGAGAGTATCGAGTTGCTTCACACAGGAAGACATGCTTTGGTTCTTAGATGAATCCTCCCGTAAATGGGAAGTAGTAAAATAAGTTCTGGGTATGTCAGATGGTGTGGCTAGTGACTGTGATAGTTCAAGAATGGGATTTGCTCCTTCACGATGAAGAAGATATTCACTTCGGGCCCACTCGATATGACGGTATCCATTATAGTCTGGCCAGACGCATTGTGATTCAGTCACGGGGATACCGGAATACGATAACGAGAAAAGGGACAAACGAGCAAAGAGGATAACGAGTGGCTTGTGTTCAAAAGTTGTTACACATGGGTGCCAAACTTCTCTCCTCTAACTTTGTCATATATCGCGAAGCAAAGGGAATGGTACATGACTAAACATAATGGTTCACTCGAAGTTTCTTCGTGTATGTGCGGGAGTCAACATGGGTGTCCATGGCTCCGCTGTTGATTATTGGCTATTGACAAAAGGCTGTTGACCTATGTCCGGAAGATGTTCTGAGTCATGTCCGCATTATACCGAACCTATTGGGTCACACACTTAACGAGCAGTAGTCTGTTAGAATACTAGTATGGTAGAAGGTTTAGTGGAAGCAAAGCAGAATAGTTCATACGGGTACCGGAAGTAGTTCCGGAGATTTATGGAATTGTTCATAAGGGCACCAGAAGTAGTTCTGGGTATTTAAGGTTATGTCCGGATCACTCTGAAGTAGTCCCAGGTGGTTCCGGAACATATGAGAATGGTACTGGGGAAGTCCTGGATCAACCGGAATAGTTTCCGGATAATCGCTGGGCGTCCCGACAACCTTCGCGGTCATCGGGTGGCTTAAAATGTAACTCGGATGGTCTTGGCAACTATCCGGATGGCTCCGGAACGTCCGAGAACGGTCTCGGAAGGTCCTGGAAGTGCTCCAGAAGTGTCCGGAATGTCCCGAAACGGTCCCGGTATGTCCCGGAAGGTCCTGGAAGCTTGTAGAAGGTCATGGAAGGTTCCGGAAGGTTCCGGGCAGTACCACCCACTCCCCTGCGCCCCTAGCCTTGGGGGGAAAGCCACCTAGGCTGCCCTGGCCGGCCAATGGGTGGGGGGCGCACCAAGGGGAAGGAATCCCCCTCCAGGTGGAAAGTCCAACTCTCCAATATGGCAGGTTTCCGGTGGGAAGGTTTGGGAGGTTTGGGAGTCCAAGTTGGACTCCCCACCCCCCTTATTGCGCCCCAAGGGCCTCTTGGCCACCTATATAATGTGGGGGAGGGATGGGGGGCGCAGCACAGCTTGTCCCCAAGGCCTATGCGCCACCCTCCCTCCTCTAAACCCCGTTGCTCCACTTTTAGACCCCGGTTTAGACGCTGTTCTAGATCGGAATCCGTTAGGGTTTTCTCCCTCTAGTTTTCTCGGTGGCGTTCATCTCTGGACGGCGGAGCGCTGCTGGATTTCTGCTACGGGATGTGTGGATACTAATGGAGGGGTCGTACCTTCGACCCTTCTTCGAGGAGCTTGTTCATGGGACTTGTCCGTGGGACTAGATCGCGGGACTTGTTCGTGGGATTGATCGAGGGACTGTTCGTGGGAGAACTTGCGAGATCTACTTCCACTACGTCCACGAGCTTCACCAACTCTACTTCCGCTACATCGGTTGGTGAGCCATGACCTAAAACCTTGTATGCAATCTTCTTGGGTGATCTTGGTTGCTTGATTCGTAGGACGAATTTTTTTGTTTTCTACTACGTTTCCCAACAGTGGTATCATGAGCGATCCTTGATTAGATGCATGTTTAGGTCTAGATCATATGTGTGATATGAGGCATTGATTTTCTTGTTGCTTCCCTGTCATGTGATTTTTTCTATGCTTGATGGCAAGTTGAGGTTTTGCTACAAGGATTGAGTTTTCCATCGATCCCTCTATGCTGCTTTCAGTATGCTGGTTGCCTTGATCATGGTCTACATCAAACTCCTTGGATCTCATCTTAATCTCGCAATAGAAGATTTAACATGGAGGGGCTTGTGGATTTTATGAACTCAAATCCACACGGGGGTCACGCGTTTAACGAAGTTTGGCTTGTGGCATTAGTTGCTGCACGCACCCCGTATGTTAAACTAGCAACAAAAGAAGTATCGTGTTTTGTTTTATCTAGGGTTTCTCGTTTGCCTTGTAAACCTGCTTAACAACCACGATAAAAGTTGCAACAACCCGTGTAGATGGCGATCTAACTCGTTTTTGCAGAGTATGCATGTGATGTGGTATAGCCTTCAAGATTTGCAATGTGTTTGTATGAGATGCTATATGTTATGTAATATTTATTCGCGACCTGCGTGTCGTGGTACGGCATGATGACTGGAGTCATATGATTTTCACTTAATTATGGCCTGCGTGCCAGAACTGTTTATTAGCTCGAGGCAAAGCAATAGATAGATGCAAAGGTGATGATCTACGATGCGGAGGTGGACCCCGACGCACATGCCGGAAGCCGTGGTGATGTTCCTGGCGCCAAGGACAAAGTTGTTGGACACGGTGACTTCAACCACGACGACGTGAAGACAATGAAGACTTCACGAAGAAAAGGGCTATACTATATCACAAAATTTTATGAACTGCCTGTGATGTTTATCCCTTTGTTGCACCCTTGTTTGATGCGCGATAGTCGTATTTTATTAGGGTGATCTCTCGCAAAACAATATCAAGTTGATAGTGTTCTTCCAACTGTAGCACCGTCTATACTATGTTTCACATCGGAGCAGGTCATGTCACATGGGTGCACACGGTGTGACGCATAAAAGATGGGTGTGTTAAAAGAACACACATCACATTACACTTGGTTATCTTGACGGTTTGGATAAAAGTTTGCTACCGGAACACGCCCATCGAAAGATGAACAAGAATCACCTTTGGCGTGATTGGCAAGTTGGCCTACCGGTCCAGTCTAAGTCATCAGTGATGTCACATCAATGGCGGACGATTGGGTTGGATCTTGAATCACTCCAGCATCAATTAAGAGAGATATTGATCTGAGTGGGAGCGCACTAAGTAATTAAATTGATTAATCACAAGTGCAACTTAATTATGAACAAAGTCTTAGTATTTGCATTATCGTTGTAGAATAATGGCTCGCGTTACCACCTTCCCAATTGATTTTGATTAACTGTTTTATCTGGTAAAAACTTTACGATTGGTACCGTATTGTGAGGACTATCCTCAATAGTGTCGAGAAGGAGCTTGTCCTATCGCAAATTTTTGATGCTCTCCCGCTGATGCTATGGATGATGTGACTTATGTCCATAATCCAAAATGCTAGAATTCCACGACAGCTAAGTGCATTGTCTTCACCACCATGAAACCCGAACTTCGAAAAGTTTGGGATAGTTATGTTATATTCATGGAACTGAAAAATAAGTTTTCAGTAGTAAGACAATTAATGTTGGATATAAGATATCTAGTACAATGTATGATTGTAAGCATTAGTGAAAATGTTCATTGTGCTGTAAACAAAACTGATAAGTGTGGGATCCAGAAGAACAATGATCATATGATGATGAGGATTAAGGGAAAGGAAGTTCCATAGGGAGTTAGTAAGACTTACACGCCGGAAAGTCCATGGCCTGCGCCACCCTTGATCATGTGTGATCTTCTGTGAGTAGGAGTGACATTGGAAATAGAACTATGATACGTATAAAGGCAAAACGAAAGAAGACTGGAATAACCAGCTCAGAAATGAAAGTCATACGGAGTTATAGATGAATTCATTGCTGGTCAAGAGATGTAATTCTTGGGAATCATGATTAAGCAGTTAATTGTGGATTCTGTATATTGTGATTAAATTGTTGATCACCGGAATATCACATCGATTGCATATTGTTGCAACTCGATGCAAGAAATACTATGGCCTTTATGACTAGCTAATGATGAGTTTTGACACGCTCGGGAACACGGTAAAAGGTTTACTATACCGTGTGTTGACTCTATGATTATCTTCATAATTCATTTTAGAGTTGAGTAAATTGTTACTACACTTTAGCCTTGTTGCAAAACATCATTTTGAATCATGTTTGTTGCAAGAGAGTTGTTCAAAGCTATGAATAACGTAAAGGCCATACTTCCATTATGAATAGGGTGTATGTTATGAATATTGATAATAATACTAAACATCCATAACACTGACGCTAAACGTCGCAAGACTGACAGAAATACCACATAGATGTGGCACTGCCGTTTATCACAAGTGACATAACATGCATGAAGAATTTCCGTAAGTGATGGACTTTCGAGTCATATGATTATGAATCACTTGACGCTTGCGATCTTTGTCTCGAAGTAATGTGACTAAAACACCGTTGATAGGCCATACATGAACGGGCAACTAAACCATTGGTAATCATACATGATGATGTGTGTAGTCCAATAAGTGTAGTTGTGTGCAGTGGATTCCCTATCTTCACTAATGAGTTGAAGTAGATATGTGGATATCTGTTCAATAGAGACATACGTCTGAAATCTTTGAAATGTTCAAGGAATTTTAGAGTGAAATAGAAATTCATTGTAACAAGAAAATAAAGCTTCTGCAAATTAGATTGTAGAAAGTAATATTTTAGTTACAAGTTTAGTGAACGTCTGATGAGTTGTGAAGAACTGTCATAACTTGCGTCTCCCGGAACATCACTATGAGTAAAGTGTTCGAGAGATGTAATCAAGCCATGTATGACACGGTAAAGATCAAATATGACGTTTATCAATTTTCCATTATACTTATTAAAGTTATGCGTTAGTGACTACGACTTTTACACTGAAAAGAGCATCATCAAATCTGTTGAAATGACACCATATTAGATGTGGTATGGACTGTTAAAACCATGTTGTCTTTTCTTAAAATTTGGGTATATGAGGCATATGTTTGACATACTCAAAACCCCAAATCAGATAAGTGCTACTTTGTTAAGGTTATGCCAAAAGTTTTGGTATTCCTCTATCACTACACAAAAGCAAAACTGTTTGCTGTTAAGAACAATGTGTTTTGAAGAAAAATAGTTTCTTACAAAAGAGTGAGTGGGAGGACAGTGCAACTTGTCAAAGATTGTTGAATCTTCAGAGGAGTGCACAGCTGAACCACACAGGTTAGACAAAAATCGTACAAACATTCATGATATGTAAAACGAGATATTGTTGTTCGACAATGATAAACCTGTGATATACAAAGAAGCGTTGATGGGCCCTGACTCCGGGATTTGGCTAAATGCCAAATAATCCGAGATAGTATCCATGGAAGTAAGTCAAGTTTTGAACTTGGTAGACCCTCGGAAAGACTAAAAGTCTGAAGAATATATATATGGATCTATAATTGATTCGGATGAAATTGTTTTATCCATAAAGCTCAACTCGTTGGAAAATTGTTTTCTAGCAAGTTCAAAGGTTGACTACGGCGAAATAGTGTCGACCGTAGAAATGCTTTAGTCAGTTCGGGTTATACTAGCAATTACTACATATCTCATTTATAGGATATGGTAGAATGAACGTCAAAACAAAGTTCCTACATGGAAATATAACAAAGGACGTATACGTGATACGACCGGAATGTTTTGTCGATTCAAAGGATGCTAAAATAGATGCAAGCCTTGGATATCCAGTGATGGACTGGAGCTAGCATAATGGAGTTGGAATTTTCGTTGTGATGAAATTGCCAAAAGAGTTTGTTTTCATCAGGAATAACGAAGATGCTTGAATATTCAAGAAAGTAAGTGGGAGCTGAATAATATTTCTAAAACCTTATGTAGATGACATATTGTTGATTAGAAATGATATAAATTTCTTGACACAAATAAGGACTTCATTGGAAATAGTTTTCAGTTGAAGAACTTGGGCTGATATAGCATTAGTATTGAGCATAGTGATCTATGAAGATAGTAAGTGCCTGATCATGCTAAAGCCAACACTACATATTGACATGATACTAAAGTAGTTTAGTATGAAATGCCAAGAAACATTTTCTTGCCGAAGTCGTGGTGAAAAGTTGTTTGCAGAAATCGGTGTTGATGAACACAGATAAGCAAAAACACGTGAATTGAATTCCACTCACCCGTGTGTTTGGATTAATCATGTACACCATAATATGTAAAACGACCAGATATGTCCAGTGCTTCAAAAGGTTATGAGCAAGATACCAAAGTGATCAATATGTTGATCATTGGACAAACAGTGAAAAGTTAAACTTATGATAGATAAGATATGTTTCTCGGAAAATGGAGATAATGAAGAGCTCGTTGTAATAAGTTACACCAGCTGAATTTTGATGTAAACAGTTACACCAATTCAGTCTTCATACTTACTCCGATCGATTTTCGATTTTAATTGGGATTATGTGTTTCACACATAAGGGTGGCACAGTATGAAGGAACTGTGTTAAAGTTAGATACTGTGGCGAATTCTATAACAGAGGCTAAGTATATTGTTGCTTAAAGAAGTAACAAGGGAGGGTATTTTGAATCATCAGTTCATTTATGAACATGGTATGGTTTCCTAGATGCTTGAAGCTCATGGAACATTGATGAAATTTCATGACTTATTCTAAGGAACCAAGGTCCTACCAAATGATTCAAACATATACAAAGCTAAACTGATAAAATTAGTGAATTTTATGATAGCGTGAAAACGCGAAGATATGCAAGATACAAACGGGCCTGAAACGTCAGATCCGAAGATGAGGTCTATACCACAAATGAGGCATTTATTACACCGGTATGCCATAGGTGTAAAGTGCTCAAGCACTGACAATATTATTGACTCTAGTGCAAGTGGGAGACTGTTGGAAATATGCCCTAGAGGCAATAATAAAATGTTATTATATATATTTCCACGTTCGTAATTAATGTTTATATTTCTGTGCTATAATTGCAATGACCCTGACTATGAGATTCAGAAGAAAACTCATTTGCATGTGTGGAAATGTAAACACCAAGAGTTCCTGGTTTAGCCTCTAAGACCAGCTCATGTGCTAACTGATGATTACGTTTTCTTAATCATGGACATTGTTCTTGTAACAAGGATGTCAGTAGCAATGGGAACATATTGTTAGCAGAACAATGATGTTGAACCGACCCCAGTATTGAATGATATACTTAGAGATCACATCGTAACTACGTTATAAGTCATATCATGAAATGTTATCATATACGTAATTCCTTAGACCATGAGAGTATCGAGTTGCTTCACACAGGAAGACATGCTTTGGTTCTTAGATGAATCCTCCCGTAAATGGGAAGTAGTAAAATAAGTTCTGGGTATGTCAGATGGTGTGGCTAGTGACTGTGATAGTTCAAGAATGGGATTTGCTCCTTCACGATGAAGAAGATATTCACTTCGGGCCCACTCGGTATGACGGTATCCATTATAGTCTGGCCAGACGCATTGTGATTCAGTCACGGGGATACCGGAATACGATAACGAGAAAAGGGACAAACGAGCAAAGAGGATAACGAGTGGCTTGTGTTCAAAAGTTGTTACACATGGGTGCCAAACTTCTCTCCTCTAACTTTGTCATATATCGCGAAGCAAAGGGAATGGTACATGACTAAACATAATGGTTCACTCGAAGTTTCTTCGTGTATGTGCGGGAGTCAACATGGGTGTCCATGGCTCCGCTGTTGATTATTGGCTATTGACAAAAGGCTGTTGACCTATGTCCGGAAGATGTTCTGAGTCATGTCCGCATTATACCGAACCTATTGGGTCACACACTTAACGAGCAGTAGCCTGTTAGAATACTAGTATGGTAGAAGGTTTAGTGGAAGCAAAGCAGAATAGTTCATACGGGTACCGGAAGTAGTTCTGGAGATTTATGGAATTGTTCATAAGGGCACCAGAAGTAGTTCTGGGTATTTAAGGTTATGTCCGGATCACTCTGAAGTAGTCCCAGGTGGTTCCGGAACATATGAGAATGGTACTGGGGAAGTCCTGGATCAACCGGAATAGTTTCCGGATAATCGCTGGGCGTCCCGACAACCTTCGCGGTCATCGGGTGGCTTAAACTGTAACTCGGATGGTCTTAGAAACTATCTGGATGGCTCCGGAACGTCCGAGAACGGTCTCAGAAGGTCCTGGAAGTGCTCCAGAAGTGTCCGGAATGTCCCGAAACGGTCCCGGTATGTCCCGAAAGGTCCTGGAAGCTTCTAGAAGGTCATGGAAGGTTCCGGAAGGTTCCGGGCAGTACCACCCACTCCCCTGCGCCCCTAGCCTTGGGGGGCAAGCCACCTAGGCTGCCCTGGCCGGCCAAGGGGTGGGGGGCGCACCAAGGGGAAGGAATCCCCCTCCAGGTGGAAAGTCCAACTCTCCAATATGGCAGGTTTCCGGTGGGAAGGTTTGGGAGGTTTGGGAGTCCAAGTTGGACTCCCCACCCCCCTTATTGCGCCCCAAGGGCCTCTTGGCCACCTATATAATGTGGGGGAGGGGTGGGGGGCGCAGCACAACTTGTCCCCAAGGCCTATGCGCCACCCTCCCTCCTCTAAACCCCGTTGCTCCACTTTTAGACCCCGGTTTAGACGCTGTTCTAGATCGGAATCCGTTAGGGTTTTCTCCCTCTAGTTTTCTCGGTGGCGTTCATCTCTGGACGGCGGAGCGCTGCTGGATTGCTGCTACGGGATGTGTGGATACTAATGGAGGGGTCGTACCTTCGACCCTTCTTCGAGGAGCTTGTTCATGGGACTTGTCCGTGGGACTAGATCGCGGGACTTGTTCGTGGGATTGATCGAGGGACTGTTCGTGGGAGAACTTGCGAGATCTACTTCCACTACGTCCACGAGCTTCACCAACTCTACTTCCGCTACATCGGTTGGTGAGCGATGACCTAAAACCTTGTATGCAATCTTCTTGGATGATCTTGGTTTCTTGATTCGTAGGGCGAAATTTTTTGTTTTCTACTACGTTTCCCAACAGTATGTTTCTAGTTTTACTTCCAAATGAACTCTTTTTTCCTTCTTGCTGATTCTGATCGGATGCTCCTTTCTAGGAGTTCCTTGGTTCCAAGGCTATGTAGGATGGACAGGCCGCCTCGAGCTACCATCCCGACCGCGCAGAGGAGGATGCTGAGGACTTGGAGCTTGAAGAGGAAACGGACTCCGAAACCGAAGCTTGGACTGCCTCCCTTGGACTCGGCTTCGACAAGCCGGGTGAGTCTGATTCCTCCATCAAACGCTTCATGGCCAAATGGAGCAGTGATGCTGACTCTCCTGGTGACTTCGGTGCAGAATTCGAGCCGGCCGAGCAGACAGTGGCCGAAGGAAAACGCCCCCGCACCGATGACGCCCCTAGCACCTCCAAGGTTGCTAAGAAGAAAGGCAAGTATGGCGCACGACGCCCTACTCCAGGTCCGACTGCCCCCAAACCGAGTGGCCCTGTGCTCTCTCCCACCCCTCTTAACATTGCTCGTCCAAGCTTCTCCATGTCCAAGTTTGCTTCCCAGCTACCCCGAGCTCCTGGGTAGGTTCCTTTGCATTTTTTGCTCCTTTCAATCTTGCTCGACTGATTTTCTCAACTTGCTCTTTGCTTTGCAGGGCTGCCCGATCTGTCGCTCCTGTGGCGCCTGGGGTAGCTCCGATTGCCCCCCTGCCACCTCTGAAGTTCCTCCGAGCGCGACCCCCGCGGCCTCCACTACTTCCAACATTCCTCTTGCGCCTTCTCGTAAGAGAGCTACCACCGACACCACCAAGGCCGAGCGGGCCAAGAAACAGAGAGCTGCTGCAGCCGCGAAACAGGCGCATCCGACTGCTCCCCTGCCGACCTCTGCCGCCAATCCGACTGCTGGCGTGCAGTCGACCACTCCTGCAACGACCGCCGCTGCTCCCCTTCCAATCCTGATGGTCCCCTCTGGTGTTGCACACCTTGATGTGCCAATGCCAGATCGGCCTACTACTGATGCTGCTCAGCCTGAGGCTTCTTAAGACCAGGCCACTATTCTTGTGACTCCAACTCCTGCAGCCGGATCGGAGAGTGCTGCTGCTGCCCCCCTCGACCCGACTGCTTCTCCACCTGCTGACCCTCAGGTCAGTTTTCCGCTTGCTACTCACATTCCTGATGGATCCAGTGCTGCCACACTTCCTCTTCCAGTGCCATTGTGCGCCAGCCACCGACCACGGGCCGCCATCTTTCGCGAGCCGACCGGTTTCGTGAAGCGTATGATACGTCCAAAACGTATCTATAATTTTTTCTTGCTCCATGCCTCTTTTGTGTGATATTGCTATGATATTGATGAACTTCCATACACTTTTGATCATATTTGGACTAACCTATTAACTCAGTGCACCCCAGTGTCAGTTTCTGTTTTTCTATTTCAGGTGTCTTGCATCATTATGCGCGATTGCTCGGGGACCTAAACGCTGACTTATTGCCGGCTGGACTGATGCTGCCGGTTGCGCCTGCTGTTGACTGCTGGCTCATCCTTCCGACTGCCTCCCGTAGCCCCTTGATTCCTCCGACTGCTGTGCAAGCTGCCATGCGGCGAAGATGCCTGCCTCTGCTGCCGAGGTGGCGCATTCGGCTGGTTTGCACCCGCAGTTGCCCGAACTGACTTTGATGCCACTGGCCCTTGCTGCGCGGTGGCCGCCTTCTGCTGCTGGTTTGCTGTGGTTATGAGATCACGCATTCGGTGCGTCCTCTCCCGCATCTCTTCTCCTTCCAAGTGCTCCAGCTCGGTGGCGATCTGCTCGGCAGCTCTCATGTTCTTCACAGGAGAACTATACGAGATCTGCGGAACGGCGATTGTGGATGCTACTGGTTGTTGGGCCCCTCCCAACTCTCTGCCGACCTCTCGTCCTGCAGCTCGGAGCTCATCAATCACTGGGGGTGGGATAACACGCTGCCTGATACCATGCGCTACATTGTACTCCCGAAGTGATGCCTCCATACGACGCTTTTCAGCGTCGATCCGATCTGACTGCTCCTTCAGAGCCTGACGCACCTTCTCCAGCTCGGCATGAGCCACAATTGGATCGGCATGAAGACCTACTGGAGTGCTGAGCACATCCGGTGGGTTGCTTGGGCCTGCTGGTGTCGTGGTTGCTGCCCTCGCGGCTTGGGTCGCTGAAGTAGAGTTGTTGTGACTAGACGATCCTGCCATCATAACCTCCGGACGGACGTGCGCAGTCGTGCCCTCTGTTCCCATGTCATCTGGCCCGCCTGGCAACGGATCCGTGAGCTCAGAAAACACCCGTACCTCCCTGGGGAAGGATCAGAAAGTGCGGCGACGAAAATGCGATGTCCGCCGAAAGGAATGATGATGCCGCGCGACAGAGGCATTCCTGCCCCAAACCGCGAGGCGTTGTCGATGACGTAGTCCCACGCTCCGGTCCTCATGACCAGGCCGAAGGTGAAGCGCACGCGCGATGCAGATGATGGTCCCGTCCGGATCTGAACTCCAGTCGACGCCTCGGCCTGCCCCACGGTGGGCGCCAAATGTCGTCGATATATAACGGCAGATGCCATGGGGATGGCTACAGAGGGGGACAAATCGAGGTTAGTGTCGCTGGTACCGGAATCGAGAGTGGGAACACACGGTGAGACATCACGATGTACCCAGGTTCGGGGCTCTCCGTAGATATAACACCCCTACTCCTGTCGAGCTAGCTATATGCAATAACTCTGGCTACAATGAATGCTCCTTGAGCTGTTTGAAAGGAAAGATAAGAGGGCTCCAAGCACAACTCTCTCCTGGCTCTCTGTGTGGTGGGTGAGATTGCAATAAGTGCTCCGTCGTCTGATGACCCACAACCATAAGGGATCTATTACAGCGTTTTCGATAAGTAAGAGTGTCGAACCCAACGAGGAGTAGAAGGTAATAGCAAGTGACTTTGGCAAGGAGATAACTGCAAGCACTGAAAGATAAATTTTTAGGGGTTTTCTTGGTATAAGCAATAGGAAAGTAAAAACGAGCAAAGTAAAAGACACTGGAGAGTAACGAGTGGCCCAATCCTTTCTGAGAAAAGGAGAGGCCTAGCAACTGAACTTATAAAGGCTAAAGCATTCTTGAGGACACACGGGAGAGGTAGTCATGTGCTTTTGCCATATTACGTGTCGGTGCTACGTGCTGTGTTGATAAGTGTTGAGTGGGTGGATCTATGCTAGTACACCCTCTAGACTAAGATAAGTGCACTCTTATGATTAAACACCTTGCAAGAATCCGCAAATACAAGATAGTAATTAAGGCAAAAGCCTAACCATAGCAATACGATCGATGATCCATTGTTCCCTTGTGCAAAAGCGTGCAAACTGGGGTTTAGGTTTCTGTCACTCCGGCAACCCACCGTGAGCGTTCTTTGTACACAATGTATTCCCCTAGGTCCTTGATAAGGCGAAGTGTTGAGTGTTCGACTCACACAACACCACTAGGAAAATTACAACACAACTTAAATATCAAACAACATATATTACTTCAACATCATATGACTACTAACAACTAGACTTCTCCCATGTCCTCAAGAACTAAAGTAACTACTCACAAGACATAAAAGAGATCATGATCAGTGGGGATAAATAGATGATAAACAATCTGGACACAATAATATTTCTCCAACAAAACTCAATAGCATTCACCACAAAGTAGTAATCAACACCGATAGAGTAGAGAGGATAGATAGTACGGATTACAACACAAGTTGCAATTCTGAGATGAGATTGGATGGAGGTGGAGATGGTGCTGATGATGGGGATGATGTTGATGATGATCTCGATGACGCCCGCGACGATGGTGATGATGATGGCGATGATCTCCCCTTCCGGGAGGTGATCTCCCCGGCGGAATCTGCCCGCCAGAGATGGCTTTTCTTCTCTGTAGGTTTCCGTCACGGAGCGGCAGCGGAACTCCGTAAACTCCCCCCGTTTAGGGTTTATGGATGATGTGCGATATATAGGCCAGAGGGGGGAACCGGGAGTGGCCCCGGGGGTCTAGGCGCCCTCCCGGCGCGGCCAGGGTGGGGGCCGCGCTAGGTGGCCGCCTAGGCACCCTGTGGCCCCCCTCTGGTCGCTCTTTTGCGTGTCTTCGTGATCCTTCTGGAAAATAGCCTCCGTCGATTTTCAGGTAATTTGGAGGTATTCTTCTTCAGCGACTTAGCGTCCACTTTTTAGCGCTGAATCCTGCGTCTGCTGCTTCGGCACCGAAAAGTTGCAAACTGTGTAAAATAAGCCAAAAAAACATAAGAATAACATCATATCATGAAATATATCAATGAATAAGAAAGAATTACTATATAAAATAGTGATGCATTTTGGCCGTATCAACTCCCCCAAGCTTAGACCTCGCTTGTCCCCAAGCGATTACTGAGCTCGGTAAACCTGTCCACAAGTTTAGAGAGTGAAGTGTCGATAAATAGAATACAGACAAGAAGCATCAAGGTTTCTTCATAAAACTCAAGCATCCTCAACAACAACCTCAACTCATAAGGCCCTTATGAGAAAGTAATAACAATTATAATCAAAAGTAGGGCTGAGGAAACTCATCAAATTATGGCAAACATATCCTTGGTCAAAGGACAACTAATAACTTTTACTGTTGCTCTTTCTGAATAAGATGAAACACTTTGAAAGCTTTTGAAAGAACATGTTATTAGTCATGAAGTGCAAATGCTAACACAAAGGAAGATGCTTGCTTGGCAAAAGCTTTCGCAAACAACTTACTTAACAAAAGATAATGTCAACAAGGATGTGGCATGGCAAAACTTAATGCAGCTTTATACGGATGAATCCTCATCAACATAAAATGTCTGTTCTCTTAGAGAAAAGAAGGAAGTGGGACAACTGACTCAACATGAAGGTGGATGAAAGGCCTTGTTAAGGGCAAGCAGGGAAAACTCATGTGCTATCCTTAAATCAAACAAAATAAAAATAGATTTTGGGGCGGTGCATAGTTTGTCAAGAATGCTAATAGATAGCTCAATTACTTCTCAAGATGGACAAGTTTCGAGGAACGGCTCCCAAGTGGGGACGATCACATCCCCTTAATCTCCTTTGTTTATCACTGCCAAAGTTTCTGATTTCTCATAGACCAAGCATGAAGGAGGGTTTGTTTGTTATATTATCTTTCGAGCTGGGCGCACCCATGCCAGTTCCTCCTCGTATTATGGGTTTGCAGATTAGACATGCAATCCCGGGGTAAAACTTGTCCAATCTTAAGAAGATCATGAATTACCTACTACTTCCTCATGAGCTAAACAAGAGGCACAAAACAGAAGATTTTGAACATTTAAGGATAACACATAAATTCTAGGGGAATACCACGAATAGGAAGGTATGGTGGACTCATATGGAAGGTATTGGTCTCAGGATATGGATGCACAAGCAGAAATCTACTTGGCAAAGAGTTTGGCTAGCAAAGGCTTTGAGAGAACAGAAAATTGATGCTAATTTAGATGCAAAACATATAAGGCATAAACATTAAGGTAAGCATAACACATCAAGTTGTCTTCCTTGTCAACATAACACTTCAAGCATAATAACATAAAGGTTTTGGCTATGTCGCTACTTTTGAAAACATGCATGTTGTCATGACCAAAGCTATGTTTGCCAAAACTAAATAAAGTTTTCAAAGCCATACCTGATATAAGGTCAATACTCCCCATAAGAATCGTCATATGAGGCCGATTGCACGAAGAGAATACCGAGTGCAGCGAAGGAACCAATAGACTTCTCATTAATATTCCATTATAGACGACTCCACACTCACGGATACAATCTCTCCACAGACGAAGTGATAGACCTTGATGCAAACACCTATTTCGTATAATAACTTCCCTAAACATGATACGACTCTACTTGACTCCTAAAGACAAAGATAAAGATAAAGATACCCGGCACTCCCCCAAGCTTGGAACAAGCCAAGGGGATGCCATTACCCAAGGAGATTTCACTCCTCATTCTTGTTCTTCTCAGTCAGGTACTCCTTGTCGAAGCGCTTCCATGGTAGCTCCTCTCCAGTATCGAAGGACATTCCCGTCTCCAGGATCCTGCACTCAGCACCTAAACCCATGCGCAGAAACTTTAGTTCATACTCACAGTTCTGGTTGTGCAGATCATAGATTTGTGCTTGGAGCCCGTAAACTTTTTATTCTAGTGCGGACAAACTTGACCACATCTCCTTCATCTCTTTCTTATGGGAAGCCTCGATCTCATTCCTGATGTCGAAGTTGGCTTCAACACCATGCTCCACCATCTTCTTGAACTTGAAGACCTCATGTTCCATCTCCTTCAGCCGCTCCTCGGTTCTCCCCTCCATGACTGGTCCCTTCAGATCTTCCTTGTGGAGAACACCGTCCTCCACACGAAGGACCTGGGTTTGCTTGTTCACCTCAGCGAGGTAAGGATTGATGACGTTGACGACGAACTTGTCCTTGGGGGAACTTGGGGAAGCCATGGCACCTAGGTCTAGCTAAAAGATTTCCTGGCAGAAACAGATTGAAGAGAAAACACACGAAATCGGGAGATACGTTGCCGGAATGATCCGGGCAAATATATAGCAAAAATTTCTGCAACAAAAGGAAGGTAACGAGCCAAAGTGGGGTCGGAGACGGACTCCTGGGTGCCCAGGCGGCCTCCCGGTGCGGCCAGGAGGTAGGCCGCGCCAGGGGGGCGCCTGGGCCCCCTGGAGCTCCTCTCCGGCTCCACTTAGGCCTCGAATTTTCCTAATTTTGCAAAAACTCATAATATGGAACTGTTATGGCGGTTCGCGATGTTTCCTCACCGTAATACATACCTTTTCTTATTCTGCTTCTGTCGGTGTCTGAAACAGGGCTGCAACATGTTCTTCATGAGTTGTTGTGCGTATTATATTTACATCAACATTGACGGGATCTCCCGCCATGTAATGCTTGAGTCTTTGCCCATTCACAACTTGAGGTTTGGTGCCTTCAAAATTGTTAATCTTGATTGCACCAGACCGGTAGACTTCTTCGATATGAAATGGTCCTTCCCACCTGGAAAGTAGTTTACCTGGAGAAAACCTGAAACGGGATCTAAACAATAAAACTTTATCACCAACATTAAATTCACGTTTCAGAATCCTCCTGTCATGCCACTTCTTTACCTTTTCCTTGAACATTTTAACGCTCTCGTAAGCTTCACTTCTCCACTCATCTAAAGAAGTCAAGTTCATGAGACTCTTTTCACCAGCTAACTTTGGGTCAGCATTAAGCTCTCTAACATCCCAGAAAGCTTTGTGCTCTAACTCTAATGGCAAATGGCAAGCCTTGCCATAGACCATTTTATAGGGAGACATGCCAATGGGGTTTTTGTAAGCAGTTCTATATGCCCACAAAGCATCTCCTAACTTATTTGACCAGTCCTTCCTATTTCTGTTAACTGTCTTTTGCAAGATCAACTTGATCTCTCTATTGGTGAGCTCAACTTGCCCACTAGTTTGAGGATGGTACGGTGAAGCAATTCTATGATTGACATCGTACTTGGCTAAAGCTTTTCTAAAATCTCCATGCGTGAAGTGTGATCCTCCATCAGTCATGAGATACCTAGGTACACCAAACCTAGGGAAAATTACATCTTTGAGCATTTTCAAAGATGTTTTGTGATCAGCACTCTCAGTGGGGATTGCTTCAACCCACTTGGTTACATAATCAACAACAATTAATATGTGAGTGTACTTGTGTGAAGAAGGAAAAGGACCCATAAAATCAAAACCCCAGCAATCAAAAGGCTCAATCACTAGTGAGTAATTCATAGGAATCTCATTCCTTCTACTAATATTACCAACTCTCTGACATTTATCACAGGCTAAAACATAATTTCTAGCATCTTTAAAGAGAGTAGGCCAATAAAAACCTGATTGGAGAACCTTATGTGCGGTTCTCGCACCGGCGTGATGTCCTTCATAGGGACTATCGTGACATTGCTTGATAATGTCCTTCTGCTCGTGTTCCGGTATGTATCTTCTCACGACCCCGTCTGGACCTTCTTTGAAAAGATGTGGGTTATCCCAAAAGTAATGCCTCAAATCATGGAAGAACTTCTTCCTTTGCTGAAATGTTAAACCTGGAGGCAAATACTTTGCAACGATAAAATTAGCATAATCTGCAAACCAAGGATCGGAAAGAGATTGTACTTTAACAACGGCAAGTTGTTCGTCTGGAAAACTGTCGTTGACTGGGATGGGATCATGCGGTATATCTTCCATCCTTGAAAGATTGTCCGCTATAGGGTTGTCTGCTCCTTTTCTATCAACAATCTGCAAATCAAATTCTTGAAGGAGGAGTACCCATCTGATGAGTCTTGGCTTGGCATCCTTCTTCGTCATAAGATACTTAATGGCAGCATGGTCAGTATGAATAATAACTTTAGAATCAACAATATACTGCCTAAACTTATCACAAGCAAACACTACTGCTAAGAATTCCTTCTCAGTAGTAGCATAATTCTTTTGAGAACTATCAAGGGTTTTACTAGCATAATATATAACATTCAATTTTTTATCAACCCTTTGTCCTAAAACAGTTCCAACAGCAAAATCACTAGCATCACACATAATTTCAAAGGGCAAACTCCAGTCAGGCGGTTGTACTATAGAAGCGGTTATTAAAGCTTTCTTAAGAACTTCGAAGGCCTCCTTACAATATTCATCAAATACAAAAGGAACATCCTTCTGGAGAAGATTAGTGAGGGGTCTCGAAGTCTTAGAAAAGTCTTTAATAAATCTTCTATAGAAACCAGCATGACCGAGAAAACTACGAATACCTTTAATGTCCCTTGGATAGGGCATCCTTTCGATAGCTTCAATCTTCGCCTTGTCCACTTCAATTCCCCTCTCGGAAATCTTGTGACCAAGCACGATCCCTTCGTTAACCATGAAGTGGCACTTTTCCCAGTTTAGAACTAAGTTTGTATCCTCGCATCTCTGCAAAACTTTATTAAGATTGTGGAGACAGTGGTCAAAGGAAGTTCCATAGACGGAGAAATCATCCATGAAGACTTCCACAATCTCCTCACAGAAACCATGAAATATTGCAGACATACATCTCTGAAAAGTAGCAGGGGCATTGCATAAACCAAAAGGCATACGCCTATAAGCATAAGTACCATAAGGACAAGTGAAAGTGGTCTTATCTTGATCGGCAGTGTTAACATGAATTTGAGAGAAGCCAGAGTACCCGTCAAGATAGCAAAAGTGGGTGTTTTTCGACAGCCTCTCAAGCATCTGATCAATAAAGGGCAGCGGGTAGTGGTCCTTCCTAGTTGCCTTGTTCAACTTCCTGTAATCAATACACATTCTATATCCAATAATAATTCTCTGAGGTATTAGTTCATTCTTATCATTAGGGACTACAGTTGTCCCTCCTTTCTTAGGAACACAATGAACTGGACTTACCCACTTACTATCAGCTATAGGGTAGATAATACCTGCGGCTAGAAGCTTGAGGATTTTGGTCCTCACAACATCCATCATCTTTGGGTTCAACCGTCGTTGATGGTCAACAACAGGTTTAGCATCGGGCTCGAGGTTAATAGTATGTTGACAGATAGATGGACTAATTCCCTTAAGGTCATCAAGGGTATAGCCAATTGCACCACGATGTTTACAAAGTATCTCCAATAATCGCTCTTCTTCATATCCTGAAAGGTTAGAGTTGATAATAACATGATATACTTTCTTTTCATCTAAATAAGCATACTTGAGCATACCGGGAAGAGGTTTGAGATCAAACACCGGGTCTTCTTTTGGTTTGGATAGAATTCCTAAAGGTTCAACCGGAAGGTTGTGCTTCAGGATAGCAGGTTGTCTCAAGAAGATTTCATCAATTTCATTTATTTCCTGCATATGAGTATCTTTCTCGTGGTCCTCCATGTATTGTTGCAACGGATCATTAGGGGGAATAGCAATTGAAGAAATACTTTCAATAATTTTATCATCATTAGGTAATTCAGTACCACGAGGCTGCTTAGAGATCTTAGAAAAGTTAAATTCATATGGCTCACCATTGAATTCAACAGAAACTTTACCTTTCTTGCAATCTATAATAGCTCCACAAGTTCTGAGAAAAGGTCTACCAAAAATAATAGGACAAAAACTATCCTGTACTGAACCAAGTACGAGAAAGTCGGTAAGATACTTTGCCTTTCCGCATAGGACTTCAACATCTCTCACAATCCCAATAGGAGAGATAGTAGCTTTGTTTGCAAGATGAATAGTAGCATCAATCTCTTCGAGTTCACAGGGTGAAATCTCACCCATGATTTCTTGATAAAGCGAATAAGGAATCGCGCTAGCACTTGATCCCAGATCGCATAGCCCGTAATAATTGTGATCTCCTATTTTAACAGATACAACTGGTGTACCTGAAATTGGGCTTTTATTCTTGGCTGTGACAATGTTAGTTGAAACAACACAAAAATTTATAATAGAATCTGAAACATCATTAGTAACTAAATCTTTAACCATAGCAACTTGAGGATAGACTCTGATCTGGTCCTCAGGTTCGCCTGTTCTTCTCTCACTTTTATTTATTATGCCTGTCACAAAAGAGTGCTCCCTTATCCTTGAAGGAAAAGGGGGCTCTTCATATATAACTGAAGGCAAAATAGGATCAGCAATGTGAATATCAATGGGCACTTCCTTGAAAGGCTTATGGTACTGATCCTTCTTTATCTTAGAAGAATCAACATGAGAGGCAAAGTTCTTACAAAAATCAATCATTAGATGGGAATCCAGACCAATCTTAGAGCAAAAGGTATTAAAATAATCAGTTTTCACATAGCTCTCAATATAATCATGCTCATAATTTATAGCAGGTTCAATACCTTTATCGATTTCCCAGTCTTCAGTATTCTTCTAGATCCTTTGATGAGATCCCATCTTTGTTCAACGCTCTTTGTCTGAAACACCCCGCTAGAGGAGGCATCCAGCATTTCGTTATCCTGACGAGAAAGCCTGGCATAAAAATTTGTAAGTATAATATCTTTTGGGAGTTTATGGATAGGACATTTGAACATTAAGTCTCCCCCAAGCTTGAGCGATGCTCTCTCCGCCGCGAGACCTAAAGTTATAGATGTAATTCCTGTCTCGATGAACTTCATGAAGAGGGTAAAACTTTGTATAAAAGAGAGACATAAGCTCTTCCCAATTAAGAGAATGTGAGTTATCGAGGAGCTTATACCAATCTGAAGCTTTGTCCGTAAGCGATATGGAGAATAATTTCTTCATAACGAACTCCAGTGACACACCTGCAATCTTGAATAATGAACATAGTCGTGATAAATATAGCAAGTGTTCACCTGGATCTCTGTCTCCTGCATAGCGATTAGCTAAGACATAATCGATAATACCAGATGGTATCTTATAAGGCACAATTTCAGCAGGGGCAGGAGTGACTGCCTCAGTTGTGGGGAGGTTCCCCAAGAACAACGATCCAAGAGTAGGGGTGTCCATAAGGACAAAAATAGCAACAGCAAAACTAAAAACAGAAATATAAAAACTTCCATACTAGCTTCAATTACTAACAGCGCTATGCTCCCCGGCAACGGCGCCAGAAAACGGTACTTGATGACCCACAACCGTAAGGGATCTATTGCAGCATTTTCGATAAGTAAGAGTGTCGAACCCAACGAGGAGCAAAAGGTAATAGCAAGTGACTTTGGCAAGGAGATAACTGCAAGCACTGAAAGATAACTTTTTAGGGGTTTTCTTGGTATAAGCAATAGGAAAGTAAAAACGAGCAAAGTAAAAGACACTGGAGAGTAACGAGTGGCCCAATCCTTTCTGAGCAAAGGAGAGGCCTAGCAACTGAACTTATAAAGGCTAAAGCGTTCTTGAGGACACACGGGAGAGGTAGTCATGTGCTTTCGCCATATTACGTGTCAGTGCTACGTGCTGTGTTGATAAGTGTTGAGTGGGTGGATCTATGCTAGTACACCCTCTAGACTAAGATAAGTGCACTCTTATGATTAAACACCTTGCAAGCATCCGCAAATACAAGATAGTAATTAAGGCAAAAGCCTAACCATAGCAATACGATCGGTGATCCATTGTTCCCTTGTGCAAAAGCGTGCAAACTGGGGTTTAGGTTTCTGTCACTCCGGCAACCCACCGTAAGCGTTCTTTGTACACAATGTATTCCCCTAGGTCCTTGATAAGGCGAAGTGTTGAGTGTTCGACTCACACAACACCACTAGGAAAATAACAACACAACTTAAATATCAAACAACATATATTACTTCAACATCATATGACTACTAACAACTAGACTTCTCCCATGTCCTCAAGAACTAAAGTAACTACTCACAAGACATAAAAGAGATCATGATCAGTGGGGATAAATAGATGATAAACAATCTGGACACAATAATATTTCTCCAACAAAACTCAATAGCATTCACCACAAAGTAGTAATCAACACCGATAGAGTAGAAAGGATAGATAGTACGGATTACAACACAAGTTGCAATTCTGAGATGAGATTGGATGGAGGTGGAGATGGTGCTGATGATGGGGATGATGTTGATGATGATCTCGATGACGCCCGCGACGATGGTGATGATGATGGCGATGATCTCCCCTTCCGGGAGGTGATCTCCCCGGCGGAATCTGCCCGCCAGAGATGGCTTTTCTTCTCTGTAGGTTTCCGTCACGGAGCGGCAGCGGAACTCCGTAAACTCCCCGTCGTTTAGGGTTTTTGGATGATGTGCGATATATAGGCCAGAGGGGGGAACCGGGAGTGGCCCCGGGGGTCTAGGCGCCCTCCCGGCGCGGCCACGGTGGGGGCCGCGCTAGGTGGCCGCCTAGGCACCCTATGGGCCCCCTCTGGTCGCTCTTTTGCGTGTCTTCGTGATCCTTCTGGAAAATAGCCTCCGTCGATTTTTCAGGTAATTTGGAGGTATTCTTCTTCGGCAACTCAACGTCCACTTTTTACCACTGAATCCTGCGTGTGCTGCTTCGGCACCGGAAAGTTGCAAACTGTGTAAAATAAGCCAAAACAACATAAGAATAGCATCATATCATGAAATATATCAATGAATAAGAAAGAATTACTATATAAAATAGTGATGCATTTTGGACGTATCATCGTCCCTCTCACAGGAGGGATACCCGGGGCATGTACAAAGGTGAGGGCCCAGCTGTCAGCCTCAGACAAGCTAGGGACCTCACATCATGTTCTCCCGGATGACCCGGTGTAGACTTGCGGCTCACCATACCGCTATCCTGTAGACCATGGTAGTGAACAGTGAAGCTAGAGACCTAGGCCTAACGGCATGTCCGCGTGATCGGCGCTGGAGGAGTCCGCACGCTTCTGACAGTCCCGATCTTCAGGGATTGCGCATTGAATGCACTTGTACCAGGTGTCCGACCTGGGATCTTGCTCGGATACTGCTCTGTTTACTTCGGCCGAACGCTTCCTGGTGAGGCCGATTGCGCTCTCTTTGGGGAAATCGGCCTCCGACCTGAACAGTTCGGCCCAATTCTTGCTTAATCTTGATCAGTTCGGCCTTGATTAGATCGGCGACCATCAGGTCGGTGATCTTTGCCTTGATGAATTGTTTCCCCTGGGTGACCCTACCCGGGGGTCATTCCCCCGACACCCTCCATCCCAAGAATGTGGCTGCTCTAATGCTGAAAGTCGACATGCCCAAAGCTTTTGATTCGGTGGACTGGTCGTTCTTGATCAAGACTCTCATGCACCGCGGCATTGGGCCTATTTGGATCAGGAGGATGTCTATGCTTTTGTCCAGCGCCAGTTCGAGGGTGCTGATCAACGGAGTCGCAGGCGACACCTTTTGGCATGGGAGGGGACTATGTCAAGGTGATCCGCTGTCGCCGCTACTCTTCGTGATTGTTATGGACGTCCTATCTGCCATCTTTAAATGTGCGGAGCTCGGTGGACTCCTCACTGTTGGGATACGGGGCAGAAAACACAAATTTTTCATACCTACGGTACCCGAACCCAAGATCTATGCTATGGCGATGTAAACTAACGGAGGGAATCGGTGTTCATACCTTTGAAGACCGAAAGAGGGAAACGTTCTTGCGAACGTGGTTGGCGTAGACTCGGAACTACGACCTCCCTGTCGTGTAGAAGAACACCACCGGCGAGGATGACTCCCGGTAAACCTCCAGCGACGAAGTAGAACCACAGGTGTAGTGCCTCGAAGAGATTATACACGTACGGTACAATCGATGTTCCTCCCGGGGCCCGAACCAGGCGAGCAGCGGAAGAAAGACGGCTACGGATCCCGACTCCAGCAGAACGACGGCCTGCCTTATGGTGGAGAACTCCAATCCTGGTGCAGACTCCAAACAAGGGGAGTCCACTTCCGGGAAAGAGAAAGAGGAAGAAGGAGATATTGGTGTGTTGGAAAAAGGGGGGCTACCCCTCCTTATATAGGCCAAGGGGGGGAGTGTGATCCTCCTCCCCTCCCCCATGTGGGACTAAACTCCCAAGGGGGGGGGGAGTGCGCCGGCCATAGGGGGGGCATGGGCCCCACCCTTGGCGCCAAGCCCAAGGGGGGAAACCCCCTCCTCCCCTAATGGGCCCCATGGGCCCATATAGCCTTTTTCCCATTTTTTTAATTTATTTAATATGTTTTAAATATTTAATTCAGATAATTAAATAATAAAACATTATTAAAACAATTAAAATTTATTTTGAACTATTCAAAATGTCCGGAAACCATTCCGTCCTCCTCCGGAACTATTCCGGTGATTCCTCCTATTTCACTGATTGATCTCGCAACTGTCCTATGCATCGATTGCCCTTAAGTGTAACACCCTAACGGTCCGGGAAACAACAGACATGGTCGAGACTCTTCTCATTGACCAATGACTAGTCAGTTGGACCTGGTTACAATCCTTGACAGCCCCTGCGCTTCCATCGAATGAACTTCGATCGCTTTTGGAAACCGTTAACGATACGACGTAATCCCTTTGTGCTGCGGTACTTTGTTTGTCCGAGGTTTGATCGTCGGTATCCTACATACCGTGTTCACATCTCGTTCACAACAAACAAGTTTACTCTTCCATGATCATTGCATCTCTTGTGACCTAGTCACTTGCTTGCAAGCTATTGATGCAATATCACCGAGTGGGCCCAGAGTACCTGTCCTGTCACAAGGACTGAAAAATCCAGCTCTGATCTATTAGCATACTCATCAACCATCTATTTTGGAATACCCAAAGTGCACCGTTATAGCCAGCATATTTCAGTCAGGCGGTGGGATACAAATCAAAGTCTCCTCATAGATGACAATTATGTATGATCATTACGGTCTAATGACTAAGCCATACTTTACAAAGTCATAGCAACGCTGAACTATGTGACTCGATCACATTGCAATACTTTAGGTGGGTGTACGTCCATCACGTCATTCCCCTTAACGATATGACCTCATTGTCAATGGACTTAAGTGTCGCCATGATCAGGAAAGCTTGATCAATCAATTTCCCAATGAGATAGTTTACCCGAGTTAAACTACATACCATGTTTTATACTACACCTATATTAGTATTTCCAAGTAATACAGTTATAGCACAGTATAAAACGTATTATGAACAAAATGGATATGTGACAAATATCTTTATTAATTTGTCTCTAGGGCACATATCCAACAGTCTCCCACTTGCACTAGAGTACAAATTACACTATTTTACATCAGGTATGTATCTAACACCAATGGTCTCTCGGTGTTCTTCAAACTTGCCCTGTGGAAGAGGTTTAGTCATCGGGTCTGTTGCGTTTAGATCCGTATGTATCTTGTGAATCCTAGTGTGTCCATCCCTGGCGTAGTCTCGCGTCACATGGAACTTTCGGAGGATGTGCTTGGCTGTAGAGTGAGTTCTTGGCTCTTTCGCGTTAGCAATGGCACGCGTGTTGTCGCAGAAGATTCCCACGAGGTCATTGCAGCTGGGAAAGACTCCAAGCTCGATCACGAACTTCTTCAGCCACAACGCCTCGTTTGACGCTTCGCAAGCGGCAATATATTCGAACTCCATTGTAGATTGGGAGACGACTGACTGTTTACCGCTCCTCCAGCTAATTGCGCCGCCGTTCAACATGAAAACATATCCCGTCTGGGATTTCGAGTCATCTAGATCTGAGTCGAGGCTTGTGTCAACATAACCCTTTACGGTGAGCTCCTCATCAACTCCTCCATAAACGAGAAAGAGATCCTTGGTTCTTCTCAAGTACTTAAGGATGTTCTTTACTGCTGTCTAGTGAGCCATTCCCGGGTTACTCTGGTAGCGATTAGTCATACTAATGGCCAGCGCTAAATCCGGTCTGGTACATAACATATCATACATGAGAGAACCTATGGCTGAGGCATAGGGCTTTGAGGACATCTCCTCCTTCTCTTTTGCTGTGGTTGGGCATTGAGTCACGCTTAATTTGACACCTTTTATAACTAGCAAGAGGCCTCTCTTGGAGTTACCCATACTGAACCTTTTCAATATCTTGTCAATATAAGTGTTCTGACTCAAGGAAAACCGTCGATTAGGTCTATTTCTATAGATCTTAATCCCCAATATGTACGCAGCTTCACCTAGGTCCTTCATGGAAAATTGTCCATTCAGATATTCCTTCACTTCCTCTAAGAATTTCTTATCGTTCCCTATTAGTAATATGTCATCTACATATAACACAAGGAATGCTACAGATCTCCCACTCAGTTTCTTATAGACGCAGAACTCTTCGACGTTTTGGACAAATCCAAAAGCTTTAATGACCTCATCAAATCGAAGATTCCAGCTCCGAGATGCTTGCTTCAACCCATAGATGGACCGTTGAAGCTTGCACACCTTACCATCATTCCTTGGATCGATAAACCCCTCTGGTTGCATCATATACAACTGTTCCTCAATGTTGCCATTAAGGAACGCAGTTTTCACATCCATCTGCCATACCTCGCAATCATGATAGGCAGATATTGCTAGTAGGATCCGAATAGACTTGATCATCGCTATAGGAGAGAATGCCTCCTCGTAGTCAACTCCTTGAATTTGTCGGAACCCCTTCGCGACAAGTCGAGCTTTGTAGACAGATACGTTTCCATCTGCGTCAGTCTTTTTCTTGAAAATCCATTTATTCTCGACGGCCTTGCGGTCCTCGGGAATATCCACCAAAGTCCAAACTTTGTTGGTGTACATGGAGTCTATTTCGGATTTCATGGCTTCTAGCCATTTCTCGGACTCGGGTCCCTCCATTTCTTCTTTGTAACTCGTAGGTTCATCCGACTCATCAACCGAGATTGCATTAACAAGCTGTCCGTAAAACTTGGTAGGTTGACGGACTCTTGATGACCTACGGGGAAAAATAGGTTCCTCTTCATTCTCATCATGATCATCATGTATTTCATGATTGTTATGAATGTCTTCCTGGCCATTCTCTTCAGCTCCCACTGTGGAAGAAGGTTCCAGAACAATTTCTGTTGCTGGTTCTTCCATTTGGAGTGATTGGTCAGTCACTTCATCAAGGTCTATTTTCCTCCCACTCATTTCTTTCGAGAGAAACTCCTTCTCAAGAAAGTGTCCAGTCTTAGCGACAAACGTTTTTCCCTCAGATTGGTTGTAGAATGTGTATCCAACAATTTCCTTTGGATATCCTACAAAGATGCATTTCTCCGCCTTAGATTCGAGTTTGTCAGGCTGAAGTTTCCTAACATAAGCCTCACAACCCCAAATCTTCAGGTGAGACAATTTTGGCTTCTTGCCACACCATTTCTCAATTGGCGTTGTCTCTACGGATTTGGATGGTACCCTATTAAGAACGTAAGCGGCAGTTTCTAATGCATACCCCCAGAATGATGTAGGTAAGTCGGTATGAGACATCATTGACCGTACACTATCCAATAGTGTTCGATTACGTCGCCCGGACACACCGTTTCACTGTGGTGTTCCAGCTGGCGTAAGTTGTGGTACAATACCACAAGTCTTCAGATGAGTGCCAAACTCGTGACTTAAATACTCGCCTCCTCGATCAGATCGAAGGTGCTTGATTTTCTTCCCGAGTTGATTCTCGACCTCACTCTGAAATTCCTTGAACTTTTCAAAGGTTTCATACTTGTGTTTCATTAAATAGATATACCCGTATCTACTTAAGTCATCCGTGAAGGTCACGAAGTAACGAAAACCATTGTGTGCGGTGACATTCATTGGTCCGCATACATCAGTATGTATGATCCCTAATAAGTCCACCACACGCTCCATTGTTCCATTGAATGGAGTCCTTGTCATTTTGCCCATTAGGCATGGTTCACATGTGTCAAGGGATCCAAAATCCAATGACTCCAGAAGTCCATCTTTATGGATTTCCTCCATGCGCTTTATACCAATATGACCAAGTCGACAATGCCACATCGTCATGTGTTCTTCGTTACTAGGCTTTAATCTTTTGGCCTCTACGTTATTGATGTGGGAGTCATGATATTCGAGATCCATTAAGAATAAACCATTACGCACCGGTGCATGAACATAGAAGACATTATTCTTATAAATCGAACAACCAGTTGTTTCGGATTTAAAAGAATACTGGTCTCGCATCAAGCAAGAGCCACTCACAATGTTCATACTCAACGCGGGTACATAATAGCAATTATTCAAGACAAGAATCAATCCCGAAGGGAGACTAAGACGAAGCGTGCCAATTGACATTACTTCAACCTTGGCACCGTTCCCAACGCGCATCGTCACTTCATCCTTCCGCAAGAGTCGTTTATTCTGCATCCCCTCCTGGGAGTTACATATGTGAGCAACTGATCCGGTATCAAATATCCAGACGTTGCTCCGAGCACTTGTCAGGAAAACATCAATAACATGTATATCACATATATCCATGTCTCTTCCGGCAACCTTGCCGGCCTTCTTATCTTCTAGGTACTTGGTGCAGCTGTGCTCCTTCTCGATTTCCATCTCAACAATTTTGAGTATTGTGAACAACTCAGAAAGGGTCTCAACCATTCCTTGCATGTTGTACTTCAACACAAAACTCTCATAGCTAGGGGGTAGCGACCGCAACACCCTATCAATCGCCACTTCATCTGGAATCTTAAATTCTAGATCATTTAGGCGTTGAACATAGTCAGACATTTTGACTACGTGCTCAATCATGCTGGTGTGCTCTTCCATCTTTGCAGAGAAGAAAGCTTCACAAACTTCATTTCTCTCAACCTTGGCTTGAGGTGCAAAGACGGTCTTGAGGTCAGTGATTATCTCATAGGCACTGAAGCTCTCGAACCGTTTCTGCAGTTCAACCTCCATGGCATGGAGCATACCCTTCTTGACAAGGGAGGAATCATCCGACTTAATGAGATAGACTTTCTTCTCAGCCGGAGTAGCGGTAGTTGCTGGTGCATCTCCTAATGCAGTCTCAAGTACATAGGACATTTTGAGGGGAACGAGGAGAATCCTCAGGGTGCGGAACCAGGAGGTGAAGTTTGACCCATTAGTTTTCAGTTTATCTTTCTCTAGGAATGATCCTAAGTTGAACGAGGGGCGTGGTGCTGTCATCTACAAGGTTGATTCACAAAGATACATATTTAGACTTTTGTTCATAATGTGGAGTTCAATTACAGTTAATTCTAAAACTCCCACTTAGGAAAACATCTCTCAATTTTGCTAAGTGATTACACGATCCTAGAACACCATACCTCCCCCGATCTTCACAACCATCAGTATGTGTTCAAGGTAGGCCATCATGCCAATCACATCATCTATGTGACTCATGCTCGACCTTTCGGTCTCTTGTGTCCCGAGGCCATATCATATACATTTGCCAGGCTCGCCATCACACCCTATGTGATTTGTTGCTACACCCACCTCTTGTGAACGAAAAAATGTTTGACACCCGTGTGACACGTGATGCCTCCATAATGTAGAACTTTCCAGGTGGTGCTCACTAGGGTAAGGACACTATGTTGGTTTTAGTGAGAGATCATCCTATAATGCTACCGTCGTTATATCAAGTATATTAGCAAAACAGGATGTAAAACTTTAAATCATACAAGCTATGATCCCCCTTCATGCAAAGCAAAGTTTAAACGCCTTTCTACTTTAGCTTGTGTAAGTTTTACGTGGCTGCTAGGGGTTTCGAGAGAGAGAACCGTTTCTATCCTGCGAAAAACATGCCACAACACCGTCTCCCATCCGTCTCTATTACACCCCTGTCGGGGCCCTCCATTGCAAACATCTTCGCATCGCTAATGCAGAGAGACAGACACCCCCCAGCCACTTTATATGGTACAAGCCATATGTCAAGCGTGGAACCAGTCTCGCGTAAACGCGTAAGGTCGGTTGGGGGCCGCTTCATCAAACATTGCCGCAACGCTAAATGAGTACACGTGGGAGGGTAACGAATGAAGATTCGATGCCCACATCCTATATGTGTTCTACCCGTACAATACATCTACGCATAGATAGCTCATGATACCACTGTTGGGATCCGGGGCAGAAAACACAAAATTTTCATACCTACGGTACCCGAACCCAAGATCTATGCTATGGCGATGTAAAGTAACGGAGGGAATCGGTGTTCATACCTTTGAAGACCGAAAGAGGGAAACGTTCTTGCGAACGTGGTTGGCGTAGACTCGGAACTACGACCTCCCTGTCGTGTAGAAGACCACCACCGGCGAGGATGACTCCCGGTAAACCTCCAGCGACGAAGTAGCACCACAGGTGTAGTGCCTCGAAGAGATTATACACGTACGGTACAATCGATGTTCCTCCCGGGCCTCGAACCAGGCGAGCAGCGGAAGAAAGACGGCTACGGATCCCGACTCCAGCAGAACGACGGCCTGCCTTATGGTGGAGAACTCCAATCCTGGTACAGACTCCAAACAAGGGGAGTCCACTTCCGGGAAAGAGAAGGAGGAAGAAGGAGATATTGGTGTGTTGGAAAAAGGGGGGGCTACCCCTCCTTATATAGGCCAAGGGGGGGTGTGATCCTCCTCCCCTCCCCCATGTGGGACTAAACTCCCAAGGGGGGGGAGTGTGCCGGCCATAGGGGGGGGGGATGGGCCCCACCCTTGGTGCCAAGCCCAAGGGGGGAAACCCCCTCCTCCCCTAATGGGCCCCATGGGCCCATATAGCCTTTTTCCCATTTTTAGTTTATTTAATATTTTTTAAATATTTAATTCAGATAATTAAATAATAAAACATTATTAAAACAATTAAACTTTATTTTGAACTATTCAAAATGTCCGGAAACCATTCCGTCCTCCTCCGGAACTATTCCGGTGATTCCTCCTATTTCACCGATTGATCCCGTAACTGTCCTATGCATCGATTGCCCTTAAGTGTAACACCCTAACGGTCCGGGAAACATCAGACATGGTCGAGACTCTTCTCATTGACCAATGACTAGTCAGTTGGACCTGGTTACAATCCTTGACATCCCCTGCGCTTCCATCGAATGAACTTCGATCGCTTTTGGAAACCGTTAACGATACGACGTAATCCCTTTGTGCTGCGGTACTTTGTTTGTCCGAGGTTTGATCGTCGGTATCCTACATACCGTGTTCACATCTCGTTCACAACAAACAAGTTTACTCGTCCATGATCATTGCATCTCTTGTGACCTAGTCACTTGCTTGCAAGCTATTGATGCAATATCACCGAGTGGGCCCAGAGTACCTGTCCTGTCACAAGGACTGACAAATCTCGATCTGATCTATTAATATACTCATCAACCATCTATTTCGGAATACCCAAAGTGCACCGTTATAGCCAGCATATTTCAGTCAGGCGGTGAGATACAAATCAAAGTCTCCTCATAGATGACAATTACGTATGATCATTACGGTCTAAGGACTAAGCCATACGTTACAAAGTCATAGCAACGCTGAACTATGTGACTCGATCACATTGCAATACTTTAGGTGGGTGTACGTCCGTCACACCATTCCCCTTAACGATATGACATCATTGTCAATGGACTTAAGTGTCGCCATGATCAGGAAAGATTGATCAATCAATTGCCCAATGAGATAGTTTACCCGAGTTAAACTACGGACCATGTTTTATACTACACCTGTATTAGTATTTCCAAGTAATACAGTTATAGCACAGTATAAAACGTATTATGAACAAAACGGATATGTGACAAATATCTTTATTAATTTGTCTTTAGGGCACATATCCAACACTCACACCCCATGACCGATGGGGAATTAGACAGAGACTCAATATACGCGGACGATGCGATCTTGATCATCAAGCCTTTGATCTTGGAAGCTCAAGCAGTGAAAGGGCTGTTTGAGGCCTTTGGGGCGGCCACTGGCCTGCTATGCAACATGGATAAGAGTTCTGCATCCCCTATACGATGTGCAGAGCCTGATTATGCTGATGCGATCCAATTGCTACAATGCCCGGTGGCCAACTTCCCGGTGAAATATCTTGGTCTGCCCCTCTCCCCATCGCGACTCTCCAAAGGCGATCTTCAACCGTTTATTGATCGGGTCACCAACCACCTCCCTACATGGAAAACTACCATGCTCCGGAAGGCGGGAAGGCTCGTCCTCATCAATTCAATGCTAACCGCCACGGCCATTTACCCCATGTTAGCTCTTGAGCTGCCTAGGTGTTTTTTCTCTTGCATCGATAAGATATGCAGAGGGTTTTTCTGGAGGGGGCATGAGGATGCCAAAGGTGGAAATTTCTTGGTTAATTGAAACTTGTTCTGCACCCCCACTGAGTATGGGGGATTAGGGATAAAAAAATCTGCGCTTGCTCAATGCGGCCTTGCTCCTTAAGTGGAAGTGGCTAGATCTCACTGCGACGGACAAACCTTGGGCGGGCTTCGCAATTAAGATCCGGAGCTGGCGGCCTTGCTTGGGAACGCAACAATCAAGTTCCGGCTGGGCAACGACAGGAAGATTAAGTTCTGGGAAGATCCATGGATGGACGGTCAGTGTGTGGGACACTTCGCCCCTAACCTCCTGAAGCTGATCAAACCGGCTGCTCACCGGCGAGTGGTGGTGGAACAGTTGCCTGATGCACGCTGGATGAGGGACATTAGAGGACCCCTAACGGTCCCTGCCATGGCGGAGATCATTTCGCTATGGAATCATACCTCTGATGTGGTGCTCGCTACCCTGCCAGACTCATTCACATGGCGGCTAGAGCCCAAGGGCACTTTCTCGGCAGCATCGGCCTACTCGGCGTTTTTCTACGGAAGATGCTTTGCACCGGGAGCGGAAGAGAATTGGGCTTCTGGAGCGCCCACTGAGATCAAGTTATTCATCTGGCTTTTGCTGCATAATAGGCTGTGGACTGCGGACCGGTTGGCTAGCCGTGGGCTTGAGCATCCAGCTTCTTGTCCTCTCTGCTGCCAGGAAATGGAATCGGTGCAGCATCTGTTTGTGGATTGCTCATACTCACGGGAGGTTTGGTACAATCTATTCCTGAAGCGTAGTTGCCAACAGGCCACACCGACCTCCGGAGAGAGTCTGCATGACTGGTGGCATCGTGCGGGCATGACAGTACCGGCACCCAGGAGATCTGAGATGTTTTCGGTCATTAGCTGCAGTTGTAGGATGATTTGGCTTGAGAGGAATAGGCGGGTATTTGACAAAATCGCGATGGTACCTTCCGTACTAACCCCCCACATTGAAGCCGAGTGGGCTATGTGGTGCGAGGCAGGACATGGCTGGGTGGATGACGACATGGGCTAGCATATGTTAGTTTGTTTGTGCCGGCTACGACCATGTAAATATTATGTACAACGCGGCTAGTCCGCTATCTCCCTCTCTTAATATACAAGACGCGCGGCTCGCGTGTTCTTAAAAAAGTATTTTCTGCATGCACGGGATTTCCTTTCTAGATTATATCCTCTGCATGTGCAAGATTTTTTTTTGAGGAATATGTGCGAGATTGTGTTTCATCTTTCACGGGAAGTTTGCAACGCTCTACGCATTTATTTTCGGATATGTTGTCATGGTAATTGATGCATGAAGATTAGGGATACAAGGAACTATAAAGATCTCACCATTGAAAGGACCCATTTAGCTTAAATTTTAAGTGGAAACAACACATCAAGGATCAAATTTAGAACTCAACCAAATACGCTTAATATTTAACATATTTTTAAAATAAATACACCTAATAATATGAAGAAAAAAAGAAACAAAGGAGTATGGATTAAAAAAAAACTAGGGCAATGTTCATACCGTGGAAGTTTCAATATGGAGTACTTCGCGTGAGGCGATTCACGACATGTGATCGGTTTCTCAATAACGCACATAATCGTAGATCATGGAGTGATGTCATCTTGGTTGATATATGTCACGAACTCACTGCGAGAGTGTATCACTTGAATTGATAGTCGAGTTGCAGTAAAAACCTTTTTTCTGCATCGAGACCCCAATTTTTTGGAGACGACCCTGCTCTTGCATCCCCATACCTAGATTAATGTTCTGCTCTTGTGTCTGAACAATGTGTAGTTGACATGTTTTTCTTAATAGTGTACAGTAAATTTTAACATGTTGTATATACAACATATACAACTCCATTAAATTTGATTTTAAAGCCTTTACTGTAGAAAATAGACCGGCTCATGCTTGCTGAATAAATTCACATTAACTATTGTTTGGGGAGGTGAAGATGGAGATATCGTGATATCAAGGTCCAAAAAAAGGATCGGAGAACAAAAGAAGAGTTTGTCTTGGTGTTGATGCTTGAGTAAATTGTATTAGGGTTTATGCATTCATTTCAATGGGATTTAAGTATAAATTTTTGTTCATTATTTCACACGTGCATTGAGCGTACACGATTTACTTGAAATTAACAATCGATTGGCAAGTTATTTTTATTGTAAATTGAGATGTAAACGAGAGAGGGAATGAAAAAAATAATCAAACAATGTCTTTATTGATCATACTATGGGGAAGGATGTGCTAGTTCGCTAGCGATGCCTCATCGGGAGGCAACTGTCGTGACGGTTCTGATGGGAACCCATGTACTATGGAACTGGACCTGTTATGGGAGCGGGGATTATCCCCTAATAAACGCTAGGGTTATTATTTTTAACACTACCTCCTAATCACCGCTAGACATCAGAACCCATCATCTTGATTGAATCTCCTTCAAAAAGCCCACAAAGAAATATGAGGACTAGTGTATGATATGCTGCTAAAACTCATTCAAGCCCATAGAGAAAATAAGAAGAAAATGATACATCATACAATGATTATTACCTTTGTTAACTCAATATGAAAGTTTATCCATAGAATTTAGAGAACAATAAATATAGCGTGTATAATTTCCAAAAAAATGGTGGGGAAAACAAATAGTATGACATATGATCTCATGTTGATATTACCTCATTAAAAATGTTGATGTAAACCTAAAAAGTAATCTCATAAGGGGAAAAAGATTATGTTTTGAATTGGAATAGTTCAAGAAGATACCTCCCAAACCCTTGCGAATCCCGAAGTCGTTGCATACCAGTTCAATGGCGTTGAGATATGGAACCTCGGATCCGAACTAAAAGGATTGATATGGTCAACTAGAGGGTGGGGGTGAATAGGTTACTAACAAATTTAAAGTTAATTACCAAGTTTTAGGGTTAAGTGGATAAATAAGATTCTCTAGTTATGAACTAGATGGACAACCCTATGTGGCAAGTAAGCTTAAACTCAAATGCTAGACAAAAATTACAATAGCGAGCCAACAAGAATAAGGAGCTAGTACAAGTAAAGTGCGGGAAATGATTAACCAGAAGTGACAAGGATACACGGGGATTTTTCTACCGAACTCCACACTCTTTTGAGGGAGTGCTGATCTTCGTTGGAGCGGTACTCAAGCCAAGGCTTTGAGAGCGCTACCACATACGTAGCTTGTCGTATTCTTCCTTTTCAGTCATCCCCAACGGATGAGCCTCGATTCACTCGGGATTGGTCTCGAAGGCGACCACCATACCTTTACAAACTTCCTGGAGCACACCACAAGCAAGGAAGCTTCTGGAACGGACACCTAGCCGCCTAGGAGCCAAAGATCCAAGATTAACAAGTCAACGGTGATGAAATCTTGCGGGGAACACAAATCGGTGTGGTGGAAGTTTAGATCGTGCCTTGATCTCTCAAATCCCAAACGATCAATAAGTTTTCGTGGAGGAGGTGAGAGGAATGAGAAAAAGGTTGTTCTAGCAATGGAGGCTCAACCAAGAAGGAAGAAGAGTTAACGTTGGAGGTGGAAGAAGAGTCTTATATAGCCCAAGGCGGGTAGGTGAGAAATCCAGCCGTTGGGCCCTACCTGCACGGGCTAAAGAGCCCCGTGCGCACGGGGCACAAAGTGAAATCTCGGAAACCCCCGCATGGGGCCAGGAGGCCCGTGCGCACGGGGCACTCATCAACTGAGCACCCCCGTGGGCATAGGGCCAGGGACGCCGTGCACACGGGGTATCCTGCAGGAAAATAACCACTTACCCCGTGGGCACGGATCTAGGATACCCATGCTGATAACCCACAACTGCAGGGGATCGAGATAGTCTTCGCGGGTAAGAATAACCCAATTTATAGATTCGACTCAAGGGGAGCCAAAGAATATCCACAAGCTTTAACAGTGGAGTTGTCAATTCCACCGCACCTGAGATACACTTACTTGCAACAAGATATTAATAGTAACTGCGATATGGAAGTGATGATAGAAACGGAAATAGTGGTGGTGAAACAGTAATAGTAAAACAACGAAAGTAAACAACTAGTAACCAGCAGAATTACAAACACTGTAGGCTAGGGAGATGGATGGTTGGGCGCTGCATGGATAAGATACATCATGTATTTAACTTGGGGCAAGGCACACAGAAAAGCAATGATCATCTAGGCATAAATCAAATATCAGGCATGTACCCCATAGGTAGTTGTACGTGCTTGCAATAAGAACTTGCACAACATCTTTTGTCCTACCATCCCGCTACGAACAGGGCCAAAAGGAACTTATGGAGATTAAGGTGCTCCTGTCAAAGAGCACCGGAACAAAGCATTAACAAGCAATGGATACATGGAATCCTCAAACTATAATCCATCCCCTTTGGTGTCCCAAGATGTCACCTTTGGGATCGCCGGTTCCGGACTATAACAGGTGCATACAACTCATAGATAGGATCAAGAACACAAATATATTCATGCAAACACATAAGGTTCAGATCTGAAATCATGGCACTCGGGCCCAAAGTGACAAGCATTAAGAGCAACAAGTTGAAGCAAAGATGATAAACAACAATCTAGATGATAGGCAACATGCCCCAATAATCTGATAAACTATTACATGATCTAACTCATCCAATCCCTACCATCCCCTTTGCCTACAACAAGTAGTTACTCACACATGGATGGAGAAGTCATGGAGGGAGGATGGAGTGGTGATGATGATGACGATGGCGATGATCTCCCCTCATCGGAGGCCAAAACAGCCTCCAGATTAGCCCTCCCGGAGAAGAACAGAGGGTGGCGGCCGCTCCGCGACGTGAATTGGGAAAACGACTTCTGTTTTGGGGTTTCTCCGTCACGGGAATAAATAGGAGCCTTGGTAGGGAACCAGAGGAGGGGGGAGGCCCCCAGGCGGCCAGAGGGCGCGGCCCCACCCCTGGCCGCGCCAGGGGGGCGCCTGGGGCCCCCTTGGCTGCCCTGTGGTCCCTCTTCCGGCACAGTGGCCCCTCGGGTGCGTGGATTTTCTGTGTTTTTTCTGGGAATTTTCTGAGACGTCCAAAGATCCATTTCCCGCACACAATAAAACCATACAGGCAGCTCTGCTGAAAACAACGTTAGTCCGGGTTAGTTTTGTCTAGATCATGCAAGAATGAGGGAAAAAACAATAGCAAAAGTGTTCGGAAAAGTAGATACGTTTGAGACGTATCAACTCCCCCAAGCTTAGCATATTGCTTGTCCTCAAGGAATTCAGTACAACGAACTGAACGCGACAAAGAAAACTTTGACAAACTCTTTTGCTTCAATAGATGTATATAAGCATGCACTATGAAAAGAATTTAGCAAGTATCAAAACAATGCTATGAGGACAATGCACGAAGCAATCCTTCTTTCAAGTGATCAATCACAAACAACTAAAAGTAAATAATATGCTACTGAAAATCAAGACAAGAGTACAATGCACATAGCTTGAACATAATAGAGTGGTATCTCGCTAGCCTCCATGAGTGAAGCAAAACATAAATGCAGAAACTCCTCCGGAGTTTTAAAGGAGACTAGAACTAAAAACTTCAGACCAAACAATACCACCATCATGCAAAAGACAATGTAGTACTTTGGGACAATGCACATTACACTCAGAATGACAATTATGCTCTCCTAGTTGGTGCTTTGAAGAAAGAAGGTGGAGACTCTCGAACCGTGGAGTTTGATGGAAAGGTTGAAAACCCGTGATTGGAAGCAAAGACTAAAAAGTTGTTTTTGGGAGGTGCATGATTCATCAACGAATGCTAGTAGACAACTCAATCACCTCTTACGCTAGACATGTTTCGAGGAACAACTCCCAAGATGGAGAAGATCACATCCCCTTAATCTCCTTTGTTTATCACTGCCAAAGTTTTCTGATTTCTCATAGACAAAGCGTGAAGGAGGGTTTGTTGGTTGTGATTATCTTTTGTGAGCTGGGCGCACTCATGCCAGTCCCTCCTCGTATTAGGGGTTTGCAGATTAGACATGCAATCCCGGAATAAAACATGTCTAACATAAGACGGTCATGAATTACCTACTACTTCCTCATGAGCTAAAACAGAGGCACAACACATGAGAGCTTTTGAATAATTTCGAGATGGTACAAGGAAGTCTTTGTTAAGATGGCCGGTAAATACCACATAGGAAGGTATGGTGGACTCATATGGAAAAACTGGTTTTAAGGATTTTGGATGCACAAGAAGAAATCCTCTTAGTGCGAGCGAAGGCTAGCAAAAGACTGGGAAGCGACCAACTAGAGAGCAATAACAGCCATAATCATGCAAAGCAACAAAGTAACATTGAATTGGGCATGAAATTGATATAACTATTCTGAAATTCAAAGATCATCAAGGCATAGCAGACTTTTTAGTCTTAAACATGTGTAAGCATGTGCCAAGTCAATCCAAGAATCCTCCAAAGGGAAATACCACTTCAGTATGCTAAACTATGAACAATGCAATGCATGTAAATCATTTCAATAACACATTATGTACTCTAGCTATTTGAGATTAGCCACAAGGAAAGCATGAACACTGGATTAGCAACAAGACATCCTCAATTATCACTTGTGTACCACCATGGAGGGTAAATATGGCACGATCAGTGCCAACAATTACCGTATCACGTCCAACAATAGTTAAAATATCCCCAGTCGCTTTAAAATGTGCGTGCGCTATAGGATGCTGGCGGGACACGGCGACACTCGCTCTCTTCTTACCACGACTGAAGCGTCTGACGGGTGGGTCCAATTGAAAAGAGGGAAACAGACAAAGCGTTTCGAATTTTGAGAGACGCCGCTCTCCACCACTGTTCCCCATTTTCCCCACCCGCATCTGGCGACGGCGAGGCGATTCCCCCATCTGGCGTCGGCGAGGAGATTCTGGGGTCGCCGGCGTCGAGAGCACACATAGTAAGAGAACCCCCGAGCAGCGCGCACGACCTCCACATTGATTTCGGCAGAAAGGAGGCGATGGCGAGGGTTGGAGGTGATGCAGAGCAACAGGATGATGATGCTGAGGCAGAGGAGATCCCCCTCATCGCACGAATTCAGCAGCAATAGAGGCGACTGCCGCCGCGGAATCACAGGTACACAAACCAACGAATCCCGAGCTGCTTTTTATCCGTTTTCCTAGGGGGCGATTTCCCATGATTTTGTTCTAGGGTTTAGAGTGAGAGGAAGGAGACGCAGTCAGCATGAGTTCCTAGGGGGGCAGTATCCGCGTGGGGAAGAAAGCAAAATCGACGAGGTGAAGGGAGAGGAATAGATTTTCTCTAGGAAAGTAACAACGTTCTTGTTGCTTTTCTCCATGAAAGGGTTAGGCAAATTCAATGGGGAGAGTTTCTTTTTTTCTATATTGCTTACCGTTCATGCTGACACTTTTGAACCTGCAGACACATTGAACATGAAAACTGCAGCTGGACATGTTCCAGCATAAATCACTAAATTCCTTGCTTTTGCCAGGTGCAACAATAAGCATGCAACCATGTACATCATCTGTAAAAAAATTAGGCTAGCTGGCTATTGTTAGCAGTGTTGTTCATTCAGATTTTAGGACTTCCAGTAAGGAAGAGATTCAGATGTTTTTTCTGCTAGTGTTGTTCAGTCAGATTTTAGCACCTCCAATAAGAAAGAGACCAAGTCTTTTTCTGCTGCACCTGAAGATTATTTCCTGTTAACGGGTTCCATGCATTCCTCCATAAAAGTGGTAGGCAAATTCATTTCGATTCATCCATTGTCAATGGTGAGGGGAGGGGGGGAGGAGAGATTTGTCTATTTTCTAGATGAAGTTTTTCTTGAATTGGGGCACATGCAGTAGGTAGAGTCGAGGTACTAGACACGATTTTCTTATTCTTAATTCTAGGTGTAGGCAAACTAGCAGGAACTAGTTGCTTTATTTTTTAACTCGCGCAAGTCGGGGTAGGCAAACCAATAGTTAGTAGTTGCATTTTCTTAACTCTGGTTAGGCAAACTAGCAGTTAGTAGTTGCTTTTTTCATAATGATGTTTTTAACAAGTTTTGAAGCACTCACATGGTTTTTTGTTCTTGTCAACAACAGTTGACAACTCTACAACAACGCATCACACGAAGAGAGAAAAAAGCCAGGGATCCGCATAAGCAGAGGGATAATGTGAAACAAGGCGGCGTCGCAGAACAACCAGGGACGTCTCGACCCTAAAAAGGAAAATCTTTCATGTGCGGACTGTGACGCCCCCAAAATCGGACCGTGTACAGTAATCATACACGCAAGGTACACGACCGAGATCAGGGACTCACGGTGAGATATCACAACACAACTCTACAAATAAAATAATACAAGCTGTTTAATATAAGCCAGGGGCCACGAGGGCTCGAAAGCACAAAGTTAGCGGGAGCAATAGTATCTGAGTACAGACACAAGGATACAAGGTTGCCTTAAGAAGGCTAGCACAAATATCAACAACGATCGAAAAGGCGAGGCCTCCTGCCTGGGAACCTTCAATCTACTCCTGGTCAAAGGGGAACGCGACGTCATAGAAGTCATCGGGAATCTTCATGTTGCGGTGGTCGGCATCGGGGATCTTCTGATCCTGGACTCCAAGGCTCCAACGTCGACTGCAGCAGCCGATCAGGCAAAACAAAAAGCGGGAAAATAAAGCAAGGGTGAGTATCTAGCATACCCATGAGTCTTACGTCCGCTACTTACCGTATATGCATTGGTATCAAATGGAAATGGGAGGCTGTATATAGTGGACTGCAAGGTAGAAATCAGAATAAAGATGAGAAGCTAGGCCTATCGAAGACTAGCATCTTCCGACGAGTCTTGAAGCATGAGGTAAGGATCAGCCAACAGTTCAATAGCGTGAATGTAATAACAATGAAGCAGAAGTTGCTGCAGCATTGTATAATAGTAAGTTGTGATGATTAATAAATATAATGCCTCCGAGATCCCCTCCTCGACCTCCCTGCGAGGAAGAGAAACCGGAACCAATAGTTTAATAGTAGTAGTTTATATTAGTAGGCTCTGGCTTCAACATAAAGCGTCCTTTTACCGTGGACACGGCTATTCGAATAGATCAAACTCCCTGCAGGGGTGCACTACTGTTCATCCTGCACGCTCGGATCTCCAATGTGGCGTACACCTTGTTAGGGAACACCCCACCGAGGCTATCCGACACGCCGAGGCCCATCCTACGGCTCATCAGAGAGGTCCCCGACGGTCTACAACCCTAAGGGCAAGGGGGTCATGGGCCTATCACCCCTCAATCTCCGGGTCGTTGTGAGGAGGGTGAATTCCAGCGCCGCAGCGCGATCCGTCCCTGCCACAATGCTGAACTGGATGTCTTTCAGAGCTTTCAAACGAGACCACAATGCGGAGGTGATGGCTTCTCGCCCCTCGTTGGTTACCCCAAGTGGAAGGTTGAGATGCAGCGTAGCAGTAATTTCCCTCAGTAAATATACCAAGGTTTGTCTCCAGTAGGACTCAACGATAAGTACGATAGGTGGCAACGGCGCCAGAAATTATTCTGATGCGTGGAGTTGTCGTGGACCTGCACAAAACAAATAACTTTGCTCCCAACGAGTTCAGAGGAGTTGTCAATTCCTCCGGCCTTGTCGTTTACAAAGGATCAAACGCAAGAGATAAAAAGGTAATAGTAAAAGTAAAAACAGAAAGGTAAAGAGTGGGTGTGAACAATGGTATGAAGATGGACCGGAGTCCCGTGATTTTAACTAGTGATGTCTCTCTCCCAAAAGACGATAAAAATGCTAGCGAGGTAAACAAATCACAGTTGGGCAATTGACAGGATTATGAAGGCACCTAAGTTAAACGGACCTAAGTTAAACTGGGGATTGACACGGGCCATTTCAATCTAAAACATAAACACAAGTTTCACTTTAGACACTGTTCATAATTAAGTTGCACTAATTAATCATACTATTAATTTTAATAAGTGCTCCCACTCAGATCAACATCTCTTGTAGTTAATGCTAAGTGATTCAAGATCCAAATTTAGTCGTCCGCCATTGATGTGACATCACTGATGACTTAGACTGAATTGGTAGGCCAACTTGCCAATCACGCAAAGGTGACTCTTGTTCATCTTTCGATGGGCGTGTTCCGGTAGCAAACTTTTATCCAAACCGTCAAGACAACCAAGTGTAATTGCAGCGCGTTCTTAACACACCCGCCTTTTATGCGTCACACCGTGTGCACCCATGTGACATGACCTGCTCCGGTGTGAAACATAGTATAGACGGTGCTACAGTTGGGAGAACACTATCAACTTGATATTATTATGCGAGAGATCACCCTAATAAAACACGACTACCGCGCATCAAACAAGGGTGCAACAAAGGGATTAACATCACAGGCAATTCATAAAATTGTGTGACATGGTATAACCCTTTGTGTCGTGAAGTTGTCGTTTCCTTCATGACTCCGTGGTTGAAGTCTCCACCCACCACCTTTTGTCCTTGGCGCCGGGACCTCCTCACGGCTTCAACATGTGTGTCGGGGTCCACCTTCACATCATTGATCATCACCTCGTCTCCTATCTATTGCCTTGCCTCAAGCTAATAAACAGTTCTGGCACGCAGGCCATATTTAAGTGAAAATCATATGACTCCAGTCATCATGCCGTACCATGGCTCGCAGGCCGCGAAAAATATCACATCATATAGCATCTCATACAAACACATTGCAAATCTCGAAGGCTATACCACATCACATGCACTCTTTGCAAAAACGAGTTAGATCGCTATCTACACGGGTTATTGCAGATTTTATCGTGGTTGTTAAGCAGGTTTACATGGCAAATGTGAAACCCTAGACAAAACAAAACACGATACTTCTTTTGTTGCTAGTTTAACATACAGGGTGCGTGTAGCAACTAATGCCACAAGCCAAACTTCGTTAAACGCGTGACCCCCGTGTGGATTTGAGTTCATAAAATCGACAAGCCCGTTCATGTAAAATTTTCTATAGCAAGAATAAGATGAGATCCAAGGAATTTGATGTAGTGCATGATCAAGGCAACCGGCATACTAAGAGCAGCATAGATGGATCATGGAAAAACTCAAACCTTGTAGCAAAGTCACATCATGCCGTCGAGCAAAGAAAAGATCACATGACAGGGAAGCAAACAAGAAAATCAATTCCTCATATCAACATATGATCTACCTAAACATGCATCTAATCAAGGATCGCTCATGATACCACTGTTGGGAAACGTAGTAGAAAACAAAAAATTTCGTGCCTACGAAGCAAGAACCCAAGATCATTCAAGTAGATGGCATACAAGTTTTAGGTCAAGGCTCACCAACGGATGTAGCAGAAGAAGAGTTGGTGAAGCTTGTTGAAGTAGATCTCGCGAATCATCCCACAAACAATCCCTCGATCAGTCCCACGAGAAAGTCCCTCGAACAATTCCCTCGAACAGATCTCCGAGGAAGCAGAAGAAGAAGCTCCTCGAAGAAGGATCAAAGATATGATCCTTCTACCGGTATCCACATGTCCGACACAGCAATCCGGTAGCGCTCCGCCGTCCAGAGAAGAACGCCTCCGAGAAAACTAGAGGAAGTCTAAACTGGGGTATATGGTGGAGCAACTAGCAGCCTTGGGGAAAGGGGGGCGCAGGGGATTGTGGGGTGCGCCTCCCCCTGGCTCACCTTTTATAGGTGGCCAGGCCCCCTGGTGCGCTGATATGTCCGAAATGCATCACTATTTTATATTGTAATTTCATCCTATTCAATGATATATTCCACTTTAAAGTATTGTTCTTATGTTGTTTTGGCTTGTTTTACACAGTTTACAACTTTCCGGTGCCGAAGCAGCAGAACCAGAATTCAGCGGTGAAAAGTGGACACCAAGTTGCCGAATCAGCTCAATTACAAATGCGATGAAAATTTACGGGGAGTTTTTTTTATGAAGATTGACTGGGGATCACCGAGGATGGAGGTGAGGGGACCCACCAGGCAGCCAGAAGGGTGCCTGGCGCGGCCCCCCTCCTGGCCGCGCCAGGCACCCTCCTGGATGCCTGGTGGCCCCCCTCGGTGCCCCCTCTCTCCTATAAGACCCCCCTGGGGTAGAAACCATAAAAAGAGAAGAGTTTCCGTGTTTCGCCGCCACCACGGGGCGAAAACCTATAGAGGAGAAAAGCCATCTCCGGCGGGCAGATTCCGCCGGGGACATCACCTCCCGGAAGGGGAGATCGCCGCCATCATCATCATCGTCACGAGCATCATCGAGATCATCATCAACATCATCCCCAACATCAGCACCATCTCCATCTCCATCCCATGTCATCTCACAATTGCAACTTGTGTTGTAATCCGTACTATCTATCCTCTCTACTCTGTTGGTGTTGATTACTACTTTGTGGTGAATGCTATTGAGTTTTGTTGGAGAAATATCATTGTGTCCAGATTGTTTGCCACCCATCTATCACCTCTGATCATGATCTCTTTTATGTCTTGTGAGTAGTTACTTTAGTTCTTGAGAACATGGGAGAAGTATAGTTGTTAGTAGTCATATGATGTTGATGTGTTATGTGTTGTTTGATACTTAAGTTGTGTTGTTATTTCTCTAGTGGTGTTATGTGAGTCGAACACTTAACACTTCACCTTTCATGGGCCTAGAGGAATACATTCTGCACAAAGGATGCTTATGGTGGGTTGCCGGAGTGACAGAAACCTGAACCCCAGTTCACACACTTTTGCACAAGGGAGTTATGTATCCTTGATCGTAATGCTGTGGTTAGGCTTATGCCTTAATTACTACCTTGTATTTGCGGATGCTTGCAAGGTGTGTAATCATAAGAGTACACTTATCTTAGTCTAGAAGGTGTACTAGCATTGATCCACCCACCAACACTTATCAACACAGTACATATTACTTGGCGGAGTATGGTGAAAGTAACTTGGCTATCTCTCCCGTGTGTTCTCAAGAACGCTTTAGCTTTTATAAGTTTAGTTCCTAGGCTTATCCTTTTGAAATGATTGGGACACTTTCTACTCCTCAGTTACCCTGTTTACTTTGCTTGTCTTTTACTTTTCTGTTGCTTAAACCAAAACCCCCTAAATATTTACCTTTGAGTGTGTGCAGCCTTTCCTTATCCAGTGTCACTTATCAGCACCTTATGCTCCTCGTTGGGTTCGACACTCTTATTTATCGAAAAGCTACAATTGATCCCCTAGACTTGTGGGTTATCACGAATCGTTTATTGGCGCGGTTAACAGTGGAGGCAATCCCACAAAACCTATTAACTTCACCGCCATAAACGAGCTTTTCTGGCGCCGTTGCTGGGGAGGGTAGCGCTATTGGTAAGTGAAGCCGGTAAGGAAACCTTTATTTTCTGTTGTTACCTTCAGTCCTTATGGACTCTTCTACTGTTGGTTCGTTGCTGGTAAGGAGCCGCCCCACGACTGTGGTGGTCACTCCTACCCCTACTGAAATTGTGCCCTATAAAATACCATCTGGTATTATTGATTATGTCTTGGCTAATCGTTATACAGGAGAAGGAAATCCGGGAGAACACCTGCTATATTTATCACAATTATGTTCTTTATTTAAGCTTGTAGGTGTAACAATGGAGTTCGTCATGAAGAAACTATTCTCCGTATCACTCAAAGATAAAGCTTTAGATTGGTATAAGCTACTGATGGCTTCTCGCCCCTCGTTGGTTACCCCAAGTGGAAGGTTGAGATGCAGCGTAGCGGTAATTTCCCTCAGTAAAGATACCAAGGTTTGTCTCCAGTAGGACTCAACGATAAGTACGATAGGTGGCAACGGCGCCAGAAATTATTCTGATGCGTGGAGTTGTCGTGGACCTGCACAAAACAAATAACTTTGCTCCCAACGAGTTCAGAGGAGTTGTCAATTCCTCCGGCCTTGTCGTCTACAAAGGATCAAACGCAAGAGATAAAAAGGTACTAGTAAAAGTAAAAACAGAAAGGTAAATAGTGGGTGTGAACAATGGTATGAAGATGGACCGGAGTCCCGTGATTTTCACTAGTGATGTCTCTCTCCCAAAAGACGATAAAAATGCTAGCGAGGTAAACAAATCACAGTTGGGCAATTGACAGGATTATGAAGGCACCGCAATGCTAACTATGCTGCAAAGAAAGGAAGGGCTCAAAAGAAATGGGCAGTACGCCAAGGTAAGTAGACCGAAATCCATCTGCATCTACTACGAATCATCCACCTTGAGATATCTATCCAGAACATCTCGCTGGTATTAAGTTGCGAATCCCACCCAAAGTGTAAACTCAAAGCAACAGACAACTGCATTAAAAGAACTTTGCGTAAAGTAAACAATTCTTGCACCAATAGGCACAATCACCGTTGTTTTATCCCTAGTGGCAACAACACATCCCCTAGTCTCATGTTTCTGTCACTCAAGCCAGACATCAGGGGGCTGAACCCACAATCGAGCATAACGCTCTCTCTTGGAGTTGCAAGCAAATAACTTGGCCAAAGCAAATACTGCAACGGAGAACATGCAAGAATTTACTCAAGAACAAAATATAAAAGGGCAAACCAAATATATTACTCATCACAATCTGAACATAGTCTCATAATCCATCAGATCCCAACAAACTCAGCATAGCAACAGCAAAAAATTACATAGGTGCCTCGATCATATGAGGCAGCTCACGAGGTCTCGAAAGTGGAAGCATAAAAGAGGGAGAGGACATCACATAGCTACTGATCACGGACCCATGGTCCAAGGGGGACTACTCACGGTACATACGGGAGGCATCCATGGCTATGGATGGTCTCCCGGAGGGGTGATCTCCTTCCGGCAGGGTGCCGGGGCAGCTTCTCCAGGCAGCCCCGATCTGAAAACGGCGCGGCGGCGGAACAGAGAGGTTTCCGCGAAAAAGAGTTCCTCTTTTAGGGTTTCTACCCCGAGGGGGTTATATAGGCGAAGGGGGGCGTCGAGGGGCCACCCAGGGCAACCAGGAGGGTGCCTGGCGCGCCCTAGGGTTGGGGCCGCGCCAGGGACCCTTCTGGCTCCCTGGTGGTGGTCCCGGCTCTCTCCCTTGGTTATTCCGGAAGCTTCCCGCCCGCTGATTTTTAATATAATTTTTGCGGAATTTTTTGGGCACTTTAATCAGCCGGAAAACCTGAAAAACAAAAACAGCAGAAAACCAGAAGCTGGCAACTGGGTGCACTGAGTTAGTAGGTTAGTCCAAATTGGTTTAAAAGTGTAATTAAGTTCAACCAAAACATGGCAAAGTCACACAAAACATGCATGGAGCAAGCAGAAATTATAGATACGTTTGGGACGTATCAACATCCCCAAGCTTAATTCCTGCTCGTCCTCGAGTAGGTAAATGATAACAAGCATCATTTCTGTGGTGACATGCCACACAACCAAATAAGGCCTGTTAAGTAAAGCAATCAAAGCATGCAATTCAATTCAAGTCTTAACAAGCAAGAGTCTATATTGGCATTAACACAAGCAACAAAAGAACAAAAGGTGCAAGAGCTCTTGTTGTCCGTGACTCGAATGTCTCCAGATGGTGTTTGCGTGCAAGCAAGGGACTGGGAAGAAAGAGAAAAAAGGTTGTTGAGAACAACTATCTACTAAAGTTTCACACTTGGTCTCCTTTGGATTCTTATCTGGACTCGTCCCCAGACCACTAGCCAGGTACAAATGAAACTAATCCACTCCCTTTCGATATTTTGAGCACTCATGCAATGGATGAGCGTGAGCAAGAAAGTTGACACCTAAAAGGCGAAACAAAAAGAAGAGGTGGAGGAAGAAGACAAAAAGGTGTGTGAAAGGCTCACATCAATGAGGACAATCATAGGCGAGAGAAGGCCATATGATAGATATGATGTGAGGAGTAGGGATTGCCATACAACGGATGTACATGTGAGCTAAAATCTCTCCAATGGAACTAGTGGGGGTGCATCTAACTTGCTTGCTCAAGAAGACCTAGAGCTCGTTTGAGGAGGCTCATCATTGGAATATACAAGCCAAGTTCTATAGTGTAAAAGTTCCCCACATAGCTATATGCATGATGATAATCTCTATGGAGTACAAGGGATAGAAGATGAAGTACTAGTGTGGATCTCTCAAAAGGAATAGTAGTATGCCCCCTTCTCTCTCTCTCTCTTTATTTTTATTTTTCTCTTTTTCTCTTTTTTTTGTATTTTTTGGTGGCCTCAATGGCTCTTTCTATTTAACTCTCATTTGTCCTCTTTGGGATCTTTTGATTTTTTCCTCTTTGGGATCTTTTCCTCACTTTAGGGGCAATACTCTATATTTTACAAGAATATATGAGATCTTTCACACTTTACAAAGGTACTCACAAAAAGAAAATGTAACTAATCATGATGCAAATGTATGCCTCTGCCAGGATAGCAGGATATGCAATGATACTAGCGCGTCATGTAGCAATGATTAGGGCAAGGCCCAACTAGCATGCGGCTCATCGATCAAGCAAGTAGCATGTATGACATGAAGATCAAGTCATGAGAGGGTGGATGTTGCATGGCAATGTATCTCGGAAAGGCTATGGAAATGCCTTGTAGGTAGGTATGGTGGCTGTTTTGAGGGAAGATATAATGAGGCTTATGATGACAGAGCGTATCATGCCAAGGGTTTGGATGCACCGGCGAAGTATGCGCCAACTCTCGAGGTGAGAAAAGGGCAATGCACGGTACCGAAGAGGCTAGAAAAAGTATGGGTAGGTGGAAGTGTCAACTTTCGAATACTCACATTAGTCCGAAGAACTCATGCACTTATTATCGGTAACTCTCAATCTAATAGGAGGTTCACAAAGAGACAGGTACCCCGAGGAGGAGTGTATGGGGGTTTGGTTATCCTTGCGCATCCTCGACTCATGGTACGTGAGTGTACTCTAATATTCGAACCCTCCAGAGGTTAGTGATCCATCTAGTAGCTAGAGTTCTCAATAGGGGTTTTTGGTTTTCGAAAAACACACGGATTGCCCAAAATACGACATCTATCACTAATAGGCAAGAGCTCTTGACACCAAAAGTTCAAACATTACTCTAGTCAATACCTCAAAACTATTGCAAGCTACTACTTCAAAAAGAAAAGAAACTTTAACTACCTACTTTCTAGTCAAGACATAGAACTCAGTGCAACAGGCAAACTCTCTAACAAGATAAAACATGCAACCTATAGAAAGTTCAACCTGAAAAGAAAATCTCTAGAAAAACTAATGCACTACAGCTAAACAGACCAGCAGCTAAGAAAAGAAAAAGAACAACTCACAGCTAAAAGAAATAAGCATGCAAATCCTATGAGGAGTTCTAGTTCAGGTGGAGCGTGTTTATCTCCCACACAAAAGAGTAAGTTGGGGTCTAACTTGTTACTATAGCAAAGAAAGCAAAACAAACCTAGAAAAGTAAAGAGCGAGACGCTCCAAGCAAAGCACATAAGGCATGAAGTGATAAAAATATAGTGCAACGAAAGACAGACCGATGATTGTTGATGAAGAAGGGGATGCACCGGGGGCATCCCCAAGCTTAGACGCTTGAGTCTCCTTGAATATTTATTGGGGGTGCACTTGGGCATCCCCAAGCTTGAGCGCTTGACACTCCTGGATCTTCTTTCATCACCTTCCATCGCGCACTTGAAAACTCCCTTCATACATAACTCATTGTAGGCTGATTAGAGAGGTTAGTACCCTAATAAAATAATTTTCCTCTACTGCAAATAAAGATTTCCAGGAAGAGCTACTGTTTCTCTAGCCTGCCCAAAAAAAGTTTGCAAAGAAAAAGCAAGCTTAAGGATTGCAAAACTACGAAAAAAAAACTGGGGTAGAAGCTGAGAAAAACAGAACAGCAGAGAAAGGGGAATTTTTTCGAGGTACTTCTGCAACTCAAATCAAAAAACTTTGAACAGGGGCTAGCAAGCCAATTGTATGGAGCATGCTGTCAAAAAAATTCAGATCAAAAAGATGATCTGGTGATTATCGCGAATTTTCCCGTCAAGAAGACAGAATCTATTTCTGGACAGCAAGCTCCAACTTTTGAACTTTCAAGCATTCTGAGGCTAAACTTGGCACAAAGCTTGAAAAATAAAGATACAATGATGTTGCTACAGTAGTAACAATCATCAAGACCACTAAGAACAGAACAAAAACAAAAAGCAAAACCTAAATTCGTTGCGGGCTGCCTCCCGAAAGCGCTTCTTTAGAGGCATTAGCTAGGCATGAAGATCATAAAAGTTTCACTCATAAAAATAAGGATTTGAAGCAAAAGAGAGCATCAAGAAGCAAATATGAAACGCATTTAAGCCTAACCCACTTCCTATGAATAGGCATCTTGTAAGAAAATAAATCAAATAAGCACAAAGTGACATGCATAGGAAGGTGGAACAAGAACAACTTCAAAACTTTCAACATAAAGAGAGGAGTTTTAGTAATATGGAAGTTTCTACAACCAAACTTTCCTCTCTCAAAGTAATTTTCAATAGCATCATGAACAACATCAAGAATATAACTATCACATAAATCATGTTGTTCATGACCTACAATCACACGTGTATAGTTTTCAACACGGTCTTTAGGATGATAAGATAGATGCAACCCATCACATTGAGCCTTGATAAGAGCAAAATTCTCCGGAATAGTTGGAGATTTCAAAAGGATAATAGGACAATCAAGTGTGGGTGCAATAGCAACAATTTCATGCTTAACATAAGGAACTATAGCAAGTTCATCTTCGTAGGCATCATCCATAGTGGCATCATGGCCATCAACAAAGCAAGTATCAAAATCATCAGAAAGGGAAGTATCAAGTGAGTCCTCGGAATCATAAGATTCCTCTTCATAGCAATCATTAGCCTCTTCTTGGGCAGCAAGCATTCTATTTTTAAAATCCTCAATATAAGCATTGGAAGTATAATTCTCAAAGCAATAAGCAAGAACAACAAAGTTTTCAGACTTGTGAATAGTATCGTAATAATTTTCAATCAAAGAAGCAATCTCATAAGCACCTTTAAAAGCAACAAACTCTTCAATCTTTTCAACATCAAAGTAATCATAAACACCTTTGGCATAAGAAGATAGGATCTCATTTTCATTAAACTCACATTGGAAAGGAAGGTGTTTACGCTCTATATTAGAGAAGCAAGTAAAATCATACATGTGGCATAAACACTCAGCATAGCAATAAGAAGTTTCTATTTGGTCCCATAAGTGTTTTCCTTTCTGAGATAGGCGGTGCCGCGTGTAATGAGCATGCTCATCCAATGATTTTCCCTCAACCAAGTCGGTTGGGTTTTTAGCGCGAGCACAAATTGATCGAAGACGAGCCAAGTGAAACATGTCCATCCTTCCATATTTGGGTGGTTCAACACCCATGGTAAAGATAGCATTAGCAAGCAAGGTAACAGCTATTTTTGGTATTTTCGATAAGGGACACAAAAGTAAAAACTGAAAAGTAAACTAACAAGACTAAAAATCAAAGGTAAAAGATAGCGTGTAACTCCCCTATTTTTGATACAGGGATCCGACAACGGCGCCAGAAATTGGCGGTTATCAGGACTCGCGTATTTGTACTTCCTTTGAGTCCCCGGCAATGGCGCCAGAAATTAGCTTGATGGCTTCTCGCCCCTCGTTGGTTACCCCAAGTGGAAGGTTGAGATGCAGCGTAGCGGTAATTTCCCTCAGTAAAGATACCAAGGTTTGTCTCCAGTAGGACTCAACGATAAGTACGATAGGTGGCAATGGCGCCAGAAATTATTCTGATGCGTGGAGTTGTCGTGGACCTGCACAAAACAAATAACTTTGCTCCCAACGAGTTCAGAGGAGTTTTCAATTCCTCCGTCCTTGTCGTTTACAAAGGATCAAACGCAAGAGATAAAAAGGTAATAGTAAAAGTAAAAACAAAAAGGTAAAGAGTGGGTGTGAACAATGGTATGAAGATGGACCGGAGTCCCGTGATTTTCACTAGTGATGTCTCTCTCCCAAAAGAGGATAAAAATTCTAGCGAGGTAAAAAAATCACAGTTGGGCAATTGACAGGATTATGAAGGCACCGCAATGCTAACTATGCTGCAAAGAAAGGAAGGGCTCAAAAGCAATGGGCAGTACGCCAAGGTAAGTAGACCGAAATCCATCTGCATCTACTACGAATCATCCACCTTGAGATATCTATCCAGAACATCTCGCTGGTATTAAGTTGCGAATCCCACCCAAAGTGTAAACTCAAAGCAACAGACAACTGCATTAAAAGAACTTTGCGTAAAGTAAACAATTCTTGCACCAATAGGCACAATCACCGTTGTTTTATCCCTCGTGGCAACAGCACATCCCCTAGTCTCATGTTTCTGTCACTCAAGCCAGACATCAGGGGGCTGAACCCACAATCGAGCATAACGCTCTCTCTTGGAGTTGCAAGCAAATAACTTGGCCAAAGAAAATACTGCAACGGAGAACATGCAAGAATATACTCAAGAACAAAATATAAAAGGGCAAACCAAATATATTACTCATCACAATCTGAACATAGTCTCATAATCCATCAGATCCCAACAAACTCAGCATAGCAACAGCAGAAAATTACATAGGTGCCTCGATCATGTGAGGCAGCTCACGAGGTCTCGAAAGTGGAAGCATAAAAGAGGGAGAGGACATCACATAGCAACTGATCACGGACCCATGGTCCAAGGGGGACTACTCACGGTACATACGGGAGGCGTCCATGGATATGGATGGTCTCCCGGAGTGGTGATCTCCTTTCGGCAGGGTGCCGGGGCAGCTTCTCCAGGCAGCCCCGATCTGAAAACGGCGGCGGTGGCGGAACAGAGAGGTTTCCGCGAAAAAGAGTTCCTCTTTTAGGGTTTCTACCCCGAGGGGGTTATATAGGCGAAGGGGGGCGTCGAGGGGCCACCCAGGGCAGCCAGGAGGGTTCCTGGCGCGCCCTAGGGTTGGGGCCGCGCCAGGGACCCTTCTGGCTCCCTGGTGGTGGTCCCAGCTCTCTCCCTTGGTTATTCCGGAAGCTTCCTGCCCGCTGATTTTTAATATAATTTTTGCGGAATTTTTTGGGCACTTTAATCAGCCGGAAAACCTGAAAAACAAAAACAGTAGAAAACCAGAAGCTGGCAACTGGGTGCACTGAGTTAGTAGGTTAGTCCAAATTGGTTTAAAAGTGTAATAAAGTTCAACCAAAACATGGCAAAGTCACACAAAACATGCATGGAGCAAGCAGAAATTATAGATACGTTTGGGACGTATCAGGAGGGCCCACACCGTAACCCCACGTGAAGGTAGTGCGTACAAGCCTTTGCGGCCTCTCAAGTCATCCACCTAAACCGTTAAGAATTTTATTATTATTTGTCGGGACAACCGTTATCGTTGCCCCTTTCCGGGTGAGTCGCGGACAACGACAGCAGTCAGGACCACCAGTAACGTCGGTGCCTGCCCTGACGTCCCACCAACTCGTGCGGTTACCAACAAGGTGAACCGTCTCCTTACCTTGTCTCGCGTTTGCTCTTTGAAGAGCTCGACTTTCGTACAACAGAATATCTGTCGGTCACGAACAGTACCAGGCCCGCCGCACACCGGTGGAATACACCTGACCTGTCGTTCCGCTAAGATACCCTGCGCGGGCACCGTTGGGTCACCCGACTCCTTACCTTTAAGGACACCAGTTGATTCGAGTGCCTACCATCAAGTGACGCCAGGAGGAATCACCCTCTATGGTACACTTGAAGAGGTTCGACAGAGACATCAGCGGAATGAACTAAAGAGGAATATTCTCGTATCATCCCGGTGGTGCCGAGACACCAGCGAAATGAACTAAAGAGGAATACCCTCGTATCATCCCAGTGATGCTACGCTACTGAGCCGACGAGAGTGAAATACGAGTCCGTCCACTCGTAAGTCAAACTCGAAGCGACTCGGCAGAGTCTCGCCGTTGTAGGTTCCCTAGGGCGTCCGCATTGATCCGTACCTGTTGCAGTTATAATATTAGGTAATCCGCGTTCACTCACCAGAGTGATCACGGCCCGCTATTCTAAACTTAGCTAACAATGCGCATGGTTTACTGCTGAATATTATATATATTTATAAGGCAACATAGGACAAGGAAAAGTACATCAAGGGGCGACAATGACAGGCTATGCAATTGAATATGTAAGCAACGTAGCAGCAGCAGTAACAATGCCTAATGCAAGAAAAGTACGGAAAAGATAGGCAATATCTAGGGAAGAGAATGGCTCTGCTTCCCTGGAAGCTCGACGGTAGAGGTCCTGTCGTCGACGAAGTAGTCGATCACAGGGGCATCAGCAGCGGACGTCGAGACTACCGGACAATAAGAGAGAGGGAAGAAACAATAAATACACAATAATAATAGCAATACAAATACAAGACATGGCAACGTTGAGCTAGAGGTGAACTAACGCGGTGCTACACGTTGCAGATGAAACGGGAATTTTAACCGGCAATTTTACCGGCTCCGGGTAATTACCGGACAAGGCAACCAGAGGGGGAATGTCTCGGGTTCGGTATGTTAGAGGGGTGTGGTGGGTATCCGGATAGCGTATTCGTTTCGTTATATTTTTTTGATCAACTTTCATGTGTAAAGTATTTTGATCCGACTTACGAATTAAAAGATATTGGTTTTTAAAGATTTAATTACTTTAATCATTTTCTAGAAATTCTTTATTATTATTAATTCAACATTATCTACAATAGTGATGTTGACTAGTCAAACTGACACAGAGGGCCCACCTGTCAGTGACTCAGAGTTAATATATTTAAATAAAACATTTCTTATAATTAAAAAGGGTAGGGCCCACTTGTCATATACATTGATTTTGAAACCCATTGAATTTTTGCTAAGTCTGGGATTCTTGTTTCTAAATCAACACTTAGCTGTTTTCGAGAGGCTATGGTTCAGTGTTCTGCTCATCCGCCGAGTTAGTGTCCTATATCAAGTCGAACAATTTTTTATGATCTCGAATCTGGTACAGAAGCCAAATTTATTAGGGTCCATTGAATTAATTAAAAGCTTGCTTGAAAGTGCTACAAAATGTTAACGGCAGAAACTGTTAATTTTAGCAAACTTTGCTTGATAATTGCAACTAAACTATAGCTCTTTTGAGGATGAATCCTAAAGGTGTTTTGATCCACAATAAATGTGCTACAATGCCATGCCATTAGATGCTATGATAGGGTAATTTATCATGTCCAAAATGTACTCTAAAGTAGCTATGAAATAATCTGTTGTCTGCCATTTCTTTTGCTAACAGAAAACAGAAACTTGCAAATTTTATAGGAATTAATCCATGCATCTACTGAAGTTGGTCCAATGAAACAAATTGAAGCTGGTTAGGCCTACTATCAGCACATATTATTTTTACCCGCATTTGAATTCGTTTTGCCCTATTTTTGTTGTTGTCCAGAAAGGTATTTAGTAGTGTCAGCTACTGTCAACAAGTGTCATTCTTCAGGGGCATTCATCAGCACGCAGCAGTTGCAGTTTCAACATCCAGCAGCAACCAGCAGCGGCGCAGGCGCTCGGGAGCGGACAAACAGCGACGGCGGCGAGCAACTGCAGCAGCAAGGAACGGCAAAGAGCGTGGCCACACTAGCCATTGGCACAAAGGCCACCTACACATGCACCTAACGCACACACAAGGAGCACACGCACACACGCTGCACACACACCACGCCACGCACACATGGCCATGGCCAGCAGCACGCAGCGGTTGGCGCTGCGAGGCCGGTCAGCATGGGTGAGGGGCCGCGGCAGGGGCGCGGCCATGCGTGAGCGGGCGTGCGCGCAGAGGCGCTGCTGGGCATGCACACACATACGTATGTACGCGTACGCGAGAGCTCGGACGAGCTTGGGGATGGTGGCTACGGCAACGGATCGAGACCGGGGTGAGGGGAATTCGGAGGAGGAGCTCACCACGAGTTCGGTGGCGTGCTCGGGGAGGGCCGGGTGGACCGGAACGGCGGCAAACGACGATGGACGCCGGCGATGTACTCGAGGAAGACAAGCTCATTGGCGAGTGTGCGGGCCGTCCCGGCTTGAGATGGTCCCCGGAACGGACGAAGACGACTGTTGCGGACCTCCAGGACATGCTCCCGTGGCTCGGAGAGCAGGGTGGCCACGGTGGCCACGAAGGCGCGGCCATGGCGGTCTCGGCGGCGCGGAGGGAGGCGAGGCCGAGGAGGGAATGGGTGGGGGGAAACTAGGGTTTGGGAAGGGCGTAGGGTCGAGGGCGACGCCTTATCCCCGGCGGCGGCCGGGGAATGGCCGTCACGGCGGCAGTGGCCATGGCAGCCGTGGGATGGCCAACGTGAACAAGAGGAAGAAGAGGATGGGGTAGGGATGGGCCCTGGGTGGGCTTCGCCATGGGCGTGATTTAGTTTTTTTTTAGGTTTTCTTTTCTTTTCTTTTTTCTGTTTTATTATTGTTTAGCAACCAAATGACTTTTGTAAAATATGTGACAAGCTCTAGTATTACTGTGACACTATACTTTAGTGCCACAAAAGTTTTGCTCACAAATAAATTCATTTGATTATTACTATTTATTTTAGAGTGTTCAATGGTGTTCTTTAACTACTATTTTTTATTTCTATATGATATTAAAACATTTTAATAAATCTCCATTTCATTTTTAATATGACCTACTGATTATTAGGCATTTTATAAAATTGTTTGCACAATTTATCGTTGAACATTAATTGCCACTTTGTTTTGAAATTTTTAATTGGGTTGAATTTGAACAAGACTTGGTCAAGGGTGATCATCACAAGCTTAACCACAATGACATGGCATTAATCAAAAGTGATTACTGTTGCCTGACACTGAGGGTGTTACACGGACCACAACATGTATGCACCTATTCTCATTACCCTCCCCCTCGCGCAAATTATGATCCTATTAGGTTTTTTTACCTGAATTTGCTTTTTCTCCAGAGAGGGAGGAATCGCGCTTCTCCCGCGAGACTATTCAAACTGAACAAGTCGTTGATCAAAGCACAACGGGACAAGATCATTGGGGCTGGATTTAGGGGGATGCTGAAGTTCAAGTGCTCACAAGTGTCGTCAGTTTTGAGCAAGTGGCTTGTGAGTTGTTATAATGACAATCGGTCTGAGATCATTGTCAGGGGGAGGGGTTCAATCCCCGTCGACGAGGAGAGTGTCCACAGGATGTTTGAATTGCCTAACGACGGCTACAGGGTGAACTACGAAGTTAATCAGGAAGCTACAGATTTTATTATTGCAGAGTACAGTTTAGAAGGCGGCACGACTGAGATAACTTCATGGTGCAAGATCATAAAGGATATGAATGGAGCTTCAGACGACAAGTTCCTGCGCACTTGGCTTATAGTGGCTATCAGGACTTTCTTGTGCCCTACCACCAGCCTAAGCGCCAGCCCAAAATGCTACCCAACAGTGATGCATTTGGCAAACGTCCCCATGTCAAACTGGTGTCGCTTCGTGGTGGAACAGATGAATGCTGCCATGAAGAAAAGCAGGAATTTAGTATGTGCATGCCTATACCACCTGGTGGTAAGTGTGTGCTCAAGCGAAACATCTTCTGCCATTTATAGCCTTTTTTCTCGCACACATTTTTTTTGACGAAACATCTTTCTGCTTTTTTGGTACATTGCAGCTCCTATACCTAGACTCGGTCGAATCAGGGATCCCAACAAGTGATTGCGCTTTACGCGTCGAAGCATGGAACAGAAGGCTGATCACGGATGTTATGCGGAAGGACGCGAGGGGGAATGGATAATTCGGCAAGCTTCGAGTAATCAAAATAATTCTCTAAAATTCATTTCTTATCCAACGATGTGTCTTTTTTTAGCTTTCTTAATCATCCTTGTTTTTTGTTATTGCAGCTTAAGAAAGGGACCAGGGCAGTGGTCAAGGACAGGTTGTTCGCGGGGGCGGCAGCCGCTGATGCTTTCGTCACGTTGAAGCTCCCACCATCGTACCACCCTGACGTGTGTGCTTTCCAGTCATCCCCCGGTATTTTTTTGCTTTTCACGATGGCTACAAATTGGCAAGAGTTTAGTCTGCAGTAAGCATTTAACCCATTTTTTTCACTTTTTGTTTTTGATTTTCACATAAGAGGAGGAAGCTCACAGCATTAGTCAGCGACATGTGCTCAGATTTTGAGAGAAAGATGGATAAACTTGTCCGGTCGGTCCTAGAAATGGACAAAACTGACACAGAAACCCCGGGTACAAGGAAGCACCGCCGGCAAGAACAGGGACCCGATGTTAACAATGACACAGATCAAGACTCGGAGAGAGGCAACGACAGTGATGAAGAGGGGGCTTGCGACGACGAAGATGAGGACAGCGACAAAAGCATTGACGAGGAAGGAGAAAATGCATGGGAGAACGACATCATTGATGAAGACGATCAAGCAGACTCAGAGAAATGCAACAAGGATGGCGAAGGAAGCGACAGACCAGACACTGATTGCAAGGAGGAAAATACTAGAGCCAGTAGCAATCCCATAGAGGGTCAGCTGGGGGAGCAATTGCACGACAAGCACAGGGAAACAGAAGAGCAGTTCAATCACATCCCACGTGAGGAAACAGAAGCGCGGTTCGATCACATCCGACATGAGGAAACAAAAGCGCAGTTTTATGACAGCCCCCACGAGGAAAGCAATAACAACAACACGGACGAGGATTCTGACGATTGCCTCACTATCAACAGATACATCAACAACTCAGGCAGGCAATCTATATCTCAACTATCTGATTCGAACAATGAGAGAACATTCCACCCAAGACTCATCTTGAATGAGGACCAGAAGAGAGTAGTGTGGGAGGCTGTAAGCTACGAAGTAGAAAAGGAGAAGAAATCTGACAGGGACCCATTTTTGTATATAGAGCCACCGGAGATCATTGATTTCAAGGCGATGTTACCTTTTCCAGTCGCAGCGGAGATTCCACTACCCAACCGAACCACAGAAGAGATCCTAGAGGGCATGTGTGATACGTCTCAAACATATCTACTTTTCCAAACACTTTTGCTATTGTTTTGGCTTCATTCTTGCATGATTTGAACGAAACTAACCCGGACTGACGCTGTTTTCAGCAGAGCTACCAGTGTTGTTTTCTTTTGTTCAGGTTTCTGGATATTTAGGTACGCTGGAAAAATCCCAAGAAAATATTTAAAAAATCAGCGTTCCGGAAGCTTCCGAGGATCCAAAGGGGGGTCACAGGGCAGCCAGGAGGGTGCCTGGCGCGGCCCAGCCCCTGGCCGCGCCACCTGCCCTCCTGGCTGGGTCCCACACCCCCTGGTGACCTACCTTAGCCCCTATTTATTCTCCCAACGCAGAAACCCCACAAGAGAAGTCGCTTTTCCAATCTAAGTCGCGGAGCCGCCGCAACCCTCTGTTCTTCTCCGGGAGAGATAATCTGGAGGCTGCTTTGGCCTCCGGTGAGGGGAAATCATTGCCATCGTCATCATCATCGCCTCTCCATCACCCCTCCATGACTTCTCCATCCATGTGTGAGTAATTCCCTGCTATAGGCAAATGGGATCGTAGTGATTGGATGAGTTAGATCATGTAATAGTTCAATCAGATTGTTGGGGGCATGTTGCCTATCATCTACTTGGTGTTTATCATCTCTGTTACAACTTGTTGCTCTTAATGCTTGCCACTTTGGGCCTGAGTGCCATGATTTCAGATCTGATCACCCTTTTGTTTCTTGAGTTTGTGGTGTTCTTGATCCTATCTATGAGTTGTATGCACCTATTATAGTACGGAACCGGCGATCCCAATGGTGAAAGCTTGGGACACCAAAGGGGATGGACTATAATTTGAGGATTCTGTGTATCCATGAAGTGTTAATGCTTTTTTCCGGTGCTCTTTGACAGGAGTACCTTAATCTCCCTAAGTTCCTTTTGGCCCCGTTTGTAGCAGGAGGGTAGGACAAAAGATGTTGTGCAAAGTTCTTATTGCAAGCACGTACAACTATCTTGGGATACATGCCTGATGTTTGATATTTGCCTAGATGATCCTTTATTTTCTGTGAGCCTTGCCCGTATTAGAATCTATTACATGTTCGTTTTCATCCAAGCAGCGCCCAACCATCCATCTCGCTAGCCTACAGTGTTTTCTTTCCTGCTGGTTACTAGTTGTTTACTTTTGCTGTTTTACTTTCGCTGTTCCACTACCACTATCATCACTATTATCACCACCACTATTACCACCCTATCACAGTTGCTACTAATGCCTTTGTGCAATCAAGTGTTTATTTCAGGTGCGGTTGAATTGAAAACTCAATTGTCAAAGCCTGTACGTATTCTTTGTGTCCCCAAGTGTCGAATCAATAAATTGGGTTATCTTACCCGCGAAGACTATCTCGATCCCCTACAGTTGAGGGTTATCAAGTATTGTTTTCTGGCGCCGTTGCCGGGGACCATAGCTTTATTTACAGGTCTACTTGAAGTATCCTACCTGATGCACGCTATCCACTATGGGAAAGAAAGGAGACCCCAAGGTTACGATCTTACCATCCCGTACGAGACGAGGTACTGCTCTTAGCACTAGTGCTGGACTTGATTCACCTTCAGTTATGAGTCAGTTTGATTCACCTCAGTTACATGTTACTTCTGCTGAGTCTGGCAATATGTCAGATACTTTTGATGATGCTTCTACTACCTTTGAGACTACAGGTTCACTTGGTTCTTTTATTGAAGAACAGATTGTTGCTGTTGCCCGATTCTCGGGTGTTGAAATTCCTGTTACCCAAACACCTATTGGAAAAATTCATGACCTTGCTGGCCTTAAGGAGAAACTCCTTGAGGACGATTATGTTATACTTGATGATGATTGTAACACCCTCAGTTGCTGTAACAGTAATCATCATCACTGTTGATCATCACTGTTGGATTATCACTGATTGATCTCCCTTGTCCGTGATAAAACTTTGTGATGCTAATGATCAAACCTTGCTGTGGTTGATCAACACCCCATGCACCATGTACTTGAGCCCTTGGGATCAAAACCCAAGGCCCAATTGCATCTTCCTCATCAAGAAACCAAACCCTAATTGGAACTGCTTTAAATGAAAAATAAAACAAAAGTGCTCAATTAAAGTTGTTCCAAAAATCATGAAACTATTTTTGTAAATTGCCTAAAATCATTATAATCATGTTGGACCAACTTTGGTAATTTTTGAAGTTATAGAAAATTCCAAACAATTCAAACAGTAGGTTAAAACCCTTACTTTGGGCATTTAATATTTAAAATAAATATCTAATGATTTTATTTTGCTGCAAAAACTTTTGTGACACCTTAGTAATATGTAACCCTAATTTACAAACACCAGTGATAGTTTACAAAAATGCTAGGGTTGATAAATCAATTACAGAAAAGAAATAGAGCAAACAGAAAACAAAACAAAATAAAACAAAGGCTTAAAACCCGCCCAGGGCGAGGCCCACCTCAGCCCGGCCACCCCGGCCCGTCTTCCACCTCCCACCTGCTCCCGTCATGTCGGCCACCTGCTCGACGCCGTGGCGCAGCCGTGGCCACGGGCGCCGCTGGAGCCCTCCCCTCCCTCACCTGCTCCCTGCGACCGGGGAGGCGATAAGGCCAACCCCAGAAGCTCCCTGGACACGCCCCCCACCCCATTCCCCTCCTCCTCCTCTCGCCATCGCCAGGGAAAGATCCGCCCGAGCTCGCCGTCGCCATGACCGCGCCCACTCGCGGCCGGTAAGCTCCCTAGCCCTCGCCGCCGTGTCCACCGGGTGCGCCGTCGTCGACTACTGCGACGAATTCAAGCCGGGAGCACTCCCTCGCCTCGCCCGCGTCATCGTTCCCCATTCCGGCCGCCGCGATCTCAACGACGATTCCGGCCGCCACGGACCTCCTTCGCGCACGCTGCCCTCCCCTACGGCCTCTGGGTGAGCTCCCCGTCCCCCCCTGACCCTTAGCTCCCCCTCTCAGGCCTCGTGGGCATCGCCGCCATTGGAGCAGGGGCTCCCCATCGCCGAGGAGTTCCCCGCTGTGTCCTGGAACACGCCTTTGGCGCACGGTACGCGTCACGCGGGTGCCCGCGCCCCCCCTCATTCGAATGCGCTATGCCACACCCCTCGCAACACCGTAGGTCGTCGTCGTCGTCTTCACCCGGAGGTTTCCGCCGTCGCCGTCGATGTCGCGCTCCGCTCCGGCCACCACCCGACGACCCCGCTACCTCAAATCGAACGCGCAGGTCGCCAGGAACCCGTAGCCACCAGCGGTGCTCCAAACCGTGCCCGGATTCGAGCTCGGGCTCGGCCTCGCCAGAGTCCAGCCGCCGGCGAGCCCCCCCCCCCCCACCGTCGCCGACTAGTGGGCCCTCCACGTCAGGGGGTTAACCACCCCTAATCCCACCCCTCAAGCCACCGACATGCGGGCCCCTAGCCCTTAAGATAATCACTAGATTTATTAACTAGGTTAATTAAAATGTCTCACTGACACGTGGGTCCCACTGTCAGTTTTGTTAATTAAAATGAATTAGTATCAAATCCAGTGTATGACATGTGGGACCCCCACTGATTAGTTAGATAAATTAAACTGATTATTAATAGGTGTCACTGACCAGTGGGACCCACTGGTCAGGTTTGACTGGTCAACCCCCTTGTGGATAATGTTTATTTAATAAATAAAATAAATTCAGAAATCATTTAAATTGATTTAAAACTTGGAAATTCAATAACTTTTAAACCGTAACTCGGATTCAAAAACTTTATACATGAAAATTGATCAGAAAAATATAACGAATACAAATACGCTATCCGTATATCTACCACACCCCTCTAACACAACAAACATTGAACCGTCCCCCTCCGGACCGTCTGTCCGATGATTTGTCCGGTACTGTTAAAGTATCCGGATGAATTTATTCTGAACACGAAAGTTGTTCAGAATAGTTCAGCTAACACGGATACGACCCCTTATGTTTGTCCGGTACCCACGACACCTCCGGCTTGATCCTTCCCCCTCCGAACACCTTGTCCGATAATCACCCGGAGCTGGCAGTTCATCCCCGGATGAATTTCCGTTCCGAACAACGTGCATTGCACTGCGTTAGAACACCGTTAACATTTCATCTGTCATATCCTGCATCAGTTTGTATATGCTTGCTGTGTATTTACTGTTTCTTCCCCCCTTAATCTCCGGTAGACCCCGCTGCTGCCGTCGACTACACCGCTGCTAAGTACGACTAGGTCGTCGACGACCCTACTACTACCGTCGAGCTTGCAGGCAAGCAGAGCCATTCTCTTCCCCATATATCGCCTATCTTTCCGTACTTTTCTTGCACTAGGCATTGTTACTGCTGCTGCTACGATTACAATCCTATTCAATTGCATAGCCTGATTTTGTCGCCCCTTGATGTGCCTTCCTTTATCCTATGCTGCCTATTATTATTGTTATGCATTATTCAGCAGTGAGCCCTGCGCATTGTTAGCTAGGATTAGATAGAGGGCCGTGCTCACTCCGGGGAGTGAACGCGGATACAAATATAATAACTGCACAGGTACGGTACAATGCAGACACCGTCTAAGGCCCCTATCTGGGTTATGCCTAGTCACCTCAAGTGTGAGCTATCAAGGAGTAATCCTTGTACTCCACTCGAGGCTGACTTTGTCTTACCGCCATAGGGTCCTGAACGACGATTGTCCTTCAGGTAAGAAGTCGGGCGACCCAACGGTGCCCGCGAGAGGTATTGCGACGGGACGACAGGGAGGGTACGACCAGTGTACCGGTGTGCTTGGCCCCTGATCGTTGGCCGCGAGAGTTACCAAACTACGAAAGTCGAGCTCCTCCAGGAGCACACGCGAGACAAGGTAAGGAGACGGTTCACCTTGTTGGTAACCGCGGTGACTTGGTGGGACGACGGGGCAGGCACCGATGTACTGGTGGTCCTGGCTGTTGTCGTTGTCCGCGGGTCGGTTAAGTCCAGGCAACGATAACGGTTGTCACGCAGGTTAATTAAAATACTAAATGGTTCAGTGAATGTCTTAAGTTGGCTATATGCCATGTACGCACTACCTACCCGTGGGAATTACGAGTTTATGGGCTCCTCTGCTTCGTAGTGTCATCCGAGGACTCTTCAGACGTCAGCAGTACCGCGGGCTGATTGCCGGGAAGTGCGCTGTCTTCTTTGGCTCGAGCTGTGTTGTTTTTGTTACGGCTTCCCGGCCACCCACGCACCGTGCAGGAGTACGTCAGGGTTGGGGTCCAAGGCCCTGAGTACTTAGGATTTAGACCGGGGGATGGCCTCTCTATTGAGTTTGAAAGATGGGCTAGGAAGTGTCGGATAGCCTCGGTGGAGCGTTCCATAACAAGGTTCCCGCCACCCTGGAGATCCGTGCGTGTAGCGTAACACAAGTGCACCCCTGCAGGGAAGATCAATCTATTCGAATAGCCGTGTCCACGGTAACAGGACGCTTTATGCTGAAGCTGGATCTTACCACTAGGAACTATTATTAAACTGTATGGTTCCGGGTTCTCTTCCTCATGGGGATGTCGTGGAGGTGAACTCGGAGGCATTGCTAATTATTACAACTTATTATTATACAATGCTGCAGCAACTTCTGCTGCATTGTTACTTTATGCTTTATATAAACTGTTGGCTGATTCTTACCTCATGCTGCAAGACATCGTCGGAAGATGCTAGTCTTCGTTAGGCCTAGCTTCTTACCCTTGCTCTGGATTTCTGTCTTTCAGTCCACTATATACAGCCTCTTCTTTCCGTTGATACAATGCATAATGCTTAGTAGCGGACGTAAGACTCGCGGGTATACTAGATACTCACCTGCTTTATTTCCTTTACTGTTTTTCCTGATCGGCCGCTGCAGCCGACTTTGGAGCCCAGGAGCAGGAGTACCCCGGAGGCGCCTACTACGACGTCGAGTTCCCCGTTGACCAGGAGTAGTTCGGTGGATCCCAGGCAGGAGGCCTCGCCTTTTCGATCTGTATCTCTGATGTGATTTGTGCTAGCCTTCTTAAGGCAAAAACTTGACTAACTATGTCTGTACTCAGATATTATGGTTTGTATGACTTATGTATTCGGGTCCGCGTGACCCCCCTCTATTGTAACCTATTTGTTTATCCTTTTGTGTTTAGTGTTGTGCTGTGATATTATCACCGTGGCACCCTAATCTCAGTCGTGTACCCTGTGTGTATTATTACTGTACACGGTCTGATTTTGGGGGCGTCACAAGTTGGTATCAGAGCCGACTGCATGTAGGAAGCCACCCCACCACTACTTGGTCAAAGTTGAGTCTAGACTTTGAAAAATATTTTGCTAACTTAATATTTGGCTTACGGGCCCACATCGATGTCACTACGTGTGATATCTATGGTATTAGGATCCTTTGCTCCTTACCTATGCTCTGGGAATCTGCTCTCTTATCCTTGCTGGTAAGTTTTACAAACTCTGACATTAGGATCACGTTCTCTTGATTCCACCCGGCGTTTTTGGTGCCTCCCCCATTGATTGAGTCGTGTCGCAGGAGTCGTACCCCAGGTCCCAGACCGCGGATCCCATTCTCATTCTGGGCAGGCCGCGCGTTCTCTGGCATCAACTCCTGTGGCCAACAGTTTTCTTGCGGCGTGATTGACATAGTGGAATCTATGTCGCGTCGTGTAATCCTAACCGCGGTCTGCGCGCCGCCTAGTGAGTCCTTTTTCCTTAATTTCTACGATGTTACGCTGCCCGATTTTCGATTGACTCTGTGTGCGAATGTGTATGTCTTATATGACTACTCCTATACATATCTGCGCCTCCCTTTTGTTGTCGTTTTACTTCAGGCTTGATTTCGGTTTCTCGTTTAATTTTTCATCGTTGAAATACCCCTGTTAAATTCTAGCAGGATGGCTGGTCGTGGTCGTGGTCGTGGTCGTGGTGCCAACGACCCGCATCCGCCGCCGGATTACATGGCCGCGATGATGCAGCAGTTCGAGATGAACCGTCAGTTCATGCAGAATATCATGGCTTAGTTCCCCCAGCCGAATCAGAATGGGCACCACCATCAGCATGCCACCGTGACTCTGCACGACTTCACCCGCCTCAACCCCACTATGTTCCGCAACACTGTTCAGCCGTTGGATGCTGATGACTGGCTTCGCGACATCACTCACGAGCTGGAGTCTGCTAATGTTGATCCAGCCGACTATGTGAACTTTGCGTCTTATCATCTGAAAGGCGCCGCTGCTTAGTGGTGGAGCACCCACAAGCGTTCCTTGCCAGTTGGAGAAGTCATCACTTGGGATGAATTTCAGTCTGCCTTCCGCGCCCGCTACATTCCTCAGGGGATCATGGATCGTAAGGCGGAAGAATTCCGCAACCTCACTCAGGGCGACATGACTGTAGAAGCCTACCAGCGCGAGTTCCTCAACCTCTCTCGCTATGCGGAAGGAGAGATCACCACCGATGCACGCAGGCAGCGGAAGTTCCGTCGTGGCCTCAACCCAGACCTCAGGCTCGCTCTTGCCGTTCATGATTTCGCCAACTTCGCCACCATGGTGAACAAGGCTATCACCGTCGAGACTGCCCAGATGGAACACAAGACCTCTCTGAAGCGTTATCATGACGTTGGCTCATCTTCGGGCGCAACGCATAAGCGTCGTATTTGGCTCCCTACCAGTGTGACCCATTCACCTGTCCCTACTCCAAGGCCGTCTTATGCTGCACCCCGTCTGCCTCCGCCATCGCAGTTGCCAAGAACTCTGCCTGCACCACCCAATGCTACACCCCTCCGTCCTCAGGATGGATTATGCTTCACGTGCCGCCAACCTGGGAATTTTTCCAGAGAGTGCCCCCAGAAACAGAAGCAACTGGTAGTTCACCCCGCTGGCCGTGGAAATGGCCGAGGCAACAACAGGACCCCAACTATAATACTGGGTCTGCTGCTCATGCTCGTGGACATGCTTACAACATTAATGTGGAAGCAGCTCAGGAACAACCCACTACCGTGATGGGTACCCTTCTCGTTAATTCTGCACCTGCTACTGTTTTATTTGATTCAGGAGCATCGCATTCATTCATGTCGGAAGCATTTGCGTTATCGCGTAACATTACGTTTGAGAAGATGAACCCACCGATGGTTGTCCGCACCCCTGGAGGCCGTTGCCAAACCTCCATGATGGTACACGATGTCACCATTGACGTCGAAGGGATTATATTCCTTGTGTCCCCCATCATCCTGAAAACCTCCACCATAGATCTAATTCTAGGCATGGATTGGTTGAAAGTTCACGATGTCGCACTATATTGTGGCACCAAGTCTGTCCAACTTTTTCACCCCTCCGGCGAGATTGTTAACCACACCACCCGAGTTACCCGTAATGCCGAAACACAGATATTTATGATGAATGCTTTAAATGCCGCCCCCCTCGAAGGCATCGAGAACGTTCCAGTCGTTCGCGATTATCCCGACGTCTTCCCAGAAGAACTGCCGAGAATACCCCCGATCAGAGAAGTTGAATTCGTCATCGACTTGAAGCCAGGCACTGTTCCTATTGCCAAGCGTCCTTACAAGATGCCGCCACATGAACTCCTTGAACTTAAGGAGGAAATCGACAAGGAACTTCAGAAAGGATTCATTCGCCCCAGTTCCTCAGCTTGGGGAGCACCTTCGCTCTTTGTCAAGAAGAGCGATGGGACAAACCGATTGGTCCAAGATTATCGGCCCATTAACCAAGCCACCATCCAGAACAAATACCCACTTCCCCGGATCAACGATCTGTATGATCAACTTGCCGGATCCAAGGTGTTTTCTAAACTCGACTTGAGGTTGGGTTATCACCAAATCCGAGTCCGTGATGAGGACATTCCGAAGACTGCCTTCATTACTCGCTATGGTTCATACGAGTACACTGTCATGTCCTTTGGCTTAACCAATGCTCCAGCCACCTTCTCCAGATTGATGAATTATATTTTCATGGAGTACCTCGACCAGTTCGTCGTGGTTTATTTGGATGATATATTGATATATTCCAAGAATGAAGAAGAACATGCTGAACATCTTCGTCTCATACTGGAGAAGCTTCGAGAACACAAACTCTATGCTAAGTATTCTAAGTGTGAGTTCTGGCTTCCCGAAGTAACCTACCTTGGGCATGTGATTTCCAAGGATGGCATTGCCGTCACCCCAGAACGTATCCAGGCTATTCTTGACTGGACTCCTCCCAAGACCGTCAAGCAAGTCCGCAGTTTTCTCGGGCTCGCTAGCTATTGCCGCCGTTTCGTCGAGAATTTCTCCAAAATTGCCAGGCCCCTGACTAATCGGCTTCACAAAGGCGTCAAGTTTGAGTGGACAGATAAATGTCAAGGAAGTTTTCAAGCACTCAAGGACAAGCTAACTTCTCCCCCGGTGCTCGCTCCCCCTGATACTCAGAAGGACTTCGTGATATATTGCGACGCGTCTCGCCAAGGATTAGGCTGTGTCCTATTGCAAGAATGCAAGGTGATTGCTTATGGCTCTCGTCAGTTGCGTACTCACGAAGACAAATACCCAACACAAGATCTCGAATTGGCAGCAGTAATTTATGCATTGAAGCTGTGGCGACATTACCTCGTTGGTAACCGTTGCGAGATTTACACCGACCACCAAAGCCTGAAATACTTGTTTACTCAGCCCGACCTGAATCTCCGCCAACAAAGATGGCTCGAGACAATAGCCGATTTCAACATGGATATTCATTACACCCCTGGCAAGGCTAATGTGATGGCCGATGCTTTGAGCCGTAAAGCTTACTGTAGTGAACTTGAAGTTCAAGTACAACAACCACTTCTGTATGAAGAGTTTCAAAAGTTGAACCTCGAGATTGTTCCTCAAGGTTATGCAAATAACCTGGTTATCGAACCGGATCTCGTCAGATCCGTCAAGGGTATACAGTTTTATGATGATTTCGTACACAAGATTAAGCGCGATATCGCCAATGGGAGACCATCACCTTTCACCGTTGATAGCAAAGGTGCGGCGTACTACCAGAACCGTTTAGTGGTTACTCACAGCAAGGGCAGGCATGAGAACCTGGATATGACCCCGAAGGTCATGAGAGCGGCTCACGATACCCCGTTGTCCATTCATCCTGGAAGCACCAAGATGTACCAAGACGTTCGTCAGCAATTCTGGTGGCCTAACATGAAGCAAGACATTGCCAGATATGTTTCTGAATGTGACGTTTGCCGTCGCGTCAAGGCAGAACATCAAAGACCTGCTGGAACTCTACAACCACTCTCTATTCCTGAATGGAAGTGGGACAAGATCGAGATGGACTTCGTCACTGGTTTTCCCAGATCGCAGAAAGGCCACGATGTTATCTTTGTCGTCATCGACCGCTTCTCCAAGGTTGCCCACTTTCTGCCAGTCAAGGAGACGATCTCTTCTAGTCAGTTAGCAGACTTGTATGTTTCCAGAATTGTGTCCCTCCATGGCATTCCGTTGGAGATCAGTTCAGACCGTGGCAGCATTTTCACCTCAAGATTTTGGGATAGTTTCCAAGAATCTATGGGCACTCACCTGAATTTCAACACCGCTTATCACCCCCAGTCGCAAGGACAAGTCGAACGAGTCAATCAAGTGCTTGAAGATATGCTCCGAGCTTGTGTCATCTCATTCGGTAAGAAATGGGAGGAATCCCTTCCATTTGCTGAATTCTCTGACAACAATAGCTATCAGGCTAGTCTGAAGATGGCACCCTTTGAAGTTCTTTATGGACGTAAGTGTCGAACCCCTCTGAATTGGTACGAAACTAGGGAACGAACTCTCGTTGGTCCGGACATTATACAGCATGCTGAAGATCAGGTTCGCGTTATCCGTGAACACCTGAAAGCCGCTCAGTCCCGCCAGAAAAGCAACTATGATCGCAAGCACCAAGAAATGGTCTATCAACCAGGTGAATACGCGTACCTCCGTGTCACTCCCATGAGAGGCACTCACCGCTTCGGGATCAAAGGCAAGTTAGCTCCTCGCTACATCGGCCCGTTCCGTATCCTTTCCAGGAGTGGACCAGTGGCATACCGATTGGAATTGCCGCCGAACCTCTCTCAAGTCCACGATGTTTTCCACGTGTCGCAACTCCGACGCTGCTTCAACGACCCTATTCGCGAAGTTGAACATGATATGATTGAGCTGCAACAGGACTTGACTTATCAGGAACATCCGAGCCGCATTCTTGATCAGTCTGAACGTCGAACCCGCAACAAGACCGTCAAGTTCCTCAAGGTCCAGTGGTCGAATCATTCTGAAGATGAAGCCACCTAGGAACGTGAAGATCGCCTTCGCGATGAATACCCCGATTTCTTTCTCGCTACCACTTAAATTCTCGGGACGAGAATTCTTGTAGTGGGGGAGATTTGTAACACCCTCAGTTGCTGTAACAGTAATCATCATCACTGTTGATCATCACTGTTGGATTATCACTGATTGATCTCCCTTGTCCTTGATAAAACTTTGTGATGCTAATGATCAAACCTTGTTGTGGTTGATCAACACCCCATGCACCATGTACTTGAGCCCTTGGGATCAAAACCCAAGGCCCAATTGCATCTTCCTCATCAAGAAACCAAACCCTAATTGGAACTGCTTTAAATGAAAAATAAAACAAAAGTGCTCAATTAAAGTTGTTCCAAAAATCATGAAACTATTTTTGTAAATTGCCTAAAATCATAATAATCATGTTGGACCAACTTTGGTAATTTTTGAAGTTACAGAAAATTCCAAACAATTCAAACAGTAGGTTAAAACCCTTACTTTGGGCATTTAATATTTAAAATAAATATCTAATGATTTTTAGTTGCTGCAAAAACTTTTGTGGCACCTTAGTAATATGTAACCCTAATTTACAAACACCAGTGATAGTTTACAAAAATGCTAGGGTTGATAAATCAATTACAGAAAAGAAATAGAGCAAACAGAAAACAAAACAAAATAAAACAAAGGCTTAAAACCCGCCCAGGGCGAGGCCCACCTCAGCCCGGCCACCCCGGCCCGTCTTCCACCTCCCACCTGCTCCCGTCATGTCGGCCACCTGCTCGACGCCGTGGCGCAGCCGTGGCCACGGGCGCCGCTGGAGCCCTCCCCTCCCTCACCTGCTCCCTGCGACCGGGGAGGCGATAAGGCCAACCCCAGAAACTCCTTGGACACGCCCCCCACCCCATTCCCCTCCTCCTCTCGCCATCGCCAGGGAAAGATCCGCCCGAGCTCGCCGTCTCCATGACCGCGCCCACTCGCGGCCGGTAAGCTCCCTAGCCCTCGCCGCCGTGTCCACCGGGTGCGCCGTCGTCGACTACGTCGACTACTGCGACGAATTCAAGCCGGGAGCACTCCCTCGCCTCGCCACTGTCAGTTTTGTTAATTAAAATGAATTAGTATCAAATCCAGTGTATGACATGTGGGACCCCCACTGATTAGTTAGATAAATTAAACTGATTATTAATAGGTGTCACTGACCAGTGGGACCCACTGGTCAGGTTTGACTGGTCAACCCCCTTGTGGATAATGTTTATTTAATAAATAAAATAAATTCAGAAATCATTTAAATTGATTTAAAACTTGGAAATTCAATAACTTTTAAACTGTAACTCGGATTCAAAAACTTTATACATGAAAATTGATCAGAAAAATATAACGAATACAAATACGCTATCCGTATATCTACCACACCCCTCTAACACAACAAACATCGAACCGTCCCCCTCCGGACCGTCTGTCCGATGATTTGTCCGATACTATTAAAGTATCCGGATGAATTTATTCTGAACACGAAAGTTGTTCAGAATAGTTCAGCTAACACGGATACACCCCCTTATGTTTGTCCGGTACCCACGACACCTCCGGCTTGATCCTTCCCCCTCCGGACACCTTGTCCGATAATCACCCGGAGCTGGCAGTTCATCCCCGGATGAATTTCCGTTCCGAACAACGTGCATTGCACTGCGTTAGAACACCGTTAACATTTCATCTGTCATATCCTGCATCAGTTTGTATATGCTTGCTGTGTATTTATTGTTTCTTCCCCCCTTAATCTCCGGTAGACCCCGCTGCTGCCGTCGACTACACCGCTGCTGAGTACGACTACGTAGTCGACGACCCTACTACTACCGTCGAGCTTGCAGGCAAGCAGAGCCATTCTCTTTCCCAGATATCGCCTATCTTTCCGTACTTTTCTTGCACTAGGCATTGTTACTGCTGCTGCTACGATTACAATCCTATTCAATTGCATAGCCTGATTTTGTCGCCCCTTGATGTGCCTTCCTTTATCCTATGCTGCCTATTATTATTGTTATGCATTATTCAGCAGTGAGCCCTGCGCATTGTTAGCTAGGATTAGATAGAGGGCCGTGCTCACTCCGGGGAGTGAACGCGGATACAAATATAATAACTGCACAGGTACGGTACAATGCAGACACCGTCTAAGGCCCCTATCTGGGTTATGCCTAGTCACCTCAAGTGTGAGCTATCAAGGAGTAATCCTTGTACTCCACTCGAGGCTGACTTTGTCTTACCGCCATAGGGTCCTGAACGACGATTGTCCTTCAGGTAAGAAGTCGGGCGACCCAACGGTGCCCGCGAGAGGTATTGCGACGGGACGACAGGGAGGGTACGACCAGTGTACCGGTGTGCTTGGCCCCTGATCGTTGGCCGCGAGAGTTACCAAACTACGAAAGTCGAGCTCCTCCAGGAGCACACGCGAGACAAGGTAAGGAGACGGTTCACCTTGTTGGTAACCGCGGTGACTTGGTGGGACGACGGGGCAGGCACCGATGTATTGGTGGTCCTGGATGTTGTCGTTGTCCGCGGGTCGGTTAAGTCGAGGCAACGATAACGGTTGTCACGCAGGTTAATAAAAATACAAAATGGTTCAGTGAATGTCTTAAGTTGGCTATATGCCATGTACGCACTACCTACCCGTGGGAATTACGAGTTTATGGGCTCCTCTGCTTCGTAGTGTCGTCCGAGGACTCTTCAGACGTCAGCAGTACCGCGGGCTGATTGCCGGGAAGTGCGCTGTCTTCTTTGGCTCGAGCTGTGTTGTTTTTGTTACGGCTTCCCGGCCACCCACGCACCATGCAGGAGTACGTCAGGGGTGGGGTCCAAGGCCCTGAGTACTTAGGATTTAGACCGGCGGATGGCCTCTCTGTTGAGTTTGAAAGATGGGCTAGGAAGTGTCGGATAGCCTCGGTGGAGCGTTCCCTAACAAGGTTCCCGCCACCCTGGAGATCCGTGCGTGTAGCGTAACACAAGTGCACCCCTGCAGGGAAGATCAATCTATTCGAATAGCCGTGTCCACGGTAACAGGACGCTTTATGCTGAAGCTGGATCTTACCACTAGAAACTATTATTAAACTGTATGGTTCCGGGTTCTCTTCCTCGCGGGGATGTCGAGGAGGTGAACTCGGAGGCATTGCTAATTATTACAACTTATTATTATACAATGCTGCAGCAACTTCTGCTGCATTGTTACTTTATGCTTTATATAAACTGTTGGCTGATTCTTACCTCATGCTGCAAGACATCGTCGGAAGATGCTAGTCTTCGTTAGGCCTAGCTTCTTACCCTTGCTCTGGATTTCTGTCTTTCAGTCCACTATATACAGCCTCTTCTTTCCATTGATACAATGCATAATGCTTAGTAGCGGACGTAAGACTCGCGGGTATACTAGATACTCACCTGCTTTATTTCCTTTACTGTTTTTCCTGATCGGCCGCTGCAGCCGACTTTGGAGCCCAGGAGCAGGAGTACCCCGGAGGCGCCTACTACGACGTCGAGTTCCCCGTTGACCAGGAGTAGTTCGGTGGATCCCAGGCAGGAGGCCTCGCCTTTTCGATCTGTATCTCTGATGTGATTTGTGCTAGCCTTCTTAAGGCAAAAACTTGACTAACTATGTCTGTACTCAGATATTATGGTTTGTATGACTTATGTATTCGGGTCCGCGTGACCCCCCTCTATTGTAACCTATTTGTTTATCCTTTTGTGTTTAGTGTTGTGCTGTGATATTATCACCGTGGCACCCTAATCTCAGTCGTGTACCCTGTGTGTATTATTACTGTACACGGTCTGATTTTGGGGGCGTCACAATGATTTATGCAGGGAGCTTAATGAATGTGCTGATTCCGACCCTGCTACTATAAAGAAGTTGCTAGAAAATCACTCCCTAAAGAACAAGTTTACTCCTGATCCTACTTTTGCTACGTCTCCTATATGCATCACTGATCCTGATTATGATTTCTCTGTTGACCTTTCACTTATATCTACAGTTGAAGCTGATCCCTTTTATGGCAGAGAAAATGATGATGCTATCGAGCACCTGACCAAACTCACTGAGTTGGGTGGCTTATTTACTACTGATGAAAGGATCTAGAACTTTTATGTGACCAAGATTTTTCCTTTTTCCTTGAAAGGAGATGCTAGAGCATGGTATGATGCACTACCATGTGGGTCCATTCAGAGTCCTCAAGATATTTCTATATCTTTCGTTGATAAGTATTTTCCTGCTCATATGCAACATGCTGCTTTACAAAGAATTTATAACTTTAAACAGTTGCAGGATGAGCATCTCCCTAAAGCTTGGGGGAGATTTTGCAGTTTTCTGAAGGCTAGACCGGGACATGAGATCCCTAAGATTGAATTACTTGATATATTTTATGCTGGTCTAACCGATGGGTCTAAATCCTATCTAGATAGTTGTGCTGGTTGTGTTTTCAGGCAAAGAACACTGGACGATGCGGAAGAATTGATGGGCAAGATTGCCAAAAACCATGAAGATTGGTCCGTGCTTGAACCACCTCCACCACCAAAGAAGAGGGGCATGCTTGTCCTAAGCCCCGAAGATATGCAAGAAGCAAAGAAGTCTATAAAAGAGAAGGGTATTAAAGCTAAAGACGTGAAGAATCTACCCCCAATTGAGAAGTTGTGTGAGCCTACCACTCACCCACCTATGGTAGAGGTACACTCTCTTTTAGACTTCAATGCAAGTGACATCCCTAAAGGTAAACCTCCTGACCAATGTTTAGATGAGCTTGATAATTTTATTATTAAGCAGAATCACTTCAATGCGAAGGTACAAGGTCAGTTGCATGATAATACTCTTGCTATAAAAAAATTGCTTGATGTTCTAGGAAGAACAGTTAATGATGTTAAATGTCTTGTGAAGCATTTTCATATGGTTCAAACTCAGCTTGAACAAATTTCTAATGTGCAAAAAGATTTGCTTGCTAATAATGCCAAACAGGACAATTTACAGGCTTATGGTATAAAGACTCGGGGTGGAACACACACCCAGGACCCTCTCTACCCTGAAGGGCATCCGAAGAGGATCGAGCAAGATTCTCAAGTGCAGGAAGAAGAAATTGTTAGCTCTCCAAAGAAGAAGAAGAAGAAACACAAGGAAGCTGACAATTCCAATGATCCTATAGAAGAAGAAGAACAAGCTGTTGATCCAAACAGCATATCTACCTCCGGTGCTGAACCTGAAAAAGATGTTGAAAAGAATGATCCACCTGAGGTTCGTGAAGAAGAAGCACCCGATAAGCGCAAGAAGTATACTAGAGAAGACTTTCTTGCAAGGAGACATGGGAAGGAACGAGAACCATGGGTACAGAAACCCATGCCTTTCCCAAGAAAGTCCGTCAAAACCAAAGAAGAAGAGCACTACAACAAGTTTTGTGAGTGGATGAAACCTCTTTTTCTTCAAATCCCTTTGACTGATGCTATTAAGTTACCTCCTTACTCTAAATCTATGAAAGACATTGTTACTAATAAAAGAAAAGTCCCTAATGACGGAATATCTACTATGCTTGCTAACTACTCTTTCAATGGCAAGATTCCTGAGAAGCTCGGTGATCGAGGTATACCCACCATTCCTTGCTCCATAAAAAATAATTATGTTAGAACTTCCTTATGTGATCTTGGTGCGGGAGTGAGTGTTATGCCCTTTTCTCTCTAGAAAAGACTTTGTTTAGAGAAATTAATTCCTACATATATCTCTATACAGATGGCCGACAAATGCACGGCCGTCCCGATTGGTATTTGTGAGGATGTTCCTATTAAAGTTGCCAATTGCTTAATACTTACTGATTTTTTTGTGCTTGACATGCCCGAGGATGGGAGCATGTCCATTATCCTTGGTAGACCTTTTCTTAACACCGCAGGTGATGTCATTGATTGCAATAAAGGGAAGGTTACCTTCAACGTGAATGACAAAGAACAAACGGTGTATTTTCCGAAGAAGATCGGCAAAAGGCATGGCCTTAACTCTGTTGAGAATATCGAGACCATGAAGATTGGAGAATGGGATTGTCCACTACATGTATATCACAAATACAAGACAATTATGGTGGGGACAATGTCCATTAAAGTGAGAGTGCAATGATCACTTAATAAGAGGCGAGACTTTCTGCTCTCTATATCGCCGGTTTGTTGGTAAGACTTGATCAACCTTGCTAAGTAGCATGTTTATGTAGGTAAAAAGTTGACCTTGTTATGTTTTCATTTCCTTTAGCTTTTATTCTCCTTGCTATACCCAAGTTTTTGAGTTAAAAGCTTCACTTGTTCTAACTTTTGTCTCAAGTTCACGAAAGTTTTTGCAGGTTTTTGAACTTTGAAAAATTCTCTACAGTGAAGTTGCCCAGAAAATTCAAAATAAAAATTTCCAGGTAAAAAGCCATCGGGGAGTACCTGTGGATGACCAGGGGGGTCCACCGCTGTCCCAGGAGGCCAGGTGGCGCGACCCAGCTCATGGTCGCGCCACCCACCCTCCTGGGGCCCACAGGCACCCTCTGCTGGCATCTCTTCTTCCTCTCTTTCTCTCTCTCTCCCCGAAAACTCATGTTCTTGCTCTGGTTTCGTGTTCTTGCTGTTCTTGAGCACGGAACTTCGATCTCCCTCTACAGTGTAGCGACCCAATTCACACCGAATTGAAGTCTCTGTGTTCAAGTGCCAGTCCCTGGATCGAACTCGCTGGCACACACAGTATTATAGATGTATATCGAAGTACAAGTGCATCATTATTACAACGTATGATCCAGAGTAAATAAATAACAATTTGCATAGCTCAAGGCTAGCTTATTCAATATAAATATAGCGGAAGCAAAAGCAAATAACATGGAGTCCCATCAACAGCCACATGCGAACATGCTGAGTGTAGACTCGCAACCCCTAAACGCACCTTACTGATCGTCTGAAAAACCTGCAACACCGAAGGTTACAGCCCGACAACGGGTCAGTACATCTGATTTGTACGGCAAGTGACACAGAAAATTTTATATAAAGGACCTACAACTACATGCAAGGTAAGTCAAAGGAAAGGCTTATGGTTTTAGTTTTGCTGAAAGCCAATTTTCTCCTGAACTAAACTAGTCAAAATTTTAAGTTGAGTTCTACCTGAAACACACTGCAACCCATGCTACTCTTGTCCCAACCAAATTATTATTAAGTGTTCATCTGTCAAGATCATTCATCAACAGTACTGACTAGTTGCTCAAAGTTTGTCCGTAACCGTGGACACGGCTAATCATGATCAGTTTATACGCTCTGCAGAGGTTGTACACGTTCCCCACTGGACTCAACCCGAAGATTGAGACAAAGACTTTCTGAAGAGGTTGCCTCCACCCTTTGGTAGCCGGTACACCTAACACACATCTACATCAGCTAGCTACCAGGGCCAGGTTCCCCACAACGTACTCGTGCTAAGCCAGAGCCCATATAGCCAGTGGCTGTACACGGAAGCTACTAGTAATATTGCATGTCTGATCTTTTTGAGCCTGGACGGCGCCCACTGCGTGAGAGGGTACTCGCCATGACGCACCCGGTTCACCACCAAACAACCATTGGGTGCATTTAACCCCGGCACTGTCCTGAACCGAGGCACAACTACCGGGATGCAACTCGCCCGTCCAGAAGTGATTTCTATTTATTATAAAGTTGCTACACGGTTTATTAAATAGCTCACATACACTCCATGAATTCTCACAGCCCAACCTCGTCTACAAAGCATAGCAATAAAGTAACAACACGGCTAGGTTCATCTACAGTAGACAAGTCAAGACATGTGGCTATCCTAACTGGTTTTGCAGCAATAGTAAAGTAAACTACCTATCATGCAATAGAGTGGTATTTCCTAACATAATGCATATAGAAAATATAGGTATGAGTATGGTCAAAGCATCACTTGCCTTATACATTCGATGAAGATCTTCGCTCTCACGTTCCAGTCAACTCTACTCGTCACACTCCGAGCAATCTATCGTCAACGAAAGAACTCAATAAGCAATCACACCACAAGGACAAAACATAAGATCAACAAAACAATCACTAAAGTTTTAGCAACAAAACAAAAGGTTTTGAAGTGCAAAGGTGTGGATGTGCTCGAAGGTGATCGGTGGAACGTGAACTCGAGAGAGTCAACGGATAAAGAGTTGTCGATACAAGAGTATGATCAAGGCACTATGAAATCAAGGTAAAGATCATAGCAATATAAATGGTATGTGAATATTGCCGATAAGATGTCTCATATGATCCAATATGCAAAAAGGATCACGTGAAACGGAATACTACAACGCAGGTCATAGCAAGTGCAAAATCGAATTGAATTTGAATTTACACAGATCAATAAACTTGTGAATTTTTGTGTACACATGGTATAAACAGAAAGTACATGACACGAGTGATCCAACGCAAAAAGAATCACTCGATTTGGATCAACGGTATAAAAGATACGGCCTCCGGAATTTGAATTTGATTTTGAAATAAACTCAAATTCAAAAGTGTGCAAAGTGTGCAAAACTTTATACCATGCAAAAGTACAGAACAATACGAGCGCGTAGCAAAAATATTCACTGCGATCCGACTTACGGTGTAGAAGATATCGCGGTTACGGTGTCGGGGGGTTTTCTGCCAACAGGGACTCGTCTGTAAATAAAATATCTTCCGAAAAAGCAATCGGGTCCCTGGATCTGGATCTGGCCGGAGTTCACTCCGGTGAGCTCAAAAAAATTCCGGTGAACTGCGTGGGGTGGCTTCCGGCGACGGGTGCTTCTCCGGCGAGGTCAGTGAAGGCGGCGGCGCGGCACAGGGGCGCAGCATGGGGCGGCGCGTGGGCGCGAGAGAAGGCGCGGCTCCGGCCAGCGGCTTGGCCGCGGTCCCCAGAGAGGTCGGCCGGGAAGGCGGCGGCGGCCGTGGCCATCGGGCGGCGAGGGCGGCTCCGGCGCGTGGCCCGCCGTGGTGGCGCACGGCGCGGGCGTGGCCTGGAGGCGGTGGCCGGCCGGCAGTGGCCCGGTGACGGCGGCGCACGGGCCGTGGAGGCGCGGCTCCGGCGATGCGGCCAGGGCGGCGCACCGGCGAGCCGGCGGGGCCCGGCGGCGGCGGCTGCCCAGCGGTCCTGCTAGGTTTTCGCGTTTTTTTTAAGTGGAAAAAGGAAAAGAAATAAAAATAAATCTAATTTCTATATATAGACCGAAAAGAAAAGAAAAAAAAACGACATAGGGTCCGACTTGGACTCCAATTGTGCTCGTGGCCGGAAAATAGCTATTGGGCCGGCTAGCTCGAATCTTTTTTTTCTATTTTTCCTAAACTTCAAACAATAAAATAAAATCAACCGTCACTCGGAAAAATATGAAATAAAATTCTAAATTCATCAAATAATACAAAGAAAATTATAAAATGAAAATATTTTCCGAAAAGGAAAATAAAAATAAAAACCTTTTCTAAATACTTTATTTAAATATAAAATACTTTTCATAAATCAAATAAAGTCCAAGAAATTATTTAAATATTTTTATTTGATCAAAAACATTGACAAACCATTTCTAAATAATAAAATATAAATTTTAAAAATTGTTTCATCAATAAATAATTTGATACAATAAAAATATCCCATTGTAAAACTTTTCAACTCTTTTAAAATATTTAATAAATCATTTTAACGAAATAAAAATACTCTTAGCATTACAAAATCCCTTAAATAATTTTAGAGTTATTTATAATACTCAAAATAAATTTTAAAAACTTTAAAATAGTATTGTAAATATTTCCAACTTTATTTAAAAAGGGGATAAGTCATTTTATATCCTCTCAATGAATTTTCCTTTAGTTGAAAAATATTTTGAATGATCAAAAGAATTCCAATAAAGATTTAAAACCTTTTCCCAACTTTTAATAAGTTGAAGGAGTCGTATTACCTTCTCTCTTATTATTTTGTTGGTTTGGTTTCAAAATAATAAATTCCAGAAACACCAATTATGAATATTAGGGAAAGTCCTTTTATTAGTTTTTAAATTCCAGAGAAAATCAAACACATCAGGCAAACAATCATTATCTATTTAATTTATTAACATTCCAAAATTTGAAGAATTTTGGGATGTTACACACTACCACCCTTAAAAGGAATCTCGTCCTCGAGATTCGAGAAGGCTAGAAAGAAAGGTTAGGGTTCGGGTCTTCATGACAGTCAATCGATCCTCCGACGGTCCAGGGTGCTACCACCCTTAAAAGGAATGCGACTTGGTCTTCAAAAGCTGTCTTCAAAAGCTTGCTCCCTCAACGAGCTCCTCACACATATTCTTCATACTCCGTTGGGGCATTGAATTCTTCATCACAAGTGTGGGCTTCCAGTATCTTAATCCATCGATGACATTCTTCGTAAAGATTTCACCTTCGGTCTTCGAGGTTTCACGAATTCCTCCTTTGAGGTTTTCGTTCCTTAGCAAGAGTGTGGTCTTCCAAGTACTGAGACTTCATGGCTGACCGGTCATATGCCACTAATAAACAACTATCGATTTCTCTCTTGGTGGTCATCATGAATATTATGGCGGGATACCTGCAGCAAATGGTCTTGGTCCATCCACATCGTATAACACCAACGGTAAACTTCTACTGGGGTCACACATCGTACCATTCTATGGTTTAGGCTTAACATCGTCGTCTCTCTGCTATAGGTAAGTCACTCAAGATTTACTATCCCGCATAGAAAGAGCAAATAATAAGAGTAGTCGCCATGGTGATCAATCCATTCCGCACCCAAATCATTACCTTGTATATGGTTTAGCGAATCTCGTGGTCTAACACTTAGTCATCCTCACAAGCATTGCAGAAGTCCTCCTTATCTTGAACTGGGTCCAGATAAATCCATGGTTCTGCAAGCCAAGCAAAAGATCTATCATTTCCTCAACACTCAGGTTTACGTAGCCTGCTATAAAACGTGCACTGGTGGACTACAACTTCCTCCAGAGTTCTTCCTTCAGCAAGATTGTGCTCTCTTGTTGTAAGATCCGGGCACAAGGGGTTAAATTGAGCTCATCATTGGTTGCATCCATCTTTATTCCAGCCTTGACATTAGCAGCCATTGTAGTAGCTTCTTCAGTGTAGTGTGAGGATGAGAGGGAACAGAATGTAGAGAGATATGGATACCCATACAAACATCACACTAGTTTTGAAACATAAGTTTTGATGTGTAGCTGCTAGAAAAACAAGAAATGACAGCCCACATAATCGATCTAACGATAGAAACTTGAATCTTCCAGGTCTTCAGGTCTTCAATGCTGGTAGCTTCAGTTTTGAAATGTCGAAACAATCTTCATATCGTTGAGTCATTCGTCAAGTTATTCTTCTTGTTGTTGTGTCTTCTTTAGTCTTGAAGCATACTAAATAGATGAGGGTCTAATGAAACGTAAACTTATTCTACTCGCATAGAAGAAACACAAAGGACAACACATCACATTAATCAAATACATAACAGGGTCAAGGCCACAAGCAAAACTTAACAAAACAATCGTGACCTAAAACATCTAGTCAATCCATAGCAAACACGCATCGATACACATCTCCAACTATCATTAAAAAGGACCACTGTACACTTAGTGCACATCTACGACGTCTGTTCTCCAATTGCCAAACATAAGCTTCTTCAAGTCAGCATCCTTGCTTCCACGTTCACAACTTCTCTTTCCCCTCCAATTCTGGACACATATTGCTGTAGTGTCCCATGTTCCTGCACCGATAGCACTCAATTTGGTTAAGGTCCTTTATCTTCTTCATCATGAGTGCTTCCTTTAATTCCGGACACATGTTGGCGTAATGTCCCATATTCCTGCACCGGAAACACTGAATGTGGCTAATGTCCTTCTTTTTCTTCTTCACGGGCGCTTCCTTCAATTCTTGGATAGCTTTCTTCATTTCTTCCTTTTGATGTTGAACCACTTGTTGTGTCACGATGAAAAATTTGCACTGAGCGGGGTAATGATCAGTTCCTTCACACGTAAAACATGTTACTTGTGCAGTGGGGCATTCTTCACCCGAGTGAATTTCCTCACAATAGGGACATCCATCTTGGTGTCCTTCATGGGATGTCCTACTTCCCCGCAAATTGTACAGGCACAAGGCCTCTTACGGGTTACCGTCCTTTTCATCGGGGTGACGAGGCGGGATCCCAACAAAATCTTAGTGAACTCCTTCCAAGTAATTTTCCTTCGTGATTCGTTAATGGCCTGATGCATTCTCCACCAAGTAGCAGCCTCTTCTACAAAGTACTTGACAACATAGGGGACCATGTACTCACTTCCAACCTTGTTTATCTCCATGTGCTCCTCCATTCTACGAATCCACTGCTCCACCTTCAGTCTCGACATCGCCCCAGAAAAGGCGAGTCCTACTCCATACTCCATCTATTAAGCCCATACGACAAAGGTTAGGGGAAAACTATAACCCGACCAGACAACAACTAAAGATAACACCAAACATATGCACTCAAACAAGGAAGCGGCAAAAACTTCTACGTTCGACGGCCACACATAACAACAAACAATACAGTCACAAAAGTCAAAACACACAAACAACACCTAGAGTAAGGTCATATGTGCAAGACATACGATCTCATCATACTACGCGAAAATTCGTTCATCTAACTTCACCTAAAAGGTGGTGGTCTGATTCTAAGCTTCATCCTTCTCAGCTAAGCTGATCTTAAAGGTTCCTCTCACAGTGTCAAACTTATTGATCACTGTAGGTTATTCCTTCTAGTTCCGGTAATCATAACTCCAATTGATCCCCGAGGGTGATGATGTTCTTCTCAAATGTCTTGTCTTCCAAGGTATAAGCAACTCAAGGGGCATTTACAGTAAAACAAGATGAGAAGTTTTAGAAGATGAATAATAGATGAGAAATACTAGTGAGAGAGTAAGGGGTCAAGGAGTGATAAAATATTTTTGTTCCTAAAGCTTTTCTATCCATTTTCTAGGGTCACGAACCTACAGTCAACACACTGCTCTGATACCATCTGTAGCGACCCAATTCACAACGAATTGAAGTCTCTGTGTTCAAGTGCCAGCCCCTGGATCGAACTCGCTGGCACACACAGTATTATAGATGTATATCAAAGTACAAGTGCATCATTATTACAACGTATGATCCAGAGTAAATAAATAACAAGTTGCATAGCTCAAGGCTAGCTTATTCAATATAAATATAGCGGAAGCAAAAGCAAATAACGTGGAGTCCCATCAACAGCCACATGCGAACATGCTGAGTGTAGACTCGCAACCCCTAAACGCACCTTACTGATCGTCTGAAAAACCTGCAACACCGAAGGTTACAGCCCGACAACGGGTCAGTACATCTGATTTGTACGACAAGTGACACAGAAAATTTTATATAAAGGACCTACAACTACATGAAAGGTAAGTCAAAGGAAAGGCTTATGGTTTTAGTTTTGCTGAAAGCCAATTTTCTCCTGAACTAAACTAGTCAAAATTTTAAGTTGAGTTCTACCTGAAACACACAGCAACCCATGCTACTCTTGTCCCAACCAAATTATTATTAAGTGTTCATCTGTCAAGATCATTCATCAACAGTACTGACTAGTTGCTCAAAGTTTGTCCGTAACCGTGGACACGGCTCATCATGATCAGTTTATACGCTCTGCAGAGGTTGTACACGTTCCCCACTGGACTCAACCCGAAGATTGAGACAAAGACTTTCTGAAGAGGTTGCCTCCACCCTTTGGTAGCCGGTACACCTAACACACATCTACATCAGCTAGCTACCAGGGCCAGGTTCCCCACAACGTACTCGTGCTAAGCCAGAGCCCATATAGCCAGTGGCTGTACACGGAAGCTACTAGTAATATTGCATGTCTGATCTTTTTGAGCCTGGACGGCGCCCACTGCGTGAGAGGGTACTCGCCATGACGCACCCGGTTCACCACCAAACAACCATTGGGTGCATTTAACCCCGGCACTGTCCTCAACAGAGGCACAACTACCGGGATGCAACCCGCCCGTCCAGAAGTGATTTCTATTTATTATAAAGTTGCTACACGGTTTATTAAATAGCTCACATACACTCCATGAATTCTCACAGCCCAACCTCGTCTACAAAGCATAGCAATAAAGTAACAACACGGCTAGGTTGATCTACAGTAGACAAGTCAAGACATGTGGCTATCCTAACTGGTTTTGCAGCAACAGTAAAGTAAACTACCTATCATGCAATAGAGTGGTATTTCCTAACATAATGCATATAGAAAATATAGGTATGAGTATGGTCAAAGCATCACTTGCCTTATACATTCGATGAAGATCTTCGCTCTCACGTTCCAGTCAACTCTACTCGTCACACTCCGAGAAATCTATCGTCAACGAAAGAACTCAATAAGCAATCACACCACAAGGACAAAACATAAGATCAACAAAACAATCACTAAAGTTTTAGCAACAAAACAAAAGGTTTTGAAGTGCAAAGGTGTGGATGTGCTCGAAGGTGATCGGTGGAACGTGAACTCGAGAGAGTCAACGGATAAAGAGTTGTCGATACAAGAGTATGATCAAGGCATTATGAAATCAAGGTAAAGATCATAGCAATATAAATGGTATGTGAATATTGCCGATAAGATGTCTCATATGATCCAATATGCAAAAAGGATCACGTGAAACGGAATACTACAACGCAGGTCATAGCAAGTGCAAAATCGAATTGAATTTGAATTTACACAGATCAATAAACTTGTGAATTTTTGTGTACACACGGTATAAACAGAAAGTACATGACACGAGTGATCCAACGCAAAAAGAATCACTCGATTTGGATCAACGGTATAAAAGATACGGCCTCCGGAATTTGAATTTGAATTTGAAATAAACTCAAATTCAAAAGTGTGCAAAGTGTCAAAACTTTATACCATGCAAAATTACAGAACAATACGAGCGCGTAGCAAAAAGATTCACCGCGATCCGACTTACGTGTAGAAGATATCGCGGTTACGGTGTCGGGGGGTTTTCTGCCAACAGGGACTCGTTTGTAAATAAAATATCTTCCGAAAAAGAAATCGGGTCCCTGGATCTGGATCTGGCCGGAGTTCACTCCGGTGAGCTCAAAAAAATTCCGGTGAACTGCGTGGGGTGGCTTCCGGCGACGGGTGCTTCTCCGGCGAGGTCAGTGAAGGCGGCGGCGCGGCACAGGGGCGCGGCATGGGGCGGCGCGTGGGCGCGGGAGAAGGCGCGGCTCCGGCCAGCGGCTTGGCCGCGGTCCCCAGCGAGGCCGGCCGGGAAGGCGGCGGCGGCCGTGGCCATCGGGCGGCGAGGGCGGCTCCGGCGCGTGGCCCGCCGTGGTGGCGCACGGCGCGGGCGTGGCCTGGAGGCGGTGGCCATCCGGCAGTGGCCCGGTGACGGCGGCGCACGGGCCGTGGAGGCGCGGCTCCGGCGATGCGGCCAGGGCGGCGCACCGGCGGGGCCCGGCGGCGGCGGCTGCCCCGCGGTCCCGCTAGGTTTTCGCGTTTTTTTTAAGTGGAAAAAGGAAAAGAAATAAAAATAAATCTAATTTCTATATATAGACTGAAAAGAAAAGAAAAAAAATGACATAGGGTCCGACTTGGACTCCAATTGTGCTCGTGGCCGAAAAATAGCTACTGGGCCGGCTAGCTCGAATCTTTTTTTTCTATTTTTCCTAAGCTTCAAACAATAAAATAAAATCAACCGTAACTCGGAAAAATATGAAATAAAATTCTAAATTCATCAAATAATACAAAGAAAGTTATAAAATGAAAATATTTTCCAAAAAGTAAAATAAAAATTAAAACTTTTTCTAAATACTTTATTTAAATATAAAATACTTTTCATAAATTAAATAAAGTCAAAGAAATTATTTAAATATTTTTATTTGATCAAAAACATTGGCAAACCATTTCTAAATAATAAAATATAAATTTTAAAAATTGTTTCATCAATAAATAATTTGATACAATAAAAATATCCCATTGTAAAACTTTTCAACTCTTTTAAAATATTTAATAAATCATTTTAACGAAATAAAAACTGTCTTAGCATTATGAAATCCCTAAAATAATTTTAGAGTTATTTATAATACTCAAAATATATTTTAAAAACTTTAAAATAGTATTCTAAATATTTCCAACTTTATTTAAAAAGGGGATAAGTCATTTTATATCCTCTCAATGAATTTTCCTTTAGTTGAAAAATATTTTGAATAATCAAAAGAATTCCAATAAAGATTTAAAACCTTTTCCCAGCTTTTAATAAGTTGAAGGAGTCATATTACCTTCTCTCATATTATTTTGTTGGTTTGGTTTCAAAATAATAAATTCCAGAAACACCAATTATGAATATTAGGGAAAGTCCTTTTATTCCCTCTCTTTTTAATATTCATTTCAACACCAAAAGTTTTTAAATTCCAGAGAAAATCAAACACATCAAGCAAACAATCATTATCTATTTAATTTATTAACATTCCAAAATTCGAAGAATTTTGGGATGTTACATACAGCCACTCATTTGAGCTGAAATTTGGAACAAATACTCTCTGGTATGTGACTCCCTCACCCCTCCAATTAGTTTTCTAGTTGGTGGCTTCATTAGTGAGTATTTAGTGGTTCTAGGTGCTGTTTAGTTGAGCTTAAATGTTTGTGTAGAAATTTATTTTTCAAGTTTTGTTGCTAGTTTGAGCCTTGGTAAAGTAAGTAGAATGTTTTGCCCAAACTAGTTTTTCTTAAATCTTCGTTTTTGTGGATTGTTAAAAATTTCAGAAATGTAGAGGCTAGGAAAGTGGCTTGGGAAGAAGAAGCCCGAGCGCTCTAGCCATGTTACGCGTTCCGCAGCTTCACCTTCAACCACAAGGGTGAGCTATAATGAAGATATTGTACCCATGGAGATGTTGGACACGTCACCCGCAAGAGCTATGGCATTTCCATGCGAAGATTTCATGGAGGATGCCGGCATACGAGAAGAGTTCTATGCTTTGTGTGCCAATGCAGGTTTGACACGGCTCGTTACGATCCGTGTATCACAGTACGAGGCACTCACCGCAATTTTTGTTAACAGTTTCAGGTTTTATCCTGACAATGATACTGTGGTGTTTCGACTTTATGAAAGATTGCTGACCATGCCTATGAGTACATTTTGTGAATCTTTAGGATTGCCAACCTTGGTCGAGAAGAAGAAGTGTTGCACTCAACACCCTCCTCGACTCGTTCTGTAACACTGAAGTGAGGGCATCCAACCGTCAGAAGATTTCCAACATTATGTTCCCTCACCTCAGGTATTTCGCCTATTATATTGCTAGAGGAGTGTTGGCTCGAGACAACACGAGCAGCACTTCTACGCCTGATACTGCTATCCTAGCGAATGCCCTCTCAGGGAAGCACGAGTATCATGTGGGTTCGCTTATTGCGAAACGCCTTGCTACTAATAGTAACAAGGGGGACCTCTTTGGTGGCGTCTATGCCACGCTTCTTTTGCACTTTCTCCAAGGAGAACCGCGCCCAGATGATACAGTCTTTCCTTTTGTCAGCCTTGACTTGGCTACCATGAAGAGGAATTTCTTTGTTACTAAGGCCTCTGACCGCTATGCACTTGATTATATTTTGCGGTTTAAAGACGGTGTGGAACGCACTGTCCGTCTACCTGCACCACTTGTGTTTGATTTTTCTCGCAGGAACGGATTTCAGTGGCCGAGTTTGATGAGATCACGGGGAGATACCAGTTTCACGACCCCACGGAGGGGGTCGAGCCAGACGAGGAGGAGCACGTGGTATATCCACCAGTTCAGAAGGAGACCATCACCCCCTGGGGTGAAGGGTCTTCCTCTAGATGGGGGGCTGGACCTTCCTCTTCCACGTGGGAGGATCCGAGGACTTCAGTGTACGCACCGGAGGGCTCATATAACCCTTGGGATTACCATTACCCCGGAGCAGGAGGCTCCTCGGGACCGCAGTAGAAGAGCCCAACTTAGGCCAAAAGCCTAAGCTTGGGGGAGTACATGCTCTCCTCCCCTTTCCATTGTATCTACCGTTGGTTCGCTTTTATCTTTTTGCAAGTTTTTGCCTTTTCTTCTTTGTTCTTTTATTTTGCAAAAACCCAAAAAGATTTCTCCTTTCTTTTGCTTTGGTTAAACCTTAAAAAAACAAAAAATATGTTTCCTTTGCTTTAGTTTGCTTTGTTTTCAGAGTTCAGCTCGAGTCCGTGATGATTATAATTTCCTACGCTCGATCGTGCAAGTGACAAGGCAGTAATGACGAAGATCGACGGGAGGGATGCAACAAGGAAAGCCAGTATGAACTCTTTTTGTTTCTACTTTTGTACATATGCATGTACTTATGATTAGAGACCAGCTTGTAGCGACATAGTGCTATGTTTACAATGCTTTCCCAGTGGTTCATTCTTTCTTTGTGGTTAGTCTCAAATAGCTAGAGTTTATAATGTGTTGCTTGAAAAGATTGACATGCATTGCATTACTCATGGTGTGGCATATTGAAGTGGTATTTCCCTCCGGGGGATTCTTGGATTGACTTGGCACATGTTCACGCATGTTAAGACTAAAAAGTCTGTTATGCCTTGATGATCTTTTTTACTTCAAGGTGAGTTATATCACTTTCATGCCCGATTCAATGTTGCTTTGTCGCTCTGCATGATTATGACTGTTATGCTCTCTAGTTGGTCGCTTCCCCGTCTTTTGCTAGCCTTCCTCCAGCACCAAGCGGAATTTTGCTTGTGCTTCCAAACTCCTTTTCAAACCAGTTGTTCCATTTGAGTCCACCATACCTACCTATATGTGGTATTTACCGGCCGCTCCTAACTTAGACTTTCATGTACCACCTCGAAATTTATTCAAAAGCTTCCCCTTTGCAACCGTACGAGCTCATGGTGCGGTGAGGGAAAATCAGTATCTTTCATGCCAAAAATATTTTGACGGAAGTTTTAACTAGTCAATAAAAAAAATGAGTTACACCTCCCCCATACTTGATGATGGAATGAAATGGACCAAATGATGCTTATGATAGATGGAACGATACCCTCCTTCCATACTTGAGGCAAAATAAAAGGTTCCGTAGACCATCAAAGGATTTATGGATAAGGGAACATGTGTAAGCAAAAGGCATTAATATGGTTGGCATGGGAGATATTGAGAGACCTTTACCGTTCACCGTTGACTGGAAAGTTGCACTTCTCAAAAGAGTTTTATCTCTGTTTTCAAAACCAAGAGCTCTGGTACATGTTTAGTCTTTGCTTCCTTTCACGGGTTTTCAACCTTGCCATCGAAATCCACGGTTCGAGAGTCTCCACCTTCCTTTCTCCAAAGCACCAACTATGAGAGCATAGTTGTCATTCTTAGTGTAACATGCATTGTCCCAAAGTATCACATTGTCTTCTGCATGCTTGTGATGTTTCTTACTTTGAGTTCTGAGTTCTAGTCTCCTTTAAAACTCTGGAGGAGTTTCTGCATTTATGTTTTGCTTCACTCATGGAGGCTAGCGAGATACCACTCTGATATGTTCATGCTATGTGCATTGTGATCTTGAATTGATTTTCAGCAGCATATTATTTACTTTTTGTTTGTTTGTGACTGATTACATGAAAGAAGGATTGCTTCGTGCATTGTCTTTGTAGCATGGTGTCAAAACTTGCTAAACTCTTTCGTAGTACGTGCGTATTTACATCTAATGAAGCAAAAGAGTTTGTCAAAGTTTTCTTTGTCGCGTCCAGTTCGTTGAACTGAATTGCTTGAGGGAAAGCAATAGCTAAGCTTGGGGGAGTTGATACGTCTCAAACGTATCTACTTTTCCAAACACTTTTGCTATTGTTTTGGCTTCATTCTTGCATGATTTGAACGAAACTAACCCGGACTGACGTTGTTTTCAGCAGAGCTACCAGTGTTGTTTTCTTTTGTGCAGGTTTCTGGATATTTAGGTACGCTGAAAAAATCCCAAGAAAATATATAAAAAATCAGCGTTCCGGAAGCTTCCGAGGATCCAAAGGGGGGCCACAGGGCAGCCAGGAGGGTGCCTGGCGTGGCCCAGCCCCTGGACGCGCCACCTGCCCTCCTGGCTGGGGCCCACACCCCCTGGTGACCTACCTTGGCCCCTATTTATTCTCTCGACGCAGAAACCCCAGAAGAGAAGTCGCTTTTCCAATCTACGTCGCGGAGCCGCCGCAACCCTCTGTTCTTCTCCGGGAGAGCTAATCTGGAGGCTGCTTTGGCCTCCGGTGAGGGGAAATCATCGCCATCGTCATCATCATCGCCTCTCCATCACCCCTCCATGACTTCTCCATCCATGTGTGAGTAATTCCCTGCTGTAGGCAAAGGGGATGGTAGGGATTGGATGAGTTAGATCATGTAATAGTTCAATCAGATTGTTGGGGGCATGTTGCCTATCATCTACTTGGTGTTTATCATCTCTGTTACAACTTGTTGTTCTTAATGCTTGCCACTTTGGGCCCGAGTGCCATGATTTCAGATCTGATCACCCTTTTTTTCTTGAGTTTGTGGTGTTCTTGATCCTATCTATGAGTTGTATGCACCTATTATAGTCCGGAACCGGCGATCCCAATGGTGACAGCTTGGGACACCAAAGGGGATGGACTATAATTTGAGGATTCCGTGTATCCATGAAGTGTTAATGCTTTGTTCCGGTGCTCTTTGACAGGAGTACCTTAATCTCCCTAAGTTCCTTTTGTCCCCGTTTGTAGCGGGAGGGTAGGACAAAAGATGTTGTGCAAAGTTCTTATTGCAAGCACGTACAACTACCTTGGGATACATGCCTGATGTTTGATATTTGCCTAGATGATCCTTTATTTTCTGTGAGCCTTGCCCGTATTAGAATCTATTACATGTTTGTTCTCATCCAAGAAGCGCCCAACCATCCATCTCCCTACCCTACAGTGTTTTCTTTCCTTTTGGTTACTAGTTGTTTACTTTTGTTGTTTTACTTTCGCTGTTCCACTACCACTATCATCACTATTATGACCACCACTATTACCACCCTATCACAGTTGCTGCTAATACCTTTGTGCAAGCAAGTGTTTATTTCAGGTGCGGTTGAATTGAAAACTCAATTGTCAAATCCTATACGTATTCTTTGTGTCCTCAAGTGTCGAATCAATAAATTGGGTTATCTTACCCGCGAAGACTATCTCGATCCCCTACAGTTGAGGGTTATCAATGTGCAACAAGAAGGACCGGAGAAATTTTTTCAAAGAGATAATAGGGTTCGATGCAAAGGCTACTAAAAGCAAGAAGGTTGGAAATATCAAGAAAACTTGCCGCAGGAGATGACCATTCAAAATTGTGCTTGATAGTCCAGAAGAAGCTGCAAACGCATCGAACAAGGAGCTTGAGGTGTGCTTCGTTTCTTTCCATCTCTAAGAAAAGACACATTCCCCCACATTTTATCATTTTATAACTTATTTTATTTAGATTTTTGCTTTTTCCACCATGAACAGAAGCAACAGCCAGTGAATTCTCATGGGCATGAACCAAAGAAGCGAGTGAACAAAGATGAGGTAACTAGAACGTCGCCGTAACAAAAACACATTCCCAAGATATGTAATCTATTTGTCTCCTAACAAGCAATTCTTATATCTCCTAACATATACACAGGGTAACGGGAACAAGCAACAGAAAGAAAAACAAGACCACATTCTCGCTCTACCAGCTCAAGATAGGAAGGAAAGCGTCACAACAAGAGCAACCAAGTTAACCTGCCCGCCACCCACTGAAAATACAGAAGCAGCAAGACCAGACAAAGCACCTACACCGACCAAAAGTAATCATGTAGAAGCAAGACCAGACAAAGTAGCCGCACCAAAAAAAAGGGAGCAAGTATAAGAAATCAAGGTAAACTTTGTTCTCGAAGCACCTTCCTTCAGCCTCGGACTCGATGTGGAAGATACCTGCAAGGAAATTGATGAAAGAGGCAGAAAAAACATGGAATGCGACAAAGGCAAGGAGGAGGACGCCACGGGAAAGGACGAAGACAACTCTGGGTGGGACATAGATTGGGACAGCAAGGAACTAAAAGTTGCATGTGCATTAGCAGACGAGAAGGCACTAGCACAACAAACACTGAAGGGTGAGGACAAACAAGATACCAGCACACCTGTGAAGCCAGCAACACCACACATCGACTTATCAACACCACACATCGACTAATCATCTCCAAGGGGTTCGACGCCCATACAGCGCGGGGACGAGAGAAGACCTGTCAAGCGCCCCCCGTGTAAAAGATCACCATTTGTCAATTATGGAAGCAAGATGGCATGGGTTTTCTCGAAAGAAAGAAACGAAGTATATGATGATGTCTTGCTACTCGGCCAGAACAACGCAAGGGACAAATGGCCGGACAATAGGTAAACACTATAGGTTTTTTCTTACTTTGTTCTTTTTGGCACAGAAGTTTTTCAAACCTAGTGGATGATATATATGCAAAACAAAAATTGTGCAGCCCAACAATAATCAACCATGAAGACAACTTCTGCATCACCATCAAGGAGCTGGCATTATCCATGAAACCTAGGCAAGAGCTTAGTAATAGCGTCGTTGAGGTTGCCATTCAAACGATCAACCATAACCTTGGTAGGAATGCGAAAAAGTTTGTGATGCCTCTCAGGATAGGCGTGAGTATATTCCCATTTCAGTTACACACTTGCTTTTTTTTAGTGCACACATAGGCTAAGGGGTAATATGTACATTCTTTATTTCGCAGTCATGGCTAAGGGTGAAAGATTGGTTCAGAACCGAGATGAAAATGTTGTTCAACAAGGACATAATGACTTGGTAAGCAACCACTTCTCAGTCATTTATCTTGTTTTCTACCCGACAAGAGAAAATTCCATGTTGTTATATCCGACAAAAAATGATCATTATCAAATGTTATATCTTCAGATAATGTTTCCTGTGTTGGAGCGACTCTCAACAAACAAAGCAATCAAGTGCAACCATTACTACACAGTGAATGTAAACCTGAGAGAGAACAGGTTCGAGGTGATGGATTCTCTCAGGGAAATCGAAAAAAGCGGGAAGCTGAACACGTGTGTAAGGGATGTCATTGCTGGCATCTAGTTTTTTTGGGAGCAACAGTATGAAAATTCATCCAGGTTGATGGAAAAATTCCCCATCATTGATATCAAACCACCGAAACAAGACAACGGGTGAGGCAATGACCCCCTTTTTTCATGTTTCTTGCTTTTTTTCATCATACTAACATTTTATATATAACGGTAAAACACACAGGGATGATTGCGGCGTCTTCATGCTCACAAATGTAAAATACTGGGATGGCTGGAGACTACCAGAGTATGGACAGGAGAACATTCCCAACATCAGGAAGCTACAAACTTTGGAGTTGGTTAAGTGCAATCAAAACGGAGTACCCTGGAAGAGCGTCCTCAAACTTATATGATCACGTATCAGGTACATTTTTCTTTATATATTTTCTTTTCAAAAATAAAATCATACTGGTATGCTGCATGATGCTCCTTTGTATATTTTCCATTTTCCTTTTGTAAATGTCAAGCATGCTGTTGCTCACCCTTTCTAGATTAAAAATAGTATGTTATTATGCTTCTGACACATAAAGCAATAAAACGTCGACACAAAAAGCAAGAGAAATTGCATCCAGAGTGAGGAGGTTTCTTGCATAACACCAAGATGTTCAACATAAACAAAGCAAGAAGCGGTCTCTAAAAATAAGATTAACTTACAACCTCCAGAATTTATTTAACCCTTCTCTACCAAAGTTTGCCTTTCCTGGATCAAGCAACACCAGCAACAAAAAGATGATCGACATAAATAGGAATTACAAATATGTTTATTTTGGGGAATTACAATATATCACATATCAGCCCAACCCCTGGTTTGCTCCTTCCACCGCACTACAAACCAATTTCGGCTTGCACGTTGCTGTGTTATGACCCTTCTCACCACAAAAACCACACCTCACATTCCTTTTCGCCGACAGCTCAAGGCCTGAGGGGTACCGTTTAGACTTCGCCCTCCCTTTTGTCGAAGATCTTGGGGGGTTCCTTATGTTAATACCAACAGCATCCGCTACAGCAGAAGTAGAAGCTTCACCACCCTGGCCATCAAGAGATGGGTTTAGTTTCTTTTTCTTGTAGGCTTTCTTGCTTTTGTTGAGCTACTTGATCTCAGTATGGGCTTCACGTACTTTGCGCTCAGCAATAGCATACCCTGGGTCTGACTTCACAGCCACCTGAGCGAATGAAGTGCAGAGGATCGCGAACTTGATTTGCTCGTCTGGTGCAGGCGGCAACACTTCTTGTTGTTGCTGCGCATGCATCTGTTGCTGTCGCTCGGCACCTATGCCAGGAATCGCATTCTGTGCCCATCTGGACAAGAAGTACCTTGATGGTATTTCATCAATACCCAAGTGTGTGAACACTTTTAGCACATGGCAGCAAAGCATACCATCCCTGGTGAATTTGCAACACTCACATCCATATTCGCCTAGCTGAGGATCCGCAAAAACAAAATAGTTCCTCGAGCCATAAAACAGACACCACAAGCTGTTTGGCACAAGAAGGTACAAGTTGCCACCTTGAGGGTGCACATTGTACCTGCCAATTCTCTCAAACTCATGTCGGAACCTATAGTATATGTCTCTTGTGTAAATTGACAAAGCTTGCTTCTCAATAGGATACGTGGACCAAGTCTTGACAGTCAACATTTCTGTCCGGTAATCGTTGCCTTCCACCTTAATAAGTATCTTATCCTGAATCTTCCTATATTGCTTCACAAAATTCAGGATAGAGTTGTGAGGATTGACATATCTTTTGAGGACCGCGTTGAAGCCTCCACTGTGTTGCGTTGACTGCAGGAAGGGGAAAAAGAAATGCCTAAAGTAGCATGGAACCCAACACCTCCTTATCTCATATAGATCAGCAAGCTCCTTGTGGCCTTGAACACCGTGACGCTGTAACATAGCAGCCCACAATGCCTCAAATTCCTCCGGACTCCAGCTGAAGTCTACACACACATTAAAATCTTTGACCAATTCTGGATTCCTAGATAGGAATGACCCCATCTTATCCTGAGCGTTCTTCATAATATGCCATCTGCAATTACGATGGATGGATAAGGGAAAGATATTGGCAATTGAATTCTTCATTGCACCATCTTGATCAGTAATGATACAAGCAGGCTGTTTTCATCGCTTCCAATAAAACTTGAAAAAGCCATTCAAAGGCAGTCTCCTTCTCGTCCCTTAGGAATCCACAACCCAGCATGAAAGACTGCCCGTGTCGGTTGATGCCAATAAAGGGGCAAACGGCATGTTGTAGCAATTTGTCATGAAAGTCGTATCGGAAGACACACAATCTGAATAAGCTTCAACATATGCTTTTCTGGCCGCCCCATCAACCCAAAACAGATTCTGAGTACGTTCTTCCTTGTCCATCTTTACACGGACAAACAAACCAGGGTCTTCTTCCTCATGGATCTTCGAAAAGTAGTTCAGAGTCTCATGTATGTCGTTTTCTTGCGTCTTTGAGCGGAGCCCAGTACACATGTTGCTTATGTGTTTTGTACCATATGGGACAAAGCCTTCCTCCCCATAGAAATGAGACATGATCTGCATCAGTCGCCCTGTATTGTTTGCATGAAGCATATTAGTAAGAGATAAAAAAATAAGGACACACATAAAAAACATAAAGCACATACCTGGGGGTATGTTGTAGCTGTGAAGGTTTTCTAGTAGCTTCTTCTCCAACGGAGGTATCCCTTGGTGAGACCGAAGATATCGTTTCATTGACGGCTTCGCAATCAGTGGATGGTTGTGCTCGCCAATGAAATAGACGACCTGCCACTTTGCACCAATATGCTTGACAACCATCCTAGTTTTGCATTCTGTTTTCTTAATAACTTCTCGATTCCTCTTTTTCTTCTCATTGAAGCTGGAGATGCTAGAACCAGACTTTTTGCTGCAAGATTTTCAGTGATAACTTTCACCAACGTCCGACGAGCATTTACTATCAACCACATAAGATTGGCTTATCATTTTATCAACATCAACCTCCTCACTCCCTGCCTTTTTGAACCTATTGCACACAAACTGCTGCTTCTCAACCTCTTGGGTGTAGGTTGACCTCCTGGATGTGTTTGCTTTCATAGAGAACCCAACTTTGTAAGTATATGCATTATAAGCATTCCTAGCGTCAATTAATGAATCAAACAACATGCCAAAGTGAGGTTCTGGAGCATACAGTAGGAAACCGTCACCACCCAGAGCCCCCACAAACTCGACCTTGCCATCAACAATGCCATCATCTACTGCATTACCCACAACAGGATCAGGCGCATCAGCACCAGCAGCAGTCGCCCCTGTATTTGTCACAGGATCAGGGTCTGGGGACTCGCCAATACCCTCCAGCAGATTTATGTCATTGCCATCATTTTCATTAAGATCGAATGGTATGTTTAGATCAAAGTCCGCCATCTGAAAAAATTGTCAGAGGTGAACCACAAAAATAAGTTTTCTAACAGACAAGCAAAGTAGAAATTTTGTATTCGCAAACATAAAAGGCAACCCAGGCAACCCAGCATGTAAATCAATGTAAAAGGAGAAAAAGCATGTCACACATACGCCCGTATATATTTGTCGCTTTTTTCAGTTCTTGCTTTTTTCGGGAAAATCTACTGAACATTCCCCTGTTTTGCACTTCAGACATGTACTACTCACTGCTTTTTGTATTTTGTGTTTTTTCTACAATAAGCAAAGGGAGACTATACCGGTTATCATGGACACAAGTTCTCTGCATCTTTTTCCTGCTTCTACCTAACAAGCATTTTATCGAACAGGTGAGGCGCAATTGGGAAGCAATGGAGGGCAGCAAAAAAAGCAAGGGAAACGACACTGATCTGAAGGACAAGAGAACAAAGGGAGCCCCGAAGCTTCAATACCTAGGAACCTCCAGAGAGTAGTTTTGCGTTTTGCTGTAATTTCTTGTTTTTTTTCCACAAGGATCAAAGGAGATTGTTTTAATTTCTTGCTTTTTGCCACAAGGATCAAAGGAGCGAGGATGTGGGGGCGTAAGATAGAGGAAAGAGATACCTTTGTTTGATTGATCTTGGAGATTCATAAGGGGGGGAGGACTCACTCCTTTTTATTTCCGTTTTTTTTGTTTTTATTTTGCTTCCTGTTTCCTAGATCTAAGCAGCCGCCGCCGCCTTCATTGCTTTTTTTCTGGGACCAGGTGATGGGTGAGAAAGGTATAAGAAAGGGGCCGGTGTGTGGCGTGGGGGAGAGGGTTTTCCAGGAGGAGGCGTGCAGAGGGTTTTTTTTGCTAAAAAGGGGAACGGGAGGGGGGAGGGGGACACAAACTTGCCTAATCTGGCGTGTGTGCTCCGGGCTGAGCGGGGCGCACGGGCGCCAGGAAGTCACTTCCTAAAATATCACCATTCATCTTTTTTAGAGTCTATAAATATGTCAACTCACTCAGTAAGGAGTTCGTGGTAGCATTGTCCATAAGGCATATTTGTTCTTCTCCTCCTGTTCTTCTCGATCTTGTGTCACTCAGATGTCGAGTGTATTGATAATGTATTATAAATTGAGATATAAACGAGAGAGAACGAACACATGATTGAACAATATATGGACGCTGATAACTGCCGAACGTTCGGGCCATCCCTGCAGGCCCGAACGCCCGGCTAGTATGGACTAGTGCAGCTAGTACTATTAGTGCAGCTTTTAGCTTTTTCAAATTTTAAAAAGTTTTATCTTTCAAATAAAAATTCCGTTCAAAATTCCGTTTTCACCATTAAATCCGTCGCGACAAGATCTTTGAAACTAGATCCCATATCGATATGTTTCGACAACTTTTTTTTCGGATTAAAAATTGTCATGTCTATTGCACTTAAATTGCCACGTTGTTTGCACTAAAATTACCATCATTTCCTTCAACTACGTTTTTTTGCATTTTTCTTCGACGTTCTATGTAAATTTGTCATAATTCATAAAATAAAACTTTATAAACTTACCTTGGGTAAACACATGTTTATTTTGTCATGGCAAAAACATATCTTAAATTTCCATGGAGAAAGATATGTTAAATTTGCCATGGACACAAAAAGGAAATAGTTTACCATTGGTAGATCGAAAAAACTTGGGATGCTGATAACTACCACATGTGTGACACGAGTACATGGAAATCCCTGATGTTTTAGTAATGTGAGGGTGGCAACTTCAAAGTTGTAGACGTTAGTCATGTGAATAAGAATTGCCATGTCATATGAATAAGAATTTTCATGTCCTATGAATAAAATTGCCATATATAGGAGTCATTTCCGCCCACGTGTTTTTCCAGATGCTAATTTTAGGTGTACGTAGATGGCAATTATTAGCCAAAGTTGTCATATATTCAGTGAAGTTGCCATGTTTTAGTAGAAGTTGTCATCTCACATGTGTTAAAGTTGCCACCAAAGCGTGTGAGCTTGCCATCTTTCCACCCACACTTGTGGCACGTTTTATGGCAATGCTGATACATGTGTGAGACTAGCACATGGCAATCTCTGATGTTTTTTATGGCAAGTTTAGTTATGTGAGGTGGCAACTTGAAGTTGTAGACGCTAGTCCTGCGAATAAGAATTGACATGTCCTATGAATAACAATTGTCATGTCCTATGAATAGAAATTGCCATGCCATATGAATAGAAATTTCCATGGGCACAAGAAAGAGTCGCCACCAGAGCAGCAACACACCGTCGACAAACTCTCCCCCCGATCCATGTCCCCTCCCCCACCGTCACACTTGAAATGCGTCAGAGGATCTCCTCGACGCATTCGTAACCTAGAAGACTGTCATGTCGCGCACACCTCCCCCCGCTCCAGATATCTGCTCAGGGTCCACTGAGCATCACCATAGCTCTTTCGGTCATCGACGATGAGTCAAAAGGTGTTAAAATACAATGGTAGCTTTAAAAAATATAAGAAAAAATAGATGAAAGAAATCATGGCAACTTTAGTGTAAACAGGATGGCAATTTCAGTTTAAACAGCATGGCAACTTTTGGTAAAAAAAAGTTCTCGAAACATATCAATATGACATCTAGTTTTGAAGATCTCGTCGAGACGCTTTAATTTTCGTGCGCGTGCTAATTGGGCGTTGGGCGTGGGTGGCTGCCGAACGTTCGGGCGTTATCATTATTCTATATTTATTGCTCATGAAACGGTGCTTATAAAGAGCGGGAAGGACGTGACAGTTTGCTAGGGAAACCTCCTCGGGAGGCAACTACCTTGAAGGTTCCGATAGGAACCCACGTTCTGTGGAACCAAACGTGTTATGGGAGCGGGGATTTATTATTGTTTTTAACAATTTTTATAATTAGATAGACCGGGAGACTGCTCCATTGACAAGTTTTGATTTTTTTTTAGCTAGAAAATGATACCAATAGCACAAGTTGATAAATATGTTCACCTACATTTTGAGTGCAAGCCACATGATTTTTCTGTCTACATTAGTAGACCTCTTAATTTTTTTATATATTATTACATAAGATAATTGTGTGAGTTACAAAGGGGCCACAAGTATTTTATATACAATCACCATGATTACAAACAAAAAAAGATCTTCGCTGCCAAATATTTCAAAAATAATAATCAATACTTATTGGCTTACCTACGAATTAAAAAAAACAGTGGGAAAAATCAGACGTGAGAGGAAAAAATAAAGACGGAGTGAGAGGAGAGGACGGAGTGGGGTCAGAAGAAGATGAAAAACAAAACACCAATTGATGCAATACAAGACCTTGCGTCTTTTTGGATATACAAGAAAGATAGAAGTATAGTACTCCTTTCGATCTATATTATTTGTTTCAAAATGTTTATATCTAACACTAAAATACATCTAGATACATCCATTTAAAGACACGTAATATGGATCAAAGGGAGTAGCACTTTTTTTATATTTTATACATCACATTAAACTTTTTTGTTGATTATGCTTAAATATATTCATGCTAACTAGGATAAAACAAGGTCATTTCTTCGTGTGGCAATTACAAAAGGCAATCGTCTGGTACATACCAGAAACGCATGGATGTTAATAATGGTAATAAGAAATACATGAGATAACACAAAATAATAATCTCAATTGTGACAGCATTTTATTTCAGACTTGTAGAAAACCACTGCTGATTCGGCAGCATGAGTGCTGCTGCTGCTGCTGCTTGGTTGAAGGACGCCAACACAGACGTTGTTTATTCGTTCGAGAGCATTCCACCTTGAAATTTCTTGGCGGTGAACCATCATCCTTGCCAGTTTCCCACGAGGCAATAATTCCGAGGAGCGAACTCTGCGATGGCACTCTTCTTGCTTGTTGGCTTGCTGTATGATTTTCATCCTTGGAAATTTCAGCATCCGAGTCTTTTCCTGCTTGTTCATCTGCCACCTGATCTTCATCATCAGAAAATTCGTCGTCTGAAGAGGTGGGAGGGTGATAGGGTACCACTTTATCAATTTCTGGATGACGATCACCAGCACTGGATACAGGACCAAGTTCTTCCCAGGCAAAGTCATCAACACCTTGGTCTTCATTGCCCTTGGAGCTGACCTGGCCCTTTCCATTTCTCACAGGGAACAACTTACTTGATATGGTTGTGCTTCCATTTGTAAAAAGGGAACTTAACCCTTCTGATTTACAGGAGTGTAATGGAGCACATGTTCCTCTATGAGACAGTGTAAGTTGGAAATGAAATGTTTCCGACATACACTCTTTGATCCATTTCTTTTCAGAGATCAACAGATGTACCAACTGATGGATATATTTCTCGTCAAGGCCTTTGAAAAGCCAACAGCCTTTCTGTAGTCCATGTGCCAACTCCTCCCTACCAAAAATAAGCAACTATCTGAGTAGTACTTTCACATTACATTTCTGACAAGTCCTTGTCCACCATAGGATGAGCATTGCATGAGATGAAACAACTGTACTACAACTCGATGAATATTAATACGTTTGGTTCTGGACTATCCTTCACAACCATACAGATATCATACCCAGTTTGGGAAATATAATCCATACTTGATTTTTGTCAATAATAACACGGAAAGTATTATTATAAAGGAAAAAAAATTAATTATATAAATACATTGATTATTTATCTGCATGACCCGGTAACATTACCAGGCAGGCACTACACCATGCAATTTCATACGTATTATTTTGTTTCTTCCACAGGGGATATGTTTCTGTTAACGATTATGTGCAAGGCATAGGCATTTGCTTGTAATACAGTATAATGGATCATCCACTGGGAATCACACTGCAATGTTTGTCGCTCTAGATGTGACAACTGACAACCACAATGCAGCTTATTGGTTGCTAGTAATCAGGATATCAGACTAATGCACATGGATCTTCAAACAAGTTAGAGAACAGAAAAAAGGGATCAGCTTGGGTTCATGAGCGAAAAATCCACTCACTATGAGCAAAACACTACCACTATGCACCTTATGCCTAGTCTTCTCGTCATGTTATGGGAGCAAGATAAAGTTTCAGCATTTTTTCTACTACAAAATTGCACAGTATCCCACAAGGTACCATGGGATCAGCTTGCGAGCAAAACTGCGACCTTACAGTTTTCAGGGCATCAAAAGCTACAGTTATCATCTCATTTATAGATCTGCAAGTGAATTTGAACTACAGAGATATTGTTCATCCAGGTATATTATCTGTGATATGCCGTAATTATTGTTATTTCAGATTTGAGGCCAATGTCACAAACATTTATGTGGGATGCATATAAGCAATAAAAGGAGAAGGAAGATAGATTTACCTTGTCTTTGCTTCTGAAACAAGTTTTGATCCATGATGGGTTAACAGATATTGCTGTAGTGCGTCCCAGAAGTAAGATTTTTCAAACATTTCAACTCCTACTTGATGTCCACTTGCAGTGTTAACAAATGAACATCCTTTGTCTGGGTCTTCCCTTGTTCCATCAATTGTATTTGCATGATTTTGATGATGCTGTTTATCTGATTTTCCAGATGACCACCACCTTGCTGCCCAGCTAAATATTCCTTTGTTGCTTTCTCCAGAACCTTGTATCTGTCCAGCTTTGCTGATCTCAACTGTTTCGCCAGAGTGATTCTTTGTATTTGCAAAATTCCCCTTGACATCTAATTCAGAACAGTTATTAGAAGGATCATTTGAAGAACTAGTGCTGACTGCTGAACTGTTATCAGGACCATTCCGATCAGGATTCTCGGTTGTGGAACAATTCTTCATGACCCTTTTCAAATGTTTGTTATGTTGCTCAGTATTATGCCCTTCTTGTCTTGTTACATCACTGGACCCTTCAGAACAAGTATCATCATGAGATGGGTAGACCTGGGGCTTAATAGTCTTGGGACCAGTCCATAAAATCTGAATCCTTTCAAGTAGCCCTTTTTTACTAGTAGGACCTTCAACCCCTGAGGGGGTTCCAGCAGCGATCGCCATATCAGCTTCCATATGGCAGGCAGGTGGTTTTGATGGCTTGACAAAATCTACAGGAGGAGCTTTCCTCCGGTATCTAGATAACAAATCACACTGGGAAGAGGGAGCATCAACTATCGGAATTTTCCTTTGTTCTGGTGACAATATAGCTGATGGAGAAGAGGTGACATTAGATGATGACGGCTTCTCATTCTTCGTCTCAATGAGACATTTTACCTCACTGTTACTTTGAGCAGAAGGAAATCTATTAAAGCTTTTTTCACCAACCACAGCAGGTTGATTATCACCTGGTAAAGGATCTATAAATTTGACATAATCAGGCATAGCTTGAAGGAGAGCAGTGAAGTTTTTGAAGCCATACAATCCATTATACTTAAACATCCTGTTCTCTTTAAGTTCTGATAGAAGATCTTTGAGATTGATCCCTTCAGGATAAGAGTTTAGTGCTCTCCTGATACAGTTGACCACAGACCTGGGGAGTCTAGGCGTCTCTGGTTTCTTGGTCTGCAATGGCACATTCATGGAGTGCTTGGACTCTCCTTGGAGGAAGGGGTCATCACCGACCAGAATTCTCTTTTGTTCTGAAGACAATATATCTGGTGGAGAAGATGGGACATTGGATGATCGTGGCTTCTCATTCTTAGTCTCAATGAGGGACTTTACCTCACCAATAGTTTTCCCAGAACTCATTCTCGTAAAGCTTTTTTCACCAACTACAGCAGGTCGACTATCACCTGGCAGAGGATCTATAAACTTGGCATAATCAGACCCGTTGACCGCAGATTTGGAGACTATAGGTGGCTTCTCTGGCTTCTTGGTTTGCAATGGTACATTTACAGAGTGCTTTGGTTCTTCTTTTTGAAAGGGGTCATCAAGAGCTCCCCTGTAATTACCATACCAAGAACAGGACAAACCATCAGGTGGCTGGTTAAAATGTTTTCGAGTAAACCCATCCCCTTTAACTAAAGCCTCCCACGGCCACATAATTGTCGCTGCACTGCACATAATGCTGGCCTCGGTATTAGGACAGGCTAGCAGTATGTTATAATTGCTCATCCGAAGGCGATGCAGAATATTTGCAAAGTTTTTATCCCCAGATATAAGGAAGAAATGGGCTGGTGGAGGGTTCTGAGCAATCCAATAGACAAGATCAGCAATGAATGATCTGTCAGAACCATCCTTTCCACCTATACAAGGTCAGCATTATTAGTACTATAATACCAAACAGCAGCACAAGATAAGTATAAACCTACATGCAACATTAAGAAAAATACAGAATTGAGTTCCATTTAACTTGAAGCAACAAAAGAGTTGAAGACTAAAAGTACTTCGAGACTAGCTGATAGTTGAAATACAGTAATATGCACTCACCAAAATAGCATTAACACCATAACCGTAGACAAGTGAGAAGGCTTCCCTACACTGTCCATCTACTTATTAAACTTTATCCAAAGACACAAAATGTTTAAACAGTTTTTTTTTTACATGCCATACACATATGCATTATTGCATATAGAGCCTTTTTCATGTTTTAGACCCCAACTTCTAAAGCGTGAAGGAGCAGAATAAAGCTAAGGTCAATTGAAATGTCGTCATAATGATATATTCATTGTGAAGAAGAAGAAAATGTGTAACAGTTACTATTAAACATGGGCAAAATAGTACTTCACAATGATATATTCGAAGAGAGGTGCATTTAGCACAAATATCAATATCTGGTAAAATACGAAATGAATCTGCTTTCATTTTCAGCATTCATAATGCACCAAATATCCAATCCCATAACACCCCACCGTGCCTAACTACATGCAACCTAGGCAACAAGCAGCATAAAAACAGACGAATTTCTGCAATGCACTGTGAGGAATGAGGTAGGAGTAATAACATTCCCAATCTGTGATGCGAAAACCAAATAATGAATGACGCAACTGGTGGGCACGTGCGAGAAGGCGACGCCGGTAGCCGCGAGGACCTCCTGGACGTGGCGGGGGAGAACGAAAGTATCGCCGAAGGCGGTGATCTCGACGGGACCCCGGATGCCGGCGGCGCGCAGCGCCGCGGTGACGCGCGGGGCCACGCGGCAGGGTTTGGCGTCGGGAGGAAGCTGGCACTTCTGAAAGTCCCACCACACGGACACCTTCACCGCCTTGCTTTCCTCTTGCTGCTGCTGCTGCTGCTGCTGGGGTTGCCCCCTCCACCGGTCGACGCCGCCCGCGTCCGAGCTGAGCCTGCGAATCCCCTGGAGGCGGAGGAAGAGGAGGGGGTAACGGCGGCGCGGAAGAGCTTGGTACACGGTTGTGATCATCGGCATCGCTCCTCGCCGCGGCGGCGCCACGGGCAGCTGGAGGCGGTGGCTTGTGGTGGCGGTGGGGTTTCTCCGGGGCTTAAGGGATGCAGCCAAATGGTTCGTGGGCTGGGCTCTCCAGTTCTGACTTCTGACTGAGCCGAAAAAGTCCGGGAGAATATTTGTTGGGCTCAAAGTTAGTAGGCTCGGCGAGGAGGCGGAGGCCCATCTAGATAAAATGCTCAGGATTGCCTAAAAAAAAAAGATAAAATGCTCAGGAATGGGGGAAGGGAAGGAGAGAGCGTAAATGGTTGCCCCCACACACGGCGCGGTCTGCGGTGAGCGGCAAGGCGATTTCGCCGGCTTTGGTAGTGGAAGCGGGTGCGCGCGACGCCGCCGGCCGCTGGACGATCCTTCTCCGGCCGCCGCGGGGCGCGATGGAGACGGCGCACGAGGTGGCCGTCTACATTGACCGCTTCCACAACCTCGACTTGTTCCACCAAGGGTAAGCCATATGCATGTACATTTTCTCCTCTTCTGTTAATTCTTGGATGGCGGCATAGGGATTTTCCTGAGCCACTATCGGGTACATAGAGATATGCTTGGCATGCGATTTTCCTTTAGATGAAGGTTTCATTCATGTGCCATTTCTATGGGAAATGTTTTTCAAGAATACACATATCATTGGTAATCTGATATATGAGTTAAAAAAAAAGGTAATCTGGTATGATTTTCTGTGCGGAATTTGACTGGTGACTCCCTGATTGGTAATCTGATATGATTTTCTTGATTTTGTTTTTGCGGACACCCGGTTTGGTGATTTTACATTATAATCTCGTGCTTCTGTCTATTCATCTTTGAGAACCATCCTTTGCAAACTTCCATCCCTTTTCCCCATCATGTGGACGCTGTGAAATGTGATTCTTTCTCATGAAATTAGCTTGCGTCTGAGTGCAGATGGTACAGGATGAAGATTAGTGCAGCGTGGGAGCAGGATGACGGCAGGGCACCGGTGTCACCAGCCAGGGTAGCGCAATACGAAGGTTCTTGCATCTCCCATGACTTGGAAAGCGAAAATTCCGTACTCCGTTTACATTTCTTGCGTAATCATTCTTTTTCTTAACGATCTGGAGCTGTTTGTGTGGGTGGAAGTAAATGTCTAAATTCGTACTTGATGATGTATCCCCTAGGCCAAACGAGTATTTCACGGAAAGCCGACAAGGAATTCCGTTAATAAAAGTTTATGTGTGATTTCCAAATGCCAATAGCTGATTAGATCTAACTTTGTGTGTTGAGAAAGAACAAAACGACTTAGCTAGGTGGAACATCGTGGTTTGGGATTGTCCATTTGAACAATATCCAATATTGAGCCTGACGTATCATAGAAAATATGTTCCATATTTGGGGGAAATAGTTGAGAAGTTATGTTCTGCAAGCCTTAGCTTGTATTGTTAACCATAGTCAGATTATCATATTATACTAGGAAAAGGTGTGGCTAGACCAATTTCTAATGTTAAAGCAAGAGTTGTTTGCTATCTGCATTGACTTAAAATTGTCTGTTCATTACTAGTTTTATCTTGAATTACATCAATTCATTACTAGTTTAGCTCTTATTTTGCTTTGGTTAGTTTAGGCAATTTTGGTTTGCTCAGTTTCGGTCACTCCCATGCTTGTTAAGTTGTAATGCGCATTTTGATGCGTGTTAGAAAGAAAAATCAATTCAGAGTGCAGAAAACATATCTTGTTGGCAAATAATTTAGTAGAGCAAAGTATTAGGTTGGATTTTCCATGCTGTTTCATTTTTTGTCGAGTATCCTTTGAAATTATCAATCTTTTGGCTAATAGATAATGACATGCTAGGTGGATTGTGCAGCTACTGATGTCGGTGCAAAGCGTGCATTTGGCTCTTGGAAAATTGATGACGTTGACAACAGCTTCTATACACAGCCATTTAGAATTAAATACGCTAGACAAGATATTTATCTATCACTTATGGCATCTTTCTACATACCCAACAGCGAAGATGAGGTTGGATTTTGTGAAGTTTCTTTAGTTTTATGTAAGCATGTCTTGTATAGTGTGATCTGTACAGCTTTGTCTATTCCAGGGTCCAGCATCTTCTTCGGTTATACTGAAGTTTGAGCTACTATATGTTCCAACATTGGGGAATAGGTGAGTGTGTATGTTATTTCCATTTTCCAGATCTTGTTTCGCATGCTCTCAACATGTTTGCTCACTGTGGAATACATTTGTATCTAAGTTTCACAGGCTAACTGCGTCAATACTGAAGTAGGTTCTCCTCTTTCTTCAATTACAGGATTGAAACTACAGATTCAAGTGACAAATATTTGGCCCCTGTGCATGAATTTAGGATCCCACATAGGGCACTCCTCGGTTTACACACATACTGCCCTGTCCATTTTGACGCTTTCCACCCTGTGCTTGTTGATCTGACCATACATATCGTGTACCTGAAAGCTGGTGTGACTAAATCGTCACTGAAGGTACACAGGTTTGTGATGCTTTTAGCTTGAATATTATTTTTATATACTTATTCTATTCCAAAGCTTGTCTGAGACTGCTACTACAATGGAAACCATGTATCCACTTTCTTCTTTTTTACGCTAAAAAGAAACAAAGATGCTTCTAACAAGTTCAGTGTACAATATTAGAGATCCCGAAAGTACATTGCAGTTATGAATGTATTGAGAATAGGCTGTAATACATACGCTTATGCTTGTGCGAGGCGGCATATCACCCCCCTGAATAAAATACTTTCTTTTAGTGCTCTCCTCATTAGATTGGTGAGTAAGATGTGTCATTCATAATGCAGGCATTCGAGCAAGGTTCAGCCTCAAAGTCATATAATATTCTGAAGGCATTATTAACTTCTAGAGAACTGTTGCTTGATGGAGTGAAGAAGATCAGTAATGCTATTGGTAAGACTCTTCAAGATTTGGATGGCACTGATTTAACTCTTGGTAAATACGAGTATGTTCACCCGACAAAGTCAAGTTTTGCTAATTATACTGATGGGCTCCCTGTAACCCCGAAGTGCATTGGACGGCAGTTTGGCATTTTACAAGATCTTCTAGAGGTACTTATTTTTTGACAATGACTACTGACGATTTGCAAATATGATAATTTTTCTGATTGGGTACATTATCTTCCAACTTATTTCAGAGATCTGATGATGCGGGTCAGAGCAATAATAATGTTATTTTGTACACTCTTTCCAAGGAAGAATTGTTAGAATTGTTTGAAACCGTGAGTGACCAAGTTTCGCTTATATGGAGTCGATTCATGAAATTTCATAGGTGAGGTTAATTGCTTTTTTTATGTTACTTCAGAGGATGACATTTTCTATTGATCTCAGGCGTTAGAGCTTAGCACCACTGCTTCTTAACATTTTAGATTATTTCATGGCACGCCGTATTGAGAAAAAGTATGGTTGATCTACTGCAGGACAAATAAAATGAAGATATTGGATTACTTGCATGATGTTTGGGATGATGATCGGAAATCAGAGTGGTCAATATGGATTGTTCATTCAAAAATTGAGATTCCACATCGCTACATGCACAGTGTGGCTGACAGTTCGTCTCCTCGCCATTCACTCCGGAGGGTTTCCAGTTCAAAGAAGTTGCATCATGATGTAATTGTTTTCTCTTGAATGTTTAAACTGAAGTATGCATGATTCGTTTGTCACTGTTTTATGGTTTCATTTATTTTTGCAGCCTGTACAGAATGCTTCTTCACGAGCTGAACTCCACAGAAAAAGTATTGCGCAAATGAAGGTCAGTCTTTGTTGATGTTGGAACAATTTATAAGTGCAACACTTATCTTACTCAATAAGAGGAGACTAATGCGGAGTCCACTGCAGATTAACGCACGGTCTGTTCAAGATATGCATATTTACGCTAATCCTTCACATGTTCCTGTTGTTCTTATAGAACAACATGTCATGGTCGTTCCACAACATGGTTGTAACAAGGATTTGTTGGCAAATGCTCCAGATCTGTATAATACTACTGTACCACCTAACCTACAAGGAGATTCTTTTGCGGGCACTCCTATCAGTGATAAAAACAGCGGACATGTCTTACGAGCTGTCATTTTTGTGCATGGATTTCAGGCAAGTTTATTTGAACTGGTGCATTGGTTTGAATCCAGTTAGTACACATTTAATTGGAACTTCTGGTGATGTAAAAAACAGGGCCATCATCTGGATCTTTGTCTCATTAGAAACCAATGGCTGTTGCGTGATCCTGGAGCTGAGTGCCTATTGTCCGAGACAAATGAAGATAGAACATATGGAGATTTTAAAGAAATGGGTAAAAGGCTTTCTGATGAAATAGTCACGTTCCTAAAGAACAAACTGGATAAGTATTCGAGACATGGAGGCTGCAAAGAATTGAAGCTTAGTTTTGTCGGCCACTCCATTGGAAACATCATCATCAGAAGCGCCCTATCAGGTATTTTCAACCTGATAAATGCCTTCCAAGCAGCCCCTCTGCGTGTGACTAATCAGTTTCCGTTCAATAGAGCCCAAATTGCAGCCATTTTTGAAGAACCTCCACACATACATGTCGATATCAGGGCCTCACTTAGGTTACTGGTACAGCTCAAATTCTCTGTTCAACTCTGGCCTCTGGATTATGAAAAGACTCAAGGGACTGCAATGCATGCATCAGCTCACTTTCAGTGATGAACAAGACCCCCAGAATACATTTTTTTACAGGCTCTGCAAGGTACATCCACTAAAATATACGTTCTTCATGTTGGAATGTCTTGCCAATCCAAACTTCGATGTGGCATGGACTTGTTTCAGATGTTATATACTGTTAGAAGTAGAACCAGGACAATAGGCCAACTGCCCAACTTGGTGTATGCTCTTATTTTTTGTATCGTTTTTCAGCTCAAGACACTGGAGAACTTCAAAAACATCATTTTGGTGTCCTCGCCACAGGTACTTCATATGACCAGTATGCCCTTCATTCTGAATGCCAGGATAGTTTACCCATAAATCTAATCACAATATTGCTGTGCTAGGATGGTTATGTCCCATACCATTCAGCGAGGATCGACCTTTGCCCGGCCTCGTCGTCAGACAGCTCGAAGAAGGGGCAGGTGTTCACGGAGATGCTCAACAATTGCCTGGACCAAATCCGTGCTCCCACCTCCGAGACGCGGGTGTTCATGCGCTGCGACGTGAGCTTCGACCAGTCCAGCCAGCGACGGGACCTCAACTCCTTTGTCGGTAGAGCCGCACACGTTGAGTTCCTGGAGAATGACATGTATGCCAGGTTCATCATGTGGTCCTTCCCTGAATTGTTCCGGTGATGAATGGGGATGTACCAGATAGACTGGGGATGAGGGGAAATTTTTACAAATTTAACCCTTATTTGCATTTTAAACACAAAATGAACCCAAAATTTAAAAATTTCACAAACTAACCTTTTTTCATGGCGCCCGCCTCTATGGCGCCATGGTAGACACCATGGCGCCCTAATAAAAGGCGCCATACAACTCGTCACGTCGGACCTGTCAGTGGGCCTGCCAGGACCATGGCGTCTTTACCAATGGCGACATGCCTTATACCATGGCGCCTTTACTAATGGCGCCATGCTCTCTACCATGGCACCCTGGACAAAGGAGTCATGGTACTTAAGTTTAATTTTGATGCTTCGTACTATAAACGGCCGCCGATTATTCATACGAACTCCGATTTTGATGTTCTTGGACTCGTTGAACTCGTATTGACGAGGACCTCATGTTGATATCATTGGATATTTATTTAGAGCATTTAAAAAATACCATTTTGATACTTCCCAAATGGCTAAGTCTCGCACCGTAGGTCCTCCGGTTTGACTTCAATTTAATCCCTTTGAACATGCCATTGCCAAGACCATGCACATGCCAACAAACCTAAAAATACCATAAAACAAAGAAAACATAATAAAAAATAAAGCTATGCAATAAAATTATAAAATGTTAAATATGAGAAACTATGCATTATTGATAAGGAAAATTGGTTGCATATGATATGAGGTATTTTGGAATCAAAATATGCTATGAAAATTGTGCATAAAATTCACTCATCATGCATCAGGCGCTGAGAACTCAGGGTATGAGGTATTTTGGCACCACTCAAAACGCACGCCTGCCCGGGCATTCCAAAAACAAAATCTTAACCTATCCAAAATTGTAAGAGAAGCTTTCATATATCTTATTTTTTTCAACATAAGAGATATGAAAGCTTCCCTATAATTGAAGAACATGAGAGATATGAAAGCTTTCCTATAATTGAAGAACATGAGAGATATGAAAGCTCCCCTATGATTGAAGAAGATGAGAGATATGGAAGCTCCCCTGCAATTATATATAATTTAAGATTTTACTTTTAGAAAATAAATATATAATTAAATAGATATAGAAAACTTTTCCATGTCACATGGATCTTGGTATAGTGCATCAGAGCAAACATATGAATTAAAGCAGACATGTAGCATATGATTCTTACTTGAGAAAAAATATTTACAACAAAATGAATTCATGATGTTAATGAGTGAGATGCATGACGAATGAATTTTATGCGCAATTTTCATTGCATGACGAGTGAGATACATTAATGAAGACCAACAACGCTATTTTGCTCTCCAATCGTTTTCATCTTCAACACATCAAAGATGATACATCTCCCTCCCTTCGCTAGTCGACCCATTCGACTGTTCCTTATTTTATTTGCTTGTAAATAGTCCCGATCCTTGACTCTGTTATTTTCTTCTTAGGTTTGTTCTTTTAAGCCTCCATTGGATTTGAATCTAACAGAGTTCTCAGCGCCTGAGCAGATTAGGAGTATACCCTGAGTGAGATGTCTCTCCTCCCCTCAAGCCGGGCATCTCACTCAGGGTATCTTCCATAAAAAATAAGGTTGGCTTGAATTCCCTGAGCGGATTAGGAGCATACCCTGAGTGAGATGCATGATGAGTGAATTTTATGCGCAATTTTCATAACATATTTTGGTATCAAAATACCTCATATCATATGCAACCAATTTTCCTTATCAATAATGCATAGTTTCTCATATTTTACGTTTATAATTTTATTGCATAGCTTTATTTTTTATTATGTTTTCTTTGTTTTATGGTATTTTTAGGTTTTTTTGGCATGTGCATGGTCTTGGCAATGGCATGTTCAAAGGGATTAAATTGAAGTCAAACCGGAGGACCTACGGTGCGAGACTTAGCCATTTGGGAAGTATCAAAATGGTATTTTTTTTTTAAATGCTCTAAATAAATATCCAATGATATCAACATGAGGTCCTCGTCAATACGAGTTCAACGAGTCCAAGAACATCAAAATCGGAGTTCGTATGAATAATCGGCGGCCGTTTATAGTACGAAGCATCAAAATTAAACTTAAGTACCATGACTCCTTTGTCCAGGGTGCCATGGTAGAGAGCATGGCGCCATTAGTAAAGGCGCCATGGTATAAGGCATGGCGCCATTGGTAAAGGCGCCATGGTCCTGGCAGGCCCACTGACAGGTCCGACGTGGCGAGTTGTATGACGCCTTTTATCAGGGCGTCATGGTGTCTACCATGGCGCCATAGAGGCGGGCGCCATGAAAAAGGGTTAGTTTGTGAAATTTTTAAATTTTGGGTTCATTTTGTGTTTAAAATACAAATAAGGGTTAAATTTGTAAAAATTGTCGGGATGAGGGCGCCACCATCGTTTTTGTGAACGAAAATACAGATACAATACTGAAATGACTTCGTAGTTGACAGCTTATGGAACTGAAGATGTTCTAAACTGGTGGGAGCCCATGTTCTTAAAGAAAGAGGCATGACAAGCGAATTACGGAGCGGCTTTTCTCCGGCCTTTCGTCGCTCTCTCAGGAGCGACTTGGGAGGCGACCCAAAACCTAGCCGCCGCCCCCTTCCCCTCCCCTCCACACCTCAATGTCGTCTTAGGTTGTCGGTGGCAAAGCTCCCGTTGTCCCGAGGACGGCGGTGGCGAGGAGTTGCTTCCTTCAGGAGTTTGCCACCGTGTCTTGATGCGAGTGCGCATAGCGACGGCGGATTTATCCTGTATATCACAAAAGTTGAAACATTACTTGCATCAATACCTCAGAACTATTGCAACACATATCACTAAACTCAATATAACAATCTAAATCACTTACTCAAAGTAAGGATACACACCTCGTGCAACAAAGCCAAATCTCTAAATAAATAAGCATGAAACTCAAAAGAGAGTTCTAGAAATTCTAATAACAACTCCTAAACAAGAATAAACATGAAAAGCAAAGAGATAAACATAAAAGCAACAGGTAGAAACTAAAAACTGAACTCAAAAGATATAAGTAAAAAACAAGAGTATTCTAGGCAAAAGCGGAGCGTGTCTCTCTCCAATACAAGGCATGGTAGGGCCCAACTTGTTATGACCAGCAAACAAAACAAAACTGAAAACTAAAAACAAGATGATCCAAGCAAAGCACATAACATGAGAGGCATTAAAAATATAATGCTAAGAAAGACGAACTAATAATTGTTGATGAAGAAGAGGATGCATGGGGGATCCTCAACCTTAGACACTTGAGTCTCCTTGCATATGTCTTGAGGGTGCCAGGAACATCCCCAAACTTAAGCTTTTGATACTCCTTAATCTTCTTTCATTATCTCCCGTCATAACACTTGAAACTTCCTTCACACAGAACTTCTCGTAAACTTGATTAGAGCGCTTAGTGCCAAATAAAATAAAGTTTCACATAGGTGTTGTAGGTACACATTGGAGCACTGAAATTAAACATTAGCTACTGTCCCCCAACTTTGTTTAAGGTTCTTGCTCCAAAGAACCAAGAACAAAGCTCACAAAAGAAGCAAATGCAATTACAAGGCAGAAATCTGGGAAAACAGGACAGTTTGTGAAACTGGAATTTTCAGAGGCACTTCTGTAGCTCAAATCAACAAACTCAAAACTAATGAAAAATTGACAATTATATAGAGCTTGTTGTGTAAAAATTTCAGATCAAATAATGATTCGTTAAATTTTATAATTTTCTGCACTAGAGCATACAGAATCTATTTTCTGACAGCAAGTCACAACCTTTGCTTCTCTAAACATTAGAGGCTAAAACTTGGCACAAAACTATAAAATAAAGATACAATAAAATTGCTACAGTAGTAAAAAACTCCAAGACACACTAAAACAAAAAGGACAAATTGAAAGTAAAAACATTTTGGGTTGCCTCCCAATAAGCGTTTTCTTAATGCCTTTTAGCTAGCCATAAAGATTATAAAAGATGATCTCATAGGAATAAGAATTGAAAAAAAAGAGCATCAAGAAAAAAAAATAGGAAACACATTAAGTCTAACCCACTTCCTATGCATGGGAACCTTGTAACCAACTAAATCAATGAAGCACATAATAACAAGCATAGGAATGTAGAACAAGAACAACTTCAAAACTTTCAACATAAAAAGAGGTGTTTTAGTAATATGAATTTTTTACGACCAACTCGAAGACTGCAAGTAGGTGGTTAGCAGGAAACGGTGCCAGCAACTTGCTTGACCTGGACATGCACATAATACACAACTAACTTTGCACCCAACGAGTCAGAGGGGTTATCAATCCCTCTATCTTGTTGTTTACAAAGGATTAAACGCAAGAGGAAATAAGAGTGCAACGAAAAAGTAATTAAAATGAGTAAATTGCATCGGTGTAAATATATGATGAGGATATGGACCAGGGCATCATGGCGCTCACTAGTGATGTCTCCTCCCAAAAGACGATAAAAACTTATGTTGGGTGAAAAAATTACAGCTGGCAATTGACATAATTATAAACGCACCACAATGCTAATTATGCTAGTAGAGTTCAATCTTCAATCCTATGGACATTACACCAAGACAAGTAGACCGTTTATTCATCGGCATCTACTTACTAATCATCCACCTTGAGATATGTATCTAGAACATCTCGCTGGTATTAAGTTGCGAGCCACAACTATGTGTTGTAAAGCCAAAGCAACAGACAACTGATTTAACCCTCTATGTGTAATGTAAGAAACACTTGTGACATGCAGTCACAAGCACCGTTGTTTTACCTCTAATGGCAGCAACACATTCCCTAGTCCCATGTTTCTGTCACTCAAGCTGAACATCGGGAGGCATGAACCCACCATCTAGCATAATGCTCCCTCTTGGAGTCACAATTTAATACTTGGCCAAAGCAATAAATTACAATAGAGAACATGCAAGAACACAATATAAAAGAGATCTAAATATAATTATTCCACAATCTGGGCATAATCTCATAATCCATCAGATTCCAGCGAACACATCATAACAACACACTAGCTATAACATATATGTATTGATCATGATAGGCAACTGATGGGTGTAGATAACACCTCCTCGTTGGTTACCCCAAGTGGAAGGTTGTGACGTAGATAGCAGCAAATTTCCCTCGGTGAAGATACCAACGTTTGTCTCCATTAGGACTCCAAAGACTACAAGAAGGTGACAACGACGCCAGGAATTTAGCTGGTGCGTAAGTTGACGTGGACATGCACACAAAAACAAATAACTTTGCTCCCAACGAGTCAGAGAGGTTTTCAATCTCTCCGTTCTTGTTGTTTACAAAGGATCAAAATAGAAGGGGAATAATAATAGTGGTTGCAACGGAAAGGAAATAAAAGCAGTAAAGGTGAATGGTGTAAACTATGGTGGAAATATGGACCGGGGTCCCATGACTTTCACTAGTGATGTATCTCTGCCAAAAGACGATAAACAACTATGTTGGGTGAACAAATTACAGCTGGGCAATTGACAGAATTATAAACGCACCGCAATGCTAATTATGCTACAAGAAAGCTAGAGGCTCAATCGTATGGGCATTAGACAAAAACAAGTAGACCGTTTATTCATCAACATCTACTCACTAATCTTCCACCTTGAGATATATATCCATAACATCTCGCTGGTATTAAGTTGTGAACCCCAGCCAAACTATAGGCTCAAAGAAACAAACAACTGCATTATCACTCTATGCGTAATGTAAGCAATCCTTGCAACCGCAGTTAAAAGCAACATTGTTTTCTCCATGGTGGCAACAACACATCCCCTAGTCTCATGTTTCTGTCACTCAAGCTAGACATCGAGGGGCATGAACCCACAATCATGCATAACGCTCCCTCTTGGAGTTACAATCTACTACTTGACCAAAGAAACAAACGTAACAGGGAACATGCAAGAACACTCAAGAACTAAAATAAAAAGGTAAAACAAATATATTACTCATCACAATCTGAACATAATCTCATAATCCATCGGATCCCAGCAAACACATCATAGCAACACATAGACTAATACATAAGTGTCTTGATCATGTAGGGAAGCTCACAAGGTCTAAGAATTGAGGCATAAGATTGGAGAGAAGACATCACATAACTACTAATCATGGACCCATGGTCCAAGGGGGACTATTCACGGCGCATCCCGGAGGCGATCATGGTGGTGGGGAGGCCTCTGAAGGTCAATCCTCCCTCCGACAGAGTGCCGGGACAACTTCTCCTGGCAATCCCGAGATCAGAATCGCGGCGGCGGCGGCGGAATAGTGGACAAAACCGCGTAACGGGCTCCTCTCGAGGGTTTTCGGAGAAGGAGGAATAAATAGGCCGAAGGGGGGCCCGAGGGGAGTCCCTGTCTGACCAGGCGGCCAGGTGGCACGGCCTCCCCCTGGTCGCGCTAGCAGGGCGCCTGGCCAGGGGGTCGGCCCCCTCTATCCCTCCTTCGTGCTTCTGGAGTCTTCTGAACTAATGATTTTTATATAAGTTTTCTGGAATTTTCCAAGCACTTTGTTTTTTGACATTTTCCTGCAATGCACGGACAACAGCAGACAGAAACTGGCACTAGGCACTGAGTTAGTAGGTTAGTCCAAATATGTTGTAAATGATATGAAAGTGCTTCAAAACATATAGCAATATCACCAATATAAGCATGAAACAAGAAGAAATTATAGATACATTTGGGACGTATCAGCAACTCACACAGACTGATTAGTGAATCACAAGACTGGAGAGAATACATCAACTAGCTTGTTGCCATGAACCCTAGGTCCAGAGAGGAACTACTCACGGCGCATTACGAAGGCAATCATGGGTAAGGAGTGGCCTCTGGGGATCAATTCTCCCTTCGGCAGGGTGCCGAGATATAACTTCTACTGATCCCGATCTCGTGATCGCGATGGCGGCGAAACAGAGACATAAACTGGAAAAGGGAGTCCTCCTCGAGGGTTTCCAAAAGACGAGGAATAAATATATGCAAAGGGGGTCACCGAGGGAGGCCCCTCCTGGCTAGGAGGCCAGAGGGCGCGACCCGCCCCTGGTCGCGCCAGGAGGGCGTCTTGCCAGGGGTGGGTCCCCTGTAGTTGTCCTTCAGGCTTCCGGAGTCTTCCAGGAAATTGGAAATTTCTAGCAATATTGATTTTTCACCTTTTTCTGTGATGTACAGAAAATAACAGATAGAAATTGGCACTGTGCAGTAGGTTAATAGATTAGTCCCAAATATGTTGTAAAAGGATATGAAAGTGCATCAAAACATATAGCGAAGTCACACAAACAAGTATGGAACAAGCAAAAATTATAGATACGTTTGAGATGTATCAGTGTGTCATTTCTACCACATTTCACCAAAAGGTTAAGATTCTTCTCACGCGGGTCGTTAACACCTATGCCACCTATGCACTTATATCTACAAACCCAAGTCCAATGAAAAAATTAGTATCGGTTCTTACCAGTGCCACCTTGCCGAAAAAGACGACGCCTATGTGTGTCCAATTTAGCAATGAATAATTTGGACAACTATAACATAAACATGTGATACTACACAATGGTAGGTAATAAAGAAATTAACAAAATAATCCTACCAAAAGAAGAAGCAAAGCTATCGATCCAAGATTCACAATGTTCAGTAAACTTGTCATTGAGAAAGTTCTAATCAATGTTATTAAGGCTGGAAAAGCTAATAGAGACCCCCAAATACTTCATTGGGAACTAACGGACTTGGCAATCAAATAAATTGGCACAAAAGCTTATGGTATCATGATTGAATAGTCACTCCAAAAACAAAAGGAAAAACTATCTGAGCTAGGCTTGATGGGCCTAATAGTAGGCTGCTCTTTATGGACGTGTTTGGTTCCCATCTACGATTTTTCCTGCATTGCATAGGCTTCCCAACTCTTCCTGGCTCACACAGGCAGTGAGGTTGTGCTAAGATTGTATCCTAGGTGGTGAGCTTACCTACATCTTACACATGATTACACCGAGCACACCAGCACCAGAGCACTGCAATGGCGACGAACTTGACAAAGATGATGAAGTTCTTCAGCCCAAACTGATGGTCCACCTTGCCATTGCTACATCCTTGCTTCAGCCCGGCCTTGGATTAAGCATCTGCTGCTTCATGTCTTGTATTAAATCCTTTGTGGCAGTTGTTATTTAACCCCCAACACTTGTGCGTTGCATGCCTCCCATGAACTGTAAACCCCTGGAATCCTGCCATGTAACACCACATACCACTTGGCCTACAGGAAATAAGTTCAAGCACCACAAGCAGTAAGCATAAGAGCAAAGTAAAAGCACACAAGGCAATGAAGCATAAGAGCATGCCTGATCAAGTTCATCCCTAGTGAAAGGGCATGTGCCCTCATGTTTGGTTTTGGTAATTGATGACAATCTATATGGACTAATGGTTTCCTTGAGTTATACTTTAAGGTTTGTCCATAGGAAACGGTTGAAGATCATATGTTGGCTTCAAGGTTGAAAGATGAAGATTATGTGTTGACCAATATGTTATTCATGGAGTTATCCAAAGATTGATCAAGTTGTTGTGTGCAAGTTCAAGAGGAGCATCATGAAGATATCATATGCTTGGAGCTTGCCGTCCATTTTGTGATAATGGTCTTGTTAAGATCTTCGAAAAAGAGGATCACCGATAATGGAGTATGGGGGAGAAATCTACTAGTCTTCGGCGAGCCAGCGCAACCAAGAAAGGTGTTCCAACTTGAGGCGGGCATGATCGTCATCATCAATCTCAAGTGGATTATGCGCAAGACAAAGGTTTGACCTTGATAGGTTTCTAGTTTACCGGTCTCATGGTGTTAGTTAGGAGACCGGGTTATAGGCTAGGCCGCATCGTTCGTGGAGAGCTCAAATCTTTGCATCCTTGGGATCATCTTTATTGGTTCTTGTTTGGCTTTTATCATTGTGAGTTTTGGAGCTTGAGTTCGTATTCATTATAAGATCTTGTTCATCGAAAACGGATTTCATATGCATCTTCTTTTATGTTTTCGATGTTGGTGTTTTTGTCGGTTCTTATCTTTTGAAGGTTTCACATTCTACCTTGTTGGCATTTTAACCTTTCCATGATTTGCAAAATTTATTTTTGTGGATCTGGAGTGGTTATCTATTTGAGGACCTTGAGTATTCCATAGCTTTAAAACAAGCCCAAGATCATCAAAATCGGAGTTCGTATGGCAAAGTTATGCTTGTTAGGTAGTACCGTCCGGAAGAGAGGCAGTACCGCCCGGAGAGCAGTAGTACCGCTCCAGCGGTAGTACCGCTTGCTACTAACACTTAAAAATCTCTCTCTGGACTTCGAACGGAAGTAGCACGGATGTTAATATTCGATAGTACCGCTCTTAGTACCGCCCGTACCTCTGTTTTTCACTGTTTTGCTGCTCTGTTTTGTACAGGGCGGTAGTACCGCTCCGGGCGAAAAAAATTGCACATAACGGTTGGATTCGTGGGGACCTATAAAAGGGGGCCTTCTTCCCAATTGTCCCTAACCTTCTTGAGCTCGTTTTTCTCCTACATTATTGACCTCTTCAAGCTTGAGATCTCTCTATCCCTCCCATGATTCTTTCTCCTTTTTGAGGGAAAAGAGAGAGGAGATCTAGATCTACATTCTCCACCAAGTCATCCCTCCTCTAAGTGAGGGGAACCTTGTGGATCTAGATATTGGAGTTCTTGGTATTCTCCTTGTTCTTCCTCTCATATTCCTCCATGGCTTTTGTTGCTTTGGTGGGATTTGAGAGTGGGGGACTTGAGCACTTCGTGTGCTCTTGCCATTGCTTTGGTGCATCAGTTTGAGTTCTCTCTGAGGATTCATTGTAGTGGTAAGTGAAGTTGAGAAGATTGTTGCTCTTGAGTGCATTGACACTCTAGAGCTTGTACTCTTGAGTGCATTGGAACTCTAGAGCTTGTTCCTCTTGCGTGTGTTGGACCCTAGAGGCTTGTTGTTGTTGTGGAGCTCAATCATTGTGGTGCAAAGCTTTGGGACGCTACGGGAGCCTCCAATTAGGTTGAGATATTGCCCCGAGCATTTGTACGGGTACGGTGACCGCCCCCAAGGGTTGCCAATTGTACGGGTTCGGTTACCGCCCTCAAGTGTCCCATAGTGGAATCACGACATCTCGCATTGGTGAGAGCATGAGGAGAATAGGGTTGCCCTAGTTGGCCTTCGTGGTGAGCATTGTACTCCACACCCTCTCCAAACAGAGATGTACTTCTCATAAGAGAAGGAACTTCGATAACACATCATTGTCTCCTTCGGCTCCACTTACGGTTACTCCTACCCTTACTTTGAGCAAGCTTATTACCTTGTTTATCTTGTGCTTGCTCATATTGTTGTTGCATTGCTTGTCCCATAGCTTGCTCACCTAGTTTCTCATCTAGACAACCTATTTACTTGTGCGCCTACTTTGTGATAGTCATAGTGTTCTTTTTATATATATAGTGCTATCACATAGTTGTTTATCTTGCTTAGTTTAAGTTGTTGGTGCACATAGTTGAGCCTAGCTTATTTAGGTTTCTTGCTTGGAAAAATAAACATTAGTTTTATTCTGCACTTGTTCAAGCCTAAACCGTAATTATTTTAAGTGCCTATCCACCCCCTCCCTCTAGAAAACATCCATGTCCTCTCAATTGGTTCTTCGATGTGGGATATTTGTCGGTTCTTCTCGGTTAGGGGTTTCAGATCTCTATTTGTTTGGCATTTCTCCCTAGTCTCTTCTGAATATTTTCCTCAATCGGAGTTCATTTGCAGAAGTTATGGTAGCTATGCTCGTTAGCTTTCCATCAAGCTTGAGTTTGCCTCAATCGCAGTTCATTTGCAGAAGTTATAGTTGTTCTGGTTTCCCTGTTGTTGGCAGTTCCTGCCGGGCGGTTGTACCGCTCGGCTGGGCCGGTTGTACCACCCTTGTGAGGGTGCGGTACTACCCAACTACTAGTGCCAGTACCGGGTGTAGTGACTTTCCCTCCTGACCTCGGGCCGGTGGCCGGGAGGTGGTACCGCGGTTGTACCGGTAAATGTATATTTACCGGGACTACCAGGCTCATGGACGGTTGTACCGCCCTTGTTAGGGTGCGGTAGTATCGGGCCATCTACCGGTGGCACTATCGGGCGAAGGGCCCTTTCTCCTCTGACCTAGGCCGGTGGTGGACCGGTGGGGTCGCGGTTGTACCGGTAATTAGCTAATTACCGGTACTACCGGGCGGTTGTACCGCCCTCATCTCACCACCAGCTAGGGTTTCGGGAGAATGTGGGCTTCTCAGGGTGGACCGGTTGTACCGGCTAGTGCAGGACAGTTGTACCGGTTATGTGCAGAAACACACATAACAGTAAGATTCCGTGCCCTACCCCATTCTTTGCAAGTTTACCTCTCCATTGTTGACCTCTAGAAGCTTGTGTGCTCTCTTTGCCTCCCATGATTCTTGCTCCTTTTTGAGGGAAAGGAGAGAGGAGATCTAGATCTACATTCTCCACCAAGTCAACTCTCCTCTTTGTGAGGGGAACCTTGTGGATATAGATCTTGGAGTTCTTGGTGTTCTTCTTATTCTTCCTCTCATATTCCTCCATAGATTTTGTTTCTTTGGTGGGATTTGAGAGTGAGGGACTTGAGCACTTCGTGTGTTCTTGCCATTTCATTTGGTGCATTGGTTTCAGTTCTCTCCGAGGATTCGTTGTAGTGGAAGTTGAGCATTAAGAAGATTGTTACTCTCGAGTGCACTGGCACTCTAGAGCTTGTACTCTTGAGTGCATTGGCACTCTAGATCTTGTTCCTCTTGGATGTGTGGGCCCCTAGAGGCTTGTTGTTGTTGTTGCGGAGCTCAATCATTATGGTGTAAAGCTTCGGGACGCTACAGGAGCCTCCAATTCGGTTGTGGGGATAGCCCCGAGCATATGTACGGGTTCGGTGACCGCCCCCAAGGGTCGACATTTGTACGGGTTCGATCACCGCCCTCAAGTTTCCCACAGTGGAATCACGACATCTCACATTGGTGAGAGCGTGAGGAGAATAGGGTGGCCCTAGTTTTCCTTCGTGGTGAGCATTGTGCTCCACAGCCTCTCCAAACGGAGACGTACTTCTCGCAAGAGAAGGAACTTCGGTAACACATCCTTGTCTCCATTGGCTCCACTTGCAGTTATCTCTACCTTTACTTTGAGCAAGCTTATTACCTTGTTTATCTTGTGCTTGCTCATATTGTTGTTGCATTGCTTGTCTCATAGGTTGCTCACCTAGTTGCACATCTAATCAACCTATTTACTTGTGCACCTGATTTGTGATAGCCATAGTGGTCTTGTTATATATCTTGCTATCACATAGTTGTTTATATTGCTTAGTATAATTTGTTGGTGCACATAGTTGAGCCTAGATTATTTAGGTTTCTTGCTTGGCAACTTAAACGTTAGTTTTATTCCGCATTTGTTCAAGCCTAAACTGTAATTATTTTAAGCGCCTATTCACCCCCCTCTAGGCGACATCCACGTCCTTTCACTTGTGCTACTAACTCTATTTATTGTGAATCATCCGTACTAAAGGAGAATGTTGAGCTAAAGGCTCAACTTGAGTTGCTAACTAACAAGTATGGGAAATTGGAAAAAAATCATGTAAAGCTCTCAAGCTCTCATGATGATCTTCTATTCTCCGATAATGTGCTAAAGTTAGCTCATGAGGCTAAGGTTCTAAGTTAGTTCCTCATGTGGACATTAGCACTACTTCTACTCAATATGCTATATTGCCATGTGCTAGTCGTAATTCATGCACTCATAATGTTGCTACATCTTGTGATGAATTGCTTTCCTTTCCTTGTTGCTCTAACAAGAAAGATTCTAGTTCCTCTAGTACTTGTGTTGTTACTAACCATGTAGAGGAAATCAAAGAGCTCAAGGGCCAAGTCACTTCTTTGAAGAAAGACTTGGAAAAGGGTCATGAAGGTAAGTCCACATTTGACAATGTTTTGTGTGGGAAAAATCCCCCAATGACAAGGGTGGACTTGGATTCAACTCCAACAATTAGAAGTCCATGTTCAACAAGAAGAAGGTCCAACCACAAGTCAAGAATTCGGCCAAGATTATTTGCTTCAAGTGCAAGGTTGAAGGGCATCACGTTAGATCTTTCCCTTTGAAGAAGAAGCCCCTTAGTGACAATCAACTAGGGAAGAGACCTCAAGTTCAACTGCAAGCTGAAGAGAGGCCACTTCCCAAGAAGACTTAAGCCAATGATCTTCATGTTGAGAAATCAACTAAGAAGAAAGGAAAGAGTAGATATTGCTACTTATGTCGTGAGAAGGGGCACCTTTCTTCTTCATACACTAACGACACCTTATCCAACCCTATTATAGTTGATGATGTCTATTCTCTTCGGAAGGATAGGGTAGTCAATGTGTTTGCCAAATTTGTTGGTACTCAATGTGGTGTCAATAAAAGCACCATTTGGGTTGCCAAGCCTATTGTGACTAACCTCTTAGGACACAACTTGGTTGGGGACCAACAAGCTCAAACTTGATCAATAGGTGTTGGTGGAGGACATTGGAGACTTGGATACATTATGAAGAATTAAGGGACCTTCATTAATCACATTGTCTCAAGCCAGTCATTTGGACTATCATATGTCTATCTTATATCTAATGGGCCTCCTTACGGTAACTTGTACTTAAATTATTTACATTGAAAGTTACTTTCCCCTTTGCATGTTTTGGTTTTGTACCTTAATGTGTTTGTACATGTTGTGCTTCCAATCTACGTATCTTCAACAATAAATTTTGTGTATGTTGGTTTGCACATCATGTATGTGTGGGTTTTGTGTTGAGCCTATTTTTCATCTTTTTTGTATCTTAGTTGTCTCTTGTGAGAGATTAATGGATCATCCCATTTTGGGGGAGTGATGTGCCTTGTGAACTTCACGATCTTAAAAATATTTATACATGAGAAATACCACCTAGTATTGATATTACAAGATTATATAGTCTCTATATGGTATGTCGTACTGATACGTCCCAAATGTATCTATAATTTCTGCTTGTTCCATGACTTTTATGTGACATTGCTACATGTTTTGCTACACTTTCATATCATTTTACACATATTTGGACTAACATACTAACTCAATGCCAGTTTCTGTCTGCTAATGTCTTTTAGTTGCAGTGATTTTATTTTTACCCCAATTAAAAGTGCTCCAAAAATTCCAGAAAAATCAGAATATAAATTAGCACAACAAAAGTTTCTGGAACCCCGAAGGAGGACCAGGGGGCCCACCAGGTAGCCAAGTGGCGCGGCCCCACCTCTGGTCGCGGCACCAGGGCACCTGGGAGCCCTGGGTGGCCCCTGACTCCCCCCTTTGTCCAATATTACCTCTTCGTCCAGGCAACCCTCGAGGAGAACCCCGCATCGTGAAATACCTCTATGTTCCGCCGCCGCGGAGCTTCTAAGATCGGGAGCGCTAGAAGACCTCTTCTCGGCACCCTGCTGGAGGGAGGATTGACCTCCGGGAGCTTCTCCACCACCATGGACACTTCCCGGATGTGCCGTGAGTAATCCCCCTTGGACCATGGGTCCATGACCAGTAGCTATGTGATGTCTTCTCTCCAATCTTGTTCTTCAAATTTTAGTCCTTGTGAGCTGCCCTACATGATCAAGGCACCTATGTAATTTTCCTGTTGTTGCTATGCTGTGTTTGCTGGGATCCGATGGATTATGAGATTATGTTCAGATCGTGATGAGTTATATATTTGGTTTACCTTTTATATTTTGTTCTTGAGTAATTCTTGCATGTTCTCCGTTACTTTTTATTGCTTTGGCCAAGTAGTAGATAGTAACTCCAAGAGGGAGCGTTATGCATGATTGTGGGTTCATGCCCCCCGATGTCTAGCTTGAGTGACAGAAACATGAGACTAGGGGATGTGTTGTTGCCACCAGGGAGAAAACAACGGTGCTTGTAACCGCGGTTGCAAGGATTATTTACCTTACGCATAGATTGTTAATGCAATTTCTATTGCTTTGAGTATACACTTTGGGTGGGGCTCGCAACTTAATACCAGCGAGATGTTCTGGATAGATATCTCAAGGTGGATGATTAGTGAGTAGATGCAGATGGATTTCGGTCTACTTGTCTTGGCGTATTGCCCATACTTTTGAGCCTCTTACTTCCAAGTAGCATAATTAGCATTGTGGTGCGTTTATAATCCTGTCAATTGCCCAGCTATAATTTGTTCACCCAGCTTAGTTGTTTTATCATCTTTTGGGAGAGAAACATCACTAGTGAAAATCATGGGACCCTGGTCCATATTTCCACCACTGTTTACACCTCCACTTTACATTCCTGCTTTTAATTTCAGTTGCTATAACCACTATCATTATTATCCTCTTGTGTTTGATTCTTTGTAAACAACAAGGCCAGGGAGATTGACAACCTCTCAGAACTCGTTGGGAGCAAAGTTACTTGTTGTGTGTGCAGGTCCAGGTAACGCAAGTGATTATCATCAAACATCGCATCACTTGCCGCGCCACCTACTTGTCGATATTGGAGTCCTACGGGAGACATAAACCCTATCCTCTACGTTAGGGGAAATTTGCTGCTACGCTACATCTCAACCTTCCACTTGGGGTAACCAACAAGGGGCGAGAAGCCATCAAGACAATTTATGATGCCATTTCCTGGGACTCCAATCTTCAAGATAGGGGAGTTGCACATTATCTTTTATCTTTGCTTTTTAGTCTTGTTAGTTTACCTTTCAGTTTTTATCTTAGTGTCCTTTATCAAAAATCACAAAAAAATTGTTTACCTTGTTCTTAATTGTTGCTACCGCACTGGGAACCACTGAAAACACTAAGTGGGGTGACTTCACCAGCTCTTCTATTGCTCCAATTACCACTGTGGGGATCTATAAAAGTAATAGACCTTGTGATTATGTTAGTTATGACGGAGAATTATGCCCATGGCATGGTCTCCCAGGAAAGAAATATGTGCCTTTGTATGAAGTTGCTCATACACGTCCCCAAACATGGGAAGACGTCCAAACTCTTTTAATAGAAAGCAAATCAAATATAGAGGATGACACTACAATTTTTCTTAACAGTGATGAAATTGATATTGATATGTGTACTCTTTCCGAAGTTATCACATTTTTGCAAAGAATGGCTAAAGTCCCCCAATCTCGCACACTTAACATTGCCTTCACCGAGCATATTACCAATGCTCTTATCAAAGCTAGGGAGGAGAAGCTCAAGATTAAGACTTCCATCCCTAGGAAGCTAGAAGGTGGTTGGGATCCTATAGTCAAAATTAAATTGAATAACTTCTCTTGCTATGCTTTATGTGATGTTGGAACTAGTGCCTCCGTTATGCCCGAAAGAATGTATGATATGCTTAATTTGAAACCTTTTCATACATGTTCTTTTAGTGTTCGTCTTGTTGATTCTTCCGTAAAGAAACCTTTAGGAAGGATTGATGATGTGCTTATTATTTTCAATGATAATTATGTTCCCGTTGATTTTCTTGTCATGGACATTGAGTGTGATCCCTCATGTCCAATTATTTTGGGACGTCCTTTTCTTCGCACTGTTGGTGCTATAATTGACATGAAAGAGGGGACCACTAGATTTCAATCCCCCCTCAAAAAGGGAATGGAACACTGCCCTATAAAGAAGATCAAGTTAGCTTATGAGTCCGTTGCACGGGCAAGCTATTCCTTTGATATTGATAAAACTTGATTTTCTTGTATCATGCCTAGCTAAAAGGCATAAAAGAAAGCGCTTGTTGGGAGACAACCCAAGATTTTTTTACTTTCAGTTTTAGTGGTGTTGATGTTTGTTACTACTGTAGCAACATCATTGTATCTTTATTTTCAAGCTTTGTGCCAAGTTTTAGCCTCCGATTGCAAGAAAGTTCAAAAGTTGTGACATGCTGTCGAGAAACAGATTTTGTCCCCTTGACAGAAAAAATGGCCATAAATCACCAGATCATCTTTATGATCTGAATTTTTTTTGACAGTGTGCTCTATACAATTAGTTTTCGTGCTTCTGTTATGAGTTTTTTTATTTGAGTTGCAGAAGTACCCCGAAAAAATTATTTACTACATGCTGGTCTGTTTTTCAATGATTCTGCCACGTTTTGCGTCTTCATCGCTTTGCAAACCTTAAGCTTGCTTTTTCTTTGCAAAAACTTTTTGGCAATCTTGAGAAACAGTAGATCTTCAAGAATATATTTATATCCAGTAGAGAAAAATTATTTTATCATGGGTACTAACCACTCTAATCAGCTTATGATGAGTTTCGTATGAAGGTAGTTTTCAAGTATGCGATATGCGAAGGGAGATGATGAAAGAAGATTCGGGGGTGTCAAGCGCTCAAGCTTGGGGATGCCCCCATGCACCCCAAGAAATATCCAAGGAGACTCAAGCATCTAAGCTTGGGGATGCCCCCGTGCATCCCATTCTCCATCAACAATCATCAGTTCGCCCTTCTCCATGCTATGTTTTTATCGCTTCATATGTTATGAGATAGACTTGGAGTGTCTCGCTCTTTAATTTTTAGTTTGTTTTAGTTTTGCTTTCTGTTCATAACAAGTTGGATCCTAGCCTTCATTGTTTGGTAGAGAAACACGCTCCACTCCACCGTAGAACACAACATAGGCTTGCATGCTTATCTTCCTTTTTGTGTGTGTTCTTTCTCTGTTTCATGGTTGTTGTCATGCTTAGCTCTTAGTTTTCATGCTTATCTTTTTAAGAGCTTTTGTTTAGGTTGTTCTAGGAACTCTCTTGAGTTTTCACGTTTATGTTGTGTAGAGAGTTGGCTTGTTGCACTAAGTTGTGTGTCATGAGTAGGTAATTAAGGTTGCTATTACAGGTGTAGTAGTAACATGCAATAGTTTTGAGGTATTGATTAGAGGAATGTTTGGACATTAGGCTGCCAAGAGCTTGAGCCTATTAGTGATAGGTGTCGTATTTTGTGCAATCTGTGCTTATATTCAAAAACTACAAAAATTATATTAGAACTCTAACTACTAGATGGATCGCTATCCTCTAGAGGGGTTGGAATATATAGAGTACCCTCACGTACCATGGGTCAAGAATGCGCAAGGATAACCAAACCCCCATACACTCCTCCTCAGGGTACTCGTCTCTTTGTGAACCTCCCGATTAGATAAAGAGTTACCGATAATAAGTGCATGAGTTCTTCGGACTAATGCGAGTATTCTATTGTTGGCACTTCCACCTCCCATATTCAGCTAGCCTCTTCGATACCGTGCATTTCCCTTTCTCACCTTGAGAGTTGGCGCATAATTCGCCGGTGCATCCAAACCCTTGGCATGATACGCTCTGTCATCATAAACCTCCTTATATATTCCTCAAAACAACCACCATACCTACCTATCAAGGCATTTCCATAGCCTTTCCGAGATACATTTCCATGCAACATCCACCATCTCATGACTTGATCTTCATGTCAAACACGCTTTTGCTTGATTGAGGAGCCGCATGGTAGTTGGGCTTTGCCCTTATTATTGCTACATGACGCTCTAGTATCATTGCATATACGACTACACTGGTAGAGGCATACATTTGCATACATCATGATAGTTTTCATTCTTTCTTTGTGTTGAGTACTTCTTGTAAAGCGTGAAGATCTTCTATATTCTTGTAAAATATAGAGTGTTGCCCTTAAGTGAGGAAAAGATCTCAAAGAGGAAAAATTAAAATATCCTAAGGAGGACAAATGAGAGATAAATATAAAGAGCCAATGAGGCCACAAAAATACAAAAAAAAGAAAAAGGAGAAAAAGAAATAAAAAGAGAGAAGGGGGCAACACTACTATTCCTTTTGAAATACCCACACTCGTACTACATTGTTATACTTTTACTCCATAGAGATTATCATTCAATCATAACTATGTCGGGACCCTTACACTATAGAACTTGGCTTGCATATTCCAAGGATGAGCCTCCTCAAATGAGCTCTAGGTATTCATGAGCAAGCAAGTTGTATGCACCCCCACTAGTTCCTCTAGAGAAGAGATCGCGAAAAATGGTTCTGTCTTCGGAGGTTTCGTGTCACGGAGATGAAATAGGCGAAGGGGGGCAGCCAGGGGGGCCACTAGGGGTCCAGGCGCCCTGGTGGCGCGACCAAGCCCTAGGCCACGCCACCTGGCCGCATGGGCACCAGGTGGGGCCCCTCTGGCCCTCCTTCGGGGTTCCGGAAGCTTCAGTTGTGCTGATTTTTTATCTGATTTTTCCCGAATTTTTGTAGCACTTTTAATATGAGGGGAAAATGAAATAGAAAAATAGCAAAAAAACAGGAACTGACACTCTGGTGCACTGAGTTAATAAATTAGTCCAAATATGATCAAAATTGTATGAAAGTGTATCTAGATCATAGCAATATCACACAAAATATGCATGGAGCAAGAAGAAATTATAGATACGTTTGGGACGTATCAACATCCCCAAGCTTAATTGATGCTCGTCCTCAAGTAGGTAAATGATAACAAGCATAATTTATGTGGTGACATGCTAGCAACCATGTAAGAACTTTGAAAAGTAAAGCAATCAAGGTATGTGATTTAATTCAAGTCATATCATGCAAGAGTCTATATTAGCATTGAAACAAGCAATGAAAGAACATTAGGTGCAAGAGCTCTTGCCGTCCGTGACTCGAATGTCTCCAAATGGTGTTTGCATGCAAGAAGGGGGACATGGGAATACGAGAAAAAAGTTTTTTTTGTTAAGAACTCAATCTACTAAAGTTTCACACTTGGTCTTCTTTGGAATCTTATCTTGACTCGTCCCCAGACCACTAGCCAGGTACAAGTCAATTTGATCCACTCCATTTCGATATTTTTGAGCACTCATGCAATGGATGAGCGTATGCACGAGATTTGACACTTAGGATGTCAAAGAGAGAAATATGGTGGAGGAGGAAGACTAAAAGGTGAGAAAGGCTCAAATCAATGAGGACAATCATAGGCGAGAAGGCCAAATGATACATATGATGTGAGGAGTAGGGATTGCCATGCAACAGATGCACATATGAGCTAAGAAAAGCTCTCCAATGGAACTAGTGGGGGTGCATCTAACTTGCTCGCTCATGAAGACCTAGAGCTCTTTTGAGGAGGCTCATCCTTGGAATATGCAAGCCAAGTTCTATAGTGTGAAGGTCCCCACATAGCTATATGAATAAATGATCATCTCTATGGAGTATAAGGATAAGAGGGAGTACTAGTGTGGATCTTTCAAAAGGATAGTAGTGTTGCCCATTTCTCTCTTTTTATTTTATTTTCTCTTTTTTCTATTTTTTTGTATTTTTTGGTGGCCTCAATGACTCTTTCTATTTAACTCTCATTTTTCCTCTTTGATAAGTAGGTATGGAAATACCTTGATAAGTAGGTATGGTGGCTGTTTTGAGAAAAGATATAAGGAGGTTTATGATGACAGAGCGTATCATGCCAAGGGTTTGGATGCACCGGCGAAGGTGGACGCCAACTCTCGGAGTGAGAAGAGGGCAATGCACGGTACTGAAGAGGCTAGCAAATACTAGGAGGTGGAAGTGTCAACTTTCAATACTTAGATTAGTCTGAAGAACTCATGCACTTATTATCGGTAACTCTCAATCTAATAAGGAGGTTCTCAAAGAGACAAGTACCCCGAGGAGGAGTCTATGGGGGTTTGGTTATCCTTGCGCATCCTCGACTCATGGTACGTGACTGTACTCTAATATCCGATCCCTCCAAAGATTAGTGATCCATCTAGTAGCTAGAGTTCTCAACTAGTTTTTGTAGTTTTTGAAAATAAACACGGATTGCCCAAAATACGACACCTATCACTAATAGGCTAGAGCTCTTGACACAAAAAGTTCAAACATTACTCACATCAATACCTCAAAACTATTGCAAGTTACTACTACAATTAAATAGCAACCTCAATTACCTACTTTCAAGACAAGACACAACTTAGTGCAACGACCAACTCTCTTAACAAGATAAACATAAAAACTAAAGAGAGTTCCAGCAAAAACTAAACAAAAGCCAAGGCTCTTGCTAAAGACAAACTAAAACTAAAACTAAACATGGCAGTAGCTACGAAAAGATAAAGAACACACAACAGTAAAAAGATAGGCATGAAAAATCCTATGATGTGTTCTAGATTGGAGTGGAGCGCGTTTATCTCCCACACAAAGTAAGCTGGGGTCTAACTTGTTATTAACAGCAAGCAAAGCTAAAGAAAACAAAAAAGTAAACCTCAGAGCGAGACGCTCCAAGCATAGCACATAATGCATGAAGTGATAAAAATATAGTGAGATGAAGGACGAACTAATGATTGGTTATGGAGAAGGGGATGCACGGGGGCATCCCCAAGCTTAGACGCTTGAGTCTCCTTGAATATTTAGTGGGGATGCATGGGGGCATCCCAAAGCTTGAGCACTAGACATTCCCGGATCTTCTTTCATCATCTTCCCTCGCACACTTGAAAACTCCCTTCATACATAACTCATCATAAGCTGATTAGAGAGGTTAGTACCCTTAATAAAATAATTTTTCCCCACTGGATATAAAGACATTCATGAAGAGCTACTGTTTCTCAAGATTTGCGAAAAGTTTTTGCAATGAAAAAGAAAGTTTAAGGTTTGCAAAAGTAAGGAAAGGCAAAACGTGGCAGAATCTGTGAAAAACAGAACAACATGTAGTAAAGAATTTTTTCGGGGCATTTCTGCAACTCAAATCAAAAAACTCAGAACATATGAAAGTTTAAAAATTGTATAGATCGTGTTGTGTAAAAAATACTGCTCAAAAAGATGAACTGGTGATTTGTTTCGATTTTTTCCGTCAAGAAGACATAATCTGTTTTCTGGACATCATGTCACAACTTTTGCTTCCCTTATCATAAGAGGCTATAACTTGGCACAAACCTTGAAAATAAAGATACAATGATGTTTCTAAAGTAGTAAAAATCATCAAGACCACTAAAAACATAAGTAAAAACATCCTGGGTTGCCGCCCAACAAGCGCTTTCTTTTACGCCTTTAAGCTAGGCATGAAGATTGTAAAAGATGCTCCCATAAGAATAAGAATTTGAAGCAAAAGAGAGAATCAAGAAGGAAACATGAAACATATTTAAGCCTAACCCACTTGCTATGCATGGGAAACTTGTAAAGAAATAAATTACGAAAGCACAAAGTGGCAAGCATAGGAAGGTGGAAAAAGAGCAACTTCAAAAGTTTCAACATGAAGAGAGGTGTTTTGGTAACATGGAAGTTTCGACAACCAAACTTCCATGTTGTAGAAACTTCCATGTTACCAAAAGTTTCTATACTTGGCATCACGGGCATAAGCATAGAAGGCATCAACTTCATCAAAAAGGGATATTTCAAAAGAATCCATAGGATCATAACACTCATATAAGGTAAGAGTCAAAGAGTTACTCTCATTAGAAATTAGACATGGATGGCTCCATTCTTCCTCCTTTTGTTCGTCACTCTCCTCCTCTTTTTCATCCAAGGAGCTTTCAGGTTCAGCAATTTTTTCTTCCATAGAGTCCTGCAAAACATTAGTGTCTTCCTTTGGGGGAGATATTCTCTCAAGATGATCAGTAATATAATAATTTGCATCGTAATTTTCCAAACAATAGTTAAGTATAGCGAGACTCTTAGATTTGTAAGGGGCATCATCAATATTTTTAAGAATAAAAGTAATTTCATAGGCACCCTTATAAGCAACAAATTCTTCTATTTGCTATGCATCATAAAAATCATAATTTCTCTTAGCATAAGAAGCTAAGGTTTCATCATCAATGTACTCACATTGGAAAGCAAGGTGTTTATGCCTCATAAAGCAACAAGATTCATCTCTGCAGAAAGATATATTATATATTGAGCACAAGTTTCTAGCATATTCATACAACTGATGTATTTGTTTCCATAATTGTATCCCCTTTTGAGACAAGCGGTGTTCCTTGTACCATTCTTGTTGATCCTCAGTGAATCCTCCATGCCAATAAGATCTAGTTTCAAAGAAGTTAGACATTGATTGTCAAGCAAGGAGCTAGACATACTATAAATTTTTTTGGATTTTTGATAAAGGACACTAAGATAAAAACTGAAAGGTAAACTAACAAGACTAAAAAGCAAAGGTAAAAGATAGTGGGCAACTCCCCTATCTTAGCACTTGGAGTCCCCGGCAACGGCGCCAGAAATTTTCTTGATGACAAGAGAGTTGACGAGTGCAACACCTCTCCTCGTTGGTTACCCCAAGTGGAAGGTGAGATGTAGGATAGCGACAAATTTCCCCTATGTAGAGGATAGGGTTTGTCTCCCGTAGGACTCCAGAGATGATAAGTAGGTGTCAACGACGCAATTGACGTGGACCTGCACACAACACAAATAACTTTGCTTCCCAACGAGTACAGAGAGGTTGTCAATCTCTCCGGCCTTGCTGTTCAGAAAGGATCAACGCAATAGATAGTAATGATAGCAACTGGAAAAGTAAATGAGCGTGTACACAGTAATGAGAGTATGGACCGGGGTCCCGTGATGTTCACTAGTGATGTCTCTCTCCCAAAAGACGATAAAACTGCTATGCGAGGTAAACAAATTACAGCTGGGCAATTGAAAGGATTAAAAACGCACCACAATGCTAACTATGCTACAAATAAAGGAAGAGGCTCAAAAGCATGGGCGGTACGCCAAAATAAGTAGTCCGAAATCCAACTGCATCTACTACTAATTATCCACCTTGAGATATCTATCCAGAACATCTCTCTGGTATTAATTTTTGAGCCCCACCCAAAGTGTAAATCCAACGCAACATACAACTTCATTAAAAAGCACTTTGCGTAAAGTAAACAATCCTTGCAACCGCGGTTACAAGCACTATTGTTTTCCCCCCTTGTGGCAACCGCACATCCCCTAGAAACATGTTTCTATCACTCAAGCGTGTCATCGAGGGGCATGAACCCACAATCGAGCATAAAGTTCCCTCTTGGAGTTACTACCTACTACTTAGCCAAAGCAATAAACAGCAACGGAGAACATTCAAGAATTACTTAGGAACAAAAATATAAAAGATAAGAACCAAATATATTACTCTATCACAATCTGAACATACTCTCATAATCCATCAGATCCCAGCAAACTCAGCATAGCAACAATAGAAAATTACATATGTGCCTCGATCATGTAGGGCATCTCACGAGGACTAAACCATGAAGAACAAAGAGGGGAGGAGAACATCACATAGCTACTGATCACCGACCCATGGTCCAAGGGAAAATACTCACGGCACATCCGGGAAGCGTCCATGATGGAGGGGAAGCTCCCGGAGGTCGATCCTCCCTCCGGCAGGGTGCCGGGAAGAAGTCTGGTGGCGCTCCCGATCTTGGAAGCGCGGCGGCGGCGGAACAGAGGCGAGATCGCGAAAATGTGTTCTGTCTTTGGAGGTTTTGCGTCACAGAGATTAAATAGGCGCCCTGGTGGCGCAGCCAATCCATAGGCCGCACCACCAGGCCGCCTGGGCACTAGGTGGGGCCCCTCTGGCCCTCCTTCGGGGTTCCGAAAGCTTCCGTTGCGCTGATTTTTTTTTCTGATTTTCCCGAAATTTTGGAGCACTTTTAATATGGGGGAAAACTGAAATAGAAAATAGCAGAAAACAGGAACCGACACTGTGGTGCACTGAGTTAATAAGTTAGTCCAAATATGATCAAAATTGTATGAAAGTGTGTCTAGATCATAGCAATATCACACAAAACATGCATGGAGCAAGCATAAATTATAGATACGTTTGGGACGTATCATCCACGACCATGGACGCTTTCCGGATGTGCCGTGAGTAGTCCCCCTTGGACCATGAGGTCCATGACCAATAGCTATGTGATGTCTTCTCTCCAATCTTGTTCTTTAATGTTTAGTCCTTGTGATCTGCTCTACATGATCAAGGCACCTTTGTAATTTTCCTGTTGTTGTTGTTGTTGTGATGTGTTTGCTAGGATCCGATGGATTATGAGATTTTGCTTAGATCGTGATGATTTATATATTTGGTTTACCTTTTATATGTTTTTTGAGTAATTCTTGCATGTTCTCCGTTACTTTTTATTGCTTTGGCCAAGTAGTAGATAGTAACTCCAAGAGGGAGTGTTATGCATGTTGTGGGTTCATGCCCCCCGATGTCTAGCTAAGTGACAGAAACATGAGACTAGGGGATGTGTTGTTGCCACCAGGGAGAAAAAATAGTGCTTGTAACCGCGGTTGCAAGGATTGTTTACCTTTCGCATATATTTTTAATGCAATTGTCTGTTGCTTTGAGTTTACACTTTGGGTGGGGCTCGCAACTTAATACGAGCGAGATGTTCTGGATAGATATCTCAAGGTGGAAGATTAGTAGTAGATGCAGATGGATTTCGGTCTACTTGTCTTGGCATAATGCCCATACTTTTGAGGCTCTTAATTTCAAGTAACATAATTAGCATTGCGGTGCGTTTATAATTCTGTCAATTTCCCAACTGTAATTTGTTCACCCAGCTTAGTTGTTTATCGTCTTTTGGGAGAGAGACATCACTAGTGAACATCATGGGACCACGGTCCATATTTCCACCACTATTTACACCTTCACTTTACTTTCATCTTTTACTTTCAGTTGCTATCATTATTACCACTATCATTATCCCCTTGTGTTTAATCCTTTGTAAAAAACAAGGTCGGAGAGATTGACAACCTCTCTATGCTCATTGGAAGCAAATCTATTTGTTTTGTGTACAGGTCTAGCTAAATGAAGTGATTTTCAACAGCGCATCACTTGCCGAGCCACCTACTTGTCGACCTTGTAGTCCCACTGGATTGACTCTAAACCTTGGTATCTTTGCCAAGGGAAATTTAGTGATGTGCTACATCTCAACCTTCCGCTTGGGGTAACCAAAGAGGGGCGAGAAGCCATCAAGATAATTTATGGCGCCGTTGTAGAGGACTCCACTCTTCAAAATAGGGGAGTTGCACACTATCTTTTATATTTTATTTTTAGTCTTTCTAGTTTACCTTATCGTTTTTTATTTTAGTGTCCTTTATAAAAAACCACAAAAAATGTTTATCTTGTTCTTGCTTGCTGCTACTATTATGGGTTCTACTGAAAACACTAAGTGGGGAGAGTACACTAGCTCTTATATTACTCCAATTACCACTGAAGGGATCTATAAAAGTAATAGACCTTCTGATTATGTTAGTTATGACAGAGAATTATGCCCATGGTATGGTCTTCCAGGAAAGAAATATGAGCCCTTGTTTGAAGTTTCTCCCACACATTCCCAAACTTGGAAAGACGTCCAAACTCTTGTAATAGAAAGAAAATCAAACATAGAGGATGATACTAAAATTTTGCTTAATAGTGATGAAATTGATTTTGATAATTGTAGTCTCTCAGAAGTTATCATATTTTTACAAAGAATGGCTAAAGGCCCCCACACTAGCATGCTTAACATTGCCTTTACCGAGCATATTACCAATGCTCTTATCAAAGCTAGGGAGGAGAAGCTCAATCTTGAGACTTCCATCCCTAGGAAGCTAGAAGATGGTTGGGATCCCATAGTCAAAATTAAATTAAATAACTTCTCTTGCTATGCTTTATGTGATGTTGGAGCTAGTGCCTCCGTTATGCCCAAAAGAATGTATGATATGCTTAATTTGAAAAATGTTGATACATGTTCTTTTGGAATTCGTCTCGTTGATTCTTCCGTAAAGAAACCTTTAGGAAGGATTGATGATGTGCTTATTATTGTCAATGATAATTATGTTCCCTTTGACTTTCTTGTTATGGACATTGAATGTGATCCTTCATGTTCAATTATTTTGGGACGTACTTTTCTTCGCACCATTGGTGCTACCATTGACATGAAAGAGGGGACCGTTAGATTTCAGTTCCCCCTCAATAAAATCAAGTTACCTTATGAGTCCGTTACATGGCCAAACTATTCCTCTGATATTGATAAAACTTGATTTTCTTGTATCATGCCTAGCTAAAAGGCATAAAAGAAAAAGCTTGTTGGGAGGCAACCCAAGATGTTTTTAATTCCAGTTTTAGTGTTCTTGATGTTTTTACTACTGTATGAACATCATTGTATCTTTATTTTTAAGCTTTGTGCCAAGTTTTAGCATCCGATTGCAAGAAAGTTCAAAAGTTGAGACGTGCTATCCAGAAATAGATTATGTACCCTTGACGGAAAAATTCGTCTAAAATCTCTAGATCATCTCTTTGGTCTGAATTTTGTTTACAGCATGCTCCATAAAATTGGCTTTCGTGCATCTATTCTGAGTTTTTTATTTGAGTTACAGAAGTACCCCAAAAAAATTATTTACTACCTGCTGGTCTGTTTTTCACAGATTCTGCCATGTTTTGCGTTTTCTTCATTTTGCAAACCTTAAGATTGCTTTTTCTTTGCAAAAACTTTTTGGCAATCTTAAGAAACAGTAGATCTTCAAGATTATCTTTACTTCCAGTAGAGAAAAAATTATTTTATCATGGGTACTAACCACTCTAATCAGCTTATGATGAGTTTCGTATGAAGGAAGTTTTCAACTATGCGAAGGGAGATGATGAAAGAAGATTCGGGAGTGTCAAGCGCTCAAGCTTGGGGATGACCCCATGCACCCCAACAAATATCCAAGGAGACTCAAGCATCTAAGCTTGGGGATGCCCCCGTGCATCCCCTTCTCCATCAACAATCATCAGTTCGTCCTTCTCCATGCAATATTTTATCGCTTCATATGTTATGTGCTAGACTTGGAGCGTATCGCTCTTTAATTTTTAGTTTGCTTTAGTTTTTCTTGTTGTTCATAACAATTTGGATCCTATCCTTCATTGTTTGGGACAGAAACAGGCTCCACTCCACCATAGAACACCACATAGGCTTGCATGCTTATCTTTCTTTTTGTGTGTGTTCTATTTTTGTTTCATAGCTGATGTCATGCTTAGCTCTTAGTTTTCATGCTTATCTTTTTAAGAGCTTTTGTTTAGGTTGTTCTAGGAACTCTCTTGAGTCTTCATGTTTATCTTGTTTAAAGAGTTGGCTTGTTGCACTGAGGTTTGTGTCTTGCATGAGTAGGTAATTAAGGTTTCTATTACAAGTGTAGTAGTAACATGCAATAGTTTTGAGGTATTTATTAGAGTAATTTTTGGACATCAAGGTGCCATGAGCTTGAGCCTATTAGTGATAGGTGTCGAATTTTGGGAAATCCGTGCTTATTTTCAAAAACTACAAAAAATAGTTGAGACCTCTAGCTACTAGATGGATCGCTAACCTCTGGAGGGGTTGGAATATATAGAGTACCCTCACGTACCATGGGTCGAGGATGCGCAATGATAACCAAACCCCCATACACTCCTCCTCGGGGTACTTGTCTCTTTGTGAACCTCCCGATTAGATAGAGAGTTACCGATAATAAGTGCATGAGTTCTTCGGACTAATGCGGGTATTCGATTGTTGGCACTTCCACCTTCCCATATTTTGCTAACCTGTTCGGTACCGTGCATTGCCTTTTATCACCTTGAGAGTTGTCGCATACTTCGCCGGTGCATCCAAACCTTGGCGTGATACGCTCTGTCATCGTAAACCTCCTTATATCTTCCTCAAAACAGCCACCATACCTACCTATCAAGGCATTTCTATAGACTTTCTGAGATACATTGTCATGCAACATCCACCATCTCATGACCTGATCTTCATGTCATACATGTTTTTTCTTGATCGAGGAGCCGCATGCTAGTTGCGCCTTGCCCTTATTATTGTTACATGACGCGCTAGTATCATTGCATATCGTGCTACACTGGCAGAGGCATACATTTGCATACATCATGATAGTTTTCATTCTTCTTTATGTTGAGTACTTCTTGTAAAGTGTGAAGATCTTATATACTCTTGTAAAATATAGATTGTCGCCCTTAAGTGAGGAAAAGATCCCAAAGAGAACAAATGAGTGATAAATAGAAAGAGCCAAACAGGCCACAAAAATATAATAAATATAAACAGGAGAAAAAAGAAATAAAAAGAGAGAAGGGGGCAACACTACTATTACTTTTGAAAGATCCACACTCGTACTCGATTGCTATATTTGTACTCCATAGAGATTAACATTCATGTATAACTATGTGGGTACCCTTACACTATAGAACTTGGCTTGCATATTCCAAGGATGAGCCTCCTCAAATGTGCTCTAGGTCTTCATGAGCAAGCAAGTTGGATGCACCCACACTAGTTCCGTTAGAGAGCTCACCTTAGCTCACATGTGCATCTGTTGCATGGCAATCCCTACTCCTCACATCATATCTATCATTTGGACTTCTCTTGCCTATGATTGTCCTCATTGATGTGAGCCTTTCACACCTTTTTGTCTTCCTTCCCCATCATTTGTCTCTTTTCCATCCTAAGTGCTAACGTATCTTGCTCGCGCTCATCCATTGCATGAGTGCTCAAAGTTGAAAGGGAGAGGATCAGTTTGACTTGTACCTGACTAGTGCTCTAGGGATGAGTCGAAATAAGATCCCCGACGGAGAACAAGTGTGAAACTTTAGTAGATTGAGTTCTCAATTCAACTAAATATATTTTTATTCTCTAATCCCATCTCCCATTGCTTGGACGCAAACACCATTTGGAGACATTAGAGTCACGGACAGCGAGAGCTCTTGCACCTTTATGTTTATACTTTGTTACAATTAATACTAAGACTCTTGCTTGTTATTATCTTGACTTGAATTGCATATCTTAATTGCTTTACTTTGAAGTTCTTATATGTGTGTGTTAGCATGTCACGATAGAAATTATTTGTGTTATCGTTTACCTCCTCGAGGATGAGAAGGAATTAAGCTTGGGGATGTTTATACGTCCAAACGTATCTACAATTTCTGCTTGTTCCATGCACTTTTATGTGACATTGCTACATGTTTTGCGACACTTTTATATCATTTTACACATATTTGGACTAGCCTACTGACTCTTTGCAACCAGTGCTAGTTCCTGTCTGCTAATGTCTTTAGTTGCAGTGATTTTTCACCAATTTAAAATGCCAGAAAAATTCCAGAAAAATCTGAATAAAAATCAGCGTCAAGGAAGCTTCCGGAACCACCGAAGAAGTGTCGGAGAGGGCCACCCCCCTCCTAGGCGGCCAGATGGCGCGGCCCCACCCCTGGCCGCGCCACCAGGGCGCCTGGGAGGTGGGCCCCACCTCTAGTGCCCCCCTTCGGCCTATTTCTACCCCTCAGCTCAGAAACCCTTGAGGAGAATCCCGCATCGCAAAATACCTCTCTGTTCCGCCTCAGTGCTTCCAAGATTGGGAGCGCCAGAGGACCTCTTCCCGGCACCCTGCCGGAGGGAGGATTGACCTCTGGGAGCTTCTCCACCACCATGGACGCCTCCCGGATGTGTCGTGAGTAGTTTCCCTTGGACCATGGGTCCATGACCAGTAGCTATGTGATGTCTTCTCTCCACCCTTGTTCTTCAATGTTTAGACCTTGTGAGCTGCCCTACATGATTAAGGAACCTATGTAATTTTCATGTTGTTGCTATGCTGTGTTTGCTCGGATCCGATGGATTATGAGATTATGTTCAGATCGTGATGAGTTATATATTTGGTTTACCTTTTATATTTTGTTCTTGAGTAATTCTTGCATGTTCTCTGTTGCTTTTTATTGATTTGGCCAAGTAGTATATAGTGACTCCAAGAGGGAGCGTTATGCATGTTTGTGGGTTCATGCCCCCGATGTCTAGCTTGAGTGATAGAAACATGAGACTAGGGGATGTGTTGTTGCCACCAGGGAGAAAATAACGGTGCTTTTAACCGTGGTTGCAAGGATTATTTACCTTATGCATAGATTGTTAATGCAATTGCCAGTTGCTTTGAGTTTACATAATAAAATTAAATAGATAATGATTGTTTGCTTGATGTGTTTGATTTTCCCTGGGATTTAAAACTTCTGGAGTTTATTGAATATTAAAAAGAGAGGGAATAAAAGGACTTTCCCTAATATTCATAATTGGTGTTTTTGGAATTTATTATTTTAAAACAAAACCAACAAAACAAAATGAGAGAAGGTAATATGACTCCTTCAACATATTAAAAGTTTGGAAAATGTTCTAAATCATTATTGGAATTCTTTGAATATTCAAAATATTTTTCAACTAAAGGAAATTCATTTGAGAGGATATAAAATGACTTATACCCTTTTTAATAAAGTTGGAAAATATTTAGAATATTACTTTAAAGTTTTTAAAATTTATTATGAGTATTATAAATAACTCTAAAATTATTTTAGGGATGCTATAATGCTAAGAGAGTTTTTATTTCATTAAAATGATTTACTGAATATTTTAAAAGAGTTGAAAAAGTATTCCAATGGGATACTTTTATTTTAGCAAATTATTTATTGGTGTGAAAATTTTAAAAAAATTATTTTATTATTTAGAAATGGTTTGTCAATGCTTTTGACCAAATAAAAATATTTTTAATAATTTATTGGATCTTATTTGATTTATGAAAAGTATTTTATATTTAAATAAAGTATTTAGAAAATATTTTTATTTTTATTTTAGTTTTTGGAAAATGTATTCATTGCATAATTTTCTTTATATTATTTGATGAATTTAGAATTTTACTTCGTATTTTTCGGAGTTACGGTTGATTTTATTTATTGTTTAAAGTTACAATTTTAAATAAAAAGGAAAAATCCGTAGCCCGGCCCAGTAACCTTTTTCCGCTCGCGAGCGCAACTAGAGCCCATTATGTTTTTTTTTCTATTCTTCTCTGTTTATAAATTGTTCCAGATTTTCTTTTTTCGTTTTCTTTTTTTTTTTGAATTTTGGAAACCCTAGCCGCTGGGACCCGCGGGCCCCGCCGCCGCCGGTGGCCGCCGCCTCCAGGCCGGTCGCCGGAGAGCCGCCGCGCCCCGCGCGCACCGTGCCCGCGCGCGACGCCGGCCACCCTGCCGCCTCCTCGCCCGCACACCTCGCCGGCGCCCGAGCTCCGCCTCGCCGGAGCCACGACCCGAGCCGCCGGAGCCCGAGCACGCCGCCGCGCGCCTCCACGCGGCGCCGCCGCGGCCGAGCCGCCTCCCCTCGCCGTCGTGCCACCCCGGCCACCTCCCCCACGCGGCACCTCGTCGGAGCAAGTGCCCCTGTGCCGCACCTCGCCGGAAACTGAGTTCGCCGGAAAACGAGTTCGCCGGAGTTGACCGGCCAGATCTGGTCAAAGCACTCCACGGACCCGATCGCTTTTTACGAAAAAGTTTATTCGCGAACAAGTCCCTGTTGGCAGAAAACCCCCCGGCACCGTACCCGCAATATCTTCTACACCGTAAGTCGGATCGAGGTGAAACTTTTTCCTACGCACCTATTGTTCTGTACTTTAGCATGGTATAAATTTTGCACACTTTGCACACTTTTGAATTTGAAGTTATTTCAAATTCAAATTCAAATTCCGGTGACCGTATCTTTTATACCGTTGATCCAAATCGAGTGATTCTTTTTGCGTTGGATCACTCGTTCGATGTACTTTCTGCTCATATCATGTGTACAAAAAAGTTCACAAGTTTCTTGATCTGTTTAAATTCAAATTCAATTCGATTTTGCACTTGCTATGACCTGTGTTGTAGTATTCCGTTTCACGTGATTCTTTTTGCATATCGGATCACTTGAGACATGTTATCGATAATATTCACACACTTTTCATGTGGGCATGTTATTCACCTTGAATTCATAAATGTCCATGGGCACAACTCGTTACCGATAATCTTTTATCTGTTGACTCTCTCGAGTTCACTTCCACCGATCACCTTCGAGCACATCGAGACCTTTGCACTTCAAATCCCTTTTGTTTTGTTTCAAAAACCTTTGTGATTGTTTTGTTGATCTTTTGTTTGACTTGTGATGTGATTGCTTATTCGAGTTCCTTCGTTGCGATAGATTTTCTCGGAGTGTGACGAGTAGAGTTGACTGGATCGCGAGAGCGAAGAACTTCATCGAATGTATAAGGCAAGTGATGCTTTGACCATACTCATACCTATACTTTCTATATGCATTATGTTAAGAAATATCACCCTATTGCATGATAGGTAGTTTATTTTACTGTTGCTACAAAACTAGTTAGGATAGCCACATGTCTTGACTTGTCTACCTTAGATCAACCTAGCCGTGTTGTTGCTTTATTGCTATGCTTTGTAGACGTGGTTTGGGTTGTGTAAATTCATGGAGTGCATGTGAGCTATTTAATAACTTGTGTAGCAACTTCATCATAAATATAAATCACCTCTGGACGGGCAGGGAGTGCTTCCTGGGGGCTCGTGCCTTATCTAAGGGCGAGACCAGGTTGTATCCCTAATGGTTGGTTTGGTGGTTGACAGTACGTCATGGTGCTACCCTCTGAACGTAAGTGGGCGCCGTCTAGGCTCAAAAAGATCAGACATACTTGGTGACTAGGAGCTTACATGTACAGCCGCTGGCCATATGGGCTCTGGCTTAGTTGAGTATGATGTAGGAAGCCTCTCCCGTGGAAAGCTAGTAGATGTAGATGTGATAGGTGGTACCGGCTTGCCCCCGTGGAAAGTGTACTAACCTATGCAGGGAAAGTGTACTAACCTATGCAGAGTAAAAACTAATCATGATTAGCCGTGTCCCCGGTTATGGACATCCTTGAACTACTAGAAATTACTGTTACTGGAGGATCTTGACATATGAATCACCATAATAATTTGAGTGGGCAAGATTAAATAAAGGGTGTGGTGTTGGAACTGGTGTGCCCAGTTCGTTCTTAAGTAGTAAGTTCAACTTAAAATTTTGACTAGTTTAGTTCAGGAGAAAATTGGCTTTCTGCGAAACAAAACCATAAGCCTTTCGTTTGACTTACCTTGCATGTAGTTGTAGGTCCTTTATATAACCTTTTCCGTGTCACTTGCCGTACAAATCAGATGTACTGACCCGTTGTCGGGCTGTAACCTTCGGTGTTGCAGGATTATATACGACGAGTAAGTGTTACGTTGTAGGGTTGCGATGCTATACTCAACTGTCCCGGTGGAGTTGATGGACGCCACGAAGCTCTTTATTGTTTTTCTGCTGTATCATATTTGTAAGCTAGCCTTGAGCTATGCAGGTATGTTTATTTGTAATACTGGATCATCGATGTAATATATATGACATGTGGTTATTCTTGATATTACATCATGTACTGTGTGTACTAGCTATTGATCCAGGGACTAGCACAGAATGCACAGAGACTCCGGTTTGTGAGGGACCGGGTCGTTACATTACACTTTGGGTGGGGCTCGCAACTTAATACGAGCGAGATGTTCTGGATAGATATCTTAAGGTGGATCATTAGTAGTAGATGCAGATGGATTTCGGTCTACTTGTCTTGGCGTACTGCCCATACTTTTGAGCCTCTTACTTTCAAGTAGCATAATTAGCATTGCGGTGCGTTTATAATTCTATCAATTGCCCAGTTGTAATTTGTTCAAACAACTTAGCTTTTTTATCGTCTTTTGGGAGAGAGACATCACTAGTGAACATCATGGGACCCCAGTCCATATTTCCACTACTGTTTACACCTTCACTTTACTTTCATCTTTTACTTTTACTTGCTATCATTATTACCACTATCATTATCCCCTTGCGTTTAATCCTTTGTAAACAACAAGGCCGGAGAGATTGAAAACCTCTCTGTACTCGTTGGGAGAAAAGCTATCTGTTGTGTGTGCAGGTCTAGGTAAAGTAAGTGATTTTCAACAGTGCATCACTTGCCGAGCCACCTACACGTCGACCTTGGAGTCCTACTGGATTGACTCTAAAACTTGGTATCTTTTCCAAGGAAAATTTACCGTTGTGCTACATCTCAACCTTTCACTTGGGGTAACCAACAAGGGGCGAGAAGCCATCAATCCTACCACAGGACGTCACAGAAGCATGTTGCATCACTTGACGCTCCAAAGCCTTTACCATAATCAACACGGAGCTCTACAAGCGCAACATCTCCTAGGTGCTCCAAAGATGCATCAAAAAAGAAGATGGCAAGGCACTACTACTCGAGATTCATGAAGGAATATGTGGCCACCACGCGAACAGCCGCACCCTGGTAGCCAAAGATTTTCGGGCAGGTTTCTATTGGGCAACCGCCATGAGAAAGGCAGAAGACATCGTATGACGCTGCATCGCCTGCCAGAAGTACACCAGCAGACCTCACGCACCAGCATCGGAACTCAGGACAATACCATTGGCCTGACCCTTCGCAACCTGGGGGCTCGACATAGTAGGACCCCTAAAGAAATCCTCAAAGGGTGGTCACACCCACCTACTAGTGGCAGTCGACAAGTTCACAAAGTGGATCGAAGCAGTACCTATCACCAGCTGGACAACTCTCACAGTCGTAAACTTCATCAATTCAATCATCTTCCGCTTCAGCGTACCACACAATATCATCACCAACAACGGTAAAAACTTCACAGCAGAAGAATTCCAAAACTTTTTCCATGAACTGGGCATCAATATCAAGTACACATTAGTCGCACATCCGCAGTCCAATGGTCAAGTTGAGAAGGCAAACGGACTAGTATGCGGCGGCATCAAGAAGCGCCTCCTCGCACCTCTCGAGCAAGACGCGAGCAACTGGGTTGAAGAGCTACCAGCCGTCCTCTGGAGCCTGCAGACTACAGCCAACACCTCAACTCAATAAACTCCATTCTTTATGGTGTATGGAGCAGAAGCAGTACCCCCGCATTACCTCAGATTTTGCATGCCGCACATCATAGGCTACGAGGAAGAAGACGCAGAGGAGGCACTTGCAGACGACAAAGACGTGGAAGATGAAGCATAAGACATTTCCCTCTCACGACCAGAAGGATACCAAGAGAATTTGCGCACATACCAAAGCAGTCGTCTCCGCACCAGAGTTTTCAACGTAGGAAAAGTGCACAAGCAAGAAAAAGTGCACAAGCTAGCCCGGAGTGGGAAGGGTCATACATAATCCTTGGAGTGTGGAAAACTTACGCCTCTTTTATCCATAGATCGTCCACAACAACTCTCCATTTTTTAAGCAATCAGATCATTGCTCGAGGCTTCCTAAGCCACTCATGTAAGAACTGAAGCAATAAAGATGTGCATCGACGCAGCACACAAGTGATGGCACTCGGGGGGCTAGAGAGCGCTTCACTCTCTCCCCCGAGGCGTTTTTCTCTTACGCGACTGCTTACATACCTACACTCGGGGGCTAGAGCGCGGCTTTACCCTCTCCCCTAAGGCGTTTTTCACTTACGTGACTGCTTACATACGTACACTCAGGGGCTTACATACCTACACTCGGGGGGCAAGAGCGCGGCTTCAACCTCTCCCCCGAGGCGTTTTTTGCTTACGCGGCTACTTAAATACCTACACTCGGGAGCTAGAGCGTGGTTTCACCCTCTCCCACGAGGCATTTTTCGCCTACGCGACTACATACAAATCTTTACACTCGGGGGCTAGAGCATGGTTTCACCCTCTCCCCCGAGGCGTTTCTCGCTTACACGACCCTCTGCATACTCACACTCCGGGACTTGAACACGGCTTACACCCTCCCCCTTGCGGCGTCTCTTTCGCACACGCGGCATTAACACATCAACACTCGGAACCAAAGCACGCTCCAAGCTCCGTTCTTGCCAAAAATATTCATCCAACATCATAGAACTCGCAAGAGGCCAAAAACAATCAAAGGATAGCCTCACCGGAGCATTAAGACAAGCAGAAATAGAGCCTCCGCCCAATCACAAATGATTGCACGAAGCCTCGGGGGCTAATCCCGTCGGGAGCGTTGTCGCGCACCCGATAGAAAAGATACTGGGAAAAGCAGCACTCGACAAGTGATACGTCCCAAACGTATCTATAATTTCTACTTGCTCCATGCATGTTTTGTGTGATATTGCTATGCTTTTGATACACTTTCATATCTTTTTATAACATATTTTGGAACTAACCTATTAATGGTTGCAAGAGTGCACAAGTTCTTGTTTTTGTACTTTATGTGTAAAAATTACTTGGATAAAGGAAAAATCATAAAAAGGAGCCTTGTAGGAGTTGGACTCTAACTCTCCCGAAATCTGTATCCACTAGATAGGTTTTAAAGATCGCGTCGGAAACGCTAGAAGACGGCATCAAACGGAAAAACCTAAAACTACAAAGTTGTAGGGAATTATTTTCGGTTGATCTAGACATAAAATTCGGCCCAATCAGAGTTCTTATGCTCCCTGGAGCCCCGAAATACCGAAGACGTAATCTGGATGCCGGGAATCCGAGAGTCTATATAAAGAGAGAAAACCTAGGTCAAAGGGAACCACGAAATTTCCTCCCCCTTGGCAGCCGTCTTGAGGGGGATATCAATGTCCACAGCAGCACCATCTTCAAGGAAGAAGAAGGGGGCCAAGGGTCGCTACATGGCCGTGGGCGTCGCCGCCGCCGTCTCCTTCATCTCCTCCGGGCTGCACCTCTCCATCAACAACTCCCTCTCTCACCATGTCCATGTGTGAGTAGTTCCCCTCGGGGCTAAGGTTTCTACAGTAGTTATGTGGTCAATTCTCTCTCCCATGATGTGATATTCGTTGTGATCATAGGCTATGTTAATCTAGGATGATCCCATGATATTTCCCCTACCTCTATGTATTAGATTGATGTACTCACTTGATCTTATCTAGTATAATCCCCGAGACCATGGTGACAGCGGTCTATTGGACATGGGTTAGAAGAATATTTTCATGAGTGATTTCCTCTTTTGTGTGTGGATTGAATATTGCGAGTCTCTTGGTGCTTGTCTTTGACTATCCTTTAGATATGTTGTGGTGATTGTGGTACTCTCTTTGGATGGCCGCGGTGACATTGGAAAATCCATAGATGAGAGCTAAGAACTCTGAGGTGTGCTTTTGTAGCCGTACACAATTCTCGTCCTCTCTTGACCACAAAGGAATGACCTCCGAGTACGTCTCCATTGCATGTTTTGTGGGAAATATCATGTGATTAGACTATGTTAATGTTGTTGGGAGTTGCCACTAGTGATAGTATGAAGCCTAGGACTTATTTCCACCATTGCAATACTGTTTGTGCTCACTTTTGTCGCTTGCTACCTTGCTGTTTTTATTTATTCAGATTTATATTACCTTGATTTGCCACCCCTATCACCCATATTTTACCATCTCTTTGACGAACTAGTGCACCTATACAATTTACCATTGTATTAGGTGTGTTGGGGACACAAGAGACTTCTTGTATCTTAATTGCAGGGTTGCTTGAGAGAGACCATCTTAAACCTCTACTTCCCTGAGTTCGATAAACCTTAGGTCATCCACTTGAGGGAAATTGCTACTGTCCTACAAACCTCTGCGCTTGGAGGCCCAACATAGTCTACAAGAATAGAAGTGTGTGTAGACATGAACAAGCCGAAGACTACGACATCCGTGCCACAGTTAAGAAAGGTCTAGAGGTAAACATTACAAGGACTCGCAAGCAGCTACGTCATCTTCACAATATATCTTACAGTTTGAATCCAACAATAAGGGAAAAAGAGCACGACTTGATAAATTCTAAGGCTCCGCCCAATCGCTAGCAATTGGCCGAAGCCTCGGGGGCTACTCCCATCGGGAGCGCTATCGCGCACCCGACATAGTTACAGGCTTTCATGCATGAAGAGTGGGAAAATACAAAGTAAGAACAAATAAAAGAAGGACTTTCCAATATATTGACCATGCAAAGGATTACAAGGAGACCTTTTTTCATCAAAAGGATTACAAGGCCAAGCATCACAAGGAATTATGACTTCTACATGTGTGCCCATGCTAAGATAATTGGCACTCTACACCACGCCGGGAATAATCACAGACAAAGGGAACATTTCTACCCTAAGTCTACATGGTGAAGCTCGACTTATGGCGAGCTTGTTGGCCTTGTCCTATTGGAGAGCTCGTTTGATCGGAGGCTTCACATCAGTGTCCTGCTCAAAACTGGAGTGGCTAGCACCACTTCCAGTCGATGAGTTGGAAGAGCAAGATATGGCAGGAGAGCCACTAGCACAAGAAGAAATGGAGGCACCACCCGTGCCCCCAGAGTCGTCGCCGCTTGAGCTCTCCCAGCAAGGCTTCAGACGATTCCCGTCGGCATCAAAAGCCCTGATGGTGAGAGCTTCTTCTCCATCAAATCGACAGCAAGGGATGTCACCCTCGTGCAAATTAAGTTGGCGGGCGAACACCTTCCGGCCGGACTCCAAGAAAACCAATGACGAACTCTCAACCTAGAGCCTTACCCACAATGGGCACTGGGAACAGCCTTGAAGCCATACCCAAAGATCATCCAGGCCAAGTTCAGAAATGATAGAAGCAAAGGAAAACGAAAGAGGAATCCGACCAGCAATGCGCCTGGCAACGCGAAGAATGAAATCATAGCCGCAGATGCCCTCGTCCACATCACCAGCAACAGCACTCCCCGAATAATTACCACGCCCCCGCCGGCAGCGTGTCACTCGGGGAGCGTGGGCTCCGTGGCCTCGACGGCCATGGACGGCGACGCCACGGATAAGCTTAACTCCAGCAGCACCACGAGCACGGCGCTTAGGATACATGGAAGGAAGCAGAGAACAGAGGGAGAGGAAGGAAGATGGACTGCCAAAACACCAAAGCGAACAACCCATATTTATACACCCGCTCAAGGGTAAACGGGTCCACTCAGGTCCAAGAAATATGAAACGGCGTAACATGCAAAATTAAAAGGACGGGGCATGCAATCCTAAAGATTCCAAGACAAGGCGTCTCTTCGCATCAACCAATATTCAAAACAGCAGTCAATTGTGCATTTCCTCGCGACTTTGGAAATCCAACAGACGACAGAAGCATAGAGCTAATGGGGCGCCAACCAAATCGTCATCATAACTGCTGATACGTCCCAAACGTATCGATAATTTATGCTCGCTCCATGCATGTTTTGTGTGATATTGCTATGATCTAGATACACTTTCATACACTTTAGATCATATTTGGACTAACCTATTAACTCAGTGCACCCCAGTGCCAGTTTCTGTTTTCTGCTGTTTTTCTATTTCAGTTTTCCCCCATATAAAAAGTGCTCCAAAAATAAGGGAAAATCAGATAAAAAATAAACGTACCGGAAGCTTCCAGTGCCCCGAAGGAGGGCCAGGGGGGCACCACCAGGTGCCCAGGCAGCCACATGGCGCGGACAGGGGCCTAGCCGCGCCAGGGGGTGCCTGGACCCCTGGTTGCCCCCTTTCGCCTATTTATTCTCCTCCATGGGAAACTTACGAAGAAAGAACCCTATTTCGCAAACTCGCCTCTGCTCCACCGCCGCCGCGCTTCCAAGATCGGGAGCAGCATCAGGACCCTTCCTGGCACCCTGTCGGAGGGAGGATCAACCTCCGGGAGCTTCTCCTCCACCATGGACGCTTCCCGGATGTGCCGTGAGTAGTTTCCTTTTGACCATGGGGCCGTGATCAGTAGCTATGTGATGTTCTCCTCCCATCTTTGTTCTTCATGGTTTAGACCTCGTGAGCTGCCCTACATGATCGAGGCACATATGTAATATTTCTGCTTTTGCTATGCTGAGTTTTATGGGATCTAATGGATTATGAGATTATGTTCAGATTGTGATTGAGTAATATAATTGGTTCTTATCTTTTGTATTTTTGTTCCGAAGTAATTCTTGCATGTTCTCCGTTGATTTTTATTGCTTTGGCCAAGTGGTAGGTAGTAACTCCAAGAGGGAACGTTGTGCTCGATTGTGGGTACATGCCCCCTGATGACACGCTTGAGTGACAGAAACATGAGTCTAGGGGATGTGTTGTGGCCACAAGGGGGAAAACAATGGTTCTTGTAACCGCGGTTGCAAGGATTGTTTACTTTACGCAAAGTTCTTTATAATGCAGTTGTCTGTTGCTTTGGGTATACAATTTGGGTGGGGCTCACCACTTAATACCAGCGAGATGTTCTGGATAGATATCTCAAGGTGGATGATTAGTAGTAGATGCAGATGGATTTCGGTCTACTTATTTTGGCATACTACCCATGCTTTTGAGCCTCTTCCTTTATTTTGTAGCATAGTTAGCATTGCGGTGCGTTTACAATCCTGTCAATTGCCCGTCTGTAATTTGTTTACCTCGCATATCAGTTTTATCGTCTTTTGGGAGAGAGACATCACTAGTGAATAATGCGGGACCCCGGTCCATATTCTCATCATTATTTACAAGCTTATTTCCTTTTCAGTCTTTACTTTCAGTTGCTATCATTATCATTATCCCTTGTGTTTGATCCTTTGTAAACAACAAGACCGGAGAGATTGACAGCGTCTCTGAACTTGGTTGGGAGCAAAGTTAATTCTGTTGTGTGCAGGTCCGCGTCAGGTGCGCCGCTGACACCTACTTGTCATTGCTGGAGTCTTACGGGAGACAGACCCTATCCTCTACATAGGGGAAATTTGCTGCTATCCTACATCTCACCTTGCACTTGCAGTAACCAACGAAGGGCGAGAAGCCATTACCACTTCCTCGCCATCAAGAAAATTTCTGGCGTCGTTGCCGGGGACTCCGAGTGCTAAGATAGGAGAGTTTCCCACTAACTTTTACCTTTACTTTTTAGTCTTGTTAGTTTACCTTTTAGTTTTTACCTTTGTTTCTTTTATCAAAAAATAAAAATAAATAGTATGTCTAGTTCCTTACTTGCCAATCAATGTCTGACTTCTTTGAAACCAGATCTTATTGGCATGGATAATTCATTGAGGATCAGCAAAATTGCTACAAGGAACACCGCTTGTCTCAAAAGGGGATACACTTATGGAGACAAATAAATCGGTTGTATGAGTATGCTAGAAACTTGTGCTCAATATATAATATATCTTTCTGCAAGGATGAATCTTGTTGCTTTATGAGGCATAAACACCTTGCTTTCCAATGTGAGTACAATGATGATGAAACCTTAGATTCTTATGCTAAGAGAAACTATGATTTTTATGATGCAGAGGAAATAGAAGAATTTGTTGCTTATAAGGGTGCCTATGAAATTACTTCTCTTCTTAAAAATATTGATGATGCCCCTTAAAAATCTGAGAGTCTTGCTATACTTAACTATTGTTTGGAAAATTGCGATGCAAATTGTTATATTACTGATCATCTTGAGTGAATCTCTCCTCCAAAGGAAGAGACTAATGTTTTGCAGGACTCTATGGAAGAAGAAATTATTGAACCTGAAAGCTCCTTGGATGAAAAAGAGGAGGAGAGTAACGAACAAGAGGAGGAAGAATGGAGCCATCCATGTCTACCTTCTAATGATAGTAACTCTTTGACTCTTACCTCATATGAGGGTTATGATCCTATGGATTCTTTTGAAATATCCCTTTTGATGAAGTTGATGCCTTCTATGCTTATGGCCTTGACGCCACTATGGATGATGCTTACGGAGATGAACTTTCTATAGTTCCTCATGTTAAGAATGATTTTTTTTCTATTTCACCCACACTTTATTGTCCTATTATCCTTTTGAAATCTCCAAGTCGTATTCCGTAGAACTGTGCTCTTATTAAGGCTCAATGTGATGGGATGCATTTATCTTATGTTCCTAAAGACCGTGTTGAAAACTATACACGTGTGCTTGTAGGCCATGAACAATGTGATTTATGTGATAGTTATATTCTTGATTTTTTTCATGATACTACTGAAAATTACTTTGAGAGAGGAAAGTTTGGTTGTAGAAACTTCCATGTTACAAAAACACCTCTCTTTTTGTTGGAAGTTTTTAAGTTGTTCCTGTTCCACCTTCCTATGCATGTCACATTGTGATTATTTGATTTATTTTCTTACGAGATGCTGATGCATAGGTAGTGGGTTAGGCTTAAATATGTTTCATATTTGCTTCTTGATGCTCTCTTTTGCTTCAACTCTTATTCTTTTGTGAGAGCATCTTTATAATCCTTCGTGCCTAGCTTATAGGCATAAAAGAAAGCGCTTGTTGAGAGGCAACCCAAGATGTTTTTACTTCTATTTTAGTGGTCTTGATGATTGTTACTAATGTAGCAACATAATTGTATCTTTATTTTCAAGCTTTGTGCCAAGTTATAGCCTCATATGACAAGGGAAGAAAAAGTTAGGACATGTTGTCCAGAAAACATATTCTGTCTTCATGACGGGAAAAATCGGATCAAATCACCAGTTCATATTTTTGAGCTGAACTATTTACACATCATGCTCTATACAATTTCGGAACTTTCGTATGTTCTGAGTTTTTTGATTTGAGTTGCAGAAGTACCCCTAAAAAAATTCTTTACTACATGTTGTTCTGTTTTTCACAGATTCTGCCACGATTTGTCTCTCCTTAATTTTTCAAACCTTAAGCTTGCTTTTTCTTTGCAAAAACCTTTTGGTAATCTTGAGAAACACTAGCTCTTCAAGAATATCTTTATATCGAGTGGGGAAAAATTATTTTATTAAGGGTACTAACCTCACTAATCAGCTTATGATGAGTTATGTATGAAGGGAGTTTTCAAGTGTGCGATGGAAGATGATGAAAGAAGATTCGGGAGTGTCAACCTCTCAAGCTTGGGGATGCCCCCGTGCATCCCCTTCTCCATCAACAATCATCAGTTCGTCCTTCGTCTCACTATATTTTTATCACTTCATGCGTTATGTGTTATGCTTGGAGCGTCTCACTCTTAGATTTTATTTGTAGTTTTCTTTAGCTTTGCTTGCTGTTCATAACAAGTTAGAGCCTATCTTTTTGTTGTTGTGTGTTCTTTATCTTTTCGTAGCTACCGCCATGTTTATTTTTAGTTTTAGTTTGTCTTTAGCAAGATCCTTGGATTTTTTTTAGTTTGTTGCTGGAACTCTCTTTACTTTTCATGTTTATCTTGTTAAGAGAGCTGGTTGTTGCACTGAGTTATGTCTTGTCTTGAAAGTAGGTAATTGAGGTTGCTATTTAATTTTAGTAGTAACTTGCAATAGTTTTGAGGTATTCATGTGAGTAATGTTTGAACTTTTGGTGTCAAGAGCTCTATCCTATTAGTGATAGGTGTCGTATTTTGGTTAATCTGTGTTTATTTTCAAAACCTACAAAACTAGTTGAGAACTATAGCTACTAGATGGATCGCTAATCTTTGGAGGGATCGGATATTAGATTACACTTACGTACCATGAGTTGAGGATGCGCAAGGATAACCAAACCCCCATAGACTCCTCCTCGGGGTACTTGTCTCTTTGTGAACCTCCTTATTAGATTGAGAGTTACCGATAATAAGTGCATGAGTTCTTCGGACTAATGTAAGTATTGAAAGTTGACACTTCCACCACCTCCTATTTTGCTAGCCTCTCCCGTGTCGTGCATTGCCCTCTTCTCACTCCGAGAGTTGGTGTCCACCTTCACCGGTACATCCAAACCCTTGGCATGGTACGCTCTGTCATCATAAACCTCCTTATATCTTTCCTCAAAACGGACACCATACCTACCTATCAAGGCATTTCCATAGCCTATCCGAGATATATTGCCATGCAACATCCACCTCTTCATAACTTGATCTTCATGTCATACATGTTCCTACTACACTGGCAGAGGCATACATTGCATACATCATGATAGCTTCATCTTCTTTATGTTTGAGTACCTTGTAAAGTGTGAAAGATCTTCTATACCCTCTTGTAAATTAGAGTGTTTCCCTTACGTGAGGAAAAGATCCCAAAGTGGACAAAATAAAAGATCCCAAAGAGGACAAATGGCAGTTAAATAGAAAGATCCATTGAGGCCACCAAAAAAATTCAAAAAATAGAAAAAAGAGAAAACGAAATAAAAAGAGAGAAAGGGGCAACACTACTATCCTTTTGAAAGATCCACAATAGTACTCCCTCTTATCCTTGTACTCCATAAAGATGATCATACATGCATATAGCTATGTGGGGACCTTCACACTATAGAACTTGGCTTGCATATTCCAAGGACGAGCCTCCTCAAAAGAGCTCTAGGTCTTCATGAGCGAGCAAGTTAGATGCACCCCCACTAGTTCCATTGGAGAGTTTTTCTTAGCTCGTATGTGCATCCGTTGCATGGCAATCCCTACTCCTCACATCATATCTATCATTTGGCCTTCTCACCTATGATTGTCCTCATTGATGTGAGCCTTTCTCACCTTTTGTCTTCCTCCTCCACCATATTTCTCTCTTTTCCATCCTAAGTGTCAACTCTCGTGCTTACGATCATCCATTGCATGAGTGCCGAAGGAGAGCCGGAGAGGGGCCACCTATTACTGAGGCGGCCACCCGGCGCGGCCTAGGGTGGGGCCGCGCGGGGAGGCCTCCTGGGCGACTGTGACCGCGCCTGGTGGCCCCTCTTGGCCCTTATTTTTACTCGCGTCGCGAAAACCCTGATTACAGACCCCTTTTCTCCAGAAGCAATTCTGATCTCCGCCGCCATCGCAAACAAGCTTAGGGGGACCAGAATTCCTATGTCGGCATCCTGCCGGGACGGGGAAGTGCCCCCGGATTCATCTCCATCGACATTGCTTCCTCCCTCCATGATGCGGGAGTAGTCCCTCCTCGGGGCTGAGGTTTCTACCAGTAGCTATGTGGTCAATTCTCTCGCCCATGATGTGATCTTCGTTGTGATCATAGGCTATGTTAATCTAGGGTGATCTCATGATATTTCCCCTTCCTTTATGTATTGGATTTCATGTACTCACTTGTCTTTATCTAGTATAATCCCCGAGACCAAGGTGACAGCGGTCTATTGGACATGGATTAAAAGAATATTTTCATGAGTGATTTCTTCTTTTGTGTGTTGATTGAAGATTGAGAGTCTCTTAGTGTTTGTCTTTGAATATCCATGAGATATGTTGTGGTGATTGTGGTACTCTCTTTGGATGGCCGAGGTGACATTGGTAAATCCATAGATTGAGAACTACGAACTCTGAGGTGTGCTTTTTGTAAGAGCAAAGTTTTGCCCCCGTGTGTTTTGGATATTGTTGGACAAGACAGTAGAGGAACTAACAATGTTTTCTAGTATAAACAGTTGAATAGGTTCCTGAAGGACAAGCTAGGTGACAAAGCTTCAGGGAAGGTTTTCAAGTTATCGAAGCATTACCCCTTGAGCAAAGCTTAATCACGGAGGATGACCCCCAAAAATGAAGGTGTCTTGAAGCTCAACTCATTGAAGGAAATGAAGAAGACGGCGCAAGACTTAGATGTTTTTGTGTAGTTCTTTTTCTATTCTTTGATTCATAGGACAAACCGTACTATCAAGAGGGGTCTTTACTTTGTGGACACCGAAGTTATTGAGAAAATGCTCAGATCAAATCTAAACCAAGTGAGAAGCCTGAGTGAAGAAATCTCATGTGCACTGAGTTAAGCTTCAGTAGCAAAGACTTCGTTCTTTGGCTTCTGAAGCAGAACTAAGTCTGTGAGTCAGCTTTACTTGTTCCACAAGTAAATTTGCGTAGTAATGACAAATCCGACCGTTGTGGACACGTGTCAAGCTGTCACCTCGGGTCAATCTGGTCATTTTGCACCTCGGGATCGCCAACTATAAATACGCCGCCCCGTCCTCCATTTGCCGGCGGCTGCTCTGAGAACATTCCTGAGAGAGACTGAAGAGAGCACCCCAAGAACACCACTGAAGCAAAACCCAAAACCCAAAATACTGAAGCCTAAGTCCCATTGATCTGAGTAGATTTGAGATGACTTAGGTGAAAGCTTACTAGCCTTTTTATCTTGGAGGACTGCAGTTCTCCTAGACGGTTAGATTGTCGACTTCGGAGAGCGAAGAGTAATTGTCGCCTCGGAGATCAAGTTTGTCAAAGGTTTCGGAGATTCCCTTGATAATCTACCCCGAGTCAAAATTGATCAAGCTCAAGGAGTTTGGTGCAGTGGAGCAACAAACGGAGAGATATTTGCTCCAGGTGTTCAATCACCAGTCCCTCCAACCAGACGTAGCGCTTTGCAGAGCGTGAACTGGTCGAACAAACATCACCTAGTCACAGTTCGTTTTACTTCAAGCATTTACCTTTCGTGTTGCATTTACTTCGTAGTTATGATTCAATGTGTTTTGATTCACTGCATTTAGTTTCGCTTCCAATTTTACTTCGTTGTTCCGCTTTACTTATGCTTCACTTCCCAAGTTCAGTCGAAATTTTTTAAGTGATCATTCACCCCCTTCCCCTCTGATCACATACTTGGACTTTCAATTGGTATCCGAGCTAGTCACTCCCTACACTTTGTGTGTTTTGGATTAACCTCCTGGAGTGCTTTCAAGTATGTCTTTCGCGACTATTCGCTCCGGCGAACCCATTCCTGTTTTCAATGGGAAGGACTACCTGTACTGGAAGGACAAAATGAAGAGAAATATCATGGCTATCAATTTTGTTTCCAGGAAAGTTGTCTTATATGGAGTCACAGTCGCCGATGTGAATGCCATCACTCCTGCTGAAGCAAAATTGATTGATTTTGATTCTGAAGTCTGGGTATTCATCACCAATCATTTGACACCAGAGAAGTATCATGAAGTGAAGAATATTCCAACTGCCAAAGGTGTCTGGGACTATCTGGAGAAGATTGGAGAAAGTGTTTCTACCCAGAAGGATGCCAGAATTGACACACTCCGAAGCAAATTCTATCGATTCAAGAGAAACGAGTGTGAAAAAGTCAGCTCCATTTATAGCAGACTCACTGCTCTTGCAAATGAGTTGATTTCCCTCGGTGCTGATGAAATTACTCCTCACTCAGTTGTAAGAACTTTGCTTCGCTCACTGGATGATTCGTTTGATCACATTGTGATGATGATCAAAGAAAGAACTGATTTCAGACATCTTGTTGCCGCTGATATTCTTGAGAGACTCAATACTTTTGAAATGGAAGAAGATGAGAAACGTGGCATTAATGGCTCTCAAAGAAGATCACATGCTTTGAAAGCAAAAGCTTCGCATCATTCTTCACCTGAAGTTAGTTCTGCTTGAGGTGCCGAATCTGATGATCCTGCAAGCATTGGGAAGGATTTAGCATTGATCGTGAGACGCTTCAACCGCTTCCAAAGAAAAGGTTTTTCTTCACCCAAGAAGAATTATTCTTCAAGGAACTCAATTCACTCATCTCACCATTCATCCTCAAGAAGATCTCCATCGAAGGACAACTGCTGCTACAAGTGCAAGAAACCAGGTCACTACATTGTTCATTGCCCTCTATGGGAAGCTGAAAACAAATCAAAGCATTCTCCCAGAGACTCTTCAACCAAGTCCCACAGATCCTCCAGAAGCTATGAGTCCAAGAGACATGATTCCAGTTCAAGAAGAGAAAAGAAGAAAGATTCAGATGATGACAAGAGAAAGAAGTATCACAAGAAGCGTGAGAGTTCTTCTTCAAAGACTCATAGTTCTCGACGAAGCAATTCTCATCGTGCCAAGGCCTATCTGGGAAAGAAAATGAACTCTGAAGATGAAGCATCTGGGTCCGAAGCTGAATCAGGATCGAGGTCTGGGTCTGGATCCGAATCAGATGGTGTTGCTGGTTTGGCATTCGCTTCGAGAGAGGTTTTAGCCAAAACTTCGAGCTCATTCTTCACCAACAACAGCAGTGAAGATGAAACTCCTGCATATTGCTTCATGGCAAAAGATAAGGTATCTTCTTCCAAAGATACCTATGATACTTCGGATTGTTCATCATATGACAGTGATTCGACGATAAGCTATGCTAAACTTGCTAAAATTGCTTCAATCCAACAAAATGAACTTGATTCGTTAAGCAAAACCATTAAGAAATCAGAAACTTTGTTGATCGATGAGATTGAGAAAATTCAAACTTTGACTAATGAGCATGCTGCTCTGAAAGAAAAGTTTGAAGAATTATCCTCTAGGCATGATCTTCTTTCAGTTGATTATGAGAAGCTCACCTATGAATTTCTTCAGAGGAAAATGGCTCTCGAAAGACTGAAAGAGGCTCATGAAGAGTTGGAAAATGTCAATCTCTCTCATGGCTCAACAAGGTTCTGAAGCAAATCATAAAACTGATTCACCTTGCTTAACTTGTCTGGAACGAAACAAAACTGATTCCAAAGGCAAAGCTCCTATTGTTATTGATGATACTAATGCCTAAGATGAGGAAAACTCTGCTGTTACTGAGGAACTCCTCAGGTTGAAAAACTTATTTGAAACAGGCATGTTCAAAAGTGTGAAAGGTCACCAGTACCTGTGTGACATCCTGAGGAAGGCTCTCCTTCACAGGAATCCCAGGAATGAGGGTGTTGGTTTCGTGAGGAAGCTAAACCCTGATGGCACCTATTGGGAACCTGAGCAGTATCTTAAGACTGTTTGGGTCCTAGCGAAGGAGAAACCCATTGATATTGCTAACCTTTCAGGTTTTGACTGCAAAATGAATAAAGCTATTGTAGATGAATCACTTGATTCAGACTACAAGCTCATTAAAGATGAACAGGGAAAGGTTACAGCTGAGTATGTTGGTACTCCTCCTAAGAATGGCTTCTATAAGAGGCAGATATGGGTGCAGAAAGCACTTGTGGAAAAATTTCCTGCTAACCACACTATGCAGGAAAAGTCTTCGGTACCACCGAATCACTTCTATTCTCTGGAATAGAGAAATGATTCACTGGTGCCCGAATCAAATGTTCCTCACAAGCAATACTATCGCACTGGTCGTTATACTTATCGTCCTCATGATAACCATAATAAGATTGCATATGCTCATTCTTATCCTAACCATTCGCAGAGGACTTACATTTATGGTGTACTCGATGGTCCCCCTAGGCAATATACTCCTGTTCGTTTTAATATTGCTTCAACAAGTGATTCCACCTCTTCTCAGTCACCTGCTTGTTTGTGGGTGGTTAAGAAGAACTAATTCTTCTGCAGGGCTATGTCTCCGGTGGATCCGAATGGGTCATGGATAGTGGTTGCACAAATCATGTGACCGGAGACAAGGAGTTATTCACCGAAGCAAAACTATCTCAATCTTCTCAGAAGTACATTACCTTCGGTAATAACAACAAGGGTAAAGTTTTAGGTTTGGGTAAGGTTGCCATTTCGAAAGATAAGCACATTGACAAGGTTATACTTGTCCAATCTCTTGGCTATAATATTATGTCTATTTCCAAGTTATGCGATATGGGTATGCTTGTTCTATTTTCTGCTTCGCGTTGTGTTGCCTTTTCACAGGATGACTATACGTTTGTCTTTGAGGGTTACCAATAAGGAGATTTATACATTGTTGATTTTTCTTTGGGCCCTGCTGTATCCACTTGCCTAATGGCAAAAGCTTCATCCGGTTGGTTATGGCATCGAAGACTTCGTCATGTAGGGATGAGGAATCTTCAAAATCTAGTGAAGAAGAAGCATGTTATTGGCCTTAGCGATGTGAAATTCGATAAGGATCGTCTCTGCAGTGCCTGTGAAGCTAGTAAAATTACGAAGAAACATCATTCAGGGAAGACTATCATGACTACTACTCGTCCTCTTGAATTACTTCATATGGATCTTTTCGGTCCTCAAAATTATGCAAGTCTGAGAGGAAACAAATATGGTCTTGTTATTGTTGATGATTTTTCTCGATATACTTGGGTTTTCTTTCTGGATGACAGGAGAAAAGTTGTTGAAATCTTCAAGTCATTCGCTAAGAGAGCTCAAACAGAATATGAATTATCTCTGAAGCAAATCCGAAGTGATAATGGAACTGAATTCAAAAATACTCATATTGAAGAATTCCTTGATGATCATGGCTTTACTCATGAGTTCTCTGCTGCTTATTGATACGTCCCAAACGTATCTATAATTTCTGCTTGCTCCATGCATGTTTTGTGTGACTTTGCCATGTTTTGCTTGAACTTTCATACACTTTTGAGCATATTTGGACTAATCTATTAACCCAGTGCACCCAGCTGTCAGTTGCTGTTTTCTGCTGTTTTTGTATTTCAGGTTTTCCGTCCATTAAAAGTTCTCCAAAAAATCCAGGAAAATCAGATAAAAAATCAGCGTCGCGGAAGCTTCCGGAAACACCAAAGCAGCGAAGGGGGGCCACCACCAGGGAGCCAGGAGGGTCCCTGCCGCGGCCCCACCCTAGGTCGTACCAGGAGGCCTCCTGGCTGCCTGGTGGGTCTCCTCGACACCCCCCTTCGCCTATATTTACCGCTCGGGGTGGAAACCCCTAATCGGGACTCCTCTTTCGCAAGCTGCTCCGGCACCCTGCCGGAAGAAGCTACCCCCTCCGGGAGACCATCCATAGCCATGGACACCTCCTGTATGTACCGTGAGTAGTTTACCTTGGACCATGGGTCCGTAACCAGTAGCTATGTGATCTATCTCTCCCTTCTTTGTGCCTCCACTTCCGAGTCCTCGTGAGCTACTTCACATGATCGAGGCACCTATGTAATTTCTGTTGTTGCTATGCTGAGTTTGTTGGGATCTGATGGATTATGAGACTATGTTCAGATTGTGATGAGTAATATATTTGATTCTTCTCTTTTATATTTTGTTCTTTAGTAAATTCTTGCATGTTCTCCGTTGCGGTATTTTCTTTGGCCAAGTATTTTATTTGCAACTCCAAGAGGGAGCGTTATGCTTGATTGTGGGTTCATCCCCCTGATGTCTAGCTTGAGTGACAGAAACATGAGACTAGGGGATGTGATGTTAACACCAGGGATAAAACAACGGTGCTTGTACTTGCGGGTGCAAGGATTGTTTACTTTACGCAAAGTTCTTTTAATGCAGTTGTCTGTTGCTTTGAGTTTACACTTTGGGTGGGATTCACAACTTAATACCAGCGAGATGTTCTGGATAGATATCTCAAGGTGGATGATTCGTAGTAGATGCAGATGGATTTCGGTCTACTTACCTTGGCGTACTGCCCATTGCTTTTGAACCTTTCCTTTCTTTGCAGCATAGTTAGCATTGCGGTGCCTTCATAATCCTGTCAATTGCCCAACTGTGATTTGTTTACCTCGCTAGCACTTTTATCGTCTTTTGGGAGAGAGACATCACTAGTGAAAATCACGGGACCCCGGTCCATCTTCATATCATTGTTTACACCCTCAATTTACTTTCAGTCTTTACTTTCAGTAGCCACTATCATTATCTCTTGCGTTGATCCTTTGTAAACGGCAAGGCCGGAGGAATTGACAACTCCTCTGTACTCGTTGGGAGAAAACTTATTTGTATCTGTGTGCAGGTCCAGGTGAAGTAGCAACCTCGGCGCCACTGTTCACTTTACCACCTTCTTGTATCCTTCGGAGTCCTACGGGAGACAAACCTTGGTATCTTTGCCAAGGGAAAACTTGCCGCTACTCTACTATATCCAACCCTGCACTTGGGGTAATCAACGAGGGCTTGAAGAGAATAACACTCTCTTGCCACCAGCAAGTTTTCTGGCGCCGTTGCCGGGGACTCCAGCCTACAAGATAGGGGAGTTGCACACTATCTTTTACCTTTGCTTTTTAGTCTTGTTAGTTTACCTTTCAGTTTTTACTTTTGTGTCCCTTATCAAAAATACCAAAAATAGTATGTCTGGTTACTTGCTTGCCACCAATGCCTAACTTCTTTGAAACTAGATCTTATTGGCATGGAGGATTCACTGAGGATCAACAAAAGTGGTACAAGGAACACCGCTTGTCTCAAGAGGGGATACACTTATGGAAACAAATACATCAGTTGTATGAGTATGCTAGAAACTTGTGCTCAAAATATAATATATCTTTTTGCAGGGATGAATCTTGTTGCTTTATGAGGCATAAACACCTTGCTTTCCAATGTGAGTACAATGGTGATCAAACCCTAGCTTCTTATGCTAAGGGGAATTATGATTTTTATGATGCAAAGCAAATAGAAGAATTTGTTGCTTTTAAGGGTGCTTATGAAATTACTTCTCTTCTTAAAGCTATTGATGATGCCCCTTACAAATCTGAGAGTCATGCTATACTTAAATATTGTTTGGAAAATTACGATGCAAATTATTATATTACTGATCATCTTGAGAGAATCTCTCCCCCAAAGGAAGAGACTAATGTTTTGCAGGACTCTATGGAAGAAGAGATTGATGAACCTGAAAGCTCCTTGGATGAAAAAGAGGAGGAGAGTGACGAACAAAAGGAGGAAGAATGTAGCCATCCATGTCTACCTTCTAATGAGAGTAACTCTTTGAATCTTACCTTATATGAGTGTTATGATCCTATGGATTCTTTTGTAATATCCCTTTTTGATGAAGTTGATGCCTTCTATGCTTATGCCCGTGATGCCACTATGGATGATGCTTACAAAGATGAACTTGCTATAGTTCCTTATGTTAAGCATGAAATTGTTGCTATTTCACCCACACTTGATTGCCCAATTATCCTTTTTAAATCTCCAACTATTTCGGAGAATTTTGCTCTTATCAAGGCTCAATGTGATGGGTTGCATCTATCTTATCATCCTAAAAACCGTGTTGAAAATAATACACGTGTGCTTGTAGGTCATGAACAACATGATTTATGTGATTATATTCTTGATGTTGTTCATGATGCTACTGAAAATTACTTTGAGAGAGGAAAGTTTGGTTGCATAAACTTCCATGTTACAAAAACACCTCTCTTCATGTTGAAAGTTTTGAAGTTGTTCTTATTCCACCTTCCTATGCATGTCACTTTGTGCTTCTTTGATCTATTTTTTTACAAGTTTCCTAGGCATAGGAAGTGTGTTAGGCTTAAATGTGTTTCACATTTGCTTCTTGATGCTCTCGTTTCTTAAACTCGTGTTCCTTTGTGAGCATTTTTTGCAATCTTTAAGCCTAGCTAATGGCTCTAAAGAAGCGCTTTCGGGAGGCAGCCCGCAACGAATTTAGGTTTTTCTTTTTTCTTTTGTTCTGTTCTTAGTGGTCTTGATGTTTGTTACTACTGTAGCAACATCATTGTATCTTTATTTTTCAAGCTTTGTGCCAAGTTTAGCCTCATACGGCAAGGGAAGTAAAAGTTGTGACATGCTGTCCAGAAAAAAGATTCTGTCCTCGTGACCAGAAAAATTCCAGAAAAATCCCAGTTCATCTTTTTGAGCTGAAATATTTACACAGCATGCTCTATACAATTACGAAACTTCCGTATGTTCTGAGTTTTTTTATTTGAGTTGCAGAAGTATCCATAAAAAATTCTTTACTACCTGTTGTTCTGTTTTTCACAGATTCTACCACGTTTTGTCTCTCCTAACTTTTGCAAACCTTAAGCTTGCTTTTTCTTTGCAAAAAACTTTTTGGAAATCTTGGGAAACAGTAGCTCTTCAATTTTATCTTTATTTCCAGTAAGGGAAAATTTATTTTATTAGGGTACTAACCTCTCTAATCAGCCTACAATGAGTTATTAATGAAGGGAGTTTTCAAGTGCGCGATGGAGGATGATGAAAGAAGATTCAGGAGTGTCAAGCGCTCAAGCTTGGGGATGCCCCCATGCATCCCCCAATAAATATTCAAGGAGACTCAAGCGTCTAAGCTTGGGGATGCCCCCGGTGCATCCCCTCTTTCATCAACAATTATCAGTTCGTCTCTCGTTGCACTATATTTTTATCACTTCATGCGTTATGTGCTTTGCTTGGAGCGTCTCGCTCTTTACTTTTCTAGGTTTGTTTTGATTTCTTTTCTGTAGTAACAAGTTAGAACCCAACTTACTCTTTTGTATGGGAGAGATACACGCTCCGCTTGAATTAGAACTCCTCATAGGATTTGCATGCTTATTCTTTCAGCTGTGAGTTGTTCTTTTTCTTTTCTTAGTTGTTGTTCTGTTTAGTTGTAGTGCTTTAGTTTTTCTAGAGCTTTTCTTTTGTCTTAGGTTGAACTTTCTATAGGTTGCATGTTTTATCTTGTTAGAGAGTTTTCCTGTTGCACTGAGTTCTGTGTCTTGACTGAAAGTAGGTAGTTAAAAGTTGCTATTCTCTTTGCAGTAGTAACTTGCAATGGTTTTGAGGTATTGACTAGAGTAATGTTTGAACTTATGGTGTTAAGAGCTCTTGCCTATTAGTGATAGATGTCGTATTTTTGGCAATCCGTGTGTTTTTCGAAAACCAAAAAAAACCCCTGTTGAGAACTCTAGCTACTAGATGGATCACTAACCTCTGGAGGGTTCGAATATTAGAGTACACTCACGTACCATGAGTCGAGGATGCGCAAGGATAACCAAACCCCCATACACTCCTCCTCGGGGTACTTGTCTCTTTGTGAACCTCCTTATTAGATTGAGAGTTACCAATAATAAGTGCATGAGTTCTTCGGACTAATGTGAGTATTCGAAAGTTGACACTTCCACCCACCTATACTTTTTCTAGCCTCTCCTGTGCCCTGCATTGCTTTCTTCTCACTCCGAGAGTTGGCGTCCACCTTCGCCGGTACATCCAAACCCTTGGCATGATACGCTCTGTCATCATAAACCTCCTTATATCTTTCCTCAAAACAGCCACCATACCTACCTATCAAGGCATTTCCATAGCCTTTCCGAGATACATTGCCATGCAACATCCACCTTCTCATGACTTGATCTTCATGTCATACATGCTACTTGCTTGATCGATGAGCCGCATGCTAGTTGGGCCTTGCCCTAATCATTGCTACATGACGCGCTAGTATCATTGCATATCCTGCTACCCTGGCAGAAGCATACATTTGCATCATGACAGTTACATTTTCTTTATGTGAGTACCTTTGTAAAGTGTGAAAGATCTCCTATATTCTTGTAAAATATAGAGTATTGCCCCTAAAGTGAGGAAAAGATCCCAAAGAGGACAAATGAGTGTTAAATAGAAAGAGCCATTGAGGCCACCAAAAAAAAGAGAAAAGAAAAATAAAAAGAGAGAAGGGGGAATACTACTATTCCTTTTGAGAGATCCACACTAGTACTTCATCTTCTATCTCTTTTACTCCATAGAGATCATCATCATGCATATAGCTATATGGGGACCCTTCACACTATAGAACTTGGCTTGTATATTCCAATGATGAGCCTCCTCAAACGAGCTCTAGGTCTTCTTGAGCAAGTGATACGTCCAAAAAGCATCACTATTTTATATTGTGATTTCACCTTATTCATTGATATTTTCCACTTTAAAGTGTTGTTCTTATGTTGTTTTGGCTTATTTTACACAGTTTACAACTTTCCGGTGCCGAAACAGCAGAACCAGGATTCAGCGGTGAAGAAGTGGAAACCAAGTTGCTGAAGCAGATCAAGTCCAAATGCGATGAAATTTTACGGGGAGCATTTTGATGCCAAATGACTGGGAGTCACCGAACGAGAAGGTGAGGGGACCCACCAGGCAGCCAGAAGGGTGCCTGGCGCGGCCCCCCTTCCTGGCCGCGCCAGGCACCCTCCTGGGTGCCTGGTGGCCCCTCTCGGTGACCCCTTTCGCATATATAACCCCCTGGGGGTAGAAACCCCTAAACAGGAGCTGCTTTCGCGAGACGCCGCCGCCACGGTGCGGAAACCTACAGAGGAGAAAACCAATCTCCGGCGAAGAGATTCCGCCGAGGAGATCACCTTCCAGAAGGGGAGATCGTCGCCATCATCATCATCATCGTCACGGGCATCATCGAGATCATCATCAACATCATCCCCAACATCAGCACCATCTCCATCTACATCCAATCTCATCTGACAATTGCAACTTGTGTTGTAATCTGTACTATCTATCCCCTCTACTCTGTTGGTGTTGATTACTACTTTGTGGTGAATGCTATTGAGTTTTGTTGGAGAAATATTATTGTGTCCAGATTGTTCATCACCTATTTATCACCTCTGATCATGATCTCTTTTATGTCTTGTGAGTAGTTACTTTAGTTCTTGAGAACATGGGAGCAGTCTAGTTGTTAGTAGTCATATGATGTTGAAGTATTATGTGATGTGTGATACTTAAGTTGTGTTGTTATTTCTCTAGTGGTGTTATGTGAGTCGAACACATAACACTTCACCTTTAATGGGCCTAGAGGGAAACATTGTGCACAAAGGATGCTTATGGTGGGTTGCCGGAGTGACAGAAACCTGAACCCCAGTTCGCAGACTTTTTCACAAGGGAGTTATGGATCCTTGATCGTAATGTTGTGGTTAGGCTTATGCCTTAATTAATACCTTGTATTTGCGGATGCTTGCAAGGTGTGTAATCATAAGAGTACATTTATCTTAGTCTAGAAGGTGTACTAGCATTGATCCACCCACCGATACTTATCACACAATACATATTACTTGGCAGAGTATGGTGAAAGTGACTAGACTATCTCTCCCGTGTTTTCTCGAGAACGCTTTAGCCTTTATAAGTTCAGTTCCTAGGCTTATCCTTGTAAAAGGATTGGGCCACTTGCTACTCCTCAGTTACCCTGTTTACTTTGCCCGTCTTTTACTTTTCTGTTGCTTAAACCAAAAACCCCTTAATATTTACCTTTAAGTGTTTGCAGTCTTTCCTTATCCAGTGTCACTTATCAACACCTTCTGCTCCTCGTTGGGATCGACATCCTTATTTATTGAAAAGCTACAATTGATCCCCTAGACTTGTGGGGGTTGGCGCGGTTAACAGGGAAGGCAACCCAACTAAACCTGTTAACTTCTCCGCCATCAACGAGCTTTTCTGGCGCCGTTGCCGGGGAGTGTAGCGCTATTGGTAAGTGAAGCCGGTAAGGAAACTTTTATTTTCTGTTGTTACTTTCAGTCCTTATGGACTCTTCTGCTGTTGGTTCGTCGCTGGTAAGGAGCCGCCCCACGACTGTGGTGGTCACTCCTACCCCTACTGAAATTGTGCCCTATAAAATACCATCTGGTATTGTTGATTATGTCTTGGCTAATCGTTATACAGGAGAAGGACATCCGGGAGAACACCTGCTATATCTATCACAATTATGTTCTTTATTTAAGATTGCAGGTGTGACGATGGAGTTCGTCATGAAGAAACTATTCTCCATATCTCTCAAAGATAAAGCTTCAGATTGGTATAAGCTACTCGATAACTCTGATTCGCTTGAATGGCCAGAGCTTATGTCTCTCTTTTATGCAAAGTTTTATCCTCTTCGTGAAATTCACCAAGACAGGAATTACATCTACAACTTTTGGTCTCGCGACGGAGAGAGCATCGCTCAAGCTTGGGGGAGACTGAAGTCCCTGATGCTCAAATGCCCAAACCATGAGCTCCCCAAGGAAATTATACTTACAAATTTTTATGCCAGGCTTTCTCGTCAGGACAAGGAGATGTTGGATGCCTCCTCTAGTGGGGTATTCCAGACCAGAAGTATGGAAGAAAAATGGGATCTTATAGAAAGGATTCAGAAGAATACTGAAGACTGGGAAATTGATAAAGGTATTGAACCCGCTATAAACTATGAGCATAGCTACATTGAGAGTTATGTAAAGACTGATTACTTTAATACCTTTTTCTCTAAAATTGGTCTTGATTCCCAGCTAATGGTTGACTTTTGCAAAGACTTTGCTTCTCATATTGATTCTTCCAGGACGAAGGAGAGTCAACATCATAAACCTTTCAAGGAGTCAACCATTGAGATTAATGTTACTGATCCTTTTTTACCTGCAGTTGTGTATGAATAGCCTCCTTATCCCTCCAGGATAAAGGAGCACTCTTTTGTTACAGGTATTTTAAATAAAAATGGAAGGACCACTGACAAACCTGAGGACACGACCAAGGTCCAGCCTCAAGTTGCAATGGTCAAGGATCTGGTAACAAGTGATATTGAAGGTTCCACTATTAGTTTTTGTGCTATTGCCACTAACATTGTCACAGCCAGGAACAAAGGCCCAATTTCAGGTACACCTATTGTATCTGTCAAGATAGGAGATCATAATTACTATGGGTTATGTGATTTGGGATCCAGCGTCAGCGCTATCCCCTTCACACTTTATCAAGAGATCATGCACGAGATTCAGCCGTGTGAGATCGAGGACATAGATGTCACCATCCATCTTGCAAATAAACAAACAATCTCTCCAGTTGGGATTGTAAGAGATGTTGAAGTACTCTGCAGGAAGGTAAAATATCCTACAGACTTTCTTGTACTTGGTTCAGTGCAAGATAGTTTTTGCCCTATTATCTTTGGTAGGCCCTTCCTCAGCACTTGTGGAGCTATAATAGATTGCAAGAAAGGTAAAGTTTCTGTTGAATTCAACGGTGAGCCGTATGAATTAAATTTCTCTAAGTTTTCTAAGCAGCCTCGTGGTACTGACTTGTCAAGTAATGACAAAATTATTGAAGAAATTGCTTCCATTGCTATTCCTCCTAACGATACTTTGCAGCAATTTATGGAGGACCACGAGAATGATATACATATGCAGGAAAGGAATGAACTAGAAGACATATTTTTAAGACAACCTGCTATCCTGAAGCACAACCTACCGGTTGAACCTTTAGGAATCCTCTCGCAACCAAAATAAGATCCGGTGTTCGACCTAAAACCACTACCCGATACGCTCAAGTATGCTTATTTAGATGAAAAGAAAGTATATCTTGTTATTATCAATTCTAACCTTTCAGGGTATGAAGAAGAGCGATTATTGGAGACACTTCGCAGACACCGAGGTGCTATTGGCTATACTCTTGATGATCTCAAGGGTATTAGTCCATCCATTTGCCAACATACTATCAATCTCGAGCCCGATGCTAAACCGGTTGTTGATCACCAACGACGGTTGAACCCAACGATGAAGGACGTGGTTAGGACAGAGGTTCTCAAACTTCTAGCCGCATGTATCATCTATCCTATAGCTGATAGTAAGTGGGTAAGTCCTGTTCATTGTGTTCCCAAAAAGGGAGGTATGACTATTGTCCCTAATGATAAAAATGAACTAATACCTCAGAGGACCATTATTGGATATAGAATGTGTATTGATTTCAGGAAGTTAAACAAGGCCACCCGGAAGGACCATTATCCTTTGCCCTTTATTGATCAGATGCTCGAGCGGTTGTCTAACAACACCCACTTCTTCTATCTTGATGGGTATTCTGGCTTCTCCCAGATTCACGTTAACACCGCGGATCAAGAGAATACCACTTTCACGTGTCCCTATGGTACTTATGCTTATAGGCGTATGCCTTTTGGTTTATGTAATGCACCTGCTACTTTTCAGAGGTGTATGTCTGCAATATTTCATGGTTTCTGTGAGGAGATTGTAGAAGTTTTCATGGACGACTTTTCCATCTATGGAAGCTCTTTTGACCACTGTCTCCACAATCTTAAAAAAGTTTTGCAGAGATGTGAAGAAACAAATTTGGTGCTCAACTGGGAGAAGTGCCATTTCATGGTTAACGAAGGGATAGTTCTTGGACACAAGATTTCCGCAAGGGGAATTGAAGTGGACAAGGCAAAAATGGAAGCTATTGAAAGGATGCCCTATCCAAGGGACATCAAAGGTATTCGTAGTTTTCTAGGTCATGCTGGTTTCTATAGAAGATTTATTAAGGACTTTTCTAAGACCTCGAAACCCCTCACCAATCTTCTCCAGAAGGATGTTCCTTTTGTATTTGACGAAGATTGTAAGGAAGCTTTTGAAGTTCTTAAGAAAGCCTTGATAACCGCTCCTATAGTACAACCACCTAACTGGAATTTTCCCTTTGAAATTATGTGTGATGCTAGTGATTTTGCTGTTGGAGCTGTTTTAGGACAAAGGGTTGACAAGAAGCTGAATGTCATCCACTATGCCAGCAAAACACTTGATAATGCTCAAAATAATTATGCTACTACCGAGAAGGAATTCTTGGCAGTGGTGTTTGCTTGTGATAAGTTTAGGCAGTATATTGTTGATTCTAAAGTTATTATTCATACTGATCATGCTGCCATTAAGTATCTTATGCAGAAAAAGAATGCCAAACCAAGACTCATTAGGTGGGTACTCCTTCTTCAAGAATTTGATTTGCAGATTGTCGATAGAAAAGGAGAAGACAACCCGGTGGCGGATAATCTTTCAAGGATGGAAGATATCCCGCACGATCCTATTCCAGTCAACGACAGTTTTCCAGATGAACAGCTTGCTGTTGTAAAAGTACAATCTCATTCCGATCATTGGTTTGCAGATTATGCTAATTTTATCGTTGCAAAGTTTTTGCCTCCAGGTTTTACATTTCAGCAGAGGAAGAAATTCTTCACGGATTTGAGGCACTACTTTTGGGATGATCCACATCTTTATAAAGAAGGTGCGGACGGGATCGTAAGAAGGTGTATACCGGAACACGAGCAACAAGACATTCTTTGACAATGTCACGACAGTCCCCATGGAGGAAATCATGCTGGTGAAAGGACCGCACATAAAGTTTTACAATCAGGTTTTTATTGGCCTACTCTTTTTAAGGACGCCCGAAGGTACGTTCTATCTTGTGATAAGTGTCAGAGAGTTAGAAACATTAGCAGGAGAAATGAGATGCCTATGAATTACTCACTAGTGATCGAACCTTTCGATTGCTGGGGCTTTGATTTTATGGGTCCTTTTCCTCCTTCACACAAGTACACACACATCTTAGTTGTTGTTGATTATGTAACCAAGTGGGTTGAAGCAATCCCCACTGAGAGTGTTGATCACAAGACATCTTTGAAAATGCTCAAGGATGTAATTTTTCCTAGGTTTGGAGTACCAAGGTACCTCATGACAGATGGAGGGTCACACTTCACACATGGAGCTTTTAGGAAAGCTCTAGCCAAGTACGATGTCAATCATAGGATTGCATCACCGTACCACCCTCAAACTAGTGGGAAAGTTGAGCTCACCAATAGGGAGATCAAGTTGATCTTACAGAAAATAGTAAACAGTTCTAGAAAGGACTGGTCAAAAAAGTTAGGAGATGCTTTGTGGGCGTATAGAACTGCTTACAAAAACCCCATGGGAATGTCTCCTTATAAGATGGTCTATGGCAAGGCCTGCCATTTACCATTAGAGTTATAGCACAAAGCTTTCTGGGATGTCAGAGAGCTGAATGCTGACCCAAAGTTAGCTGGTGAAAAGCGGCTCATGAACTTGACTTCTCTAGATGAGTGGAGAAGTGAAGCTTACGAGAGCGCTAAAATGTTCAAGGAAAAGGTAAAGAAGTGGCACGATAAAAGAATTCTGAAACGTGAATTTAATGTTGGTGATAAAGTTTTGTTGTTTAGATCTCGTTTCAGGTTTTCTCCAGGTAAACTACTTTCCAGATGGGAAGGACCTTTTCATATTGAAGAAGTATATCGGTCTGGTGCTATCAAGATCAATAATTTCGAAGGCACCAAGCCTCAAGTTGTGAATGGACAAAGACTCAAACATTATATGGCAGGTGATCCAATCAATGTGGATGCAAGCATGATATACACAAGTAATCATGAAGAACATGTTGCAGCCCAGTTTCAGATTCCGGCAGGAGCAGAATCGGGAAAGGTATGAATTATGGTAAGAAAACACCGCGAACGTCAATAAAAGTTTATTTTTCAAAGTTTTTGCAAAATTAGGAAAATTCCAAGCCTTATTGGAGTCGGAGTGGAGCTCCAGGGAGGCCAGGAGGCCCCCTGGCGCGGCCCCCCCTTCAGGCCGCGCCGGGCACCCTCCTGACTCCCCTGTACACCGCCTCCGACTCCACCTAGACTCGGAACCTTCCTTCTGTTGCAGAAATTTTTGCTATATATTTGCCCGGATCGTCCCGGCACCGTACCTCGCGATTTCGTGTGTTTTCTCTTTCGGTCTGTTTCTGCCAGGGAAAAAGCTGTTGATTGGCGATGTCTTCTTGTGGCTCGAGCGGAGAAGATTTTATGGGTCGTCGTCTACGACAACTCCAGCAAGACTACAATCAAAGGAAGTACGTCGGATGGGACACAGAAGAGGAGATTGCTGCAAGAAAAGCGGATATGGAGCGCTCCATGAGGAAAGAAGTCAAGACCGTCACCGCTCAACAAGAAGGAGGACCAAGTAACCCCATCACGGTGGGATTTGTCCAACCTCAATATGATCTTTCCCTCAAACTTGCAGGAACAGCCCCTCCAACTGGAGACCTACAAGCACCATCTACCGTGTCTGAAGCCTACCGCATCACCAACCAGTTTTGTGAGGATTTCCGTGTGCTGAAGGCACAAGTGGAGATCTTGGAACGTGAAAACCTAGCCCGCGCCGTCAAAGATTTGAAGAAGCAGGAGCAGGAAGAGTGGGAGTAAATCTCCTCGGGTAATGGCACCCCCTTGGCTTGTTCCAAGCTTGGGGGAGTGCCTGGTATCTTTTATCTTTTGTCTTTGTCTTTAGGAGTCAAGTAGAGTCTTATCATGTTTAGGGAGGTCACTTTATGAAAGAGGTGCTGCTTTGAGGTCTATCACTCCTTTTGTGGAGAGCTTTGTATCAGTGAGTTCGGAGTCGTCTATGAAGGAATATTAATGAGAAGTTTATTGGTCTCTTCGCTACACTTGGTATTCTCTTCACGCAATCGACATCATGAGATGATTCTTATGGGGAGTTTTGACCTTATATCAGGTATGGCTTCGAAAAACTTTATTTAATCTTGGCAAGTATAGCTTTGGTCATAACAACAAGCATGTTTTTCTCAAAGTAGCGACATAGCCAAAACCTTTGTGTTATTATGCTTGAAGTGTTATGTTGACAAGGAAGACAACTTGATGTTTCATGTTAGTATTAATGTTTATGCTTTTTACTACTTGTATCTAAGTTGTCATCATTTGTCTGCTCTCTCAAAGCTTTGCTAGCCAAAACTCTGTACCAAGCGGAATTCTGCTTGTACTTCCATACCCTGAAACCAACATCTTCCACTTGAGTCCACCATACCTACCTACTTGTGGTATTCCACTACCACTCCTAAAGTATATAATTTATGTGCTATCTTTAGATGTTCAAAATCTTCTGTTTTGTGCCACTGATTCAGCTCATGAGGAAGTGGTGGGTAACCCATGATCTTCTTAATTTGGACAAGTTTTATCTTGGGATTGCATGTCTAATCTGCAAACCCCTAATACGAGAAGGGACTAGCATGAGTGCCCAGCTCGTAAAAGATAAATACTAAACACACAAGTTCCTTCGCCCTTTTTCGAGTGATAAACAAAGGAATCCAAGGGGATGTGATCGTCCCCACATGGGAGCCGTTCCTCGAAACTTGTCCAAATCATGAAGTGAGTGAGTTATCTATCAGGATTCGTTGACGGATCATGCACCTCCCAAAAGCTTGTTTTTATTCTGTTTGATCTAGAGATGGCACATGAGTTTTCCCTGCTTACCCTTTTGCACGGGGTTTATCTTTATTTTGTGCTGAGTCAGTCCTTCCTTCTTCCTTCCTTTCTAAAGAGAGAGAGTAGACACTTGGTGTTAATAAAGATGCTTGCATATAAAGTTGCATTGAGATCTAGCATGCTACATCTTCGTTGACATTATATTTTGATAAGTGAGTTGTTTACAAAAGCTTATGCTTGGTAAACATCTTCCTTTGTGTTGGCATGTGCACTTCTTGACTAATAGCATGTTCTTTCAAAAGTTTCAACTGTTTAATCAAAAGAGAAAGAGCAAAAGTAAAAGCTATTAGTTGTTCCTTGACCAAGGCTATGTTTGTCATGATTTGATGAGTTTTCCAGGTCCTACTTTGTTATAATTGTTACTACTTCTTATAAGGACCTTATGAGTTGAGGTTGCTGTTGAGGATGCTTAAGTTTGGTGAGAAATGTTGATGCTTCTTGTTCGTATTCTTTTTATCGACACTTCACTCTCTAAACTTGTGGACAGGTTTACCGAGCTCAGTAATCGCTTGAGGACAAGCGAGGTCTAAGCTTGGGGGAGTTGATACGTCCAAAAAGCATCACTATTTTATATTGTGATTTCACCTTATTCATTGATATTTTCCACTTTAAAGTGTTGTTCTTATGTTGTTTTGGCTTATTTTACACAGTTTACAACTTTCCGGTGCTGAAACAGCAGAACCAGGATTCAGCGGTGAAGAAGTGGAAACCAAGTTAATGAAGCAGATCAAGTCCAAATGCGATGAAATTTTACGGGGAGCATTTTTATGCCAAATGACTAGGAGTCACCGAAGGAGAAAGTGAGGGGACCCACCAGGCAGCCAGAAGGGTGCCTGGCGCGACCCCCCTTCCTGGCCGCGCCAGGCACCCTCCTGGGTGCCTGGTGGCCCCTCTCGGTGCCCCTTTCTCCTATATAACCCCCTGGGGGTAGAAACCCCTAAACAGGAGCTGCTGTCGCGAGACGCCGCCGCCACGGTGCGGAAACCTACAGAGGAGAAAACCAATCTCCGGCGGAGAGATTCCGCCGGGGAGATCACCTCCCGGAAGGGGAGATCGTCACCATCATCATCATCATCATCATCGTCACGGGCATCATCGAGATCATCATCAACATCATCCCCAACATCAGCACCATCTCCATCTACATCCAATCTCATCTCACAATTGCAACTTGTGTTGTAATCCGTACTATCTATCCCCTCTACTCTGTTGGTGTTGATTACTACTTTGTGGTGAATGCTATTGAGTTTTGTTGGAGAAATATTATTGTGTCCAGATTGTTCATCACCTATTTATCACCTCTGATCATGATCTCTTTTATGTCTTGTGAGTAGTTACTTTAGTTCTTGAGAACATTGGAGCAGTCTAGTTGTTAGTAGTCATATGATGTTGAAGTATTATGTGTTGTGTGATACTTAAGTTGTGTTGTTATTTCTCTAGTAGTGTTATGTGAGTCGAACACATAACACTTCACCTTTAATGGGCCTAGAGGGAAACATTGTGCACAAAGGATGCTTATGGTGGGTTGCCGGAGTGACAGAAACCTGAACCCCAGTTCGCAGACTTTTTCACAAGGGAGTTATGGATCCTTGATCGTAATGCTGTGGTTAGGCTTATGCCTTAATTACTACCTTGTATTTGCGGATGCTTGCAAGGTGTGTAATCATGGGAGTACACTTATCTTAGTCTATAAGGTGTACTAGCATTGATCCACCCACCAATACTTATGACACAATACATATTACTTGGCAGAGTATGGTAAAAGTGACTAGACTATCTCTCCCGTGTTTTCTCGAGAACGCTTTAGCCTTTATAAGTTCAGTTCCTAGGCTTATCCTTGTAAAAGGATTGGGCCACTTGCTACTCCTCAGTTACCCTGTTTACTTTGCCCGTCTTTTACTTTTCTGTTGCTTAAACCAAAAACCCATAAATATTTACCTTTAAGTGTTTGCAGTCTTTCCTTATCCAGTGTCACTTATCAACACCTTTTGCTCCTCGTTGGGATCGACATCCTTATTTATCGAAAAGCTATAATTGATCCCCTAAACTTGTGGGGGTTGGCGCGGTTAACAGGGAAGGCAACCCAACTAAACCTATTAACTTCTCCGCCATCAGCAAGCAAGTTGGATGCACCCCCACTAGTTCCCTTGGAGAGCTTTTAGCTCACATGTGCATACGTTGCATGGCAATCCCTACTCCTCACATCATATCTATCATATGGCCTTATCTCGCCTATGATTGTCCTCATTGATGTGAGCCTTTCACACCTTTTTTGTCTTCCTCCTCCACCTTATTTCTGTTTCTCCTTTTAGGTGTCAACTTTCTTGCTCACGCTCATACATTGCATGAGTGCTCAAAATATCGAAATGGAGTGGATCAGTTTGACTTGTACCTGACTAGTGGTCTGGGGATGAGTCAAGATAAGAATCCAAAGGAGACTAAGTGTGAAACTTTAGTAGATAGTTGTTCTCAACAACCTTACTTTTTCTCTCGTATTTCCCTATCCCTTGCTTGCACACAAACACCATTTGGAGACATTCGAGTCACGGACAACAAGAGCTCTTGTACCTTTTGTTCTTTTGTTACTTGTGTCAATGCTAATATAGACTCTTTCTTGTTAAGACTTGAATTGAATTGCATGCTTTGATCGCTTTACTTAAAAGTCATTTTATGACTGTGTGGCATGTCACCACAGAAATTATCCTTGTTATCATTTACCTACTCGAGGACGAGCAGGAATTAAGCTTGGGAATGTTGATACGTCCGAAATGTATTTATAATTTCTGCTTGCTCCATGCATGTTTTGTGTGACTTTGACATGTTTTGCTTGAACTTTCATACACTTTTGAGCATATTTGGACTAATCTATTAACCCAGTGCACCCAGCTGCCAGTTGTTGTTTTCTGCTGTTGTTGTATTTCAGGTTTTCCGGCCATTAAAAGTGCTCCAAAAAATCCAGGCAAATCAGATAAAAAATCAGCGTCGGGGAAGCTTTCGGAAACACCAAAGCAGCGAAGGGGGGACACCACCAGGGAGCCAGGAGGGTCTCTGGCGCGGCCCCATCCTAGGCCGCGCCAGGAGGCCTCCTGGCTGCCTGGTGGGTCTCCTCGACACCCCCCTTCGCCTATATTTACCCCTCGGGGTGGAAACCCCTAATCGGGACTCCTCTTTGGCGATCTCGCCTCTGTTCCGCCGCCGCCGCCGCCGTTTCAAGATCGGGGCTGCCTGGAGAAGCTGCTCCGCCACCCTGCCGGAAGAAGTTACCCCCGCTGGGAGACCATCCATAGCCATGGACGGCTCCCGTATGTACCGTGAGTAGTTTCCCTTGGACCATGGGTCCGTGACCAGTAGCTATGTGATCTATCTCTCCCTTCTTTGTGCCTCCACTTTCGAGTCCTCGTGAGCTGCTTCACATGATCGAGGCACCTATGTAATTTCTGCTGTTGCTATGCTGAGTTTGTTCGGATCTGATGGATTATGAAACTATTTTCAGATTGTGATGAGTAATATATTTGGTTCTTCTCTTTTATATTTTGTTCTTTTGTAAATTCTTGCATGTTCTCCGTTGCGGTATTTTCTTTGGCCAAGTATTTTATTTGCAACTCCAAGAGGGAGCGTTATGATTGATTGTGGGTTCAGCCCCCTGATGTCTAGCTTGAGTGACAGAAACATGAGACTAGGGGATATGTTGTTGCCACTAGGGATAAAACAACGGTGCTTGTACTTGCGGGTGCAAGGATTGTTTACTTTACGCAAAGTTCTTTTAATGCAGTTGTCTGTTGCTTTGAGTTTACACTTTGGGTGGGATTCACAACTTAATACCAGCGAGATGTTCTGGATAGATATCTCAAGGTGGATGATTCGTAGTAGATGCAGATGGATTTCGGTCTACTTACCTTGGTGTACTGCCCATTGCTTTTGAACCCTTCCTTTCTTTGCAGCATAGTTAGCATTGCGGTGCCTTCATAATCATGTCAATTGCCCAACTGTGATTTGTTTACCTCGCTAGCACTTTTATCGTCTTTTGGGAGAGAGACATCACTAGTGAAAATCACGGGACCCCGGTCCATCTTCATATCATTGTTTACACCCTCAATTTACTTTCAGTCTTTACTTTCAGTAGCCACTATCATTATCTCTTGCGTTGATCCTTTCTAAACGGCAAGGTCGGAGGAATTGACAACTCCTCTGTACTCATTGGGAGCAAAGTTATTTGTCTCTGTGTGCAGGTCCAGGTGAAGTAGAAACCTCGGCGCCACTGTTCACTTTACCACCTTCTTGTATCCTTCGGAGTCCTACGGGAGACAAACCTTGGTATCTTTGCCAAGGGAAAACTTGTCGCTACTCTACTATATCCAACCCTGCACTTGGGGTAATCAACGAGGGCTTGAAGAGTATTACACTCTCTTGCCACCACTTATACACCTCAACAGAATGGTGTAGTTGAAAGGAAGAATATAACTCTTATTGAAATGGCCAGAACCATGCTTGCTGAATACAAGAAACCTATCAGGTTCTGGGCCGAAGCAATTAACACTGCATGTCATATCATCAACAAGGTTTACCTTCACAAATTTCTGAAGAAAACTTCACATGAGCTTACCACTTGTCACAAGACAAATGTTTCGTATCTTAGGGTATTTGGTGCTCCTTGCTTTATTAGAGATATGAATCATAGCTCCAAATTTGCCCCTAAGGCACATGAAGGTTTTCTGCTAGGTTATGGCTCAAATTCTCACACTTACAGAGTGTATAACTCCCACTTTGGGAAGGTTATGAAAACTGTAAATGTGAGGTTTGATGAAACTAATGGCTCTCAAAAAGATCATTTGCCTTATGATCTAGATGAACCTCCACTTGATGAAGTGATCAAGTCCATGGCTATTGGAGAAATTCGCCCTGTTGAAGCTAATCCTCATCAAGCTGATTGGGATGATGATGATCCAATGTTCCCACACCTAGCACGGGGCGCTGGAGATCAACATCCTGAAGCTAATGATGAACGGGACGAAGAAGATCAAGCAAACGAAGGAAATGCTAATCCTGAAGCAAATGTTGAAGCGGAAGGTGAAGAAGATCCTGAAGCTGAAGCAGATCCTAAAGCAAAAGCTGAGTCTGAAGCAAATGATTCAACTTTATCACGAGTTCGAAGAAGAGTTGATGTTGATTCGATCCTTGAAGAAATTCAACAACCAGGTCGTCCCACAACTCGTTCTCGTACTCGTTTGGATAACTTATGTGGAAATTTTTCGTTTGTCTCCATGCTAGAACCTTCAAAGTTTGATGAATCCATGAGGGATCCAGATTGGTTAACTGCTATGCTCGAAGAACTTAACCAGTTCGAGCAAAACAAAGTCTGGTCCTTAGTTGATAGACCTGATCCCACGAAGCACAACATCATTGGTACAAAGTGGATTTTTTGCAACAAGCAAGATGAAGATGGTATAGTGGTAAGAAACAAAGCACGACTGGTAGCACAAGGATACACCCAAATCGAAGGTATCGATTTCGGAGAAACTTATGCTCCAGTTTCTTGTCTCGAATCCATTCGTTTTATGCTTGCTTTTGCAAATTTCAATGGTATTCTACTCTATCAAATGGATGTGAAAAGTGATTTTCTTAACGGAGAAATCGAAGAAGAAGTGTATGTTATGCAGCCTCCAAGTTTTGAAGACCCAAAGAAACCTGACATGGTGTACAGTTTGCACAAGGCTCTTTATGGGTTGAAGCAAGCACCTCGTGCTTGGTACGACACACTGAAGGACTTCCTTCTGAAGAAAGGGTTCAAACCAGAAACAACTGACCCAACTCTTTTCACTCGATCTTATAATGGTGATTTATTTGTTTGTCAAATATATGTAGATGATATTATTTTTGGCTGGACTAACACTGAAATCAGCGAAGAATTTGCCAAAATGATGTCGAAGAAATATGAGATGTCAATGATGGGTGAATTGAAGTTCTTCCTTGGACTTCAAATCCGTCAACAGAAGAATGGCACCTTTATTTTTCAAGAAAAATATCTCAAGGATTGCCTGAAGAAGTTTGGTCTCACTGATAGCAAAACTATTAAGACTCCAATGCGTACCAATGGCTTCCTAGATGCAGATGAGAAGGGAAAAGCCTTCGATCAGAACAAATATCGGTCTATGATTGGATCTCTTTTATATCTTTGTGCATCTACACCTGACATTATGCTTTCAGTATGTATCTGTGCTCGTTTTCAGGCCAATCCAAAGGAATCACATCATACTGTTGTAAAGAGAATTCTTCGGTATCTTTCTCACACACCAACCTTGGGCTTGTGGTATCCCAAGGGAGCTCGGTTTGATCTCATTGGCTATTCTGATTCAGACTGGGCTGGTGATCGTGTGGATAGGAAATCAACTTCAGGGACTTGTCATTTCCTTGGAAGATCTCTTGTGTCTTGGGCTTCCAAGAAGGAAAACTGTGTCTCAATATCTACTGCTGAAGCTGAATACATTGCTGCTGGGTCATGATGTACTCAGATACTTTGGCTGAAGCAAACGCTGAAGGATTATGGTATAGAAGAAAATTCCCCTTCTATGTGATAATGAGAGTGCAATCAAAATTGCTCACAATCCGGTGCAACACTCTCGCACGAAGCATATTGACATTCGCCATCCTTTTCTTCATGATCATGTTCAGTGTGAAGATATTGTGATAAGTCATGTCAGAACTGAAGATCAATTGGCTGACATTTTCACGAAACCATTGGATGAGAAAAGGTTCTGTGCGTTAAGGTGTGAGCTCAATATATTGGACTCACGCTATAAGACCGAACCTTTACCTCATTGTATATATTCATCTACTTAGTTGTTTGCTTTTGGTTTCGTTATTTGTTTTTGCTTCAATTCTTTTTTCAATTTCTTTTGCTTGGATTTAGTCCTCAATGCTTATCACCTTTTGCTTCGTTCGGTTTTTCTTCGAGGTGATAAGTTTTGGACCCTACCCCGTTTGTTCTTCTTCTATCTTATTCTATCTGTCCAAAATGGTTGAGCACAATTGAAAAGGAAAGTATTTTGCTTCGAACATCATTGTGTTCCAAATCAAATGCTTCCAACTTTTATCGAAGTTTTACTCAAGTCGAAGACATATTCTTCAGTCGTTGAGATCCCGTCTTATCCGGGTCGTTGAGATTTCCTCACGAAACGCCACGCAATCCTAGCCACAGAATCCGGAGGGGCAGTCACTGGGAGCCGTCCGATCTGATCTGACAACTCCTGTCAGACCAGTCCTATATAAGGCTTCCACCCCAGCGTACCAACTCACCTCTTCGTCCCCAGCCACTCCGGAACCCTATCCTCTCTCGCGCGCCGTCGTGCTCATCGTATCCGTCGTCGTTCTCGCTGCTTCACTGCCGGACGAACGCCGCCGTGTACTTCGCGCCGCCGTCGAGCTCCTCTTCTGCTCATTGTCGCCATAGCTGCTCGTCGACACCAAGCTAGGGTATGCCGAGCCCTCGATCCAATCTTCATCTCTCTTTTCATCCTCTTCTAGATTGGATCCGAGTTCTTACACTTGTTGTTGGGTTGATTTTCTTAGGTTTCTTTGATCCGTTGGATCCTTGCTCCCTTGGGAAACTTGTTTCTGCAAGCAAAAGCTTCCCTTCTCGATTCAGGTTAGCTGTTAGGGTATGATGCCATCTGTTCTCTGTTAGGGTTGCAGTTCATCTTTGATGTGGCTAAGTCTAGCTCAGAACAGACCAGAAACATCACCCGTATTAAACACAGAATCTCTTGTCAAAACCATTTGTTTTGGGTCGAAACTTTTGCTGGTGCTCTACCATACTTGCCTTTTTCCTTCGCTACCTTGTGCTTTTTCATAGGATGTCTGTGGATTTAGGCTTCGGGAATGAGTCCCCTGTTCTTGATCAGCTCAACGAAGCAGAATAGGTTGCTCCCAAGGGGAAAGGATGCAGAACCAAGGAAACCAACAATGCCAGAGGCATTCCCGAGTCCATTCGCATTGAGCTTGGATATGATACACCTCCAGAAGAAACCAAGGAACATCGCAAGATTCGTTTGCAAAACATTCGCCGCTACTGGGCTATTAGGTGGTACAAATACAAGAGTATCCCTGACTGGAAATGGGCAATGCAGTTTGCCTTCAGTCCACCCTTCAATACACCTCTGCTATGTGCGGTCAGTACAGCGAAGAAAATCGTCATATGTACTATCCTGTTCCACCAAAGTACCCTCACCCCAACACCCTCAAGATCCCGGATGATTATCCTGAAGAGAAAGAACGATTGAGAATCGTTGCAGAGAAAAAGAGACTCAAGGAAGCAAAGAAAGCTGCCAAGCTAGCCGAAGCTGAAGCCCATGAAGTTGTGCCTAGCTCGAAGAAGAAGAGAAAACTTAAGAAGAAATATGCTTCTCCTCCTCATGCTTCCACAGATGATGAAGAGCAAGCCAGACTGGAACAAGCTGCTCTGGTAGACTCGATTCTGGACGAATCAAATGCTGCAGCTGATGATGAATCAGATCAGAAGCTTATGATGAACCAGATCCTGCTCCCCCCAAGAAGCAAAGGATTCGGCTTCCATTAAAGAAGAAGTCGGGAGAAAAACCTGCTGCTAAGGGGATAAAGATTCAAGATCCCAAGGATAAGCTCTCAGCTCGCGCCACCATTGATTTATAAAATTTGGTGGTTGCGAAGCCCTTGGCCTCTAAGCCGCCGGCTGATGCTCTCAACACAGAGAGGCGTTCCAAGCAGAGGCAAGACCCTGCTAAGCAACAACAACTTGCAAAGGCTACTGCACCAGCGAAGCCCAAGCAGTCTGCTCCACCAAACCCTTCAGCGAAGCGAAAGCTCACTGAAGCTGAACTAAAGCAAAAAGACCTCAAGGAGGCACTTGAACGAAACATTCTTGCTAGAAATTTTGCAGAGAAGCAAAAGGCAGATGAAGCAGCCGCAAGAAAGCAAAAGGAGTTGGACTCCGCAAGATTGGCTGCGGAAAAGGCCGAGACGAAGCGCAAGCTCGCCGAAGCCGAAAAGAATGAAGAAAAAGCAGCCGATGAAGCCAAACTGTTGGCTGAGCACGAAGCTAAACGCAAGGCCTCTCTAGAAGGCCTCAGGACAAAGAAAGCTGAAAAAGCTGCAAGGGCTGTGCAGAAAAAGTCTGTAGTTGATATGACTCCCTCCTCTGAAGCTATTCCACCGAAGAAGAAAGGAATATCTATGCCTGAAGCTCAAGCTGAACCTAATCGCCATAGTGAACATCAGTTCTCTGATCCTTGTGAAGGCGAACTATGGGATCAATTGGGCATTACTGAAGCCCTTTGGAAGAAGTGTGCTGCAGAAGAGTCTGAAGCTGCTGATCTAGGTGAAGTCTATATTTCTGGCTCCATCGAAGCAATGATTTCCACTATGATTAGTCAGCTGAAGGACCTGCATTCTAGAGATAGATCTGAAGTTGCAAAGATTCACAACTATCAAAAGCGCGCTGAAGCTGAACCAGATGAAGAATTCAAACAGCACGCGTTGAAATTGCTTCAGAAAGTAACAGACGTCAACACCACCACCAAGGAAAACATCAAAATCTTCAGGGGCAAGACTAAAGCCGCTGTCGATGAAATGGTGAAGACTCATAATGCATCCATTATGGAAAGAGATTCACGGAAGCGCAAGGCTCCGCAAGAAGCTGAACCATTTGCTGCAAAACCTGTGATTGCCAAGCCTTCTGATCCTTCACCCAAGAATAGAACTACCAAGAAAAGGAAGGTCACTTTGGCCTCAGCTGCTGACATGGATACAAGTGATGAGCAGCCGAAGGAAATTCCTGAAGCAGTCCCCACTCCTGCTCCGAAGCCAAAGCCTTCCCAGCCTAAACCAAAGGCTTCAGCTCCACCCACAAAAACCCCTACACCTCCTCCTACCAAATCCACTCCCAAACAAACTCCTCCACCAAAAGGTCCAACCCCCAAGTAAACTCCAACCACAATCCCGTCACCTGCACCAACCCCCACACCCATTCCACCTCGTACCCCACACCAACACGTGTTCCATCTCCCGCACCGCAAAGGACTCCCACTCCACCTGCTGCTCCCGCACCACCTCCATCACCTCACCATGAAGCACATGAACCCTCTCCATCACACTCCAGAACCCATGGCACCCGAGACTTTTCCCCCGCCAGAACCGCTCAAGAATCTGAATCAAATGTGCCTCGTGCTGAAGCACATGAAGATGAAGATGAGCAAGTGCAGATATTGAATCTCTCGCAAGAGCAAGCGCTAATAGTCGCTCAAACTGTTGGCCCGTCAAGAGCCAATCGAATAGCTCCTCTGCAAAGGTTTCGCGCTCATTTGTGCCACTGCCAAGACACCCATCTTGAATCCAATTACCCTTGTGAAAAATTTCCTATCTTCAAGGGAGCTGGTTGTTCTTCAAGGCACGGTCCAGAATTCAGTCTAGAGCAACATCATAAGTGTCACTGTTTCTTTGGTGTCAGTCCTTATGCTTCAGATCGAACTGCAGATGATCTTCGTTTCTGGATTGCAGAGCAAAAAATCCTTTACACCAAAGTCTTTTGTCAGCAAGGTGTTCTGTTTAGGCACCGATATCTGGCTATGCGAAGTCTTTCCACTGCTGATACGTCCAAAACGTATCTATAATTTATGCTTGCTCCATGCATGTTTTGTGTGATATTACTATGATCTAGATACACTTTCATACACTTTTGATCATATTTGGACTAACCTATTAACTCAGTGCACCACAGTGCCAGTTCCTGTTTTCTGCTGTTTTTCTATTTCAGTTTTCCCCCATATAAAAAGTGCTCCAAAAATTCGGGAAAAATCAGATAAAAAATCAGAGCAGAAGAACCTTCCAGATGAACCTAGGTGGGGCCAGAGGGCCACCACCAGGGGCCCAGGTGCCCTGGTGGCGCGCCCCAGGGTCTTGCCGCGCCAGGAGGGCGCCTGGACCCCTGGGGCCCCCCTGGCTGCCCCCCTTCGCCTATATATTCTCCGTGACGAGAAACCCTCGAAGCCAGAACCGTTTTTCGCGATCTCACCTCTGCTCCGCCGCCGCCGCGCTTCCGAGATCGGGAGCACCAGCATACCTCTTCCCGGCACCCTGCCGGAGGGAGGGCCGACCACCGGGAGTCTCCTCTCCACCATGGATGCTTCCCGGATGTGTCGTGAGTAGTTTCCTTTGGACCATGGGTATGTGATCAGTAGCTATGTGATGTTCTCCTCCCCTCTTTGTTCTTCATGGTTTAGACCACGTGAGCTGCCCTACATGATCGAGGCACTTTTGTAATCTTCCTGTTGTTGCTATGCTGAGTTTGATGGGATCTGATGGATTATGAGATTATGTTCAGATTGTGATTGAGTAATATATTTGGTTCTTATCTCTTATATTTTTGTTCTTGAGTAATTCTTGCATGTTCTCCGTTGCTGTTTATTGCTTTGGCCAAGTAGTAGGTAGTAACCCCAAGAGGGAACGTTATGCTCGATTGTGGGTTCATGCCCCCTCATGAAACGCTTGAGTGACAGAAACATGAGTCTAGGGGATGTGCTGTTGCCACAAGGGGGAAAACAACGGTGCTTGTAACCTCGGTTGCAAGGATTTTTTACTTTACGCAAAGTGCTTTTTAATGCAGTTGTCTGTTGCTTTGGGTTTACACTTTGGGTGGGGCTCGCAACTTAATACCAGCGAGATGTTCTGGATAGATATCTCAAGGTGGATGATTAGTAGTAGATGCAGTTGGATTTCGGTCTACTTATTTTGGCATTCTGCCCATGCTTTTGAGCCTCTTCCTTTCTTTTGTAGCATAGTTAGCATTGCGGTGCGTTCATAATCCTGTCAATTGCCCTTCTGTAATTTGTTCACCTCGCATAGAAGTTTTATCGTCTTTTGGAAGAGAGACATCACTAGTGAACATCATGTATCCCGGTCCATATCTTCATCACTGTTTCCACTCTCATTTACTTTTCTGCTTTTACTTTCAGTTGCTATCATTATCCCTTGTGTTTGATCCTTTGGGAACAACAAGACCGGAGAGATTGACAACCTCTCTGAACTTCATTGGGAACAAAGTTATTTGGGTCTGTGTGCAGGTCCGCGTCAGTTGCGCTGCTGACACCTACTTATCATCTCCGGAGTCCTACTGGAGACAAATCTTGGTATCTTTACTGAGGGAAATTTGCTGCTGTGCTACATCACACCTTCCACTTGGGGTTTACCAATGAAGGGCGAGAAATCACTATCATCACCTCGCACATCAAGCAAAATTTCTGGCGCCGTTGCCGGGGACTCCGAGTGCTAAGATAGGGGAGTTGCACACTACCCTTTACCTTTGTTTTTTAGTCTTGTTAGTTTACCTTTCAGTTTTTACCTTTGTGTCCAATTATTTTAGGACGTCCTTTTCTTCGCACCGTTGGTGCGGTTATTCCAATTCACTCTCAAGAAAGGGATGGAACATTTCCCTAGAAAGAAAATCAAGTTACCTTTTGAGTCCGTTACACGGGCTAGTTATTCTCTTTCTCTTGATAAAACTTGATTCTTCTTTTGCATCATACCTAGCTTAAAGACATAAAAGAAAGCGCTTTTGGGAGGCAGCCCACAACGAATTAGGTTTCTTTTTTGCTTTTGTTTTGTCTTGATGTTTGTTACTACTGTAGCAACATCATTGTATCTTTATTTTCCAGCTTTGTGCCAAGTTATAGCCTCTTATGATAAGGGAAGCAAACGTTATGACATGCTGTCCAGAAAACAGATTCTGTCCCTTGACAGAATAATTCGAATAAATCACCAGATCATCTTTTTGATCTGAATTTTTTTTGACAGCATGCTCTATACAATTGTGAAACTTTCATATGTTCTGAGTTTTTTGATTTGAGTTGCAGAAGTGCCCCGAAACAATTCTCTACTACCTTCTGTTCTGTTTTTCACAGATTCTGCCACGTTTTGCCTCTCTTCACTTTTGCAAACCTTAACTTGCTTTTTCTTTGCAAAAACTTTTTGGCACTCTTGAGAAACAGTAGCTCTTCAAGAATATCTTTATATCCAGTGGGGAAAAATTATTTTATTAAGGGTACTAACCTCTCTAATCAGCTTATGATGAGTTATGTATGAAGGGATTTTTCAAGTGTGCGATGGAAGATGATGAAAGAAGATCCAGGAGTGTCAAGCGCTCAAGCTTGGGGATGCCCCCATGCATCCCCAATAAATATTCAAGGAGACTCAAGCGTCTAAGATTGGGGGTGCCCCCGTGCATCCCCTTCTCCATCAACAATCATCGGTTCGTCCTTCGTCTCACTATATTTTTATCACTTCATGCGTTATGTGCTATGCTTGGAGCGTCTCGCTCTTAGGTTTTATTTTTAGTTTTCTTTAGTTTTGCTTGCTGGTCATAACAAGTTAGACCCCACCTTGCTTTGTGTGGGAGAGAAACACGCTCCACTCTAATCTAGAACACATCATAGGATTTTTCCTGCTTATCTTTTTGCTGTTGTGTGTTCTTTATCTTTTTGTAGCCGCTGCCATGTTTAGTTTTAGTCTTAGTTTGTCTTTAGCAAGAGCCGTGGATTTTGTTTAGATTGTTGCTGGAACTCTCTTTAGTTTTCATGTTTAACTTGTTAAGAGAGTTGGTTGTTGCATTGAGTTGTGTTTTGTCTTGGAAGTAGGTAATTGAGGTTGCTATTTAATTCTAGTAGTAACTTGCAATAGTTTTGAGGTATTGATGTGAGTAATGTCTGAACTTTTGGTGTCAAGAGCTCTAGCCTATTAGTGATAGGTGTCGTATTTTGGGCAATCCGTGTGTATTTTCAAAACCTACAAAAACTAGTTGAGAACTCTAACTACTAGATGGATCACTAATCTTTGGAGGGATCGAATATTAGAGTACACTCACGTACCATGAGTCGAGGATGCGCAAGGATAACCAAACCCCCATACACTCCTCCTCGGGGTACTTGTCTCTTTGTGAACCTCCTTATTAGATTGAGAGTTACCGATAATAAGTGCATGAGTTCTTCGGACTAATGTAAGTATTGAAAGTTGACACTTCCACCTTCCCATATTTTGCTAGCCTCTCCCGTGCCGTGCATTGCCTTCTTCTCACTCCGAGAGTTGGTGTCCACCTTCGCCGGTACATCCAAACCCTTGGCATGATACGCTCTGTCATCATAAGCCTCCTTATATCTTTCCTCAAAACAGCCACCATACCTACCTATCAAGGCATTTCCATAGCCTTTCCGAGATATATTGCCATACAACATCCACCTCTTCATGACTTGATATTCATGTCATACATGCTTTTGCTTGATCGATGAGCCACATGCTAGTTGGGCCTTTCCCTAATCATTGCTAAATTACGCGCTAGTATCATTGCATATTCTGCTACACTGGCAGACGCATACATTGCATATATCATGATAGTTACATCTTCTTTATGATTTTGAGCACCTTGTATAGTGTGAAAGATCTCCTTTACCTTCTTGTAAAATAGAGTGTTGCCCTTAAGTGAGGAAAAGATCCCAAAGTGGACACAATAAAAGATCCCAAAGAGGACAAATGAGAGTTAAATAGAAAGAGCCATTGAGGCCACAAAAAAATACAAAAAAATAGAAAAAATAGAAAAAAGAAATGAAAAGAGAGAAAGGGGCAACACTACTATCCTTTTGATAGATACACACTAGTACTCCCTTTATATCCTTGTACTCCATAGAGATGATCATTATGCATATAGCTATGTGGGGACCTTCACACTATAGAACTTGGCTTGCATATTCCAAGGATGGGCCTCCTCAAACGAGCTCTAGGTCTTCATGAGCGAGCAAGTTAGATGCACCCCCACTAGTTCCATTGGAGAGCTTCCTAGCTCATATGTGCATCCGTTGCATGGAAATACCTACTCCTCACATCATATCTATCATTTGGCATCTCTTGCCTATGATTGTCCTCATTGATGTGAGCCTTTCTCATTCTTTTTTGTCTTCCTCCTCCTCCTCCGTACTTCTCTCTTTGCCATCCTAAGTGTCAACTCTCGTGCTTACGCTCATCCATTGCATGAGTGCTCAAAATATTGAAAAAGGAGTGGATCAAATTGACTTGTACCTGGCTAGTGGTCTGGGGACGAGTCAAGATAAGATTCCAGAAAAATACCAAGTGTTAAACTTTAGTAGATTGAGTTCTCAACAAATAAATATTTTTCTCGTATTCCCTATCCCCCTTCTTGCACGCAAACACCATTTGGAGACATTCGAGTCACGGACAGCGAGAGCTCTTACACCTAATGTTCTTTTGTTACTTGTTTCAATGCTATTATAGACTCTTGCATGTTATGACTTGAATTGAATCTCTAACCTTGATTTCTTTACTTTTCAAAGTTCTTATATGGTTGCTAGCATGTCACCACAGAAATTATGTTGTTATCATTTACCTACTCGAGGACGAGAAGGAATTAAGTTTGGGGATGTTGATACGTCCAAAACGTATCTATAATTTCTTCTTGCTCCATGCATGTTTTGTGTGATATTTCTATGATCTAGATACACTTTCATACACTTTTGATCATATTTGTACTAACCTATTAACTCAGTGCACCACAGTGCCAGTTCCTGTTTTCTGCTGTTTTTCTATTTCAGTTTTCCCCCATATAAAAAGTGCTCCAAAAATTCGGGAAAAATCAGATAAAAAATCAGCGCAGAAGAACCTTCCAGATGAACCTAGGTGGGGCCAGAGGGCCACCACAAGGGGCCCAGGCGCCCTGGTGGCGCGCCCCAGGGTCTGGCCGCGCCAGGGGGGCGCCTGGACCCCTGGTGGGCCCCCTGGCTGCTCCCTTCACCTATATGTTCTCCGTGACGAGAAACCCTCGAAGCCAGGACCCTTTTTCGCGATCTCGCCTCTGTTCCTCCGCCGCCGCGCTTCCGAGATCGGGAGCACCAGCAGACCTCTTCCCGGCACCCTGCCGGAGGGAGGGCCGACCACCGGGAGTCTCCTCTCCACCATGGATGCTTCCCGGATGTGTCGTGAGTAGTTTCCTTTGGACCATGGGTATGTGATCAGTAGCTATGTGATGTTCTCCTCCCCTCTTTGTTCTTCATGGTTTAGACCACGTGAGCTGCCCTACATGATCGAGGCACTTTTGTAATCTTCCTGTTGTTGCTATGCTGAGTTTGATGGGATCTGATGGATTATGAGATTATGTTCAGATTGTGATTGAGTAATATATTTGGTTCTTATCTCTTATATTTTTGTTCTTGAGTAATTCTTGCATGTTCTCCGTTGCTGTTTATTGCTTTGGCCAAGTAGTAGGTAGTAACCCCAAGAGGGAACGTTATGCTCGATTGTGGGTTCATGCCCCCTCATGAAACGCTTGAGTGACAGAAACATGAGTCTAGGGGATGTGCTGTTGCCACAAGGGGGAAAACAACGGTGCTTGTAACCTCGGTTGCAAGGATTTTTTACTTTACGCAAAGTGCTTTTTAATGCAGTTGTCTGTTGCTTTGGGTTTACACTTTGGGTGGGGCTCGCAACTTAATACCAGCGAGATGTTCTGGATAGATATCTCAAGGTGGATGATTAGTAGTAGATGCAGTTGGATTTCGGTCTACTTATTTTGGCTTTCTGCCCATGCTTTTGAGCCTCTTCCTTTCTTTTGTAGCATAGTTAGCATTGCGGTGCGTTCATAATCCTGTCAATTGCCCTTCTGTAATTTGTTCACCTCGCATAGAAGTTTTATCGTCTTTTGGGAGAGAGAGATCACTAGTGAACATCACGTATCCCGTTCCATATCTTCATCACTGTTTCCACGCTCATTTACTTTTCTGCTTTTACTTTCAGTTGCTATCGTTATCCCTTGTGTTTGATCCTTTGTGAAAAACAAGACCGGAGAGATTGACAACCGCTCTGAACTTCGTTGGGAACAAAGTTATTTGTGTCTGTGTGCAGGTCCGCGTCAGTTGCGCCGCTGACACCTACTTATCATCTCCGGAGTCCTACTGGAGACAAACCTTGGTATCTTTACTGAGGGAAATTTGCTGCTGTGCTACATCACACCTTCCACTTGGGGTTTACCAACGAAGGGCGAGAAATCACTATCATCACCTCGCACATCAACTGCCACTTGCTTCCAGAACATCACCGAAACCATTGATAATAAGAATTTGACTCAGTTGTTTGCTTTGAGAACTCCCTTCAATTCTGAACTCATCAAGCAATTCTATGCCACATTATATGTTTCTGGTGATGCAAATGAACCTAGCTCATGGACGCTGGAATGGATGATCCAAGGTGAAATATTCAGAATGTCTTCAGCTGAATTCATGGAGATAGTCAATATTCCAAGGCATTCTGGCGATCAAGAAAAGATGCACTTAGAGCCTGATCTGACTGAAGAACAATTTGCTACATTGTTGGATACTGAAGTCACTGCCAACTATATTCCTGAAAACATTCGCCCGAAGAATTTGAACTTCATCTCCAAGACTTGGTTCTATATCTTGTCTAACTCTTTTATTCCATTGAGTACTGCTTCGGAAGAATCAAATATTTATCCAGAGACAAGGCATGCCATTATGAAGCTCACTCATGGTCTCATATTTTACTTCGAAGACTGCTTCCTTAGGAATTTGGTCCATGCAGCAGAACTTCCATTCACATTGAAGCCATATGCTCCCTGGCTGCAAGTTGTCTGCGACTATGGCAGGAATGAAGATTTTGTGGCTCGTCATCATCCGAAGATTTTCCTCCCTCCTGTGCGTGAAACGTTGGAATTTCTGAGGAAGCCCAATGATCCTTTTGCCAGATATGTTGGAGTGCGCCATGAAGTTAATTAGCGCAACTTATCAAAGAAATTCCAGAAAGACTACCACCACTTTGAAGTCAATATTCAGTCGCAGCAAATGCTCGAAAACTTCATTGAAGCAAATCAGCGCCAGATGCAATTTCTTGCTGATGAAATCAACCGTGTTGGCAACATTGCGCTCAACAACAATCAGTATATGCGTGTTCTCAAACGTCATTCCTGGAAGGGACTCCGAAAATTCAACTCAGTTAAAGGCCTTCGTAAAGATCGCATCTACAAAGAGTATGAACACCTCCAGCGAAACTTTTCCCGTGATGATATGGTGGACCGCTAGAATCAAAAGATCCCTCCCCTGCACAAGATTGATGAAATCCTCTTCGTCAACGAGCTAGAACCCATCAGGCCAGACACCGTCTCCGAAAACGACTCCATCACATCAAAGGACGACGACGGCCTCGACGACAGCGACTTCGGCATCAACCTCATCACTCAGACGTGACTCGAAGCAATTCTTTCGTCTGCTTCGGACGAAGAATCCTCTGACGATCAATCTTCCTCGGATGAGTCTTCGTCAAGCTCTGCTTCGTCGGGCTCCAAGGGTGCTGATGCCGCGCAATAGATCTCTCGAACCTCTTCCCAACCTTTTGTCCAATCATTGACAAAAAGGGGGAGAATGCGGGCATCGATGAGTTAGATTTGCATCGGGGAAAGGGCTTTTGCTATTCGCATTTTGCTTCACTTGTTAAGTTACAACAAACATTCCATTCTCTTCAATTGGGTTGTAACTTAAGTTTACTTTCAGTCATGATACTCCTGTGATATACTTAAGTTTTAATAACCCTTTGCTTGCAAGTATTGCTTCGTATCCTCTATTTTGCAGGTGGTTATTATTTTCTAAGTCACAGGCCTTTGGAACCAATTGCACACATTCCTGTATATATATATATCTTCAAATGCAATTTTATTCACTAAGATATTTGTTTTGCTCTCCACCGAAGAAATTTCTCTCAAGCATTAACCTCGATTATATAAATCTTCAATGCTTGCATTCAGGGGGAGTCAAAAACTTCGTATCTTAGAGTTTGTCCAATCACTTCACAAAAACTTCAATATCCTTTATCGATGCCTGTTTTGTCAACAATAGTCCAAAAAGGGGGAGATTGTAAGAGCAAAGTTTTGCCCCCGTGTGTTTTGGATATTGTTGGACAAGACAGTAGAGGAACTAACAATGTTTTCTAGTATAAACATTTGAATAGGTTCCTGAAGGACAAGCTAGGTGATAAAGCTTCAGGGAAGGTTTTCAAGTTATCGAAGCATTACCCCTTGAGCGAAGTTTAATCACGGAGGATGACCCCCAAAAATGAAGGTGTCCTGAAGCTCAACTCATTGAAGGAAATGAAGAAGACGGCGCAAGACTTAGATGTTCTTGTGTAGTTCTTTTTCTATTCTTTGAGTCATAGGACAAACCATACTATCAAGAGGGGTCTTTAGTTTGTGGACACCGAAGTAATTGAGAAAATGCTCACATCAAATCTAAACCAAGTGAGAAGCCTGAGTGAAGAAATCTCATGTGCACTGAGTTAAGCTTCAGTAGCAAAGACTTCGTTCTTTGGCTTCTGAAGCAGAACTAAGTCCGTGAGTCAGCTTTACTTGTTCCGCAAGTAAAGTTGCGCAGTAATGAAAAATCTGACCGTTGTGGACACGTGTCAAGCTGTCACCTCGGGTCAATCTGGTCATTTCGCACCTCGGGATCGCCAACTATAAATACGCTGCCCCGTCCTCCATTTGCGGGCGGCTCCTCTGAGAACATTCCTGAGAGAGACTAAAGAGAGCACCCCAAGAACACCACCGAAGCAAAACCCAAAACCCAGAATACTGAAGCCTAAGTCCCATTGATCTTAGTAGATTCGAGATGACTTAGGTGAAAGCTTACTAGCCTTTTTATCTTGGAGGACTGCAATTCTCCTAGACGGTTAGAGTGTCGACTTCAGAGAGCGAAGAGTAATTGTCGCCTCGAAGATCAAGTTTGTCAAAGGTTTCTGAGATTCCCTTGATAATCTACCCCGAGTCAAAACTGATCAAGCTCAAGGAGTTTGGTGCAGTGGAGCAACGGATGGAGAGAGATTTGCTCCAGGTGTTCAATCACCAGTCCCTCCAACCAGACGTAGCGCTTTGCAGAGCGTGAACTGGTCGAACAAACATCGCCTAGTCACAGTTCGTTTTACTTCAAGAATTTACCTTTCGTGTTGCATTTGCTTCGCAGTTATGCTTCAATGTGTTTTCATTCACTGCATTTAGTTTCGCTTCTAGTTTTACTTCGCTGTTCCACTTTACTTATGCTTCACTTCCCAAGTTCAGTCGAAAATTTTGAAGTGATCATTCACCCCCTCCCCCTCTGATCACATACTTGGACTTTCACTTTTGTAGCCCTACATAATTCTCATCCTCACTTGGCCACAAAGGAATGACCTCTGAGTACGTCTCCATTGCATGTTTTATGGGAAATATCATGTGATTAGACTATGTTAATGTTGTTGGGAGTTGCCACTAGTGAAATTATGAAACCTAGGCCTTGTTTCCACCATTGCAATACCGTTTGTTCTCACGTTTACTACTTGTTTGATTGCTGCAATTTTTATTAGATATTTATATTACTTTACTTTGCCACACCTATCACTCGTATTTTACCATCTCTTCGCCGAACTAGTGCACCTATACAACTCCTAGTTGTATTAGGTGTGTTCGGGACACAAGAGACTTCTTGTATCTAAATTGCAGGTTTGCTTGAGAGAGACCATCTTCAACCTCTACTTCCCTGAGTTTGATAAACCTTAGGTCATCCACTTGAGGGAAATTGTTGATGTCCTACAACCCTCTGCGCTTGGAGGCCCAACATAGTCTACAAGAATAGAAGTGTGCGTAGACATCAACGCTCCGTGGGTGCTCATACTATAAGTCCACTAGATTGTTTTCCTAGTGGGTACACTCTAATCTGGTAATGCGCTACTACTAAATGACCTGGGTTGCGATACAATGCACCCCAGATGCCATGCGAGCTAGCGTGTAGGTAAGACCCCGGTGATATGTCGGCCGGGCCGGGACTTGCCACAGCGCGACTTCACTCCCGACGGTTCCATGCTCGGTGCATGATGAAATTTAACCACTAACGGACGGGTTAGGGTCGTATTCAGTATGGAAAACTGGCGTCATTGATCCTATAAGCCCTTCGCAGCATGGACCCTGCTTGACACCAGTCGTTTCCAAGTTCGTGTCGAGGGAATCGAGCTTGATTGGGCTACCGTGGTATTTTCCGCTAGCGCAATTCACCGAGGCTCGACCAGTCGAGTACCTTGGGCCCTTTAAACTTAGCATCCCTCTCAAAACTATTTCTCATGAATAACATGTGGCTTATAGCTCGCCAAGTGACACTCACTATTACGGCTACTGCAGGTTTGAGTCTCTGCGCGACTCTTTGAGTCCCCCAGGCACTCAAGGGCTACTGACGAGGGGATACCCCCACGACTCCTATGCATGAGGGTACCTGGTGCATGTCAAGACAGGAGGCCTGCTAGAAGCTTCGACTGACCCTGGATCGTCACACCCGAAGCACCGACGGTTGCACGAACATAGAAGTCCACGATTCTATGGAAACCAAGACTTGGCGACCAAGACTAGCTAGATTAGGAAATTTCCTCTATAAACCTAGATGGACTCCTTGCGACCCAGCCTAGTATATAAAGGATGGGATAGGGGACGTCTAGGACATTAAATCTCGCATAGATCCACCCTCGGCAAGAGCACTCTCGCCGAGACCTCCACTGTAATCGCCTCCACCATATAATACATCGAGCAGGAAGTAGGGGTTTTATCGATCGAGGGCCCTGAACCTGGGTAAACCCTTCTCCTGTTAGACGACGAGCATCGCCAACCTGCACTCCTCTCTCTACGATCTAAACCCAGGGTTCCTAACCATGGGATTTGCCGAGGCCAATCCTCGTCAGCATCCCAACTATCTCATGTTCCCTTGTTTCTAGTTGTGATGGCTTTGATGGTTGTGTGTGTGTGGATTCCATTAATGTACAATGAGATAATATTAAGCCAAGGGCTATGCTTTCAAGCAACAATCTTATTGGTGTATTTATGATTTTCGTTAGGATATCTTGGTCTTTCCTTTTGTAACTATTTCGTATGTACATGCTTCTTTGTGGATATTTCATCTACCTAGAATCTTATACACTTGAGAGAAGTTACATATTTAGTGGATATCATATTTCTTTCATGTCCACCTTTTATTTTTAGTGATTAATTCTTTGGTGGTTACATGAAAGTGTGTGTCTTTGAGTGTGTGTCTTAATTCTATTCATCTTATTGCACTCATTTGGTGGTGAATATTGTTGTCCTCATGCTTGTCTTGATGAGCCTATTATTTTCTATCTTCACCATGCGGTTGTCACAAGCCTTGATTTTACTTTGCATTTTATTAAGGTTGTGAACCCATTTGTTGATTGTGTGTGTGACCTTCTTAACTTATGTTGGAAGGACATATCTAGCACCTTGAGTCTCATTTCTTCAAGACTATGTTGATGCTTAATGATCATCCTTATATTGCTCTTATCAAGTGTTTTGCCATGACTCAGACACATCTTTTAAGTTGAGCCCGTTCATATGATTATCCCTTTTTCTTTTTGCCCAACCAGTTGTTTGTTGCAAGTGCTAAACTTCGTCTCATATCCTTGCACGTTTGCACTTGTGTTGTGTTTCCATCGATTTTGGGGGAGTGATGATCCAATTTTCGTTCACTTTTTATTCTAATACATAGATTCTAAATAGTGCATAAATCTTGGGGAACATCTCTATTTTCATTAGAACACTCCTATGCTCAAATCATAATATCTTGTATTCTTTTGGCATGTTGGATCTTTTGATTTCCTTCATTTTTTATGCCTTTGTGCCATATCATATTTTTGCAATCTTTGGATCCTCAATATAGTTTGTTTTTCCTCCCACCATGTATCCTTGTATATGTGTATTTTACTCCACTCGGATCTTTAGAAATACACCCCTTTTGGGAGGAACACATGCTATATTGGCCGTTCTAAAATTTTCCACCTATTTTGGCAATAGATGCCAATGAGGGAGAAGTTTAGAGGGTTTACTTTGAGTAGGTTCATGCTTTGGTTTTGTTCCTAAGTATTTGCCTTCTTGCTCATGCATATTTGCTTTGCATGATTTGTCCATTATATAAACCCTCTTAATGTGATTCTCATCAATTACTAAAATGGGTGAGATTGAAAGGGCATGTGCCCTCAAGTTTGGTTTTGGTAATTGATGACAATCTATATGGACTAATGGTTTCCTTGAGTTATACTTTAAGGTTTGTCCATAGGAAACGCTTGAAGATCATATGTTGGCTTCAAGGTTGAACGATGAAGATTATGTGTTGACCCATATGTTATTAATGGAGTTATCCAAAGATGGGTCAGGTTATTTTGTGCAAGTTCAAGAGGAGCATCACGAAGATATCATATGCTTGGAGCTTGCCGACCATTTGGTGATAATGGTCTTGTGAAGATTTGCCAAAAAATAGGATCACCCATAATGGAGTATGGGGGAGAAATCTACTAGTCTTCATCGAGACGGCGCAACCAAGAAAGGTGTTCCAACTTGAGGCGGGCATGATCGTCATCATCAAGCTCAAGTGGATTATGCGCAAGAAAAAAGGTTGGATCTTGATTTGCAAGGCCCGATATGCGGTACTGTTCCAGAGCTAGATGTTTCCATCCAGATCCGGGGACGAAGCACATATCGGTCCCACCGCGACATATGACGAAGTCATATGCCCTGGATTTCCAACATGATATCACAACATTACAGATACAAGGATACAACATCTCATACAATCGGCATACAACTACCTTAAATACAATACATCAGCGGAAGATATATGTCTGAGTACAGACTACAATCAAATGCCTACTGGAAAATAGAAAAACATCGATCCCCATAACCACACGGGTCCAGGCCCTCCGCCGGGATCCGTCTAACTAGTCGTCGTCGAGTCTCCACGTGAAACGTCGATCACCATACCTGTTGTCGGTCAGGACCCTGAAAAGAGTTTGGGGGTAGTATCATGAGTACAGAAGTACTCAGCATCCAACTGTAGTGGTCAACTGACCCAGCAAGGACTTCATCACTGATCATTGTAGGACAACTAGTAGTTTACGGTAAGGATGGGGTAAGTGGTGAGGTTGCTACCGCACTAGCATTTATGAAGTGGCTAACGATCTAGAGAGTAAGATAAGAAGCCAAGCATTCAATGAGGAATCGCCTCCAACAAGTCTGCTATCAACTACTTAAGCAAGCATAACACCTATCCTATCCTTGTCCTCCTCTTCGCATCCCGACGACGAAGAAGAAGTCAAGGCACACACACGTTGATCAAGTTATATTAAGATTATCTCAGTTGTTGTTGTCTATGAACAAAGAGTAGGTCTCAAGTCGTCCATAACCGTGGACACGGCTTCTCGAAAAGATTTAACCCTGCAGGGGTGTACCAACTGCCCATTACAAGGCTCCGCACGCACGCCCATCTCTCTCGGTTGCTACCCATCATAGGCAACCATTTTATGATTTAGTTCCGAGAGATCCGAAATGACAAGTCCCTCTAGCTAACAACGAACAAATCCGGGTGGCCCCCGGGGAGTCAACACCCAATCCAAAAGCTGGCCACGCTCTCGGATCGGACTCTTCCGTCTCAACAGGGTTTGGGTTACCGAGACGCCTCACATGAGGCCTCGGGCCCTCGCCGGTCAAAGGTGGACCAACAGGGAAACCATGTCCCCACTGGTCCGGGTTGGTTTAAAGAATATCTGCCAGGAGCGACCCAACAGACACACACACGATTTTCAAATGGTAAATCAGCTTGGGCCACCACTAGAAATGCTTGAAGCTAGATATGTAACAAAAGGGGACCCCATAAAATCCCACACGCGGTTAGGAACGCTCAGTCTTAAAACCAATACCCGGAACTCGGGTCCTAGGTGACTCGAATGGAACAAAGCGTCGGGGCGGGATAGCCTAGACCTTCCATCCTTCATCGAATATAGTCAACATTTATAATAATCATATAATCAACAACAATATAATAGTGTGATATCCCAAGCCAAGGAGTAACAGGGTAACATCGTAGTATCCTAAGCATGCATACTAAGCAGGGGCTGAGCAACGAGCAATAGTAAGATAGCAGTACATGGTTTGCTGGGAGGGGACATAGCTGTATCGGTTTGAAAGAGGCTGTAAACATGTGGTAGGATCAAACATCGAACCTATCCTAGACTAGCATGCAAACCACTGGTTGAAATAGAATGGATCATAAGTAATGTATAGTCCTTGCCTGTTGATAAGTCGGGTTCCGAAGGTGTAGTTGATCGCAAGCTCGCATCGTCTCCGAAGGTACCCGCGGAAGCACACAAGAAGGAAACACTGGAAAAGGCAATCGACGAGCAAGCATCTATTACTACGAAGCAATCACGATCAAGCAACATCAAGAAGGCAACACAAGACAACGCACGGTATCGCGTCTATCGTCGAGAGTGGTTACTAACAGGTTAAGTGGAGTACTCGTCACACACGACGGTACTGCACATTTTACGATGGTTAAAGTTGTTTAGCTACACAATATGAGCAAAGGTTGTTAACATGGCATCTCACTCAAGCACCGCACGATGATTAACAAGTTTATTATTGTTCTTCCCTAAACCACATTTTTGGTTGGTTAACAACAGCAAGCAATAGCACCAACACAATCTACACGAAAAACTAATCACATTGCATATAAAGAACACTCCAAACGGAGTTACGATTAAAAAGATATAAGCAAGACAAGTTTGGAACACAATCTGCAAACATCAGGTAGCACACTTTAGAGCATTGCATAAACAGGATAATAAATGCAAACATGATCACAAATTATATGAAACTAAAGTAGACATGGCAGGAAAGGCATGGCAAAAAGAATCATGCAAATAGGCATCATGGTTCACTAGTTATAAGCAATGCAAAATGCAACAAAACATTCCTGGTTCCAGACTTAGTGAAAATCAGGAAAACATGGGTGAAACAGATATTTTATTGCTGTATAAACAGGTGCAAAACTATATGCAAAAGTGCAGCAAAATGACATAGCAATATATGAGCATGAAGTAGACATGATGGTGACCAGGTAAAAACAAGAATCAAGGTCATGGGCATCACAGATCAAAAGATATTAAGCACACAACATGGCATCGGAAAGTTACAGACTTAGTGAAAAACAGAGGTGTCTGTCAAAAACAGCAGCATAGCAACTTTGGAGATCAATAACTATATGACCAGCAAGCATATCATGACAATGCAATATATATAATGGAAGTAGACATGATGCTTAACAATATGCAAAAGGAATCACTCCATTCCGATGTACGGTTGCGACGCAACCGTCGCCTAAAGTTTCAACAAATTAACAGTTTCAGACAAATTCACAGCAGTTTAGCAGTTTAACGATCTGGTGCCTTGTTTGACCAATAATTACCCAAACAATATGACCTCGGATCAAGATGCTCACAAAGATGGATTAAAGAGCACAGAGAGCTCAACAATACAAAAAATATTCACTTCGTTCCGACCTACGAGTCAACGGGAAATCGCGTTGCAAGAGAGGCACTTGAGACAAAAACTTTGGGCCTTTGAGAAAATTACAGGGGTCGAGCTCGGGGTTGCACGTGCCATGGCGGACTGGACTAGGCTGTGGCCGGCAGTTGGAGGTGCGGGAAGGCCGGAGAGGGGCAGGGGAGGCTTGGGATCGGCGGAGAACGGCCAGAGGAGGTCGGGGGCGGCTGGATCTGGGCCGGAGGACGCCGGGGCGGCCGGATCCGAGGCCATGGTGAGCTCGAGCTCGTCTCCACTGGTGGCCATGGAGGCTGCAGCACAGGGAGAGAGGAGGTGACGGAGAGGGAGAGAAAGAAGAAGGTCGCAGGGGCAACCTGGGTGCGGCGGCTCGCCGGAGCTCGGCGGCGCGGCGGCAGCTCGGGCGCGGCGGCTGTGCGCGGGCAAGCTGCGGCCCGGATCGGCCTGGCGCGGGCCGGCGGCGGCGGTTGCGGGCCCAGCGCGGCCCGGACTGCGGTGGGAGCCTGCTGGAGGTGGGAGAAGGGAAACGTGGCGCCTTCTGAGGCGTCCATCTCCAAATCGAACGGCTGGGAGCAGCCAAGAGCTAGGGTTTCGGGATTTGGAGCAAATTTGGGGCAGATCTGGACATTGTGAGGGGGGTGGCTGCAATTTTGGCTTAGGGGAAACCCTAGAAAGGGGTGGGAGAGTGGTGGTCTTTATATAGCCCAGGTGGCTGGTAGTTTGCAAAAACATCCCCGGTTTTCCTCTCGCGCGCGCGGTGTTTACGTTGCTGACCGCCGGGGGTCCGCAGGACCTCCGATTCGGGTAAAACTTCGAACTGCGCGATCAGCGCGTCGAGCTGGCGGCGTTCACCTCGCGCTGGAACCGTTTTGAGAACACTTTCCGATGCGCTATAAAAATATCTTGTTCACTTATTAAACGGGGTTTTTCGTTCTGTTGGCTGCGGCTGGTCTCGTGCGGTTTTCGCGACGGTAATCGGGTGAAACCCAGTGTCGCAAAGGTCGAGTGTCAGGGTGGAAAGGGTCAGTCTCCATCCGGTACGAGATAAGAGGGGGGAAATAATCGCCGATCGATAAATCGGGGATGCAAACACCGCAAACAATTCAGACAATCAAACAATTCACACCGAAAACAAATTTTTATTTTTATGTGAAATCTGAGCTGTTACAATACAACACCACCAAGGGATCTCGTCCCGAGATCCTGGACGATCTGGGGGAGAGGGGGAGAAAAGAGAGTCGACGATCTTCAGCACCACCAACAAGGGACTTTGCTCCATGTCGAACGAGGAACCTCCATCGAGAAACTTTCCGTAGAGAGACGACATCGTTGAAAATACGAAACCATCGGTGTCAAGAGGAGGAACGACAACGAAAACCAGATCAAGGTATAGTGATTTTTGACGCAAGTCATAAAAACAATGGGCAAAAGGATGGATGGCAATGGATGACCCAGATGATACCCAAAATCGGAGAAGCTAAAGGGTACTACAGGAATTCCCAAACCTGAGATCGGAATGGAGACAATACGCTGCAAGCAAGGCATTGTAACGATTCCGAAACTCAACACTCATCGAGATCCTAAAGTTTGAAGGGGATAAGGCGAGAGTAAAAGAATTACGGCACTTGTCCTGACCAGAGCAAGGGTAAGGAGTAAAAAGAATCCTACTCTCCGATAACTAACTTAGTAACTACAAAATAGTTTTTGTCTAGACTCGACTTCGTCCAGAAAAGGGGTCCTCCGGTCGGTAAGGCTCTGTTACCATGTTGTAAGGCCCGATATGCGGTACCGTTCCAGATCTAGATGTTTCCATCCAGATCCGGGGACGAAGCACATATCGGTCCCACCGCGACATATGACGAAGTCATATGCCCCGGATTTCCAACATGATATCACAACATTACAGATACAAGGATACAACATCTCATACAATCGGCATACAACTGCCTTAAATACAATACATCAGCGGAAGATATATGTCTGAGTACAGACTACAATCAAATGCCTACTGACAAAGAGAAAAACATCGATCCCCATAACCACACGGGTCCAGGCCCTCCGCCGGCATCCGTCTAACTAGTCGTCGTCGAGTCTCCACGTGAAATGTCGATCACCATACATGTTGTCGGTCAGAACCCTGAAAAGAGTTTGGGGGTAGTATCATGAGTACAGAAGTACTCAACATCCAACTGTAGTGGTCAACTGACCCAGCAAGGACTTGATCACTCGTTATTCTAGGACAACTAGTATTTTACGGTAAGGATGGGGTAAGTGGTGAGGTTGCTGCCGCACTAGCATTTATGAAGTGGCTAACAATCTAGAGAGTAAGATAAGAAGCCAAGCATTCGATGAGGAATCGCCTCCAACAAGTCTGCTATCAACTACTTACGCAAGCATAACACCTATCCTATACTTGTCCTCCTCTTCACATCCCGACGACGAAGAAGCAGTCAAGGCACACACACGTTGATCAAGTTATATTAAGATTATCTCAGTTGTTTTTTTATATGAACAAGGAGTAGGTCTCAAGTCGTCCATAACCGTGGACACGGCTTCTCGAAAAGATTTAACCCTGCAGGGGTGTACCAACTGCCCATTACAAGGCTCCTCACGCACGCCCATCTCTCTCAGTTGCTACCCATCATAGGAAACCATTTTATGATTTAGTTCCGAGAGATCCGAAACGGCAGGTCCCTCTAGCTAACAACGAACAAATCCGGGTGGCCCCCAGGGAGTCGACACCCAATCCAAAAGTTGGCCATGCTCTCGGATCGGACTCTTCCGTCTCAACAGGGTTTGGGTTACCGAGACGCCTCACGTGAGGCCTCGGGCCCTCGCCGGTCAAAGGTGGACCAACAGGGAAACCATGTCCCCACTGGTCCGGGTTGGTTTAAAGAATATCTGCCAGGAGCGACCCAACAGAAACACACACACGGTTTTCAAATGGTAAATCAGCTTGGGCCACCACTAGAAATGTTTGAATCTAGATAGGTAAGAAAAGGGGACCCCATAAAATCCCACACGCGGTTAGGCACGCTCAGTCTTAAAACCAATACCGAGAAATCGGGTCCTAGGTGACTCGAATGGAACAAAGCGTCGGGGCGGGATAGCCTAGACCTTCCATCCTTCGTCGAATATAGTCAACATTTATAATAATCATATAATCAACAACAATATAATAGTGTGATATCCCAAGCCAAGAAGTAAGAGGGTAACATCGTAGTATCCTAAGCATGCATACTAAGCAGGGGCTGAGAAACGAGCAATAGTAACATAGCAGTACATGGTTTGCTGGGAGGGGACAAGGCTGTATCGGTTTGAAACAGGTTGTAAACATGTGGTAGGATCAAACATCGAACCTATCCTAGACTAGCATGCAAACCACTGGTTGAAATAGAATTGGATCATAAGTAATGTATAGTCCTTGCCTGTTGATAAGTCGGGTTCCAGAGGTGTAGTTGATCGCAAGCTCGCATCATCTCCGAAGGTACCCGCGGAAGCACACAAGAAGGAAACACTGGAAAAGGCAATCGACGAGCAAGCATCTATTACTACGAAGCAATCACGATCAAGCAACATCAAGAAGGCAACACAAGACAACGCAGGGTATCGCGTCTATCGTCGAGAGTGGTTACTAACAGGTTAAGTGGAGTACTCGTCACACATGACGGTACTGCACGTTTTACGATGGTTAAAGTTGTTTAGCTACACAATATGAGCAAAGGTTGTTAACATGGCATCTCACTCAAGCACCGCACGATGATTAACAAGTTTATTATTGTTCTGTCCTAAACCACATTTTTGGTTGGTTAACAACAGCAAGCAATAGCACCAACACAATCTACACGAAAAACTAATCACATTGCATATAAAGAACACTCCAAACGGAGTTACGGTTAAAAAGATATAAGCAAAACAAGTTTGGAACACAATCTGCCAACATCAGGTAGCACACTTTAGAGCATTGCATAAACAGGATAATGAATGCAAACATGATCACAAATAATATGCAACTAAAGTAGACATGGCAGGCAAGGCATGGCAAAAAGAATCATGCAAATAGGCATCATGGTTCACTAGTTATAAGCAATGCAAAATGCAACAAAACATTCCTGGTTCCTGACTTAGTGAAAATCAGGAAAACATTGTTTAAACAGATATTTTATTACTGTATAAACAGGAGAAAAACTATATGCCAAAGTGCAGCAACATGACATAGCAATATATGAGCATGAAGTAGACATGATGGTGACCAGGTACAAACAAGAATCAAGGTCATAGGCATCACAGATCAAAAGATATTAAGCACACAACATGGCATCGGAAAGTTACAGACTTAGTGAAAAACAGAGGTGGTTGTCAAAAACAGTAGCATAGCAACTTTGGAGCTCAATAACTATATGACCAGCAAGCATATCATGACAATTCCATACATATAATGGAAGTAGACATGATGCTTAACAATATGCAAAAGGAATCACTCCATTCCGACGTACGGTTGCGACGCAACCGTCGCCCGAAGTTTCAACAAATTAACACTTTCAGACAGATTCACAGCAGTTTAGCAGTTTAACGGTTTGGTGCCCTGTTTGACCAATAATTACCCAAACAATATGACATCGGATCAAGATGCTCACAAAATATGGATTAAAGAGCACAGAGAGCACAACAATACAAAAAAGATTCACTTCGTTCCGACCTATGAGTCAACGGGAAATTGCGTTGCAAGAGAGGCACTTGAGACAAAAACTTTGGGACTTAGAGAAAATTACAGGGGTCGAGCTCGGGGCTGGACGTGCCATGGCAGACTGGACTAGGCCGTGGCCGGCAGCTGGAGGCGCGGGAAGGCCGGAGAGGGGCAGGGGAGGCTTGGGATCGGCAGAGAACGGCCAGAGGAGGTCGGGGGCGGCCGGATCTGGGCCGGAGGACGCCGGGGCGGCCGGATCCGAGGCCATGGCGAGCTCGAGCTCTTCTCCAATGGTGGCCATGGCGGCTGAAGCACAGGGAGAGAGGAGGTGAGGGATAGGGGGAGAAGGAAGAAGGGCGCAGGGGCAACCTGGGTGCGGCGGCTCGCCGGAGGTCGGCGGTGGCGACGCGGCGGCAGCTCGGGCGCGGCGGCTGTGCGCGGGCTGGCTGCGGCCCAGATCGTCTTGGCGCGGGCCGGCGGCGGCGGTTGCGGGCCCAGCACGGCCCGGACTACGGTGGGAGGCTGCTGTAGGTGGGAGAAGGGCGACGTGGCGCCTTCTGAGGCGTCCATCTCCAAATCGAACGGCTGGGAGCAGCCAAGAGCTAGGGTTTCGGGATTTGGAGCAAATTTGGGGCAGATCTGGACATTGTGAGGGGGGTGGCTGCAATTTTGGCTTAGGGGAAACCCTAGAAAGGGGTGGGAGAGTGGTGGTATTTATATAGCCCAGGTGGCTGGGAGTTTGCAAAAACATCCCCGGTTTTCCTCTCGCGCGCGCGGTGTTTACGTTTCTGACCGCCGGGGGTCCGCAGGACCTCCGATTCGGGTAAAACTTTGAACTGTGCGATCAGCGCGTCGAGCTGGCGGCGTTCACCTTGCGCTGGAACCGTTTTGAGAACACTTTCCGACGCGCTATAAGAATATCCTGTTTACTTATTAAAAGGGGTTTTTCGTTCTGTTGGTTGCGGCTGGTCTCGTGTGGTTTTCGCGACGGTGATCGGGTGAAACCCGGTGTCGCAAAGGTGGAGTGTCAGGGTGGCAAGGGTCAGTCTCCATCCGTTACGAGATAAGAGGGGGAAAATAATCGCCGATCGATAAATCGGGGATGCAAACACCGCAAACAATTCAGACAATCAAACAATTCACACCGAAAACAAGTTTTTAATTTTTTGTGAAAACTGGGTTGTTACAGGTTTCTAGTTTACCGGTATCATGGTGTTAGTTAGCAGACCGAGTTATAGCCTAGGCCGCATCGTTCGTGGAGAGCTCAAACTTTTGCATCATCGGCATCATCTTTATTGGTTCTTGTTTGGATTTTATCTTCGTGAGTTTTGGAGCTATTTCGTATTCATTACAAGATCTTTTTCATCGAAAACGGATTTCACATGCATCTTCTTCTATGTTTTCGATGTTAGTGTTTTTGTCGGTTCTTATCTTTTGAGTGTTTCACCTTCTACCTTGTTGGCATTTTAACCTTTCCATTAATTTCAGCATTTATTTTCGTTGATCTTGGGTGGTTCTCTATGTGAGGACCTTGAGATTTTACATAGCTTTAAAACAAGCCCAAGATCATCAAAATCAAAGTTCGTATGGCAAAGTTATATTTGTTTTCGCCGGGTTTGTTTTCTACCTGAGAGGTAGTACCGTCCGGAAGAGAAGTAGTACCGCCCGAGCGGTAGTACCGCCCGGAGAGCAGTAGTACCGCTCCTGCATTAGTACCGCTTGCTACTCCCGCTTAAAAAAGCTCTCTGGACTCCGAGCGGAAGTAGCACCGATGTTAATATTCGTTAGTACCGCTTGAGCGGTAGTGTTGGCGTAGAAAATTGCAACGCAAAACAAGATTGCACCGCGCAATATGATAGATAACGGAGTCGCCAACCGCACTCTCGTGTACGATGAACGGATTCTTTACAACGCAAAGCAACAAAGATATTCTTCAATTTCGGCGAAGAGAACCGACTGCTTTTCAGTGCAAAGCAACAAAGATAATCCAAGCCCTAGGGTTGCTAGAGCATGGCGGAAAGGAAAAGAAAGGTAAAAGGTACGAGTAAAAATAGATGTATTTTGATGTATGTCAATTGTGTGTTCCTTTTCCAATCGGCCAAGACCCTTTATATATAAGTCACGCTGAACTCTGCGTACAATAATACAACTCTAAAGCAGAAAACTTCCATGTTTCACACGTACAAAGGTAACTCTGAAGCCTAGTCTAAGTCAGTTCATGTATCGGTCCGTCTTCGCTTTCCTTTCCGACTCGCGCTCCACAGCTTCATGTTCCCTTCCGAGTTTCGCTCCACGTCTTCTGGGTTGCAGCCTCCGTCTGCCGAGTGCTTCTTCCGAGTACTTCTTCCGAGTACTCCAAGTGCTTATTCCGAGTGCCCCGAGTGCTTCTTCCGAGAGCTTCCGAGTAACGAGTAACACAGTACACTTCTTTCGAGTAACGAGCAAATCGGCACACTGCTTCCGAGTAACGAGTAACTCGACACATTTGAGCTTCTGAGTAACGAGTAACTCGGCACATTTTGGCCTCTGAGTAACGAGTAACTCGGCTCACTCTGGCTTCCGAGTAAGGAGTAACTCGGTATGTTCTCTGCTTCCGATTAACGAGTAACTCGACACGTTTTGGCCTCTGAGTAACGAGTAACTCGGTTCACTCTGGCTTCCAAGTAACGAGTAACTCGGTACGTTCTCTGCTTCCGATTAACGAGTAACTCAGCACGTCTAAGCTTCCGAGTAATGAGTAACTCGGTATGTACTGTTGCTTCCGAGTAACAAGTTACTCGGTTCGTTTAAGCTTCTGAGTCGGTACGTACTGTTGCTTCCGAGTTAGAGGTAACTCAGTGCGCACTGTTTCTTCCAGACTAGCGATAGCTCGGTATTAACCATAACTCTGTGTATCTTTGTTTCCGAACTAGGGATAGCTTGGTACTCCTGTCTTGGCTGGTTTCAACTCAAAAACATCCAGGTTGGCAATAAATCAACAAGTTCTGTACCGAATTTGGCAATCTTATATCAATGTATAGTCGTGCCAAAAACTGGTATAAACACATGCTCCCCTTTTTTGGTAAAACTTGTGTGCCGAAAAATAACTTGCACCATCAGCCATGCGTGTTCTTAGGGCGATAATCATATATCGGCCATGTTTATGGAACGATAAGTAGCATGTAGAATTCATCCACCAAAGCATATATTACCGAAATAAACAGATGAAATGACAAGTCAAATATTTCGGCTCTTCGAAGCAGCAAAGAATGCAACTAACAGAATGTATATTGATTTTGTGATACCTTTTCATGATGTAAGAAATCGTATTGCATCCATGGATAAAAATAAGCCCATGGAGGGTAGCCAATCATACCCGGGGATGAATTCCATGGTAAAGGTGTTAATGGCATGGTTGAAGAATATGAATGATGTGCTAACCGAAGATCATTTTTTGTGGATAAAAACCTTCGGATTAATCTCTTATGAGATGATTTCTCTTTCTTCACCTTGGTTGTGCTTGTTGCAACAGGAGCTCGTACATCATTCTTAGTTTGCTTGCCTTTATTGGGAACCCATGCCATATTCTTCCCTTCAAGCTCTCGTGCACTAAGCCTTCGCAATTACTTCCTTTGCCAATATGATAAACTGAGTGAGTGAGAAAAGAAGGACTTGGACTGTGATGATAAAACATCTAGTCGTGCTTGTATTTCTAACTCGGTTGTTACCACATCCGAGTTAGCCGTAGCTTGGTGTCTTCGTCTCTGAATTATGAGCAACTTGTCAGCATCAATAATTCCTTTTGGGACCGATCCATGTTCACCAACATGTCTTGCTTTTGAGTTTGGTGAGTTCCGAGTGGTTTGGCCGTTTCCGAGTTGGTGTCGAGTTGTTCGGTCAGTTCCGAGTGAATTCCGACTTACTCGATGGTTTCCAAGTGGGTTCCGAGCTGCTCCATTGGTTACGGTCTGGTTTTGAACAGTTTGTCTTTTTCTACGCCGGTTCCGAGTAACATAATTTGATCCGAGTTGTTGCTGAATAGCCCGGTTTGTTCCGAGTTCTTGTTGAAAATCTCAAATTATTCTGAATTCATTCTGAACAGTTTGGTTGATTCCGAGTTCGCTCCGAGTAGCTTGGTTTGTTCCGAGCTCAGCTTCCTATTTATCCTCCTCTACCCTTGTCGTCTTTACAACAGAAACTGGTGCATCCTTCTTGGCCTGAAAGTTCTACTTGGGGACCCACACCATCTTTCTCTTTTCTGACTCTCCAACTCTTAACCGACTCGGTTTGGGCACTTCCAGCATGGTTTGTCTCGACTCCACTATAGGGTCCTTGAAAGTTACTCGTTTCGCTTCCTTGCCTTGTGTAGCCCACACTTTCTCAGCTAGATTTTGGTTATTTGGAACCGAGTTGGAAACAGTATCCTTGCGTCCATCTCTTTTCACTTGGTAGACCTGCTGGACCACCTCCATCTTTCTCCACGAGCTCCTGACCGGTTCCTTTCAACTGAAATGATCTTGGTTATGTGATTGTTCATCAAATGGTGACCTTCTTGGAGCTGGATGATCTCAATGAGATGGTTCAAAATGAGATGGATAGTGTGCCCTTGTGTCATACCTCTCCCATGATGGATATGGACCCATATAAGCATAGGGAGGTACCCAAGAAATTGGTATTGGCAGCCCACAATAAGGATGTGAATATGATGTATTGAAATTATCTCTTTGACACTACCAGTCCTTAGATTTGTGCCTAGGGGGTAATCTTGATGCTTTCGAATGACTTGGCCGATAAACACTCTTTTCCTCATTTATCTTTTGATATTTTTCCGGTAGCTGCGCGAAAGTAACTTTCGGCTTTCTACTTTTGCGTTTACCTCGGCCTTTGCTTTCTTTGACTGTGGTAGCATCGGTCATTGGATTTTCTTGTTGCCCCCCAGTTCGTGCCGTCTTCATTGTAACCATGACAGAACCTTCGCCTTCAAGAATATCATTATTGTGATCATGAATAGTTTGTGAACTTGAACGCTTGATTCCATCACTTATAGTTTTCACCTTCTGGTCTTCAAATGAATCGGCTTGAAGCAACCGATACAAAACCCTTTTGCCATCAAGACCAATATGAATGGGCTGGTCATCCCCTAGTGCTTCAACAAGTCTCAAACGTCCTTTAATGTCCGATTTAGCTATTTGTCGAAACATAGTGCACTCCTCAAAAGTATGCTCGAACGAGTCATGCAATCTACAATAAACTCGCCCTTGGATTGATGGCTTGACATGATGATCAAGAATTCTAGCATAATCATTTTTTAGCAATAAATCAAAGATCTAATCACACATGTTTGAGTTTAAGGTAAACCTTTTGTTTTTTAGCCGATCTTGGTGTAAGAACGGCTTTGGAAGTAAGCAACCGAATGGTTCAGATTTGGCATCACCCCATTTGGCTATGCATTGTGTTTCGCACTCTATCTCCGATGGCTTTGAATAAGGAAATATACCACCATCGGTTTCCTCAACAGATTCATATCTTGGCTTCATGTTTCTGAAAAAAAAATGTTACAACATATATGTCTCATTCGAGACCAAATGTTAGCCAAGTATGAAATAATCAAAGTTGCCCACATGGAAATAAGGCTTGACTTGTATGGCGGGGACAACCTTGATTGAGACAAATTATAACTCGGCATGTAACTCAGTGAGGTTGGTTCCGATTTAGATGCAACTCGCTATGTGTCATATCTGAGCTATGACTGACTAGGTTATTTACTTCCGATTTATAAGTGTCTCGAATTATAGCTTCACTACTAGCCTCCATGAATGGTACAATATAATGGCAGGCATGACTAGTGAAAAAATTACTCCTAGCAAACAAGTTAATTATCTCGATCGATCTTTCACTATTAATTAAACTCATGAAGGTAGATGCATCAACAAACAAATTATGACCAGATTGAAAAGTAAGTAAACTGCTGGGTAGGTATACCTCTTAGAAGACCTCAGGAAAATGTAATGATTGCACGGGAACAATACTTTTCTCCTGCTCTGGATAATTCTCCAATGTCGCGTCTTCCTCCCCTGGACCTTGTGCCATGTTACTCGGAATTTCCATGTTAACCGAACACGGTTCAACCTTGCTTTCTAGCTCTTGAGTTTCATTGTTGAGAGAATCTTGCTCGGCCATATATTTTTTCTATTGATGCACATCATCTTTGGCACGGAACTCAGAGGGTATCACACAATCTCCTTTGTATTCAGAAAATTCAACCACGGATTACTTGGCTTCATTAGCCAGCTCGGTAGTAATAGCCGAGTCAACTATGTCCTAGTTTGCTTGCAGGGTTTCGTGTCCTGGTTTTCTTGCGGGGTTTCGTGTCCTTGTTTCTCTAACTCGGAAGGTTCCTCATGATTGCTACAGTAAAGAGTACACAAGTTATCCGAGCATTGATGTGTTTGTTTCTGAGTCACGAGTAAATTGGCACACTCTTGTCTCCGAACTGGAGTAACTCGGTTTTCTCTTTTTTTCCGAGCTAGAACAGCTTGGTGCGGCTGTCTTAGAGTTGAAGTTGTTGGATATGTGCCCTAGAGGCAAATTAATAAAGATATTTGTCACATATCTGTTTGTTCATAATACGTTATATATTGTGCTAGAGCTGTATTAAGTGGAAACATTAATACACGTGTGATATATAACAACCTGGTCCCTAGTTAAACTCAGGCATACTAGCTCATTGGGCAATTAATGATCAAGGTTTCCTGATCATGAGAACATAATAGCCTATTGACAATGAGGTCATATCATTAGGAGAATGATGTGATAGACACACACACACCTTAAGCATTGCAGTGTGATCAAGTCACATAAGTTCAGCATTGCGATGACTTAATAACATAGTGACTGAATCCTTAGACCGTGATGATCATACATAATTGCTATCTATTAGGATGCTTTGAGTGCATTAACCGTTACACTGAAACATGGTAACTGAAAAGGTGTATCTTGGGTATTCCGAAGTAGATATGTTGAGGAGTATGAAATAGATCAGAGAGGGATTTGTCAATTCGAGTGACGGATAGGTACTCTGGGCCCACTCGGTGGTGTTGCATCAATAGCTTGCAAGCAAGTGACTAGGTCACAAGAGATGTAATATTCACAGACGAGTAAACATGTTATGTCGGAGATGAGGAAGCACTAGGTATTGGATACCTACGATCATACCTCTGACAAACATAGTACCGAAGCACAAAGGGATCAAGAGTCATATTGTTAACTGTTCAACAGCGATGAAGTTTATTCGATGGAAGCGTAGGGGCACATCAAGGATTGTAACCAGATCCCACATGATGGTCATTGGTCAGAGAGTGTCTCGATCATGTCTACTGTTTCCCGGACCGTAGGGTGTCACACTTAAGGGCAATCGATGCATTAAGGATTGATTCGGGATCATCGGTGAAAAGAGAGAAAACACCAGAAATGTACCGAGAGGTGCCGGAAGCTGTTCCGGATATTTTGAAAGGTTCAAAATAATATAAATTAATGTTTAAATATGTTTTATTATTTAATTGACAGAATTAAATATTAAAAATGATTTAAATAATTAATTAAAAAGGTGAAAAGGTATTTGGGCCTTAAAAGGCCCATGAGGGGAAGGGGGAGCCTCCCCCCTTGGGCTTGGCGCCAAGGGAGGGGGCCATCCCCCCTCCTAGCCGAATCACTCGCCCCCCCCTTGGGGGTTTAGTCCCACATGGGGGAAGGGGAGGGGGTGGAGCCCCTTCTTGGCCTATATAAGGAGGGGTGGGGGTGCCTTTTTCAACACAACATTGAGTTTCTCTCTCTCTCTCTCTCTCTCTCTCTCTCTCTCTCTTTCTCTGACCTAGAGCGGACTCCCCTGGTTTGGATTTTTCACCTGGTTGGGGGTTTCATCATCATCCGGACGCCGTCGCGCTGCCGGAATCGGGATCCGGATCAATCTTCTTTCCGCTGCTCTTCTGGTTCGGAGCCCGGAGGGACGTCGGTTGCACCGTGCGTGTGTAATCCCGCGAGGCACTACACGTGTGGTGCTACTTCATCGTCGGAGGTTCTTCAACATGACAGGGAGGTCGTAGGATCAGAGTCTACACCAACCACATTCGAGGAACGTTTCCCTCCTTCGGTATTCAAAGGTATGAACACCGATTCCTTCCGTTACATACATCAGCATAGCATAGATCTTGGGTTCGGGAGTCGTAGGTAGGAAAATTTTTGTTTTCTGCGCCGATTCCCAACAGTGGTATCATGAGCAAGGCTATGCGTAGATGTATTGTACGAGTAGAACACATCTAGGATGTGGGCATCAATTCTCCAATTGTTACCCTCCCACGTGTACTCGTTTAGCGTTGCGGCAATGTCCTGATGAAGCGTCCCCGACCGACCTTACGCGTTTACGCGAGACTGGTTCCACGCTTGACATATGGCTTGTACCATATAAGTGGCTGGAGGTGTTTGTCTCTCTAACATTAGCGACGCGAAGACGTTTGCAACGGAGGGCCCCGATAGGGGTGTAATAGAGACGATTGTAGGATTGGTGTTGTGGCTTGTTTTCGCAGGATAGAAAGCGGCTCTCTCTCGAAACCCCTTAGCATCCACATAAAACTTGCAAAAGATAAAGTAGAAGGATTTTTTACTTTAATTTGCATGTAAGGGGGGATCATAGCTTGTATGATTTATAGTTTCACTTCCTGTCTTGCTAATATGCTAGATATGCAACGGTAGCATGATAGGATAATCTCTCTCAATACCATGATTGTATTCTCCCTTAGTGGGCACCGCCTGGAAGGATCTCTTTATGATAGGCAGGCCGTGACGATCGGGTGTCATACATACATTAGCGATCGCATGAGGTTGGGTTTGGCAAGCCTAGCATATGCAGATATGGCCTTGCTGAACAGCCATACACTAAGGTTCGACTGGCAGGCTTGGCATATGTAGATATGAGCTTGGGATACGGATGACCAAAAGGTTAAGCATGAGTCATATAACGGATATGATTGGCATGATGGCCTACCTAGGGAGATGTGTCGTCGGCCATGTGATATTCGAGGACGATCATTCAAACTAGGATTATGTTAATCACTTAGTAAATTTGGACAGATGTTTAACTAAGTGGGAGTTTTAGAATTAATTAAAATTGAACTCCAATTATGAACAAAGTCTAAATATGTGTTTTGCAAATAACCATTGTAGATGGCTGCACCTCACCCCTCATTCAACTTAGGGTCATTCCTAGACAAAGACAAACTGAAAACCGATGGGTCAAACTTCACCAACTGGTTCCGCACTCTGAGGATTCACCTCGTTCCCCTCAAGATGGCATACGTACTAGAGACCGCGTTAGGTGATGAACCACCAGCAGACGCTAGTCAGGATCAGAAGAATGTCTACCTCTCCAAGACGGATGATTACAACCTTGTCCAGAGTGGAATTCTTTACTCCATGGAGGCCGAGCTGCAGAAACGCTTTGAGAGGATGGGTGCATATGAGATAATCACCGACCTCAAGGCCGTCTTTGCACCCCAAGCCAGGGATGAACGTTATGAGGCTTCTGAAGCTTTATTCTCAGCAAAGATGGATGAACATAGCAGTGCTAGTGAGCACGTGGTCAAGATGTCTGGCTACGTTCAACGCTTGAATGCTCTGGAATGTCAGATTCTAGATGAAATTGCTGTTGATAGGGTGCTGCAGTCGCTGCCCCCTATCTACAAAGGCTTTGTGTTGAACTACAACATGCAGGGGATGACTAAGACCCCTTCTGAGTTGTTCTCCATGCTGAAAACTGCTGAGGTTGAGATCAAGAAGGAGCATCTTGTATTCATGGTCAACAAGACCGTTGAATTCAAGAAGTCTGGCAAGAAGGAGAAGGGAAAGAATGGAAGCCCGAAGAAGGGTGACAAGCCAGTTGTCACTCCTCGTAAGGCACCCAAACCTGGACCCAAGCCCGGCGTTGAGTGCTTCTACTGCAAGGGTGATGGTCACTGGAAACGCAACTGCCCCAAGTACCTAGAGGATAAGAAGGCTGGCAAGATTGTCAGAAGAGACAAAAGTATATTTGATATACACGTTATTGATCTTTTCTTAACAAGCGCTGGGAACAAATCCTGGATATTTGATACAGTATCTGTTGCTCATATTTCTAACTCCTCTCAGGGGCTACCGAATAGGCGACGCTTGATGAAAGATGAAGTGACGATGCGCGTGGGAAACGGCTACCGGATTGAAGTGGTGGCGGTCGGCACGAAGCATCTTAGTCTCCCTTCGGGATTAGTTTTGATTTTGAATAAGTGCTACTATGTACCCGCATTGAGTGTGAACATCGTTAGTGGTTCTTGCTTGAAGCGAGACCACTATTATTTTAAGTCAGATACAATTGGTTGTGCGATTTATAAGGATGATGTGTTTTATGTTCATGCACCGGAGAAAAATGGCTTATTCATTCTTAATCTCGATTGTGATATACTTCATATTGATAACGTAGAGGCCAAAAGGTTAAAACCTAGTGGCGAAGAACACATGATGATGTGGCATTGTCGACTTGGTCATATTAGTGAAAAGCGCATGAATAAGCTTCATGATGATGGACTTCTGGAGTCATTGGATTTTGGATCCCTTGACACATGTGAACCATGCCTTATGGGCAAGATAACAAGGACTCCATTCAATGGAACAATGGAGCGTGCGGAAGACTTGTTAGGGATCATACATTCAGATGTATGTGGACCTATGAACATCCCCACACGCAATGGTCTTCGTTACTTTGTGACCTTCATAGATGACTTAAGCAGATATGGGTATATCTACTTAATGAAACATAAGTCTGAAACCTTTGAAAGGTTCAAGGAATTTCAGAGTGAGGTCGAGAATCAACTCGGGAAGAAAATCAAGCACCTTCGATCCGATCGAGGAGGCGAGTATTTAAGTCATGAGTTTGGCGATCATCTTAAGACTTGTGGCATCGTACCACAACTTACGCCGGCAGGAACACCTCAGCGTAACGGTGTTTCTGAGCGACGTAATCGAACTCTATTGGATAGCGTACGATCGATGATGTCTCATACCGACTTACCTGTGTCATTCTAGGGGTATGCATTAGAAACTGCCGCTTACATTCTTAATAGGGCACCGTCCAAATCCGTAAAGACAACACCATTTTAGGAATGGCATGGCAAGAAACCAAAGTTGTCTCACTTGAAGATTTGGGGTTGTGAGGCTTATGTGAGGAAACTTCAGCCTGACAAACTCGAATCAAAAGAGGATAAGTGCATCTTTGTGGGATATCCAAGGGAAACCGTTGGATACACCTTCTACAACCATTCTGAGGGAAAAAAGTTTGTCGCCAAGACTGGATGCTTTCTTGAGAAAGAGTTTCTTTAGAAAGAATTGAGAGGGAGGAAAATAGACCTCAACGAGATGATTGACCAATCACTCCAAGTGGAAGAAATGGCAATGGAAGTGGTTCCGGAAGCATCTTCCGTAGTGGGAGCAGAAGAGAACGTTCATCATGGTATTCATAACGATCGTGACATACATGATGATCATGATCAAGATGAAGAGGATCCTATTGTACCCCGCGGGTCATCAAGAGCCCGAGTAAAAACTCAGTTTTATGGGCAACTTGTCAATGCAGCCATGTTAAATGAACCTGACGAACCTACGAACTACAAAGAAGCAATGGAGGGACCCGAGTCCGAGAAATGGCTAGAAGCCATGAAATCCAAGATAGACTCCATGTATGCCAACAAAGTATGGACTTTGGTGGATATTCCCGAGGACCGAAAGGTCGTCGAGAATAAGTAGATATTCAACAAAAAGACTGACGCAGACGGAAACGTATCTGTCTATAAAGCTCGACTTGTCGCAAAAGGTTTCCGACAAATTCAAGAAGTTGACTACGAAGAGACTTTCTCTCCCATAGCGATGCTAAAGTCTATCCAGATATTGCTAGAAACTGCTGCCTATTACGATTATGAAATATGGCAGATGGATGTGAAAACCGCGTTCCTAAATGGCAACATTGAGGAAGAGTTGTATATGGTACAACCGGAAGGTTTTATTGATCCTAAGGACGCTGGTAAGGTATGCAAACTTCAACGGTCCATTTATGGGTTGAAGCAAGCATCTCGGGGCTGGAATCTTCGTTTTGATGAGGTGATCAAAGCTTTTGGATTTGTCCAAAATGAAGAAGAATTCTGTGTTTATAAGAAAGCGAGTGGGAGCTCTGTGGCATTCCTAGTACTATATGTGGATGACATATTATTGATAGGGAATGATGTGAAATTTCTAGAGGGGGTAAAGGAATATTTGAATGGACAATTTTCCATGAAGGACCTAGGTGAAGCTGCATACATATTAGGCATTAAAATTGTAACATCCCAAATTTATTTTTTTGGATGAGTTACTAGAGCGCATATGCATATCATTTTTTTTTGTGTGCATTTTGGATCTTATTTGAGAGTTTATTTGAATTTATTGAATAAAGTTTTTCTTTAGTATTTTATTTTGTACAAATAACTTATTGAAAATATTATTTATGTTTTTCTAAGATTTTAGAAATTTATTTCGTATTTTTCCGACTTATATTTTATTTTATAAAACTTTTTGAAGTTTAAAGAAAAGTACGTATATATTTATATAAACGTACTTACGCTTTACGTATTTTTATTATTTTAAAAAAATAAAGTGTTTTTTTTGGGCTATTTTATTATATTAAAAATACCCCTACACTTGTTTTTTTTTTTAAAAAAAAAGAAATTCGCAAAAAAAAAAAAAACTGAACGGGCCGGCCGGCCGGCCGAGCTAGCCAGCTGGGCGAGCCAGGCCACCAGCGGCCGAACCAGGCCGAGCGGCCAGCTGCCGAAGCCAGCCAGGCACGTGTGTGCCTGTGCTGGTTTCTTCTCCAACGCGAATCGCAGAGTCCGCAGCGGACTCTGCACAGCGCGCCGGCGGCCGTAGTCGCTACGGACTCCTTTCGGTTGCCCTTTTTCCAAGAAAACTTTTCCCTTAAATACCCCATGACCCCCTCCACCGTTTTCCCACAAAATTTCGCCCAAACAGCCCCAAATCGAGCTAATTTCGAGGTAGATCTAGGTCCAACGGAGCTTTAGTGTTGGACGAATTTCGTCACCGGTGAGCCTCCCCTTGACCCCAAATGCTGCAGACCGACTCTTCTCTTCGTCGTGCTTCTAATTGACATCTTTTTCCCTCTTCTTTTCTTGCGCAAGATTGATCCCCAAATTGTACGCGTACCGCGGGAGTTCATCGGAGCGCGCTCGGTTCACCGCGTTGCCACGCTCGTACGGACGACGTTGGAGATCATCACCACCACCGTTGTGATCTTCTAATCAAGCCCTATATCTTAGACGTCCGCGTTGACGCCGAAGATTGCCGGAGTTGTCGTCTTCGTCGCGTCTAATCTACACGTCGCGGTTAGTAAAAGCGTCGTAACTTTTTATCCGTTGCTCCGTTTTAGATGAAACAAGCGGCCAAATCGTTGTTTTGAAACCCTCTAAATATTGTGTACTGTAGATCCAAGTTTTGAGAAAATTATTTTTCCGTTCGATCAAAAAATTTCCTAGATCCTATGCAAAACTGTTCTTGTAATATCTTTTTACTCGTAGATCCGTTTTGCGTGATTCCAAAGCCCACGGTTTTATTTCGAAGCCCTATTTTCAGTTCAACCATAAAGTTTGTTTTGGTATTTTCGAAAATATTCAGATCTGATCAGATTCTATTTTCAACTTTAGTTGATCGTAACTTTTGTTTTACAACTCGGATTTGATTAATTCTTTTTGCAAACTAAAACCCTAGCTAAACCCTATATTTTAGACACTTTGCAACCCACTTTTAAAATCAATCTTGATCTTTTTTTTTCAAAATATTTTATTCGGATTTATTTTGGAGTTCTTGAACATTGTTTTGCTTTTGGTTGTGTATTGATTGTGTGTATCTTTGTTTGCTCACGATAGATTGTCCGGAGTGCGAAGCAGAGTACCACCAATCTTTAGAGTTCTGCAATCAACAGCAAGGCAAGTCATATCTTTGACCATACTTCCTATTACCTATGTTTTCAATGCATTAGTTCTTCTTCTTTAGATTGCATGATAGGTTATGCTATGCTATTACACCCAGTAGTTCATTGAGGTAGGTATGATCCTTACATCATTGTCACCATCGTATATTAAGATATTGCTATGCTAAGTAGACGTGGATTGGGAAGTGAATCATTATGAGGTATGAGTGATAATGTAGTAATGAGGACCAAGATAAAGTTAATGAACTACCTAGGTGGGATGGTTGCGAGCATCCTGGAGGTGGCCAGTGATGACTGCGGAAAGCCACCCAGGCTCAAAGGGACTGATTGTATTGACATATCTAGAAGCTTACGTGTGCAGCCACAAGCTACTATGGGCTCTGGCTTGGTTGATCAGTTGTAGGGACTCTTACTAGGTAGCGCTACGAAAGTAGATGTGAATAGGTGGGATGGGTGCTACCGGAGTAAGGGAAACTCTTCTGAAAGACCATGTCTCGATCTTCCAGTTGTCATACATCGTGCAGTGTGACGAACTACAAAGTAGGCGATCGAGTCTTGTGGGGAAAAGTGCACAAACCTCTGCAGAGTGTAAAACTAATCGATTAGCCGTGTCCCCGGTTATGGACAATTTGAGCAACTAGTTGTGGAAATATTGATTTGTCTCATCATCTTTAATTAACTGATTGGTTTAATCACTTTGGGATAGATTGAGTGGGGTTTCCCATCTCAATCGTATGCTATTGTAGAACTTAGTTATTATTATTCTATAGGGAAAATTAGCTTTATGCAAAAATAAATGTAGAAGCTCCACCAGCCAAATTGCATGTATTACAGGGCTTTTACTTCTTTCTGTGATATGGCTTGCCGTACGATCAAAGTACTGACCCCTTTTGGGGCTGTAACTTATTCATGTTGCAGATTGTTCTGACGAGGAGTAAGGTGCGAATAGGTCGCTGTCTTATACTCAACTTTTGCCGTGGAGTCGGATGGACTCGCTACTACTACTATTATAGCTTCCGCAAGTATTTGATTAGATGGCCTTAAGCCATGTTATTATTGTAATATTTACTTCATTCGATGTAATAAAGACATGTTTTACTTCTGTTATTTCATCGAGTACTGTGTGTGCTAGCAAACTGATCCAGGGACTAGCACGTTAAGCACAGAGACTTGGTCCCTTCGGATCTGGTCGTTACAAAAATCTATAGAGATAGATCAAGACGCCTATTAGCACTAAGTCAGAGAACTTACCTTGAGAAGATATTGAAGAGGTTCAATATGGATAACGCCAAGAGAGGCCTCTTCCCCGTTATGAAAGGAAGTAAATTGAGTGTGACTCAATGCCCAGCAACAGCAAAAGAAAGGGAGGAAATGTCCTCAAAGCCCTATGCCTCAGCCATAGGTTCTATCATGTATGTTATGTTGTGTACTCGACCAGATGTGGCCCTGGAGGTTAGTCTGACTAATCGTTTCCAAAGTAATCCTAGAATGGATCATTGGATTGCAGTGAAGAACGTCCTAAAGTACTTACGAAGAACTAAGGATCTGGTTCTTGTCTATGGAGGATGTGAAGAAGAGCTCGCCGTAACAGGTTACGTCGATGCCAGTCTTGGTACTGATCCCGATGACTCAAAATCCCAGACGGGATACGTGTTTATGTTGAATGGTGGTGCGATTAGCTGGAGGAGCGGCAAGCAGTCATTCGTCTCCCAATCTACGATGGAGTCGGAGTATATTGCCGCTTGCGAAGCGTCAAACGAAGCGCATTGGTTGAAGAAGTTCGTCATTGAGCTTGGCGTATTCCCTAGTTGCACTGACCCTGTTAGCATTTATTGCGATAATACGGGTGCCATTGCTAACGCAAGGGAGCCGAGGACTCACTCTACAGCCAAGCATATTCTCCGGCGTTTCCATGTGACGCCGGACTACGTCAAGGATGGTCATACTAGGATTTGCAAAATACATACGGATCTGAATCTGTCAGACCCAATGACTAAACCTCTTCCACAAGCCAAGTCTGAACAACACCGAGAGACTATTGGTGTTAGATACATACCTGATGTAAACTAGTGTAATTTGTACTCTAGTGCAAGTGGGAGACTATTGGATATGTGCCCTAGAGGCAAATTAATAAAGATATTTGTCACATATCTGTTTGTTCATAATACGTTATATATTGTGCTAGAACTGTATTAAACGGAAACATTAATACACGTGTGATATATAACAACCTGGTCCCTAGCTCAACTCAGGCATACTATCTCATTGGGCAATTGATGATCAAGGTTTCCTGTCAGACCCAATGACTAAACCTCTTCCACAAGCCAAGTTTCAATCCGACTGACGGATAGGTACTCTGGGCCCACTCGGTGGTGTTGCATCAATAGCTTGCAAGCAAGTGACTAGGTCACAAGAGATGTAATATTCACAGACGGCTAAACATGTTATGTCGGAGACGAGGAAGAACTAGGTATTGGATACCGACGATCATACCTCAGACAAACATAGTACCGAAGCACAAAGGGATCAAGTCATATTGTTAACGGTTCAACAGCGATGAAGTTTATTCGATGGAAGCGTAGGGGCACATCAAGGATTGTAACCAGATCCCACATGATGGTCATTGGTCAGAGAGTGTCTCGATCATGTCTACTGTTTCCCGGACCGTAGGGTGTCACACTTAAGGGCAATCGATGCATTAAGGATTGATTCGGGATCATCGGTGAAAAGAGAGAAAACACCGGAAATGTACAGGGAGGTGCCGGAAGCTGTTCCGGATATTTTGAAAGGTTCAAAATAATATATATTAATGTTTAAATATGTTTTATTATTTAATTGACATAATTAAATATTGAAAATTATTTAAATAATTAATTAAAAAGGTGAAAAGGTATTTGGGCCTTAAAAGGCCCATGAGGGGAAGGGGAGCCTCCCCCCTTGGGCTTGGCGCCAAGGGAGGGGCCCATCCCCCCTCCTAGCCGCACCACTCCCCCCCCACCTTGGGGGTTTAGTCCCACAGGGGGGAAGGGGAGGGGGTGGAGCCCCTCCTTGGCCTATATAAGGAGGGGTGGGGTGCCTTTTTCAACACAACATTAAGTTTCTCTCTCTCTTTCTCCGACCTAGAGCGGACTCCCCTGGTTTGTATTTTGCACCTGGTTGGGGGTTTCACCCTCATCCGGACGCCGTCGCGCTGCCGGAATCGGGATCCGGATCAATCTTCTTTCCGCTGCTCTTCTGGTTCGGAGCCCGGAGGGACGTCGGTTGCACCGTACGTGTGTAATCCCGCGAGGCACTACACGTGTGGTGATACTTCATCATCGAAGGTTCTTCAACACGACAGGGAGGTCGTAGGATCAGATTCTACGCCAACCACGTTCGAGGAACGTTTCCCTCTTTCGGTCTTCAAATGTATGAACACCGATTCCTTCCGTTACATACATCAGCATAGCATAGATCTTGGGTTCGGGACTCGTAGGTAGGAAAATTTTTGTTTTCTGCGCCGATCCCCAACAGAAGCAACTTGGTGTTGTTGTCTCCAAGTTGGAGCAGCTCTGTGCTATTGTCTCCAAGTTGGAGCGACTCGGTACGGTTTTTTCTGAGTTGGAGCAACTCGGTGTTGTTGTCTCTTTAATGGCGTTTTTCTTTGTCTTCTTGTATTCAGCCAACTTCCATGTCACCATCTCAGCCTTCCGCTCTTCAAGCACACGTTTAATTTCTCGCCGGTTTTCTTCCTCAAGCGTGAAAGGGAGGAGGTCATCCGAGTTAACTGCAACTCGGCTTGTGGTCCGGGTTAGCTGAGATTGCCCCCGACTCTTATGGTTTCTTCTGTCTGCTTCCATCTATCCATTACTGTATCGTAGATGTGCTTCTGCTGCAGTTTCTCATCTTCTGGTCGGGGTTGTTTCCGAGTTGAAAGCAACTCAGTGCATGTTGTTCCCGAGTTGACTGTAACTCGGTGTGATGTTTCTGAGTTGTCTATAAGTTGATATGTGTGCTCTCTGGGTTGATTGTAACTCGACATTGCACGCTTGATTTCTTTCTGGCATGGGTTGACCAAGTTTTGTAATTGTACAGGGAAAGTATTGTACGTCATAATATTATAATCTGGCATATGTGCTCGTGAGGAATATCCACTAATCCAGCCATGACCCTGAAGGTAGGCCGAATTGCGAGTATCAGTCGCATAAGTTGTCGATTCAGTGTTCAAATAGGGCGCAGTGTAAACGGACTGGGAGTAACCGATCAAATAGCTAACGTATGGTGTTTCATAATGATTGGTCGAATTCATCATGTTGTCCATCGGCTTTTGCTCATAGAAGGAACTAGGGTTAGCCGACGCATGAAAATTTAGATCTACATGTTGCAAGTTACTAGAAAAAGCTAAATCATATTGATTATTTTGTATCATCCTTTGTACATAGTAAGAACTAGCGTTAGCCGATACAATACATATATCACTAGGTCTAGCAACATTATCACAAGAGTAATTTGAATCTACGTAAGAAAATTGAAGGTTCATAATGTCGTTGTAGATTGCAGCCTCTTGATGCGCTACGGTGTGTATGTTCTTCTTCGTCCGAGTTAAATGTAACCCGGCCTCGTCCTTGTTCTTCTTGTCGCTGAGTAGATTGGAAGTACTCGGCGTTCTCATCCCCAGTGGAGTCGCCAATTTGTGTTGGCGTAGAAAATTGCAACGCAACACAAGATTTCACCGTGCAATATGATAGATAACGGAGTCGCCAACCGCACTCTCTTATACGATGAACGGATACTTTACAGCGCAAAGCAACAAAGATATTCTTCAATTTCGACGAAGAGAACCGACTGCTTTTCAGTGCAAAGCAGAAAAGATAATCCAAACCCTAGGGTTGCTAGAGCATGGCGAAAAGGAAAAGAAAGGTAAAAGGTACGATTAAAAATAGATGTATTTTGATGTATGTCGATTGTGCGTTCCTTTTCCAATCGGCCAAGACCCTTTATATATAGGGCACGCTGTACTTGGCGTACAAGAATACAACTCTCAAGCGTAAAACTTCCATGTTTCACACGTATAAACGTAACTCTGAAGCCTAGTCTAAGTCGGTTTGTGTTTTGGTCCGTCTTCGCTTTCCTTTCCGGCCCGCGCTCCGCAGCTTCTCGTTCCCTTCTGAGTTGCGCTCCACTTCTTCTAGGTTGCAGCCTCCGTCTTCCGAGTACTTCTTCCGAGTACTCCGAGTGCTTCTTTCGAGTGCCCCGAGTGCTTCTTCCGAGAGCTTCCGAGTAAAGAGTAACTCGATACACTGCTTCCGAGTAACGAGCAAGTAGGCACACTGCTTCCGAGTAACGAGTAACTTGGCACATTTGAGCTTTCGAGTAACGAGTAATTCAGCATGTTTTGGCCTCCGAGTAACGAGTAACTCGGTTCACTCTGGCTTCCGAGTAACGAGTAACTCGGTTCACTCTGGCTTCCTAGTAACGAGTAACTCGGTATGTTCTCTGCTTCCGAGTAACGAGCAACTCGGCACGTTTAAGCTTCCGAGTAATGAGTAACTCGGTATGTACTGTTGCTTCCGAGTAACAAGTAACTCGGTTCATTTAAGCTTCCAAGTTGGAGTTAACTCGGTACGTACTGCTGCTCCCGAGTTAAAGGTAACTCAGTGCACACTATTGCTTCCGAACTAGCGATAGCTCAACTATGCGTATCTTTGTTTCCGAACTAGGGATAGCTTGGTACTCCTATCTTGGTTGGTTGTAACTCGAAAACCTCCAGGTTGGCAATAAATCAACAAGTTTTGTACATAATTTGGCAATCTCATATCAATGTATATCCGTGCCAAAAACTGGTATAAACAGGTATATATAGGAAGAAGAAGAAGAAGAAGAAGAAGAGAAGAAGAAGAAGAGGAGAAATAGAAGAGAAAGAAAAATAAGAAGAGGAGAAGGAAGAAGAAGAAGAAGAAGAAGAGGAGGAGAAGGAAGAAGAAGAAGAATAGGAGAAAGAAGAAGAAGAAGAAGAGGAGAAGGCAGAAGAAGAAGAAGAAGAAGAAGAAGAGAAGGAAGAAGAAGAAGAAGAAGAAGAAGAAGAAGAATAGGAGAAAGAAGAATAAGAAGAAGAGGAGAAGGAAGAAAAGGAAAATAAGAAGATTTAGAAAAGGAAAAGAAATAGATGAAGGAAAAGAAAAAGAAAAGAAATAGAATAAGAAGAAGAAGAAGAAGAAGAGGAGGAGAAAGAAGTAGAGGTAGAAGATGTAATTACCGGGACAAAATGTCTGTATTGATCGGTTGCTTTTTAATGTGCAGTACTTTCCCTGCGAGGGTCTGGTGTTCGACAACCTCCCCTTGTGTTCGATGATCTCCCCCTGCACTCGAGGGTGAGCAGAACATGTCCTATCCTCCTGATCCCCCTTCCTTTGCTTTGTTCGGTCTTTGTGCCAATGACACTAGCTAGTTATAGGTAGATTCAATATACAGTCGCGTAACCAGTATGCGTCTCCCGTTCGAAAGGGTTACATTTGCATATTTATAATAGTGATTCTTTCGAATTGCCCAACGTTATCCATGGACATCTCGAGTATGCGTAGATTGGGTCATTTTTTCATGCTTTGTTCCTGATCCGACGTGGAATTTTGTCAGCGCATCCCTGTTGTTCTCCGGATACACAACCTCTCGGCTTGTTGTCGAGACGTGTATTAGGAGAACAGCGGGGAGGTGCTGCCAAAATTCTGCGTCGGGTCAGGAGCAGAGCATGGGAAAACGAACCCAATCTACACATACACGGTGGGATTAGGACCTATCTATACCTATTAGTGTGTAGGTTAATTAATTGCATATGACGTAGCTATGTATGATAAAAGCAATAAAAAGTGTACGTAATAAAATTGACAAACTTGTATATTGTTTTTTAGTAGCTAGCTAGTGACAAGATGAGCGATGATTGTGCCTGGATGTACACCGGTCGCCCTAATCAGAAAGAGATTACCACTGAATGGGCAATGAAAACCAAGGAGTTTCTGAGAGCGGCGTTTGCAAATGGTCAGAGAAAAACCTGGTGCCCCTGTGTTAGGTGCGACAACTATAAACAAGCGATAGAGGTGGATATGGGTAAACACTTGCAGAAGTGGGGTTTTAAGCCTGATTATACGATGTGGACCTTCCATGGCGAGTCTGCCGGACGCAGGAGAGAGGAGGTGATCCGCCAGCGCACGGACGAGTACGGAACCGGGATCGAAGACATGGTGAAGTACTTTGACGATCCGCGGGATGAGGACGGAGAGATGGAGGAAACTGCAAAGGCCTTCTATGAGATGTTGGAGTATTCAAAAGGTCCTCTCGACACTCACACTGAGCTTTGTCAGCTCGATGTCATCGCACAAGTGATGGCTCTGAAGGCACAATTCAACTTGGGAACAGAATGCTACAATGCGATCATGACCCTATTTTGGGTGGTTTCTACCAAAAGATCATGTTATGCCAGCAAACCTGTACCAATCGGATAAGATCCTCAAGGTACTTAAGATGCCCTATGAGCAGATACATGCTTGTGAGAATGGATGTGCTTTATTTAGGAAAGAGTATGCCCAAGAAGACTATTGTCCCAAATGCAAGTCATCCAGGTATGGTGTGGTAGACAATGGTCAAGGTGAGAAGACGCAGACCAAAATACCCGTAAATGTTCTTCCGTATATTCCAGTGATACCAAGAATTCAACGCCTTTACATGATGGAAGAGACAGCCAGACAGATGACATGGCACAAATATGGGAAGAGAATGGAATTTGATGCAGATGGGAAGCCGATGTTGACTCACCCATCAGATGGCTTAGCATGGAAGCACTTCTATGAAAAACATTGGCAAAAAGCTAAGCAGCCAAAGCATTGCTGAATCGCCGTCGGCACGGATGGGTTCAATCCTTTTGGTCTGATTGCAGCCTCATATAGTTGTTGGTCTGTATTTGTCATGCCGCTCAATCTCCCCCCCCCCCCTCAGAGATTATGAAAAGGAAGAACATTTTCCTGACATTGATAATATCAGGGCCCAAATATCCGAGGAAGAATATGGATGTGTACATGCAACCGCTTAAGGAGGAATTGCAACAAGCTTGGGATGAAGGGTTCAAGGCATACGATGTAGCTAGCAAAAAGACCTTCATAACGCATATGTGGTACAAGTACTCGATGCATGACCTGCCGGCGTATGCGCTTTTCTCTGGCATGTGTGTTCATGGAAGGTTCGCATGCCCAACATGCAAGCCTGCTCTTCAGTTTCATTGGTTTAAGGAGGGTGGCAAGTATTCCTGCTTCGACTTGCATAGACAGTTTCTGCCTCCTAAGCATCCTTTCAGAAGAGACAGGAAGAACTTCATCAAAGGAAAAGCTGTCAAAAACCTCGCAGCACCTACGATGACGGGTGAACAGGACCTGGCTCAGTTGAACTCTCTCGAGCCTGATCCAAAACGTCTCAGGTATTTCAAGGGATATAATTCAGAACACGCATGGATTCACAAGACATGCTTATGGGATCTCCCCTACTTCAAAGACCTCAAACTTCCACACAACATTGATGTGATGCACACTGAAAAGAATATTGGTGAGGCCCTATTTGGTACATTTTTCTGCATAGATGGGAAGTCAAAGGATAATCCTAAAGCTAGAGTCGACTAGGAGACTCTATGTGATAGACCTTTACAGAACATGCGACAGCTGGAAGGAAGGAAGAATTGGCGAAGCCAAGGGCCTGGTTCAATCTTGAAAGGGGGCATATGAGGGAAATTCTCTTGTGGGTGCAAAACCATTTGATGTTCCCCGATGGGTATGCAGAGAATATGAGGAGGGGAGCTAGTTCAGAAAAATTGAAAATATTTGGGCTCAAGAGTCATGATTGGCACATATGGCTTGAGCGGGTAATGTCGGTGATGTTGTGCGGCTATATCCCCGAGGAAGAATGGCTAGTACTGGCAGAACTGAGCTATTTCTTCCGTGTTGTTTGTGCTAAAGAACTATCCAATGGAGTGCTAGAAGACATGGAAGAGACGGCGGCAGAGTTGCTCTGCAAGTTAGAAAAGATCTTTCCACAGTTTTTTTTAAACCGATGCAGAATTTGATATTGCATCTCCCGACCGAGGCAAGATTGGGTGGCCCTGTGCAAATCCGTTGGTGCTATTCAACCGAGAGAATGCAGAAGATGCTTCGAGCAAAATGTAAAAATAAACGTATAATTGAAGCATCCATGGCCGAGGCATTCATTACCGAGGAGGCGACAAACTTCGTGACAGCACACTATGAAGCCAAAAATCACCATTTGCATAATCCAAAGCCTCCATACAATACTGGCAACCCCGAACGACGTCAATCCAACCTCAGCCTATTCAAAGGGAAGCTTGGATCTGTTGGTGCTTCGAGAAATGTGATTTTGGATCTCGAAGAATGGAGGACCCTTACGTTGTATATCTTCACCAACCTAACAGAAGTGCGTCCGTACATCGATTAAGTGCTCGGTACGTAAAATGTTTTGCAACTTCTTATAATTCTGGTGTCTTATTCACATCAATTGATGCAGTCCATACGTCGCCCAATACTCGAATGGAGCGGTTATTTAAAGGGATTCCATCGCAGAGTATGAGCTTCTCGCCAAACATGGAGACGGCAATCCCGGTTTCATCTCTTGGTTCAAACTAACGGTAACTACCATTCATAAAGGGTTTCATTTGTTGGTCATATTTCCGACTAATATACCAATCTATTCCTGTTAAACTTATAGGAAAATTCACCTGACAAGCCTATGGACGCCGAATTGAGAAGAGTCGCTAATGGTTTTGACTTTAAGGTCCGTACATTTGAGAAATACGACATCAACGGGTATCTCTTTCGTACCGTTGGCAAAGAACAAATAATGCCCGATCGAACATCTACAAATTCGGGTGTGTCGGTTGTTGGCGAAGGAGGTATCGAATATTATGGAAGAGTTGAAGCAATATACGAACTTCTATTCTATGGTGAAAATCCTCCGAACGTCGTTGTCTTCAAATGTCATTGGTTTTTTCCGTCGGAGACTAGACGGACTCATGAACATGTAGGTCTAGTCAAAATTCGACAAGACACACATTTAAATGTCCACGATGTCTATATTACGGCTCAATAGGCCACCCAGGTTTTCTATCTATCCTACCCCTGCCAAACGGTTGAAACCTGAAAGGTTGGGATGTCGTTTATGATGTGCAACCACATCTTAGACCACCTTCCCCCGTTGAAGATGATTATGAGCCTCACATTAACCCGGAGACATATGAAGGAGAATTCTTCCAAGAAACCCGGAGCCTCAAAAAATGTTTCCGAAACCGCTCTACACAACCCGAGAACATGGAACAAGACAATGAGAGTGAACACGATACCGATGATGAGGAAGAAGACCATACCAATGATGTGCAAGAGCCTCCTGAAGAAGAAGAGGTTACTGCTCCAGATGACTTGTCAATGCTTGACCGTTTATAGAAAAGCCTTCCAAATGTTGGTGTTGTTGAACCCGATGATGCCATCATTTACGACGACACGCGTGATAGTGATGATGATCCATCAATTGATCCCGGAGAAGAGACGGATGATCCCGACTATTGTTAGTTGTATGAATCCCAACTTTAATTAAATATATGTATATATATTCTCATTGTAGTAAAAAAATTTTTCTTTTGTAGTAGTATTATTTCTTTTTCTCATTTGTACTAATTTTGTTTACTATGCTTTCTGGCAGGTTCGTGACATATATGGAGGGAGAGACCTCCGCGGGTGCTTCTTCGTCACGAGGTAGGGGCCGGGGTACTGCGCTCGCACCAGGGACTCTACAGAGGTCTTTGCTCGAGAGTATGTCCTCGCCTCCTACTTCTGAGGTGCCCAAGGGGAGAGGAGGTCGGACGAAGAGGGGCGGGAGAGGAGGCAGAGCGGTTGGTGGCCGCACGAGAGGGAGGCAGACAGTTGCGCCTTCCTCGCCACCACCTCCGGCTGATTCACTAGAGCACAGGGTGGATCCCTCCTCGGAGAGTCCCGTGGTGGAGGAGGAGGCTACGTCCCAGCGCACGTCCTGGGGTCCGTGGCCGGAGATGGAGACGTCCAAGGGGGAGGTTGGTGAAGAGAGGCAGGTTGGTGAAGAGGAGGCGGTTCCCACTGATGATGAGGCTGAGGGGGTTGAGGGTAACACTGTGTACCAGTGTGGGGGTAAACGGCTCCTGGCTGAGTCGGTGACTCCCGCCCATAGGTCGTTGATTACGCCTGATGGAGAGACGTAAGTGCACTTAATTACTTTGTTTCAGCATGCCGAGGTTTATGCAAATATCTGATGGCTTTTTTACTTTTTTGTATTGCAAGGGTTGGGCATACGCCTCGGGTGTCCGCAATCCCAACGGCATCCTTGGTGTGCTCATCAGGCAGAATTTCCCGGGTTGGTTCAGTTGCCCGATGATGATTCGCCTCCGCAGCTTGGACTCTTTTGGGAGCACTATATAGTTTTTGAGGACCCGTCAAATACAACCGTCAACGGGGTTGAATGCCACACCAGAGCGGACATGGTGTTGAACGGTTTTTGGGTAATTTCTCTTTCACACAATGAGAACTTGAGAATAGCTAGGTAGTTGGTGCACTCATCATTGTTGTCTCGTGCTATTAATTGCGGGTCTATTACAAGGTCGAAGAGTCCATGGAGGAGGAGGCGGGAAAGGTGCTCATCCAAGAGTGCAGGCGCCTCTTGCAGAACACAAGGCACGAGATGCGAGTGTGGGCGGTCCGTGACTACTACGCCAAGCGTGGCCTTAAGCGTAGCAAGTCGGAATGCCGAAAGAAGTATCTGACGAGGGACCAGTACATGATGGTAACCCCTTCTTGCGTCTTTTAGTTTCGTTGATTTGATTCCTAGCTAGCTAGGCCTATAATAGCTAATCTTCCTGTTTACTAACTTAGGCGCCACCGAGATGGTGTGCGGATAAGATGGATTGTTGGGAGGTCATTGTGGACCAGTGGTGCTCAGAAGCCTGGTTGGCCGCCCACAAAAATGCCAAGGACCGACGCGCCCAGATGGTTGGTGTGCCACACCATCAAGGCAGCCGCAACTTAGCTGGTTACGGGAAAAAATGGGTATGTGTGCTTTGCTAATATTGTTTTTTACGCACCCACAACTTAGCCGTTTACTAATATTGTGCTTTGCTTTGTCTTTTAGGCGGAGCATAAGAAAACAGAGCCGCTTGGGGTGTTCGACAATTATGGCATGGCCCATACAGCGTCGTACAAGAAGGCCAAGGCACTCTCAGATTCGGATATTGCCACTCCGTCGACTTTCACCAACGTTGCCACCTACGGTAAGATGAAGGCTTATACTGAGGTGGCGAAGGAGAAGCACGGGTAGGATTATACCTCGGTTGGGAAGCCTATTGACCCGGAGCTGGTGATGCTCTCTGGTGGCGGAAGGCGCCATGGCGCCATGGCCATTGGAGATAAGTTGATTCGGTGCAATAGGACTCTTCCTGAGATTAAGGCGCGCCAAACGAGCTCTTCTCCTGCTATAAGGACTCGTGCGCGGCCAGTCAATCTCGCTATCGAGGTTAGCCATAAGGACTCTTGCATTCTTGTGTTCTCTCATCGAATATTACAGTGCTAACTACAGGAGTGGGGCTGCAGGAAGCTCTTAAGAGAGAGCGACAGAACACCCAGCGGCTACTCGAGGAGAAGGAGCGGTTGGCGGAGGAGAAGGCAGCAGAGAGAGAGAGCGGTTGGCGGAGAAGAGGACGGCGAAGGCTCTTGAGGAGGCCGCGGCACGCCAGGATGCGTCGAACCGGGCCTTGTACGAGCTCATCGTGGTAAGTCACTTGTTCATATTCACCCAAAGAATGCATGTTATAATGTTTGTTTATATTAGGAACTAATATGATTGACTCGTTGAAAACAAATGTGTAGACTATGTGCGAGAAGACTGGCCAGGCCGCTCCACCGATGCCGATCATTTCTCCTGAGGGGACGGTGAGTATCTTTCAATGATCATCAATACTTTATTGAGTGGCGTCGTGCTAACCGCTAGTTGATCTTTTCATGCAGCATAACTCTCGGGCTGCATCCCATGACCCTTCTCCTCCGTCAACCTTGGCCAACTCGACTGATGCTTCTCAGCCACCTCAGCCTTGAGGGATACACTCCGGTAATTTCTGTTCTACATTTTGCTTTAGAAATTCTTAGTTAGTTTGAAAATGCATATTTAGCTTGATTTGCTCAAAAAATGGTGAAGTTAGCTTCATTTGCTCACAAGATACTAAAGTTAGCTTGAATCGCTCACAAAATGCTAAAGTTAGCTTGATTCACTTAAAAAATTCTAAAGTTAGTTAAAGTGCCTCACAAAATGCTAAAGCTGGCTTAATTGGCTCACAATATGCTAAAGTCAGCTTAATTCCTCAAAACAGGTTATTGATTGCTCAAATTGTGCTAAAGTTTCTTAAATTTCTCACAAATGCTAAAGTTAGCTTCATTGGCTCAAAACATGCTAATGTTTGCTTAATTGCTCACAAATTCTAAAGGTTAGCTTAATTTCTCAAAATGTTCTCACAAATGCTAAAGGTTAGGTGCCTCACAAAATGCTAAAGCTAGCTTAATTGGCTCACAATATGCTAAAGTCAGCTTAATTCCTCAAAACATGCTATTGATTTCTAAAATTATGCTAAAGTTTCTTAAATTGCTCACAAATGCTAAAGTTAGCTTCATTGACTCAAAACATGCTAAATTGCTCACAAATTCTAAAGGTTAGCTTAATTTCTCAAAATGTGCTCACAAATGCTAAAGGTTAGCTTAATTGCTCACAAATGCTAAAGAAAACAGAAGAAGAAGAAGAAGAAGAAGAAGAAGAATAGAGAAGAGAGAATAAGAAAAAGAAGAAGAAGAAGAAGAAGAGAGAAGAGAGAAGAAGAAGAAGAAGAAGAAGAAGAGAGAAGAAGAGAGAAGAAGAAGAAGAAGAAGAAGAAGAAGAAGAAGAAGAAGAAGTGAAGAGGATCAGCCTCGGCAAATCCCATGGTCAGGGACCCTGGGTTAGTCATAGAGAAGGAACAGGTTGGACAATACTCGTCGGCTAACAGGAGAAGCACTTCATGCTCGATATTATTGCGTGAGGGGGAGATTACAAGGGAGGCCAAGGCGAGTTCTCGCAAGGCTAGGAGAGTAGATTGGATCTTGCATGTTCGATACGTCTCCCCTCCCAGCCTTTATATACTAGGCTAGGTCTCGGGGAGTCCGTCCTAGATTATAGAGATAATTTCCTGGTCCTAGTCTTGCCTTGTACGCCAAGTCGTGCCTTCCATATCAGTCGTGGACTCCTACGTCGGTGTTTTGATTGGGCCTGTCGAGGCTTTCCAGCAGGCCTTCTGTCTTCACGCACACCAGGTATCCTCAGACGCAGGAGTCGTGGGGTCACCCCCTCGTCAGTAGCCCCCGAGTTCCTGGGGGGACTCGAAGAGTCGCGCAGGGACTCGAATTCGTCATTGCTTTATCATTGTAGGCGCCGCATAGCTGCGGGTCGTTGGAAGTTTTGAGCCATGACAATACCTGTTTCAAGGGATTGCTAAGCTGAAAGGGCCCAAGGAGTCGACTGGTCGAGCCTTGGTGAATTGCGCTAGTGGAAAATACCGTAGTTGCCCAATCAAGCTCACGTCCCTCGACATGACCTTGCAACGACCGGTGTCTGGAAAAGTCATGACGCTGCAGGTCTTATAGGATCAATTGCTGCCAGTCTAAGCAAATAGCCTGAGCGCGTCCGCTCGAATCTTTCTATCATGCGAGCGCATGGAAAAGATTGGGAGTGAAGTCGCTCTGCGGCAAGTCCCGGCCCGGCCGTTTTGCGCAGCGTGGTCTTACCTACACGCTAAGCTTGCGTGGCATCTAGGTACAGTGTGTCGTAGCCCAGATATAATTTTTTTTAGAGGCACGGAGCCTGGTTAGCGATGCACCCACTTTCTGATTGTTTTTACCTTGACCCATCCTTCTTGGGACGCCGCGTTGATGGTCCTTGTCATGCTATTTGGTGACCTATGATGATGCTTGGTCTTCGATCTGTAGCGCCTTCTAGCCATAATGACGGCTTGGACACCGTGCTGCCTGGTGCCCGTTGGATTTCCAAGGTGTGCATGCGAAACAGGCGAGATTTGACGCCTCCCTTAAATATTGCTGACCGTGTGAAGGCATCTTTCCTTGGAATTCGTAACGCCCGATGTGTTTGGTCTTTGATTTAATGATGGCGCCCCCTGGATTTCTGTGTTTTTTCCCGGTTTGCCCCTGTGTTGCGCTATAAATACCCATTGTTTTATTGCCTGGGCTTGGTCATCCATTCTTCTCCTATCTCTTTCTTCTTCCCATGGCTCCCAAGCGGGGTGGTGGTGCTTCTGCCCGAGGTCGTGGCCGGCGTGATCGTGGTGGCCGCACCCCCCGCTCTTCTCGTGGTGGGCATAGTGGAGCTGCGGCGACACCCTCTTCGTCTTGTGCGGATGAGGGTGTTTGGCGCTATGATTTCCTTCTGTGTATTCTTAGTTGCACTGCTACTCGGGTCCCTCTTCCATTCTCATTTGCCTCCGTGATTTCTGAACTCAATCTGAGGGGTCTGTGGCTTCAGCTTCAAGGGTGTGCTCGATCTCCTGCTTGGGTTAAGCTTTCTGTTGATGGATCCTTCTTGATTTTTCTTGATGCTGGCTGGAGGTCGTTTTTACGGCAGCTAAACTTGCGTGATGGGGATGATCTTTGCTGTCGTTTTGATGGTGAAGATACCCTTATCGTTTGTGCTTTTGATGCCGGTGGCACTCGTCTGGATCCATACTGGGAGGAAACAAGCAGTGACAGTTCCGATGGGTCGAGTGGTGGTTCGCCTGCTTCTCCTGGGACTTCATCTTCTGCTGGTGGTGCTTGCTCTTCTAGTTATAAGCATGAGCTGGACATCAAGCCGGTCGTCAAGCGGGTGCGTTAGTAGGCGAAGCACCTTGTAGAACTGGAGGACGGCGACTTGTTTCTTCGCAGGCTCAGTTGCTACTTTGTTTGTGGTGATGCTCGTCAAGTTGTGGGACGAAAGTGCCAATTATCTCAGCATGAGCGCACATGTAGAAGTCATAATTCCCTGGGATAGTTGTAACCCGTCTGGTGGCTGCTCGAGTCCTTTTTGTAGTGATAACTGTCCTTGACTCCTTTGTAATGGAAACTGTCTTCGACTCCTTTTGTAATGAGAAATTGTCTTCGACCCTTTTGTAATGGAAATTGTCTTCGACTCCTTTGTAATGGAAACTGTCTTCGACTCCTTTGTAATGGAAACTGTCTTCGACTCCTTTGTAATGGAAATTTTCTTCGGGTGCGCATCAGCGCTCCTGATGGGAGTAGCCCCCGAGGCTACGTTTGATTTGTAGAATCAGGCGTAGGCTGCTAGCTTTTGTCAGCCTGGGTTGTCCCTTCTTGTGGTTGTTTTTATTTTATTCCATGTTTTGGTCGGGTGCGCGTCAGCGCTCCTGATGGGAGTAGCCCCCGAGTCTTTAGGTGATCGTTTGCGATCAGGTGAAGACTAAAGAACTTTGCATTCTCCGATGCGATTCTCTTGTGAAAAAGAACTCTTGGTGCTTCGAGGAGATCATGTGTTCTGGTTCCCGAGTGTTTGCAGGTGAGGTCGCATGGGCGAGGGTAGCATCTCTCAGGGTGATTTTTGATGGGTTCGTTGCATAGAAAACAAAATTTTCCTACGGTTGTAACAGCCAAGATCACATCTAGAAGATCACTTGTAACGGTTTGAGAAGGACTCACCCTCGAAGACCAAAAGCTTTAACGAGAACTATTCTCGTGGGTGATGTAGTCGAACACTCGCCGACCTCAAGGTCGTGATGAAGACTTGACGCCACGAACGGGCAGCGTCTCCGTAGTCGGTCACACGTACAGATCAGTGACGACCTCCGCCCCTTGCTCCAGTTGGGCAGCGGAAGTAGTGGATCCTCGGGAACTCCAGCAGCACTACAACATAGTGGTGGTGGTGGTAGAGAAGATCTTGAGCAGGGCTTCGCCTAAGCACCGTACTCGTGAAACTGGATCAGCTAGCAAGGGGAGGAAGATGCCAACCAAAGGGCATATGAGAGATGGAGGAATTAGTGTGTAGAGGGGTCTCCACCCATCTATATATAGGAGGGGGAGGCAGCCCCCAAGGGGTAGCACGCCCCAAGAGGTGCCCCCACCTCTCCCCTCATCATGTGGGTGGACTCTCCACTCACAAAAACAAAGGGTCACACATTATTCCCATAACTTCCATAATTCTCCACTCAAAATTCCAAGAGTTTTATCACATTAAAACACTTTTAATTATCTTGTTTAATGTCACTCAAATTAATGAACACTTCATTCAATGAGTACTTCATTGATGAACACTTCATTCAATGAACACATTAACAATTATCCCCTTGCACTATTTTGATATACCGAAACTATTCCAGCAGTTTTATCAAAACAGTCCATGTGCTGTCCTGTATATTCTCCGGCGTTCCGTATCCACTCAAACGCGTCAACGAATCCTTAAGTGTGTCACCCTACGGTTCGTGAATAAAATGGACATGACTGAGACTCTTCTCCGATCAATAATCATCAGAGGGATCTGGAGATCCATGATGACTCCCACTTACTCAACGATGAACTAGTGATCGTGTGAACCATTACTCCGTAACCAATTCCTTTTGTCTCGCGATATTTTACTTGTCCGAGATCCGATCATTTGGTATCATCCATACCTAGTTCGATCTCGTTACCGACAAGTACTCTTTACTCGTTCCGTGATATAACATCCTCGTGAGCCAGTCACGTGCTTGCAAGCGATGTCAATGTGATATCACCGAGAGGGCCCAGAGTATATCTCTCCGTCATCTGGATGGACAAATCCCACTCTTGATCCACGAGCCTCAACTAACACTTTCCAAGTACCCAACGACACCTTTATAATCACCCTGTTACGGTGTGACGTTTGATGGAATCAAAGTACTCTTCCGGTGTCAGTGATTGACGTGATCTCATGGTCTAAGGATTAGAGTTACTTCGTGAAATTTTGATACAGCAATAGAAACTTGATGACATGATCGTATTGCTATAACTACTGTGGGTGTATGTTCATCACATCATTCTCCAATGACATGACCTTGTTATTAACAACATCCAATGTTCATGACCAGGAAACCTTGATCATCCGTTAATCAACAAGCTAGTATAAAGAGAGGCATTACTAGGAACCTTTTCTTTGTTTATTAAACACACATGTATTAACGTTTCCGGTTAACACAATTATAGCATGAAAATAAACATTTATCATAAACATGGAATAAGATAATAACCACTTTATTATTGCCTCTCGGGCATATTCCCTTCAATTTTATGCTCGAGTTCCCGAGTCCTTTTAAGTAAAGGTCGCGTGAGCGGGGATAGCGTCTCTCGGGGGGAGTTTATGCTCGAGCCCCCGAGTGCTTTTACGTAAAGTCGCGTGAGCGATGATAGCGTCTCTCGGGGGGAGTTTATGCTCGATCCCACGAGTGATTTTAAGTGAAGTCACGTGAGCGAGGATAGCGTCTCTCGGGGGGAGTTTATGCTCGAGCCCCCGAGTGCTTTTAAGTAAAGTCGCGTGAGTGAGGATAGCGTCTCTCGGTGGGAGTTTATGCTCGAGCCCCCGAGTGCTTTTAAGTAAAGTCGCGTGAGCGAGGATAGCGTCTCTCGGGGGGAGTTTATGCTCGAGCCCCCGAGTGCTTTTAAGTAAAGTCGCGTGAGCGAGGATAGTGTCTCTCGGGGGGGGGGGGGGAATTTATGCTCGAGCCCCCGACTTCTTTCAAGTAAAGTCGCGTGAGCGAGGATAGCGTCTCTCGGGGGGAGTTTATGCTTGAGCCCCCGAGTGCTTTTAAGTGATAATGTTTGGGCAACACTATTTTATTTCTTCGGGTATTACATGGGTTGTTGGTCGGTACTGCTGCCGGTGCCGCTGTAATGCATGGGGGGCTATGGGTAGAACAAGCGTAGGTTCGCTACGTTCCATGGATTTCCCACGTGTTCATCGGCCTTCGGGTTCTTCAACCTGTATGCGCCGCCTCCGATGACTTCCGAGATTATGAATGGCCCTTCCCATTGCGGGGCGAGTTTGTGCACTTTTTCTTGTATCGGCCGCAAGACGAGGTCCCCTTTGCTGAAGGTTCTGGTCCGCAGGCGACTGCTTTGATATGTGCGCAGCTTGTCCTGGTATCCTTCAGATCTTGTTATGGTTGTGTCTCGTGCTTCGTCTGTTGTGTCTTTATCGTTCTGCAGTGCCTCTTCTGCTTCTTCCTCTTCGTACCCTGAGATTAGGAGAGCTCCAAATTTTAAGTCGTGCGGCAGTACTGCTTCTGCCCCGTATACCAGGAAGAAAGGTGTATACTGGGTCGAGCTGTTTGGGGTGGTATGCAGGCTCAATAGTACTGTGGGAAGTTCTTCTACCCAGTTGCATGCGGCTTGCTCTAGTGGTGCGAGGAGTCATTTCTTTATTCCTGCGCATAATAGTCCGTTTGCTTTATCCACTTGGCCGTTGGATTGTGGGTGTGCGACTGATGCGTAGTTGATTTTGATGCCCAGCTCCTGACAAAAGTTTTGGAATTCTCCTGCTGTGAAATTTGTACCATTGTCTGTGATGATGTTGTGTGGTACGCCGAATCTGAAGATGATTGACTTGATGAAGTTAACTGTCGTGAGGGATGTTGAGCTAGTGATTGGTACTGCTTCGATCCATTTGGTGAACTTGTCGACTGCGACTAGTAGGTGTGTTCGTCCTCCTTTTGAGGATTTCTTGAGTGGACCCACCATGTCGAGTCCCCATGTGGCGAAGGGCCAGGACAGCGGTATAGTTTTGAGTTCTGATGCTGGGGCGTGCGGCCTATTGGCGAACTTTTGGCAGGCGATGCAACGCCGCACGATATATTCCGCATTTCTCATGGCGGTCAGCCAGTAAAAACCTGCTCGAAAAGCCTTGGCCACGAGTGCGCGACTGCTCGCGTGATGCCCACAGGTGTCGTCATGAATCTCGAGCAATAGGGCTTTGCCGTCTTCTTCGTCGATAGACTTTTGGAGGACCTGAGAGATGTTGCGCTTGTATAGCTGTCTGTTGATTACTGTGAATGCTTTGGATCGTCGGCTGATTCGTCGGGCTTCTGCGACGTCCTGCGGTAGGGTGCCTTCGATTAGGAATCGAAGGAATGGTTTTGCCCAGGATGGGTCTTCGAGTGCGGCTGGCTCTGCGACTTCGGTTGCTTGGTTGCTTGTGTCGTCGGCTGTGCTCGCGGTCGCCACCTGTGCTGGTTCATTTGTGTCATCGGCCTCTGCGACTGCCTCAGGCGCCGCTGGCTTCACTTTGATTGATCTCTGGCTGATGCTCTCGAGAAAAACTCCTGGTGGTATTGGTCCTCGAAGTCGATCCGATGTTCGCAAGTTCGTCGGCTTCTGTGTTATTTGCTCCGGAGACGTAGTCGAGTTCGCAGCCATCGAATCCTCCCTCTAGTGTGTTGTAGAGCTTCTGGTAGGCCATCATGTTGTCCGCGACTGCGTTACAGTCTCTCATCGCCTACTGGGCAACGAGGTTGGAGTCGTCGTAGATCGATAGGCGAGTGGCGCCGCAAGTTTTTGCCATGCGCATGCCGTGGAGTAGTGCCTCGTATTCTGCTTCGTTGTTGGAGGCATTGCTGAAGTTGATCTTGAGGACGTATTTGAGCTTCGTTCCTTTGGGGAGACTAGTACGACGCATGCTCCAGCTCCTTGCTGTCTTTTGGACCCATCGAAGAACATCGTCCATGAGTTGGACAGATCTGGGGGGCCTGGTGTTTGGACCTCTGTCCACTCGACCAGGAAGTCTAGGATTACTTGGGATTTGATTGCTATTGGGTGTTTGAACTGCAGATCTCGCGGGCTGAGCTCGATGTTCCACTCAGCGACTCGTCCGTCGCTCCGGAGTTGTTGAGGATGTCCGCGAGTGGTGTGCTGCTCACGATTGTGATGGGGTGTTTGTCGAAGTAGTGCGATACTTTTCTTGAGGTCATGATGATGGCGGGCAGGAGCTTTTGGTAGTGCGGGTACCGTTGCTGGGGCTTTGTGAGTAGTGTGCTTAAGTAGTAGATCTTCTTCTTCTTATTTTTCTTCTTCTTGTCATTCTCCTTCTCTTATTACTTATTCTTGTTGTCCTCCTTCTTGCTCTAATTTTCTTATTTTTATTTTGCAGATTTGCTTTACGGGGGTCATGCATTGCTGGAGTTGCTGTCTGGAGACTTTGTTGTTGTTATGAACTTGGTGTGATGTTGTTATGAACTGTTTGGAGACTTTGTGTAATGACCTATGTGTGATGTATATATGAAACAATGTGTTTATTGTTGTTATCCTTGTTGGAGACTTTTTAATATTCATGGAGATTCATATGTTCTTGGATATGGTGTGATGTGGTGTGATAGGTGCTGCTATATATATATATATATATATATATATATATGTATGTATTGTTTTTTGTCAAATGCAGGGTTTAAAATAAAAACAGAAAAAACAGAGACAATATAGGTTCTTTGCCATCTGCATGCAGTCGGCAAAGAGCTTTTTCATCTGCTGGTGGTCGGCAAAGGTGACACGTGGCACACAGCTGTGAAATCTGGCAACAGACTGGGTGCCATTTGGTCAGTACGTCGTCTGCATATCCCTGGCAGACGGCAAAGAGCATCACTATGCCGTCTTTCCGACAGACGGCAATGATCTGACGAGAGGTGACATCCTGATGACATCACCATTTCTTTGCCGTCTGTCGGTAGAAGGCACACCTCGCCGTTAATGGCCTGAAGGAGGGGATTGTAATCTTTTTGTCGTCAGGCTCGCATTGCCGTCTAATTGCCAGTATATGGTCGGCAAATGTCTTTGCCGTCCGTCGATTATATGCAGGCGGCAAAGCACCTGTTTGCCGAAGAAACGGCTGACAGGAGCTGTGCCGTCCGGGGACAGACGGCAAAGATCTTTGCCGACAGCTAAAGGTGTGTTTGCGGTCTTCCATGGCAGACGGCAAATAAGAGAATTCCAGTAGTGTAACCTTCTTGAGCTCGTTTTTATCCTCCATTGTTGACCTCTTCAAGCTTGAGATCTCTCTATCCCTCACATGATTCTTGCTCCGTTTTGAGGGAAATAGAGAGGATATCTAGATCTACATTCTCCACCAAGTCATCTCTCCTTTAAGTGAGGGGATCCTTGTGGATCTAGATGTTGGAGTTCTTGGTATTCTCCTTGTTCTTCCTCTCATATTCCTCCATGGCTTTTGTTGCTTTGGTGGGATTTGAGAGTGGGGGACTTGAGCACTTCGTGTGCTCTTGCCATTGCTTTGGTGCATCAGTTTGAGTTCTCTCTGAGGATTCATTGTAGTGGTAAGTGAAGTTGAGAAGATTGTTGCTCTTGAGTGCATTGGCACTCTAGAGATTGTACTCTTGAGTGCATTGGCACTCTAGAGCTTGTTCCTCTTGGGTGCGTTGGCCCCTAGAGGCTTGTTGTTGTTGCGGAGCTCAATCATTGTGGTGTAAAGCTTCGGGATGCTACGGGAGCCTCCAACTAGGTTGTGGAGATTTCCCCAAGCATTTGTACGAGTACATTGACCGCCCCCAAGGGTTGCCAATTGTACGTGTTCGGTGACCGCCCTCAAGTGTCCCATAGTGGAATCATGGCATCTCGCATTGGTGAGAGTGTGAGGCGAATAGGGTGGCCTTAGTTGCCCTTCGTGGTGAGCATTGTGCTCCACACCCTCTCCAAACGGAGATGTACTTCTCGCAAGAGAAGGAACTTTGATAATACATCCTTGTCTCCTTCGGCTCCACTTATGGTTACTCCTACCCTTACTTTGAGCAAGCTTATTATCTTGTTTATCTTGTGCTTGCTCATATTGTTGTTTCATTGCTTGTCCCATAGCTTGCTCACCTAGTTGTTCATCTAGACACCCTATTTACTTGTGCGCCTACTTTGTGATAGCCATAGTGTTCTTGTTATATGTACAGTGCTATCACATAGTTGTTTATCTTGCTTATTTTAACTTGTTGGTGCACATAGTTGAGCCTAGCTTATTTAGGTTTATTGCTTGGCAGATTAAACGTTGGTTTTATTCCGTACTTGTTCAAGCCTAAACCGTAATTATTTTAAAGTGCCTATTCACCCCCCCCCCCTCCCCCCTCCCTCTAGGCGACATCCACGTCCTTTCACCCAGACTACTATGGTGTCATCCTACCACCAAAAAAAAGGTGTATGTTAAGCTTCATGCACTAGCCAACGGAACCAAAAGTTCGAACTGATGGAAAGGGCTTGGCAATCCACATATACACTTCAACACCCCCTCTCACTTGTGGCGTGGAAAGTTAATGTATGAACTCAAAAGTATGTCTCAAGAGGATCATACGTGGACAAAGGGGGCAACAACAATTTTTAAATAAATTACGAAAGCAGTACTTGAACTCAAGCCTTAGGCTCTGATACCATATAAGCTTCATGCACTAAGCAACACAACCAAAAGTCTGAACTGATAGAAAGGACTAGGAAATCCACATATACACCTCAACAGTGTCATCCTACCATCCAACATGAGGGGGGTTAGTTAAATACCACCTCAGCAAGTTCGTCATCACCGTGAGGGGTCGATACCACCTCGCCAAAATATGCAGACCATCAGTATGTAAGCCCTAACTAAAAAAAATATTTGTCTTCATCGTCACTGACATTGACATGGGATATCATGCACGTGGTAGCCACCACCAAAGGCAACACTAGTAGTTGTGCTTGCCCAGCCAACTCCTCATCTAGAGAAGCATGTGAGCCTCTGTCATGGCAATAAAGCCAACACCCTTGGCCTTGTTGTGTTGAGAGCACACATGAGGGCCTCCTCTCTAAATCTGCCTTAGGTCATGACGGCGGCATAGAGGTCAGGGTGGACATCGACAACCTTGATCTCCCTGATGGCGGTTGCCACCTCCTTCACAGCCTCGATCATGTTGGTGAAGACGTTGAGCTCCTCCTTCATCAAGACGGTCCTCTTTCTCTTCTTATCAAGCAAAGGACGTGATCGAACACCTTGTCATGACCATCAAGTTTGATGGTCTTTGACTCCTGGGTGTCTGGGCAGTCAAGCACGACGTACCGAGAGGCTCACCGGAGCACATGCATGCTTGCATGTTGCCAGCCCGAAGAAGAAGATGTGTTGCATCTAGTTGTAGTTCTGAATAGGCATGTTCAGGAACTCAGCATCCTTAGGGTGACCCTAAGAAAGAAACACATTGTTGTTAGTAGGGAGAAGGCAATGGTCGACAAGTTTAAACAAGAGGGTCATGAACTAATCGATGTGTGGTCGGTGTAGTGCTCTGCCTCAAGAATGATGGTGCAACTGCTTTGATCCTAGGAGGCGCCATTAAGGTCTCAAGGCTTGGACACTTGGTTCCATCTAGCTCTCCACTTCCTCGGGTGGTTATACACCTAGGTGGAACTCACCTCAACCCCACAGAACTCTAACAGATGCTTGGCCACCGTGTTCAAGTGCACCTCCTTGAACCCGATGTCAGTCCTAAGTCCTAATCCAACTTGAAATGAGCTCACACATTTTTTAGCACAAAGGTGGACATGAACAACTGTCACTTCATGATGCTCCCCCTTCCATCCTTCTTTGCCTTTGTTGCTGCAGTACGTGCAACGACAGCAGGATCATCATTTTGCTAAGCCAGGACAACTGATACGGGCAAAAATGGAGCAACCATTGCTCAAAGGACGAAGACCTCTGAATCAGAAGGCATCTGCTCCTCCAAACCTCCACAAAGGAAGGAGGGAACTGACTCTCGCTCACAAGAACAATGGACTGTCTCACATCTTGCATGGGCATGTTCTACAAACGTAGCACACACTGGTAGTTAGCATAACACACAATACCACTACCACAAGCACAAGCACAACAACAAATCACGTCAGATCTAGCAAGCACTACCACATGCTTGAGTTCAATCAACACTACTACATGCTTGAGTTCAATCAACACATCCTCACACATCAAACCCTACACCACATCCATTGTGCTCAACACTACCACTACCACATGCTCGCAGATCTATGTTTGAGTTCAATCAAGCCCTAGCACATCAGATCTACCTACAACGGTAGAGAGAAGAAAGTGAATGAACTCAAAAATTCCATGGCTGCAACTCACAGAAGAGGTGGAAGAAGAGGAACATTGTCGCCGTCGTCGTGGACCACCAACCAGAGAAGGGAGATCGTTTCTTACCTGCTCGTCGGTGCCGATGCGCCTCGGCGAAAAAGCTCGAAAGGGAGGAGAGGGGTGGCGGGACAATCGGCGGTGAGGTGAAGGGGGTAGTGAGGTGAAGGGGGTATATAGGGAACGAGCGAATCGGCGGGATGTGACCCGGATTCCTCCCGCCGAATTTTCGGTGCCGCGGGAGCTTGTGCCATCTCCCCGCTCGCTTGAGCTCAGGCGCGGTGTTCCCCTCCCTTGCCCGCCCGAGCCTGGCAAGAAAAAAACTTCGGATTCCTCTATTCCTAGCGGGTCTGGACCTGGATGCTTTAAAGTTCATGCGAGCGCAGATTTGAATGTACTCCCTCCGTCCCGGTTTAGAAGGCAAGCTTGGAAAATATTTGGGAACAAGGTAATCACAGATTGGGTATGAGATGTAGCAATGTAGCATCAATAGATGAGTGAAGTAGTAGTATTAATTACATTCACACCATGCATGCATCAACTTCACCCGGTGTGAGCAACAAAACATTGAGAGGGCGCATGCATACATGAGTGAAGAAGTAGTACTAATTAATAGGAGTAATTGCCTTCATGCCTTAAACCTTGTCTATTATGAAAACGCACACAAGTTTAACTGTGTCTTCTAAACCGTGACGGAGGGAGTAGCTTGGGTAACCAAACAGATCGAAATCTTCCCGCGCGGATCTGATCTGACCTAAATGTGAGCAACCACAAGCGTCCTAAGAGCATCTCCAGCCGGCGCCCCAAGAGGCCCCCAAGCCGGCGCTATTTGCGCCGGACAAACGAAATCTGCCCAGTCGCGCCCCCAAGGGCCCAAATAGCGCCGGATTGGGCCAATTTTGATTCCGGAGATCCCAAGCCGACCCGACGCGCTGGGTCGCTTGGGGGCGCCGAACGAAACAAAACGGCGCGAAAGAAAGAAAACGCGCGCGCGGTTTCACGCGCGCCGCGTGCTTGCCCCACTTGTCGGCGTGTAGACACGCGTCGTCCTCATCCTCACACCTCGGCTTCCCCGCGCATGCCGCCGACGCAGAGAATCAATGCGGCGCCGGTGACCAGTCCAATCGTCGGCACGTCGAGTAGTCCAACGGTTCGACGACCGCGCCGCCGCGTGTCCCGCCACGGTGAGGCCGCCCGTTTGCCTCCTCCCACTATATAAAGGGACTCGACGTCGGAGGATGTCGCACACACTCGCTTCCCTGCTCTCTCCGCCACGCACACCTCGCTTCCCCTGCTCTCGCCGCTCTCCTCCCTCTTCTTCCCTCCTCGCCGGCGACATGGACGGCCTCGAGAGGAACAGCTTCTGTCGCCGCACCCTGCTGCTGATGGAGGACATCCTCCTCGCGCAGGCCGTCTACCCGTGCCCGCCGGACACGAGGCCGCCGCACGACTGGGTGCTCTCCAACGGCGGTGTACCGGTGCCGCCGGTACCAAGGGAGGGTGTCCCCTTCGACCTGGAGGTCGAGGCTGTCCGGGCCACCACGATGGAAGCCGAGCGCGTCGACCCGGCGAACTCGCCGGGCAACATCGCCGGCTGGACGGCGTACTTTCAGCAACGTCGCGCCGCCGCGATCGCCTCCACCAACGGCCTCCATCCGGTGGCGGGCCGGAACAACTGCGAAGGCCGGCGGAGGTGGTGGAGCACGGAGGGGCGCACCCTCGACTGGGTGCTCACCTACATCGACAACGGCAACACGCCGCGGCTGCAGTACCCTCCAATGAGGTACGGAGCCGCAGCACGCCGCTGTGGGCGACGCTCCCTCGCGACATGGAGGGGGCGACATCGTCGTCATCCGGCGGCTCGGCGTCGCGCTCCACCGGCTCCCATTCCTCGGAGTCGGCCTACTCCTCGCCGCATCTCGCCCCGGTGAAGACCGAGGTCAAGACCGAGCCGGGGACGCCGCTTGGGCGTCGGACGCGCGCTGGAGGTGTCGTCATCGGCGGCCCATCCTCAGTCGAGGCTTCCTGTCTCGCTTCGGCGGAAAGTCGAAGAAGGAGGAGGTTGTCCCGCCTCCGCCGCCCCCGCCGGCCGTCGAGGAGGAGGAGGAGTACGACGCCGTCCTCGCGTGGGCGCGAAAGGACTACCTCCTTGGCGAGATGGAGCGCCAAAGGGAGGCGTGGGACCTCATCGAGGCCAAGAAGCTCGCCGAGAAGGCGAGGATCCGGCCGGCGGCGCGGGGAGAGGGCAGCAGCAAGGGGGACGGCCGCAACAAGGGGGACGGAGGCAGCAGCAGCCGCAGCAAGTGGGCACCCCCGTCGCCGCCGTCTGCTCCGGTGTTCGTCGTGCTGGACGGCACCGACAACAAGGACGAGCAGCCGCCGCGGCTGCGGAGGAGGAAGGGGCCACTCGGCGGTGGCACGTGCAGTGCGCAAGCCGCTGTGAAGCGTGAGCCCAAGGACGACGGCGACGACGGCGGGGCCGCTGGAGGAGGCGCCGGAGAGACCTCCCAAGAGGAGCTCTACTCGGGTTTTTTTCAACAGTAGTTTAGTTTTTTTTTTGCTATTTATGTAAATTAAGATCAAATATTATGAATTCAGTCGAATTTCGTTCAATTTGCCTGGTTTTAGACAACTTTCGTTCAATTTGCCTTATTTTAAACATATTCGCGCCTAACTTAAGGAACCGCTATGGGGCCGCGGCTGAGAAGCCTCCCAGCTTTATCGCCGTCCGAGCGTCCCCCAAACGGCGCTAAAATAGCGCCGAAAACCGGTTTGGGGGCCGAAGAACGGCTGAAGACCCTCTAAATCTCCTACCAGCCGGGCCTGTCTGGCTGTTGGAAAGAAGGACGTGATCGTGACGCGTGAGTGACGCGACGGTGGAACCCAACAATGCGGGAGCGGGGCCAGCGTCACAGCTCACTCACCTAGCTAGCCGCCCCACATCATTCACACACACCCTCTGCACAGGGACTGCTAGTACTTTACTTGACCACCGGCGATGATGCACAGCACAGCACAGGCGGAACAATACAACAGGACAGAAACTGAAAGCCCCTTCCCTTCCCTTGTGAACAGCGGCTCGTGAAAAGGGAAAAACGGAGCGCGCATGTGGCAGGTGAACCAAATCATCAAAACCATGACAATGCCCATGATTAGTGCCGCTGTTACTGCAACTTAAAAAGGGTTACAGTGGACAAAGGACGCTTCTTATTAGCTCTCAATCTCATCACACACACACACACACACCTTTCTTTCTCAACATTGCTGTCCTGTCCTATCTGCCGCCACAGCTGTTTACTCCGAGGACATCTCCATGGGCTAGTGGAATTTTGTAGGTAGAAAGGTGAAGATCGTTCCATTCTTCATCCGAAATTAATGGCTAATAAAATTCACAGTTGTGACATGAGCTACGAACTAAGGGCTAAACCAAATGATCAAAAATACTGAAATGATAGGAGTAGGTACATCTACCATTACCAAAGGAGACACAATGTACTTTTCTGTGTACAAATGCAGGGATGAACTACAAGACCAGCGTGCACTTGGTACCGCATCAGGTTGTTATTAACATGTGACCTCGAGATAACAGGCTAGGGACTAGCTTGTCCGCGGTACAGTTAGTTGTAAAAGGCAATCAGAGTTAACTTTGTAGCACCACTTTACCTTTGTGGCCTGATCAAGGTGGGTGGAGACCTGACAGGAGAAGCTTATGTACAAAGAAAAGAGAACGCATGCATTCAGTGAGGAGATTTGACTCCTAGAATAACCCATTTCATGATCTTGCCTTCTTGGTATTCACATTCAGTTCAAGTGTTCCTGTTCTACAGTTTGCTACACTGCAAAATCTATACGTGGCGATAAGCACGCATACAAGCCACGCATAGAGAACTGGGAAGTAATCTGGATTACCACATAAAACTTCTTCCTTTGTGAGAAACGTATTGTCGCGATTCCGAGAAATGCCACTGCAATTTCTTAACTTTAAAAATTGCCATTTTCAATGGTATTTTTCAAAGACCGCAGTGGCATTTTTCAAAGTTTTGCATAGTTCGAGTGGCATTTTTCAAAGATAGGAAATTGCAGTGGCATTTCTATGAATCGCCATAATTCGAGTAGCATTTCTCTTGACAAACTGAAAATGTTCCAGAGGATAACACAAGCATGAAAATGTGGACATTAGAGTCAAGAACAACACATAAAGCTAATCACCATTTTTTTTCTCTTTTCTATGACATTCTAGGATCAGAGGCAGATCTCCCAGACGCAAGCAACTCAAGAATTAGCCGCACACACATGTCGAAGACGGCTAACAAAAACCTGATGATATGATACGCACCAAATGCAGCATCAAAACATGAGACCAAGGAATAATCTTTGCAGAAAAGATAGTTCCTTCCCTTCCTTTACAGAACGATACACATTTTTAACTTACTACTACTACTGACAGATCACGAGTGATCAAAAACCACGAGCAGGAGGAGAGCTACCTATCAAATGCGGATTCTTGATGGTTCAGTCGGCGTTGGCCATGGGCGAATCGAGGCCCTCCATACGGCTGCGCACAATGCGGTGGAACACCTCCCGGACCTGCCTTTCCAGCGGCTCCAGGCCGTCCTTCATGGTTCTGCACACGGCGGCGAGCTCGGCGGCGGCCTCCCGCACCGCCGCCTCCCTCTCCCCGGCGAGCGGGACGGGCGCTGCGTCGATCGCCTCGGCGAGCCTCTGCGCGCACTTCTCCAGCGCGTGGATTTCCTTGAGCAGGCCGCACGAATTGCGCCTGTCCTTGCGCTTCCCCTCTTCGATGAGCCGGTCCTGGAGCGTGAGCAGCGGCGGCGCCCACGCGAATGCCCCGCGCGGCGGCGCGGCGGGGAGGTGGTGCGCTTGGAGCGCCGCGACGCGATCCGGGCACGGCACGGCCGCCACGAGCGTCCACGACGCCAGGTGCAGCAGGCATCCCATTGCGTACACGGGCGCGGCAAGGCCGGCCTCGTGCGCGCGCGGCGCGGCCAGGCTGGACCCGATTGCCTGCAGCTGGCGCGACGCCGACCACGTGCGGGACACGCTCCACGAGAGCGAGCGGAAGTGCGATGAGGAGGAGGAGGAAGACGACGAGGCAGAGGACGCGCGCGACGGGGATGCGCGGTTCCCGCGGCCGAAGGAGCGGTTGCGGTGGGAGGCGAGGAAGGAGGCGACGCCGCCCCCGCCCCCGGCGGCGGCAGCGTCGTCGACGAGGAGGATCGACAGGTCGGACAGCGCCTTCCTCGCGCGGCGGAGCTGGCCCTCGTGGATCTCGGCTGGCGCGAGCAGCACGGACGCCGCGATTCCGGCTAGGCGGCCCCAGCGCCGGACCTGGTCAACACCGTCGCGGGCGGCGTTGCACACGTCGAGCGCCTTCACCGCGCGCTCGTGGTACTCAGCAACCAGCCTCTCCGCCTGCGCCCCTACGGCGCCACCGCGGCGCCGCAACTCGGCCACCACCACCCGAAACTCCTCCTGGCACAGCAGAAACGCCTCGAGGAGACGCTGGATCCAGGCGACGGAGAGGAACCCCTCCCCGTCCCGCAGCTCCGCGAGGCTAACGGCCACGTGCCGCTGGAACGCCTCGAGCTCGGCCTCCCCGCCGGACGGCAGCATGGCCGGGGACGCGGGCGCCGCGGGATCCCGGCTCCGAGACAGCAGCGAGCGGCCGAAGGAGGAGAAGGGGTTGTGGGAGGAGGAGGAGCCCTGGTATTCAGTCGCCGGCATCGCCGCCGGTGAGACCGCGGTGGGGTTTCTCGCCGGAGAAGGCGAATCGGGTCGGGGAAAGAGAGAGGGCTAGCGGGTTGGGGTGCGGGTCGTCGGCGGAGACGTTTTGTTTTGGATTTGTGATGAAGCTGCTGTTGCGGTGAGAGGTGTGGCGTTGATGGATGTAGGTGTGTGGGCGTATATATGTATGGGGTTGTGGTTAGGGAGGCGATTAGTTTACTAATTCCTGATTTAGGGGTTAGGAAAGGGTTCCCAGTCCCAGCTAATCACTTGCACCTGTTGAATTTGTTTAATCGCGGTCTTGGGGCTTTCTTTTTTGCAGGTGGTGATATTCTTTTGGGATCGGAATGTTTCTGGTTTTTGTTTAGCTTTATTTGACTTTTTGAGTTAGGTCCTTTGAAAGATTAGTAATTACAAAGAAGTTCTTTCGAAGTGGACGGATGCTTGCATTTGTGAAATGGTGGTTGATTTGGGGCAAATATTAGTCAAGTATTCAAGGACGATACAATCTTGGAAGATTACCTGTAAATTTACTACAAATGTTGCTATTTTTATAGGTGATATTCCTTGTAATGATACTTTTCTTTAGGAATCTTGATAGGGCACAAAGCTCATTTAATGGACTAAGAAAATGACACAAGTTAACAGAAAATCGAATCAAACATGGAACATTTTGAAGATGGACATCACTAGAAAGAATCGGTCCATCGAGCAAAACGGATAAAACTATAAATAATCGGTTCGCCCAAAAAGGGATTCATACCCACAATTAGATCGCACCCTCCGAACTATTAGCATGGAACATCACATAAGTGCTTTCGTGGACCTTTGGTAGGCCATGCGCAACATTAGTCCTCTACGAGCATAGTAGCAACTCATCAGTTGGAACCACACCACAATAGGTCTTACTCGATGAAATCTACATATTAGATCTAATTATAATTCACTTGGTGAACCTATTGAAAAGATGTGCATGATGAAGGTGTAGCCGAAACGCCACTTCTTCTCTTGGCTTGTGCTTTATGGAAAAAAAATCCTCTCGTGCAAATTGTCGATGTCAATCCACGATGTTTCTAACTTGTGTGTGTTCTTCGATTCGGGGTATTATTTAATTTATTAGTAGGAGGGATGGAGACAACCCAGTATCTTATATTATGATATTTATATTAAATCCATATATTAGTTTAATAGTTACTATTTCAAATATACATGCTTCATTTAACCAAACATTTTCACTGAAATATTTTGCATAAAAGTTCCGCAACAACGTGCGGGGCATCATCTAGTATACCCAATTATCATGTGCACTTGGAAAATGTTGTGTTGTGATTATTCCGTCATTAATGATGACAACCCTCCATCACTAGAATGACATCCAATCAAACCATCACGTTGACACCATTGTCACCATATGTTTTTTAGAAAATACCATCATATATATTAGCTAAGTAAAATATTATTACAATTGTTCCTTACAGCACATATCATGCAAGGCAAAACAATATTCACAGTATCATGCATTACCCCATTCGCTTGTCAATTGGTCTTTGACATACTACATCTTTGGGGGGGGGGGGGTGATGTTTAATGCTTCTTTGTTGAGATCAATGAGAGGAGACATGTCCAAAGTTTCATTTGCAAGGGGAGAAGCATGAAAGATCAATCAATTATTGACATAACAAGTTTGTGAAGGGTAATACTTATGTAGAGATCATGAAGACAAGCACGAAGATCCGCTTCTTCTACACTTGAAGAAATACCACAAATGATGATGTCATCGAATGCATTGCTGGATACACCAGCCATACTTGCAAAGCTAATGCTCTCCCAAAAAGATGCACATCTTAATATGATCATTCAACTCGTGGTGGGAGGAATGTCTTTGTTTTTAGATACATACACATACAAACTCTATCCCTATGAGCACTTTGAGTGATAGGGTGAGCGAATTTTGAAATTGATGAAGACGTTGTGGACGGCCATGTTGTTTGCTAGGAGAAATTGCTTGAATTGGAACAAGATCATAACCTCCCTCCATGGGGCATGAAGATCATTCAATTGTGTATTTTATGATAAAGAAAACGAACTCAAATTGTCATGAGAAAATAGAAGAAAAAAAATGAACATACTTTTTCTAGGAGTACATCTCAAAGAGACATGTGCGTGCCATGGCCACCAATAGGCAAAACGATGAATCCACGGGGTGGTGCGTGCAAACGAAGGCAAGGACGTGCACGCATTAGTCCGGTTTATTAATTTAACGAGGAGGGAGATTAAAGATACCATTATACCAATCCAAGCCGGTTCCATTTGGCCCGGTCAGGTCAGCCACCTCGCTCGCGCGCGCGCGCACGATCGCCCGGGCCTTTAGAATTAGTAGAAAACGTAAAAGAGGAGACGAGAGAGAGAGAGAGAAACGGAAGCGTAGAAGAAACCGAGGCGAACGCGGCCGACGCGGGAGCGACGCGCCGGCGCCGGGACCGGGGGGGCTGGGCAGACGCCGCCATGCGGGGCCCGCGACCGCGTGCACGCGGACGGAACGTTCCCACGTCGCCCGAGCGAGAGGAGGCGCGCGCTTTTACGGGCCACCGACCCGCGGCAGGTTTGGGAAAAAAATGTTATTTTTGGCTAAAAAAAGTTTAGTAGGAGTAGTATCGATCGGCCGCACGGGCGGGGCGACTACTACGCGGCGAGGCCCGGTTTGACCGCGTGTGGGACCCGCGGAGGGTTGGGTCCAGAGGCAGTGGGGGAGAAGGGAGGATGCGGAAGCGGTCGCCGGACGGGCCACGTTCAACGGCTGACTGCGCTGGGCTGAGCTGCTGAGAGAGCGCGCATAGTACGTGCGATGGCGACGGACTTGTGTGTGTCGTGCCGCGTATGAACGGAACTGGTCGCCTCTCTGCTTGCTAGCTGGGTATGGGCACAGCTCACCACGAATTTATCGCAACAGAGCATTTTATTAGCTGCAGCGGCAACTGTTCACCCAGATCAACTTGTTTATCGCAAGTTGATGGACACGGAGTTTTCTTTTGATCACAGCGATCCAGCGGACAAATGTCTACGACCCCTTGAGTGCCTGACCCAAGCCACGACTCGCATCGCATCATTCCTATCAGAGTACGCCTCATCAATGCTTTCATCTCCTGTATTATACATACATACATACATACATAGGGGCTGCGTCGGGAGTACGTACTATTCACGGTCGTTTGGGGGATTATCACTGCGGCCTCGATCTGTACCGTCCAAGATGAAAGGCAGCCGAGTTCCATTTTCACTGCGAGAGCGATCAACTCTCGCCGGAGGTGTTTGGCTCGGCTGCTGCTAATGGTAACGGTAACGGTATCAAATCACTCGGGGATTCGGGATGTAATGAACAACTTGCCGTTATGTTTGGTTTGGATCAGTAAAAGAATCAATTTATATACACAGATTTTTTTTTGGTTTGATGTCAGATGAAGGGTGCATCATGATCTTGAGGACGGCGGCTGATGGTGGGAGAGGACTAAGGCGTAAAGAAGACCATGTCGCTGTGGAGCGGATCGATGCCCTATGTTGCACCCCGACTACAGTGGCTCGCGAAATAAATCGACAGGGAGGACACAAGGGGTTTTAGACGGTGGAGAACATTAAGGTGGTGGAGGAGAACGAAGCAGAAGGCAAGGCGGCGACGGGGCCATGCGGGAAGAGAGGGCAGGGCGGGACGGCACGGGTGGTGGAGGACCTACAAGCCGAAGGGTGGAGGGCGGAGCAGCAACCGGCGGCGTTCGTTTGTTTGTTTGTTTGTCTCTGGACGAAGAGAACGAAGCAGAGCACCAGTCGAAGACCAAGGACTCGGGAAACTCAATGCTTACACCCATGTAGGATCTGCCATAGTTCGGAGGGGCGTCCTCGAAGGTATTTGGACTCAATCAACTGGAGACACAGTTCCCCTTCCCCACGTAGGATCTGCCACAGCCATCGAAGCATAAAGGTAGTGTTCATCCGATGGGATGAGAGGATCCCTACCGCCCATGTCTTTTGAGAAGCATAGGTCATCCCATTTGACCATGTGGTATTTTTGGCATCCATCGAATCATTTTACTTTCTTTGGACGTGAACCGCCCACACCAGGGTTTTGCACGGAATGCCACCCGCTGCATAAGAGGGTCAAATCTTCCCATCGAAATCCTAGAGTCAGATATAGGCATCCCAAGCTAAGAGATGGGAAGCTCGGGCAACCTGCAATTCAGGTTGTCCGCTATCCGCCACCTATCCTCCTCTGTAAAGCGTTATGCAAGATTGATTAAAGATGCTTTCGTGCCTGCACCACCAATACAAAGACAAAGCTTATATGTCATGAATATAACAAGAAAATGAACGGGTTCTCCCTTGGGTCATAAATAAATATACGCAACGTCACGCTTTTGATAAGTAAACTGCTAAGATGCACGTTCATTTCAAGATAATTAATATGGATCGAAAAAATTAGTATTTTTTTCTAGGTTCATCTTGGGCTGTTTTCACCAGCTTACGGTTTCAACAATTTTTGGTATATACACATGAGTAGCTTAAGTACATGAGAGTAACGGCGCGAACGCTTTCCTGGACCTCGTGCGTTCATAACAAATACAGGAACTTGTGGACGCCGTCCATAGCTCAAGCGACAATGATAAAAACACACCGTAGTAGTAGGAAAAGAAAAAGGCGGAAAGCAAAGTCCCTAGGTAGCTAGAAAATGAATGGAAGAAATAGCCCGGAACAGGAGAAGCATCGGCTAGCGAGGTTTCTGATGATAAAATTAAAGGGTGGTGCATCGATGGATCCATTTGCATGGATCGGCCTAACGTTCGGTAGGGTGTCAATCACAAAACTTTGAAATAGCGTGGCCGGGCATTCTTAGCACGGAAGACTTTGCCATCGAAATCCTGGGTGCCAATAGAGAATGGATAAATTTTTTAAAATAATACATTTATTTAAATAAATTATAGAAATATTGCACGTTTTCTATAATTTACAGAAATAATACACCATTAGTCACGGACTGGCCGACTGGACCCAATTGGCCACGGCCTGGCCGATAGGATCCCAGTCGGCCTAGGGCTGGCCGACTGCAGCCAGTCGAGCCAACCAGGATAGTTGTCGGCCAACCAGCCATGCAATTGGCCACGACCAGGCCGATAGAGGCCAGTCGGCCACAGCCAGACCTACATGACACAATTTAAGTATTAAAGTAAAATAATATGTTTTTAATAAAAAAATCAGTATTAGCACATGATTTAAAATTATTTCAAAATTAATACATCATTTAAGTTTTGAAGTAAAGATACATTTCAATACTAAAATGAAGATACATTTAACTATTGAAATAAAGATATATTGCAATACTAAAATGAATATACACTTAAATATTAAAACAAAGATACATTGCAGTAGTAAAATTAAGATACAACCGCTTGAGAAATTGAAGATACTACCACACAAATCTACTGAGTGCAACGTGAATATTTTTCGCAATCGGTTGTATCTTAATTTTAGTACTACAATGTATATTTATTTCAATAGTTAAATGTATCTTCATTTTAGTACCGTAATGTATCTTTATTTCAATAGTTAAATGTATCTTAATTTTAGTATTGCAATGTATCTTTACTTCAATACTTAAATAGTGTACTGATTTTGACATAATTTTAAATCATATGCTAATACTAATTTTATTATTAAAAACATATTATTTTTCTTTAATACTTAAATCATGTCATGTAGGCCTGGTTGTGGCCGACTGGCCTCTATCGGCCTGGACGTGGCCAATTGCATGGCTGGTTGGCCAACAACTACCCTAGTTGGCCCCAGGCCGTGGCCAACTGGATCCAGTCGGCCAGGCCGTGACCAACTGGGATCCTATCGGCCAGGCCGTGGCCAACTAGGTCCAGTCGGCCAAGCCGTGACCAATGGTGTATTATTTTTATAAATTATAGAAAACGTGCATTATTTCCATAATTTATTTAAATAAATGTATTATTTTAAAAAAAGTTTCTAGAGAATGCGTCGCCGATTGTGGCATGCCGAATCAAATCCCCCAAGTACTTGACAGCCTAACACGAGCACTATCCATCCATCGCAACCTAGCTCTAGCCACGTTATCCGGACCTGTACTGCCCGCACTTGGGAGGGAATGCAGCCTACTACTTATCGCTTTGTAGAAATGTGTTTGTTGGTGGGAGTAATTGGAGTCTGTGGATCATCATCGCTCAGAAATAACCAACCAAAAATCATTTATTGAGAAGGAGAAATGACCAATTTGGCGGGTGTAGGAAAAATCTCTCAAGCCTGTTTGTAGTATCTATATCTGTATCCCATTGAATACGGTGGTTGAACCATAACATGAAGTTCTGAACCATTCTTGTAACCGGGAATTCATTCACAGATGTGCCGGTTCACACGAACGAAGTGTGGAAGTGTGGTGTGGCGGTGACCCGGTATTCCTTCCGGGGGACGGACGGACGGACGGACAGCCCAACGGCGTACGTACGTGTACTAGTCTACTCACGGCCGGGTCTGGTTTGCGTCGGAAGGGAGGCAAGCAGTCAACCTCTGTCCAAGAAGACACTTGCAGTTGTTGCCCGTCTCCTTCACTTCATCGTCCACTCTCTGTCTCTTTCTCTTTCTCTCGCCGATGATGATGATGATGATGACGACGATGGTGATGATCCATACGGACGGACAGGGACGGGGACCTAGTCGGGTATAGTCGGCAGCGAGTTTAGGAGGTTTCCAGAAACAAAACACAGCAGTCTGCAGCTGCAGGTCCACGTTCTTGCTGAACTGGTAAATAAACCTCCTAGCCGTCGCCGTCGGTGTTGCTGTTTGCTGGTCAAGTTTTCGGACGTCCCCAGCCTTGTCACCTACTGTATTTGAGTCTCATACAGACATCGACGGGCACGAATTCATGGATCATTTTTGGAGCAAAGAATCCATGGATCATTTGCTTGGGAATCAAGAATTGAAGAGGTATGTGCATCAACGGGCTACGGAACGGAGCATCTGCTAGTCTAGATAGGTTCTTCTCACTCCCAAGTGGAAAGCATCACTCTCAGTGATCCAAAGGACACCTTCGCTATCCAATCCAGCGGGAGTGCACGTCGATGGTTGCTACTCACTTGGCGAATTCGACGGCTTTGATCCCTCGGATTTCTTGCCAAGCAGGAAAGAAATCCCCCCGAAAGTTGGTGCGAGACGGCATCGGAGGAGCTGATTGTGCTCGTTGAAAAAGCTCGACGTCGACAAGCTGATCGAGCTCGGCTCTCGGTCGGCCCTCTGTCTTGCTCCAGGGGTAAGGGCTTCGATGAGCTACTAGTTCATGGATGCGTTTCCCTTTTTACCTTTTCTGCTTGCCACAAAAGTAACAAATTTTGCATCGGCCGTGTCTCTTTCAGTTTACCAAACTGCAGAAAGAGATAGCTCTGCAGTGCACATACATACAATATTTGACGGTGTCATTTTCGAATCTTTCTTCAAATGTTGATGCACAACTGAGTGCCGGACAGGCGTAATCATCTTCGCGTTTTGCCCTCCATCTTATTACGTGTGATCTCACTTAGAAGCAATCAAACAGAAAAATCTCATTCATCCCCATGACGGCGACGCCACAACAGCAATGAAGCCCAATACGAGTAGGATCGAGCCAAATGCATTTTTATGGCCCCCACCAGAAAAATTAACCAAGATCAATTTCCGACACATAAGCTAGGGTTTGATAATCCACTCGATTATAAATACAACGATGATGAACAATCACATAACGTTTGCTCAAGATTATCACATAAGTAGTACAAAGCTCTCACCAAAGTGCAAGCTAAGGTCCGAGCAATGAAAGTACAGTAACAACAAAATCAGCAGCAGCAGTCCGAAGAACGGTTCAAAATGTTAAACAAGACTCCCCTTTGTTTCCGGGTGTGTCTGAGTCGCAATGGCATCTGCGGCATACAACAACAGAATGGAGTCCCCACCTAATTTGGGGGATGGTCAGCATTTGGGGTGCTATTTCATCATCGGTCGGCGTTTTAAATAAGCTGTGTCCATGATAGATGCAACCCGGCAGTTCTATTCACAAGCCAACTTGGTGTCGAAGCTGCTCAGGGAGAGGGCAAAGGCCTGGAAGGCCGAGAGAGGGTACCGGTAGTCCATGGTGAACATATCCTTTGCAACCTTGCCGAACTGAAGTATCACCTTATCATGCTCCGGTGGAGGTGCTGGCACTGGGTGTGGTGGAGTTGGGGCTCCAGCAGCAGGCTGCGCGCCAGCAGTGAGCTGGAAGTTTTTCACAGAAGCGACAGTCACCCGGCCACGGAAGTTCAGGCACCAGCACTGCAGCTGCTCATGCCATCTTGGAACCTTATTGCGAAGAATCAAAGGTTCAATGGACTCATCACCGTCGTTCAATGCCTGTCCTCTGATCGCTGGGCCACCTCCTATTGAGACATCAGAGAATCTGGCACTGCTAAAACGCATGGAATGGTCCATAACAGACGATTTCAAGATCGGCAGGCTGCTGAAAGATTCGTCCAGGGAACGGGAAAAGATGATATCCGGTTGGCAAGGGACACTGCCACCAGCCTCCATCGATGAGGCAGGGATGGAGTGCATTACACAGCGCATCCGCCTAGGACCTCGGGTTCCCAAGACGTTGAGCTCATACGAGACCTGAGCTATGCTGTAGGTGCTGGAAGGAACCTTCGTCGACCCTTTCTTGGAGTAGAATCTTCGGCTTGTTGACCCTGAATGTGGAACACTACTTGCATTGTAAGGAGGCTGTGTGTCATACATTACAAACTTGGTGCCAAGAAAATTTGACCTACAAAATGGTAAACATGTTAGCAAGTACCAATATATGTCAGATTAAAATGCAGTAACTTCTAAATAAGGCTATAGTTTCTTCAAAGAGTACCTCATTTTTCCAATGTATGTGTCGGTAGACCTAGATATACTGTTCGCACTCATAGATATTATATATTCCGTACATGTTGCACGGCAGATCCTTTTTGCTGATAGAAGGAATTTGCCATTTTCAACAAGCACAGCTGTAGAAAAGAAAACTTATAAAATGCTAAAATAATAATACTGGCAATGAAAACATATAGGCTACAAAACAATTACGCTAGATTTACATTTCCATTGTTTTTACAAAATATGGAAAAAACACCAGTCTGACAGATAAACACCCATGTGGACACAAATAAAACTAAATGTCAATCCCAATTAAACCATTATATTGATGCAATTATGTCAGGACAAGGAAGAAAATGCATGGTTCTAAGACGGAAAGTCGTAAGAACAAAGGTCACTACAAGACCAGTAAACTTCAAAGGAGTACAAAGGACACAACTTGCAGCAGTACACATTACAAGTATGGTATCTGCATAACCATCCGAGCTTGTGTATGTACATCCGAGCTTGTGTATTGCTACAGACCAACAGATAAGATTGTGTCAACTTAAGACTTGTCAACAGTTTTCTCTGTGCTCCGTCCATGCCCTAGGATTGCCCTCAGCTCTTAGGTGAGCTTTGCCTCAGGAAGAACTGGGATGTGTTGTGTGGGGGTGGGAGGGGGGGTGGGACAATGGGCGGATTTGAATTTGAAAATGTGGACTCGATTGACAAAAAGGACATATATTGCTTATCCGAGTGTCCACACGGACATATACACATTTGCCTAAAATTTGAGGATGTCTGCAAGTCTCGGCACTGAAATGTACGTTTTTGCCCAAAAAAATGAGGACATCTTTTGAAATCACTGCATGGGCATATAGTTTTTTGACCAAAAGGAGAAGATGACCCCATGTGTAAACACAGGGAGAAGGTGGTGAACCAACCACCACCACTACTGGAGATCTTTTATAATACTAAAGATACCATATGGAAGTCGAACTGGTGAAATGGTTCTAATTAAAAATGAAGAGACATGTCCAGACCCATACAAAACATTATATTAAGAAATAAGAACTGCGGTTCATGGCTTTCACAATATGACTTTCAAGCAAATTATAGAATCAAGTGAATCTGAAGTTTAGCACATAAGCATGCCATGCAAGTTTGAGGCATGCAGGTAGCATCAATGGGAAACAATTTCCTCTGGAAACAAAAAAGTAAACAGCTTAGTCAAGTGTTTCCGCGTTAACTGAACACTGTGACACACAAACACGTCCAGCACACGCACGGACTATAAAGACCTATTGGTGTTAAGTTACTATTTTACATGAGCATTTTTTTTTTGGATAAAGGGTGCATTTTATTGGCTCAAAATGATTTTACATAAGCATAACGTCAGGAGAATATTTTACATCTTAGAAACCAGAAGTTTGAAGTACACAGAACAGCATATACGAGTTCTTCAAAAATGGAAGCCCATAGACCATACAACATAGAACATATGATAGTACCAATTACCTGGGGTAAGGCAGAGGTACAAGTAGTAGGTTTGGGTAGATCTATCCCTTTTAATGAAGCACTGCATAGTTCCATCCCGGGGGCCAGGCTGTACATGGATGCAACAAGATGAGTTTATTAGAACACATGTGAAAGCTCATTATGTTGTGTTGATCATATCGCACATTTCGACATTCCAAACATTAGTCATAGGTTAATCATCAGATGCCAGTGAACTGAATGAAAAAGGATAATCTGATGATAAAATAATTGCATAATCACCTGCTTGAGGGACACAGGAAAAGTGATCTTTCCACAAAACTCTGGATTTTTTACAATCTCTTTACACATCTCTCTCCATGTTCTGCAGACAGCTGCGCAGGCAACAACATTCTTCCTACAAGGCCATGTAGCCTCACTAGCTTCTAACCTCTCAATCACATCTCGAAGCAATTCGGAAGGCAAGTTAGCCCAGCAGGTGCTCTGGATTACGGGCACGGGGTCTTGCAACTCATGGACAGCTCCATGAGATCTCCCTCTGCCATGGCCCAGAATCCTGATGTCAAATCCTCTTCGAGATAAGCTCCCAAAGCCATCCTTTACATCGCGCACAATGCTACGGAAGGACATCTACCCCAAATTCAAAAAAAATCAAGAGCCCTGCTGTATAACACAAGAGATCTTCTGGTGTCGAACACTATCATTCCAGGCCAACTCAAATAAACAATAGAACCTGCAAGACAAAAATAATTTGTAAACAATTAGTTTTCCATCAGGATTGAAGGTCACTGCAATTTTATGGAAATAAGATAGTATTCAGTCAACCGAGCGTTCAGCTTTTTCGGATGATCAGCAGTCCTACTTTGCTATAGAATGAAGAAGGATTACTGCATTTGGTTGCTCATGTGATTCCATAATCACTAACATCGATTAACCCTTAAGCCTTAAGGTATCTTGCAACTTTTGACTACAAACATATGTTAGGGAAATTATTCTAAAAAACATATGTTAGGGAACACTTGAAAAGTAAACCAAAGCTAAATCTAGCATACTATCATATCGACAAATCACATGAGCATATCACGAGAAGTATCATCTTCAGAAACACTTATAGGACATTGTCGCTTTTTTTCAAAACAGAAGATCTACTGCTAGCATCCAAATCTTACTCACATGACCATGATAAGAATAGCCATAATTTTGCAACAACCCACACTGTCTGGGATGTTTCCCTAAGTTGAAGTAGCCATAACTAGGAATAAAGATGCACATTTCCAGCAGTATGAGCATTTCGGTACATTACTAAGTATAACAGACTAAAAATGCAAGGATACATAGTTTCGTTAGAATAGAATCCCACTACAACATGCTGACTTTCGCAAGTATGCTGAACAAAATATATCATGTCTACAATAATAGCATAATACCAATTGGGAAAAAGGGATAAGTGTATAGATGAGCAATAGATGATAAATTGATAACAAACTCTGCTGGAGGATGCTCGAAGATCTAAGGAAAAAAAGCACCTCAGCTCTACTTTGGCATACAAAAATCTAACGAAATGTTATCTTTCACAGGGTTAGACGTGGAATGGTAGCCCCGAAAAACAAGCTAGCATTCCTTGCCTCAACCGAAATTCCATGGGAATTAGGTCAAGAGCCAATTTAGGGACGCCCCACCCCCAACCAAATCCAGCGAAGCAACGAGCTGAAAATCCCTCGTCTGTGTCGAGATCGGCTAAATACGCTAAGCAAAACAGGTAAAAATTCCCGCTTTCCGCCCATGCCGAAGCGGATGCGCGACAGCGCGGAACCCTGATAAAGCACAAATCGGGGAATTCGGCGAGGAGGCACCGGCACGGATCCGGGAGGCGGGGGACGGGGGGACACGCACCTGGAGCTGGAGCTGGAGCGGGCGACGGGGGAGGGGCCGGTGGGATCGGCGGAAAGGGGGAGCGGGCGGTGAGGAAGGGTGGGGAGGCGAGGGGCGGTGAAGAAAGGAACAAGTGGTTGTGGTGCCACTCTGCTCTCTCTCTCTCTCTCTTTGGTTTGTTGTTTCGTTGGAGGACAGAGTCGGACATTTTTCGGAGCACAGCAGAGCTGTCTGTTTTCATCACTCAGAAATCGCTGCATCTGTCTGAACAGGGGCACGTGCAGTTGCGTGGAGTGATGTCGAAAACAAGTTTATTGTTGATGCATTTCAAATGCTGAACTGATCTTTCAGCAAAGGCGTTGTTTTAATTCGACTACTCCCTCCGACCCATATTAATGGGCACACACTTAGTACAACTTTGGTACATGGATCGGAGGTAGTAGAAGAATTCGGTCAATCGGAGCCGGGCCATTGAGAATGAGCTGAATACTGCAATACAAAAAATTATGGATTTTTCTATAACGCCATGAGAATGATCTTTTTAGGAAAACAATACAGATGCATACCCTCACAAGTAAGTACATATGTTCATCTCTACGAACACTCACAAAAAATTGGTCTGCAAGGCAACGCAAAAAAATTAGTCTGCAAGTTCAGAAAAGTTGAAGCTCGAGCGTAGGTTTGGTCTGCGCGTGACTGTCATATTCAAGGCAATTTTCTGAAGGCAGGCGGGGAGGTTGTGCGGGTCAGATTTCTTAGTAGATTGTGGACTGCGTTGTGGCTTCGGACGAGGATTACGGGATCAGTGATCTTTTTCGTGAGTAAGTCGCGGAAGGAAGCAAGGGCGGTTATACCGGCGGCGACAGGTCGGTTTCATCGCGGTTCGGCATGGCGCCGGGATTCACCAAGTTTGATGTGGAGAAATTCGATGGCACGGGTAATTTCGGTCTATGGCAGACAGGAGTCAAGGATCTTCTGACGCAGCAAGGAATCTTGAAGGATTTGCAGGAGACGGAGCCGGCCAAGGTTGATGATGATGCATGGGAGGATATGAAGATGCAGGGCGGCCGCAACCGTACGACTTTTTTTCGCGGATCAGGTCATGTACCATGTCATGGAAGAATCTTCTCCTAAGGCAGTTTGGGATAAGTTGGCAAGTCGTTATATGTCCAAGTCTGCGACCAATAAGCTGTATTTGAAGCAAAAATTCTATGGGCTGAAGGTGCAGTGCTACAAGTGCAAAGAGTGGGGACATATGAAGTTTGATTGTCCAAAACTGAAGGGTGGGGCAAGTGCTAATATGGCTACTCATGGTGATGACTCAGAAAGTAGTAGTGATGTTTTTCTAGTATCAGACAGGCGGTCAACTAAAGAAGAAGCGTGGATGTTGGATTCGGCATGCTCTTTTCATGTGACGCCCAATAGGGAGTGGTTCTCTTCGTATGAGTCTGGTGAATTTGATTTGGCCCATATTGGCGATGACACGGGCTACCGTGTTGCTGGAGTGGGTGACATCAAAATCAAGATGTTTGACAGAGTTGAGCGAGTGCTTCGGGGAGTCAGGCATGTGCCAGGACTAAGGAGGAATCTAATTTCTCTTTGTGTTCTTCATGATGATGTTGTGTTATTCCAGGTTGATCGGGATAAGAAGACCATGAGAATCATGGAAGATGAAGTGACCGTGATGATAGGAGAGAAGACAACTTCACATCTTTACAAGTTGCAAGGGAGCACTATTCCAGGTGGAGTCATGGAGAGTGGAGCTGCAAGAGTAGCGGTGAAATCTCACGGTGACGGCGGGTCTAAGACCAAGTCAGACTCGTTGGGTAGCTCTCGTTAAGCTACAAAGAAGACAACCCAAGTCCAGAGTACATGAAGGTTCGACGCATGGATGACTTCTAGGTGGTGGAGAATATTCGCCAAGGTGGAGTTTGTTGTATTTGTGTCGAATATATGTACACAAGGGGTTACGTGGACTTGGAGTTGTAATAGGTGTGGATAGGTACGAGTCGTGTTGTAGTCGTACACGTGTATCCTAGGCCTCTCGAATAATGAGGGGTGCACCACACGTTGTAACCCATGACGGCAAGATAGCAATAGGTACACGGGTAGCCGGCTGATGACCCTCAACTGTAGGGGATCGAGATAGTCTTCGCGGATAAGATAGACCAATTTATTGATTCGACACAAGGGGAGCCAAAGAATATTTATAAGCTTTAACAGTTGAGTTTTCAATTCACCCGCACCTGAAATATACTTGCTTGCAATAAAATATTAATAGAAACAGTGATATGGTAGTGATGGTGGCAACAGCAAAGTAAAACATCAAAAGTAAACAACTAGTAACCAACAGGATTAAAACAATGTAGGCTAGATGGATGGTTGAGCGCTTCTTGGATGAGAGCGAACATGTAATATATTCTAAGACGGGGCAAGGCACACAGAAAAGCAAGGATCATCTAAGCAAATATCAAACATTAGGCATGTATCCCGTAGGTACTTGTACGTGCTTGCAATAAGAACTTGCACACCATCTTTTGTCCTACCATCCCGCTACGAACGGGGCCAAAAGGAACTTATGGAGATTAAGGTGCTCCTATCAAAGAGCACCGAAACAAAGCATTAACACTCAATGGATACATGAAATCCTCAAATTATAGTCCATCCCCTTTGGTGTCCCAAGCTGTCACCTTTGGGATCGCCGGTTCCGGGCCATAATAGGTGCATACAACTCATAGATAGGATCAAGAACACAAATAAACTCATGAAAACACAAGTGGTTCAGATCTAAAAACATGGCACTCGGGCCCAAAGTGACAAGCATTAAGATCAACAAGTTGTAGCAAAGATGATAAACACCAAGGTAGATGATAGGAAACATGCCCCCAACAATCTGACGAACTATTACATGATCTAACTCATCCAATCCCTACCATCCCCTTTGCCTACAGCAGGGAGTTGCTCACACATGAAAGGATAAGTCATGCATGGATTATGGAGTAGAGATGGTGATGACGATGGTGATGATCTCCCCTCACTGGAGGCCAAAACAACCTCCAGATTAGCCCTCCCGAAGAAGAACTGATGGTATACCTGGATCACCAAGCTTCTCAGGAATCTTGCCATTGAAAGAGCAGTTAGCAAGCATAGTAGACATTGCCTCATTAGGGACTTTTCTTTTATTAGTAACAATATCTTTCATATATCTCGAGTAGGGAGGTAGCTTAATAGCATCAGTCAAAGGAATTTGAAGAAAAAGAGGTTTCATCCATTCACAAAATTTATTATAGTGCTCTTCTTCTTTGGTTTTGAGAGACTTACCTGGAAAGGGCATGGGTTTTTGTACCCATGGTTCTCTTTCCTTCCCATGTCTTCTAGCAATGAAGTCTTCTCTTGTGTACTTCTTGTGTTTATCGGGTGCTTCTTCTTCTCGTATCTCGGGAGGATCATTCTTCTCCTTATCTTTTTTCGGGCTCAGCACCGTCTTCAGTTTCAGCATCGGAGGTAGATATACTATTTGGATCAGCAACAGGCTCTTCTTCAACTATGGGATCATTTGAATTGTTAGCTTCCTTGTGTTTCTTCTTCTTCTTCTTCGGAGAGCTAACAATTTCTTCTTCCTGCGCTTGAGAATCTTGCTCAATCCTCTTTGGATGCTCCTCTGGATAGAGAGGGTCTTGGGTGTGTGTTCCTCCCCGAGTCTTTATGCATATGCATGTAAATTATCTTGTTTTGCATTGTTAGCAAGAAAATCTTTTTGCACATCATATTTTTTTTACAAATTGAGTTTGAACCATATGAAAATGCTTAACAAGACACTTAACATCATTAAATGTTCTACCTAGAACATCAAGCAAACTTTTGATACCAAGAGTATTATCATGCAACTGACTTTGAATCCTCATATTAAAGTGATTTTGCTTCATAATAGAATTATCAAGCTCACCTAAACATTGGTCAGGAGGCTTACCTTGAGGGATGTCACTTGCATTGAAATCTAAAAGAGAGTGTACCTCTACCAAGGGAGGATGAGTAGTAAGCTCACACATCTATTCAATAGGAGGTAGATTCTTCACGTCTTCAGCTTTAATATCTTTCTCTTTAATAGACTTCTTTTCTTTTTGCATATCTTCGGGGCTTAGGAAAAGCATGCCCCTCTTCTTCGGTGGTGGAGGTGGTTCAGGGACGGACCAATCTTCGCGGTTCTTGGCAATATTGCCCATTAGTTCTTCAGCATCGTCTGGTGTTCTTTCCCTAAAAACACAACCAACACAACTATCCAAATAGGATCTAGAGTCATCGCTTAGACCAGCATAAAATATTGTTGGGGATCGGCGCAGAAAACAAAAAAAATCCTACCTACGAGTCCCGAACCCAAGATCTATGCTATGCTGATGTATGTAACGGAAGGAATCGGTGTTCATACCTTTGAAGACCGAAAGAGGGAAACGTTCCTCGAGCGTGGTTGGCATAGACTATGATCCTAAGACCTCCCTGTCGTGTTGAAGAACCTCCGACGATTAAGTAGCACCACATGTGTAGTGCCTCGCGGGATTACACACGTACGATGCAACCGACGTCCCTCCGGGCTCCGAACCAGAAGAGCAGCGGAAAGAAGATTGATACGGATCCCGATTCCGGCAGCGCGACGACGTCCGAATGATGGTGAAATCCCCAACCAGGTGCAAACTCCAAACCAGGGGAGTCCGCTCTAGGTCGGAGAAAGAGAGAGAGAGAGAAACTCAATGTTGTGTTGAAAAATGCACCCCCACTCCTCCTTATAGGCCAAGGAGGGGCTCCACCCCCTCCCCTTCCCCCATGTCGGACTAAACCCCCAAGGGGGGGGAGTGGTGCGGCTAGGAGGGGGGATGGGCCCCTCCCTTGGAGCCAAGCCCAAGGGGGGAGGCTCCCCCTTCCCCTCATGGGCCTTTTAAGGCCCAAATACCTTTTCACCTTTTCAATTAATTATTTAAATCATTTTTAATATTTAATTCTGTCAATTAAATACTAAAACATATTTAAACATTAATATATATTATTTTGAACCTTTCAAAATATCCGGAACAGCTTCCGGCACCTCCCGGTACATTTCCGGTGTTTTCTCTCTTTTCACCGATGATCCCGAATCAATCCTTAATGCATCGATTGCCCTTAAGTGTGACACCCTACGGTCCGGGAAACAGTAGACATGATCGAGACACTCTCTGACCAATGACCATCATGTGGGATCTGGTTACAATCCTTGATGTGCCCCTACGCTTCCATCGAATAAACTTCATCGCTGTTGAACCGTTAACAATATGACTTGATCCCTTTGTGCTTCGGTATTATGTTTGTCCGAGGTATGATCGTCGGTATCCAATACCTAGTTCTACCTCGTCTCCGACATAACATGTTTACTCGTCTGTGAATATTACATCTCTTGTGACCTAGTCATTTGCTTGCAAGCTATTGATGCAACACCACCGAGTGGGCCTAGAGTACCTATCCGTCACTCAGATTGACAAATCCCGCTCTGATATATTTCATACTCCTCAACATATCTACTTCGGAATACCCAAGATACACCTTTTCAGTTACCATGTTTTAGTGTAACGGTTAATGCACTCAAAGCATCCTAATAGATAGCAATTATGTATGATCATCACGGTCTAAGGATTCAGTCACTATGTTATTAAGTCATCGCAATGCTGAACTTATGTGACTTGATCACACTGCAATGCTTAAGGTGGGTGGGTGTCCATCACATCATTCTCCTAATTATATGACCTCATTGTCAATAGACTATTATGTTCTCATGATCAGGAAACCTTGATCATCAATTGCCCAATGAGCTAGTATGCCTGAGTTTAACTAGGGACCAGGTTGTTATACATCACACGTGTATTAATGTTTCCGCTTAATACAGTTCTAGCACAATATATAACGTATTATGAACAAACAGATATGTGACAAATATCTTTATTAATTTGCCTCTAGGGTACATATCCAACAGTCTCCCACTTGCACTAGAGTTCAAATTACACTAGTTTACATCAGGTATGTATCTAACACCAATAGTCTCTCGGTGTTGTTCGAACTTGGCTTGTGGAAGAGGTTTAGTCATTGGGTCTGACGGATTCAGATCCGTATGTATTTTGAAAATCCTAGTATGACCATCCTTGACGTAGTCCCGCGTCACATGGAAACGCCGAAGAATATGCTTGGTTGTAGAGTGAGTCATCGGCTCCCTTGCGTTAGCAATGGTACCCGTGTTGTCGCAATAAATGCTAACAGGGTCGGTGCAACTAGGGAATACGCCAATCTCGATGACAAACTTCTTCAGCCAATGCGCTTCATTTGACACTTCGCAAGCGGCAATATACTCTGACTCCATCGTAGATTGGGCGACGACTGACTGCTTGCCGCTCCTCCAGCTAATCGCACCACCATTCAACATAAACACGTATCCCGTCTGGGATTTTGAGTCATCGGGATCAGTACCAAGACTGGCATCGACGTAACATGTTACGGCGAGCTCTTCTTCACATCCTCCATAGACAAGAACCAGATCCTTAGTTCTTCGTAAGTACTTAAGGACGTTCTTCACTGCAATCCAATGATCCATTCCAGGATTACTTTGGAAACGATTAGTCAGACTAACCGCCAGGGCCACATCTGGTCGAGTACACAACATAGCATACATGATAGAACCTATGGCTGAGGCATAGGGCTTGAGGACATTTCTTCCCTTTCTTTTGATGTTGTTGGGCATTGAGTCACACTCAATTTACTTCCTTTCATAACGGGCAAGAGGCCTCTCTTGGCGTTATCCATATTGAACCTCTTGAATATCTTCTCAAGGTAAGTTCTCTGACTCAGTGCTAATAGGCGTCTTGATCTATCTCTATAGAATTTAATGCCTAATATGTATGCAGCTTCACCTAGGTCCTTCATGGAAAATTGTCCATTCAAATATTCCTTTACCCCCTCTAGAAATTTCACATCATTCCCTATCAATAATATGTCATCCACATATAGTACTAGGAATGCCACAGAGCTCCCACTCGCTTTCTTATAAACACATAATTCTCCTTCATTTTGGACAAATCCAAAAGCTTTGATCACCTCATCAAAACGAAGATTCCAGCTCCGAGATGCTTGCTTCAACCCATAAATGGACCGTTGAAGTTTGCATACCTTACCAGCGTCCTTAGGATCAATAAAACCTTCCGGTTGTACCATATACAACTCTTCCTCAATGTTGCCATTTAGGAACGCGGTTTTCACATCCATCTGCCATATTTCATAATCGTAATAGGCAGCAATTGCTAGCAATATCCGGATAGACTTTAGCATCGCTACGGGAGAGAAAGTCTCCTCGCAGTCAACTCCTTGAATTTTTCGGAAACCTTTTGCGACAAGTCGAGCTTTATAGACAGATACGTTTCCGTCTGCGTCAGTATTTTTCTTGAACATCCACTTATTCTCGACGGCCTTTCGGTCCTCGGGAATATCCACCAAAGTCCATACTTTGTTGGCATACATGGAGTCTATCTCGGATTTCATGGCTTCCAGCCATTTCTCGGACTCGGGTCCCTCCATTGCTTCTTTGTAGTTCGCAGGTTCGTCAGGTTCATTTAACATGACTGCATTGACGAGTTGCCCATAAAACTGAGTTTTTACTCGGGCTCTTGATGACCTGCGGGGTACAATAGGATCCTCTTCATATTGATCATGATCATCATGTATGTCACGATCGTTATGAATATCATGATGACCGTTCTCTTCAGCTCCCACTATGGAAGATGGTTCCGGAACAACTTCCATTGCCATTTCTTCCACTTGGAGTGATTGGTCAATCATCTCGTTGAGGTCTATTTTCCTCCCACTCTATTCTTTCGAAAGAAACTCTTTCTCAAGAAAGCATCCAGTCTTGGCGACAAACGTTTTGCCCTCAGACTGGTTGTAGAAGGTGTATCCAACGGTTTCCCTTGGATATCCCACAAAGATGCACTTATCCTCTTTTGATTCGAGTTTGTCAGGCTGAAGTTTCCTCACATAAGCCTCACAACCCCAAATCTTCAAGTGAGACAACTTTGGTTTCTTGCCATGCCATTCCTCAAATGGTGTTGTCTTTACGGATTTGGACGGTGCCCTATTAACAATGTAAGCGGCAGTTTCTAATTCATACCCCCAGAATGACACAGGTAAGTCGGTATGAGACATCATCGATCGTACGCTATCCAATAGAGTTCGATTACGTCGCTTAGAAACACCGTTACGCTGAGGTGTTCCTGCCGGCGTAAGTTGTGGTACGATGCCACAAGTCTTAAGATGATCGCCAAACTCGTGACTTAAATACTCGCCTCCTCGATCGGATCGAAGGTGCTTGATTTTCTTCCCGAGTTTATTCTCGACCTCACTCTGAAATTCCTTGAATCTTTCAAAGGTTTCAGACTTATGTTTCATTAAGTAGATATACCCATATCTGCTTAAGTCATCTGTGAAGGTCACGAAGTAACGGAGACCATTGCGTGTGGGGACGTTCATAGGTCCACATACATCTGAATGTATGATCCCTAACAAGTCTTCCGCACGCTCCATTGTTCCATTGAATGGAGTCCTTGTCATCTTGCCCATAAGGCATGGTTCACATGTGTCAAGGGATCCAAAATCCAATGACTCCAGAAGTCCATCATCATGAAGCTTCTTCATGCGCTTTTCACCAATATGACCAAGTCGACAATGCCACATCGTCATGTGTTCTTCGCCACTAGGTTTTAATCTTTTGGCCTCTACGTTATCAATATGAAGTATATCACAATCGAGATTAAGAATGAATAAGCCATTTTTCTCCGGTGCGTGAACATAAAACACATCATCCTTATAAATCGCACAACCAATTGTATCTGACTTAAAAGAATAGTAGTCTCGCTTCAAGCAAGAACCACTAACGATGTTCACACTCAATGCGGGTACATAGTAGCACTTATTCAAAATCAAAACTAATCCCGAAGGGAGACTAAGATGCTTCGTGCCGACCGCCATCACTTCAATCCGGCAGCCGTTTCCCACGCCCATCGTCACTTCATCTTTCATCAAGCGTCGCCTATTCTGTAGCCCCTGAGAGGAGTTAGAAATATGAGCAACAGATCCTGTATCAAATATCCAGGATTTGTTACCAGCGCTTGTTAAGAAAAGATCAATAACGTGTATATCAAATATACCTTTGTCTCTTCTGACAATCTTGCCAGCCTTCTTGTCCTCTAGGTACTTGGGCCAGTTGCGTTTCCAGTGACCATCACCCTTGCGGTATAAGCACTCAACGCCGGGCTTGGGTCCAGGTTTGGGTGCCTTACGAGGAGTGACAACTGGCTTGTCACCCTTCTTCGGGCTTCCCTTCTTTCTCTTCTCCTTCTTGCCAGACTTCTTGAATTCAACGGTCTTGTTGACCATGAATACATCATGCTCCTTCTTGATCTCAACCTCAGCAGTTTTCAGCATGGCAAACAACTCAGAAGGGGTCTTAGTCATCCCCTGCATGTTGTAGTTCAACACAAAGCCTTTGTAGCTAGGGGGCAGCAACTGCATCACCCTATCAACAACAAGTTCATCTGGAATCTGACATTCTAGAGCATTCAAGTGTTGAACGTAGCCAGACATCTTGACCATGTGCTCACTAACACTGCTATGTTCATCCATCTTTGCTGAGAAGAAAGCTTCAGAAGCCTCATAACGTTCAGCCTGGCTTGGGGTGCAAAGACGGCCTTGAGGTCGGTGATTATCTCATATGCACCCATCCTCTCAAAGCGTTTCTGCAGCTCAGCCTCCATGGAGTAAAGCATTCCACACTGGACAAGGTTGTAATCATCCGTCTTGGAGAGGTAGACATTCTTCTCATCCTGACTAGCGTCTGCTGGTGGTTCATCACCTAACGCGGCCTCTAGTACGTATGCCATCTTGAGGGGAACAAGGAGAATCCTCAGAGTGCGGAACCAGTTGGTGAAGTTTGACCCATCGATTTTCAGTTTTTCTTTGTCTAGGAATGACCCTAAGTTGAATGAGGGGCGAGGTGCAGCCATCTACAATGGTTATTTGCAAAACACATATTTAGACTTTGTTCATAATTGGAGTTCAATTTTAATTAATTCTAAAACTCCCACTTAGTTAAACATCTCTCCAAATTTACTAAGTGATTAACATAATCCTAGTTTGAATGATCGTCCTCGAATATCACATGGCCGACGACACATCTCCCTAGGTAGGCCATCATGCCAATCATATTCGTTATATGACTCATGCTTAACCTTTCGGTCATCCGTATCCCAAGCTCATATCTACATATGTCAAGCTTGCCAGTCGAACCTTAGTGTATGGCTGTTCAACAAGGCCATATCTGCATATGCTAGGCTTGCCAAACCCAACCTCATGCGATCGCTAATGTATGTATGACACCCGATCGACACGGCCTGCCTATCATAAAGAGATCCTTCCAGGCGGTGCCCACTAAGGGAGAATACAATCTTGGTATTGAGAGAGATTATCCTATCATGCTACCGTCGCATATCTAGCATATTAGCAAGACAGGAAGTAAAACTGTAAATCATACAAGCTATGATCCCCCTTCACATGCAAATTAAAGTTAAAACACCTTCTACTTTATCTTTTGGAAGTTTTACATGGCTGCTAAGGGGTTTCGAGAGAGAACCGCTTTCTATCCTGCGAAAACAAGCCACAACACCAATCCTGCAATCGTCTCTATTACACCCCTGTCGGGGCCCTCCGTTGCAAACGTCTTCGCGTCGCTAATGTTAGAGAGACAGACACCCCCCAGCCACTTATATGGTACACGCCATATGTCAAGCGTGGAACCAGTATCGCGTAAACGCGTAAGGTTGGTCGGGGCCGCTTCATCAGGACATTGCCGCAACGCTAAACGAGTACACGTGGGAGGGTAAAAATTGGAGAATTTATGCCCACATCCTAGATGTGTTCTACCCGTACAATACATCTATGCATAGCCTTGCTCATGATACCACTGTTGGGGATCGGCGCAGAAAACAAAATTTTTCCTACCTACGAGTCCCGAACCCAAGATCTATGCTATGCTGATGTATGTAACGGAAGGAATCGGTGTTCATACCTTTGAAGACCGAAAGAGGGAAACGTTCCTCGAACGTGGCTGGCGTAGACTCTGATCCTACGACCTCCCTGTCGTGTTGAAGAACCTCCGACGATGAAGTAGCACCACACGTGTAGTGCCTCGCGGGATTACACACGTACGGTGCAACCGACGTCCCTCCGGGCTCCGAACCAGAAGAGCAGCGGAAAGAAGATTGATCTGGATCCCGATTCCGGCAGCGCGACGGCGTCCGGATGATTGTGAAACCCCCAAACAGGTGCAAACTCCAAACCATGGGAGTCCGCTCTAGGTCGGAGAAGGAGAGAGAGAGAAACTCAATGTTGTGTTAAAAAAGGCACCCCACCCCTCCTTATATAGGCCAAGGAGGGGCTCCACCCCCTCCCCTTCCCCCATGTGGGACTAAACCCCCAAGGGGGGGGAATGGTGCGGCTAGGAGGGGGGATGGGCCCCTCCCTTGGCGCCAAGCCCAAGGGGGGAGGCTCCCCCTTCCCCTCATGGGCCTTTTAAGGCCCAAATACCTTTTCACCTTTTTAATTAATTATTTAAATCATTTTTAATATTTAATTCTTTCAATTAAATAATAAAACATATTTAAACATTAATATATATTATTTTGAACCTTTCAAAATATCCGGAACAGCTTCCGGCACCTCCCGGTACATTACCGATGTTTTCTCTCTTTTCACCGATGATCCCGAATCAATCCTTAATGCATCGATTGCCCTTAAGTGTGACACCCTATGGTCCAGGAAACATTATACATGATCGAGACACTCTTTGACCAATGACCATCATGTGGGATCTGGTTACAATCCTTGATGTGCCCCTACGCTTCCATCGAATAAACTTCATCGCTGTTGAACCGTTAACAATATGACTCGATCCCTTTGTGCTTCGGTACTATGTTTGTCCAAGGTATGATCGTCGGTATCCAATACCTAGTTCTTCCTCATCTCCGACATAACATGTTTACTCGTCTGTGAATATTACATCTCTTGTGACCTAATCACTTGCTTGCAAGCTATTGATGCAACACCACCGAGTGGGCCTAGAGTACCTATCCGTCACTCGGATTGACAAATCCTTCTCTGATCTATTTCATACTCCTCAACATATCTACTTCGGAATACCCAAGATACACCTTTTCAGTTACCATGTTTCAGTGTAACGGTTAATGCACTCAAAGCATCCTAATAGATAGCAATTATGTATGATCATCACGGTCTAAGGATTCAGTCACTATGTTATTAAGTCATCGCAATGCTGAACTTATGTGACTTGATCACACTTCAATGCTTAAGGTGGGTGTGTGTCCATCACATCATTCTCCTAATGATATGACCTCATTGTCAATATACTATTATGTTCTCACGATCAGGAAACCTTGATCATCAATTGCCCAATGAGCTAGTATGCCTGAGTTTAACTAGGGACCTGGTTGTTATATATCACACGTGTATTAATGTTTCCGCTTAATACAGTTCTAGCACAATATATAACGTATTATGAACAAATAGATATGTGAAAAATATCTTTATTAATTTGCCTCTAGGTCACATATCCAACAAATATATCAAGTAATTCCTTCTTAGGGACTCCGTGTCCCGGTCTAGCCTTGATCAAACTGCAATACCTCGCCCAAGCTTTAGGGAGGTGCTCATCCTGCAACTGTTTAAAGTTATAAATTCTTTGTAAAGCAGCATGTTGCATATGAGCAGGAAAATACTTATCAACAAAAGATTGAGCCAAATCTTGAGGACTCTTAATGGAACCATAGGGTAGTGCATCATACCATGCTTTAGCGTCTTCCTTCAAAGAGAAAGGAAGAAGCTTAGTCACATAAAAGTTTCGTATCTTCTCATCGGTAGTAAACAAGCCACCTAACTCAGTGAGTTTGGTCAGGTGTGCAATAGCATCATCATTTTCTCTGCCATAAAAGGGGTCAGCTTCAACTTTAGATATAAGTGAAAGATCAACAGAGAAATCATAATCTCGATCATTGATGCATATAGGAGATGTAGAAAATTCAGGATCAGGAGTAATCTTGTTCTTCATGGAGTGTTTTTCAAGCAGCTTCTTAACAACACCAGGGTCAGGGTCGGCACAGTCTATAAGTTCCCTGCATAAATCATCATCAAGAATAATATAATCATCCTCAAGGAGTCTCTCCTTGAGTTTGTGTAACATCCCAAAATTCTCCGAATTTTGGTATGTTAATAAAATTAAATAGATATTGATTGTTTGGTTGATGTGTTTGATTTTCCCTAGGAATTAAAACTTTTGGAGTTTATTGAATATTAAAAAGAGAGGGAATAAAAGGACTTTCCCTAATATTCATAATTGATGTTTTGGGAATTATTATTTAAAAACAAAACCAACAAAACAAAATGAGAGAAGGTAATATGACTCCTTCAACATATTAAAAGTTTGGAAAATGTTTTAAATCTTTATTGGAATTCTTTTGAATATTCAAAACATTTTTCAACACATGGCAGTTCGCTGGAGAGGATATAACAGGACTTATCCCCATTTTTAATTTGTTGAAAAATAGTTTAAAATATTTTTGGGACACTTTTTAATTTTACTTTGGAGTTATAAATATTTTCTAAAATTATTTTTGGAATTTATTTATGCTCTGGAAAAGTTTTTAAATCAATTTTCGGAGTTTTCAGTATTTTTAAAATGTCAGAAAAGTATTTAAAAAAATTAAAAAAATAAGTTGAAAAGTTTTTATTTTATTTTATTATTTTAGTCAAGCAAAAAATTCAGTTTTATTATTTTAAAAATATTGGCGAAGACGGAATTTTAAAATAAATTTCCGTGATTTTTCTAATATGTTTTTGGGCCTAATGGGCCTGGTCTGTTTTTTTTTCCCGCAGACCGATTTTGTATTTATCTCGGATTTAAAAAAAAGGATTAGGGGCTGGCTATAAATAGCCCCGATTAGGGCTAAATTATTTCCGCTTAGCGTTTTTTAGGGTTAGATCTAAACTAATCCGCGAGACCCGCCGCCGCCGACGTCATCGCCGGAGTTCGCCGGACCACCGCGGAAGTTCGCCGGAGCATCGCCGAAGTTGCGTTTTTCGCGTTTTTTCGAGGCATTTCTTCGCGAGCCGCCGTGTGCCGCCGTCCCCACCTCACCGGAGCCGCGCCGCCGCCCTAGCACCGCCGCGCGCCCGCGCCTCCCCCTGCCGCGCGCCCGCGCCGCGCGCTGGCCGCGTGCTCGCGCCGCCTCCGCCGCGCCTGGCCGCGCTCCCCGCCGCCGGCCCATGGCCGGAGGAGCCGAAGCCGCGAGCAGCCGTAGCCATGGCTGGCCATGGCCATTGCTTCCCTTGTGCCATGCGTGCCCGTGTAGAAGAGATAGGGAAAAAAAGTTAGAAAAACGTTTCGAAAAAAAGATTTTTTTTCCAGATCTGGATCCAAACCGCCCGGGGACCCGATCGCGTTTTTCGTAAAAAAAATATTTACGTACGGGTCCTTTTTACAGTAGAACCCCCTGGTACCCCCGTTTTTCACCCGAAACCGTTTTCGCGACTACTTTATAACCGTAACTCGGAATCGAGTGATTCCAGTTGCGTTGCGACCGTGTAGAAATTTTCTAACCAGTAGACCTAGTGTTACAGAAGTTTGAAGTATTTAAATTTGGATCCCAAGCTGACCCAAATTTGAACTTCCGGCAGCCGTAACTTTTTACCAGTGCGCCCGTTTGCGCCGTTTCTTTTTGCGTTGGATCACTCGTTCCATATACCTTCTGTTTATATCATGTGTGCACAAAAATTCACAAATTTATTGATCTGTTCAAATTCAAATTCAATTCCATGTTGCAATTGCTATGACCTGCGTTGTAGTATTCCGTTTCACGTGATTCTTTTTGCATATTGGATCATATGGGACATCTTATCGGCAATATCCACATACCCTTCATATTGCTATGATCTTTACCTTGATTTCATAATGCCTTGATCATACTCTTGTTTCGACAACTCTTTATCCGTTGACTCTCTCGAGTTCACGTTCCGCCGATCACCTTCGAGCACGTCCACACCTTTGCAATTCAAAGCTTTTGTTTTGTTACTAAAACCTTTGTGATTGTTTTGTTGATCTTATGTTTTGTACTTGTGGTGTGATTGCTTATTGAGTTCTTTCGTTGACGATAGATTGCTCGGAGTGTGACGAGTAGAGTTGACTGGAACGTGAGAGCGAAGATCTTCATCGAATGTATAAGGCAAGTGATGCTTTGACCATACTCATACCTATATTTTCTGTATGCATTATGTTAGGAAATATCACTCTATTGCATGATAGGTAGTTTATTATTCTGTTGCTGCAAAACCAGTTAGGATAGCCACATGCTTTGACTTGTCTACCGTAGATCAACCTAGCCGTGTTGTTGCTTTATTGCTATTGCTTTGTAGACGTGGTTTGGGTTGTGAGAATTCATGGAGCGCATGTGAGCTATTAAATAAACTGCGTAGCAACTTTAATATAATAGAAATCACTTCTGGATGGGCGGGTTGCATCCCGGTAGTTGTGGCTCGGTTGAGGACAGTGGCGGGGTTAAATGCACCCAATGGTTGTTTTGGTGGTGAACCGGGTGCGTCATGGTGTCTACCCTCTCACGCAGTGGGCGCCGTCCAGGCTCAAAAAGATCAGACATGCAATATTACTAGTAGCTTCCGTGTACAACCACTGGCTATATGGGCTCTGGCTTAGCACGAGTACGTTGTGGGGAACCTGGCCCTGGTAGCTAGCTGATGTAGATGTGTTGTTAGGTGTACCGGCTACCAAAGGGTGGAGGCAACCTCTTCAGAAAGTCGTTGTCTCAATCTTCGGGTTGAGTCCAGTGGGGAACGTGTACAACCTCTGCAGAGTGTATAAACTGATCATGATTAGCCGTGTCCACGGTTACGGACGAACTTTGAGAAACTAGTCAGTACTGTTGATGAATGATCTTGACAGATGAACACTTAATAACAAATTGGTTGGGACAAGAGTAGCATGGGTTGCTGTGTGTTTCAGTTAGAATACAACTTAAAACTTTGACTAGTTTAGTTCAGGAGAAAATTGGCTTTCTGCAAAACTAAACCATAAGCCTTTCCTTTGACTTACCTTGCATGTAGTTGTAGGTCCTTTATATAAACTTTTCCGTGTCACTTGTCGTACAAATCAGATGTACTGACCCGTTGTCGGGCTGTAACCTTCGGTGTTGCAGGTTTTTCAGACGACCAGTAAGGTGCGTTTTAGGGGTTGCGAGTCTACACTCAGCATGTTCGCATGTGGCTGTTGATGGGACTCCACGTATTTGCCTTTGCTTCCGCTATATTTATATTGAATAAGCTAGCCTTGAGCTATGCAATTTGTTATTTATTTACTCTGGATCATACGTTGTAATAATGATGCACTTGTACTTTGATATACATCTATAATACTGTGTGTGCCAGCGAGTTCGATCCAGGGACTGGCACTTGAGCACAGAGACTTCAATTCTGTGTGAATTGGGTCGTTAAACTTCTCATCTTGTTTTACTAAGAATACCCCTTGAGTTGTTTACCTCGGAAGACAAGACATTTGAGAAGAACATCATCAACCTCAGGGATCAATTGAAGTTATGACCACAAGAACGAGAAGAATACCTTGTGGTGATCAATAAGTTTCGACACTACGAGAGGAATCTGTAAGATCAGCTTAGCTGAGAAGGATGAAGTTTAGATTCAAACCACCACCTTTTAGGTGAAGTTAGGTGAACGAATTTCGCGTAGCATGATGAGATCGTATGTCTTGCACATATGACCTTACTCTAGGTGTTGTTTGTGTGTTTTGACTGTTGTGACTGTATTGTTTGTTGTTGTGTGTTACTGTCGAACGTAAGTGTTTTGCCTCTTTTTGTTTCAGTGCATATGTTTGGTGTTATCTTTAGTTGTTGTCTTGTCAGTGCTATAGTTTTTTCCCTAACCCTTGCAGTATGGGTTTAATAGATGGAGTATGGATTAGGACTCGCCTTTTCTGGGGCGATGTCGAGACTGACGGTGGAGCAGTGGATTCGTAGAATGGAGGATCACATGGAGCTTAAGAAGGTTGGAAGGGAGTACATGGTCCTCTATGCTGTTAAGTACTTGGAAGGAGAAGCTGCTACTTGGTGGAGAATGCATCAAGCGATTGACGAATCACAAAGGAAGATTAATTGGAAGGAATTTACTAAGATTTTGTTGGGATTCCGCCTCGTCACCCCGATGCAAAGGACGGTAACCCTTAAGAGGATCCGTGCCTGTACAATTTGCGGAGAAACAAGAAACTCCTATGAAGGACACCAAGATGCATGTCCCTATTGTGAAGAAATTCACTCGGGTGAAGAATGCCCCACTGCACAGGTCACGTGTTTCGTGTGTGAAGGAAAAAATCATTACCCCGCTCAGTGTCAACTTTTCATCATGACACAACAAGTGGTTCAACATAAAAAAGGAAGAAATGAAGAAAGCTATCCAAGAATTGAAGGAAGCACCCGTGAAAAAGAAAAAGAAGGACATTAGCCACATTCAGTGTTTCCGGTGCAGGAATATGGGACATTACGCCAACATGTGTCCAGAATTAAAGGAAGCACTCATGATGAAAAAGATAAAGGACCTTAGCCAAATTGAGTGCTATCGGTGCAGGAACATGGGACACTACAGCAATGTGTGTCCAGAATTGGAGGGGAAGGAGAAGTTGTGAACGTGGAAGCAAGGATGCTGACTTGAAGAAGCTTATGTTTTGCAATTGGAGAATAGAATAGTCGTGGTGTGCACCAGTGTATGGTGGTACCTTTTTAATGATAGTTGGAGATGTGTATCAATGCGTGTTTGCTATGGATTAACTAGATGTTTTATGTCATGATTGTTTTGTTAAGTTTTGCTTGTGGCCTTGACCCTGTTATGTCTTGTTTTGATTGATGTTGTGTGTGGCCCTTTGTGTTTCTTCTATGCGAGTAGAATAAGCTTACGTTTCATTAGACCCTCATCTATTTAGTATGCTTCAAGACTAAATAAGACACAACAACAACAAGAATAACTTGACGAATGACTCAACGATATGAAGATTGTTTCGACATCTCAAAACTGAAGCTACCAGCATTGAAGACTTAAAGACCTGGAAGATTCAAGTTTCTACCGTTAGATCGTTCTGTGAGCTGTCGTTTCTTGTTTTACTGACAGCTACACATCAAAACTTATGTTTCAAAACTAGTGTGATGTTTGTATGGGCATCTCTCGCTATCTCTCTCTACCTCGCTATCTACATCCTGTTCCCTCTCATCCTCACCCTACACCGAAGAAACTACTACAATGGCTGCTAATGTCAAGACTGGAATAAATATGGATGCAACTTAATGCTGAGTTCAAAGTTAACCCCTTGTGCCAGGATCTTACAACAAGCAAGCACAATATTGCTGAAGGAAGAACTCTGGAGGAAGTTGAAGTCCACCAATACACGTTTTATAGCAGGCTACGTAAACCTGAGAGTTGTGAGGAAACGATAGATGTTTGTTTGGCTTGCAGAACCATGGATTTATCTGAACCCAGTTCAGGATACGGAGGACTTCTGCAATGGTTGTGAGGATGACCGAGTGTTAGATTGCGAGATTAACTAAACCATATACAAGGTAATGATATGGGTGCGGAATGGATTGGCCCCCATGACGACTACCCTTATTATTCGCTCTTGCTATGCGGGATAGTAAATCTTGAGTGACTTACCTATAGCAGAGAGACGACGATGTTAAGCCTAAACCATAGAATGGTACGATGTGTGACCCCTGTAGGAGATTACCGTTTGTGTTATACGGTGAGTATGGACCAAGACCTTTTGCTGCAGGTATCCCGTAGAAGTATTCTTGATGACCACCATGAGAAAATCGATAGTTGTGTAGTAGTGGCGTATGACCGGTCAGCCAAGAAGCCTCAGCACTTGGAGGACCACTCTCTTGCTAAGGAACGGAAACCTCAAAGGGGGAATTCGTGAAACCTCGAAGACCGAAGGTGAAATCTTTACGAAAAATGTCATCGATGGATTAAGATACTAGAAGCCCACACTTGTGATGAAGAATTCCATGCCCCAACGGAGTATGAAGAGTATGGGTGAAGAGCTCGCTGAGGGAGCAAGCTTTTGAAGACTAAGTCGCTTTCCTTTTAAGGGTGGTAGCACCCTAGCTCATAGGAGGATCGATGGACCGTCACGAAGACCCGGACCCTAACCTTTCTCTCTTGCCATTTCGAATCTCGAGGACGAGATTCCTTTTAAGGGTGGTAGTGTGTAACATCCCAAAATTCTCCGAATTTTGGAATGTTAATAAAATTAAATAGATATTGATTGTTTGCTTGATGTGTTTGATTTTCCCTAGGAATTAAAACTTTTGGAGTTTATTGAATATTAAAAAGAGAGGGAATAAAAGGACTTTCCCTAATATTCATAATTGATGTTTTGAGATTTATTATTTAAAAACAAAACCAACAAAACAAAATGAGAGAAGGTAATATGACTCCTTCAACATATTAAAAGTTTGGAAAATGTTTTAAATCTTTATTGGAATTCTTTTGAATATTCAAAACATTTTTCAACACATGGCAGTTCGCTGGAGAGGATATAACAGGACTTATCCCCATTTTTAATTTGTTGAAAAATAGTTTAAAATATTTTTGAGAGACTTTTAATTTTACTTTGGAGTTATAAATATTTCTAAAATTATTTTTGGAATTTATTTATGCTCTGGAAAAGTTTTTAAATCAATTTTCGGAGTTTTCGGTATTTTTAAAATGCCAGAAAAGTATTTAAAAATATTTAAAAATAAGTTGAAAAGTTTTTATTTTATTTTATTATTTTAGTCAAGCAAAAAATTCAGTTTTATTATTTTAAAAATATTGGCGAAGACGAAATTTTAAAATAAATTTCTGTGATTTTTCTAATATTGTTTTGGGCCTAATGGGCCTGGTCTGTTTTTTTTCCCCGCAGACCGATTTTGTATTTATCTCGGATTTAAAAAAAAGGATCAGGGGCTGGCTATAAATAGCCCCGATTATGGCTAAATTATTTTCGCTTAGCGTTTTTTAGGGTTAGCTCTAAACTAATCCGCGGGACCCGCCGCCGTCGACGTCATCGACGGAATCTCGTCGGAGTTCGCCGGACCACCTCGGAAGTTCGCCGGAGCATCGCCGGAGTTGCGTTTTTCGCGTTTGTTCGAGGTATTTCTTCGCGAGCCGCCATGTGCCGCCGTCCCCACCTCACCGGAGCCGCGCCGCCTCCCTAGCACCGCCGCGCGCCCGCGCCTCCCCCTGCCGCGCGCCCGCGCTGCGCACTGGTCGCGTCCCCGCGCCGTCTCCGCCGCGCCTGGCCGCGCTCCCCCGCCGCCGGCCCATGGCCGGAGGAGCCGAAGCTCCGAGCAGCTGTAGCCATGGCTGACCATGGCCACGGCTTCCCCTGTGCCATGCGTGCCCGTGGAGAAGAGATAGGGAAAAAAAGTTAGAAAAACGTTTCGAAAAAAAGAATTTTTTTTCCAGATCTGGATCCAAACCGCCCGGGGACCCGATCGCGTTTTTCGTAAATTTTTTATTTACGTACGGGTCCTTTTACAGTAGAACCCCCTGGTACCCTCGTTTTTCACCCGAAACCGTTTTCGCAACTACTTTATAACCGTAACTCGGAATCGAGTGATTCCCAGTTGCGTTGCGACCGTGTAGAAATTTTCTAGCCAGTAGACCTAGTGTTACAGAAGTTTGAAGTATTTAAATTTGGATCCCAAGCTGACCCAAATTTGAACTTCCGCCAGCCGTAACTTTTTACCAGTGCGCCCGTTTGCGCCGTTTCTTTTTGCGTTGGATCACTCGTTCCATATACCTTCTGTTTATATCATGTGTGCACAAAAATTCACAAGTTTATTGATCTGTTCAAATTCAAATTCAATTCCATGTTGCAATTGCTATGACCTGCGTTGTAGTATTCCGTTTCACGTGATTGTTTTTGCATATTGGATCATATGGGACATCTTATCGGCAATATCCACATATCCTTCATATTGCTATGATCTTTACCTTGATTTCATAATGCCTTGATCATACTCTTGTTTCGACAACTCTTTATCCGTTGACTCTCTCGAGTTCACATTCCGCCGATCACCTTCGAGCACGTCCACACATTTGCACTTCAAAGCTTTTGTTTTGTTACTAAAACCTTTGTGATTGTTTTGTTGATCTTATGTTTTGTACTTGTGGTGTGATTGCTTATTGAGTTCTTTCGTTGACGATAGATTGCTCGGAGTGTGACGAGTAGAGTTGACTAGAACATGAGAGCGAAGATCTTCATCGAATGTATAAGGCAAGTGATGCTTTGACCATACTCATACCTATATTTTCTATATGCATTATGTTAGGAAATATCACTCTATTGCATGATAGGTAGTTTATTATTCTGTTGCTGCAAAACCAGTTAGGATAGCCACATGCTTTGACTTGTCTACCGTAGATCAACCTAGTCGTGTTGTTGCTTTATTGCTATTGCTTTGTAGACGTGGTTTGGGTTGTGAGAATTCATGGAGCGCGTGTGAGCTATTAAATAAACTGCGTAGCAACTTTAATATAATAGAAATCACTTCTGGACGGGCGGGTTGCATCCCGGTAGTTGTGGCTCGCTTGAGGACAGTGCCGGGGTTAAATGCACCCAATGGTTGTTTTGGTGGTGAACCGGGTGCGTCATGGTGTCTACCCTCTCACGCAGTGGGCGCCGTCCAGGCTCAAAAAGATCAGACATGCAATATTACTAGTAGCTTCCGTGTACAGCCACTGGCTATATGGGCTCTGGCTTAGCACGAGTACGTTGTGGGGAACCTGGCCCTGGTAGCTAGCTGATTTAGATGTGTTGTTAGGTGTACCGGCTACCAAAGGGTGGAGGCAACCTCTTCAGAAAGTCTTTGTCTCAATCTTCGGGTTGAGTCCAGTGGGGAACGTGTACAACCTCTGCAGAGTGTATAAACTGATCATGATTAGCCGTGTCCATGGTTACAGACGAACTTTGAGCAACTAGTCAGTACTGTTGATGAATGATCTTGACAGATGAACACTTAATAATAAATTGGTTGGGACAAGAGTAGCATGGGTTGCTGTGTGTTTCAGGTAGAATACAACTTAAAACTTTGACTAGTTTAGTTCAGGAGAAAATTGGCTTTCTGCAAAACTAAACCATAAGCCTTTCCTTTGACTTACCTTGCATGTAGTTGTAGGTCCTTTATATAAACTTTTCCGTGTCACTTGCCGTACAAATCAGATGTACTGACCCGTTGTCGGGCTGTAACCTTCGGTGTTGCAGGTTTTTCAGACGACCAGTAAGGTGCGTTTTAGGGGTTGCGAGTCTACACTCAGCATGTTCGCATGTGGCTGTTGATGGGACTCCACGTATTTTCCTTTGCTTCCGCTATATTTATATTGAATAAGCTAGCCTTGAGCTATGCAATTTGTTATTTATTTACTCTGGATCATACGTTGTAATAATGATGCACTTGTACTTTGATATACATCTATAATACTGTGTGTGCCAGCGAGTTCGATCCAGGGACTGGCACTTGAGCACAGAGACTTCAATTCTGTGTGAATTGGGTCGTTACAGTTTGTCCAAGTCTGGGTAACCAAAGGCTTTGCAAATGGGAAAATAGGTAGCAGGAGTTTCAGTCTCGAACTGTGCTGCAACCTTAGCAATTTGAGATTCAAGATAGCGACCAAGAAAACCAATTTCATAAAAAGTAGTAGAAGCGTCATCAAAAGTATCGGACATAGTAACAGACTCAGTGGAAGCAACATGTGGTGGTGGAGAAGGAAACTTACTTATAATCGAAGGTGAATCAAGTGTAGCACTAGTACTGAGAACAATACCTTTTCTTGTAGTGGATGGTAAGATCGGAACCTTGGGGTCTCCTTTCTTACCCATAGTGGATAAAGTGCAGCAGGCAGAGTACTTCAAGTAGACTTATAAATAAAGCTATGCTCCCCGGCAACGGCGTCAGAAAACAGTACTTGATGACCCTCAACTGTAGGGGATCGAGATAGTCTTCGCGGGTAAGATAACCCAATTTATTGATTCGACACAAGGGGAGCCAAAGAATATTTATAAGCTTTAACAATTGAGTTGTCAATTCAACCGCTCCTAAAATATACTTGCTTGCAACAAAATATTAATAGCAACAGTGATATGGTAGTGATGGTGGCAACAGCGAAAGTAAAACAGCAAAAGTAAAGAACTAGTAACCAACAGGATTAAAACACTGTAGGCTAGGGATATGGATGGTTGGGCGCTGCTTGGATGAGAGCGAACATGTAATAGATTCTAACACAGGGCAAGGCACACAGAAAATCAAGGATCATCTAGGCAACTGTCAAACATTAGGCATGTATCCCGTAGGTAGTTGTACGTGCTTGCAATAAGAACTTGCACAACATCTTTTGTCCTACCATCCCGCTACAAACTGGGACAAAAGGAACTTATGGAGATTAAGGTGCTCCTGTCGAAGAGCACCGGAACAAAGCATTAACACTCAATGGATACATGAAATCCTCAAATTATAGCCCATCCCCTTTGGTGTCCCAAGCTGTCACCTTTGGGATCGCTGGTTCCGGACCATAATAGGTGCATACAAATCATAGATAGGATCAAGAACACAAATAAACTCATGAAAACACAAGTGGTTCAGATATAAAAACATGGCACTCGGGCCAAACTGACAAGCATTAAGAGCAACAAGTTGTAGCAAAGATGATAAACACCAAGGTAGATGATAGGCAACATGCCCCCAACAATCTGACGAACTATTACATGATCTAACTCATCCAATCCCTACCATCCCCTTTGCCTACAACTGGGAATTACTCACACATGAAAGGAGAAGTCATGGAGGGATGATGGAGTAGCGATGGTGATGGCGATGGCGATGACCTCCCCTCACCGGAGGCCAAAACAGCCTCCAGATTAGCCCTCCCGGAGAAGAACAGAGGGTGGCGGCAGCTCTGCGATGGAAATTGGGAAAGAACTTCTGTTCTGGGGTTTCCTCGCGATGAGAATAAATAGGAGGCTTGGTAGGGCACCAAAGGGGGGAGGACCCACCCAGGCGGCCTCCCGGCGCGGCCAGGGGTGAGGCCGTGCCAGCAGGGCGCCTGGAGCCCCCTGGCTGCCCTCTGGCCCCACTTCTGGCTCGGGGTTCCTCCGGGTGCGTGGATTTTCTGTGATTTTTCTTGGAATTTTCTTAGACACCTAAAAATCCATATTCCTGCACATAAGAAAACCATACAGGCAGCTCTGCTGAAAACAACGTCAGTCCGGGTTAGTTTAGTTCAAGTCATGCAAGAATGAGGCCAAAACAATAGAAAAAGTGTTTGGAAAAGTAGATACGTTTGAGACGTATCAACTCCCCCAAGCTTAGCATATTGCTTGTCCTCAAGCAATTTAGTTCAATGAACTGGACGCGACAAAGAAAACTTTGGCAAACTCTTTTGCTTCATTAGATGTATATAAGCATGTACTACGAAAAGAGTTTAGCAAGTATTAAAACAACGCCATGAGGACAATGCACGAAGCAATCCTTCTTTCAAGTGATCAATCACAAACAACCAAAAGTAAATAATATGCTACTGAAAATCAAGACAAGATCACAATGCACATGGCCTGAACATACTGGAGTGGTATCTCGCTAGCCTCCATGAGTGAAGCAAAACATAAATGCAGAAACTCCTCCAGAGTTTTAAAGGAGACTAGAACTAGGAATTTCAGAACAAGCAATATCACAATCATGCAGAAGAAAATGTGGTACTTTGGGACAATGCATGTTACACTAAGAATGACAATTATGCTCTCAATAGTTGGTGCTTTGAAGAAAGAAGGGGAGACTCTCGAACCGTGGCTTTTGATGGCAAGGTTGAAAACCCGTGGCTGGAAGCAAAGACTAAACAAGTACCAGAGCTCTTGGTTTTGAAAACAGAGGTAAAATTCTTTTGGGAAGTGCAACTTTCCAGTCAAAGGTAGACGGTAAAGGTCTCTCAATATCTCCCATACCAACCATATTAATGGCGGTTCCCATGCTTTTTGCTTACACTTATGTTCCCTTATCCGCCTATCCTTTGACGGTCTATGGTGCCTTTTATTTTGCCTCAAGTATGGAAGGAAAGTTTCTCGTTCCATCTGTCATTAGCAGCATTTGGACCATTTCATTCCATCTCAAGTATGGGGGAAGTGTAATTTTTATAAAATGTGAAACAAGTTAGAACTGGGCATTCTCCAGACCGTCCTCTACCTCATAAATTTGACTAGTTAAAACTTTGTCAAGGAGTAAAACATTTTTGGCATGGAAGATACTGATTTTCCCTCGCCGCACCATGAGCTTGTACGGTTACAAAAAGGAAGCTTTTGAATAAATTTCGAGATGGTACAACAAAGTCTGAGTTAGGGATGGCAGGTAAATACCATATATAGGAAGGTATGGTGCACTCATATGGAATAACTGGTTTGAAAGGGTTTTGGATGCACAAGCAGAATTCCGCTTAGTGCGAGTGAAGGCTAGCAAAAGACTGGGAAGCGACCAACTAGAGATCAATAACGGTCATAATCATGCAGAGCGACAAAGCAACATTGAATCGGGCATGAAAGTGATATAACTATTATGAAATAAAAAGATCATCAAGGCAAGATAGACTTTTTAGTCATAAACATGTGTGAACATGTGCCAAGTCAATCCAAGAATTCTCCGAAGGGAAATACCACTTCAATATGCCAAACCATGAACAATGCAGTGCATGCAAATCATTTCAACAACACATTATGCACTCTAGCTATTAGATATTAGCCAGAAAAAAAGCATGAACCACTGGGAAAGCATTGTAAACATAGCAGTATGTCGCTACAAGCTGGTCTCTAGATCATAAGTACATGCATATGTACAAAAGTACAAACAAAAATAGTTCATATTGGTTTTCCTTGTTGCATCCCTTTCTTCGATCTTCGTCATCACTTCCTTGTCACTTGCACGATCAAACGTGGGAAATATAATCAAATGCCATCACGGACTCGAGCTGAACTCTGAAAACAAAGCAAACTAAAGAGAGTAAGGAAATATTTTTGAGTTTTTCAAAGGTTTGACGAAAGCGAGAGAAAGGGGAAATCTTTTATTTGTTTTTGCAAATTAAAAGGGAACAAAGAAGAACGGGCAAAAACTTCGAAAAGATCAAAGAGAACAAAATAAAAAGAAATGGATAATACAATGGAAAAGGGAGAAGGGCACGTACTCCCCCAAGCTTAGGCTTTTAGCCTAAGTTGGTAACAGCTAATGCGGTCCCCAGGAGCCTCCTGCTCCGGGGTAGTACGGGTGAGTTCAAGGGTCGTATGAGGCTTCAGGTGCGTACACCGAAGTCCTGGGATCCTCCCACGAAGAAGGCTCCGCGCTCCAAGCAGAAGAAGACCCTTCACCCCACTGGGTGACGGTCTCTCCCTAGAAAGGTGGGAACTCACCATGCTCCTCCTCATCGGGCACAACCCCCTCCATGGGGTTGTGAAACTGCTGCTGGAACACATACTCATCGAACTGGGTAACGTTGAAGGATCATCCGCTCCTGCGAGTATAATCAAACAAAAGAGGCGCAGGTAGACGAATCTCCCGAATAGTGGTCAGTCCAAACCTCAGAATATAATTAAGGTTACCAAACTCGGAAGTCCTGGTAACAAACTCATGCCTCTTCATGGCAGCAAGATCAAAGATTATATAAGTAAAAGGCTCATCATCAGGATGTGCGGTGCGACCAAGAGACTCAAGGATAAGTGTGGCATAAACACCACCACAGTGATCTCCCTTGTTGCCATTAGCAGCAAGGCGGCGAGCAATAATGCACCCACATTATACTTACTCTCCCCTGAGAGGGCGTTCGCTAGGATAGGAGCATCCGGTGCAAAACTGTTGCTCGTGTTGTCACGAGCTAACACCCCTCTAGCAATAAAATATGTGAAATACCTGAGGTGGGGGAATAAGATCCTGGAAATCTTCGAACGCTGGATATCCTTCGTGTCCTGACTGCAAAGAGAGTTGAAGAGGGTTCTCAGCTCGGTGGGCTGAGTGTTCATCTTTGTCGTCTGTCCAACGTTCGACACACCTATTATTTCACAAAACCTCGACAAAGACATGGTCAAAAGATCATCATAAATTCTAAACTCAACAATACCAACATAATGATTATATCTGAAACTATTAATAAAATAGGAGGTGAGTTTACGATACTGTGTAACACGGCATGTTGCAAGCCGTGTCAAACCTGCATTAGCATAAAAGCTGTAAAACTCCTCCTTGATTCCTGCAGCTTCAAGAAAAACGTCGCACGGATATGTCATTGCACGTGACGGACTTGTGTCTTCCAGCAGCTCTAGGGGCACATGATCTTCATTGTAGCTCACCCTAGCAGCTGAGGATGAAGCTGCAGCTCTAGTAACTCGATCGGTGCGCTCGGGCTTCTTCTTCCCAAGCCACCCCTTTGCATTTCCTAGCAAACTCATTTCTGAAATTTTTGAAAATTCACAAAAACAAGGATTTAAGAAAAATGAGTTGAGGCAAACTATTCTACTCACTTACCTAAGGCATAAACTTGCATCAAAACTTGGAAAATAAATTTCTACACATGCATGCAATCTCATATGAACAACACCAAGGACTACTAAATACTCACAAACGAAGCCACCAATCAAAAATCGAATTGGAGGGGTGGAGGAGTCACATACCAGGGAGTATTTTCTCAAAATTTCAGCTCAAACAACGGGTTGTAGAGAGAGATTGAAATTCTGTACGGATAGCAGCAAGAACACGGGTTCCAGTTGAAGAACTCGTGTTTTTTGGGAGAAAGAGAGAGGAAGGAAGAAGATTTACCTGGGTGGCTGTCCTGGTGGGCCCAGGCGCCCTGTGGGCGCGGCCAGGGGGAAGGCCGCGCGAGCTGGCCGCCTGGACGAGGGGTGCCCCCCCCGTGGTCAGCCCCAGGTGCCTCTGGGTCACTTTTTTCGTGGAAAATTTTATTTTAATTTTTGTGGAATTTTCTAACAACTTCATTGTTGAAAAAAATTCGAGGTTCAAAAAGCTGTGAAACTTTCTGAAAACTTGAAACAGTAGTTAGAAATGTGAAGCTTCAAAAACATAAAAACTTGGTACAGCAAAGAAAGCTAAAGCTAAAGCAAATGAAAACATAAGAAGCTCCACTTTTTACCTATATAAAACATGCTAGCTAGCAAGGTTGATCAAGTCTTACCAAAAAACCGGCGATATATAGAGCAGCAAGTCTCACCTCCTATAAAGTGATCATTGTACCTTTACTTTAATGGACATTGTCCCCACCATAATGGTTTTGTATTTGTGGTGCACGTGTAGAGGAAAATCCCATTCTCCAATCTTCACGGTCTCGATATTCTCTATAGAGTTAAGGCCATGCCTTTTGTCGATCTTCTTCGGAAAATACACCGTGTGTTCCTTGTCATCTACATTGAAGGTAACATTTCCTTTATTGCAATCAATGATAGCACCTGCGGTGTTAAGAAAAGGTCTAGCAAGAATAACGGACATGCTCCCATCCTTGGGCATGTCAAGCACAACAAAATCTGTGAGAATTAAACAATTAGCAACTTCAACCGGAACATTCTCACAAATACCAATCGGGGCGGCTGTTGACTTGTCATCCATCTGAAGAGAGATATCTGTAGGTATTATTTTATCGAAACAAAGCCTATTGTAAAGAGAGAAAGGCATAACACTCAATCCTTCACGAAGATCACATAAAGCAGTTTTGACATAATTATTCTTTATGGAGCAAGGAATGGTGGGTATACCTGGATCATCAAGCTTCTTAGGAATCTTGCCACTGAAAGATTAGTTAGCAAGCATAGTAGACATTGCCTCATTAGGGATTTTTCTTTTATTAGTAACAATATCTTTCATATATCTCGAGTAGGGAGGTAGCTTAATAGCATCAGTCAAAGGAATTTGAAGAAAAAGATGTTTCATCCATTCACAAAATTTATTATAGTGCTCTTCTTCTTTGGTTTTGAGAGACTTACCTGGAAAGGGCATGGGTTTTTGTACCCATGGTTCTCTTTCCTTCCCATGTATTCTAGCAATGAAGTCTTCTCTTCTGTACTTCTTGTGTTTATCGGGTGCTTCTTCTTCTCGTATCTCGGGAGGATCATTCTTCGCCTTATCTTTTTCGGGCTCAACACCGTCTTCAGTTTCAGCATCGGAGGTAGATATACTATTTGGATCAGCAGCATGATCTTCTTCAACTATGGGATCATTTGAATTGTCAGCTTCCTTGTGTTTCTTCTTATTCTTCTTCTTCTTCTTCTTCTTCTTCTTCTTCAGAGAGCTAACAATTTCTTCTTCCTGCGCTTGAGAATCTTGCTCAATCCTCTTTGGATGCCCCTCTGGATAGAGAGGGTCTTGGGTGTGTGTTCCTCCCCGAGTCTTTATACCATAGGCATGTAAATTATCTTGTTTTGCATTGTTAGCAAGCAAATCTTTTTGCACATCAGAATTTTTTCAAGTTGAGTTTGAACCATATGAAAATGCTTAACAAGACATTTAACATCATTAACTGTTCTACCTAGAACATCAAGCAAACTTTTGATACCAAGAGTATTATCATGCAACTGACTTTGAATCCTCATATTAAAGTGATTTTGCTTCATAATAGAATTACCAAGCTCATCTAAACATTGGTCAGGAGGCTTACCTTGAGGGATGTCACTTGCATTGAAATCAAAAAGAGAGTATACCTCAACCAAGGGAGGATGAGTAGTAAGCTCACACATCTATTCAATAGGAGGTAGATTCTTCACGTATTCAACTGTCGGGGGAATGATCCCTGGGTAGGGTCACCCAAGGGAAACAATTCATCAAGGCGAAGATCACCGACCTGATGGTCACCGATCTAATCAAGGCCGAACTGATCAAGAATATGAAAGAAGTGGGCCGAATTGTTCTGGTCGGAGGCCGATTGCCCCAAAGAGGGCGCAATCGGCCTCACCAGGAAGCATTCAGACGAAGTAAACAGAGCAATATCCGAGCAATATCTCAGGTCGGACACCTGGTACAAGAGCATTCAATGCGCAATCCCTGAAGATCGGGACTGTCAGAGGCGTGCGGTCTCCTCTAGCGCCGATCACGCGGACAGGCCGACAGTCCTAGGTCTCTAGCTTCACTGTTCACTACCGAGGTCTACAGGATAGCGGTATGGTGAGCCGCAAGTCTACACCGGGTCATCCGGGAGAACACGATGTGAGGTCCCTAGCTTGTCTGAGCTGACAACTGGGCCCCCCTTGTATATTTACCTTTGTACCCTGGGCTCGGTCTATAAGAGCCCCGGGTACCCCTCCTGCGTGGGGGACGACGGAGCACTTATTACAATCTCACCCACCATAGAGAGAGCCTGGAGATAGTTGTTCTTAGATCCCTCTTCTCCTTCCTCTCAAACAGCTCAAGTAGCATTCATTGTAGCCAGAGTTATTGCATATAGCTAGCTCGGCAGGACTAGGGGTGTTATCTCTATGGAGAGCCCCGAACCTGGGTACATCGTGGTGTCTCACCGTGTGTTCCCATTCTTGATTCCGGTACCAGCGACACTAACCTCGGTTTGTCCCCCTCTTTAGCCATCCCCATGGCATATGTCGTTACATATCAACGATAGTTGGCGCCCACCATGGGGCAGGCCGAGGCGTCGACTGGAGTTCTGATCCGGACGGGACCATCATCTGCATCGCGTGTGCGCCTCGCCTCCGGCCTGGTCATGAGAAGCGGAGCATGGGACTACATCATCGACAACGCCTCGTGGTTTGGGGCAGGAATGCCTCTGCCGTGCGGCGTCATCATTCCTTTCGGCGGACATCGCGTTTTCGTCGCGACACTTCCTGATATTTTTCCCAGGGAGGTACGAGTGTTTTCTGAGCTCACGGATCCGTTGCCAGGCAGGCCGGATGCCGTGGGAACAAAGGGCACGACTGCGCACATCCGTGCGGAGGTTATGATGGCGGGAGCGTCTAGTCGTAACAGCTCTACTTCGGCAACCCGAGCCGCGAGGGCAGCAACCACGACACCAGCTGGCCCAAGCAACCCACCGGACGTGCTCAGCACTCCTGTAGGTCTTCATGCCGATCCATCTATGGCTCATGCCGATCTGGAGAAGGTGCGTCAGGCTCTGAAGGAGCAGTCAGATCGGATCGACGCTGAAAAGCGCCGGATGGAGGCATCAGTTCGGAAGTACAATGCGGCGCATGGTATCAGGCAACGTGTTATCCCACCCCCAGTGATTGATGAGCTCCGAGCTGCTGGCCGAGAGGTCGGCAGAGAGCTGGGAGGGGCCCAGCAACCAGTAACATCCATCCGTCGCACCACAGATCTCATACAGTTCTCCTGTGAAGAACGTGAGAACTGCCGAGCAGATTGCCACCGAGCTGGAGCACTTGGAAGGGGAAGAGCTGCGGGAGAGGACGCGCCGAATGCGTGACCTCATAACCACAGCAAACCAGCAGCAGAAGGCGGCCACCGAGCAGCAAGGGCCAGTAGCATCAAAGTTAGTTCGGGCAACTGCGGGTGCAAACCAGCCGAATGCGCAACCTCGGCAGCAGAGGAAGGCGTCTTCGCCGCATGACAGTTTGCACCGCAGTCGGAGGAATCAAGGGGCTGCGGGAGGCAGTCGGAGGGATGAGCCAACAGTCAACAACAGACACAATGAGCAACCGGCAGCATCAGTCCGGTCGGCAATAAGTCAGCGTTTAGGTCCTCGAGCAATCGTGGATAATGATGCAAGACACTGAATCGAGCAGATGCAGCAGGATAAGCAACCGGAAGACGATGTGCCAGCGGGTCCAGCATGCTTTGGTCCGCGCATTCGGCAAGAGCAGTTCCCTAAAGGCTTCACACTGCCGAGGGACACCCCAAGTACAATGGATCAGTCAAGACAGAAGATTGGCTGGTCGATTATATGACTGCAGTCGGCATTACAGGAGGTGGTCGGCGCGTAGCTGTACGCTATGCACCGCTCATGCTTCAAGGTTCAGCTCGGTCCTGGTTGAACAGTTTTCCCAGCAATAGAATCAATTGCTGGAAGGATTTTGAGGATGCATTTGTTCGCAATTTCACGGGTACTTACGAGCGCCCAGGTCTGCCTCGGCACCTGTCACTTTGTGTACAAGGAAAGGAAGAGCCCCTTCGCGATTACCTTCAGCGGTGGATCAAGCTCAGAAACACTTGCGAGGGAGTTCATGAAATCCAAGCCATCCAGTACTTTACTGACGGCTGCTTGGACGGGTCTTTGTTGAAGCACAAGCTCCTGCGCAAGGAGATAACATCTTTGGCGGATCTGATGAGAATAGCCAATTCATTCGCCGCGTCTGATTCTGCAATGAGCCCGATCACGCTAAGTCCCAGTGGTTTCATCCAAGGGCAACCATCCTGCCAGCAGCAGCAGTCGGCAAAAGCAAATGGGCCGAATGGTCCCAATCGGCGCGAGAGGCGTGAGATCCAGTGGAACAACAACTTTGACAACAACAACAACCCTAGTTTCGACAACACCCCCAACAACAACAACACAGGCTTCAACAAGAGGAAGGAAGAGAAGCCGGATGCCCAATATGGCAATCGGCAGGTAGCAGTAGTACAGCAGCAAGAGGAACAAGGGGCTGTGGGAGACAGTCAGAAGCAGAAACCTGCAGAAAGGCCATAAGGTCAGATCAGGATCCCCATACACCTTTGAGGACATGATGAACCAGCCATGCAAAATGCATAGTGGAGTTGGCAGGCCCGCATCTCACACCACTCGGCAGTGCATCTGGGTTGATCGTCTGGCAAAGGGAGGAGCAGGAAACCTTCCCCCACCCCCACCACCAGGTCCACCAGCAGCAAATGCTTGGCCACAGTTCCCGTGTCAGGATGCAGCATATATGATCTTCACCAGCGAATCGGATGATAAGGGCAGTCGGAGAGCCCATGAGCAGGCAGTCAATGCCACCATGCCAGAAATTTCTCAAAGGATGAACTGATCGGAAAAGGTCATAGCATGGGGCCCAGAGGACCACTAGAGCGTAATGCCCGATCCGGGCAGTTATGCGCTCGTGGTGGATGCAATTGTGGCAGCACCTTTGTATTCATGGAAGTTCACCAGGACACTTATTGATGGAGGTAACGCCATCAACATTCTGTACCGAGACACAATGATCAAGCTCGGCATCAGTGAGAGCGAGTTAGAGCCCAGCAGGACCATTTTTCATTGGATAGTGCCCGACCTGTCATGTACCCCATTAGGCCGCATTCGGCTGGAGTAGTGTTTGGGTTGGAGGAGAATTTACGTCGAGAGCCGATCTGGTTCGAGGTGGCCGATCTGAGCAGCCTGTACCATGTCCTGCTCGGATCGCCTGCAATAGCCAAGTTCATGTTTAACATCATGTAGCCCTACCTGAAGATGAAGCTCCCAGGGCCGAATGGTCCAATCACTGTGTGCGGTGACTACAAGAAGTCACTGGAGTGTTCGTCTGCTGGCTCTAGGTTGGCCGATTCTCTGGTCATCGATGCAGAACGGCGCCAGCTCGACAAGGTCGTAGCAATTGCCCAAGCTCAGATGAAGGACCCCATGCCGAGCACAAAGGCCAAGAGATCGGATGATGAGACCATATTTCAAGAAGCCAAGGACAGCAAGAGGATTGCCCTGGACCCCTCCGAGCCGAGCAAGTGCGTCATCATTGGGGCTGGGCTCAACAGCAAATAGGAAGGCGAGCTCGTGGAGTTCCTTCATGAGAACCATGACATCTTCGCATGGTCCCCACATGACATGCCTGGTGTACCGAGGGAACTTGCCGAGCACAAGCTTCATATCCGACCTGGATCCAAGCCGATCAAGCAACCACTTCGGCGTTTTTCAGAAGAGAAGAGAAGAACGATCGGCGACGAGATAGCCAAGTTGCTCGCAGCAGGATTTATCAAAGAAGTGTTCTACCCAGACTGGTTAGCAAATCCAGTTCTGGTTCCGAAGAAGAATGGAACTTGGCGCATGTGTATAGATTACACTTACCTGAATAAGGCCTGCCCCAAGGATCCTTTTGCATTTCCCCATATAGATCAAGTGATTGGTTCTACGGATGGCTGTCAGCTCTTGTGCTTTCTGGATGCCACAACAGGCTATCACCAGATTAAGCTTGATGTAAACGATCAAATTAAAACAACTTTTATCACCCCGTTCGGGGCTTATTGATACATCACCATGCCCTTTGGCCTGAAAAATGGAGGCGCGACTTATCAACGTACTATGCAGCGATGCGTCCGACCTCAGCTAGGTCGGAACATTCATGTATATGTAGATGACCTTGTGGTCAAGTCGGTGCTAGGCTCAACCCTGTTGGATGATCTCAAAGAAACATTCGCAAATTTGAGAGCGTACCAGATCAAGCTCAACCCAGAGAAATGTGTGTTCGGCGTACCGGCCGGCAAGTTGCTCGGATTTTTGGTCTCCGAGAGAGGAATAGAGTGCAACCCCAAGAAGATTGCAGCAATAGAGAGGATGGGCAAGCCCAGAAATCTCAAAGATGTGCAGAAGTTCACCGGATGCCTGACATCGCTCAGCCGATTCCTCAGTCGGCTGGGAGAGAAGGCAATTCCGCCATATCAGCTGATGAAGAAAACGGACAAGTTCATTAGGACCCCGCAAGCGGACGAAGCATTCAAGCAGCTCAAGCGCATGATGTCCATCACTCCAGTCCTGGCAGCTCTGAAAGAAAAAGAGCCAATGATGTTATATATTGCGGCAACCACTCGGGTGATCAGTATAGTCATGGTGGTCGAGCATCCTGAAAAGGACAAGGAACAATTGGTCCAGAGGCCAGTGTATTATGTCAGTGAAGTGCTCTCAACCTCCAAGCAAAACTACCCCCATTATCAGAAGATGTGCTACGGTGTGTATATGGCGGCAAGGAAGCTGAAGCCTTATTTCCAGGCGCATCCGATCACAGTTGTCAGCTCGGCACCATTGGCAGAAATCATCGGCAGTCGGGACGCATCCGGTCGGGTGGCAAAGTGGGCCATTGAAATTTCAACACATGGGATCAAGTATGAGCCTCAGATGGCAGTCAAGTCTCAAGTTCTGGCAGACTTTTTGGTCGATTGGGCAGAAACTCAGTACACGCCCCCCTGTCCTGACTCTCAGTTCTGGAAAATGCACTTTGATGGCTCCAAGATGATGACTGGACTAGGGGCTGGCGTTGTTCTTACTTCTCCAAAAGGTGACAAGCTCGAATATGTGCTGCATATTCACTTTGCAGCATCAAACAACATGGCTGAATATGAAGCATTGGGTGCATGGTGTCCGATTGGCTAAGGAGATCGGCATTCGGCGGATTTTGTGTTATGGCGATTCCGATCTGGTGGTGCAGCAATGCACTGTCACTTGGGATGAAAAAGATGAAAATATGGCAAGATATAGATTCCTCGTGCAACAGTTGTCTGGTTTCTTTGAAGGGTGTGAATTCCACCATATCCCCCGAGCTAAAAATGAAGCAGCAGATGCACTATCCAAGCTGGGATCTACCAGAAAATAAATTCCACCAGGAGTCTCTCTAGAAAACATCCACAAGCCATCCATCAAGCCTTCCCCGGAATCAGAGTCAATCTTTATTCCGGCTGACCTGAAGATGGCGGAGCTCGAGGCAAAGAAGCTGGTCAAGAAGCAAAAGTTGGAGGAGCAGTCGGCCGCACCAAGGGCTACCAATTGTGAACCAGGGGTTGCTGTCGTCATCTCGGGGACCGAGGTGGTCATGCAAGATGCGATCGGCTCTTCCTCCTCCGAACTGCCAGTAGCAGAAGTCGAACAGCCAGAGCCTGAAGCAGTTGTTGTAATGGTAATCGTTGTTGCACCATCATGGGCAGAGCCGATCAGAAACTTTTTTGTGGATGGCACACTCCCACAAGATGAGGTAGAAGCTCGAAAAATCCATCGCCGATCTGGAGCATACACTATCATCAACAACGAGCTGGTGCACCGCAGTGCAACAGGAGTCCTTCAGCGGTGTGTGGAAGAGGAAAGGGGGCTGGAATTGCTCCGAGGCATCCACCAAGGCGAGTGTGGTCACCATGCATCAGCAATAGAAATAGTTGCCAAGGCTTTTCGCCATGTATTCTATTGGCCGACTGCGAAAGCAGCGATAGAAGAGTTAGTCAAGCATTGCAATGGGTGTCAGAGATTCAAAGCGAAGAGCCACCTACCATCCTTAGCACTCAAAACCATCCCGATCACATGGCCATTTGCAGTTTGGGGTCTGGACATGGTGGGACCTTTCAAAACAGGAAGAGTGGACAAGTTCACCAAGTGGATCGAGGCAAGGCCGATCAAGAAGCTAGATGGACCGACTGCGGTCAAATTCATGGCAAACATCTTAGTCATATATGGAGTGCCGAACAACATCATCACTGACAATGGAACAAACTTTGCAAAAGGGGCGCTAGCTCGGTTTGCCTCCCAGCAGGGCATCCAGCTGGATGTAGCATCTGTAGCTCACCCCCAGTCAAATGGTCAAGCAGAGCGGGCAAATGGTCTCATCCTGTACGGAATCAAGCCAAGATTGGTGGAGCCACTAGAGAGAGCACCTGGCGCATGGCTCGACGAGCTGCGATCAGTGCTTTGGAGTTTGCGTACCACACCGAACCGTTCAACTAGATTCACTCCCTTCTTCCTAGTATATGGCGCTGAAGCAATGCTCCCCTGCAAAATTGAGTTCGATTCACCTCGTCACGCCATGTACACGGAGGCAGAAGCCAAGGAAGCTTGCAAGGACAGTGTTGATCTGAGAGAGGAAGCATGTCTCCTGGCCTTGTCCAGGTCGGCAATATACCAGCAGAAGTTGCGTCACTACCACAACAAGAAGATCCGTCCCCTAGCTTTTCGTGAGGGTGACTTGGTGTTGCGCCGAATCCAAAAATTGGATGGCCAGCACAAGTTATCCTCTCCTTGGGAAGGTCCATTCATCGTCAGTCGGGCGCTCAAGAACAATGCATATTAACTTATTGATCTCAGAAAGTTGACCCGATATGTGGACACTTCGGGGCAAGAAACGGAGCGTCCTTGGAACGCCGAGCTGTTATGTCCGTTTTACAGTTGAGCGGTATTATTGTATCCCCTCCCTTTGTGGAAATATTATTAATGAGAATAGCCGTGCATCCATGGGATAGCATTCGGCAGGAGTAACAAAAACTTGTGTTTTTTCTGTTTCCCAGCCCTAAGGTCGGCAAAAGTAGACCCGGGGACTGGCCGGTTGCCCCGAAAAGGGTATACTTGGGAGAAAGAGAAAAACGAGTGGTGGGTTTGTGAAAGCTAGTCCGAACCGAATGCAGACCGTAAGACGGCTGTAATGTCGGGTGGATGTGGCCGAGCAGAACTATCAACCGGAAAATTCATACTCCAAAAGTATATCTAATTTGAAGTTAGCCGATAGCAGACCCACCGATTGTGACCAGACCGGCTGGCCAACAGTCGACAGGTTGCAATGGGTCCATCTGCGCATCCCTACCTTCGCGAACAAGACTGAGAACCTAGAAGTACTTGTCAAAATCTCTTTCAAAGTCCAGTCTCCGATCCAACCACAGACCGCAGGTCGGCTGTAAAGTTGGCGGAAAGGTCGACCAAGAAAGAAAAGAGGCAAAGAAAAAGGCAATCGGTCGAAAAGCGCAAAGGCAGAGTGCCATATATAACAAAGGAAAAGCAAATCCATAAGCAAGTAGGGCTGAGTGGCCGAATGGTGTTCATTACATGCAACTGACTTTGAATCCTCATATTAAAGTGATTTTGCTTCATAATAGAATTAACAAGCTCATCTAAACATTGGTCAGGAGGCTTACCTTGAGGGATGTCACTTGCATTGAAATCTAAAAGAGAGTGTACCTCTATCAAGGGAGGATGAGTAGTAAGCTCACACATCTATTCAATAGGAGGTAGATTCTTCACGTATTCTGCTTTAATACCTTTCTCTTTAACAGACTTCTTTGCTTCTTGCATATCTTCAGGGCTTAGGACAAGCATGACCCTCTTCTTCGGTGGTGGAGGTGGTTCCGGGACGGACCAATCTTTGTGCTTCTTGGCAATCTTGCCCATTATTTCTTTAGCCTCGTCCGATGTTCTTTCCCTAAAAACACAACCAGCACAACAATCCAAATAGGATCTAGAGTCATCGGTTAGACCAGCATAAAATATATCAAGTAATTCATTCTTAGGGACTCCGTGTCCCGGCTAGCCTTGATCAAACTGCAATACCTCCCCCAAGCTTTATGGAGGTGCTCATCCTGCAACTGTTTAAACTTATAAATTCTTTGTAAAGCAGCATGTTGCATATGAGCAGGAAAGTACTTATCAACAAAATATTGAGCCAAATCTTGAGGACTCTTAATGGAGCCATAGGGTAGTGCATCATACTATGCTTTAGCGTCTACCTTCAAAGAGAAAGGAAGAAGCTTAGTCACATAAAAGTTTCGTATCTTCTCATCGGTAGTAAACAATCCACCTAACTCAGTGAGTTTGGTTAGGTGTGCAATAGCATCATCATTTTCTCTGCCATAAAAGGGGTCAGCTTCAACTTTAGATATAAGTGAAAGATCAACAGAGAAATCATAATCTGGATCATTGATGCATATAGGAGATGTAGCAAATTCAGGATCAGGAGTAATCTTGTTCTTCATGGAGTGTTTTTCAAGCAGCTTCTTAACAACACCAGGGTCAGAGTCGGCACACTCTGTAAGTTCCCTGCATAAATAATCATCAAGAATAATATAATCATCCTCAAGGAGTCTCTCCTTGAGTTTGTCCAAGTCTGGGTAACCAAAGGCTTTGCAAATAGGAAAATAGGTAGCAGGAGTTTCAGTCTCGGACTGTGCTGCAACCTTAGCAATTTGAGATTCAAGATAGTGACCAAGAAAACCAATTTCATCAAAAGTAGTAGAAGCATCATCAAAAGTATCGGACATAGTAACAGACACAGTGGAAGCAGCATGTGGTGGTGGTGAAGCAAACTTACTTCTAAACGAAGGTGAATCAAGTGTAGCACTAGTACTCAGAACAATACCTTTTCTTGTAGTGGATGGTAAGATCGGAACCTTGGGGTCTCCTTTCTTACCCATAGTGGATAAAGTGCAGCAGGCAGAGTACTTCAAGTAGACTTGTAAATAAAGCTATGCTCCCCGGCAACGGCGCCAGAAAACAATACTTGATGACCCTCAACTGTAGGGGATCGAGATAGTCTTCGCGGGTAAGATAACCAAATTTATTGATTCGACACAAGGGGAGCCAAATAATATTTATAAGCTTTAACAGTTGAGTTTTCAATTCAACCGCACCTGAAATATACTTGCTTGCAACAAAATATTAATAGCAACAGTGATATGGTAGTGATGGTGGCAACAACGAAAGTAAAACAGCAAAAGTAAAGAACTAGTAACCGGCAGGATTAAAACACTGTAGGCTAGGGAGATGGATGGTTGGGCGCTGCTTGGATGAGAGAGAACATGTAATAGATTCTGACACAGGGCAAGGCACACAGAAAATCAAGTATCATGTAGGCAAATATCACACATTAGGCATGTATCCCGTAGGTAGTTGTACGTGCTTGCAATAAGAACTTGCACAACATCTTTTGTCCTACCATCCCGCTATAAACGGGGACAAAAGGAACTTATGGAGATTAAGGTGCTCCTGTCAAAGAGCACCGGAACAAAGCATTAACACTCAATGGATACATTAAATCCTCAAATTATAGTCCATCCCCTTTGGTGTCCCAAGCTGTCACCTTTGGGATCGCCGGTTCCGGATCATAATAGGTGCATACAAATCATAGATAGGATCAATAACACAAATAAACTCATGAAAACACAAGTGGTTCAGATCTAAAAACATGGCCCTCGGGCCAAAGTGACAAGCATTAAGAGCATCAAGTTGTAGCAAAGATGATAAACACCAAGGTAGATGATAGGCAACATGCCCCCAACAATCTGACGAACTATTACATGATCTAACTCATCCAATCCCTACCATCCCATTTTCCTACAACAGGGAATTACTCACACATGAAAGGAGAAGTCATGGAGGGATGATGGAGTAGCGATGGTGATGACGATGGCGATGATCTTCCCTCACCGGAGGCCAAAACAACCTCCAGATTAGCCCTCCCGGAGAAGAACAGAGGGTGGCGGCAGCTCCGCGATGGAAAGTGGGAAAATGACTTTTGTTCTGGGGTTTCCTCGCGACGAGAATAAATAGGAGGCTTGGTAGGGCCCCAGAGGGGGGAGGACCCACCCAGGCGGCCTCCCGGCACGGCCAGGGGTGGGGCCGCGCCAGCAGGGCGTCTGGAGCCCCCCTGGCTGCCCTCTGCCCCCACTTCTGGCTCGGGCTCCCTCCGGGTGCGTGGATTTTCTGTAATTTTTCTTGGAATTTTCTTAGACACCTAAAAATCCATATTCCTGCACATAAGAAAACCATACAGGCAGCTCTGCTGAAAACAACGTCAGTCCGGGTTAGTTTAGTTCAAATCATGCAAGAATGAGGCCAAAACAATAGCAAAAGTGTTTGGAAAAGTAGATACGTTTGAGACATATCAACGTTGGCTTTGTGCTGGCGCCCGGGCGGCCGGTGTTGCTGTATCTTGGGGAGGAGCCCTCGTAATCATGCCCCGGGGATGTAGCCATATTGGTGAACCTCGTTAACAAACCTCACCCCATGATTCATCAATCGTACGTACAGGCGAATCCTATCCTCACGCGACTCCTCTCAGAAGACCTAGCGCCGCTGCCGCCGTCAACGCCCTCTCCACTGCGGCCCTCCTCACCCTCCTCTCCCCTCCGTCGCACCCCGCGCGGGCGGCCAAGGGGCCCTGACCTTTGTTGCTAGCGCCTCCAACTCTTCCCTCCCCATCCCCTCTGTCGCCGCCTAGGGTTGGCGCCGGGCTAAGAACGTGCGTTGGCCGACGGTGGCGGAGGAATGATCCTCCTCTCCAGGATCGAACGGCGGAGGGGGCGCCAAATCCGTGGGGTGTGGCTGCCTCGATCCGCGGCGGCGGCGTTTGCGGCGCGAGTGGAATCCGGTTGGGCGCGGCGTGGTGATCGGTTGGGCATGTCCTGAGGATGGTGGTGGGTCTGGACGTGGCCGATGGCGGTGGCGGCGGTGGCGGTCAGCCTGGATCTAGGCCTGGCGATGGCAACGACCACGTCTGGCCCAAATTCAACTATGGTGATGGCGTCGTCCCCTCCGTCGGGGAGGATGGCCAGGTGAAGGGTCCTGGTGGAGGCACTGGTGGCGGCGGATCTTGGGATCCCGTTCCCATGGTCATCGCAGGACGTTGATACGTCTCAAACGTATCTACTTTTCCAAACACTTTTGCTATTGTTTTGCCCTCATTCTTGCATGATTTGAGCTAAACTAACCCGGACTGACGCTGTTTTCAGCAGAGTTGCCTGTATGGTTTTATTGTGCACAGGAAAATGGATTTTTGGACATCTCAGAAAATTCCCAGAAAATACAAAAAAATCCATGCACCCGAAGGAGCCCGGAGCCCGAAGGGGGGCAGAGGGCAGCCAGGGGGCCCCCAGGCGCCCTGCTGGCGCGGCCAGGCGTGAGGCCGCGCCCACAGGCCGCCTGGGCGACTCCCCCCTCCCCTGCTTCCCTACTTCGACTCCTATTTATTCCCGTGACGGGGAAACTCCGAAACAAAAGTCGCTTTTCCATATCCCGTCGCGGAGCTGCCGCCAACCTCTTTCTTATTCGGGAGGGCTAATCTGGAGGTTGATTTGGCCTCCGGAGAGGGGAGATCGTCGCCATCGCCATCACCATCACCACTCCATCCTTTCTCCATGACTTCTCTTCACATGCGTGAGTAATTCCATACTGTAGGCAAAGGGGATGGTAGGGATTGGATGAGTTAGATCATGTAATAGTTCGTCAGATTGTTGGGGGCATGTTGCATATCATCTACTTTGGTGTTTATCATCTTTGCTACAACTTGTTGCTCTTGACGCTTGTCACTTTGGGCCCGAGTGCCATGTTTTTAGATCTGAACCACTTATGTTTTCATGAGTTTATTTATGTTCGAGATCCTATCTATGAGTTGTATGCACCTATTATGGTCCGGAACAGGCGACCCCAAAGGTGACAGCTTGGGACACCAAAGGGGATGGTCCATAATTTGAGGATTCCATGTATCCATTGAGTTTATTGCTTTGTCCCGGTGCTCTTTGACAGGAGCACCTTAATCTCCATAAGTTCCTTTTGGCCCCGTTCGTAGCGGGATGGTAGGACAAAATATGTTGTGCAAGTTCTTATAGCAAGCACGCACAACTACCTACGGGATACATGCCTAATGTTTTATATTTGCCTAGATGATCATTACTTTTCTGTGTGCCTTGCCCCATGTTAGAATCTATTACATGTTCTTTCTTATTCATGCAGCAGCCGACCATCCATCTCCCTAGACTACAGTGTTTTAATCCTGATGGTCACTAGTTGTTACTTTTTGCTGTTTCACTATTGCTATTGTATCACAGTTGCTATTAATACTTTGTTGCAAGCAAGCAAGCATATTTCAGGTGCGGTTGAATTGACAACTCAACTGTCAAAGCTTATAAATACTCTTTGTGTCCCCTTGTGTCGAATCAATAAATTGGGTTAACTTACCCATAAGAACACGAAATCCGATCCCCTACAGTTGAGGGTCATCAGACGCGCGTGGCGACTGGAGCTTCCTCCAGCGCCGACGGCGCTGGATGCTAGATCGTGATGGCTGTTACAGTTGTATGGGCAACGATAGCGGTTGGCGCGATGGTGGGTGCTCCCTGTTGTGCCCGGAATCTGGGCGGCGGCCCCTCTCCATCAACGGTGGCGGAGTCCGGGTCGTGAGGACGACTTGGAGTCTGGATCTCGAGACGAAGGCATGACGGTATGGGACGTCCCCTCCATCAACAGATCGGGTTCGATGTGGCTCGGCAGGTGACACACGTGCCTCTCTTGGAGTTGTCGGACAATACTTGTCGCCGATAGGTGAAGCTACCGATGGATGTGCTACCGGCGGATGTACGCACGACGGCTTATGTGGAGACATCAAGTCATGCCTGCCTTCGGCAGGTGATGCACGATGACTCTGGCGGAGGTGGAATGTTTCGACTGTTCTTGCTGGATCGAAGGTGGTGTAATAGTAGTGGAAGGCAGGCGGTATGGGACGTCTTTGTCTTCTGTTGTCTTCTCCAGAGGTATCCGACTATTGTGGTGCCGAAAGACGGATAAGGGCGAATGGTACAGGCGTTTTCAACGACGAGTTTATGCAATTCAGTGGAAAAACAAGATCTCTGATCGGGCTATATCGACGCGCTCTTGCGTCGTGTCCTTGCTGAAGGTGGTGGTTTGAAGCTTAGCTTTGGGGATGAGAATTCGGAGTTCAATCTTGTGGTGGACTCACCATCATCAGCGCACGAGCGACGATTCCTTCTTGAAGGTGTAGCTTAGGAATTGTGTTTTTTTTGTTTTTGATGTGTTTTGTATCATAGGGTTAGTGGCTATCTGGAGAAGTTATTATCGTGAGGTATACAGCCTCTGGGTTTATTTTTCGCTTTATTTCCGGGTCGAGGTTGTTCAGCTGCTGGATTCTGGAATTTTAATAATATATGATCGTATGCATCATTCTGATGCAGAGGCCGGGGCTTATCCTCCTTTTCCAAAAAAAGAGCCAAACTATTTTCCTTATTTATTTATTTATTACGGATAAACTATTTATGTTTTTATTAATAACAGGGGAATTTTTTCCTTGTAATACCCCGCAAAAGAAACATGACATTGTATCTCATCAAATGGCTTTGTTGTGGTCATGCCCTAGGGTTGGCCCTAAGGGGACATAAACCATGGAGTACCCTTGATACATGGGATGATGGAGTAAGATGACGCTACATATAACCAAGTCAGGCGTTACTCGGAGATGGAAGCATGACTACATTTTCGAGTAACGATTAATTCGGAAAAGGCAAGTTACTTGGACAGAAAGCTAGCAAGTAACGGACTACTCGGAAGAGGAGGAGAATAGTCGTTACCAAGATTAAAGAAGTTTGGTCATTAGTTCTCACTAAAGGCAGTACTATAGTAGATTAATGTATAGGAGTTTTATGTACTTATGATAGAGCGTTATCATGGCATTCATTGTAACTTAAAGCACCCCCACCAAGAATTGAACAGATGGGACACACTCTATATAAGCCATTCTAGATTCATGGTGGGGGGACACACACACGAAGTCTTCGTGACAAGCAAGAAGTCCCCAGACTCTGGTGCACAGGATTAATACTTCTACACGAAAACACTGATTGGAGACATTCGAGTCACGGACAACAAGAGCTCTTACACCTTTATGTTCTTATTTTTCTAGTTTCAATACTAGATATAGACTCTTGCTTGTTATTATTTTGTCTCGGATTACATCTCCTCCTTGTTGCACTTTAAAGTTTTACTTATGTTGGTAGCATGTCACCATAAAAGTTATCTTTGTTGTCATTTATCTACTCAAGGACGAGCATGAATTAAGCTTGGGGATGTTGATACGTTCCAAACGTATCTATAATTTTTACTTGTTCCGTGCTTCTTTTTGTGACATTGTTATATGTTTTGATGTACTTTCATGTATTTTACAATATATTTAAGAACTAACGTATTAACCTAGTGCCCAGTGCCAGTTTCTTCGTGCAATGCAGAAAATAGCAGAAAAATCTAAGTGATCGTAAAATTCCAGATAAAAATCCAAAAATTATTTTACAACAGGAGACTCAAGAGGCCCGAAGATGAGCCGGGGGGCACCCTCTAGCCATGCATCCAGACGGCTCGGCCAGGGCCTGGTCGTGCCCCCTGGACGCCTGGCCAGGTGGCCCCACCTCTGGCGCCCCCTTTGGCGTATATTTACACCCCGTTCTGAAAACCCTCGGGGAGGACTCTTTTTCGCGATCTACGCCATTGATCCGTCGTCGCCGCGATTCCAAGATCGGGATCAGCAGAAGTTCCTTTCCCGGCACCCTGTCGGAGGGAGGATTAATCTCCGGAGGCCCCTCCATCATCATTATTGACTTCGAGATGCTCTGTGAGTAGTCCCTCCTTGGACCATGGGTCCATGGCAGCAAGCTAGTTGATGTCTTCTCTTCAATCTTGCACTTCATTGTTTAGACCTTGTGAGCTGCCTATCATGATCAAGGAATATAAGTTATAGTTTCCATGTTGTTATGCTATGTTTTCTGGGATCCGATGGATTATGAGATTATCTTGAATTTGTGGAAGTAATATATTTAGATCTCTTTTATATTTGTGTTCTTGAGTAGTCCTGAATGTTCTCCGTTACAGTTTGTTGCTTTGTCCAAGTAGTAAGTTGTAACTCCAAGAGGGAGCGTATGCTAGATAATGGGTTCATGCCTCCTGGTGTCTGGCTTGATTGACAGAAACATGGGACTAGGGAATGTGTTGTTGCCATTAGGGGTAAAACAACGGTGCTCGTGGCTGCGTGTTGCAAGGATTGCTTACATTACATATAGAGTGTTAATGAAGTTGTTTGTTGCTTTGAGCTAGCAACATTATTTGTGGCTCGCAACTTAATACCAGTGAGATGTTCTGGACAGATATCTCAAGGTGTATGATTAGTAAGTAGATGCTAATGAATGAACGATCTACTTGTTTTGGTGTAATGCCCATACGATTGACCCTTTTACTTTCTGTAGCATAATTAGCATTGCGGTGCGTTTATAATTCTGTCAATTGCCTAGATGTAATTTGTTCACCCATCATAATTATTTAACGTCTTTTGGGAGAGAGACAGCCCATGACACCCCGATCCATATTCTCATCATAATTTCACACCACTGCTATTTACTGCTTATTTACTTTTCGTTGCATTACTACTATCCATTGGGTTTTTAAGCCTTTGTAAACAACAAGGCCAGAGAGATTGACAACCTATCTATACTCGTTGGGTGCAAAGTTAGTTGTGTCTTGTGTGCTGGTCCACGACAACCGTCAAATTATGCGCCAAAATTTCTGACGCCATTGCCACCTACTTGTTGACTTCGGAATCCTAATGGAGACATAAACCTTGGTATCTTCACTGAGAGACATCATAACCTTCCACTTGTTGTAACCAACAAGGAGGTGTTATCTACACCCATCAAACGGTTGGGAACCGGTGGCTATGGTCTAGGCGTTACAAAGGTGGGGATGAGGAGGTAGGCAACGTGCTAGCTGTGAATCCCCTAGTGCAGCACAACGCATCATTTGCAGCCGATGAAGGTGGGGATGAGGAGGAGGAGGGAGGCAACATGCTAGATATGAATCCCCTAGTGCAGCAGAATGCACCATTTGCAGCTGCAGAGGTGGGGATGAGGAGGAGAAGGAGGAGGGAGTTAATGTCCTAGCTGTGAATCCCCTAGTGTCGCACGATGCACCACACCCAACCGCCGGAGATGGGGATTCTGGAATGTCAAGATAATTTATTGGTTGCCAATCCTCCACTACAGCATGATGCACCCCCACCAGCCGCCGGATATGTGGAGCAAGTTAACACCTTGGTTATGATTCCCGTAGACCGACATGTTCATCAGAATGAGAATGAGGAACAAAATGTGTTGCATGTGCTTCTCCCAGTGCAACAAAAGCCAGACCGTCTACATTTGGTGGGTATAATATCAGCTCCTCATGGAATGGACTCTTTGTTGGCACACATGAGAATAAATTCAGCCATGCTTCCTCTCCAACATGCATTATTTGAGAATCTACCAATCACATGATCCAACGCTAGGGGTGTTGCAAAAAATATATTGGCTAGAGGTGGGGAACAACACCCGGACGATCCTACAATCATCTCATTCATTGGGAGGGGGGGGGGTGATGAGTATATACGTGTTGTTGAATGGCTCACCAATTGGCGTCATACAAATACAAAGACTGTAAGTTATTCTAACTTACATATGTGCATGCATGTGTTACAATGTATATGGTTGATCTTTATATACGTTGATGCTTGCTTGTCACTTCCTTATTAGGCTACAAATGCATCAATACAATTATTACGTAGTATAATATTCCTGTCATACACAACAAGATTAGCATTATCCCCAAATGACATAGGAATGACTTATACGATGAAAGGAGAATTCTTCTCTTCGTGGACAACCAAGACTGAAATGGTTGTAATCCTATGTTTGCCTCTTTATGCCTCGAGAGGAACAACACAAGGACATGTTGCATGCAGACCTCATACTCCAGATTAGGAGGGGAGCTTTGGTCTAGTAGCTGAAGCTAACTAAAGATGTTAGTGCCCATCTTGAGCAAAGAATTGAGCCACTCAAGGAGTGTGATTCTATATTTACAAACTCTCTGAATCTCCACACCCAGGTTGACCACATCTTAGACGTTTGTGGAAAAGCAGTGTAAGTTAGTATTATACATACACATTTTTTCCAAATAAATTAGTCTGCTTATCCTAATTGATGCTTTGTCTTTTGTGTATTTAGGAATTTGGGATATCAGTACCTTGTGAATACATTGAAATTGTATATCCAAGATTACATGCACCCAGGCCTATCCAATAAAATTTGGGGCCCGAGGCAAACATAATAAGTACACTTTTTACTAAATTTTTATAGTTATCTAGATCTTATTATTAACACGTTATAGTCTTACAAACATAATTTAACCATATGGAAATATTAATAAATATTAATTGGTATGTTTTATGTTTCATAATGAATATAATAGAAAGATAGTAAAATGTATCTTATAACAAAATTTAGAGCTAGAATTATTTCTTCTACAAACATAACTTATACTATTTATGGAAGAAATCTGCAACGAGCACGATCCAAAAAATATCACAATAGCAGTTTCTAGTATATGATTAAGAAAGCATATGTATAGAAAGTTTTACAATATAAATTGAGATAATGACATCATTTTTTAATTCTTTTTTGTGGTCAAAATTTTCTAGCTACATACAAATTTTAACAAAAGTGTGCATACTTTGTACTTTGTATCGAAACAACAATGCTTAGAGTAATCAACAAAAAATATAAAATTGCGTGAATTCTAATCTGCTTCCATATGTAAATTTTATTATTCGATATGCATTTATGAAAATGTGTTTATTTATTTTATACAATTTTAGGGTCTTTTCTTGGACTAGCGTATTGATAACGTGCCCAGTGCTAGTTTTAGTTTTATGTTGTCTTTTTGTTTCAGAAAAGTTCTACAGGAAACATTCTCGAAAAGTTCTAAAAATTCACAGAGGTTATTTTTTCCCTTATAGGAAGATGGATTCCAAAAGGCAGTCGGACGGGAGGCCCACAGGGAGGAGGCGATCAGGGGGTGTGGCCCCCTCGTCACTTATATATTGCCTCCTGACCTAAAAAATGGAGGCGGTGATTATTTTCCATTAAATCATTATAATACTACAGAAACTTGGTGTGGCAATATTACATCTTGAAAGTCCAAGTATGTGATCAGAGGGGGAGGGGGTGAATGATCACTTCAAATTTACGACTGAAACTTTGAAGTGAAGCATAAGTAAAGCAGGACAGAGAAGCAGAAACAAGTGACAGGGAAGTAAAACTGGAAGCGAAACTAAATGCAGTGAATCAAAACACATTGAAGCATAACTGGGAAGCAATTGTAATGCGGAAGGTAAATGCTTGAAGTAAAACGAACTATGACTCGGCGATGTTTGTTCGACCAGTTCACGCTCTGCAAAGCGATACGTATGGTTGGAGGGACTGGTGATTGAACACCTGGAGCAAATCTCTCTCCGTCCGTTGCTCCACTGCACCAATCTCCTTGAGCTTGGTCAGTTTTGACTCGGGGTAGATTATTAAGGGAATCTCCGAAACCTTTGACAAACTTGATCTTCGAGGCGACAATTACTCTTCGCCCTCTGAAGTCGACACTCTAACCGTCTAGGAGAATTGCAGTTCTCCAAGATAAAAAGGCTAGCAAGCTTTCACCTAAGTCATCTCGAATCTACTCAGATCAGTGGGACTTAGGCTTCAGTATTCTGGGTTTTGGGTTTTGCTTCAGTGGCGTTCTAGGGGTGCTCTCTTCAGTCTCTCTCAGGAATATTCTTAGAGCAACCACCCGCAAATGGAGGAGGGGGCGGCGTATTTATAGTTGGCGATCCCGAGGTGCGAAATGACCAGTTTGACCCGAAGTGACAGCTTGACACGTGTCCACAACGGTCGGATTTGTCATTACTGTGCAACTTTACTTGCGGAACAAGTAAAGCTGACTCACGGACTTAGTTCTGCTTCGGAAGCCAAAGAACGAATTCTTTGCTACCGAAACTTAACTCAGTGCACATGAGATTTCTTCACTCTGGCTTCTCACAAGGTTTAGATTTGATCTAAGCATATTCTCAATAACTTTGGTGTCCACAAACTAAAGACCCCTCTTGATAGTACGGTTTGTCCTATGACTCAAATAACAGAAAAAGAACTACACAAAAACATCTAAGTCTTGCGCCGTCTTCTTCATTTCCTTCAATGAGTTGAGCTTCAGGACACCTTCATTTTTGGGGTTGACGGGGATCAACCCCGGCAAATACCATGGTCAGGGACCCTGGGTTAGTCATAGAGAAGGCACAGGTTGGACGATACTCGTCGTCTAACAAGAGAAGCACTTCCTACTCGATATTATTGCGTGAGGGGGCGATTACAGTGAACGCCAAGGCGAGTTCTCACAAGGCTAGGATGAATAGATGCGTCTTGTGTTGTCCTGGATGTCTCCCCTCCCAGCCTTTATCTACTAGGCTAGGTCTCGGGGAGTCCGTACTAGGTTACAGAGATGGTTTTCTAGTTCTAGTGTTGCCTTGTACGCCAAGTCGCACCTTCCATGTTAGTCGCGGACTCCTACGACGGTGCCTGGTTGGGCCAATCGTGGGTTTGTCGTAGCTTCCCAACGGGCCTTCTGTCTTCATACGCACCAGGTAGCCTTTCATGCAGGAGTCGTGGGGTCACACCCTCGTCAGTAGCCCCCGAGTACCTGGGGGACTCGAAGAGTCGCGCAGGGACTCGAATTCATCTGTGCTTTGTTTGTAAGCGCGGCACCGCCGCGGGTCGCTGGCAGTCTGTTTCGAGGGATTTCTAAGCTGAAAGGGCCCAAGGAGTCGGCTGGTCGAGCCTTGGTGAATTGTGCTAGTGACAAATACCACAGTAGCCCAATCAAGTTTACGTCCCTCGACATGAACTTGGAACGACCGGTGTCAAGCAAAGTCATGCCGCTGCAGGTCTTATTGGATCAATTGCTGACAGTCTAAGCACATAGCCTGAGCGCGTCCGCTCGGCTCTTTCTATCATGCGAGCGCATGGAAAAGGTCGGGAGTGAAATCGCTCTGCGGCAAGTGTCGGCCCGGCCGTTCTGCGCAGCGGGGTCTTACCTACACGCTAAGCTTGCGTGACATCTGGGTACAGTGTGTCGTAGCCCAGGCATAATTGTTTTTGTAGAGGCACGGAGCCTGGTTAGCGATGCACCCACTTGGAATAAACAATCAAGTGAGCTGTTTTAGCAGTCACTCTCGGAGTTTTGTAATGAACTCAGGCGAGGAAAATAAGAAAGCACCCACTCGGAATGTCGTCGAGTGCGTGAGTAAGTCATGTTTTTTGAATTACTGAGTCTCTTTTGCGAGTAGTCACTCGAACGCTTTGCCGCTTTCGGGGTGAGGGAGCACCCGAACTCTGAAAGTATGTTTTTTCTGCTGGTGCGAGTAGTCACTCGAGCACATTTGCCTTCTGGGTGAGGTAGCACCCAAACTCGAATAAAGTTACTCCTGATGGGAGTAAGAATTTTGTAGAGTCAGGAAATTTGGAAGTATAGCTGGCTTTTGGAATCTTTTGGTTTTTGGCCAACTGTTTTTATCTTGATCCGTCTCTCTTTAGATGTTGTGCTGACATGCATTGTCCTGCTGCTTGATGACCTATGATGATGATTGATTTTTTGATCCATCACGTCTTCTGGACCGTCATGATGATGGTTTGGACGTCGTGCAACCTGTTGCTTGTTGGGTTTCTGATGCTTGTATGGGAAATAGGCGAGATTTGATGCGTCCTGTAAGTAATGCTGACCGTGTGAAAGCATCTTTGCCTTGGAATTCGTAACGCCCGCCCAGCGGTCTTTGATGCAATGATGACGTCGCCTGAGCTTCCTGCGTGCTTTTCCTGGTTTGCCCTTGGATTGCGCTATAAATACTTCCTGTGGTTGCCCGTCCTTGGCATCCATTCTTCGCATCTTTCTCTTGTTCTTCTTCTTCTTCTTCTTCATATGGCGCCCAAGCGTGGTAGAGGTGTGGCTAGGCGAGGTCGTGGCCGCCGTGGTCGTGGTGGCCGCACACCTCGTTCTTCACAAGGTGGACGCCATGGTACCACGTTGGTGCCTTCTTCTTCTTCCTCCATGGAGGAGGGTTTTTGGCTCTAGGACTTTCTTTTGCGTGTTCTTAGCCGGGATGCTGCCCGGATTCCTCTTCCATTCTCGTTTGCCTCCATAGCTTCTGAGCGTAACTTGAGGGGCCTCTGGTTCCGTCTTCAAGGATGTGCTCGTTCTTTTTCTTGGGTGGAGCTGGAGACTTATAGTTCATCCTTGATTTTCCTTGGGCTTGGATGGAGGGCGTTTTCTCGTCAGTTGAATCTGCGCGGTGGAGATAGCCTTTGTTGTCGTTTTGACGGTGAAGATACTGTTATTATCCGCGCATTTGATGATGGTGGCAACCGTCTGGATCCATACTGTGGGGAAACAAGCAGCGACGATTCCGATGGCTCGAGTGGTGGTTTGCCTGCTTCTCCCGTGTCTTCGTCTTCGGCTGATCCCTCGGGCGATGGTGTTTGCTCTTCTAGTTCTAAGGAAGAACTGGACGTCAAACCGGTCGTCAAGCGGCTGCGTCAATAGGCGAGGCACCTTGTAGAACTGGAGGACGGCGAGCTTCTTCTTCACCGGCTGAGTTTCTACTTTGTCTGTGGTGATGCCCGTCGGGTTGTGGCACGAAAGTACCAATTATCTCAGCATGAGCACACATGTAGAAGTTGAGCATAGCCCATCTTGCAAATCTGCAGGTCTTTCTGTAGTGGCAACTGCCGTTTCGACTTCTTTGTAATGAAATGAATGTCTTCGACTCCTTTGTAACGAGATGAATGTCTTCGACTCCTTTGTAATGAAGATGTCTTCAACTCCTTTGTAATGAGATGTCTTCGACTCCTTTTGTAATGAGATGAATGTCTTCGACTCCTTTGTGAATGTCTTCGACTCCTTTGCAATGAAAATTTCTTCTCGGGTGCGCGTCAGCGCTCCCGATGGGAGTAGCCCCCGAGGCTGCGTTTGATTTGTAGAATCGAGCGCAGGTTTTATGAATTTCTAGTAGCAGGGCTTTGCCGTCTTCTTCGTCTATACACTTTTGGAGGACCTGAGAGATGCTGCGCTTGTAGAGCTTTTCGTTGATTATTGTGAATGCTTTAGATCGTCGACTGATGCGCCGAGCTTCTGCGACATCTTGTGGTAAAGTGCATTCGACTAGGAATCGAAGGAAGGGCCTTGCCCAGGCTGGGTCTTCGTGTGCTGCTGGTACTTCGACTTCGATTGCTTGATTGTTTGTATCGTCAGCTGCGCTCGTTGCTGCCACCTGTGCTGGTTCATTTGTGCTGTCCTCCTCTGCGACTACCTTGGGTTCGCTGTCTTTGCTTTTATTGATCTCTGATTGATGCTCTCGAGGAAAATGCCTGGGGGTATTGGTCCTCTGTCGATCCGATGTTCGCGAGTTCGTTGGCTTCCGTGTTATTTGCTCTGGGAATGTAGTTTAACTCGCAGCCGTCGAATCCTCCCTCTAGCGTGTTATAGAGCTTCTGGTAGGCTGCCTGTCGGGACCCGGGGTTTGCATATGTAATTACAGTCACAATTCAATCATATGAAGAGCCGAGAGCCATACCCACTTGTCTAAGCAGACAAGGCCAAGTACAAGACACTCTCGGAAAGCTCGAACGTGAGGGGCATGCTATCCAGGCCGGATGATCAACTGTGATGGGTCCTCATCGCCCGCTCACAAGTCTAAATGATTATGGGTGGTGAAATGCCATACTCATAGACAAGTCGCCTCAACCATATTATCGATTGAATCCTAACACTTACATAAACAGACTCCAGCCCGATCTCTTAGTCGGGGTCTCGGGCGGGCTCAATCATACAACAAAGTGTGCCACGTGACAGAGTCACGAGCAATCGCATCGCGATGCCCCAAGCTGCGCACATCTAAGGGCCACTTGGTGTATAAAAGACCGCCGGTGAGAACACAACTAAGGTATCGAACCCCACACATGACATGCACGATATAACATACACGCAGCATGCATGCCAAGTGTATAACAACAGGTAACACAACATGAACTCTACAAACTCATAGCTTTATTGCATCTGCTAAACAAAGCAGATATAGTAGTGTTACAAGCAGAGATCACATCACTGTGATCCAACATTTCATCATACAACAACGGAAGCAAATTATGTCTTAGTAAAGACAAGGTTAACAAATGGCTTAAGAAGCCTTTAAGAAAACACAACGACCCTCCAAAGGGACCAGGCTGCTGTCTGGGACTACATTACTTCGTCGATGTCGAGCTTGAAGGGGGAGGCCACCATCAGGGTCAGTGATCTCGTCTCTAAAACATAGAATAAGCAAACGTGAGTGCAAAGTCGTACTCAGCAAGACTTACGTCAGAACGATACTACTCATGCTCAAGTATCAAGGTAAAGGCAAGTGGGGTTGTAATGCAGAAAGCTTTGACTTCGCTATCCTGTACTACGACTACATACAGTTGAGATGAGAGGCGCACACGAGTCCATCTAATCTTGATCACCACTTCAATACACAACCATGGATCCTTCCTCGACTTCCCCACGAGGAAGCAATCCAAAGCACTCACACTTATCTTGAGATTTTTAGAGTATCCATTTGAGTTGTCTAATAATCAAGTAAAGATCTCCAAGTAGTCCATAACCGCGGACACGGCTATTCGAATAGTTCATTAACCCTGCAGGGGTGTACTTCTTCACATACGTAGCTACCACTTATCGCCTAGAACTCGTCACCTTCAAGCGGTGTCGGCGAGGATAGTACCACGACACTTACCTCACGGCTCCAACTCTAGTCCAGGGGATCGCCTATCTGAGTTGTACCCCAATCGGGAATCCGGCCGGGGTTTTCGTTCAGGACCCAGACGATGTATGGACGGTCCGACAAGCCCACCTCGACGGATGGTGCTGCGCTTGCCTAAAACCGTGCTACGTTATGAAAGCAAATAGAATAAGTTAACCCATGCGAATCCTGGACCCTAGTCGGGGTGAGTTAATAGGTCGAGAGGGGTCAATGAGCCCAACATGTGGTAGTAATCTGTGTCTTGGATCACAACACAAGAACTCGGGGCCTAGGGCAGTGTAAATGAGACAACCCACTGTGTACTCCTACACAGCCTCTCATTGTTCACTTATATTAGGGTGACTTCACTACCATCCCGATACATCACCCAGATGGATCAACTTCATTGCAAACAACTCTAGCATGGCATAGCATATCATGGATGAAGGGCCACATGATGAGCACAAACAATCTTGTATCTGCTAGGTTGAGGTTTGCTTAATACTGTGGTAGCAATGATAGGTCATGCAAAGGATGGGTTCAACTAGCGGAAGAACGGTAACATGTGAATCACCTAATCATGCATAAGAGAACAAGAGGGAAACTGGGTTTTTATAGATATGATCAAAGGGGTTTTGCTTGCCTTATTGTCGAGACTCGGGGGTGCCACTCTTCGGAGAACACAGGAACTACGTCCGGCGATGGATCTATCGAGAAGAAGCAAACACCGAGACAACAAAGTATAAAAATCACATTGTAATGCACATTCAATAATCAAACATGGCATGGTACTGATGTGATCTATGTTCAATTTGCAACAAGTTAATTGAAGTTGATTTGAAAAGAAATTCAAATTCAAACTCCAAATGTGGTTCAATTTAGCCAAAGTTGCATTTGCTATTGTTTGGATATGGTAAACCATGTTGTCATGTGTATGATATGCCTCTGATGTTCATGTGATAAGGTTGGCATTGCAAAGATTTAATTTGAAATGATTTAAACATTTATTTTGAATTATTCAAAATAAGCCATATAGCTAAATGCTACTGGTTCATCATCATATATGTGTTTTTCATCTATGAAAGTATGATATTTGGAATCCTTGAATTTTTCTGATGATTTTTCATATATAATTTATTTGATTTGGAGTTATGGATTAAAAGTTATTGAATTTCAAAGATTTAGCTATTTTCTGGAAATCTGTTAAATAGAAAAAGGATTTATTGCGCAAGCATGACATCAGCATGACGTCATGGGGGCGCTGACCAGTCAACTGACATGCGGGGCCCAACTGTCAATGACTCTGGGGTTAACCCCGTTTTAATTAGAAATGACAGGGGATTAAGGGGGGCTGGGTCCCACCAGTCAGTGAGAGAGAGAGAGAGAGAGAGAGAGAGAGAGAGAGGGATTATGAGGGGGGGGTTAACAGGCCGGCCGGCGTTTAGCCGCCGGTGGCCTCTGGACGCGGCGGCGCCCGCTCCGGATGGCGGCTCCGGCCACGGGAGGCCACGCCAAGGGCACCGGGGTGCTCCTTGAGCTCGCCCGCGTCGCCCAGAGCATTCGGAGGCCACCAGGAGGCATTGGAGGCACGCCGGCGACGGGAGAGCACGACGGCCGTGCTCGGGCTCGACGGAGCTGGCGACTGGAAGCTCGGGGAGGAGCGCGAAGAGGGTCAGGAGGAGTGCACGCTCACCAAGAGTTTGAAGAAGGCGCCGGCGAGGTCGGGGAGGTCCGGTAGGCGGCGAATTCGACGGCGAGGTCCGGCAGCCGGCGACGGGAACGATGAAGGGGACGCCGGCCCTCGGGGCTCCTTGGTCCAATTGATGGCGCGGGGTGACGAAGTCGACGATGGCGGACGCACTGGACAAGCTGGCGCGGCGAGGGGGCCACGGTGGCCGCGCTGGCGCACGTCGGCGGCGACGGTGGCGCTCCGGTCCTCGCGGGATTCGCACGGGAGAGAGAGGAAAAAGGTCCAGGGGAGGGGGAAATGGAGGAGGAAGAGCGCAAGGGCTCCACGGCGCTAGAAGGCGGCAGGGGAGCAGCCAGGCAGTTGCCTGGCAGCCATGCCGCGACCGGCGGCGAGCTGCCTGCCTGCCTGGCCTGGGAGGAAGACGACCCTGCCCTTTTGGGCCGGGTCTCCCCTGCTGGGCCAGGTGGGCCAGGTAAGTGGCTTTCAGCCTTTTTCTTTTTTTTCTTTTTCTGCTTTCTGTTTTATTTGTTTTGCTCTGAAAAAAATATCAAAGCATTTTTAAAAATCCCCAAATATTTATATTGGACATATGTGACATAGTACTAGTCACCCCCAAGTTTTGAGGATTTTTGGAATTCAAATTATTTGAATCCAATTCAAATAGCATTTAAATTTAATTTCCAAGCCTCTATTTGAATATTTGAAAAATCCATGAGCATGGGTTTGACTCCAACTCATTTTTAAAATGATCTTACTCATTTATAGGACTTTTCAAAATTGTTTGGAGGAATTTGGAATTTTTTTTATCTGGCCTTTTATTTAAATTCCTTTTGAGGCTTTTCCAAATCCCCAATTCTTAAACCAAGAAATTTAAACATGATGCAATTATTCTAATAATAAAAGCACATACCAAAACTAGGGTTGTGACACTGCCATGTTGTATGCGACTGCGATACAGTCTCTCATCGCCTGCTGGACGACGAGGTTGGAGTCCCCATAGATCGATAGGCGAGTGGCACCACAAGTTTTTTCCATGCGCATGCCGTGAATTAGTGCCTCGTACTCTGCTTCGTTGTTGGAGGCGTTGCTGAAGTTGATCTGGGGGATGTATTTGAGCTTCGTTCCTTTGGGGGAGACTAGGACGACGCCTGCTCCGGCTCCTTGCTGTCTTTTGGATCTGTCGAAATACATCGTCCATGAGTTGGATAGGTCTGAGGGACCTGGTGTTTGGACTTCTGCCCACTCGACCAGGAAATCTGGGAGTACTTGGGCTTTGATTGCTGTCGGGTGTTTGAACTGCAGGTCTCGTGGGCTGAGCTCCATGTTCCACTCGGCGACTCGACAGGTCGCTCCGGGGTTGTTGAGGATGTCCGCGAGTGGTGCACTGCTCACGATTGTGATGGAGTGTTCGTCGAAGTAGTGTGATACTTTCCTGGAGGTCATGATGATGGCGAGCAGGAGCTTCTGGTAGTGTGGGTATCGCTGCTGTGGCTTCGTGAGTAGCGTGCTGAGGTAGTAGATTGGTCTTTGGATGTTCTGGATTTTGCCTTCTTCTTCCCGCTCGACGACAAGCACTGTGCTCACGACACTGCTGCGTGCCGCTATGTAGAGGTACAACTTTTCCCTTTCTGTAGGCACCGCCAAGATTGGTGGGGTCGAGAGGGTCTTCTTTAAGTCCGCGAATGCATTGCTGGCTTCCTCGTTCCACTCGAATTTTTCTCCTTTTCTCAGCAGTTTGTAGAATGGTAAGGTCCTTTCGCCTAATCTGCTGATGAAGCGGCTCAATGCTGCGAGCTTTCCTATGAGATGTTGTACTCCTCTGATGTTGGTTGGTCTTTGCATCTTGGCGATTGCTTGAACCTTTTCGGGGTTTGCTTCGATTCCTCGGGAAGACACCATGTATCCGAGTAGTTTTCCGGCTGGGACGCCAAACACGCATTTTTTGGGGTTGAGCTTGATCTTGTACTTGTTGAGGGCCGCGAATGTCTCACGGAGGTCGTCGAGTAGCGTGTTTGCGCTGTAGGTTTTGATGACGATGTCGTCCACGTAGACCTGGATGTTCCTGCCAATCTGGTCTCTCAAACATGCTTGCATCATCCGCAGGTACGTGGCTCCCGCATTTTTTAGGCCAAAAGGCATTGTTTGGTAGCAGAATACTACGTATGGGGTGATGAACGAGGTGTGCTCTTCGTCTTCTTCCTTCATCCTGATCTGATTGTATCCTGAGTATGCGTCGAGGAAGGAGAGGAGGTCGCATCCTGCTGTGGAGTCGATTATCTGATCAATTTTTGGAAGGGGGAAGGGGTATTTTGGGCAGTGCTTGTTGATAGGCCCATAGTCGACGCACATCCTCAGTACCTCGGTGCCCTTTTTAGGGACTAGGACTGGGTTTGATATCCATGTTGCTTTCTTCGTCTCTCGAATGAACTGTGTGTCGAGTAGTCGGTTGACTTCTTCTCCGATTGCTCTGCGCTTGGGTTCTGAGAATCGTCGCAGTGCCTGCTTTACTAGTTTGGTGTTTGGCTTGACGTGGAGCGCGTGTTCTGCAAATTCTCGTGGTATCCCGGGCATGTCGGCTAGGCACCAGGCAAAAAAATTCCACTCTTCACGAAGGAAGGTTATGAGGGCGGTTGCTTGCTCTTCTGGAAGGTGTGCATAAACGCGAACTGTCTTCTCTGGGTTTGTTGGGTGGACTTGGTGTGCGGTTGTGTCGCTGTCGATGCTGAAATCGCGGCCGAATTCTTTTGTCTCGCTTCGGTTTGCCAGCGAAAATATGCTTTTGTCTGTCACCATGGCTATTTCTTTGAGCTATTGTTGGGCTCCAAATGTGTCGGAGACTTTGTGGAAGTCGCGGTCGCGCTGGTCCGATTTGGTGAAGCTTCCCTTGACTGTGATGATTCCTGCGGGTCCTGGCATCTTGAGTTTGAGATATGCGTAGTGAGGGACCGCCATGAACTGTGCGAACGCTGGTCGCCCGAGTATGGCGTGATACTGCGACTGCCAGTCGAGCACTTCGAACTCGAGCGCTTGCTGCCAACGATCACATCAAGCTGTATTGTTCCGATGGAGGTGGCTGCTTCGCCCGGAACTACGCCGTATATTGTGGTGCCTGACTTCTTCCAAACTGATCGTGGGATTAACTTCTTGCGTAGGGTGCTGGCGAAGATTATGTTTAGACTGCTGCCTCCGTCCATGAAGACTCTGTCCATGTCGTATCCTCCGATCTGAGCTTCGAGGACCAAGGGTGCGTGTCCAGGCCTTGGGACTGCGGGCGGATGGTCGCTCTGTGAGAAAGTGATGTTGGTCTCGTCGCCGCTTAGCTGGTAGGTTTCAGTTATCTTTAGGTCTTCGGCTGCTTCGACTTGCAAGGTGTAGGCATCTTGCTTTGCTTTCGGGGGTCTTCCTTCTTGGATCATGCAGATTCGTCCCTGAGACGCAGAGTATTGCTCTTCTGTAGTTGGTGCGGGCGACTGCGCGCTTCTTCGAGTGCTTTTGGCTTCGCGCTCCTCCTTGAGGCTGTTGGATAGTTCGGCGAATAAGCGGCAATCTCCTAGGGTGTGGCTTGCTCTGAGATGTCCCCGACTGTCTTCAAAGCAGTGGATCGTGCAAGGTCCTTCCAGTTGCTCTTTGGTTGTGAGTTTGCTGGAGCCGGCGTGCCTTCTTCTCCTCGAGATTTGGAAGATCTGCGAGTGGTCTTCCGTTCGGCTATGTAATCTTGGGTCAATTTCTATCTCGTCGCTGAGTGATTGGCTTCGGATGAAGTTGGAAAATTCATCTGGCCTTCGATCTGGGTCGTAGTACTCTCCGGTCTGGGTTTTGGAGTCGCTGTCTTGGCATGTGGTGGGAGTCCGGGCGGCGGCGGGTCGTCGACTGATGGGCGAGTCTTCGGCCGCGCGCCGCGACTCTTCGAGTGGGGTTCCTGAGTAGAGTCCTCGTGCTTGTCTTCTGGATCATCGAGTTATTTTCCGTCGGCGATGGATCTGACAGTCGTCGAGGTGTTGGAGTTGGCTCGGCTGCAGGCTAGATGATCTTGACGAGATGATGGAGATGCTTGTGGTGATCTTGAGTTCCTTGAGCGGGCTAGATCTGGTTCTAGTCCTCGAGTCTTGATCTGCTGAAGGTGGGACCGCCGAGATCGTGATTCCAACCTGTGTAGTCCCCACAGACGGCGCCAATTGACGGGGATAAACCCCGTCAAATCACATGGTCAGGGACCCTGGCTTAGTCATAGAGACGGCACTGGTTGGATGATACTCGTCGACTGACAGGAGAAGCACTTCCTGCTCGATATTATTGCGTGAGGGGGCGATTACAGTGGAGGCCAAGGCGATTTCTCGCAAGGCTAGGATGAATAGATGCGTCTTGCGTTGTCCTGGACGTCTCCCCTCCAAGCCTTTACATACTAGGCTAGGTCTCGGGGAGTCCGTACTAGGTTACAGAGATGGTTTCCTAGTTCTAGTGTTGCCTTGTACGCCAAGTCGCACCTTCCATGTTAGTCGCGGACTCCTACGTCGGTGCCTTGTTGGCCAATCGTGGGCTTGTCGTAGCTTCCCAACGGGCCTTCTGTCTTCATACGCACCAGGTAGCCTTTCATGCAGGAGTCGTGGGGTCACCCCCTCGTCAGGGGTCATCCTTCGTTATTAAGCTTCTCTCAAGGGGTGATGCTTCGATAACTTGAAAACCTTCCTTGAAGCTTTATCACCTAGCTTGTCCTTTAGGAACCTATTCAACTGTTTACACTAGAAAACATTGTTAGTTCATCTACTGTCTTTTCCAACAATATCCAAAACATACGGGGGCAAAACTTTGCTCTTACAATCTCCCCCTTTTTGGACTATTGTTGACAAAACAGGCATCGATAAAAGATATTGAAGTTTTTGTGAAGTGAAGTGACAAACTCTAAGATATGAAGTTTTTGGCTCCCCCTGAATGCAAGCATCGAAGATTTATATAAACGAAGTTAATGCTTGAGAGATATTTCTTCGGTGGAGAGCAAAACAAATATCTTAGCGAAGACAATTGCATTTGAAGGTATATGTCCAGAAATGTGTGCAATTGCTTCCAATGACCTGTGACTTAGAAAATAATAACCACCTGCAAGATAGAGGATACGAAGCAATACTTGCAAGCAAAGGGTTATTAACATGTAAGAGTAGCACAGGAGTATCATGACCGAATGTAAACTTAAGTTACAACCCAATCGAAGAGAAAGGAATGTTTGTTGCAACTTAAACCAAGTGAAGCAAAATGCAAATAGAAAAATCCCTTTCCCCGATGCAAATCTGACTCATCGATGCCCTCATTCTCCCCCTTTTTGTCAATGATTGGACAAAAAGTTGAGAAGAGGTTCGAGAGAACTACTGCGCGACATCAGCACCCTTGGAGCCCGAGGAAGCAGAGCTTGACGAAGACTCATCCGACGAAGATTGATCTCCTGAAGATTCTTCTTCCGACACAAGCGAAGGAAGAGCGTCGAGTCGCGTCTGAGTGATGATATTGATGTCGAGGTCGCTGTCGTCGAGGCCGTCGTCGTCCTTCGATGTGATGGAGTCATTTTCAGAGACGGTGTCCGACCTGATAGGTTATGGCTCGTTGACGATGAATACTTCATCAATCTTGTGCAGGGGAGGAAGATTTTGATTTGGGCGGTCAACAGTATCGTCTCGGGAAAAGTTTCGCTGAAGGTGTTGATATTCTTTGTAAATGCGATCTTTGTGAAGGCCTTTTACTGAGTTGAACTTCCGGAGTCCCTTCCAGGAATGTCGTTTGAGCACACGCCGATACTGATTGTTGTTGAGAGCAATGTTGCCAACGCGGTTGATTTCATCAGCAAGAAATTGCATTTGACGTTGATTGGCTTCAATGTAGTTTTCGAGCATTTGCTGCGACCGAAGATTTACTTCAAAATGGTGGCCGTCTTTTTGGAATTTCTTCGAGATGTTGCGCTCATTGACTTCATGGCGCACCCCAACATATGTGGCAAAAATATCATTGGGTTTCCTCAACAATTCCAAACTGTCACGCACTAGGGGAAGGAAAAGCTTTGGATGATGGTGAGCCACAAAGTCTTCATTCCTGCCATAGTCGCAGACAACTTGCAACCAAGGAGCATATGGATTCAGTGTGAATGGCAGTTCTGCTGCATGGACCAAGTTCCGAAGGAAGCAGTCCTCGAAGTCAAATACGAGGCCATGAGTGAGCTTCATAATTGCATGCCTTGTCTCAGGATAAATATTGGATTCCTCCGAAGCAGTACTCAATGGAATCAAAGAGTTGGACAAGATATAGAACCAAGTCTTGGAAATGAAGTTCAAATGCTTCGGGCAAATGTTTTCAGGAATATAGTTTGAAGTGAATTCAGTATCCAACAAGGTAGAAAATTGTTCTTCAGTCAGATCTGGCTCTAAGTGAATCTTTTCTAGATCGCCAAAATGCCCTGGAATATTGACTATTTCCATGAATTCGGCTGAAGACATTCTGAATATTTCACCTTGGATCATCTATTCCAGCGTCCATGAACGGGGTTCATTTGCATCACCAGAAAAATATAGTGTGGCATATCATTGCTTGATGAGTTCAGAATTGAAGGGAGTGATCAAAGCAAACATCCGAGTCAAATTCTGATTCTCAATGGTTTCGGTGATGTTCTGGAAGCAAGTGGCAGTGGAAAGACTTCGCATATCCAGATACCTATGCCGAAAAAACACTCCTTGCTGACAGAAAACCTTGGTGTATAAAATTTGTTGCTCCGCAGTCCAGAAACGAAGATCACCCGATGTTCGGTCTGAAGCATATGGACTGAAACCAAAGAAACGGTGACGCTTCTGATGTTGTTCTAAGCTAAATTCTGGACCGTGCCTTGATGAACAGCCAGCGCCCTTGAAGATAGGAAAGGTTTCACGAGGGTAGTTGGATTCAAGCTGAGTGTCTTGGCAGGGGCGCGAACGAGGGGAGCTATTTGGTTGGCTCTTGAAGGGCTAGCAGTCTGAGCCACTATCAAAGCTTGCTCTTGCGAGGGATTTAGAATCTGCACTCGCTCATCTTCATCTTCATGTGCTTCAGTGCGAGGCACATTTGTTTCAGATTCTTGAGCGGTTCTGGCAGGGGAAAAGTCTCGGGAGCCACGGGTTCTGGAGTGGGATGGAGAGGGTTCATTGGCTTCCGGGCGAGTTGATGGGGGGTGGTGCGGGAGCAGCAGGTGGTGTTGGAGTTCTTTGCGGTGCGGGGGATGGAGCACGAGTTGGTGTGGGTGCACGAGGTGGAATGGGTGCAGGCGTTGGTGCAGGTGTTGGGGTTGGGGTTGGAGTTCGCTTGGGAGTTGAAGCTTTTGGAGGTGGAGTGGGTGTGTGTGTGACGGGAATTTTCTTGGGAGTGGATTTGGTAGGAGGAGGTGTAGGGTTTTTGTGGGTGGAGCTGAAGCTTTTGGCTTTGGCTGGGAAGGTTTTGGCTGGGGAGCAGGAGTGGGAACCGCTTTAGTGTTTTCCTTCGGCTGACTGGTTGGTTCATCACTTGTATCCATGTCAGCAGCCGAGGCCAAAGTGACCTTCCTTTTCTTGGTGGTTCTCTTCTTCGGAGAAGGGTCAGAAGGCTTGGCTACAACAGGCTTTGCAGCAGCTGGTTCAACTTCCAGCGGGGCCTTGCGCTTCCGGGAATCCCTTTCCATAATTGAAGCATTATGCGTCTTCACCATCTCATCCACTGCAGCTTTAATCTTGCCCTTGTAGGTTTTGATGTTGTCCTTGGTGGTGGTGTTGACGTTTGTCACCTTCTGAAGCAACTTCAAGGCGTGTTGTTTGAATTCTTCATCTATTTCAGCTTCAGCGCGCTTTTGATAGTTGTGAATCTTTTCAACTTTAGCTCTATCTCTTGAATGCAAGTCCTTTATCTGACAGATCATTGTAGAGATCATTGCTTCCATGGAGCCTGAGATGTAGACTTCACCGAGATCGACAGCTTCAGGTTCTACTGCCGCACACTTCGTCCAAAGAGCTTCAGTAACGCCCAATTGATCCCATAGTTCGCCTTCACGAGGATCAGGGAGCTGATGTTCACTGTGGCGATCTGCTTCAGCTTGAGCTTCAGGCATAGATATGCCTTTTTGCTTCGATGGAATTGCTTCAGCAGAGGGAGTCATATCAACCACTGCCTTCTTCTGGGCAGCCCTGGCAGCTTTCTCAGCCTTCTTTGTCCTGAGGCCCTCTATTGAGGCCTTGCGTTTAGCTTCGTGCTCAGCCAACAGTTTTTCTTTAGCAGCTGATTTCTCTTCATTCTTTTCGGCTTCGGCGAGCTTTCGCTTCGTCTCAGCCTTCTCTGCAGCAAATTTTGCGGAGTCTAGCTCCCTTTGCTTTCTTGCAGCTGCTTCTTCTGCCTTCTGCTTCTCTGCAGATTCTCTAGCAAGAACGCTGCGGTTCAGTGCCTCCTCGAGGTCTTTCTGCTTCAGTTCAGCTTCAGTGAGCTTTCGCTTCCCTGAAGGATTTGGAGGAGCAGACTGCTTGGGCTTCGCTGGTGCAGCGGCCTTTGCAGATTGTTGATGCTTAGCAGGGTCATGCCTCTGCTTCGAGCGCCTCTCAGTATGGAGGGCATCAGCCGGTGGCTTGGAGGCCAAGGGCTTCGCAACCACCAAGTTGGACAAATCTATGGTGGGGCGAGCTGCGGGCTTATCTGTGGGGTCTTGAATTTTTATCCCCTTAGCAGCCGGTTTCTCTCCTGGCTTCTTCTTCAATGGAAGCCGAATCTTTTGCTTCTTGGGGGAGCAAGTTCTGACTCATCATCTGCTTTCGATTCTGATTCGTCATCAGCTTCAGCATTTGACTCATCAAGAATCGAGTCTTCCAGAGCAGCTCGTTCCAGTCTTGCTTGGTCTTCATCATCGGTGGAAGCATGCGGGGGCGAAGCAGATTTCTTCTTAAGCTTCCTCTTCTTCTTCGAGCTCGGGCCAACTCCATGAGCTTCAGCGGCACCTAACTTGGCTGCCTTCTTTGCTTCCTTGAGTCTCTTCTTCTCGGCAGCGAGTCTCAATCGCTCTTGCTCTTCAGGATAGTCATTTGGGGTCTTGAGGGTGTTGGGGTGAGGATATTTGGGTGGAACTGGGTAGTACAGATGGCGATTTTCTTCAGTGTACCTTCCACACATGTGTGAAGTGTATAGAAAGGGTGGATTGAAGGCAAACTGCATTTCCCATTTCCAGTCAGGGATACTCTTGTATTTGTACCACTTGATGGCCCAGTAGCGGCGAATGTTTTGCAGACGAATCTTGCGCTGATCCTTGGTTTCTTCCGGAGGTGTATCATATCCAAGTTCAATTCAAATGGACTCGGGAATGCCTCTTGCATTGTTTGTTTCCTTTGTTCTGCCTCCTTTTCTCTTGGGAGCAGCCTGTTCTGCTTCGTTGAGATGATCAAGAACATGGGACTCATTTCCGAAGCCTAAATCCACAGACATCTTGTGAAAAAGCAAAAGGTAGCGAGGGAAAAAGACAAGTATGGTCTGAGCACCAGCAAAAGTTTCGACCAAAAAAAATGAATTTGACAAGAGATTCAGAGTTGAATACGGGTGATGTATCCGTCCTGTTCTGATCTAGACTAAGCAACATCATTGGAAAATGATAAACTGCACGCCCTAACACAGAACAGATGGCATCAAACCCTAACTTCTAACCTGAATCAAGATGGGAAGCTTTTGCTTGCTAAAACAAGTTTCCCAATGGAGCAAGGATCCAACGGATCAAAGAGACCTAACAAAATCGACCGAAAAGCAAGACTAAGAACTCGGATCCAATCGTGAGGAAAAAAACAGAGAGAGGGAGATTGGATCGAGGGCTCGGCGCACCCTAACTTGGTGTCGTTGAGCAGCTATGGCGGCGAGGAGCGGAGAGGAAGTGCTCGTCGACGGCGTGAAGTCCATGGCGGCGGCTGTCCGGCAACAAAGCGGCGCAGTCGTCGACGGGGAGGAGGAGCTCGGCGGCGTGCTCAGGAGAATTAGGGTTCCAGAGAGGTTGGGGATGAAGTAATGAATCGGTTCGCTGGGGTGGATGCCTTATATAGGGATGGTCTGACAGGAGTTGTCAGATCAGATCGGACGGCTCCCAGCGACTGATGTCTATGCACACTTCTATTCTTGTATACTATGTTGGGCCTCCAAGCGCAGAGGTTTGTAGGACAGAAGCAATTTCCCTCAAGTGGATGACCTAAGGTTTATCGAACTCAGGGAAGTAGAGGTTGAAGATGGTCTCTCTCAAGCAACCCTGCAATTAAGATACAAGAAGTCTCTTGTGTCCCCAACACACCTAATACAACTAGGAGTTGTATATGTGCACTAGTTCGGCGAAGAGATGGTAAAATATGGGTGATAGGTGTGATAAAACGAAGTAATATAAATCTGTAATAAAAAGTGCAGCAAAGAAACAAGTAACAAAAGTGAGTGCAAACGGTGTAACAATGATGGAAACAAGGCCTAGGCTTCATACTTTCACTAGTGGCAACTCCCAACAACATTAACATAGTCTAATCACATGATATTTCCCATAAAACATGCAATGGAGACGTACTCGGAGGTCATTCCTTTGTGGTCAAGAGAGGACGAGAATTGTGTAGGGCTACAAAAGCACACCTCAGAGTTCGTAGTTCTCAATCTATGGATTTCCCAATGTCACCGCGGCCATCCAAAGAGAGTACCACAATCACCACAACATATCTAAAGGATAGTCAAAGACAAGCACCAAGAGACTCTCAATCTTCAATCCAAACACAAAAGAGGAAATCGCTCATGATAATATTCTTCTAACCCATGTCCAATAGACCGTTTTCACCATGGTCTCGGGGATTATACTAGATAGGATCAAGTGAGTACATCAAATCCAATACATAGAAGAAGGAGAAACATCATGGGATCATCCTAGATTAACATAGCCAATGATCACAACAAAGATCACATCATGGGAGAGAGAGAAACCACATAGATCAAGATACAAGCCTTAGCCCCGAGGGGAACTACTCACACATGGACATGGTGAGTGAGAGAGAGTTGTTGATGGAGAGGTGCAACCCGGAGAAGATGAAGGAGACGGCGACAGCGGCGGCCACGGCGGCGGCGACGCCCACGACCACGGCGGTGGCCACGACCCTTGGGGGCAGCGGCCCTTGGCCCATTATTCTTCCTTCGAGATGGTGCTGCTGTGGAGATTGATCTCCCCCTCAAGACGGCTGCCAAGGGGGAGGAATTTTCGTGGTGCCCTTTGACCTAGGTTTCCTCTCTTTATATAGACTCTCGGATTCCCGTCATCCAGATTACGTCTTCTATATTTCGGGGTTTCTGGAAGCGTCCGAACTCCGATTGGGCCGAATTTTATGTCTAAATCCACCGGCAAAAATTCCCTGCAACTTTGTAGTTTTAAGTTTTTCCATTTGAGACCGTCTTCTAGCGTTTCCGAGGCGATATTTAAAACCTTTCTGGTGGGGACAGATTTCGGGAGAGTTAGAGTCCAACTCCTACAAGGCTCCTTTTTGTGATTTTTCCTTTATACAAGTAATTCCTACACATAAAGTACAAAAACAAGAACTTGTGCACTCTTGCAACCATTAATAGGTTAGTTCCAAAATATGTTATAAAAAGATATGAAAGTGTATCAAAAGCATAGCAATATCACACAAAACATGCATGGAGCAAGCAGAAATTATAGATACGTTTGGGACGTATCAGCGACCGTCTCTCCGAATTCTACGGCGAGGATCTCGTGGCGAATCGCAAGAAAATCTCAATGACCCGGATTTGATGGGATCTCAACGACCGAAGAATATGTCTTGGTCTTGAGAAAAACTTCGATAAAAGTTGGAAGCATTTGATTCAGAACTCAATGACGTTCGAAGCAAAATACTTTCCGTTTCAAATGTGCTCAACCATTTTATACAGATAAAATTAGAGGAAAAAAGAACAGAGGGGGTAGGGTCCGAAACTTATCACCTCGAAGAAAAACAAAGCGAAGCAAAAGGTGATAAGCATTAAGGACTAAATCCAAGCAAAATAAAAAAATAGAAATTGAAGCAAAACCAAATAACGAAACCAAAAACAAACAATGAAGTAAACTAATATATACATGGAGGTAAAGGTTCTGTCTTACAGTACATTTCGTGAGTCCAATATATTGAGCTCACGCCTTAACGCACATAACCTTTTCTCATCCAATGGTTTTGTGAATATGTCAGCCAGTTGATCTTTAGTCCTGACATGGCTAATCACAATATCTTCACGCTGAACATGATCACGAAGAAAATGATGGTTAATGTTAATATGCTTCGTGCGAGAGTGTTGTACAGGATTGTGAGCAATTTTGATTGCACTCTCATTATCACATAGAAGAGGTATTTTCTTCACATGAATACCATAATCCTTTAGCGTTTGCTTCAGCCAAAGAATCTGAGTACAACATGACCCAGCAGCAATGTATTCGGCTTCAGCAGTAGATATTGAGACACAGTTTTGCTTCTTGGAAGCCCAACACACAAGTGATCTTCCAAGGAAATGACAAGTCCCTGAAGTTGATTTCCTGTCAACACGATCACCAGCCCAGTCTGAATCAGAATAGCCAATAAGATCAAACTGAGCTCCCTTGGGATACCACAAGCCCAAGGTTGGTGTGTGAGAAAGATACCGAAGAATTCACTTTACTGCAGTATGATGTGATTCCCTAGGATTGGCCTGAAAACGAGCACAAATACATACTGAAAGCATAATGTCAGGTCTAGATGCACAAAGATATAAGAGAGAGCCAATCATAGACCGATATTTCTTCTGGTCGAAGGATTTTCCCTTCTCATCTGCATCTAGGAAGCCATTGGTAGGCATTGGAGTCTTAATTGTTTTGCAATCGGTGAGACCAAACTTCTTCAGGCAATCCTTGAGATATTTTTCTTGAGAAATAAAGGTGCCATTCTTCTGTTGACGGATTTGAAGTCCAAGGAAGAACTTCAATTCACCCATCATTGACATCTCATATTTCTTCAAAATCATTTTGGCAAATTCTTCGCTGATTTCAGTGTTAGTGCAGCCAAAAATAATATCGTCTACATATATTTGACAAACAAACAAATCACCATTATATGAGCGAGTGAAAAGAGTTGGGTCAGTTGTTCTTGGTTTGAAGCCTTTCTTCAGAAGGAAGTCCTTCAGGGTGTCGTACCAAGCACGAGGTGCTTGCTTCAGCCCATAGAGCGCCTTGTGCAACATATACACCATGTCAGGTTTCTTCGGGTCTTCAAAACCTGGAGGCTGCATAACATACACTTCTTCTTTGATTTCTTCGTTAAGAAAAGCACTTTTCACATCCATTTGATAAAGCAGGATACCATTGAAATTTGCAAAAGCAAGCATAAAACGAATGGATTGGAGACGAGCAACTGGAGCATAAGTTTCGCCGAAATCGATACCTTCGATTTGGGTGTACCCTTGTGCTACCAGACGTGATTTTTTTCTTACCACAATACCATCTTCATCTTGCTTGTTGCGAAAAATCCACTTTGTACCAATGATGTTGTGCTTCGAGGGATCAGGCCTTTCAACTAAGGACCAGAATTTGTTTCGCTCGAACTGATTAAGTTCCTCGAGCATAGTAGTTAACCAATCTGGATCCTTCATGGCTTCATCAAACTTTGAAGGTTCTAGCATGGAGACAAATGAAAAGTTTCCACAGAAGTTAGCCAAACGAGTACGAGAACGAGTTGTGGGACGACCTGGTTGTTGAATTTCTTCAAGGATCGAATCAACATCAACTCTTCTTCGCACTCGAGTTAGTGCATTTTGAATGACTTGTGGCTCTAGTTCTTCTTCAGGATCATTTCCTTCAGAACCAGCATCTCCTTCCAGATCTTCATTTCCTTCAGGATCTGCATTTTCTTCGTTCACCGGTTCTTCTTCGTCATGTTCATCATTTGCTTCAGGATGTTGATCTCCAGCGCCCCGGGCTATATGTGGGAACATTGGATCATCGTCATCTTGATTAGCTTGGCAAGCAACTGCTTCAACAGGGCGAATTTCTCCATTACCGATGGACCTGATCACTTCATCAAGAGGAGGTTCATCTGGATCATTAGGCAAATGCTCTTTTTGAGAGCCATTAGTTTCATCAAACCTCACATTTACAGTTTCCATAACCTTCCCAAAGTAGGAGTTATACACTCTGTAAGTGTGAGAGTTTGAGCCATAACCTAGTAGAAAACCTTCATGTGCCTTAGGGGCAAATTTGGAGCTATGATTCATATCTCTAATAAAGCAAGGAGCACCAAATAACCTAAGATACGAAACATTTGGCTTGTTACCAGTGATAATCTCATGTGAAGTTTTCTTCAGAAATTTGTGAAGGTAAACCTTGTTGATGATATGACATGAAGTGTTAATTGCTTCGGCCCAGAACCTGATAGGAGTCTTGTATTCAGCAAGCATAGTTCTGGCCATTGCAATAAGTGTTCTATTCTTCCTTTCAACTACACCATTCTGTTGAGGTGTATAAGCAGCAGAGAACTCATGAGTAAAGCCATGATCATCAAGAAATTCTTTAATATGAGTATTTTTTGAATTCAGTTCCATTATCACTTCGGATATGCTTCAGAGATATTCATATTCTGTTTGAGATCTCTTAGCGAATGACTTGAAGATTTCAACAACTTTTCTCTTGTCATCCAGAAAGAAAACCCAAGTAGAATGAGAAAATTCATCAACAATAACAAGACCATATTTGTTTCCTCCCAGACTTGCATAATTTTGAGGACCGAAAAGATCCATATGAAGCAATTCAAGGGGACGAGTGGTAGTCATGATAGTCTTCGCTGAATGATGTTTCTTCGTAATTTTACCAGCTTCACAAGCACTACAGAGACGATCCTTATCGAATTTTACTTCGCTAAGGCCAATAACATGCTTCTTCTTCACTAGATTTTGAAGATTTCTCATCCCTGCATGACCAAGTCTTCGATGCCATAACCAACCGGATGAAGCTTTTGCCATTAGGCATGTGGATACAGCAGGGCCCGAAGAAAAATCAACAATGTATAGATCTCCTTTTCGGTAACCCTCGAAGACAAACGTATAGTCATCTCGTGAAAAGACATCACAACGCGAAGCAGAAAATAGAACAAGAATACCCATATCGCATAACTTCGAAATAGACATAAGATTATAACCAAGAGATTGGACTAGCATAACCTTGTCAATGTGCTTGTCTTTTGATATGGCAACCTTACCCAAACCTAAAACTTCACCCTTGTTGTTATCACCAAAGGTAATGTACTTCTGGGAAGATTGAGATAGTTTTTCTCCGGTGAATAACTCCTTGTCTCCAGTCATATGATTTGTGCAACCACTATCCATGACCCATTCGGATCCACCGGAGACATAGCCCTGCAGAAGAATTAGTTCTTCTTAACCACCCACAAACGAGCAGGTGACTGAGAAGAGGTGGAAGCACTTGTTGAAGCAATATCGAATCGAACAGGATTATATTGCCTAGGGGGACCATCAAGTACACCATAAATGTAAGTCCTTTGCGAAGGGTTAGGATATGAATGAGCATATGCAATCTTATCATTGTTGTCACGGTGACGATAAGTATAGCGACCAGTGCGATAGTATTCCTTTTTAGGAACATTTGATTCGGGCACCAGTGAATCATTTCTCTCTTCCAGAGAATAGAAGTGTTTCGGTGGTACCGAAGACTTTCCCTGCATAGAATGGTTAGCAGGCAATTTATCAACGAGTGACTTGCACACTCAAATTTGTCTCTTATAGAAACTATTCTTTGGAGGGGCACCAATGTATTCGGCCGAAACCTTTCCTTCCTGGTTCTTGATAAGCTTGTAGTCAGAATCAAGTTATTCATCAACAATAGCCTTATCAATTTTGCAGTTATAACCTGAAAGATTAGCAATATCTATAGGCGTATCCTTTGCTAGGACCCATACAGTTTTTGGGTACTGCTCAGGTTCCCAGTAAGTGCCGTCAGGGTTTAGCTTCCTTTCAAATCCAACACCTTCATTCCTAGGATTCCTGTGAAGTAGTGCCTTCTTCAGGATATCACAAAGGTGCTGGTGTCCCTGGACACTTTTGAACAAACCTGTTACAAACAAATATTTCAACCTGAGGAGTTCCTCGGTTACAGCAGAGTTTTCCTCATCTGAGGCATTAGTATCATCAATAGTAATAGGAGCTTTGCCTTTGGAATCAGTTTTGCTTCGTTCCAGACAAGTTAAGCAAGGTGAATCAGTTTTATGATTTGCTTCAGAACCTTGTTGAGCCATAAGAGAGAGATTGACATTTTCCAACTCTTCATGAGCCTCTTTCAGTATTTTGAGAGCCATTTTCCTCTGAAGAAATTCATAGGTGAGCTTCTCATAATCAACTGAAAGACGATCATGCCGAGAGGATAATTCTTCAAACTTCTCCTTTAGAGCAGCATGCTCATTAGTTAAAGTTTTACTTTTCTCTATCTCATCGATCAACATAGTTTCTAACTTCTTAATGGTTTTTCTTAGCGAATCAAGTTCATCTTGTTGGATTGAAGCAATTTTAGCAAGTTTAGAGTAGCTTATCTTAGAATCACTGTCATATGAAGAACAATCAGAAGTATCATAGGTAACTTTGGATGAAGATACCTTTGCTTTGGCCATGAAGCAATATGCAGGAGTTTCATCTTCACTCCTGTTGTTGGTGAAGAATGAGCTCGAAGCACCGACCGAAGCAAATGCCAATCCAGCAACACCATCAGACTCGGAACCAGATGCAGATCTTGAGCCTGATTCTGCTTCGGATCCAGAGGCTTCTTCCTCAGAGTTCATTTCCTTTCCCAGATAGGCCTTGGCACGGTGAGAATTGCTTCTATGAGAAGAATGTGTCTTCGAAGAAGAACTCTCACACTTCTTGTGATACTTCTTTTTCTTGTCATCATCTGAATCTTTCTTCTTTTCTCTTCTTGAACTGGAATCATGTCTCTTGGACTCATAGCTTCTCGAGGATCTGTGGGACTTGCTTGAAGAATCTCTGATTGAATGCTTTGATTTGTTTTCAGCTTCCCACAAAGGGCAATCAGCAATGTAATGACCTTGTTTCTTGCACTTGTAGCAGCAGTTGTCCTTCGAGGGAGAGCTTCTTGAGGATGAACGGTGAGATGAGTAACTTGAGTTCCTTGAAGAATAATTCTTCTTGGGTGAAGAAAAACCTTTTCTTTGGAATCGGTTGAAGCGTCTCACGATCAATGCCAAATCCTTCCCAATGCTCGCAGGATCATCAGATTCGACACCGGCAGCAGAACTGACTTCGGGTGAAGAATGATGGGAAGCTTTTGCTTTTAGAGCATGTGATATTCTTCGAGAGCCATTTATGTCATGTTTCTCATCTTCTTCCATTTCAAAGGTATTGAGTCTCTCAAGGATATCAGCGGCAACAAGATTTTTGAAATCAGTTCTTTCCTTGATCATCAGCACAATGTGATCAAACGAATCACCCAATGAGCGAAGCAAAGTTCTTACAACTGAGTGAGGAGTAATGTCATCAGCACTGAGGGAAATCAACTCATTTGCAAGAGCAGTGAGTCTGCTATATATGGAGTTGACTTTTTCGCCCTCGTTTCTCTTGAATCGATAGAATTTGCTTCGGAGAGTGTCAATTCTGGCATCTTTCTGAGTGGATACTCCTTCTCCAATCTTTTTCCAGATAGTCCCAGACACCTTTGGCAGATGGGATATTCTTCACTTCATGATACTTCTCTGGAGTCAAATGGTTAGTGGTGAATACCCAGACTTCAGAATCAAGATCAATCAATTTTGCTTCAGCAGGAGTGATGGCATTCTCATCCTTGATTGTGACTCCTTTCAAGACAACTTTCCAGGCAGCTGAATTGATAGCCGTGATATTTCTCTTCATTTTGTCCTTCCAGTAAGGGTAGTCCTTCCCATTGAAAACAGGAATAGGTTCGCCGGAACGAATAGCTGCGAAAGACATACTTGAAAGCACTCCAGGAGGTTAATCCAAAACACACAGAGTGTAGGGAGTGACTAGCTCTGATACCAATTAGAAGTTCAAGTATGTGATCAGAGGGGGAGGGGGTGAATGATCACTTCAAAATTTCGAATGAAACTTTGAAGTGAAGCATAAGTAAAGCAGGACAGGGAAGAAGAAACAAGTGACAGGGAAGTAAAACTGGAAGCGAAACTAAATGCAGTGAATCAAAACACATTGAAGCATAACCGGGAAGGAATTGTAACGCAGAAGGTAAATGCTTGAAGTAAAACGAACTGTGACTCGGGTAAATGCTCGAAGATGTTTGTTCGACCAGTTCACGCTCTGCAAAGCGCTACGTCTGGTTGGATGGACTGGTGATTGAACACCTAGAGCAAATCTCTCTTCGTCCGTTGCTCCACTGCACCAATCTCCTTGAGCTTGGTCAGTTTTGACTCGGGGTAGATTATTAAGGGAATCTCCGAAACCTTTGACAAACTTGATCTTCAAGGCGACAATTACTCTTCGCTCTCTGAAGTCGACACTCTAACCGTCTAGGAGAATTGCAGTTCTCCAAGATAAAAAGGCTAGCAAGATTTCACCTAAGTCATCTCGAATCTACTCAGATCAATGGGACTTAGGCTTCAGTATTCTGGGTTTTGGGTTTTGCTTCAGTGGCGTTCTAGGGGTGCTCTCTTCAGTCTCTCTCAGGAATATTCTTAGAGCAACCACCCGCAAATGGAGGAGGGGCGGCGTATTTATAGTTGGCGATCCCGAGGTGCGAAATGACCAGTTTGACCCGAAGTGACAGCTTGACACGTGTCCACAACGGTCGGATTTGTCATTACTGCGCAACTTTACTTGCGGAACAAGTAAAGCTGACTCACGGACTTAGTTCTGCTTCGGAAGCCAAATAACGAAGTCTTTGCTACCGAAACTTAACTCAGTGCACATGAGATTTCTTCACTCTGACTTCTCACTAGGTTTAGATTTGATCTGAGCATATTCTCAATAACTTCGGTGTCCACAAACTAAAACCCCTCTTGATAGTACGGTTTGTCCTATGACTCAAAGAACAGAAAAAGAACTACACAAAAACATCTAAGTCTTGCGCCGTCTTCTTCATTTCCTTCAATGAGTTGAGCTTCATGACACCTTCATTTTTTGGGGTCATCCTCCGTGATTATGCTTCGCTCAAGGGGTGATGCTTCGATAACTTGAAAACTTTCCCTGAAGCTTTATCACCTAGCTTGTCCTTCAGGAACCTATTCAACTATTTACACTAGAAAACATTGTTAGTCCTCTACTGTCTTATACAACAATATCCAAAACACACGGGGGCAAAACTTTGCTCTTACACATCTTAAATTGCCATGAAAAAAGAATGATACTATATTTACCGTGGACACAAAAAGGAAGGATGATGATATTGATACCTGCCACACGTCAGGGCGGAAGGGGAGGTAAGCACGAACATTTTTTTATGGCAATTTCATCGCGCACGGGTGGCAAGTTTAGTCGTTAAGTATGACAACTTTCACGTTTCAAACCATTTTTGCTAGAAAATTTTTAGTTTTCGCGGGAAATTGCCATCCCCGCATGCTTAAAGATGCCATCCAAAAACGTGAAGGCGAGGTGCCTCGGTCCTGACGTCAGGTAGTTATCATTTGGGGAATGAAAGAGTTTCCATTGGTATATAGAAGAAAATTATTGTGCTTTGTATAATAAATTTTTCATGGACACAAAAAAGAGTCACCGCCAGCACATCACCACATTGTCGACAAACACTCCACCCGATCCACATCCCCTCTCCTACCGTTGTACGTTGAGATGCGCCGGAGAATCTCCTTAACGCATCCGTAACCGAGGAGTCTGCCATGCCACACATTTTTATTTTTGCAAAGATCTGATGTTTTTCTATGAGACAGAGAAGCGTATGAGAAAAGAAGGAGCAGTGACCACAACATCAACGATGGCCAGGGAAAGAGATGGAGTTGTTCCTGTAGCCATGCCAGGGAGGGAGATAAAGCAGCATGCCAGCAACGACAACTCCATATTTAGTAAACACGGAGAGGGAGATATTAGCAGCAGCGCCGCGTGCGAGAGGACAGTAGCCAAGTGACCCACGGGAACTGTGCAATATGCGAGGGCGGCGGTCGATGGAATCATGGAATCACAACAAGGACGACACTGCTCTCTCCCTCTCTGTTACCTCACGGCATTTTTCGTGCCAGCTCTTATGAAACTGTTGTTTCATGTCGCTTCTAACCTCCCTGTTTGGGCGTGTACAAGTAGATGGACGGGGCGTGGCACACACTAATTTGGTTGCAAGGGATCCCAGGGGGATCCCCGCTAGTTCCCTGGGCGTAGAAACCACAGACAAGATGAGCCCTGGGAAATCACAGCAAGACATTTGGAAAAAAGTTGGATATGTGGGGAGCGTGATGGATGGGTTGGTTGGTCCCCGTCCTGCCTTGACCAGCCAGACTCCATGGCGTCGCTCTTGAGGACAAATTTGGTGGGGACGATGATATTTTGCTGCACATCTCTGGAGGTCGTCTTCCATGGCGTGAGATCGCAAGGGAAGTGGGTGGATCAAAGTGCAGGCAGTGGCGGCCCATGAATTTGGTAGGTGGAGGGGGATCTGATGCTCACCACTAGGGAGACGAACATGGATTTATATTTTGGAGTGTCTCTTTGAGAAGATGGAATCATGTGTCACTCTCGGGTGATACATCAAACCATTTTTCTCAATTGGTCAGGATTGCGGGTTGAGTAATCAAGAGTTTAAGGATTATTATTTTTGAAAAATGCATGAAAGATCCATCATCACGACGATGACTGCTTGCCATATTTTGGATGTGCATTTTTCAAAATTTTAACATACACTTGCCTGATTTCAGTGTCCTTTTATTGAAGATTTACAAAATGAAGCCTAGTAATATGATTTGTGTGGCATCAACTTATTGTTTCAAGTCTTTACATGTTTTTTAGAACATTGTACAACGCAAATGCTCACATCACGAGCATACATTTATCCCTATGAACGCACGCACATCCTACCCCTATGAGTATCTTCGCAATACTGAGCCGGCACATCATTTTGAGATTGATGGAATCACCATTGACGCCTCGTAGTCGACGGAAACGTCTCCTTCCACTGAAAGCACGTCGTCAGAAGGTTTGAAATAAATCAAGATAAATGCGAGCACCAATGTTAAATTTGGGATTTGAATTATGTTGGGCTAAGGATACCACTATCCTCCTAACCATCTCAACCGCAGGTGATTCTCAAGTCGTTAGAAGAAATGTTTTTACATATCACGTGTCTAGTTAAGTATTTAAACACACTAAAAAATTAGTTGTATCTATGAGAACTTATATAATTTTAGAGACTATATATTAACACCATAGAGAGAGGAATGTGTGCACGTTGCAAAAATCTTGTGTAGATAGCCAGCGGGTCTATGTGACTAGGGCTGGATTAACGAGCTGCTCGGCTCGTTAAGATCGTACTCATTAAGCTCGTGCTCGTTAAGGCTTGGCTCGTTAGCTAAAAACCTTGTTCGACTCGGTTTGTTAAAAGCTCGTTAAGTTCGCGAGCGCTCGTGAACGCTCGTTAGCAGATTAGGATGTGTCATTGTCTATTGTATAAGAGTATGAGTGTAATTTTTACAACGCCATATGGTGCTTAATGGAGGAGGTTCATTACCACTCTACCATTTATGGGTTTCGAGGAGGCATGTAAATTAAGTAAATAGATTTAACTGTCATAGAGTGTTGGCACATAAGATAAAAAATATGTATCATGATGTACTAACGAGCTTAACGAGCTGCTCATAAAACTCGTTAGCTCGCTCGTTTAGCTCGTTAAGCTTAACGAGCTAAAATCAGTGATTGGCTCTTTTCATTAAGGAGCAAGCTACGACCTTAACGAGCCGAGTTATTGAGTTCTCATGAAGCTCACGAGATACGAGCTTCTATATGTGACATGCACAAATGCACTGTACGTCAAAAGTGTTGCATGCGCGTATGGATGAAACTAGTCCAACCCGTTTCTCTTTTAACCTCTTTCCCCTCCCACGTGATCAGGTGATTGTGAATCTAAGTACACCCGCCGCACCAAAACGACTGCATGTACACGCTACACAATAGATTTTCCCTTCTATCAACGCATCGAGACACCATAAGTTTGAAGAGATGGTTGTTAGGTTCTGGTGAGGAGCGGCGAATGGTGAGAAAAAAGGTGTACTAAATAGCATGGTATAAGATGTGTACAAGAAAGAAGGAAGGAGGAATGAGATTTAGGGATTTTGATGCGTTTAACGGAGCGTTCCTAGCCAAGCAGGCGTGGAGAATTGTGCAATATCCATAGTCTCTATGCGCTCAGGTTCTGCGAGCGAGATATTTTTAGGGTGGCTCGATCTTAAGTGCCACTTGCCCGACAAATGGTTCATATACATTTAGAAGTATACTGATCAGAAGGAACTTGCTGAGGGAACGAGTCATGGCGAATTGGCGATGGCTCGAAGATTAACGTCTTCCACGACAATTGGATCCCTAGGAAGGGGTGTATGCAATCACTGGGTTGTACAACACTTCCAGAGTTATTAAAATAAAAGATATTCTTATAGGGGATGGCTCAAGCTGGGATGTTGAAAAAGTGGACCGCATTTTCTCAGAAAACGAGGCTGCGGAAGTGGAGAAGATTCAAGTTGGAGGAGCTGGTATGGAGGATTTCATAGCATGGATGTCACAACCCCAAGTTAGGTATGTGCTAGGATTAGCAAATCACTTTGCATCATGTTAAAAATTTCAAAAGAAATCAATTGAAATCAAATTCAAATGCAAAATGGGAGAAGGAACCCCCCAGATGAATTAATTCAAAAGGCCAGAATAAATCTTCTCCAAAAATTCATGTTTGATTTTTGAAAAGTCTTATAAATGAGTGTGATCACATACCAAGTGATGTGGGAGCAACCCCATGCTCATGGATTTTTCAAATATTCAAATAGGACCTTGGAATTAATCAAAAAACCCTATTTAATTTAAAATTCAAATGATTTGAATTTTAAAAAGTGCCAAACTTTATAAGTGGCTAGCCTAATATATTATGGGGCCATGTAAAAAGTTTTAGCATTTTATAAAATGCCTAGGTATTTTATCTAAGGCATAACAAACAAATGTCAGAAAAGAAAACAGAAAAGAAAAGGGAGAGAGAGCTTACCGAAGAGGCCCAACTCATCCCCCCAGCTAGCCCAAGCCCACCCCAGCCGTGTCATCTTCCTCAAGCAGGGGCACGCACTGCTGCGTGCCGGCCATGCCGAGACCGCCGACGTGCCCTGGCCACCTCCTGCTTCCTCATGTCCACGTAGCCGCGCCTGGAGACGCCCAAGTCTATCCCGGATCCATTCCCCCCCTCCAGAGCTTCTTCCCCCTCCTCCCGCGCACGATTTCGTCGCCGCCCGAAGCCTCGCTGGAGCGCCCCTCCGTAGAGGACGCGGCCACTGGGAGCTAGAGCTCCCGGAAGCTTGTCCAAAAGCTTCCCCGTCTTCGACTTCGTCGCCATGCAGTAGATCAAGAGCTCGGACGCCCCCGAGCCGATGTAGTCATCGCCGAGACCTCGCCGGCCGCAGTGAAGATCTCCGTAAAATTCTTCGCCGTTGTGACCTCCCCGACTCCGTCGACTGGCTCGTCGTGTTCCTCGTAGCCTGGTGAGCGTTTCCCCCAAGCTCACAGAGCCCCTCCCTCCTTCTAGCCTGATCCGCCATGAGAGCCGAGAGCACCCACCGCCAAGGATGGCCTGGAGCTCGCTCCCGTGTCCTTTTGCCTGTTTCGTTGAGTCCATCGTGCTCCTGGCATCTCCAGGAGACGAATGGGGTAGAGCATGGTCATGGTTGCCCCTTGAATCGAAGAACCCGACGTCGCCGGACTTCTGCCTCCGCCGTTCGACATCGCCGACGCGCTTCCGGTGGACTCCAGTGACCCTCGCCAGCACAGGTCGACGCGACGTCCTCCCAGCAGTCGATTGGTGCCTCTAGCATGCCAAACGCACGTCCAGAGCATGATCCCGCACACGTCGGCGTGCTCTGGCTCGCCGGAGCTCGTCGCCGGCGACCCAGCCGACGTGGCAGGGTGAATAATCACCTTAGCCCCATCCCCAGTGAGGCTGACCGTGGGCTCAGGCCCCCTAATCCTCTCTGTTTAATTAAACAGAGAGGGGATTAGCCCCTGAATCAATGACAGGTAGGGCCCCCATGTCAGTTTGACTGGGTCAACCCCCTGATGTCATGCTGACTTAGTGCTGACGCAATAAACAATTTGCAGATTAAAAAGAAATCAGAGAAATTCCAGAAAAAGGCTTAAGCTTTGGAAATTCATAGAAAATTCATATTAACTCCAAATTTAACATATAATATATGAAAAATGATCAGGAGAAAATAATCTATCCAAATATACAACTTTCAACTATGTTTGAGTTGATTTTAAAATGGGACCAGTAGCATTTGCTATTTGGTTTAATTGGAATTTAATCAAATTAAATTCAAATGTTTTTGCAATTTGAATCTTAGCAACATGCCACATTTCATTTGAACATCAGAGGCATATCATACACATTTCAAAATGAGTTGCATTGCTCAAACAATAGCATTTGTAACTTGGCTAAAATGAATTCAAATTGAAGTTTGAATTTGCAATCTCATTTGCAATATACTTCATTTAAATGGAATTGCCTCACACATCAGAAGCATATACATCAAGTTTCAACCTTCAACCATGTGAGTGTACATTGTATTTACTTTGCTACCTTGTTTGTTGTTTGTCGAGTAGAAGTTGAACCGGAACAGGAGGTTGCCCCCTTCGTTGAAGATCCCGAGACTGAACCTCGTTAGCAAGGCAAGCAAACCCCCATTGATCATGTCGATAAAATCCCACTTCCCTCTCATGTCTCCCTTATGCATTGTATAGGATGATTACCATGCTACGTTTCTACCGCATAGATGAACCCATTCCTTTGCATGACCTATCATTTGTCACAGTAGTAAGCAAACCACAATCCTAGCAAATGTAGGAGTTGAATGATATCATGTGGCCCCTGCAATTGTTACTGCTTATTGCATGCTTAGAGTGATACAATGTTGTTACTGTTATGTGAGTCGGGATGGTAGTGATCATGTTGATGATGGTGGAAATGTGTTGTTGAATCTACCCTAATACAACGTGAACGACGAGAGGCTGTGTAGGAGTACACGGTGAGTTGTCTCGTTGAACACCGCCCTAAGTCTGAGTTCTTGTGTGGTGATTCAAGATGAAGAGTACAACCACACATTGGGCTCACTGGCCCCTCTCGACCTACTAACTCATCCCTTTCGATGTCCAGATGTCGCAGTAGTTCGGAGTTCTAGTAGGTTTGTGGCTTGGCTGCTAAGTGAGAGAACGGCTCAGTCGAGACCGGCTTATGCACCACGCACACATCATCTGGCTCCACTTCGGTAAACCGGCCGGGTTCACGATAGTGGTAGCCCACCCAGGTAGGCGGCTTTCTTGGACTAGATCGGCTATGAGGTAAAAGTTGTGGTGGCATCCTCGCTGTCATCTATTGAATGGTGACACGCAAAAGGCGGTAACTGATGACATGTGTGTGTAGCGGTACACCCCTGCAGGGTTAACAAGACTATTCGAATAGCCGCGTCCGTGGTTAAGGACTGCTTGGAAAGCTTAGCTTGATTATTAGACAACTTGAACTGGATACTTATAAAACTTGCCAAGATAAGCGTGAGTGCTATGGCGTGCTTTCTCGTGGGGAAGTCGAGGAAGGCACCATAGTGGTGTAATTGGTTGGAGATGTAGTGGACTCGTGTACGCTTCTTACCTCAAGTCTGGTACTCGTAGTTTAGGACTAGCCAAGTCAAAGCTGGCACTTCTGCAATTGAACCCCACCTCCCCTTTACCTTGATACATGTGCATGAGTAGTATAGTTCCTAAGTAAGTCTTGCTGAGTACGACTTTGTACTCACGTTTTCTTATTCTATGTTTTAGATGAATCCACTGACCCCGAAGGTGGATTCTTCCTGGGGCTCGACGACTGATCAAGCTAGTGTAGTCCCAGTCAGACGACTGGTCCCTCGTGGAAGGGCTTGTTTATAGATGAGGCTTCTCTAAGCCATTTGTTAAACTTGTCTGTACTCAGACCTACTTTGCTTCCACATGTTTGATGTAATGTTGGATCACGGTCTCGTGATCTTTGTGTGCACTCTGTAAGAGTTATCAATAAAGTTGTATACTTTGTAGAGAATTGCAATGGTACCTGCTGTTCATACTAGGCATGTGTTCTGCGTGTATGATCATATCATGCATGTCTTAGTATGGGTTTTCGAGACCTTAGTTGTGATCTGGTTGGCGGTCTTTTATACACCAAGTGGCCCTTAGATGTGCGCACCTTGGGGCATCGCGATGCGATTGCTCGTGACTCCGTCACGTGCACACTTTGATGTATGACCGAGCCCGCCCTAGACCCCGACTAAGTGATCGGGCTAGAGTAAGTCTACGTAAGGGTTATAATACAATCGATAGTATGGTTGAGGCGACTTGTCTATAAGTATGGGAGTTCACCACCCATATCATTTAGACTTGTGTGCGGACGATGAGGACCCATCTCAGTTGATCATCCGGCCTGGATGGGATGCCCCTCACGTTCGATGCTTTCCGAGAACGTTCTGTGCTTGGCCTTGTCTGCTTAGACAAGTGGGTACGGTTCTCGGCTCTCCATATGATTGTGTTGTAGCGAGTCTTTCATACGCTAACCCCGGGTCCCGACAATGGAACTATACTGACAATGGAGAGTTCACGGTTCGATCAACATATCATTTGTGTAGAATGATAAAGAGGGGTTTGGTGTAATCGATGTTTATTGCTTGAGCATTGGAGGCATATATATAGGAGTACAATGATCTATTTGGAGTACAAGTTAAGGTAGAATAGAGTCCTACGCTATCTATGTTCCCTAGTATAATCAATATACTCAACATCCCCCCACAGTCACAACGTAGCGACGCAGACGGTGAGACTGGAGAAGAATCCGAAGGCGGAGCCGACGGACATCCCCACCACAGTCGTAACGGTCGACGCATCGCGGAGTTTGTGGCTGGAGTGGAAGCCAACGAGGTTCCCAGGCAGGCGGTAGCCCTTTTTGTCGTTGTCTAAGTAGCCAAGAGCGTAGGATGGTGAAGCCGTAGTCGAGGAAGCCGTGCGAGAAATGCCGTGGTCGATGTCGAGTCAGGGTAGCCGGTGTCGAGGTAGTCACCGAGGAGCCGCGGTAGCCGGGAAGTCAGGAGCGCAGCGCGGCTCGCGAATAGCAGCACTGGCGGGCGGTCGTCGGTCGTAGCGCGGGAAGTCGCGAAGAAGATGGTGGTGACGTCCGGAAGAAGACGGTGTTGACGAAACGTCGCGTCGGGTTTGCCAAGCCTGGGGACACGTCGTGGACGAAGGCACACGTCGGTGTTGCCAGCACCGGGCATGCGTAGACGGACGAAGACGATGTCGACGAAGCGTCGCACCAGGCTTGCCAGGCCCGGGAACACGTCGTAGATGAAGGCACACACCGGTGTTGCCAGTACCGGGCATGCGTAGACGGAGACCAGTAGGAGTTGTACGCCATGGCGGAGGGACCAGCAGAGAAGGGCTCGACCACGGTGGCGACGCAACTCGGCGGTGGGTAGAAGGTGCCGAGGGTGGAGATGTCGCGGTTGCCGGATCTAGACGAAGTGGTCGGGGAAGATGACGACGACGATGACAATGAGCTGGTGATGGACGAAGACGAAGAGGTGGACGGCGATGAAGTCGGCGGAACCAAAGGCAGCCCATGGGGGGCCGCGTCGGTCGCCGGTAGAGGCGGCGCGGCTCGGGTGAGCGGCAGCGGCGAACAGGGTGTCGGCGCGGCTCGGGTGAGCAGCAGCGGCGCGGGTGGCGCGGCGACGGCGGTGCTCGAAATAGGCGATGAAGAACCCAACAGCGTGACTAAGACCATGCGAGGACGGTGGCGTTCTCGCGCCGAGAGAGGTGGCGCACGCCACGAGGGCGTCAACGCGCGCAGACGGTGGAGCGGACCGCGTGCCGCGGCGCTACGCCCCGAAGGGGCGACGCAGCAGTGGCGCGCATGTCAGGGCGACGGCGGGGAAGACCTCAGGGTGGTTGCAGGGCCTCGGGGACAGCCTGGAGTGGACGGCCTCGGCGCGGCGATTACCGCGGGCCGCGACACTACGGCCCGAAGGGGCGACGCAGCGGCGGCGCGTGGGTTGGTGCAACCACGGGTACGGCCTCGGGGCGGCGGTGTGGACCGTGTGCCGCGGCGCTGCGACCCGTAGGGGCAACGCAGCGGCGGCGCACAAGTCGGTGAAGCCGCCGGGAGATCCACGGGGGCGGCGCCACGGCCCAAAGGGGTGACGCGGCGGCCGCCCGATGCTCGATCGATGGTAGGCGCTCGTACTCGGAGGCATTCGTCTTGGAATCTTGTGGGGTGCACGTGGACGACTGCGCGGGTCATCGACGCGGCGTGCATGGGGCGATCACGGGCGGGCGGGTGATCAAGTCGATCGCCCGCGAGGTGAGGGGTGCCGCTCGGCGTGATGATGGCGACGGGGGGACGAGCGGATTCAACCAGCGCAAGTCCAGGCGGCGCGGGGCCGGTCGACGCGCTGTCGAACGACGTCGGGACAGCCGACGAGGGTCCGGTCGGCGCATGGACGGACGGCGTGGGGCCGGCAGACGCAAGTGCAGGCGAAGTCGGGGACGTCGCGGGTGGCAATGATGGCGGTGGAGGATGTCCGATCGGAAGCATACGTGGCGATGGTCGATGACGACAATGTGCGGCACCGACGCGCGGAAGGCGGCCCATGGCCCTCATGGGCCGCCGCATCACACGAAAGCGTCGAGGCGACGTAGAGGCCGCGCGGCGCGTGGGTCGTCGGGTCGATGAAGAGGCCGACAGCCGTTCCGAAGTCGGAGTAGAGGCGTGGTAGATGGCGGTGGGCGACTCAAACCGATCTTAGATCGGAAAACCAAAAAAGAGTGCCGATCAAAGACGATCGGCGCGAGAGAAAAAGCTCCGATCAAGGGATCGGGAGAAAAGACTCTAGGGAAGCCGATCCACGGGATCGGCGGACGAACCCTAGCTACGGGCGGCGCGGCCCCCAGCGCCGGCGATCATGGATCGGGGCCGGGGGCGGCGCGGACGGAAGCGACGGTGGTGGCTAGGGCTTGGATCGAGGTTAAGATGATACCATGTAGAAGGATAAAGAGGGGTTTGGTGTAATCGATGTTTATTTCTTGAGTCTTGGAGGCAAATATGTAGGAGTACAATGATCTACTTGGAGTACAAGTAAATGTAGAATAGAGTCCTACGCTATCTATGTTTTCTAGTATAATCAATGAAAAAAAACGAGAGAAGCGAGGACAACCGAGCTCCTCGTCATCCATTGTTGATCATTGTAAGGCCCGATATGCGGTACTGTTCCAGATCTAGGTGTTTCCACCCAGATCCGGGGACGAAGCACATATCGGTCCCACCACGACATATGACAAAGCCATATGCCCCGGATTTCCCACATGATATCACAACATTACAGATACAAGGTTACAACATCTCATACAGTCGGCATACAACTGCCTTAAATACAATACAACAGCGGAAGATACATGTCTGAGTACAGACTACAAGCAAATGCCTACTGGCAAAAATAAAAACATCGATCCCCATAACCACACGGGTCCAGGCCCTTCGCCGGGATCCGCCTAACTAGTCGTCGTCGAGTCTCCACGTGAAACTGCGATCACCATACCTGTTCTCGATCAGAACCCTGAAAAGAGTTTGGGGGTAGTATCATGAGTACAGAAGTACTCAGCATCCAACTGTAGTGGTCAACTGACCCAGCAAGGACTTCATCACTCGTCATTCTAGGACAACTAGTAGTTTACGGTAAGGAAGGGGTAAGTGGTGAGGTTGCTGCCGCACTAGCATTTATGAAGTGCCTAACGATCTAGAGAGTAAGGTAAGAAGCCAAGAATTCGATGAGGAATCGCCTCCAACAAGTCTGCTATCCACCTACATACGCAAACATAACACCTATCCTATCCTTGTCCTCCTCTTCGCATCCCGACGAAGAAGAAGCAGTCAAGGCACACACACACGTTGATCAAGTTATATTAAGATTATCTCAGTTGTTGTTGTCTATGAACAAGGAGTAGGTCTCAAGTCGTCCATAACCGTGGACACGGCTTCTCGAAAAGATGTAACCCTGCAGGGGTGTACCAACTGCCCATTACAAGGCTCCGCACGCACGTCCATCTCTCTCAGTTGCTACCCATCACAGGCAACCATTTTATGATTTAGTTCCAAAAGATCCGAAACGACAGGTCCCTCTAACTAACAACGAACAAATCCGGGTGGCCCCCAGTGAGTCGACGTCCATCTCAAGAGCCGGCCGCGCTCTCGATCTGGTCTCAACCATCTGTCGCAGGTTTGGATAGACGGTTAATCACACATGGGACACCGGGTCCTCATCCGGACAAGGTGGGCCAGCAAGGGAACTAAGTCCTCACTGGTCCAGGTTGGTTTGTAAAAAACTGGCGGCCGACCAGCACACACACGGTTTCAAATGGTAAATCAGCTTGGGCCACCACTAGAAATGTTTGAAGCTAGGTAGGTAAGAAAAGGGGACCCCATAAAATCCCACACGCGGTTAGGCACGATCAGCCTTAAAACCAATACCCGGAACTCGGATCCTAGGTGACTCGAATGGAACAAAGCGTCGGGGCGGGATAGCCTAGACCTTCCATCCTTCGTCGAATATAGTCAACATTTATAATAATCATATCATCAACAACAATAATAATAATAATGTGATATCCCAAACCAAGGAGTAACAGGGTAACATTGTAGCATCCTAAGCATGCATACTAAGCAGGGGCTGAGCAACGAGCAATAGTAACATAGCAGTACAAGGTTTGCTGGGAGGGGACATGGCTGTATCGGTTTGAAAGAGGCTGTAAACATGTGGTAGGATCAAACATCGAACCTAACCTATACTAGCATGCAAACCGCTATTTGAAATGGAATGGATCATAAGTAATGTATAGTCCTTGCCTGTTGAGAAGTCGGGTTCCGAAGGTGTAGTTGATCGCAAGCTCGCATCGTCTCCGAGAGATACCCGCGGAAGCACACAAGAGGTAAACACTTGAAAGCAATCAACGAGCAAGCATCTATTACTACGAAGAAAACACGAGCAAGCATCAACAAGAAGGCAACACGAGACATCGCACCTACCGTCGAGAGCGGTTACTAACAGGTTAAGTGGAGTATTCGCCACACACGACGATACCGCACATTTACAACGGTTCAAGTTGTTTAGCTACAGGTGATCAACAAGGTTGTTAACATGGCAAAGCACAGAAGCATGGCATAGCACACAAACATGGCAAGAGGTGAAGCATAAATAAACTACCTAAGCTACTCAATTTAAGTGGGGTGAAATCCTAGACATGCCAACTATTGCGGACCCCACGATAAAAATGGAATTTGGTACTGTTTTTGCCTAAACAATATTTTATTATTTTTATTAGCAAGCAAGAACAACAAAAACACAATCTACATGCAATTCTAATCAAGTTACATATAAGAAACATTTTAAACAGAGCAACGGTTAAAAAGTTATAGCAGTTACAGTTTACAGTGGAAGATAGTTGTAATTAGCAGTTAAACAGCATATAAACAAAGTCAAACATGGCAACAAGCAACATTTTAATAATCTACGCACAAAACGGAGCAACTTTCATGTAGAAAGCGTCTCCATCGGAGCTACCGGTGAAAAGTTACGGGCACCACAATAAAACAATACAATCTGCCTAATTAATAAAAAAACTAGCAGCAGGAAAAAAAACTAAATGGGCCAAAACTAGACTACTGGGCCCAACAGAGAATAAAAAAAATAAAAAAAATAAAAAAGGGGGCTGGGGCGCTCACTGTGGGCGCGGCCCACTGGAGTGGCTGGCTAGCTCGGCCTGGGCCTAGAGGAGGCAGCCGGCTGGGCTGGCTGCAGGCCTTTGGGGGGGCACCGGCCCAGGAAGCAGGCGCAGCGGTTCGGGCGAGGGCGCTCGATCCCCAGCCGCACGGGGTCGCGCCATGGCCGCGACGGAAGCGAGGCAGGCGGCCGCCGGCGGGCTGGGAGGCGCAGAGGCGGAGGAGGGTCGCAGGAGGGCGGCTGGATCCGGCGAAGGAGGCGGTCGGAGTTCATGGCGGCGAGGGGTCGTGGTCGAAGCATCCGGCGACTGCGAGCTCGGCTCGGGCGAGCTCAAGCTCCGCGTCCATGGCGCTCGGGCCTGACCTGGACAGAGAAGAGAGAGATGAGGGAGAGGAGAGGAAGAAGAGGGGAGAGGCGCAGAGGGGAGAGGGGGAAGACGCGGCCGACGTTGGAGGGCTGACCGGAGGGCGGCCGCAGCACGACGAGCTTGCCGGAGTGGAGAGGCACGGCGGCTACTCCACGGGCGCGGTGGAGCACGGTGGAGAGGAGAGAGGAGATGGGCTAGGGGCTACGGGCTGACGTGGAGGTCTCCAGGCCGTCAGATCGGGCGGTCTGACGGTCTAGATCTGAGAGGGCTAGGGTTTGCGAAAATTGGGGATAAAACTGGGGGTGTGGCTGCAATTTTTGGCTAGGGATACCCTAAGTGGTGGGGTGGTCTATTTGTAGCCCAGGTGGCTGGCAATTTGCAAAAACATCTCCGGTTTTTCTCTCGCGCGCGCGGTGCTCACGTTTCTGACCGCCGGGGGTCCGCAGTACCTCCGATTCGGGTAAAACTTTGAACTGCGCGATCAGTGCGTCGAGCCGGCGGCGTTCACCTCGCGCTGGAACCGTTCCGAAAACACTTTCCGGCGCGCTATAAAAATATCCCGTTTAATTATTAAACGGGGTTTTTCGTTCCGTTGGCAGCGGCTGGTCTCGTGCGGTTTTCGCGACGGTGATCGGGTGAAACCCGGTGTCGCAAAGGTCGAGTGTCAGGGTGGCAAGGGTCGGTCTCTGTCCGATACGAGATAAGAGAGGGGAAAAATCGCCGATCGATAAATCGGGGATGCAAACACCGCAAACAAATCAGGCAATCAAACAATTCACACCGAAAACAAAATTTTAATTTTTTGTGAAAACTGGGCTGTTACAATCATCGTGTGTGGTTCTCGCTCTAGGGAACCAATGCACCAAACAAGGCGAGAATTCATATGTTGAGGTTAATTCGCAATGGCCTTGTTGTGGGAGATGAATCGAGGAGGAGGAGCATAAAGTTTGGAATAGTCTGTGTGACGTGTGGGAGGCCAGAAATTGTTCATCATAAATTTCGGGTCTGCCCTCATTCTGCAAAGGTGTGGAGAATTCTTATGGATGAGAAAGGAGCTACAACGGCAACCCCCCCCCTATCCAAGTCAGTTCCACGGTGAGTCTGGTTAATTGGCTATTGGATTTGATTTGTGGACGCAAACGAAGATGAGAAGGAATTACTCATGGAGTATACGGAATTTGGGAAAAAGAACCAAGATCTCCCCCGTCCCTCGAGCCACTCCCGCGAGCGGCCACGGGGGAAACCCTAGCCGCCGCCTCCAGCTTTCCCCATCTCGGCCTACCTCCCCCACTGACGAGGGGGTGACCCCATGACTCCTGCATGTAAGGCTACCTGGTGTATATGAAGACAGAAGGCCCACTGGGAAGCTACGACAAGCCCACGATTGGCCCAACCAGGCACCGACGTAGGAGTCCGCGACTAATATGGAAGGTGCAACTTGGCATACAAGACAAGACTAGAACTAGGAAACCATCTCTGTAACCTAGCGCGGACCCCCCGAGACCTAGCCTAATATATAAAGGTTGGGAGGGGAGACGTCCAGGACAACACAATACGCATCTATTCATCCTAGCCTTGCGAGAACTCGCCTTGGCCTCCACTGTAATCGCCCCCTCACGCAATAATATCGAGAAGGAAGTGATTCTCCTGTTAGCCGACGAGTATCGTCCGACCTGTGCCTTCTCTATGACTAACCCAGGGTCCCTGACCATGGGATTTTCCGGGGCTGATCCCCGTCAATTGGCGCCGTCTGTGGGAACTACACAGGTTGGAATCACGATCTCGGCGGTCCCGCCCTCAGCAGATCAAGACTCGAGGACTAGAACCAGATCTAGCCCGCTCGAGGAATTCAAGATCACCACAAGCATCTCCATCATCTCGTCAAGATCATCTAGCCCGCAGCCGAGCCAAGTCCAGCACCTCGACGACGGTCAGATTCATCGCCGGCGGAAAAGAACTCGACGATCCAGAAGACAAGAACGAGGACTCTACTCAGGAACCCCACTCGAAGAGTCGCGGCGCGCGGCCGAAGACTCGCTCATCAGTCGACGACCCGCCGCCACCCGGACTCCCACCACACGCCAAGACAGCGACTCCGAAACCTAGACCGGAGAGTACTACGACCCAGATCGAAGGCCAGATGAATTTGCCAACTTCATCCGAAGCCAATCACTCAGCGATGGGATAGAAATTGACCCAAGATTCCATAGCCGAGTGGAAGACCACTCGCAGATCTTCCAAATCTCGAGGAGAAGAAGGCACGCCGGATCCAGCAAACTCACAGCCAAAGAGCAACTGGAAGGACCTTAAGCGATCCACTGCTTTGAAGACAGTCGGGGACATCTCAGAGCAAGCCACACCCTAGGAGATTGCCGCTTATTCGCCGAACTCTCCAACAGCCTCAAGGAGGAGCGCGAAGCCAAACACACTCGAAGAAGCACGCAGTCGCCCACACCAACTACAGAAGAGCTATACCCTGCATCTCAGGGACGAGTCTGCATGATCCAAGAAGGAAGACCCCCGAAAGCAAAGCAAGATGCCTACACCTTGCAGGCCGAAGCAGCCGAAGACCTAAAGATAACTGAAACCTACCAACTGAGCGGCGCCGAGAACAGCATCACTTTTTCACAGAGCGACCATCCGCCCGCAGTCCCAAGGCCTCGGCACGCACCCTTGGTCCTCAAAGCTCAAATCGGAGGATACAACATGGACAGAGTCTTCACGGACGGAGGCAGCAGTCTAAACATAATCTTCGCCAGCACCCTACGCAAGATGTTAATCCCACGCTCAGTTTGGAAGAAGTCAGGCACCACAATATACGGCGTAGTTCCGGGCGAAGCAGCCACCTCCATCGGAACAATACAGCTTGACGTGATCTTTGGCAGCAAGCGCAACTTTGCAAAGCAAGCGCTCGAGTTTGAAGCGCTCGATTGGCAGTTGCAGTATCACGCCATACTCGGACGACCAACGTTCGCACAGTTCATGGCGGTTCCACACTACGCATACCTCAAGCTCAAGATGCTAGGACCCGCAGGAATCATCACAGTTAAAGGAAGCTTCACCAAATCGGACCAGTGCGACCGCGACTTCCACAAAGTCTCTGACACATTTGGCGCCCAACAGAAGCTCAAAGAAATAGCCATGGTAACGGACAAAAGCATATTCCCGCTGGCAAACCGAAGCGAGACAAAAGAATTTGGTCGCGACTTCAGCATCGACGGCGACACAATCACACACCAAGTCCACCCAACAGACACAGATAAGACTGTTCGCGTGTATGCCCACCTTTCGGAAGAGCAAGCAACCGCCGTCATAACCTTCCTTCGCGAAGAGTGGAAAATTTTTGCCTGGTGCCCAGCCGACATGCCCGGGAGACCCTGAGAATTTGCAGAACACGCGCTCCACATCAAGCCAAACACAAAACCAGTAAAGTAGGCACTGCGACGATTCTCAGAACCCAAGCGCAGAGCAATCGGAGAAGAAGTCAACCGACTACTCGACGCACAGTTCATCCGAGAGATGAAGAAACCAACATGGACAACAAACCCAGTCCTAGTCCCTAAAATCAACAAGCACTGCCCAAAAGACCACTTCCCCTGCCAAGAATCGATCAGATAATCGACTCCACAGCAGGATGCAACCTCCTCTCCTTCCTCGACACATACTCAGGATACAATCAGATCAGGATGAAGAAGACGAAGAGCACACCTCGTTCATCACCCCCTATGGAGTATTCTGCTACAAAACAATGCCTTTTGGCCTAAAAACGCGGGAGCCACGTACCAGCGGATGATGCAAGCATGTTTGAGAGACCAGATTGGCAGGAACGTCCAGGTCTACGTGGACGACATCGTCATCAAAACCTACAGCGCAAACACACTACTCAACGACCTCCACGAGACATTCGCGGCCCTCAACAAGTACAGGATCAAGCTCAACCCCAAAAAATGTGTGTTCGGCGTCCCAGCCGGAAAACTACTCGGATACATGGTGTCTGCCCGAGGAATCGAAGCAAACCCAGAAAAGGTTCAAGCAATCTCCAAGATGCAAAGACCAACCAACATAAGACGAGTACAGCAGCTCACAGGAAAGCTCGCAGCATTGAACCGCTTCATTAGCAGATTAGGCGAAAGGACCTTACCATTCTACAAACTGCTGAGAAAAGGAGAAAAATTCGAGTGGACCGAGGAAGCCAGCAATGCATTCGCGGACTTAAAGAAGACCCTCTCCACCCCACCAATCTTGGTGGTGCCTAAAGAAAGGGAAAAGTTGTACCTCAACATAGCGGCACGCAGCAGTGTCGTAAGCACAGTGCTTGTCGTCGAGCGGGTAGAAGAAGGCAAAATCCAGAACATCCAAAGACCAATCTACTACCTCAGCACGCTGCTCACGTAGCCACAGCAGCGGTACCCACACTACCAGAAGCTCCTGCTCGCCATCTATGACGCCCCCAAAATCAGACCGTGTATAGTAATCATACACGCAAGGTACACGATCGAGATCAGGGACTCACGGTGAGATATCACAACACAACTCTACTATTAAAATAATACAAGCTGTTTAATACAAGCCAGGGGCCACAAGGGCATGAATACTGTTCAGCCTGCACGCACGGATCTCCAGGGTGGCGGGCACCTTTTTAGGGAACGCTCCACCAAAGCTATCCGACACGACGCATCCCATCCTAGGCTCAACAGAGAGGCCATCCGCCGGACTATATCCTATGCGCCAAGGGGTCTAGGTCCCTCACCCTTGCACGCTCCTGCACGGTGCGAGTCTGGCCGGTGAAGCAAAAGCAAATCCAAATACACTGCTCGAGCGAAGAAGACACACCGCTTCCCGGGAATCAGACCGCGATACTGCTGACGTCTGAAGAGCTTTCGGACAAACTACGATGCAGGGGAGCCCATAACTCCTTATCCCACGTGAAGGTAGTGCGTACAGACCAACGGGCCTCTCAAGTCATCCGCCGAACCATTTAGCATTTTATTATTATCTGTCGGGACAACCGTTATCGTTGCCCCTATCCGGGTGAGTCATGGACAACGACAGCAGTTAGGACCACCAGTAACATCGGTGCCTGCCCTGACGTCCCACCAACTCATGCGGTTACCAACAAGGTGAACTGTCTCCTTACTTTATCTCGCGTTTGCTCCGAAGAGCTTGACTTTCGTACAACAGGATATCTGTCGGCCACGAACAGTACCAGGCCCGCCGCACACCGGTGGAATACACCTGACCTGTAGTTCCGCTAAGATACCCTGCGCGGGCACCATTGGGTCACCCGACTCCTTACCTGTAAGGACACCAGTTGATTCGAGTGCCTACCATCAAGTGAAACCAGGAGGAATCACCCTCGATGGTACACTTGAAGAGGTTCGACAGAGACATCAGCGGAATGAACTAAAGAGGAATATTCTCGTATCACCCCGGTGGTGCCGAGACACCAGCGGAATGAACTAAAGAGGAATACCCTCATATCATCTCAGTGATGCTACGCTACTGAGCCGACGAGAGTGAAATACGAGTTCGTCCACTCGTAAGTCAAACTCGAAGCGACTCGGCAGAGTCTCGCCGTTGTAGGTTCCCTAGGGCGTCTGCATTGATACGTACCTGTTGCTGTTGTAATATATCGTTTCCGCGATCACTCCCAGAGTGATCACAGCCCGCTATCTAATCCTAGCTAACAATGCGCATGATTCACTGCTGAATAGAATATATATATATATATATATATATATATATATATATATTTATACGCAGCATAGGATACGGAAAGGTACATCAAGGGGCGACAATGACAGGCTATGCAATTGAATAGGTAAGCAACATCGCAGCAGCAGTAACAATGCCTAGTGCAAGAAATGTACGGAAAGATAGGCGATATCTGGGGAAGGAAAATGGCTCTGCTTGCTTGTAAGCTCGACGGTAGGGGTACGGTCGTCGACGAAGTAGTCGATCACAGGGGCATCAGCAGCGGACGTCGAGACTACCGGACAATAAGGGAGGGGGAAGAAATAATGAATACACGGCAATAATAGCAATACAAATACAAGACATGACAAACGTTAAGCTAGAGGTGGACTAACGCGGTGCTACACATTGCAGAAGAAACGAGAATTTTAACCGGCAATTTTACCGGCTCCGGGTAATTACCGGACAGACGATCCAGAGGAGGGAAAGTCTCGTGTGCGATATGTTAGAGGGGTGTGGTGGGGGTATGGTAGCGTATCCGTAATCGTTGATCCGTTATGAGAAACTTTCGTATACAAAAGTTTTTCATCCAAACAACATTTAACGGTACATGGAATTATCGACAGACGGCCCGAAGAGGGGATGTCGATGTTTGTTGTGTTAGGGGGTCTGGTACACATACGGATAGCGTATTCTCAATTGTGCCATTTTTCTGATAAACTTTCATGTATAAAGTTTTTCTATCTGAGCTACGGTTTATTTTATACGATTTTCTACTATTTAAATGATTATTTGGAATTTCCTGGAATTGTTTTATTATCAAATTACATTATCCAGAATAGTGACTTTGACCAGTCAACACTGACAGAAGGGACCCATATGTCATAGGCTGGAGCCTTCGACTGGTCAACTGACTAGTGGGCCCCATGTGTCAACCACACATATAATAAAAACCATTTAAATTAATTTCTTACAAGTGGGCCCAGTAGTCAGTGCCTTATTAGTTTAAACAGGGTTTATTTAACAGGGATTAACTAGCATGGGCCCACATGTAAGTCTCACCAAGGGTAGTTTCTATGGTTATATAAATCACAGTTAGAATAAAAAGGGGGTTAGACTTAATCGTGGGTTAGTAACCCACGGGCACGCACGCGCGGACGCAGAGGAACGCGACGGCCCAGAAGCAGCGCCGGCGCTGGCTGGGGCGGCGCTCCGGCGAGGGGGTGTGGTGGAGTTGCGGCCAGGCGAGGGCACGCTCACCAGCGCGCGCGTCGAGCTACTACTTCAAGTAGCAGCAGCAACAGGGGGTAGCACGGCCATGGCCATTGGGCAGAGGGCGGCGAGGCCGGCCGGTAGTGGGCACGAGGCCACGGCCGGAGGCGTAGGAGGGGGGGGCGAGGCCATGCGGGCACGACCAGGGTAGCCAGGGTGTGTGCGAGAGGGTGGGGGCGCTGCCAGGGGGTGCGTGGGCGCGGCCACGGGCAGGGAGCGCGAGCTCCAGTGAGCTCGGGCGGCGGCGACGGACGACGCCTATGGCGGCGGTTCGACGAGGGAAAATGGCTGAATCGGCGCGACTTACAAGGAGGAGGTCGGTGGCGAGCTCGTACGGGGCCGGGGTCGACCGGAGGCGACGAATCGCGGGGATGGCTGCGGCGGCCGGCGGCGAAGGGGTGGCCCAATTCCCGCGAGGCGGGGTGTCTCGGCTCGATTCGAAGGGAGAAAACGGTGAGGAGGAGCAAGGGCGTCGTCTCAGAAGTCCCCCGGTGGCGCGGGGTGGCCGGTGGCCTCGCCGGCCACGACGGCGCGGCGACGACCGCGGTGGCAGTGGAGAACGGCGGCTCGATTCTTTGGTTGTAGGGCGTACCATCCCGAATCACTACTCGGGGAAGACGAAGAAGACCACGGCGTTCCTCGTGGACGCGCCAGCGCATCGCGGGGAGCATGGTGGCCGCACTGACAATGGCGACGTCTGCAGGCGCATGTGCTGCGGAGTGAAGGGCAAGCGAGGGGTCGGGGGAAACGGGCGCTAGGGTTAGGGGAGGGTCCAGGGGAGGATAGGGTAGCCATGGGATAGGGGTGGTCTTATCCTCCTGCGGCTGCGGAATGGCCGCTGTCGAGCAGCCATGGTGCCACGGCGCCATGAGAAGTGGGAGGAAAGAGAAAGCGGAGAGGGGTGGGCTGGGTGAGGTTGGGCCCGATGGGGGATTTGCCCAGGGCAAAAAACAGTTTTCCTATTTTTATTTTGGTTTTCTTTCTTTTTGCTTTTATGTCTCTGTTTTGTTTAGCTACTATTTGATTTTTGTAAAATATGAGAATTGCCCCAATATTTATATTATATAATTTATTATGTTGATACAAAAAGTTTGGCCACCAAATAAATTCATTTGGACTTTATTTAAATAATAAATGGTTAAATGGGATTGTTCTAGCTACTGTTTGAATTGTTTAATTTATTTAAACATTGCGATAAAATACCGTTGCTATTTTATTGTGACCTAATGACTTTTAGGCATTTAATAGAAGTGGTTGCAATACTTTTGGATTAAGTTTTATTTATCACATTGTTTTTAATATTATCAAAGGGGCACTTTGAATTTGAATTGATCCAAGATGATCATGGGTGATCAAAGCAAGATTTAGGAACAATAACTGTTGATTAGCAAGGGTGATCACTGTTCATGACACTGAGGGTGTTACAAATCTCCCCCACTACAAAGAATTCTCGTCCCGAGAATTAAAGGTAGTGAAAGGGGTAAAGTTCCTGTTTCGCAATCTAACAATTCTTCGGGTGCTTGTTGTCCTTCTCAAAGAAGTTAATCCTTCTCGTTGATGTCTTCATTTCTCTGCATCGGTGCATCTCGATGAGTTGTAATCCTTTCTTCGGGGCTTCATCGTTCTTACGGATAGGGTAGGAGGAAATATTTAAGGGGGTCGGATCGATACCAGGTTAATCAATCGAGGTTGTCCAAGGGAATGGGGTACAAAGTATCTTCCGAGTTTAAACTCAGGGAAGTTCATCGACAGAATAAAAGAACGCATGAGAAGTCTTAGACGGATAGGCATGCATTTGATGCCGATGACGGATGATGAAAAGGGGGTCCAGAGCATTAGGTATAAGCACGACGTCTGATATCGAACTGAATATCACAAGGTAGAGGACTCGTGAGTTACATACGAGGTCAAACAAGAGGAATAACCTCAAGAACAGAAAGGTACAAGAGAGTCAGGTTTTGATCCTGTGGAACTGTGGTTTAGAGTGGTGGCGTATTACGCGATCACGATGAAAGGATTGTCAAAGAAAAGCTTGTCAGCTATGTCGATAACAACATCGGTACCAGGAGCAGTGGACAAAGAGAACCATTTTCCTGCTCGTTAATACGAGGCAGACCAATTGGCAAAGTTCTCGTCCATCGATGGTAACCGAAAGGTCATCCATGACAGTAACAGGTTGTACCGACAGAGTAGTACAACGAAGTGTTTACATAAGCAGGGAATTATCACTGCTCCGACAAGACACATTACAAGAAAGGTTAAACAGACCAATGGAAGGGAAAATGTGATCATCATATTGATCAGACAAATGGAAAGGAAAATGTGGTTATATACAAGTATTGGGTGTATATACTTCTCAAAGGAAAGCAGAGCAAGACATACATGACCAAGTTTGTATTGGCAGGGAGTCAAAGGAGGTTGTCGATGATAACACAAATAATCGAGGGGCAAGGATGGTATTTCAACAAATGAACCCAATGGACACATGGAAGAAGCCATGTAAGATTAGTCGGATAATAATCCACCAATGGTCGGGTGGTTCGCAAAGCATCTGATGTGAGTATCGGTACTCAACCAGCAGGAGAAAGAATGCAAAGGCATCGAGTGATAGAAGCATCAGAATAATTCGATGCTTAAGTACAAGGGAATTATGATTTCCAGATCGGGAGGTGGATGTAATTATCCATACGGACTTATCGGTGGCAGGGGATTGTGAAGGCGATGAACACGTAGGTTCTCGGGAATTTATCGAAGAGTAATCTTCGGAACCTTCAGGTGAAGCAAGCAATCATCTTGGGTGAAGGGCTCTCCGGGAGGACAGAGGTGCGAGATCCTAAAGTCAGAGTTAGTTAAATTTACCCGAAAGGATAAGAGAGTAGAATCCCAGAGTAAAGGTACGGAGAAAAAGGATCCTAATACCACCAAGTTTGCGACATGGGCCGATAAGCCACACGACACTGTTCGTAAAGTAGTTTTGCAAAGACTAGACTTGACTTCGACCAAGGAGTTGGAAGGGGTGTCCTACAGGCAGTCGGCTCTGATACCAACTTCTAACGCCCCCAAAATCAGACAGTGTACAGTAATCATACACGCAAGGTACACAATCGAGATCAGGGACTCACAGTGGGATATCACAACACAACTCTACTATTAAAATAATACAAGCTGTTTAATACAAGCCAGGGGCCACGAGGGCTCGAATACAACAGCTCGAAAGCACAAATTAGCGGAAGCAATAGTATCTGAGTATAGACACAAGGTACACAAGGTTGCCTTAAGAAGGCTAGCACAAAATCAACACTCGATCGAAAAGGCAAGGCCTCCTGCCCGGGAACCTCCAAACTACTCCTGGTCAAAGGGGAACTCGACGTCGTAGAAGGCATCGGGGATCTTCATGTTGCGGTGGTCGGCATCGGGGATCTCCTGCTCCTGGACTCCAAGGCTCCAACGTCGACTGCAGCGGCCGATCAGGCAAAACAATAAAAGGGGAAAATAAAGCAGGTGAGTATCTAGCATACCCGCGAGTCTTACGTCCGCTACTAAGCATTTATGCATTGTATCAAATGGAAAGGGGAGGCTATATATAGTGGACTGCAAGATAGAAATCGGAATAAGGGTAAGAAGCTAGGCCTATCGAAGACTAGCATCTTCCGACGAGTCTTGTAGCATGAGAAGAGAATAGCCAACAGTTTATATAAAGCATAAAGTAACAATGCAGCAGAAGTTGTTGCGGCATTGTATAATAGTAAGTTGTGATAATTAATAATAATAATGCATCTGAGTTCCCTTCCTCGACTCCCTGCGAGGAAGAAAACCCGGAACCAACAGTTTAATAGTAGTAGTTTTTAGTGGTAAGATCCAGCTTCAGCATAAAGCGTCCTGTTACCGTGGACACGGCTATTCGAATAGATTAAACTCCCTGCAGGGGTGTACTACTGTTCAGCCTGCACGCTCGGATCTCCAGGATTGCGGGCACCTTGTTAGGGAATGCTCCACCAAAGCTATCCGACATGACGCAGCCCATCCTAGGCTCAACAGAGAGGCCATCCGCAGGACTATATCCTATGCGCCAAGGGGTCTAGGTCCCTCACCCTTGCACGCTCCTGCACGGTGCGAGGCTGGCCGGTGAAGCAAAAGCAAATCCAAATACACCGCTCGAGCGAAGAAAACACACCGCTTCCCGGCAATCAGACCGCGATACTGCTGACGTCTGAAGAGCTTTCGGACAAACTACGACGCAGGGGAGCCCATAAATCCTTATCCCACGTGAAGGTAGTGCGTACAGACCAACGGGGCTCTCAAGTCATCCGCCGAACCATTTAGCATTTTATTATTATCTGTCGGGACAACCGTTATCGTTGCCCCTATCCGGGTGAGTCGCGGACAACGACAGCAGTCAGGACCACCAGTAACATCGGTGCCTGCCCTGACGTCCCACCAACTCGTGCGGTTACCAACAAGGTGAACCTTCTCCTTACCTTGTCTCGTGTTTGCTCCGAAGAGCTCGACTTTCGTACAACAGGATATCTGTCGGCCACGAACAGTACCAGGCCCGCCGCACACTGGTGGAATACACCTGACCTGTCGTTCCGCTAAGATACCCTGCGCGGGCACCGTTGGGTCACCCGACTCCTTACTTGTAAGGACACCAGTTGATTCAAGTGCCTACCATCAAGTGAAACCAGGAGGAATCACCCTCGATGGTACACTTGAAGAGGTTCGACAGAGACATCAGCGGAATGAACTAAAGAGGAATATTCTCGTATCACCCCGGTGGTGCCGAGACACCAGCGGAATGAACTAAAGAGGAATACCCTCGTATCATCTCACTGATGCTACGCTACTGAGCCGGCGAGAGTGAAATACGAGTCCGTCCACTCGTAAGTCAAACTCGAAGCGACTCGGCAGAGTCTCGCCGTTGTAGGTTCCCTAGGGCGTCTGCATTGATACGTACCTGTTGCAGTTGTAATATATCGTTTCCGCGATCACTCCCAGAGTGATCACATCCCGCTATCTAATCCTAGCTAACAATGCGCAGGGTTCACTGCTGAATAGAATATATATATATATATATATATATATATATATATATATATATATATATATATATTTATAGGCAGCATAGGATATGGAAAGGTACATCAAGGGGTGACAATGACAGGCTATGCAATTGAATAGGTAAGCAACGTAGCAGCAGCACTAACAATGCCTAGTGCAAGAAATATACGGAAAGATAGGCAATATCTGGGGAAGGAAAATGGCTCTGCTTGTGTGTAAGCTCGACGGTAGGGGTACGGTCGTCGACGAAGTAGTCGATCACAGGGGCATCAGCAGCGGACGTCGAGACTACCGGACAATAAGGGAGGGGGAAGAAATAATGAATACACGGCAATAATAGCAATACAAATACAAGACATGACAAACGTTAAGCTAGAGGTGGACTAACGCGGTGCTACATATTGCAGAAGAAATGAGAATTTTAACCGGAAATTTTACCGGCTCCGGGTAATTACCGGACAGACGATCCGGAGGGGGAAAAGTCTCGTGTACGATATGTTAGAGGGGTGTGGTGGGGGTATGGTAGCGTATCCGTAATCGTTGATCCGTTATGAGAAACTTTCGTATACAAAAGTTTTCCATCCGAACAACATTTAACGGTATAGGGAATTATCGGCAGACAGACCGAAGGGGGGATGTCGATGTTTGTTGTGTTAGGGGGTGTGGTACACATACGGATAGCGTATTCTTAATCGTGGCATTTTTCTGATAAACTTTCATGTATAAAGTTTTTCTATCTGAGCTACGGTTTATTTTATACGATTTTCTACTATTTAAATGATTATTTGGAATTTCTTGGAATTGTTTTATTATCAAATTTACATTATCCAGAATAGTGACTTTGACCAGTCAACACTGACAGAAGGGACCCACATGTCATAGGCTGGAGCCTTTGACTGGTCAACTGACTAGTGGGCCCCATGTGTCAACCACACATATAATAAAAACCATTTAAATTAATTTCTTACAAGTGGGGCCCAGTAGTCAGTGCCTTATTAGTTTAAACAGGGTTTATTTAACAGGGATTAACTAGCATGGGCCCACATGTAAGTCTCACCTAGGGTAGTTTATATGGTTATATAAATCACAGTTAGAATAAAAAAGGGGGGTTAGACTTAATCGTGGGTTAGTAACCCACGGGCACGCACGAACGGACGCAGAGTAACGCGGCGGCCCAGGAGCAGCGCCGGCGCTGGCTGGGGCGGCGCTCCGGCGAGGGGGTGTGGTGGGGCTGCGGCCAGGCGAGGGCACGCACACCGGCGCGCGCGTCGAGCCGCTACTTCAAGTAGCAGCAGCAACAGGGGGGTAGAACGGCCATGGCCATTGGGCAGAGGGCGGCGAGGTCGGCCGGCAGTGGGCACGAGGCCACGGCCGGGGGGGTAGGGGGGCGAGGCCATGCGGGCACGACCAGGGTAGCCAGGGTGTGTGCGAGAGGCTGGGGGCGCTGCCAGGGGGTGCGTGGGCGCGGCCACGGGCAGGGAGCGCGAGCTCCGGTGATCTCGGGCGGCGGCGACGGACGACGCCTATGGCGGCGGTTCGACGAGGGAAAATGGGGGAATCGGCGCGGCTTACAGGGAGGAGGTCGGTGGCGAGCTCGTACGGGGCCGGGGTCGATCGGAGGCGACGAATCGCGAGGATGGCCGCGGTGGCCGGCGGTGAAGGGGCGGCGCAATTCCCGCGAGGTGGGGTGTCTCTGCTCGATTCGAAGGGAGAAAACGGCGAGGAGGAGCACGGGCGTCGTCCCAGACGTCCCTCGGTGGCACGGGGTGGCCGGTGGCCTCGCCGGCCACAACGGCGCGGCGACTACCGCGGTGGCAGTGCAGAACGGGCGGCTTGATTCTTCGGTTGTAGGCCGTACCGTCCCGAATCACTGCTCGGGTAAGACGAAGAAGACCACGGCGTTCCTCGTGGACGCGCCAGCGCATCGCAGGGAGCATGGTGGCCGCACTGACAATGGCGACGGTTGCGGGCGCATGTGCTACGGAGTGAAGGGCGAGCGAGGGGTCGGGGGAAACGGGCGCTAGGGTTAGGGGAGGGTCCGGGGGAGGATAGGGTATCCATGGGATAGGGGGGTCTTATTCTCTCGCGGCTGCGGCATGGCCGCTGCCGAGCAGCCATGGTGACACGGCGCCATGAGCAGTGGGAGGAAAGAGAAAGGGGAGAGGGGTGGGCTGGGTGAGGTTGGGCCCAATGGGGAGTTGCCCAGGGCGACATATAGTTTTCCTATTTTTATTTTGGTTTTCTTTCTTTTTGCTTTTATGTCTCTGTTTTGTTTAGCTACTATTTGATTTTTTTAAAATATGAGAATTGCCCCAATATTTATATTATATAATTTAATATGTTGCTACAAAAAAATTTGGCCACCAAATAAATTCATTTGGACTTTATTTAAATAATAAATGGTTAAATGGGATTGTTCTAGCTACTGTTTGAATTGTTTAATTTATTTAAACATTGCGATAAAATACCGTTGCTATTTTATTGTGACCTACTGACTTTTAGGCATTTAATAGAAGTGGTTGCAATACTTTTGGATTAAGTTTTATTTATCACATTGTTTTAATATTATCAAAGGGGCACTTTGAATTTGAATTGATACAAGATGATCATGGGTGATCAAAGCATGATTTAGGAACAGTAACTGTTGATTAGCAAGGGTGATCACTGTTCATGACACTGAGGGTGTCACACCATCATCATGACCTCCAGGGAAGTATCACACTACTTCGACGAACACTCCATCACAATCGTGAGCAGTGCACCAACCAACATCAGAGGAGTACAACATCTCATAGGAAAGCTCGCAGCATTGAGCCGCTTCATCAGCAGATTAGGCGAAAGGACCTTACCATTCTACAAACTGCTGAGAAAAGGAGAAAAATTCGAGTGGAACGAGGAAGCCAGCAATGCATTCGCGGACTTAAAGAAGACCCTCTCGACCCCACCAATCTTGGCGGTGCCTACAGAAAGGGAAAAGTTGTACCTCTACATAGCGGCACGCAGCAGTGTCGTGAGCACAGTGCTTGTCGTCGAGCGGGCAGAAGAAGGCAAAATCCAGAACATCCAAAGACCAATCTACTACCTCAGCACGCTACTCACGAAGCCACAGCAGCGATACCCACACTACCAGAAGCTCCTGCTCGCCATCATCATGACCTCCAGGAAAGTATCACACTACTTCGACGAACACTCCATCACAATCGTGAGCAGTGCACCACTCGCGGACATCCTCAACAACCCCGGAGCGACCTGTCGAGTCGCCGAGTGGAACATGGAGCTCAGCCCACGAGATCTGAAGTTCAAACACCCGACAGCAATCAAAGCCCAAGTACTTCCAGATTTCCCGGTCGAGTGGGCAGAAGTCCAAACACCAGGTCCCCAGACCTATCCAACTCATGGACGATGTATTTCGACGGATCCAAAAGACAGCAAGGAGCCGGAGCAGGCGTCGTCCTAGTCTCCCCCAAAGGAACGAAGCTCAAATACATCCTCCAGATCAACTTCAACAACGCCTCCAACAACGAAGCAGAGTACAAGGCACTAATTCACGGCATGCGCATGGCAAAAACTTGCGGTGCCTCTCGTCTATTGATCTATGGCGACTCCAACCTCGTCGTTCAGCAGGCGATGAGAGACTGTAATGCAGTCGTAGACAACATGACATCCTATCAAAAGCTCTATAACACGCTAGAGGTAGGATTCGACGGCTGCGAGTTAAACTACATTCCTAGAGCAAATAACACAGAAGCCGACGAACTCGCGGACATCGAATCGACACGAGGACCAATACCCCCAGGCGTTTTACTTGAGAGCATCAATCAGAGAACAATAAAAGCAAAGCCAACAGAACCCAAGGTAGTCGCAGAGGAAGACGACACAAATGAACTAGCACATGTGGCAGCAACGAGCGCAGCTGACGATGCAAACAATCAAGCAATCAAAGTCGAAGTACCAGCAGCACTCGAAGACCCAGCCTGGGCAAGGCCCTTCATTCGATTGCTAGTCGAAGGCACTTTACCACAATACGTCGCAGAAGCTCGACGCATCAGTCGGCGATCTAAAGCATTCACAGTAATCAACGGAAAGCTCTACAAGCGCAGCATCTCTCAGGTCCTCCCAAAGTGTATAGACGAAGAAGACAGCAAAGCCCTGCTACTAGAGATTCACGAAGGCACCTGCGGGCATCATGCCAGCAGTCGCGCACTCGTGGCAAAAGCCTTTCGAGCAGGTTTCTACTGGCCGACCACTATGAGAAATGCAGAGGACATCGTACGGCGTTGCATCACCTGCCAAAAATTTGCCAGAAGGCCACACGCCCCAGCATCGGAACTCAAAACTATACCGTTGTCGTGGTCATTTGCCACATGTGGACTCGACATGGTGGGCCCACTCAAGAAATCATCAAAAGGAGGACGAACACACCTGCTAGTCGTAGTAGACAAGTTCACCAAGTAGATCGAAGCAGTACCAATCACCAGCTCAACAGCCCTCACGGCAGTCAACTTCATCAAGTCAATCATCTTCAGATTCGAGGTACCACACAACATCATCACAGATAATGGTACAAACTTCACAGCAGCAGAGTTCCAAAACTTCTGCCAGGAGCTGGGCATCAAAATCAACTACGCATCAGTCGCACACCCGCAGTCCAATGGCCAGGTGGAGAAAGAAAACGGCCTAGTATGCGGAGGAATAAAGAAACGACTCCTAGCCCCACTAGAACAAGCCGCAGGCAACTGGGTAGAGGAGCTCCCCGCAGTTCTATGGAGCCTGCGCACCACACCAAACAGCTCGACCCAGTATACACCTTTCTTCTTGGTATACGGGGCAAAAGCAGTGCTGCCGCATGATTTAAAATTCGGAGCCCCCAGAATCTCAGGGTACGAAGAGGAAGAGGCAGAAGAAGCACTGCAGAATGACAAAGACATAGAAGATGAAGCTCGGGACACAGCGATCGCAAGATCTAAAGGATACCAGGACAAATTACACACATATCAAAGCAGTCGCCTGCGGATCAGAACGTTCAACAAAGGAGACCTTGTGCTACGGCTAATACAGGAAAAAGTGCACAAACTTGCCCCACAATGGGAAGGGTCGTTCATCGTCTCGGAAGTCATAGGAGGAGGACCATACAGATTGAAGAACCCGAAGACCAATGAGGGCGTGGGAAATCCATGGAACGTAGCGAACCTACGCCTGTTCTACCCATAGTCCCCTAGACACTATCAAGACATCGGCAGCAGCACCAATCGGCAATCCATGTAAAATTCGAAGGAATAAAACAATGTTGCCCAAAGCATCTTACTCAAAAGCACTCGGGGGATCGAGTCTAAACTCCCCCCGAGAGACGCTATCCTCGCTGAATGCGACCTCTACTTAAAAGAACTCGGGGTCTCGAGTCTAAACTCCCCCCCGAGAGACGCTATCCTCGCTGAATGCGACCTCTACTTAAAATCACTCGGGGGCTCGAGTCTAAACTCCCTCCGAGAGACGCTATCTTCGCTAAACGCGACCTCTACTTAAAAGCACTCGGGGGCTCGAGTCTAAACTCCCTCCGAGAGACGCTATCTTCGCTAAACGCGACCTTTGCTTAAATACTCGGGGGCTCGAGCATAAACTCTCTATCCGCGCTAAAAAAACGCGACCATCTACAAACATCGGGAGGAAAGAACGCAAGACTCTCGCCAAAAAACAATAGCTCCGGCAAAGAAAGTCGCATCGAAAATGCACGGTCCTTTAGTCTTCACCTGATCGCAAGCGACCACCTAAAGACTCGGGGGCTACTCCCATCGGGAGCGCTAACGCGCACCCGATCCAAAGTTGGAAAAATTCAAAAAACAACTACAAATCAGTAAGACAAAAATTCATAAAGCCTGCGCTCGATTCTACAAATAAAACGCAGCCTCGGGGGCTACTCCCATCGGGAGCGCTGGCGCGCACCCGAGAAGACATTCATCTCATTACAAAAGGAGTCGAAGACATCTTCATTACAAAGGAGTCTAAGACATTCATCTCATTACAAATGATTCGAAGGCAATCTCATTACAAAGGAGTCGAAGACATTCATTTTCATTACAAAGAAGTCGAAACGACAGTTGCCGCTACAGAAAGACCCGCAGAACTGCAAGATGGTCTGCGCTCAACCTCTACATGTGTGCTCATGCTGAGATAATTGGCACTTTTGTGCCACAACCCGACGGGCATCACCACAGACAAAGTAGCAACTCAGCCGGTGAAGAAGAAGCTCGCCGTCCTCCAGTTCTACAAGGTGCCTCGCCTACTGACGCATCCGCTTGACGACTGGTTTGACGTCCAGTTCTTAATTAGAACTAGAAGAGCAAACACCATCGCCCGAGGGATCAGCCGAAGACGAAGACACGGGAGAAGCAGGCGAACCACCACTCGAGAAATGGGAATCGGCGTTGCTTGTTTCCCCACAGTATGGATCCAGACGGTTGCCACCAGCATCAAATGTGCGGATAATAACAGTATCTTCGCCGTCAAAATGACAGCAAAGGCTATCTCCGCCGCGTAGATTCAACTGACGAGAAAAGGCCCTCCAGCCAAGCCCAAGGAAAATCAAGGATGAAATATCAGTCTCCAGCTCCACCCAAGAAGAAGAACGAGCACATCCGTGAAGACGGAACCAGAAGCCCCTCAAGTTAAGTTCAGAATCAATAGAGGCAAACGAGAAAGGAAGAGGAATCCGGGCAGCATCCCGGCTAAGAACACGCAAAAGAAAGTCATAGCGCCAAAAACCCTCCTCCATGGAGGAAGAAGAAGAAGGCACCAACATGGTACCATGGCGTCCACCTCGTGAAGAACGAGGCGTGCGGCCACCCCGACCACGGCGGCCACGACCTCGCCCAGCCACACCTCTACCACGCTTGGGCGCCATATGAAGAAGAAGAGAAAGATGCGAAGAATGGATGCCAAGGACGGGCAACCACATGAAGTATTTATAGCGCAATCCAAGGGAAAACCAGGAAAAGCACGCGGAAGCTCAGGCGGCGTCATCATTTCATCAAAGACCGTTGGGCTGGGCGTTACGAATTCCAAGGCAAAGATGCCTTCACACAGTCAGCATTACATACAGGGCGCGTCAAATCTCGCCTGTTTCCCATACAAGCCTCGGAAACCCAACAGGCAACAGGATGCACGACGTCCAAACCATCATCATGAAGGTCCAGAAGACGTGATGGATCAAAATAACAATCATCATCATCGGTCATCAAGCAACAGGACAATGCATGTCAGCACGGCATCTAAAGAGAGACGGATCAAGATAAAAATAGTTGGCCAAAAACCAAAAGATTCCAAAAGCCAGCTATACGTCCAAATTTTCTGACTCTACAAAATTCTTACTCCCATCGGGAGTACCTTTATTCGAGTTTGGGTGCTCCCTCACCCAGAAGGAAAAATGTGTTCGAGTGATCACTCGCACCAGCAAGAAAAACATACTCTCGGAGTTCGGGTGCTCCCTCACCCCGAAAGCGGTAAAGCATTCGAGTGATTACTCGCAAAAGAGACTCAGCAATTCAACAAACATGACTTACTCGCGCACTCGACGACATTCCGAGTGGGTGCTTTCTTATTTTCCTCGCCTGAGTTCATTACAAAACTCCGCGAGTGACTGCTAAAACAGCTCACTTGATTGTTTATTCCAAGTGGGTGCATCGCTAACCAGGCTCCGTGCCTCTACAAAAACAATTATGCCTGGGCTACGACACACTGTACCCAGATGCCACGCAAGCTTAGCGTGTAGGTAAGACCCCGCTGCGCAGAACGGCCGGGCCGGGACTTGCCGCAGAGAGATTTCACTCCCGACCTTTTCCATGCGCTTGCATGATAGAAAGAGCCGAGAGGACGCGCTCAGGCTATGTGCTTAGACTGGCAGCAATTGATCCTATAAGACATGCAGCGGCATGACTTTGCTTGACACCGGTCGTTCCAAGTTCATGTCGAGGGACGTAAACTTTATTGGGCTACTGTGGTATTTGTCACTAGCACAATTCACCAAGGCTCGACCAGTCGACTCCTTGGGCCCTTTCAGCTTAGCAATCCCTCGAAACAGATATTGTCATGGCTCAAAACTGCCAGCTACCCGTGGCAATGCCACGCTTGCAAACAATAAAAGCACAGATGAATTTGAGTCCCTGCGCGACTCTTCGAGTCCCCCAGGCACTCGGGGGCTACTGACGAGGGGGTGACCCCACGACTCCTGCATGTAAGGCTACCTGGTGTATATGAAGACAGAAGTCCCACTGGGAAGCTACGACAAGCCCACGATTGGCCCAACCAGGCACCGACGTAGGAGTCCGCGACTAACATGGAAGGTGCAACTTGGCGTAAAATACAAGACTAGAACTAGGAAAACCATCTATGTAACCTAGCGCGGACCCCCCGAGACCTAGCCTAATATATAAAGGCTGGGAGGGGAGACGTCCAGGACAACACAATACGCATCTATTCATCCTAGCCTTGCGAGAACTCGCCTTGGCCTCCACTGTAATCGCCCCCTCACGCAATAATATCGAGCAGGAAGTGCTTCTCCTATTAGACGACGAGTATCGTCCGACCTGTGCCTTCTCTATGACTAACCCAGGGTCCCTGGCCATGGGATTTTCCGTGGCTGATCCCCGTCACCCGCTGCCACCCCGAGGCACCGCCGAGCAAATCCTGGTCGGCGTTGGTGGCGTGGGGGGAGATTTCTTCCTCCTCGGCGCAACGGCGGCTGACGCGGGACGGTGCGGAGAACGAGGATGTCCGGCTGCGGCGGGGCTCGGCGGCTCGACGTGGGTTGCTTGGGGCGAGGGCAGCGCGACCTCGTGGCGGCGTGTCGGCGGTTCTTGGCACCGACGGTGGGCGGCGACTGTCGCGGTTTCACTGGTGGTCCGTGTGGGGTTCCCCGGCCAGATACAGCCGGGGTTGGCACCGGCGGCTCACCCTACGGCGGGGGCGGTGGGCTGCAGAGGCACCAGGACTCGGCCGGCTCTGGCATCGATTTGGCGCGGCCAAATCTGGCGCCGGCGGCTGCGGGTGGCCTGGTGCAGCGGCGGGTTGCTCGGCGGGGCTTGGTGGCGCGGCATGGCAGCGGCTTGCCCGGGGCGGCGGTGGTGGTGCCCGGGCGGCTCGGGCTGGGGCCCTTCCGGCAGTGGGTGGTGGTGCGTGCCCGGCGACGCGGCGACGGGCCTGGACGGTGGTTGTCCTGTCAATAGCAGTCTTGTCGGACCAACCTGCAGGGCGGCGCGGGGCGAGGGTGGCTTCAGTGGTGGTGCGTGCCTGCGCTGCGACGGCCAGATCTGACCATCAGGGGACGCGGGCTTTTTTTGAATTTTAAAACTGCAAGGCAAAAGCCTCACAGCACTTTATTGAAAGTAAAGGCAAGTGAGAGTACAGTAAAGGGAATACTTACAGGGGGGAGAGGTGTTAGGGGTAATGGTTGAGATAACCACACCCAAAAGAACTATGGTAAAGATCTAATCCAAGTTAATAATTGATCCTTGAATTTACATTTGATCCTATGAGAGAGAAGTGTAAGGTCATGAATGAAATTGTGTCTCTAGGTACTGAAGCCAGCCCTTTCATTCTTGAAGATTTTACCATTTCTGATGATCCAGATATTCCAGGCAGCAGTAAAAACAACCTCAGTGAAGAAAGGATATCCAAAATCCTTCATAGCCTCAATGGCCAATTGATATGTGCTAATATTGTGCCCATGAAACCAGCTTATGCCCAAGTAGTTTCATACCCTGAGAGTGAAGTTGCAGGTGAAGAACAGGTGTAACCTATCCTCCAGAAAATTAGCATTGCACAAAGCACAAGTATGATCATCAACATTCCAGTGCCTCCTCTGCATCATATCCCTTGTGTTTAATCTGTCCATCAACAGAAGCCAACCAAAAACCTTGATTTCAAAGTACAGGAGCTTTTCCAGATCCATTTAAGAGTGGGATCCACCTGAATGTGGGAGTGAGCCAGGGTGTAGATGAACTTGGACCTGAAGACACCCTTGTTGTGTGGCCAGACCCAGGTGTCAGGCACTGAAGAGAGCTCGGCTGCTCCCATGATGCTTTGGAACTCAAGAAATTCAGAATGGGCAGCAGTCGACAGGGGTAGGTGAAAGGCAGATAAGGGGTTTTCCATGATCACATCATGAACAGAGGCATTCTGATCAACTGTAAAAGAGTAAAGGTGAGGGAACCTCACCCTGAAGACTCCAGCCTCACCCAAGGACCATTGATCATCCCAAAGAGATATATGTGTGCCACACCCAAGTTTGGGTACTGCCAATGCACAATATTTGTCTGCATCTTTGAAAATATCTCTCTACCAAAAATACCCACGGGACTGAGTTTTGTGTGGTATCTGCTGATGATAGTAGGCATCCCAAATCAACTGCACCCAAGGTACATCATCATGGCTATAAAAATTTTGTAGATGTTTCATAAGCAGAGCCTCATTTTGCACACTGATGTTGAGTACCCCAAGACCACCTTTATCCTTAGGCCTGCAGACCAGATCCCAAGCAGCCAGGGATTGTCTGGGAGTGTCAGAATTACCTCTCCACAAGCACTGTCTTTGTATCCTCTCAATATGTTTGTTGATTCCCTTAGGGATCACCAAGGTACAGAGATGGTAGACTGGCATAGAAGATAGAACAGATTGCAACAACTGAAGTCTAGCACCCTGACTGAGATAGCATGAAGCTAAAGACAATCTCCTTTCAATTTTATGGACTAGAGGTGAGAGATCACTGACAGATGGCCTGGTAGTACCCATGGGGAGCCCCAGATAAGTGAAAGGCATTGTTCCAACTGTGCAACCCAAAGAAGCTGCCAAAGTGGACACTGTTTCATCAGGCACATTCAAGGGTATCAACATAGCTTTGTTGTAATTGACATGAAGTCCAGTGGATTCTGCAAAAGTGGCAAGCATCTGCTTGAGAGTGTAACAGCCCAGTTTTCACAAAAATTAAAAAAAATTGTTTTCGGTGTGAATTGTCTGATTGCCTGATTTGTTTGCGGTGTTTGCATCCCCGATTTATAATCGGTGATTATTTTCCCCCTCTTATCTCGTATCGGACGGAGACCGACCCTTGCCATCCTGACACTCGACCTTTGCGACACCGGGTTTCGCCCGAGCACGTCGCGACCGGCACAGGACTAGCCATCGCCACCGGATCGAAAACCCCGTTTCTTTAATAAACAGATTATTTAATGGGGCGCCGAAAAATGTTGTCGGAATGTCACCGCAGTGAGGTACGATCGACGGGCTCGACACGCTGAGCGCGTGGTTCGAGATTTCGTCGGAATCGGAGTCCGTATGCACCTCCGGCGGTCACGACCGCGATCGCCGGACGCGCGAGAGGGGTACCGAAGGTCTTCGGGGGTATTTTCGTCATCCTGCCACCTAGCCTGCCCTATATAATGACCCCTCACCTCCCCCCTTGGAAATTAGGGTTTCCCTAAGAAATTTTCGCAGCCACCCCCCTCCAAAATACCAGTTTTTACCCCCAAAACCCCCTCCACCGAAACCCTAATCTCAGCCCCCGATCTGGACCATCAGATCCAGATCTGAGAGCTCAGATCACGCCCCCAGCTCCACCAACCTCCAGCCCCAGGAGCCCGGGCCCCACAGGGCCGCCGCCGGGCCCGCCAGGCCCATCCGGGCAGCCGCCTCACCCGAGCTCCTCCCCGTGCAGCCATGGAGGCCGCCGCCTCCGGCCGACGCCGGCAAGCCTCCTCCGCCGCGGCCAGATCTTCTCCTCCCCGTGCCTCCCTTCCCTTCTCCTCCTCTTCTCACCATCCCGCTCCCTCTCCTCACAGATCGGCCGCCGCCCCGCCATTGGAGATGCCCTCGAGCTCGCGGCCGCCATGGAGCTCGGAGCAGCCGCCGCTAGGGAGCTCCGCCCCGCTCCACCTCTCCGTCCCGCAGCCGGATCCGCGCGCCCCCGCCCCTGCCTCCTCTGCCCTCCTCGCCTAGCACCGCCCGCCGCCGGTGGCCGGCCGGCAAGCCACCGCGCCGCCGCCCCTGTCCACGCTCGGGACGAGGAGGCCGGCCAGCCACCACCGGCTCCGCCAGGTGGGCCGCGCCCCCGGCCCAGCACGTGGGCCACGGCCTGGCAGCCCGGCAGCCACAGCCCAGGCCGCCCCCCCTCCAGTCACTTGGGCCGGCCCGTTTGGGGTGAGGCCCCTTTGTTTTTTTTTGTTTTTTCTTTCTGTTGACTAACCCTGCTGTAATTTTTCTAAGTCCTATTATTTTTGCTGTTGATTCAATTTTACACTGCGATTTCCCGTTAAACAGTAGCTCCGGTGAACGTGCCCCCAAAACGAAAGTTGCTCAGAATTGCGTGTACTTTAATTCATCTTTTGTGAGAATTTTCATTTGAGCTCATCTTGATTGTGTAATTGTGTGCTGAACAGGGCATCAGGCCGTTAAACTGCTACTTTTCCTGTTATTGTGCTGCTGTTATTATTTTGTTGCAACTTTGCATGATGATTGTAACAAATCCATGAGGCCTATTGCATTGATTCTTTTTGCGTTGCGTTAAGCAATGTTTCTACTTCAGTTTCATGCATTCACATGCCATACTTGCTTGCTGCATCATGTTTATATTTTGCTCCAAAGTAGCTATCCTGATGTTGTTGTGCTGCTATTGCTGAAACTGTTATTTTGTTGCAACTTCGGATGACGATTGCTTCGCAACCGTGCATCGGAATTGAGTGATTCCAATTGCATATTGTTAAGCATGATGTCTACTCTCATCCCATGTATTGCTATGTCATGTTTCTGCACTTTTGCATATAGATTTACCCCTGTTTTTACAGCACGTGTGCATAAATTGTTTTGCTTATATCTTTTTAACCGTAACTCCGTTTGGGGTGTTCTTTATATGTAACTTGATTAGTTTTTCGTGTTCTTTATGTTTATGCTATTGTTTTCTGTTGTTAACCAACCTAAAATATGGTTTAGGACAGAACAGTACCAAATATTTTAATCATCGTGCGGCACTTAGTGTTATGCCATATATAGGATTGTGCCTCACTTAAATTGTCTAGCATAGATAGTTTACTTTGTTCTTCACCTCTTATAATGTTTTTGTGCTATGCCATGCTTTCTTGAGTTGCCATGTTAATAACCGTTGTTTGGTCACCTGTAGCTAAACAACTTGAACCACCGTAAATGTGCGGTATCGTCGTGTGTGACGAGTACTCCACTTAAATCGTTAGTAACCGCTCTCGACGGTAGGTGCGATGTTTCGTGTTACTTCTTGTTGATGCTTGCTCGTGTTTGCTCCGTAGTAATAGTGGTGCACCGTTGATTGTTTTCCAGTGTTTACTTCTTGTGTGCTCCCGCGGGTACCTCTCGGAGACGATGCGAGCTTGCGATCAACTACACCTTCGGAACCCGACTTATCAACAGGCAAGGACTTGCATTACTTATGATCCATTCCATTTCAACCAGCGGTTTGCATGCTAGAATAGGTTAGGCGATGTTTGATCCTACCACATGTTTACAGCCTCTTTCAAACCGATACAGCCATGTCCCCTCCCAGCAAACCATGTACTGTTATGTTACTATTGCTCGTTGCTCAGCCCCTGCTTAGTATGCATGCTTAGGATGCTACGATGTTACCCTGTTACTCTTCGGGTTGGGATATCACCTCATTATTATATTATTGTTGATGATATGATTATTATTATAATGTTGACTATATTCGACGAAGGATGGAAGGTCTAGGCGATCCCGCCCCGACGCTTTGTTCCATTCGAGTCACCTAGGATCCGAGTTCCGGGTATTGGTTTTAAGACTGAGCGTGCCTAACCGCGTGTGGGATTTTATGGGGTCCCCTCTTCTTACCTATCTAGCTTCAAACATTTCTAGAGGTGGCCCAAGATGATTTACCATTTGAAATCGTGTGTGTGCTGGTCAGCTGCCAGTAGTTTTTAAACCAACTTGGGCCAGTGGAGACATGGTTTCTCTGTTGGTCCACCTGATCAGCTAGGACCCGGTCTCATAAGAGAACTAACCGGTAATCCGACCTGCGTCATACGGAAGAGTCCGATCCGAGAGCGTGGCCAGCTTTTGGATTGGGTGTCGACTCCCCGGGGGCCACCCGGATTTGTTCGTTGTTAGTTAGAGGGACCTGTCGTTCCGGATCTCTTGGAACTAAATCATAAAATGGTTGCCTGTGATGGGTAGCAACTGAGAGTGATGGGCGTGCGTGCGGAGCCTCGTAATGGGCAGTTGGTACACCCCTGCAGGGTTAAATCTTTTCGAGAAGCCGTGTCCACGGTTATGGACGACTTGAGACCTACTCCTTGTTCATAGACAACAACAACTGAGATCATCTTAATACAACTTGATCAACGTGTGTGTGTGCCTTGACTGCTTCTTCTTCGTCGGGATGCGAAGAGGAGGACAAGGATAGGATAGGTGTTATGTTTGCGTATGTAGGTGGATAGCAAGACTTGTTGGAGGCGATTCCTCATCGAATGCTTGGCTTCTTACCTTACTCTCTAGATCGTTAGCCACTTCATAAATGCTAGTGCGGCAGCAACCTCACCACTTACCCCTTCCTTACCGTAAACTACTAGTTGTCCTAGAATGACGAGTGATGAAGTCCTTGCTGGGTCAGATGACCACTACATTTGGATGCTGAGTACCTCTGTACTCATGATACTACCCCCAAACTCTTTTTTAGGGTTCTGATCGACAATAGGTATGGTGATCGACGTTTCACGTGGAGACTCGACGACGACTAGTTAGGCGGATCCCGGCGAACGGCCTGGACCCATGTGGTTATGGGATCAATGCTTTTCTCTTTGCCAGTAGGCATTTGATTGTAGTCTGTACTCAGACATGTATCTTCCGCTGTTGTATTATATTTAAGGCAGTTGTATGCCGATTGTATGAGATGTTGTATCCTTGTATCTGTAATGTTGTGATATCATGTTGGAAATCCGGGGCATATGGCCTTGTCATATGTCGCGGTGGGACCGATATGTGCTTCGTCCTCGGGTTCGGGCGGAAACGTCCGAATCTGAAACAGTACCGCATATCGGGCCTTACAGAGAGCAAGAAGTTTTTCCTCACAGGCAGGAAGGATCAACAAAGTATCATCTGCATACTGGACTATTGGAAAGTCGGGGTTGTTCCAAGGGATTGGAAAAGTGAGCTGCCCAGCAGACCACATGCTATTGACTACTGATTGTAGCAAGTCAGCGGCCAGCACAAACAACAGAGGTGAAAGAGGATCACCCTATCTAACTCCTCTTCTGCATTTAAAATGATTGCCAGGAATACCATTAAGCAAAACAGATGATGTGCCTAAGGAAAGAAGCATCCTGACCCGACCAATCCATTTGCTATCAAAACCTTTGCATTGCAGAATCTGCAATATGATGTCATTCTCAATTGTATCAAAAGCTTTGGCAAAGTCCAACTTTAGGAGCACAATTGGTCTTTTAGAGGCTTGACACTGATGTATGTATTCATAACACCAACCCACGCAATCCTGAATGGACCTGCATTTTAAAAATCCATATTGGTTCCTGTGGATACATTTCAAGATCACTAGTTGAAGTATGTTAGCCAGTAGCTTGGTCAGGAACTTCAGACAAGTGTTGGTGAGGGAGATGGGTCTGTAATCACTGATCACCTCAGCACCTAATTTTTTGGGAATTAGGATGATTAAGGAGGTGTTAAGACATTCAATGTCTAAATCACCTTTAAATAATTCCTTAATCAACTCCATAAAGTCCCCCTTGATAATGTTCCAACACTTCTTGATAAATAAACCAGAAAACCCATCTGGTCCAGGTGCTCTATCAGAAGGCATTTCCCTAAGAACAGCCTCCACTTCCTTATCAGAAAAAGGGGCAGACAGATCCTGCAATTCATCAACAGGCTTGATCAAAGATGGTAGATCAAAACCCACATTAACTCTATTGGAAGTGCCCATGTTACCATTAAAATCAGCCCAAATCATGCCCTGCATGATGTGATGATCAGATACCGTCTCCCCATTATTGTCCTTGAGGAAAGAAATATCATTCTTCCTATATCTTTTAGTTGCCATGGATTGAAAAATTTTGGAGTTTTCCTCCCCCACCTGGATGTTTCTGATGGTACATCTTTGCTTCCAATAGATGTTTTGCATTTTCAGTGTGTCCTCAAGGTGTAACTTTACAATCCTTCTGAGGTTCCTTTCTGGTATAGTGAGAGGTCTAACTTCTTCCAGTGAGTCCAGAAACATGATGACCTTATTACAATCAGCAATGAGGGCTTTAACTGTGGAGATACTAGTATGCCATGATTTTAGAGCACCTCTTAATTTTTTGAAATTTGTGGAAATCCTCTTATCTATGCTTTCCCTCTAGCAAGGCATATTCCAGGCTTTCTCTACACAATCCATAAAACCAGGAAGATTAACCCAATAATTCTCAAATCTAAATATTTGAGATTTTGGTACGCTGGTTTGGATGGAAACCACACAGGGGACATGGTCAGAAGCAGATCTGGCTACAGGTAGCACCATAGTGTTAGGATATGCAAGGGTCCATTCAGTAGTGGTAAAAAAACCAGTCCAGCTGTTCCAGTAGTGGGATCTCCTGCATATTGGACCAAGTATACTTCCTGCCCTTCAAAGGTAGCTCAACTAGGCCAAGATGCCCAATAATCTCATTGAAGAGAAAAATATCATTTATGTTACCCCCAGGTCTATTTCTATTATCCACTGACCTGATGAAATTAAAATCTCCAAGAAGGAGCCAGTTCTCTCCAAAAGGTATTTGCATGTCATACAACCACTGAACAAAATCATCTCTCAAAGGCCCAGCACAAGGGCCATAAACATTCACCAAGGTCCAACAATCAGAGTTATGAACAGATGTGAATTGCACCATCAGTCCAAAGGGATGGGACTGTAAAAGAATGCCAGAAAAGAAAGCAGAATTCCATATGATGATTATTCCTCCAGAGGCCCCAAGTGAAGGAACAAAAGCAAACTTATCAAATCTTCTAGGACAGAACTTTCTGAGCATTCTATGGTCAAAAAAATCACATTTGGTCTCTTGTAAACACACCACATTGCATCCACTCTCATCAATCTTCTGTTTAACAGCTAGTTGTCTAGATTCAGTGTTAAGACCTCTGACATTCCAGCACAACACTTTCTAGTTTCTATTAGGTGTACTATTCATTAAGACCAAATAACAGAGTAGCAAAAGCCCAAGGCATATAATGCCAAAGGTAAACCAGTCTAGTACAGATAATAAGAGAACAACCCGATAACCAAATCCACAAAAGCATGATGTTTACAAGGGCACACCACCAGCCCCAAATGAAGATAGAAACAGCAACCATTAGATAACTTTAGGAGCAGGAGTAACTTCAAGATCAGCCATAAGCTGGTCTTCAGAGAGCTTGGATGGAGCTATGCCAAGCCTGGACCCAATGGACTGCATGACCCTAATTGGGGTTGGTGGTGGAGTTGATTTTTCCTTGGTGTCATTCCTCATAGGGTCTGCCTTAGGTGTCATCTTCCTCTTTGACGCGGGCTTCGGTGGCGAGGTTCGAAGGCGGAGTTGGTGGTGCGGGCTGGTGCTGGCTGCGGCGGCTGCGGTCCGGCTGGCACCGCGGGGCGGTGGTGCGGCAGCCTCCTTCTCCCAGGACTAGGCCGGGTGCCTGGTCCTAGGGTTTGTGCTCGGGCGGGCCGAATTTGGGCCCGGGGCAGATTGGGGTCGTTCACCGGGTAGGAGTGGCTGGCCTTGGCCTGGGGTGCCTCCGTGGACGGGCCGTCTCGGGGGTAGTGTGCGGTGGCGGTGGCCTGACACTGCTTTCTGGCCTATTGATCGGTGCCTTGACCTCGGTTTGGCGTCGTGCGAGCTCCAGGAGGGCTTGACGGTGGCCGTCGGGAATCCTACGATCGTGTCCCCTAGCTCCAGGAGGGCTTAATGGGGATGCAGGCGTTGACGCCTCCTACAATGAGTGGAAGGGTCACCCAGATCCGAGGACTGATGTCGGGCACTGAGTGTACAAGGAGCTCTACTCGTCCGACTGGGGTTGAAGCGTCATGAGGTGGAGGGTGGCGGTGTCTGGGGGGAAGGGATGCCGGGGCGGCAGCCCTGGATGGTGGACCACATGGTTGCTTTCCGGCAGGCACCATGGTGGTGGTGGTGGCTCCTCTCGGTTGTGTGGGCAACGGGTGGCGGAGCGGCGGGTAGCTCGGGCATCCCCTCTCTAATAGGGTGATGCCCTGATCCGGATCTGGGAACTAGACATCATCGCACTCTCCCTAGCAGCATTGGTGGCACGAGTGAGTTGCCGAGTGAGAGCTCTGTGTCTTGGCACCGGCAGCGGCGACATCCGTGGGTGCCGCTCTCTTCCTGAAGACGTCGTCGTGGTTCTTCTCCTCGTGTCAAGGCTCCGGGTGAAGACATTTGTCCATCTAGACTCGGCAGCAGCGACGCTCTGCACCGTAATCCCTCTTGAGGGCGTTGCTGTGGAGCCTAGGTGTGTTAGGATGTAGCGTGGGGTTGTGTGTTGTTCTGTCGATGCCTTCTGCTGATCGCTGATACACGAGATAACTTCTCGCCCCCGTTGGTTACCCCAAGTGGAAGGTGAGATGTAGATAGCGGCAAATTTCCCTTAGCAAAAATGCTAAGGTTGAGTATCGTCCAGGAGTACTCCAACAGATACAAGTAGGTGGTGAAGTAAACAATGGCGCCGTTTACAACCGAGGTTGCTAACTTCACCTGGACCTGCACACACACAAATAGCTTCGCTTCCCAACGAGTACAGAGGAGTTGTCGATTCCTCCGGCCTTGCTATTTACGAAGGATAAAACGCACGGGATAATAATGATAGATAGTGATAGCAACGGAAAAGTAAATACTGGAAATAAATTGATAGTGTAAACAGTGGTGGTAATATGGACCGGGGTCCCATGATGTTCACTTAGTGATGTCTCTCTCCCAAAAGACGATAAAATAGCCATGCGAGGTAAACAAATTACAGTTGGGCAATTGATAGGATTATGTGCGCAAACCAATGCTAATTATGCAAAACAGAAAGGAAGAGGCTCAAAAGCACGGGCGATACGCCAAGACAAGTAGACCAAAATCCATCTGCATCTACCCACTAATCATCCACCTTGAGATATCTATCCAGAACATCTCGCTGGTATTAAGTTGCGAATCCCACCCAAAGTGTAAACTCAAAGCAACGGACAACTGCATTAAAGAACTTTGCGTAAAGTAAACAATCCTTGCACCTGCAAGTATAAGCACCGTTGTTTTCCCCCTTGTGGCAACAACACATCCCCTAGACTCATGTTTCTGTCACTCAAGCTAGTCATCGGGGGGGGGCATGAACCCACAATCATGCATAACGCTCCCTCTTGGAGTCACTACCTGCTACTTGGCCAAAGCAATAAATAGCAACGGAGAACATGCAAGAGTTACTCAAGAACATAAATATAAAAGAATAGAATCAAATATATAACTCAATCACAATCTGAACATAATCTCATAATCCATCGGATCCCAGCAAACTCAACATAGCAACAGCAGAAAGATTACATATGTGCCTCGATCATGTAGGGCATCTCACGAAGTCTAATCCATGAAGAACAAAGAGGGGAGGAGAACATCACATAGCTACTGATCATGGACCCATGGTCCAAGGTGGACTACTCACGGTTCATACGGGAAGCATCCATGGTGGTGGAGAAGCTCCCGGAGGTGATTCCTCCCTCCGGAAGGGTGCCGGGAAGAGGTCTTCTGGTGCTCCCGATCTTGGAAGCGCGGCGGCGGCGAAACAGAGGAGAGATCGCGAAAAACGGTTCCATCCCCGAGGGTTTCTCGTCACGGGGAATAAATAGGCGAAAGGGGGCAGCCAGAGGTGGGCCAGGGGCTCCAGGCGCCCCCCCTGGCGCGGCCAGGGGCCTGGCCGCGCCCTCTGGCCGCCTGGGCCCCCCTGGCTCCCCTCTGGCCCCTCCTGGGCTCTTCGCGAAGCTTCCGGTACGCTGATTTTTCCTATATTTTTCCCAAAAAAATTCTGGTACTTTTAATAACGGGGAAACCTGAAATAGAAAAACAGCAGAAAACAGGAACTGGCACTGGGGTGCACTGAGTTAATAGGTTAGTCTAAATATGATCAAAATTGTATGGAAGTTCATCAATATCATAGCAATATCACACAAAAGAGGCATGGAGCAAGCAGAAATTATAGATACGTTTTGGACGTATCAATCGCGTAGGTGCACCGCTTATCTTAAGATCGGCTTTGTAAGAGGGCTACCTCACCACCTTATATCGTTCGGCCGTGTACCTTGGTTCATTTCCTTTATTTATAGAGGGGGGAGAAAGCCTACTTTCTGTATACGGAATTTGGCTTGCAAGGAATGATGCGCGGGACGACCGGCGGATCAGAGAACCACATGCAATAACAGGCCAGATCGTCGAGCCTTTTTATGATACATCCTGCTACCAAGGGGATGGAGTAGTATATGTTTAATCTAACCGTTGATTTTATAGGGTATATTGTGTTGGAATTATTAGGCTATAGGCCATTTGTTATATCCAATAATTCCTAGGAAAATCCCATAGGCTCATGTGGCAACGTTCGTGAATTAAAAGTAGGAGTTGAAATATTATGTGCTAGTGGAAAACAAAACCGAATGGTTGTGAATGTCTCATTCATCACCCATTGATGACATTAAGTTTTGGTTTCATTGCTCCATTAGTATTGTGGTTTCAATCCTTCAATTCACGCATTGCTTTCTTTCTTACATGCTACGGTTGCTCCATGAGATGGGGAGTTCTCACATTAGTGTAAAGATGAAACCTGATGCATTCATCTCCCCATTGATGACATTATTAAGACGGTTTCACTTCCACCTCCTGGAGCCTATAAGAGATGCACATCCTGTGCTATAGAAAGAAGTACTAAGTCTCTTTCAAAGTGACTGCCTTTGTGTTCTAAGCTTTGCGCCGCCTACCGCTTTCCCATCTCTCTTCTCGGCGTGCACCGAGAAGGGAGACAGCAGGCCTCCGGAACCCCGCCTCTTGCGATCCGGTATGGGAGAGGGGCGATAAGGTTTTTGGGGAGCGCATCTGCGCGACTGCTAGACCTTCACCGTGGTTGCGAGCAAAGACGACTTCTTCGCGAACGACGACTTCTTCCCCGACACTGATGGTCTCTTCGAGGAAGACATGTCAACATCCGCTCCGTATGTTACACTATCCTCTCTGATAGGATTAGTACTTGGATTATTGTCTATAGCAATCGATTTAGATGTGATGTCTATTTTCTATAATCTCGGTTGCATGCATAGCTTCGATCATATATTGCTTGCTAGGGTTTTCACTGCTATCATGATTAGTACGTATTACATGTTGTATTTCTGGATTAACATATACGAGAAATTTCCTAAATATTCAACAATCCAAAAACCTTATATGTTCAGGCAAGTTTCTCCAATTGCTTTTGCTGCAACCCTTAAGCCTGCGACGTTTGAGGGTATGAACTATAAAAGATGGCGTGCGAGGGCAGTTCTTTGGCTCACAACCATGAACTGTTTTTACGTCTCTAAAGCCAAGCAAGAGGGAGATCTTACTTCTGAACAGGAGCAAGCTTTCCAGGCTGCGGACACCCTCTTCAGAGGTGCTGTTCTGAGTGTTCTTGGTGATAAGATCGTCCTTTCATGGCCATCTCGGTCGGTAAGGATATGTGGGACGCGCTCGAGGCCAAGTTTGGGGTCTCGGATGCGGGCAGTGAGTTGTATGTCATGGAACAATTCTATGACTACAAGATGACTGATGAGCGCTCCGTGGTTGAGCAGGCTCATGATATACAGTCGCTCGCTAAGGAACTTGAGCACTTAAAATGTGTGTTACCGGACAAGTTTGTGGCCGGAGGCATCATTGCCAAACTCCCTCCCTCGTGGAGGAATTTTGCTACTTCTCTGAAACATAAGAGACAAGAATTCACTATTGTGGATCTCATTGGCACTCTTGATGTGGAAGAGAAGGCGAGGGCGAAAGACACGCGTGCCCGTTTCCATGAGGGAACTTCCACTGCCAACTTGGTGCAGAAAAGGAATTTCCACAATAAATTCAAGAACAAGAACAAAAATGTGGGCAAAGGGAAATTTGATGGCAAGCACAAAGCCCAACAGCCTCCATACTTCAAGAAGAATAAGGAGACTAATAAGAATAAAGGAAAATGCCATGTGTGTGGCAGTGACGCTCATTGGGCTTCATCCTGCAAGGATCGTTGGGACATGCGTCAGAACGAGAACAACGACAAGAACACCAACGTCGTCATTGGTGGCGACATTGAGATGAAAGATATTGGGTAGGGTAAATTTCCTACCATGCTTTCAATATGTCAGTGTCCTGATTGGTGGGTTGACACTGGCGCTACTGTACATGTGTGTTCTGACATAAACATGTTTTCTTCTTACTAGGTCGCAAGAACTACACCCGTGCTGATGGGAAATGGGACTCGTGCTTCTGTTCATGGTGTTGGTACGGTCAATCTGAAGTTTACTTCGGAAAAGATCGTGCAGCTGAAGAACGTGTAGCATGTCCCCGCTATAAATAAGAATCTCGTCAGCGGTTCTCGTTTGTGTCGAGAAGGTTATAAATTGGTGTTTGAGTCCAATAAAGTTGTAGTTTCTAAATGCGGAAATTTTCTTGGAAAGGGCTATGAGTGCGGAGGCTTGTTCCTCCTGTCATTATCATATTTTTTCACTAAAGTTATAAATCATGTTTGCAGTGAAACTGAGTCAAATGTTTGGCATTCAAGTCTTTGTCATATTAACTTTGGTTGCATGACGCGCTTAGCAAATTTGAGTTTAATCCCGAAATTCACAACTGTCAAAGGTTCTAAATGCCAAGTATGTGTGCAAGCAAAGCAACCTCGCAAGTCTACGACTGCTGAGGCGAGGAACTTGACACCACTGGAACTCGTACATTCAGATCTTTGTGAAATGAATGGCGTGTTGACAAAGGGTGGGAAAAGATACTTCATGACTTTTATTGATGATGCTACTAGATTTTGCATGATATATCTGTTAAAAACAAAAGATGAGGCTTTACACTACTTTAAGATCTATAAGGCCGAAGCAGAGAATTAACTTGATCGAAAGATCAAGAGGTTGAGGTCAGATCGTGGTGGAGAGTATTTTTCCAATGAGTTTAATTTATTCTGCGAGGAACATGGTATAATCCATGAGAGGACGCCTCCCTATTCTCCCCAATAAAACGGAGTTGCCGAACAAAAGAACCGCACTCTAACTGATTTGGTCAACGCCATGTTAGACACAGCAGGACTTTCCAAGGCATGATGGGGGGAGGCTTTGATGACTGCTAGTCATGTCCTAAATAGAGTTCCTACAAAGAATAAAGAGATTACTCCATTCGAGGAATGGGAAAGGAAAAATCTTAAACTCTCATACTTACGAACTTGGGGTTGTTTGGCGAAGGTCAATGTGCCAATTCCCAAGAAACGTAAACTTGGACCAAAAACCGTTGATTGTGTCTTCCTGGGCTATGCTTTCCATAGCATTGGCTATAGATTTCTAGTGGTGAAATCTGAGGTACCTGACATGAATGTTGGTACAATCATGGAGTCGAATGACGCGACTTTCTTTGAGGGTATTTTTCCTATGAAAGATATGCCAAAATCATCTAGTCAAAGGTCAGAGATTACTCCTGAACCTTCCGTTCCATTGGAACAACCTGAGCGAAACCATACTGAGATACCTGAGGAGGATGACAATGAAGCTCCTAGAAATAGCAAGAGACAAAGGACTGTAAAGTCATTTGGTGAAGATTTCATTGTGCACCTCGTAAATGACACTCCCACTTCTATTTCAGAAGCTTATGCATCTCCTGATGCTGACTACTAGAAGGAAGTTGTGCGTAGCGAGATGGATTCCATCATGGCTAATGGGACATGGGAGATCACTGATCGTCCTTATGGTTTTAAACCTGTTGGATGCAAGTGGGTGTTCAAGAAAAAGCTTAGGCCTGACGGTACAATTGAAAAGTACAAGGCACGTCTTGTAGCCAAGGGTTATACCCAAAAAGAAGGAGAAGATTTGTTTGATACTTATGCGCCTGTGGCCAGATTGACCACAATTCAAGTACTACTCTCATTGGCTGCCTCACATAATCTTCTCGTTCACCAAATGGGCGTTAAGACAGCTTTCCTAAATGGAGAGTTGGAGGAGGAAATTTACATGGATCAGCCTGATGGTTTTGTAGTAGATGGTTAAGAAGGAAAAGTGTGCAAGTTGCTTAAATCTTTGTATGGCTTAAAGCAAGCACCTAAGCAATGGCACGAGAAATTCGAAAGAACGTTAACATCCACTGGCTTCATTGCAAATAAAGCTGATATGTGTGTGTACTATCGCTATGGTGGAGGCGAGGGAGTTATATTGTGCTTATATGTTGATGACATTCTTATATTTGGCACAAATCTCAAGGTCATCGAGGAAGTGAAAGATTTTCTAAATCATAACTTTGAGATGAAAGACCTTGGAGTTGTTGATGTTATCTTGAACATCAAGCTTTTGAGAGGTGATGACGGTGGGATCACTTTGTTGCAATCTCACTATGTGGAGAAGATCCTGAGTCGATTTGGATATTCAGAGTGTAAACCTTCTCCATCACCTTATGATCCGAGTGTATTGATTCGAAAGAATGAAGGAGAAACAAAGGATCAATTGAGATATTCTCAAGTTATCGGTTCGCTCATGTATCTAGCTAGTGCCACGAGACCTGACATCTCATTTGCTGTAAGTAAATTGAGCCGGTTTGTTTCAAATCCGGGAGATGATCATTGGAATGCTCTTGACAGAGTGATGCGCTATCTGAAAGGTACTGTCGGTTATGGACTTCACTATACCGGGTATCCAAGGGTACTTGAGGGATACTGTGATGCGAACTGGATATCTGATGCTGATGAGCTTAAGGCCACAAGTGGTTATGTGTTTACACTTGGTGGTGCTGCTGTTTCCTGGAAGTCTTGCAAGCAGACCATCTTAACGAGGTCAACAATGGAAGCCGAACTCGCAGCATTAGACACATCAACTGTTGAAGCAGAGTGGCTTCGTGAGCTCTTGATGGACTTGCCGGTAGTTGAAAAACCAATACCAGCTATCCTAATAAACTGTGATAATCAAACCGTGATCGTCAAAGTAAACAGTTCTAAGGATAATCACAAGTCATCAAGGCATGTGAGAAGGAGACTGAAATCTGTCAGATTTATGAGAAACTCCGGAGTTATAGCATTGGACTATATAAACACAACGAAGAATCTGGCAGATCCCTTCACAAAGGGTTTATCACGAAATGTGATAGACAATGCATCGAGGGAGATGGGATTGAGACCCACTACATAAGTCATCCATGGCGGCAACCCATTCTATGTGATCGGAGATCCCGTGAATTAGAATTGGCGAGACAAACCATTGGGTAACTGAGAGGAGAATATTTATCTTAAAAAGATCCACTCTGTTATGATGTGTCTTTCTCCTGATCTATATGGCACGCTAATTTTTATCTTAATATGTTTTGAGTGCCTTGGGTAGGCAGAGATGTTAACCTACATACCATCTTGGAAGAACACACCTATATGAGTTAGACTGTTAAACGTCGCAGTCTGTGGGAGTTGGGTGCTCTCTAATAAACTCATGAAGAGGCCTCGGAGTATGACGTATATGCTCCTACCCGCGGGAAAGTTTTTCAGTGGTCTAGTATCGGTAAAGATTTTTATGTGAAACTCATTTGCACAAAACTTGCAGCTCAAGGCGTAGTCCACTGTTTAAGTTGTGAGTGAGTGTAGCGTGGAGTTCTAGGTGAAAGTTCAACTTAACAGTCTCCACCGAAACACCGGTATATAAACATTGCTTTGGAACCATAGGCAAACACCATGTGCCTCTGGGATCTGGTGGGGGTTGTTGGAATTATTAGGCTATAGGCCATTTGTTATATCCAATAATTCCTAGGAAAATCCCATAGGCTCATGTGGCAACGTTCGTGAATTAAAAGTAGGAGTTGAAATATTATGTGCTAGTGGAAAACAAAACTGAATGGCTGTGAATGTCTCATTCATCACCCATTGATGACATTAAGTTTTGGTTTCATTGCTCCATTAGTATTGTGGTTTCAATCCTTCAATTCACGCATTGCTTTCTTTCTTACATGCTACGGTTGCTCCATGAGATGGGGAGTTCTCACATTAGTGTAAAGATGAAACCTAATGCATTCATCTCCCCATTGATGACATTATTGAGACGGTTTCACTTCCACCTCCTGGAGCCTATAAGAGATGCACATCATGTGCTATAGAAAGAAGTACTAAGGCTCTTTCAAAGTGACTGCCTTTGTGTTCTAAGCTTTGCGCCGCCTCCCGCTTTCCCATCTCTCTTCTCGGCGTGCACCGAGAAGGGAGACAGCAGGCCTCCGGAACCCCGCCTCTTGCGATCTGGTACGGGAGAGGGGCGATAAGGTTTTTGGGGAGCGCATCTGCGCGACTGCTAGACCTTCACCGTCGCTGCGAGCGAAGACGACTTCTTCGCGAACGACGACTTCTTCCCCGACACTGACTGTCTCTTCGAGGAAGACATGTCAACATCCGCTCCGTATGTTACACTATCCTCTCTGATAGGATTAGTACTTGGATTACTGTCTATAGCAATCGATTTAGATGTGATGTCTATTTTCTATAATCTCGGTTGCATGCATAGCTTCGATCATATATTGCTTGCTAGGGTTTTCACTGCTATCATGATTAGTACGTATTACATGTTGTATTTTTGGATTAACATATACGAGAAATTGCCTAAATATTCAACATATTGGACAACTTAAATGACCACTTTTTTGGTAAGTGCATTAACATCGGCTGATTTCTTTTTTTATGGTAAATGCATTAACATTAGTCGTTTTCTTTTGGTAAGTGTGTTCATCATCTATTAAGACATTTCAGCTAATAGAAAATTATACGCACGCCCCTGTATGCCCGTATTATTTCCTTGGTCATCTTTATCAGTCCATATGTTCAAATCTGTTTGAAAGAAAAATAAAATATATATTTTTCATGAATTTTAACACCACACTCCATGACTTTTTAACCATAAGGATCGATTGATACAAGGTCTAGTCCTCGCTCAAACGTATGCGAACCTAGCGAGTGCCATGCTATTTCGCACAACCTCATTTTATTTTGATCAACACTATTTCTCTGTAACCGCTAATTAGATGAGATGATATGTCAAAGGGGGCAGGGGAGGGGCTAAAGAGAAAACATGAACGTACATGATGGAGTTTCCTTGCTATTATAAATAAATCTTTGGTATTGATTTATGAGATTTAATTGTTCCATTCTACCAATTCTACCCGCTCTAACTCATATATACTACTCGTGGTGGACTTCATATACTAATCATAAAATTAAGCAGTATAGGTGAATCCCATCCATTAGATTTGTAAAATAGACGGCTTATATTCATTAGGGTGTACCGTACAAGGTCTCAGATTGTATCCCTGATGTAGGAGTGGCGCCAGGTGCATGCTAAACAGCCCAAAGTCAAAACTACTAGGGCTTGTTTGATAGACCGGGATCCATTCGGGATTCCCTTCATTTTTCAGGGTAGAAAATCCCGGTTTCAGGACACCTCGCAAAAATTTCCGGTCTCTTCATCTATACTCGGTGGAATTTGCTCCCCTAAGAAAACGTGTAACCAAACGAGCCCCTAGTGGCGGGGAAAAATGGAGTCCTCCGGAAAGGGGCTGGTTGAAAGCTAATGTTGATGGTTCAGTGGGTGAGCGAGGGGGTGCTGGAGTGGTTTTGCGGGACAATGCCGGAGCGTTCAGAGGGGCGGCGACCCGTTTTTTCTCTACTCTAGCTTCACTAGTGTGTGCCGAACTGCTCGCGTGCAGGGATGCCGTCATCCTTGCAAAGGACATGGGAGTTGGAAAACTGCATATTGAATCAGATAGCAAAGAAGTGGTTCGTATGATGCAAAGCAACGGCAAAGATCTCTCAGTCCTGGGGCGTGTTGTGGGGGAGATAAAGAGAATGCTGGGATGGCGCATAGGGTGGCGAGGAAGGACGGCAAATAGAGCTGCTCATGTACTGGCAACCTTTGCTTCAGGAAATGAAAGTAGTGAGGTATGGAGGCTGAGACCTCCCTCTCGATTCAGTGCCGATGCACCCGGAGAGAACAAAAATAAGAAAATAAAAATGAAAAAAGCTTTAAAAAATTCAAACTTTTTTGTGATGGATGATGCTTATATTTAAAGATGTTGTTTCTTTAAACGCTATCATTTATGCACTATTTCAGACAGAATTTGCCTTTTTTGCTGTGACCTCCCTAGATGTCCAATAAAGCTCAAATTTTACATGAACATCTAGCCCCTAATCATCTTTCGCCATAATAAAGTTTGAATTTTTAAGCTTTTTTCATATATCTTTTCAAAAATTTCTTGTGCAGGAGCCTATTAGTCTGGGCTTAGATTTGAATATCCCCGTACAGACATGATTCTTAGTGTAATCTCTGATGAGATAGTAAACGTTGAGTAATAAAAGAGTTTTCTCCTAAAAAAAACGCATCGAGACACAAGTTTTTTGTGTGTTACAGTACATATCATCATGGCTCGCCGTGCATGCTTTACCTGTATTTTGGCATTAGACTACCGCTAATTTGACTGGGACAAATATAAGTTAAAATTGTTATTTTAACGGAGGTATAAGTTCAAATTGTAGAATGCAAATAATGTACGCAGAGTTCTGGCATCAACTGACTTCTAGCGCTAATCTATAGTCAACAAACGTTTACCCTTGACTAGAAAATAGCAAAGATTTCCAGGAAAAAGAAAAGATAAAAGAAACTAAAGCATTCCAGGTTCACAGAATGACAGAACAGACCAAGCCCAGGAGTACAAAGAATGTTACAACGAGAAGCAATCAGAAGATCACTGAACCAAATCTAATATATCCAATTGGTCTTGAGGGTTCGTTCTTGAACAACCATATTCTTGTCAAAAGCCACCTTCGACCTGAAACAATCGGAAAGAGTGATGTCAGGAAAAATATAACAAACTCTATTTGCTGAAGGCCCTAAAAGATTATATTTTTAATGATCAACTGCTAGTTTAGAAACTCCACCACCTGATTACAACATGTACTTGTACACTGCCATGGTGCCATAGGAACACAGGACAGACCTATTGCACAATATCAATGTCTCCATGGGAAGGCAATCTAACAAATCGGATAAACGTGAAACACAAAGATTTTGAATGCTTTGTCCACTCCCCTAAAGGTCAAAGGAAAGTAGACATCACTTCAAATTTAACATTTAGACCGACATACCAGAGAAGTATCCTGTGTAGTGGTTAGCTGTGATCAGACAGCTGGTCTATCATTGATAAAAAAAAAGTAGACTGGTTATGTGTACCATCTCTTCATGGCCTACAGTAACAATAGCACAGGTAAACGAATCCAGCCCAAGCAAAACTAAGCAGTAAGTAACAGACCAATTCACTTATGATGGTTGGGACTTGGGAGTATCATGCATCCAAAAAGACCAAAAGTAAACTTAGTTTTATGTAAAGATGTGTTGTTTACACCCTAATAAATTGAAACCAAGTGGTTTACAATAACAAACAATGGCAGCCCACTGCAGACAGAAGAACAGTCATCCATTTCATACATAAGCTGAACCACAATATTTGGATAGTGAAACCCTATGTAAGTGCCAAAATGACACCACATAGCACAGGAACACTGAATCTGGGCACTACCATTATAGGTGGTCGCGGCTCCTACTTGGCTTCTTAGTGCTTAAGTTCTCAGTGTGTCCTGTCACACTGTTGATTTGGCCACATCTTTGACTAAATGTTGTAATAAGGTTTGGGCTATATGCATCTTTGATACTGAGGCCAGTAGTAATGAAAGCTTCCATTTTCTTAAGAAATCACCAACTATGTATCACCCAGGTACACCCTGTACATGGCAGCAATCATATGTATATTGTTACTGTAAATCACTCAAAAGCTGGTGATCTAGCTCACACTTTTCTTATTTATATGTAAAACCCTAGATAAGCATCCTCAAAGATACCTCATGCATCACGAATATCACATTAACTTAAACATTAGACTGGTGCATGTAATTCTCCACAGAGTGTGAAATGATCACAGAGCTTTGAAACATAAATATTAAGTGCAGATTATATTGATATGAAACAGCGCCAGTGGCACCAAGTAGAAGCTATTCAAAAGTGATGAATATCGAGAACTTTCATGCTCACCATATTGCAAACCAAAACTATGATCAAACAAATATCATGCATGATTTGCGTTGCCTTTTAGCTTAAGCTCTAGCTCCTTATGCCTTACGTTAAGTTCCAAACGCTTATTCTGAAGCAGCATTTGTTCACTCTCCAATCTTATCTTTTCGATTTCCCTGTCCTTCTTCATCCTAAATCTCTCCCACTTGAGACGTTGTTTTTCCTGTTCCAGTATTTGTACTTCGATCTGCAAGCGTTGTTTCTGAAGCTCTACTATTTGCGAAGTCAAGCCCTTCAGCACAAAAGGCAAGTTGGTTCCATCTGGAGAGGCATGGTTGATATCCAATGTGATAGCATGCGGATCGAACCTCCCACTAACACCATTCGAGCTTGAGGTGACAAAACCCACCTCACCATGATCCACCGCATGACACATTCTCTTATTCATGGAAGAATCCTTCATGTTGGTGTGAACTATTTGATGCTCTTCGTCATGCTCCTCGTAATCAGAATCTGCACTCTGCTCATCCTCTTCAGGATCTCCACTTGCATCCCTCCTCAGATCATGCTCCTCTTTACATCTTAGAGCAACCTGTAGTGAGTGCTGAAGTGCAAGATCTTCAGGTAAATTCACACGGTTGTTGTTATGATAGGAACACATCTGCTCATAGAATAAGTGCTTAGAGTTCAATATCTTCCTTGCATCTTCTTTCATCTTATCAGAAAGATTATTCATGCTATCAAGAAGTGCTGGATTTTCCACAACATTGCAAGCAATACCACGACCAAGGATATCGGTAAGCCTTTTATATCTCTTGTTGAGGTCATTGAACTTATCTTCGCACTGCTGTGGTGACACATTGCAGCCTCTTTCGCCCATAACCTTTGATATTGCTTTCCATTTGCCCTTCTTCTGCACTATTGTAATGTTCCTCCTTCCGCCTAGATCCGCCCCAGGATCCTCCCCCGTGTAAGATGCTGCGGTAATCAAAAGTTTAACCATCGAACCTGTCCACTTCATTCGATGCCATGCTGAACCCTTCTTGCCTTTGCCATTCTGGGTATCAGTAACATCCTCGGTCATATCATGCTCCTCCTCATCACTAATGGAGTTCTTTGGGTGATGACTGTGGTGGTGGTGATCCTTTTTTCCATGTTCACCAAATTGAAATCCGGGGTTATCAGGCTCTGTAGCCTGGTTGATAGGCATTGTGAAACTCCCTGGCATCTGAGATTGGTTGAATAGCTGTTTTCCTGAGCTTGGAGCATGCATTTGCATGGAGTTGCTGTGTACATTCAAACTACTATAAGGAATTCCTTGCATCGTGTTTCCAAGAGGTAGGTTGCTGCCTTCCATTTCCCCAAGAAGATCACCCAGGCGGTTGTACGTCTTCACTCCAATATCATGATATCAACCTGCATAGTAATTCGGACAAATTATTATTATTTTGCTGGAATTTGGACAAATTTTTGAAACCTGCAAATGCACATTTGCACACCTCTATATTTCTCAATGTTGCTGCACAAAGGTTGAATTTCATCAGGAACACCTAATAAAAATCCAATAAGGTACTTTTGAACACACTCAACTGGCATAACATGTGAGATTGAATATACTACCACTGTGCAAGTGCAAGTACTCAGGCTATCATTCTTCCTGATGATAATATAACCACGGGCTGGAACAGCAATTGCTAAATTATGAATGGGCCTAGGGCCCATATATGAAATAATTCCTAAAAATCTCAAAGTGTGTGTCATGACATGGTGGTGGAAAGTTTAGTCCCACCTCATCGGTGGAGGAGAGTGGAGACCCCTTTATAAGGGATTCTCTTCTAGATGCTATTGGAGCTTGAGAAGAGTGGTTCACGCACGCACGGGCGGACACTCCTCCGCCGCCCGCCTCGCCCTCGCGCGCGTCATGTTTCATGAATGAGCCAAGCCGAGCTAAGACCTATGTCATGCATGCATTTTATTTTTGCCGGTCAGGAACGGTTAATTAATTATGAGCCAATTACGGACGGCACGAATCCGAGACGTCGGATCATGGGCTGCTGCGACTCGGTTGTGGGTCCAGTCCCACGTCACCCTACCCGGTCGCATATATATTGGAGGCGGTGGAAACCTAGCCGCCACCCAAATCAGATCACATCTACTCTACCTCATGCACTGCCCCCCCCCCCCCCCCCCCCGTCGTTCCTCTTGCTGTTGCTGCTACCGGCGATCCCATCCCGTCCACCGCGTGCAAGGTTGTACAAGAGTGCAGGCCTCCAAAACCCCATCCTTTAGGATCTTGTACGGGAGAAGGGCGATCAGGTTTTTGGGGAGCATCTCCGGCGCAACTGTTCGTCACCGTCCTCTACTTCCACGACGTCCTTGACTTCCCCGACTTCAACATGACTAGTGAAAACTCTAATGCCGCCAAGAAGGTTAACAAGGATGTTGTCGCTGCCATCATGGCTTTGACCTGGCCAACTGGAGGGTACGATCCGTTCATCCGCCTCATGTTTATTGCTATGTTAGCCGTACTAGTTGCATAGTACATGCTCACATGTTAAACTATCAATATGAGATTAATACTGATTTTGCCATAATTATGATTTAATTATGGATTAAATCAATAAAAATGCTAATTTATCCAACAATCCAAAAACCCGATGTGTGTACGCAATTTTTGATTCAAGGCTTTGCTGCAACTTTGAAACTGAACTGCTTTACGGGTACTCATTTTAAGCGTTGATAGATCAAACTACCTTGTAGCTCACAACAATGAATGTGTTCTAGGTCACTGATGGTGCTCCTGAAGGAACGATTACTTCTTTTGTCGGAGCTGTTCCGGGTGTGATCGGAGACAGGCTAGTTGACGCATATCTACATATACGGGTTACCAAGAACTTGTGGGATGCACTCCAGGCTAAGTTCAACGCAAGTGATGCCGAAAGCAAGATGTATGTCATGGAGCGAGATGTATGCCGAGAGCAAATGACTCACACAGCAAAGGGGTCGAGGGAATTTCTAGCGCCAATATGGTGCAAAAGAACTTTCACAAGTTCAAGGGAAAAAACACGGTCCAATAGAATACTACCTTTAAGAAGAACAATAAGAAAAGAAGGATGGCTGCTTCACTTGTCGATCTGAGGGACCACTGGGCGTCAAGTGTTCGCAGAAGTTCAAGAAGCCATGACAGTACTCCAACTCCATGAACGTGATCATGAGCAACAATGATAATGGGGCATATGGGTATGGTAATTTATTTAATGTATTCATGTGTGTGTTGGTAATTCGTTGTACTTCTTATCAAGCCACCAAAGATTGCTCCGTGCTGATGAGGAATGACGCACATGCTTCTGTTCATGGTACTGACACTATAGATATGAAGCTTACTTTGGGAATTACAGTGCGGCTGAAGAATGTGCAGCATGTCCCAGCTATCAAAAACAATCTTGTTAGTTGCCCCGTTCTATGTAAAGAAGGGTTTAAGTTAATATACGAGTCTAATAAAATATTAATGTTGAGATATGGACTCTTTGTTGGAAAATGTTAGGAGTGCGGAGGTTTGTTCCACCTTTCCCTAAAGGGTTTTTGTAATAAAGTCGTGAACCATATACATTCGAGTGTTGATGAATCTGATGTTTGGCATTCACGTCTTTGCCACATCAATTTTCATTGTATGACGCGGCTATTGTAGCAAACTAAGGGCCTGTTCGGTAGCTCTCCACGCCTATTAACTCATCAACTCTAGCTTCTAAATCAGCAGCCAACGTCTCCTTGGAAAAACCAGAATTACAGATCGTTCGGTAGCGTAGCTTCTAGTTTTGTCGCTGAAACGGGCCACCATCCCACCCAGCTATGGTGACAGCCCATTCGGCTGGTGGAGAAAGAGCAGCTCAGGAGAGCCCATCTAGCCCTCGAAGCCCATGTAGTTGTGGGAAGCCTGTTCGGGGGATTAAACTGGCTTGGCGGTGGCACAGATTTGTAATATTTGATACAATCAAACAAACCGGTACGCAGCATATGCTCACTTCGGGGTGGCAGTCCATGTAATTTCGGCCAACTAACTTCTTCAAAATTTGAGAGATCCAAATAGCTAGCTCCTCAACTCCTGCTAAAATACACTACTACTAGCAGCCAGCTTCTTGTTTCAAACTCCGGGAGTTATCCCGTTCGGCTCAGCTTCGGACTAGAGTTGAAGGAGTTAGGAACTGGAGCCCTATCGAACAGGCCCTGAGTCGGTTTATTTCCAATCAAGGAGATGTACATTGGCATGCTATTGAAAGAGTTATGCGCTATTTGAAAGGTAGTATGAGCCATGGACTTCACTATACCTGATACCTGACGGTATTTGAAGGGTAAGTGACACAAATTGGATTTATGATGCTGATGAGATGAAGATCACAAGTGGATATGTGTTTACACTTGGATGTGGTGTTGTTTCATGGAAGTCTTGCAAGCAGACTATCTTAATAAAGTCAACAATGGAAGCAGAAGTCACAACACTAGATACCTGCACTGGAGCAGAATGGCTTCGAGCTTTGATGGACTTGCAAGTGGTTGAAAAGTCAATACCGGCTAGCTTTATGAACTGTGACAATCAAATAGTCATTGTCAAGGAAAAAAGTTCAAAGGACAACATGCAATCCACAAAGCATATAAGGAGATTGAAGTTTGTCAGACATTTAAGGAACTTCGGAGTAATCGCACTGGATTACATCCAATCGGCTAATAATCTGCAGATCCCGTTGTTCGTTGGTATGTGGCTCCTGCTGATTGTCCTTCCGGACGCGTCTTCTGCTTCCTGTTGTCCAGATCGGATCGGGCAAGCTGATGGTCTTTGCGGTGGCTGCCTCGTCAAATCTGGAGGCGGCAGTAATGGCTAGGGGTTGCGGCGTGGTCGACATTGGAGGATCGATGGTCGTGCGGTTGTGCTGCAGTGGCTACAACTCCGCGGTTGGTACTGGATTTGCCGAATCAGATCCATCTCCGGCGAGCATGGTGGCAACTGGGAGCAGTGCAGACCGCGGCGGCTAAACTGATACTGATTGCGATGGTCACCGATTTTGATGGTGTCATGCATTCTACGACGAAGGCTTGACGCAGAGGGTATGGATTGTGCAGCGGTGGCGGTTGGTTTTAGACCAGTGCATGTAGCTGCTTGGATAATGGAAAAGTGGTGGCAACAACACTTGATTGACAACCTAGGACTAACACATGTTGGTTATACCTGGCAATGGCGGAGTTGTTGCGTCGTTATCTTGTTGAAGGCATTGCTCGGAGTCTCTTTCTTCAGGGTGAAAACCTAGATTCTAGTATTTACTGGCTGGATCTGGTGACGATGGCGATTGAGTATCGCTCCCTTCTTGAAGGCGTTGCTATTGAAGAATCTCGTTGTCCTTGTGGTGTCATGAGATGGTTGGTGCGAAGATGGCCATTGTTGTAGTTTGCCGATAGCAGATTTGATCAATTCGAGATTTTTTTCTTTTTCCTCGCTAGGCATAGCTTTGGTCTTAGATGACTTTGGTATCCGCCAGCATGTTTTCTATGTGTGTGTGGGTATTGGCTGTGTGCATCCTAGTTATGCAGAGGCCGGGTGTGTACTCATTGTGTTTGTATTCTCTTGATGCTTCATTTTGAGTGAAATAAAATCCATCCTTTATCGAAAAATAATCTGCAGATCCCTTCACTAAAGGGCTATCACGTGTTGTGATAGAAAATGCATTGAGGGAGAGGGTATGAGACGAAGATGGTTGCATTGTTTAAACCAACAAAGAAGAAAAATGATGATAAAGATCAACTCCCTGAACCAGTTGAGCGAATGCAAATTGTCTCTGATGAAAGTTTTGTTATCTTTACTCAATTCTAATTGAGCGAATGCAGCCTGCCGAGGTTCTAATTAAGAATTTTAATCTAAGCACATGGCTCACAACATGAAATGGTTTCTTTTGTATAATTATTTTAGAACTCAATGCAACTTTGGCAATTAGGCACCATTTGTTTCCGCAGTTACATTACTTAATGGCTATAGGTAAAACAAGGTTCAAGACCAACTGAAATTACTTCCGTAAGAGCTGCAGCTACGACATCACATACACTCAAGTTAAGAATTCATAAAATTCAGCAAAATGCAAAAGCTATGTTGCAAATCATCAGAAAGAAAAAATTGCTAGCTCGGAAACAGTAAAAAATTCTCAAATCAGTGTGGATGTATAAGTTGTGATTTTGGCTATGTACTGATCTTAACCATGACACATCAACAGATCATAGAACTTGGGAAACACTTGATAATAAGTTGCCACTCTTTTCTGTGTGATAACTCTAAACCTGTTTTATATTAGAATAAGAGCGCTCATCCGTCATTCTCGCATCACTATTTTTGTTTCACTTACTTTTCATTCTTCAATACAAAAGAGGGTTGTGACCACTAATGCATTCAGTAAACACGTTTCGTGTGCTTCTCAACAAAAGAACTGGTTATTTAGATATATGAGAACTCAAGAATAAAATGTTCTACTGTAATTGATAAACATGCAATGTGTGCATTTTCATACATATCCCAGGGAGCTTAGTGAATTTTAGGCTGCGACGTGTGGTGCTTGATGAGGTCATCAAGCAAGTTGGTGTGTCCTAACCTCAGTACCCCTCACTCCTCCATTGTTCATTTGGTCCTGACTAAAATGCTTTATAATTAATAGGTAAACTTGTTGAGAAAACTATGATGCATAAGTATGGAGTCGAGAATGCCAATGAACACTTTGTTGCCTTCAAAACTATTTGTAATGACACAAATACATTTTCTTCTGAACATATCATTTCGTTTTACGTAGATTGTGCATTACATGACTACATGTTCTCACTGATCCTGTACACCAACTACTCTGTCAATATTCCAAATGAGATAAGTTCAAAGAGAACAGAGGGGCAATATTGTCCTTTTGTCATTTTTATCTTGTGGGTGGAACTAAAACATAGATCAGGATGGTCGGATAGTTGCATTACTCACTGTATAGTTGTAGTAAAGGGGAAATTTTACTTTGTTTTTGGTGTCCCAAAAAACATTTCCTTAGGAGTTAGGGCATAGAATCGTATATTCACTTGAACATATATACTGATGACACTCTTCAACTTCAAAATACAGGAAAGACACGATGCGATGTGTAGGCTAGTGAAGGAAAAAGTTGACCTTATTCTGGTTATTGAAGGATTAAGCTCCAGTAATGCCTCTCATTTCCAAGAAATTGGTGAAATCAGTGGAATTCTGTCCTACTGGATTGACAATAAACAAAGGATTGGACCAGGAAACATGATTATCTAGAAGCTAAATCTACTTTCTGATACCCTGATTAATATTCATCTCACTGAGAATAGACTATTTTCAGGAACTGGTATTGAATCTTACTAAGAGAAGTGATAATTAAACTGGGAATCTAAGAAAAAGAGGTGTATTTACAGTTGGAAGAATATTGCCTTTTTTAACTGAAATTTGAACTATTTGACAGCACGGCGAGCTTACTGAGGCAGAAAACTGGCTACCAGAAGGGCCTATCACAATTGGAGTTACTTCCTGTGCCTCAACTCCAGACAAGGTAATGTAGACAGTTCACTGGTCCACAAAATAATGGTTCACATTGGATAAACTGAACTGTATAACCATGATGCTTTCTTCTTGTGCAGGTTGTCAAGGATACACTGCACAGGGTATTTGAGATCAAGCGTGAAGAAGTTTTGCAGGTTGCGTAATATTTTAGCAAAATTGGTCAGGGGATAATAATAGCTGATGGGCTGGCAAAGGTTAGTAGAACCATTGCCCGACCTATGGTTGCATCATTTCACCGTGTACCAACTGAGATCACACAGACCAGCAACAGGGACTTGCTAAATCCCAAATGAACAACATTACCCACATTAAAATCACAGAGACCACCCCCACCGTCCGCTAAATGTAAGCATCAGCACAAACCCGAAAACAACCAGATCAATCCTCTACTCCACAGCCACCAAACCTTCAAAATCAATGTGAAGCATGTTTTGGATGCTTGGTGTGTTGTGCAAATTGGATGCTTGGTGCGCAATTACCCAACACACCAAGCATCCAATTTGGTTGGAACAGCAAAAATTATAGGTCACGCAGCCAGGATTGCGATATAGGGCATAAATCCCCGGGCCGAAATTACATCGCCTGGAACATCACAAATTATATCTGCGCCCCCAAAGATCCAAGATGGGTCTGGTTCCTTCCGGGGAGTAAAGGGACAGATTAAAGGGAGCTCCTAATTCACCCAGGATTTCAGCTACACGGCGCTACCGCGGACAACGTATTGGACTGGGAAACAAGAACTGAGATAGGCGTTTTTTTTTCTTTCTTCCAAAGAGGAAATAATCATCCGGCCGCGGAAACGAAAAGGGTGGGGGAAGAACTCACGGTCGAGTTCCGGCGGCGCCGGGAGGAATCGCGGGAACTCGAGGGAGGGCTGACACTCTCCAACCTCCAGACTTCCAGGCTCCAGCTCTCTCTCTCTCTTTTTCGGCTGGTCGTCGTGTGTGTCGAACAGAACAGGAGGACTAGAGGGGAGGACGCACGAGGACAACGGCGGAGGTGCGTGCGCTACTGGCTGGCTGAAAGCGAAGGCGCTGCGTGCTGTTGTGTGTACCGGTGGATTTAGGTGGGCTCTTGATGACAGGTGGGGCACGGCACGTCGGGTCGTAGGTGTCAGTCTCCCGAAGGTGCAGTGAGGTTGGCAGGTGCGTGGGTGCCATGTTTTTTTCTAACGGGGAGAATGCAAACCGAAGGTCCTAGAAGCTGGCTTGTTAAAGCAAGATTAATAGTACAACACTAAGAAAAAAAAATTACAAACCATGTCCTTTACTTGTACCATAATGACATGACCCTAAAATATAGGGAAACGATTCACACTGGTTCGACCGGCTAAAACTTGCGTCGGTCGCACCGCTCGCTGGTTTGCCCATTTCCTTCCACATACAGCCACGTGCGCGGTACAGGCCACCTCAATGCTCGCATATCCTTATCTTTTCACATGTTTTCACCATAACCTCGTATTTCGGGGCTGTTTGGTTTGTGACTAAGTTTGCCACACCTAAGGTTAGGCAAGTTAGGTTAGTGTTTGGTTCAAGCCTTACCTTAGGCAAGATGCTTTTTGCCACACTAGGGCCCCACATTTCATACACACAAAAAGTGTGGCAAGATTCCCTTAGGCTTGCCAACTTGTGGCTCTCATTTTGAAGAACTAACCTTAGGCAACTTTGGCAAGCAAGTGTGGCATGGCAAGGCTGGAAACCAAACAGCCCCTTCATCTCCCATGTCTCAACTTCTTTCTTTCTCCACTCCTTCTCCATCCCACGGCTTCCTGTGCGCTTCTTGCTGGAACCGGCGAGCACCGGGGGCTACCGCCGGCTATGGTGAGCACTAGACCGGGCAAGGGGATGTGATGATTTTTGCCGGATCCAGGGGAGTCATTGACCACCAACGCACGTCAGGTGTTGTGGCTGCAGATGCTGCAAGCCATCCGCCGTGTTGAAAGGTCAGCGACGATGTGCTACAATGGTGGAGAGAGAAGCTGGAACCGACCATGGTCGAAAGCTGCAACCTGGGTGTTTTTTTCTACAACCGCTAGCTATTTTGTTGGCACCGGCGGCAATTTTTGCTGGAACCAACTACAGGTTTTGCAATTTGCTACCACGGGGCGGTTTGATTTGCTGGAACCGGTTTAATTTTTGCTACAACCTCTCTTTTGTTTGCTACAACTGAACCAATGGGTGTTTCCTTGTTGAGTATTTTTTGCTGGAACAAGGGTTTCTTTTTGCTGGAACCAGCAATTTATTTTGCTACAATCAACTACCAAAATTCCTATTTTGCTGGAACCTTCTATTTTTTTGCTTCAACCAAACACTAAGGAGTTGTTTCATTTTTAGATCTTTTTTTGGTGGAACCATCTTCAATTTTTGCTACACCCTCTCTTTTGTTTGCTACAACCGAATCAATGTGTATCTCCTTGTTGAGTAATTTTTGCTGGAGCTAGCAATTTATTTTGCTACAATGAACCACCAAAGTTTTGATTTTGCTGGAACTGATGTACTTTTTTGCTGGAACCGAATAATTTTTTGCTTCAACCAAACACCGACGAGTTGATGATTTTTTAGATCGTTTTTGCTGTACATGACGGTGCAAGCTGATGACGATGGCAAGCCAGAGGTGGAATATGATGGGGATTTTGCAATCATCGCGCCTCTGCGCCAGATCTGACCCTTTTTTAAGAGTTGCATCCATGGTGAATCGTGTTGGGAATTAATGGCGCCCATGATGCAATCCCGGTGTCCACGGGGGCAGGACCTCATCGGAGCTCGCCGGGGCATGACCACAAAGGCAACGAGGAGGGGTGGTGGAGGTGTGCCCATGGGGGGCGCGTGGATCCGCTTGGTTTTCTCGCGAGCAGGGAAGAAGACGAGCGGGGGGAGACCAAATCCAGCGGACGCGGACAAACGGATCGGGCGATTGTGCGTTGACCGGCCCAAATTTTGGGCCGGTCGGCCGGCACCTATCATCGGCCTATAATATAACCCAAAATTGTAATCCGGTCATGGGGTACCCATCAACCACACCAGAGATACTTAGGCTATCATCTTCGGAAAAAACCTTGCTAGCTGGGCAGCTGTAAAGCCCCCAATGCGGTGCTAACTCGAGTTAGTCGCTTTCGCGTCCCGCTCAAGTTAGTAGCGCATAAAAGGCCACCGGCTCACGACACTCGCACTCGTGTCGCTGCCGGATTCTCGACAACAGGTATATGAACAATGAACTTAATACTAAGACATAAATATATAGAGTCCAGGGCATACATCGCCGCTGGAATTTATTACATCATCTCAGAGGTCCATAGACCCAACAGTACATCATGCGACAAGCGGAAGACAATCACGACCGAGTACGGTCAAAAACCAAATGACCCTAGAGAGGGATGCACATAAATAGTCCACCCACGGATCGTCGAAACCCAACTATAGGATCTACTGAACGAAGTCATCCTCATCGTCGTCCTCCGGGGGCACCTCACGAAGTATCGTCCAGTGCTCGAGTCGAGGTAGTAGTCAACTGCAGCAGTCGATCAGGCAAAACAGTAAAAGCACAAAAGGAAAACAGGGGTGAGATTATATCATTACAGGATAACTAACTCCCTACGGCAAGACAAGATAAAGGTAAAGGTTGCAGCCACACTAGCATGTATGGTGGCTATCGTTCTATTAGAGTAGAGGTAAGATCCAAAAATGCATGTGACATCGTGTCATAAGTCTGCTATTCACCTACTTACGTCAAACATAACACAACCTGGATCTTCTCTCGGTCCCCCTGGACGAAGAAAAGCAACCAAGGCACTCACACGGTAGGCAAGTTTTAAATTAAGATTCAAATTGATGTTATTCTATGAACAAGGAGTAGGTCTCAAGTCGTCCATAACCGCGGACACGGCTTTTCTAAAAGATTTAACCCTGCAGGGGTGTACCAACTGCCTATCATAGGCTTCGCATGTACGCCCGGTTTCCACTTGGCTAGGTAAGCGCCTGAAACTCCGGATCGTCAGAGTCCCTCTAACTAACAACGCACAACTCCGGGTGGCCCCCGGTGAGTCGACACCCAACTCAAAAGCTGGCCACGCTCTCGAATCGGTCTCTACCTGTTGGATATATGCTCTAGAGGCAAATAATATATGATTATTCCAATATATCTAAGCAAGTTCATAACCAGTTTCATACCGTGCTAGAACTGTGTCAGTGAAACAATGATGCAGGTGTGGTATAGAAACCCCCAGAGTTCCTAGTTAGCCTCTACATTGATAACTAGTTCATGGTCAACATGATGATCGTGGTTTCGCGATCATGGACAATTAAGTCTCTTGACTATGAGGTCACCTCATTGGTTAAGTGACGTGATGAACATTACCCAAAGTAAGCATTACAGCATGATCAAATCTTATGAAGGTTCAGTGTTTGTGACGCCCCCAAAATCAGACCGTGTACAGTAATCATACACACAGGGTACACGACTGAGATTAGGGTGCCACGGTGATAATATCACAGCACAACACTAAACACAAAAGGATAAACAAATATATTACAATAGAGGGGGTCACGCGGACCTGAATATATAAGTCATACAAGCCATAATATCTGAGTACAGACATAGTTAGTCAAGTTTTGCCTTAAGAAGGCTAGCACAAATCACATCAGAGATACAGAACGAAAAGGCGAGGCCTCCTGCCTGGGATCCACAGTACTACTCCTGGTCAACGGGGAACTCGACGTCGTAGTAGGCGCCTCCGGGGTACTCCTGCTCCTGGGCTCCAACGTCGGCTGCAGCGGCCGATCAGGCAAAACAGTAAAGGAAATAAAGCAGGTGAGTATCTAGTATACCCGCGAGTCTTACGTCCGCTACTAAGCATTATGCATGATATCAACGGAATGAAGAGGCTGAATATAGTGGACTGAAGACAGAAGTTCAGAGCAAGGGTAAGAAGCTAGGCCTATCGAAGACTAGCATCTTCCGACGGTGTCTTGCAGCATGAGGTAAGAATCAGCCAACAGTTGATATAAAGCAGTAAAGTAACAATGAAGCAGAAGTTGCTGCAACATTGAATAATAATAAGTTGTAATAATTAACAATGCCTCTGAATTCACCTCCTCGACATCCCCGCGAGGAAGGGAACCCGGAACCATACAGTTTAATAATAGTTTCTAGTGGTAGGATCCAGCTTCAGCATAAAGCGTCCTGTTACCGTGGACACGGCTATCGATAGATCAATCTTCCCTGCAGGGGTGCACTTGTGTTACGCTACACGCACGGATCTCCAGGGTGGCGGGAACCTTGTTAGGGAACGCTCCACCGAGGCTATCCGACACTTCATAGCCCATCTTTCAAACTCAACAGAGAGGTCATCCGCCGGTCTAAATCCTAAGTACGCCGGGCCTTGGAACCCAACCCAAACGTACTCCTGCACGGTGCGTGGCTGGCCGGTGAAGTTAAATCAAAGCAAATACAAATCACACGCCGCGGCAAATAAGACAACACCACTTCCCGGCAATCAGCCCGCGGTACTGCTGACGTCTGAAGAGTCCTCGGACGACACTAAGAAGCAGAGGAGCCCATAACTCGTAGTTCCCACGGGTAGGTAGTGCGTACATGGCATATAGCATACTCAAGACATTCACTGAACCATTTAGTATTTTAATTAACCTGCGTGACAACCGTTATCGTTGCCTCGACTTAACCGACCCACGGACAACGACAGCAGCCAGGACCACCAGTACATTGGTGCCTGCCCTGTCGCCCCACCAAGTCACTGCGGTTACCAACGAGGTGAACCGTCTCCTTACCTTGTCTCGCGTGTGCTCCTGGAGGAGCTCGACTTTCGTGGTTTGGTAACTCTCGCGGCCAACGACCAGGGGCCAAGCACACCGGTACACTGGTCGTGCCCTCCCTGTCGTCCCGTCGCAATACCTCTCGCGGGCACCGTTGGGTCGCCCGACTTCTTACCTTTAGGACAACCGTTGTCAAGACCCTATGGCGGTAAGACAAAGTCATCCTCGAGTGGAGTACAAAGATTACTCCTTGATAGCTCACACTTGAGGTGTCTAGGCATAACCCAGATAAGGGCCTGAGGCGGTGTCTGCATTGTACCGTACCTGTACAGTTATAATAATTGCATCCGCGTTCACTCCCCTGAGTGATCGCGGCCCTCTTATCTAATCCTAGCTAACAATGCGCAGGGTTCACTGCTGAATAATGCATAAGTAATAATAGGCAGCATAGGATTAAAGGAAGGTACATCAAGGGGCGACAAAAACAGGCTATGCAATTGAATAGGATTGTAATCGTAGCAGCAGCAGCAACAATGCCTAGTGCAAGAAATGTACGGAAAGATAGGCGGTATCTGGGGAAGAGAATGGCTCTGCTTGCCTGCAAGCTCGACGGTAGTAGTAGGGTCGTCGACGACGTAGTCGTACTCAGCAGCGGTGTAGTCGACGGCAGCAGCGGGGTCTATCGGAGATTTAAAGGGGGGAGAAACAGTAAATACACAGCAAGCATATACAAACAGATGCATGACATGATAAATGAAATGTTAACGGTGTTCTAACGCAGTGTAATCCACGTTTCTCGGAACGGAAATTCATCTGAGGATGAACTACCGGCTCTGGGTGATTATCGGACAGGGTGTCCAGAGGGGAAGGATCAAGCCGGAGGTGTCGTAGTTACCGGAACAACATAAGGGGGGTGTATCCGTGCTATTTGAACCATTCCGGACAACTTTCGTGTTCGGAATAAATTCATCCGGGCACTCTAACAGTACCGGACCATTTATCGGACAACCGGTCCGGAGGGGGAATGTTCGATGTTCGTTGTGTTAGAGGGGTGTGGTAGGCATACAGATAGCGTATTCGTATTCGTTATATTTTTCTGATCAATTTTCATGTATAAAGTTTTTGAATCCGAGTTACGGTTTAAAAGTTATTGAATTTCAAAGTTTAAACCAATTTAAATGATTTTCTGGATTTCTTTTATTATTTATTTAAACATTATCCAAAACATTATCCAGAACAGTGCTGACATGTGGGACCCACATGTCAGCCCCTGTTATTTATAAAACATTTAATTAAATTAGAAAATGCCTCTGGACCCACATGTCAGTGACTCAATTTTTAATTATTTGATTAATCTAAATTATTAAGTTTAATTATTTCCAGGGGGACCCACCTGTCAGTGACTGGGGTTGCCCAGTCAGCACAGTTGACTGGTCAACCCAGTCAACTAGACCACGGGGACCCACTGGCAGCGACCCAGGGGGGTTGCCCCAGGGGTGCCACGTCAGGGGGCACCGGCGGCTAGACGCCGGCGTACCCAGCACAGCGGAGGCCACGGGAGGGGTTCGGAATTTGGCTAGGGGGCACCGTTCGCCATGGGATTTGGTGCGTCAGAACCGTAAGACAGCGCCGCGTCGATTCCAAGTGGTGGCGACGTCGGGGGTGGCCGGAGTGAAGCTCGCCGTCGACAATGGCGGAGACAGCGCTCGGGTCAAATGGAATTCGGGGGTACGGGGTGAAATCGAACGCGCAAGCGGATGGAACCGAACCTACGACGCACGGGGAGTACAATGGTGTCACAAGCGCGCACTAGGAGGCCCTGTGAGCTCGGCATCGTCAACAATGGCGGCTGCCAGAGCTCGGCCATTTGGGGGTATCGGCTACAGGCTAGGCGGGCGTCTATGGGGGGTTGGGGAAGGGGCGACTGCTCACCGGGGTGTTGTAGCCGAGAGAGTGGGCTCGATGGTGACTCGGAGCGGCCGGAATCCGTCGCGGATCCCTCCGGAGCCGAAGACGAAGACGAGGAAGTAGAGCTCGACGTGGTGGACTAGGGCTCGATTCCTTGCAGGACTTGACGAAGACGACGATGACGCGGCTCCTGGACAACACGGCGAGGTGGAGAGAGCGCGTTGGCCGCGCCTGGCCACGGCAATGGCGACGGCGGCGCTCGGGAAACTTTCCCCGAAGCGTGAGAGAAGAGGAGGAGGGGAACGGAGGTGCGGGGGTGTCCAGGGGGTCGGGCGGGGTGTGCTTATCGCGTCCGCGGCGGCAGGGAGCAGGTGGAGGGAGGGGCCGGCTGGCAGCGGCGTGCCCACGACGACCGTCGTACGGGGCAGGTGGGGGTGGTTGGAGGAGGAAGAGGACAAGGTGGGGGGTGGGCTGGGCTGAGGTGGGCTTCGCCCTGGGCGGGTTTTAGCCTTACCCAAATTGTTTTGATCTGTTGCTTATTCAAAAACATTCAGTAATTGATTTATTAATCCTAGCATTTTAGTAAAATATTATTGGTGTTTGTAAATTAGGGTTACATCTTATTAAGGTGCCACAAAAGTTTTTGCAGCAAAATAAAATCAATAGATATTTCTTTTTAAATATTAAATGCCCCAAGTAAGGGTTTTAACCTACTGTTTGAATTGTTTGGAATTTTCTGCAACTCCAAAAATTACCAAAGTTGTTCCAACATGATTATAATGATTTTAGGCAATTTACAAAAATAGTTCCATGATTTTTGGAACAACTTTATTTGAGCACATTTGTTTTAATTTCCATTTATGGTAGTTTTCAACTAGGGTTTGGTTTCATGATGAGCAAAATGCATTGGGCTTTGTGTTTTGATTACCAACCAGCATGGTTTGAAAAGAGCAGAAGCAAAGTTTGATTAAGGACAGGGGATAACAGTGATTAACAAACAGTGATAGTCAACAGTGATGATCATCAGTGATGATGATTACTGTTACAGCGACTGAGGGTGTTACAGTGTTGTAATTACAGAACGTGGTAGACCGTTCCTTTGACCGTGAGTACGTGCATAATTACTATCTTCCCGGATGCTTTGACTTACATCCCACCACCTGACTGAAATATGCGGGTCATAACGGTTGTATCTTAGGTATTCCGTGGAGATATGTTGAGGAGTATTGTTACAAGAGCGGGATTTGTCAATCCATATAATGGATAGATACTCGGGGCCCACTCGGTGAGATTCCATCCATAAAGCTGCAGCGTGTGACTAGGTCACGGGGATGAATATCACGGGAACGAGTGAATGAGGATTAGTTCGGAACGAGGTTGAACCAGACATAGGATGTCATTGATCGAATCTCGGAAAAATCCAGTATCGCTGACAAAGGGAATGCTATACGGCGTAAGGTCCAATCGGTGTTTGACATCCGGAATGCACAGGGGTCATTATGGGCATCCAGGTCCCGCTGATGATCATTGACCGTAGCCTCATCTCGGTCATGACTGGAGTGTTCTCGGACCGTAGGGTAACACACTTAAGGGCTCGATGAAATCGGAGACCTTTTCGGAACCATCGGAGTAACCAGAGAATAAAGGAAACAATATCGGAGAAGTACCGTGTTGAACCGAAACAAGTTCGGAGTGAACCGGAAGGTGTTTCGGAGCACCAGGAGATGGAATATTATGTTTTAGTTATTAATTAATTGAATTAATAATTAAAATCATTTTATTTCTAATTAATATGTGCAATGGGCCTTAGTGGAGAAAAAGGCCCATTAGGGGAAATAAAAAGGAAAAAGAAAAAGAAAAAGAGGGGGAGGCGCCATGGGCCCTAGGGCCCATGAGGGGTGCGCCCCCTCCCCCCCTTGGCCGGCCACCTCCCCTTAGCAAAGGGACTTTAGTCCCACATTGCTAAGGGAGAGGGGTTGACTCCCTCCCCTCTGCCTATATATAGATGGGCAGGGTGCACATATTTAATACACAGAAATTCGTGAGAAAATAAATATTACTCCGAATTGAGATCGGTTTTCTCCGGTCTTCTCCCCTCCCTTGTCTCTTTCACGGTGGGCTCCCTAGTGTGAGCCTATAGTGGAATTGAGGCTTCTCTGCTAGAATCGGAGGCCGTCGTGCTGCCGAAGCTCCGTCCGGAGGTCTGCTTCCGCCACCTCCGCTGGATCGGAGAACGGAGGTCGTCATCGAGTCTCGTATGTGTGCGAGTACTACGAGGTGCTACACGTGTGGCACTACACCCATCCGGGTGCTCAACACAGCCAGGGGGCTGTGAAACTTGATCGGCTACATCAACCACGTTTGCGGGAACGTTTCCCGCGCAACGTACTACACCCCGAGGTATGTTATTTCCGCACTACTTTCCGTTACGGTAATACGGCTAGCTAGATCTTGGGTTATGGGAACGCTAGTTAGAAAATTTTGTGTTTTCTGCTGCGAACTCCAACACTACCGTATGACTCGGGTTTGGATAGCCGGCTAAATTCTCATATGAGACCGGGTCCTCAGCCGGTCAAGTTGGGCCAGCCAAGAAACAAGTCCTCCTGGCCCAAGGTGGTTTGTAAACAACTGGGGTACCACCAGCACACACACATTGCAAATGTAAATCAGCTCGGGCCACCACTAGAATTGTACGAAGCTAGGTAGGTAAGACAAGGGGACCCCATAGAATCCCACATACGATTAGGCACGCTCGTCAAGAAACACAATACCCGGAACTCGGGGCCTAGGTGACTCAAATGGAACAAAACACCTGGCGGGAACAGTCTGGTCTCCCGTCATTCGTCAAGTATAAAATTAACATCATAATAATAATAAATATCAACCAACTTCTTTAAACAACATGATATCCCGAACCATAGCATAGGGTAAGCAACAAGTTTTCCTACTCAAACCAAGCAAAGCCTGAGCAGCGGTAACTTAGCAATACAATGTTTTGCTGGGATGTGGGGATCATGGCTGTTTGGTTTTTGAATGTGGCATAAGCAAGTGGATAGGATCAAACAAACGTTCTAGAATACAGCTAGGCAGGTAGGCATAAAGGTATCAAGTAATGGTATAAATCTTCCCCTTGCCTGGGTAATCAGTCGACGGAGCAGACGTAGCAGGGTCCTCGGGCTCGGTGTCGGAAACCTCCACGTAAGTCTCCTCGGCAGTCTCAGGTGCTAATGTAAAGTACCGGCAAGGAAAAGGCACACAAGTAAGCAACGGGTGCAATGCACGGGCAAAGATGGTATGATCAAGTTTAATAGACATGATGTGACCCTATGTAGGCAATTTAAAAGAAGGTGGTGACGACACGTCAACAACTTCATATGCAATTATTTACATTGAATGGCTTCGGTCTTAGCCTTAATTTTGGTGTAATTAACATGGCAACATGACATGATCAACAATGGAATTAACAGAAATAATTACAATGTGAAAGTAAAACTTCGATTCCGGAGACGGAGAGATGTCGATGAACTTGACATCGGAAAGGTGCAACAAAAGAAAGGAACCCAGCCACATTGCATATGACAACATGCTAGGGGCTGGTTTAGATGCAAGGATTTGAAGATGATACGAAAAGAACTTGGAATTGAACAGACGATCAAAAATCAACATGCACTGAAGTTGAAAGAAACAAAGAAAAGAAAGGCAAGGTTGGATATGGTTAGGTGATCACACCATGTCCACTGAGTTGCGCAAAACATCAAATGGACATCACCAATTTAATCCCTGCAATTTTCTACCCCAAAAACATATATGGCATGTCACCCTTTGAAATTTTGCAAAACACTTTGCAAATTCAAAAGAAGTGAGGGGCTTCTTTGCAAAATTACCACTACCCCAAAACTAAAGGGGGAAAACTGCAAAATGAACATCACCACTGTGATCAGTAGGCAATTCTACCCCAAAATCATATATGGGATGCCACATTTGAGGTGAAAGATCTCCAAGGTTCAAATTCATTTTGAATTTGAATTCAAACCCAAATTGAATTTAAACAGAAAAGAAAATGAAAAGAAAAAGGAAAAAGAAAAGGGGCTCAGCCCCACTGGGCTGAATTCGGGCGTCAGGCCCCTCTTTCCTCTTTGCAGGCCCACTGGGCAAAGGCCCATGCCAAAGCAAATGGCAGAAAAATAAAAAAGGGGGTGCCTCGGCTGGGATTCGAACCCTGGCCGAGTCCTTCTTCCACTGCACCCCAACCACTGCGCCACTCGACGAATTCTGAACCAAAACGCGATGCAGAGAGGATAAGCTAACACTGCAGGTTGGCTGAACCCGAAACTACACTGACAACTATCCCTGCAGCCCAAACACGACGAGCACCCCGTCGTGCTCCGGCCACCTTCCGGCGAGCCACCACGGGGGAACCCGAGAGGGGACATCGGGCTACACGGGGGCGCTCACTTCTGTCACCAACTCCTCGCCACCTCGCCGGATTCTTCACGGGAACAGAGCGGCGGCGAACTCTTCTGAAGATGCAGTACAACCCGGCGGCACGACCAACTTCAGGCGTCCTGTGCGTCGAGCACACGGCGCCTGCGGCCCCGGCAACACTTGCAACGCCGAGAGCGCAGCACCACGACCACGCGGGTGCCCCGGCCCTGATCTAGACCTCACCGGAGAGGATGCCAGGCTCGTCTGAATCCCACGGCGGCTTGACTGTCAGACACGCGCAGCTTCAGACACGGGCGCGACTTCGACTGCAAAACGCGCAAGAGCTCACTTCTTTGCAGTCATAACCGTGCTCTGGACGGCCAGGGAGCGTGCACGCATACTCCTCGGCATCACCCGGACCACGGTGATCACCGGACTGCCCGGGGGCCGTGGCACGGCGGCCGGCAACGCACATCTACGGCTACCATTGGCTACACGATCACGACGGGGAAAAGGGGCACTCGAGGCTCACCTAGAGGGGCTTGGAGGCGAGCTCGCGTGCACGGAAGAGGAAGACGACGCGGCTGCCATCGACGAGGAAGAAGGTCCTGCGGCGGAGCTCCACGGCGCGCGGCCCGATTCGAGTACCCTGCGGCCAAAACCTACAAGTGGCAGACACAGGAGGGCTTAGAGGCCGCGCTCGCAGACGGTGGCTCGAATTTGAGGAAGGACGGTGGCGAATTTGCTCGGGACCTCACCGGAACGGAGCTGAACAGGGCAGGGAGGGAACCTCTCCCGGCGGTGGCAAGGGGGAAGCGATGGGAGGAACGGAACCCTAGGGGGCTTCTGCGGCTCTAGGGGGCAACTTATATGGAGGGGACGACCTCCAGCCACGTCGGCAGGCGTCGACGTCGACGGCCTCCCGCCGGTGTGAGAGAAGAGGGGGAGGGGACCTCTCCACGGTGGAAAGGCGATGCGTCCCCTTCCTCAGATCTTGATCGCGCGGCTGGGACTCGTCCCGCGTACCGCTTCGCTCGCGGAGGCCCAGGTGGGCTGCGGACAAGGGGAGGCCCAGATGGGTCGGGCCTGCTGGACTGCCTCCAGAGAGAAAAGGATAAAAAGAAGGTTTTTTCCATTAGAAATTAACAGAAATTACCAAGAGTTTTTTTGGCCAATCCACAAAAGGGCAAAACATATAAAAATATGTTTTGGAAACCTTGGAATATTCTCCATTTTCTAAAATTGGTTTGACCAATTTTTGAGCAAGTAAAATGTGGGGGCATTTTGAAAATTTCAAACCACTTTGAACTGTGGTCCACAATTATGGAGTTGGCAAAAATGTTTCAAGGCTTTTGAAAAGCTTGGGAAGGGGAAAGAATTGGCTATGCCAAGCTTGGGGTCAAGGAGAGCATGCATGCAACATTGAAAAATCTTCAAACACCCTTCTTGAACCATTTTGGATGCAAAATCAAACAAACCAAATGGGCTCCAATCCCAATGCAATTTTAAATCACCACATGAAATGTCAAACTCTAGCATCATGGCAAGTTACAAAGTCATCAGACAAAGTACACTATCATGTTGATTTCTTATTATTGCAAATGGGCTGTTACAGCAGCAGATCCAACCGATGACATCCAACCGATGCCATACAGTGTAGCATACTTATGCGTCCTTGCGTGCGTACATAACTCGCTCCTCGCATAGTGACTCCGCCCAATGATCGTGATGGTCCTTCTTGAACTCCTTCAAGCCGAAGAAGGAGTAATCAATGACGAATCAAGATCCTTATGTGAATCATGATCAACCCATTCCTCCTGGAGGTCCTCGTAATTTTGGACTCTGACACCCCATGGCTTCAACTTTTCAATGTCCCCTTGGATGCAAAATCCAACAAAGTTGTACCCGTCCTTGTTGAGGAAGTGGTGACGGATTTCGCTCACTCTTCCACTTGGGACACCTGGTAACGGAGACAACTCATGCCGCAACAAAGTTGGATCAGGGTCGCGTTTTGCTCCTCGACATGAAACTCTTCCTTCTTCGGACGTTGAGTGTACTCGACGTCCATGCCGATGATACCTTGGCCATGAATTTCCAGAAATGCATCAAATTGTTGTATCCATTGTTTGACTTCTTTATTGTTGTTGGTGTACAAAGTGGTGAAATGGTGATCTTGAGGTCGCTTTGGACTCATACATCCATAATATCCGTGAACTGGGACACCGACGGTCGACAAGGCCAGAACTAGACCAAAATCTACCCGGTGTCGCACTATGAAACCTCATATATTTTTAACTAGAGTAAGGGGTGTCACACACTTTATTTGCATAGAATATACAAAGAAAACTACAATTCATCAGGTGTCTTGCGCACCCCTGTAGCACAAAGTAGGTCCACCCCTGACGATCGGGGGCAACACAATATTGTCGCTTCCGCGTTTGCGGGCAGATTGAGTGACATGCATGGTGCTAGCTAAGGTTAGCATGGGATATTAGGGGAGACAGAGACGCGTTTGCGGGCAGATTGAGTTTCATGCATGGTGCTAGCTAAGGTTAGCATGAGATATTGGGGGGCGAGAGAGAGAGAGAGAGACCAAAATCTTGAGGTCGCCTTGGACTCAGACATCCATAGTATCTGTGAACCGGGACACCGACGGGCGACAAGGGAGAAACTAGACCAAAATCTACCCAGTGTCACACTATGAAACCTAATATTTTTTAACTAGAGTAAGGGGGTCACACACTTTATGTGCATAGAATATATAAATAAAACTACATTTCATCTGGTGTCTTGTGCACCCCCTGTAGCACAACGTAGGTCCACCCCTGACGATCAGGGGCAACACAATCTTGTCGCTGCCGCGTTTGCGGGCAGATTGAGTGCCATGCATGGTGCTAGCTAAGGTTAGCATGAGAGATTAGGGGGGGAGAGATAATGCATTGGTTCTGATGTATATGGGATTTGGAAACTGCTGAAATCTTGGAGGGAGACGAGAAGATTGACAAAACAATTTGAACGAAAAGCCATAGGAAACATCTGTTTTTTTCTATACTAGAAACACGAAGCGTCTGTTGTGAATCCATGATTTGAATGTGCTCCTTGTACAATCCTTATTACATAAGGCAACAACATCACCAAGCCCGAAGCCGGGCCATACATCCGTCTGCTACTGAGTTTTATCTTAAGTCACCATAAAATGACCAATGTCATTTTGACAACAACATATACGAGCGATACAAGTACTACGATCTCTCATGTTCTCTTTAATTCCATTGACTTTTGAATGAGATTTCCGCCTCTAACCATTCTCACAACTTGAAGACAATGTGATTCATTATGAATTAGTGAACTCCATTGGGCCACAAGGGCTACTCCCTCCTTGAAAGCGGATAAACATGCTTCCAACACATCACTATATGTGAAAAGAAGGCAACATGCTATATGATGTCACATGTTTGGTCATACATAATCATGCCAACACCAGCAGCCTTGTCATTAGAATATGATTCATCCATGTAGAATTTCACATAGATTATCTTTGTAGGGGTCCAAATAAGTTACTATTTAATACAATTCCTCAGATTTTAATTTCCTTTATAGTTACACAAATGAGCATCAATTCATGTTTACAAACTAAGCTGCAGATATTTGAATAATGCTCAGTTTAATCATAAAATGTTTTTAGGAAACAAAATTTTCATCATCTACATATGACATATGGAATTTGAGTTCATGTTGGTTAGATGGTAGTTTTGTTCTTCTATGTTGCATCCAGTGACAATGGACAAAGATGGTGAAAATAAAATTTACAAAAAAATATTACATACACTATTGCAACTCCAAAACCTAATAAGAATTTTTAGTTTTGTGAATACCAAAGTTCATGCCATGCGTTAGAGACACAAGTTGAAGGCGTACTAGTCTGAATGCCAATGTGATTCGATGATACAACTATTTTCCCACATAACCAAAAGGAGAAAAGTTGGCTCGCTCTTCTTGACCGATGTTGGACCGCCGACCGGTTGGCACGACGTGGACTGCCACATCCCGCCAAGTTCTTGCTCTGTGATTATGATCCTGAGACCTTACAAGACCTCCTCATCGGGTGCTCCTTCTCACGGCAGTTCTGGCATGAGCTACTGTCGTGGTGTCGCACTACGACAGTACCCCCACAGCCGACCGACTCGCTACAACAGTGGTGCCTCGAGATCCTCCACACCTCCCCTACGCCGAATAGAAGAGGGATATCGTCACTCCTTCTTATAGGAGCATGTATGCCCTGGAAGAACCGCAACGACGTTGTCTTCGAGGCCGAGAAACCATCCCTGCAACGTCTCCTTAGCCTCTGCAAGGCCGAGGCGACACTTTGGGCCTCCACCAACAATATTGGCTTGGCCAACATCATGCCTGGGTCGTTCACAAGCGGCACTCCCTCCCCCCTTCCCCCCGCTGCTTCTAGCCTAGGACCCTAGCGGAACACTTGTACTCTTGTATGTTCTCTCCTTCTATCAATGAATGATACGAAAGCTCTTGCGTATTCTCAAAAAAAGGAAGAAAAGTGAACACAGTTCTCTTTGGACATCATTGGATTGGAAATGCAATGACTACAAATAAGAGTAGTTCCTTTGCACTATGAGGAAAACTCAAAATAAATAAATAGTAACATCCTAGTTGTCATATGCACAAAGGGAATTTTCTAAAAGATGTATTCTCTTTTACAATCTTAAGGTTTGTGAGTTTAAAAAATTCCGCCTCCTCAAAAAAATAGTACTTCCTCCGATGCATATTACTTGTCTTAAAATGAATGTATCTAGATGCATACATTCATTTTGCATACATTCATTTTAGGACAAGTAATATGGATCGGAGGGAGTACAACAAATTTCATTGTTGCAAGAAATTATATTTTTCAAGTATTCATTTCTCCATCGAAAAATTCAAAATCTTGCAGTTTTTTTTCTTGGAATTTCTTCACTCCCCAAACGAGTCCTTAACTTTGTGCTGTCATGTGGGCCAAAAATATTTCAAAGTCCACACAGCCCAATCTCCACGCGCAAGTTTGGCAGCAACTGCGAACCCCCCACCCCCCACCCCCCTTTCTTCGTTGGTCCATTTCATCAACCAATTCCCAAATTTTCCCCTCTCGCGAACCCTAACTCCGACCAACCTCTCGGTCCAGATCCCTCCCCCTTCTCGCCAGGAGCACAACCCACCCTATCGGACCGCCTAATCGCCATGTGAGTACTCCTCCATACCCTGCACCTTCATCTCCTTCCCTGTTCGTTGACCGGTAGCGTCTGAATCTCGTTTGCCCGCTTCCCGCGATCCGTGAGCTAGCTGCATTGGCTGTTTCCTACCGATTAAAGCTAGATCGAGGGACCTACGGATTTACGTCAGGAATCAAACGGGTTGGGGTATGGTCCGGTTGGTTTCTGCCGGGTTACGGCTTGGAAATGACCCGGAATGGGGAAGAACAAGTTTGCCTTGTGGTCTTGGGGTAGGATGTGCGCTGCATGGGCGGCTATTGATGGCTTCCCGTGCGCGTGGGCATCTTCATGCTCACCTTCGCCTGGAGAATCGGGATCTCGAGGCTATCTTCCATAATGCGTGGTGATACATTTGTGCTGTACAATCTGCTGCAACTGCATCTACTAATGGAATCGTGTATTCATCTTCTAGTAGGCTCTAAACCAGTGTGTTGCAATGATTTTGACTGCTACTGTTTTGAAGGGGTTAAAATGCATTTCAATGAATTCTCATCTTGTCTTTTAACTTTAAGCACATTGCACCGCTCCCGGGTGTTTCATCTTGGAGACTGCTTAATCTTGTATAATGCATCTGATGGAAGTTACGGTGCTCCAGGGATAGGTAGGAGGATATAATACCTGACCCCCAAATGCAGTAATGGCCCATCTGCAGCTCTTTTATGCGTGTTATGTTGTCACGAGGTCAAGAGCTTTGTACTTCTGTTTCACATGGCTGGCTTGTGCTTTGTGTAGAAAGATTAAAGAAGTATATAAGTAGTTGTGTTGTTTATCTTGTTTCTATTGTATCTAGATTGAGGTAGCATCATATTTAGTACCAAGAATACATTGAGTTAGTGTATAGTATGAGTAGTCTCTTGAGGGTGGTTGGTCACAGATTCAAATCAAGAAAGGACAAGAGCAAAGCCCGCTTGGTGGTTTTGGGGGGTCAGTGTGTCCTGTATCTATTGATTAGAAGTACACAGCTAAGATAACCACACAGATAAATGGCAAGTTTCTGGCATGGTGGGCAGGTTGATGCTTGTTTTTACATGGAGAATCAAGAGTTTGAGACTATCTTCTACGGTGTAGGGATGTAGTTGTGCTGTCCAATTTACTCCAACTTCATCAACAGTTGGAAATGTTTACGCTGCTATTCTGCCGACTGTTAGTAGGCTCTAAGCTAGCGAATTACAGTTCACATCGCATGTCTGCATTGATAATTTTGAGATGAGAAGCCATTTCTTACTATATATTCTATGGTTGAGATTCATTTGACTTAAACGGTTAAACCCCATCTTATCTGGAATTGGGAGGTTCATGTGTCATATTGTTAACACAACATGGTCTCCCTGGGTGTTCATCTTTGTATAGATCCTCTGATGTAATAGATGGTGTTCCAGTTAGAGGTAGGAGAAAATAGCCAGCCTAGAATTGAACATCAACAATATATCTACCGCGAGCTACTTGTCTACGCAATGCATTTATCCCGTCCGTAGCTCTTTATGTTGATTACGTAGTTATTAGATGGCTGAGGTGTGGTTTCATACCAGAAAGGCGATGGGTTGCACTATTCATAAAAGGTTATGAAATATTTCATTCCATTCTCTCAAATTTCATTATTTTATCTTAGGGCGGATGAGGAACCTGTTGACCCCAAGAAGTATCTTGAGGAGCGATGCAAGCCGCAGTGTGTAAAGCCACTGTATGAGTATGAGGTGTGTTCTTTACTTTCTTTTGTTGTAACACCCTCTTGATTTTGGTGTGGGCAGTTAATGTGATAATACTGCTATTGCTATTATGGAAGTTCTGTGAAGTGATGCTCTTCGGTTAGCATAATCATGAAACTATTTGGCCCTTTGAATGTGCGACTTTTGGCTGTTTGCCAGTCAATTCAAAGTTTGCCACCATGTTTCCAGCATCGCCTTCGGCTGAATTAGAGTAATTGTTGGAAATTTTTCCTCTGTGATATTCATGGTATTTTTGTATTGAAGCTATATTTTAATTGTCCAGTTCAAATATTGCCCTTGACATCCTAACAAAAGTTGCATTGCTCAATTTTGTTACTTACTGTAGTGATGAACTGTTCAGTTATTTCAGTGCAAGTTTAATTATACCTTGTAGATTGGTAGCACTGTGAAGGATTCATATAATCCTCTATTCCTCTGTGATGCTGCTTCCAACACACATTATATTGGTAACGACTAACCAAACAGAACTAGAGTACTATTCTTTGCTCTGTTGCAACAGCATGAATTTCTGACTTAAACTGTAAGGTTGAGAACCATTTAAATCTTCATTGACTTAGTACTTGTAATATTCTTCCTCCTAACTCATTTTGATTCTTCATCACCATGTTGTTTGATTTTATGTTAACACGATACTCCTATGCGATTACTTCTCCAACCTGTGTGGTGGCTGTATGATGCACAGAAATGTGTCAAGAGAGTCGAGGCCGATGATACTGGAAACAAGCACTGCACTGGGCAATATTTTGACTATTGGTCATGCATCGATAAATGTGTAAGTACTTGCTTTTAAGCCAGAGATGAATATTGTAAAAAATGCAGTAGTAGCGCACCGCCAAGATTGAAAGTAACATAATGGCTCGTATATGTATCTGCAGGTAGCACCAAAGCTCTTTGAAAAGCTGAAATGATGTTGGGGCGCTACTTTCAGTGAGGGAATCTGGGCATTGGCCAGAACCTTGTTCAATTTCAAATATTCGACGAATCTGCAAACTATCATGTGATTGTGTTTCGGTTTTATGAACTTGTAATAAGAGCAACTATCTTGACGCAGTTTTGCAAACGTTGATTTATGTGGGTCTATATACTGATGATGATGATAACTATAACAATTTGATGTCTGTTGATTACAGTTGTGGTAACATTTTCTTCTAAAGATCATATCCAACTGAATTGTACAAGATTACAATACCAAATAACTAAGAATTGTGCATGCATCATGTTATGACCAATGAGTTGGAGGTAATTTTTGGATATAAAAAAACATTCGAGGGATATCGCAACAAGCAAAAGAAGAATAAAAGTAAATGCAAACGGTTGTAAACAATGGTAAAAGATGGACCGAGGACCATATCAACACTAGTGGTGTCTTCATAAAACGATAAACATATTGGGTAAACAAATTAGGATAATTGACAGACTTGTAACCGCATCGTAGTGCTAATTATGACATAAGAAAGCTCATGGTCTTAATCATGTAGGCATTCCGTTAAACATTTATAGACCGCTATCCAGCAACATTTATAACTAAGAGTCTACCTTGAGACCATTATCCAGTGTATCTCTTTGGAATTAAGTTGCAAAGGCAACAAATAAATTCTATAAGCTTGGTACATAATGTAAGCAACATCTATGAGCAATAAGTAGCCATAAATACCGCTGCTTTACCCTTAGTAGCAACATCACATGCACTGGCTTAGACGTTTTTGTTACTCGTGCCCAGACGCGAGGAGGCATGCACCTCCTGGAGTTATACGTCGGCCACTACTTGGCCAAAGTAACAACATGTAATGGAGAGCATGCAAGAACACTCATTGAACATAGCAAAAGATATTATATATAAAGCATGAACAATCTGATCATGATCTCATAATTCATCGGATCCCAACAAACACATCATAGCAATGATAACAAAAGTGTCTCGATCATGATAGGTAGCTCACATGGACTAATTAGTGAAGCACAAAATAGGAGAGACAACCATCTAGCTACTGCCATGGTCCCAAGGTCCAGGGGTAGACTACTCACGCATCATTCGGGAGGCAAGCATGGCGAGGAAGAGGCCTTCGGGGATGATCTCCCCCTCCATCAGGGTGTCGGGACAGGGCTCCAACAACCCTATATCAAAGTTTCAAGGTGGCGGCGGAACGGTGACTGCTTCTGCAATTCTTCTTCCTCCCCCGATCGTTTAGGTTTAGGAGGGTTATATAGGACAAGGGGGGGGGGCAGAGGGGATGGCCCCACCTCCCAAGTGACTTGAGGGCAGAGCTAGGGGGGTGGCCGCGTCCCTTGGCTGCCTCCTCTCCTGGTGTCCCTCCTTCAGGAGTTTTTGGCACGACTCTTCTCATCTCGGATAAAAATTGGTCTCTATTTTCAGCGCATTTGGAGAATATTTTTTGTGTAGGATTTTTGAAACAAAAAGACAACAGAAAATAGGAACTGGCACTCGCACTGGGTTAATAGGTTAGTTCCAGAAAATTATAAAAAATGATGTAAAAGTATTATAGAAGCATGTAGCAATGTCATGAAACAAGCATGGAACAAGCAAAAAAATTATATACATTTTTGACGTATCAGCATCCTGCGCTTAATTCTTGCTCGACCTCGAGTAGGAAAATGATAACAAAGATAATTTTTTAGGTGTCATGCTACCCACATAATCAAGAACAATCAAGTAATGCAGTCAAGATGTGTAAGCTAAGACAAAGTAATATAGAACAAGATTCTATATCTAGTAACGAAATAAGCATTGAAAGAACATAAAGGCAATTTGAGCTCTTGCTTTCCGTGAAACGAATGTATCCAATCGAATTTCCCATGTCATGATTGGGGAAGGTTTAGAAGAAAAATAATATTATATTGAGAACTCATAATCAACCTTCGCCTTTCTCATAGTCTATTGGAACCTTGTCATAACACCACCCCATAGTTTTGGTCAAATACACAGTTACATGATCATCTCATTTTTTTACTTTGAACAACTCATGCAATGAATGAGTGCGAGCAAGATAAATGGCACTTAAATGACAAAGAGAATAATGATGAGGATAGGAAGTCAAAAAGTGAGAAAGTATCACACCAATGAGGAAAATCATTAGGCAAAATAAAGCCTTATGATAGATATGGTGCGAGGAGGGATTGCCATGCAACGGATGCACTTAGAGCAATATGTGTATGAAAGCTCTCCAATTGAACTAGTGGGGGTGCATCCAACTCGCTTGCTCATGAAGACCTAGAGATCTTTTGAGGAGGCTCATCATTAGAATATCCAAGCCAAGTTCTATAATGAAAAGTTCCCCACATAGTTATGCAAGTATGATATGAAAAGTCTTTACAAACTGAATTACAAGTGCTACTTTGAATCATAGGCGTGGAATAAAAGATAGTAATGTTGCCCCCTATGTTTTTATTTTTTCTATTTTTGGTGGCCTCCATGGCTAATTTTTTTTATTTTCTCTCATTTGTCCTCTTTGGGATCTTTTCATTCCTCACTGGTAGGGGCCACACTCTAAAAGTGCAATCATGTGATACGTCCCAAATGTATCTATAATTTTTTCTTGTTCCATGCTTGTTTTGGTGAATTTGCTATATGTTTTGATGCACTTTCATATCATTTAGAACTTATTTGGACTAACCTACTAACTCAGTGCCCAGTGACAGTTTCTGTCTGTTTTTGTCCGTGTATTGCAGAAAAAGGTAAAAAATAAAAGTGCTTGAAAAAATCCAGAAAAATGCCTAAAAAATATCCAAGACGGAAGACTCCAGAAGCCCGAAGGAGGGATGGAGGAGGTCCACCCGCCTCCCAGGCACCTGCTTGGTGCGGCCAGGGGGGCACCTCCAAGGTCCCCCTTTGGCCTATATTTATCCCTCGTCGAGGAAATCCCGAAAAAGAACCCCGTCACGAGAAAATACCTCCTGTCCCACCACCGCCGTGATTCCGATCTCGGGATCGCCTGAAGAACCTGTCCCAACACCCTGCTACAGGGAGGATTGACCTCCGGAGGCCTCTCCACCGCCATGATCGCCTCCGGGATGCGTCGTGAGTAGTTGACTTGGACCATGGGTCCATGATGCGTCTCAAACGTATCTATAATTTTTGCTTGTTCCATGCTTATATGGGTAACTTTGCCACATGTTTTGCTACACTTTCATACCTTTTTTTAACATATTTGGACTAACCTACTTACTAAGTGCCCCAGTGCTAGTTTCTGTTTGCTGTTGTCCGTGCATTGCAGGTATTTGCCAATATTTAAAGTGCTCGAAAAATCCAGAAAAATATATAAAAAATCAGGGCAGAAGAAGACTCCAGAAGCCCTAAAGGCGGCCAGAGGGGGCCACCCCCTCCCAGGCAGCAAGCGCGGCTAGGGGCGAGGCCGCGCGAGGGACACGCCTGGTCAGGTGGGGCCTCCCCTCGAGCCCCCCTTCGGCCTATACTTACCTCATGTTCCGAAAACCCTCGGGAGGTCCACCGTTACGCGATTTTCCCCACTGTTCCGCCGCCGCCGCGATCCTGAGATCAGGATCGCCAGAAGACCCTGTCCCGGCACCCTGCCGGAGGGAGGATTGATCTCCCGGAGCTTTTCCACCACCATGAGCGCTTCCTAGATGTTCCATGAGTAGTCAACCTTGGACCATGGGTCCATGACCAATAGCTATGTGATGTTTTCTCTCCAATCTTGTGCCTCAATTCTTAGCCCTTGTGAGCTGTCCTACATGATCATGGCATCTATGTATTAGTTCTGCTGTTGCTAGGCTGTGTTTGCTGGGATCCGATGGATTATGAGATTTATGTTCAGATTGTGATGAGTAATATATTTGGTTTACCTTTTATGTTTTAGTTCTTGAGTGTTCTTGCATGTTCTCCATTGATATTTATTGCTTTGGCCAAGTAGTAGATTGGAACTCTAAGAGGGAGCGTTATGCATGATTGTGGGTTCATGCCCCCCGATGTCTAGCTTGAGTGACAAAAACATGAGACTAGGGGATGTGTTGTTGCCACCAAGGAGAAAAAAATGGTGCTTGTAACTGCGGTTGCAAGGACTGTTTACCTTACGCATAGTTTGTTAATGCAGTTGTCTGTTGCTTTGAGTTTGCACTTTCGGTGGGGCTGACAACTTAATACCAGCGAGATTTTCTAGATAGATATCTCAAGGTGGATGATTAGTGAGTAGATGCTGATGAATAAACGGTCTACTTGTCTTGGCGTACTTCTGATACGTCCCAAACGTATCGATAATTTCGGCTTGCTCCATGCATGTTTTGTGTGATATTGCTATGATCTAGATACACTTTCATACACTTTTGATCATATTTAGACTAACCTATTAACTCAGTGCACCCCAGTGCTAGTTTCTGTTTTCTGCTGTTTTTCTATTTCACTTTTCCCCCATATTAAAAGTGCTCAAAAAATTCGTGAAAAATCAGATAAAAAATCAGCGTGAAGGAACCTTCCGGAGTCCCGAAGGGGGACCAGTGGGACCCACCAGGCCCCCAGGCGCCTAGCTGGCGTGGCCTAGGGTCTGGCCGCGCCAGGGGGGCGCCTGGACCCCTGGTGGCCCCTGGCTGCCCCCTTCGCCTATTTATTCTCCGCCACGGGAAACTTCCAAAGACAGAACCCTTTTTCGCGATCTCGCCTATGTTCCGCCGCCGCCGCGCTTCCAAGATCGGGAGCACCATCAGGACCCTTCCCGGCACCCTGCCGGAGGGAGGATCGACCTCCGGGAGCTTCCCCTCCACCATGGACGCTTCCCGGATGTGTCGTGAGTAGTTTCCTTTGGACTAAGGGTCCGTGATCAGTAGCTATGTGATGTTCTCCTACCTTCTTTGTTCTTCATGGGTTAGACCTCGTGAGCTTCCCTACATGATCGAGGCACATATGTAATCTTTCTGCTTTTTTCTAGGCTGAGTTTGATGGGATCTGATGGATTATGAGATTATGTTCAGATTGTGATAGAGTAATATATTTGGTTTTTATCTCTTATACTTTTGTTCCTAAGTAATTCTTGCATGTTCTCCGTTGCTGTTTATTGCTTTGGCCAAGTAGTAGGTAGTAACTCCAAGAGGGAACGTTATGCTCGATTGTGGGTACATGCCCCCTGATGACACGCTTGAGTGACAGAAACATGAGTCTAAGGGATGTGCTGTGGCCACAAGGGGGAAAACAACAGTGCTTGTAACCGCAGTTGCAAGGATTGTTTACTTTACGCGAAGTTCTTTTTAATGAGGTTGTGTGTGGCTTTGGGTTTACACTTTGGGTGGGGCTCGCAACTTAATACCAGCGAGATGTTCTGGATAGATATCTCAAGGTGGATGATTAGTAGTAGATGCAGATGGATTTTGGTCTACTTATTTTGGCGTACTGCCCATGCTTATGAGCCTCTTCCTTTCTTTGTAGCATAGTTAGCATTGCGGTGCGTTTATAATCCTGTCAATTGCCCATCTGTAATTTGTTTACCTCGCATAGCAGTTTTATCGTCTTTTGGGAGAGAGACATCACTAGTGAACATCACGGGACCCTGGTCCATATTCTCATCATTGCTTATACACTCATTTACTTTCAGTTGCTATCATTATCATTATCCCTTGTGTTTTTGATCCTTTGTAAACAACAAGACCGGAGAGATTGACAACCTATCTGAACTTCGTTGGGAGCAAAGTTACTAGTGTCTATGTGCAGGTCCAGGTGAAGTAAGCAACCTCGGTTGTGAACGGCGCCATTGTTCGCTTCACCACCTACTTATCATTGCCGGAGTCCTACTGGTCGATACTCAACCTTGGTGTACTCAACAAGGGAAACTTGCCGCTATGCTGCATCTCACCTTCCACTTGGGGTAACCAACAAAGGGCGAGAAGAAATTATCATCTCTCGCGTATCAACCAAATTTCTGGCGCCGTTGCCTGGGACTTCGAGTGATAAGATAGGGGAGTTTCCCACTACCTTTTACCTTTACTTTTTAGTCTTGTTAGTTTACCTTTCAGTTTCTATCTTTGTGTCCTATATCAAAAATTAGAAAAAAATCTGCCACACTTGCTGCTACTATGGGTTCCACTGAAAACACCAAGTTGTGTGACTTCACTAGTCACAACGACAAAGACTTTATCTGCACTCCTATTTCCACACCTGCCACTTCAGCTACCTCTTATGAAATTAAACCTGCTTTGCTAAACCTTGTTATGAGATATCAATTCTCTGGTGCTGGAGATGATGCTGCTTTACACTTGAATAATTTTTTGAATTATGTGATATGCAAAAGTATAAAGAAGTAGAAGGTGATGTTGTTAAGCTCAAGATTTTTTCCTTTCTCTTTGAGGGAAGGAGCTAAAATCTGGTTTCAATCTTTGCCTACGAATAGCATAGATTCTTGGGATAAGTGCAAATATGTTTTAATTGGGAAGTATTACCCACCTGCTAAAATTATCCAATTAAGAAGTAACATTATGAATTTTAAGCAATTGGATAATGAACACGTTGCCCAAGCTTGGGAACGTATGAAATCTCTGATTAAGAAATGCCCTACACATGGTTTGACTACGTAGATGGTTATCCAGACTTTTTATGCAGGCTTGAACTTTACCTCGCGGAACCTGTTAGATTCGGCCGCGGGAGGAACCTTTATGTCAACTACACTTGGTGCTGCCACGAAGCTTCTCGATGATATGATGACCAACTATTTCCAATGGCACACCGAACGCGCTCCAACAGGTAGGAAGGTAAACTTTGTCGAGGAGATTACCTCCCTAAATGAAAAAGTTGACTTACTTATGTCTCTACTTACCAAGCAACCCTCTATTGATCCTCATGATGTTCCTTTAAATTCTTTGGTTGCTCAAGAACAAGTAGATGTGAATTTCATTGCTAGAAACAACTTCAACAATAATGCTTATAGGGGAAATTTTGCTAGCAATCCTAGACCGTTTCCATCCAGCTATGGGAACAACAACACCTACCCTAGCAACAAGAACCCCACTTCTAAACTAGAAAGTATGCTTAGAGACTTTATCACTACCCAAAAAGCCTTCAACAAGAATGTAGAAGAAAAGTTAGCTAAATTAGATAAACTTTGTTTGAAGGTAGACAACTTAGCCCTTGATGTTGAGATGTTAAAAATTATAACCTCTCCCCTTGAAGAGAGGAAGGCCACTCCTATTAATTCTATTCAATTACAAATTAATGAAAACATTAGGATGATGGCTAAACTTAAAGAAAGATGGGCTAGAGAAAAAGAGGAAGAGGACACACCACACAGTTGTCACTATCCAAATTGTTGAGGATACCGAGACTATTAGCACCCAATGCACTCCTGGTTCCATTGGACCTATTAATGGTGATGCTAATACCTCAACCGTAGAAGAAGAAACTCCTATGAACATAGAGGGTTTCAAACAAGTTAGCCTAGAAGACACTACTACCACCTTCAATAGTAGTGATATTGATTTTGATAGTTGCACCCTCTCAGAAGTTATTAGCTTACTGCACAAAATGTCTAGAGACCCCCACACTAGCACACTTAATATTGCCTTCACGGAGCATATCACAAATGCTCTCATCAAAGCTAGGGAGGAGAAGCTTAGGATAGAAGCCTCCATACCTAGGAAGCTATATGATGGTTGGGACCCTATGATAAAAATTAAATTAAATAAGTTCTCTTGCTATGCTTTATGTGACGTTGGAGCTTGTACCTCCGTCATGCCCAAAAGAATGTATGATATGTTTGAATTGAAACCTTTTGATTCTTGTTCTTTTGTTGTTCGTCTTGTCGATTCTTCCGTAATGAAACATTTGGGGAAGATCGACGACGTTCTTATCATTGTCAATGACAACTATGTTCCCGTTGATTTTATTATTATGGATATAGAGTGTGAACCTTTATGTCCAATTATTTTGGGACGTCCTTTTCTTCGCACCGTTGGTGCTATCATTGACATGAAAGAGGGGAATATAAAATTTCAATTCCCTCTCAAAAAGGGGACGAAACACTTCCCTAGAAAGAAATTCAAGTTACCTTTTGAGTTCGTTACACGGGCTAGCTATTCTCTTTCTCTTGATAAAACTTGATTCTTCTTTTGCCTTATGCCTAGCTTAAAGGCGTAAAAGAAAGCGCTTGTTGGGAGGCAACCCAAGATGTTTTTACTTCTGTGTTTTGTGGTCTTGATGATTGTTAATACTGTAGCAACATAATTGTATCTTTATTTTCAAGCTTTGTGCCAAGTTATAGCCTCTTATGACAAGGGAAGCAAAAGTTGTGACATGCTGTCCAGAAAACAGATTCTATCTTCGTGACGGGAAAAATCGGATCAAATCACCAGTTCATATTTTTGAGCTGATTTTTTTAGACAGCGTGCTCTATAAAATTTCAGAACTTTCGTATGTTCTGAGTTTTTTGATTTGAGTTGCAGAAGTACCCCTAAAAAAATTCTTTACTACCTGTTGTTCTGTTTTTCACAGATTCTGCCACATTTTGTCTCTCCTTATTTTTGAAAACCTTAAGCTTGCTTTTTATTTGAAAAAACCTTTTGGCAATCTTGAGAAACAGTAGCTCTTCAAGAATATCTATATATCCAGTGGGGAGAAATTATTTTATTAAGGGTACTAACCTCTCTAATCAGCTTATGATGAGTTATGTATGAAGGGAGTTTTCAAGTGTGCGATGGAAGGTGATGAAATAAGATTCGGGAGTGTTAAGCGCTCAAGCTTGGGGATTCCCCCATGCATCCTCAATAAATATTCAAGGAGACTCAAGCGTATAAGCTTGGGGATGCCCCCGTGCATCCCCTTCTCCATCAACAATCATCAGTTCGTCCTTCGTCTCACTATATTTTTATCACTTCATGCGTTATGTGCTATGCTTGGAGCGTCTCGCTCTTAGGTTTTATTTTTAGTTTTCTTTAGCTTTCCATGATGTTCATAGAAAGTTAGACCCCGTCTTACTTTGTGTGGGAGAGAAACACGCTCCACTCCAATCTAGAACACATCATAGGATTTTTCATGTTTATCTTTTTACTGTTGTGTGTTCTTTATCTTTTCATAGCTACTGCCATGTTTAGTTTTAGTCTTAGTTTGTCTTTACCAAGAGCCTTGGATTTTGTCTAGTTTTTTGCTGGAACTCTCTTTAGTTTTCATGTTTATCTTGTTAAGAGAGTTGGTTGTTGCACTGAGTTGTGTCTTGTCTTGAAAGTAGGTAATTGAGGTTGCTATTTAATTTTTGTATAACTTGCAATAGTTTTTAGGCATTGATGTGAGTAATGTTTGAAATTTTGGTGTCAAGAGCTCTAGCCTATTAGTGATAGGTGTCGTATTTTGGGCAATCCGTGTGTATTTTCAAAACCTACAAAAACTAGTTGAGAATTCTAACTACTAGATGGATTGCTAATCTTTGGAGGGATCGGATATTAGAGTACACTCACGTACCATGAGTCGAGGATGCGCAAGGATAACCAAACCCCCATACACTCCTCCTCGGGGTACTTGTCTCTTTGTGAACCTCCTTATTAGATTGAGAGTTATCGATAATAAGTGCATGAGTTCTTCGGACTAATGTAAGTATTGAAAGTTGACACTTCCACCTCCTCATATTTGCTAGTCTCTCCCGTTCCGTGCATTGCCTTCTTCTCACTCCAGAGTTGGCGTCCACCTTCGCCGGTACATCCAAACCCTTGACATGATACGCTCTGTCATCATAAACCTCCTTATATCTTTCCTCAAAACAGCCACCATACCTACCTATCAAGGCATTTCCATAGCCTTTCCGAGATATATTGCCATGCAACATCCACCTCTTCATGACTTGATTTTCATGTCATACATGTTCCTGCTACACTGACAGAGGCATACATTGCATACATCATTATAACTACATCTTCTTTATGATCTGAGTACCTTCTTAAGTATGAAAGATCTTCTATACCCTCTTGTAAATTAGAGTGTTGCCCTTAAGTGAGGAAAAGATCCCAAAGTGGACAAAATAAAAGATCCCAAAGAGGACATATGAGAGTTAAATAGAAAGAGCCATTGAGGCTACCAAAAAATACAAAAAAAGAGAAAAAGAAAATAAAAAGATAGAAAGGGGAAACACTACTATCCTTTTTAAAGATCCACACTAGTACTCCCTCTTATCCATGTACTCCATAGAGATGATCATTCATGCATATAGCTATGTGGGGACCTTCACACAATAGAACTTGGCTTGCATATTCCAAGGATGAGCCTCCTCAAAACAACTCTAGGTCTTCATGAGCGAGCAAGTTAGATGCACCCCCACTAGTTCCATTGGAGAGCTTTTCTTAGCTCATATGTGCATCCGTTGCACGACAATCCTTTGTAACATCCAAAATTTTCCAAATTTTGGAATGTTAATAAATTAGTGATAATAATGATTGTTTGCTTGATATGTTTGATTTTCACTAAGACTTAAAACTTTTGGAGTTGAATTGAATATTAAAAATGAGAGGAAATAAAAGGAATTTCCCCTAATGTTCATTTCTGGTGTTTTGGAATTTATCATTTAAAACAAATCCAACTAGAAATAAAATGAGAGAAGGTAAAATGACTCCTTCATTATAAAAGAAAGTTGGAAATGTTTTAATGTGATTTTATTTTAATTGGAGTTATTTAAATAATTTTCCATTTAAAAATAATAATAACTTGAGAGAAGATAAAATGACTTCTTAAAAAAATGGAGTGGGAATTATTTAAATAATTATTAGAGATTTTTGTTGATTTTTGAAATATTTAATAACTAAATAAAGTCATTAAATTTTTTCTTTATTTTTATTTTTCTTTTCGGAAAATATGTTCATTGCATATTTTTCTTTAGATTATTTGAAGAATTTAGGATTTTATTTCATATTTTTCTGAGGTGTATTTATTTTTGTAAAATGGTTTGAAGTTTTGGTTTTTAAGAAAAAGAAAATTGTAGCGACAGCCGGCCCAATAGTTTATTCCCGCCCGCGGGCGCAGTAGAGTCCGAGTCGGTTCGAAGTTGATTTTTTTGTCTTTTGTTTTTCCTCTGCCTATTTATATTTTCGAAATCTTTTTTTCCGGAGAAACACTAGCGGGCCCCGCGTTCTGCCGCCACCGCCGAAGTCCGGCCGACTTCGCCCGAATCCCGCCGCTTCGCCGCCCTCGTCCGACCCCGCCGCCGGAGACGCACCACCGCCCCTCACAACCGGCCACCGCCGCCCCGACAGCGCCTTCCGCGCGACCACACCGAGCACCAGCCGCGCCGCGCCCCGCCCACTGGCCGCAGCCGCGCCTCACCGGCCGGAGCGCCGCCCACGTCGCTCGCCGGAGCGACCTGGCCGCGTCGCCGTACGCCGCCCCCGCCCGACCGCCTCCCGAGCTGCCGCCGGTCTTCGCCGACGTCGGCCGACGCCGCGGGGACGCCACCTCGCCGGACCCCGTCCACCTCGCCGCCGCCACCTCACCGACCGACCACGACCTCGCCGGAGTTCGCCGGAAAACGGAGTCCAACTCCTCCAGATCCGGTCAACCGCCTCCATGGACCCGATCGCTTTTCTGGAAAAACTTTATTTGCGATCGAGTCCTTTCTGCAGAAAACACCCCGGATCCCGTTTTCGCAATATCTCCTAAACCATGTGTCGGAATCAGGTGAAACATTTTCCTACGCGCTCGTCTTGTTCTATAGTTTAGCATGGAATCAACTTTGCACACCTTTGCACACTTTTGAATCTGAATTCATTCAAATTCAAATTCAAATTCAAATTCCGGAGGCCGTATCTTTTAAACCGTTGATCCAAATCGAGTGATTCTTTTTGCGTTGCATCACTCGTGTCATGTACTTTCCGTCTATATCCTATGTACACAAAAATTCAAATGTTTCTTGATCTGTTTAAAGTCAAGTTCAATTCAAATTTGAACCCGCTATGACCTGTGTTGTAGTATTCCGTTTCACGTGACTCCTTTTGCATATCGGATCGTTTGAGACATGTTATTGGTAATATTCACACACTTTTCATGTGGGCATGATTTTCACCTTGAATTCATAAGTCCATAGTCACGAATCTTTACCGACAATTCTTTATCTGTTGACTCTCTCGAGTTCACCTTCCACCTGTCACCTTCGAGCACATTGACACTTGTGCCGTTTCAAGCCTTTTTTTTTGTTTTGTTTCTAAACCTTGTTGTGTTTGATTGATTGTTCTTGTGATTTCTTTTGGCATGATTTCTTATTTGAGCTCTTTCGTTGATGATAGACTTCTCGGAGTGTGACGAGTAGAGTTGACTGGAACGTGAGAGCGAAGAACTTCATCGAATGTACAAGGCAAGTCATACTTTGACCATTTCACAACCTATATTTTTACTTATGCATGCAGCAAATTTCATCCTATGCATGTGTAGGACTATTTATACTATTGCTGCAAACCTGGTAGGATAGCCATACGATCTGATCCTGTATTCTTTGTCGTCCTAGTTCGTGTTTGTTATATATTGCTATGCTTTTAGACGGGGATTGGTTTGTGATTACATTGAGCTATGTGAGGATTTAATGACTTGACTAGCAAACCTTAATTAGAATACACCTCTGGACGGGCAGGGAGTGCTTCCTGGGGGCTCGTACCTTATCTAAGGCGAGACCAGTTTGTACCCCTAATGGTTGTGTATGGTATGGAGGGACGACATCATGGGGTCGTGCACCTTGTCTAAGGCAATGCGCCCATGAGAGTACACCCTAAGTGGGCGCCGTCCAGGCTCAAAAAGACCGGACAGACTTAGTGACTAGTAGCTTCCATGTACAACCACTGGCTATATGGGCTCTGGCTTAGTTGAGTACGTTGTGGGGAGCCTGGCCCTGGTAGCTAGCAGAGGTAGATATGATAGGTGTGCCGGCTACCAAAGGGTGGAGGTGACCTCTTCTGAAAGATTTTGTCTCAATCTTCGGGTTGAGTCCAGTGGGGAAGTGTACAAACCTCTGCAGAGCGTACAAACTGATCATGATTAGCCGTGTCCCAGGTTATGGACAACTTTGAGAAACTAGGCATCACTGTTGTTGGATGGTCTTGACAGATGAAATACCTTAATAAAACTTGAGTGGGAAAGATTTTAATAAAGGGTATGGGTTGGAACTGGTGCAACCCAGTTCTACCTTATGTAGTATGATAAACTAAAATTTTGACTTAGGTAGATTGGGAAAAATCAGCTTTCTGCAAAATAAAACCATAAGCCTTCCTTTGACTTATCCTTGCATGTAGATGTAGGTATGTTATATCCTTTTTCGTGTGACTTGCCATACAAATCAAATGTACTGACCCGTTGTCGGGCTTTAACCTTCGGTGTTGCAGGATTGTATACGACGAGTAAGTGATGCGATGTAGGGTTACGATGTCTATACTCAACTGTGCCGGTGGAGTTGATGGACGCCACGAAATTTTTATTGTTTTTCTGCTATATTTTATTTGTAAGATAGCCTTGAGCTTGCAGGTATGCTTTATTGTAATACTGGATCTTCGATGTAATATTTATGACATGTGGTTTATTCTTGATATTACATCATGTACTGTGTGTGCTAGCAATTGATCCAGGGACTAGCACAGAATGCACAGAGACTTGGATTCTTAGTGAATCGGGTCCTTACAGATGGTATCAGAGCCCAGGTTGACTGTAGGTCGTGACCCTAGAAAATGGAAAGGAAAAGCCATAGGAAGAAAATTATTTTATCACTATTTGATTACTTACTCTCTCCACTAGTATATCTCATCTATTATTCATTTTCTAAACTCCTTGTCTTGTTTAATGTAAATACCCCTCCGAGTGGGTTATGCCCTTGAAGACATGACTTTTGAGAAGTACATCATCAACCTTGTGGATCAATTGAAGTTACCACTACCAGAACTAGAAGAAGTATCTTATGGAGTTAAATAAGCTTTGACACTACGAGAGGATATTTAATTTTAGCTTAGCTGAGAAGGATGAAGCTTAGATTAAGACCACCACTTGTATGTGAAGTTAGATAAACGAATTGCGTGTAGTATGATGAGATCGTATGTCTTGCACATATGACCTTACTCTAGTGTTTTTGTGTAGTGTGATTTTCGTGACTGTATTGATTGATGTTATTTAATGTTGTTTGCATGTAGCTGTGTTGCCTTATTCTTGTCTGTGTGCAATTGCTTGGTGCTATCTTTAGTTTTTTTTCTTGTTTGTATCCTAGTTTCCCCTACCCTTGTCGTTTGGGCTCAATAGATGGAGTATGAAGTAGGACTCACCTTTTCTGCGGCGATGACTAGACTGAAGGCGGAACAATGGATTTATAATATGGAGGAACACATGGAGCATAACAAGGTTGGAAGTGAGGACATGGTTCACTATGCTGCCAAGTACCCAGTAGAAGAGGCTGCTACTTGGTGGAGAATGCATCAGGCAATTAACGAATCAAGGAGGGAGATTACTTGGAAGGAATTTACAAATATTTTGTTGGGATCCTACCTCATCACCCCGATGCAAAGGACGGTAAACCGTAAGAGGCTCCGTGCTTGCACAATTTGAGGAGAAATAGGACACTCTTACGAAGGACACCAAGATGGATGTACCTATTGTGAGGAAATGCACATGGGTGAAGAATGTCCCACTGCTCAAGTCACGTGTTTTGTGTGCGAAGGAAATAATCATTACCCCGCTCAGTGCCAATTTTTCCTCATGACACGACAAGTACTTCAACAACAAAAGAAAGGAGTGAAGAGGATTATCCAGGAGTTTAAGGAAGCACCCGTGAGGAATAAAAGGAAGGACCTTAGCCAACTTGAGTGTTACCGGTGCAGAAACAAGGGACACTACGCCAACATGTGTCCAGGATTGAAGACAAAGAAGAAGATGTGAACGTGGAAGAAAATATGTCGACATATTGAAGCTTATGTTTGGCAACCGGAGGATAGACATTCGTAGGTGTGTACTAAGTGTACGATGTTACCTTTTAATGTTAGTTGGAGATGTGGATCGATGCGTGTTTTTTCTATGGATGAACTAGATGTTTTATGTCATGATTGTTTTGTTAAGTTTTGTCTTGTGCCTTGTGGACCTGATATGTCTTTGATTGATGTTGTGTGTTGTCCTTTGTGTTTCTTCTATGCGAGTAGAATAAGTTTACGTTACCTTAGACCCTCATCTATTTAGTATGCTTCAAGACTAAAGGAGGCACAACCACAATAAGAATGAGTTCACAAGTGACTCGACGATACGAAGATTTCTTCAACAATGCAAAACTGAAGCTACCGTCATTGAAGACTTGAAGACCTGGAGATTCAAAGTTTCTACCGTTAGATCGTTTTTGTGAGCTGTCATTTCTTGTTTTACCGACATCTACACATCAAAACTTATTTTCAAAACTAGTGTGATTTTGTATGCGTATCTCTCTCTCTACATCCTATTCCCCCTCAACTCAATTTCTACATTGAAGATGTTACTACAATGGCTGCTAAAGTCAAGACTGGAATAAAGATGGATGCAACTTAATGCTGAGTTCAAGGATATCCCAATGTGCCAGGATCTTACAACAAGCAAGCACAATCTTGTTGAAGGAAGAACCCTGGAGGAAGTTGTAGTTCACTAGTACATGTTTTATAGCAGGCTATGTAAACCTGAGTGTTGTGAAGAAACGATAGATGTTTGTTTGGCTTGCAAAACCATGGATTTATCTGAACCTAGTTCATGATCAAGAGGATTTTTCTGCAACGCTTGTGAGGATGACCGAGTGTTAGATTACAAGATTCGCTAAATCATATACAAGGTAATGATTTGGGTGCGGGATGGATTGATCACCATGCCGACTACTCTTATTATTCGCTCTTGCTATGCGGGATAGTAAATCTTGAGTGACTTACCTATAGCTAAAAGACGACTATGTTAAACCCGAACCATAGCATGGTACGATGTTTGACCCCTACATAAGATTATCGTTAATAATAGTAAGTTATACAGTGAGTATAGATCAAGATCATTTCTTGCAGGTATCCCGTAAAATTATGCTTGATGACCACCACGAGGAAATCGATAGTTGCTTAGTATTGGCGCCTGACTTGTCAACCATGAAGGTTCGGTATTTGGAAGACCACTCTTCTGCTAAGGATTCAAGACCTCAAGGGAGTTGGTGAAATCTCTATGAAGGATATCATCGATGGAGCAAGACTCATCAAAACCGTGTCGCTTTCCTTTTAAGGGTGGTAGTACCATAGCACATCGGAGGATCGATGAACTGTCATGAAGACCCAAACCTTAACCTTTGCTTTCTAACCTTTTCGAATCTCGAGGACGAGATTCCTTTTAAGGGTGGCAGTCTGTAACATCCCAAAATTTTCCAAATTTTGGAATGTTAATAAATTAGTAATAATAATGATTGTTTGCTTGATATGTTTGATTTTCACTAAGACTTAAAACTTTTGGAGTTGAATTGAATATTAAAAATGAGAGGAAATAAAAGGACTTTCCCCTAATGTTCATTTCTGGTGTTTTGGAATTTATCATTTAAAACAAATCCAACTAGAAATAAAATGAGAGAAGGTTAAATGACTCCTTCATTATAAAAGAAAGTTGGAAATGTTTTAATGTGATTTTATTTTAATTGGAGTTATTTAAATAATTTTGCATTCAAAATAATAATAACTTGAGAGAAGATAAAATGACTTCTTCAAAAAAATGGAGTGAGAATTATTTAAACAATTATTAGAGATTTTTGTTGATTTTTGAAATATTTAATAACTAAATAAAGTCATTAATTTTTTTCTTTATTTTTATTTATCTTTCTGGAAAATATGTTCATTGCATAATTTTTTTAGATTATTTGAAGAATTTAGTATTTTATTTCATATTCTTCGGAGGTGTATTTATTTTTGTAAAATTGTTTGAAGTTTTGGTTTTTAAGAAAAAGAAAATTGTAGCGATAGCCGACCCAATAGTGTATTCCCGCCCGCGGGCACAGTAGAGTCCGAGTCGGTTGAAGTTGATTTTTTTGTCTTTTGTTTTTCCTCTGCCTATTTATATTTTGGAAATCTTTTTTTTGGAGAAACCCTAGCGGGCCCCGCGTTCCGCCGCCACCGCCGGACTCCGGCCGACTTCGCCAGAATCCCGCCGCCTCGCCGCCGCCAGTCGACCCCGCCGCCGGAGACGCACCGCCGCCCCGACAGCGCCTTCCGCGCGACCACACCGAGCACCAGCCACGCCGCCGTACGCTGCGCCCCGCCCACTGGCCGCAGCCGCGCCTCACTGGCCGGAGCGCCGCCCACGTCGCTCGCCGGAGCGACCTGGCCGCGTCGCCATACGTCGCCCCCGCCCGGCCGCCTCCCGAGCTGCCGCCGGTCTTCGCCGACGCCGGCCGACGCCGCGGGGACGCCACCTCGCCGGACCCCGTCCAGCTCGCCGCCGCCACCTCACCGACCGGCCACGACCTCGCCGGAGTTCGCCGGAAAACGGAGTCCAACTCCTCCAGATCCGGTCAACCGCCTCCAGGGACCCGATCGCTTTTCTGGAAAAACTTTTTTTTGCGATCGAGTCCTTTCTACAGAAAACACCCCGGATCCCGTTTTCGCAATATCTCCTAAACCGTGTGTCGAAATCAGGTGAAACTTTTTCCTACGCGCTCGTCTTGTTCTATAGTTTAGCATGGAATCAACTTTGCACACCTTTGCACAGTTTTGAATTCAAATTCAAATTCCGGAGGCCGTATCTTTTAAACCGTTGATCCAAATCGAGTGATTCTTGTTGCTTTGGATCACTCGTGTCATGTACTTTCCGTCTATATCTTATGTACACAAAAATTCAAATGTTTCTTGATCTGTTTAAAGTTAAGTTCAATTCAAATTTGAACCCGCTATGACCTGTGTTGTAGTATTCCATTTCACGTGACTCCTTTTGCATATCGGATCGTTTGAGACATGTTATCGGTAAGATTCACACACTTTTCATGTGGGCATGATTTTCACCTTGAATTCATAAGTCCATAGTCACGAATCTTTACCGACAATTCTTTATCTGTTGACTCTCTCGAGTTCACCTTCCACCTGTCACCTTCGAGCACATTGACACTTGTGCCGTTTCAAGCCTTTTTTTTTGTTTTGTTTCTAAACCTTGTTGTGTTTGATTGATTGTTCTTGTGATTTCTTTTGGCATGATTTCTTATTTGAGCTCTTTCGTTGATGATAGACTTCTCGGAGTGTGACGAGTAGAGTTGACTGGAACGTGAGAGCGAAGAACTTCATCGAATGTACAAGGCAAGTCATACTTTGACCATTTCACAACCTATATTTTTACTTATGCATGCAGCAAATTTCATCCTATGCATGTGTAGGACTATTTATACTATTGCTGCAAACCTGGTAGGATAGCCATACGATCTGATCCTGTATTCTTTGTCGTCCTAGTTCGTGTTTGTTATATATTGCTATGCTTTTAGACGGGGATTGGTTTGTGATTACATTGAGCTATGTGAGGATTTAATGACTTGACTAGCAAACCTTAATTAGAATACACCTCTGGACGGGCAGGGAGTGCTTCCTGGGGGCTCGTACCTTATCTAAGGCGAGACCAGGTTGTACCCCTAATGGTTGTGTATGGTATGGAGGGAAGGCATCATGGGGTCGTGCACCTTGTCTAAGGCAATGCACCCATGAGAGTGCACCCTAAGTGGGCTGCGTCTAGGCTCAAAAAGATCGGACAGACTTAGTGACTAGTAGCTTCCATGTACAACCACTGGCTACATGGGCTCTGGGTTAGTTGAGTACGTTGTGGGGAGCCTGGCCCTGGTAGCTAGCACATGTAGATATGATAGGTGTACCGGCTACCAAAGGGTGGAGGTGACCTCTTCTGACAGATTTTGTCTCAATCTTCGGGTTGAGTCCAGTGGGGAAAGTGTACAAACCTCTGCAGAGCGTACAAACTAATCATGATTAGCCGTGTCCCCGGTTATGGACAACTTTGAGCAACTAGGCATTACTGTTGTTGGATGGTCTTGACAGATGAAATACCTTAATAAAACTTGAGTGGGAAAGATTTTAATAAAGGGTATGGGTTGGAACTGGTGCAGCCCAGTTCAACCTTATGTAGTATGATAAACTAAATTTTTGACTTAGGTAGATTGGGAAAAATCAGCTTTCTGCAAAATAAAACCATAAGCCTTCCTTTGAATTATCCTTGCATGTAGATGTAGGTCTGTTATATCCTTTTTCGTGTGACTTGCCGTACAAATCTGATGTACTGACCCGTTGTCGGGCTGTAACCTTCGGTGTTGCAGGATTGTATACATCGAGTAAGTGATGCGATGTAGGGTTATGATGTCTATACTCAACTGTGTCGGTGGAGTTGATGGACGCCACGAAAATTTTATTCTTTTTCCGCTATATTTTTTTTGTAAGCTAGCCTTGAGCTTGCATGTAGTTATTGTAATACTGGATCTTTGATGTAATATTTATGACATGTTGTTTATTCTTGATATTATATCATGTACTGTGTGTGCTAGCTATTGATCCAGGGACTAGCATAGAATGCACAGAGACTTGGATTCTTAGTGAATCTTGTCGTTACATCACTACTCCTCACATCATATCTATCATTTGGCCTTCTCGCCTATGAATGTCCTCATTGTTGTGAGCCTTTCTCATCCTTTTTGTCTTCCTTCTCCACCATATTTCTCTCTTTGCCATCCTAAGTGTCGACTTTCGTGCTTACGCTCATCCATTGCATGAGTGCTCAAAATACCGAAAAGGAGTGGATCAAATTGACTTGTACCTGGCTAGTGGTCTAGGGACGAGTCAAGATAAGATTCCAAAGAAGACCAAGTGTGAAACTTTAGTAGATTGAGTTCTCAACACAAAAATAATTTTTATCGTATTCCCTATCCCTCTTCTTGCACGCAAACACCATTTGGAGACATTCGAGTCACGGACAGCGAGAGCTCTTGCACCTAATGTTCTTTTGTTACTTGTTTCGATGCTAATATAGACTCTTGCATGTTATGACTTGAATTGAATCACATACCTTGATTGCTTTACTTTTCAAAGTTCTTATATGGTTGCTAGCATGTCACCACATAAATTTTTCTTGTTATCATTTACCTACTTGAGGACGAGCAGGATTTAAGCTTGGGGATGTTGATACGTCCCAAACGTATCGATAATTTCTGCTTTCTCCATGCATGTTTTGTGTGATATTGCTATGATCTAGATACACTTTCATACACTTTTGATCATATTTGGACTAACCTATTAACTTAGTGCACCCTAGTGTCTGTTTCTGTTTTTTGCTGTTTTTCTATTTCAGTTTTCCCCCATATTAAAAGTGCTCAAAAAATTCGGGAAAAATCAGATAAAAAATCAGCGTGAAGGAACCTTACGGAATCCCGAAGGGGGACCAGGTGGGACGCACCAGGGCCCCAGGCGCCTAGCTGGCGCGACCTAGGGTCTGGCCGCGCCAGGGGGGATACTGAACCCCTGGTGGCCCCCTGGCTGCCCCCCTTCGCCTATTTATTCTCCGCCACGGGAAACTTCCGAAGACAGAACCCTTTTTCATGATCTCTCCTCTGTTCCGCCGCCGCCGCGCTTCCAAGATCGGGGGCACCATCAGGACCCTTCCCGGCACCCTGTCGGAGGGAGGATCGACCTCCGGGAGCTTCCCCTCCACCATGGACGCTTCCCGGATGTGCCGTGAGTAGTTTCCTTTGGACCATGGGTCCGTGATCAGTAGCTATGCGATGTTCCCCTCCCCTCTTTGTTCTTCATGGTTTAGACCTCGTGAGCTGCCCTACATGATCGAGGCACATATGTAATATTTCTGCTTTTTCTATGCTGAGTTTGATGGGATCTGATGGATTATGAGATTATGTTCAGATTGTGATAGAGTAATACATTTGGTTTTATCTCTTATATTTTTGTTCCTAAGAAATTCTTGCATGTTTTCCGTTGCTGTTTATTGCTTTGGCCAAGTAGTAGGTAGTAACTCCAAGAGGGAACGTTATGCTCGATTGTGGGTACATGCCCCCTGATGACACACTTGAGTGACAGAAACATGACTCTAGGGGATGTGCTGTGGCCACAAGGAGGAAAACAACTGTGCTTGTAACCGCGGTTGCAAGGATTGTTTACTTTGCGCAGAGTTCTTTTTAATGCAGTTTTCTGTTGCTTTGGGTTTAGACTTTGGGTGGGGCTCGCAACTTAATACCAGCGAGATGTTCTGGATAGTTATCTCAAGGTGGATGATTAGTAGTAGATGCAGATGGATTTCAGTCTACTTATTTTGGCGTACTGCCCATGCTTATGAGCCTCTTCCTTTCTTTGTAGCATAGTTAGCATGGTGGTGCGATTATAATCCTGTCAATTTCCCGTCTGTAATTTGTTTACCTCGCATAGCAGTTTTATCGTCTTTTGGGAGAGAGATATCTCTAGTGAACATAACGGGACCCGGTCCATATTCTCATCATTGCTTACACGCTCATTTACTTTTCAGTATTTACTTTCAGTTGTTATCATTATCATTATCCCTTGTGTTTTTGATCCTTTGTAAACAACAAGACCGGAGAGATTGACAACCTCTCTGAACTTCGTTGGGAGCAAAGTTATTAGTGTCTGTGTGCACATCCAAGTGAAGTAAGCCACCTCGGTTGTGAACGGCGCCATTGTTCGCTTCACCACCTACTTATCATTGCCGGAGTCCTACTGGTCGATACTCAACCTTGGTGTCCTCACCAAGGGAAACTTGCCACTACGCTGCATCTCACCTTCCACTTTGGGTAACCAACGAAGGGAGAGAAGCAATTATCATCTCTCGCGTATCAACTGCCCATGCAATTGAGCCTCTATCTTTCTTGTAGCATAATTAGCATTGCGGTGCATTTATAATTCTGTTAATTGTCGAGCTGTAATTTGTTCACCCAACATAGTTATTTATCGTTTTTGGGAGAAAGAAATCACTAGTGAACATCATGGGACTCCGGTCCATATTTCCACCATTGTTTACACCTCAATCATTTACTGCTTTATATCTTTTCTGTTGCAATCATCACTACTATTCCCGCTTGTGTTTTGATCCTTTGTAAACAACAAGGCCGAAGATATTGACAACCTCTCTGAACTCGTTGCGAGCAAAGTTATTTGCTTTTGTGTGCCGGTCCAGGTCAAGGTTGTAAACGGAGCCATTGTTATCTTGCCACCTTCTTGTAGAATTTGGAGTTCTCCTGGATTCGATAAACCTTACAGTCTTCGTGTAAGGGAAAATTTCTACTATCTACTTCTTAACCTTTCACTTAGGGTAATGTCGTGGGAAAGTCACGACAGATGTCCTCATCAGAGAACTTAGTGTGGGACCTTTGCTGTGAGCTAGTTTCGAGGAGGTGAGTCGGCGAGAACACAAGAAACAAGATTTACCCAGGTTTCGACCCCTCAAAAGGTAAAGACCTACTCCTGCTTTTCTATTATGAGGTGTCGACTTCTCGAATACAAAGACGCGATATCGCTTCTTATGCCTCGAGAGGATCTAAGTCGAGTTTTCTTTTTTGCTCCAAGGGCCCCGGTTTATATAGATACCGGGTCCCTTGTTTACATGGGTCCGACTTCCATACGAGATGGAATCCTAGTCTATTTCTACAATATAGTTTCCTTATTACACAAGGTAAGTCTATTTCCTTCTATGGTCTTCTATCTTCACGACGACATGACCCGGCCCAAGCCGGGTCTCCTTCTAGGCCTTATCCTTACCGAGTCGGCCTGGTCCTTCCGTATGCCAGGTCATGGCGCTGGGCCATCCCCCCGACATTAGAACCAAGATTGACGCAACGCTTTAGCTTCTCGGCGATCTTTCCTGGATTTTTTCTGTAACTGCCGATGCCGACTCTTCATAGCTTCAAGACTTCATCAGAGATATTTGGCTTCCTTTTGACAAGTTGACCTTCTGTTCATTTCCTTCAAAGATCCGTTTCCTCATTATCTGTACCTTCTTGAAATGTCTTCAAGAAACGAGGCGTCTCCTATTGAATGTCTCATTTATGTGATTTGCAAAAGTTGAAGAGTCCTTTCCTTCAATGCCGCCTGACATTGGTAATCCGCATGATCATAATTATGTTGACTGGCGTTTTCTCTTCAAATCCTCGGCTATATGTATAGCTAAACGCGTGGTGAAGTGAAAACACATTTCTCTCTTCTTCTTCCCCTTCTGCAATCTTGCTCGCCCATGGAACCTAAGCTCCGCAACCTTGATCCCGTAACCAACGATGAGTTGGATCCTATTGATCCGGGCAACATAACTTCCCATGGTCGTGGTCTTGGCAGAGGCCGCGGTCAAGGACGAGGTTGAGGCAATAGAGGTGGCCATGGATCTCGCGGGGGATTATCTTCTTCTTCCCGCGGTATCGTCCATGAACGAGCACTTAGCCATGAATTTCTCATAGCGCTTCGCTCCACGCCCCATCGATGGGTTCGGTTTCCTAGTACTTTTGCAGAGATTATGGAAGATTCTAAGCCTCCTAGTTTTTGGATTCATTCGGATGGTTGCCCTCATGAACCTATCTGGGCGACCACAAGTTTTTCTAACGATGGCTCCATGTTCGTGGAGAAAGGCTGGAAGACCTTTATCCGCTCCTGAAGCCTTAAGAAGCGAGATAGTATTGTCTTCAAGTATGATGGAGGTGATACCTTGTGGGCAAGGTGTTTTGATTCTGATGGGGATCGGATGGAATGCTGCGTGGAGAAATCCAGTAGTAGTGACAGTGAGTTTTACAATGGAGAAAATGTATCCATAGATGATAATGATGTTTCCAGTACTGATGATGAAGTTTGAAAAAACTCGATCATAGTGCTGATAGTTTTTTTAAGTATTTGATCATGCTTGTAATGCTTTGTCTTTTGAAGACATATTGGAATAAAAAGAATTTGTGATTTCAGTAAAATGCCTTGAATAGTTTCTTGTATTGTTTTGATTATCCGGTTTTTGCACAACCGACTTATACGGATTTCAAAATAAGTTTTTTAGAAGAGTCAGTATCACCATATGTTGCTCCCATGAGTGGGATGACTTATTTGTATGTCGTGCCGAATTATGATAAAATCAACATGTAGCCCCCATGAGTCGGGATGATCAATTTATGTCATACCGAGTCATAGTAGAATCAACATGTCTTACTTTTCTTTTTGAAATTGAGGAGTGACCCCCATGGATTGGTAGGAACAATATATGTACACGTCGAATCATAGTAGAGTCGACCTGTAGCCCCCAAGTACCGACTTTGAGTTCTTCTTATGATGTTTAATAAAGTCGATTTTTGATGGAGGGAAATATTAATACACTTGTATATGCTTAAAAAAGTGAACAGAAAGGTATGCTTATGAGATGCAAAATAGTGTAAACAACTCATATAGAAGTCGGCCGTACATGTGAGTGTCTCAGCATCCTTTAGCAATACAAGATCAGTTCAAAATCGACTCCTGGAATAGGAGGATTCTTCCTGTCTCGTAGAAAAGAAATGTTGGCCACCTAGTTTGCGCTTGAGTCGAAACTTCTCTGTAAGCAAGCATCGCATGACTTATTTTAGTGTTCTCGATTGATAGAGTAAAACTCATCAAACCCTTATAGGGTTTGCTAATGTTTACTATATAATGAGTCACGTAGGTCATATGAGTACGAGTTTGCATCAGCTTACAGGCAAAATAAGCCATGGTAGGCTAAGTTCATGCATATGCCGAGTCCCCAGTTGAAGATTTGAAGTTAAAAGACCTTCAAACCCCCAGGGTCTCTAAATACAACAATATACATGCCAGGTTCCAGGGAACAGATGATCAGTCCTTCCAGGTTCCAGGGAATTTAAATGCAAGAATGTAATGTAATGCAGTATGAAAGAAATTAGCAAAAAAATAAATCATCTTTATAAAATAAGGAAAAAACACAAGCCAAAAAAAGGAAAAACGAGTTGGCTTTATTGCTGATATTTATACTGGCTTACAAGAAAATTCCTGACTACTTAAGTATAATAGGGACGGAGCTGGGCTATATTCCACGACCTAGGAGTCTCTTCTTCAGACTTGCGCGTGGAAGTTGGCTCGCGTATATTAACCAAGTAGTAGGATCCATTGTACAAATTCTTGCTTACCACGCACGGCCCTTCCCAAGGTGGGGATAACTTGTGGATCCTTTTCCTTTGTTGTACCAGGCGGAGCACTAAGTCCCCCTCTTGAAAGGTTCGACTCTTAATGTGTCGACTATGGTATCATCGCAGGTCTTGTTGGTAGATATCCGACTTAGCTGCCGCTAAATCTCGTTCTTCATCGAGGACATCCAAAGAGTCCTGTCTTGCTTGTTCATTGTCAGCTTCCACATATGCAGTAACTCGAGGTGAGTGGTGATGGATATCGCTTGGGAGGACAACTTCTGCTCCATAAACAAGGAAAAATGTGTAAGACCAGTTGACCTTTTGGGCGTAGTCCTGATACTCCAGAGCACAGAGGGTAACTCCTCGACCCAACAAACCGGCGTTCTTATTGAAGGAACACGGAGTTGGGGTTTGATGCCACACAATAGTTCCAGATTAGCTCTCTCATCTTGTCCATTGGACTACGGGCTACGAATGCAAGATCAAGCCGTATATGTTCCCTTCCGCAACAACATTCCATCTCACCCTTTGAATAATTGCTTCCAATGTTAGTGATAATACTGTGAGGGTAACCAAATATGAAGATGATTTTCTTCAGAAATTTGAGTGTTGTTGCTGCGTCACATTTGCTGACCGGCTCTGTTTCGACCCACTTGGTGAATTTGTCTACTGCAACCAAGAGGTGAGTATTTCCGCACTTGGATCGCCTAAAAGGCCCTACCATATCAAGCCCCCAGAATGCAAAAGGCCAAGTGATTGCAATCATCCTGAGTTCTTGAGCCGTCACGTGATCTTGCTTGGCATACCACTGGCAACCATCACATTTTTTAACTATATCCTCCACATCTGCATGAGACGTGGGCCAGTAGAATCCATGACGATAAGCTTTGGATACTAGTGACCGGGAGCCGACGTGATGACCGCAGTCTCCAGAATGTATTTCGTTTAATATTTCTCGTCCTTCTTCTGGCGAAACACATCTCTGAAAGACTTGGGTAGGACTGATCCGGTGTAGTTCTCAATTGATTATGAAAAAAGATTTGCTTCGCCTGATGATTTGCATTGCCAATAACTCATCAGTGGGGAGGATGCCCCAGGTCTTGTAGTCCAAATACGGCACGACCCATGAGGGAGTGGCATGTATTGCGGCTACTAGAGCCGACTCTGGGTCTGGTATTGCAATATCCTATTTTGTGGGGAGCCGCACAGATGGATGTGACAGGATGTCAAGGAAAACATTTGAAGGGACCGACTTCTGTTGTGAACCAAGTCTGGACAATGCGTCGGCTGCCTCATTTTTCCTACGATCGACATGGTCCACTTGGTAGCCGGTGAAGAATCTAGCTTGCCTTGAGACTTCTCGCCTGTAAGCTTCCATAAGGGGGTCCATGGAATCCCATGTCCCTGATACTTGCTGGGAAACAAGGTCAGAATCACCAAAACATTGGATCCGTCTTATGTTAATCTCACGTGCCAATCGGAGGCCATGGAGTAGAGCTTCGTATTCGGACGCGTTATTGGTGCAGGTGAACTGCAGCTGTAAGACATAACAAAATTTCTCCCCCCTCGGGGAAGTGAGAACGACTCTGGCTCCTGAACCCTGAAGCTGCCGATTTCCATCAAAGTGCATAGTCGAGTACTTGGTAGTCGGCTGTTCAGGAGGTTCCCGGAGTTCCGTCCAATCATTGATAACGTCGACCAGTTCCTGGGATTTGATGGCTGTTCGTGGATCATACTTAATGTGGTAGGATCCTAGTTCGATTGCCCACTTGGCAATTCATCCAGTAGCCTCTCGGTTTTGGATGATGTCAGAGAGTGGTGCTGAGCTGACTACTGTGATTGGATGCTCCTAAAAATAGTGATTCAGCTTCCGACTTTCCATAAACACTCCCAGGACCAGCTTCTGCCATTGAGGATATATTTGATTATATGATGTCAAGACCTCGCTGACATAGTAGACAGGTCTCTGGAGGGGATGCTTCTTGCGCTCTTCTTTACGTTCAACCATGACTGCAGCGCCGAGCGCTCGGTTGTTGGATGATATGTAAAGGAGCATAGGTTCCTTGGGTTTGGGAGCTTCCAAGATAGGTGCTTGTGACAATTTATTTTTTAGTGATTCAAGTGCCTCATCTGCTTCTGCATCCCAGACGAATTTCTCAGTATTTCACAGAAGCCGATATAATGGGATGCATTTTTCTCCAAGCCGGCTTATGAACCGGCTCAAGGAGGCCACACACCCAGTGACTCGCCGAATCCCTTTGACTGAAGTCGGCTTCTGAAGTTCCATGATAACACTGGTTTTTTCTGGGTTTGCCTCAATCCCTCTCTCAGATACAATGTATCCGAGGAGTTTCCCAGCTGGGACTCCAAAAGTGCACTTGGCCAGGTTCAACTTTATCTGATAAGTACGCAGATTCTTAAAAGTCTCTCGTAAGTCTTCGATCAAGGAGTCGGCTAGCAGGGATTTTATCACTATGTCATCCACATAAGCGTGCACATTGCGTCCTATTTGGTCCTTGAGGCAGTTCTGCAACGTCCGTTGATAGGTGGCTCCGGCGTTCTTCAAACCAAATGACATCAAAGTATAACAGAAATCTCCAAAGGGGGTGATGAAAGATGTCTTCTCCTGGTCCTCGATGGCCATCTTGATTTGATGATATCCAGAATAGGCATCGAGAAAACATAGGAGCTCGCATCCTGCAATTGAATCTATAATCTGGTCAATATGGGGCAGAGCGAAAAGATCCTTCGGACAGGCTTTTTTTAGGTCTGTGTAATCGATACACATACGCCAAGTCCCGTTCTTTTTCAAAATGAGGACCGGGTTTGCCAGCCAATCCGGATGAAAAACTTCCGTGATGAACCCGACAGCTAGGAGCCAGGCTATTTCTTCTCCAAAAGCATCTCTTCTGTCGTCATTAAATAGACGAAGGAACTGTTTTACCGGCTTCAGATTGGGATCTGTTTTAAGGTGGTGCTCAGCTAGTTCCCTCGGGACGCCTAGCATGTTAGAAGGTTTCCATGCAAAGATGTCCCGATTCTCACGGAGGAACTCGATGAGCGCGCTTTCCTATTTATCAGAGAGCCATGTCCCAATGATGAACTATTGTGAGGCATCGCCAGGGACAAAGTCGACTTTCTTGGTATCTTGAGCAGGCTGAAACTTTGGATTGGTGTCCATAGTCGGCTCTTTCAAGATCGTGGGATCCTCTGAATCTAACTTTTCCTTATAAACCGTCAAGTCCTTCTTGGCAGAGGCAGACTCAACATATTTAACATGCTGTTCCTCGCATTCGGTGGCCCATGACTGGCTTCCTTCAACCGTGATTGGTCCATTCGGACCCGGCATCTTGAGTTTCAGATAGACATAGCAGGGACGAGCCATGAAGCGGGCGTAAGCCGACCTTCCCAAGATGGCGTGATACGGACTCTCAAGTTTGACGACTTCAAAAGATATGATTTTAGAATGAAAGTTCTTAGAATTCCCAAAGGCCGTTTCGAGGTATATCTTGCCTATGGGTCGCGCCGACTTGCCGGGAACGATTCCATGAAAAATCGTATTGGAGGGTTGTAGCTGTTTGTGGGTTAAAGCCATCCTGCTGAAAGTCTCATAGTAAAGGATGTTGATGCTACTTCTTCCATCCATGAGTACCTTATGCAAGGTATATCCTCCAACTTGTGGTGCCACTACCAGGGCTAAGGCCCCCGGGTTATTCACCACTGGGGAATGATCCTCCCTTGTCCAGGTTATTGGCTGCTCAGAACAGTTGAGCCATTTGGGTATTACCAGCTCTTTCGCTATAGACAAAGCTGCACACTGTTGGAGTTTTCTATCCCTTCTGGAACTATTGGTGGTAAAAAGATGATATGCTTCATGGTCATAAAGTTGCTTTGGGTTTTCTTGAAATCCAGCAAGCCCCGACTGCATCTATCTTCCGGCTCCGGCTCCTTAATATTGGGGTCCTGAGCCGGCTCCCGTATTTCCTGATTGTTATCGTTATAGCCGGCTCCCTGATGGCCGGTTTGTTGGTTGCTATTATTGTAACCGGCTCCTGAACCTGGTCCTGGGGGTCCTTGGTGTCCTCCACCGTTGCCTCCTCGCCGTTTAAACTCCTACATGATGTTGTAGTTCTCCTAGGAGTGATTAGCCAGGCGACTCAGTCTCCTGTGTATTAGGAATGGCCCGTGATGGCGAACTCGTAACTATTCGGGTGAAAGTTGTCCCCCGTCTTCCGGTAGTTGCCCCCTTGCCTCTGTCTTTGGGATCCGACATTTGTGTTGGCTACCAAGTCAGATGCATTCTGGTCGAGCCGGCGCTTGTTCTGCTGATTCTGATTTCCGCCGTTTTGCTGCCCTTTGCCACCACCTTTCTTTCCTTGGCCAGTTTTGTCCTCATCGGATTCGCCGTCTTTGGTTTTGTCAGACTCAGCATACTTGGTGACTGCATCCATGAGTTACCCCATATCTCTGACCGTTCTCTTAATACGACCGACTTTATGGATCAAGGGCTCAAATTTGCAGTTCTTCTCTAGGACTAAAACGGCTGTCAGAGCGGTAATGCTGTCTGAGGAGTGGATTATTTCGACAACCCGTCGAGCCCAATGGTGGTCCTACTCTCCTTCTTTCTGAACACAGTGCTCCAGATTGATGATCGTGGTAGCACGTCGGCATGTACCTTGGAAATTCTTAATGAACTTCTCCTTCAACTCTGACCAAGAGCTGATGGAGTTTTCAGGGAGGTTTTTGAGCCAGGTACGAGCCGGTCCTTCCAACATCATCGTGAGGTATAGGGCGCAGACTCTGTCACTAGCCTAGAGCATATCCATCGCTAGATCATAGCTTTCGATACACGGCGCGGGGTCCATATATGCTGTATAGTTTGGGATTTTGCGGGGTCCTTTGAAATCCGATGGTGATGTCTACGCACGCTTCTATTCTTGTAGACTATGTTGGTCCTCCAAGCGCAGAGGTTTATAGGACAACAACAATTTCCCTCAAGTGGATGACCTAAGGTTTATCGAACTCAGGGAAGTAGAGGTTGAAGATGGCCTCTCTCAAGCAACCCTGCAATTAAGATACAAGAAGTCTCTTGTGTCCCCAACACACCTAATACAACTAGGAGTTGTATAGGTGCACTAGTTCGGTGAAGAGATGGTAAAATATGGGTGATAGGTGTGGAAAAACAAAGTAATATAAATCTGTAATAAATAGTGCAGCAAGCAAACATGTGACAAAAGTGAGCACAAACGGTGTAACAATGGTGGAAACGAGGCCTAGGCTTCATACTTTCACCAGTGGAAACTCTCAACAACATTAACATAGTCTAATCACATGATATTTCCCATAAAACATGCAATGGAGACGCACTCGGAGGTCATTTCTTTGTGGTCAAGAGAGGACGAGAATTATGTAGGGCTACAAAAGCACACCTCAGAGTTCGTAGTTCTCAATCTATGGATTTCCCAATGTCACCGCGTCCATCCAAAGAGAGTACCATAATCACCATAACATATCTCAAGGATAGTCAAAGACAAGCACCAAGAGACTCTCAATCTTTAATCAATTCACAAAAGAGGAAATCACTCATGATAATATTCTTCTATCCCATGTCCAAAAGACCGCTGTCACCATGGTCTCGGGGATTATACTAGATCAAGTGAGTACATCAATCCAATATATAGAGGAAGGGGAAATATCATGGGATCACCCTAGATTAACATAGCCTATGATCACAATGAAGATCACATCATGGGAGAGAGAGAAGAACACATAGCTACTGGTAGAAACCTCAGCCCCAAGGAGGAACTACTCCCGCTTCATGGAGGGAGGAAGCAACGTCGATGGAGATGAATCCGGGGGCACTTCCCCGTCCCGGCAGAGTGCAGGCACAGGAATTCTGGTCCCCCGAAGCTTGTCGGCGATGGCGGCGGAGATCGGAATTGCTTCTGGAGAAAAGGGATCCAGAATCAGGGTTTCCTCCACGGCGGTAAAAATAGGGCCAAAGGGGGGCACCAGGGGGGCCACAGGGCAGCCAGGAGGGTGCCCGGCGCGGCCTAGGGTGGGGCCGCGCCAGGGACCCTCCTGGAGTCCCTGTGGTGGCCCTCCCCTCCTTCCTTGGTGATTTCGGAAGCTTCCGGGACGCTGATTTTTTATATAATTTTTCCAGAATTTTTGGAGCACTTTTAATGGCCAGAAAACCTGAAATACAAAAACAACAGAAAACAAGAACTGGCAACTGGGTGCACTGAGTTAATAGGTTAGTCCAAATCTGCTCAAAAGTGTATGAAAGTTCAAGCAAAACATGGCAAAGTCACACAAAACATGCATGGAGCAAGCAGAAATTATAGATACGTTTGGGACGTATCAACATCCCCAAGCTTAATTCCTTCTCGTCCTCGAGTAGGTAAATGATAACAAGCATACCTTCTGTGGTGACATGCCACACAACCATATAAGGACTTTTAAGTAAAGAAATCAAAACATGCAATTCAATTCAACTCTTAACAAGCAAGAGTCTATATTAGCATTGACACAAGCAACAAAAGAACAAAAGGTGCAAGAGCTCTCGCTGTCCGTGACTCGAATGTCTCCAGATGGTGTTTGCGTGCAAGCAGGGGACTGGGAAAAAGAGAGAAAAAAGGTTGTTGAGAACTATTATCTACTAAAGTTTCACACTTAGTCTCCTTTGGATTCTTATCTGGATTCGTCCCCAGACCACTAGTCAGGTACAAGTCAAACTGATCCACTCCCTTTCGATATTTTGAGCACTCATGCAATGGATGAGCGTGACCAAGAAAGTTGACACCTAAAAGGAGAAACAGAAAGAAGGTGGAGGAGGAAGACAAAAAGGTGTGAAAGGCTCACATCAATGAGAACAATCATATGCGAGAGAAGGCCATATGATAGATATGATGTGAGGAGTAGGGATTGCCATGCAACGGATGCACATGTGAGCTAAAAGCTCTCCAAGGGAACTAGTGGGGGGTGCATCTAACTTGCTTGCTCAAGAAGACCTAGAGCTCGTTTGAGAAGGCTCATCATTGGAATATACAAGCCAAGTTCTATAGTGTGAAGGTCCCCACATACCTATATGCATGATGATGATCTCTATGGAGTACAAGGGATAGAGGATGAAGTACTAGTGTGGATCTCTCAAAAGGAATAGTAGTGTTCCCCCTTCTCTCTTTTTATTTTTCTTTTTCTCTTTTTTCTCTCTTTTTGTATTTTTTTGGTGGCCTCAATGGCTCTTTCTATTTAACTCTCATTTGTCCTCTTTGGGATCTTTTGATTTTTTCCTCTTTGGGATCTTTTCCTCACTTTAGGGGAAACACTCTATATTTTACAAGAATATAGGAGATCTTTCACACTTTAAAAAGGTACTCACATAAAGAAGATATAACTATCATGATGCAAATGTATGCCTCTGCCAGGATAGCAGGATATGCAATGATACTAGCGCGTCATGTAGCAATAATTAGGGCAAGACCCAACTAGCATGCGGCTCATCGATCAAGCAAGTAGCATGTATGACATGAAGATCAAGTCATGAGAAGATGGATGTTGCATGGCAATGTATCTCGGAAAGGCTATGGAAATGCCTTGTAGGTAGGTATGGTGGCTGTTTTGAGGAAATATATAAGGAGGCTTATGATGACAGAGCGTATCGTGCCAAGGTTTTGGATGCACCGGCGAAGTATACGCCAACTATCAAGGTGAGAAAGGGCAATGCACGGTAGCGAAGAGGCTAGAAAAAGTATAGGTGGGTGGAAATGTCAACTTTCGAATACTCACATTAGTCCGAAGAACTCATGCACTTATTAACGGTAACTCTCAATATAATCAGGAGGTTCACAAAGAGACAAGTACCCCGAGGAGGAGTGTATGGGGGTTTGGTTATCCTTGCGCATCCTCGACTCATGGTACATAAGTGTACTTTGATATTCGAACCCTCCAGAGGTTAGTGAACCATCTAGTAGCTAGAGTTCTCAACAGGGGTTTTTGGTTTTCGAAAAACACACGGATTGCCCAAAATACGTCATCTATCACTATAGGCTCGAGCTCTTGACACCAAAAGTTCAAACATTACTCTAGTCAATACCTCAAAACTATTGCAAGTTACTACTACAAAGAGAATAGCAACTTCAACTACCTACTTTCTAGTCAAGACACAAAACTCAGTGCAACAGGCAAACTCTATAACAAGATAAAACATGCAACCTATAGAAAGTTTAACCTAAAACAAAAGAAAATCTCTAGAAAAACTAAAGCACTACAACTAAACAGAGCAGCAGCTAAGAAAAGAAAAAGAACAACTCACAACTAAAAGAGTAAGCATGCAAATCCTATGAGGAGTTCTTGTTCAAGCGGAGCGTGTAACTCTCCCACACAAGAGAGTAAGCTGGGGTCTAACTTGTTACTACAGCAAACCAAGAAAAAACAAACCTAGAAAAGTAAAGAGTGAGACGCTCCAAGCATAGCACACAACGCATGAAGTGATAAAAATATAGTGCAACGAGGGACAAACTGATAATTGTTGATGAAGAAGGGGATGCACGGGGGCATCCCCAAGCTTAGACGCTTGAGTCTCCTTGAATATTTGTTTGGGATGCATGGGGGCATCCCCAAGCTTGAGCGCTTGACACTCCCGAATCTTCTTTTATCATCTTCCATCGCACACTTGAAAACTCCCTTCATACATAACTCATCATAAGCTGATTAGAGAGGTTAGTACCCTTAATCAATAAATTTTTTCCACTGGATATAAAGATATTATTGAAGAGCTACTGTTTCTCAAGATTGCCAAAAAGTTTTTGCAAAGAAAAAGCAAGCTTAAGGTTTGCAAAAGTTAGGAGAGACAAAACGTGGCAGAATCTGTGAAAAAAAGAACAGCAGGTAGTAAAGAGTTTTTTAGGGGTACTTCTGCAACTCGAATCAAAAAACTCAGAACAGACGCTCGAAATTCAATTGTATGGAGCACACTGTCAAAAAAATTCAGATCAAAAAGATGATATGGTGATTTTACGCTAATTTTTCCGTCCAAGGACAGAATCTGTTTTCTGGACAGCATGTCACAACTTTTGAACTTTCTTGCAACCGGAGGCTAGACTTGGCACAAAGATTGAAAATAAAGATACAATGATGTTGCTACAGTAGTAACAATCATCAAGACCACTAAAAACTGAAAGTAGAAACTCAAACTAAAGATAACAAGGGTTGTCTCCCTAGAGCTCTTTCTTTATAGCCATAAAGATAGGCTTAAGATTTTAATGATGCTCTCATAGGAATAAGGAATAAGAGTTGAAGAACAAAATAGAGCATCAAGAAGCAAATAACAAACACATTTAAGTCTAACATGCTTCCTATGCAAAGGGATCTCGTAGAGGAAAAACTCATTGAAGCATAAAGATATTAGCATAGGAAGGCAAAATAAGTGCAACTTGAAAGCCTTCAACATAAAGAGAGGGAACTTGATATTATTGAAATATCTATAAGAATATGTTCCCTTCTCATAATAATTTCCAATAGGATCATGAATAAACTCAACAATATAAGCATCACATAAAGCATTGTTACCATGATCCACATGCAAAAGGGTACTCTTACTCTCCACATAAGCATAATCTTTCTCATTGGTAATAGTGGGAGTAGGACTATCATAAACAACTTGAACACTATAGATTAATTGTGTATTAGGAAGATGGTGTTCAATAAGGGAGTAATTACCTCCATGATTATGACAAGTTTCATAAGGATAATTTCTCCTTATGTCATAGGTACCTTTATAATCACAAAAGATAGGAGTTATAACATCATCATAGTAGATAAGAGCATTATCATTGCTAGAAACTATATTTGTAAACATGTTGTCTTTATTCTTACTAGCAAAAGAATTATCAATTACCACATCACTAATGGGTAAAGGACTTGCAATCCTATCATCCCCAAGCTTAGAGCTTTCCATATCATCACTCTCAGAGTTAGTACCAAAAAGATTTTCAAGATGATAAGTAGCATTATCATCATTTTCGCAATCACAAAAAGTAACATGCATATCATAATCAAAATCATATTCAATAGTGCCTACGGACTTAACATCAGGATAATAATGAATGCAATCAAGCTCACCGTCCTCCAAAAATTTCCGTCCGTTAGGATATAAATTGATGCGAGGAATATGCTCAGGCCAGGTTGATACCCATTCTTCTTCCTTCTTGCTCCTCTTCCTCCTCCTCTTCTTTTTCTTCTTATTTACCTTAGGAGGGAGTGGTTGGAGATGAAGCTTCTCCACATATCCTGGTTTATCATTAGAAACAATAGTGGAAACTCGGGAGAAACTCTCCTTTTTATTAGTAGAGATATAAGAGACATTTTTATACTTTAGTAAAGTTCCCTCCTTTCTAATCTTTCTTATGTAATCATTTTCATGGCAATTAACAACACAATAGAGATGGAAATTTTGCAAAGTGTTGCTAATTGCTAAGGCATTAACATCTAGCCAAGAAGTCTTTTTTGATAACTCTTCACACATCAAAAATAACATAAGTTCATCATAAAGATCAGAAGTGATCATGTTATAACACAACTGATTAACAGTTATGCTTTGAAAGTTCATGCATTGAAAATTAAAGTGACCCACTATGCAGCAAAGTTCACAAGTAAAAGGATAAAGGTCACACAATTCTCTAGCAATTTCATTTAAATCTTTGACCCAAGTGATTGTTCTTTCATGCTTATGTTGCTTACAATACTTCTCTTCTTCAATCATAGGCCTTTCACAAGGTCTATCCACTCCACAAAAATTAACATGCTTATATAAAACTTCATTTTCAGGAATTGGATCATGCATGTTGCAATCATCATGAAAAATCTCATTTTCTTTGCAAATCTCTTTAAAAGGTTCATGATGCTTGATCCAATTCTCCTTAGGCATATTAAGATGTGAAGAAAAAGATTTGAGGAAATCAACAAGGAGTTGAGAATCAAGCCCAAACTTAGCACTAAACTTATTAAAACTTGCAGTTTCAACAAAGGACTTAATGCAATCATACTCATAATTTATACCTTACTCTTTACCTTTGTCGATCTCCCAATCTTCAGTATTGCGTTGAATTCTTTCAAGGAGTTCCCATTTAGCATCAATCTTTTCGTTTGTGAAAGAACCCATATAGGAAGCATTGAGCAAGTCTCTATCCTGTCGAGAGAGCCTTGCATAAAAATTAGTAATAATTATATCTTTCGAGAGCCCATGGTTAGGACATTCCAGCATTAAAGTTTTCAGTCTCCCCCAAGCTTGAGCTATGCTCTCTCCGTCGTGAGGATAAAAATTATAAATATAATTCCTATTCTCATGAACTTCATGAAGAGGATAAAACTTGGAGTAAAAGAGAGACCGGATCTCTCCCCAATCCCGTAGGTGAGAATCATCTAGTAGCCTATACCATTCCAATGCTTTTCCTTTCAGTGGCAAGGAAAATAATTTCTTCATGACTTCACCTCTTGTCAAACCTGAAATCTTAAATAACTCACAAAGTTTTGTAAGTTTCAACAAATGAATACTAGGATTGACTGTCCCATCATAACAATCATTAATAATTATTTCAACTGTCCCAAGTGGTATTTTGAACGGGATACATTCAGTAGGTGGAGGAGACTTCTCTATCACGGGTGTGGTAAAGCGGCCTTCCCCAAACATCGAACTAAGAGTGCAGTTTTCCATAAGCATAAATAGTGAAAATAAAAACAAGAAACGAAACGATTTAATTGCAAGATCTAAAGATATACCTTCAAACCTTACCTCCCCGGCAATGGCGCCAGAAATAGCTTGATGTATACGCACGCTTCTATTCTTGTAGACTATGTTGGGCCTCCAAGCGCAGAGGTTTGTAGGACAACAGCAATTTCCCTCAAGTGGATGACCTAAGGTTTATCGAACTCAGGGAAGTAGAGGTTGAAGACGGTCTCTCTCAAGCAACCCTGCAATTAAGATACAAGAAGTCTCTTGTGTCCCCAACACACCTAATACAACTAGGAGTTGTATAGGTGCACTAGTTCGGTGAAGAGATGGTAAAATATGGGTGATAGGTGTGGAAATACAAAGTAATATAAATCTGTAATAAATAGTGCAGCAAGCAAACATGTGAAAAAAGTGAGCACAAACGGTGTAACAATGGTGGAAACGAGGCCTAGGCTTCATACTTTCACCAGTGGCAACTCTCAACAACATTAACATAGTCTAATCACATGATATTTCCCATAAAACATGCAATGGAGACGCACTCAGAGGTCATTCCTTTGTGGTCAAGAGAGGACGAGAATTATGTAGGGCTACAAAAGCACACCTCAGAGTTCGTAGTTCTCAATCTATGGATTTCCCAATGTCACCGCGTCCATCGAAAGAGAGTACCACAATCACCACAACATATCTCAAGGATATTCAAAGACAAGCACCAAGAGACTCTCAATCTTCAATCAATTCACGAAAGAGGAAATCACTCATGATAATATTCTTCTAACCCATGTCCAATTGACCGCTGTCACCATGGTCTCGGGGATTATACTAGATAAGATCAAGTGAGTACATCAATCTAATACATAGAGGAAGGGGAAATATCATGGGATCACCCTAGATTAACATAGCCTATGATCACAATGAAGATCACATCATGGGAGAGAGAGAAGAACACATAGCTACTGGTAGAAACCTCAGACCCAAGGAGGAACTACTCCCGCTTCATGGAGGGAGGAAGCAACGTCAATGGAGATGAATCCGGGGGCACTTCCCCGTCCCGGCAGGGTGCCGGCACAGGAATTCTGGTCCCCCGAAGCTTGTCGGCGATGGCGGCGGAGATTGGAATTGCCTCTGGAGAAAAGGGGTCCGGAATCAGGGTTTCCTCCGCGGGGGTAAAAATAGGGCCAAAGGGGTGCACCAGGGGGGGCCACAGGGCAGCCAGGAGGGTGCCCGGCGCGGCCTAGGGTGGGGCCGCGCCAGGGAACCTTCTGGAGTCCCTGTGGTGGCCCTCCCCTCCTTCCTTGGTGATTCCGGAAGCTTCCGGGACGCTGATTTTTTATATAATTTTTCCGGAATTTTTGGAGCACTTTTAATGGCCGGAAAACCTGAAATACAAAAACAGCAGAAAACAGGAACTGGCAACTGGGTGCACTGAGTTAATAGGTTAGTCCAAATATGCTCAAAAGTGTATGAAAGTTCAAGCAAAACATGGCAAAGTCACACAAAACATGCATGGAGAAAGCAGAAATTATAGATACGTTTGGGACGTATCAGATGGTATACGGGCGTTCCTCAAAGTTGAGACTAAGCAACGATTTCCGACCGAACGGCTAACAAAACCCGTCCCTTCCTCCTGAAGTGGGGGTTGTATTGCCGGCTCAAGAACCCTGGCTGCCGGCTGTGAGGTGAGCCGGGTCGCCTGTTGTGGCTCGGGATCCGACTGTCCTCTCTATTGTCGGTGACTGCTGGAGGCGGAGGGAGCCGAGGATTTTGCTTGCCGACTTCTGCTTGGGCGAGGAGTCCCATGTAAGTATGAGAAACAGTGCGAGTATTGGGCCTGTTGAGCGACTGCTGTCTTGAGCAGCTCTATTGCATCTCGTGCGGCCTAGTCTGCAGGAGTGTTCCCATGGATGGGTGCGTTAGCCAGATACCGCGTTGCAGCCATAACGTTCGCCACGGGGTTGTTGTAATGGCTAGGCGGTGTATGGAATCTGGTCGGCTCTCGTGGCGGGGTGAACCTTGGCGGGGTAGCTCCCTGTTGTGGGCTTTGGAAAAGTGCCTGCCCTACCATGCCTGGCGGGATCCGACTCACCTGCCTGCTCTGGTGGGCGGCTATATAGTTCGCCATCTGAGCGTTCTGCTGCTCGGATTGCTCCTGTATTCGCCTGGCTTCTTGTGCAAGCCGACCTGCTTCCTCTGCCATCTGCTCTTTTTCTACCTGGATTTCCCCGCGAATCCTGGTCACTTGCTTCTCGAGCTCTTCTCTCTCCACTTTACGGGCCTCCTGATTTTCCAGAGTGACCGGGGTAGTGAGAACTGTTCGCAAAGCGTCCAGGGTCGCCGCGAGGGCGTCCGTTCCGGTCAGGGCCGGTTCCGAGGCGCTGGCAGCCGATCCACCAGCCGGGTTTATAACTGTATTCTGCTGATCCTGGGGGTATGCCATGTAGACGGTAGCGTAGTACGGTGGCTAAAAGTAGGGGGAATCTGGATCGTAACCCTCTACCCCTGATCCAAGTCTGTGGCTTCCAGCGGAACGGATCGACCCGGAATCCGAGTCCTTTCCTTCGCTAGGATGTGAGTCAACGTACGAAAGCTCTGCCGAGCTATCCCGTTCCAAGGTCTCGACAGAACACACCGGTTCTGGAGATCCAGTGGTGAATCCGACGAAGACATGCCTTGAGTTGGTCATGAACCGGTTCACGGCTTTGGCCAGGGTGTTGCGATCTGGCTCTGGCTCAGATCCGTTTACCCTGCCAATGAAGATGTGGATGTAACCGATCTGGACCCGATGGCTTGACTCGATGGAGTCGGCTTTGGGACCCAGGTGGTGTCGTCGATGTAAAGTTTTCCTCGCCAGTTTCTAGTGATTCGGCCGGCGATGAAATCTTGCATACCTCGTTGAGCTCCCTCCATGATCACAACGCATGTGCACGCATGCCCCATGGTGGGCGCGAACTATTGTGGGAAAGTCACGACAGATGTCCTCATCATAGAACTTAGTGTGGGACCTTTGCTGCGAGGTGGTTTCGAGGAGGTGAGTCGACGAGAACACAAGACACGAGATTTACCCAGGTTTCAAACCCTCGAAAGGTAAAGACCTACTCCTGCTTTTCTATTATGAGGTGTTGACTTCTCGAATACAAAGATGCGAGATCGCTTCTTATGCCTCGAGAGGATATAAGTTGAGTTGTCTTTTTTGGTCAAAGGGGGCGGTTTATATAGATACTGGGTCCCTTGTTTACATGGGTCCGACTTCCATACGAGATGGAATCCTAGTCTAGTTCTACAATATCGTTTCCTTATTACACAAGGTAAGTCTATTTCCTTCTACGGTCTTCTATCTTCACGACGACATGACCCGGCCCGAGCCTGGTCTCCTTCTGGGCCTTCTCCTTACTGAGTCGACCCGATCCTTCCGTATGCCAGGTCATGGCGCTGGGCCATCCCCCTGATAGGTAACCAACGAGGGACGAGAAGCCATCAAGCTAATTTCTGGCGCCGTTGCTGGGGACTCCAGTCTACAAGATAGGGGAGTTTTAGACTATCTTTTACCTTTGCTTTTTAGTCTTGTTAGTTTACTTTCTAGATTTTTCTATGGGCTCCACTGGAAACACCAAGTTGTGTGACTTAACCAGTCACAACAACAATGACTTTATTTGCACTCCTATTGATGCACCCGCCACCTCGGCAACTTCCTATGAAATTAAACCTGCTTTGTTGAACGTTGTTATGAAAGATCAATTATTTGGTGTTGGAGATGATGTTGCATTGCATTTGAATAATTTTACTGAGCTTTGTGATATGCAAAAGTATAAGGAAGTATATGGTGATATTGTTAAACTTAAGATTTTTCCCTTCTCGCTGAGAGGAAGAGCTAAGGAGTGGCTCCAATCCTTACCTAGGAATAGCATAGATTCTTGGGATAAATGTAAGGATGCTTTTATTGGGAAGTACTACCCACCTGCTAAGATAATTCAGTTGAGGAGCAACATTATGAATTTTAGACAACTTGATAATGAACATGTTGCTCAAGCTTGGGAATGTATGAAATATCTTGTTAAGAATTGCCATACTCATGGATTAACTACTTGGATGGTTATCCAGACTTTTTATGGAGGATTGAACTTTACCTCGCGGAATCTGTTAGACTCGGCCGCGGGATGAACCTTTATGCCAACCACACTTGGTGTTGCCACGAAGCTATCAAATGATATGATGAAAAACTACTCTCAATGGCACACCGAACGATCTCGAATAGGTAGAAACGTAAACTTTGTTGAGGTGATCTCCTCTTTAAATGATAAGGTTGACTTGATCATGTCTTTACTTACAAAGCAAGCTCCTATTGATCCTCATGATGTTCCTTTGAATTCTTTGGTTGCTCAAGAAAGAGAGAAAACAGATCTTAATTTTATTTCTAGGAACAACTTCAACAATACTGCTTATAGGAGTAATTTTGGTAGCAACAATCCTAGACCGTTCCCCTCCAACAACTCTTATGGGAACAACAGCACTTGTCCTAGTACCAAAAACTCCACTTTTGAATTAGAGAGCATGCTTCAGGACTTTATTACCTCTCAAAAAGCCTTCAACAAGAGTGTAGAGGAAAAACTAGACAGTCTCTCTTTGAAGGTTGACAACATTGCTCACGATGTTGAGATACTCAAAATTAGGACTTCTCCCCTTGAGGATAAGAAAACCAAATCTATGAATGCTATCCAAGTGCAAATTAATGAGAAAATTAGAATGCTAGCCAAACTTATGGATATATGGGCTAGAGAGAAATAAGAGGAAGAGAGAGTTAAGAACATTCCTACACACACCACACTTGGTACTTTACATGTTGTTGAGGATCTCAAAACTTTTAGCACCCATCAAATCCCTAGTCCACCTAATGGACCCATCAATGGTGACGCTAAAGCCTCAACCTTAGGACAAAAGGTCCCTTGAACTTAGAGACTACCAAAGAGAGGATGGGCTTAGATGTCACTACCACTTTAATCAACGATAGTGAACTTGACTTTGATAATTTTAGCCTCTCCGAAGTCATCAAGTTTTTGCAAAGAATGGCCAAAGACCCCCCACTAGATCACTTAACATTGCCTTCATCGAGCATATCATTAATGCTCTTATCAAAGCTAGGGAGGATAAACTTAAACTAGAGCTTTCTATTACTAGAAAACTAGAAGATGGTTGGGATCCTATGGGCAAGATTAAATTGAATAATTTCTCTTGCTTTGCTTTATGTGATGTTGGAGCTAGTGCCTCTATTTTACCCAAATGAATGTATGACATGATTGAATTGAAACCTTTTGATCCTTGTTCTTTTGGTGTTCGTCTTGTTGATGCTTCCTTAAAGAAACCTTTAGGAAGTATTGATGATGTGCTTATTGTTGTAACACCCTCTGAATCAGTAACAGTAATCACTACAGTGATTCCACTGTTAGTGATCATTACTGTTGATGGTCAAACCATGATCACCTTTGATCATAGCTCTTGGAAATTCCAACCCTGATAAAATTTTCAACATTTCGGGGATTATAAATCTTGCTCCAATAATTGTGGGAGATTATTTAATCAACTTGCAAATAATTAGACCAAGTCATACTTAGCCTTTAGAATAATTCCAATTCAACAATAAAACATAAAACCAATTGTGGTGGATTATTAGGTTGCCTTGGATTTTAATAAACAAGTGGGAATTTTAAATGAACTAAAAATTGTGAAAGTAATTTTTTTAAAATGCCTAAAAATCAGTGGATCACTTCCATATGGTTTTGGGAATTTCTTAAGCTACAAAATAATTCAAACAAATAAAAACAGTAGCCAAAAATCCCTTTTCATCAATAGAATAATTAAAACAAATGGTAAATGGATTTATTTTTGCCCCAATCTTTTTGTGGTATTGCTATACTGTGCAATGCTAATTATGGAACATGTTACACATTTTAGAAAAATCAAAAGCTAACTAAGTAAAATACAAACAGAAAAGAAGAAAAACATAAAAAACAAAAAAAGGAAAAATACCTAACTAGCGCCCAGAGCAACCTCTTTCCCCCAGCCCACCTAACTACCCGGCCCAGCCCACCCGGGCTTTTCCCCTACCTCGCTACAGGGAGGAAGGACGACCAGGGCGTGGCGGCCATCCATGGCGCGACCACCCCGTGGCGTCCATCCGTCGGTCTCCGGTGGGGATAAGCCCCCCCGAGCCCCCGACCCCTCCGTCGAAACCTAGCCACCCCCTTCTTCCCCTCCTCGCGCCGCATCGCCCAATCTCGCGCTCACTCTCTGCTTCCGGCGAGAAACCGCGCTGTCGAGGGAAGACGTCGTCGCCGGCGCGGCCACCTGCCAACCCGCGCCGCCCGGAGATGTCCATGGGGACCACCGCGCTTCGCTACACCGACTCCACCCTTTGGTTCTGGACGGGACACCCTCTCCCCGTCGCCATCGTCATCCTACACCGCCGGGGATCGCCGCCGTCTGCCGCTCAATTCACTGCGCTCCGGCCACCTTGATGCTCCAAACCGCGTCGGCGAGGACCCCTGTGAGCCTCCCCCAGTTCCCCTTCTCCCCTCCCTCCATGCGTCGTCCCTCACCGTCGTTTCGTGCTCGCTGTGCCCACCATGACCGAAGCCCGTGCGGCCGCCGCGCCAGCCTGGGGACGTCTCTCGTGGCCTCGTGCCTGCTATTGCGCCCCTGCGCACGCGCCCTTGCACGCTGGCCGCGCTCGGGCCATGCCAGCAGCCTCCCCAGGCCCCGCCGAGCGCCTCCCCGGCCGCGCGCCCAGGTGCCCGTGGCCGCCTCCGCCCCACTCCGTTTGGCCGCGCTTGCCTCCGGCGGTCGCTACTGCACCGCCGCCGCCAGCCGCACCCACGCCTCCACTGCCTCGCCGTGGCTCCTCGAGCCCCTCGCCGCCGACGAGCCGGTCTGGCTCGGCCGTGGGCAAACGACCCCCCCTTAATCCCCTGTTAAGTTACCCCCACACTGTGTGCCTATGACAGTGAGCCCAGCCCCTTATTCTTATTAACCAAAGTTTAATTTAAAAGAGACACCCCTTAAGAGACTTACAAGTGGGGTTAAACAGATATTTAACTATGTGTGAATGACAACTGGGCCCCACTAGTTTATTAGGTTAATTAAATTGGATTATAAAGAATCTGTGTATGACATGTGGACCCATCCCCCTAATGATTATTTGTTAGATTAAAAATAAACACTATTAGCCTCTGAGTCTATGTCAGTAGGGCCCCACCTGTCAGTTTTGACCAGTCAACCCCTGTTCTGGATAATGTTGGATTTTATTAATAAAAATAATTCCAGAAATTCTTTTAAATGATTTAAAACTCTGAAAATTAATATCTTTTAAACCGTAACTCCGATGAAAATAATTTATACATCAAAATTGATCAAAAAAATATAACGAATACGAATACGCTATACGTGGGTCTACCACCCTCTCTAACATACCGAGCATCGAACCGTCCCCCTCCGGTAGCACTGTCCGATGATTTGCTCGATACCGTAGAACTGTCCGGATGAATTTATTCTGAACACGAAAGTTGTTCAGAATGGATCAACTAGCACGGATACACCCCCTTATGTTTGTCGGATGTCCACGACACCTCCGGCATGATACCTCCCCCCTCCGAACACCCTGTCCGGTAATCACCCGGAGTTGGCAGTTCATCCACGGATGAATTCCCGCTCCGTGCAACGTGTATCGTACAACGTTAGAGCATCGTTAACATTTCATATGTCATGCCTTGCAACTGTTTGCTATGATTGCTTTATATTTACTGTTTGCCCCCCCTTATCTCCGGTAGACCCCGTTGCTGCCGCCGACTACACCGCTGCCGGGTACGACTACTTCGTCGACGACCCTACCCCTACCGTCGAGCTTCCAAGCAAGCAGAGCCATTCTCTTCCACAAATATCGCCTATCTTTTCCGTACATTTCTTGCACTAGGCATTGGTACTGCTGCTGCTACGTTACAATCCTATTCAATTGCATAGCATGTTTTTTTCACCCCTTGATGTACCTTCGTTTATCCTATGCTGCCTGCTATATATATATATATATATATATATATATATATATATATATATTATTCAGCAGTAAACCCTGCGCATTTTTAGCTAGGTTTAGAATAGCGGGCCGTGATCACTCTGGTGAGTGAACGCGGATTACAATTATTATAACTGCAACAGGTACGGATCAATGCAGACGCCCTAGGGAACCTACAACGGCGAGACTCTGCCGAATCGCTTCGAGTTTGACTTACGAGTGGACGGACTCGTATTTCACTCTCACCGGCTCAGTAGCGTAGCATCACTGGGATGATACGAGGGTATTCCTCTTTTGTTCGTTTCGCTGGTGTCTCGGCAGCACCGGGGTGATACGAGAATATTCCTCTTTAGTTCATTCCGCTGATGTCTCTGTCGAACCTCTTCAAGTGTACCATCGAGGGTGATTCCTCCTGGTTTCACTTGATGGTAGGCACTCGAATCAACTGGTGTCCTTACAAGTAAGGAGTCGGGTGACCCAACGGTGCCCGCGCAGGGTATCTTAGAGGAACGACAGGTCAGGTGTATTCCACCAGTGTGCGGCGGGCCTGGTACTGTTCGTGGCCGACAGATATCCTGTTGTACGAAAGTCGAACTCTTCGGAGCAAACGCGAGACAAGGTAAGGAGACGGTTCACCTTGTTGGTAACCGCACGAGTTGGTGGGGCGTCAGGGCAGGAACCGATGTTACTAGTGGACCTGGCTACTGTCGTTGTCCGCGACTCATTCAATAAGGGGCAACGATAACGGTTGTATCGACAGAAAATTAATAAAATGCTTAACGGGTTCGGCGGATGACTTGAGTAGCCTTTTGGATTGTACGCGCTGCCTACACGTGGGATAATGAGGTATGGGATCCTCTGCTTCATGGTCTCGTCCGAGGACTCTTCAGACGTCAGCAGTACCGCGGGCTGATTGTCGGGAAGTGCGGTGTCTTCTTTGCTCGAGCTGTGTTGTTTTTGTTACGGCTTCCAGGCCACCCACGCACTGTGCAGGAGTACGTCAGGGTTGGGGTCCAAGGCCCTGCGTACTTAGGATTTAGACCGGCGGATGGCCTCTCTGTTGAGTTTGAAAGATGGGTTGTGGAGTGTCGGATAGCCTCGGTGGAGCGTTCCCTAACAAGGTGCCCGCCACCCTGGAGATCCGTGCGTTGTAGTGTAACAGAAGTGCACCCCTGCAGGGAAGATTGATCTATTCGAATAACCGTGTCCACGGTAACAGGACGCTTTATGCTGAAGCCAGATCCTACTACTACAAACTACTACTATTAAACTGTTGGTTCCGGTTTCTCTTCCTCGTAGGGAAGTCGAGGAGGGGAACTCGGAGGCATTATTAATTACGATTACAACTTATTATTATACAATGCTGCAGCAACTTCTGCTGCATTGTTACTTTCATTACTGTTATATTAAACTGTTGGCTGATTCTTACCTCATGCTGCAAGACTCGTCGGAAGATGCTAGTCTTCGTTAGGCCTAGCTTCTTATCCTTGCTCTGACTTTCTATCTTGCAGTCCACTATATATAGCCTCCCCTTTCCATTTGATACAATAAATAAATGCTTAGTAGCGGACGTAAGACTCACGGGTATGCTAGATACTCACCTTTGCTTTATTTCCCCCCTTTTGTTTTGCCTGATCGGCCGCTGCAGTCGACGTTGGAGCCTTGGAGTTCAGGAGAAGGAGATCCCCGATGCCGACCACCACAACGTGAAGATTCCCGAGGCCTTCTACGACGTCGAGTTCCCCTTCGACCAGGAGTAGTTTGGAGGTTCCCAGGTAGGAGGCCTCGCCTTTTCGATCGTTATTGATATTTGTGCTAGCCTTCTTAAGGCAACCTTGTATTCTTGTGTCTGTACTCAGATACTATTGCTTCCACTAACTTTGTGTTCTCGAGCTATTGTATTCGAGCCCTCGTGGCCCCTGGCTGGTATTAAACAGCTTGTATTATTTTTATGTGTAGAGTTGTGTTGTGATATCCCACCGTGAGTCCCTGATCTCGACTGTGTACCTTGCGTGTATGATTACTGTACACGACTTTATTTTGGGGGCGTCACAATTGTTTTCAATGATAACTATGTTCCCGTTGATTTTCTTGTCATGGACATTGAGTGTGATCCCTCATGTCCAATTATTTTGGGATGACCTTTTCTTCGCACCGTTGTTGCTGTCATTGACATGAAATACGAGACTATAAGATTCCAATTCCCCCTCAAGAAGGGCATGGAACATTTACCTAGAAATAAGATCAAGTTACCTTTTGAGTCCGTTATTCGGGCAAGCTATGCTTTTGATACTGAAAAAACTTGATCTTGTTGCTTCATGCCTAGCTCAAAGGCATAATAGAAAGCGCTTATTGGGAGGCAACCCAAAATGTTTTTACTTTCAGTTTTAGTGGTCTTGATGTTTTTTACTACTGTAGCAACATTATTGTATCTTTATTTTCAAATCTCTGTGCCAAGTTTTAGCCTCCGGTGACAAGCGAATCAAAAGTTGTGACATGCTGTCCAGAAAACAGATTCTATCTTCTTTACGATTTTTTTGAATAAAATCACCAGATCATCTTTTTGATCAGATTTTTTTGAAAGTATGCTCTATACAATTGTGAAGCTACCACCTGTTCTGATTTTTTTGATTTGAGTTGCAGAAGTACCTCGAAAAATTTATTTACTACCCGTTGTTCTGTTTTTCCCAGATTATGTCATGTTTTGCGCCTCTTCAATTTTTCAAATCTTGCGCATGATTTTTCCTTGCAAATACTTTTTGGTAATCTTGAGAAACAATAGCCCTTGTTGAAAATATTTGTTTCTAACCGCTCTAATCAGTTTATGATTAGTTTTGTATGAAGGGGGTTTTCAAGTGTGAAGGGAGTTTTCAAGTGTGCGAAGGGATATGATGAAAGAAGATTCATGAGTGCCAAAAGCTCAAGCTTGGGGATGCCCCCGGGTCCATCAAGAAATATTCAAGGAGACTCAAGCGTCTAAGCTTGGGGATGCCCCCATGCATCCCCTTCTACGTCAACAATCATTAGTTCGTCCTTCTCCACACTATATTTTTATCACTTCATATGTTATGTGCTATGCTTGGAGCGTCTTGCATTTAATTTTTAGTTTTCTTTGTTTAGTTTACTTTTGTTAGCTGTTCATAACAAGTTGGACCCTAGCATGCCTTGTTTGGGAGAGAAACACGCTCCGCTTTTGCCTAGAATACTCATAGTTTTCATTCCAATCTTTGTTGAGTGTTATATATTATTTATAGTGGCTATCATGTTTAGCTCTTGTTATTCATATTTATCTTTAACAGATTTTGTTTAGGATATAGTTTTTAGTACTCCCTTGAGTTTCATGCTTATCTTTTTTAGAGAGTTGGCCTGTTGCACTGAATGTGTATCTTGCTTTGAGTAGGTTATCGAGGTTGCTATTATAAGTTTAGTAGTAGCTTGCAAGAGTTTTGAGGTATTGTTTCGAGTAATGTTTGGACTTATGTGTGTCAAGAGATCAAGACTATTAGTGATAGGTGTCGTATTTTGGTTGAACGTGCTTATTTTCGAAAACTACAAAAATTAGTTGTGAACTCTAGCTACTAGATGGATCACTAACCTCTGGAGGGGTTGTAATATATAGAGTACCCTCACATTATCATGGGTTGAGGATGCGCAAGGATAAACAAGCCCCCCGACACTCCTCCTAGGGGTACTTGTCTCTTTGTGAATCTCCTGACTAGATAGAGAGTTATCGATAATAAGTGGACGAGTTCCTTTGACTAACGCGAACATTCGATTGTTGGCACTTCCACTGTAAGACCCGATATGCGATACTGTATCAAATCTGGACGTTATCGTCCAAACCCGAGGATGAAGCACATATCTGACCCACCGCGACATATGACGAAGCCATATGTCTCAGATTTCAACATGATATCACAACATTACAACTACAAGGATATAACATCTCATACAATCGGCATACAACTGCCTTATACAATACAACAACAGAAGGTACATGTCTGAGTACAGACTACAATCAAATTCCTAGTGACAAAGAGAAAAGGCATCGCTCCCATAACCACATGGGTCCAGGCTTTCCGCTGGGATCCGCCTAACTAGTCGTCGTCGAGTCTCCGCGAAGGCGTCCGGAAGGAGGGGCATCAGGCTCCTATGTAGTCCAAGATCGTTTTCATAGGGTACATAAAAGAGAGAAGAAGGGGGGGGGTGAGCTATATCAAAATCAGAAAACTAACTTCTCATGGTAAGATGGAGGTAGTGGTTGAGTTTGCGGCCGCACTAGCATTATATGAAGTGGCTAACGATCTATTTAGAGTAAGATGAGAAGCTAAGCATTCGATGAGGAATCACCTCCAACAAGTCTGCTATCAGCTACTTGCGCAAACATAACACCTGTCCTATCTTTGTCCTCCTCCTCGCATCCCGATGAAGAAGAAGCAGTCAAGGCACACACACGTTGATCAAGTTATTAAGATTATCTCAGTTGTTGTTGTCTATGAACAAGGAGTAGGTCTCAAGTCGTCCATAACCGTGGACACGGCTTGTCGAAAAGATTTAACCCTGCAAGGGTGTTCCAACTGCCCATTACAAGGCTCATCATGTACGCTAAGCTCTCTCAGTCGGGCCCGTTAAAGACACTCATTGAAGAGTTGTTCCGAGAGATCCGGACGTCATAATCCCTCTAACTAACAACGGACAAATCCGGGTGGCTCACGGGGACTCAACACCCAATCCAAAAGACGTCCGCGCTCTCCGATCGGACTCTTCCATCTGGACGAGGTTGGGTAACTAAACCAAACCATGTGGGCAGCCCCTAGCTTCCAGGTGTGGACCAACAAGAGAAACCATGTCTCTGCTGGCCCAAGTTGTTTAAAGAACATCTGCTAGGAGCGACCCGACAGACACACACACGGTTTTCAAATGGTAAATCAGCTTGGGCCACCACTAGCAATGTTTGAAGCTAGGTAGGTAAGGAAAGGGGACCCCATAGTATCCCACACGCGGTTAGGCACGCTCGTCAAGAGACACAATACCCAGAACTCGGGTCCTAGGTGACTCGAATGGAACAAAGCATCGGGGCGGGATAGTCTGGACCTTCCATCCTTTGTCGAGTATAGTCAACATTACAATAATCACATCATCCACAATAATATAATAGTGTGATAGCCCAATCCAAGGAGTAATAGGACAACAAGATAGCATCCTAAGCATGCATACTAATCAGTGGTCAAGCAAGCAAGGTACATGGCCAAACAAAGGTTTACTGGGATGTGGAGGACATGGCTGTTTGGGTTTATTTGAGAGGCATAAATATGAGGTGGTAGGATCAAGCAATCGTTCTATCTTATACCTAGGCAAGTGAGATTAAAGATATAAGCATGATATATGTTCCCCCTTACATGTTGAGAGGACGATTCCGAAGGTGTAGTCGATCGCAATGTCGGGACCCGAGGTTTGTGTATGCAAGTCCTGTCACAACACAATCATATGGAGAGCCGAGAGCCGTACCCACTTGTCTAAGTAGACAAGGCCAAGCACAGTACGCCCTCAGAAAGCATCGAACGTGAGGGGCATCCCATCCAGGCCGGATGATTGATGTCTACGCACGCTTCTATTCTTGTAGACTATGTTGGGCCTCCAAGCGCAGATGTTTGTAGGACAGCAGCAATTTCCCTCAAGTGGATGACCTAAGGTTTATCGAACTCAGGGAAGTAGAGGTTGAAGATGATCTCTCTCAAGCAACCCTGCAATTAAGATACAAGAAGTCTCTTGTGTCCCCAACACACCTAATACAACTAGGAGTTGTATAGGTGCACTAGTTCGGCGAAGAGATGGTAAAATATGGGTGATAGGTGTGATAAAACGAAGTAATATAAATCTGTAATAAAAAGTGCAGCAAAGAAACAAGTAACAAAAGTGAGTGCAAACGGTGTAACAATGATGGAAACAAGGCCTAGGCTTCATACTTTCACTAGTGGCAATTCCCAACAACATTAACATAGTCTAATCACATGATATTTCCCATAAAACATGCAATGGAGACGTACTCGGAGGTCATTCCTTTGTGGTCAAGAGAGGACGAGAATTGTGTAGGGCTACAAAAGCACACCTCAGAGTTCGTAGTTCTCAATCTATGTATTTCCCAATGTCACCGCGGCCATCGAAAGAGAGTACCACAATCACCACAACATATCTAAAGGATAGTCAAAGACAAGCACCAAGAGACTCTTAATCTTCAATCCACACACAAAAGAGGAAATCACTCAAGATAATATTCTTCTAACCCATGTCCAATAGACCGCTGTCACCATGGTCTCGGGGATTATACTAGATAGGATCAAGTGAGTACATCAAATCCAATACATAGAAGAAGGGGAAACATCATGGGATCACCCTAGATTAACATAGCCAATGATCACAACAAAGATCACATCATGGGAGAGACAGAAACCACATAGATCAAGATACAAGCCTTAGCCCCGAGGGGGAACTACTCACACATGGACATGGTGAGTGAGAGAGAGTTGTTGATGGAGAGGTGCAACCCGGAGAAGATGAAGGAGACGGCGACAGCGGCGGCCACGGCGGCGGCGACGCCCACGACCACGGCGGTGGCCACGACCCTTGGGGGCAGCGGCCCTTGGCCCATTATTCTTCCTTCGAGATGGTGCTGCTGTGGAGATTGATCTCCCCCTCAAGACGGCTGCCAAGGGGGAGCAATTTTCGTGGTGCCCTTTGACCTAGGTTTCCTCTCTTATATAGACTCTCGGATTCCCGTCATCCAGATTACGTCTTCTGTATTTCGGGGTTTCTGAAAGTGTCCGAACTCCGATTGGGCCCAAATTTATGTCTAAATCCACCGGAAAAAATTCGCTACAACTTTGTAGTTTTAAGTTTTTCCATTTGAGGCCGTCTTCTAGCGTTTCCGAGGCGATATTTAAAACCTGTCTGGTGGGGACAGATTTCGGGAGAGTTAGAGTCCAACTCCTACAAGGCTCCCTTTTGTGATTTTTCCTTTATCCAAGTAATTCCTACATATAAAGTACAAAAACAAGAACTTGTGCACTCTTGCAACCATTAATAGGTTAGTTCCAAAATATGTTATAAAAAGATATGAAAGTGTATCAAAAGCATAGCAATATCACACAAAACATGCATAGAGCAAGCAGAAATTATAGATACGTTTGGGACGTATCAACATCCCCAAACTTAATTCCTGCTCGTCCTCGAGTAGGTAAATGATAACAAGCATAATTTTTGTGGTGACATGGCACACAAACATATAAGGACTTTTAAGTAAAGCAATCAAAGCATGCAATTCAATTCAAGTCTTAACAAGCAAGAGTCTATATTAGCATTGACACAAGCAACAAAAGAACAAAGGGTGCAAGAGCTCTCGCTGTCCGTGACTCGAATGTTTCCAAATGGTGTTTGCGTGCAAGAAAGGGGATAGGGAATACGAGATGAAAAAGTATTTTTGTTGAGAATTCAATCTACTAAAGTTTCACACTCGGTCTTCTTTGGAATCTTATCTTGACTCGTCCCCAGACCACTAGCCAGGTACAAGTCAATTTGATCCACTCTTTTTCGATATTTTGATCACTCATGCAATGGATGAGCGTAAGCACGAGAGTTTACACTTTGGATTGCAAAGAGAGAAATATGGTGGAGGAGGAAGACAAAAAGGATGAGAAAGGCTCACATCAATGAGGACAACCATAGGCGAGAGAAGGCCATATGATAGATATGATGTGAGGAGTAGGGATTGTCATGCAACGGATGCACATAAGAGCTAAGAAAAGCTCTCCAATGGAACTAGTGGGGGTGCATCCAACTTGCTTGCTCAAGAAGACCTAGAGCTCATTTGAGGAGGCTCATCATTGGAATATACAAGCCAAGTTTTATAGTGTGAAGGGTCCCCACGTAGCTATATGCATAAATGATCATCTCTATGGAGTATAAGGGATAGATGATGAAGTACTAGTGTTGATCTCTCAAAAGGAATAGTAGTGTGCCCCCTTCTCTCTTTTTCTTTTCTTTTTTTCTCTTTTTTCTCTTTTTTGTATTTTTTTGGTGGCCTCAATGGCTCTTTCTATTTCTCTCATTTGTCCTCTTTGGGATCTTTTAATTTTGTCCTCTTCGGGATCTTTTAATTTGTCCACTTTGGGATCTTTTCCTCACTTTAGGGGCAACACTCTATATATTACAAGAAGTATAGAAGATCTTTCACACTTTAAAAAGTACTCAAATCATAAAGAAGATGTAACTATCATGATGTATGCAATGTATGCCTCTGCCAGTGTAGCAGGAACATGTATGACATGAAGATCAAGTCATGAGGAGGTGGATGTTGCATGGCAGTATATCTCGGAAAGGCTATGGAAATGCCTTGATAGGTAGGTATGGTGGCTGTTTTGAGGAAAGATATAAGGAGGTTTATGCTGACAGAGCGTATCATGCCAAGGGTTTGGATGTACCGGCGAAGGTGGACGCCAACTCTCGGAGTGATAAGAAGGAAATGCACGGCACATGAGAGGCTAGCAAAAATGAGGAGGTGGAAGTGTCAACTTTCAATACTTACATTAGTCCAAAGAACTCATGCACTTATTATCGGTAACTCTCAATCTAGTAAGGAGGTTCACAAAGAGACAAGTACCCCGAGGAGGAGTGTATGGGGGTTTGGTTATCCTTGCGCATCCTCGACTCATGGTATGTGAGTGTACTCTAATATTCGATCCCTCCAAAGAGTAGTGATCCATCTAGTAGCTAAAGTTCTCAACTAATTTTGTAGGTTTTGAAAATAAACACGGATTGCCCAAAATACGACACCTATCACTAATAGGCTAGAGCTCTTGACACCAAAAGTTCAAACATTACTCCGATCAATACCTCAAAACCATTGCAAGTTACTACTAAAATTAAATAGCAACGTCAATTACCTACTTTCAAGACAAGACATAACTCAGTGCAACAACCAACTCTCTTAACAAGATAAACATGAAAAATAAAGAGAGTTCCAGTGACAAACTAAACAAAAGCCAAGGCTCTTGCTAAGACAAACTAATACTAAAACTAGACATGACAGTAGCTACGAAAAGATAAAGAACACATAACAGCAAAAAGATAGGCATGAAGAATTCTATGATGTGTTCTAGTTCAAACGGAGCGTGTTTCTCTCCCACACAAAGTAAGACGAGATCTAACTTGTTATGAACAGAAACCAAAGCTAAAGAAAACTAAAAATTAAACCTAAGAGCGAGACGATCCAAGCATAGCACATAACACATGAAGTGATAAAAATATAGTGAGACGAAGGACGAACTGATGATTGTTGATGGAGAAGGGGATGCACGGGGGCATCCCCTTCTCCATCAACAATCATCAGGGCATCCCCAAGCTTAGACGCTTGAGTCTCCTTGAATATTTGTTGGGGATGCATGGGGGCATCCCCAAGCTTGAGCGCTTGACACTCCTGGATCTTCTTTCATCATCTTCCATCGCACACTTGAAAACTCCCTTCATACATAACTCATCATAAGCTGATTAGAGCGTTAGTACCCTTAATAAATAATTTTTCCCTACTGGATATAAGGATATTCTTTAAGAGATACTGTTTCTCAAGATTTCCAAAAGGTTTTTGCAAAGAAAAAGCAAGCTTAAGGTTTGCAAAAGTTAGGAGAGACAAAACGTGGCAGAATCTGTGAGAAACAGAACAACAGGTAGTAAATAATTTTTTAGGGGTACTTATGCAACTCAAATAAAAAAACTCAGAACATACAAAAGTTCCGTGATTGTATAGAGCATGCTGTGTAAAAAATTCAGCTAAAAAATATGAACTGGGATTTTTCTATGATTTTTCCCATCACGAGGACAGAATCTGTTTTCTGGACAGCATGTCACAACTTTCACTTCCCTTGTCATATGAGGCTATAACTTGGCACAAAGCTTGGAAATAAAGATACAATGATGTTTCTACAGTAGTAACAATCATCAAGACCACTAAAAACAGAAAGTAAAAACTCAAAGTAAAGACAACAAGGGTTGTCTCCCTAGAGCTCTTTCTTTATAGCCATAAAGATAGGCTTAAGATTTTAATGATGCTCTCGTAGGAATAAGAGTTGAAGAACAAAAGAGAGCAGGAAGAAGCAAATACCAAAAACATTTAAGCATAACATGCTTCCTATGCAAAGGGATATTGTAGAGAAATAACTCATGGGAGCATAAAGATATTAGCATAGGAAGCCAAAATAAGTGCAACTTCAAAACCTTCAACATAAAGAGAGGGAACTTGATATTATTGAAATATCTATAAGCATATGTTCCCCTCTCATAATAATTTTCAGTGGGATCATGAATAAACTCAACAATATAAGTATCACATAAAAAATTCTTATCATGATCCACAAACATAGAAAATTTATTACTCTCCACATAAGCAAATCCTTCTCATAAGTAATAGTGGGAGCAAACTCAAGAAAATAGCTATCACATGAATCTTTCTTATCATGATACACTTCCAAACATTTACTCTTTGTAGCATAAGTGTCATCATAATAATTATCATAGATAGGAGGCAAAGTATCATCAAAATAAATTTCCTCATCAAAACTTGGGGGGCTAAAAAGATCATCTTCATAAAACGTAGCATCCCCAGGCTTATAGCTTTGCATATCATTAGCATCAAAAGTATTCAAAGAAGACATGCAAATAACATTACTACTATCATGAGTGTTGTGCAAATAGTAAAGCTCCATAGGCTTTTTGATTTTCTCTTCAAACACTTCATGTCCCAACTCAAGGTAGAGCTCATAAAGCTCTCTCATAATATTTTTGTTGTTTTCCATAAGCCTAACTAGTGAAAATAAAAACAAGAAACAAAAAGATTTAATTGCAAGATCTAAAGATATACCTTCAAACCTTACCTCCCCGGCAATGGCGCCAGAAATATCTTGATGTCTACGCACGCTTCTATTCTTGTAGACTATGTTGGGCCTCCAAGCGCAGAGGTTTGTAGTACCACAACAATTTCCCTCAAGTGGATGACCTAAGGTTTATCGAACTCAGGGAAGTAGAGGTTGAAGATGGTCTCTCTCAAGGAACCCTGCCATTAAGATACAAGAAGTCTCTTGTGTCCCCAACACACCTAATACAACTAGGAGTTGTATAGGTGCACTAGTTCGGCGAAGAGATGGTAAAATATGGGTGATAGGTGTGATAAAACGAAGTAATATAAATCTGTAATAAAAAGTGCAGCAAAGAAACAAGTAACAAAAGTGAGTGCAAATGGTGTAACAATGATGGAAACAAGGCCTAGGCTTCATACTTTCACTAGTGGCAACTCCCAACAACATTAACATAGTCTAATCACATGATATTTCCCATAAAACATGCAATGGAGACGTACTCAGAGGTCATTCCTTTTTGGTCAAGAGAGGACAAGAATTGTGTAGGGCTACAAAAGCACACCTCAGAGTTCGTAGTTCTCAATCTATGGATTTCCCAATGTCACCGCGGCCATCTAAAGAGAGTACCACAATCACCACAACATATCTAAAGGATAGTCAAAGACAAGCACCAAGAGACTCTCAATCATCAATCCACACACAAAATAGGAAATCACTCATGATAATATTCTTCTAACCCATGTCCAATAGACCGCTGTCACCATGGTCTCGGGATTATACTAGATAGGATCAAGTGAGTACATCAAATCCAATACATAGAAGAAGGGGAAACATCATGGGATCACCCTAGATTAACATAGCCAATGATCACAACAAAGATCACATCATGGGAGAGAGAGAAACCACATAGATGAAGATACAAGCCTTAGCCCCGAGGGGGAATTACTCACACATGGACATGGTGAGTGAGAGAGAGTTGTTGATGGAGAGGTGCAGCCAGGAGAAGATGAAGGAGATGGCAACGGCGGCGGCCACGGCGGCGGCGGCGCCCACGACCACGGCGGTGGCCACGGCCCTTGGCCCCTTCTTCTTCCTTGGATATGGTGCTTCTGTGGAGATTGATCTCCCCCTCGGCTGCCAAGGGGGAGGAATTTTCATGGTGCCCTTTGACCTAGGTTTCTTCTCTTATATAGACTCTCGGATTCCCGTCATCCAGATTACGTCTTCTGTATTTCGGGGTTTCTGGAAGCGTCCGAACTCCAATTGGGCCGATATTTATGTATAAATCCACCGGAAAACAATTCCCTACAACTTTGTAGTTTTAAGTTTTTCCGTTTGAGGCCGTCTTCTAGCGTTTCCGAGGCGATCTTTAAAACCTGTGTGGTGGGGACAGATTTCGGGAGAGTTAGAGTCCAACTCCTACAAGGCTCCTTTTTGTGATTTTTCCTTTATCCAAGTAATTCATACACATAAAGTACAAAAACAAGAACTTGTGCACTCTTGCAATCATTAATAGGTTAGTTCCAAAATATGTTATAAAAAGATATGAAAGTGTATCAAAAGCATAGCAATATCACACAAAACATGCATGGAGCAAGCAGAAATTATAGATACGTTTGGGACGTATCAATGATCAACTGAGATGGGTCCTCATCGTCCACACACAAGTCTAAATGATATGGGTGGTGAACTCCCATACTCATAGACAAGTCACCTCAACCATACTATCGATTGTATTCTAATACTTACATAAACATACTCCATCCCGATCACTTAGTCGGGGTCTTGGGCGGGCTCGATCATACAACAAAGAGTGACACGTGACAGAGTCAAGAGCAATCGCATCGCGATGCCCCAAGCTGCACACATCTAAGGGCCACTTGGTGTCTAAAAAAACGCCAATAATATCACAACCAAGCTCTCGAAAACCCACACTAAGATATGCAAGTTATAAACATACACGCAACATACATGTCTAGTGTGAACAACAGGTATCATCACATTACTATACAAAGTTTACATATTTATTTAACTCTTATAGAGTACACACAGAGATCACAAGACTGTGATCCAACATTACATCAGTACAAGCGGAAGCAACTTAGGTCTGAGTACAGACAAGTTTAACCAACGGCTTAGGGAAGCCTTAAAACAAGCCCTTCCACGAGGGACCAGACCTCTGTCTGGGACTACACTAGCTTGATCAGTCGTTGAGCTCTAGGAAGAAGTCACCATCGGGGTCAGTGGTTTCATCTAAAAACACAAATAAGCAAACGTGAGTACAAATTCGTACTCAGCAAGACTTACGTAGGAACTATACTACACATGCTCAAGTATCAAGGAAAAGGGAGGTGGGGTTTCAATGCAGAAGTGCCAGCTCTAACTTGGCTAGTCATGTACTACAAATACCAGAATGAGGTAAGAAGCGTACACGAGTCCAATTATCCAAGTCTCCCAAACAATACTCCACTATGGATCCTTCCTCGACTTCCCACGAGAAAGAAAACCATAACACTGACACTTATCTTGTCAGTTTTAAAGTATCCGTAAAAGTTGTCTAATAATCAAGCACAGATAACCAAGTAGTCCATAACCGCAGACACGGCTATTCGAATAGTTTTGTTAACCCTGCAGGGGTGTACTACTACACACACATGACCATCAGTTACCGCCAGGTCTCGGCACCATTCAAGGGGTGTCGGCGAGGATGTTCACCACAACACTTCGCCCACATCTCTGATCTAGTCCAGAGAGTCGGCTATCAGAGGGGGATCCGTAAGGAGGTCCGGCTGAGGTTCCAGTACGGCCTCAAACGATGTGTGCAGGGTCCCAAGCCGATCTGAGTAGCCGTTCTTCCACTTCGCAGACCGTGCCACAATCCTACCAGAACTGGCGAACTAATGTGACTTCTAGGGTTCGAAACGGGGTGAGGTACTAGGTCGAGAGGGTTCAGTGAGCCCAATGTGTGGTTGCACTCTTTGTATTGGATCACCATACAAGAACTCAAGCTTAAGGATATGTTCAACGAGACAACCCACTGTGTACTCCTACACAGCCTCTCATCGTTCACCTTGTTTAGGTCAAGTTCACCAACACATTTCCACCATCATCATCATGATCACTACCATCCTGACTCACAAAAGAGTAACCTGTAGTAACTCTAAGCATGCAATAGGCAGTAACAATTGCAGGGGCCACATGATAGCAATCAACTCCTACATTTGCTAGGATTGTGGTTTTGCTTAACTGTGACAAGATGATATGTCATGCAAAGGAATGGGTTCAACTATGCAGTACAAACGTATCATGGTGATCATCCTAAACAATGCATAAGAGAGATTGAGAGGGAAATGGGTTTTTTATCGACATGATCAATGGGGGTTTGCTTGCCTTGCTGACGAGGTTCACACACGGTGTCTTCAACGGAGGGGGTGATCTCCGACTCCGGCTCCACTTCTATTCGACAAACATTGCAAACAAGGTATGAACATTAAGTACAATGCACAATCACATGATCAAGTTTGTAATGTGATGGTCATGGTTGCAATGTGTGGACAATTCCATTTAAAAGAAGTGCATTGCAAAGGAATTTGCAAAATCACTTCAAATTTGAATTTAAAAGAAGTCCATATGCACATTTGCTTCTGTTCACCCAATTTAACATGGTAAAACATGAAAACAAATGTCCATATTCAGAATCCTTGCATTTTTCTGATAATTTTACATATATTATTTGTCCAATTTGGAGTTAGTATGAATTAATTATGAAGTTCCAAAGTTTAACTCATTTTTTGACTTTTCTGGATTTATTTTTATACAGAAAAATCAATTATTGCGTCAGCAGGGTTTTAACCCTGGTCAAACTGACATGTGGGTCCCATTGTTAGTGTCTCTGTTTAATTAATATAATTGATTTAAATTAGCAGAGAGGTTAGGGGAATGGGCCCACCAGTCAGTGTCACAGGATGGGGGTTAAGTTAATTAACCTCACCGGACATGTCACCTCGCTGGCGGCGAGTCTTTGGTGACGTCCAGAGACGGCGGTGTCCACAGGAACGACGTTTCCAGCCAGATTTTGATGCGCCAAGACCACCTACATGAAGCCTGTTCCCGCGCGCACTCGATGGAGCACCGTAGGGCCACGGGGGGCCACCGGAATCGTGCCGGCGTCGAGCCCTAGCGGCGGCAGAGCCACTGTCTAGACGTATTCGTGCACGAGGAGAAGCAGCGGTGGGTGCAAACGACGCGTATGAGCACGGGGAAGACGACGGGCAACCCGGTGGAGGCGATGGAGCACGGGAGCGAGCTCGAGCTCGTCCATGGCGGAGGCTTTGCTCGGCACCCATTGCGGATCGAGGTAGAGGAGGAGCTAGGCCTTGCAGGGTTAGGGAAAACGGCGAGGAACTCACCGTGAATCTACTGGTGCAGACGGCAGGCTCGAGGAAGCTCATGTGTTGCCGGAATCGTGGAAGATGCGCAGCGGCCAGAGATGAAGACGATGAAGAGGGCGTCGGATACACGGCGTCTCGGTTCGATTCCTTCGGCAACTTGACGTAGACGACAGTGGAGGAGATGATGGATAGGACGACGCGGCTCGAGGAGGTCACTGGCCATGCGTGCTTCGATCCATGGCGACGACGGCGTTCATCTCGTCTATGAACTCGGCGAGAGAGAGGGGGAGAGCCAACCTAGAGGGGGGAAAGGAAGCACGACGTCTCCATCATCGTCGTGGCGTGATTAGGAGGCTCGGGGGGGGGGGGGACCTGGAGGCCAGGGGCGTCGCGGTGCGTTGGTGGCTTTCCACCGAGCACCTTGGGGGCGCGAAGAGGAAGACGACACGGGAAAAGGCTGCTGGGCTGGGCCTGGCTTGGTAAGTTGGGCCTCTTCTCTCTCTTCTCTGTTCTTTTTCTTTTCTATTTTTTTTTCTGACATTTGTTTTGTCTTGGCTAAAAAAATAGCTAGACATTTTTATAAATGCCAAAAATTTATATATGGCTTTAAGTGACCAGTGGCTAGTCACATCCAAAGTTTGAGCATTTTTTAAATTCAAAATATTTGAATTAAAATTCAAATAGGGGTATTTATTTGATTCCATGCTCCTGTTTGAATATTTGAAAATTCCATGAGCATGTATTTGAAACCACATCACTTGCTATGTGATTACACTCATTTATGGGAGTTTTCAAAATTGCAAAATGAATTTTTGGAGCAACTTTCATTGTGGACATTTGAATTAAATTCATCTAGGGGGGGGGGGTCCTTCTCCCATTTCAATTTCAATTTGAAATTTTTGCATGAATGCAAGGTATCAGAACCCTCTGTTAGGTATGTGCTAGGGTTTAGCATCAACATGCATTCATGTCAAAAATTTCAAATTGAGATTGAAATGGGAGAAGAAACACTCCCCAGATGAATTTAATTCAAATGGCCACAATAAAAGTTTCTCCCAAAATTCCTTTTGCATTTTTGAAAAGTCTCATAAATGAGTGCGATCACATATCAAGTGATTTGGAACCAATCCCATGCTCATGGATTTTTCAAATATTCAAACAGGAGCATGGAATTAAACTTAAACCCCTATTTGAATTAAAGTTCAAATTATTTGAATTTTAAAAATTCCCAAACTTTATAAGTAGCTAGCTATATGCATTTCAAGGCCATATAAAAATTATGAGCATTTTATAAATTGGCTAGGTATTTAAATAAACTAGCTAGAACAAATGACAGAAAAGAAAAGGAAAAGAAAAACAGAAAGAAGTTACCTGTCGCCTAGGGCAAGGCCCACCTCCTCCAGGCCCAGCCCAGCCGCCTCTGGCGTTGTCGTCTTCCCCAGACAACCAGGCACGGTGCTGCGTGCCCGGCATGCCGAGGTCGACGCCGTGGCAGCTCCCCTGCCTGCCCCTGCCTCGTTATTGCAGCCACGGACGCCCAGGAGACGCCCCGCTAGCTTTCCCCCTTCCCTGGCCTTCGTTCTTCCTCCCGGCAAGAATTTTCGCTTCGGACGAAACCCTAGCAGAGCATGGCGGTGCTCCGGCGCGGCCACTGGTCACTCTAGCGCGCGCAACCGTGTCCATTCTATTGCCGGTGACGACTCCTTCGAATCCCCCATCCATTTTGAGCAAAGGCGCAGCTCCGGCGACGCGGGCTTCAAGTTCTTCACAGCCCGCCGCCACGACTCCGGCGACGAATTAAGCCCTCTCCAGCTCCTCCCCGACCCCGATGAGTCCCTCATCGCGTTTGGGTGAGCTTCCTGCTTCGTTTGCTCCCTCCCGCGGCTTCCCCGGTGCACTGCCTCGCCATCTCACCGTTGCCCGAGCCCAGCCGCCGCGCTTGTTGTCGCCGCTGTGGCCCGAGGCCACGCCTTGACCCCCCAGTGGCACCAGAAGAAGCGCAAGAAGAAGAGGAATGCCTTGCTCTCCAAGCCCCCTCCCGTGCCTTGAAGAGGAACTCCGGCGAGGCGCCGCCGTCTGGAAGCTCGCCGGCGACGCCATTAGAGCTAACCCCCGCGCTAATTAACCCCTGGCCCCACTGGCAGTGTCACAGACATGTGGGCCCAGCCCCTAGCTATACTCTCTGTTAAGATTAAATCAAATTAAACAGTTCAATTAATTAAACAAGACACCGACAAGTGGGACCCCCCTGTCAGGCCCCCGTACGTCATGCTGACACCAGCATGACGCAGTAGTTGATTAAATGAATTAAATATATTCCAGAAAAGGCAGAAAAGGCTTAAAACTTTGGAAATTCATATTAAATTCATTTTAACTCCAAATTAAACATATAATATATGTAAAATTATAATAAAAAGCAAGGATTCTGAATATGCACTTGGTTTTCATGTTTGACCATTTAAAAATGAGGGGAACAGAATCAAACATGCATATGAAACCTTTTAAATTCAAATATGGAGTTTGAATTTGCAACTCAAATGCAATGCACTTCATTTAAATAGAATGTTCAACACATCAGCACCATGAACCTCATGCTATAACATCATATCATGTGATTGTGCATTGTCTTTATATTGATCACTTTGTTTGCATTGTTTGCTATCGAATAGAGATGGAGCCGGAACCCGAGATCACCCCCCTCCGTTGAAGACACCGTGTGTGAACCCCGTCAGCAAGGCAAGCAAACCCCATTGATCATGTCTATAAAATCCCACTTCCCTCTTAGTCTCGCTTATGCATTGATTAGGATGATCACCTTGTTATCGATTCTACCGCATAGTTGAACCCATATCCGATGCATGACCTATCATCTTGTCACAGTAGTAAGCAAACCACAATCCTAGCTGACATAGGAGTTGATTGATATCATGTGGCCCCTGCAAATGTTAAAGCTTATTGCATGCTTAGAGTTTACAATGAGGATACTTTTGATGTGAGTCGGGATGGTAGTGATCATGGTGTTGATGAAGGTGAAAACTGTGTTGGTGAATCTACCCTAATACAAGGTGAACGATGAGAGGCTGTGTAGGAGTACACAGTGGGTTGTCTCGTTGAACACCGCCTTAAGCCCGAGTTCTTGTATGGTAATCCGAGACAAAGAGTACAACCACACATTGGGCTCACTGACCCCTCTCAACCTATTAACTCACCCCGATCCAAGTCCAGGAGTCACACCTAGGTCAGGATTTCCATTCGGCATATGCATAGAAATATAAAGGAAATGAAATGTGGCATTCATGGTAGGGCTTGTAGCACATGGCTTGTCAGGCGGAGAACCATCCGTCGAGGTGGGCTTGTCAGTCGTGTCTACATGGTTTGAGTCCTGACTGGAAACTCGGCCGGAATTCCAGTTGGGTTTGGAACTCAGACAGTTGACTCCTTGGACTAGAACGGTGCCGGGAGGTAAGTGTCGTGGTGAACATCCTCGCCGGCACCCCTTGAATGGTGACGAGTACTTGGCGGTAACTGATGGTCATGTGTGTGTAGCGGTACACCCCTGCATGGTTCACAAACTATTCGAATAGCCGCGTCCGCAGTAATGGACTACTTGGAAAGCTGTGCTTGATTATTAGATAACTTCAACGGATACTCTAAAACTTGCCAAGATAAGGGTGAGTGCTATGGCGTACTTCCTCGTGGGGAAGTCGAGGAAGTATCCATAGTGGTGTATTGGTTGGAGACTTGGTAGTGGACTCGTGTACGCTTCTTACCTCAATCTGGCAATCGTAGTATAGGACTAGCCAAGTCAAAGCTGGCACTTCTGCATGTTGAACCCCACCTCCCTTTACCTTGAAACTTGAGCATCAGTAGTATAGTTCTGATGTAAGTCTTGCTGAGTACGACTTTGTACTCACATTTGCTTATTCTATGTTTTAGATGGAAACCTAGACCCCGATGGAGTCATCTTCCTGAAGCTCGACGTTGACTAAGCTAGTATAGTTCCAGACAACAGTCTGGTCCCTCGTGGAAGGGCATGTATGTTGAACAAGGCTTCTCTAAGCCATTTGTTAATATTGTCTGTACTCAGACCTAATTTGCTTCCGTTGTTTTTATGTAATGATAGATCATAGTCATATGATCTTTGTGTACTCTATGTGTAAGTCAATAAAGATATACTTTGTAGAGTTCATGTAATGTGTACCTGCTGTTTACACTGGATATGTATGCTGCGTGTATGATTATAACATGCATGTCTTAGTGTGGGGTTCAATAGCTTAGTTGTGTTCTTGCCGGCGGTCTTTTATACACCAAGTGGCCCTTAGATGTGCGTATCTTGGGGCATCACGATGCGATTGCTCATGACTCTGTCAGGTGGCACACTTTGTTGTATGATTGAGCCCGCCCGAGACCCCGACTAAGTGATCGGGATGGAGTCTGTTTATGTAAGTGTTATAATTCAATCGATAATATGGTTGAGGCGAGTTGTCTATGAGTATGGGATTTCACCACCCATAATCATTTAGACTCGTGAGCGGGCGATGAGGACCCATCTCAGTTGATCATCCGACCTGGATGGGATGCCCCTCACGTTCGATGCTTTCCGAGAGTGTTCTGTGCTTGGCCTTGTCTTCTTAGACAAGTGGGTACGACTCTCGGCTCTCCATATGATTGAGTTGTGACTGGAATTACATACGCATATTCCGGGTCCCGACACAAGGTGAGGCTTGTCCTAGCACATACCTAACAGAGGGTTCTGACAACTCGCCCCCATTCAAAAGAATCTCGTCCCGAGATTCAGAAGTCATCGGGAGGAAGGAGGGGTACTCGGCACTGAGACGGTCTTCTCTTTCTCACGTGGTTCTTTCTCAGAGTGGTGTGACCATTGCACTTTCATAAACTTAATATTCTGATGTCGAGTGACACGCTCTGTTGAATCAAGAATACGAACGGGGTATTCTCGATATGAAAGGTCATCTTGGAGATCAAGCGTTTCATGGTCGACTTCGCGGATGGGGTCCTTGAAGCAACGCCTGAGTTGTGACACATGGAACACATCATGTACTCGGGAAAGGTGCGGGGGTAGTTCAAGTTGGTAGGCAACTTCTCCACGTTTAGCAAGAATGCGGAAAGGTCCGATGTAACGTGGGGCCAAGTTGCCATTGATACCGAAGCGTTGGGTTCCCTTCAGAGGAGTAACCCGAAGGTAAGCCTTCTCATCCAGATTGTAGCTTTCTTGCCTATGATGACGATCATAGTAGCTTTTCTGACAAGACTGGGCTGCTTTCAATTGATCACGAACAATGCGAACTTGATCTTCTGCTTCCTTGATCATATCCGGTCCAAAGAGTTGTCTTTCACCTGTTTCTGACCAGTTAAGGGGTGTTCGACATCATCGTCCATAGAGGAATTCAAAAGGAGTCATGTTCAGACTAGATTGGAAACTATTGTTATAAGCAAATTCGGCAAACGGAAGAGATTTCTCCCAATTCTTTCTGAATGAGATAACACAAGCTCTGATCATGTCTTCAAGAATTTGGTTAACCCTTTCAACTTGACCGCTAGACTGAGGATGGAAAGCTGTGCTAAAGGAGAGAAGAGTTCCCATAGCATTCTGGAGGCTTTGCCAGAATCTAGAGGTGAAAAGGCTACCACGATCAGAATTGATTTCCAAAGGAACACCATGAAGAGACACAATTCTAGAGACATACAAGTCCGTTAACTGGCTAGCAGTTATAGAATCGCAAACGGGAAGAAAGTGAGCAACTTTGGAAAGTCTATCAATGACAACGAAGATGGCATCATTTCCTTTCTGGGTTTTTGGAAAGCCAGTGATGAAGTCCATACTGACTTTGTCCCATTTTCACTCGGGAATAGGCAATGGTTGAAGAGTACCAGCAGGTCTTTGGTGTTCGGCCTTAATGCAACGACAAGCATCACATTCGACAACATATCGAGAAATTTCTCTCTTCATCCTAGTCCACCAAAATCTCTGGCGTAGATCTCGGTACATTTTTTGTGCTACCGGGATGAATCGAGAGGGGAGTTGATACGTCCAAAATGCATCACTATTTTATATAGTAAATCTTTCTTATTCATTGATATATTTCATGTTATGATGCTATTCTTATGTTGTTTTGGCTTAATTTACCCAGTTTGCAACTTTCCGATGCCGAAGCAGCAAACGCAGGAATCAACGGTAAAAAGTGGACGCTGAGTTGCTGAAGAAGAATACCTTCAAATTACCTGAAAATCGATGAAGGGTATTTTTCAGAAAGATGACGAAGACACGCCGAAGAGGGGCCAAAGGGGGGCCACAAAGTGCCTAGGCGGCCACCTAGCGCGGCCCCCACCCTGGCCTCACCGGAAGGGTGCCTGGACCCCTGGGGCCACTCCCGACTCCCCCCTTTGGCCTATATATCACTCGTCGTCTAAAAACCCTGAGAGAGTTTTCGGAGTTCCGCCGCCGCTCCGTGACGGAAACCTACAGAGGAGAAAAGACATCTCCAGCGGGCATATTCCACCGGGGAGAACACCTCCCGGAAGAGGAGATCGTCGCCATCGTCATCACCATCGTCACGGGCATCATCGAGATCATCATCAATATCATCCCCAACATCAGCACCATCTCCACCACCATCCATTCTCACCTCACAAGTCCAACTTGTGTTGTAATCCGTACTATCTATTCTCTCTACTCTAACGGTGTTGATTAGTACCGTGTGATGAATGCTATTGCGTTTTGTTGGAGAAATATTATTGTGTCCAAATTGTTTATCATCTATTTATCCCCACTGATCATGATCTCTTTTATGTCTTGTGAGTAGTTTTTTAGTTCTTCAGGACATGGGAGAAGTCTAGTTGTTAGTAGTCATATGATGTTGAAGTAATATGTGTTGTTTGATATTTAAGTTGTGTTGTTATTTTCCTAGTGGTGTTGTGTGAGTCGAACCCTCAACACTTCGCGTTATTAAGGACCTTGGGGAGTGCATTGTGTACAAAGATTGCTTACGGTGGGTTGCCGGAGTGACAGAAACCTGAACCCCAGTTCGCACGCTTTTGCACAAGGGAACAGTGGATCATCGATCGTATTGCTATGGTTAGGCTTTTGCCTTAATTACTATCTTGTATTTGTGGATGCTTGCAAGGTGTTTAATCATAAGAGTGCACTTATCTTAGTCTAGAGGGTGCACTAGTATAGATTCACCCACTCAACATTTATCAACACGGCACATAGTAGAGATACGGAATATTGCGAAAGCACGTGAGTATTTCTCCCGTGTGTCCTCAAGAACGCTTTAGTCTTTATAAGTTCAGTTACTAGTCTCTCCTTTACTCAAAAGGATTGGGCCGCTTGTTACTCGTCATTGCCTTTTACTCTGCTCGCTTTTACCTTCTTGTTGCTTATACCGAAAACCCCTAAAAAGTTATCTTTCAGTTCCTAGAGCTATTTCTTTACCAAAGTCACTTACCAATACCTTCTGCTCCTCGTTGGGTTCGACACTCTTATTTATCGAAAACGCTACAAACGATCCCCTACAGTTGAGGGCCATCAAGTACTGTTTTCTGGCGCCGTTGCCGGGGTGCGTAGCGCTGTTAGTAAGTGAAGCTGGGAAGGAAGTTTTTATATTTCTGTTTTTATTTTGCCGTTGATGCTTTTGGTCCTTATGGACACCTCTACTCTTGGATCGTTGTTTATGGGGAAACGCCCCACAACTGTGGTGGTCACTCCTACCCCTACTGAAATTGTGCCTTAAAAAATACCATCTGGTATTATCAATTATGTCTTACCTAATCGTTATGAAGGAGATAGACATCCAGGTGAAAACTTGCTATATTTATCACAACTATGTTCATTATTTAAGCTTGCAGGTGTTTCACTGGAATTGATCATGAATAAATTATTCTCCGTATCATTCATAGGTAAAGCTTCAGATTGGTATAAGCTCCTCGATAACTCACATCTACTTAATTGGGAAGAGCTTATGTCTCTCTTTTATACAAAGTTTTACCCTCTTCATGAAATTCATCGAGACAGGAACTACATCTACAAATTTCGGTCTCGCGACGGAGAGAGCATTGCTCAAGCTTGGGGGAGACTTAAATCCCTAATGTTCAAATGTCCTATCCATGAACTCCCCAAAAATATTATACTTACAAATTTTTATGCCAGGCTTTCTCGTCAGGATAAGGAGATGTTGGATGGCTCCTCTAGCGGGGTATTCCAAACAAGAAGTGTTGAAGAAAAGAGGGATCTCATCGAGAGGATCCAGAAGAATACTGAAGACTGGGAAGTCGACAAAGGTATTGAACCTGCTATAGATTATGGGCATGATTATATTGAGAGCTATGTGAAAAGTGATTATTTTAATACCTTATGTTCTAAGATTGGTGTTGATTCCTAGCTTATGATCGATTTCTGTAAGAACTTTGCCTCTCACGTTGACTCTTCGAAAGAAGAGAAGGCTCGGTACCATAATCCATTTAAAGAATTACCTGTGGATATTCATGTTGCTGACCCTATTCTGCCTGCAGTTTTTTATGAAAAGCCCCCTTTTCCTACAAGGATGAGGGAGCACTCTTTTTTGTCAGGCATAATAAATAAAAGTGGGAGAAGAACTGACGATCCTAAGGACCTGATCAAGGTCGATCCTCAAGTTGCGATGGTTAAAGATTTAGGTACTAATGATGTTTCAGATTCCAAGATAAATTTTTGTGTTGTTTCAACTAACATTGTCACAACCAAGAATAAGAGTCCAATTTCAGGTACACCAGTTGTATCTGTCAAGATAGGAAATCACAACTATTACGGGCTTTGCGATCTGGGGTCCAGTGCAAGAGCTATTCCTTATTCACTCTATCAGGAGATCATGGGTGAGATTTCACCCTGTGAACTTGAAGAGATCGATGTTACTATTTTTCTAGAAAACAAAGAAACTATCTCTCCCATTGGAATTCTGAGAGATATTGAAGTCCTATGTGGAAAGGTAAAGTATCCTACCGACTTTCTCGTACTTGGTTCAGTGCAAGATAAATGTTGGGCTCCTGGTCAACGGGGAACTCGACGTCGTAGTAGGCGCCTCCGGGGTACTCCTGCTCCTGGGCTCCAACGTCGGCTGCAGCGGCCGATCAGGCAAAACAGTAAAGGAAATAAAGCAGGTGAGTATCTAGTATACCCGCGAGTCTTACGTCCGCTACTAAGCATTATGCATTGTATCAACGGAAAGAAGAGGCTGTATATAGTGGACTGAAAGACAGAAATTCAGAGCAAGGGTAAGAAGCTAGGCCTAACGAAGACTAGCATCTTCCGACGATGTCTTGCAGCATGAGGTAAGAGTCAGCCAACAGTTTATATAAATCATAAAGTAACAATGCAGCAGAAGTTGCTGCAGCATTGTATAATAATAAGTTGTAATAATTAACAATGCCTCCGAGTTCACCTCCTCGACATCCCCGCGAGGAAGAGAACCCGGAACCATACAGTTTAATGATAGTTTCTAGTGGTAAGATCCAGCTTCAGCATAAAGCGTCCTGTTACCGTGGACACGGCTATTCGAATAGATTAATCTTCCCTGCAGGGGTGCACTTGTGTTACGCTACACGCACGGATCTCCCGGGTGGCGGGAACCTTGTTAGGGAACGCTCCACCGAGGCTATCCGACACTTCATAGCCCATCTTTCAAACTCAACAAATAGGTCATCCGCCGGACTATATCCTATGTACGCGGGGCTTTGGACCCTAACCCCGACGTACTCCTGCACGGTGCGAGGCTGGCCGGTGAAGTTAAATCAAAGCAAATACAAATCACACTGCCGCGGCAAATAAGACAACACCACTTCTCGGCGCAGGCCGCGGTACTGCTGACGTCTGAAGAGTCCTCGGACGACACTAAGAAGCAGAGGAGCCCATAACTCGTAATTCCCACGGGTAGGTAGTGCGTACATGGCATATAGCCAACTCAAGACATTCACTGAACCATTTAGTATTTTAATTAACCTGCGTGACAACCGTTATCGTTGCCTCGACTTAACTGACCCGTGGACAACGATAGCAGCCAGGACCACCAGTACATCGGTGCCTGCCCCGTCGTCCCACCAATTCACTGCGGTTACCAACAAGGTGAACCGTCTCCTTACCTTGTCTCGCGTGTGCTTCTAGAGGAGCTCGACTTTCGTGGTTTGGTAACTCTCGCGGCCAACGACCAGGGGTCAAGCACACCGGTACACTGGTCGTACCCTCCCTGTCGTCCCGTCGCAATACCACTCGCGGGCACCGTTGGGTCGCCCGACTTCTTACCTGAAGGACAACCGTTTACAGGACCCTATGGCGGCAAGACAAAGTCAGCATCGAGTGGAGTACAAGGATAACTCCTTGATAGCTCACACTTGAGGTGACTAGGCATAACCCAAATAGGGACCTTTGGCGGTGTCTGCTTTGTACCGTACCTGTGCAGTTATAATATTTGTATCCGCGTTCACTCCCCTGAGTGATCACGGCCCTCTATCTAATCCTAGCCAACAATGCGCAGGGTTCACTGCTGAATAATGCATAACAATAATAATAGGCAGCATAGGATAAAGGAAGGCACATCAAGGGGCGACAAAAATCAGGCTATGCAGTTGAATAGGATTGTAATCATAACAGCAGCAGTAACAATGCCTAGTGCAAGAAAAGTACGGAAAGATAGGCGATATCTGGGGAAGAGAATGGCTCTGCTTGCCTGCAAGCTCGACGGTAGTAGTAGGGTCGTCGACGACGTAGTCGTACTCAGCAGCGGTGTAGTCGACGGCAGCAGCGGGGTCTACCGGAGATTAAGGGGGGAAGAAAACAGTAAATACACAGCAAGCATATACAAACAGATGCATGACATGATAGATGAAATGTTAACGGTGTTCTAACGCAGTGCAATGCACATTGCTCGGAACGGAAATTCATCTGAGGATGAACTACCGGCTCCGGATGATTACCGGACAGGGTGCCCGGAGGGGGAAGGATCAATCCGGAGGTGTCGTGGTTACCGGAACAACATAAGGGGGGTGTATCCGTGCTAGTTGATCTATTCCGAGAAACATTCGTGTTCGGAATAAATTCATCCGGGCACGCTAACAGTACCGGACCATTTATCGGACAGTCGGTCCGGAGGGGGAATGTTCGATGTTCGTTGTGTTAGAGGGGTGTGGTAGACATACGGATAGCGTATTTGTATTCGTTATATTTTTCTGATCAATTTTCATGTATAAAGTTTTTGAATCCAAGTTACGGTTTAAAAGTTATTGAATTTCAAAGTTTAAATCAATTTAAATGATTTTCTTGATTTCTTTTATTATTTATTAAACATTATCCAAAACATTATCCACAACATTATCCAGAACAATGCTGACATGGGGGACCCACATGTCAGCCTCTGTTATTTATAAAACATTTAATTAAATTAGAAAATGCCACTGGACCCACATGTCAATGACTGGGAGGGGTATTATCTCTCTGATTAATTTTTCCATTAAGCCAACTAAGCAATTAGCCGGGGGGGGGGTCCACTGTCAGTGGCTGGTTAGCCCCTAATCAACTAATTGACACGGGGGCCCCACCTAGCAGCCTCACCGGAGGGTCACCGGAGCCCGCCGCCGGCGAGGTCGACGGGGAGCTCGCCCCAGGGCACGGGAGGGTGCGCGGCTTGATGCGTTCGAAGCAGAAGATGACGGCGAGTGCTCTGGTGGTGGTGGTTACGCCGGAGACGCGCCGGAGCGACGTCGGCGACGACGAAGGCGGCGGCTGCGCCACGGACCTTGACGGTGTCGACGCTACAGGGGCCCTAGGTGCGCGCAAAGAGCCCCAACGGGAACCATAGCGCGTGGGGATCACGACGGTGACACTTCCGGGACTAATCGGTCACCGTGGCCTCGCCGGCGACGAGTGCGCGCGGCGGCCGGAATGAGTAAAAGGGGGGCGGCGTCTACGGGCTACGCGGGCGTTCACGGGGGTTTGGGGAGGGAGCACTAGCTCACCAGGAGCGCGACGGTGCAGAGAGCGGGCTCGGGGGCGTCGTGGTGGCGCCGGATTTCATCTGCGACGTCGCTGCGGCCGGAGTTGGGGAAGGTGACCGTGTGCTCGAGGTGGAGGCTTCCGCCTCGATTCCTTGCGCTCGGAGACGAGGACGGCGACGAGGAACACGCTGGACAGGTCTTCGGCGCTCGGGGAGGCTGTTGGCCGCGGCGGTTCACCACGGCGGCGAGGCTGCGCTCGGATGATTCTTTCCCCGACGATGCCGAGCTGCAGGGGGAGGGGAAAAGATGGTGGGCGTGTTCAGGAGGGAGGGGGCGTCGCCCTTATTGCGTCCGCGGCGGAAGGGAGAAGGTGGAGGCGGGGTCGGGCTGGCAGCGGCGTGGCTACGGTCGCCGCCGTACGGGGCAGGTGGGAGCAGTTGGGGGAGGAAGAAGACAAGGTGGGGTGGGCTGGGCTGAGGTGGGCCCCTCCCTGGGCGGGTTTTAAGCCTTTTTCAATTTATTTTGTTTTGCTGTTTATCCTATTTCTTTCTGTAATTGATTTATTAACCCTAGCATTTTTGTAAAAGGTTATTAGTGTTTGTAAATTAGGGTTACATATTACTAAGGTGCCACAAAAGTTTTTGCAGCAAAATAAAATCATTAGGTATTTCTTTTAATTATTGAATGCCCAAAGTAAGGGTTTTAACCTACTGTTTGAATTGTTTGGAATTTTCTGTAACATCAAAAATTACCAAAGTTGGTCCAACATGATTATAATGATTTTAGGCAATTTACAAAAATAGTTTCATGATTTTTGGAACATCTTTATTTGAGCACATTTGTTTTATTTTCCATTTAAAGTAGTTTCAACTAGGGTTTGGTTTGTTAGATGAGCTAGGTGCATTTGGCTTTGGGTTTTGATCCCAAGGGCTCAAGTACATGGTGCATGGGGTGTTGATCAACCACAGCAAGGTTGATCATTAGCATCACAAAGTTTTATCAAGTACAAGGGAGATCAAACAGTGATAATCCAACAGTGATGACCAACAGTGATGATGATTACTGTTACAACAACTGAGGGTGTTACAAATCTCCCCCACTACAAGAATTCTCGTCCCGAGAATTTAAGTGGTAGCGAGGAAAAGATCGGGGTATTCATCGCGAAGGCGATCTTCACGTTCCCAAGTGGCTTCATCTTCAGAATGATTCGACCACTGGACCTTGAGGAACTTGACGGTCTTGTTGCGGGTTCGCCGCTCAGACTGATTGAGAATGCGGCTCGGATGTTCTCGATAAGTCAAGTCTTGTTGCAGCTCGATCATATCATGCTCCACTTCGCGGATAGGGTCCTTGAAGCAGCGACGGAGTTGCGACACGTGGAAGACATCGTGGACTTGGGAGAGGTTCGGCGGCAATTCCAACCGGTATGCCACGGGTCCACTCCTGGAAAGGATACGGAACGGGCCAATGTAGCGAGGAGCCAACTTGCCCTTGATACCGAAGCGATGAGTTCCCCTCATGGGAGTGACACGGAGGTATGCGTATTCACCAGGTTGATACTCCATTTCACGGTGTTTGCGGTCATAGTTGCTCTTCTGACGAGACTGTGCGATCTTGAGATTTTCTTGCACAATGCGAACTTGTTCTTCAGCTTCTTGGACAAGATCCGGTCCGAAGTAGGGTCGTTCCCCAGTTCCTGACCAATTCAGGGGGGTTCGACATTTACGTCCGTATAGAACTTCGAAGGGGGCCATCTTCAAGCTAGCCTGATAGCTATTGTTGTACGAGAATTCCGCGTACGGGAGGGCATCCTCCCATTTCATGCCGAAAGAAAGGACACAAGCGCGAAGCATGTCTTCTAGCACTTGATTGACTCGTTCAACTTGGCCTTGCGACTGGGGGTGATAAGCGGTGCTGAGATTCAGACGAGTCCCGAAAGCTTCCATGAAACTGTTCCAGTATCGTGAGGTGAAAATGCTGCCACGGTCTGAACTGATCTCCATCGGAATACCGTGGAGTGACACAATTCGGGAGATATACAAGTGTGCTAACTGACTAGCAGTGATTGTCTCCTTGACCGGCAGGAAGTGTGCAATCTTGGAGAATCGGTCGATGACAACAAAGATGGCATCGTTACCTTTCCGTGACTTAGGAAAACTGGTGACGAAGTCCATTTCGACTTTGTCCCACTTCCAATCAGGAGGAGGGAGTGGTCGCAACCAACCAACAGGTTTCTGATGTCCGGCTTTGACGCGACTGCAAACGTCACATTGAGAAACATAGCGGGCGATGTCTTGCTTCATGTAAGGCCACCAGTACCGTTGACGAAGGTCTTTATACATCTTGGTACTGCAAGGGTGGATTGACAAGGGAGAATTATGGGATTCTTCCATGATATCCGGACCACAGTTAATGAGGGGCGGGCTCACAGGAACTACCAAGCGGCCCTTGAAGTACACAGTATCACCATCATTAGCATCAATGGTAAAAGAGGAGGGCTTTCCTTCGGCGATGTCCTGCTTGATCTTCACAATGTCAGGGGCCAGAGATTGTGTACTCTTGATGAGGGCGTCGAGTTTTGACTCGACAACCAGGTTATTGACGTAACCTTGAGGAACAATCTCGAGATTCAACTTGCGAAACTCTTCATACAGGAGTAGTTGATGCACCTGAACCTCAAGTTCAGAACAATAAGCTTTGCGGCTCAAGGCATCGGCCATCACATTAGCCTTGCCAGGGGTATAGGAAATATCCATGCTGAAGTCGGCTATTGTCTCGAGCCATCGTTGTTGACGAAGATTCAGGTCTGGCTGAGTAAACAGGTACTTCAGACTTTGGTGATCGGTGTAGACCTCGCAACGATTACCGACGAGGTAATGTCGCCACAGCTTCAATGCATAAATTACTGCTGCCAATTCGAGATCATGTGTCGGGTATTTGTCTTCGTGAGCACGCAACTGTCGAGAGCCATAAGCAATCACCTTGCGCTCTCGCAATAGGACACAGCCTAATCCTTGACGAGACGCGTCGCAATATATCACGAAGTCCTTCTGAGTATCAGGGGGAGCGAGCACCGGGGGAGAAGTTAGCTTGTCCTTGAGTGCTTGAAAACTTTCTTGACATTTATCTGTCCACTCAAACTTGACGCCTTTGTGAAGCAGATTAGTCAGAGGCCTGGCAATCTTGGAGAAATTCTCGACGAAACGGCGGCAATAGCTAGCGAGCCCGAGGAAACTGCGGACTTGCTTGACGGTCTTGGGAGGAGTCCAGTCCAGAATAGCCTGGATACGTTCTGGGGTGACGGCAATGCCATCCTTGGAAATCACATGTCCAAGGTAGGTTACTTCGGGAAGCCAGAACTCACACTTAGAATACTTAGTGTAGAGTTTGTGTTCTCGAAGCTTCTCCAGTATAAGAAGAAGATGTTCAGCATGTTCTTCTTCATTCTTGGAATATATCAATATATCGTCCAGATAAACCACGACGAACTGGTCGAGGTACTCCATGAAAATATAATTCATCAATCTGGAGAAGGTGGCTGGAGCATTGGTTAAGCCAAAGGACATGACGGTGTACTCGTATGAACCATAGCGAGTAAAGAAGGCAGTCTTCGGAATGTCCTCATCACGGACTCGGATTTGGTGATAACCCAACCTCAAGTCGAGTTTAGAAAACACCTGGGATCCGGCAAGTTGATCATACAGATCGTTGATCCGGGGAAGTGGGTATTTGTTCTAGATGGTGGCTTGGTTAATGGGCCGATAATCTTGGACCAATCGGTTTGTCCCATCGCTCTTCTTGACAAAGAGCGAAGGTGCTCCCCAAGCTGAGGAACTGGGGCGAATGAATCCTTTCAGAAGTGCCTTGTCGATTTCCTCCTTAAGCTCAAGGAGTTCATGTGGCGGCATCTTGTAAGGACGCTTGGCAATAGGAACAGTGCCCGGCTTCAAGTCGAGGACGAATTCAACTTCTCTGATTGGGGGTATTCCCGGCAGTTCTTCTGGGAAGACGTCGCAAAAATCGCGAACGACCGGAGCGTTCTCGATGCCTTGCAAAGGTGAGATATTCAAAGCATTCATCATAAAGATCTGTGTTTCAGCATTACGGGTAACTCGGGCGGTGTGGTTAACAATCCCACCGGAGGGGTGAAAAAGCTGGACAGACTTGGTGCCACAATACAGTGTGGCATCGTGAAATTTCAACCAATCCATTCCCAGAATGAGGTCTATGGTAGAAGACTTCAGGAGGATGGGCGACGCAAAGAATTCAACTCCTTCGATTTCAATGGTGGTGTTTGGCACTATCATGGTGGTTCGGCATTGGCCAATCGGGGTGCGAACAACCATCGGTGGTTTCATCGTTTCGTACTTGAAGTTATGCGAAAATGGAAATGCTTCCGACATGAATGAATGCGATGCTCCTGTATCAAATAAAACAGCAGCAGGTACGGAATTAACGAGAAGGGTACCCATCACGGTAGCGGGTTGTTGCTGAGCTTCTTCAACATTGACGTGGTTAGCATGTCCACGAGCATAAGCAGCAGACCCAGTATTATAGTTGGGGGTCCTGTTGTTGCCACGACCATTTCCACGACCAGCGGGGTGAACTACCAGTTGCTTCTGTTTCTGGGGGCACTCCCTGGAAAAGTGCCCCGGTTGGCGGCACGTGAAGCATAATCCATCCTGAGGACGAAGTGGGGTAGCATTGGGTGGTGCAGTCAGAGCTCTTGGCATCTGCGGTGGTGGAGGCAGACGGGGTGCAGCATAAGACGGCCTTGGAGCAGGGACAGCTGAATGAGTCACACTGGTAGGTAGCCAGATACGACGCTTCTGCGTTGCGCCCGAAGATGAGCCAACGTCACGATAACGCTTCAGAGAGTTCTTGTGCTCCATCTGGGCAGTCTCGACGGTGATAGCCTTGTTCACCAAGGTGGCGAAGTTGGCGAAATCATGAACGGCAAGAGCGAGCCTGAGTTCTGGGTTGAGGCCACGACGGAACTTCTGCTGCCTGCGAGCATTAGTGGTGATCTCTCCTTCCGCATAGCGAGAGAGGTTGAGGAACTCGCGCTGATAGGCTTCAACGGTCATGTCGCCCTGAGTGAGGTTACGGAATTATTCCGCCTTACGATCCATGATCCCCTGAGGAATGTAGCGGGCGCGGAAAGCAGACTGAAATTCATCCCAAGTGATGACTTCTTCAACTGGCAGGGAACGCTTGTGGGTGCTCCAACACTGAGCAGCGGCGCCTTTCAGATGATAAGACGCAAAGTTCACATAGTCGGCTGGATCGACATTAGCGGACTCCAGCGGCTGAACAGTGTTGCGGAACATAGTGTGGTTGAGGCGGGTGAAGTCGTGCAGAGTCACAGTGGCATGCTGATGGTGGTGCCCATTCTGATTCGGCTGGGGGAACTGAGCCATGATATTCTGCATGAACTGACGGTTCATCTCGAACTGCTGCATCATCGCGGCCATGTAATCCGGCGGCGGAGGTGGGTCGTTGGCAGCACGACCACGACCACGACCACCACGACCAGCCATCCTGCTAGAATTTAGCAGGGGTACTTCAGCGATGAAAATTTAACGAGATAACGGAATCAAGCCTGAAGTAAAAACGACAACGAAAAGGGGGCGCAGATATTTAAAGTAGTAGTCATATAAGACATACACATTCGCACACAGAATCAATCGAAAATCGGGCAGCGTAACGTCGTAGAAATTAAGAAAAAAGGACTCTCTAGGCGGCGCGCAGACCGCGGTAAGGATTACACGACGCGACCTAGATTCCACTATGTCAATCACGCCGCAAGAAAACTGTTGGCCACAGGAGTTGATGCCAGAGAACGCGCGGCCTGCCCAGAATGAGAATGGGATCCGCGGTCTGGGATCTGGCGTACGACGCCTGCGACACGACTCAATCAATGGGGGAAGCACCAAAAACGCCGGGTGGAATCAAGAGAACGTGATCCTAATGTCAGCTTTGGTAAAACTTACCAGCAAGGATAAGAGAGCAGATTCCCAGAGCATAGGTAAGGAGAAAAGGATCCTAATACCATAGATATCACACGTAGTGACATCGATGTGGGCCCCTAAGCCAAATATTAAGTTAGCAAAATAGTTTTTTTAAAGTCTAGACTCAACATCGACCAGGTAGTGGTGGGGTGGCTTCCTACAGGCAGTCGGCTCTGATACCAACTTGTGACGCCCCCAAAATCAGACCGTGTACAGTAATCATACACACAGGGTACACGACTGAGATTAGGGTGCCACGGTGATAATATCACAGCACAACACTAAACACCAAAGGATAAACAAATATGTTACAATAGAGGGGGTCACGCGGACCCGAATACATAAGTCATACAAGCCATAATATCTGAGTACAGACATAGTTAGTCAAGTTTTGCCTTAAGAAGGCTAGCACAAATCATATCAGAGATAGGGATCGAAAAGGCGAGGCCTCCTGCCTGGGATCCACCGAACTACTCCTGGTCAACGGGGAACTCGACGTCGTAGTAGGCGCCTCCGGGGTACTCCTGCTCCTGGGCTCCAACGTCGGCTGCAACGGCCGATCAGGCAAAACAGTAAAGGAAATAAAGCAGGTGAGTATCTAGTATACCCGCGAGTCTTACGTCCGCTACTAAGCATTATGCATTGTATCAACGGAAAGAAGAGGATGTATATAGTGGACTGAAAGACAGAAATTCAGAGCAAGGGTAAGAAGCTAGGCCTAACGAAGACTAGCATCTTCCGACGATGTCTTGCAGCATGAGGTAAGAGTCAGCCAACAGTTTATATAAATCATAAAGTAACAATGCAGCAGAAGTTGCTGCAGCATTGTATAATAATAAGTTGTAATAATTAACAATGCCTCCGAGTTCACCTCCTCGACATCCCCGCGAGGAAGAGAACCCGGAACCATACAGTTTAATGATAGTTTCTAGTGGTAAGATCCAGCTTCAGCATAAAGCGTCCTGTTACCGTGGACACGGCTATTCGAATAGATTAATCTTCCCTGCAGGGGTGCACTTGTGTTACGCTACACGCACGGATCTCCCGGGTGGCGGGAACCTTGTGAGGGAACGCTCCACCGAGGCTATCCGACACTTCATAGCCCATCTTTCAAACTCAACAGAGAGGTCATCCGCCGGACTATATGCTATGTACGCGGGGCTTTGGACCCTAACCCCGACGTACTCCTGCACGGTGCGAGGCTGGCCGGTGAAGTTAAATCAAAGCAAATACAAATCACACTGCCGCGGCAAATAAGACAACACCACTTCCCGGCGCAGGCCGCGGTACTGCTGACGTCTGAAGAGTCCTCGGACGACACTAAGAAGCAGAGGAGCCCATAACTCGTAATTTCCCACGGGTAGGTAGTGCGTACATGGCATATAGCCAACTCAAGACATTCACTGAACCATTTAGTATTTTAATTAACCTGCGTGACAACCGTTATCGTTGCCTCGACTTAACTGACCCGCGGACAACGACAGCAGCCAGGACCACCAGTACATCGGTGCCTGCCCCGTCGTCCCACCAAGTCACTGCGGTTACCAACAAGGTGAACCGTCTCCTTACCTTGTTTCGCGTGTGCTTCTAGAGGAGCTCGACTTTCGTGGTTTGGTAACTCTCGCGGCCAACGACCAGGGGCCAAGCACACCGGTACACTGGTCGTACCCTCCCTGTCGTCCCGTCGCAATACCACTCGCGGGCACCGTTGGGTCGCCCGACTTCTTACCTGAAGGACAACCGTTTACAGGACCCTATGGCGGCAAGACAAAGTCAGCATCGAGTGGAGTACAAGGATAACTCCTTGATAGCTCACACTTGAGGTGACTAGGCATAACCCAGATAGGGGCCTTTGGCGGTGTCTGCTTTGTACCGTACTTGTGCAGTTATAATATTTGTATCTGCGTTCACTCCCCTGAGTGATCACGGCCCTCTATCTAATCCTAGCCAACAATGCGCAGGGTTCACTGCTGAATAATGCATAACAATAATAATAGGCAGCATAGGATAAAGGAAGGCACATCAAGGGGCGACAAAAATCAGGCTATGGAGTTGAATAGGATTGTAATCGTAACAGCAGCAGTAACAATGCCTAGTGCAAGAAAAGTACGGAAAGATAGGCGATATCTGGGGAAGAGAATGGCTCTGCTTGCCTGCAAGCTCGACGGTAGTAGTAGGGTCGTCGACGACGTAGTCGTACTCAGCAGCGGTGTAGTCGACGGCAGCAGCGGGGTCTACCGGAGATTAAGGGGGGAAGAAAACAGTAAATACACAGCAAGCATATACAAACAGATGCATGAAATGATAGATGAAATGTTAACGGTGTTCTAACGCAGTGCAATGCACATTGCTCGGAACGGAAATTCATCTGAGGATGAACTACCGGCTCCGGATGATTACCGGACAGGGTGCCCGGAGGGGGAAGGATCAAGCCGGAGGTGTCGTGGTTACCGGAACAACATAAGGGGGGTGTATCCGTGCTAGTTGATCTATTCCGAGAAACATTCGTGTTCAGAATAAATTCATCCGGGCACGTTAACAGTACCGGACCAGTTATCGGACAGTCGGTCCGGAGGGGGAATGTTCGATGTTCGTTGTGTTAGAGGGGTGTGGTAGACATACGGATAGCGTATTTGTATTCATTATATTTTTCTGATCAATTTTCATGTATAAAGTTTTTGAATCCGAGTTACGGTTTAAAAGTTATTGAATTTCAAAGTTTAAATAATTTAAATGATTTTCTGGATTTCTTTTATTATTTATTAAACATTATCCAAAACATTATCCACAACATTATCCAGAACAGTGCTGACATGGGGGACCCACATGTCAGCCTCTGTTATTTATAAAACATTTAATTAAATTAGAAAATGCCACTGGACCCACATGTCAATGACTGGGAGGGGTGTTATCTCTTTGATTAATTTTTCCATTAAGCTAACTAAGCAATTAGCCGGGGGGGGGGGGGGGTCAACTGTCAGTGGCTGGTTAGCCCCTAATCAACTAACTGAGACGGGGGCCCCACCTAGCAGCCTCACCGGAGGGTCACCGAAGCCCGCCGCCGGCGAGGTCGACGGGGAGCTCGCCCCAGGGCACGGGAGGGTGCGCGGCTTGATGCGTTCGAAGCAGAAGACGACGGCGAGTGCTCTGGTGGTGGTGGTTGCGCCGGAGATGCGCCGGAGCGACGTCGGCGACGACGAAGGCGGCGGCTGCGCCACGGACCTTGACGGTGTCGACGCTACAGGGGCCCTAGGTGCGCGCAAAGAGCCCCAACGGGAACCATAGCGCGTGGGGATCACGACGGTGACACTTCCGGGACTAATCGGTCACCGTGGCCTCGCCGGCGACGAGTGCACGCGGCGGCCGGAATGAGTAAAAGGGGGGCGGCGTCTACGGGCTACGCGGGCGTTCACGGGGGTTTGGGGAGGGAGTACTAGCTCACCAGGAGCGCGACGGTCCAGAGAGCGGGCTCGGGGGCGTCGTGGTGGCGCCGGATTTCCTCTGCGACGTCGCGGCGGCCGGAGTTGGGGAAGGTGACCGTGTGCTCGAGGTGGAGGCTTCCGCCTCGATTCCTTGCGCTCGGAGACGAGGACGACGACGAGGAACACGCTGGACATGTCTTCGGGGCTCGGGGAGGCTGTTGGCCGCGGCGGTTCACCACGGCGGCGAGGCTGCGCTCGGATGATTCTTTCCCCGACGATGCCGAGCTGCAGGGGGAGGGGAAAAGATGGTGGGCGTGTCCAGGAGGGAGGGGGCGTCGCCCTTTTCGCGTCCGCGGCGGAAGGGAGCAGGTGGAGGCGGGGTCGGGCTGGCAGCGGCGTGGCGACGGTCGCCGCCGTACGGGGCAGGTGGGAGCAGTTGGGGGAGGAAGAAGACAAGGTGGGGTGGGCTGGGCTGAGGTGGGCCCCGCCCTGGGCGGGTTTTAAGCCTTTTTCAATTTATTTTGTTTTGCTGTTTATCCTATTTCTTTCTGTAATTGATTTATTAACCCTAGCATTTTTGTAAAAGGTTATTAGTGTTTGTAAATTAGGGTTACATATTACTAAGGTGCCACAAAAGTTTTTGCAGCAAAATAAAATCATTAGGTATTTCTTTTAATTATTAAATGCCCAAAGTAAGGGTTTTAACCTACTGTTTGAATTGTTTGGAATTTTCTGTAACATAAAAAATTACCAAAGTTGGTCCAACATGATTATAATGATTTTAGGCAATTTACAAAAATAGTTTCATGATTTTTGGAACAACTTTATTTGAGCACATTTGTTTTATTTTCCATTTAAAGTAGTTTCAACTAGGGTTTGCTTTGTTAGATGAGAAAGGTGCATTTGGCTTTGGGTTTTGATCCCAAGGGCTCAAGTACATGGTGCATGGGGTGTTGATCAACCACAGCAAGGTTGATCATTAGCATCACAAAGTTTTATCAAGTACAAGGGAGATCAAACAGTGATAATCCAACAGTGATGACCAACAGTGATGATGATTACTGTAACAGCAACTGAGGGTGTTACAGGTGTCAAGCTGTCGCATCGGGTCACTTCAGTCATTTCGCACCAAGGGATCGCCACCTATAAATAGTCCACCCTCGCCCCTCATTGGTGGGTGGCTGCTCCAAGATTATTCTGACAGTTAAGAGAGAGAGAGAGCAACCCCACCGAAGCAAACCAAAAACCCATACACCGAAGCATAAGTCCGATTGATCTGAGTTGATTCACTATGACTTAGGAAGAAGTTTACTAGCCTTGTTATCTTGGAGAACTGCAATTTTCCTAGACGGTTAGAGTGTTGTTCTTCAGAGAGCGAAGAGTAATTGTCGCCTCGAATTCCAGTTTGTAAAAGGTTTCGGTAATTTCCTCAATAATCAACCACGAGTGAAGAACTGACGAAGCTCAAGGAGATTGGTGCAGTGGAGATACAGACGGAGAGAGGTTAGCTCCTGTGTTCAATCACAAGTCCCTCCAACCAGACGTAGCACTTTGCACAGTGTGAACTGGTCGAACAAACATCGCCGAGTCAAGAGTTCGTTTTACTTTCCGCACTTACATTCAGTATTGCAATTGATTATGTGTTTTGATTCAATGCAACTGATTCGATGCTTTTGATTCGCTATGTTGTGCTTCACTCTAGTTCTGCTTCACTGTTTACCTTCTTTTGAATTCCTTCTGCTGCTAAGTTATGCTTCACTTCATAGTTTCTTGTGAAAATTTGAAGTGATCATTCACCCCCTCCCCCTCTGATCACATACTTGGACTTTCAATTGGTATCAGAGCTAGTCAGTCCCTACACTTTGTGTGTTTTGGATTAACCTCCTGGAGTGCTTTCAAGTATGTCTTTCGCAGCTATTCGCTCCGGCGAACCTATTCCTGTTTTCAATGGGAAGGACTACCCATACTGGAAGTACAAAATGAAGAGAAATATCATGGCTATCAATTCTGTTGCCTGGCAAGTTGTCTTATATGGAGTCACAGGCGCCGATGAGAATGCCATCACTCCTGAAGAAGCAAAATTGATTGATCTTGATTCTAAAGTCTGGGTATTCATCACCAATCATCTGACACCAGAGAAGTATCATGAAGTGAAGAATATCCCAACTTCCAAAGGTGTCTGGGACTATCTGGAAAAGATTGGTGAAGGTGTTTCTACCCAGAAGGATGCCAGAATTGACACACTCCGAAGCAAATTCTATCGATTCAAGAGAAACGAGGGTGAAAAAGTCAGCTCCATTTACAGAAGACTCACTGCTCTTGCTAATGAGTTGATTTCTCTCGGTGCTGATGACATTACTCCTCACTCGGTTGTAAGAACTTTGCTTCACTCATTGGATGATTCGTTTGATCACATTGTGCTGATGATCAAGGAAAGAACTGATTTCAGACGTCTTGTTGCCACTGATATTCTTGAGAGACTCAATACTTTTGAAATGGAAGAAGATGAGAAACGTGACATTAATGGATCTCGAAGAAGATCACATGCTTTGAAAGCAAAAGCTTCGCGTCATTCTGCACCCGAAGCCAGTTCTGCTTCAGGTGTCGAATCTGATGATCCTGCAAGCATCGGGAAGGATTTAGCATTGATCATGAGACGCTTCAACCGCTTCCAAAGAAAAGGTTTCTCTTTACCCAAGAAGAGTTATTCTTCAAGGAGCTCAAGTCACTCATCTCACCGCTCATCCTCAAGAAGCTCTCCATCAAAGGACAACTGCTTCTACAAGTGCAAGAAACCAGGTCACTACATAGCTGATTGCCCTCTGTGGGAAGCTGAAAACAGATCGAAGCATTCGCTCAGAGACTCCTCAACCAAGTCCCATAGATCTTCCAGAAGCTATGAGTCCAAGAGACATGAGTCCAGTTCGAGAAGAGAAAAGAAGAAAGATTCTGATGATGACAAGAGGAACAAGTATCATAAGAAGCGTGAGGGTTCTTCATCGAAGACTCACTCGTCTCGTCGAAGCAGCTCTCACCGTGCCAAGGCCTATCTGGGAAAGGAAATGAACTCTGAAGATGAAGCCTCTGGGTCCGAAGCTGAATCAGGCTCAAGGTCTGGGTCTGGGTCCGAATCAGATGGTGTTGCTGGTTTGGCATTCGCTTTGGCAGATGCTTCAACCAAAGCTTCGAGCTCATTCTTCACCAACAACAGTAGTGAAGATGAAACTCCTGCATATTGCTTCATGGCCAAAGCGAAGGTATCTTCATCCAAAATTACCTATGATACTTCTGATTGTTCCTCATATGATAGTGATTCGAAGATAAGCTATGCTAAACTTGCTAAAATGGCTTCAATCCAACAAGATGAACTTGATTCACTAAGCAAAACCATTAAGAAGTCAGAAACTCTGTTGATCGATGAGATAGAGAAAGGTCAAACTTTAACCAATGAGCATGCTGCTCTGAAGGAGAAGTTTGAAGAATTATCCTCTCGGCATGATCTTCTTTCAGTTGATTATGAGAAGCTCACCTATGAATTTCTTTAGAGAAAAATGGCTCTCGAAAGACTGAAAGAGGCTCATGAAGAGTTGGAAAATGTCAATCTCTCTCTCATGGCTCAACAAGGTTCTGAAGCAAATCATAAAACTGATTCACCTTGCTTAACTTTTCTGGAACGAAGCAAAACTGATTCCAAAGGAAAAGCTCCTATTATTATTGATGATACCAATGCCTCGGATGAGGAAAATCCTGCTGTTACCGAGGAACTCCTCAGGTTGAAAAACTTATTTGAAACAGGCATGTTCAAAATGTGCAAGGTCACCAATATCTTTGTGACATCCTGAGGAAGGCTCTCCTTCACAGGAATCCCAGGAATGAGAGTGTTGGTTTCGAGAGAAAGATAAAACCAGATGGCACCTATTGGGAACCTGAGCAGTATCCTAAGACTGTTTGGGTCCTAGCGAAGGATAAACCCATTGATATTGCTAACCTTTCAGGTTTCGGCTGCAAAATGAATAAGGCTATTGTGGATGAATCACTTGATTCAGACTACAAGCTCATTAAAGATGAACAGGGAAAGGTTACAGCTGAGTATGTTGGTACTCCTCCTAAGAATGTCTTCTACAAGAGGCAGATATGGGTGCAAAAAGCACTTGTGGAAAAACTGCCTGCTAACCATACTACGCAGGGAAAGTCTTCAGTACCACCGAATCATTTCTATTCTCTAGAGGAGAGAAATGATTCACTGGTGCCCGAATCAAATGTTCCTCAGAAGCAATACTATCGCACTGGTCGTTATACTTATCGTCCTAATGATAACCATAATAAGATTGCATATGCTCATTCTTATCCTAACCATTCACAGAGGACTTACATTTATGGTGTACTTGATGGTCCCCCTAGGCAATATAATCCTGTTCCTTTGAATATTGCTTCAACCAGTGCTTCAACCTCTTCTCAGTCACCTGCTCGTTTGTGGGTGGTTAAGAAGAACTAATTCTTTTGCAGGGCTATGTCTCCGATGGATCCGAATGGGTCATGGATAGTGGTTGTACAAATCATATGACCGGAGACAAGGAGTTATTCACCGAAGAAAAACTATCTCAATCTTCTCAGAAGTACATTAACTTCGGTGATAACAACAAGGGTAACGTTTTAGGTTTGGGTAAGGTTTCCATATCGAAAGATAAGCACATTGACAAGGTTATGCTAGTCCATTCACTGGGATATAATCTTATGTCTATTTCGAAGTTATGCGATATGGGTATGCTTGTTCTATTTTTTGCTTTGCGTTGTGTTGTCTTTTCACAGGATGACTATACGTTTGTCTTCGAGGGTTACCGAAAAGGAGATTTATACATTGTTGATTTTTCTTCGGGCCCTGTCGTATCCACATGTCTAATGGCAAAAGCTTCATCCGGTTGGTTATGGCATCGAAGACTTGGGCATGCAGGGATGAGAAATCTTCATAATCTAGTGAAGAAGAAGCATGTTATTGGCCTTAGCGAAGTAAAATTCGATAAGGATCGTCTCTGCAGTGCTTGTGAAGCTGGTAAAATTACGAAGAAACATCATTCAGCAAAGACTATCATGACTACTACTCGTCCCCTTGAATTGCTTCATATGGATCTTTTCGGTCCTCACAATTATGCAAGTCTGGGAGGAAACAAATATGGTCTTGTTATTGTTGATGACTTTTCTCGTTATACATGGGTTTTCTTTCTGGATGACAGGAGCAAAGTTGTTGAAATCTTCAAGTCATTCACTAAGAGAGCTCAAACAGAATATGAATTATCTCTGAAGCATATCCGAAGTGATAATGGAACTGAATTCAAAAATACTCATATTGAAGAATTTCTTGATGATCATGGCTTTACTCATGAGTTCTCTGCTGCTTATACACCTCAACAGAATGGTGTAGTTGAAAGGAAGAATAGAACTCTTATTGAAATGGCCAGAACTATGCTTGCTGAATACAAGACTCCTATTAGGTTCTGGGCCGAAGCAATTAACACATCATGTCATATCATCAACAAGGTTTACCTTCACAAATTTCTGAAGAAAACTTCGCATGAAATTATCACTAGTAACAAACCAAATGTTTCGTATCTTAGGGTATTTGGCGCTCCTTGCTTTATTAGAGATATGAATCATAGCTCCAAATTTGCCCCTAAGGCACATGAAGGTTTTCTAATAGGTTATGGCTCAAATTCTCTCACTTATAGAGTGTATAACTCTCACTTTGGGAAAGTTATGGAAACTGTAAATGTAAGGTTTGATGAAACTAATGGCTCTCAAAAAGAGCATTTGCCTCATGATCTAGATGAACCCCCACTTGATGAAGTGATCAGATCCATGGCTATTGGAGAGATTAGCCTTGTTGAAGAAAATCCTCGTCAAGCTAATAGGGATGATGATGATCCAATGTTCCCACACCTAGCGGGGGCGCTGGAAATCAACATCCCGAAGCTAATGATGAACATGACGAAGAAGGGCAAGGGAACGAAGAAAATGCTAATCCTGAAGGAAATGCTGAAGCTGAAGGTGAAGCAGATCCTGAAGCTGAAGCAGAACCTGAAGCAGAAGCTGATCCTGATGCAAATGATACTACGTTATCATGAGTTCGAATAAGAGTTGATGTTGAATCGATCCTCGAAGAAATTCATCAACCAGGTCGTCCCACTACTCAATCTCGTACTCGTTTGGCTAACTTTTGTGGAAGTTTTTCTTTTGTTTGCATGCTAGAGCCTTCAAAATTTGATGAAGCCATGAAGGATCCAGACTGGCTATTGGCTATGATGGAAGAACTTCACCAGTTTGAAAGAAACAAAGTTTGGTCACTTGTTGACAGGCCTGATCCCACGAAGCAAAATATTATTGGCACTAAGTGAATATTTCGCAACAAGCAAGATGAAGATGGTATTGTGGTAAGAAATAAGGCTAGACTGGTAGCACAAGGGTACACCCAAATCGAAGGCATTGATTTTGGTGAAATCTATGCTCCAGTAGCCCGTCTCGAATCCATTCGTGTCATGCTTGCTTTTGCTAACCACAAAAATATATTTCTATATCAAATGGATGTCAAAAGTGATTTTCTTAATGGTGAGATAGAAGAAGAAGTGTATGTTATGCAGCCACCAGGTTTTGAAGACTCGAATAATCCTGATATGGTGTATAGGCTTCACAAAGCTTTGTATGGACTGAAGCAAGCACCTCGTGCTTGGTATGAAACATTGAAGGATTTCCTCCTGAAGAAAGGCTTCAAACCTGGAACAACTGACCCCACTTTTCACTCGATCATATAACAATGATCTATTTGTGTGTCAGATATATGTAGATGATATTATTTTTGGCTGCACTAACACTGAAATCAGCGAAGAATTTGCAAGGATGACGTTGAAGAAATACGAGATGTCCATGATGGGAGAACTGAAGTTTGTCCTTGGACTTCAGATTCGCCAACAGAAGAGTAGCACCTTTATTTCGCAAGAAAAATATTTGAAGGATTTCCTGAAGAAATTTGATCTTACTGATTGCAAAACTATCAGAACTCCCATGCCAACCAATGGTTTTCTCGATGCTGATGAAAAGGGGAAACCCTTCGATCAGAAGAAGTGTCGGTCTATGATAGGTTCACTATTATACTTATGTGCATCTAGACCTGATATTATGCTATCAGTTTGTATTTGTGCTCGTTTTCAGGCCAATCCGAAGGAATCACATCATACTGCAGTAAAGCGAATTCTTTGGTATCTAGCACATACTCCTTCATTGGGACTTTGGTATCCCAAAGGAACTCAGTTTGATTTGATTGGATATTCTGATTCAGACTGGGCTGGTGATAGGGTTTACAGGAAATCTACCTCAGGCACTTGTCATTTTCTTGGTAGATCTCTTGTGTGTTGGGCTTCAAAGAAACAAAACTGTGTCTCAATATCTACGGCTGAAGCCGAATACATTGTTGCTTGCTCATGCTGCACTCAGATACATTGACTTAAGCAGACACTGAAAGATTATGGTATTTATGTGAAGAAAATCCCTTTGCTTTGTGATAATGAAAGTGCTATCAAAATTGCACACAATCCAGTGCAACACTCTCGAACGAAGCATATCGATATTCGCCACCACTTCCTTAGAGATCATGTTCAGGGCGAAGACATTGAGATCAGTCATGTCAGAACTGAAGATCAATTGGCAGATATTTTCACAAAGCCATTGGACGAGAAAAGGTTCTGTGCATTGAGATGTGAGCTCAACATCCTAGACTCACATAATGTTCAGTAAGATCGAAACTTTTCCCTTGTACATATTCACCTTCTCTGTGTGTTTATTTAGTTTTGCTCGAGTTTTCCTTCGTGCAAGTTTACATGTTTAGCTTCGTTTGCCATTTGCTTTCAGTTTTGTGTTGGTTTTTATTCGTTTCGTTTGTCCCCTGTGCTTATCACTTTTAGCTTCGTTGTTGTTTTTCTTCGAAGTGATAAGCTTCAGACCCGATCCCCTCCATTATAATTCGCTCCCAATCTATTATTTCTTGAATGGTTAAGCACATTTGAAACGGAAAGCATATGGCTTCAAACATCATTGAGTTCCGAATCAATTGCTTTCAACTTTATCGAAGTTTTTGCTCTCGGTCAAGAGTTATTCTTCGACCGTTGAGTCCCCGTCTTTTTCGGTCCGATGAGTTTCGCTCACGAACGGCCACTTCATCCCCACCGTTGAATCGGAAGAGACACTCGCAGGGAGCCGTCCGATGCGATCTGATAATCGTTTTAGATTGGCCACTATATAAGGCAATCCCCACCCCTGCGAACCGCCCCCGGCTCATTCGTCTCCTCCGCTCCCCTTCTCCCTCCTCGACCTCACCGCTTGGCTCTCGCCTCCGACGACGATCGCGCCGCTTCACTGCCGGACAGTCGCCGCCGTGGATGTTCCCCGCCGACGAAGCGCTCTTCACCGCCCTCCGTCGCCGTAGCCGCTCCGCGTCACCGAGTTAGGGTACGCTGGGCTCTCCGATCCAACTTCCCTCCCGTGTTCTTCTCCATTGCAGTTGGATCTGAGTTCTTGAGTTTTATCTTCTGTTTTCTAGGGTTGTTTGATCCTTGTTGATCCTTGCTCTCTGGGAAACTTGTTGTAGCATCAAAAGTATCCCCTCTATTCAGGTCAGTTTTAGGATTAGATCTGTTTGTGTCTAGACTGAGTTCGAACTTGTTCTTGAATTTGTTCTAGCCCAATCCAACTCGAGATATGCATCTGATCTTGGCTTTGCCCTGAATTCTTGTCAAAATTGGTTTTTGGTCGAAGCCTTTGCCTGTGCTTATTCATTCCTATCCTATTCCCTCTTTTCTCCTATTCTGTTCACGAGATGTGTGATGAAGAGGCTGCCATTGGGAATGAATCACCAGTTGTCGAAGGGCTTGAGGATCTCCCTGAGCCCCCGAAGCAGAAAGGCAAAGGAGGCAAGACAAAGGAAGTCAATAATGCCCGAGGAATTCCCGAAGCCATTCGTGTGAAACTGGGCTATGACACTCCTCCCGAAGAAACTGATCACACGCGAAAGATTCGCCTGCAAAAGATTCGCCACTACTGGGCGTTTAGATGGTACAAGTACAAGAGCATTCCAGATTGGAAGTGGGAAATGCAGTTTGCTTTCAGCCCACCATACTGGTACACTACTGCTCTGTGTGCTCAATACAATGCTGAGAACCGAAGGAAATACTACCCGAAGCCACCCACTGTCCCTCACCCCAATTCTATCAAGACGCCATATGATTATCCCGATGAGCAAGAAAGACTTGCTATTCTGGTTGAGAAGAAAAGACTCAGAGAAGAGAAGAAGACCAAAGCACAAGCTGCTGAAGGCCATGCTGAAGCTGGCACATTGAAGCCCTGCGGAAACCAAGTGCTTCACCACCTCCTGCTGTCTCAGATGAAGACAGTGAGCAGGCTGCTGATGATGAAGCTGATGCTGCTGCACACCTTGAGGATTCCTTTCATGAGGATCCTGCAGCTGATGCCGATGACGAGTCCGAGAACTCCCCAGCTGCTCCTAGTCCCAAGAGGCAAAAGATTCGGAAGCCCCTGAAGAAAAAGTCTGGAGAGAAACCGCCTTCTTCGAGAGGCGTGAGAATTCAAGATCCCACTGATCCTCCTGCTCCTAGGCCAAGAATTGATTTAACCAACTTGGTGGTAGAGGCCCCTTTGGCTTCAAAGCCACCTCGCCGCCTGGTTCCTGCAGAGAAGAGGACAAAGGAAAGGCATGACCCAAAGCAGAAGACTGCTGGTCAGACCGAAGCACATGCCCCTGACTCTGTTAAAGCTTCGAATCTGAAATCCACTGTTGCAAAGCCTGGCCAAACTTATGCCCAGGTTGGCACCAAGAAGCTGTCTGAAGCTGAACTGCGCAAGAGAGACCGTGCTGAAGCTGAAAGACTACATTCTGCAGCACAAGCCCAAGCTAAGGCAGATAAAGAAGCTCAAGCAAAAGAAAAGGCTGACAGAGAAGCTGCCTTACTTGAGAAGCAAAGGAAAGATTTAGATGAAGCAAATCAGAAAGCTGAAGCGAAGCGTAAGCTCGCTGAACTAAAATCTCAAGAAGCCAAGGCTACTGCTGAAGCCAAACAACTCAGCGAAGCCGAAGCCAAACGCAAGGCATCACTTAATTTCTTAAGAACGAAGCAAGCAGAGAAGGTTGCTAGAGCTGTATAGAAAGCTACTGCTTTGGACATGGATCCACAAGATGTTACTCCGAAGCGAGCCACAACTCCTGTCCCCGAAGCTCATGAAGAAGCTGAACATAGTCACCACAATTTTGCTGATGCTAGAGAAGGTGAACTATGGGATTGTCTTAGCCTGCATCAAGCTTTCTGCACGCTCGCTGAAGCTGTTGATCCCGAAGTTGTTGATGTTGGGAATGTATACATCTCACCAACACTCTCTGCGATGATTGAAACTTTGTACAATCAGCTAAGGGACTTGCATGCAAGGGACAGGTCTGAGTCATCCAAAGTACTGAAGTTTAAAAAGAAAGCTGACGAAGAATCTGATGAAGACTTCAAGGCCGAAGCCAAAGCTGCTTCGAAGAAAATTGCTGATGTCAATGAGAAGATGAAACAAAATATTCAAGTATTTCAAGCAAGATCAAATCTGCCATCGAAGAATGTTGCAAGACGCATAATGCTTCAGTCATGGCTCTTGATTCCAAGAAGCGTGAAGCTATGCTCAAGAAACTCGCTTCTCCCCTTCCCCAGTTGCAGCCAAGGAAGCGACGTCTGATCACTGATGCCACTGACGAAGCTGATGAGGTTAACTCTCATCCCACCAAGAAGATCCCAAGACGTGTTTCACCCCTGCGTTGCAAAATCATCACCCTCCCCACTCCCACCGCAAATCCACCTGCTCCCGAAGCCGTTCCACCCCGTGCTCCACCTCCACCTCCACCTCAAGCCGCTCCACAACCCTCGCACCACGACAACTTTGAGCCACAGCCTTCGCCCCAAGCTCAAGACATACCAGTTCCTTCACAAGATTACTCTTCGGCTCACTCTGCGGACGAGTCTGAAGAACTAGAAGGCGAAGCTAAAGAAAAGGCTGTATCAGAAGAGCCCGAAGCCAATGCAAATGCTGCTGAAGCAAATGAATTGGCTGTCATAACTCAATCTCAAGATCGAGCCATAGTTGCTCGTAGGCAGGCGCCCCATTACACACCTGCCCAGGATACTCAACTGGATTCCATCTACCCTCGCGAAACCTTTCCAATTTTCCTGGGTGATGGTTCTTCAACAAGACATGGGCCAGAATTTGATATCGGAGCTCATCCCAGAAGCTTCACTTCTTTGCAACAAGCCCTTATGATTCGCCCAGGACAGCTGATGACCTTCGTTTCTGGACTGCTGAACATCAGATTCTGTACACGAAGCTGTATTGCCAGAAGGGTGTTTTGTTTAGGCACAAGTATTTGGACATGCGAAGCCTATCTTCTGCAACGTGCTTCCAGAACATCATGGAAACTATCAAAGCACAGAATCTGACAAGCTTGTTTGCCATGGAGACGCCATTCAACTCTGAATTGATCAAGAAATTCTATGCCACATTATATGTATCTGGAAATCCTGATGATACTGCCACATGGGTACTTGAGTGGATGATTCAAGACAAAGTTTTTCGCATGCATTCTGATGAATTCATGGAAATAGTAAATATCCCTCGGCATACTGGCAAACTTGCAAATGTTCACTTGCTGCCTGATCCTACTGAAGCTGAATTTTCTTCGCTATTGGATCCTAAAGTCAGTGGAGATCACATGCCAGAAAACATTCGCCCGAAGCATCTGGTTTTTATTTCAAAGACCTGGATTTATATCTTGTCTAATTCCTTGATGCCTCTCAGCACTGCCAATGATGAGTCCAACATTCACTACCAGGTACGTCATGCACTGCTGAAGCTCACTCATGGACATGTGTTTGACTTCGAGGATTGTTTTCTTCGCTATATGGTTCAAGATGCTGAACTGGTCCATCAATTGAAGCCTTATGCTCCCTGGCTCCAAGCCATATGCAACTATGGGCGCAGTGAAGACTTTGTTGCCAAGCATCATCCGAAGCTGTTTTGTCCTTCTGTGCGCGATACAATGAATATATTCAGAAGGCCAAATGATCCATTTGCCACTTATGTAGGAGTCAGACAACATGTCAATGAAAGAAACATGTCGAAGTCTTTCTAGAAGGAAGTCTATCACTTTGAAGTTGGCATTCGCTCGCAACAGATGCTGGAAAATTTCATCGAAGACAATCAACGCCAAATGCAACATCTCTCTGATGAAATCAATAGAGTTGGCAACATTGCTTTGAACAACAATCAGTACCTGAAAGTGCTAAAGCGCCACTCATGGAAAGGACTGAGTAAATTCAACTCCGTCAAGAAGCTTGAAGCTGCCCGGATTTACAAGGAGTAACCACATCTTCAACGCCATTTTTCAAGGAATGATTCGATCGATCGCCCTAACCCGAAGATCCCTTCACTTGAGAAGATTGATGAAGTTTTATTTGTCAACCCAGCTGAGAAGATTCACCCTGACACTTTCTCTGACGAAGACTCTCACACGTCGAAGCAAGAAGATGACCCTCTCAACGACAGTGACCTTGACTTGCTGCAGGCGCCACTGAACATTGAAGAAATGGAGTCGCCTGCCTCAGCCGAAGGAGACACTTCTGGAGCTGCATCTTCTTCGGGCGAAGAACGTCAGCAGGGTCCCTGGGTTGCAGCCAACGATTAAATACTCTTGATCTACCTCTCAACCTTTTGTCCAATCATTGACAAAAAGGGGGAGAATGTAGCATCGATTGAGTTTAGTTTAGATTCGCTGCGGGGTTTAAGGACTTTTGATTCGATCTTTTGCGTATTGAGTTACAACAAACTTTCCATTCGCTTCGATTGGGTTGTAACTTAAGTTTTACTTCGTCTGTGAACTGCTACATGTTATGCGTTAAATAACCCCCGTGCTTGCAAGTTGCTCTTGTACTTTTTGTCTTGCAGGTGGTTATTCCCATTAAGTTCACAGGTCATTGGATGATTGCATATTCTTCAAGGCTAGTATCTTTTAAATGCAATTGATTCACTAAGATATGTGTCAAGCTCCCCATCAAAGATATCCTCCATCAAGCATTTACTTCGATTATATAAATCTTTGATGCTTGCATTCAGGCGGAGTCAAAATCTTCATATCTTAGAGTTTGCTCTCAACTCAACTCAAAATTCCATATTTTTATCGATGCCTGTTTTGTCAACAATAGTCCAAAAAGGGGGAGATTCTAAGAGCAAAGTTATGCCCCCATGAGTTTTGGATATTGTTGGACAAAACAGTAGAGGAACTAACAAGTTTTCTAGTGTAAAACAGATGGTTAGGTTCCTGAGGTTATAGGTTGGTGATAAAGCTTCAAGGAAGATTTACATATTTACTGAAGCATATCCTCTGGAGCGAAGCTCATCACGAATGTCGACCCCCAAAAAGATAAGGAATCCTGAAGCACGTCTCATCGAAGGAGATGACCAAGATGGCGCAAGAATTAGTAGTTTTTGCGTAGTTCTTTTTCACTTATTTGAGTCGTAGGAAAAACCGTACTATCAAGAGGGGTTTAGTAAATGTACTCCGAAGGTTTTGGTGAAAAGACTCAGATCGAATCCAAACCTGTGAGAAGTCAGAGATGAGAAATCTCATGTGCACTAGGTAATGCTTCATCAGCGAAGACTATGCTCTTTCGGCTCCTGAAGCATAACCAAGTCCGTGAGTCAGGTTTACTTGTTCCGCAAGTAAAGTTGCGCATTGAACAGAAATCCGACCGTTGCGGACAGGTGTCAAGTTGTCGCATCGGGTCACTTCAGTCATTTCGCACCAAGGGATCGCCACCTATAAATAGGCCACCCCAGCCCTCATTGGTGGGTGGCTGCTCCAAGATTATTCTGTCAGTTAAGAGAGAGAGAGCAACCCCACCGAAGCAAACCAAAAACCCATCCACCGAAGCATAAGTCCTATTGATCTGAGTTGATTCACTATAACTTAGGAAGAAGTTTAATAGCCTTGTTATCTTGGAGAAATGCAATTCGCCTAGACGGTTAGAGTGTTGTTCTTCAGAGAGCGAATAATAATTGTCTCCTCGAAGTCCAGTTTGTCAAAGGTTTCAGTGATTTCCTCAATAATCAACCACGAGTGAAGAACTGACCAAGCTCAAGGAGATTGGTGCAGTGGAGATACAGACGAAGAGAGGTTAGCTCCTGTGTTCAATCACAAGTCCCTCCAACCAGACGCAACACTTTGCACAGTGTGAACTGGTCGAACAAACATCGCCGAGTCAAGAGTTCGTTTTACTTTCCGCACTTACATTCAGTATTGCAATTGATTCTGTGTTTTGATTCAATGCAACTGATTCGATGCTTTTGATTCGCTATGTTGTGCTTCACTCTAGTTCTGCTTCACTGTTTACCTTCTGTTGAATTCCTTCTACTACTAAGTTATGCTTCACTTCATAGTTTCTTGTGAAAATTTGAAGTGATCATTCACCCCCTCCCCCTCTGATCACATACTTGGACTTTCACTTGTGGTGCTATTATAGATTGTAAAAAAGGTAAAGTCTCTGTTGAATTCAATGGTGAGCCATATGAATTTAACTTTTCTAAATTTTCCAAGAAATCTCGTGGTATTGATTTACTTAGTGATGATAAAATTATTGAAAATATTGCTTCTATTGCTATTCCTCCTAATGATCCTTTGCAGCAATATATGGAAGACCACGAGAATGATATGCATATGCAGGAAAGAAATGAGTTAGACGAAATATTCACAAGACAAACTGCTATCCAGAAGCAGAACCTTCCAGTTGAGCCTTTAGGAATCCTAGCACAACCAAAAGAAGACCCGGTGTTTGACCTTAAACCATTGCCCGATACGCTCAAGTATGCCTATTTAGATGAAAAGAAAATATATCATGTCATTATCAATGCTAACCTTTCAGGATTTGAAGAAGAGCAATTATTGGAGACACTTCGCAGACACCGTGGTGCCTTGGGCTATACCGTTGATGACCTTAAGGGGATTAGTCCATTGATTTGCCAACACACTATCAATCTCGAGCCCGATGCTAGGACAATTGGTTTATGCAATGCACCTGCTACTTTTCAGAGATGTATGTCTGCTATTTTTCATGGTTTCTGTGAGGAGATTGTGGAAGTCTTCATGGACGATTTCTCCGTCTATGGAACTTCCTTTTACCACTGTCTCCACAATCTTAATAAAGTATTGCAGAGAAGCGAGGATACAAACTTAGTTTTAAAATGGGAGAAATGCCACTTCATGGTTAACGAAGGGATTGTTCTTGGACACAAGATTTCCGAGAGGGGAATTGAAATGGACAAGGCGAAGATTGAAGCTATTGAAAGGATGCACTATCCAAGGGACATTAAAGGTATTCGTAGTTTTCTCGGTCATGATGGTTTCTATAGAAGATTTATCAAAGACTTTTCTAAGACCTCAAGACCCCTCACTAATCTTCTCCAGAAGGATGTTCCTTTTGTATTTGATGAAGATTGTAAGGAGGCTTTTGAAGTTCTTAAGAAATCTTTAATAACCGCTCCTATAGTACAACCACCTGATTGGAAATTGCCCTTTGAAATTATGTGTGATGCTAGTGATTTTGCTGTTGGAGCCATTTTAGGACAAAGGGTTGATAAGAAATTGAATGTTATACATTATGCTAGCAAAACCCTTGATAGTTCTCAAAAGAAATATGCTACTACTGAGAAGGAATTCTTAGCAGTAGTGTTTGCTTGTGACAAGTTTAGGCCTTATATTGTTGATTCAAAAGTTATTATTCATACTGACCATGATGCTCTTAAGTACCTTATGGCGAAGAAGGATGCCAAACCAAGACTCATCAGGTGGGTACTCCTTCTTCAAAAATTTGATTTACAGATTGTTGATAGGAAAGGAGCAGATAATTCGGTGGCGGACAAACTTTCAAGGATGGAAGTTATACCGCATGACCCCATCCCAATCAACGACAGTTTTCCAGACGAACAACTTGCCGTTGTAAAAGGACAATCTCTCTCTGATCCTTGGTTTGTAGATTATGCTAATTTTATCGTTGCAAAGTATTTGCCTCCAGGTTTAACATTTCAGCAAAGGAAGAAGTTCTTCCATGATTTGAGGCACTACTTCTGGGATGACCCTCATCTTTTCAAAGAAGGTCCTGACGGTATTTTGAGAAGATGCATACCGGAACATGAGCAGAAGGACATTCTCAAGCAATGTCACGACAGTCCCTATGGAGGACATCACGCCGGTGGGAGGACCGAACATAAGGTTCTCCAATAAGGTTTTTATTGGCCTAATCTCTTTAAAGATGCTAGAAATTATGTTTTATCTTGTGATAAGTGTCAGAGAGTTGGTAATATTAGTAGGAGGAAAGAGATGCCTATGAATTACTCACTAGTGATTAAGCCTTTTGATTGCTGGGGTTTTGATTTTATGGGTCCTTTTCCTCCTTCAAACAAGTACACTCACATTTTAGTAGTTGTTGATTATGTGACCAAGTGGGTTGAAGCAATCACCACTGAGAGTGCTGATCACAAGACATCTTTGAAAATGCTCAAAGATGTAATTTTCCCTAGGGTTGGTGTAGCTAGGTATCTTATGACTGATGGAGGATCATACTTCACGCATGGAGCTTTTAGAAAAGCTCTAACAAAGTACAATGTCAATCATAGAATTGCTTCACCGTACCATCCTCAAACTAGTGGGAAATTTGAGCTCACCAATAGAGAGATCAAGTTGATCTTGCAAAAGACAGTTAGCAGTTCTAGAAAGGACTGGTCAAAGAAGTTAGGAGATTCTTTGTGGGCGTATAGAATTGCTTACATAAACCCCATGGGCATGTCCCCGTATAAAATGGTGTATGGCAAGGCTTGCCATTTGCCATTAGAATTAGAACATAAAGCTTACTGGGCTATTAGTGAGCTTAATGCTGACCCAAAGTTAGCCGGTGAAAAGTGTCTCATGAACTTGACTTCTCTAGATGAGTGGAGAAGTGAAGCTTACGAGAGTGCTAAAATGTTCAAGGAAAAGGTAAAGAAGTGGCACGATAAAAGAATTCTGAAACGTGAATTTAATGTTGGTGATAAAGTTTTGTTGTTTAGATCTCGTTTCAGGTTTTCTTCAGGTAAACTACTTTCCAGATTGGAAGGACCTTTTCATATCGAAGAAGTATATCGGTCGGGTGCTATCAAGATCAATAATTTCGAAGGCACCAAACCTCAAGTTGTGAATGGACAAAGACTCAAACATTATATGGCAGGTGATCCAATCAATGTGAATGCAAACATGATATATACAAGTACTCATGAAGAACATGTTGCAGCCCAGTTTCAGACTTCGGCAGGAGCAGAATTAGAAAAGGTATGAATTATGGTAAGAAAACACCGCGAACCACCATAAAAGTTCCAGTTTACGCGTTTTTGCAAAATATAGAAAATTCAGAGCCTAATTGGAGCCGGAGAGGAGCTCCAGGGGGCCCAGCCGCCCCCCTGGCGCGGCCTACCTCCTGGCCGCTCCGGGAGGCTGCCTGGGCACCCCGGAGCCCGTCTCCGACTCCACTTTGGCTCGTTGCCTTCCTATTGTTGCATTTTTTTTGCTATATATTTGCTCGGATAGCCTCGGCACCGTATCTCCCGATTTCGCGTGTTTTCTTTCCGAGAAGTTTCTGCCAGGACAAAAAGCTAATTTTTAGAGATGTCTTCTTGTGGTTCGAGCGGAGAAGAATTCTTGTGGCGACGTCTACGCCAAGTCCAGCAGGATCTAAACCAAGGGAAGCACATTGATTGGGCTACAGAAGAACAAACTGCCGCAAGACAAGCGGAGATGGAGCGCTCCGTGAGAGAGGAAGTCAATATTATCACTGCCCAACAACAAGGAGGTCCAAGCAATCCCATCATGGTGGGATCTGTCCAACCTCAATATGATCTTTATCTTAACCTTTCAGGGCCCCCCACTTTACTTGAAGATCAACGTACGATCTCCACCACCTCTGAGGCTTACCGCAGCACCAACCAACTCTGTGAAGATATCCGTGTACTAAAAGTACAAGTGGAAGTCTTGGAGTCAGAAAACCGAACCCTTCGCCATGTCATTAGGGATCTGAAGAAACAACAACCACAAGAAGAATGAGGATTAAATTTCCTTGGGTAATGGCACCCCCAGCTTGTGCCAAGCTTGGGGGAGTGCCCGATTCTTTATCTTTATCTTTATCTTTATCTTAGTCTTTTAGAGTCAAGTAGAGTCGTATCATGTCTAGGGAATTTATTATATCAAATAGGTGTTTGCATTGAGGTCTATCACTCCTTCTGTGGAGAGTTTGTATCCGTGAGTGTGGAGTCGTCTATGTTGGAATATTAATGAGAAGTCTATTGGTTCCTTCGCTACAATCGGTATTCTCTGCACGCAATCGACCTTATATGATGATTCTTATGGGGAGTATTGACCTTATATCAGGTATGGATTTGAAAGCTTTATTTAATTTTGGCAAACATAGCTTTGACCTTGACAACATGCATGTTTTCTCAAGTAGCGACATAGCCAAAACCTTTATGTTACTATGCTTGAAGTGTTATGTTGACAAGGAAGACAACTTGATGTGTTATGCTTACCTTAATGTTTATGCTTTATATGTTTTGCATCTAAGTTAGCATCAGTTGTCTGTTCTCTCAAAGCCTTTGCTAGCCAAACCCTTTGCCTAGCAGATTTTTGCTTGTGCATCCATACCCTGAAACCATTACCTTCCATATGAGTCCACCATACCTTCCTATTCGTCGTATTTCCCTACCACTCTTAGAAGTACATAATTTATGTGTTATCTTTAGATGTTCAAAATCTTCTTTATTGTGCCTCTTGTTTAGCTCATGAGAAAGTAGTAGGTAATTCATGATCTTCTTAAGTTGGACAAGTTTTACCCTGGGATTGCATGTCTAATCTGCAAACCCATAATACGAGGAGGAACTGGCATGAGTGCGCCCAGCTCGAAAGATAACATAACAAACAAACCCTCCTTCATGCTTGGTCTATGAGAAATCAGAAACTTTGGCAGTGATAAACAAAGGAGATTAAGGGGATGTGATCGTCCCCACTTGGGAGTCGTTCCTTGAAACTTGTCCATCTTGAGAAGTAACTGAGCTATCTATTAGCATTCGTTGACAAACTATGCACCGCCCAAAATTTATTTTCATTCTGTTTGATTTAAGGATAGCACATGGGTTTTCCCTGCTTGCCTTTAACAAGGCCTTTCCTTTACTTTTATGTTGAGTCGGTTTTCCTACTTCTTTCTTTTCCCAAAGAGAACAAACACATGATGCTGATGAGGATTCATCCTTATAATGCTGCATTAAGTTTTTCCATGCCATATCATTGTTGACATTATCTTTTGATAAGTAAGTGGTTTGCGAAAGCTTTTGCCAAGCGAACATCTTCCTTTGAATTATCGTTTGCACTTCATGACTAATAACATGTTCTTTCAACAAGTTTCAAATTGTTTCATCATATTAAGAAAGAGCAAAAGTAAAAGTTATTAGTTGTCCTTTGACCAAGGATATGTTTGCCATAATTTGATGAGTTTTCCCAGCCCTACTTTTGATTATAATTTTTATTACTTTCTCATAAGGATCTTATGAGTTGAGGTTGCTGTTGAGGATGTTTGAGTTTGGTGAAGAAACCTTGATGCTTCTTGTCCGTATTCTATTTATCGACACTTCACTCTCTAAACTTGTGGACATGTTTACCGACCTCAGTATTCGCTTGGGGACAAGCGAGGTCTAAGCTTGGGGGAGTTGATACGTCCAAAATGCATCACTATTTTATATAGTAATTATTTATTATTCATTGATATATTTCATGTTATGATGCTATTCTTATGTTGTTTTGGCTTAATTTACATAGTTTGCAACTTTACGATGCCGAAGCAGCAGACGCAGGAATCAACGGTAAAAAGTGGACGCTGAGTTGCTAAAGAAGAATACCTTCAAACTACCTGAAAAATCGACGGAGGGTATTTTTCAGAAAGATGACGAAGACACGCCGAAGAGGGGCCCGAGGGGGGCCACAGGGTGCCCAGGCAGCCACCTGGCGCGACCCCCACCCTGGCCGCGCCGGGAGGGCGTCTGGACCCCTCGGGCTAGTCCCGACTGCCCACTTTGGCCTATATATATCACTCGTCGTCTAAAAACCCTAGAGGAGAGAGAGTTTTCGGAGTTCCACCGCCACTCCATGGCGGAAACCTATAGAGGAGAAAAGACATCTCCGGCGGCCAGATTCCGCCGGGGATAACACCTCCCGGAAGGGGAGATCGTCGCCATCGTCACGGGAATCATCGAGATCATCATCAACATCATCCCCAACATCAGCACCATCTCCATCACCATCCAATCTCATCTCACAAGTCCAACTTCTGTTGTAATCCGTACTATCTATTCTCTCTATTCTACCGGTGTTGATTACTACCGTGTGATGAATGCTTTTGAGTTTTGTTGGAGAAATATTATTGTGTCCAGATTGTTTATCATCTATTTGTCCCCACTGATCATGATCTCTTTTATGTCTTATGAGTAGTTACTTTAGTTCTTGAGGACATGGGAGAAGTCTAGTTGTTAGTAGTCATATGATGTTGAAGTAATATGTGTTGTTTGATATTTAAGTTGTGTTGTTATTTTCCTAGTAGTGTTGTGTGAGTCGAACACTCAACACTTCGCCTTATTAAGGACCTATGGGAATTCATTGTTTACAATGATTGCTTACGGTGGGTTGCCGGAGTAACAGAAACCTGAACCCCAGTTCGCACGCTTTTGCACAAGGGAACAATGGATCATCGATCGTATTGCTATGGTTAGGCTTTTGCCTTAATTACTATCTTGTATTTGCGGATGCTTGCAAGGTGTTTAATCATAAGAGTGCACTTATCTTAGTCTAGAGGGTGCACTATCATAGGTCCACCCACTCAACACTTATCAACACGACACATAGTACCGATACGGAATATGGCGAAAGCACGTGTCTATTTCTCCCGTGTGTCCTCAAGATCGCTTTAGCCTTTATAAGTTCAGTTGCTAGGCCTCTCCTTTGCTCAAAAGGATTGGGCCGCTTGTTACTCATCATTGCCTTTTACTCTTCTCGCTTTTACCTTCTTGTTGATTATATTGAAAACCCCTAAAAAGTTATCTTTCAGTTCCTGCAGCTATTTCTTTACCAAAGTCACTTACCAATACCTTCTTCTCCTCGTTGGGTTCGACACTCTTATTTATCGAAAACGCTACAAACGATCCCCTACAGTTGAGGGTCATCAGGAGTGTCATGAGCTTCTTTAAGGATGAGTTGCCTTAGATCCCTATTCTTAGGTACTACCAAACAATTTTCAAATAATACTGTTCCTTTGCTATCTGTGGAGAAACATTTAGCAACTCCGCTAGCAATGTTCTCCTTGATCCGGCGAACACCTCGTTCATGCCTTTGGGCAACTATGATTTGATCCTCAAGAGTTGTTTCCCCACCAAGTTGAAAAGAGATCCATGAGGAACAATCTTGAGATTGAGCTTTCGAAATTCTTCATGAAGAAATTGTTGATACTGTTGTAACATGAGGTTGTTACAATACGACTTACGACTTAGTGCATCATGTTGGATATATGCTCTAGAGGCAAATAATATATGATTATTCCAATATATCTAAGCAAGTTCATAACCAGTTTCATACCGTGCTAGAAATGTGTCAGTAAAACAATGATGCAGGTGTGGTATAGAAACCCCCAGAGTTCCTAGTTAGCCTCTACATCGATAACTAGTTCATGGTCAACATGATGGTCGTGGTTTCGCGATCATGGAAAATTAAGTCTCTTGACTATGAGGTCACCTCACTGGTTAAGTGACGTGATGAACATTACCCAAAGTAAGCATTACAGCATGATCAAATCTTGTGAAGGTTCAGTGTTGTAATTACAGAACGTGGTAGACCGTTCCTTTGACCGTGAGTACGTGCATAATTGCTATCTTCCCGGATGCTTTGAGCTACATCCCACCACCTGACTGAAATATGCGGGTCATAAAGGTTGTATCTTGGGTATTCCGTGGAGATATGTTGAGGAGTATGGTTACAAGAGCGGGATTTGTCAATCCATATAATGGATAGATACTCGGGGCCCACTCGGTGAGATTCCATCCATAAAGCTTCAGTGTGTGACTAGGTCACGGGGATGAATATCACGGGAACGAGTGAATGAGGATTAGTTCAGAACGAGGTTGAACCAGACATAGGATGTCATTGATCGAATCTCGGAACAATCCAGTATCGCTGACAAAGGGAATGCTATACGGCGTAAGGTCCAATCGGTGTTTGATATCCGGAATGCACAGGGGTCATTATGGGCATCCAGGTCCCGCTGATGATCATTGACCGTAGCCTCATCTCGGTCATGACTGGAGTGTTCTCGGACCGTAGGGTAACACACTTAAGGGCTCGATGAAATCGGAGACCTTTTCGGAACCATCGGAGTAACCAGAGAATAAAGGAAACAATATCGGAGAAGTACCGTGTTGAACCGAAACAAGTTCGGAGTGAACCGGAAGGTGTTCCGGAGCACCGGGAGATGGAATATTATGTTTTAGTTATTAATTAATTGAATTAATAATTAAAATCATTTTATTTCCAATTAATATGTGCAATGGGCCTTAGTGGAGAAAAAGGCCCATTAGGGGAAGAAATAAAAGGGAAAAAAAAGAAAAAAAGGAGTGGGGGGGGGGGGGGGGGGGGAGGAGGCGCCATGGGCCCATGAGGGTGGCGCCCCCTCTCCCCCCTTGGCCGGTGCCCCCCCTAGCATGTGGGATAGTCCCACATTGCTAAGGGAGGGGGTTGACTCCCTCCCCTACCCCTATATAAAGAGGGCCATGGTGCACATATTTAATTAAGCCAAACACACAATAAATCGGATTAAATTAGTATTTACTCCGAATTGAGATCGGTTTTCTCTGGTCTTCTCCCCTCCCTTGTCTCTTTCACGGTGGGCTCCCTAGTGTGAGCCTATAGTGGAATTGAGGCTTCTCTGCTAGAATCGGAGGCCGTCGTGCTGCCGAAGCTCCGTACGGAGGTCTGCTTCTGCCACCTTCGGTGGATCGGAGAACGGAGGTCGTCATCGAGTCTCGTATGTGTGCGAGTACTACGAGGTGCTACACGTATGGCACTACACCCATCCGGGTGCTCAACACAGCCAGGGGGCTGTGAAACTTGATCGGCTACATCAACCACGTTTGCGGGAACGTTTCCCGCGCAACGGACTACACCCCGAGGTATGTTATTTCCGCACTCCTTTCCATTACGGTAATACGTCTAGCTAGATCTTGGGTTATGGGAACTCTAGTTTGAAAAATTTGTGTTTTCTGCTGCGAACCCCAACAGTGGTATCAGAGCTAGGTCTATGCTTAGTATTACTGTACGGATAGAACACATCGGGGATGTGGGCGTTGATTGTATGATTGTTACCCTCCCACGTGTACTTGTTCACATCTGCGGCATTGTTTGATGAAGCGGCCCCCGACCGACCTTACGCGTACGCTTACGCGAGACTGGTTCAACGCTTGACATACGGCTTGTACCGTATAAAGTGGCTGGGGGGTGTCTGTCTCTCTACTTTAGCGGATGTGGCATTTGCAACGGAGGGCCCCGTGCGGGGTGTAATAGAGACAATCGTATGGTTGACGTTGTGGTTGACTCGTAGGTTAAAACCTGTTTAACTATGAAAGCCCTAGCAGCCATGTAAAACTTGCAATATACAACTAGACCGTCTAAACCTTGTATTGCTAAGTGGGGGCTATCATTCGTTTGTTTGTGATGTAGCGATAGTTTTTCTATGTGTTACTAGTAAGTAGTAATCGTCATCATAAAACAAACTAAAATGGAGACACTGTAGACTTAGTGTTTCCATAGCTCATACATCTTAAAACTTGCTAGTATAGGATACACGACGGTAGCATGTGATAAGATGATCCCTTAACAAAGCCAAACACAAGTATTCTACCGAAGTGTGCACCGCCTGGAATGTTCTCCCATATGGCTTGATGCTCCGTACATACCGGAGTTGTCCTACATATTCAATGGAGTTCGCATGAGGTTGGGTTCGGCAAGCCTGGCATATGCAGACATGGCCTTGCTGAGCAGCATATAACATGGAGGTTAATTTGGCGATCCTAGCAAATGCAGATATGGCCTCGGAATACTAGAGATTGAAAGATCGAGCATGAGTCACAGTACATATAAGATAATGTGATCGCACAATTTGTTGTCTACCTTTGAAACTGACCCGTCGGCCGTGTGATATTCGAGGTCGGGAAGTGAATCTGGATCATGTAATCACTAAAACTTCCTAGGGATGAATTGTTTTAGTGCGAGCTCATTTATAATATGATTATATGAACTCATTGTTGTGAACTAGTCTTAATTGTGTTCCTTGCAATTATGTTTGTAGAAAATGGATAGTACCCAGTACCTTGAAATGGTTTCCTTCTTACATGGTGAAATACTTAAAGAAAATGGGTCAAACTTCATTAGTTGGTACTTACGCCTTAGAGCCGTGCTCAAGAGAATCAACCTTTCATTCTTAACTAAAGAGCATGTGGGAAACCCTCCAGCAAACGACATGGATGCACAAGCGGCGATTGATTATCAGTATCGTCGAAGGACATATGCCATAGCTAAGGGTATCATAGAAACCAGCATTCCACAACCTTTGCGTGAGGAGTATGCTGATTTGGATACATATGATATGATCGATGAGCTGAAGTCATCAAACTTGCATCGGTTTAGAGTTGCCAGATTTGAGTTAGAAAGTGAGTTTCTCTCTACAAAGATGGAAGAAGGCTCTTGCCTGAAGGCACACTTGGCCAAGATGCATGAGATACATCTGAGCCTCGTAGATGACTTTGACTATGGGACCACAGATGAGTCTGCGATATACACGGTGTTACACTCGCTTCCACCGAGCTATACAGACCATGTCCATGGCTATGTCGGCAGAGGTGAAAGCCTCGAGTTCTCTGACTTCATGGATAGACTTCAGTACCTGGAGGTTGAACCCATTGAAGGAGAAGTTGTTGATGGAGAAGGTATATACTTGATATACTTTATAAATGTTTATTCCCTTATACAACATTTGCAGTAAATGAGTATCTGATACTTATTCTGTTTTATGAAAACAGGACCTGCCGTTGCATGGACGGGAAGAGGTGAAATCGAGCATTGATGGATATCAAGTCAGTTGATGGCCAGCATGGATTCCGCCGAGACATCTATCATAGGAGATACTTAGAGTATTAGATAAATCTTATGTAATCATTATAGTATGAACACTTAGTTGTGTGTCTTGCATCTCGCGAGACAAAGTTATTCATGTAATGAGACAAGTCAGTTGTTCCATCTTTATGAATAAAAGTGTGCTTATACTTTGATTACGCCTTGATTTATGATATGATAGAAAGCATTTATAATACTGCTATTATTGTCAAGAAATATTCAATGTTTAATGATAAAGTTGTCTTGATTATAACAAGTCAAAGATTTGATTGCATGAGGTGACTTCATAACTGATGAATTCATTAAATGTATGATCTATTAACTTGTGAGTTTATTATTGAATGAAAGTCATAACTTGATTGCATGAGATGGATTAGATACACGATCTATGAACCTCTGCAATAAATATAACCATGACAAGGTTCTAGCAAGTAGAACTTGTGCCAATCATTATACATAAATGATGTACTAAATGGGCACGTGAGTTATCATTAATGACTTCATATGATTAATTGAAAGTTGTATTCAATTGAGATCATAAAAACTGAGATTCAGGAATCACAGTGAGAAGTGAGAATACAAGGATACATATCACTATGCTACGATCCGAAGTGATAAGATATTGACATAATGGGAGACTTGTGGAAGTTGTACCACAAACTACGATGGAAGTTGAAAGTGCTAGACTACTTAAACCATTCGTAGTCATACTAAACCGTAGTATGGTCTAAACGTTCTTTCCCCTAGCACTATAGTTATTGTCGAATAAGGTTGTTTAATTCATTAAGTTAAAACACCCACTTCATGATTAGGAAACCATCCTAATTCTAACGAGACATGATAGCTCCATAACTGATGGTGTTATAAGGTTTCTTAAAAGAAAGATTTCTTTGTAATAAAACTACAAGCAATTGAAATTACATATTCTCCCTGAATAGCAAAATGTGTGTTGCTTGATTGGTAATGCGAGAAGAAGTCTCTCGACACGGATCCAATGGGAGATAATGGAAACTTTGACCGGGGTATTGGACCTTGCCTTCAGAATATCAGAGTATTGCAACGGAAGCATGTTCCGCTGTAATGACACTGTATAAGGAAGGATATGCCATAGATGATTGATCTTGGTATATGAATTGAAGCCATTGTTGAATTTAAAAGGTTGTCATGAATACGTTCTGTACAGAATAATAATCATGAGTCTTCTTAATAAAACAATAAAGAATAACATTACTTGAGACTCAAAGGAATGATGATAGCCTAGAACACGAGGAGAAATGAAATAATATTGAGTTACATATAGGATGGCTCACGTCCCGTGAAATAAATCGGTTATTTCATATTCTCAACAAACTGGAGAGTTATTGAGAATAATGTAATGGGCATAAGGCATTATTTGGTTATGATCAAAGTTCAATGGTGATTGACTACGGAAACGTAGGAATGCTTTAATCAATAAAATATTTCATTTACACTACGATGGACCATAGCCTGAAATTGAATCTCAGTCAAATTTGGGATTTGAAAGAGAATTGCAATGGGCATGAAGAAGGTTATTTCATTAAAAGGATGGACTATAGTACCTCAAGACAGGAACCCTCAACCTTGATTTGATCAAGTGATTTTGTGATGACCAAAATATTGAGTGGGCCTGCAGTTTCATGAAACTGAGTGGGAGCTTTGAAGACTTCCCGGAAACTTGGAATGCAGAGGGCATTTTCTGAGTGGGAGCTTTGGAAGCATTGTCATTATGTGAGACATAGTGAACAATAAAATGACTTGATGAAAGCTGAACCACAAATATATGAGTATATGATGGATATATTTGAGTGGGAGAATGATCATTGTCTCAAACATATATGCATTGATATGTGTGAAGAATGATCTCATATGTATATATATGGATATGCATTGATTGTGTATATAGAGAATCGTCTTATATACATATGTGCATTATGATATATATAGAGCAGAAGGCAAATAAAATACAAGATTGCAAGAATCTTCTTTTATGTGAAATACCAACACATTACACGTTGAAATCTATATGAGTAGATTAAGATACAGATAATGAAACGAAGTGAAGGTTGGAATAATCTTATAGACAAGAAACAGGTTCTTGTGGCTAGAAATTATATAATGGATGAAATCCAAATATCACAAGCAATGTCTTGATGGAAGAATAGAGATGCACCATGTACTGGAGATGTGATTTTATATGTTCTTGACATATGATTCTACCATATAACATGCATTGTGAATCCAACAACAGAATGACTCAAAAGTTCTTGGAAGAAGAACAGATTCTGATGTGCTTTAGGAGTAAAACACAGAATCTGAATAAAGTCCATGATTTCAGTATATGAGGAATACTGAGGACTATACTCTAAAATATAGAGGGGATAATAGACTTGAATGTAATGCAAGATTACAATTTCAAGCCATATTATGGGTCTATATGGAATTAGAGACATCACCAAAGACATGAAAGAAATGTGAGCAAAATTCACGGCACTACAAACATAATACTACTTAAGAAAGTAGACGTATGGATAAAAGTTTAGCGTTAGAAGTATTGGACTTCTGGTTGAGTGTATTTCCTAATATATATGACTACGGATGAGTCTTCTAAAGACTGAACCAAGAGATCATTGGAGGATACTGTGAAATAATAGTCTCACTCTCCCGCGAAACTTATATCCAACCATTATATGATAATGAGTGGTATGTCAAAAGAGCTTTTGACCTGTAAATGTTGCAAAGGAAACATACGAATCTTAATTGGTGCAGTTCGTTGACGAAACCTCTTCCATGAGCATGCATGATCAATGAACACTTATGTGATAAGATGATTATGATCGGAAAAATGCAGCTAGATTATTAGCACTCTAGTGCAAGTGGGAGACTGTTGGATATATGCTCTAGAGGCAAATAATATATGATTATTCCAATATATCTAAGCAAGTTCATAACCAGTTTCATACCGTGCTAGAACTGTGTCAGTGAAACAATGATGCATGTGTGGTATAGAAACCCCCAGAGTTCCTAGTTAGCCTCTACACCGATAACTAGTTCATGGTCAACATGCTGGTCGTGGTTTCGCGATCATGGACAATTAAGTCTCTTGACTATGAGGTCACCTCACTGGTTAAGTGACGTGATGAACATTACCCAAAGTAAGCATTACAGCATGATCAAATCTTGTGAAGGTTCAGTGTTGTAATTACAGAACGTGGTAGACCGTTCCTTTGACCGTGAGTACGTGCATAATTGCTATCTTCCCGGATGCTCTGACCTACATCCCACCACCTGACTGAAATATGCGGGTCATAACGGTTGTATCTTGGGTATTCCGTGGAGATATGTTGAGGAGTATTGTTACAAGAGCGGGATTTGTCAATCCATATAATGGATAGATACTCGGGGCCCACTCGGTGAGATTCCATCCATAAAGCTGCAGTGTGTGACTAGGTCACGGGGATGAATATCACGGGAACGAGTGAATGAGGATTAGTTCAGAACGAGGTTGAACCATACATAGGATGTCATTGATCGAATCTAGGAAAAATCCAGTATCGCTGACAAAGGGAATGCTATACGGCGTAAGGTCCAATCGGTGTTTGATATCCGGAATGCACAGGGGTCATTATGGGCATCCAGGCCCCTCTGATAATTATTGATCGTAGCCTCATCTCGGTCATGACTGGAGTGTTCTCGGACCGTAGGGTAACACACTTAAGGGCTTGATGAAATCGCAGACCTTTTCGGAACCATCGGAGTAACCAGAGAATAAAGGAAACAACATCGGAGAAGTACCGTGTTGAACCGAACAAGTTCGGAGTGAACCAGAAGGTGTTCCGGAGCACCGGGAGATGGAATATTATGTTTTAGTTATTAATTAATTGAATTAATAATTAAAATAATTTTATTTCTAATTAATATGTGCAATGGGCCTTAGTGGAGAAAAAGGCCCATTAGGGGAAGAAATAAAAGGGAAAAAGAAAAAGAAAAAAAAGGGAGTGGGGGGAGGCGCCATGGGCCCTAGGGCCCATGAGGCTGGCGCCTCCTTTCCCCCCTTGGCCGGCGCCCCCCCTAGCATGTTTGATACTCCCACATTGCTAAGGGAGGGGGGTTGACTCCATCCCCTACCCCTATATAAAGACGGCCATGGTGCACATATTTAATTAAGCCACATACACAATAAATCGGATTAAATTAGTATTTACTACGAATTGAGATCGGTTTTCTCCGGTCTTCTCCCCTCCCTTGTCTCTTTCACGGTGGGCTCCCTAGTGTGAGCCTATAGTGGAATTGAGGCTTCTCTGCTAGAATCGGAGGCCGTCGTGCTGCCGAAGCTCCGTCCAGAGGTCTGCTTCCGCCACCTTCGCTGGATCGGAGAACGGAGGTCGTCATCGAGTCTCGTACGTGTGCGAGTACTACGAGGTGCTACACGTGTGGCACTACACCCATCCGGGTGCTCAACACAGCCAGGCGGCTGTGAAGCTAGATCGGCTACATCAACCACGTTTGCGGGAACGTTTCCCGCGCAACGGACTACACCCCGAGGTATGTTATTTCCGCACTCCTTTCTGTTACGGTAATACGGCTAGCTAGATCTTGGGTTATGGGAACGCTAGTTAGAAAAAAATTGTGTTTTCTGCTGCGAACCCCAACACATCAACCATGAAATTGGCTTTGCCTGGGGTGTAAGAAATTCCTAAGTCATAATCTTTTATCAACTCTATCCAACGTCTTTGCCTGAATTAAGATCTGGCTGGGTGGATATATATTTGAGGCTTCGGTGGTCGGAATAGATCTCAAAACGATTACCAAGGAGGTAATGTGACCAAGTCTTCAAGGCATGAACTACAGCAGCAAGTTCAAGATCATGGGTAGGGTAGTTCTCTTCATGTGTACGCAACTGGCATGAAGCGTATGCTACCACATGTCGATCTTGCATAAGTATGCACCCTAACCCTTGCTGTGAAGCATCAAAATAGATCTCGAAATCCCTATTGGTGTCTGGAGGCGCAAGTACGGGTGCAGAAGTCAATCTTCTCTTTAGCTCTCGAAAGCTTTCCTCGTACTTGGGAGTCCATTCGAATTTCTTATCTTTCTTGAGGAGTTCAGTTAGAGGCTTTGCAACTTTGGAGAAGTTCTCAATGAAGCGGCGGCAATAGCTGGCTAGGCCAAGAAAACTCCTAACTTGCTTAACCGATTTAGGTGGAGTCCAGTCAAGGATGGCCAGAACTCTCTCGGGATTCAAAACAATGCGTTTGGCAGAAATCACGTGGCCTAAGTAGGTCACTTCTGGTAGCCAAAATTCGCACTTAGAGAACTTGGCATAAAGGCGATGCTCTCGAAGTTTCACCAATACCAACCTAAAATGTTCTGCGTGCTCCTCTTTGTTCTTCGAGTAGATGAGAATGTCATCAAGATAAACTACAACAAATTTATCTGGGTACTCCATGAAGATCGAATTCATCAAGCGCGAGAATGTGGCGGGGGCATTGGTTAAACCGAAGGACATGACAGTGAACTCGTAAATACCATATCGAGTAGTGAAAGCCGTCTTGGGAACGTCCTCGTTTCGGATTTTCATTTGATGATAGCCTAATCTCAAATCCATCTTGGAGAAGACAGAGGATCCAACAAATTGATCATAATGATCATTGATCCTAGGAAGTGGGTACTTGTTCTTTATCGTTGCTAGATTTAGCGGGCGATAGTCTACGCACATCCTTTCTGTTCCATCTTTCTTCGTTACGAACAAAACAGGGCATCCCCATGGCGATGAGCTAGGGCGGATGAAGCCTTTTGCCAACAAAGCTTCAAGTTGGATTTTAAGCTCTGCTAACTTATTTGGGGCCATTCTATATGGAAGTCTAGAAATTGGGGCGGTGCCTGGCATAAGATCCACTATGAACTCTACACATCTGTCGGGTGGCTAGATTTAAGGTGTTGGATTACTGGGTAGTTTTCTTGAGGATGACTATGGCTTCCTAGGAACTAAAACAGGTTTATTGTGGTCATTCTGGCTATAAGACATCTAAAGTGGGAGGAAGAACTGCAAATGCATCAATATAGGTTTCTAGAATAAAACCTACAACAAACTCTATGGAATTGTCGGGAATGCCACCTAGCAAATCCTCTGGAAAGAATCCAAAACGGAGAGAAGGATTTTGCAAATGCATCAGATTATGAAGAAACCTGGACTGACTCGGATAGCATAACGACTGTAATTTCAAGAGGAACGAAAATTCTCACAACATTGGAATAGCAGTTATACTAAGAAGTTCAAAACTGGAAGCACAAAGACTCTAGACAACCGAACACAACTTTCCTAAGGCTACAAGGAAGTAATCAACGAGATGTTCTAGTAAGACATAGATGAGCCTAGTCCTATCTTCCCGTAGAAAAGATGAGGGTGACTAAGAACTCAGATCGATGAGGGTAAGGAGAAAAAAGAAGTCTTATGTTGTTCCCTTATACCCATAGTAACTATATAACTATAGAATGCTAGACTCGACATCGACCACGGTTTGATAATCCTACAGACAGTCCTGCTCTGATACCAAGTCTGTCGGGACCCGAGGTTTGCGTATGCAAGTCCTGTCACAACACAATCATATGGAGAGCCGAGAGCCATACCCACTTGTCTAAGAAGACAAGGCCAAGCACAGTACACTCTCGGAAAGCATCGAATGTGAGGGGCATCCCATCCAGGCCGGATGATCAACTGAGATGGGTCCTCATCATCCGCACACAAGTATAAATGATATGGGTGGTGAACTCCCATACTCATAGACAAGTCGCCTCAACCATACTATTGTTTGTATTCTAACACTTACATAAACATACTCCAGCCCGATCACATAGTTGGGGTCTCGGGTGGGCTCGATCATACAACAAGGTGTGCCACGTGACAGAGTCACGAGCAATCGCATCGCGATGCCCCAAGCTGCGCACATCTAAGGGCCACTTGGTGTATAAAAGACCTCCAGCAAGATCACAACCAAGCTCTCGAGAACCCACACTAAGATATGCACGTTATAAACATACACGCATCATACATGTCCAGTGTGAACAGCAGGTATCATCACATTACTCTACAGAGTTTACATCTTTATTTACCTCTTATAGAGTACACACAGAGATCACAAGACTGTGATCCAACATTACATCAGTACAAGCGGAAGCAACTTAGGTCTGAGTACAGACAAGTTTAACGAACAACTTAGGGAAGCCTTATTTATAAACAAGCCCTTTCACGGGGGACCAGACCTCTGTCTGGGACTACACTAGCTTGATCAGTCATCGAGCTCCAGGAAGAAGCCACCATCAGGGTCAGTGGTTTCATCTAAAAACATAAATAAGAAAACGTGAGTACAAAGTCGTACTCAACAAGACTTACGTAGGAACTATACTACTCATGCTCAAGTATCAAGGCAAAGGGAGGTGGGGTTTCAATGCAGAAGTGCCAACTTTGACTTGGATAGTCTTGTACTATGAATAAAAGAATGAGGTAAGAAGCGTACATGAGTCCATCTATCCAAGTCTCCAAAACAATACTCCACTATGGATCATTCCTCGACTTCCCACGAGAAAGCAAACCATAGCACTCACACTGATCTTGGAAGTTTTAAAGTATCTGTTAAAGTTGTCTAATAATCAAGCACAAATAACCAAGTAGTCCAAAACCGCAGACAGGGCTATTCTAATAGTGTTGTTAACACTGCAGGGGTGTACTACTACACGTACATGACCATCAGTTACCGCGAGGTCTCGACACCATTCAAGGGGTGCCGGCAAGTATTTTCACCACAACACTTCGCCCACAGCTCTGATCTAGTCCAGAGAGTCACCTATCTAAGGGGGATCCGTAAGGAGGTCCGGCTGAGGTTCCAGTATGGCCTCAAATTATGTGTGCAGGGTCCCAAGCCGGTCTGAGTAGCCGTTCTTCCACTTCGCAGACCGTGCCACAGCCCTACCAGAACTTGCGAACTAATGCGACTTCTGGGGTTCGAAACGGGGTGAGGTACTAGGTCGAGAGGGGTCAGTGAGCCCAATGTGTGGTTGCACTCTTTGTCTTGGATCACCATACAAGAACTCAGGCTTAAGGCGGTGTTCAACGAGACAACCCACTGTGTACTCCTACACAACCTCTCATCGTTCACCTTGTTTAGGTCAAGTTCACCAACACATTTCCACCACCATCATCATGATCACTACCATCCCGACTCACAAAAGATTAACCTCGTAGTAAATCTAAGAATGCAATAAGCAGTAACAGTTGCAGAGGCCACATGATAGAAATCAACTCCTACATCTGCTAGGATTGTGGTTTTGCTTACTACCGTGACAATATGATAGGTCATGCAAAGGAATGCGTGCAACTATGCGGTAGAAACGTATCATGGTGATCATCCTAAACAATGCATAAGAGAGACTAAGAGGGAAATGAGTTTTTATCGACATGATCAATGGGGGTTTTCTTGCCTTGCTGACGAGGTTCACACACGGTGTCTTCAACGGTGGGGGTTATCTCCGATAGGCTCCACTTCTATTCGACAAACATTGCAAACAAGGTATCAACATTAAGTACAATGCACAATCACATGATCAAGTTTGCAATGTGATGTTCATGGTTTCAATGTGTGGACAATTCCATTTAAAAGAAGTGCATTGCAAAGGAATTTGCAAAAATCACTTCAAATTTGAATTTAAAAGAAGTCCATATGCACATTTGCTTCTGTTCACCCAATTTAACTTGGTCAAACATGAAAAAAGTCCATATTCATAATCCTTGCATTTTTCTGATAATTTTACGTATACTATTTGTCCAATTTGGAGTTAGTATGAATTAATTATGAATTTTCAAAGTTTAACTCATTTTGTGACTTTTCAGGATTTATTTTTATACAGAACAATCAATTATTGTGTCAGCAGGGTTTTGACCCTGGTCAAACTGACATGTGGGTCCCACTGTCAATGTTCTGTTTTATTAATATAATTGATTTAAATTAGCAGAGAGGTTAGGGGGGCTGGGCCCACCAGTCAGTATCACAGGAGGGGGGTTAAGTTAATTAACCTCGCCGGACACGTCACCTCGCCGGCGGCGAGTCTCCGGCGACATCCAGAGACGGCGGTGTCCGCAGGGACGATGTTTCCGGCAAGATTTCGATTCGCTAAGACCATCTACATGAAGCTCGTGCCCACGCGCACTCGATGGAGCACCGCAGGGCCACGAGGGGCCACTGGAATCATGCCGGCGTTGAGCCCTAGCGGCGGCGGAGCCACTGGCTAGACGCAGTCTTCGATTTGGTGCACGAGGAGAAGCAGTAGTGGGTGCAAACGACGCGTATGAGCACGAGGAAGGCGACGGGCAACCCGGTGCAGGCGATGGAACACAGGAGCGTGTTGGATATATGCTCTAGAGGCAAATAATATATGATTATTCCAATATATCTAAGCAAGTTCATAACCAGTTTCATATCGTGCTAGAACTGTATCAGTGAAACAATGATACATGTGTGGTATAGAAACCCCCAGTTTTCCTAGTTACCCTCTGTTTCAATAACTAGTTCATGGTCAACATGATGGTCGTGGTTTCGCGATCATGGACAATTAAGTCTCTTGACTATGAGGTCACCTCACTGGATGAGTGACGTGATGAACATTACCCAAAGTAAGCATTACAGCATGATCAATCTTATGAAGGTTCAGTGTTGTAATTATAGAAGGTAGTAGACCGTTCCTTTGACCGTGAGTACGTTCATAATTGCTATCTTCCCGGATGCTTTGACTTACATCCCACCACCTGACTGAAATATGCGGGTCATAACGGTTGTATCTTGGGTATTTTGTGGAGATATGTTGAGGAGTATTGTTACAAGAGCGGGATTTTTCAATCCATGTGATGGATAGATACTCAGGGCCCACTCGGTGAGATTCCATCCATAAAGCTGCGCCGCATGTGACTAGGTCACGGGGATGAATATCACGGGAACGAGTGAATAAGGATTTTTTCAGAACGAGGTCGAACCAGACATAGGATGTCATTGATCAAATCTCGGAACAATCCATTATCGCCGACAAAGGGAATGCTATACGACGTAAGGTCCAATCGGTATTGATATCTGGAATGCAGAGGGGTCATTATGGGCATCCAGGTCCCCCTGATGATCATTGACCGTAGCCTCATCTCGGTCATGACTGGAGCGTTCTCGGACCGTAGGGTAACGCACTTAAGGGCTCGATATAATCGGAGACCTTTTCGGAACTATCGGAGTTACCGGAGAATAAAGGAAGCAACATCGGAAAAGTTCCGTGTTGACCCGAAGGAGTTTCGGAGTGAGCCGGAAGGTGTTCCGGAGCACCGGGAGAAGGAATAATATGTTTTATTTATTAATGAATTGAATGAACAATTACAAATATTTTATTTAATATTAAAAAGTGCTATGGGCCTTATTTATGAAAGAGGCCCATTAGGGGAATAAAGGGAAAAAGAAAAAGAAAAAAAGGAAAGGAAGGGGGAGGCGCCATGGGCCCTAGGGCCCATGAGGGGTGCGCCCCCTCCCCCTTGGCCGGCCACCTCCCTTTAGCAAAGGGACTTTAGTCCCACATTGCTAAGGGAGAGGGGTTGACTCCCTCCCCTCCCCCTATATAAAGGCATGTAGGGTGGACTTTTTAAAGACACATAAATTCGTGAGAAAATAAACATTACTCTGAATTGAGATCGGTTTTCTCTGATCTTCTCCCCTTCCTCGTCTCTTCCACGGTGGGCTCTCTAGTGTGAGCTTGTAGTGGAATTGAGGCATCTCTGCTAGAATCGGAGGCCGTCGTGCTGCCGAAGCTCCGTCCGGAGGTCTGCTTCCGCCACCTTTGCTGGATCGGAGATCGGAGGTCGTCATCGAGTCTCGTACGTGTGCGAGTACTACGAGGTGTTACACGTGTGGCACTACAGCCATCCGGGTGCTCAACACAGCCAGGGGGCTGTGAAACTTGTTCGACTACACTAGCCACGTTTGCGGGGATGTTTCCCGCGCAACGGACTACACCCTGAGGTATGTTATTCCGCACTCCTTTCCGTTACGGTAATACGGCTAGCTAGATCTTGGGTTATGGGAAACGCTAGTTAGGAAAATTTTGTGTTTTCCGCTCTGAACCCCAACAGTGGTATCATGAGCTAGGTCTATGCTTAGTATTACTGTACGGATAGAACACATCGGGGATGTGGGCGTTGATTGTATGATTGTTACCCTCCCACGTGTACTTGTTCACATCTGCGGCATCGTTTGATGAAGCGGCCCACGACCGACCTTACGCGTACTCTTACGCGAGACTGGTTCCACGCTTGACATACGGCTTGTACCGTATGAAGTGGCTCTGGGGGTGTCTGTCTCTATACTTTAGCGGATGTGGCATTTGCAACGGAGGGCCCCGTGCGAGGTGTAATAGAGACAATCGTATGGTTGACGTTGTGGTTGACTCGTAGGTTAAAAACCTATTTAACTATGAAAGCCCTAGCAGCCACGTAAAACTTGCAATATACAACTAGACCGTCTATACTTTGTATTCCTAAGTGGGGGCTACCGTTTGTTTGATTGTGATGTAGTGATATCTTTGCTATGTGTTACTAGTAAGTAGTAAACGTCATCATGATAAAACAAACACAAATGGAGACATTGTAGACTTAGTGTTTCCATAGTCCAACATCTTAAAACTTGCTAGTATAGGATACACGACGGTAGCATGTGATAAGATGATCTCTTAACAAAGCCAAACACAAGTATTCTACCAAAGTGTGCACCACCTGGAAGGATCTCCCATATGGCCGAAATTCCGTACATATCGGGTGTCACACATATTAAACGGTGTTCACATGAGGTTGGGTTCGGCAAGCCTAGCATATGCAGATATGGCCTTGCTAAGCAGCATATAACATGGAGGTTAATTTGGCGAGCCTAGCATATGCAGATAAGCCCTCAGAATACTAAAGATCGAAAGATCGAGCATGTTTCACAATATACAGATAATGTGATGGCACAAGTTGTTGTCTATCTTTGAAACTGACCCGTCGGCCGTGTGATATTTGAGGGCGGGCAGTGAATCTGGATCATGTAATCACTATAACTTCTTAGGGATGATTGTTTTAGTGCGAGCTCATACATAATGTGATTATATGAACTCATTGTTGTGAACTAGTCTTAATTGTTTTCCTTGCAATTATGTTTGTAGAAAATGAATCAAATAGAGCAACGTGAATTATTTTTTCTTCATGGAGGGTGAAAGACTTAGAGTAGATGGGTCAAACTTTGCTGACTGGTACTCACGCCTTAGGACTTCGCTCAAAAGAGCAAACATCTTTTTCACAATAGAAATGCATGTGGAAGAACATCCGGACGACGATGTTGGCGATCAGGAGATACTTGATCATTATGCTCGCCAACAGAAGTGATCCGTAGTCAGGAATGTCATGATTTTCAGCATGCCAGAGGATTTGGGTATTCAGTTTCAGGACACTGGCTCATATGACATGATGGACACGCTAAAGACAATGTTCATATGTGAGTTCAAAGTTGCCAGATTTGAGTTAGAAAGCAAGTTTCTATCTACAAAGATGGAAGAACACACAAGCCTTGATGATCACTTAGACAGGATGCATGAGATGTACCTGACCCTGGTGGAGGACTATGAATATTGGACAATAAACGAAACCACCACAGAAGAGTTTGCAATAAACACGTTATTGCACTCGCTTCCCCCGAGTTATGGTGATTATGTTCATAGCTATGTCGGAAGTGGAGCTAATATGAATCTCCAGAACTTCATGACTGAACTCTTGGCCGCAGACATTGCACCTATTGAGGATGCAGAGGTCGTGGATGGAGAAGGTATATACTTGATATACTTTATAAATGTTTGTTCCCTTATACAACACTTGCAGTTAATGAGTATCTGATACTTATTCTGTTTTGTGAAAACAGGACCTGTTGTTGCATGGACGGGAAGAGGTGAAATCAAGTATTGATGGATATTAAGTCAGTTGATGGACAACATGGATTCCGCCGAGACATCTATCATAGGAGATAGTTAGATTATTAGATAAATCTTATGTAATCATTATAGTATGAACACTTAGTTGTGTGTCTTGCATCTCGCGAGACAAAGTTATTCATGTAATGAGACAAGTCAGTTGTTCCATCTTTATGAATAAAAGTGCGCTTATATTTTGATTACGTCTTGATTTATGTTATGATAGAAAGCATTTATAATACTGCTATTATTGTTGTGACGCCCCCAAAATCAATCCGTGTACAGTAATCATACACGCAGGGTACACGACTGAGATTAGGGTGCCACGGTGAGAATATCACAGCACAACACTAACACAAAAGGATAAACCAATATGTTACAATAAAGGGGGTCACGCGGACCCGAATACATAAGTTATACAAGCCATAATATCTGAGTACAGACATAGTTAGTCAAGTTTTGCCTTAAGAAGGCTAGCACAAATAACATCAGAGATACAGATCGAAAAGGCAAGGCCTCCTGCCTGGGAGCCTCCGAAACTACTCCTGGTCCTGGTCAGCGGGGGTCTCGACGTAGTAGTATCCTCCTCCGGGGTACTCCTGCTCCTGGGCTCCAACGTCGACTGCAGCGGCCGATCAGGCAAAACAGTAAAGGAAATAAAGCAGGTGAGTATCTAGTATACCCGCGAGTCTTACGTCCGCTACTAAGCATTATGCATTGTATCAACGGAAGGAAGAGGCTGTATATAGTGGACTGCAAGATAGAAATCAGAATAAGGGTAAGAAGCTAGGCCTATCGAAGACTAGCAACTTCCGACGTTGTCTTGCAGCATGAGGTAAGAATCAGCCAACAGTTCATATAAGGCATAAGTAACAACGAAGCAGAAGTTGCTGCAACATTGTATAATATAAGTTGTAATGAATAACAATAATGATAATGCCCCCGAGTTCACCTCCTCGACATCCCCGCGAGGAAGAGAACCCGGAACCATACAGTTTAATAATAATAGTTTCTAGTGGTAAGATCCAGCTTCAGCATAAAGCGTCCTGTTACCGTGGACACGGCTATTCGAATAGATTAAACTCCCTGCAGGGGTGCACTACTGTTCAGCCTGCACGCTCGGATCTCCAGGGTGGCGTGAACCTTGTTAGGGAACGCCCCACCGAGGCTATCCGACACGACGCAACCCATCCTAGGCTCAACAGAGAGGCCATCCGCCGGACTATATCCTATGCGCCAAGGGGTCTAGGTCCCTCACCCTTGCACGCTCCTGCACGGTGCGAGTCTGGCCGGTGAAGTAAAAGCAAATCCAAACACACCTGCTGCAGCAAAAAGACAAGACCACTTCCCGGCGATCAGGCCGCAGTACTGCTGACGTCTGAAGAGCTTTCGGACAAACTACGACGCGGAGGGCCCACACCGTAATCCCACGTGTAGGTAGTGCGTACAGACCAACGGGCCTCTCAAGTCATCCGCCGAACCATTTAGCATTTTAATTAACCTGCGTGACAACCGTTATCGTTGCCTCGACTTAACCGACCCGCGGTCAACGACAGCAGTCAGGACCACCAGTACATCGGTGCCTGCCCTGTCGTCCCACCAAGTCACTGCGGTTACCAACAAGGTGAACCGTCTCCTTACCTTGTCTCGCGTGTGCTCTTGGTAGAGCTCGCCTTTCGTGGTTTGGTAACCCTCGCGAGATACGAGCAGGGGCCAAGCACGCCAGTAACGTCGGTCGTACCCTCCCTGTCGTTCCCGACGATATACCTCTCGCGGGCACCGTTGGGTCGCCCGACTTCTTACCTTAAGGACAACCGCTGTTCAGGACCCTATGGCGGCAAGACAAAGCCAGCCTCGAGTGGAGTACAAGGATTACTCCTTGATAGCTCACACTTGAGGTGACTAGGCATAACCCAGATAGGGGCCTTTGGCGGTGTCTGCATTGTACCGTACCTGTGCAGTTGTATATATTGTATCCGTGTTCACTCCCATAGTGATCACGGCCCGCTATCTAATCCTAGCTAACAATGCGCAGGGCTCACTGCTGAATAATGCATAATTAATAATAGGCAGCATAGGATAAAGGAAGGTACATCAAGGGGCGACAAAATCAGGCTATGCAATTGAATAGGAGTATAACGTAGCAGCAGCAGTAACAATGCCTAGTGCAAGAAGGTACGGAAAGATAGGTGATATCTGGGGAAGAGAATGGCGCTGCTTGCCTGCAAGCTCGACGGTAGGGGTAGGGTTGTCGACGAAGTAGTCGTACCCGGCAGCAGTGTAGTCGGCGGTAGCAGCGGGGTCTACCGAAGATTAAGGGGGGGGAGGAAGCAGTAAATACACAGCAATAATATACAAAAAGATGAATAGCATGGCGTATGCAACGTTAACGGTGTTCTAACGCGGTATGAGGTATCAGGCTCGGAGCGGGAATTCATCCGGGGATGAATTACCAGCTCCGGGTGATTACCGGACAGGGTGTCCGGAGGGGGAAGGATCAAGCCGGAGGTGTCGTGGGTACCGTACAAACATAAGGGGGGTGTATCCGTGTTAGTTGAACCATTCCGGACAACTTTCGTGTTCGGAATAAATTCATCCGGGTACTTTTTATCGGTACCGGAAATTATCGACAGACAGCCCGGAGGGGGGAATGTCGATGATCGGTGTGTTAGGGGGGTGTGGTAGACATACGGATAGCGTATCCGTATTCGTTATATTTTTCTGATCAACTTTCATGTATAAAGTTTTTCGATCCGAGTTACGGATTATTTTATATGAATTTTCAAAGTTTAAATCACTTATAAACCAATTTATAATCAATTTTGCATTTCTTTTATTTATTAAACAGAACATTATCCATAACACAGTTGACTGGTCAAGCTGACAGAGGGGACCCACTGGTCAGCCTCACATGTGATAAATCATTTTAGATTAATTAAAAAAAATGCCAGGGCCCACATGTCATACACTGATATTATTATAAATTCATTTCCTTTAACTACTTACAAGTGGGACCCATCTGTCATCCTAACAGGGACTAATTAACAGTTATATGGTTTAATTAAATGGGGTTTAAGGGGGGGTAGGCCCACTGTCAGTGTCTGGTTAGCCAACTAACAGGGGATTAGCGAGGCGGGGCCCCCGGGTCAGTGGCACCCAGGCCACTGCCAGCCCGTCGCGACCACGCCGGCGGCGAGGGGGTTCACCGGCGGCGACCTAGCGCCCGAGCCCGGCGACCAAAAGAAGCGTGGGAGGGCTCGTTCGAAGGAGCCGAACGAGCCGCACCCATTCACGTAGCTAGCGCGGGCGGAGGAGGCGTGGCACGACGGCGGCGACACGGCCTGCGGCGGCCGGTGCAGGGGGCTCACGGGCACGACGCCCCGGGCGGCTAAACGAGGGGGGAAGAGGGGCGTTCGACGCAGCAGCTCACAGAGGTCGTGTAGAGGAGCAAGGCGGGCTCGGGGAAGGCTTGGGGAGGTCGAATCGTGCGTCGGCGCCGTGGTGACCGGAGCGGAAGAAGATGACCGTGGCGTCGGCTTGGAGGCGCCCCTGCCCGAATTGGAAGGGGGGTTCAATTGCGCGGAGCACGGCGAAGCTTCCGGGCTTGGTGGCGCGGCCTGAGGCGGCCGGTGGCCACGCCGGCGTCAACCGCGTGCCCACGGGCGGCTCGGGCGGGGCGGGCGAGAAGAACAGGGGGCGAGGAGATGGGGAGGGCGGGTTCTAGGGTTAGGGTTGGGTCACGGGGCCTCCTTATCGTCGACGGCAACCAGGGGATGGGCGCCACGACGGCAGCCGGCCGGTGTGCAGCCAGGGGATGGCCTCCACGCCATGGCCATCCCACTGTAGCGGGAGGTAGGGGATAGATGGGGGTTGGGCCACTCAGGCCGGTTTCGGCATGGGCTGGGGTTAGCTGGGCCGGGGTGGCCCAGTAGGAGGGGGGTTGGGTAGGCTAGGTTCCTTTTTCTTTTATTTTTGTTATATTCTTTTCTGTTTATTTCTTTTGTAATAATTTTATTCATCTATGCATTTTGTAAAATATGGGATGTATCCCACATTTATTGTCACACTATATATTACTGCCACAAAAAGATTGGGCAATAATAAAAGTCATTTAATATTTGATTTAAATATTAAATGATTTAAATAGGGATTTTGGCCACTGTTTTGAATTGTTAAGAATTTTCCATAGCACTATAAATACCCAAACCCATATGGTTTTGGTCCAGTGATTATTTGAGCATTTATAAAAGTGGTTCCAAGATTTTTGGAAAATATTTATTGTCACCATAATTTTTAATATTCATAAGAAGGCATTTTAGGGTTTGTTTGAATTTCAACTCAAATGGCTTGGACTTTGTTTTCATCCATGATGATCAAGGTCCATGGTTCACTTTGCTTGCCACCATATCAAAGGGGAATTTGAATTTGAACTGAACCATTTGATTAAAGCAAAAATTTTGAACGGTACAGATGAACAGTAACAGTGATTACTGTTCACTGACAGTGAGGGTGTTACAAATCTCCCCCACTAAAAGAATTCTCGTCCCGAGAATTTAAGTGGTAGAGGTGAAAAGATCGGGGTATTCTTCACGAAGACGATCTTCGCGTTCCCAAGTGGCTTCATCTTCAGAATGATTCGACCACTGAACTTTGAGGAACTTGACGGTCTTGTTGCGGGTTCGACGTTCAGACTGATCGAGAATGCGGCTCGGATGTTCTTGATAAGTCAAGTCCTGCTGCAGCTCAATCATATCATGTTCCACTTCGCGAATAGGGTCCTTGAAGCAGCGTCGGAGTTGTGACACGTGGAATACATCGTGGACTTGAGAGAGGTTCAGCGGCAATTCCAAACGGTATGCCACTGGTCCACTTCTGGAAAGAATACGGAATGGGCCAATGTAGCGAGGAGCTAACTTGCCTTTGATTCCGAAACGATGAGTGCCCCTCATGGGAGTGACACGAAGGTACGCGTATTCACCAGGTTGATAGACCATTTCTTTGTGTTTGCGGTCATAGTTGCTCTTCTGACGGGACTGAGCAGCTTTCAAGTGTTCACGAATAACGCGAACCTGATCTTCGGCATGCTGAATAATGTCCGGACCAATGAGGGTTCGTTCTCCAGTTTCGGACCAATTCAGAGGGGTTCGACACTTACGTCCATAGAGAACTTCAAAGGGTGCCATCTTCAGACTAGCTTGATAGCTATTGTTGTACGAGAATTCGGAAAATGGAAGAGATTCCTCCCACTTCTTACCGAATGAAATGACACACGCTCGAAGCATATCTTCAAGTACTTGGTTGACTCGTTCGACTTGGCCTTGCGACTGGGGGTGATAAGCGGTGCTGAAATTTAGGTGAGTGCCCATAGCTTCTTGGAAACTATTCCAGAACTTAGAGGTGAAAATGCTGCCTCGGTCGGAACTGATCTCCAACGGAATACCGTGGAGCGACACAATTCTGGAAACATACAAGTCTGCTAACTGACTAGCAGAGATCGTCTCCTTGACAGGCAGAAAGTGGGCAACCTTGGAGAATCGGTCGATGACGACAAAGATGGCATCATGACCTTTCTGTGATCGGGGAAATCCGGTGACGAAGTCCATTTCAATCTTGTCCCATTTCCATTCAGGAATAGAGAGTGGTTGCAGAGTACCAGCAGGTCTTTGATGTTCGGCTTTCACGCGACGACAAACGTCACACTCATCAACATAACGAGCAATGTCTTGTTTCATGTTGGACCACCAGTACCGCTGACGAATGTCTTGGTACATCTTGGTACTACCAGGGTGAATCGACAAAGGTGTATCATGAGCTTCTTTCATGACATCAGAGGCGTAATTCAGGTTGGCCTTGGCTACCGGAACCACTAAACGACCCTTGAAGTACACCGCATTATCATCATTTGCATCAATAGTGAAGAATGAGGGCTCTCCGCGCGCGACACGACGGTTAATCTTCCAAATGTCAGAGTCATAATGTTTTACCGTCTTGATGCGGGTGTCGAGGTCTGGTTGGACCACCAGGGAGTTCACATATCCCTGCGGAACAATTTCGATGTTCAGCTTGCGGAGTTCTGCATACAGACGTGGTTGTTGCACCTGAACTTCAAGTTCACTACAATAGGCTTTGCGGCTTAAGGCATCGGCCACCACATTAGCTTTGCCAGGGGTGTAAGAAATTCCCACGTCATAGTCGGCTATTGTCTCGAGCCATCTCTGTTGGCGGAGATTCAGGTCTGGTTGCGTAAACAGGTACTTCAGGCTTTGGTGGTCGGTGAAGATCTCGCAACGATTACCGACGAGGTAATGTCGCCACAGCTTCAATGCATAAATTACTGCTGCCAATTCAAGATCATGAGTTGGATAGTTTTCTTCGTGAGCACGCAACTGACGAGAGCCATAAGCAATCACTTTGCGCTCTTGCATTAGGACACAGCCTAATCCTTGACGAGATGCGTCGCAATATATCACAAAGTCCTTCTGAGTATCGGGCGGAGCAAGCACTGGGGGAGAAGTGAGCTTGTCCTTGAGGGCCTGGAAACTTTCCTGACATTTATCTGTCCACTCAAACTTGACGCCTTTGTGAAGCAGGTTAGTCAGAGGCCTGGCAATCTTGGAGAAGTTCTCAACAAAACGGCGGCAATAGCTGGCAAGGCCGAGGAAACTTCGGACTTGCTTGACAGTCCTGGGCGGAGTCCAGTCAAGAATAGCCTGGATACGTTCGGGGTTGACGGCAATGCCATCCTTGGAAATCACATGACCAAGGTAGGTTACTTCGGGAAGCCAGAACTCACACTTAGAATACTTAGCATAGAGTTTGTGTTCTCGAAGCTTTTCAAGTATAAGGCGAAGATGTTCAGCATGTTCTGCATCGGTCTTGGAGTAAATCAATATATCATCCAGATAAACCACGACAAACTTGTCGAGGTATTCCATGAATATATAGTTCATCAATCTGGAGAAGGTGGCTGGTGCATTCGTCAAGCCAAAGGACATGACAGTGTACTCGTATGACCCATAGCGAGTAATGAATGCAGTCTTCGGGATGTCCTCATCACGGACCCGGATCTGATGGTAACCCAACCTTAAGTCGAGTTTTGAAAACACCGTGGATCCAGCAAGTTGATCATAAAGATCATTGATCTGAGGGAGGGGGTACTTGTTCTGTATCGTGGCTTGGTTGATAGGTCGGTAATCTTGGACCAAACGGTTCGTGCCATCACTCTTCTTGACAAAGAGCGAAGGTGCTCCCCAAGCAGAGGAACTAGGACGGATGAAGCCTTTCTCAAGGGCCGTGTCAATCTCCTTCTTCAATTCAAGGAGGTGGTGAGGTGGCATCTTATATGGGCGCTTGGCAATAGGGACTGTGCCAGGCTTCAAGTCGATGACGAATTCAACTTCCCTAATCGGGGGTATCCCCGGCAGTTCTTCTGGGAATACGTCGGTAAAATCACAAACGATTGGGACTTTCTCAATCCCTTCGAGAGGTGCGACATTCAAGGCATTCAAGGCATATATACGAGCTTCGGCATTCATCGACACAACGGCAGTGTGACTCAAAATCGCGCCAGAAGGATGAAAAAGTTGGATGACCTTGGTGCCACAATAAAGTGCGGCATTGTGGGTTTTTAGCCAATCCATGCCAAGGATAAGGTCGATGGTGGAGGTTTTCAGAATGTGCGGAGAAACCATGAACTCAAATCTCTCGATCTCGACAGTGAGGTTAGGTGCAACCATGTCGACACGACACTGGGTACCGGGAGTCCGGACTATTAAGGGGGTATGCATCTTTTCGTGGTAAATGCCATGATTAGAAGCAAATGTTCCAGACATAAATGAATGCGATGCTCCTGTATCAAATAAAACAGAAGCAGGTATTGAGTTAACGAGGAGTGTACCCATCACAGTAGCGGGCTGTTCCTGAGCTGCCTCAACATCAATGTTGTAAGCATGACCACGAGCATGAGGATTTGACCCAGTATTATAGTTGAGGGTCCCATTGTTGCCACGACCATTTCCGCGGCCAGCAGGGTGAACTACCAGTTGATTCTGTCGCTGAGGGCAGTCTCTGGAAATATGGCCTGGCTGACGGCACTTGAAACACAGGCCATCTTGCGGACGGAGAGTTGCAATCTCAGTCTTCGGCTGTCTCGGCGGGGGCGGAGGCAGACGGGGTGCAACATACGACGGCCTTGCTGCCGGGGTAGTTGGACGAAACACACTGTGTGGAAGCCAAACGCGCTGCTTCTGTGCTGTGCCCGAAGATGAGCCAGCATCACGGGGGCGCTTGGGCAAACCACCGAACTTAAGCTGAGCGGTCTCCAGAGTGATAGTCTGATTCACCATGGTGGCGAAGTCGGGGAAGACGTGCAAAGCCAGTGCAAGCTGGAGATCTGGGTTGAGTCCATCACGGAACTTCTCTTGCCTACTTGCATCATTGGGTAGGTCACTTGCAGCATAGCGGGAGAGGCGGAGGAATTCCCTCTGGTAAGCCTCGACAGTTTTGTTGCCCTGAACGAGGTTGCGGAACTCGGCCTTCATACGGTTCATAATCGCCTGGGGGACATAACGTGCACGGAAGGCAGTCTTGAAGTCGTTCCAGGTGACGACAGTCCCTTCAGCTAGCGAGCCCTTGTAAGTGTCCCACCACTGGGCAGCGGGGCCACGCAGGAAATAGGATGCGAAGGTGACATAATCGGCAGCGCTCACATTAGCGAACTCCAGCTGACGAGTGATGTCACGAAGCCAATCATCAGCATCCAGCGGCTGTTCCGGTTGGTGGAAGAGAGGGGGATTGAGACGCATGAAATCCCGCAGAGTAACCACAGGCGGTTGGTTCTGGTGCTGGTTCTGGTTCTGATTCTGATTCTGGAGCTGATCTATGACTCCTTGCATAAACACTTGGTTCATCTGAAACTGCTGCATCATCGCGGCCATGTAGTCCGGCGGCGGAGGTGGATCGTTGGCACCACGACCACGACCACGACCACCACGACCAGCCATCCTGCTAGAATTTAACAGGGGTATTTCAGCGATGAACATCTTAACGAAATACCGGAAACGAGTAAGAGGTAAAGCGACAACAAAGAGGAGGCGCGGATATATAGGAGTAGTCATATAAGACATACACATCCACACGTAGAATCAACCGAAAATCGGGCAGCGTAACGTCGTAGAAATTAAGGAAAAAGGACACACTAGGCGGCGCGCAGACCGCGGTAAGGATTACACGATGCGACATAGATTCCACTATGTCAATCACGCCGCAAGAAAACTGTTGGCCACAGCAGTTGATGCCAGAGAACGCGCGGCCTGCCCAGAATGAGAATGGGATCCGCGGTCTGGGATCTGGCGTACGACTCCTGCGACACGACTCGATCAATGGGGGATGCACCATAAAAACGTCGGGTGGAATCAAGAGAACGTGATCCTAATGTCAGATTTTGTAGAACTTACCAGCAAGGATAAGAGAGCAGATTCCCAGAGCATAGGTAAGGAGAAAAGGATCCTAATACCATAGATATCACACGTAGTGACATCGATGTGGGCCCGTAAGCCAAATATTAAGTTAGCAAAATAGTTTTTCAAAGTCTAGACTCAACTTCGACCAGGTAGTGGTAGGGTGGCTTCCTACAGGCAGTCGGCTCTGATACCAACTTGTGACGCCCCCAAAATCAATCCGTGTACAGTAATCATACACGCAGGGTACACGACTGAGATTAGGGTGCCACGGTGAGAATATCACAGCACAACACTAACACAAAAGGATAAACCAATATGTTACAATAAAGGGGGTCACGCGGACCCGAATACATAAGTTATACAAGCCATAATATCTGAGTACAGACATAGTTAGTCAAGTTTTGCCTTAAGAAGGCTAGCACAAATAACATCAGAGATACAGATCGAAAAGGCAAGGCCTCCTGCCTGGGAGCCTCCGAAACTACTCCTGGTCCTGGTCAGCGGGGGTCTCGACGTAGTAGTATCCTCCTCCGGGGTACTCCTGCTCCTGGGCTCCAACGTCGACTACAGCGGCCGATCAGGCAAAACAGTAAAGGAAATAAAGCAGGTGAGTATCTAGTATACCCGCGAGTCTTACGTCCGCTACTAAGCATTATGCATTGTATCAACGGAAGGAAGAGGCTGTATATAGTGGACTGCAAGATAGAAATCAGAATAAGGGTAAGAAGCTAGGCCTATCGAAGACTAGCAACTTCCGACGTTGTCTTGCAGCATGAGGTAAGAATCAGCCAACAGTTCATATAAGGCATAAGTAACAACGAAGCAGAAGTTGCTGCAACATTGTATAATATAAGTTGTAATGAATAACAATAATGATAATGCCCCCGAGTTCACCTCCTCGACATCCCCGCGAGGAAGAGAACCCGGAACCATACAGTTTAATAATAATAGTTTCTAGTGGTAAGATCCAGCTTCAGCATAAAGCGTCCTGTTACCGTGGACACGGCTATTCGAATAGATTAAACTCCCTGCAGGGGTGCACTACTGTTCAGCCTGCACGCTCGGATCTCCAGGGTGGCGTGAACCTTGTTAGGGAACGCCCCACCGAGGCTATCCGACACGACGCAGCCCATCCTAGGCTCAACAGAGAGGCCATCCGCCGGACTATATCCTATGCGCCAAGGGGTCTAGGTCCCTCACCCTTGCACGCTCCTGCACGGTGCGAGTCTGGCCGGTGAAGTAAAAGCAAATCCAAACACACCTGCTGCAGCAAAAAGACAAGACCACTTCCCGGCGATCAGGCCGCAGTACTGCTGACGTCTGAAGAGCTTTCGGACAAACTACGACGCGGAGGGCCCACACCGTAATCCCACGTGTAGGTAGTGCGTACAGACCAACGGGCCTCTCAAGTCATCCGCCGAACCATTTAGCATTTTAATTAACCTGCGTGACAACCGTTATCGTTGCCTCGACTTAACCGACCCGCGGTCAACGACAGCAGTCAGGACCACCAGTACATCGGTGCCTGCCCTGTCGTCCCACCAAGTCACTGCGGTTACCAACAAGGTGAACCGTCTCCTTACCTTGTCTCGCGTGTGCTCTTGGTAGAGCTCGCCTTTCGTGGTTTGGTAACCCTCGCGAGATACGAGCAGGGGCCAAGCACGCCAGTAACGTCGGTCGTACCCTCCCTGTCGTTCCCGACGATATACCTCTCGCGGGCACCGTTGGGTCGCCCGACTTCTTACCTTAAGGACAACCGCTGTTCAGGACCCTATGGCGGCAAGACAAAGCCAGCCTCGAGTGGAGTACAAGGATTACTCCTTGATAGCTCACACTTGAGGTGACTAGGCATAACCCAGATAGGGGCCTTTGGCGGTGTCTGCATTGTACCGTACCTGTGCAGTTGTATATATTGTATCCGTGTTCACTCCCATAGTGATCACGGCCCGCTATCTAATCCTAGCTAACAATGCGCAGGGCTCACTGCTGAATAATGCATAATTAATAATAGGCAGCATAGGATAAAGGAAGGTACATCAAGGGGCGACAAAATCAGGCTATGCAATTGAATAGGAGTATAACGTAGCAGCAGCAGTAACAATGCCTAGTGCAAGAAGGTACGGAAAGATAGGTGATATCTGGGGAAGAGAATGGCGCTGCTTGCCTGCAAGCTCGACGGTAGGGGTAGGGTTGTCGACGAAGTAGTCGTACCCGGCAGCAGTGTAGTCGGCGGTAGCAGCGGGGTCTACCGAAGATTAAGGGGGGGAGGAAGCAGTAAATACACAGCAATAATATACAAACAGATGAATAGCATGGCGTATGCAACGTTAACGGTGTTCTAACGCGGTATGAGGTATCAGGCTCGGAGCGGGAATTCATCCGGGGATGAATTACCAGCTCCGGGTGATTACCGGACAGGGTGTCCGGAGGGGGAAGGATCAAGCCGGAGGTGTCGTGGGTACCGTACAAACATAAGGGGGGTGTATCCGTGTTAGTTGAACCATTCCGGACAACTTTCGTGTTCGGAATAAATTCATCCGGGTACTTTTTATCGGTACCGGAAATTATCGACAGACAGCCCGGAGGGGGGAATGTCGATGATCGGTGTGTTAGGGGGGTGTGGTAGACATACGGATAGCGTATCCGTATTCGTTATATTTTTCTGATCAACTTTCATGTATAAAGTTTTTCGATCCGAGTTACGGATTATTTTATATGAATTTTCAAAGTTTAAATCACTTATAAACCAATTTATAATCAATTTTGCATTTCTTTTATTTATTAAACAGAACATTATCCATAACACAGTTGACTGGTCAAGCTGACAGAGGGGACCCACTGGTCAGCCTCACATGTGATAAATCATTTTAGATTAATTAAAAAAAATGCCAGGGCCCACATGTCATACACTGATATTATTATAAATTCATTTCCTTTAACTACTTACAAGTGGGACCCATCTGTCATCCTAACAGGGACTAATTAACAGTTATATGGTTTAATTAAATGGGGTTTAAGGGGGGGTAGGCCCACTGTCAGTGTCTGGTTAGCCAACTAACAGGGGATTAGCGAGGCGGGGCCCCCGGGTCAGTGGCACCCAGGCCACTGCCAGCCCGTCGCGACCACGCCGGCGGCGAGGGGGTTCACCGGCGGCGACCTAGCGCCCGAGCCCGGCGACCAAAAGAAGCGTGGGAGGGCTCGTTCGAAGGAGCCGAACGAGCCGCACCCATTCACGTAGCTAGCGCGGGCGGAGGAGGCGTGGCACGACGGCGGCGACACGGCCCGCGGCGGCCGGTGCAGGGGGCTCACGGGCACGACGCCCCGGGCGGCTAAACGAGGGGGGAAGAGGGGCGTTCGACGCAGCAGCTCACAGAGGTCGTGTAGAGGAGCAAGGCGGGCTCGGGGAAGGCTTGGGGAGGTCGAATCGTGCGTCGGCGCCGTGGTGACCGGAGCGGAAGAAGATGACCGTGGCGTCGGCTTGGAGGCGCCCCTGCCCGAATTGGAAGGGGGGTTCAATTGCGCGGAGCACGGCGAAGCTTCCGGGCTTGGTGGCGCGGCCTGAGGCGGCCGGTGGCCACGCCGGCGTCAACCGCGTGCCCACGGGCGGCTCGGGCGGGGCGGGCGAGAAGAACAGGGGGCGAGGAGATGGGGAGGGCGGGTTCTAGGGTTAGGGTTGGGTCACGGGGCCTCCTTATCGTCGACGGCAACCAGGGGATGGGCGCCACGACGGCAGCCGGCCGGTGTGCAGCCAGGGGATGGCCTCCACGCCATGGCCATCCCACTGTAGCGGGAGGTAGGGGATAGATGGGGGTTGGGCCACTCAGGCCGGTTTCGGCGTGGGCTGGGGTTAGCTGGGCCGGGGTGGCCCAGTAGGAGGGGGGTTGGGTAGGCTAGGTTCCTTTTTCTTTTATTTTTGTTATATTCTTTTCTGTTTATTTCTTTTGTAATAATTTTATTCATCTAGGCATTTTGTAAAATATGGGATGTATCCCACATTTATTGTCACACTATATATTACTGCCACAAAAAGATTGGGCAATAATAAAAGTCATTTAATATTTGATTTAAATATTAAATGATTTAAATAGGGATTTTGGCCACTGTTTTGAATTGTTAAGAATTTTCCATAGCACTATAAATACCCAAACCCATATGGTTTTGGTCCAGTGATTATTTGAGCATTTATAAAAGTGGTTCCAAGATTTTTGGAAAATATTTATTGTCACCATAATTTTTAATATTCATAAGAAGGCATTTTAGGGTTTGTTTGAATTTCAACTCAAATGGCTTGGACTTTGTTTTCATCCATGATGATCAAGGTCCATGGTTCACTTTGCTTGCCACCATATCAAAGGGGAATTTGAATTTGAACTGAACCATTTGATTAAAGCAAAAATTTTGAACGGTACAGATGAACAGTAACAGTGATTACTGTTCACTGACAGTGAGGGTGTTACAATTGTCAAGTAATATTCAATGTTTAATGATAAAGTTGTCTTGATTACAACAAGTCAAAGATTTGATTGCATAAGGTGATTTCATAACTGATGAATTCATTAAATGTATGATCTATTAACTTGTGAGTTCATTACCGAATGAAAGTCACAACTTGATTGCGTGAGATGGATTAGATACACGATCTATGGACCTCTGCAATAAATATGACCAAGACAAGGTTCTAGCAAGTAGAACTTGTGCCAATCATTATACATAAATGATGTACTAAATGGGCACATGAGTTATCATTAAATACTTCATATGATTAACTGAAAGTTGTATTCAATTGAGATCATAAAACTGAGATTTAGGAATCACAGCGTGAAGTAAGAATATAAGGATACAAATCACTAAGCTATGATATGAGTGATAAGTATTAAAGTTGACATAATGGGAGACTTGTGGAAGTTGTACCACAAATTACGATGGAAGTTGAAAGTGCTAGACTACTTAAACCATTCGTAGTCATACTAAACTGTAGTATGGTCTAAACATTCTTTCCCCTTGCACTAAAATTATTAACGAACAAGGTTTTTCAATTCATTAAGTTAAAACACCCACTTCATGAATAGGAAACCATCCTGAATCTAATGAGACAAGATAGCTCCCTAATTGATGGTGTTATATGGTTTATTAAAGAAATAATTTCTTTGTGATAAAGCTACAAGCAATTGAAATTACACATTCTCCCAGAATAGAAAAATTTGTGTTGCTTGATTGGTTGTGCGAGAAGAAGTCTCTCGACACGGATCCAATGGGAGATAATGGAAACTTTGACCAAGGTATTGGACCTTGCCTTCAGAATATCAGAGTATTGCAACGAAAGCGTGTTCCGCTGTAATGACGCTATATAAGGAAGGATATGCTAAAGACGATTGGTCTTGGTATATGAGTTGAAGACTTAGTTGAATTTAGAAGGTTGTCATGAATACGTTCTGTACAGAACAATAATCATGAGTCTTCTTAATAAAAAAAAAGGAATAACATTGATTGAAACACAAAGGAATGATGGTAGCCTAGAACACGAGGAGAAATGAAATAATATTGAGTTACATATAGAATGGCTCACGTTTTGTGAAATAAATCAGTTATTTCATATTCACAACAAACTGGAAAGTTATTGAGAATAATGTAACGTGTATAAGGCATAGTTTTGGTTAAAAAATGGTTATGAACAAAGTTCAATATTGATTGACTACGGAAACGTAGGAATGCTTTAATCAATAAAATATTTCATTTACACTACAGTGGACCATAGCCTGGAATTGCGTCTCGTTCAAACTTAGGATTTGAAAGTGAATTGCAATAGGCATGACGAAATTTTATTTCGTTAAAGGATGGACTATAGTTCCTCAAGTCAGGAACCCTCAACCTTGATTTGATCAAGTGATTTTTTGTGAATGACCAAAATATTGAGTGGACCTGCAGTTTCATGAAACTGAGTGGGAGCTTTGAAGACTTCCGAAAACTTAGAATGCAGAGGGCATGTTCTGAGTGGGAGCTTTGGGAGGATTGTCATTATGTAAGACATAGTAACAATACAATGACTTGATAAAAGTTGAACCACAAATATATGAGTATCTGATGGATATATTTGAGTGGGAGCATGATCATTATCTCAGACATGCATGTTATGACATATGTGGAGAATGATCACGTGTATGTATATATGGACATGCGAATGATATATGTATATGGAGAATCGTCTCATATGCACGTATATGCATTATTATATATATATATATATATATATAACATAAGGTAGATATAACGCAAGATTAAAAGAATTTCCTTTATATGAAGTACTAAACACATCACACGTTGAAATCTATAGTGATAAATAAGTATGATGAAACAAAGAAAAGTTGGAATAATATTCTAGACAAGAAACAAGTTCTTGTAGCTAGAAGTTATATAACGGATGAAATCCAAATATCACAAGCAATGTCTTGATGGAAGAATAGAGATGCACCATGTACTAGGACATGTGATCTCATATGTACTTTGACATATGATTCTACCATATAACATGCATTGTGAATCCAACAACAGAATGACTCAAAAGTTCTTGAAAGAAGAACATATTCCGATGTGCTTTAGGAGTAAAACACAGAATCTGAATAAAGTCCATGAATTCAGTATATGAGGAATACTGAGGACTATGCTCTAAAGTATAGAAAGATAATATACTTGAATGTAATGCAAGATTACAATTGCAAGCCATATTATGAGTCTATATGGAATTACAGACATCACCAAAGACATGAAGGAAATGTGAGCAAGATTCACGGCACTACAAACATAATACTTCTTGAGAAAGTAGACGTATGGATAAAAGTTTAGCGTAAGAAGTTTGGACTTCTGGCTGAGTGTATTTCCCAATATATGTGACGCTGGATAAGTCTTCTGAAGACTGAACCAAAGGATCACTGAAGGATACTGTGAAATAATAGTCTCACTCTCCCGTGAAACTTATATCCAACCATTATATGATAATGAGTGGCATGTCAAACTAGTTGACCTATGCCAGTTGCAAAGGAAACATACGAATCTCAATTGGTGCAGTTCGTTGACGAACCCTCTTCCATGAGTGATGACCCTCAACGTAGAGGGATCTATTGTAGTGTTTTCGATAAGTAAGAATGTCGAACCCAACGAGGATCAGATGGTAGTAGCAAGTGACTTTGTTAAGGAGGTAACTGCAAGCACTGAAAGATAACTTTTTAGGGGTTTTCTTGGTATAAGCGACAGGATAGTAAAAATGAGCAAAGTAAAAGATACTGGATATTAAAGAGTGGCCCAATCCTTTCTGAGCAAAGGAGAGGCCTAGCAACTGAACTTATAAAAGCTAAAGTGTTCTTGAGGACACATGGGAGAGGTAGTCATGTGCTTTCGCCATATTCTGTATCGGTACTATGTGCTGTGTTCATAAGTGTTGAGTGGGTGGATCTATGCTAGTACACCCTCTAGACTAAGATAAGTGTACTCTTATGATTAAACTCCTTGCAAGCATCCGCAAATACAAGGTAGTAATTAAGGCAAAAGCCTAACCATAGCAATACGATCGGTGATCCATTGTTCCCTTGTGCAAAAGCGTGCAAACTGGGGTTCAGGTTTCTGTCACTCCGGCAACCCACCGTAAGCATTCTTTGTACACAATGTATCCCCCTAGGTCCTTGATAAGGCGAAGTGTTGAGTGTTCGACTCACTCAACACCACTAGGAAAATAACAACACAACTTAAATATCAACCAACACATATTACTTCAACATCATATGACTACTAACAACTAGACATCTCCCATGTCCTCAAGAACTAAAGTAACTACTCACAAGACTTAAAAGAGATCATGATCAGTGGGGATAAATAGATGATAAACAATCTGAACACAATAATATTTCTCCAACAAAACTCAATAGCATTCACCACAAAGTAGTAATCAACACCGATAGAGTAGAGAGGATAGATAGTACGGATTACAACACGAGTTGCAATTGTGAGACAAGATTGGATGAAGATGGAGATTGTGCTGATGATGGGGATGATGTTGATGATGATCTCGATGATGCCCGTGACGATGGTGATGACGATGGCGACGATCTCCCCTTCTGGGAGGTGATCTCCCCGGCGGAATCTGCCCGCCAGAGATGGATTTTCTTCTCTGTAGGTTTCCGCCACGGAGCGGCGGCGGAACTCTGGAAACTCTCCTCTTTTAGGGTTTTTGGACGACGAGGAGTATATAGGCCAGAGGGGGGAGCCGGGAGTGGCCCCAGGGGTCCAGGCGCCCTCCCGGCGCGGCCAGGGGTGGGGCCGCGCCAGGTGGCCGCCTGGGCACCCTGTGGCCCCCCTCGGGTCACTCTTTTGCGTGTCTTCGTGATCCTGCTGGAAAAAAGCCTCCGTCGATTTTCAGGTAATTTGGAGGTGTTCTTCTTCAGCAACTCAGCGTCCACTTTTTACCGCTGAATCCTGCGTCTGCTGCTTCGGCACCGGAAAGCTGCAAACTGTGTAAAATAAGCCAAAACAACATAAGGATAGCATCATATCATGAAATATATCAATGAATAAGAAAGAATTACTATATAAAATAGTGATGCATTTTGGACGTATCAATGAGCAAGCATGATCAATGAACACTTATGTGATAAGGTGGTTATGATTGGGAAAATGCGGCCTGATTATTAGCACTCTAGTGCAAGTGGGAAACTGTTGGATATATGCTCTAGAGGCAAATAATATATGATTATTCCAATATATCTAAGCAAGTTCATAACCAGTTTCATACCGTGCTAGAACTGTATCTGTGAAACAATGATACAGGTGTGGTATAGAAACCCCCAGTGTTCCTAGTTAGCCTCTATTTCAATAACTAGTTCATGGTCAACATGATGGTCGTGGTTTCGCGATCATGGACAATTAAGTCTCTTGACTATGAGGTCACCTCACTGGATGAGTGACGTGATGAACATTACCCAAAGTAAGAATTACAACATGATCAATCTTATGAAGGTTCAGTGTTGTAATTATAGAACATAGTAGACCGTTCCTTTGACCGTGAGTACGTGCATAATTGCTATCTTCCCGGATGCTTTGACTTACATCCCACCACCTGATTGAAATATGCGGGTCATAACGGCTGTATCTTGGGTATTCCGTGGAGATATGTTGAGGAGTATTGTTACAAGAGCGGGATTTGTCAATCCGTGTGATGGATAGATACTCAGGGCCCACTCGGTGAGATTCCATCCATAAAGCTGCGCAACATGTGACTAGGTCACGGGGATGAATATCACGGGAACGAGTGAATAAGGATTTGTTCAGAACGAGGTTGAACCAGACATAGGATGTCATTGATCGAATCTCGTAACAATCTAGTATCGCCGACAAAGGGAATGCTATACGACGTAAGGTCCAATCGGTATTCATATCCGGAATGCACAGGGGTTATTATGGGCATCCAGGTCCTGCTGATGATCATTGAACGTAGCCTCATCTCGGTCATGACTGGAGTGTTCTCGGACCGTAGGGTAACACACTTAAGGGCTCGATGAAATCGGAGACCTTTTCGGAACTATCGGAGTTACCGGAGAATAAAGGAAGCAGCATCGGAAAAGTTCCGTGTTGACCCGAAGGAGTTCCGGAGTGAGCCGGAAGGTGTTCCGGAGCACCGGGAGAAGGAATAATATGTTTTAGTTATTAATTAATTGAACTAATAATTAAAAACATTTTATATAATATTAAAAAGTGCTATGGGCCTTATTTATGAAAGAGGCCCATTAGGGGAATAAAGGGAAAAAGAAAAAGAAAAAAAGGAAAGGAAGGGGGAGGCGCCATGGGCCCTAGGGCCCATGAGGGGTGCGCCCCCTCCCCCTTGGCCGGCCACCTCCCCTTAGCAAAGGGACTTTAGTCCCACATTGCTAAGGGAAAGGGGTTGACTCCCTCCCCTCCCCCTATATAAAGGCATGTAGGGTGGAATTTTTAAAGACATAGAAATTCGTGAGAAAATAAATATTACTCCGAATTGAGATCGGTTTTCTCCGGTCTTCTCCCCTTCCTCGTCTCTTCCACGGTGGGCTCCCTAGTGCGATCTTGTAGTGGAATTGAGGCATCTCTGCTAGAATCGGAGGACGTCGTGCTGCCGAAGCTCCGTCCGGAGGTCTGCTTCCGCCACCTTCGCTGGATCGGAGATCGGAGGTCGTCATCGAGTCTCGTACGTGTGCGAGTACTACGAGGTGCTACACGTGTGGCACTACACCCATCCGGGTGCTCAACACAGCCAGGGGGATGTGAAACTTGTTTGATTACACCAGCCACGTTTGCGGGAATGTTTCCCGCGCAGCGGACTACACACTCCTTTCCTTTACGGTAATACGGCTAGCTAGATCTTGGGTTATGGGAAACTCTAGTTAGGAAAAATTTGTGTTTTCCGCTGTGAACCCCAACAGAGCGAACTCGAGCTCGTCCATGGCGGAGGCTGTGCTCGGCTCCCATGGCAGATCGAGGTCGAGGAGGAGCTAGGCCTTGCGGGGTTAGGGAAAACGGCGAGTAGCTCACCGTGAATCTACTGGTGCAGACGGCAGGCTCGGGGAAGCTCAGGTGTTGTCGGAATCGTGGAAGATGCCCGGCGGCCGGAGATGAAGACGATGAAGTGGGCGTCGGATACACGGCGTCTCGGTTCGATTCCTTCGGCAAATTGACGTAGACGACAGTGGCGGAGATGATGGACATGGCGGCGCGGCTCGAGAAGGTCACTGGCCACGCGTGCTTCGATCCATGGCGACGGCGGCGTTCGGTTCGTCGATGAACTCGGCGAGATAGAGGGGGAGAGCCAACCTGGAGGGGGAAAGGAAGCACGGCGTCTCCAGCATCGTCGTGGTGCGATTAGGGGGCTCGGAGGCGGGGCACCAGGAGGCCAGGGGCGTCGCGGTGGCATCAATGGCTTTCCACCGAGCACCTTAGGGGCGCGGGGAGGAAGGCGACAGGGGAAAAGGCTGCTGGGCTGGGCCTGGCTTGGTAAGTTGGGCCTCTTCTCTCTCTTCTCTGTTCTTCTTCTTTTCTGACATTTGTTTTGTCTTGGCTAAAAAAAATAGCTAGACATTTTTATAAATGCCCAAAATTTTTATATGGCTTTAAGTGACCAGTGGCTAGTCACATCCAAAGTTTGAGCATTTTTTAAATTCAAAATATTTGAATTCAAATTCAAATAGGGGTATTTATTTAATTCCATGATCCTATTTGAATATTGAGCATGTATTTGAAACCACATCACTTGATATGTGATCACACTCATTTATGGGAGTTTTCAAAATTGCAAAGGAGGAACTTTTATTGTGGCTATTTGAATTAAATTCATCTGGGGGGGGGGGTTCCTTCTCCCATTTCAATTTCAATTTGAAATTTTTGCATGAATGCAAGGTGAGGTTTGTCCTAGCACATACCTAACAGAGGGTTCTGACACGCAACTCGCAACGTCTCTGAGAGTACCTGAGGTAACACACAAGAAGTAAACACTGAAAAGGCAATCAACGGAGATGCATTTTATTACTACGAAGCAATCACGAGCAAGCCACAACAAGAAGGCAACACGAGGCAACACACTTCGATATCGCATCTATCATCGAGAGCGGTTACTAGCATGTTAAGTGAAGTATCGATCACACACGATGATACTGCACATTTATGATAGTTCAAGTTGTTTAGCTACACAACATGATCAAACATTATTAACATGTCATTCACACAAACATGGCAAGAGGTGAAGGACAAAGTAAACTATCTATGATAGTCAATTTAAGTGAGGTATAAACCTACACATGGCATATCAATAAATACCCCACGTTAAATATTAGTTTTCCTACTATTCTGCCCTAAACCATGTTTTATATTTGTTAACAGCAGCAAACAATAGCACAATCATAATCTACACGAAATTCTAATCAAGTTACATATACATAACACCCCTGTAAGTGCATCTAGTGCCCCCTTTGAGGTTTTGGAGTATTTGATGACAAAACAGTTAAGGGACTGATGTGTTTGTGAGTATACAGACAAAACAGTCCCCGAGGATGAGGTTAACCACCGTTGTCGACCCCCCAAAATGTTGAGGAACATGGGAGAAATCGTTGTGTTTCCTGAAGACTGAAGTTGTGTGAAATCCTGAGGAATCAGGATCCTGAAGCGTTCGGCTGAAACTGAAGCTGTACCAAATCCTGAGGACGATCCTGAGGAAGTTCGAGCTGAAGACGAAGTTGAAGCGTAGTCTTCGCTAAGATTTTTTATACTTCTTGAGTCGTAGTAAAACACCGCACTGTTGGAGGGGTTGAGGAAAATGAGTTCTGTATTTCTGAGGAAGTGCTCAATTAGAAATCCTGAAGAAAACCCAGAGAAATCTACTGCAGTAGAAGTTCAATTCCTCGGGTGTCTGAGACGATGTTCTTCAGGACACTGAGGAGTTTGTCTTCGGTTGAGAAGTCAGGAAACTGCCAGTGCGGTTCGCCTGAAGAAAGAGAGAGTGTGATTCCGACCGTGCCACGTGTCACGTGGTGAGTGCTGGTACCGTTCCAGCCAACGGTCCGAAGGGTGGGCATGGAAGTAATTTCATGCATGGGCATTTATGTCCTTTCACCCGGGGTTGCTCCGCGGCTATAAATAGCAACCCCCAGTCCCATTTGTGGGTTGGCTGCTCCGAGAGAAAAACTGACAATTGTCATTTGAGAGCAACCCACCTCTGAGGACACTGAAGAACCTAAGTGAGGAAAACCACCATCCTAAGTAGTTGAGCATTTCTGAGGAAGTCGGTTCGAGTGATGCGAAGCTTTTTACTCTTTAAGACTGTGATCTTCCAGCCGGTGTAGAAGTCTTCAGTCTGAGGAAGTCAAGATGAAATTGTGACTTCCCTGAGTGACTGAGTCTGTGAAGGTTTCGGGAGTCTACCTTGAAGACTCACCCGAGTTATTGGACGGAGTCTGAGGACTTTAGTTCAAGGAGAATAAGGTGAAGACTATGTCTTCTGAGTTCAATCTCGGCCTCTCCAACCAGACGTAGAGTTGTCACAGCAACTCGAACTGGTTCATCAAGTCTTCTTCTTCTTGAGTGCCCTGGTGCTATTTCTTCAACCTTAGTTATTACGTTTATGCACTGATGACTTATCCTGATGCTTTACTTTCTGAGTTCACTCTGTACTAATTCCTCAGTCCGTGCTTCAATCTTACCTTAGCTGTGCAATAGATTGTTTTCCATTCACGTCATTGCTTTTGTACATCATTTGTTCTTCCTCAGGTTTCAACTTCCTCAATTTCGTATTGCCTCAGTCCTGAGGAAACATAAATTCCTTGAGATATTTGAAAATCTCCCATTCACCCCCCTCTGATCGATATATTGCACTTTCAATTGGTATCAGAGCAAGGTACTCCCTTGTTCTGTGTGATTCGGTTTAACCACCTGGAGTTTTAGTTATGTCGACCTCAGGTACATTGAGCGTTGCCTCAAACTGTCCCATCTTCGACGGGACAGAGTACCCGTACTTGAAGAACAAGATGAGGATGTATCTTGAAGCCATTGACAAGGATCTGTGGGATATTGTTGATCAAGGCATTCCTGAAGCAACTCTGATGACTGCTCCTGAAGTTGTCAAGAAGAACTGGCAGCTTGATGCAAAAGCTCGAAGCATTATTGGTGGTCATCTCAACAAGGCTCAGTTCAACCGTATCAGTGTTCTGGATACTGCAAAGAAGATATGGACAAGACTGTCAAAAGTTAATGAAGGAGTCTCTGCTCAACGAGACTCACGAGTTGATACACTTCGCAGTCTCTTCAACGGGTTCAAGAGGCTGGAAAACGAGCACGTGCAGCAAACCTTTGACAAACTCACTGACATATCCAATGAACTTCAAGCACTGGGTGCCGCTGATATCACAGATCATGAGGTGGTGAAGAAACTACGGAGGTCACTGGATGACTCGTTTGAGTTCCTATCGCTGATGATTCAAGAAAGGCCTGACTTCAAGACTCTGGATCCTGCTGACATTCCCGAGTGACTTAATGCTCATGAACTGAAACTCTCTGAAAAAAGAGACTTTAACAGCTCCACGCCTAAGGTCTGCGCGCTAAAAGCTAGAGCACGAAGAGTGTCCTCTGATGAAGAGTCTGAGGCTGATACTAATGATCATGAAACCCTCAGCCGGGAACTTGCTCTCCTCACCAGAAAGTTCCAAAGATTCACGAAGAAGAATCGCTTCGGAAACTCCTCAAGATCCTCCTCAAGAAAAAGCAAAGATGATGACTCTGTTGAAACAAAAAAGAGAGTCTGCCACAAATGCAAGAAACCTGGGCATTACATCGCTGAGTGTCCTCTATGGGAAAAGGAAGCTAGACTGAAGCTGAAGAAGAAAGGGAAAGATGACAGTTTTGATGAAAAGACAAAGAAGAAATCCTCAAGATCCTCAAAGTCTGCTGGATATAGGAATAGCAACTCCCGTAAGGCTCGCAAATATCTCGTTATAGAATTGGACTCTGAAGAATCTGCTTCCGACCCTGATCCTGAGGAAGAAGAATCTGAAGAATCTGAGGGTGTGGCTGGTCTGGCTCTTGCCACGTCGCTTGTCTCCAAGTCAATCTTCAGCACTGACGAATCTGATCCATCACATGTTGATGATGAAGCTGAAGACACAACCCCTGCCTTCCGCTTCATGGCCAAGTCCTCCAAGGTATCTACTTACTCATCATCGGATGATCCCTCTAATGAAGAACCTGATGAAAACTATGCTAAACTTGCTAAACTTGCATCTAAGCAACAACGTGCACTTGAAAAGATTCAGATATCACTAAACAAGAGTGATGATATGTTGGTTGAGGAAATGATGAAGACTCAAAAATTGACTAATGAATAAAAACTTCTTCAGTCAAAGTTTGATGACTTGTTCAGTCGTCATGAGGCACTCCTCACCGATCATGAGAAGCTGGCTCATGAGTTCCTCATGAGGAAGCAAGAACTTGAACGCGTGAGGATGTCTCATGACGATCTGAGGAAAGAAAATGAGTCACTCCTCTCCCAACAGATCATCATGCCACAAGAAGGATTTAATCCTCCCTGTTTGAAATGCATTGAACATGACCGTATTACCTCTGTGCCTAGTTCTTCAATGTCTTCAGACTCTGTTATTTCTATTGCTTCTGTGGTATCTAACCCCTCATCTGAGGATACCATAGACATTATTGAAGAAAATGTTAGGTTGAAGAGTCTACTGGAAACCGGCATGTTCAAGAGTCCGAAAGGACATCAGATTCTTTGTGACATCCTCAAGAAACAGATTCTCAACAGGAACCCGAGGAAAGAAGGTGTTGCATTCACTCGGAAACTCAACCCTGATGGGTCTTACTGGAAACCTGAAAAATATCCAGAGACCACTTGGGTTCGGGCAAAGATGCCTCCTCCTGATCCCTACACTTTATCTGGTTATGATGTTGTTTCCTCAGATGTGGTGATTGAGTGTTTTGACTCAAACTATAAACTGTTTAAGGATGTTAATGGTGGGGTATTCGCCAGATACATCGGAACTAACTGCAGGAACAGTCCTCCAGTCAAGCAGATCTGGGTTCAGAAGAACCTCATCACTAACCTTCCTGTGAATGCAGATGCAAATGAGCTGAGGGTATCATCTGAGGACGATACCTCAAATGGAAATGGTTATCATCATGTATCAGCTAACCATTTTGTTCACAGGGAAGCCCCTTATAAGAATGCTTATTCATTTGTTTATCCTGATACCACCATCTCACGTCCCATTAGGTCTCATCGCTCCCATCAGTCCTCATATACCTCAAAACCACCCATTAAGATGTGGGTGGTAAAGAAGAACTGATCATCTTTGCAGGGACATGTCCCTAGGCAATCATAAATTCTGCAGATCATATGCCCAGGAAAACATCATTTGAGTCATTTGAAGGACATTTATATTGTTTGGTTTCATAGAATCAATCCTGAGGAACTTCCTGAGGAATTAATTCTGAGGAACCATAAAATCTTCAAACTGAGACTGGCTCATAACTTGCTGTATGAGATACTAATTCCTTTGCAGGGAAAGACTGAATGGGTGATGGGCAGTGGATGCACAAATCACCTGACTGGTGACAGAAGCCTTCTTATGGAATCATCTCTGAGTCCATCTTCAAAGAAAACCATCACCTTCGCCGATAAAGGTAAAAGTAAGGTATTGGGTCTCGGCAGAGTTGCTATCTCTCGAGACCAACACATTGACAAATTCATGCTTGTTGAGTCCCTTGGATACAACTTGATGTCTGTCTCTATGCTATTTGATCTTGATCTCGTTGTTCTCTTCAGAAAATATGGTTGTGTTGTCTATATGGTTAGCGATAACTCCATTGTATTCAGTGGAGTTAGGAAAGGTGATCTATATATTGTAGATTTCTGTAAAGGTCCTCAGGTTGCTACATGCCTCATGGCTCGAGCCTCAGAGTGCTGGCTATGGCATCGAAGACTCGGTCACGCCGGAATGAGGAATCTCCAGAAGCTGGTGCTGAAGAAACATGTCCTCGGGATAGAGGAAATCAGATTCTCAAAGGACAGGCTGTGTGGTGCTTGCGAAGCGGGAAAGATGACCAAGGCGAAGCATCCAGCGAAGACCATCATGACAAATACAAGACCGCTGGAGTTGCTTCACATGGATCTATTTGTCCCTCCAAAGTATTCAAGCTTTGGAGGTAGTATGTATGGTCTTGTTATTGTTGATGATTTCTCACGATACACTTGGGTGCATTTTCTTCTCTATAAGTCAGAAACCCCAGCAATCTTCAAGCGTTTCGCCCAGCAAGTCATGAACAACTACAACCTGAACATCAAGCACATTCGAAGCGACAACGGAACTGAGTTCAAGAACATCGGTGTGGAGGAATTCCTCGACGACTTGGGAATCACTCATGAATTCTCTGCGCCTTACACTCCTCAGCAAAATGGAGTTGTTGAGAGGAAGTACCGAACCCTCATCGAGATGGCTCACACAATGCTTGCTGAGTATAACACTACACTCATGTGGTGGGCTGAAGCAATCAACACTGCATGCCACATCGTCAATCGAGTGTATATCCACAAGTTCTTCAACAAAACATCAGATGAGCTAATGGTCGGTAAGAAACCCAATGTGAGTTACTTCAAAGTATTCGGTGCACCTTGCTGGATTCGTGATCCTCATCACCAGTCCAAATTTGCACCCAAAGCATGTGAGGGTTTCATGCTTGGTTATGGTATCAACTCGCACACCTACAGAGTCTACAATATCAGTCATCATAAAATTGTTGAGACTGTAGATGTGCGGTTTGATGAATCTGATGGCTCGCAAAGAGAGAATCTTCCACCTGATCTAGATGAAGCCCCACGTGAAGAACAGATCAAGAAGATGGGTGCTGGTGATATCATTCCTGTGGATCATCCTGAAGAAACGCACATACCTCCTACCCTTGAAGAACATCCAAATCCTGATGCAAACAATCCTGATGACGATCCTGATCCTGAGGCTCCTGATACCCCTGAAGCTCCTGAAGCACCTGAAGCAAATGCAAATGAATCTGATAGCAGTGACGAAGATGCGCCTCAAGATCATCTTCCTCGTCTTCCTCGCGTGGCGAATGAAGTTCAAGTGGACAGAATCCTCGCCGACGTCAATGTACCAGGTCCTCTCACTCGTGCAAGAGCTAATCGTATTGCTAAATTTTGTGGGCATTTCTCGTTTGTATCAATTTCAGAGCCCACTAATCTCACCGAGGCATTCCGAGAAGCGGAATGGATTCAGGCGATGAAAGACGAACTTCTTCAGTTTAAACTGAATGATGTTTGGGAATTAGTCAAATGTCTTGATCCTCGAGTTCACAATGTCATTGGCACGAAGTGGATCTACCGCAAAAAACTCGATGAAGATGGACTAGTCATCAGAAACAAAGCTCGTCTCGTAGCACAAGGATACACACAAGTCGAGAGGATCGACTTCGGTGAAACCTTCGCTCCTGTTGCTAGACTGGAGTCCATTCGTATTATGCTTGCATTCACTAACCATCATAATATCAAGTTATATCAAATGGATGTGAAAAGTGCATTCCTCAATGGTAATATCGAGGAAGAAGAATATGTTGCTCAACCCCCAGGTTTTGAAGATGCAAAGAAACCTGATATGGTGTACAGATTGAAGAAAGACCTATATGGACTGAAGCAAGCCCCTCAGGCTTGGTATGACACACTAAGGGATTTCCTCATCAGCATGGGCATCAAATCTGGTTCCCTCGATCCAACTCTTTTCACAAAACGATATGATGATGCATTATTCATATGTCAAATCTATGTTGATGACATTATATTTGGATGCACTAACAAGAAATATAGTGAAGAATTTGCATTCTTGATGAGTGAATAGTATCAGATGTCCATGATGGGCGAACTGAAGTTCTTCTTAGGACTTCAAATTCATCAACAACACAACGACATCTTCATCTCTCAGGAGAAGTACCTCAAGGAGTTCCTGAAGAAATTCGGGATGCAAGACTGCAACGGTATCAAGACACCGATGCCTACAAATGGGAAACTAGCCCTGATGAAAATGGCAAGGACTACGATCAAAAGGTATACCGTTCCATGATAGGTTCTCTGCTATATTTATGTGCATCTAGGCCTGATATAATGTTGAGCGTTTGCATGTGTGCCCGATTCCAAGTGGCACCTAAGGAATCGCATCACCAAGCGGTGAAACGAATTCTTCGATATTTGGCTCACACCCCGTCGCTAGGCTTATGGTATCCAAAAGGCACACAGCTGGATCTCGTTGGGTACTTAGACTCAGATTATGCTGGAGATCGAGTGGATCGGAAGTCTACCATAGGAACATGTCATTTCCTCGGACGTTCTCTGGTGTGCTGGCCATCGAAGAAGCAGAACTGCGTCTCCCTCTCCACTGCTGAAGCTGAATACATTGCTGCCGGTGCCAGCTGCTCACAGCTTCTTTTGATGAAGCAAACTCTGAAGGACTACGGCATCAACCTGAAGAAAGTACCACTACTATGTGACAATGAGAGCGCCATCAAGATCTCTCAGAACCCAGTACAGCACTCGAGGACGAAGGACATTGAGATTCGGTATCACTTTCTTCGGGATCATGTATTGAAGGAAGACATCGTCATCAGCCACGTGAAGACTGAAGATCAACTTGCTGATATATTCACTAATCCTTTGGATGAGGAGCGGTTTAGCACTCTGAGGTGTGAGCTAAATATCTTAGATTCCTCAAACGTCCAGTGAATGGTCACACATCCTAACACTTAAACAATATTGAAGAATCCTGATGTACAACACACGATGCGTCGTATTCCTCAAATCATGAGGAACTACCTTGCTAAGTGTGAAGAAATTAACGTGGAATTGACTCAAGATCCATACGACAATTGTATGGTATCAAGTGTCTCATTCCCTATAAGGTGGGTAGCGCCACCGCCAAAATTCCTCAGGATATGTTGTTCCTCAGTTTCCTCAGTTGAAGTCTTCATCACTGATGATTACCGTGTTTATCCTCAACAGCGTTCACCTATAGTTATTGTTCCACAACATTTGCTTCTTCATCTAGGTGAACGTGATCGGACCATCCCTCTGTGCTCACTTATCCATTCTTTCTATCTCATATGCGTTCATTTGGAAATCATGTATTCCTCAGCCTGAGACCATTTGTCTTCATCCTCAGTGTTTGTCCTCAGGTTCCCAAAATTGAGGATTATCAGCTACGATTTTCTTTATTCTGTTGCGATCTTACCGCACGTCGTTCTTATCCATCATTATGATAACCACTCAGGATCCCAACCGTCAGGGGCAATCCTGTCCACAAATATCACAACCCCTCAGCTTTCACCCCTCTATAAATAGCCATCCACCCCACGGTCATTTTCCCCTCACCTCTCCTCTCCCTCTCGCGCCGCCGCCCTTGAGCTCTTCAAGCTCTCGTGCTAACGTCGACAGAGTTCGCCGTCGCCGGGGAAGACTGACTCGTGGTTCCTCAGCATTTGCCTCAGTCCTGGTATGCTTATGCCTCAGTTGCTTATTACTCAGTACTGTTGTGTCTTCAAGAACCTTCCCGTTTCTGCATGCCACTCCACTCCTCAACAGTACTGCTAGCTTTCTGAGACCTATACCTATGCTTCATTATTTTGATTTCCTCAACCTATTCCTCATGAACGCATATAACCGTACCCCACTTCCCTCGCAACTTAATTCTGTCACAGGTACATGTCTGCTGAGGAATCGTATGGTTCTCATAGTCTCACTTCATTTGCAGCTCAGCTCGAACATACCATTCCCAGTCTTCACCACTGAAAAAAATGGCTCCTCGCCGTAAGCTCACTGATACTGCTAAAGACATGCCTCATGAGCTCTATGATAAGCTGAAGACTCCCGAACGTGAAACCGCGAGTGATGGAAAGAAAAGGGTCCAGAAGATCACATGGGAATGGGCCAAGCGATGGGCTGCATATCAATGGGTTAATCCTCAGCATGAGGAAATGTTTGCTGTCAATCCGCCGCTGAAGACCTTGGGTATCAACGCTCGACCTCCTCCTAAACCTGGGGTCACTCCTGATCCCACAACAATGCGAACCCCTAAGGACTTTCCTGATGCCTATCAACAATACCTCAAGTGCAGTGCCAGCCGAGTAAAGAGTCTGGTCCGTGACTTGACTGCCTCAGTGCAGATTCCACCTCAGGCTCAGCCTCAACCCAGGCCACAACCTCCGCCTCAACATCGCAGAAAGGCACCTGGCATCAAGCCCTCACAGAAGTCCTCAGCATAGCCTCATGCTCCAGGTTCCTCATGCCAACGCACAGACGATGATGCCCCTGCCTCACAAATTCGCACTGATGAGTCTGGCAGTGCTCCTGAGGCCTCAACCACAATGCCTCCGCCTTAGCTGAAGACCAAAACGGTTCTTCAACGCGGCCCACGACCCTCACCCAAGAAAACAGCTATGCGTGGCGCCATTCAGCATGATACACATAGTTCTGATGATGAAGATGAATTTGAAGTTTTGGTCGGATTCGTTGCCACTAAAGAAGACAAGATTGAGTATGTGCGTGCTGCAGCCCGGCGCAAAGCTGAAGCAACTGGTTCTGAAATTCCACTTCTCCTTGATCCCAAGAAGATCTTGGAGTATATTGAAATTTGGTCTGTCAAGCCTGATACTCCTCTTGATGACTTGGACATCCCTAAAGACATCAAGTTCTACGTTCAACAGTTCCTCATTAATGAGATACATCAACGTGATCTTCAGAAACAACTGAAGGCTCAGCTGAAGAAAGTCCTCAGTGACTTCAAAAAGAAATATGTCACTGATGTTACTCCTCGGGAGTTCATAGAGCATCAATGTGAAGTTCAACGTCTCAACACTGAGTGTGCCGCCAACCGTGCCTATATCGGCAAATCCAAGGAGCGGATGTCTCAGCAGATGGCCAAACTGATGAAGCTTCGACAGCCCGCTGCCTCAGCACCCCCTGCTGCCTCAGCCCCTAAAGGCCTCAAGCGCCTGCCCGAGGCTCAACCCTCAACTCCACCTTCTGCAAAGAAGCCCACACTGGAGCCCACAATTGAGGATCCACTTGATGCTACACCACTCTCCTCAGCTCCTCCGGCATCTAGGGCTGCTGATACCACAGCTCAATCCACTGTTGTTTCCACTCCACCTACAAATACTCAGTGCAACATCATCGTCTTCACCCCACCAACTACGGCTACACCCATCGTTCCAACACCTCAGTGTCCACCTCCACCAATCATCACTGAGATTGAAGACATGAATGGTTATATTATGGATCATGGTACTCCTCGTGTCCATGATGAGGAATTTGAGCTGCAAACTCCCCCACTCATACAATCTTCTCCCCAGAGCCTCACTCTCCCACTGTGACCGAGGTGCTTCCTGATACCTCTCTGCGGTCTGAAGAATCTGTTGGTGCATCGTCCTCAGCTTCTGATGCTGATGAACCTGAAGCCACAAGTGCACCCCCAAATTCTTTTGCTGATACTGATGCTGCGGCGACAACAACTGCTGAACCTGAGACTGATCCCCCCGCAGCTGAAGCTGAAGTCGAGCACAACACCAATGCTGACACTGAGGCTGCACCAGATCACACTGAGGATCGACAAGTTACATCTCCCTCAGCACCTGCAACTTGGCCAAACACTGTGCCTGAGTCGCATGCTGAAGACCATGCCTCTCCATAGCCGCCACCCTCTGCTTCAGCCTCACCAGCTCATCAGGAGACTGCCTCAGCCATTTCTCTGTGCCCGAAGCAGAAGAAGCCATTCTATCGCAATCTTGAAACTGATGCACGTCCAAACTTTAACACAGATGCATTCTTCAACGCTATGAGCTTCTTTTAGGCTGGGATCCAGAACCCGTACCATTCTCCTCCGCCCAGCAAGCTCCTGAGGTTCTGGACAGCTACACAGAAGAACTATTATGCCTCAGTCCTCTACATGGCACAAAAGGTGTTTCCTCATAAACATATTCCTCATTTGGATATGGAGGACATCCCTTGCTTCAACAATGTGCTGCAGGACTTGTATCATGCCAAGATGCTTCAGTTCTGCTCCGAGTGCATCCATTGGAATGAAGAACGTGTGCTTCAGCTTTATGCAACACTATATGTCTCAGGGGACCCCAAAGACATCAATACTTGGGTGCTTGAATGGATGACTCAGCATCAGCACTACACTGCCTCAGTACCTGAGATTGTGGCGATTCTTCAGCTCCCTCCCTCTGATGCCTCAGTTCCCAGCACATACGGTGCTCCACTTCTTCGGGATGACCTGATGAATATGTTGATGAAGCCGCAAGCCCCTAAATCTCCACCACGAACCAGGTTCCTGGTCTCTGAGCTTCAGTATCTGCCCAGCACCTTATACATAATTTTGGCCAAGTCCTTCTACCCCATCAAGGGATATGAATCCACCGCTAAGGAAGTTGTGGGAATCATGAAGAACATTATGTATGGCCTCTGCATGTCGGCTCCCATTGATGTCTCAGACTTCTTCTTTAGGACGTTGGTGGATGCTGCTCAGAATCCTCATATTCTGAAGCCATATGCTCCATGGATTATGTATCTCATCTGCACCAAGACTGGCATCAACTTCAAGCCTGACCGGGCTAATCATCGCCCGTACGTTCCTCCGGTTGAAGTGCTTCAACACACTCTTGACGCTAATGCCAAGGGCAAAGCGCCTTTTTATGAAGCAGTACTTCCTCAGGACTCGCTCGGTGGAAATATTCGTCAGCCTCAGTCTCGCACCACTCATGAGGAGCGCACCCATGCCTCGACTGAGGAAACAACTCAAGCTCGCCTGATGACTGATCGTGAGCTCCTCATCAGTCTGCATCAGAAGGTGGATCAGAATCATGACTAGACGAAGCGTCAGATCGGAGACATCCTCAGCTATATGGCGCAGATGCACACAACTCAGAAGAAAGTTCATCAGTATGCTCATCATGCCTATCAGCGCCTTGATGCTCTTCTGACTGAAGTCATCACTAATGAAGACCTTGCCAAGCTTGGCCTCCGACATCCTCCACTTCATGAGATTCGTCCTCCACGTCAGTTCACCAAAAGAAAGACACCACCTCTGGCGATGGACTCCTTTTCTTCAGCGCAAGAATTCTTGCTTGAAGAAGTTGAACACACTGCGGCTTGTCCTCACACTGCCACGGCGTGCCTCCGTCCTGATGCTCAATCCCGAGGCACTTCTTAGCGACGTTAGCAGTAGTCTCTCCTTTTTTTTAATTTAATGACAAAGGGGGAGAAATTTAGTTGTCTTCAAGCAGGTTCTTAATGGGTTCCTCAGTTAAAACTCTCGTTCTTGCGATCATTTTTTTTGTAATGAGTTGCACACTGATATTCTGTGGTTGGTTTCTGATACTTTTAAGTTACCTCATGATATTCCTCAAGTTTATCTATTACTCATGACATTCCTCAGCAACCACCGTACTCAGTGCTATGTTTGATTTCTCAATTATTCCATATGATGCACTGTTTCAAATATTCCGGGATATAGGGGGAGCTCCTCATGTTTTTCAAAAATTGTATCAACTCTTCAAAACATGCATATCCTCATGGGGAGCATCTCTATATCTGGAAACAATTAATTGTTTTCTTCATGCCTTTACTCAAAACTATTTATTTTATCCCATTGAAACTTTAACCTGATTGTCATCAAATCACCAAAAAGGGGGAGATTGTAAGTGCATCTAGTGCCCCCTTTGAGGTTTTGGAGTATTTGATGACAAAACGGTTAAGGGACTGATGTGTTTGTGAGTATACACAGGAAACAACCCCTGAGGATGAGGTTAACCACCGTTGTCGACCCCCCAAAATGTTGAGGAACATGGGAGAAATTGGTGTGTTTCCTGAAGACTGAAGTTGTGCGAAATCCTGAGGAATCAGGATCCTGAAGCGTTCGGTTGAAACTGAAGCTGTACCAAATCTTGAGGACGATCCTGAGGAAGTTCGCGTTGAAGACGAAGTTGAAGCGTAGTCTTCGCTAAGACTTTTTATACTTCTTGAGTCGTAGGAAAACACCGCACTGTTGGAGGGGTTGAGGAAAATGAGTTCTGTATTTCTGAGGAAGTGCTCAATTAGAAATCCTGAAGAAAACCTAGAGAAATCTTCTGCAGTAGAAGTTCAATTCCTCGGGTGTCTGAGACGATGTTCTTCAGGACACTGAGGAGTTTGTCTTCGGTTGAGGAGTCAGGAAACTTCCAGTGCGGTTCGCCTGAAGAAAGAGAGAGTGAGATTCCGACCGTGCCACGTGTCACGTGGTGAGTGATGGTACCGTTCTAGCCAACGGTCCGAAGGGTGGGCATGGAAGTAATTTCATGCATGGGAATTTATGTCCTTTCACCTGGGGTTGCTCCGTGGCTATAAATAGCCACCCCCAGCCCCATTTGTGGGTTGGCTGCTCCGAGAGAAAAACTGACACTTGTCATTTGAGAGCAACCCACCTCTGAGGACACTGAAGAACCTAAGTGAGGAAAACCACCAGCCTGAGTAGTTGAGCATTTCTGAGGAAGTCGGTTCGAGTGATCCGAAGCTTTTTACTCTTGAAGACTGTGATCTTCCAGCCGGTGTAGAAGTCTTCAGTCTGAGGAAGTCAAGATGAAATTGTGACTTCCCTGAGTGACTGGGTCTGTGAAGGTTTCGGGAGTCTACCTTGAAGACTCACCTGAGTTATTGGACGGAGTCTGAGGACTTTAGTTCAAGGAGAATAAGGTGAAGACTATGTTTTCTGAGTTCAATCTCAGCCTCTCCAACCAGACGTAGAGTTGTCACAGCAACTCGAACTGGTTCATCAAGTCTTCGTCTTCAGTGACCTGGTGCTATTTCTTTAACCTCAGTTATTACGTTTATGCACTGATGACTTATCCTGATGCTTTACTTTCTGAGTTCACTCTGCACTGATTCCTCAGTTCGTGCTTCAATCTTACCTTAGCTGTGCAATAGATTGTTTTCCATTCACATCATTGCTTTTGTACCTCATTTGTTCTTCCTCGGGTTTCAACTTCCTCAATTTCGTATTGCCTCAGTCCTGACGAAACATAAATTCCTTGAGATATTTGAAAATCTCCCATTCACCCCCCTCTGGTCGATATATTGCACTTTCAACCCCAAACGGAGTTACGGTTGAAAAACAAGTAACACAAGTTATGGGCACAATCTGCCAACAACAGGTAACACACTTGAGAGCAATGAAACAACATGCTACTGATTGCAAACATGCACAAAAATGATATGAATTAACAGTAGACATGACAAGAAAGACATGGCACAAAGGTTTCATGTATAGGAGCATCAAGAATAAATAATTATAACCCAAGCAAAAATGCTAATTTATGCTACTTGTTTAGGACTTACTGAAAATAGTAAAACAGGGTACAAGGTTAATAACATGCTTACTTAACAGCATGTAAACTATATCAACCAATCACCAAAATGAACATGCAATACATCTACACCTAGCTTACATAATGCTCTTGAGTGCATACAATGTACTTATGCGCAAAAGAATCATGGATCAACATATAACAAGGATGCAAAAGAGCTACTTCAGATTACAGATTTTGTGGAAAACAGGAATCATGGAAAACTGTTGTAATCATGCTCCCTAAACAGTAGCAAAAGTGATGTAAATACTACAACAAAATGACAATGAAATACATGGACATGGAGTGTATATGATGATCAACAATCCATACATAACACTTGTGGTCAAAAGACCCATGGATTAATATATAGCAAGCATGCAAAACAGGTAAACTATACCCCAGACTTAGCAGATTTTCGAGAAGTTATCAGAAACAACAAGTAGTCACTTTGGGACCTCAACATCTACATGAACAGGAAAGATAACATGGCATAGCAATATATGGCATGAAAGTAGGCATTACAAAGAGAAATGAATTACATTGGGGTTTAATCATAAGAGGCATGTATAAAATAATATAAGGCTAGCCAAGATGCAACAATGTGCAAACAACAGGACAAATTAACAGGTACACTACTTTGGAGCTACATAAGAGCAACCTAAAACAGGGCATAATGACAAATAAATGTATGGTATTAAATTATACATGATTCTGAACAATCCATGTGAAGGAAGCATATGAAAAAGATGCATGGATGCGAGGCAACATCAAGCAAACATTGCATTTTATAACAGTCTACAACAGTACACAACAAGTAGAAGTAATCAACAAGGATTTGAATCATCCATATGACCTCAAATCAACAAACTTTCTAGAGAAATATTGAAGAGCACAACAAACTGAACAATTTTCATGTTGGGCGCAACTCTATACGGTCGACGAATCTCTTGCAATTATCGTTGCAAAACACATAACAGCAGGAGCAACAACAGCAGCAAAAGACTTAGAGAAAAAAGGGGGATCTCGGGCTGGCTCACCGAGTGGGCCTGGCCCATGATGGCTGTTGGCGCAGGATAGGTGGGAAGCGCCCCAGGTGAGAGGAGCATCGTGGGCTGGCATGCTCGTTACTGCGCCAGTGGTAGGCACGCCGACCCACCACGGCAGCTGGTGCTGCCAGCCCCGTCCTCGATTGGATCGGGCGGCGACGGCGACGTGAGGAGGCGCGGCGGTGACTCACTGGATTCCGGCAGGGCAGGCCGGGCAGCGACATGAGGCGGCGAGGAGGCCAGAGGAGGGGCGAGGAGGCGCGGTGGAGCCGACGGATCTGTCCGTCTTTGGGTGGCGCGGCGAGCTCCCAGCTCGGATCCTTGGCGCCGGCGTCCATGGTGATGGCGGCGGCTCCGGGCGGCTCGGCCGCGTCCCTGGGATACAGAGAGAGTGCGAGGTGAGGAGAGGATAGAGAGGAGGATAGGCGCGGTGGCAGCTGTGACCCGCAGGTTCGTCGGCGACAGGCGGTGGCGCGGCGAGCGGCGTCGGGTGGCACGGCGGGTCGGCCCAGATCTGGCCCGAATGGGCCACGACAGCGGCAGATCTGGCCCGGCGGGGCCCGAACTGACGGTGGAGGTGCTTGGGGCGACTTGCCGACCTCCGGAGCCGTTGATCTTCGGATCTAACGGCTCTGGTTAGCCAGGGGATAGGGTTTCGGGATCTGGAGGCTGTGGGGGTAATTTTTGGGGCAGATCTGAGGGGGTGGCTGCAAATTTCACTAGGGGAACCCTAAAATGGTTAGAGAGGAGGGGTGGTCTATTTATAGGCTTGGCTGGCTGGCAGGTTTATACAAACGCCCCCGGTTTCTCTCTCTCGCGTTCGATGTTTACATTTCTGACCGCCGGGAGTCCATACGACCTTCGATTTGGGTAAAACTTCGAACCACACAATCCACGCGACGAGCCGGTCACTTCTACCTCACTTCGATATCGTTCTGAGAACATTTTCTAGTGCCCAATAAAATAATCCATTTATTAAATAAATGGGGTTTTCGTTCCGATGGCGATGGCTGGTAATGTGCTGGATGTTGTGACGATGCTCGGGTGAAACCCGGTGTCGCAAAAGGGTCGTGTGCCATGGTGGAAAGGTTTGGTCACGCATGCCGGTATGAGAAGGAAGGGGGAAATATAATTCACCAATTAATAAATTGGCGAAACAATACTGCAAATAATTCTATCAATCAACAAAATAAATTAAGAAGCAAAATTTTGAATTAGGGTGGAATTTCCGAGTAGTTAGGAAGCCATATTTTGCTAGCCTCTTCGGTACCGTGCAATGCCCTTTCTCATCTTGAGAGTCGGTGCAAACTTCTCCAGTGCATCCAAATCATTGGCATGATACACTCTGTCATCATAAGCCTCATTATATCCTTCCTCAAAACAGCCACGATACCTACCTATCAAGGCATTTCTATAAATTTTCCGAGATACATTGTCATGCAACATCCATCTTCAATTCTGATGACTTGATTTTTCAATGTCATACATGATTTTTCTTGATCGTAGAGCTATATGACGCGCTAGTATCATTGCACATCCTGCTACACTGACAGAGTCATACATTTTTATACATCATGATATACTTTCAGTTTTTCTTTATGTTGAGTACTTCTTGTAAAAGTGTGTTGATCTTCATCATCCTTGTAAAATGTAGAGTGTTGACCTTAAAGTGAGGAAAATATCCCAAAGAGGAAACAAATAAAATATCCCAAAAGAGGACAAATGAAAAGATCCCAAAGAGGACAAATGAGAGATAAATATAAAGAGCCAAAGAGGCCACAAAAAGGAGAAAGAAAAAAAAAGAGAGAAGGGGAAACACTACTATTACTTTGAAAATATCCACACTCGTGCTTCAAAGTAGCATTTGTACTTCATATCATTCATGCATAACTATGTGGGGACCTTTACACTATACAACTTGGCTTGTATATTCCAATGATGAGCCTCCTCAAAAGAGCTTTAGGTCTTCGTGAGCAAGTGAGTAGGATGCACCCCCATTATGGCACCGAAGTAGTGCTCCTCATTGGCTACCCCGAGTGGAAGGTTGAGAAGTAGACAGCAGCAAATTTCCCTCGGTGAAGATACCAAGGTTTGTCTCCATTAGGACTCCAAGTTCTGCAAGTAGGTGACAACAGCGCCAGAAATTACTTCTAGCTAGGGAGTTGTTGTGGACCTGCACACAACAACAAATAAATTTTCTCCCAACGAGTTCAGAGAGGTTGTCAATCTCTCCGGTCTTCTTGTTCACAAAGGATCAAAACACAAGAGGGAAATAGTACTGGTGATTGCAACAAAAAGGAAATGAAAGCAGTAAAGAGTGGAGGTGTAAATAATGGTGGAAATATGGACCGGGGTCCCATCATGTTCACTAGTGATGTGTCTCTCCCAAAAGACGATAAAACAGCTAAGCTGGGTGAACAAATTACAACTCGGCTATAGACAGAATTATAAATGCACCGCAATGCTAATTATGCTACAAAAAGTTAGAGGCTCAATCGTATGGGCAGTACGCCAAGACAAGTAGACCGTTTATTCATCAGCATCTACTCACTAATCATCCACCTTGAGATATCTATCTCGAACATCTCGCCGGTGTTAAGTTGCGATCCCTGCCCAAAGTGAAAACCGAAAGAAATAGACAACTGCATTAATGAACTTTGTGTAAGGTAAACAATCATTGCAACCGCGGTTACAAGCACCATTGTTTTCTCCCTGGTGGCAATAGCACATCGCCTAGTCTCATGTTTTTGTCACTCAAGCTAGACATCTGGGGTCATGAACCCACAATCAAGCATAACACTCCCTCTTGGAGTTACTATCTACTACTTGGCCAAAGCAATAAAAATCAACGGAGAACATGCAAGAATTACTCAAGAAAAAATATATAAAAGGAGAACAAAATATATAACTCGTCACGATCTGACCATAATCTCATAATCCATCGGATCCCAGCAAACACATCATAGAAACAGAAGAAAGATTTCATAGGTACCTTGTGACGCCCCCAAAATCAACCCGTGTACAGTAATCATACACGCAGGATACACGGCTGAGATTAGGGTGCCACGGTGAGAATATCACAGCATAACACTAAACACAAAAGGATAAACAAATATGTTACAATACCAGGGATCACGAGGATCCGAATACATAAGTCATACAAGCCATAATATCTGAGTACAGACATAGTTAGTCAAGTTTTGCCTTAAGAAGGCTAGCACAAACCACATCAGAGATACAGAACGAAAAGGCGAGGCCTCCTGCCTGGGATCCACCGAACTACTCCTGGTCAACGGGGAACTCGACGTCGTAGTATTCGCCTTCGGGGTACTCCTGCTCCTGGGCTCCAACGTCGGCTGCAGCGGCCGATCAGGCAAAGCGAAAAAGGGGAAATAAAGCAAAGGTGAGTATCTAGCATACCCGCGAGTCTTACGTCCGCTACTAAGCATTATGCATTGTATCAACGGAAAGAAGAGGCTGAATATAGTGGACTGAAAGACAGAAATCCAGAGCAAGGGTAAGAAGCTAGGCCTAACGAAGACTAGCATCTTCCGACGATGTCTTGCAGCATGAGGTAAGAATCAGCCAATAGTTTATATAAAGCATAAAGTAACAATGCAGCAGAAGTTGCTGCAGCATTGTATAATAATAAGTTGTAATAATTAACAATGCCTTCGAGTTCAACTCCTCGACATCCCAGCGAGGAAGAAAACCCAGAACCATACAGTTTAATAATAATAGTTTGTAGTGGTCAGATCCAGCTTCAGCATAAAGCGTCCTGTTACCGTGGACACGACTATTCGAATAGATTAATCTTCCCTGCAGGGGTGCACTTGTGTTACACTACACGCACGGATCTGCAGGGTGGCGGGCACCTTGTTAGGGAACGCTCCACCGAGGCTATCCGACACTTCGTAGCCCATATTTCAAACTCAACAGAGAGGCCATCCGCCGGTCTAAATCCTAAGTATGCCGGGCCTTGGACCCCAACCCGAACGTACTCCTACACGATGCGTGGCTGGCCGGTGAAGTTAAAGCAAATCCAAATAAGACACCACCGCGCGAGCAAATAAGACAACACCACTTCCCGGCGCAGGCCGTGGTACTGCTGACGTCTGAAGAGTCCTCGGACGACACTATGAAGCAGAGGAGCCCATAACTCGTAATTCCCACGGGTAGGTAGTGCGTACATGGCATATAGCCAACTCAAGACATTCACTGAACCATTTAGCATTTTAATTAACCTGCGTGACAACCGTTATCGTTGCCTGGACTTAACTGACTCGCGGACAATGACAGAAGCCAGGCCCACCAGTACATCGGTGCCTGCCCTGTCGTCCCACCAAGTCACTGCGGTTACCAACAAGGTGAACCGTCTCCTTACCTTGTCTCGCGTGTGCTCCTGGAGGAGCTCGACTTTCGTGGTTTGGTAACTCTCGCGGCCAACGATCAGGGGCCAAGCACACCGGTACACTGGTCGTACCCACCCTGTCGTCCCGTCGCAATACCTCTCGCGGGCACCGTTGGGTCGCCCAACTTCTTACCTGAAGGACAATCGTTGCTCAGGTACCTAGAGCGGCTATACAGAGTCAGCAACGAGTGGAGTACAAGGATTACTCCTTGATAGCTCACACTTGATGGTGGCTTGGCAGAGCCGAGCTAGGGGGCCTGAGGCGGTGTCTGCATTGTACCGTACCTGTGTAGTTATAATATTTGTATCCGCGTTCACTCCCCTGAGTGATCACGGCCCTTTATCTAATCCTAGCTAACAATGCGCAGGGCTCACTGCTGAATAATGCATAATAATAATAGGCAGCATAGGATAAAGGAGGTACATCAAGGGGCGACAAAAACAGGCTATGCAATTGAATAGGATTGAACGTAGCAGCAGCACTAACAATGCCTAGTGCAAGAAAGTACGGAAAGATAGGCGATATCTGGGGAAGAGAATGGCTCTGCTTGCCTGGAAGCTCGACGGTAGGGGTAGGGTCGTCGACGAAGTAGTCGTACTCAGCAGTGGTGTAGTCGACGGCAGCAGCGGGGTCTACCGGAGATTAAGGGGGGGGGGAGAAACAGTAAATACACAGCAAGCATATACAAACAGATGTATGACATGACAGATGAAATGTTAACGGTGTTCTAACGCAGTGCAACGCACGTTGTTCGGCGCGGGAATTCATCCGGGGATGAACGGCCAGCTCCGGGTGATTATCGGACAAGGTGTCCGGAGGGGGGAGATATCATGCCGGAGGTGTCGTGGACATCCGACACATGTGTGGGTGGTGTATCCGGGTTAGTTGATCTATTCCGAACAACTTTCGTGTTCGAAATAAATTCATCCGGGTACTTTAGCAGTACCGGACAATTTATCGGGCTGTCGGTCCGGAGGGGGACGGTTCGATGTTCGTTGTGTTAGAGGGGGGTGATAGACGTACGGATAGCGTATTCATATTCGTTATATTTTTCTGATCAATTTTCATGTATAAAGTTTTTGAATCTGAGTTACGGTTTAAAATATATTGAATTTCAAAGTTTAAATCATTTTTAAACAATTTTCTGAATTTCTTTTATTATTAAATTCCAACATTATCTAAAACATTATCCAAAAAAATTCCTGACATGTGGGACCCACATGTCAGCCTCTATTTATTTATAAAACATTTTAATAAATCAGAAAAACCATTGGGCCCACATGTCAGTGTCAGTGGGGGTAAACTAACAGTTTTTTGTTTGTTTTAATTAACCAGAGGGGCTTAGGGGGGGAAGGCCCACTGTCATTCACACAGGGGAGTGGGGGTTAGTGCTAATCACCTGGCGGTTGGGCCCCACTTGGAAGCCACTCAGGCCATCGCCGGCGGCGAGAGCTGCCACGGCCGGCGACCAGGCCGCTGATTTAGGGCGCCGTTTTGGGCGCCACTTGTTCCACTCACGAGAGGAGATCGAGCTACGTCGATGGGTGCGTAGGGCTTGGCCAGGGGCTCGCCGGAACGACGCCGACGTCGAGCGGGGCGGCGGTCAATATGGTGGCGTCGTCGACTACGGGGTTTCCTAGCGTGGGGGCGAGCGTGCGCTAGGGATTCAGGCTCCTGGGAGCACGAGGAACAATATGACGCCCTCGGCGTGCCATACGCGTGCCCCAGGCCACGACATGAACGACGGCGGCGGCGACGAGCTACTTCCCTAATGGCGCGGCGAGCTACGGGGCACGGGAAACTCAACGGCGACATGGGGATGGTGAAGGAGCTCACCGCGATCTCGTAGCCGTGTAGGGTGGGCCCAATGGAGGCTTGACGCGCGTGAATTTCGCCGGCGACGAGTGGCGGGTCCGGAAGGGGGAAAATGGACGTGGCCTCGTTGCAGACGTTGCGGGCTCGATTCCGAACTCGTGACGACGAAGACGTCGACTGCAGACGTGCCGGACAGAGTGGCTGGGCTCGGCGATGTCTCCGGCCACGAGAGTTCACGACGGCGACGACGGTGGCGCGGTCGGGATTTCTCACCGAGGTATGCGAGGGGAGGAGGAGGGGAATGGGGAAGCGGGGGTGTCCACCAGATGCGTGGGCTCAACCTTATCGCCTCTGCGGCGAGAGGGAGCAGGTGGAGGGGCGGGGCCGGCCTGGCAGCGGCGTGCCCGCGCTCGGCCGCCGTACGGGGCAGGTGAGGGGGTGGGTGGGGAAGAAGACAAGCCGTGGGGGTGGGCTGGGCCAAGTGGGCTGTCGCCCTGGGCGACGTTTAGCCCTTTTCCATTTTGTTGTATTTCTTTTCTCTCTTTCTTTTCTCTCTTTCTTTTCTGTTTCATTTGTTGTTTTACATTAGAGTGCTACAAAAAGTTTGGGGTCAAAAGAAATATATTCAATATTTCTTTTAAATATCTGAATGACAATTGGTGCTGTTTTGGCTGATGTTTGAATTGTTTGAATTTTTCAGAGGCATAATAAATTACCATAACCACATGGGCATGACCCACTGATTATTTGTGATTTAATAAAAGTGGTTGTATAATTTTTGTACAAGTTTTATTTGCAATATTATTTTTAATATCAACAAAAAGGCATTTTGGATTTGATTTGATTCAAATTTGATCATGGCATGATTTAGCAACAGTAATTGTCATTAGCAAAAGGATTACTGTTACAGACAACTGAGGGTGTTACAAATCTCCCCCACTACAAGAATTCTCGTCCCGAGAATTTAAGTGGTAGCGAGGAAAAGATCGGGGTATTCATCGCGAAGGCGATCTTCGCGTTCCCAGGTGGCTTCATCTTCAGAATGATTCGACCACTGAACCTTGAGAAACTTGACGGTCTTGTTGCGGGTTCGACGTTCAGACTGATCGAGAATGTGGCTCGGATGTTCTCGATAAGTCAAGTCTTGCTGCAGCTCAATCAAATCATGTTCCACTTCGCGGATAGGATCCTTGAAGCAGCGACGGAGTTGAGACACTTGGAAGACATCGTGGACTTGGGAGAGGTTTGGCGGCGATTCCAACCGGTATGCCACGGGTCCACTCCTGGAAAGGATACGGAACGGGCCAATGTAGCGAGGAGCCAACTTGCCCTTGATACCGAAGCGATGAGTGCCCCTCATGGGAGTGACACGGAGGTAAGCGTATTCACCAGGTTGATACTCCATTTCCTGGTGTTTGCGGTCATAGTTGCTCTTCTGACGAGAATGGCCGGCCTTGAGATTTTCTTGCACAATGCGAACCTGATCTTCAGCTTGTTGGACAAGATTCGGTCCGAAGTAGGGTCGTTCCCCAGTTCCTGACCAATTCAGGGGGGTTCCACATTTACGTCCGTATAGAACTTCGAAGGGGGCCATCTTCAAGCTAGCCTGATAGCTATTGTTGTACGAGAATTCCGCGCATGGGAGAGATTCCTCCCATTTCATGCCGAATGAAAGGACACAAGCGCGAAGCATGTCTTCTAGCACTTGATTGACTCGTTCAACTTTGCCTTGAAACTGGGGGTGATAAGCGGTGCTGAGAGACGGACGAGTCCCGAAGGCTTCCATGAAACTATTCCAGTATCGTGAGGTGAAAAGGCTGCCACGGTTTGAACTGATCTCCAGCGGAATACCGTGGAGTGACACAATCCGGAAGATGTACAAGTGTGCTAACTGACTAGCAGTGATCGTCTCCTTGACCGGCAGGAAGTGAGCAATCTTGGAGAATCGGTCGATGACGACAAAGATGGCATCGTTACCTTTCTGTGACTTAGGAAAACTGGTGACGAAGTCCATTTCGACTTTGTCCCACTTCCAATCAGGAGGAGGGAGTGGTTGCAACCAGCCAACAGGTTTTTGATGTCCGGCCTTGACGCGACTGCAAACGTCACAGTGAGAAACATAGCGGGCGATGTCTTGCTTCATGTAAGGCCACCAGTACCGCTGACGAAGGTCTTTATACATCTTGGTACTGCTAGGGTGGATTTACAAGGGAGAATTATGGGCTTCTTCCATGATATCTGGACCACAGTTAATGATGGCCAGGCTCACAGGAACTACTAAGCGGCCCTTGAAGTACACAGTATCACCATCATTGGCATCAATGGTAAAAGAGGAGGGCTTTCCTTCTGCGATGTCTTGCTTGATCTTCACAATGTCAGTGTCAAGAGGCTGTCTACTCTTGATGAGGGCGTCGAGTTTTGACTCGACAACCAGGTTGTTAACGTAACCTTGAGGAACAATCTCGAGGTTCAGCTTGCGAAGCTCTTCATACAGATGTGGTTGTTGTACCTGAACTTCAAGTTCAGAATAGTAAGCTTTGCGGCTCAAGGCATCGGCCACCACATTAGCCTTGCCAGGGGTATACGAAATATCCATATTGAAGTCGGATATTGTCTCGAGCCATCGTTCTTGACGAAGATTCAGGTCTGGCTGAGTAAACAGGTACTTCAGACTTTGGTGATCGGTGTAGACCTCGCAACGATTACCGATGAGGTAATGTCGCCACAGCTTCAATGCATAAATTACTGCTGCCAATTCGAGGTCATGTGTTGGATACTTGTCTTCGTGAGCACGCAACTGACGAGAGCCATAAGCAATCACTTTGCGCTCTTGCATTAGGACACAGCCTAATCCTTGACGAGACGCGTCGCAATATATCACGAAATCCTTCTGAGTATCAGGGGGAGCGAGCACCGGGGGAGAAGTTAGCTTGTCCTTGAGCACTTGGAAACTTTCTTGACATTTATCTGTCCACTCAAACTTGACGCCTTTGTGAAGAAGATTAGTCAGAGGCCTGGCAATCTTGGAAAAATTCTCGACGAAACGGCGGCAATAGCTAGCGAGCCCGAGGAAACTGCGGACTTGCTTGACGGTCTTGGGAGGAGCCCAGTCAAGAATAGCCTGGATACGTTCTGGGGTGACGGCAATGCCATCCTTGGAAATCACATGTCCAAGGTAGCTTACTTCGGGAAGCCATAACTCACACTTAGAATACTTAGCGTAGAGTTTGTGTTCTCGAAGCTTCTCCAGTATAAGACGAAGATGTTCATCATGTTCTTCTTCATTCTTGGAACATATCAATATATCATCCAGATAAACCACGACGAACTTGTCGAGGTACTCCATGAAAATATAATTCATCAATCTGGAGAAGGTGGCAGGAGCATTGGTTAAGCCAAAGGACATGACGGTGTACTCGTATGAACCATAGCGAGTAATGAAGGCAGTCTTCGGAATTTCCTCATCACGGACACGGATTTGGTGATAACCCAACCTCAAGTCGAGTTTAGAAAACACCTTGGATCCGGCAAGTTGATCATAAAGATCGTTGATCCGGGGAAGTGGGTATTTGTTCTGGATGGTGGCTTGGTTAATGGGCCGATAATCTTGGACCAATCGGTTTGTCCCATCGCTCTTCTTGACAAAGAGCGAAGGTGCTCCCCAAGCTGAGGAACTGGGGCGAATGAATCCTTTCTGAAGTGCCTTGTCGATTTCCTCCTTAAGTTCAAGGAGTTCATGTGGCGGCATCTTGTAAGGACGCTTGGCAATAGGGGTGGTGCCGGGCTTCAAGTCGATGACAAATTCGACTTCTCTGATCGGGGGTATTCCCGGCAGTTCTTCTGGGAAGAGGTCGGGAAAATCGCGAACGACTGGAACGTTCTCGATGCCTTCGAGGGGGGCGGCATTCAAAGCATTCATCATAAATATCTGTGTTTCAGCATTACGGGTAACTCGGGTGGTGTGGTTAACAATCTCGCCAGAGGGGTGAAAAAGTTGGACAGACTTGGTGCCACAATAAAGTGCGGCATCGTGAAATTTCAACCAATCCATTCCTAGAATGAGGTCTATGGTGGAAGACGTCAGGATGATGGGGGAAGCAAGGAATTCAATTCCTTCAATTTCAACGATGGTTTCGGGCACTATCTTGGTGGTTCGTCATTGGCCTATCGGGGTGCGAACAACCATCGGTGGTTTCATCTTTTCCAATGCGAAGTTATGCGACAATGCAAATGCTGCCGACATGAATGAATGCGATGCTCCTGTATCAAATAAAACAGTAGCAGGTACGGAATTAACGAGAAGGGTACCCATCACGGTAGCGGGTTGTTGCTGAGCTTCTTCAACATTGATGTTGTTAGCATGTCCACGAGCATAAGAAGCAGACCCAGTATTATAGTTGGGGGTCCTGTTGTTGCCACGACCATTTCCGCGGCCAGCGGGGTGAACTACCAGTTGCTTCTATTTCTGGGGGCACTCCCTGGAAAAATTCCCAGGTTGGCGGCACGTGAAGCATAATCCATCCTGAGGACGAAGGGGGGTAGCATTGGGTGGTGCAGGCAGAGCTCTTGGCATCTGCGGTGGCGGAGGCAGACGGGGTGCAACATAAGACGGTCTTGGAGCAGGGACAACTGAAAGGGTCACACTGGTAGGGAGCCAGATACGACGCTTCTGCGTTGCTCCCGAAGATGAGCCAACTTCACGATAACGCTTCAGAGAGTTCTTGTGCTCCATCTGGGCAGTCTCGACGGTGATAGCCTTGTTCACCATGGTGGCGAAGTTGGCGAAATCATGAACGGCAAGAGAGAGCCTGAGGTCTGGGTTGAGGCCACGACGGAACTTCTGCTGCCTGCGAGCATCAGTGGTGATCTCCTCTTCCGCATAGCGAGAGAGGTTGAGGAACTCGCGCTGATAGGCTTCAACAGTCATGTCGCCCTAAGTGAGGTTGCGGAATTCTTCCGCCTTACGGTCCATGATCCCCTGAGGAATGTAGCGGGCGTGGAAAGCAGTCTGAAATTCATCCCAAGTGATGACTTCTCCAACTGACAGTGAACGCTTGTGGCTGCTCCACCACTTATCAGCGGCGCCTTTCAGGTGATAAGACACAAAGTTCACATAGTCGGCTGGATCGACATTAGCAGACTCCAGCTCGTGAGTGATGTCGCGAAGCCAGTCATCAGCATCCAACGGCTGAACAGTGTTGCGGAACATAGTGGGGTTGAGGCGGGTGAAGTCGTGCAGAGTCACGGTGGCGTGCTGATGGTGGTGCCCATTCTGATTCGGCTGGGGGAACTGAGCCATGACATTCTCCATGAACTGACGGTTCAGCTCGAACTGCTGCATCATCCCGGCCATGTAATCTGGCGGCGGAGGTGGGTCGTTGGCACCACAACCACGACCACGACCACCACGACCAGCCATCCTGCTAGAATTTAACAGAGGTATTTCAGCGATGAAAATTTAACGAGATACCGGAATCAAGCTTGAAGTAAAACGACAACGAAGAGGAGGCGCGGATATATATAGGAGTAGTCATATAAGACATACACATTTACACACGGAGTCAATCGAAAATCGGGCAGCGTAACGTCGTAGAAATTAAGGAAAAAGGACTCACTAGGCGGTGCGTAGACCGCGGTAAGGATTACACGACGCGACATAGATTCCACTATGTCAATCATGCCGCAAGAAAACTGTTGGCCACAGGAGTTAATGCCAGAGGACGCGCGGCCTACCCAGCATGAGAATGGGATCCGCGGTCCGGGACCTGGGGTAGAACTCCTGCGACACGACTCAATCAATGGGGAAGCACCAAAACGCCGGGTGGAATCAAGAGAACGTGATCCTAATGTCTTAGTTTGTAAAACTTACCAGCAAGGATAAGAGAGCAGAGTCCCAGAGCATAGGTAAGGAGAAAAGGATCCTAATACCATAGATATCACACGTAGTGACATCGATGTGGGCCCATAAGCCAAATATTAAGTTAGCAAAATAGTTTTTCAAAATCTAGACTCCACTTTGACCAAGTAGTGGTGGGGTGGCTTCCTACAGGCAGCCGGCTCTGATACCAACTTGTGACGCCCCCAAAATCAACCCGTGTACAGTAATCATACACGCAGGGTACACGGCTGAGATTAAGGTGCCACGGTGAGAATATCACAACACAACACTAAACACAAAATGATAAACAAATATGTTACAATACCAGGGATCACGAGGATCCAAATACATAAGTCATACAAGCCATAATATCTAAGTACAGACATAGTTAGTCAAGTTTTACCTTAAGAAGGCTAGCACAAACCACATCAGAGATACAGAACGAAAAGGCGAGGCCTCCTGCCTGGGATCCACCGAACTACTCCTGGTCAACGGGGAACTCGACGTCGTAGTAGTCGCGTCCGGGGTACTCCTGCTCCTGGTCTCCAACGTCGGCTGCAGCGGCCGATCAGGCAAAGCGAAAAAGGGGAAATAAAGCAAAGGTGAGTATCTAGCATACCCCGAGTCTTATGTCCGCTACTAAGCATTATGCATTGTATCAACGGAAAGAAGAGGCTGAATATAGTGGACTGAAAGACAGAAATCCAGAGCAAGGGTAAGAAGCTAGGCCTAACGAAGACTAGCATCTTCCGACGATGTCTTGCAGCATGAGGTAAGAATCAACCAACAGTTTATATAAAGCATAAAGTAACAATGCAGCAGAAGTTGCTGCAACATTGTATAATAATAAGTTGTAATAATTAACAATACCTCCGAGTTCATCTCCTCGACATCCCAGCGAGGAAGAAAACCCAGAACCATACAGTTTAATAATAATAGTTTGTAGTGGTAAGATCCAGCTTCCGCATAAAGCGTCTTGTTACCGTGGACACGACTATTCGAATAGATTAATCTTCCCTGCAGGGGTGCATTTGTGTTACACTACACGCACGGATCTCCAGGGTGGCGGGAACCTTGTTAGGGAACGCTCCACCAAGGCTATCCGACACTTCGTAGCCCCTCTTTCAAACTCACCAGAGAGGCCATCCGCCGGTTTAAATCCTAAGTACGCCGGGCCTTGTACCCCAACCCGAACGTACTCCTGCACGGTGCGTGGCTGGCCGGTGAAGTTAAAGAAAATCCGAATAAGAAACCACCGCGCGAGAAAATAAGACAACACCACTTCCCGGCGCAGGCCGCGGTACTGCTGACGTCTGAAGAGTCCTCGGACGACACTACGAAGCAGAGGAGCCCGTAACTCATAATTCCCACGGGTAGGTAGTGCGTACATGGCATATAGCCAACTCAAGACATTAATTGAACCATTTAGCATTTTAATTAACCTGCATGACAACCGTTATCGTTGCCTCGACTTAACTGACCTGCGGACAACGACAGCAGCCAGGACCACCAGTACATCGGTGCCTGCCCTGTCGTCCCACCAAGTCACTGCAGTTACCAACAAGGTGAACCGTCTCCTTACCTTGTCTCGCGTTTGCTCCTGGAGGAGCTCGACTTTCGTGGTTTGGTAACTCTCACGGCCAACGATCAGAGGCCAAGCACACCGGTACACTGGTCATACCCTCCCTGTCGTCCCGTCGCAATACCTCTCGCGGGCACCATTGGGTCGCCCGACTTCTTACCTGAAGGACAACCGTTGCTCAGGTACCTAGAGCGGCTATACAGAGTCTGCAACGAGTGGAGTACAAGGATTACTCCTTGATAGCTCACACTTGATGGTGGCTCGGCAGATCCGAGCTAGGGGGCCTGAGGCGGTGTCTGCATTGTACCGTACCTGTGCAGTTATAATATTTGTATCCGTGTTCACTCCCCTGAGTGATCACGGCCTTCTATCTAATCCTAGCTAACAATGCGCAGGGCTCACTGCTGAATAATGCATAATAATAATAGGCAGCATAGGATAAAGGAGGTACATCAAGGGGCGACAAAAACAGGCTATGCAATTGAATAGGATTGAACGTAGCAGCAGCAGTAATAATGCCTAGTGCAAGAAAGTACGGAAAGATAGGCGATATCTGGGGAAGAGAATGGCTCTGCTTGCCTGGAAGCTCGACGGTAAGGGTAGGGTCGTCGACGAAGTAGTCGTACTCAGCAGCGGTGTAGTCGACGGCATCAGCAGGGTCTACCGGAGATTAAGGGGGGGGAGAAACAGTAAATACACAGCAAGCATATACAAACAGATGTATGACATGAAAGATGAAATGTTAACGGTGTTCTAACGCAGTGTAACACACGTTGTTCGGCGCGGGAATTCATCCGGGGATGAACGGCCAGCTCCGGGTGATTATCGGACAAGGTGTTCGGAGGCGGGAGATATCATGCCGGAGGTGTCGTGGACATCCGACACATGTGTGGGTGGTGTATCCGAGTTAGTTGATCTATTCCGAACAACTTCCGTGTTCGAAATAAATTCATCCGGGTACTTTAGCAGTACAGGACAATTTATCAGACTGTCGGTCCGGAGGGGGACGGTTCGATGTTCGTTGTGTTAGAGGGGGTGATAGACGTACAGATAGCGTATTCGTATTCGTTATATTTTTCTGATCAATTTTCATGTATAAAGTTTTTGAATCTGAGTTACGGTTTAAAAGATATTGAATTTCAAAGTTTAAATCATTTTTAAACAATTTTCTGAATTTCTTTTATTATTAAATTCCAACAATATCCAAAACATTATCCAAAACAGTGCCTGACATGTGGGACCCACATGTCAGCCTCTGTTTATTTATAAAACATTTTAATAAATCAGAAAAACCATTGGGCCCACATGTCAGTGTCAGTGGGGGTAAACTAACAGTTTTTTGTTTGATTTAATTAACCAGAGGGGCTTAGGGGGGTGGGGTTAGTGCTAATCACCTGGCGGTTGGCCCCCACTTGGCAGCCACTCAGGCCATCGCCGGCGGCGAGAGCTGCCACGGCCGGCGACCAGGCCGCCGATTTAGGGCGCTGTTTTGGGCGCCACTTGTTCCACTCGCGAGAGGAGATCGAGCTACGTCGATGGGTGCGTAGGGCTTGGCGAGGGGCTCGCCGGAACGACGCCGACGTCGAGCGGGGCGGCGGTCAGTACGGTGGCGTCATCGACTACGAGGTTTCCTAGCGTGCGCTAGGGATTCAGGCTCCTGGGAGAACGAGGAACAATATGACGCGCTCGGCGTGCCATACGCGTGCCCCAGGCCACCGCATGAACTACGGCGACGGCGACGAGCTACTGCCCTAATGGCGCGGCGAGCTACGGGGCACGGGAAACTCAACGGCGACATGGGGATGGTGAAGGAGCTCACCGTGATCTCGTAGCCGTGCAGGGTGGGCCCAATGGAGGCTTGACGCGGGTGAATTTCGCCGGCGACGAGTGGCGGGTCCGGAAGGGGTAAAATGGGCGTGGCCTCGTTGCAGACGTTGCGGGTTCGATTCCGAACTCGTGACGATGAAGATGTCGACTGCAGACGTGCCGGACAGGGTGGCTGGGCTCGGCGATGTCTCCGGCCACGAGAGTTCACGATGGCGAGAACGGTGGCACGGTCGGGATTTCTCACCGACGAATGCGAGGGGAGGAGGAGGGGAACGGGGAAGCGGGGGTGTCCACCAGATGCGTGGGCTCAAACTTATCGCCTCCGCGGCGAGAGGGAGCAGGTGGAGGGGCGAGGCCGGCCTGGCAGCGGCGTGCCCGCGCTCAGCCGCCGTACGGGGCAGGTGAGGGGGTGGGTGGGGAAGAAGACAAGCTGTGGGGGTGGGCTGTCGCCCTGGGCGACGTTTAGCCCTTTTCCCTTTTGTTGTATTTCTTTTCTCTCTTTCTTGTCTGTTTCATTTTTTTTGCTACTTTTACATTTTTGTAAAATGTTTAACATATCCCATAATCAGTATTGTGTAACATTAGAGTGCTAAAAAAAGTTTGGGGTCAAAAGAAATATATTTAATATTTCTTTTAAATATCTGAATGACAATTGGTGTTGTTTTGGCTGGTGTTTGAATTATGTGAATTTTTCAGAGGCATAATAAATTACCATAACCACATGGGCATGACCCACTGATTATTTGTGATTTAATAAAAGTGGTTGTATAATTTTTGGACAAGTCTTGTTTGCAACATTATTTTTAATATCAACAAAAAGGCATTTTGGATTTGATTTGATTCAAATTTGATCATGGCATGATTTAGCAACAGTAATTGTAATTATCAAAAGGATTACTGTTACAGACAACTGAGGGTGTTACATGCCTTGATCATGTAGGGTAGCTCACAAGGACTAAGAATTGAGGAACAAGATTGGAGAGAAGACATCACATTGCTACTGGTCATGGACCTATGGTCCAAGGGGGACTACTCATGCACATCCGGGAAGCTCTCATGGTGGTGGATAAGCTCCTGGAGATCAATGCTCCCTTAGGTAGGGTGCCGGGACGAGGTCTTCTGGTGATCCTGATCTCGGGATCGCGGCGGCGGCGGAGCAGTGGCGAACTTCGCGATGCGGGGTCTTTTTTAGGGTTTCTGTACCTAGGGGTAAATATAGGCCAAAGGGGGGCACTAGGGGAGGTGCCCTCGTCCCAAGCGGCCTCCTGGCGCGACCAAGGGTGGGGCCACGCCCATTGGTCTCCTAGGAGGGGGTCTCCCCCTCCGGCTATCCTTCAGGCCTTTAGAGTCTTCTGGAATGCTTCTTTTTTATATATTTTTCTTGGAATTTTTTGGGCACTGTAGATATGTGTATAAACCTGCAATTCACAGACATCAGCAGACAGAAACTGGCACTAGGTGCACTGAGTTAGTAGGTTAGTACAAATATGTGTAAAATGTATGAAAGTGTAGCAAAAAACATAGAAATGTCACCCAAATGAGCATGAAGCAAGCAGAAATTATAGATACATTTGGGACGTATCACCCCACTAGTTCCATTGGAGAGCGTCCATATTCATAGCTCCATTGTGCATCTGTTGCATGACAATACCTACTCCTCACACCATATCTACCATTAGGCCTACCCTAGGCTAAGTTTGTCCTCATTGGTATGATACTTTCATACTTTTTTGACTTCCTTACCCATCATTTATTCTCTTTTCCATCCTAAGTGCCAACTAAGCTTGATCGTGCTCATTCATTGCATGAGTTCTCAAAATCGAATGGGAGAGGATCGAATTGACTTGTACCTGGCCAGTGGTCTGGGGACGAGTCATAATAAGATTCCAAAGGAGAATAAGTGTGAAGTTTTAGTAGATTGAGTTCTCAACAACTATTCAGTATTTTTATGCTCTAAACCCATCTTCCACTTTCTGCAAGGGAACACCGATAGGAGGCATTCGAGTCACGGACAGGGAGAGCTTCTTGCACCTTTATGTTCTTCCTTTTCTAGTTTATATACTAGATATAGATTCTTGTTTGTTATTGTCTTGGCTTGAATTGCATATCTTGCTTGCTGTACTTTAAGGTTCAAATCTTTGTTGGTAGCCTGTCACCACAGAAATTATCTTTTTTTTTCATTTACCTACTCGAGGACAAACATGAATTAAGCTTGGGGATGTTGATACGTCCCAATGTATCTACAATATCTTCTTGCTCCATGCTTATTTTTGTGATATTGCTATATATATTCAGATGCACTTTCGTATCATTTACAACATATTTTGGACTAACCTACTAATTCAGTGCCTAGTGCTAGTTTTTGTCTGTTATTTTCCGTGAATTGCAGAAAAAGGTCAAAAATAAAAATGCTCGGAAAATTCCAGAAAGAAATACCAAAAAAATATCCAAGTCGGAGACTCCAGAAGCCCGAAGGGGGGGTCCGAGGGGGTCTACCCCCCAGCCAGGGTTCCTGCTTGCGCGACCAGGGGTGGCCGTGTCCACTTGCCGCCTGAGCCAGGGGGCACCCCTCAGGTCCTCCTTTGGCATATATGTATCCCCCTAGACAGAAACCCTAGAGGAGAGCCCCATTATGCAATTTCGTCCATTGTTACACCACCGAAATGATTCTGATCTCGGGATCGCCATTAAAACCTGTCCCGGCACCCTGTCGGAAGGAGGTTTGACCTCCGAAGGCCTGTCCATCACCATGATCGCCTCCGGGATGCGTCGTGAGTAGTCCCTCTTGGACCATGGGTCCATGAACAATAGCTATGTGATCTCTTCTCTCCAATCTTGTGCTTAAGTGTTTAGCCCATGTGAGCTGCCTGTAAGGATCAAGGCACCTTTGTATTAGATCCTGTTTTGCTATATTGTGTTTGCTAGGATCCAATGGATTATGAGATTATGTTTAGTTTGTGATGATTAATATATTTGGTTTACCTTTATATTATTTTCTTGCGTATTCTGGCATGTTCTCCGTTGTGTTTGTTACTTTGGCCAAGTAGTAGATTGCAACTCCAAGAGGGAGCGTTATGCTTGATCGTGGGTTCATGCCCCCGAAGTCCATCTTAAGTGACACAAACATGAGACTAGGGGGTGTGTTGTTGCCACCAGGGAGAAAACAACGATGCTTGTAACTATGGCTGCAAGGATTGCTTACATTACACATAGAGTGTTAAGGAAATTATTCGTTGATTTGAGCCTACAATTTAGTTGGGGTTCACAACTTAATACTAACGAGATTTTCTGGATAGATATCTCAAGGTGGATGATTAGTGAGTAGATGATGATGGATAAACGGTCTAATTGTTTTGGTGTAATGCCCATACGATTGAGCCTCTTTACTTTCTAGTAGCATAATTAGCATTGCGGTGCATTTATAATTCTGTCAATTTCCTAGATGTAATTTGTTCACCTAGCATAGTTGTTTATCATCTTTTGGGAGAGAGACATCACTAGTGAAATTGATGGGACCCCGGTCCATATTTTCATCATAGTTTACACCGTTCCTATTTACTTCTTTTATTTCCTTTCAGTTGCATCCACTATTCTTCCCCTTTGTGTTTGATCCTTTGTAAACAGCAAGGCCGGAGAGATTGACAACCTCTCTGAACTCGTTGGGGGCAAAGTTATTTGCGTCTGTATGCAGGTCCATGTCAAGTAAGCAATCTCAAGGTTGTAAACGGTGCCATTGTTTTCTTGCCACCTTCTTGTTGACCTTGTGATCCTACTGGACACATAAACCTTGGTATCTTCACCGAGGGAAATTTGCTTCTATCTACATCATAACCTTCCCCTTGGGGTAACCAATGAGGATGTGTTATCTACGCCCATCAATCGTATTTTGGTTCAACGTGCTTATTTTTGAAAACTACAAAAATTAGTTGAGAACTCTAGATACTAGAAAGATCACTAACCTCTGCGGGGTTGTAAAAGAGTACCCTCATTTATCATGGGTCAAGGATGCGCAAGGATAACCAAGCCCCCAAACACTCCACTTAGGGTTCTCATTTCTTTGTGAATCTCCTGACTAGATAGAGAGTTGCCAATAATAAGTGGATGAGTTCCTTTGACTAATTCGAGTATTCGATTCTTGACACTTCCACCAGCCATATTTTTCTAGCCTCTTTGGTAACGTAATTTCCCTTTGTCGGTGCAAACTTCGCCGGTGCTCCCAAATCCTTGGCATGATACGCTCTGTCATCATAAGACTCATTATATCTTCCTCAAAACAGACACCATATCTACCTATCAATGCATTTCCATAGCCTTTCTGAGATATATTGTCATGCAACATCCATCTTCTCATGACTTGATCTTTCATTGTCACACATGCTTTTTCTTGATCATAGAGCCGCATGATAGTTGGGATTTTTCCTTATAATTACTACATGACACGCTAGTTGTCGGGGGGGATAATTTATAGACCCGGCAGGAATGATAAGGAGGCTTTAAGGCACAAGACAAAGGGAGTCGGCCTATGGGCCGGCTCATCGACAGTGAAGGCCCAGAAGAGGCTCAGTTCATATAACCGAGTCATGTTTCAAGATGAAGACCGACGTCGAAGGAGTCAACCTGCCTTGGAGAACAAGATGGTTGTCGAGGAGATAGAATAGGACTCCCCCTTGTGTCATGGTCGGACTCATTGTAAAACCCTAGGACCTGGGCGTGTATATAAGCCGACGTCCTGGGACGTCCTAAGGGCGAATCATCTTAGACTATTTATCCAAACATCGGCGACTCCTAGCGCCCTTGTAATCGAGATATCCCACATATAATACAAGAAAGGTAGGAAGTAGGCCTTTGCCTCATCGAGGGGGCGAACCTGGGTAAATCCCCGTGTCTCTCTTGTTCCGACTCTCCACCGATCAAATCTTCCTCCTCGCATACACTCGTAGCCAAGGCCCCTCTTTAAATTCTCCAATGAGGACATCTGACGTGTTTCTCCCACGACAGTTGGTGGACAACGTGGGGCCTACGCGCAAGGATGTTGAGATCTAGGAGGGAGCTCAACGCGGCATGGAGGGAATCGTCGTCGGTCGGATGATTAGAAGCTGACGCGGCAAGATCTACATCACCACCGCTGCCTGGGGTCCCGAGGCCGACTCTGTCGAGTCAGGTTATCGTGTTCCCATCGGATCTATACACCTTTTTATCTGTCGGACTGATGGATCTGAGCCAGAGCCAGATCTTGATGTCCCGACCAAACACGCAAGCCGACATGCAAATCGGACCACTCGTGCCTTTTTCGGATTCATCAGCGGATCCACGGAAGAGCCATAAATCTGCATTAAACTCTTGATGAAGAAATCGTCCCAGAACTTTCTGTTGCTGGATCACCTCCAAGTGAGGGAAATTACACGGACACCGGGTCAATCCATCCCCTTGGAGAAGTTAAGATCGGAGGAGATCCAAAGATTGGAGCACAAACTAGCAATGGATCCGGGTGGAAGCGGAAGCAACTAGAGCAGCGACAGACGGAGGAGTCAATGCCGGCCCGGAGATACCTGGAACATCGACTAACGGAGGAGTGATACGTCCCAAATGTATCTATAATTTCTGCTTGTTCCATGCCCTTTTATGTGGCATTGCTACATATTTTGCTACACTTTTATATCATCGTACACATATTTGGACTAACCTACTAACTCAGTGCACCCAGTGCCAGTTCCTGTCTGCTGATGTCTGTAAGTTGCAGGAATTTTCCCCAATTTACAGAGCTCCAAATATTCCATAAATATATATATATATAATTAGCGTTCCAGAAGATTCCACGCATCCGAAGGAGAGACGGACGGGGGCCACCTGCTCCCAGGCGGCCTGCCCGCGCGGCCTAGGGGGAGGCCGCGCCACGAGGCCGTCTGGGCGACTGGGACCTCCCCTGGTTCCCCCCTTTGGCCCTATTTTTACCCCCGCAGAGGAAACCCTATTGCTAGAACCCTTTTCTCCAGAAGCAATTCTGATCTCCGCCGCCATCGCCAACAAGCTTCAAGGGACCATAATTCCTGTGCCGGCACCCTGCCGGAATGGGGAAGTGGCCCCGGATTCATCTCCATCGACGTTGCTTCCTCCCTCCATGAAGCGGGAGTAGTTCCTCCTTGGGGCTGAGGCCTTCTACAGTAGCTATGTGGTTAATTATTTCTCCCATGATGCAATCTTTATTGTGATCATAGGCTATGTTAATCTAGGGTGATCCCATGATGTTTCCCCTTCTTCTATGTATTGGATTGATGCACTCACTGTATTTTATCTAGTATAATCTCGGAGACCAAGGTGATAGCTGTCTATTAGACATGGATTAGAAGAATATTTCCATGAGTGATTTCCTCTTTTGTGAATTGAATGAAATTGAGAGTCTCTTGGTGCTTGTCTTTGACTATCTGTGAGATATGTTGTGGTGATTGTGGTACTCTCTTTGGATGGTCGCGGTGACATTGGGAAATCCATAGATGAGAACTACGAATTCTTAGGTGTGCTTTTGTAGCCCTACATAATTCTCGTCCTCTCTTGATCACAAAGGAATGACCTCCGAGTTACGTCTCCTTGCATGTTTTAGTGGAAATATCATGTGATTAGACTATGTTAATGTTGTTGGGAGTTGTCACTTGTGAAAGTATGAAGCCTAGGCCTTGTTTCCACCATTTCAATACCGTTTGTGATCACGTTTACGTTGTTTTCTTGCTGTAATTTTTATTACAGATTTATATTACCTTGCTTTGCCACACCTATCACCCATATTTTGCCATCTCTTCGCCGAACTAGTGCACCTATACAACTCCTAGTTGTATTAGGTGTGTTGGGGGACACAAGAGACTTTTTGTATCCTAATTGCAGGGTTGCTTGACAAAGACCATCTTCAACCTCTACTTCCCTGAGTTTGATAAACCTTAGGACATCCACTTGCGGGATAATTCTGCTGTCCTACAAACCTCTGCGCTTGGAGGCCCAACATAGTCTACAAGAATAGAAGCGTGCGTAGACATGAAGCTATTTCTGGCGCCGTTGCCGGCGAGGTAAGGTTTGAAGGTATATCTTTAGATATTGCAATTAAATATTTTTGTTTCTTGTTTTCATTTTCACTAGTTAGGCTTATGGAAAAATAAATAAATGAGAGAGCTTTATGAGCTCTACCTTGAATTGGGACATGAAGTGTTTGAAGAGAAAATAAAAAAAAACCTTTGGAACTTTATTTGCATACTCTTCATGATTGCAATGTTACTAGTATGTCTTCTTTGAATACCTTTGATGCTAATGATATGTAAAGTTATAAGCTTGGGGATGCTACATTTGATGAAGATGATCTTTTTAGCCCCCCAAGTTTTGATGAGGAAATTTATTTTGATGATACTTTGCCTCCTATCTATGATGATTATTGTGATGACACTTATGCTATAAAGAATTAATTTTTGCAAGTGGATCATTATAAGAATGATTCATGTGATAGCTACTTTGTTGAGTTTGCTCCCACTATTACTAATGGGCAGGATTTTGCTTATGTGGAGAGTAATAAATTTTCTATTCTTGTGCATAATGATAAGAAAGTTTTATGTGATACTTATATTGTTGAGTTTATTCATGATCCCACTGAAAATTATTATGAGAAGTGAACATATACTTATAGATATTTCAACAATATCAAGTTCCCTCTCTTTATGTTGAAGGTTTTGAAGTTGCGCTTGTTTTGCCTTCCTATGCTTATTTCTTTGTGCTTCAATGAATTATTCTATTGCAATATTCCTATGCATAGGAACCATGTAGACTTAAATGTGTTTTGGATTTTCTTCATGATGCTCTATTTTGTTCTTCAACTCTTATTCCTATGAGACCATCATTAAAGTCTTAAGCCTATCTTTATGGCTATAAGGAAAGAGCTCTAGGGAGACAACCCTTGTTATCTTTACTTTCAGTTTGTTCTTTCATTTTTAGTGGTCTTGATGCTTGTTACTACTGTAGCAACATCATTGTATCTTTATTTTCAATCTTTGTGCCAAGTTTTAGCCTCCGATTGCAAGAAAGTTCAAAAGTTGTGACATGCTGTCCAGAAACATATTCTGTCCCCTTGACGAAAAAATTGGCCATAAATCACCAAATCATCTTTTTGATCTGAATTTTTTGACAATATGCTCTATACAATTGGATTTCATGCGTCTGCTCTGAGTTTTTTATTTAAGTTGCAGAAGTACTCCGAAAAAATTGTGTACTACCTGTTGGTCTGTTTTTCATAGATTCTGATACGTTTTGCGTCTTCATCATTCTGCAAACCTTAAGCTTGCTTTTTATTTGCAAAAACTGTTTGGAAATCTTGAGAAACAGTAGCTCTTCATGAAAATATTTATTTCTAGTGGAGAAAAATATATCTTATCATGTGTACTAACCACTCTAATCAGCTTATGATGAGTTTCATATGAAGGGAGTTTTCAAGTATGCGAAGGAAGATGATGAAATAAGATTCGGGAGTGTCAAGCGCTCAAACTTGGGGATGCCCCCATGGACCCCCAAGAAATATCCAAGGAGACTCAAGCGTCTAAGCTTGGGGATGCCCCTGTGCATGCCCTTCTCCATAAAAAATCACCAGTTCGTCCTTCTCCATGCTATATTTTTATCACTTCATATGTTATGTGCTAAACTTGGAGCGTCTCGCTCTTTACTTTTTAGTTTGTTTAATTTTTCTTGATGTTCATAACAAGTTGGACCCTAGTCTTCATTGTTAGTGAGAGAAACACAATCCACTTCACCCTAGAACACAACATAGGTTTGCATTCTTATCTTTCTTTTTGTGTGTGTTCTTTAACTTTTCATAGCTGCTGTCATGCTTAGCTCTTAGTTGTCATGCTTAGCTTTTTAAGAGATTTTGTTTAAAATGTTCTAGGAACTCTCTTAGTTTTCATGCTTATCTTGTTTAGAGAGTTGGCTTGTTGCACTGAGTTGTGTGTCTTGAATGCGTAGGTAATTAAGGTTGCTATTACAAGTGTAGTAGTAACATGCAATAGTTTTGAGGTATTGATTTGAGTAATGTTTGGACATTAGGGTGCCAAGAGCTTGAGGCTATTAGTGATAGGTGTCGATTTTTGGCAATCCGTGCTTATTTTCAAAAACTAAAAAAATTAGTTGAGAACTCTAGCTACCAGATGGATCGCTAACCTCTGGAGGGGTTGGAATATATAGAGTACCCTCACGTACCATTGGTCGAGGATGCGCAAGGATAACCAAACCCCCATACACTCCACCTCGGGGTACTCATATCTTTCTGAACCTCCCGATTAGATAGAGAGTTACCGATAATAAGTGCATGAGTTCTTCGGACTAATGCGAGTATTCGATTGTTGGCACTTCTGCCTTCCCATATTTTGCTAGCCTCTTCGGTATCGTGCATTGCCCTTTATCACCTTGATAGTTGGCGCATACTTCGCCGATGCATCCAAACCCTTGGCATGATACGCTCTGTCATCATAAACCTCCTTATATCTTCCTCAAAACACCCACCATACCTACCTATCAAGGCATTTCCATAGCCTTTCCGAGATACATTGCCATGCAACATCCACCATCTCATGACTTGACTTCTTCATGTCATACATGCTTTTGCTTGATCGATGAGCCGCATGATAGTTGTTCTTTCCCCTTATTATTGCTACATGACGCGCTAGTATCATTGCATATCCTTCTACACTGCCATAGGCATACATTTGCATACATCATGATAGTTTTCATTCTTATTTATGTTGAGTAATTTTTGTAAAGTGTGAAGATCTTCTTTATATTCTTGTAAAATATAGAGTGTTGCCCTTAAGTGAGAAAAGATCCCAAAGAGGACAAATGAGAGATAAATAGAAAGAGCCAATGAGGCCACAAAAATACAAAAAAGAGAAAAAAGAGAAAAAAATAAATAAACAGAGAGAAAGGGGCAACACTACTATTCCTTTTGAAAGATCCACACTCGTACTCCATTATTATATTTGTACTCCATAGAGATTATCATTCATGCATAACTATGTGGGGACCCTTACACTATAGAACTTGGCTTGCATATTCTAGGATGAGCCTCCTCAAATGAGCTCTAGGTCTTCATGAGAAAGCAAGTTGGATGCACCCCCACTAGTTCCATTGGAGAGCTTACCTTAGCTCATATGTGCATCCGTTGCATGGCAATCCCTACTCCTCACATCATATCTATCATTCGGCTTTCTCTCGCCTATGATTGTCCTCATTGATGTGAGCCTTTCACACCTTTTTTTCTTCCTTCCCCATCATTTCTCTCTTTGCCATCCTAAGTGCCAATGTATCGCGCTCATCCATTGCATGAGTGCTCAAAGTCGAAAGGGAGAGGATCAGTTTGACTTGTACCTGACTAGTGGTCTGGGGATGAGTCAAAATAATATCCCGAAGGAGACCAAGTGTGAAACTTCAGTAGATTGAGTTCTCAATTAAACTATATATATTTATTCTCTAATCCCATCTCCCATTGCTTGCATGCAAACACCATTGGGAGACATTCGAGTCACGGACAGCGAGAGCTCTTGCACCTTTACGTTCATACTTTGCTAGTTTCAATACTAGATATAAACTGTGGCCTGTTATTATCTTGACTTGAATTGCACATCTTACTTTCTTTACTTTGAAGTTCATATATGTGCGTTAGCATGTCACCACATAAATTATATGTGTTATGATTTACCTACTCGAGGACGAGTAGGAATTAAGCTTGGGGGTGTTGATACGTCCCAAACGTATCTATAATGTCTTCTTGTTCCATGCCCTTTTATGTGACATTGCTACATGTTCCTACACTTTAATATCATTTTACACATATTTAGACTAACCTACTAACTCAGTGCACCCAGTGCCAGTTCTTGTCTAATGATGTGTGTAAGTTGCAGGTATTTTCCCCCAATTTATGGAGCTCCAAAAATTCCATAAAAAATATATAAAAAATCAGCGTTCCAGAAGACTTCAGATGTCCGAAAGAGAGCCAGAGGGGGGCCACCTGTCTCCCAGGAGGCCTGCCCGCGCGACCTAGGGGGAAGCCGCACCATGAGGCCGCCTGGGCGACTGGTGTGACGCCCCCAAAATCAGACCGTGTAGAGTAATCATACACGCAAGGTACACGACTGAGATTAGGGACTCACAGTGAGATATCACAACACAACTCTACAAATAAAATAATACAAGTTGTTTAATACAAGCCCGGGCCCACGAGGGCTCGAATACAACAGCTCGAAAGCACAAGGTTAGCGAAAGCAATAGTATCTGAGTACAGACACAGGGTACACATGATCTGCCTTAAGAAGGCTAGCACAAATAATAACAGATCGAAAAGGCGAGGCCTCCTGCCTGGGAACCTCCAAACTACTCCTGGTCAACGGGAACTCGACGTCGTAGAAGGCATCGTGGATCTTCACGTTGCGGTGGTCGGTATCGGGGATCTCCTGCTCCTGGGATCCAACGCTCCAATGTCGACTGCAGTGGCCGATCAGGCAAAACACAAAGGGGGAAAATAAAGCAAGGGTGAGTATCTAGCATACCCGCGAGTCTTACGTCCGCTACTAAGCATTTATGCATTGTATCAAATGGAAAGGGGAGGCTGTATATAGTGGACTGCAAGGTAGAAATCAGAACAAGGATAAGAAGCTAGCCCTATCGAAGACTAGCATCTTCTGACGAGTCTTGCAGCACAAGAAGAGAACAACCAACAGTTCATATAAAACATAAAGTAACAATGAAGCAGAAGTTGCTGCAACATTGTATAATAGTAAGTTGTAATAATTAATAAGAATAATGCCTCCGAGTTCCCCTCCTCGACTACCCTGCGAGGAAGAAAACCCGAAACCAACAGATTAATAGTAGTAGTTTGTAGTGGTAAGGTCCAGCTTCAGCATAAGATGTGGTGCAAAGGCATGACAACCTCGAGATACCAGGGGTAATACTCGATGGTACAATGGTGGATCATAGGTGTAGAAGAATTTACACCAAGGGGGTTAATTATCTTTACGAGAAGCTTTCATGATCAGTTCTACATCGTATCCATGAACATGAACACAAGTTCAAGGTCGACTCCCACTTCTTCATTGCATAACATTTCAATCGCTTCTCGCTTTCGATGAAGTTGTAGAGTAGGAAATTTATCTGGCGTAACACCAGTAGAGTATGACCCGCAGAAGTTTCCGGGGGTTGAAACATAGATACAACCCATAGGGAAATCCTACGAATCTATACGACAAACAACAGGAACAAGAGATACAAGTTTGAAAGAAGAAGGCTGATGACACGGACTACATGATACCGTTCGCCAAAGGCATTTCGTATCAGGGGAAGCTCGTCCATGATTTAGGACACAAGGGGACGACAGGTAGTAATCCACCAAAAGGTCAGGCAGCGTACAGAGAGTCTGGTGCGAGTATCGGTACTCAACCATAACAAGAAAGAATGCATAAGCATCGGAGATAGTAGCATCAGAAGAATTTGATGCTTAAGTACAAAGGAATTATGACTTCCAAAAGACGGAAAATTAAGGAAGGTTTTACTCACCGAGATCCAGCTCATGTCCGGAATGACGTCTGAGCCAGAAGAATGGATTCGTAGGGATCAACTGATGATTGTGTGCACTAGGACACACGCCGATTCAACAGATCAGAATGGCAATGCCAAGGGAGGTCATCAAAGGCTACGAGACAAACGAGATTAATCATAGTGCAAGCAGGTAAGAAGAATCCCCAAAGAAGTAGGCTGCTGAGCATTGTCGCGAGATCGAATAGTATTTCAAAGTATTTTGGGAATCACATGAAACACTTAGAATGAACGGATCCTCGATAAAGATGAGGAATTATCCACAGGGTGAAAAGAAGCAGCAAGGTGGTAGGCTCAAGGATTCCCGAAACAACGGAAAGTTTTTCGATGCATCTTGTGAACACAAGATCAACTGGGATTGAATGGATGAACGGAACGTGTATGTGGTTATACATACAGACTTATCGGTGGCAGTGAATTGTAAAGGTGATCGACATATGGTCTCGGGAACTTTATCGGAGAGTAATCTTCGGAATCTTCTCGTGAAGCAAGCGATCGTCTGTAATGAGAGGCTCTCCGGGAGAAAGTAGTCACGATAACCTAATGTCAGAGTTAGCAAAATCTTTAGCCCGAAAGAGAAGAGAGATCAGAGTCCCAGAGCAAAGGTGCGGAGAAAAAAGATCCTGATACCACCCAATTTTTGCGACGTGGGTCGATAAGCCACATGACACTGTTAGTAAAGTAGTTTTTGTTTGTCTAGACTCAATTTCGACCAAGGAGTTGGAAGGGGGTGTCCTACAGGAAGTCGGCTCTGATACCAACTTGTGACGCCCCCAAAATTAGACCGTGTACAGTAATCATACACGCAAGGTACACGACTGAGATTAGGGACTCACGGTGAGATATCACAACACAACTCTACAACTAAAATAATAAAAGTTGTTTAATACAAGCCAGGGGCCACGAGGGCTCCAATACAACAACTCTAAAGCACAAGGTTAGCGGAAGAAATAGTATCTGAGTACAGACACAGGGTACACATGATCTGCCTTAAGAAGGCTAGCACAAATAATAACAGATCGAAAAGGCGAGGCCTCCTGCCTGGGAACCTCCAAACTACTCCTGGTCAACGGGAACTCGACGTCGTAGAAGGCATCGTGGATCTTCACGTTGCGGTGGTCGGTATCGGGGATCTCCTGCTCCTGGGATCCAACGCTCCAATGTCGACTGCAGCGGCCGATCAGGCAAAACACAAAGGGGGGAAATAAAGCAAGGGTGAGTATCTAGCATACCCGCGAGTCTTACGTCCGCTACTAAGCATTTATGCATTGTATCAAATGGAAAGGGGAGGCTGTATATAGTGGACTGCAAGGTAGAAATCAGAACAAGGATAAGAAGCTAGCCCTATCGAAGACTAGCATCTTCTGACGAGTCTTGCAGCACAAGAAGAGAACAACCAACAGTTCATATAAAACATAAAGTAACAATGAAGCAGAAGTTGCTGCAACATTGTATAATAGTAAGTTGTAATAATTAATAAGAATAATGCCTCCGAGTTCCCCTCCTCGACTACCCTGCGAGGAAGAAAACCCGGAACCAACAGATTAATAGTAGTAGTTTGTAGTGGTAAGGTCCAACTTCAGCATAAAGCGTCCTGTTACCGTGGACACGGCTATTCGAATAGATTAAACTCCCTGCAGGGGTGCACTACTGTTCAGCCTGCACGCTCGGATCTCCAGGGTGGCGTGAACCTTGTTAGGGAACGCCCCACCGAGGCTATCCGACACATCGCAGTTCATCCTAGGCTCAACAGAGAGGCCATCCGCCAGACTATATCCTATGCGCCAAGGGGTCTAAGTCCCTCACCCTTGCAAGCTCCTGCATGGTACGAGACTGGCCGGTGAAGCAAAAGCAAATCCAAACACACCTGCTGCAGCAAAGAAGACAAGACAACTTCCCGGCAATCAGCCCGTGGTACTGCTGACGTCTGAAGAGCTTTCGGACAAACTACGACGCGGAGGGCCCACACCGTAATCCCACATCTAGGTAGTGCATACAGACCAACATGTCTCTCAAGTCATCCGCCGAACCATTTAGCATTTTAATTAACCCGCGTGACAACCGTTATCGTTGCCTCGACTTAACTGACCCGCGGACAACGACATCAGTTAGGACCACAAGTACATCGGTATCTGCTCTGTCCTCCCACCAAGTCTCTGCGGTTACCAACAAGGTGAACCGACTCCTTACCTTATCTTGCGTGTGCTCTTGGTAGAGCTCTACTTTCGTGGTTTGGTAACTCTCGCGAGATACGAGCAGGGGCCAAGCACGCCAGTAACGTCGTCATGCCCTCCCTGTCGTTCCCGACGCAATACCGCTCGTGGGCACCGTTGGGTCACCCGACTTTCTTACCTTTAAGGACAACCGTTGCTTAGGTACCTAGAGCGGCTATACGGAGTCAGCAAACGAGTGGAGGCACGAGGATTACTCCTCGATAGCTCACACTTGATGGTGGCTCGGCAGAGCCAAGCTAGGGGACCTCAGGCGGTGTCTGCATTGTACCGTACCTGTTACAGTTAATATATCGTATCCGTGTTCACTCCCAGAGCGATCACGGCCCGCTATCTAAACCTAGCTAACAATGCGCAGGGCTCACTGCTGAATATAATACATAACTAAAGTAGGCAGCATAGGATAAAGGAAGGTACATCAAGGGGCGACAAAAACAGGCTATGCAATTGAATAGGATTGTAATCGTAGCAGCAGCAATAACAATGCCTAGTGCAAGAAAAGTACAGAATAGATAGGAGATATCTAGGGAAGAGAATGGCTCTGCTTGCCTGGAAGCTCGACGGTAGGGGTAGGGTCGTCGACGAAGTAGTCGTACCCGGCAGCGGTGTAGTCGGCGGTAGCAGCGGAGTCTACCGGAGAATAAAGGGGGAAGAAACAATAAATATAAAGAAATCATATCAAACAGATGAAAGGCATGACGAATGCAATGTTAACGGTGTTCTAACGCAGTGTAATGCATGTTGCACGGAACGGGAGCCCATCCGGGGATGAACTGCCAGCTCCGGGTGATTACCGGACAGGGTGTCCAGAGGGGGAATGGATCATGCCGGAGGTGTCGTGGACATCCGACAAACGTGTGGATGGTGTAACCGTGCTAGTTGAAACAATCCGAACAACTTTCGTGTTCAGAATAAATTCATCCGGATACTTTGACGGTACCGTTCAAATCATCGGACAAACGGTCTGGAGGGGGACGGTTCGATGTTCGGTGTGTTAGAGGGGTGTAGTAGGTATACGGATAGCGTATCCGTATTCGTTGTATTTTTCTGATCAATTTTGATATATAAATTATTTTCATCGGAGTTACGGATTAAAAGATACTGATTTTCAAAGTTTTATTCAATTTAAATCATTTTCTAGATTTTCTTTTGATATTTAATTCAAACATTATCCAAAAGCTTATCCAGAATAGTGTACTGACTGGTGGGACCTACATGTCATACATAGAGACATTTAAATTCAGTTTTATTTAAATAAATAACACAGAGGGCCCACATGCCATTCTCTGTTTGCTTTATCATTTCCTATATTTAATCTAATAACTAGTGGGACCCAGCTGTCATTGAGACAGAGACATTTTAACTAAACCATTTAATCTAGGGGTTAAGTTAAGTGATTGGGCCCACCTGTAAGTGTCCATGGGGGGATTTCTCCATTATAATTAATCCAACAAATTGAATTAGGGACATGGGCCCATATGTGTGTGGGCTAAGGGGGGTAATCTTTTAGTTAATAGGGGGGTTAGCACTAATGGAGGGGGGGGGGGGGGTTAGCCCCTGGTTAAATTGGCTCGCGCGTGCCCGCCGACGAGGAAGAGCAAGGCGAGGTTGGCCGTTCCGGCGAGCGGCCACGGCAGGGGACGCGCAAAGAGCGGTTGAGGAGGCTGGCGTTGCAAGGTGCGGCCGCATGCCGGCCGTGCGCAGTAGCAGCCGTAGCTGGGCGAGCGAGGGGGAGCACGGCCATGGCTAGCGGCACCTTCAGCCGTAACAAGCAACGGTGAAAGGGGGGGTGCGCGGGAGAGGGTGCAGGGGCTTGGCCACGCGGGCGCGCCTGCACGCGCTAAGACAAGGGGGGCACGCGGCGGGGTGCATTGGGGGCGTGTAAGCCCTGCCATGGCGGGCAGCGACAGCCGGTGCCCGAAGCCCACGGCGGCGATGGCGTCAGGGACGACCAAACGAGCAAGTGGAAGGGAAAACGGGCGGTGGCTCACCTAGGAGGCGCACGGGTGATGTGCGAGATGATGATAGTGATTTCTCGCCCTTCGTTGGTAAACCCCAAGTGGAAGGCGTGATGTAGCACATCAGTAAATTTCCTTCAGTAAAGATACCAAGGTTTGTCTCCAGTAAGACTCCGGAGATGATAAGTAGGTGTCAGCGGCGCAACTGACGCGGACCTGCACACAGACACGATAACTTTGTTCCCAACGAAGTTCAGAGAGGTTGTCAATCTCTCCGGTCTTGTTGTTCACAAAGGATCAAACACAAGGGATAATGATAGCAATTGAAAGTAAAAGCAGAAAATTAGATGAGCGTGTAAACAGTGATGAGGATATGGACCGGGATATGTGATGTTCACTAGTGATGTCTTTCTCCCAAAAGACGATAAAACTACTATGCGAGGTAAACAAATTACAGAAAGGCAATTGACAGGATTATGAACGCACCGCAATGCTAACTATGCTACAAAATAAAGGAAGAGGTTCAAAAGCATGGGCAGTACGCCAAAATAAGTAGACCAAAATCCAACTGCATCTACTACTAATCATCCACCTTGAGATATCTATCCAGAACAACTCGCTGGTATTAAGTTGTGAGCCCCACCCAAAGTGTAAACCCAAAGCAACAGACAGCTGCATTAAAAAGAACTTTGCGTAAAGTTGTTTTCCCCCTTGTGGCGACAACACATCCCCTAGACTCATGTTTCTGTCACTCAAGCGTGTCATCGGGGGGCATGAACCCATAATCGAGCAAAACGTTCCCTCTTGGAGTTACTACCTACTACTTGGCCAAAGCAATAAACAGCAACGGAGAACATGCAATAAATTACTTAGGAACAAAAATATAAGAGATAAAAACCAAATATATTACTCAATTACAATCTGAACATAATCTCATAATCCATCAAATCCTATCAAACTCAGCATAGCAACATCAGAAATATTACAAAAGCGCCTCGATCATGTAGGGAAGCTCACGAGGTCTAAACCATGAAGAACAAAGAGGGGAGGAGAACATCACATAGCTACTGATCACGGACCCATGGTCCAAGGAAAACTACTCACGAGACATTCGGAAAGCATCCATGGTGGAGAGGAGACTCCCGGAGGTCGGCCCTCCCTCCGGTAGGGTGCCGGGAAGAGGTATTCTGGTGCTCCCGATCTCGGAAGCCCGGCGGCGGCGGAACAGAGGCGAGATGGCGAAAAAGGGTTCTGTTTTCGGAGTTTCCCCATGACGGAGAATAAATAGGCGAAGGGGGGCAGCCAGAGGTGGACCAGGGGCCCCAGGCGCCCCCCTGGCGCGGCCAGGGGTGGGGCCGCACCGGGTGGCCGCCTGGGCCACCCCTGGCTCCCCTCTGTCCCCACTCGGGCTCTTCGCGAAGCTTCCTGTACGCTGATTTTTCCTGTATTTTTCCCGGAATTTTTCTGGCACTTTTTATATGGGCGGAAACTGAAATAGAAAAACAGCAGAAAACAGGAACTGGCACTGGGGTGCACTGAGTTAATAGGTTAGTCCAAATATGATCAAAAGTGTATGAAAGTGTATCTAGAACATAGAAATATCACACAAAACATGCATGGAGCAAGCAGAAATTATAGATACGTTTTGGATGTATCAACGGGGGCCCTTCGAAAGCTTAGAAGAAGCAGGGGGTGGTGGATCGAGTCGATGGAGCTCCAATGGTCCGAGGTGGACGATGAACTCGATCCAGCGATAGAGTGACTCCCGGCTCGGACGCGTGGTCGGGGAAGATGGAGAGGACGTCGATGACTCTTCTTGCAACGGGGGCGAGGCGAGGCGGCCATAGCAGCAGCGTGGGCGAGCTCACAATGGCTTCGGCCGAGACAGCCATGGCAGGAGTGACAACCGCGAGGGGGAAAAGGGAGAAGGAAGGGGCACTAGCGATCTAGGGTTTCCTCAAGAGGGCACGGGGTCTTATCCACGCCGAGTTCCTGTCGCGGCTCGGTGCTGAGCAGGTTCGGCGGGGACGGCGTCGCGGTCGCCATGCCTTCAATTGGACAGAGGAACAGTGGAGGGGAACAAGGAGAGGGAGGTGGGCTGGGCTTGGGTGTTATTGCCCTAGGCGAGATATAAGAGTTTTCCCATTTGTTTATACTGCCAAGCATTTTACATTTTGTTTTATTTTGTTTTTCACACAATTGGTTTTGCAAAAAGGTTTCCCTGGTCTAAAAAATCATGTTACGATATTATGTATTGCCACAAAAGTTTGAGGTCCAAAATAAATCAATTGGTTTCCATTTCATTATTTTAAGGATTAAATGGGTCTGATTTGGTACTGTTTTATTTATATAGACCAACTAAATATTTTATTAAATAGTGCTTGCTATGTTTCCATTACCTATGGAATATTTGCAAGATTTAGAATATTTTTCCAACATTTTTAGAACAACTTTATTCTCCACTTTATTTTGATTTTTTTATTAGGGCTTGAATTTGAACTTGACATAATCAAGGGTGCTTATCACATGCCTAATCAATATGTCTTGGCCTTAATCAAAGTGATTACTGTTGGATTACTGTAGTGTGACACCCGGGGTGTTACAAATCTCCACCACTACAAAGAATTCTCGTCCCGAGAATTAAAGGTAGTGAAAGGGGTAAAGCTTTGGTTTCGGATTCTAACGAGTCTTCCGGTTCTTGTTGTCCTCCTCGAAGAAGTTAATCCTTCACGTTGACGTCTTCATTTCTCTGCATCAGTGCATCTCGAGGGGTTGTCATCCCTCCTTCAGGGTCTTCATCGTACCTACGGATAGCTAGGAGGGGACACTTAGAGGGTCGAATCGACACAAGGTTAATCAACCGGGGCATTCTGAGGGAATGAGGTACAGAGTATCCCTCGAGTTTAAACTCGGGGAAACACATCGAGGGAAACAAAAGAAGATATAAGAAGTTTCAAGAGGATAGGCAAGCATTCGATGCCAATGACGGAAGATGAAAAGGGGTCCGGAGCATTAGGCATAAGCACTAAGTTTGATATCGAACAGGATATGACAAGGTAGAGGACTCGTGAGTTGCATACGAGGTCAAGCAAGAGGAATAACTTCGAGAACATAAAGGTACAAGAGAGTCAGGTTTCGATCCTGTGGAACTGTGGGTTATGGGCCCACATTGAACAAGAAGGGTGGTGACAAACAATGCGATCAAGTTGCAAGGTAAGTCAAAGAACAGCTTGTCAGCTATGTCGGCAACAACATTAGTGCCAAGGGCGAGGGAAGAAGAGAACCATTTTCCTGCTCGTTAACACGAGGCGGACCAATTGGCAAAGTTCTCGTCCATCGGTGGTCACCGAAAAGTCATCAACAATCGTAACAGGTTGTACGGATAAAGTAGTACACTGAAGTGTTTACATAAGCAGGCAATTATCACTGCTCAGACAAGACACATGACAAGAAAGGTTAAACCGACCAATGAAAGGGAAGGTGTGCTTATCCGATTAATCAGACCAATGGAAGGGAAAATGTAATGATACACAAGTATCACTTGTATAACTTTCCCAAGGGAAAGCATAGCAAGATATATATGACCAAGTTGTATTGGCAGGGAGTCAAAGGATGTTGTCGATGATAAAACGAACCGTCGAGGGGAAAGGATGGTATTTCTCATTATGCATCCAAGCAATACTTGGGAGAAGTCAAAATGTCGATGATGACCACGACACATCATGTCAAAGGTTTCAAGAAAATACAATCGAACAACAGCGACATCAAGCAAAAGGAATGGGGAAGCAAAAGTATTCGGTGTTCCTAGTTGACGACAACCCAGAACTATGAAATGGCTATGATAGGGATAGGCATTGTTTCATCACAATTCATAAGATGTGGTGCAAAGGCATGACAACCTCGAGATACCAGGGGTAATACTCGATGGTACAATGGTGGATCATAGGTGTAGAAGAATTTACACCAAGGGGGTTAATTATCTTTACGAGAAGCTTTCATGATCAGTTCTACATCGTATCCATGAACATGAACACAAGTTCAAGGTCGACTCCCACTTCTTCATTGCATAACATTTCAATCGCTTCTCGCTTTCGATGAAGTTGTAGAGTAGGAAATTTATCTGGCGTAACACCAGTAGAGTATGACCCGCAGAAGTTTCCGGGGGTTGAAACATAGATACAACCCATAGGGAAATCCTACGAATCTATACGACAAACAACAGGAACAAGAGATACAAGTTTGAAAGAAGAAGGCTGATGACACGGACTACATGATACCGTTCGCCAAAGGCATTTCGTATCAGGGGAAGCTCGTCCATGATTTAGGACACAAGGGGACGACAGGTAGTAATCCACCAAAAGGTCAGGCAGCGTACAGAGAGTCTGGTGCGAGTATCGGTACTCAACCATAACAAGAAAGAATGCATAAGCATCGGAGATAGTAGCATCAGAAGAATTTGATGCTTAAGTACAAAGGAATTATGACTTCCAAAAGACGGAAAATTAAGGAAGGTTTTACTCACCGAGATCCAGCTCATGTCCGGAATGACGTCTGAGCCAGAAGAATGGATTCGTAGGGATCAACTGATGATTGTGTGCACTAGGACACACGCCGATTCAACAGATCAGAATGGCAATGCCAAGGGAGGTCATCAAAGGCTACGAGACAAACGAGATTAATCATAGTGCAAGCAGGTAAGAAGAATCCCCAAAGAAGTAGGCTGCTGAGCATTGTCGCGAGATCGAATAGTATTTCAAAGTATTTTGGGAATCACATGAAACACTTAGAATGAACGGATCCTCGATAAAGATGAGGAATTATCCACAGGGTGAAAAGAAGCAGCAAGGTGGTAGGCTCAAGGATTCCCGAAACAACGGAAAGTTTTTCGATGCATCTTGTGAACACAAGATCAACTGGGATTGAATGGATGAACGGAACGTGTATGTGGTTATACATACAGACTTATCGGTGGCAGTGAATTGTAAAGGTGATCGACATATGGTCTCGGGAACTTTATCGGAGAGTAATCTTCGGAATCTTCTCGTGAAGCAAGCGATCGTCTGTAATGAGAGGCTCTCCGGGAGAAAGTAGTCACGATAACCTAATGTCAGAGTTAGCAAAATCTTTAGCCCGAAAGAGAAGAGAGATCAGAGTCCCAGAGCAAAGGTGCGGAAAAAAAAGATCCTGATACCACCCAATTTTTGCGACGTGGGTCGATAAGCCACATGACACTGTTAGTAAAGTAGTTTTTGTTTGTCTAGACTCAATTTCGACCAAGGAGTTGGAAGGGGGTGTCCTACAGGAAGTCGGCTCTGATACCAACTTGTGACGCCCCCAAAATTAGACCGTGTACAGTAATCATACACGCAAGGTACACGACTGAGATTAGGGACTCACGGTGAGATATCACAACACAACTCTACAACTAAAATAATAAAAGTTGTTTAATACAAGCCAGGGGCCACGAGGGCTCGAATACAACAACTCTAAAGCACAAGGTTAGCGGAAGAAATAGTATCTGAGTACAGACACAGGGTACACATGATCTGCCTTAATAAGGCTAGCACAAATAATAACAGATCGAAAAGGCGAGGCCTCCTGCCTGGGAACCTCCAAACTACTCCTGGTCAACGGGAACTCGACGTCGTAGAAGGCATCGTGGATCTTCACGTTGCGGTGGTCGGTATCGGGGATCTCCTGCTCCTGGGATCCAACGCTCCAATGTCGACTGCAGCGGCCGATCAGGCAAAACACAAAGGGGGGAAGTAAAGCAAGGGTGAGTATCTAGCATACCCGCGAGTCTTACGTCCGCTACTAAGCATTTATGCATTGTATCAAATGGAAAGGGGAGGCTGTATATAGTGGACTGCAAGGTAGAAATCAGAACAAGGATAAGAAGCTAGCCCTATCGAAGACTAGCATCTTCTGACGAGTCTTGCAGCACAAGAAGAGAACAACCAACAGTTCATATAAAACATAAAGTAACAATGAAGCAGAAGTTGCTGCAACATTGTATAATAGTAAGTTGTAATAATTAATAAGAATAATGCCTCCGAGTTCCCCTCCTCGACTACCCTGCGAGGAAGAAAACCCGGAACCAACAGATTAATAGTAGTAGTTTGTAGTGGTAAGGTCCAGCTTCAGCATAAAGCGTCCTGTTACCATGGACACGGCTATTCGAATAGATTAAACTCCCTGCAGGGGTGCACTACTGTTCAGCCTGCACGCTCGGATCTCCAGGGTGGCGTGAACCTTGTTAGGGAACGCCCCACCGAGGCTATCCGACACATCGCAGTTCATCCTAGGCTCAGCAGAGAGGCCATCCGCCAGACTATATCCTATGCGCCAAGGGGTCTAAGTCCCTCACCCTTGCACGCTCCTGCACGGTACGAGACTGGCCGGTGAAGCAAAAGCAAATCCAAACACACCTGCTGCAGCAAAGAAGACAAGACAACTTCCCGGCAATCAGCCCGTGGTACTGCTGACGTCTGAAGAGATTTCGTACAAACTACGACGCGGAGGGCCCACACCGTAATCCCACAAGTAGGTAGTGCATACAGACCAACGGGTCTCTCAAGTCATCCGCCGAACCATTTAGCATTTTAATTAACCTGCATGACAACCGTTATCGTTGCCTCGACTTAACTGACCCGCGGACAACGACATCAGTTAGGACCACCAGCACATCGGTATCTTCTCTGTCGTCCCACCAAGTCTCTGCGTTTACCAATAAGGTGAACCGACTCCTTACCTTATCTCGCGTGTGCTCTTGGTAGAGCTCGACTTTCCTGGTTTGGTAACTCTCGCGAGATACGAGCAGGGGCCAAGAACGCTAGTAACGTCAGTCATGCCCTCCCTGTCGTTCCCGACGCAATACCGCTCGCGTGCACCGTTGGGTCACCCGACTTTCTTACCTTTAAGGACAACCGTTGCTTAGGTACCTAGAGCAGCTATACGGAGTCAGCAACGAGTGGAGGTACGAGGATTACTCCTCGATAGCTCACACTTGATGGTGGCTCGGCAGAGCTAAGCTAGGGGACCTCAGGCGGTGTCTGCATTGTACCGTACCTGTTACAGTTAATATATCGTATCCGTGTTCACTCCCAGAGCGATCACGGCCCGCTATCTAATCCTAGCTAACAATGAGCAGGGCTCACTGCTGAATATAATACATAATTAAAGTAGGCAGCATAGGATAAAGGAAGGTACATCAAGGGGCGACAAAAATGGGCTATGCAATTGAATAGGATTGTAATCGTAGCAGCAGCAGTAACAATGCCTAGTGCAAGAAAAGTACAGAATAGATAGGCGATATCTAGGGAAGAGAATGGCTCTGCTTGCCTGGAAGCTCGACGGTAGGGGTAGGGTCGTCGACGAAGTAGTCATACCCAGCAGCGGTGTAGTCAGCGGTAGCAGCGGAGTCTACCGGAGAATAAAGGGGGAAGAAACAGTAAATATAAAGCAATGATATCAAACAGATGAATGCAATGTTAACTGTGTTCTAACGCAGTGTAATGCACATTGCACGGAACGGGAGTCCATCCGGGGATGAACTGCCAGCTCCGGGTGATTACCGGACAGGGTGTCCGGAGGGGGAAGGGATCATGCCAAAGGTGTCGTGGACAGCCGACAAACATGTGGATGGTGTAACCGTGCTAGTTGAAACAATCCGAACAACTTTCGTGTTCAGAATAAATTCATCCGGATACTTTGACAGTACCGGACAAATCATCGGACAGACGGTCTGGAGGGGGACGGTTCGATGTTCGGTACGTTAGAGAGGTGTTTTTAGTTGTATTTTTCTGATCAATTTTGATATATAAATTATTTTCATCGGAGTTACGGATTAAAAGATATTGATTTTCAAAGTTTTATTGAATTTAAATCATTTTCTAGATTTTCTTTTAATATTTAATTGAAACATTATCCAAAAGCTTATCCAGAACAGTGTACTGACTGGTGGGACCTAAATGTCATACATAAAGACATTTAAATTCAGTTTTATTTAAATAAATAACATAGAGGGCCCACATGTCATTCTCTGTTTGCTTTAACATTTCCTATATTTAATCTAATAACTAGTGAGACCCAGCTGTCATTGAGACAGAGACATTTTAACTAAACCATTTCATCTAGGGGTTAAGTTAAGTGATTGGGCCCACCTGTAAGTGTCAATGGGGGGATTTCTCCATTATAATTAATCCAACAATTTTAATTAGGGACATGGGCCCATATGTCTGTGGGCTAAGGGGGGTTATCTTTTAGTTAATAGGGGGGTTAGCACTAATGGAGGGGGGGTTAGCTCCTGGTTAAATTGGCTCGCGCGTGCCCGCCTACGAGGCAGAGCACGACGAGGTTGGCCGTTCCAGCGAGCGGCCACGGCAGGGGGCGCGCAAAGAGCGGTGGAGGAGGCTGGCACGGCGAGGTGCGGCCGCACGCCGGCCGGGCGCAATAGCAGCCGTAGCAAGGCGAGCGAGGGGGACCACGGCCATGGACAGCGGCACCTTCAGCCGCAACAAGCAGCGGTGAGAGGGGGGGCGCGCGGGAGAGGGTGCAGGGGCTTGGCCACACGGGCGCGCCTACACGCACTAAGAAAAGGGGGGCACGCGGCGGGGTGCACTAAGGGCGTGTAAGCCCTGCCATGGCGGGCAGCGACGGCCGGTGCCCGAAGCCCGCGGCGGCGATGGCGTCAGGGACGACCAAACGAGCAAGGGGAGGGGAAAATGGGCAGCGGCTCACCTAGGAGGCGCACGGGGGCCCTTCGAAAGCTTAGAAGCAGCAGGGGGGTGGTGGATCGAGTCGATGGAGCTCCAATGGTCCGAGGTGGAGGATGAACTCGATCCAGCGATAGAGTGACTCCCGGCTAGGACGCGGGGTCGGGGAAGATGGAGAGGACGTCGACGACTCTTCTTGCAACGGGGGCGAGGCGAGGCGGCCATAGCAGCAACGGGGGCGAGCCGAGACAGCCATGGCGGGAGTGACAACCGCGAGGGGGAAAGGGAGAAGGAAGGGGGCACTAGCGATCTAGGGTTTCAATCAAGAGGGCACTGGGTCTTATCCACACCGAGGCCCTGTAGCGGCTCGGTGCTGAGCAGGTTCGGCGGGTTCGGCGCCGCGGTCGCCATGGCTTCGATTGGACAGAGGAACAGTGGAGGGGAAGAAGGAGAGGGAGGTGGGCTGGGCTTGGGTGTTATTGCCCTAGGCGAGATATAAGAGTTTTCCCATTTGTTTATACTGCCAATCATTTTACATTTTGTTTTATTTTTTTTGTCACACAATTGGTTTTGCAAAAAGGTTTCACTGGTCTAAAAAATCATGTTACGATATTATGTATTGCCACAAAAGTTTGAGGTCCAAAATAAATCAATTGGTTTCCATTTCATTATTTTAAGGATTAAATGGGTCTGATTTGGTACTGTTTTATTTATATAGACCAACTAAATATTTTATTAAATAGTGCTTGCTATGTTTCCATTACCTATGGAATATTTGCAAGATTTAGAATATTTTTCCAACATTTTTAGAACAACTTTATTCTCCACCTTAGTTTGATTTTTTTTATTAGGGCTTGAATTTGAACTTGACATAATCAAGGTTGCTTATCACATGCCTAATCAAGATGTCTTGGCCTTAATCAAAGTGATTATTGTTGGATTACTGTAGTGTGACACCCGGGGTGTTACCACTGGGACCTCCCTGGTGCTCCCCTTTGGCCCTATTTTTACCCCCACGGAGGAAACCCTGATGCCAGAACCCTTTTCTCCAGAAGCAATTCTGATCTCCGCCGCAATCGCCAACAAGCTTCGGGGGACTAGAATTCTTGTGCCAGCTGATACGTCCCAAACGTATCTATAATTTCTGCTTGCTCCAAGCATCTTTTGTGTGACTTTGCCATGTTTTGCTTGAACTTTCATACACTTTTGAACATATTTGGACTAATCTATTAACCCAGTGCACCCAGCTGCCAGTTGCTGTTTTCTGCTGTTTTTGTATTTCAGGTTTTCCAACTATTAAAAGTGCTCCAAAAAATCAAGGAAAATCAGATAAAAAATCAGCGTCGCGGAAGCTTCCGGAAACACCAAAGCAGCGAAGGGGGGCCACCACCAGGGAGCCAGGAGGGTCCCTGGCGCGGCCCCACCCTAGGCCGCGCCAGGAGGCCTCCTGGCTGCCTGGTGGGTTCCCTCGACACCCCCCTTCGCCTATATTTACACCCCGTGACGGAAACCCTCGGGGAGAACTCCTTTTTCGCGATCTCGCCTCTGTTCCGCCGCCGCCGCCGTTTCAAGATCGGGGCTGCCTGGAGAAGCTGCTCCGGCACCCTGCCGGGAGAAGCTACCCCCTCCGGGAGACCCTCCATAGCCATGGACGCCTCCCGTATGTACCGTGAGTAGTTTCCCTTGGACCATGGGTCCGTGACCAGTAGCTATGTGATCTATCTCTCCCTGTTTTGTGCTTCCACTTTCGAGTCCTCGTGAGCTGCCTCACATGATCGAGGCATCTATGTAATTTCTGTTGTTGCTATGCTGAGTTTGTTGGGATCTGATGGATTATGAGACTATGTTCAGATTGTGATGAGTAATATATTTGGTTCTTCTCTTTTATATTTTGTTCTTGAGTAAATTCTTGCATGTTCTCGGTTGCGGTATTTGCTTTGGCCAAGTATTTTATATGCAACTCCAAGAGAGAGCGTTATGCTCGATTGTGGGTTCAGCCCCTCGATGTCTAGCTTGAGTGATAGAAACATGAGACTAGGGGATGTGTTGTTGCCACCAGGGATAAAACAACGGTGCTTGTACTTGCGGGTGCAAGGATTGTTTAATTTATGCAAAGTTCTTTTAATGCAGTTGTCTCTTGCTTTGAGTTTACACTATGGGTGGGATTCGCAACTTAATACCAGCGAGATGTTCTGGATAGATATCTCAAGGTGGATGATTCGTAGTAGATGCAGATGGATTTCGGTCTACTTACCTTGGCGTACTGCCCATTGCTTTTGAGCCCTTCCTTTCTTTGCAGCATAGTTAGCATTGCGGTGCCTTCATAATCCTGTCAATTGCCCAACTGTGATTTTTTTACCTCGCTAGCATTTTTCTCGTCTTTTGGGAGAGAGACATCACTAGTGAAAATCACGGGACCCCGGTCCATCTTCACATTATTGTTCACACTACCAATTTACTTTCAGTATTTACTTTTCCATTTCTATCACTATCATTATTATCTCTTGCGTTAATCCTTTGTAAACAGCAAGGCCGGAGGAATTGACAACTCCTCTGAACTCGTTGGGAGCAAAGTTATTTGTATCTATGTGCAGGTCCAGGTGAAGTTAGCAACCTAGGTTGTGAACGGCGCCATTGTTCACTTTACCACCTACTTGTATCTCTTGAGTCCTACTGGAGACAATCTCAACCTTAGCATCTTCTCTAAGGGAAACTTGCCGTTGTGCTACATCAAACCTTCCACTTGGGGTAACCAACGAGGGGCGAGAAGCCATCAACCAAATTTCTGGCGCCATTGCCGGGGACTCAAGTCTACAAGATAGGGGAGTTGCACACTATCTTTTACCTTTGCTTTTTAGTCTTGTTAGTTTACCTTTTAGTTTTTACTTTTGTGTCCTTAATCAAAAATACCAAAAATACCTGCTGCTACTATGGGTTCCAATGAAAACACTAAGTTGTGTGACTTCACTAGTCACAACAACAGTGACTTTATCTGCACTCCTATTGCTCCACCTGCCACTTCAGCACCCTCTTATGAGATTAAACCTGCTCTGCTTAACCTTGTTATGAAAGATCAATTCTCAGGAGCAGGAGAAGATGCTGCTTTGCACCTAAACAACTTTATCGAGCTCTGCGACATGCAGAAGTACAAGGAAGTGGATGGAGACATCGTCAAGCTGAAGCTTTTTCCTTTCTCTTTGAGAGGAAGAGCCAAGGAGTGGCTACAATCTTTGCCCAAAAACAGTATTGATTCTTGGAGTAAATGCAAAGATACTTTTATAGGGAAGTACTATCCCCCTGCTAAAATTATTCAATTACGGAGTAACATTATGAATTTCAGGCAATTGGATAATGAACACGTTGCCCAGGCTTGGGAACGTATGAATACGCTTGTCAAGAACTGCCCCACACATGGACTGACTACCTGGATGGTTATCCAGACTTTTTATGCAGGCTTGAACTTCACCTCGCGGAACCTGTTAGATTCGGCCGCGGGAGGAACTTTTATGTCAACCACGCTTGGTGCTGCCACAAAGCTACTAGATGAGATGATGTTGAACTACTCTCAGTGGCACACCGAAAGATCTCCAACTGGTAAGAAGGTAAATTCTGTCGAGGAGATCTCCTCTTTAAATGAAAAGGTTGACCTTATCATGTCTCTACTTACCAAGCAACCTTCTATTTATCCTCAAGATGTTCCTTTAAATTCTTTGGTTGCTCAGGATCAAGTAGATGTCAATTTTTTCTCTAGAAACAACTTCAATAATAATGCTTATATGAGTAACTTTGGTAGCAACAATCCTAGGCCTTTCCCATCCAACAACTATGGGAACAACACTTATCCTACCACCAGGAACTCCACTTCAGAACTAGAGAGTATTCTTAGAAACTTTATCACTACCCAAAAGGCCTTCAACAAGAATGTGGAAGAAAAACTAGCTAAATTAGATAATGTTTGTTTGAAGGTAGACAACTTAGCCCTTGATGTTGAGATGTTAAAAATTAGAACCTCTCCCCTTGAGGAGAGTAAGGTCACTCCTATTAATGCTATCCAGTTACAAATCAATGAAAATATTAGGATGATGGCTAAACTTAAAGAGATATGGGCTAGAGAAAAGGGGAAGAAGAGAGAACTAAGAGCCTTCCTACCTACCACACAGTAGCCACTATCCAAGTTGTTGAGGATGTCCAAACTGTTAGCACCCATCACACCCCTAGTCCCACTGGACCTATCAATGGTGATGCTACCACCTCAGCCTTAGAAGAGGAAAACTCTATGAACATATAGGCTTTTAAACAAGTGAGCTTAAATAATATCACTACTTCCTTGGTAGATAGTAGTGATTTAGACTTTGACAACTGCACTTTACCAGAAGTTATTGATTTCCTACACAAGATGACTAGAGACCCCCACACTAGCACACTCAATCTTGCCTTCACAGAGCATATCCCCAATGCTTTAATCAAAGTTAGGGAGGAGAAGCTTAGACTAGAAGCCTCCATACCTAGGAAGCTAGAAGATGGTTGGGATCCTATGATAAAAATTAAATTGAATAACTTCTCTTGCTATGCTCTTTGTGATGTTGGAGCAAGTACCTCTGTTATGCCCAAAAGAATGTATGATATGCTTGAATTGAAACCTTTTGATTCTTGTTCTTTTGGTGTTCGTCTTGTTGATTCTTCAGTAAAGAAACCTTTGGGGAAGATCGATGATGTTCTTATCATTGTCAATGACAATTATGTTCCCGTTGATTTCACTATTATGGACATTGAGTGTGAACCTTCTTGTCCAATTACTTTGGGACGTCCTTTTCTTCGCATAGTTGGTGCTATCATTGACATGAAAGAGGGAACTATCAAATTCCAATTCCCTCTCAATAAAGGGATGGAACATTTCCCTAGGAAAAATATTAAGTTACCTTTTGAGTTCGTCACACGGGCTAGTTATTCTCTTGAAAAGACTTGATCTTCTGCTTTAAGCCTAGCTAATGGCTCTAAAGAAGCGCTTTCGGGAGGCAGCTCGCAACGAATTTAGGTTTTTCTTTTTGCTTTTGTTCTGTTCTTAGTGGTCTTGATGATTTTTACTACTGTAGCAACATCATTGTATCTTTATTTTTCAAGCTTTGTGCCAAGTCTAGCCTCATACGGCAAGGGAAGTAAAAGTTGTGACATGCTGTCCAGAAAACAGATTCTGTCCTCGTGACTAGAAAAATTACAGAAAAATCCCAGTTCATCTTTTTGAGCTGAAATTTTTACACAGCATGCTCTATACAATTAAAAAACTTCCGTATGTTCTGAGTTTTTTGATTTGAGTTGCAGAAGTACCTCTAACAAATTCGTTTCTATCTGCTGTTCTGTTTTTCACAGATTCTGCCACGTTTTGTCTCTCCGTACTTTTGCAAACCTTAAGCTTGCTTTTTCTTAGCAAAAACTTTTTGGCAATCTTGAGAAACAGTAGCTCTTCCCGGAAATCCTTATTTGCAGTAGAGGAAAAATTATTTTATTAGGGTACTAACCTCTCTAATCAGTCTACAATGAGTTATGTATGAAGGGAGTTTTCAAGTGCGCGATGGAAGATGATGAAAGAAGATTCGGGAGTGTCAAGCGCTCAAGCTTGGGGATGCCCCCATGCATCCCCAACAAATATTCAAGGAGACTCAAGCGTCTAATCTTGGGGATGCCCCCGTGCATCCCCTTCTCCATCAACAATCATCAGTTTGTCCCTCGTTGCACTATATTTTTATCACTTCATGCGTTATGTGCTTTTCTTGGAGCGTCTCGCTCTTAGGTTTTTTTTCTTTTTTAGTTTTCTTTATCTTTGTTTGCTGTAGTAACAAGTTAGACCCCAGCTTACTTACTCTTTTGTGTGGGAGAGATTCACGCTCCGCTTGAACTAGAACTCCTCATAGGATTTGCATGCTTATTCTTTTATCTGTGAGTTGTTCTTTTTCTTTTCTTAGCTGTTGTTCTGTTTAGTTGTACTGCTTTAGTTTCTAGAGCTATTCTTTTTGTCTTCGGTTGAACTTTCTATAGGTTGCATGTTTTATCTTGTTAGAGAGTTTGCCTGTTGCACTGAGTTCTGTGTCTTGACTGAAAGTAGGTAGTTAAAGTTGTTGTTCTCTTTGTAGTAGTAACTTGCAATAGTTTTGAGGTATTGACTAGAGTAATGTTTGAACTTATGGTGTCAAGAGCTCTTGCCTATTAGTGATAGATGTCGTATTTTAGGCAATCCTTGTGTTTTTCGAAAACCAAAAAACCCCTGTTGAGAACTCTAGCTACTAGATGGATTACTAACCTCTGGAGGGTTCGGATATTAGAGTACACTCACGTACCAAGAGTCGAGGATGCGCAAGGATAACCAAACCCCCATACACTCCTCCTCGGGGTACATGTCTATTTGTGAACCTCCTGATTAGATTGGGAGTTACCGATAATAAGTGCATGAGTTCTTCGGACTAATGTGAGTATTCGAAAGTTGACACTTCCACCTACCCATAATTTTCTAGCCTCTTCGATACCGTGCATTGCCCTTTCTCACCTCGAGAGTTGGCGCATACTTCGCTGGTGCATCCAAACCCTTGGCATGATACACTCTGTCATCATAATCCTCCTTATAACTTTCCTCAAAACATCCACCATACCTACCTACAAAGCATTTCCATAGCCTTTCCGAGATACATTGCCATGCAACATCCACCTTCTCATGACTTGATCTTCATGTCATCCATGCTACTTGCTTGATCGATGAGCCGCATGCTAGTTGGGCCTTGCCTTAAAACATTGCTACATGATGCGCTAGTATCATTGCATATCCTGCTACACTAGCAGAGGCATACATTTGCATACTTCATGATAGTTACATTTTTCTTTTTGTGAGTACCTTTGTAAAGTGTGAAAGATCTCCTATATTCTTGTAAAATATAGAGTATTGCCCCTAAAGTGAGGAAAAGATCCCAAAGAGGACAAAATCAAAAGATCCCAAAGAGGAAAAAATCAAAAGATCCCAAAGAGGACAAAATTAAAAGATCCCAAAGAGGACAAATGAGAGTTAAATAGAAAGAGCCATTGAGGCCACCAAAAAATACAAAAAAAATAGAAAAAAGAGAAAAAGAAATAAAAAGAGAGAAGGGGCACACTACTATTCCTTTTGAGAGATCCACACTCGTACTCCCTCTTATATCTTGTACTCCATAGAGATTATCATTTATGCATATAGCTATGTGGGGACCTTCACACTATAGAACTTGGCTTGTATATTCCAATGATGAGCCTCCTCAAATGAGCTCTAGGTCTTCTTGAGCAAGCAAGTTGGATGCACCCCCACTAGTTCCATTGGAGAGCTTACCTTAGCTCACATGTGCATCCGTTGTATGGCAATCCCTACTCCTCACATCATATCTATCATATGGCTTTCTTTCGCCTATGATTGTCCTCATTGATGTGAGCCTTTCACACCTTTTTGTCTTCCTCCTCCATCTTCTTTCTGTTTCGCCTTTTAGGTGTCAACTTTCTTGCTCACGCTCATTCATTGCATGAGTGCTCAAAATATCGAAAGGGAGTGGATCAGTTTGACTTGTACCTGACTAGTGGTCTGGGGACGAGTCCAGATAAGAATCCAAAGGAGACCAAGTGTGAAACTTTAGTAGATAGTTGTTCTCAACAACCTTTTTTCTCTTTCTTCCCAGTCCCTTGCTTGCACGCAAACACCATTTGGAGACATTCGAGTCACGGACAGAAAGAGCTCTTGCACCTTTTGTTCTTTTGTTGCTTATGTCAATGCTAATATAGACTCTTGCTTGTTAAGACTTGAATTGAATTGCATGCTTTCATTTCTTTACTTAAAAGTCCTTATTTGGTTGTGTGGAATGTCACCACAGAAATTATGCTTGTTATCATTTACCTACTCGAGGACGAGCAGGAATTAAGCTTGGGGATGTTGATATGTCCCAAACGTATCTATAATTTCTGCTTGCTCCTTGCATATTTTTTGTGACTTTGCCATGTTTTGCTTGAACTTTCATACACTTTTGAACATATTTGGACTAATCTATTAACCCAGTGCACCCAGCTGCCAGTTGTTGTTTTCTGCTGTTTTTGTATTTCAGGTTTTCCGGCTATTAAAGTGCTCCAAAAAATCTAGGAAAATCAGATAAAAAATCAGCGTCGCGGAAGCTTCCGGAAACACCAAAGCAGCGAAGGGGGGCCACCACCAGGGAGCCAGGAGGGTCCCTGGCGCGGCCCCACCCTAGGCCGCGCAAGGAGGCCTCCTGGCTGCCTGGTGGGTCCCCTCGATGCCCCCCTTCGCCTATATTTACCCCCCGTGACGGAAACCCTCGGGGAGAACTCCTTTTTCGCGATCTCGACTCTGTTCCGCCGCCGCCGCCGTTTCAAGATCGAGGCTTCCTGGAGAAGCTGCTCCGGCACTCTGCCGGGAGAAGCTACCCCCTCCGGAAGACCCTCCATAGCCATGGACGTCTCCCGTATGTACCGTGAGTAGTTTCCCTTGGACCATGGGTCCGTGACCAGTAGCTATGTGATCTATCTCTCCCTGTTTTGTGCTTCCACTTTCAACTCCTCGTGAGCTGCCTCACATGATCGAGGCATCTATGTAATTTTTGCTATTGCTATGCTGAGTTTGTTGGGATTAGATGGATTATGAGATTATGTTCAGATTGTGATGAGTAATATATTTGGTTCTTCTCTTTTATATTTTGTTCTTGAGTAAATTCTTGCATGTTCTCCGTTGCGGTATTTGCTTTGGCCAAGTATTTTATTTGCAACTCCAAGAGAGAGCGTTATGCTCGATTGTGGGTTCAGCCCCTCGATGTCTAGCTTGAGTGACAGAAATATGAGACTAGGGGATGTGTTGTTGCCACCAGGGATAAAACAACGGTGCTTGTACTTGCGGGTGCAAGGATTGTTTACTTTACGCAAAGTTCTTTTAATGCAGTTGTCTGTTGTTTTGAGTTTACACTATGGGTGGGATTCGCAACTTAATACCAGCGAGATGTTCTGGATAGATATCTCAAGGTGGATGATTCGTAGTAGATGCAGATGGATTTCGGTCTACTTACCTTGGCGTACTTCCCATTGCTTTTGAGCCCTTCCTTTCTTTGCAGCATAGTTAGCATTGCGGTGCCTTCATAATCCTGTCAATTTCCCAACTGTGATTTGTTTACCTCGCTAGCATTTTTATCGTCCTTTGGGAGAGAGCCATCACTAGTGAAAATCACGGGACCCCGGTCCATCTTCACATTTATGTTCACACTACCAATTTACTTTCAGTATTTACTTTTCCATTGCTATCACTATCATTATTATCTCTTGCGTTAATCCTTTGTAAACAGCAAGGCCGGAGGAATTGACAACTCCTCTGAACTCGTTGGGACCAAAGTTATTTGTATCTGTGTGCAGGTCCAGGTGAAGTTAGCAACCTAGGTTGTGAACGGCGCCATTGTTCACTTTACCACCTACTTGTATCTCTTGAGTCCTACTGGAGACAATCTCAACCTTAGCATCTTTGCTAAGGGAAACTTGCCGTTGTGCTACATCAAACCTTCCACTTGGGGTAACCAACGAGGGGCGAGAAGCCATCACCAGCACCCTGCCGGGACGGGGAAGTGTCCCCGGACTCATCTCCATCGACGTTGCTTCCTCCCTCCATGAAGCGGGAGTAGTTCCTCCTCGGGGCTGAGGCCTTGTACAATAGCTATGTGGTTAATTCTCTCCCATGATGTGATCTTGATTGTGATCGTAGGCTATGTTAATCTAGGGTGATCCCATGATGTTTCCCCTTCTTCTCTATATTGGATTGATGTACTCACTTGATTTTATCTAGTATAATCTCCGAGAGAAAGGTGACAGCGGTCTATTCGACATGGATTAGAAGAATATTTTCATGAGTGATTTCCTTTTTGTGAATTGATTGAAGATTGAGAGTCTCTTGGTGCTTGTTTTTGACTATCCTTGAGATATGTTGTGGTGATTGTGGCCCTCTCTTTTGATGGCCGCGGTGACATTGGGAAATCCATAGATTAGAACTACGAACTCTGAGGTGTGCTTTTGTAGCCCTTCATAATTCTCGTCCTCTCTTGATCACAAAGGAATGACCTCCGAGTTACGCCTCCTTGCATGTTTTAGTGGAAATATCATGTGATTATACTATGTTAATGTTGTTGGGAGTTGCCACTAGTGAAAGTATGAAGCCTAGGCCTTGTTACCACCATTGCAATACTGTTTGTGCTCACGCTTACTACTTGTTTTCTTGCTGTAATTTTTATTACAGATTTATATTACCTTGTGTTGCCACACCTATCACCCATATTTTACAATCTCTTCGGCGAACTAGTGCACCTATACAACTCCTAGTTGTATTAGGTGTGTTGGGGACACAAGAGACTTTTTGTATCTTAATTGCAGGGTTGCTTGAGAGAGACCATCTTCAACCTCTAATTCCCTGAGTTTGATAAACCTTAGGTCATCCACTTGAGGGAAATTGCTTCTGTCCTACAAACCTCTGCGCTTGGAGGCCCAACATAGTCTACAATAATAGAAGCGTGCGTAGACATCAAGGAGCCAGCGGCCCGACTCCCACCAACCTGGAAGCCTATGTGGTGACTATGAACGATATGAATGTGCTCTTGACTATTGATATCACCCCTGAAAACCAAGCCACGCTAAACGTCGAAGTAATCAAACACATGGAAGAGATGGTCCAGCTACGAAAAGAAATAGATATAAAAACTTTGATCTTGGCGGCCAAGTGCCACCAGATCACGAAAGCGGCCCGCCTCATCATGTAAGTACCGAATCCGATAACAGCACCGCCGAAGAGGCACAAAAGTCGGCTCCGTCCTGGCATGACAGGCAAATCACTCTTCGACATCCCTCATCAGTCGGCTCATTGGATAGATAGAGCTGAAAAAGTTACGCCCCAAACGCGATCCCGCAGGCACACATCACCGACCCTCAGCCTAATGTTCAGCTACCACAAACCCCATATGAGTTCCATACGCCACCAGGGCACTACAACAACCCAATGGAAAATTTCATGGAAGCTACCCAGTACCTGACAAGCCTTCCCATCGTGGGAAATTCCCACGAAGATCAGGTTGCCCGACAAGCCGTGGATCCTCTCAAAACGGTCGTAACTCAACAAGCCCAATATTCCCAGGGCTACTCATATCTCCATGGAACCCCCAGACCGAGTCCCAGCATAAGCCGGCGAGCCGGCCTCCCAGCCTCTGTCCAGTCTAGTAGCCATCACAATCAAGGGGGACCAGGACAGAACGATAAAAAAACCCCACTACAACGCAGGAGCACAGTTGCAGACTCAAGCAAACGCATCCACCGCCCATGTTGCAAACGCAACCCCGCCCACCGAGTTCGTCGGGCGCACAATTGGAACCTGGTGCCTGGCACCTGTCCTACGCGACGTACGATTACCCAAGGACTTCAAAGGACACAGGAAGGTGCCAAACTATACGGCTGATAAAGACCTAGTGGCTTGGATCGAGAGCTATGAGAATGGAAATGCTAGAAGTAACGGATGGGGTCTGCACTCAATATCTAATGATGATGCTCGACGGACAAGCCCGCACTTGGCTCCAAAATCTACCGGATAACTCGGTCCGCACCTAGAATGAACTGAAGGAAAGGTTCATCAAGAATTTCCAAGGCACATGCAAGTGTTTTGATGACCCACAAGTGTAGGGGATCACGATAGTCTTCGCGAGTAAGAATAACCCAATTCATTGATTCGACATAAGGGGAGCCAAAGAATATTTATAAGCTTTGATAGTTGAGTTGTCAATTCAACCGCACCTAAAATATACTTGCTTGGCAACGAGGTATTAGTAGCAAAGTTGGTATGGAAGTGATGGTGGCAACGGAAATAGTGGTGGCAAAGCAACGAAAGCAAAAAACAACGAAGTAAGCAACTAGTAACAAGCAGGATTAAACACTATAGGCTAGGGGAGATGGATGATTGGGCGCTGCATGGATCAGAGATAACATGTAATTAACATGGGGCAAGGCACACAGAAAAGTAATGATCATCCACGCAAATATCAAACATTAGGCATGTATCCCAAGGTAGTTATGCGTGCTTGCAATAAGAACTTTGCACAACATCTTTTGTCCTACCATCCCGCTATCAACGGGGCCAAAATGAACTTATGGAGATTAAGATGCTCCTGTTAAAGAGCACCGGAACAAAGCATTTATAATCAATGGATACATGGAATGCTCAAATTATAGTTCATCCCCTTTTGTGTCCCAAGCTGTCACCATTGGGATCGCCGGAATAATAGGTGCATACAATTAATAGATAGGATCAAGAACACAAATATATTCATGAAAACATAAGGGGTTCAGATATGAAATCATGGCACTCGGGCCCAAAGTGACAAGGATGAAGAGCAACAAGTAGTGACAGGATGTCGCCTAGAGCGGGGGTGAATAGGCGCTTAAAATAAATACGGTTTAGGCTTGAAAAAATGCGGAATAAAACTTAAAGTTTAATTTGCAAAGCAAGAAACCTAAATAAGCTAGGCTCAACTATGTGCACCAACAACTTATACTAAGCAAGATAAACAACTATGTGATAACAAGATATATAACAAGAGCACTATGGCTATCACAAGTAAGTGCACAAGTAAATAGATTGACTAGATGAACAACCTATGGGACAAGCAATGCAACAATAATATGAGCAAGCACAAGATAAACAAGGTAATAAGCTTGCTCAATGTAAAGGTAGAGATAACTGCGAGTGGAGCCGATGGAGACAAGGATTTGTTACCGAAGTTCCTTCTCTTGCTAGAAGTACATCTCCGTTTAGAGAGGGTGTGGAACACAATGCTCATACTAAGACAACGAGGGCCACCCTATTTCTCCTCACGCTCTCACCAATGCAAGATGCCGTGATTCCACTATGGGACACTTGAGGGCGGTCACCGAACCCGTACAAATGCCGACCCTTGAGGGCGGTCATCGAACTCGTACAAATGCTCGGGGCTATCTCCACAACTGAATTGGAGGCTCCGTAGCGTCCCGAAGCTTTCCACCACAATGATTGAGCTCCGCAACAACAAGCCTCTAGGTGCCAACGCACCCAAGAGGTACAAGCTCTAAAGTTAAAATGCACTCAAAAGTAGCAATCTTCTAAACTTCACTTACTACAACGAATACTCGGAGAGAACTAAAACCGACACACCAAATGCAATAGCAAGATTGCACGAAGTGCTCAAGTCCCCCACTCTCAAATCCCACCAAAGCAACACAAGCTATGGAGGAATATGAGAGGAAGAATAAGGAGACCACCAAGAATTCCAAGATCTAGATCCACAAGGCTCCCCTCACTTAGAGGAGAGATGAATCGGTGAAGAATGTAGATCTAGATCTCCTCTCTATTTTCCCTCAAAAAGGAGCAAGAATCATAGGAGGGAAAGGGAGTAAGCAAGCTCAAAGAGGTCAACAATGGGTGGAAGAACTTGCAAAGAACCGATGGGGACAAAGGAAGAAGACGACCCCCTTTTATAGTCCCCTACGAATCCAGCCGTTGGAAACCGTTGGCAGTCAACCAACCACGGTACTACCGCGGCTAAGTACCGTGCCCCACTACCGCCCAGTCCTGTTGGAATACGGTAGTGGTTGCGGTACTAGCCACGGTACTACCGCCCCCACGGTAGTACTGTGGCTCAGTACCGTGCCCACTACCTCCCTATCCAGTGGGAATACGGTAGTGGTTGCGGTATTAGCCACGGTACTACCGTAACCCAAGCGGTACTACCGCCCTGGTTGAACCAGGGGGCCCATGCCACAAAACAGATGAACTCCAAATGAAACAGGTAAACCCTGAACTGCCACAACTTCTGCAAATGAACTCCGATTAAGGCAAATTCAAGCTTGATGGAAAGCTAACGAACATAGATGCCTAAATATTTAGAAGTGGCAAGGGAGATATGCCAAACAAATAGAGGTGTGAAACCTCTAACCGAGAAGAACCGGCAAATCTCCCACATCCAAAAACACAAGAGAAGATGCATACGAAATCCGTTTTCAATGAACACGAGCTTGTCATGAAGAAGACAACAAGCTCCAAAACTCACAAAGAGAAAATCCAAACAAGAAACAATAAAGATGATGCCAAGATGCAAAAGGTTTGACCTCTCCGCGAATGACTCGGCCTAGCCTATAACACAGTCTCCTAACTACCACCAAGAGACCGGTAAACTAGACACCTATCTAGTCAAACCTTTGTCTTGCGCATAATCCACTTGAGCTTGATGATGACGATCATGCCCACCTCAAGTTGGAACATCTTCCTTGATTCCGACGGCTCGATGAAGACTAGTAGATTGCTCCCCCATACTCCATTATGGGTGAGCATCTTTTAGGAATATCTTCACAAGACCATTATCACCAAATGGTCGGCAAGCTCCAAGCATATGATATCTTCGTGATGCTCCTCTTGACCTTGCACACATCAACTTGACCAATCTTTGGATAGCTCCATGAAGAACACCTTGGTCAACACGTAATCTTCATATTACAACCTTGAAGCCAACATATGATCTTCAAGCATTGCCTATGGACAAACCTTAAAGTATAACTCAAGGAAACCATTAGTCCATAAAGATTTTCATCAATTACCAAAACCAAACATAAGGGCACATGCCCTTTCAAGTAGTAACAAAGATGATAACCACCATAGTAGATGATAGGCAACATGCCCCCAACAATCTGACGAACTATTACATGATCTATCTCATCCAATCCCTACCATCCCCTTCGCCTACAGCAAGGAATTACTCACACATGGATGGGGAAGACATGGAAGGATGATGGAGTGGCGATGGCGAATATGATGGCGACGATTTCCCCTCATCGGAGGCCAAAACAGCCTCCAGGTTAGCTCTCCAGGAGAAGAACAGAGGTGGCGGCGGCCCCACGACGATAATTGGAGTATCTATTTCTGTTTCAGGGTTTTCTCATCGGGCGTAAAAATATGAGTCAAAGTAGGGCACCAGGGGAGGTCCCACTGGACCGGACGGGTCCATGGCATGGCTAGGGACCAGGCCGCGCCACCTGGCCGCCTGGGCTAGGGGAGACCCCCCCCCTTTGGTCCATCTTCTGGCTCCGGCACTCTTCGGGGTGCGTGGATTTTCTGTGATTTTTCCTGGAATTTTCTGAGATGCTCAAAATTCCTTTTTCCTGCACATAAAAAATTCATACAGGCAGCTCTGCTGAAAACAACATCAGTCCGGGTTAGTTTTGTTCAAATGATGTAAGAATGAGGCCAAAACAATAGCAAAAGTACTTGGAAAAGTCGATATGTTTGAGACGTATCAACTCCCCCAAGCTTAGCATATTGCTTTTCCTCAAGCAATTCTGTTCAACGAACTGGACGCGACAAAGAAAACTTTGACAAACTCTTTTGCTTCGTTATATGTATATAAGACTGTACTATGAATAAGTCTAGCAAGTATTGAATCAATGCTACAAAGAAAATGCACGAAGCAATCCTTCATTCTTATGAAAAGCTCTCAAACAGGTAAGAATAAATCATATGCAACTGAAAATCATGGCAAGATCACAATGCACATAACTTAAACATAATGAAGTGGTATCTCGCTTGCCCCCATAAGTGAAGAAAAACATAAATGCAGAAGCACCTTCGCAGTTTCAAGGAGACTAGAAATAAATATTTCAGAATGAGCAATATCACAATTATGTAGAAGACAATGTGGTACTTTGGCACAATGCACATTACACTCAAAATGAAAATTATGCTCTCAATAGTTGGTTCTTTGAAGAAAGAAGGTGGAGAATCTCGGACCGTGGATTTTGATGGCAAGGTTGAAAACCCATGGATGGAAGCAAAGACTAAACAAGTACCAGAGCTCGTGGTTTTGAAAACAGAGATAAACTGCTTTTGGGAGTGTAACTTTCCAGTAAACGGTAACGATAAAGGTTTTCAATATCTTCCATAACAGGTCTACTTGAAGTATCCTTCCTGCTGCACGTTATCCACTATGGGTAAGAAAGGAGACCCCAAGGTTCCGATCTTACCATCCCGTACGAGACGAGGTACTACTCTTAGCACTAGTGCTAAACTTGATTCACCTTCAGTTATGAGTAAGTTTGATTCACCTCAGTTACATGCTACTTATGCTGAGTCTGGCAATATGTTAGACACTTTTGATGATGCTTCTACTACCTTTAAGACTACTGGTTCACTTGGTTCTTTTATTGAAGAACAGATTGCTGCTGCTGCCCGATTCTCGGGAGTTGAAATTCCTGTTACCAAAACCCCTATTGGAAAAACTAATGATTTTGTTGGCGTCAAGGAGAAACTCCTTGAGGATGATTATATTACTTGATGATGATTTATGCAGGGAGCTTAACGAATGTGTTGATTCCGACCCTGCTGCTATAAAGAAGTTGCTAGCAAAGCACTCCTTGAAGAACAAGTTTACTCCTGATCCTACTTTTGCTACGTCTCCTATATGCATCACTGATCCTGATTATGATTTCTCTGTTGACCTTTCACTTATATCCACAGTTGAAGATGGTCCCTTTTATGGCAGAGAAAATGATGATGTTATCGAGCACCTGACCAAACTCACTGAGTTGGGTAGCTTGGTTACTACTGATGAAAGGATCCGGAACTTTTATGTGACCAAGATTCTTCCTTTTTCCTTGAAAGGAGATGCTAGAGCATGGTACGATGCACTACCATGTGGTTCCATTCGAAGTCCTCAAGATATGGCTATATCTTTTTTTGATAAGTATTTTCCTGCTCATATGCAACATGCTGCTTTACAAAGAATTTATAACTTTAAACAATTGCAGGATGAGCATCTCCCTAAAGCTTGGGGGAGATTTTTCAGTTTGCTGAAGGCTAGACCGGGACATGAGATCCCTAAGAATGAATTACTTGATATATTTTATGCTGGTCTAACCGATAAATCTAAATCCTATCTAGATAGTTGTGTTGGTTGTGTTTTTAGGAAAAGAACACCGGACGATGCAGAAGAATTGATGGGCAAGATTGCCAAAAACAACGAAGATTGGTACGTCCCTGAACCACCTCCACCACCAAAGAAGAGGGGCATGCTTGTCCTAAGCCCCGAAGATATGCAAGAAGCAAATAATTCTATAAAAGAGAAAGGTATTAAAGCTAAAGACGTGAAGGATCTACCTCCAATTGAGAAGTTGTGTGAGCCTACCACTCACCCACCTATGGTAGAGGTACACTCTCTATTAGATTTCAATGCAAGTGAAATTCCTAAAGGTAAGCCTCGTGACCAATGTTTAGATGAGCTTGATAATTTTATTATGAAGCAAAGTCACTTCAATGAAAAGATACAAGGTCGGTTGCATGATAATACTCTTGCTATCAAAAGTTTGCTTCATGTTCTAGGAAGAACAGTTAATGATGTTAAATGTCTTGTGAAGCATTTTCATATGGTTCAAACTCAGCTTGAACAAATTTCTAATGTGCAAAAACATTTGGTTGCTAACAATGCCAAACAGGACAATTTACATGCTTATGGTATAAAGACTTGGGGTGGAACAAACACCCAGGACCCTCTCTATCTAGAAGGACATCCGAAGAGGATCGAGCAAGATTCTCAAGTGCAAGAAGAAGAGATTGTCAGCTCGCCAAAGAAGAAGAAGAAGAAAAAGAAACACAAGGTAGCTGACAATTCCAATGATCCTATAGAAGAAGAAGAACATGTTGTTGATCCAAACAACATATCTACCTCCAATGTTGAGACTGAAGACGGTGCTGAACCCCAAAAAGATGTTGAAAAGAATGATCCACCTGAGGTTCGAGAAGAAGAAGCACCTGATAAGTGCAAGAAGTACACTAGAGAAGACTTCCTTGCAAGGAGACATGGGAAGGAACGAGAACCATGGGTACAGAAATCCATGCCCTTTCCAGGCAAGTCCGTCAAAACCAAAGAAGAAAAGCACTACAACAAGTTTTGTGAGTGGATGAAACCTCTTTTTCTTCAAATTCCTTTGACTGATGCTATTAAGTTACCTCCTTACTCTAAATATATGAAAGATATTGTTACTAATAAAAGAAATGTTCCTAATGAGGCAATATCTACTATGCTTGCTAACTACTCTTTCAGTGGCAAGATTCCTGAGAAGCTCGGTGATCCAGGTATACCCACCATTCCTTGCTCCATAAAGAATAATTATGTTAGAACTGCCTTATGTGATCTTGGTGCAGGAGTGAGTGTTATGCCCTTTTATATCTACGAAAGGCTTTGTTTAGAGAAACTAATTCCTACAGATATCTCTCTTCAGATGGTCGACAAGTCCACAGTCGTCCCGATCGGTATTTCTGAGGATGTTCCTGTTGAAGTTGCCAATTGCTTAATACTTACTGATTTTGTTGTGCTTGACATGCCCGAGGATGGGACCATGTCCATTATTCTTGGTAGACCTTTTCTTAACACCGCAGGTGCCATTATTGATTGCAATAAAGGGAAGGTTACCTTCAACGTGAATGAAAAAGAACACACGATGTATTTTTCAAAAAAAGATCGACAAAAGGCATGGTCTTAACTCCATTGAGAATATCGAGACCGTGAAGATTGGAGAATGGGATTGTCCACTACATCTATACCACAAATACAAAACAATTATGGTAGGGACAATGTCCATCAAAGTGAGAGTGCAATGATCACTTCATAAGAGGCGAGACTTTCTGCTCTATATATCGCCGGTTTGTTGGTAAGACTTGATCAACCTTGCTAACTAGCATGTTTTATATAGGTAAAAAGCTGAGCTTGTTATGTTTTCATTTCCTTTAGCTTTTATTCTCCTTGCTGTACCCAAAGTGTTTTGTTTAAAGCTTCACTTGTTCTAACTTTTGTCTCAAGTTCACGAAAGTTTTTGCAGCTTTTTGAACATTGAAAAATTCTCTATAGTGAAGTTACCCAGAAAATTCCAGAAAATTCAGAATAAATATTTCCAGGTAAAATGCCATCGGGAAGTACCTGTGGCTGACCAAGGGGGTCCACCCCTGGCTCAGGAGGCCAGGTGGCGCGGCCCAGCCCCTGGCCGCGCCACACACCCTCCTGGGGCCCATAGGCAACCCCTGCTGGCATCTCTTCTTCCACTCTCTCTCTCTTTCACCCCAAAAAACTCGTGTTCTTGCTCTGGTTTCGTGTTCTTGCTGTTCTTGAGCACGGAACTTCGATCTCCCTCTACAGCCACTCATTTGAGCTGAAATTTGGAACAAATAATCCTTGGTATGTGACTCCCTCACCCCTCCAATTAGTTTTCTAGTTGGTGGCTTCATTAGTGAGTATATAGTACTTCTTGGTGCTGTTTAGTTGAGCTTAAATGTTTGTGTAGAAATTTATTTTCCAAGTTTTGTTGCTAGTTTGAGCCTTGGTAAAGTAAGTAGAATGTTTTGCCCAAACTAGTTTTTCTTAAACCTTCATTTTTGTGATTTGTCAAAAATTTCAAAAATGGATAGGCTAGGAAGATGGCTTGGGAAGAAGAAACCCGAGCGCTCTAGCCATGTTACGCGGTCCACAGCTTCACCTTCAACTACGAGGGTGAGCTACAATGAAGAAATCGTACCCTTGGAGCTGTTGGATGCATCACCCGCAAAGGCCATGGCATTTCCATGCAGAGATTTCATGGCGGATGCCGGCATACGGGAGGAGTTCGACGCCCTGTGTGCCAGAGAAGGTTTGACACGGCTTGTGACGAGCCGTGTGCCACAGTATGAAACTCTCACTGCTATATTTATTAACAGTTTCAGATTCTATCCTGAGAGTGATGCTGTTGTATTTCAGATTTATGAAAGGTTACTAACCATGCCTATGAGTACCTTTTGTGAAGCTTTAGGTTTGCCCGACAGAGGAGAGAAGAGGAGGAAAAATTCTCAAACTGCTGCACTCAAGACCCTTCTCGACTCAATGTGCAACACTGAAGTGAGGAACACTAACCGTCAGAAGATCTCCAATATTTTGTTTCCTCATCTCAGGTATTTCGCGTATTATATTGCTAGAGGGGTGTTGGCTCGAGACAACACGAGCAGCACTTCTTCGCCTGATACTGCTATCATGGAGAACGCCCTCTCAGGGAATCACGAGTATCATGTGGGCACACTGATTGCTAGACGCCTTGCTGCTAATAGCAACAAGGGGGGTCTCTTTGGTGGCGTCTATGCCACACTTCTTTTGCAGTTTCTCGAAGGAGAACCGCGCCCAGATGATACAGTTTTTCCTTTTCTTAGTCTTGATTTAGTTGCCATGAAGAGGCATTTCTTTGTTACTAGGGCCTCTGACCGATATGCACTTGATTATATTTTGCGGTTTGAGGGCGATGTGGAACGCATCATCCGTCTATCTGCACCACTTGTGTTTGATTTTTCTCGCAGGAACGGATACCGCTTTTCAGATACCCAGTTTGATGAGATCATGGGGAGATACCAGTTTCACGACCCCACGAAGGGGGTTGCGCCAGATGAGGAGGAGCGCGTGGTGTATCCACCCGTCCAGGAGGAGACCGTCGCCCCATGGGACGGAGGGTCTTCCTCTGGTTGGGATGAGGGACCTTCCTCATGGGAGGATCCGAGGACTTCAGTGTACGCACCGGAGGGCTCATACAACCCTTGGACTTACCATTACCCCGGAGCAGGAGGCTCCTCGGGACCGCAGTAGACGAGCCCAACTTAGGCCAAAAGCCTAAGGTTGGGGTAGTACGTACTCTCCTCCCTTTCCATTATATCTTCCGTTTTGTTCGCTTTGACCTTTTTGAAGTCTTTGCCTGTTCTTCTTTGTTATTTTTATTTTGCAAAAACCCAAAAAGATTTATCCTTTCTTTTGTTTTCGTTAAACCTTGAAAACCCCAAAAAAATGTTTCCTTTGCTCTTTAGTTTGCTTTGTTTCAAAGTTCAGCTCGAGTCCGTGATGATTATAATTTCCTACGTTCGATTGTGCAAGTGACAAGGCAGTAATGACGAGGATTGACGGAAGGGATGCAATAAGGAAAGCTGGTATGAACTCTTTTTGTTTCTACTTTTGTACATATGACTGTACTTATGCTTAGAGACCAGCTTGTAGCGACATAGTGCTATGTTTACAATGCTGTCCCCGTGGTTCATGCTTTCTTTGTGGTTAGTCTCAAATATCTAGAGTTCATAATGTGTTGCTTGAAATGATTGACATGCATTGCACTGTTCATGGTTTGGCATATTGGAGTGGTATTTCCCTTCGGAGAATTATTGGATCGACTTGGCACATGTTCACGCATGTTAAGACTAAAAAGTTTGTTCTTCCTTGATGATTTTTTTACTTCAGAGTGAGTAATATCACTTTCATGCCCAATTCAATGTTGCTTTGTCGCTCTGCATGATTATGGTCGTTATGCTCTCTGGTTGGTCGCTTCCCAGTCCATTGCTAGCCTTCACTCGCACTAACCGGAATTCTGCTTGTGCATCCAAACTCCTTTTCAACCCAATTGTTCCATTTGAGTCCACCATACCTACCTATATGTGGTATTTACCAGCCACTCCTAACTTAGACTTTCCTGTACCATCTCGAAATTTATTCAAAAGCTTCCCTTTTGCAACCGTACAAGCTCATGGTGCGGTGAGGGAAAATCAGTATCTACCATGCCAAAAATATTTTTACGGAAGTTTTAACTAGTCAATAAAAAAAATTAAGAGTTACACCTCCCCCATACTTGATGATGGAATGAAATGGACCAAATGTTGCTTATGATAGATGGAACGATACCCTCCTTCTATACTTGAGGCAAAATAAAAGGTTTCGTAGACCATCAAAGGATTTATGGATAAGGGAACATGTGTAAGAAAAAGGCATTAATATGGTTGGCATGGGAGATATTGAGAGACCTTTACCGTTCACCATTGACTGGAAAGTTGCACTTATCAAAAGAGTTTTATCTTTGTTTTCAAAACCAAGAGCTCTGGTACATGTTTAGTCTTTGCTTGCTTTCACGGGTTTTCAACCTTGCCATCAAAATCCACGGTTCGAGAGTCTCCACCTTCCTTTCTCCAAAGCACCAACTATGAGAGCATAATTGTCATTCTTAGTGTAACATGCATTGTCCCAAAGTACCACATTGTCTTCTGCATGATTGTGATGTTTCTAACTTTGAGTTCTTAGTTCTAGTCTCCTTTAAAACTTCGGAGGAGCTTCTGCATTTATGTTTTGCTTCACTCATGGAGGCTAGCGAGATACCACTCTGATATGTTCATGCTATGTGCATTGTGATATTGAACTGATTTTCAGTAGTATATTATTTACTTTTGTTTGTTTGTGACTGATCACATGAAATAAGGATTGCTTCGTGCATTGTCCTTATAGCATGGCGTCAAAACCTGCTAAACTCTTTCGTAGTACATGCTTATACATCTAATGAAGCAAAAGAGTTTCTCAAAGTTTTCTTTGTCATGTCTAGTTCGTTGAACTGAATTGCTTGAGGACAAGCAATAGCTAAGCTTGGGGGAGTTGATACGTCTCAAACGTATCTACTTTTCCAAACACTTTTGCTATTGTTTTGGCTTCATTCTTGCATGATTTGGACAAAACTAACCCTTACTGACGCTGTTTTCAGCAGAGCTACCAGTGTTGTTTTCTTTTGTGCAGGATTCTGGATATTTACGTACGCTGAAAAAATCCGCAAAAATTATATAAAAAATCAGCGTTCCCGAAGCTTCGATGATGCCAAAGGGGGCCACAGGGCAGCCAGGGGGCACCCAGAAGGGTGCATGGCGCGGCCCAGCCCCTGGTCGCGCCGGGCACCCTCCTGGGTGGGTCCCACACCCCCTGGTGCCCTACCTTCGCCCTATTTTTACCCCCCGCGAGGTGTTCTTGATCCTATCTATGAGTTGTATGCACCTATTATAGTACGGAACCGGCGATCCCAATGGTGACAGCTTGGGACACCAAAGGGGATGGACTATAATTTGAGGATTCCGTGTATCCATGAAGTGTTAATGCTTTGTTCCGGTGCTCTTTGACAGGAGTGTAGGAGATATGCCCTAGAGGCAATAATAAATGTTATTATTTATCCCCATGTTCCTAATTATGTTTATATTCCATGCTATAACTGCTATGGTTCTCGAGTCTGCAATAACCACGAGGCTCGGAGGAAGACTCATATGCACGTGTGGAATAATAAACGGATAAAAAATATATATTCCTAGTCTCGCCTCTAAGACTAGCTCAAGTGTTGCATGATGGTTCTGTTTTCCTGATCATGGGCATGACTATGCCGGCAATTTTGAGGGCACAATGTTAGAAGAACATTTGTGTTGAATCGACCCGAATTGATGTTATGCTATGAGATACATTCGTCACAAGTTAATGGTTAATAACACAGAGAAAGTTGTGCGTTTGCATAATTCCTTAGACCATGAGAGTATCGAGTTCCTTCGTACTTGCTTCGTGAACTTTGGGGTTTTGTTAAACGTCATCTGTAAAAGGGTGGCTATTACGGCAGCTTGCGGGTTCACGGAAAAGTATGACAAGGAACTAGGTAGCTCGAGATTGGGATTTGCTCCTCCGTCGTTGGAGAGATATTCTTAGGGCCCTCTCGGTGTTACGGTATCCACCATCGTCTGGCCAGACACAGTGTGATTTGATCACAGGGATGCCGGAACGCGGGAACGAGAAAAGAGAACAATACCAGGAACGAGGTAACTGGCATAGTGGACAAGTTGTTGATTCACGGGGATGCCAATAAGTCTCACCTCGGGTATTTGTAATATATCGCGAAGCAACAGGAATAGCACACAGCAACTAAAGGTTCACTCGAATAATTCTTCGTATGGGTATAGGGATCAATATGGATGTCCTCGGTTCCGCTATTGATCATTGATCGGAAAGTGTTCCGGTCATGTCTATACTTCATCGAACCTACAGGGTCACACGCTTAAGGGTCATCTATCTGTTGAATACTAGACAGGGAGTCTGAGATAAAGTCACCGGAAAGGTTTCGGAGACGGCGGAAAAGTTCCGAGAGAGAAAACCGAAAAGTTGTTTCGGGGTAAACCACTAAGACGAAAAGGTTTCGGAGAGCACCTGGTAATTTTGGAGAGTGCCAGAATTGTTCTGGTAACTTCTGGAATTTTTCTGGAGAAAAGATTAAAATATTTTTTTCGGAAATATTTCGGAGCTGCCGGAAATGTTCCGGAGCTGCCGGAAATGCTTAGGTTGCTTTTCGCAGATGAAAATCACTAATCCAGAATTGTTTCGGAATGCGCCCAAAATCATTTTAGTGGGTGTTGGAATTATTCTAAGACCCACAGAAATATTTTCGGAATTTTCGGACGCGAAAAAGTGGTGTCATGAATAGTAAAAAGTACTACTTGAGATATTTTTGGAAAGCCTTCTAGAAGGACTTGGGAGCCAAGAAAGCCCCCTTGGGTTTCCTATAAATAGAGGTGTGAGGGCAGCCCCATATCCTTGATCCAAGCTCTCACTTGAGTTCTCAACACATGGCATGCAATTATCTGGCTTCTTCTCTCCCTCACACGAAATAGTTTCGTAGAGCCGAAAGGTTGTCTGGGTTCCGGCAGGAACTAGTTCTGGACGGCGAAGCCCTGCCGGATAGATGACACCGGATGTGTGCAACCCCGTAGAGAGGTCGTAGTTTCGATCTTTCGCCCGAAGGGCTGTCCAAATTATCGTTCGAGTTTCAAGGGTCCTCCCGAAGGGCTGTCCGAGTTACCGATCGAGTTTCGAGGGGCCTCCCGAAGGGCTGTCCGTGACATCGTCCGAGGGACTGTCCGACCGCCTCCCTGAGCGCTGTCCGAGGAGCATACGAGGGAATACATTCTCGCGGTTGGGAGGTTGTAAATCCTAGCTGCGGGGATCTGCACCGACGATCTACATCGACTCTACTGCCGCTGCGCTTCGAGTCGGTAACGATCAGATCAAAAACCTTGTATGCAGTCTCCATAGTGGTCCTGGGCTGTTCGTAGTGCGGAATTTTTTTTGTTTTCTGCCGCGTTCCCCTACAGTGGCATCAGAGCCGTGCTATGCGTAGATGCATGTTGCGATCTAGAATACATAGAGATGTATGGGTATTGCATAATATAATTTTGGAGTAGATCAGATCTATTGCTGAAAATTATTTATGCGGGTGGCAGATGAAATCTGTTACCCGATGTTCTTGTTGCTTCCCTGGAATTTGTGTATTTCTGATCTCAATAACAGTATGGTGGAGTTTCAAAGTTCTGGCAATCTGCGATCCTGATTGATCAAAGAAGTGCTAACAGTTCGTTGAATTCCACCATAGTTAGAGAAAGAAGAAATTCTGCAGACTAAAGGGCAATGCAGATATGATCTGCACGGGGATCACGCGTATGACGAAGTTCAGTATGGGGCTCGAGATTTTATTATCTCGTGTTTCATACACCCCGCAAAGTTAATCTAGCGACTTGAATAATCATGCTTGATGATAAACGTTGGTAGCTGCGGTTTAAGTCAAAACCTTAGAAGCCAGGTAAAATAAAATTTTGCATAAACCGATTAGAGGCGTCTAACTTGGTTTTGCAGGATGTGCATGTGATGTGGTATAGCAAAGCTCATATTAATTTGATTATGTATGAGATGACTATATAATGTAAATTTATTAACATGACCTGCGTGTCATGATTCGGCATGATGGCTGGAGCCATATGATTGTCACTTTAATGACCTGCGAGTCAACCTTATGTAATGCACTTATTTTATTAGCTATAAAGATAGCAATATTATTTGGTGCATCGACAAGGTGGTGGCAAACTTCGCGAAGGTGAACTCCGACGCAAATGCCAAAGACGAAGAAATACTTGACTTCTCCGTCAGAAGGGGCTATACCATATCATGCTATTATGAATTACCTGAGATGTTTATCCCTTAAGTTGCACCCTTCTTGATTGCGCGGTAGTCGCTTTTTATTAGGGTGATCTCTCACTTAAAATATCAAGTAGTTAGTGTTCTCCCAAATGTAGCACCGTCACAGCATCTATCCTTTCGGGGTGCGCCATGGATGCATGGGTACGAACGATTGGAGAAATGTAAGGCGGGTGAGGTCAGACCTCGCAGCAAGATCACTTGGTTGTCTTGACGTTCATGGCAGGATCGTCCTGAGCTCGGAACACATGCATCGAAAGATGAACAAGAGTCACATAGAGATGTGATCGGCAAGTTGGCCTACCAAATCAAAATCCTCGTCATGAGATGATGATTCTATGGCGTTGTATTGATATTTGGATCTTGAATCACTCATAATCAATTTTGAGAGATATTGATTTGAGTGGGAGCGCATTTTAGAATTAACTTGTTTAATTCTGAGTGCAATTAATTATGAACACTGTCTAAGTATAATTTGCTAATAGTTGTAGAATAATGGCTCGCGTTTCCACCTTCCCTATTAAAATTGAATAAGCTGTTAAATATCTGGTTAAAACTTTACGGTTGGTAACGTAAGCGAGGATTGTCCTCAAGAGTGCCGAGAAGGATTTTGTCCTATCGCATGCTTTCGGTGTCCTCCCGCTAATGCTATGGATGATGTGACTCTCGTCCTTCGATCCAAAAGCTAGAATTCCATTGTGGTCAAGTGCAATACGTTTGCTTCCATAAGACCCGAACTTCACAAGTTTGGGATAGTTATGTAATATTCATGGAACTGAAAATTGTTTTCAGATACAGACAAAGGCTAAAAGATATGAGATATCCAAAGCAATATTTGTTTGCAAAGTATTAGTAAAGTGTTTACTGGGCATTTGAATGATAAGAGAGGGATCCAGAAGAACGCCTGTCATATGATGAAGGTGAATAAAACAAACAACTTAAAGAGAAAGGAAATGTCCAAAGGGTGTTAGTATGACTCACACGCCTAGGAAGTCCGGAGCTAACGCCACTCTTAAAGTTGGGTGCTTCTTCTGAGAGTAGGAGAAATATATTGAAAGTTAAACTGTTAAAAGTATAAGGGCAAAAAGAAAGAAGACTGGAATGTCCAGCTCATGTATAAAAGTCATGAAAGTTATTGATGTATGGAAGGCTGGTCAAAAATAAATAGTTCTTGGGAATTGTGATTAAACAGTTAGTCCATAATTCTTGGGTATTATGATTAAAAGTTGATCACAGGAATACCCGCTCGATTGCATTCTGTTGCAACTCGATGCAAGAACCACTATGGCCTAAAAGACTTGCCAGTAATGAGGTTTAGATACGCGCTGGGAACATAGTAAAAGTTACTATACCTTCCATCGGTGTATCACCATCTGTATTTATTTTCATAATTCGTTTTAGAGTTTTATACACTCTAGCCCATTGCATAAAGTATGTTGCAAGAAGGTTGTTCATAAAAGAACAATTGTTGTTCAGTATTATGAATAACATAAAGGGCCATGCTTCCATCGGGGATGGGATGTATGTTACGAATATTGATGGTAATATGATACATCCATAACAATGACGCTAAATGTCGAAAGACTAAAAGAATACCACATATGTGTGGCACTGCATTTGGTCACATTGGAGAAACCCGCATGGAGAAATTCCATAATGATGGATTTTGAAGTCATTTGATTATGAATCATCTCACACTTGCAACTTTCGTCCGAAAAGTTAAGTGACTGAAATACCGTTCACAGGCCATGAGGAACGAACAACAAACTTATTGGTGATCATACATTTGATGTGTGTAGTCCGATAAATGTTGTTAGTAGTGGATTTATCTATCTTCAGAAAATACTCAAGTAGATATATGGATATTTACTTGATGAGACGTAAGTCTGGATCTTTTGAAATCATTCGAAAGGTTTTCAAAAATGAAGTGAAAGTTATTGTGACAAGAAAATTATGTTTCTACAATTCGATTGCAGAAAGGAATTTTTGAGTTACAAGTTTAGCCAATGTCTGATGAGTTGTGAAAAGAGTTTTCATAACTTGCACCTCCCGGAACACCACTGCAAGTGGAATGTCCTTGAAGATGTAATCAAACCATTTATGACATGGTAAGATCAAAGATGACATAAATCAATTTGCCATTATCCCTTTTAATGTAATGCTTTAGAGACTACGGCTTTTACACTGAAAGGAGCGCCATCAGGTCTGTTGAAATGACGCCATGGTATGGTACGCCCAACCATGTTTTATCTTTTCTTAACATTTGGAATATGGGGATTGTGTAAACTGTTTACAAACCTATTCCAAATCAGACAAGTGCTACTTTGTAGGTTATCCCAAATTATTGGGAATTCCTCCACCACTATACCGAGGCAAAAGGTTTTGCCACAAAGAACGGTATGCTTTTAAAGAGAATGGTTCTTGAAAAAAGGTGAGTGGGAGGACAGTGCAACTCGACGAGATAACAGTATCTTCGTCATCAGATCAAAGGAAAGGAACCTTGGAAGTGATTCCAGAGTTTCCTACTGCAACTGATACGGAAGCCTCTACATTAGATGTATGGACTTCGGTCAAACTTGCAACTGAGCCACGTAGGCAAAACTCGTGCAAACCTCTCAGGTGCGCAAACGAGATATTGTTGTTAGACAACAGCATACCTACGATAATCAAGGAAGCGATGATGGGCCCTGACTCCGGAATTGGCTAAATGCCAATACAAATCCGAGATAGTTTCCATATACGTAATTCAAGATTGTATCTTGATGGACCATTCGGAAGACTTAGAGTCTAACGAATATTAATGGAACTATAAACTGATACGGATAAAAATGTTTTATCCATAAAGCTCGACTTGTTGCTTATAACAATTTCAAGGAATTAACTACGGCGAGATTGTCTCTCCGTAGCGATGCTTAAAGTCGGTTCGGGTTAAACTAGCAATTAATACGTATTTCATTCATGAGATATGAAACATGGATGCCAAAAGGATTTCCATGAGATGGAAATACTGCCTTGGAGATACAGTCCAAGGTATTTTGTCAGCCCAGAGGATGCTAGTAAGTATGCAAACTTCAGAGTTCCTGCGATGGACAAAAGAGAGCATAATGGAGTTGGAATCTTCGTTTTTGATGAAATAGTCAAAAGAGTTTGATTTCATCAATGGATAACGAAGATGCTTGTGATTGCAAGAAAGTAAGTGGGAGCATAATAATATTTCTAAAAACCTTGTGTGTGCTTGACACATTGTTAATTGGAAATAATATAAATTTCTTGACATGAATTAGGACTTCATTGAAAATAGTTTTTTGATGAAGTGCTTGGGTTAAGTAGCCTTGATATTAGGCATAATTATCTAAGAGATAGAATTGCCTAATAGGGCTAAGCCAAAATACATACTGACAAGATGCCAAAACAATTTAGCATTAAAAACGACAAGGAGTGATTCTTGCCAAAGTCACATGGAAAGAGTTTTTGCAAGACTCAGTGTCCCAAAACACTGATGAGCAAATTACATGATGGAGATTCCACACACCTTCGTGTTGGGATTAATCATGTATTCCATGGTATGTAAAACAACCAGATATGTCCAATACTCCAAAGTTGTTGCGAGTATAGATACCAAAGTGATCAAAGAACTGATCGTGGGACAACAGTGAAAAATGTCATTGAGTACTAAAGTAGCACTGATGACATGTTTTCTCGCAAGAAGAGATTATGAAGTACTTGTTGTAAGTAATTACATCGATACGGTCTTCATCAATGCTCCATGCGATTTTCGATTTGAGTTAAAGTTTTTTTGTGTGTAATACACAATATGGTCGCACAGTAAGTTGGAATTGTTCATAACAGGTTACTGTGGCGAAATTCTATAACAAATGGCTATGTATGTTGCTGCTTTAGAAGCAACAAAGAAAATGTCGAATCATATAGTTCATTCATGAACTTAGTATGGTTCCAATATGGCTTTGGTCAATGGAACACTATTGAAGATAGTTGCTCCATAGCTCAGTCTGAGGAATCAAGGTTCGACCAGTGATTCGCATATATACAAAGCCAAGTCCACACAAAATATGAATTTTGTGAAAGCGTGAAAACGCGAGGATATGCAAAGATACACACGGAGTTGAAATTGTCAGATCCGTTGGACATTAGGCTATACCACATGTGAAGCATATTTTACACCAGTATGTCGTAGGTGTAAAGTGCATTAGCATTGACTAGATTATTGACTCTAGTGGAAGTGGGAGTCTGTAGGAGATATGCCCTAGAGGCAATAATAAATGTTATTATTTATCCCCATGTTCCTAATTATGTTTATATTCCATGCTATAACTGCTATGGTTCTCGAGTCTGCAATAACCACGAGGCTCGGAGGAAGACTCATATGCACGTGTGGAATAATAAACGGATAAAAAATATATATTCCTAGTCTCGCCTCTAAGACTAGCTCAAGTGTTGCATGATGGTTCTGTTTTCCTGATCATGGGCATGACTATGCCGGCAATTTTGAGGGCACAATGTTAGAAGAACATTTGTGTTGAATCGACCCGAATTGATGTTATGCTATGAGATACATTCGTCACAAGTTAATGGTTAATAACACAGAGAAAGTTGTGCGTTTGCATAATTCCTTAGACCATGAGAGTATCGAGTTCCTTCGTACTTGCTTCGTGAACTTTGGGGTTTTGTTAAACGTCATCTGTAAAAGGGTGGCTATTACGGCAGCTTGCGGGTTCACGGAAAAGTATGACAAGGAACTAGGTAGCTCGAGATTGGGATTTGCTCCTCCGTCGTTGGAGAGATATTCTTAGGGCCCTCTCGGTGTTACGGTATCCACCATCGTCTGGCCAGACACAGTGTGATTTGATCACAGGGATGCCGGAACGCGGGAACGAGAAAAGAGAACAATACCAGGAACGAGGTAACTGGCATAGTGGACAAGTTGTTGATTCACGGGGATGCCAATAAGTCTCACCTCGGGTATTTGTAATATATCGCGAAGCAACAGGAATAGCACACAGCAACTAAAGGTTCACTCGAATAATTCTTCGTATGGGTATAGGGATCAATATGGATGTCCTCGGTTCCGCTATTGATCATTGATCGGAAAGTGTTCCGGTCATGTCTATACTTCATCGAACCTACAGGGTCACACGCTTAAGGGTCATCTATCTGTTGAATACTAGACAGGGAGTCTGAGATAAAGTCACCGGAAAGGTTTCGGAGACGGCGGAAAAGTTCCGAGAGAGAAAACCGAAAAGTTGTTTCGGGGTAAACCACTAAGACGAAAAGGTTTCGGAGAGCACCTGGTAATTTTGGAGAGTGCCAGAATTGTTCTGGTAACTTCTGGAATTTTTCTGGAGAAAAGATTAAAATATTTTTTTCGGAAATATTTCGGAGCTGCCGGAAATGTTCCGGAGCTGCCGGAAATGCTTAGGTTGCTTTTCGCAGATGAAAATCACTAATCCAGAATTGTTTCGGAATGCGCCCAAAATCATTTTAGTGGGTGTTGGAATTATTCTAAGACCCACAGAAATATTTTCGGAATTTTCGGACGCGAAAAAGTGGTGTCATGAATAGTAAAAAGTACTACTTGAGATATTTTTGGAAAGCCTTCTAGAAGGACTTGGGAGCCAAGAAAGCCCCCTTGGGTTTCCTATAAATAGAGGTGTGAGGGCAGCCCCATATCCTTGATCCAAGCTCTCACTTGAGTTCTCAACACATGGCATGCAATTATCTGGCTTCTTCTCTCCCTCACACGAAATAGTTTCGTAGAGCCGAAAGGTTGTCTGGGTTCCGGCAGGAACTAGTTCTGGACGGCGAAGCCCTGCCGGATAGATGACACCGGATGTGTGCAACCCCGTAGAGAGGTCGTAGTTTCGATCTTTCGCCCGAAGGGCTGTCCAAATTATCGTTCGAGTTTCAAGGGTCCTCCCGAAGGGCTGTCCGAGTTACCGATCGAGTTTCGAGGGGCCTCCCGAAGGGCTGTCCGTGACATCGTCCGAGGGACTGTCCGACCGCCTCCCTGAGCGCTGTCCGAGGAGCATACGAGGGAATACATTCTCGCGGTTGGGAGGTTGTAAATCCTAGCTGCGGGGATCTGCACCGACGATCTACATCGACTCTACTTCCGCTGCGCTTAGAGTCGGTAACGATCAGATCAAAAACCTTGTATGCAGTCTCCATAGTGGTCCTGGGCTGTTCGTAGTGCGGAATTTTTTTTGTTTTCTGCCGCGTTCCCCTACAAGGAGTACCTTAATCTCCCTAAGTTCCTTTTGGCCCCGTTCATAGCGGGAGGGTAGGACAAAAGATGTTGTGCAAAGTTCTTATTGCAAGCACGTACAACTACCTTGGGATACATGCCTGATGTTTGATATTTTCCTAGATGATCCTTTCTTTTCTGTGAGCCTTGCCCGTGTTAGAATCTATTACATGTTTGTTCTGATCCAAGCAGCGCCCGTGGTGATAATAGTTTGTTCTCATCCAAGCACATCCATCTCCCTAGCCTACAGTGTTTCTTTCCGCTGGTTATTAGTTGTTTACTTTCGTTGTTTTACTTTTGATGTTTCACTACCACTACCATATTACCATTGCTACTAATACTTTTGTGCAAGCAAGTGTTTATTTCAGTTGCGGTTGAACTGACGACTCAATTGTCAAAGCCTGTACGTATTCTTTGTGTCCCCAAGTGTCGAATCAATAAATTGGGTTATCTTGCCCGCGAAGACTATCTCGATCCCCTACAGTTGAGGGTTATCAACCTGCACACTGAAACAAATAACTTTGCTCCCAACGAGTACAGAGGGGTTGTCAATCCCTCCGGCCTTGTCATTTATACAGGATCAAACGCAAGAGATAATGATAGCGATAATTGCAACGAAAGGTAAAAACAGTAAATAAAGTGGAGGTGTAAACAATGGTGGAAATATGGACCGGGGTCCCATGATGTTCACTAGTGATGTCTCTCTCCCAAAAGACGGTAAAACAGCTAATGCTGGGTGAATAAATTAAAGCTGGGCAATTGACAGAATTATAACCGCACCGCAATGCTAATTATGTTACTTGAAAGTAAGGGCTCAAAAGTATGGGCAGTACGCCAAGACAAGTAGACCAAAATCCATCTGCATCTACTCACTAATCATCCACCTTGAGATATCTATCCAGAACATCACGTTGGTATTAAGTTGCGATCCCCACCCAAAGTGTAAACTCAAAGCAGCATACAATTGCATTAACAATATATGCGTAAGGTAAACAACCCTTGCAACCGCAGTTACAAGCATCGTTGTTTTCTCCCTGGAGGCAACATCACGTCCCCTAGTCTCATGTTTCTGTCACTCAAGCTGGACATCGGGGGGCATGAACCCACAATCATGCATAACACTCCCTCTTGGAGTTACTATCTACTACTTGGCCAAAGCAATAAAAAGCAACGGAGAACATGCAAGAATTACTCAAGAACAAAATATAAAAGGTAAACCAAATATATAACTCATCACAATCTGAACATAATCTCATAATCCATCGGATCCCAGCAAACACAACATAGCAACAGCGGGAAAAATTACATAGGTGCCTTGATCATGTAGGGCAGCTCACAAGGGCTAAACAATGAAGAACAAGATTGGAGAGAAGACATCACATAGCTATTGGTTATGGAACTACTCACGGCACATCCGGGAAGCGTCCATGGTGGTGGAGGAGCTCCCGGAGGTCAATCCTCCCTCCGGCAGGGTGCCGGGAAGAGGTCTTCTGGTGCTCCTGATCTTGGAAGCGCGGCGGTGGTGGAACAGAGAGGTATTTCGCGATGCGGGATTCTCCTCGAGGGTTTCATGGACAAGGGGTAAAAATATATAGGACGAAGGGGGGCACCAGGGGGTGTCCCCACCTCGCAGGCGCCCTGGTGGCGTGGCCAGGAGGTGGGCCGCGCCACCTGGACCCCTGTGAGGGGAGTACCCCCCCCTCCCCTCCGGCTCTTCTTTAGTGGTTCCGGAAGCTTCTGTGACACTGATTTTTATTCTGATTTTTCTGAAATTTTTGGAGCATTTTAAATTGAGGGAAAAATCGCTGCAACTCAAGACATCAACAGACAGAAACTGGCACTGGGTGCACTGAGTTAGTAGGTTAGTCCAAATATGTGTAAAATGATATAAAAGTGTAGAAAAACATGTAGCATTAATGTCACATAAAAGTGGATGGAACAAGCAGAAATTATAGATACGTTTGGGACGTATCACAAAGCAACATTGAATCGGGCATGAAAGTGATATGACTATTCTGAAATAAAAAGATCATCAAGGCTTGATAGACTTCTAGTCATAAACATGTGTAAGCATGTGCCAAGTCAATCCAAAAATTCTCCGAAGGGAAATACCACTTCAATATGCCAAATCATGAACAATGCAATGTATGCAAATGATAACCCTCAACTATAGGAGATCGAGATAGTCTTCGCGGGCAAGATAACCCAATTTAATGATTCGACACTTGGAGACACAAAGAATACATACAGGCTTTGACAATTGAGTTGTCAGTTCAAACGCACCTGAAATACACACTTGCTTGCACAAAAGTATTAGTAGCAACGGTAATATGGTAGTGGTAGTGTGGGTGATAATAGTGGTGAGAGTGGTGGTGAAACAGCAAAAGTAAAACAACGAAAGTAAACAACTAATAACCAGCGGAAAGAAACACTGTAGGCTAGGGAGATGGATGGTTGGGCGCTGCTTGGATGAGAACAAACATGTAATAGATTCTAACACGGGTAAGGCTCACAGAAAAGAAAGGATCATCTAGGCAAATATCAAACATCAGGCATGTATCCCCAAGGTAGTCGTACGTGCTTGCAATCAGAACTTTGCACAACATCTTTTGTCCTACCCTCCCGCTACGAACGGTCCAAAAGGAACTTAGGGAGATTAAGTTACTCCTGTCAAAGAGCACCGGAACAAAGCATTAACACTTCATGGATACACGAAATCCTCAAATTATAGTCCATCCCCTTTGCTGTCCCAAGCTGTCACCATTGGGATCGCCGGTTCCGGACCATAATAGGTGCATACAACTCATAGATAGGATCAAGAACACCTCAAAATCAAGAAACAAAAGGGTGATCAGATCTGAAATCATGGCACTCGGGCCCAAAGTGGCAAGCATTAAGAGCAACAAGTTGTAACAAAGATGATAAACACCAAGTAGATTATAGGCAACATGCCCCCAACAATCTGATAAACTATTACATGATCTAACTCATCCAATCCCTCCAATCCCCTTTGCCTACAGCAGGGTGATGGAGAGGCGATGGTGATGAAGATGGCGATGATTTCCCCTCACTAGAGGCCAAAACACCCTCCAGATTAGCTCTCCCGGAGAAGAACAGAGGTTGGCGGCGGCCCCGCGACGTAGATTGGAAAAGCGACTTCTGTTCTGGGGTTTCCTCGCGGGGGTAAAAGTAGGGTGAATTTAGGGCACCAGGGGGTGTGGGACCCACCCAGGAGGGCAGGTGGCGCGGCCAGGGGCTGGGTCGCGCCCCACACCCTTCTTGGTGCCCCCTGGCTGCTCTGTGGCTCCCCTTTGGCCTCGTCGAAGCTTCGGGAACGCTGATATTTTATATATTTTTTGTGGATTTTTTCAGCGTACCTAAATATCCAGAAACCTGCACAATATAAAACAGCACTGGTAGCTCTGCTGAAAATAGCGTTAGTCCGAGTTAGTTTTGTCCAAATCATGCAAGAATGAAGCCAAAACAATAGCAACAGTGTTTGGAAAAGTAGATACGTTTGAGACGTATCAGCAAATCATTTCAATAACACATTATGCACTCCAGCTATTTGAGACTAGTCACAAAGAAAGCATGAACTACTGAGAAAGCATTGCAAACATAGCACTATGTCGCTACAAGATGGTTTCTAGGTCATAAGTACATGCATATGTACAAAAGAAAAAAAAATAGAGTTCATACCGGCTTTCCTTGTTGCATCCCTTCCGCTGATCTTCACCATTATTGCCTCGTCACTTGCACGATCGAACGTTGGAAGATATAATCAAGTGCAATTGCAACCATGGACATGAGATGAACTCTGCAAACAAAGAAAACTAAAAAGAGAAAGGAAAAAATTTCTGGGTCTTTCAAAGGTTAATCAAAAACAAAAGAAAGGAGAAATCTTTTTATTGTTTTTGCAAATTAACAAAGATCAAAGAAGAACATGCAAAAACTCGGAAAATATCAAAGCGAACACATTGAGATCCAGTGAAACTAAAGAAAAGTGGTGCAGGTATACGGGTCTCACGGTTAGTATTTTCTCCGAACTTCATCTTATAAACCAGACTACTAAACTCAGAAGTTCTAGTAACAAAATCATGCGTCTTCATAGCATTAAGATCAAGACATAAAAATGGAAGAGGTAAATCATCTGCACATATAGCTAGGTGAAGATGCTCAACAATAAGTGTGGCAAAAATGCCACCATAGTTAGGACCCTTCTCGCCATTAGTGTCGAGACGACGAGCAATCAAAGCACCTATGTTGTACGTACGATCAACCTCGAGGGCGGCTGCCAAGATAGCTAGATCTGGAGCGGTAATGTTGCTCGTGTTCTGACGAGCTAACACCCCTCGAGAGATATAATAAGAGAATTACCTGATGTGAGGGAACAAGATGCCAGAAATCTTTCCTCGATGAATCTCTCTCGGGTTCCCGCTGCATAGAGAGTTGAGGAGGGCCTTAAGTATGGAGGGTTGCGTCTTCATCTGTCTGTCCTTCCTACATTCCGCACACCTATAAGATGACAAAACTCTGCCAACGACATAGTCATAACATCATCATAAATTCTAAATTCAATGGTAGAGGCTATATCATTGAATTTAAACCAGTTGACAAAGTAGTAAGTGAGCTTGGGATATTATGGCACTTGATGCGTCATGAGGTGCATCAAACCTACAGCTGCACAAAGGTCATTGAATTCATTTTTAATACCTGCTGTAGTAAGAAAGTTCAGGCACGGTTACACTATGGTATGCACCGTGTCGGACTCGTCGAGCATCTCCGGGGGCACAATATCATCATTGTAGCTCACCCTCACACTTGAGTATGATGCCACAGCTCTTGTAACTCTATCCTTAGGTTTGGGTTGTTTTGCCGCAAATCATCCCCTAGATTTTCCAGACATCCCTATTCTGATTTTTTTAGCAAGTCACATAAATTAATAAATAAGAAAAGAGAATTGAAGCATACTACTCTACTCACTTCCCCAAGTCCTAAACTTACATCAAAACATCACAAATAAATTTATAAGCACGCATGAAAGTTCATATGCACAGCCACTAAGAACTCAAAAATACTCACATATAAGTTTACCATTCAAAATTATATTTGGAGGAGTGGAGGAGTCACATACCAAGGAGCAAATGCCCATAATCTTTGTAGAAATGATCGAATGTGGATGGAGATCGGAATTTTTAGCCAAGAGTACCAAGAACACGAGCTTGAATTGGATACTCGGGATTTTTTGAGCAAGAGAGAGAGAGAGATGAAGAAGAAATACCTGAAGGGGGCCTTGGTGGGCCCAGGCGGGTTGGTGGCGCGGCCATGGGGGTGGTCGCGCCACCTGACTGTTGGATATGTGCCCTAGAGACAAATTAATAAAGATATTTGTCACATATCCGTTTTGTTCATAATACGTTTTATACTGTGCTATAACTGTATTACTTGGAAATACTAATACAGGTGTAGTATAAAACATGGTCCGTAGTTTAACTCGGGTAAACTATCTCATTGGGCAATTGATTGATCAAGCTTTCCTGATCATGGCGACACTTAAGTCCATTGACAATGAGGTCATATCATTAAGGGGAATGATGTGATGGACGGACACCCACCTAAAGTATTGCAATGTGATCGAGTCACATAGTTCAGCGTTGCTATGACTTTGTAACGTATGGCTTAGTCCTTAGACCGTAATGATCATACGTAATCACGATCTATGAGGAGACTTTGATTTGTATCCCACCGCCTGACTGAAATATGCAGGCTATAACGGAGCACTTTGGGTATTCCGAAATAGATGGTTGATGAGTATGTTAATAGATCAAAGCGGGATTTGTCAGTCCTTGTGACAGGACAGGTACTCTGGGCCCACTCGGTGATATTGCATCAACACCTTGCAAGGACGTGACTAGGTCACAAGAGATGCAATGATCATGGACGAGAGAAGTTGTTTGTTGTGAACGAGATGTGAACACGGTATGTGGGATACCGACGATCAAACCTCGGACAAACAAAGTACCGCAGCACAAAGGGATTACGTCGTATCGTTAACGGTTTCCAAAAGCGATCGAAGTTCATTCGATGGAAGCGCAGGGGCTGTCAAGGATTGTAACCAGGTCCAACTGACTAGTAATTGGTCAATGAGAAGAGTCTCGACCATGTCTGCTGTTTCCCGGACCGTTAGGGTGTTACACTTAAGGGCAATCGATGCATAGCACAGTTACGGGATCAATCGGTGAAATAGGAGAAATCATCGGAATAGTTCCGGAGGAGGACGGAATAGTTTCCGGACATTTTGAATAGTTCAAAATAAAGTTTAATTGTTTTAATAATGTTTTTATTATTTAATTATCTGAATTAAATATTTAAAACATATTAAATAATTAAAAAAATGGGAAAAAGGCTATATGGGCCCTTGGGGCCCATTAGGGGAGGAGGGGGTTCCCCCCCTTGGGCTTGGCGCCAAGGGTGGGGCCCATCCCCCCCTCTTGGCCGGCGCACTCCCCCCCTTGGGGGTTTAGTCCCACATGGGGGAGGGGAGGAGGATCACACCCCCCCATTGGCCTATATAAGGAGGGGTAGACCCCCCCCTTTTTCCATACAACATCAATCTCCTTCTTTCTCCTTCTCCTTCCCGGAAGTGGACTCCCCTTGTTAGGAGTCTGCACCAGGATTGGAGTTCTCCACCATAAGGCAGGCCGTCGCTCTGCTGGAGTCGGGATCCGTAGCCGTCTTTCTTCCGCTGCTCGCCTGGTTCGGAGCCCGGGAGGAACATCGATTGTACCGTACGTGTATAATCTCTTCGAGGCACTACACCTGTGGTGCTACTTCATCGTTGGAGGTTTACCGGGAGTCATCCTCGCCGGTGGTGGTCTTCTACACGACAGGGAGGTCGTAGTTCTGAGTCTACGCCAACCACGTTCGAAAGAACGTTTTCCTCTTTCGGTCTTCAAAGGTATGAACACCGATTCCCTCTGTTACCTTACATCGCCATAGCATAGATCTTGGGTTCGGGTACCGTAGGTGTGAAAAATTTGTGTTTTCTGCCCCGTATCCCAACAGTGGTATCAGAGCTAGCTATGCGTAGATGTATTGTACGGATAGAACACATCTAGGATGTGGGCATCGAATCTTCATTCGTTACCCTCCAACGTGTACTCATTCAGCATTGCGGCAATGTTTGATGAAGCGGCCCCCGACCGACCTTACGCGTTTACGCGAGACTGGTTCCACGCTTGACATATGGCTTGTACCATATAAAGTGGCTAGGGGGGTGTCTGTCTCTCTGCATTAGCGATGCGAAGATGTTTGCAACGAAGGGCCCCGACAGGGGTGTAATAGAGACGGATGGGAGACGGTGTTGTGGCATGTTTTTCGCAGGATAGAAATCGGTTCTCTCTCTCGAAACCCCTAGCAGCCACGTAAAACTTGCACAAGCTAAAGTAGAAAGGCGTTTAACTTTGCTTTGCATGAAGGGGGATCATAGGTTGTATGATTTAAAGTTTTACTTCCTGTTTTATGCTAGTATGCTAGATATATCGACGGTAGCACGAAACAGGACCATCTCTCACAATACCAACATTGTGTTCTCCCTTGGTGGGCACCGCCTGGAAGGTTCTCCCATATGGCTTGATGCTCCGTACATACTGGAGTTGTCCTACATATTAAACGGAGTTCGCATGAGGTTGGGTTCGGCGAGCCTGGCATATGAAGATATGGCCTTGCTGAACAGCTAACATCAAGGTTCGATTGGCAGGCTTGACGTATGTAGATGCAGGCCTGGAACACAGAAGACCGAAAGGTCGAGCACGAGTCACATGCCTGATGTGATTGGCTTAGAGGCCTACCTGGTTCGCATACTAAAAGCCGTAAATATCGGGGGAGGTATGGGGGCTGGGATTGTGTAATCACTTAGTTAAATTGAGAGGTGTTTATCTAAGTGGGAGCTTTCTAGAATTTTGAGATTAAATTGAAACTCCACATTATGAACAAAAGTCTAAGTATGTATCCTTGTGAATCAACCTTGTAGATGACAACACCTCGCCCCTCGTTCAACTTAGGATCATTCCTAGAGAAAGATAAGCTAAAAACAGATGGGACAAACTTCACCAACTGGTTCCGCACCCTGAGGATTCTCCTCGTTCCCCTCAAAATGGCATACATACTAGAGGACGCGTTAGGTGACGCACCAGCAGATGATGCCAGTCAAGACGAGAAGAATGTCTATCTCTCCAGGACTGATGATTACAACCTTGTCCAGAGTGGCATGCTCTACTCCATGGAGGCTGAGCTGCAGAAATGCTTTGAGAGGATGGGTGCATATGAGATTATCACCGACCTCAAGGCGGTCTTCGCACCTCAAGCCAGGGCTGAACGGTACGAGGCTTCTGAAGCCTTCTTCTCAGCAAAGATGGACGAGCACGGCAGCGTGAGTGAGCACGTAGTCAAAATGTCTGGCTACGTTCAGCGCTTGAATGCTCTGGAATGCCAGATTCCAGATGAACTTGCTGTTGATAGGGTGTTGCAGTCGCTTCCCCCTAGCTACAAAGGCTTTGTGCTGAACTACAACATGCAGGGGATGACCAAAACCCCTTCTGAGTTGTTCTCCATGCTGAAGAGCGCTGAGGTTGAGATCAAGAAGGAGCACGCCGTTTTCATGGTCAACAAGACCATTGACTTCAAGAAGTCAAGCAGGCGGGAGAAGGCCAAGAGAGGTGGCCCTAAGAGGGATGGCAAGTCAGTTGCCGCTCCTCCCAAGGCACCCAAGCCTAAACTCGGAGTGGAGTGCTTCTACTGCAAGGGTGAAGGTCACTGGAAACGCAACTGTCCCAAGTACCTAAAGGACAAGAAGGCTGGCAAGGTCGCCAAGAGAGACGAAGGTATATTTGATATACATATTGTTGATCTTCTCTTGACAAGCGCCGGGAACACATCCTGGATATTTGATACAGGATCTGTCGCTCATATTTCTAATTCCATTCAGGGACTAATGAATAGGAGACGCTTGCTCAAAGATGAAGTGACGATGCGTGTGGGGAATGGCTGCCGGATTGAAGTCTTGGCGGTCGGCACGAAGCATCTTAGTCTCCCTTCGGGATTGGTTTTAGTTCTGAATAATTGCTACTATGTACTCGCGTTGAGTGTGAACATCGTTAGTGGCTCTTGCTTGAAGCGAGACCACTATTCCTTTAAGTCTGATACAATTGGTTGTTCGATTTATAAGGATGAAATGTTTTATGTTCACGCACCGGAGTTGCATGGTTTATTCGTACTTGATCTCGATGGTGACGTGTGTCACATTAACAATATTGAGGCCAAAAGATTGAAGAATGATGAAGATCACATGATGATGTGGCATTGCCGACTTGGTCATATTGGTATAAAACGCATGGAGAAGCTCCATAAGGATGGACTTCTTGAGTCATTGGATTTTGGATCCCTTGATACATGTGAACAATGCCTCATGGGCAAAATGACAAGGACTCCATTCAATGGTGTAATGGAGCGTGCGGATGTCTTATTGGGGATCATACGCTCGGATGTATGTGGACCCATGAACGTCCCCACTCGCAATGGTCTTCGTTACTTCTTGACCTTTACTGATGACTTGAGTAGATATGGGTATATTTACTTGATGAAGCACAATTCTGAAACCTTTGAAAAGTTCAAGGAATTTCAGAATGAGGTCAAAAATCAACTCGGAAGAAAAATCAAGCACCTTCGATCGGATCGAGGTGGCGAGTATTTGAGTCACGAGTTTGGCAATCATCTGAAGTCTTGTGGCATAGTACCACAGCTTACGCCGGCAGGCACACCTCAGAGAAACGGTGTGGCTGAGCGACGTAATCGAACCCTATTGGATAGTGTACGATCGATGATGTCTCATACTGATTTGCCTATGTCATTCTGGGGGTATGCATTAGAAACTGTCGTTCATATTCTTAATAGGGCACCATCCAAATCCGTAAAGACAACACCATTTGAAGAATGGCATGGCACAAAACCTGAGTTGTCTCACCTGAAGATTTGGGGTTGTGAGGCTTATGTTGGGAAACTACAGCCTGACAAACTTGAATCCAAGGCGGATAAGTGCATCTTTGTGGGCTATCCCAAGGAAACTTGTGGATACACCTTCTACAACAAGTCTGACAGCAAAACGTTTGTTGCCAAGACGGGACACTTTCTTGAGAAGGAGTTTCTCGCGAAAGAGTTGAGTGGGAGGAAAATAGACCTCGATGAAGTGACTGACCAATCACTCCAATTGGAAGAAATGGCTACGGAATTTGTTTTGGAACCATCTTCCACAGTGGGAGTTGAAGAGAATGGCCAGAACGACATTCATAACGATCATGACATTAATGATGATCATGATGAGAATGAAGAGGAACCTTTTATGCCCCGTAGGTCATCAAGAGTCCGTCAACCTACTGAGTTTTACGGACAGCTTGTGAATGCAATCTCGGCTGATGAGTCGGATGAACCTACAAGTTACAAAGAAGCAATGGAGGGACCCGAGTCCGAGAAATGGCTTGAAGCCATGAAATCCGAAATAGACTCCATGTACACCAACAAAGTATGGACTTTGGTGGATATTCCCGAGGACCGCAAGGCCGTCGAGAATAAATGGATTTTCAAGAAAAAGACTGACGCAGACGGAAACGTATCTGTCTACAAAGCTCGACTTGTCGCGAAGGGTTTCCGACAAATTCAAGGAGTTGACTACGAGGAGACGTTCTCTCCTGTAGCGATGATAAAGTCTATTCGGATCCTACTAGCAATAGCTGCATATCATGATTACGAGATATGGCAGATGGATGTGAAAACTGCATTCCTAAATGGCAACATTGAGGAAGAGTTATATATGATGCAACCAGAGGGGTTTGTCGATCCAAGGAACGCTGGTAAGGTTTGCAAGCTTCAACGGTCCATCTATGGGTTGAAGCAAGCATCTCGGAGCTGGAATCTTCGATTTGATGAGGTCATTAAAGCTTTTGGATTTGTCCAAAACGTCGAAGAGTTCTGCGTTTATAAGAAACTGAGTGGGAGCTCTGTAGCATTCCTTGTGTTATATGTAGATGACATATTACTAATAGGGAACGATAAGAAATTCTTAGAGGAAGTGAAGGAATATCTGAATGGACAATTTTCCATGAAGGACCTAGGTGAAGCTGCGTACATATTGGGGATTAAGATCTATAGAGATAGACCTAATCGACGGTTGGCCTTGAGTCAGAACACTTATATTGACAAGATTTTGAAAAGGTTCAAAATGGATGACTCCAAGAGAGGTCTCTTGCCAGTTATAAAAGGTGTCAAATTAAGCGTGACTCAATGCCCAACCACAGCAAAAGAGAAAGAGGAGATGTCCTCAAAGCCCTATGCCTCAGCCATAGGTTCTCTCATGTATGCTATGTTATGTACCAGACCGGATTTAGCGCTGGCCATTAGTATGACTAATCGCTACCAGAGTAACCCGGGAATGGCTCACTGGACAACAGTAAAGAACATCCTTAAATACTTGAGAAGAACCAAGGATATCTTTCTCGTTTATGGAGGAGTTGATGAGGAGCTCACCGTAAAGGGTTACGTTGACGCAAGCCTCGGCTCAGATCTAGATGACTCGAAATCCCAGACGGGATATGTTTTCATGTTGAACGGTGGCGCGATTAGCTGGAGGAGCGGCAAACAGTCAGTCGTCGCTCAATCTTCAATGGAGTCGGAGTATATTGCCACTTGCGAAGCGTCAAACGAGAGGCTTTGGCTGAAGAAGTTCGTGATCGAGCTTGGCGTCTTTCCCAGTTGCACTGACCCCGTGGGGATCTTCTGCGACAACACGGGTGCCATTGCTAACGCGAAGGAGACAAGAACTCACTCTACAGTCAAGCACATCCTCCGAAAATTCCATGTGACGCGATACTACGTCAGGGATGGACACACTAGGATTCACAAGATACATACGGATCTGAACGCAGCAGACCCGATGACTAAACCTCTTCCATAGGGCAAGTTTGAAGAACACCGAGAGACCATTGGTGTTAGATACATACCTGATGTAAACTAGTGTAATTTGTACTCTAGTGCAAGTGGGAGACTGTTGGATATGTGCCCTAGAGACAAATTAATAAAGATATTTGTCACATATCCGTTTTGTTCATAATACGTTTTATACTGTGCTATAACTGTATTACTTGGAAATACTAATACAGGTTTAGTATAAAACATGGTCCGTAGTTTAACTCGGGTAAACTATCTCATTGGGCAATTGATTGATCAAGCTTTCCTGATCATGGCGACACTTAAGTCCATTGACAATGAGGTCATATCATTAAGGGGAATGATGTGATGGACGGACACCCACCTAAAGTATTGCAATGTGATCGAGTCACATAGTTCAGCGTTGCTATGACTTTGTAACGTATGGCTTAGTCCTTAGACCGTAATGATCATACGTAATCACGATCTATGAGGAGACTTTGATTTGTATCCCACCGCCTGACTGAAATATGTTGGCTATAACGGAGCACTTTGGGTATTCCGAAATAGATGGTTGATGAGTATGTTAATAGATCAAAGCGGGATTTGTCAGTCCTTGTGACAGGACAGGTACTCTGGGCCCACTCGGTGATATTGCATCAACACCTTGCAAGGACGTGACTAGGTCACAAGAGATGCAATGATCATGGACAAGAGAAGTTTTTTGTTGTGAACGAGATATGAACACGGTATGTGGGATACCGACGATCAAACCTCGGATAAACAAAGTACCGCAGCACAAAGGGATTACGTCGTATCGTTAACGGTTTCCAAAAGCGATCGAAGTTCATTCGATGGAAGCGCAGGGGCTGTCAAGGATTGTAACCAGGTCCAACTGACTAGTCATTGGTCAATGAGAAGAGTCTCGACCATGTCTGCTGTTTCCCGGACCGTTAGGGTGTTACACTTAAGGGCAATCGATGCATAGGACAGTTACGGGATCAATCGGTGAAATAGGAAATCACCGGAATAGTTCCGGAGGAGGACGGAATAGTTTCCGGACATTTTGAATAGTTCAAAATAAAGTTTAATTGTTTTAATAATGTTTTTATTATTTAATTATCTGAATTAAATATTTAAAACATATTAAATAATTAAAAAAAGGGAAAAAGGCTATATGGGCCCTTGGGGCCCATTAGGGGAGGAGGGGGTTCCCCCCTTGGGCTTGGCGCCAAGGGTGGGGCCCATCCCCCCCTCTTGGCCGGCGCACTCCCCCCCCCCCTTGGGGGTTTAGTCCCACATGGGGGAGGGGAGGAGGATCACACCCCCCCTTGGCCTATATAAGGAGGGGTAGACCCCCCTTTTTCCATACAACATCAATCTCCTTCTTTCTCCTTCTCCTTCCCGGAAGTGGACTCCCCTTGTTAGGAGTCTACACCAGGATTGGAGTTCTCCACCATAAGGCAGGCCGTCGCTCTGCTGGAGTCGGGATCCGTAGCCGTCTTTCTTCCGCTGCTCGCCTGGTTCGGAGCCCGGGAGGAACATCGATTGTACCATACGTGTATAATCTCTTCGAGGCACTACACCTGTGGTGCTACTTCGTCGCTGGAGGTTTACTGGGAGTCATCCACGCCGGTGGTGGTCTTCTACACGACAGGGAGGTCGTAGTTCTGAGTCTACACCAACCACGTTCGAAAGAACGTTTTCCTCTTTCGGTCTTCAAAGGTATGAACACCGATTCCCTCCGTTACCTTACATCGCCATAGCATAGATCTTGGGTTCGGGTACCGTAGGTGTGAAAAATTTGTGTTTTCTGCCCCGTATCCCAACACTGACCGCCTGGTCCAGGGGTGGACACCCCAGGTCAGCCTCAGGCACCCCATGTCACATTTTTATGGAAAGTTTTATTTTGATTTTTCTGGAATTTTTCTAACAACTTCATTTTTGAAGATTTTCCAAGGAGGCGAAAGCTGCAAGACTTTCGGAAAGCTCGAAACAGTGGTTAAACTTATGAAAATTCAAAAACATAAAACTTGGTAAAACTAGGATAATGAAAGCAAAAGGAAATGAAAACATAATAAGATTCCATTTTTACTTATATAGAACGGGTTTATTAGCAAGGTTGGTCTAGTCTTACTATCAAATGAGTTATATATAGGGCACAAAGTTTCACTTCTTGTAAAGCCTTCATGGTACCTTTATTTTAAAGGACACTATCCCCACCATAATGGTTTTGTCTTTCTGGTGCACATGTAGAGGACTTTCGGGACCCGGGGTTTGCATATGTAATTCCTGCTACAACTCAATCATATGAAGAGCCGAGAGCCGTACCCACTTGTCTAAGAAGACAATGCCAAGCACAGAACCCTCTAGGAAAGCTCAAACGTGAGGGGCATTCCATCCAGGACGGATGATCATCTGAGATGGGTCCTCATCGTCCGCTCACAAGTCTAAATGATTATGGGTGGTGAAATCCCATACTCATAGACAAGTCGCCTCAACCATATTATCGATTGAATCATAACACTTAAATAAACAGACTCTAGCCCGATCACTTAGTCGGGGTCCCGGGGAGGATCACAGGGAGGGGCATTCGAAGCGTACGCTCACCAGGAGCACGCAGGTGAGCTCAGGGAGGCCGGGGAGGTCCTGTAGGTGAAGCAATCGACGGGGAAATCCACGGCGGGCGGCGGCGAGTCGAGGAAGAGGGCGACGTCCTCGATGGCTCCTCGGCTCGATTGGTTGCTCAAATCGACGAAGGAGAGGGTGGCGTATCTTCTGGACAACCCGGCGCGTCGAACGGTGGCCAGTGTACGTCGGTGAACTCCGGCGGCTCTCGGGATGTCACGGGATCGCACGGGAGAGAGAGGAGGAGGTCCAGAGGAAGGGGGTAATGGAGGAGGGGAGCACAAGAGGCTCTACGACGATGAGATAGGGTCAGGGGCACCGTGTGCGGGCTGTCGACGGCGGCATGCTCGCCACACAGGTGCTCGCCTGCCTGGGCATTGGAGGAAGACGACCATGCCCCTTTGGGATGGGCCTGCCTTCTGCTGCCAGTTGGGCCAGGTGGGCCAGAAGGTGAGTTAGGTGAGTTGCTTTCCCTTTTTCTTTTATTTTTTCAGTTTCTTTTGTTTTGTTATGTTTTTATTACAAAACATTTTTATAAACCCTGATATTTTTATTGGGGCTATATGTGACTGATATAAAGTCACACCCAAATTTTCACGATTTTTGGAGTTGAAATTATTTGAATCCAATTCAAATATGAATAAAATTTAATTTCCAAGCTTTTGTTTGAGTTTTTGAAAATTCCATGAGCATGAGGTTGGACCCACAACACATGAAATGTGATCATGCCCATTTATAGAGATTTTCAAAAAATTCAGAAGATTTTTGGAAAAAGATTTTTGTCTGGTCATTTATTTAAATTCTTTTTTATGCTTTTCCAAATCCCCAATTATAAAAGAAGGAAATATAAGCATGATGCCTTATTTCTAGAAATAAAAAGAACATACCAAACTAGGGTTGTGACAACTCGCCCCCACTCAAAAGAATCTCGTCCCGAGATTCAGAAGTCGTCGGGAAGAGGGTGGGGTACTCGACTCGAAGATGAACTTCTCGTTCCCAGGTGGCTTCCTTCTCAGAATTGTTGGACCACTGCACTTTGAGGAACTTGAGCTTCTGACGTCGGGTGGTGCGCTCGGCTTCATCGAGGATACGGACAGGATACTCTCGATATGACAAGTTTTCTTGGAGATCAAGCGTTTCGTGGTCTACTTCGCGGATGGGTTCCTTGAAGCAACGCCTGAGTTGACATACGTGGAAGACATCGTGAACCTGAGAAAGATGCGGGGGTAGTTCCAGTTGGTAGGCAACTTCTCCACGTTTAGCGAGAATGCAAAAAGGACCAATGTAACGTGGGGACAATTTTCCTTTGATACCGAAGTGATGGGTTCCCTTCAGAGGAGTAACCCGGAGGTAAGCCTTCTCGTCCAACTCGTAGCTTTCTGGCCTATGATGACGATCATAGTAGCTTTTCTGACGAGACTGGGATATTTTCAATTGCTCAGGAATAATGAAAACCTTCTCTTTTGCTTCCTGGATCATATCCGGTCCAAAGAATTGTATTTCACCGGCTTCTGACTAGTTCAATGGTGTTCGACATTTTCTTCCATAGAGAAATTCAAAAGGTGCCATGCCCAGACTATATTGGAAGTTGTTGTTATAAGAAAACTCGGCGAATGGAAGAGATTTCTCCCAACTCTTTACGAATGAGATAACACAGGCTCTGAGCATGTCTTCGAGAACATGATTGACTCTTTCTACTTGACCACTTGACTGGGGATGAAAGGCGGTTCTAATTGAGAGATTGGTTCCCATAGCATTTTGAAAACTTTCCCAAAATCGAGAGGTGAAAAGACTTCCACGTCTGAATTGATTTCCAAAGGAACACCATGGAGAGAGACTATTCGAGAGACATAAAGATCCGCTAACTGACTAACAGCTATACTCTCGCTAACAGGAAGGAAATGAGCAACTTTAGAAAAGACGGTCAATGACGACGAATATGGCATTGTTTCCTTTTTGAGACTTTGGAAAGCCAATGATGAAATCTATACTGACTTTATCCCATTTCCACTCAGGGATAGGCAAAGGTTGAAGAGTACCAGCAGGTCTTTGGTGCTCTGCCTTAATGCGACAACAAACATCACATTCAGCAACAAATTGAGCGATTTCTCGCTTCATACCGGTCCACCAAAATCTCTGGCGTAGATCTCGATACATTTTCGTACTACCAAGATGAATCGAGAGAGGTGAGTCATGAGCTTCCTGAAGGATCAACTGTTTTAGGTTTTTGTTTTCTGGCACTACGAAACGATTCTCAAAGAATACGTTCCTTGATCATTTACAGAGAAACATTTAGCACTTTCGCTAGCAAGGTTCTCTTTGATCTCTTGGATACCACTATCATGTTTCTGGGAAGCTACGATTTGATCCTCAAGAGTTGGTTTCACTACCAAGGTGGAAAGGAATCCTGGAGGAACTATCTCCAGATTAAGCTTTCGAAATTCCTCATGGAGAAGTGGTTGACATTGCGACAACACAAGGTTATTGCAATAAGATTTACGACTTAGTGCATCAACCATGACATTGGATTTGCCTGGGGTGTAAGAGATACTTAAGTCATAATCCTTAATCAACTCAATCCATCATCTTTTCCTGAGGTTAAGATCTGGTTGGGTGAATATGTATTTGAGGCTTTAGTGATCGGTATAGATTTCACAACGATTACCAAGGAAGTAATGTCGCCAAGTCTTTAGGGCATGAACTACGGCAGCGAGTTCAAGATCATGGGTAGGAAAATTCTCTTCATGTGGACGCAACTGGTGTGAAACGTATGCTACCACATGTCGATCTTGCATAAGTCTGCATCCTAACCCTTGCCGTGAAGCATCACAATATATTTTGAAATCCCTTTTGGTGTCTGGAGGCGCAAGTACGGGTGCCGAAGTTAATCTTCTTTTCAGCTCTTGAAAGCTTTCCTCGCACTTGGGGGTCCATTCGAATTTCTTATCTTTCTTCAGGAGTTCAGTTAGGGGCTTTGCAACTTTGGAGAAGTTCTCAACGAAGCGGCGACAATAGCTTGCTAAGCCAAGAAAACTCCTAACTTGCTTAACCGATTCAGGTGGAGTCCAGTCAAGGACGGCCGGAACTCCCTCGGGATTGACAGCAATGCCTTTTGCAGAAATCAGGTGGCCTAGGTAGGTCACTTCTGGAAGCCATAATTGACATTTGGAAAACTTAGCAGAAAGGCGATGCTCTCGAAGTTTCAACAATACCAACCTAAGATGTTCTGCGTGCTCTTCTTCGTTCTTCGAGTAGATGATAATGTCATCAAGATAAACTACAACAAATTTATCCAAGTACTCCATGAAGATCGAATTCATCAAGCGCGAGAATGTGGCGGGTGCATTGGTTAAACCAAAGGACATGACGGTGTACTCATAAAGACCATAACGAGTAGTGAAAGTCGTTTTGGGAATGTCCTCGTTTCTGATTTTGATTTGATGATAGCCTAATCTCAAATCCATTTTGGAGAAGACCGAGGATCCAGCAAGTTGATCATAAAGATCATTGATCCTGGGAAGTGGGTACTTGTTCTTTATCGTCGCTAGATTAAGCGGGCGATATACGCACATCCTTTATGTTCCATCTTTCTTCGTTACGAACAAAACGTGGCAACCCCATGGCGATGAGCTAGGGTGGATGAAGCCTTTTGCCAACAAAGCTTCGAGTTGGATTTTAAGCTCAACTAACTCATCTGGGGCCATCCTATATGGGCGTCTGGAAATTGGGGCGGTTCCTGGGGCAAGATCTACAATGAATTCTTCACATCTGTCAGGACGCATTCCTGGCAGCTCTTCAGGAAAGACATCCGGGAAGTCACAAACTATCGGAATATCTTCAAGGTTGGGAAGGGGATTTTCATTCAACAAATATAGCTGGCTTTCTAAACCTTGAGATGCGAAATGGACTATATTGCCAGAAGGATGAGTGAGTTGAACTGATTTAGTGGAACAATCAATCTTAGCACGGTGTTTCGACAACCAATCCATACCTAAGATGATAACGATATCTGAAGATTTGAGGGCTATGAGAGAAGCAAGGGATACAAGATCCTCAACAGCAATTTCATTGTCATGACTTACCCTACTGGTACACCATGTGGATCCTGGAGTTTTAATCATGAAAGTGGTAGGCAACTCCTCGAATGAAATGTCATGCAGGAGTGCGAACTTTTCAGACAAAAAGGAATGAGAAGCTCCAGAATCAAATAGAACAGAAGCAGGTTTGGAGTTAACAGGAATTGTACCGAGTACAACCTAGTATCCTCTTGGGCTTCTTTGATGGTGGCATGGTTCACACATCCGTATTCAACAATAGCGGACTTGTCTTTGGAAGACTTTGGTGACTTAGCTTTGGATTTATGTTTTGGACGAGGAGGAACATTCCCATGCAATGAACACTGTCGTGCAATGTGGCCAGGATTACCATACTTGTAGCACAATCGGATGTTAGGTTATGGAGTTTGGATGGCATGCTCTCTACTATATTTCTGGGTTTTCTTGCTTTGTGGAGATGGTCTTGAAATCAAGTGTGAACGATTGGCACTACTTGGGATCCAAATTCGACGTTTCTGAGAACCCGAACTAGAAGATGAAGCAAGATTGATGTCTACGCACGCTTCTATTCTTGTAGACTATGTTGGGCCTCCAAGCGCAGAGGTTTGTAGGACAGCAGCAATTTCCCTCAAGTGGATGACCTAAGGTTTATCGAACTCAGGGAAGTAGAGGTTGAAGATGGTCTCTCTCAAGCAACCCTGCAATTAAGATACAAGAAGTCTCTTGTGTCCCCAACACACCTAATACAACTAGGAGTTGTATAGGTGCACTAGTTCGGCGAAGAGATGGTAAAATATGGGTGATAGGTGTGATAAAACGAAGTAATATAAATCTGTAATAAAAAGTGCAGCAAAGAAACAAGTAACAAAAGTGAGTGCAAACGGTGTAACAATGATGGAAACAAGGCCTAGACTTCATACTTTCACTAGTGGCAACTCCCAACAACATTAACATAGTCTAATCACATGATATTTCCCATAAAACATGCAATGGAGACGTACTCGAAGGTCATTCCTTTGTGGTCAAGAGAGGACGATAATTGTGTAGGGCTACAAAAGTACACCTCAGAGTTCGTAGTTCTCAATCTATGGATTTCCCAATGTCACCGCGGCCATCCAAAGAGAGTACCACAATCACCACAACATATCTAAAGGATAGTCAAAGACAAGAACCAAAAGACTCTCAATCTTCAATCCACACACAAAAAAGGAAATCACTCATGATAATATTCTTCTAACCCATGTCCAATAGACCGTTGTCACCTTGGTCTCGGAGATTATACTAGATAAGATCAATTGAGTACATCAATCCAATACATAGAGGAAGGGGAAATATCATGGGATCATCCTAAATTAACATAGCCTATGATCACAACAAAGATCACATCATGGGAGAGAGAGAAACCACATAGATCAAGATATAAGCCTTAGCCCCGAGGGGAACTACTCACACATGGACATGGTGAGAGAGAGAGTTGTTGATGGAGAGGTGCAGCCCGGAGAAGATGAAGGAGATGGCGGCGGCGCCGCCCACGAGCACGGCGGTGGCCACGACCCTTGGGGGCAACGGCCCTTGGCCCCTTCTTCTTCCTTCGAGATGGTGCTGCTGTGGAGATTGATCTCCCCCTCAGGACGGCTGCCAAGGGGGAGGAATTTTCGTGGTACCCTTTGACCTAGGTTTCCTCTCTTTATATAGACTCTCGGATTCCCGTCATCCAGATTACGTCTTCTTTATTTCGGGGTTTATGGAAGCATCCGAACTCCGATTGGGCCGAATTTTATCTCTCAATCCACCGGAAAATAATTCCCTACAACTTTGTAGTTTTAAGTTTTTCCGTTTGAGACCGTCTTCTAGCGTTTCCGAGGCGATCTTTAAAACCTGTCTGGTGGGGACAGATTTCGGGAAAGTTAGAGTCCAACTCCTACAAGGCTCCTTTTTGTGGTTTTTCCTTTATCCAAGTAATTCCTACACATAAAGTACAAAAACAAGAACTTGTGCACTCTTGCAACCATTAATAGGTTAGTTCCAAAATATGTTATAAAAAGATATGAAAGTGTATCAAAAGCATAGCAATATCACACAAAACATGCATGGAGCAAGCAGAAATTATAGATACATTTGAGACGTATCAACATCCCCAAGCTTAATTCCTGCTCGTCCTCGAGTAGGTAAATGATAACAGCATAGTTTCTGTGTTGACATGCCACACAAACATATAAGGACTTTTAAGTAAAGCAATCAAAGCATGCAATTCAATTCAAGTCTTAACAAGCAAGAGTCTATATTAGCATTGACACAAGCAACAAAAGAACAAAGGGTGCAAGAGCTCTCACTGTCCGTGACTCGAATGTCTCCAAATGGTGTTTGCGTGCAAGAAAGGGGATAGGGAATACGAGAAAAAATATTTTTGTATTGAGAACTCAATCTACTAAAGTTTCACACTTGGTCTTCTTTCGAATCTTATCTTGGCTCATCCCCAGACCACTAGCCAGGTACAAGTCAAAATGATCCACTCCTTTTCGACATTTTGAGCACTCATGCAATGGATGAGCGTAAGCAAGAAAGTTGACACTTAGGATGGCAAAGAGAGAATATGGTGGAGGAGGAAGACAAAAAGGTGTGAAAGGCTCACATCAATGAGGACAATCATAGGCGAGAGAAGGCCATATGATAGATATGATGTGAGGAGTAGGGATTGCCATGCAATGGATGCACATGTGAGCTAAAAGCTCTCCAAGGAAACTAGTGGGGGTGCATCTAACTTGCTTGCTCAAGAAGACCTAGAGCTCGTTTGAGGAGGCTCATCATTGGAATATACAAGCCAAGTTCTATAGTGTGAAGGTCCCCACATAGCTATATGCATGATGATGATCTCTATGGAGTACAAGGGATAGAGGATGAAGTACTAGTGTGTATATCTCAAAAGGAATAGTAGTGTGCCCCCTTCTCTCTTTTTATTTCTTTTTCTCTTTTTTCTATTTTTTTGTATTTTTTTGGTGGCCTCAATGGCTCTTTCTATTTAACTCTCATTTGTCCTCTTTGGGATCTTTTGTGTTTTTCCTCTTTGGGATCTTTTCCTCACTTTAAGGGCAACACTCTATATATTACAAAAAGTATAGAAGATCTTTCACACTTTACAAAGTACTCAAATCATAAAGAAAATGTAACTATCATGAAGTATGAAAATGTATGCCTCTGCCAGTGTAGCAGGAACATGTATGACATGAAGATCAAGTCATGAAGAGGTGGATGTTGCATGGCAATATATCTCGGAAAGGCTATGGAAATGCCTTGATAGGTAGGTATGGTGGCTGTTTTGAGGAAAGATATAAGGAGGTTTATGATGACAAAGCGTATCATGCCAAGGGTTTGGATGTACCGGCGAAGGTGGATACCAACTCTCGGAGTGAGAAGAAGGCAATGCACGGCACGGGAGAGGCTAGCAAAATATGGGAAGGTGGAAGTGTCAACTTTCAATACTTACATTAGTCTGAAGAACTCATGCACTTATTATCGGTAACTCTCAATCTAATAAGGAGGTTCACAAAGATACAAGTACCCCGAGGAGGAGTGTATGGGGGTTTGGTTATCCTTGCGCATCCTCGACTCATGGTACGTGAGTGTACTCTAATATCCGACCCCTCAGAAGAGTAGTGATCCATCTAGTAGCTAGAGTTCTCAACTAGTTTTGTAGGTTTTGAAAATAAACACGGATTTCCCAAAATACGACACCTATCACTAATAGTCTAGAGCTCTTGACACCAAAAGTTCAAACATTACTGACATCAATACCTCAAAACCATTGCAAGTTACTACTAAAATTAAATAGCAACCTCAATTACCTACTTTCAAGACAAGACACAACTCAGTGCAACAACCAACTCTCTTAAAAAGATAAACATGAAAACTAAAGAGAGTTCCAGCAACAAACTAAACAAAAGCCAAGGCTCTTGCTAAAGACAAACTAAAGCTAAAACTAAACATGGAAGTAGCTACGAAAAGGTAAAGAACACACAACAGAGAAAGATAGGCATGAAAAATTCTATGATGTGTTCTAGATTTTGAAAGTGGAGCGTGTTTCTCTCCCACGCAAAGTAAGACGGGATCTAACTTGTTATGAACAGCAAGCAAAGCTAAAGAAAACTAAAAATTAAACCTAAGAGCGAGACGCTCCAAGCATAGCACATAACGCATGAAGTGATAAAAATATAGTGAGACGAAGGACGAACTGATGATTGTTGATGGAGAAGGGGATGCACGGGGGCATCCCCAAGCTTAGACGCTTGAGTCTCCTAAATATTTGTTGGGGATGCATGGGGGCATCCCAAGCTTGAGCGCTTGACACTCCCGAATCTTCTTTCATCATCTTCCATTGCACACTTGAAAACTCCCTTCATACATAACTCATCATAAGCTGATTAGAGAGGTTAGTACCCTTAATAAATAAAAAAATTCCCAATGGATATAAATATATTCTTGAAGAGCTACTGTATCTCAAGATTGACAAAAAGTTTTTGCAAAGAAAAAGCAAGCTTAAGGTTTGCAAAAGTTAGGAGAGACAAAACGTGGCAGAATCTGTGAAAAACAGAACAGCAGGTAGTAAAGAATTTTTTAGGGATACTTCTGCAACTAGAATAAAAAAACTCAGAACAGACGCTCGAAAGTCAATTGTATGGAGCACGCTGTAAAAAATAATCAGATCAAAAAGATGATCTGGTGATTTTAGGCTAATTTTTCCGACCAAGGACAGAATCTGTTTTCTGGACAGCATGTCACAACTTTTGAACTTTCTTGCAATCGGAGGCTAGACTTGGCACAAAGATTGAAAATAAAGATACAATGATGTTGCTACAGTAGTAACAATCATCAAGACCACTAAAAACAGAAAGTAAAAACTCATAGTAAAAATAACAAGGGTTGTCTCCCTAGAGCTCTTTCTTTATAGCCATAAAGATAGGCTTAAGATTTTAATGATGCTCTCGTAGGAATAAGAGTTGAGGAACAAAAGAGAGCATGAAGAAGCAAATACCAAAAACATTTAAGCCTAACATGCTTCCTATGCAAAGGGATCTTGTAGATAAATAACTCATGGGAGCATAAAGATATTAGCATAGGAAGCCAATATAAGTGCAACTTCAAAACCTTCAACATAAAGAGAGGGAACTTGATATTATTAAAATATCTATAAGCATATGTTCCCCTCTCATAATAATTTTCAGTGGGATCATGAATAAACTCATCAATATAAGTATCACATAAAAAATTCTTATCATGATCCACAAGCATAGAAATTTTGTTACTCTCCACATAAGCAAAATCCTTTTCATTAGTAATAGTGGGAGCAAACTCAAGAAAATAGCTATCACATGAATCATTCTTATCATGATACACTTCCAAACATTCATTATTTATAGCATAAGTGTCATCACAATAATCATCATAGATAGGAGGCAAAGTATCATCAAAATAAATTTCCTCATCAAAACTTGGGGGGCTAAAAAGATCATCTTCATCAAACGTAGCATCCCCAAGCTTATAGCTTTGCATATCATTAGCATCAAAAGTATTCAAAGAAGACATGCAAATAACATTACTACTATCATGAGTGTTGTGAAAATAATAAAGCTCCATAGGCTTTTTGATCTCCTCCTCAAACACTTAATGTCCTAACTCAAGATAGAGCTCATAAAGCTCTCTCATAATTTTTTTATTGTTTTCCATAAAGCCTAACTAGTGAAAATAAAAAACAAGAAACGAAAAGATTTAATTGCAAGATCTAAAGATATACCTTCAAGCACTCACCTCCCCGGCAACGGCGCCAGAAATAGCTTGATGTCTACGCACGCTTCTATTCTTGTAGACTATGTTGGGCCTCCAAGCGCAGAGGTTTGTAGGACAGCAACAATTTCCCTCAAGTGGATGACCTAAGGTTTATCGAACTCAGGGAAGTAGAGGTTGAAGATGGTCTCTCTCAAGCAATCCTGCAATTAAGATACAAGAAGTCTCTTGTGTCCCCAACACACCTAATACAACTAGGAGTTGTATAGGTGCACTAGTTCGGCGAAGAGATGGTAAAATATGGGTGATAGGTGTGATAAAACGAAGTAATATAAATCTGTAATAAAAAGTGCAGCAAAGAAACAAGTAACAAAAGTGAGTGCAAACGGTGTAACAATGATGGAAACAAGGCCTAGGCTTCATACTTTCACTAATGGCAACTCCCAACAACATTAGCATAGTCTAATCACATGATATTTCCCATAAAACATGCAATGGAGACGTACTCGGAGGTCATTCCTTTGTGGTCAAGAGAGGACGAGAATTGTGTAGGGCTAAAAAAGCACACCTCAGAGTTCGTAGTTATCAATCTATGGATTTCCCAATGTCACCGCGACCATCCAAAGAGAGTACCACAATCACCACAACATATCTAAAGGATAGTCAAAGACAAGCACCAAAAGACTCTCAATCTTCAATCCACACACAAAAGAGGAAATCACTCATCATAATATTCTTCTAACCCATGTCCAATAGACCGCTGTCACCTTGATCTCGGAGATTATACTAGACTAGTAAGCTTGCACGTGTAACGCACGATAAAACCAAAAAAAATTATACTTTCATTCATCTAGTTATTTTACTTTATGAAGATAAATTATTGTGATGTTTCTTACCTATTCCTTCATGTTTTTAATAGTGACATGTATTGATATGACAATCTCAAATATAAGTTACCAATCACAAGAAAAAATCACCCTCAAGGGGACTTTTACTTTAAAAATATGTCAAAACGGTAATATTATTTCTAGTAACTATAATCATATGATCTGCAAACGATAACCATTAGGCAAAAAAAACAGATACCTCTAACTTTTAGTTGTGGAAGGAAACAACGGTGGAGTTCATATTATTCCTAAATGAGAAGTAGGAATGATGAAATCAGCTACTGCACTAAAGAAGAACGAACGCAATACCTCCAAGAATTTCAGTTTGAATTCGATGGTTTACAAATCGTTGATTCAGTTCATATTCTTCCCAAAGTTACCCTAGAATTTGTGCATAATTTGCATTCTTCCAAGAAATTTCTTTCCAAATACGCACGTCTCAAATATTGACCAAATGAGGTACACCAATACAAATTGTTTCCAAACATATATAAATTAAATTGGTATATGATGTTGTGATGTCACTCATGTTGTATTTTAAAAGTGGGAGAATGTTGTAGTCATGTTGCAGCATAGAGACAATAATATATTTTACGTCAAAAAAAGAGACAATAATATATTGGGTCATCCAATCATTATGTGATAGGTTGGAAAGAAAATTATTAAATCTAGTAAAAATCCACTTGACCATATTGTAAAATATAATAAGTTATTGGATAAGGTAATTCCAGTGTGATACCTCTTAATACAACATGATTCAGTACACATCATAAAATTATCCCAAGGAAAAAAATTGTTTGGAGAAGAAAACAAAACAATATTGTACAATCTTTATATCCTATAATGGATGTCCCGAACAAAATTTGAAGCAACACATCACTGAATAATACCATGAATAACATCAAATGTAAATTACAAGGCTCTAAAAGTGTCCGAAAGATTATGTATCCACCAAGTTACGACAAGCTTATATTCGTATTAGCCAATCATTTTGTCCTTCTCAAAAATCTAGATGCAGAAAAATAAAGGTGCACTTGTCTACACGGAACAATGCTTGCCAATGCCTTAAATCCATCAAATAGCCTCAACAACAAATTGTTTATGGAGACAATGGATAAAATAAGAGCGTGCATACGTACAAGACATCGAGAGGCACTGGAAGCCGGATATAAGATAACATTATTTAGAGTATCTCATTTTTCGTTCTTGTTTCACTGAAAGCAATATACACTCTGAATGAAAAAGAAACAACACTCAGTTGATATGGTTATCATATATGAATATGACAGTATGTGACAAAGTATATAAAGCCGTAGATTTTTATGTACTATTGGTATTTGATCATCTAAACTCATATAATAGTTGCTCACCTGCAAATTCTTTAGTAGTTTTACTGACATATGAAAGAACTTCTTGATGTCCCTAATCTAAATTCTATAATAACACAGAGCTCAACTCTTAAAAATAAAATCATGCCAGAAGACAACTACATGCTATGTTTACACACAAAAAAGACTCGAAAAAAATAAAATGAAAAAGGATGAACCTGTTTAAATATAGCTGAATATCAACATTTCTTCGGGCTCATTCCCCTTTGCTGATCTCCAATTAGTCCAGTTAAATTTCACAAATAAGATGGAATTCAATCTTCGGTGTGGCTTGAATCCAAGTATTAAACTTTCTTAGTATCTATCTTTAGCTTTAAGAAAACAAATCCTGCTACAATTTGACGATGTCACCTGGCTTCTTCATGCATTCCACAGATAGACATATTTCTTGACTCATGCTCACCGTTGAACTCCACTCCGATAGCAACCGGGCACTGTTCTGCTCGAGTTTGTTTGAGGAGACGAAGCGAACAAACAAAATCTGCATGCGTGCCTGTCTCCGGTCTGGCCTTCATCCTCTCCCACTCTTGCACTTGTGCCTTTCTCTCCTTCTCTCTCACGGCATGCAGATATTGCATGGTTCCAGTCAAAATCCATCCGGGCGTCGTACATCTTGTGATCATAGGTACGCGTAGATGCGGCTGATGGTATCCAGCACAAGCCCGAATTCGCGCGTGCCCAGGCAGGTCGACGCCGGCAGCTGCGTGAACAAAATGTAATCCTCGGAACACGCACACCACGTCCTTGAGGAATCGGCACGCCGCCCACAAGGAGCCAGCACCACCACGCGGGCTTCTCACCGCGCCATGTTGGGTCCAGGTCCGGCAACGCCGCCGCAAGCCTGCAAGGGCCTTGTTATCGCGGGGCGCAGCCGCGCAAGCGTGTGGCGATGCCTCTGCTCGGGGCTGTAGTGATGTCCCACTGCGCCGGCGCCGTACTTGTCGGTTAGGTCGACGCGCGCAAGAGTGTGGGACGACGACCGTACGTGTTGGCTCTGTTGCCCCAACGCCGCTGGACTGCCGAGCGCGAGCAGCGCGGGCGCCGCCGTGGTGGGTACGCCGCCCTTGGAGCTGCGAAGAAGAGATCAATTAAGCAGAACCGTTCCATGATTTGGGGGATCACCGGCGCCTCAAGCGGATCGCAATTAGACGTGCACGTGGAGTCGGTAGGGGCAGACCACAGGCAAAACATTAAATCTGAACCGTCTAATTATGTGGCAGACCATTAAATCAATATTGACTCTTGGATTTAACAAGTTGGTTAGATCCGACGTTTCTGATTATTCCGTGTACATATTGCTGGGTGGATTTAGGAGAATTGATGTTTTCTCTTTTAATAGTAGTAAAGATAAGATCAATTGAGTACATCAATCCAATACATAGAGGAAGGGAAATATCATGGGATCATCCTAAATTAACATAGCCTATGATCACAACAAAGATCACATCATGGGAGAGAGAGAAACCACATAGATCAAGATATAAGCCTTAGCCCCGAGGGGAACTACTCACACATGGACATGGTGAGAGAGAGAGAGTTGTTGATGGAGAGGTGCAGCCCGGAGAAGATGAAGGAGATGGCGGCGGCCACGGCGGCGTTGGCGCCCACGACCACGGCGGTGGCTACGGCCCTTGGGGGCAGCGGCCCTTGGCCCCTTCTTATTCCTTGAAGATGGTGCTGCTGTGGAGATTGATCTCCCCCTCAAGACGGCTGCCAAGGGGGAGGAATTTTCATGGTACCCTTTGACCTAGGTTTCCTCTCTTTATATAGACTCTCGGATTCCCGTCATCCAGATTACGTCTTCTGTATTTCGGGGTTTCTGGAAGCATCCGAACTCCGATTGGGCCGAATTTTATGTCTAAATCCACCGGAAAAAAAATTCGTTTTTCCGTTTGAGGCTGTCTTCTAGCGTTTCCTAAGCGATCTTTAAAACCTATCTGGTGGGGACAGATTTCGGGAAAGTTAGAGTCCAACTCCTACAAGGCTCCTTTTTGTGATTTTTTCCTTTATCCAGGTAATTCCTACACATAAAGTACAAAAATAAGAACTTGTGCACTCTTGCAACCATTAATAGGATAGTTCCAAAATATGTTATAAAAAGATATGAAAGTGTATAAAAAACATAGCAATATCACACAAAACATGCATGGAGCAAGCAGAAATTATAGATACGTTTGGGACGTATCAAAGATCACGATCACGCTTGCGAGACTCTTCAAAGACCTCATTTCCATGCTCAGCTCTGAAAGATCTATTGACAAAATCATCGAAATTGACAAATTCAAGGAGATTGAGATCATGACGAAGGATAGGGCTAAGTACCTTACGGAACCTTGCCTGCTTCTTGGCATCGGTTGAAATCTTCTCAGGGGCATAACGAGAAAGACGATTGAACTCAGTCCTGTACTGATGAACAGTCATATTTCCCTGAGACAGATTGCAGAACTCTTCCCTCTTTCTTTCCATCAACTCATCTAGAATGTGGTACCCTTGGAAGGCATCACGGAACTCCTGCCAAGTAACTACGTGACCACAAGGCTCCATTGCAACCAAACTTTCCCACCATTCACCAGCAGCACCTTCCAGAAAGTTAGCCACAAACATCACACGATCATCTGGAACAACATGCGCCGTCTCAAGCTTACGCTCAATGTAATGGAGCCAATCATCGGCATCAAGGGGCTCAGATGAACATCGAAAAACTGGCAGGTTCAAGAGGATGAAATCCTGGATGGATATTACCGCATCTCGCTGAAGAGAAGTATTCTTCTGAATGAGCTCCAAAAGGCGTGTTTGATCACAACGATTTCGCTCAGCCTCCATCATGATTTCCGCCGCAGAAGGCGATGGAGGAGTATCATCATCACCACTTTGATTACCGTGACCATATTCAACACATCTAGTTCCACCTGACATTCTGTGTGATAAAAATAAATAATCAGAGTAGGATTTATGATGGAACCAAAGCAAAGATGACATAATTTAAGAGCGGACAAGGTTGTAATGCAAAAGCATCGGAATCACTAGAAACACGGGACAATTAGGACAACATAACGGCTGTACCGGGATAAAAAATGAATCAACCTGCAAGAATGATCAGAACCTTCTCAAAAGGCTTGATAGAATGGTGACTCGAGACGACCAAAACATTCCTACAACTATTGAGAATCAAACAACGAGATGTTCTAGTATAGACATAGAAGAGCCTGGTCCTATCTTCCCGTAGAAAAGATGAGGGTGACTCAGAACTCAGGTCGGCGAGGGTAAGAAGAAAAATGAAGCCTTACATTGTTCCCATATACCCAAGTAACTATATAACTATAGAATCCAAGACTCGACTTCGGCCAAGGTTTAGTAATCCTACAGATAGTCCTGCTCTGATACCAAGTCTGTCGGAACCCGGGGTTTGTGTATGTAATTCCTGCTACAACTCAATCATATGAAGAGCCGAGAGCCGTACCCACTTGTCTAAGCAGACAAGTCCAAGCACATAACACTCTCGGAAAGCTCGAACGTGAGTGGCATGCCATCCAGGCCGGATGATCAACTGAGATGGGTCCTCATCGTCTTCTCACAAGTCTAAATGATTATGGGTGGTGAAATCCCATACTCATAGACAAGTCGCCTCAACCATATTATCGATTGAATCATAACACTTACATAAATAGACTCCAGCCCGATCACTTAGTCGGGGTCTCGGGGAGGAGCACAGGGAGGGGCATTCGAAGCGTACGCTCACCAGGAGCAGGCAGGTGAGCTCGGGGAGGCCGGGGAGGTCCGTTAGGCGAAGCAATCGACGGGGAAATCCATGGCGGCTGGCGGCGAGTTGAGGAAGAGGGCGACGTCCTCGATGGCTCCTCGGCTTGATTGGTTGCTCAAACCAACGAAGGAGAGGGCTACGTATCTTCTGGACAACCTGGCGCGTCGAACGGTGGCCGATGGCCGAGGTGGTGCACATCGGTGAACTCCAGCGGCGCTCGGGATGTCGCGGGATCGCACGGGAGAGAGAGGAGGAGGTTTAGAGGAAGGGGGAAATGGAGGAGGGGAGCACAGGGAGGTTCCACAGCGAGGAGATAGGGTCAGAGGCGCCGTGTGCGGGCTGCCGACGGCGGCATGCTCGCCACGCAGGTGCTCGCCTGCCTGGCCAATGGAGGAAGACGACCCTGCCCCTTTGGGTTGGGCCTGCCTTCTGCTGCCAATTGGGCCAGGTGGGCCAGAAGGTGAGTTAGGTGAGTTGCTTTCCCTATTTCTTTTATTTGTTTTCTGTTTGTTTTGTTTTGTTTTGTTTTTATAACAAAACATTTTTATAAAACCCTGATATTTTTATTGGGGCTATATGTGACTGATATAAAGTCACAGCCAAATTTTCAGGATTTTTGGAGTTCAAATTATCCAATTCAAATATTAATAAATTTTAATTTCCAAGCTTTTGTTTGAATTTTTGAAAATTCCATGAGCATGAGGTTGGACCCAAAACACATGAAATGTGATCATGCCCATTTATAGATATTTTCACAAAATTCAGAAGATTTTTGGAAAAATATTTTTGTCTGGTCATTTATTTAAATTCTTTTTAGGCTCTTCCAAATCCCCAATTATTAAAGAAGGAAATTTAAACATGATGCCTTATTTCTAGAAATAAAAAGCACATGCCAAACTAGGGTTGTGACAAGGACAATCCCAATCTCCAATCTTCACGATTTCAACATTTTCAGTGGAATTAAGGCCATGCCTTTTATCGATCTTTTTCAGAAAATACACCGTGTGCTCCTTCTCATTAACATTGAAAGTAATCTTTCCTTTATTGAAATCAATACTGGCACCTGCGGTGTTGAGAAAAGGTCTTCCAAGAATTATAGACATGCTCCCATCCTCGGGCATGTCTAGCACAACAAGCAATTAGCAACTTCAACAGTAACATCCTCCCAAATACCAATTGGAACGGTTGTTGACTTGCCAGCAATTTAGAGAGAGATATCTGTAGGGATTAGTTTATCTAAACAAAGCCTCTTGTAAAGATAAAAATGCATAACACTCACTCCTGCACCAAGGTCACATAAAGCAGTTCTGACATAATTATTTTTTATGGAGCAAGGAATGGTGGGTATACCTGGATCACCAAGCTTCCCAGGAATCTTGCCACTGAAAGAGTAATTAGCAAGCATAGTAGATATTGCCTCATTAGGAACTTTTATTTTATTAATAACAATATCTTTCATATACCTCGAGTACGGAGGCAACTTAATAGCATCAGTCAAAGGAATTTGAAGAAAAAGAGGTTTCATCCATTCACAAAATTTATTGTAATGCTATACTTCTTTAGTTTTGAGAGACTTACCTGGGAAGGGCATTGGTTTTTGTACCCATGGTTCTTTTTCCGTCCCATATTTTCTTGCAATGAAGTCTTCTCTAGTATATCTCTTGTGCTTGTCAGGTGCTTCTTCTTCTTGTACTTCAGGAGGATCATTCTTCTCATTATCATTATCAGGTTCAACACCATCTTCTGTCTGAGCATCAAAAGTAGATATACTATTATGATCAACAACATGCTCTTCATTAGTTGTGGGATCATTGGAGTTGTCAGCTTCCTTGTGTTTCTTCTTATTCTTCTTCTTCTTCTTCTTCTTCTTCTTCTGCTTTGGGGAGCTGACAATGTCTTGTTCCTACATTTGAGAATCTTGCTCGACTCTCTTCGGATGCCCCTCTGGATAGAGAGGGTTCTGGGTATGTGTTCCACCTCGGGTTTTAATACCGTAGGCATGTGTATCAACTTGTTTGAACTGTTAGCAATCACATCTTTTTGCACATTAGAAATTTGTTCAAGCTGAGTTTGAACCATATGAAAATTCTTAACAAGGCCTTTCACATTATTAACAGTTCTACTTAAAACATCAAGCAAACTTTTGATAGCAAGGGAATTATCATACAACTGACTTTGAATCCTCTCATTAAAATGACTTTGCTTCATAATAAAATTATCAAGCTCATCTAAACATTGATCAGGAGGCTTACCATGAGGTATGTCACTTGCATTTAAATTTAAAAGAGAGTGTACCTCTACCATAGGAGGGTGAGTGGCAGGCTCACAAAGTTTTTCAATAGGAGGTAGATTCTTCACATCTTCAGCTTTAATACCTCTCTCTTTAATATATTTCTTGGCTTCTTGCATATCTTTGGGGTTTCGAATGAGCATCCCCACTTATTTGGTGGTGGAGGTGGTTTAGGGATGGACCAATCATCATGATTCTTGGCTATCTTTCCCATTAGTTCTTCAGCATCGTCCGGTGTTCTTTCCCTGAAAACACAACCAGCACAACTATCTAGATAAGATCTAGATTCATCGGTTAGACCACTATAAAATATGTCAAGAAATTCATTCTTAGGGACTCCATGTCCCGGCCTAGACTTGAGTAAAGTGCAATACCTCCCCCAAGCTTTAGGGAGGTTCTCATCCTGCAACTGTTTAAAGTTATAAATTCTTTGCAAAGAAGCATGTTGCATATGAGCAGGAAAATATTTAGCAACAAATGATTGAGCTTAATCTTGAGGACTTGTAATAGAACCACATGGTAGTGCATCATACCATGCTTTAGCACCCTCCTTAAAATAAAAAGGAAGTAGCTTAGTAACATAATAATGTATCTTCTTTTCCTCATGATAAAATAAACCACCCAACTCAGTGAGTTTAGTAAGGTGTGCAATAACATCTTCATTTTCTCTGCCATAAAAGGGGTCAGCTTCAACCATAGATATAAGTGAAAGATCAACAGAGAAATCAAAATCAACATCTTTAATGCAAATAGGAGATGTAGCAAATTCAGGACCAGGAGAAAACTTGTTCTTCATAGCATGCTTTATAAGCACCTTCTTAACAACATCGGGATCTGCAGAATCACACTCTGCAAGTTCTTTGCAAAGTTCATCATCAAGTTCAACATAATCATCCTCAAGAATTTTATCCTTGAGGCTACTCAAATCAGGAAAATAAGAGGGTCTAGATTGTTTTGCAGCCTTGGCAATCCGAGACTCAATGAATTGACCAAGTGAACCAGTCTCATCAAAAGAAGTAGCATCATCATCAAAATTATCATACATATTACCAGACTCAGAAGAAGTAGCATGTGGCGGTGAAGCAAACTTACTTATAACGGAAGGTGAATCAAGTGTAGCACTAGTGCTAAGAACGGTAGCTTTTCTTGTAGTGGATGGTAAGATCGGAACCTTGGAGTGTCCTTTCTTACCCATAGCGGATAAATCGTTGCAAGCAAAATAACTCCAAGTAGACTCGTAAATAAATCTATGCTCCTCGGCAACGGTGCCAGAAAACAATCTTGCTGACCCACACGTGTAAAGGATTGCGATAGTCTTCGCGGGTAAGAATAATCCAATTTATTGATTCGACACAAGGGGAGCGAGAGAATATTTATAAGCTTTGATAGTTGAGTTTTCAATTCAACCGCAGCTGAAAGATACTTGCTTGGCAATGATGTATTAGTAGCAAAGGTGGTATGGAAGTGATGGTGACAACGGAAATAGTGGTGGCAAAGCAACAAAAGTAAAAAACAACAAAGAAAGCAACTAGTAACAAGCAGGATTAAAACACTGTAGGCTAGGGGAGAAGGATGATTGGGCGCTGGATGGATGAGAGATAACATGTAATTAACATGGGGAAAGGCACACAGAAAAGTAATGATCATCTAGGCAAATATCAAACATTAGGCATGTATCCCAAGGTAGTTGTGTGTGCTTGCAATAAGAACTTTGCACGACATCTTTTGTCCTACCATCCCGCTACCAATGGGGCCAAAACGAACTTATGGAGATTAAGGTGCTCCTGTCAAAGAGCACCGGAACAATGAATTAACAATCAATGGATACATGGAATCCTCAAATTATAGTTCATCCCCTTTGGTGTCCCAAGCTGTCACCATTTGGATCGCCGGTTCCGGACTATGATAGGTGCATACAACTCATAGATAGGATCAAGAACACAAATATATTCATGAAAACATAAAGGGTCCAGATCTGAAATCATGGCACTCAGGCCCAAAGTGACAAGCATGAAGAGCAACAAGTAGTCGCAAAGATGATAAACACCATAGTAGATGATAGGCAACATGCCCCAACAACCTGACGAACTATTACATGATCTAACTCATCCAATCCCTACCATCCCCTTCGCCTACAGCAGGGAATTACTCACACATGGATGGGGAAGACATGGAAGGATGATGGAGTGGCGATGATGATGACGATGGCGACAAATTTCCCCTCACCGGAGGACAAAACAACCTCCAGGTTAGCTCTCCTAGAGAAGAACAGAGGTGGCAGCGGCTCTGCGACGAGAATTATAGTATCGACTTCTATTTCAGGATTTTCTCGTTGGGGGTAAAAATAGGAGTCAAAGTAGGGCACCAGAGGAGGTCCCACTAGACCAGGCGGGTCTATGGTGCGGCTAGGGACCAGGTCGCGCCACCTGGCCGCCTGGGCCAGGGGAGACCCCCTCTGGTCCATCTTCTGGCTCCGGGACTCTTCGGGTGCGTGGATTTTCTGTGATTTTTCTTGAAATTTTCTGAGATGCAAAAATTCCTTTTTCCTGCACATAAAAAAGTCATACAGGCAGCTCTGCTGAAAACAATGTCAGTCCGGGTTAGTATTGTTCAAATCATGCAACAATGAGGCCAGAAGAATAGCAAAAGTGTTTGGAAAAGTCGATACGTTTGAGACATATCATGTCCGACGAGGGGGTGTCCCCACGACTCCTACATATGAGGGTACCTGGTGCGTGTCAAGACAGAAGGCCCACTGGAAGCTTTGACCGGCCCACGGCTGGCCCACTCGAAGCATCGACGTAGGAGTCCTTGGCGATTATGGAAGCTGCGACTTGGCGTCCAAGACTAAAGCTATATTAGGCAAATGCTTCTGTAAACCTAGATGGACTCCTTGTGACCCAGCCTAGTATATAAAGTATGGGAGAGGGGACATCTAGGGAATCCAATCTCATAGCAACACCTCCGATCCCGAGCGATCTCGCCTTGACCGCCACTGTAATCACCTCCATCATAATACAAAAGAGCAGGAAGTATGGGTTTCACCGATCGAGGGCCTGAACCTGGGTAAATCCATGTCTCCTGTTAGCCGACGAGTATCGCCAACCTGCACTTTCTCTCTACGATCTAAACTCAGGGTACCTTACCATGGGATTTGCCGAGGCCGATCCTCGTCAATTGGCGCCAACCGTGGGGAAGATGCAGGTTGGAATCACGATCTCGATGGTTCCATCATCAGCAACCAGCAACTTAGCAGTTTGAGCAAGATCCAACCCACTCGAATAACTCAAATTCATCGCAAGTCTCTCTGTCGCGCCACCAAGCTCGCTCGGCCAGCAACTGGGTCAAGATCAATTTTGTAGCGACTACCAAATTTGCACTCGACAAAGAAGGACGCGACGACCTAGAAGACGAACTCAAGATGCAGTCGCGAAACCAGTGATAGCGCCAGATCAGATGCAGCAGTTTCACATTGAAGCTTTGCTCGAGCAACCACCACATGCCGAAGCAAACCTCGCCGCCACTCGAACACCTGCCCCGGTGAATACTACGACCCTGGCCTAAGGCCGGATGAGTTTGCCAAGATGATCCGGAACCACTCGATCAACGACAGAATCGAGCTCGATCCAAGGTTTCACTCCTGCTCCGAAGACCACTCGAGGACATATCGCATCGCAAGAAGAAGAGGACATGCCAGCTCGATCAGTCTAACACCCAAAGAGCAGTTGGACGGGCCCTGCACAATCCACTGTTTTGAAGACGACTGGGGACGACTCAGGGCAGGTCACACCCTGAGGAGCTGCCGCCTGTTTACCGAACTCTCCGATAGACTAAAAGAAGAGAAGCAGCGCAGAGCCAAACAAGCTCGAAATACTGCGCAACCACCGGAGCCTAACACAGAAGAGACACATCCGCCGTCTCACAGACGGGTATGCATGATCCAAGAAAGGACGGCCCTCAAAGACGAAGCAGGAGGCGAACACCCTACAAGCCCAAGCAGCTGAAGACTTGTCGGCAAAAGAACCCTATTACTTATGCGATTCGGAAGTCAGCATCACTTTCTCACAAAGATGATCATCCACCCGCAGTTCCAAGGCCGAGGCACGCGCCGCTGGTTCTCGAAGCACAGATCGGTGGATACGACACGACCTGAGTATTCATGGATGAATGGAGCAGCATGAATATCATATTCACCGACACCTTGCGGAAGATGCTGATCCCACGATTGGTCTGGAAGAATTCAAGCATCACGCTCTACGGCATAGTACCGGGCGAGGCAGCCTCGTCCCTAGGAACAATCAAGCTTGAAGTAGTCTTTGGCAGCAAAGCCAACTTCGCAAGAGAATCCTTAGATTTTGAAGTGCTCGACTGGCAGTCCCAATACCACGCCATACTCGGTTGACCAACGTTTGCACAAATTATGGTAGTCCCGCACTACGCGTACCTCAAGCTCAAGATGTCAGGACCCGCAGGGGTCATCACAGTCAAGGACAGCTTCATCAAGTCAGACCAATGCGGCCGAGATTTTCATTAAGTCTCCGACACATTTGGAGCGCAACAACAACTCGAAGAAATAGCAATGGTGGTAGACAGGAGTGTCTTTCCACTAGCCAGCAGAAGTGAAGTCAAGGAAATCACTCGCGACTTCAGCGTTGACAGTGACACCATCACCCACCAAGTACACCCTACGGACGTGGACAAGACAGTTCGAATCTACACCCATCTGCCAGAAAAACAAGCAACAACTCTCTTGGTTTTCCTCCGCGAGGAGTGGAAAATATTCGCCTCGTGCCCGGCTGACATGCCCGAAATACCGCGAGAGTTCGGAGAACATGCACTACAAATCTATCCATACACCAAACTAGTAAAGAAAGCACTACGCAGATTCTCCGAGCCAAAACGCAGAGCCATAGGAGAAGAAGTCAACCGACTACTCGATGCACAATTCATCCGGGAGACAAAGAAATCCACTTGGGTCGCAAACCCAGTCCTTGTGCCCAAAAAAGACACCGACGTACTGCGCATGTGCGTCGACTAGGGACCTTCCAACAAGCACTACCCAAAGGACCACTTTCCTCTCCCAAGGATGGATCAAATTTGATCTATCCTTCTGTCCTTCCTCTATGCATACTCAGGATACAACCAGATCAGGATGAAGGAGGAAGACGAGGAGCACACTTCATCACCCCTTATGGCGTATTCTGCTACAGGACAATGCCCTTCGGGCTAAAAACGCTGGAGCCACATACCAGCGAATGATGCAAGCGTGCCTAAGGGACCAAATAGGCAGAAACTTCCAAGTCTACGTAGACGACATCGTCATCAAAACATATAATGAAGACACATTACTCGACGACCTCCGGGAGACCTTCACAACACTCAACAGATATAGGATCAAGCTTAATTCAAAAAAAATGCGTGTTCGGCGTCCCTGCCGGAAAACTTCTCTGGTACATGGTCTCATCCCGAGGAGTCGAAGCTAATCCAGAGAAAGTCCACGCACTCGCCAGGATACAAGAACCAGTCGGCATAAAAGGCGTACAACAGCTCACCGGGAGACTTGCAGCCTTGAGCCGTTTCATCAGTAGATTGGGAGAAATGACACTGCCATTCTACCAGCTACTAAGAAAAGAGGAAAGTTTGAATGGACCGAAGAAGCTCGGAAGGCACTCGCGGACTTAAAGAAGACCCTCTCGACTCCACCCATCTTGGCAGTACCCAAGGAACGAGAGTCGTTGTACCTCCACATAGCGGCTCAGAGCAGCGTAGTCAGCACCGTACTTGTTGTCGAGCGCATGGAAGAAGGCAAAGTACGAGGCATACAAAGGACAATCTACTACCTTAGTGAGGTTCTCACAAAATCTCAGTAGAGGTACCCGCACTACCAGAAGCTCATGTACTCCATCGTCATGACGTCACGAAAAGTAACACATTACTTCGAGGAGCACCCAATCAAGGTGGTGAGCAGTGCACCACTCTCGGACATCCTCAACAACCCAGGAGCAACGGGTCAAGTCACCGAGTGGAATATCGAGATCATCCCTCACGACCTGCAATTCAGGCACCCAACGGCGATCAAAGCACAAGTTCTCCCAGATTTACTGGTCGAGTGGATGGAGGTACAAACACCCGCCCCCAGACCTCTCCAAATCATGGAAGAAGTTCTTCGGCTGATCGAAAAGGAACCAAGGAGCTAGAGAAAGCGTCGTGTTAATCTCACCCAAAAGGAGACAAGCTCAGATACGTGATCCAGATCAACTTCGAAAAGGCATCAAACAACGAAGCGGAATATGAGGCACTCCTCCATGGCATGCGCATGGAAAAGCCTGTGGTGCCACCCGCCTTGTAATCTACAAGGACTCCAACCTCGTCGTCCAGCAAGCAATGAAAGACTGCGAAGCACTCACAGACAACATGTCAGCATATCAGAAGCTCTACAACACTCTCAAAGGAGAGTTCGACGGGTGCGAGCTCAACTACGTCACCGGGCCAAATAACACAGAAGCAGACGAGCTCGCGAACATCGGATAAACCCGAGGGCCAATCCCCCCGGGAGTTTTCCTCAAAAGCATCAGCCAGAGGTCAATCAAAACTAAAACTCCCGCGCCAATAGTGGCCCCAGAAGCCGGCAACAAAAATACATTAGCCCTAGTAGCCGCAGCAAACCTAGTCGCCGACGAAGAAGGCAACAATGCAAACGAGGGGAAGAGCCGGCGGCACCCGGAGGCCCGACCTGGACAAGACCTTTCCTCAGACACCTGATACATGACACCTTGTCGCAAGACGTCACGGAAGATCGGCCCATCATGTGACGATCGAAATCATTCACCATAATCAATGGACAGCTCTACAAGCGCATCATTTCTCAAGTTCTCCAAAGGTGCTTTGAAGAAGAATATGGCAGGGCACTAATGATCGAGATCCACGAATGCATTTGTGGACACCACACGAGCATCTGAGCTCTAGTGTCTAAAGCTTTCCGAGCAGGCTTCTACTGGCCAACTGCGATGTGAAACGCAGAAGAAATCGTGCGACGTTGCATCACCTGTCAAAAATTCGCTAGCATCAGAACTCAAAACCATACCGGTATCCTGGCCCTTTGCAACATGGGGACTCGATATGGTTGGTCCACTAAAAAATCTTCAAAAAGCTTCCGCACACATCTCCTGGTTGCAGTCAACAAGTTCACCAAGTGGATCGAGGCGGTGCCAATCACGATCTCGACAGCCCTCACGGTAGTCAACTTCATCAAGTCAATCATCTTCCGGTTCGGCGTACCAGACAACATCATCACCGATAATGGTACAAATTTTACAGCAGCAGAACTCCAAAATTTTGTGCCACGAACTGGGCATCAAGATCAACTACGCATCAGTCGCGCACCCACAGTCCAACGGACAAGTGGAGAAAGAAAACGGGCTAGTATGTGGCGAAAAAAAAGCGGCTCCTCGCACCACTTCTGAAGGCCGCGGGTAACTGGATAGAAGAGCTGCCCGCCATCCTCTGGAGCCTACGCACCACACCTAACGCTTCAACCCAGTACACGCCTTTCCTCATGGTGTACGGAGCGGAGGTAGTACTCCCACATGACCTCAAATTTGGAGCCCCCCGCATTACGGGGTACGAAGAAGAAGAAGTAGAAGACGCACTCGTCGACAACAAAGATTTCGCGGATGAAGCAAGAGACACAGCCCTATCGCGGTCAGAAGGGTACCAAGACAAACTACGCACGTACCAAAGTATCCGACTCCGAACAAGAATTTTTTAGCGAAGGGGACCTCGTCCTACGGCTAGTACAAGAGAAGGTCCACAAGCTCGCCCCGTAGTGGGAAGGACCCTACATAATCTCAGAAGTAATAGGTGGAGGAGCCTACAGAGTGAAGAACCCAAAGACATGCGAAGACGTGGAAAACCCGTGGAAAATGGCAAACCTGTGTCTTTTCTACCCATAGACAACCGGCTCGCACCTTCGCCCCTGCGCCTTCATTTCGGCAGCACCGCCAAGAGGCAGCCGATGTAAAGACTAAAAGCAACAAAACATGTGTTGCCCAAATTACAATACCTTGGCACTCGGGGGCTCGAGTGCGGATTCACCCTCTCCCCCGAGGCGTTTTTCGCTTACGCAGCGATAACACTTTGGCACTCGGGGGCTCGAGTGCGGATTCACACTCTCCCTCGAGGCATTTTTTCGCTTACGCGACGATAACGCTTTGGCACTCGGGGGCTCGAGTGCGGATTCACCCTCTCCCCCGATGCGTTTTTCGCTTACGCAACAACAACACTTTGGCACTCAGGGGCTCGAGTGCGGATTCAACCTCTCCCCCGAGGTGTTTTTTTCTTACGCGACGACAACACTTTGGCACTCGGGGGCTCGAGTGCGGATTCACCCTTTCTCCCGAGGCGTTTTTTCGCTTACGCGGCGACAACACTTTGGCACTCGGGGGCTCGAGCGCATACTCACCCTCTTCCCCGAGGCGTTTTTCGCTTACGCGACGGCAATACTCGAGAGCCTGGGGGCTCGAGCGCAGGCTCGCCCTCCCCTCCGAAGCATCTCTCACCTACCTACACAACATTCTTTCGACACCCGGGGGCTCAAGTATAAAACTTCCCTTTTTCACCCAAGGAGTTTTTCCCCAAAGGTTTGAAGTTCAGATACTACCCTCAAGATCTTCCCTTCCGGAAGATTCCTCTTACCCTTGAAGAGTCAAGGAACAACGCACAACATAAAAGAATTGCAGGGACCTTTTTTGGAGAAGAGCACCAGAACCCCTAGAAAAGGACAGTGTTGCCAAAGCAACAACTGAGAAGGCAGTTTAAAGTATTTGACCGATCGCAAGCAATCAACCAAAGACTCGGGGTGTTCTCCCATCGGGAGTGCGGTCACGCACCTGACGAGTCTAGAAATACAATGCAAAACAAACGAATGGGACCAGTTCAGCGGGATAATTTTAGCCTATGCCCGGCCCTACGAATCGAACATAGCCTCGGAGGCTACTCCCATCGGGAGCATTGCCGCGCACCCGATATTTATCAAAAGGTCCATCACTCGGAGACAATTTTTGTTATACATCAAAGGGTACAAAGTCCAGCACTCGAGGACAATTCTTGTTATACATCAAAGAGATACAAGGTCCATCACTCGAAGACAATTTCTGTTATACATCAAAAGGTACAAAGTCCAGCATTCAAAGACAATTTCTGTTATACATCAAAGAGATACAAGGTCAAGCACTCGGGGACAATTTTATACTACCTATCAAAAGGAGTACAAGGCCAACCATTACAAGGAATTATGAATTCTACATGTGTGCTCATGCTGAGATAATTGCACTTTCCCACATCTCGACGAGCATCATCACAGACAAAGGGAAAGTCTACCCTAAGTCAGCGTGGAGAAGCCCGCCTGCCTCCCGAAGCTTATTGTCCTTGGCCTACCGTCTTGACGTCAGAGTCCTATTTAGAACTAGAAGATCAAGAACCACCAGTCAAGGAGTCGACACAAGATGAAGCCATAGGTGAACCGCCAGGAGAAGAAGGAAGCGAAGTTGAAGCACCCCTAGATTCTCCAGAACTGTCACTTCTCAAGCTCTCCTAGTATGGGTCCAGACGATTCCCGCCCGCATCAAAAGCACGAACAGTAAGAGTATCTTCATCGTCGCAACGACAGCAAAGACTATCACCCTCGCGCAGATTCAGTTGATGAGAAAAAGACCTCCAACCATACCCCCAAAACATAGAGAAAGAACTATCAACTTGAAGTTCTATCCACAAAGGGTATCGGGAGCACCCTTGAAGCCGCAGCCAAAGGCCTCTCAAGTTGATCTCAGAAACAATGGGAGCAAAAGAAAATGGAAGAGGAATCCGACTAGCCGTTCGGCTAAGAATCCGCAGAAGAAAATCATAGCGCCAGACACCCTCCTCCACAGCGGCAATAGCAGGCGCCATCGCAGCACCATTGTGCCCCCGCCGAGAAGAACGACGAGCACGGGCACCACGACCATGGTGGTCTCGGCCTCGGCCAGCCATGCCACGATAAGAACCGGCAGAAGCTACACGACCGCGATGATTTGGAGTCATGTCAAGCAAGCAGAGGAGTAATAGATGGAAGAAGAATGGACGTTGCACACCACAAACTGCAATATATATATATATAAGAATAACTATTCTGACAACATTCCGATCTGCAGTATTTTCTCAAAGAGAACCGCACTGCTGAATTCGGAGCACTGCTGTTCGGGTAAAATAGAACTGCATGCACCGTTTTCGCGATAACTTTTTAACCGTTGGTCGGAATTGAGCGTATGATACACCGTTGGATTCGTATTGAAAATGAGCATCTTCCGCATGTTGAACACTTTCCCCGATTCTTCACGGATTGAGAGCAGATTCAAAAATGGTGCAGCGACCCACTTTCACAGCTGCAGTTTTTTCACGATTTCTCTTAATCCGTTTGATGGAATGATGCAAATGATATACCGTTGGAAAGATATCGATCGGGTGCTCCATCCATATGTAGAACACTTTGTCTAATTCGCTACGGATTTGAGAGAAATCTAGCCGTAAAAAAACGCAACAACTCTGTTTTTCGTTTTCGGATCTTGTAGAGAGTAGAACTTTTTAACCGCTTGTCCGATCGATGCGTATGATACACTGTTGGATTCGTCTGGAGTAGTATATTAATCCATATGTTGAACACTTTTTCATATTCCACACGGTTTTGAAGTAATTTAAAAAACGGTGTTGCTGCCCTCTTTTGGACAGCGGGAGTTTTCGCGTAAATTCGTTTGATTCGTTCGTCCGATTGATGCAATTGATACACCATTGGATAGCTATCGTCCAGGCGCTCCATTTGTATGTAAAACACATCCTCGAATTCCTTACGGTTTAAAAGTTGTGTCGATTTTAGTAAATCGCGGAACTCCATTCTTCGCGGACCCGAAATCGACGAAGTGAACTGCATTCGCCGGAAACCACACCGCATCCGACAGTCAACCGCACTGCATTATCGCCAGACAGAACACACGTGTTTTTCGCGGAACAAAAAGTCGGCGAGTGAACTGCATCCGCGGGGCACCCGATTGCATTTGTCAACAGAAAGAACTACACATGATTTTTTCACATGACAAAGAGAAATACGCGTATTTTTTTACGGACCCGGAATCGCCGTAGTGAACTGCATTCAACCGATACAGGTTGCATTTATCGGCAGAGAGATCTGCATTTGTTTTATTAACTTTTAACATTATTTTTTGTCAACGAGCGTGCACCGCAAGGACGAGGCGGGTGAACTGCATTTATTTTTTGTAACTTTTTGTGAGAAAGAACTCCTGGGCCAGCGAACTGCATTATTTTTTGTAACTTTTTTTAACTTTGTTAAATTTGTTTAAACCCTTTCATTAACAAGAGTGAACCACAAATACGAGGACAAGTGAACCACATCAATTTCTTAGACCAACAAAAGTGAACCGCGGGGCAGAAAATAGCAATGTTTCTTCGGTACAAAGCGTACTGCATCGCATTGTTTCGAACATAGAATTTTTCACACCACGGTGCAACGCATCAAGTCGAAAATGCATTTGCTAAAGCAGTGAACTACATCAAAAATCAATGTCGTCAAGCTCAAAAATGACTGTGGGATGTCCTTTGATCTGCCGCCACATGACAATGCCAAAGGGGAGTTGCAGGTGGCCCATGGCCGCACCACGCAAGCCGTCCATGGCGTCCAGGGGGAGGGTGTCTCCCTGCGGCGCTCTCCGGCGCAGGGACAGATCCGGCGGCACGGCGTGGGGAGGAGGTGGCGGGAGCAGCCGGATCCCGCGGGGCGGCCAGATCCGGCGGCGCTGCGTGGGGAGGAGGTTGTGGGGCGGAGCGACGTGGGGAGGAGGTGGTGGGGCGGCCGGATCCCGCGGCGCGGCGTGGGGAGGAGGTGGCGGGGCGGCCCGATCCGGCGGCGCAGCGTGGGGAGGAGGTGGCGGGGGCGGTGGCTCGGGGGGTGGGGCGGCCCGATCCGGTGGCGCGACATGGGGAGGAGGTGGCTGGGCCGGCGGCTCGGTGGGTGGGGCTCCACCGTTCCGGAGAAGGTGGGGAGGAGGGGAAGGATCCGGCGGCTGCGTCCAGCACTGGAGGAGGAAGAAGGTGGGGGCGGGGTGTGGACACGTTCTGGGTAACGTGGGGATGGTGGGCTGGTTATTTTGTTTTTTTTTGTTCTGCGGTGCGGTGCGGTGCGTTTCGGTGGGATAGGTTAGATCGGGGTGTTGTTAGAATAAGGATTAGTTGTTAGAATAAGGTCTTAAGGGGTGTTGTTAGAATAGACTCACCATATATATTCTACAATAATCTCGATGATAGAATAATATTCTACAATAATCTCGTACAGCCCGAGATGACGATCTCGTACTTCTTCTATAATACACTGTTGTACTGCTTTTTCGTGAAGTCGATACTGCTCTTCTGTTTGTGTGTAGTAATTCAATCGGAGATGCTAAACCGTTAATCGAAATTGCGCAAATGATATACCGCTGGAAAGCTACAGAAAATTCTCAGCCTTTTCGTATTGTGACTTTTTTTCTAATTTTTATATTTTTTGTTATAAATTTTCAAAAAATAGAAATCATCACATGCTGATTGAAAAGTGTTTTGAATGCAATTTTTTACCCACTTCTCAGAATTGCATAAATGATATACCGTTGGAAAGCTACTGAAATTTCCAAACGTTTTTATGTTTTAATGTTTTTATAATTTTGCATATTTTTTGAATAGTTTTGAAAATACTAAAAACCATTTTTTCTAAAAGATGATTATTGATATTTTTTAGACCTCAAAATGATGAAAATGATACGGCGTTGGAAAGCTATTGAAATTTCCCATCTTTTCGTGTATTAAGGTTTTTGAAATTTTATATAATTTTTGAACAGTTTTGAAAATACCAAAATTTATTCAAATAGGCGAACAATAATTTGGTATTAATTTTTTAACCACTTCTTGGAATTGCACAAATGATATACCGTTGGAAAGCTACTGAAATTTACAAACGTTTTCATGTTTTAAGTTTTTTCAAATTATTCATAGTTTTTGAACAGTTTGGAAAGTACTAAAATTCAAATTTATTGAAAGATGATCATTGATGTTCATCGGACCTCGGAATGATGCAAATGATATGGCGTTGGGAAGATACTTAAATTTAGCAACTTTTTCGTGTTTTAATATTTTTCAAATTCTTCATGGTTTTTGAACAATATTCAAAATACCGAAATTTTTCCTGTTTCAAGGAAACATAGTATTGTACTTCTGTGAAATATGAGTTTCATACTGCCCGACAATAAAGAAATTTTTGTACTTCTCATAATGATTAAATTGTATAGCCCATAATTTTTTACAGAAAACTAAAATTCCCTCCACATATACCTTATACTTCTGTGAAATATGAGTTTCGTACTGCCCGATAATAATAATAATAATAATAATTGTACTGCTCGAAATAAATAAATTTTACTTCTCGGAGTTTTTTTTAAGAACACAACTTTGTCTTGTACTTCCGAGGTATACGAGTTTCGTACTGCCATGCAAAATTTTTTGTATTGCTCAAAATCATTAAATTGTATTGCTCGTAAATTATTTTTACATAACTCAGCTCCCCTCGATATGTATCTTATACTTCTGTTGAATATGCGTTTTGTATTGCGCAAAAATATTATATTCGAGAGAACAGAGTTTTTGCACTTCCCTCGACATGCATCACTTACTCTCTGGAATATGAGTTTTGTACTGCGCGATGTTATAATGTTGTATTTCCTATGTTGATATTCATTTTTTTATTTAATTGTGGGAGACAAAAAAGTGTCGTACTCCTCAAAATATGTAAATTGTACTACTCGAAATGAATCAATGGTACTGCCCTAAGTTATTCAACGGTACCGCCCTTCAATAAAAATCTTATGTACTGTTTTTTTAGTATGTACTACATTATATATATGTTATGCACTTCTGACGATATCAATTTTGTATTTCTTTCTATGAAGTTATTGTACTGCTTATTATGTACGTATTTTTTTATTATGTATATTTGGTTTGCCATGATATATTTTTTACAACCTGATCACAAATCACCAACATAAATTCTGGAAAAATTGATGTACCATGAAGCAACTCCTCTTTGGAATGACTAGGACAATGCCCGTACGTTACAACGGGATAAAATTTTAATTTTATAATAAAATACCTATGATGTACGTGAAATTAACTTTATATATTTTAAAAAGGCGCAAACACATATAAAAATTAAAACATGAGAACACTTTTCATGAGTTTTTTTGTGGGTACACTTTATCATGAGTTAGCTACATGTAGGGTTTTGAAATGAATGCCACAAAAAATTAAAATTCTTTGAACAATTTTTTGGGTATATTTGGAGCAATATTATTTAATAAAAATAAAGATTGCTTAAAATAACGGGACAAAATTTTAATCTTATGATAAAATCCCTATGATTTACTTAAAATTAACTTTATGTATTTTTAAAAAAGCGCAAACAAATTTAAAATAATACGAAAAATTGAAACGTGTGAACACTTTTCGTGAGTTTTTTTTGTGGCTACACTTTTTTGTGAGTTAGATACATGTAGGATTTTGGAATGAATGACGCAAAAAACTAAATTCATGTGTTGTTTTGGATATTTAAAGCAATATTATTTAATAAAATTAAAAGTTACTTAAAACAACGGAAAAAAAAAATCTTATGACAAAATACCTATGAATTACATAAAATTAATTTTATATATTTAAAAAAGACGCAAATATATTTAAAATAATACAAAATAATGAAATTTGTGAAACTTTTTGTGCGTTTTTTTTGCGGGTACACTTTTTCGTGAATAGATACATGTAGAATTTTGGAATAAATGACGCAAAAAATAAAATCATGTCAACATTTTTTTGGGGATATTTGAAGCAATATTATTTAATAAAATTAAAATTGATTATAACAACACGAGATAATTTTAATCTTACGATAAAATACCTATGAATTACGTAAAATTAATTCTACATATTAAAAAAAGGGCGCAAACGCATTTCGAATAATACAAAATAATAAAACTTGTGAACGCTTTTCATGAGTTTTTTTACTGGTACACTTTTACGTGAGTTAGATACATGTAAGATTTTGGAATGAATGACACAAACAACTAAAATCATGTGAAATTTTTTTTGGAATATTTTTACTAAAAAAATTTACAAAATAAAAAATGCTTGCACTTCAAAATACTTGCTCTCCTCGTAAAATTTGCATTTATTTTTTATTTTTATTTTGCATCGGTAAGATGTTTGCACTAAAAAGTAATATTTTAAACAATGTTTATACAAAAAGTGTATAAAAATCCATGAACATATTTATTAAATATTTTATACTTTAAAATTGTGTTAAAATATTGGTGCATTTAAATGTGTTTAATTATTTACACATAAACTTTTTTAGTGTCAATTTATATAAAATAATTATTATTCTTAATTGCAAACAAAATTTATGAAAAGTGTTAGTGCAGAAGAAGCACGCGAGCGACTGCGGGAAAAACGGAAAAAATAAAACCTAGCTCGGCCCATTTGGGCCAGCTTCGTTCGTTGCCCAGGCGCAATATGCAAAAAATGGGCTGAGGCCCAGGCAGCGCAACGTTTTTACTTTGTTTTTTTTCAAGAAACTATGGACTGCGGGTTTATTCAGTAAAACTTGAGGGGCTTTTCTGTAAAACGTCATGACGGAAGGGGAAAGATATTGTACAACAGAGACTCCACTTTGCCCGATTATAAAACAGAGAGTTTGCCATGATATTGTACTAGCATTTATCTTTGGAATGTGTTTTCACTTTTGATGAAAAGAATGATTAGTACAATAACGAAGGCAATCAAGGGTCGTGTGGCATTGCCTTTGGTCCCCGAGCGAGGCTGCAACGAGCAGTACGTACGCCGCGCGTGCCGCAGCCCGCAGCACCAGCCTTGGCCCATGGCCTCGCTGTTGCCGGTCTGCGCAGATGCCAGCCGAGGGCCGCGTAGTTCGTCGGGGAGCGTCGCCTTGGCCTCGGGCATCCCATTGCCTACCACCCGTTATGCTTGCCGCTAGAACAAGCTACTTTCTTGCTCGTTTTTCTCCTCTACGAGATAGCTAGACTGAGGCTTCGAGTAGGCATCTCCCGCGGGCTCCGGCGGGAAGGATCGAATGGATTCGACCAAGTACTTGTGTGCCACAGCTGAGGAAGCTTGCAGGAGCGGCGCGACTCGGTTGGTTCGAGATCCTGAGATCGTGCGTATCCACTGGTCGAGGAGGAGATCGAGGGAGTCGGGAGTTGCTCCGCCGATGGCCCTCCAGTCGCCGGGGCAGCACCGGAGCGCAGGGAGGTGCGGTGGTGGCGCACGATAGCGCACACTGGAGGGGGCGGAGCCCGACAGCGAGGAGGCGCGCACTGAAGAGGGCGGGGCTACGGCGGCCGGTGCGGGATGGGGACCGCCGACACGACGGAAGGAAATGGGTCGGCTCGGGCGCCGCCGCGCGGGAGGCTGGAAGAGCGGTATCCGGCGCGGGGGAGGCCTGGCGGGCGACGGCGGGGCAGGGGGCGGCATCGGCGTGGCAGGAGGCGGGGTGGGCGCAGCCGCGCAGGGAATGGAGAAACGTGGGGGTGGGGTTTTTTTATTTTTTATTTAGTAATGGCTCTATATAAAAGGGAGTTTATTGTAGAATATTATTCTACAATCACCTGTAGAATAGACCCATCCTATATATATGTAAATTATGGGGGGCCCTAGGTGCCTGGACTCTCAAAGCGACAGCCGTTGGATCTTCCTACAGCAAATTCCAAGCCCGAGAAACGCCCGGGGTGGCCTACCGCAAAGGAGAACAAGTCAAAAAAAGGGGAGCAACGCCAAACGGACAAAGCAGTTTTCACCGCATAAAAGATTCACCATCCCGCAGGAAGTTCATTACAACTTAAAGTCCCAAGACAGGGCACCAAAAATCAGTTCACCCTACTCCTCTCCCCGAGAATTATGGTTATCAACCTCAACAACCAGCTACAGCTGGCGGGCAAGCCGAGTGGCTCGAGAACTCTTCTTGTCTGTATAATTAGGCAGGCTATCCACCATGGAAACCTCAATGGGGACACCATGCCCCAGAACAACAACAACAGACGTGGCAAGCCCACTCACCACGTTCTCGCGAACCAAGCCCTCCAGCTGATCACCGTCTGGACCGAAGGAAGCAACCTGAGAATCAAGACCCTCTGGCCTCTTCTCCTCATCCGAAAACATATGCTCATGAATAAGCTTCAGGAGAGTCGAAGCCCGAGCGCAGACATCCCCCACAGCTATAGCATCACCCGAGACAGCATCCACAGCACCACAAAGAGTGCCCGATCCTGCAGCAGGCACCTCCACCGCCCCAATACTCGCGGAGTCTGCAAGAAGCAAAAAGATTTCGTACTCAGAAATTCAAGAGAAGAGCAAACCCCAAAGAACAGAAGAAAGGAACAGTCCACGCACCAGCCAAAGAGCCTGCCAAGTCCTGCAGGCGCTCGCACTCAACTTTCTCCACCCGGAGAAATTTCTCCTCCACTCGCCGCAACCGCTCGAGCTCGCCATGTTGTGCCTGCAGGTCCCTTTCCTTGGATTCCAAAATGGCCCGAAGCTCAGCGAGTTCCTTTTTTTCAGCCTCTGCCCGCTTCTCAACACTCTTCTTGCGACCTGCGGAAAGGACATCAGTCAGATAACCAACTAGCAGCCGAACTAAAGACCAAGAATCAAGATCTCACGTCTCATAGTGGTCAAGCTTCCCTGGACCAAGTCATGAGCACGTCGCCACCGATCAGCATCAGTCAGCACATGCTCACATATCCGGAACAAAGGTTGAATTCAAGTAAAATGCACAAATCAAAGCCAAGGAAAGGAGAAAATCAAGTCCAAAGACTGCAACCAATCACACATGATTTCTTGCAGCCTCGGGGGCTACTCCCATTGGGAGCACTGCCGTGCCCCCAATGTCAAACAAAGATCAACAAAAGAGAAAGACCCAAGCGAAAGACTGCAACCAATCACAAATGATCGCTTGCAGCCTTGGGGGCTACTCCCATTGGGAGCGCTGTCGCGCTCCAATGAAGTTCAGAAGGGCGAGGAATTCTATACATGCTCCGCCATACGATAAAAAACGTTGCCTTATCCTTAGCAGAAAGATCCCTCCGCCCCAAGTAGTGCTCCTCAGGAACCGCAGGTTTCGCCTCTAGAGGAGAGGCTTCCCCAGTATCAGCAGCAGATCCCCCAGACAGAACAGTCGCAGGAGTCGTCCCCGCACCTGAAACCGCAGGAGTCGCCGAAGGAACTGGCCGATCAATCTCCGCACCTGAGTCACCCGGCCGAGTAGCAGCCGCACCAGAACCGGATGACTGAAAATCAGTCGCAGTAGTACTCGTAGAAGAGACAGTAGGAACAGGAGCAATACTGCAAAATGACACATCATCAGAACAAAATCCGAAAAACAAGCAACAAAGCCGCACAAGGAAAGGTATACGAACCCGGCAGGTGCAGCACCCGAACGCAGCAACATCCCAAACTTGCGCCTCTTTGGAGAAGCCGAAGGAGGACGCGGTACAACAGAGGGCGCGACCGACAGCAAATCATCAGCACCACCCGCCGCGTCGCGGCCACTCGCACTCGAGGAATGAGCACGCTTGACGCGTAAAGGACTCGAATCCCCAGAGTCCTCAGCAACGACGGTTTCCCACCCGTAGACTCGCTAGCATCAGCACCGGAAGTGCCCCCATCACCCGCAGGCACAGGACCAACATCATCCACACCAGGCTCATCAAGTATTTCCACATCCTCAGGTTGCGACGGCTTGTTCAACAAAGGAGTATGACCCTGCAGATGAGAACAACATCAGTAATCAACAGACACAATTCAAAATCACAAAAGAACCTCAAGACAAGTACCTGGGGAAGAGGCAATTCAGCAGCGTAAGGACGAACGAGGCTCTCCTCACCAATACTCGTACACTTCGTGACTTGCTGGACCCGAGTCAAAAGGTCACCATCAGAGAAGTCCTCGGGCGAACACCTGGTCGAGTCGTCGGGCCCAGTGTATTGCCACATGGGACGCACCCGATGCTGAAGCGGCTGAACGTGTCTCCTCACAAACACAGAGATAAGTTGGCCGCCAGTCAACTCATCATTCAAAGCAGATATCTTCTGCACCAATGGCTCAACAAGAGACACCTCGCGAGCAGACAAAAGATGTGCCCACGAAGACCGCTTAACCGCTCGCGCAGCAGGATCAAAAGGTGCAAGACCAAATCGCTGCCCCTCAACGTGTCGATCCTTCAGATAAAACCAACTCTTCTTCCATGTATAGACGAAATCCATCTTTTCCAGATCAAAGTAGGCAACCTTATCTTTAATGGAAATACCCACGCTCCCAATGGCATATTCAGAGTTCGTCCTCTTCACATTGAAAAGACGTTTCCAGAGCCCCCAATGGGGATAGATTCCCAAAAAACCCTCACAGAGCGTAATAAAGCAAGAAATGTGCAAAATCTCATTAGGGGTCAAGTCATGTAGTTGCAATTGATAGGAAAAAGCAAACCCCGGAGGAAAGGATGAACAGGAAGCACAAACCCACGAGGGAAGAAGCTCTGAAAGCATACCCGTTCATCTGGACGAGGCGCAGGAACCTCCTCATCCCCAGGAATCCGAGCGGCACCATCCACCACCATGCCGTCCGCTACCAAGTCATCCAGATCTGCGTCTCCGAAAGCAGACCGCTCCCACCTACCAGTCATCCTCGCCGACTCCTGCGCTGCACTGTGAGGGCGCTTGGACATGGATCTCACCACGAAACCGCGCAAAGAGAAGAGGCAGGAGGCAAAGAACGAAGAAGGAAGAAGAAGGACAAGCAGGAGAAGGTAATGGCTGGGTGAAAACCTAAAACCACCAGACTCCCCGGTATTTAACCAACAGCAGGTGCACGCATAATCACCGTTAATCTTGGAACTCAGCAGACGTGGCATGATCCCACGATAGCCGAGAAACATGGAAAACTCAACTGGCGCATTAACCATACCGCCCACTACGCGCGAAAAACGAGGGCCATCACCACACAGTGCGAAATTTTCAAGTAGCAGGCCGTCAAGTCATTTCCATTCACACGCCACGGCAACCCAACCTGTCAGGCGGGCCAGCAACGTCACATCTCGGCAATGCATAATAAGTACGCATCCTCGGTCAGCATCCCGCTCCTCACAAGTTTTTTCATATTATTCTAAAATCTTTTACTCCCATCGGGAGTACCTTTACTCGAGTTCGGGTGCTCCCTCACCTAGAAGGCAAAGACGTGCTCGAGTGGCCGCTCGCACCAACAAGTAATCACGACATCAACAGAGTTAGGGTGCTCCCTCACCCAGAAGGAAGACACGTGCTCGAGTGATCACTCGCACTAGGAGAAATAAACGTACTTTAAAAGTTCGGGTGCTCCCTCACCCTGAAGACAGTAAAGCATTCCAGTGACTACTCGCAAGGACTCCACAAAGTATTTGACACTATGATCCACTCGCTCACTCGACGGCCTTCCGAGTGGGCGTTTTCTTATTTTCCTCGTCTGAGCTCGCAAAATTTCTGCGAGTGACCGCTAATATCTCACTTGATTGTTTATTCCAAGTGGGTGCATCTCTATTTAGGCTCCGCGCCTCTACAAAAAATGATGCCTGGGCTGCGACTTGCTGTACCCAGATGCCACGTGATACGTCCAAAACGTATCGATAATTTCTGCTTGCTCCATGCATGTTTTGTGTGATATTGCTATGATCTAGATACACTTTCATACATTTTTGATCATATTTGGACTAACCTATTAACTCAGTGCACCCTAGTGCCAGTTCCTGTTTTCTGCTGTTTTTCTATTTCACTTTTCCCCCATATAAAAAGTACCAGAAAAATTCGGGAAAATTCAGATAAAAAATCAGCGTGACGGAAGCTTCGAAAGAGCCCGGGAGGGGCCATAGGGGAGCCAGGGGGCCCAGGCGGCCACCCGGCGCGGCCCCACCCCTGGCCGCGCCAGGGGGGCGCCTGGGGCCCCTGGCCCACCTCTGGCTGCCCCCTTTCGCCTATTTATCCTCCGTCACGGGAAAACTCTATTCCGCGAACTCGCCTCTGTTCCGCCACCGCCGCGCTTCCAAGATCGGGAGCACCAGAAGACCTCTTCCCGGCACCCTGCCAGAGGGAGGATTGACCTCCGGGAGTCTCCTCTCCACCATGGATGCTCCCCGGATGTCTCGTGAGTAGTTCTCCTTGGATCATGGGTCCGTGATCAGTAGCTATGTGATGTTCTCCTCCCCTCTTTGATCTTCATTGTTTAGACCTCGTGAGCTGCCCTACATGATCGAGGCACCTTTGTAATATTTCTGCTATTGCTATGTTGAGTTTGATCGGATCTGGTGGATTATGAGATTATGTTCAGATTGTGATAGAGTAATATATTTGGTTTTTATCTCTTATATTTTTGTTCCTAAGTAATTCTTGCATGCTCTCCGTTGCTATTTATTGCTTTGGCCAAGTAGTAGGTAGTGACTCCAAGAGGGAGCGTTGTGCTAGATTGTGGGTTCATGCCTCCCTGATGACACGCTTGAGTGACAGAAACATGAGTCTAGGGGATGTGATGTTGCCACAAGGGGGAAAACAACGGTGCTTGTAACTGTGGTTACAAGTATTGTTTACTTTACGCAAAGTTCTTTTTAATGCAGTTGTCTGTTGCTTTGGGTTTACACTTTGGGTGGGGCTCGCAACTTAATACCAGCGAGATGTTCTGGATAGATATCTCAAGGTGGATGATTAGTAGTAGATGCAGATGGATTTCGGTCTACTTACTTTGGCGTACTGCCCGTGCTTTTGAACCTCTTCCTTTCTTTTGTAGCATAGTTAGCATTGCGGTGCGTTCTTAATCCTGTCAATTGCCTTTCTGTAATTTGTTTACCTCGCATAGCAATTTTATCGTCTTTTGGGAGAGAGACATCACTAGCAAACATCACGTATCCCGGTCCATATCCTTATCACTGTTTCCACTCTACATTTACTTTACCGCTTTTATTTGCTATCATTATCTCTTGCGTTTTATCCTTTGTAAACAACAAGACCGGAGAGATTGACAACCTCTCTGAACTTCGTTGGGAACAAAGTTATCTGTGTCTGTGTGCAGGTCCGCGTCAGTTGCGCCGCTGACACCTACTTATCATCTCTGGAGTCCTGCTGGAGACAAACCTTGGTATCTTCACCGAGGGAAAACTGATGCTGCACTACATCTCAACCTTACACTTGGGGAAACCAACGAAGGGGCGAGAAGCCATCAAGAAAGTTTTCTGGCGCCGTTGCCGGGGACTCCGAGTGCTAAGATAGGGGAGTTGCACACTACCCTTTACCTTTGTTTTTTAGTCTTGTTAGTTTATCTTTCAGTTTTTATCTTTGTGTCTTTTATCAAAAATACCTGCCACACTTGCTGCTACTATGGGTTCCAATGAAAACACCAAGTTGTGTGACTTCACTAGTCACAACAACCAAGACTTTATCTGTACCCCCATTGCCACACCTGCCACTTCAGCTACCTCTTATGAAATTAAACCTGCTTTGCTAAACCTTGTTATGAGAGATCAATTCTCTGGTGCTGGAGATGATGCTGCTTTACACTCGAATAATTTTGTTAAATTATGTGATATGCAAAAGTATAAATAAGTAGAAGGTGATGTTGTTAAGCTCAAGCTCTTTCCTTTCTCTTTAAGGGGAGATGCTAAAATTTGGTTTCAATCTTTGCCTAGAAATAGGATAGATTCTTGGGATAAGTGCAAAGATGCTTTTATAGGGAAGTACTACCCTCCTGCTAAGATTATCCAATTGAGGAGTAATATTATGAATTTTAAGCAATTGTATAATGAATATGTTGCCCAAGCTTGGGAACGAATGAAATCTCTTGTTAAGAAATGCCCTACACATGGTTTGACTACTTGGATGGTTATCCAGACTTTTTATGCAGGCTTGAACTTTACCTCGCGGAACCTGTTAGATTCGGCCGCGGGAGGAACCTTTATGTCAACTACACTTGGTGCTGCCACAAAGCTTCTCGATGAAATGATGACCAATTATTCCCAATGGCACACCGAGCGCGCTCCAACAGGTAGGAAGGTGAACTCTGTCGAGGAAATTACCTCCCTCAATGAAAAAGTTGACTTAATTATGTCTCTACTTACCAAGCAACCCTCTATTAATCCTCATGATGTTCCTTTAAATTCTTTGGTTGCTCAAGAACAAGTAGATGTGAACTTTATTGCTAGAAACAACTTCAACAACAGTGCTTATAGGGGAAATTTTGCTAGCAATCCTAGACCGTTTCCATCTAACTATGGGAACAACAACACTTAGCCTAGCAACAAGAACCCCTCTTCTGAATTAGAAAGCATGCTTAGAGACTTTATCACTACCCAAAAAGCCTTCAACAAAAATGTAGAAGAGAAATTATCTAAAATAGATAATCTCTCTTTGAAGGTAGAAAGCTTAGCCCTTGATATTGAGATGCTTAAAATTAGAACCTCCCCCCTTGAGGAGAATAAAGCCACTCCTATTAATGCTATCCAGTTACAAATCAATGAAAATATTAGGATGATGGCTAAACTTAAAGAAAGATGGGCTAGAGAAAAAGAGGAAGAGGATAGAATTAAGAGCCTTCCTACACACCACACAGTTGCCACTATCAAAATTGTTGAGGACACTCAAACTATTAGCACCCAATGCACTCCTAGTCCCGTTGGACCTATTAATGGTGATGCTAATACCTCAACCGTAGAAAAAGAAAATCCTATGAACATAGAGGGTTTCAAACAAGTGAGCCTAGATGACAGTACTACCACCTTTGATAGTAGTGATATTGATTTTGATAGTTGTAACCTCTCAGAAGTTATTAGCTTGCTACACAAAATGTCTAGAGACCCCCACACTAGCACACTTAATCTTGCCTTCACGGAGCATATCACAAATGCTCTCATCAAAGCTAGGGAGGAGAAGCTTAGAGTAGAAGCCTCCATACCTAGGAAGCTAGATGATGGTTGGGACCCTATGATCAAATTTAAATTGAATAACTTCTCTTGCTATGCTTTATGTGATGTTGGAGCTAGTACCTCCGTTATGCCCAAAAGAATATTTGATATGTTTGAATTGAAACCTTTTGAGCCTTGTTCTTTTGGTGTTCGTCTTGTTGATTCTTCCATAAAGAAACCCTTGGGGAAGGTCAACGATGTTCTTATCATTGTCAATGACAACTATGTTCCCGTTGATTTTATTGTTATGGATATAGAGTGTGAACCTTTATGTCCAATTATTTTGGGACGTCCTTTTCTTCGCACCGTTGGTGCGGTTATTGACATGAAAGAGGGGAATATAAAATTCCAATTCCCATTCAAAAAGGGGATGGAACACTTCCCTAGAAAGAAAATCAAGTTACGTTTTAAGTCCGTTACTCGGGCTAGTTATTCTCTTTCTCTTGATAAAACTTGATTCTTCTTTTTGCATCATGCCTAGCTAATGGCTTTAAAGAAGCGCTTTCGGGAGGCAGCCCGCAACGAATTTAGGTTTTTGTTTTTTCTTTTGTTGTGTCTTGATGATTGTTACTTCTGTAGCAACATCATTGTATCTTTATTTTTCAGCTTTGTGCCAAGTTATAGCCTCTTACGGCAAGGGAAGTAAAAGTTGTGACATGCTGTCCATAAAACAGATTCTGTCCTCGTGACCAGAAAATTTTCAGAAAAATCCCAGTTCATATTTTTGAGCTGAACTTTTTACACAGTATGCTCTATACAATTACGAAACTTCCGTATGTTCTGAGTTTTTTTATTTGAGTTGCAGAAGTGCCCCTAAAAAATTCTTTACTATCTTCTGTTCTGTTTTTCACAGATTCTGCCACGTTTTGTCTCTCCTTACTTTTGCAAACCTTAAGCTTGCTTTTTCTTTGAAAAAACTTTTTGGCACTCTTGAGATACAGTAGCTCTTCAAGATTATCTTTATATCCAGTGGAGAAAAAATATTTATTAAGGGTACTAACCTCTCTAATCAGCTTATGATGAGTTATGTATGAAGGGAGTTTTCAAGTGTGCGATGGAAGATGATGAAAGAAGATCCAGGAGTGTCAAGCGCTCAAGCTTGGGGATGCCGCCATGCATCCCCAATAAATATTCAAGGAGACTCAAGCGTCTAAGCTTGGGGATGCCCCCGTGCATCCCCTTCTCCATCAACAATCATCAGTTCGTCCTTTGTCTCACTGTATTTTTATCAGTTCATGCGTTATGTGCTATGCTTGGAGCGTCTCGCTCTTAGGTTTTGTTTTTAGTTTTCTTTAGCTTTGCTTGCTGTTCATAACAAGTTAGATCCTTTCTTACTTTGTGTGGGAGAGAAACACGCTCCACTTTCAAATTTTAGAACACATCATAGGATTTTTCCTGCCTATCTTTTTGCTGTTGTGTGTTCTTTATCTTTTCATAGCTACTGCCATGTTTAGTTTTAGTCTTAGTTTGTCTTTAGCAAGAGCTTTGGCTTTTGTTTAGTTTGTTGCTGCAACTCTTTTTATTTTTCATGTTTATCTTGTTAAAGAGAGTTGGTTGTTGCACTGAGTTCTGTTTTGTCTTGAAAGTAGGTAATTGAGTTTGCTATTTTAATTTTAGTAGTAGCTCGCAATAGTTTTGAGGTATTGTTGTGAGTAATGTTTGGACTTTTGGTGTCAAGAGCTCTTGCCTATTAGTGATAGGTGTCGTATTTTGGGCAATCCGTGTGTATTTTCAAAACCTACAAAACTAGTTGACTCTAGCTACTAGATGGATCACTACTCTTCTGAGGGGTCGAATATTAGAGTACACTCACGTACCATGAGTCGAGGATGTGCAAGGATAACCAAACCCCCATGCACTCCTCCTAGGGGTACTTGTCTCTTTGTGAACCTCCTCATTAGATTGAGAGTTACCGATAATAAGTGCATGAGTTCTTCGGACTAATGTAAGTATTGAGAGTTGACACTTCCACCTTCCCATATTTTGCTAGCCTTTCCCGTGCCGTGCATTGCCTTCTTCTCACTCCGAGAGTTGGTGTCCACCTTCGCCGGTACATCCAAACCCTTGGCATGATACGCTCTGTCATCATAAGCCTCCCTTTATCCTTCCTCAAAACAGCCACCATACCTACCTATCAAGGCATTTCCATAGCCTTTCCGAGTTATATTGCCATGCAACTTCCACCTATTCATGACTTGATCTTCATGTCATACATGTTCCTGCTACACTGGCAGCGACATACATTGCATACATCATGATAGTTACATCTTCTTTATGATTTTGAGTACCTTGTAAAGTGTGAAATATCTCCTTTACCTTCTTATAAAATAGAGTGTTGCCCTTAAGTGAGGAAAAGATCCCAAAGTGGACCCAATAAAAGATCCCAAAGAGGACAAATGAGAGTTAAATAGAAAGAGCCATTGAGGCCACAAAAAAATACAAAAAAATAAAAAAAAATAAAAAAGAGAGAAAGGGGCAACACTACTATCCTTTTAAGAGATCCACACTAGTACTCCCTTTATATCCTTGTACTCCATAGAGATGATCTTTTTGCATATAGTTTGGAGAGCTTCCTAGCTCGTATGTGCATTCGTTGCATGGTAATCCCTACTCCTCACATCATATCTATCATTTGGCATCTCTTGCCTCTGATTGTCCTTATTGATGTGAGCCTTTCTCATCCCTTTTTTCTTCCTCCTCCACCATATTTCTCTCTTTGCCATCCTAAGTGTCAACTTTCGTGCTTACGCTCATCCATTGCATGAGTGCTCAAAATATCGAAAAGGAGTGGATCAAATTGACTTCTACCTGGCTAGTGGTCTGGGGACGAGTCAAGATAAGATTCCAAAGAGGACCAAGTGTGAAACTTTAGTAGATTGAGTTCTCAACACAAAAATACCTGTTTCTCGTATTCCCTATCCCCTTTCTTGCACGCAAACACCATTTGCAGACATTCGAGTCACGGACAGCGAGAGCTCTTGCACCTTTTGTTCTTTTGTTACTTGTTTCAATGCTAATATAGACTCTTGGATGTTATGACTTGAATTGAATCTCTAACCTTGATTTCTTTACTTTTCAAAGTTCTTTTATGGTTGCTAGCATGTCACCAAAGAAATTATGCTTGTTATCATTTACCTACTCGAGGACGAGCAGGAATTAGACTTGGGGATGTTGATACGTCCAAAACGTATCGATAATTTCTGCTTGCTCCATGCATGTTTTGTGTGATATTGCTATGATCTAGATACACTTTCATACATTTTTTATCATATTTGGACTAACCTATTAACTCAGTGCACCCCAGTGCCAGTTCCTGTTTTCTGCTGTTTTTCTATTTCAGTTTTCCCCCATATAAAAAGTACCAGCAAAATTGGGAAAATTCAGATAAAAAATCAGCGTGACAGAAGCTTCGAGAAGAGCCCGGGAGGGGCCAGAGGGGAGCCAGGCGGCCACCCGGCGCGGCCCCACCCCTGGCCGCGCCAGGGGGGCGCCTGGGGCCCCTGGCCCACCTCTGGCTGCCCCCTTTCGCCTATTTATCCCCCGTCACGGGAAAACTCCAGAACAAGAACCCTATTCCGCGAACTCGCCTCTGTTCCGCCGCCGTCGCGCTTCCAAGATCGGGAGCACCAGAAGACCTCTTCTCGGCACCCTGCCGGAGGGAGGATTGACCTCCGGGAGTCTCCTCTCCACCATGGATGATCCCCGGATGTCTCGTGAGTAGTTCTCCTTGGACCATGGGTCCGTGATCAGTAGCTATGTGATGTTCTCCTCCCCTCTTTGATCTTCATTGTTTAGACCTCGTGAGCTGCCCTACATGATCGAGGCACCTTTGTAATATTTCTGCTATTGTTATGTTGAGTTTGATCGGATCTGATGGATTATGAGATTATGTTCAGATTGTGATAGAGTAATATATTTGGTTTTTATCTCTTATATTTTTGTTCCTAAGTAATTCTTGCATGCTCTCCGTTGATATTGATTGCTTTGGCCAAGTAGTAGGTAGTGACTCCAAGAGGGAGCGTTGTGCTAGATTGTGGGTTCATGCCTCCCTGATGACACGCTTGAGTGACAGAAACATGAGTCTAGGGGATGTGCTGTTTCCACAAGGGGGAAAACAACGGTGCTTGTAACTGCGGTTACAAGGATTGTTTACTTTACGCAAAGTTCTTTTTAATGCAGTTGTCTGTTGCTTTGGTTTTACACTTTGGGTGGGGCTCGCAACTTAATACCAGCGAGATGTTCTGGATAGATATCTCAAGGTGGATGATTAGTAGTAGATGCAGATGGATTTCGGTCTACTTAGTTTGGCGTACTGCCCGTGCTTTTGAACCTCTTCCTTTCTTTTGTAGCATAGTCAGCATTGCGGTGCGTTCTTAATCCTGTCAATTGCCTTTCTGTAATTTGTTTACCTCGCATAGCAATTTTATCGTCTTTTGGGAGAGAGACATCACTAGCGAACATCATGTATCCCGGTCCATATCCTTATCACTGTTTCCACTCTACATTTACTTTACCGCTTTTATTTGCTATCATTATCCCTTGCGTTTTATCCTTTGTAAACAACAAGACCGGAGAGATTGACAACCTCTCTGAAATTCGTTGGGAACAAAGTTATCTGTGTCTGTGTGCAGGTCCGCGTCAGTTGCGCCGCTGACACCTACTTATCATCTCTGGAGTCCTGCTGGAGACAAACCTTGGTATCTTCACCGAGGGAAAACTGTTGCTGCACTACATCTCAACCTTACACTTGAGGAAACCAACGAAGGGGCGAGAAGCCATCACCACGCAAGCTTAGCGTGTAGGTAAGACCCCGCTGCACAGACGGCCGGGACGGGACTTGCCACGGCGCGACTTCATTCCGGATATTTTCCATGCACTCGCATGATTGAGAGATGAGACGGTAACGGACGCGTTAAGGCTATTTACTGGGACCGGCGACATTGATCCTATAAGACCTGCAGCGGCATGAAGTTTGCTAGACACCGGTCGTTCCCAAGTTCGTGTCGAGGGACACGGGCTTGATTGGGCTACTGAGGTATTTGCCACTAGCGCAATTCACCGAGGCTCGACCAGTCAACTACCTCGGGCCCTTTCAGCTTAGGATCCCTCGAATTAAGCATTTGTCATGGCTAAAGCTGCCAGCGACTCGCAGCCGCGCTGCGCAAAGCAAACAAGGATGAATTCGAGTCCCCCAGGCACTCGGGGGCTACTGACGAGGGGGTGACCCCACGACTCCTGCGTGTGAGGATACCTGGTGCGTATGAAGACAGAAGGCCAGTTGGAAGCCTCGACAGGCCCACGACTGGTCCACTCAAGGCACCGACGTTGGAGTCCGCGACAAACATGGAAAGCAAGACTTGGCGTCCAAGGAAAAACTAGATTAGGCAATCGTCCCTGTAATTTGAGACGGACTCCCCGAGACCTAGCCTAGTATATAAAGGCTGGGAGGGGGGACGTCTCAGGACATCCAATCTACAATCATCACCTCTAGTCTTGCGCAAACTCGCCTAGACTCCCATTGTAATCTCCCCCTCGCATAATATTATCGAGAAGGAAGTGCTTCTCCTGTTAGCCGATGAGTATCGCCAACCTTTTCTCTCTACGATCTAACCCAGGGTCCCTGACCATGGGATTTGCCGAGGCTGATCATCGTCGGACTGACATGTGGGCCCATCTGCTTTTTAAATAAATAAAATGATTTGTTTTTGTCTCTGTGTATGACATGTGGGTACCTCCTGTCAGTTCACTGTTTTGGATAAGTTTATGGATAATTTTTCATTTAATAATAAAAGAAATTACAGAAATGATTTAAAATTTTGGGAATTCAACATCTTTTAAACCGTAACTCAGATGAAAATACTTTGTACATGAAAGTTGATCAGAAAAATACAACGAGTAAGAATACGCTACACGTATGCCAACCACCCCCTCTAACATAACGAACACGAGACCTTTCCTGTCCGGGTCGTCTACCGATAATCACCCGAAGCCGGTATTTCATCCCCGGATGAATTCCCGCTCCGAGCAAAGCACATTGTACTGCGTTAGAACACAGTTAACATGGAAACTGTAATGTCATGCATATGTTTGTATATGATTGCTTTATATTTACTGTTTCTCCCTCCTTTATCTTCCGGTAGAACCCGAGGCTGCCGCCGACGACACCGTTGCTGGGTACGATTACTACGTCGACGACTCTGCCCTTGCTACCGAGCTTCCAGGCAAGCAGTGCCCCTTCACCTCTCTCAGATATCACCTATCTATCTATATTTATCTTTGTACTAGGCATTGTTGCTGCTACGTTACATTCCTGTTCATTGCATAGCCTGTCATTGTCGCCCCTTGATGTACCTTCCTTATCCTATGTTGCCTAGTATATAAATATAATATTCAGCAGTTAGCCCTGCGCCTTGTTAGTTAACTAGGTTTAGTAATCGGTCCGCGATCACTCTAGGGAGTGAACGCAGAACACAAACGATTTATATTGCTGCCACGGGTACGTTACAGAGCAGACGCCCAAGGGAACCTACAACGGCGAGACTCTATCGAGTCGCTTCAAGTTTGACTTACGAGTGGATGGACTCGTATTTCACTCTCGCCGCCGGCTCGGTAGCGAAGCACCACCGGGGTGATACGAGGATGTTCCTCTTTATTTCATGATGTCCCTGTCGGACCACATCAAGTGTACCATCGAGAGTGACTCCTCCTCGTATCACTTGATGGTAGGAACCTAAATCAATTGGTTTCCTTAAAGGTAAGTAGTCGGGTGACCCAATGGTGCCCGCGAGAGGTATTGTATCAACACGACAGGACATGAGGATACCATCGTGGGCTTAGTCCTTGCTCGTTGGTCGTGAGATACCAAACCACGAAAGTCAAGCTCCTCCAAGAGCACACGCGAGATAAGGTAAGGAGATGGTTCACCTTGTTGGTAACCGCGAGCTTTGACGGGACGACAGGGCAGGCACCTACTTTTGTAATGGGAGGTGGTCCTGGCTAATGTTCGTTGTCTGTTGAGTTAACTAGTCGGGAAGGCGAGAACGGTCATCCCGCGAGATAACAATAACATGTCTAATGGGTCGAGTGAATGTCTTGAGTTAGTCGACTGGCCATGTACGCACTACCTCCGCGCGGGATAACGAGTATGGGCTCCTTCGCGTCGTACGCTTTTCATTCTAAGCTCTTCAGACGTCAGCTTTACCTCGGGATGATTATCGGGATTGGACCGCCTACTCTTGTAATGGGAGGTGGGCCTGCTTCACCGGCCAGCCACGTACCTGCAAGAGTACAAAGGGAGGGGGTCCAAAGTCCCTGCGTACTTAGTATTTAGACCGGCGGATGGCCTCTCTGTTGAGCCTGGGATGGTTTACGGCGGGTTGGATAGCCTCGATGGGGCATTCCCTAACAAGGTGTGCTCCACCCTGGAGATCCGAGCGTATAGGGTAACGGTTGTGCAGCCCCTGCAGGGAAGTTAATCTATTCGAATAGCCGTGTCCATGGTAAAAGGACGCTCTATGCTAGATCCGAACCCTATATAACTACAAACTATTGTAGGGTTAAACTGTTGTTCCCGGATGTCTTCCCCGCAGGGAAGTCGAGGAAGAATCTCGGGAGCATTGATTAATAAATACAACTTATTATTATACATTGTTGCATCAACTTATGTTGCATTCTTATTACATTCATGCTATTATAACTGTTGGCTATTCTTTTCCCATGCTGCAAGAATCGCGTGAAGATGCTAGTCTTCAATAGGCTAGGTCTTCCCCCTTACCCTGGTACTTCTACCATGCAGTCCACTATACGGCCTCTTCTTCCATTTTGATACCAACGCATAAATGCTTAGTAGCCTGGGTTTAAGTCTCGCTGAGTATGCTAGATACTCACCCTTGCTTTCCTCCTCCCCATTTTGTTTTGTATACACGGTTGCTTCGATCAGAAGCGAGGCGTCCAGGAGCAGGAGATCCCCGATGTTGACCACCGCAACGTGAAGATCCCTGGTGCCTTCTACGACATGGAGATCCCCGACGACCAGGAGTAGTTTGGAGGTTCTCAGGCATGAGGCCTGTGCCTTTTAGATCGTTGTTGATTTTGTGATAGCCTTCTTAAGGCAACCTGTATTCTCGTGTATGTACTCAGATACTGTTGTTTCCACTGACTTGTGTATCTCGAGTTGTTGTATTCGAGCCCTCGTGGTCCCTGGCTTGTATTAAATAGCTTGTATTATTTTTATTATTAGAGTTGTGTTGTGATATCATGCCGTCAGTCCTTGATCTCGGTCGTGCATATTACTATACACGGTCCGATTTTGGGGGCGTCACAGTGTCAAGACAAAAGGCCCACTGGAAGCTTCAACCGTCCCACGACTGGCCCACTCGAAGAACCGACGTAGGAATCCTTGTCGATTATGGAAGCTGCGACTTAGAGTCCAAGACTAAAGCTAGATTAGGAAACTACTTATGTAAACCTAGATGGACTCCTTGCAACCCAGCCTAATATATAAAGGCTGGGAGACGGGACGTCTAGGGCATCCAATCTCATAGCAACACCTCCGGTCCCGAGTGATCTCGCCTTGACCGCCACTATAATCGCCTCCATCATAATACAAAAGAGCAGGAAGTAGGGGTTTCACCGATCGAGGGCCCTGAACCTGGGTATATCCCTGTCTCCTGTTAGGCGACAAGTATTGCCAACATGCACTTTCTCTCTACGATCTAAACCCAGGGTACCTTACCATGGGATTTGTCGAGGCCGATCCTCGTCAATGTCCCTCCACGATCGTAGAGCTGTAACACTGTGTTCAAAAGTAGGGTGCGTCGGTTCATCATTGGGCGCGTCGAGTTGCGAAAATCATACATTCATCGGATAGCATCACTGCCCAAACAACCATCCTAGTCCTAGAAAAGAACTGCCGATTTGAGCCGTCTATCCAAAACCTCGGGCGGATAAAAAGTGAAGTCAGAGACATGGGGGAACTCATGGACGCTATTACCAACTATGCCGAATCTAACAAAACTAAGGACGGCGACTCCAACGAGGATAAAGAATCCAAGGAGAAAAGGAATGGATCCAAGGGCAACCTCGGACATGGCTCTAATGGCAATGGAAGCACTAACAAGCGCAAGCCAGAGCAAAGTAGCTCCGACTTTGTAGAAAATACAAACTCGGGTTTCCAAAAACAGAAGTAAGGCGGCAACTTAAAAAACCCGCCCCAAATCGGTCGACCAATGAACATGAGCAGGCCATGTGACACCCTGGATTTTGGAACTTTCCTTTTCCAAAAACTTTTCTGATTTATTTCTGGATTTGCTATTGGATTTGATTTTGAACACCTCGTTGGACTTGAAACTTGAGCATATTTTATTTCCATGCTCAAGTGACCCTTGAATCCAAGCCTTTCCAACGCCATTCCATTGATCCATCTCATCCAAGCCACCATTTTATTCAAGCCTTATATTCCTTTTTTCCATAAAAAGGAATATTCCAATTATTTGAGGTTTTTGAAGCAACCCCTATTTATATTGCTCCATAAATCCTCAAATAATTCACACATATCATCGAGGTCATATCTTGCCAATTTCTCCAAAAACATTTCATATCTCAAGTGGATTTTTCCTCTAGAAAATTTCATTTGTCTGTGGGGGCATAATGGAGCTTTGTGAAGGGAGTGCTATTTATATTGATCCATTGCTGGTGAAACTTTTTGCGCAATCTCATATGACCATATGATTGATCTCCACCAAATTCCACCACCATTTTCTTAGCCAAACTCCCACAATAAATTCCCAAATTTGGATGCAGCTAGGGGCATTGTGACGCAAGTGCATGATAGGGGATCCCATTTTCCTTGAAATGTTTTGTAGCATAATCCTACCACCAAATAACTCCACCAAAACAGATTTGAGCCAAATCCCATTAACCATGTGAGTGCGTTGTCATGTTTAAGTTTCTGACCAGTGGGCCACATTGTGAAGCAAGTGATAGCTATGTGTGTCCAATTGCTATGAAATTTTATACACATGTGCACCATGCCAAATAACCCCAGTACACAAATTTTCAGCCAATTCTACCAATCCCATGCAAGGCTAGCTTCAACTTTTCATTTCTGGTCCAATTGGACATTTGTAAAGGAAGTGTTAGCTAGCTTACTCCAAATGAGATGAAACTTGGTGTACATACTCATCCTAGTGTATGATTGAGCTATGAAAAAGATCATGCCTAGGGGAGCAATGTACAAGCCACACCACAGTACAAACACCTACTGCCACCATGGTGCATTTGCAAAGGATGTACCATGTACATTGATTATTTTGAGCCCAAACTTTCCAGAAACATAGTCCTTCCTATCCTCATCCCAAAAGACAGCTTGGTCCTATCCAGAGCCTCACCATGTGAGCACAATTTAAGCCCCAAGATTGTTGTATCCAACTTTGTGATGAGCTAGAGATCACACTGTTCATGCTTTTGTCCATCCAGCTATACCACTGTGGTCTACTCTCGAAGGACAACACTCTAGACATGGTTAGACATGCAGAACCTTATCCCCAACTTGGTGGCCACGCCATTGGCGTGCTCTGGGCGCGCACTGTGCGCACGCATGCTCTGCTCACGTGCTGGTCGTGTCGCCATCGTGCCCCTATACGCCTTTGTCGCCCTCTGGTTGTCAATCCGCGCTGCACGACCTTCCTGACTCCCCACGCCGCACGCCGCTCGCCCAGTCGCCCTCGAGCATCCCAGCACAGCGCCGCCGCCATCGTCTTCCCCGTGGCCCGGCTCGGCCACGGCACCTCGGAGCCTCCTATAAAAGGGGCTCACCCCCGAGCTCTTCCTGCACCATCAGTGGCCTCACCTCCCTCTCCTAGCGCCTCGCCCCCTCCCAATTGGGTCGCCTAGGCCACCATTGCCCGCCGGAACCGCCATTGACGCCGCGGCCTCCTCCTCCAATTTGGGCGACCCGAGCTGCCCCCTCTCCTCTGTCCTGCTCCATCACCCCCCCGAGCCTCTCCTACCCTCGACCGTCTCCTGCCCTCGCCGGAGCCACCCGTGCTCGCGACGCACCGGACGCCGTCCGCCATGGCCGCGCTCCTCCCGCTGGGCAGTGCTGCCGGCCACCCCGTGTCGCCACAGCCACCGGTGGGTACTCCTCATCGAGCCGCGCCTTGGGCCCCCTCCGCGGGCCCCGCGCCCTTCCTCGATGGCGGCGAGCCCGTGCTGGCCGCGGTCATCGCTCAGTTCGGCTCGGAGCAGGGGAGATGCAGGGGAGGAGAGAGGAGGAGAGCTGACGGGTGGGTCCCGTGTGTAAGCCGCACGTGAGGCTGACCGCGGGCCCGTCTCCTTTTCCAGTGGTGGCGGTTTTCCAAAAATACGTTTTCCCAGTCCGAAAGCGTACTCCTCGCTCCCTCGGTCCAGAGTACGTTTTCAGTAAACGAAAGCGTACTTTCTTCCTCTGCGAGCCGAAATACGCTTTCTCCACACCGAAAGCGCATTTCATCAAAAACCAGCCCTCCCGACACCGTTTCGTTGATATCTCCGCAACCGTAAGTCCAAACGGGTTGATTCTTTTTGCGTTGGTTTTATTTCGAGCTCCTCTTCATTTTGGCATAGGTTTCATGCCATGTTTTGATGTTTTCATTTGCTGTTCAAACCAAAGTTGTGTTTGACTTTTTGCCCGTTGCTTTGTTTTGAAATATTTTTGCAGAGATTTGTTGGTGTCGAAGACCAGGAGTGTTCCACACTCCTCTGGTGAAAGGCAAGCCAAAATACCCTTTGCACCTTTGCAAAGCTTTGACATGCTGCTAAAATTGTTGTTCGATGGTATGCTTATATCAGTGAACGTGATCCAGTTGCCATGCTATGATTGATGTTATCATTGCCATGCTCTCCTTGAATATGCTCCTATTATGCCATGTTTTGCCATGTTACATCCATGCTATGCTTCGATCATATCTTTGCCATGTTACACTCTGCATCATCGTAACCATGACATACCAACACCATGTTAAGTTGCTCATGTTATTTCTATGCTAGTTCATGCTATGCCTGAGTTATGCTCAACTGCATTCATAATGTTGCCATGTGAATAACTTAATCTTTGTAACACGGATAAGTTCACCATATAAAATGTGTTTGATCATATCTAAAACTTTCATGTTAGTATGCTATGCATTGTTATGATCTGATACTCATGTTGCACCTGATACTTGTGTTCGCTGTTGGAGATATGCTTCATGACAAGTTGATCATGTGCCATCGAACCGGACTTATCCGTGCAGCCACATTTTCCTGTATGGGAGGGCCTTGATTCGGTCTGCCGGTGGGTTCTCTTGCGCGTATCACCAAAGTAGGGGAGGCTACGCGCGCGCGCTGGCCTGATCAGGCAGGCGGCGGTAGTCTTGACTGCCAGAGTTGTTGTGCGCGTGGTCCAGAGTTGGACAAAGTTTAAGGACCAAGTGATGGTCAGATTGGTTGGGTGGTAACGGAGGACACCTAAACACAGGGCTACCCAAGACGGGATGTCGGTGATACGGTAAGAGGGACACGCGGTAGCATCGGTCTTGTTGGAGAAGTCCTAGTCCACTCCTCCGGTGCGAGTTCCAAGGATCCTGTGGGACAAGTACCGGGGTGCTGGATGGAGGAAGAACTCCATAGTGTGGGTAACGTGCACAAACTCTGCAGAGTCACACAAATCTCTTCGAATAGTCGCGTCCACGGTAATGGACACAGTTCGTACTAGGTCACACCATATGATCAACATGAGTTCGGTGGTAAGTGGATGGTTATGCGATAAATGGATTGGTTGGGTGGTAACGAGGGACACCTAACCCGTTGAATGGTCATGCGGTGACCCGTTCGATCGTGCGACGACCCGTGGAAGTGGTTGGTCACGAAGTGACCCGATTCTTGAGTCTGTAAGGACTCCGAGGTAAGCCACGTGATCATGCGACGATCATGTGGGATCCATTGTGTGTGCATTAATCTTAATGCTGATGATATGCTTGATGTACATTTGTTTGCATGATATTGTTGCTCACCTGTTTAATTCACTAATATACTTTAAACCTGTTGCCATGTTATTGTTTTGCCTTGATGCATGGTTGTTGTGAGATTGCAAGTACATTCAATGTACTGACCTGGCGTGTTATGCCAGATTTGCAGGCCGTGCTTTGGATGCGTAGGATGACGTTCCCGGTGTTTGCGAGCTAGGAGGTGTCCCAGCCAGTGTCCCTGTGGAGTGGAGTTCATCACCGCCGTTATTGTTTCGCTGCCGTCGTTATTCCGCTGCTAGAAAGTTATCCTGCTACTTGGTGTAGAGCTGAGGCTAGCCGGAGGAGAAAGCTGTGTCTCCGCTAGCGTTGTAATAGACCTCGTGTACCCCTATCTTCGGTTATAGAAAGTTGTTCAGTTCTATATCAATCAGTGCCGTGTGCCAGAAAACTTGATCTCTGGGCTGGTGCACGGGGAGTTCCGGTCCTCTGAGCCGGGGTGCCACAACGATTGGTATCAGAGAAGGACTGGCTGTAGGACCCTCTAGCCCGCGCGAACGTTAGAAGGACGTTAGATTGACGTTAGAGCTAGAGTATAGCTTGCTTGTGTGATGCTATTGCCTGCTGCATTTGTGTGCTGCATATAGACGGTATGTTTTCGCTAACAATCTGATCTGACGAGTGTAGATGGCGGAATACCCGGTGGGCTACACAGGATCCTCGTCCGCAACCAACTTTGACTACCTCCTTGCAGACGTATGGTGGACTCTCTACCCCAGTGGAGATATTCCAAGGTACCAAGTTTCCCAGACGCCGATCGGAGGGAAGTTGCTTGAGTACCGCACCAACGTCTACGTGACCTCCACCATCCCCATCGGCGTGCGCTCCTACAACTTCCAGGGTGGACCCGCTTCTACCCTGGATCATGCCATTCATCTTGCCGCGAGGGCGGGCCTGTTAGGCCTACGCCACCAGGAAAGTGCGATGCAGCAGAATCGTGCCTTCCATTTTTACCCCACCTTGGGTGCGACTCCGTAGCAAGTAAGGTTTCCTCGCCCCCTGGCGGAAGCCGATGCAGCGGTGATCACCATGTCCCGCTACATGATCTCTCAGTACGCCCTCCTCGTCGAGCTAGTCCGTGATGCAAGGGATGGAAGGAGAGCTCTTGCTGCAGCCTTGTCGTTGTCGACTTCTCCGCCCACTCCTGCCACCCCCGGCAACCCGTTGTCAGATCAGAACGCCTGAGCTTCGCGTAGTCCGTGATGCATGGGTAGTAGTGTGCATGTTTCTTGTTGCATGTTGATGTGTGTAGCAATAAGTGAGATCCTGCGTGTGATCTTCGTGCTTGTTCAGTATTGTTTTCCTGCTTAGTTGGTTCTCGTTGTTGGTTCTTTGTTCAGTTTCTTCGGCAGCTGCTAACTCTGTTTTGGCAGGTGTTAGATGACTTGGACGGACCCTTGCTTGTTGTTCTGCAGTGGCACCACGTCTGGTTCTGAGATGATGCATCGTCAGCCGTCCGGAGTGGATGCCTGTTTTGCATTTCTCTTGTCAACAACCGACCCGTGTTCTGAGATGTTTTTCGGGCGTCTCGGGCAGTTGTTGAGTTTCTTTTCGCAGTGGAGACCCTATGCTCTGAGCTGTTTTCTCGCCCGTCTTAGGGGACCTCTGCATTCTTTTTATCAACATTGCGTCATGCTCTGAGCTGATTTCGGTCGGCCGTCGTGAGCAATATTTGAGCTATTCCAGTATAAGTCCCAGATCAGAGTTGTAAAAACCGTTCTGATGGCTACTGGGTTATTCGCTGTTTTCTTTGCAAGGAGTCCGGATAATCATTGACCACCGCTAAAGCTGATGAAGCAGCAAGTCGCCTCTCGGTTGTTTTTGCCCCGTGGTTGTCTTCGTTGGTTCTTCTTTTGGTTCTTTGGTGTCACTTGCTCCACCCCAATGGAAAGTTGCTCATAACCCTGCATACCTTGAAGAACCAGTGCAATATCGCAGAGCAGCGTGAAGACACCAAGTCAAGGACCCACACCAGCTTGCAGCAGGAATATTCAGCTCCCATATGAGTTCTGCCTGAATGAACTAAGTCAGGATTATTACGGTAATCGTGTGGACATGAAGATCCATCGGTGGAAGACCACAGGGAAATGAAGAAAATCAACAGTACATGAATGACGCATACCCAGTTGCATCTCACACGCTTTTTCTCAAGTATGAATCATGCGGCAAACATCAGGCCTGCATTTCGTCTGTAAACAGAACAACCTGAAGCTCAGACAGTGAAAGGCCGCAATGATGCGGGAAATCAGCAAGTCAAACAGGACTTTTACCCCATTGCGTTGGAAGCAAGTGGCTCACGAATGAATGCTACCCATTGAGTCCCGTCTACATCGACTACGACAGTCACAGAGAAGATAAGCAAAAATTGTGACCCCCGAATATATGTACCCAAGGCAGGACAAACACCAGCTATAGTCCTATGCAATACAAATTATGTCAGTATATTCCGGAAGGTGGCCAAGACATATCATGAAGCACAGATGATTGGAAGAATGTTTCCCCCTCACCAGCCGGCAGTCAGAAGCCTGTCAGACACCGTGGTCAGATTTGCCTCCACGTCAGTGTGGGAAAGCTTCCAGCAGAAGGAACCGATGCATCCACAGTATAAAGAGGCAAACTTCCGGGACAAGACAACCCATCTTCGTCAGTAAGTTATTAAGAAAGCTTCAAAGGCAAGACACCCAGCCTTCTTCAGCAAGCTATCGAGGCAGCTTCCCGCGTACGACACCCCGCCTCCTCGATACGCCACCGGAGCAAGCTTCCGGGGTATGGTACCCAACCTTCCACAGCAAGCTACCCCAAGCTTCGCGGAAAAGAGACCAGTCTTCCTCGACGCGTCATCAGACCTGCAACAGTATTGTCAGAAATCCAGCCATGCAGGACAGTGAAGATTTCAGCATCGTCAGGACCCTCATATGGTTATGGGTATTCTTATCAAGTATGAAAGCTACCCCCGGTGCGGATACCACCATGCTTGTAATCAAGGAAGAATTATGCACATGAACGACGGTGAAGAACCGCAACTCTCGGGAAACAGGTCAGCAGAAGAGGCGGATACACATCTCAACCTGGAAGAAAGGTTGACAAAGTCACCGTGTAGAAAGGAAGCAAGGAGCATTGAATCCTGCTCCCGTCATGAAGGTCAGCTCCTCACGACCGACAAGGCCCCGAAGCAGAATAATCCGGAGACCCCGTTCATTGCAACCGAGGTTATCAGGATGAAACAAGAGACGAAATGTGATGGTAACCTGTCTATCTCAGAGGAAGATTTCGACAGAACAATAAGCAGTTATGCAACAAGGAAAGAACCCTGACCAAAGAAAAGCCAGTACAAGAAAGGTGATTGCCGCAGAGGCAAAACCTAGGACAAACAGACCTGGCAAGTGTCAAACCTCGCTGCAATCTGAGCAAGCGTGGCACCTCGCAAGTTGTCAGAGGTATGCAACTCTCAAGCCCGATGGGTTAGGCAGAATGAATCGCATGGACCTCAGGTCAAATTTTGCGCGATCAATTGAAGTCATGTGGACCGCCGCGGATATCTACCACAAATAAAGCTCATTCATTATGGGCCAAGGACCGTGTACCGATCGAGTTAGCCTGAGCAGTTACTGAAGTTCAGGATCGTCCGCCTTGCCGATATACCCCAGTCTGCTTCATTGAAGGTCATGCGCTCAGCTCGGCATTTTAAATACAAGAACCGGATTAAATCCTATCATGACCTATCGCCACCCGGATAGGTTCACCTGTCAGGCAAATCTCATCATAAGTGAATGTCCAGAATTTGTGCCCCGCTCCGAATCCTTGAGCGCGGTGGACAGGCCAAAAGAAATGCGAGGCAACCCCACGTGCCGTCAGTCAAGGTCCGGATAGTAAACATTCTGAGATACCAACTACCGATGAAGGACAAGCTCTTGTCGAAGAGGCCAATGCAAAGAATTCAAGACCGTACCACGAATTAAGTCCGAGGTACCCCAGAAACAGTATGGGTATCGTCAGCATTCAGCCTATAACAAGACATCCCGTTATCATACAAGTCAGAAAATATGAGGATGAAAATCAGCAGGAAAGGATGTGAGGTATCAAGGAAGAAAATTCTGTCAGAGCTACAGATCGGGTGAAGTAAACCCCCTCATCAGAGATATATTGGATGCTACCATGGGAACAGTATGCGGTGAAAAGGAAATCCGAGAAGCAGTAAGTTTCCTAAGGACGGTAAGTTTGCGATGGTTCCCTGAGCAACCAAATCTCGAGGACGAGATTTTTCTAAGGGGGGTAGGTTTGTGACACCCTGGATTTTGGAACTTTCTTTTTCCAAAAACTTTTCTGATTTATTTCTGGATTTGCTATTGGATTTGATTTTGAGCACCTCGTTGGACTTGAAACTTGAGCATATTTTCTTTCCATGATCAAGTGACCCTTGAATCCAAGCCTTTCCAATGCCATTCCATTGATCCATCTCATCCAAGCCACCATTTTATTCAAGCCATATATTCCTTTTTCCATTAAAAGGAATATTCCAATTATTTGAGGTTTGTGAAGCAACCCCTATTTATATTGCTCCATAAATCCTCAAATAATTCACACATATCGTTGAGGTCATATCTTGCCAATTTCTCCAAAAACATTTCATAGCTCAAGTGGATTTTTCCTATAGAAAAATTCATTTGTCTGTGGGGGCAAAATGGAGCTTTGTGAAGGGAGTGCTACTTCTATTGATCCATTGCTAGTGAAACTTTTTGTTCAATCTCATATGATCATATGATTGATCTCCACCAAATTCCACCACCATTTTCTTAGCCAAACTCCCACAATAAATTCCCAAAGTTTGGATGCAGCTAGGGGGCATTGTGAAGCAAGTGCATGATAGGGGATCCCATTTTCCTTGAAATGTTTTGTAGCATAATCCTACCACCAAATAACTCCACCAAAACAGATTTGAGCCAAATCCCATTAACCATGTGAGTGCGTTGTCATGTTTAAGTTTCTGACCAGTGGGCCACATTGTGAAGCAAGTGATAGCTATGTGTGTCCAATTGCTATGAAATTTTATACACATGTGCACCATGCCAAATAACCCCAGTACACAAATTTTCAGCCAATTCTACCAATCCCATGCAAGGCTAGCTTCAACTTTTCATTTCTGGTCCAATTGGACATTTGTAAAGGAAGTGTTAGCTAGCTTACTCCAAATGAGATGAAACTTGGTGTACATACTCATCCTAGTGTATGATTGAGCTATGAAAAAGATCATGCCTAGGGGAGCAATGTACAAGCCACACCACAGTACAAACACCTACTGCCACCATGGTGCATTTGCAAAGGATGTACCATGTACATTGATTATTTTGAGCCCAAACTTTCCAGAAACATAGTCCTTCCTATCCTCATCCCAAAAGACAGCTTGGTCCTATCCAGAGCCTCACCATGTGAGCACAATTTAAGACCCAAGATTGTTGTATCCAACTTTGTGATGAGCCAGAGGTCACACTGTTCATGCTTTTGTCCATCCAGCTATACCACTTTGGTCTACTCTCGAAGGACTACACACTAGACATGGTTGGCCACGCAGAACCTTATCTTCAACTTGGTGGCCACGCCATTGGCGTGCTCTGGGCGCGCATTGTGCGCGCACGCATGCTCTGCTCGCGTGCTGGTCGTGTCGCCATCGTGCTCCTATACGCCTTTGTCGCCCTCTGGTTGTTAATCCGCGCCGCACGACCTTCCCGACTCCCCACGTCGCACGCCGCTCGCCCCGTCGCCCTCGAGCATACCAGCACAGCGCCGCCGCCGTCGTCTTCCCCGTGGCCCGGCTCGGCCACGGCACCTCGGCGCCTCCAATAAAAGGGGCTCACCCCCGAGCTCTTCCTGCACCATCAGTGGCCTGACCTCCCTCTCCTAGTGCCTCGCCCCCTCCCAATTGGGTCGCCTAGGCCACCATTGCCCGCTGGAACCGCCATTGCCGCCGCGGCCTCCTCCTCCAATTCGGGCGACCCGAGCTGCCCCCTCTCCTCTGTCCTGCTCCATCACCCCCCCCCCCCGAGCCTCTCCTACCCTCGACCGTCTCCTGCCTTCGCCGGAGCCGCCCGTGCTCGCGATGCACCGGCCGCCGCCCGCCGTGGCTGCTCCCCTCCCGCTGGGCAGTGCTGCCGGCCACCCCGCGACGCCGCAGCCACCGGTGGGTACTCCTCAGCGAGCCGCGCCCAGGGCCCCCTCCGCGGGCCCCGCGCCCTTCCTCGATGGCGGCGAGCCCGTGCTGGCCGCGATCGTCGCTCTATTCGGCTCGGAGCAGGGGAGATGCAGGGGAGGAGAGAGGAGGAGAGCTGACGGGTGGGTCACGCGTGTAAGCCGCACGTGAGGCTGACCGCGGGCCCGTCTCCTTTTCCAGTGGTGGCGGTTTTCCAAAAATACATTTTCCCAGTCCGAAAGCGTACTCCTCGCTCCCTCGGTTCAGAGTACGTTTTTATTAAACGAAAGCGTACTTTCTTCCTCTGCGAGCCGAAATACGCTTTCTCCACACCGAAAGCGCATTTCATCAAAAACGAGCCCTCCCGACACCGTTTCGTTGATATCTCCGCAACCGTAAGTCCAAACGGGTTGATTCTTTTTGCGTTGGTTTTATTTTGAGCTCCTATTCATTTTGGCATAGGTTTCATGCCATGTTTTGATGTTTTCATTTGCTGGTCAAACCAAAGTTCTGTTTGACTTTTTTCCTGTTGCTTTGTTTTGAAATATTTTTGCAAGGCTTTGTTGGTGTAGAAGACCAGGAGTGTTCCACACTTCTCTGGTGAAAGGCAAGACACAATACCCTTTGCACCTTTGAAAAGCTTTGACATGCCACTAAAATTGTTGCTCGATGATATGCTTATATCGGTGACCGTGATCCTGTTGCCATGCTATGATTGATGTTATCATTGCCAGGCTCTCCTTGAATATGCTCCTGTTATGTCATGTTTTGCCATGTTACATCCATGCTATGCTTCGATCATATCTTTGCCATGTTACACTCTGCATCATTGTAACCATGACATACCAGCACGATGTTAAGTTGCTCATGTTATTTCTATGCTAGTTCATGCTATGCCTGAGTTATGCTCAACTGCATTCATAATGTTGCCATGTGAATAACATAATCTTTGTAACACGGATAAGTTCACCATCTAAAATGTGTTTGATCATATCTAAAACTGTCATGTTAATATGCTATGCATTGTTATGATCTGATACTCATGTTGCACCTGATACTTGTGTTCTCTATTGGATATATGCTTCATGACAAGTTGATCAGGTGCCACCGAACCAGACTTATCCGTGTAGCCAAATTTTCCTGTATGGGCAGGCCTTGATTCGGTCTGCCGGTGGGTTCTCTTGCGCGTATCACCAAAGTAGGGGAGGCTACGCGCGCGTGCTGCCCTGATCAGGCAGGCGGCGATAGTCTTGACAGCCAAAGTTGTTGTGTGCGCGGTCCAGAGTTGGACAAAGTTTAAGGACCAAGTGATGGTCAGATTGGTTGGGTGGTAACGGAGGACACCTAACCACAGGGCTACCCAAGACGGGATGTCGGTGATACGGTAAGAGGGACACGCGGTAGCATCGGTCTCGTTGGAGAAGTCCTAGTCCACTCCTGCGGTGCGAGTTCCAAAGATCCTGTGGGACAAGTACCGGGGTGCTGGATGGAGGAAGAACTCCATAGTGTGGGTAACGTGCACAAACTCTGCAGAGTCACACAAATCTATTCGAATAGCCGCGTCCGCGGTAATGGACACGGTTCGTACTAGGTCACACCATATGATCAACATTTGTTCGGTGGTAAGTTTGTGGTAAGTGGATCGTTATGCGATAAATGGATTGGTTGGGTGGTAACGAGGGACACCTAACCCGTTGAATGGTCATGCGGTGACCCGTTCGGTCGTGCGATGACCCGTGGAAGTGGTTGGTCACGAAGTGACCCGGTGCTTGAGTCTGTAAGGACTCCGAGGTAAGCCACGTGATCATGCGACGATCATGTGGGATCCATTGTCTGCATTAATCTTAATGCTGATGACATGCTTGATGTACATTTGTTTGCATGATATTGTTGCTCACCTGTTTAATTCACTAATATACTTTAAACCTGTTGCCATGTTATTTTTTTGCCTTGATGCATGGTTGTTGTGAGCTTGAAAGTACATTCAATGTACTGACCTGGCGTGTTATGCCAGATTTGCAGGCCGTGCTTTGGATGCGTAGGACGACGTTCCCGGTGTTTGCGAGCTAGGAGGTGTCCCAGCCAGTGTCCCTGTGGAGTGGAGTTCATCACCGCCGTTATTGTTCAACTGCCGTCGTTATTCCGCTGCTAGAAAGTTATGCTGCTGCTTGGTGTAGAGCTGAGGCTAGCCGGAGGAGCAAGCTGTGTCTCCGCTAGCGTTGTAATAGACCTCGTGTACCCCTATCTTCGGTTATAGAAAGTTGTTCAGTTCTATATCAATCAGTTCCGTGTGCCAGAAGACTTGATCTCTGGGCTGGTGCACGGGGCGTTTCGGTCCTCTGAGCCGGGGTGCCACAGGCCACCCGCCAAGGGTTGAAAACCCTGGAGCACTGGCACTGGTGCTCGCACCTCAGGTATATTGGCACACTTTGGACAAGGGCTTTATGGAAGGCGGAATCAGCATCAACATTCTCTAGTACGACGCGTTCCGCCGCATGAGTCTGACAGTAAACAATTACAACCTTCCACAACTACCTTCCACGGCATCGTTCCGGGCAAGTCGGCCCAACCCATAGGCCGAATTGCTCTTGAAGTAGCCTTTGGGAACACCACCAACTTCCACACTGAGATCCTTTCCTTCGAGGTCGTTAAGTTCAAAATCCCATACCACGCCATCCTCGGAAGACCGGCTTATGCCAAGTTCATGGCACGATCCTTCTACATTTACCTCAAGTTAATAATGTCAGGTCTATATGGCGCGATCACAGTGGACGACAATCGCGACATCACTCTGGCGTGCAAAAAGGATGACTTCACCTATGCAAAAGCCACCTGTGCTGCAGAAATAAACAAGGCACAAGATTTTGAAGACTCCTCAACCTCAGAGACAACCTCACGGATCGGATCCCAACACATAAATCAATAAGAATCCAATCCTACCCATAGGTCGAAGGAAACTTAGGGCTCCACTTCATGTCGGTACGCACAAGTTCCTCCGCGGCCATGACATAACGTTCTGCCAAAATTCGAGCATTTCTCCTCCCCCAACTTGACAACCGAGAACCGGCGGCCACCAGCCCCTCCCAAGGTTGTGGTTCACCGCACAGTTCCAAAATTGTCTCTGATGACGGCTTCTCGCCCTTCGTTGGTAGGCCCCAAGTGGAAGGCGTGATGCGGTACAGCAGCGAGTTTTCCCTCAGTAAAGATACCAAGGTTTGTCTCCAGTAGGACTCCAGAGATGATAAGTAGGTGTCAGCGGCGCAACTGACGCGGACTTGCACACAGACACAGATAACTTTGCTCCCAACGAAGTTCAGAGTGGTTGTCAATCTCTCCGGTCTTGTTGTTCACAAATGATAAAACGCAAGGGGATAATGGTAGCAACTTGAAAGTAAATGCAGAAAAGTAAATATAGCTTGGAAACAATAATGAGGATATGGACCGGGATACGTGATGTTCGCTAGTGATGTCTCTCTCCCAAAAGACGATAAAAATGCTATGCGAGGTAAACAAATTACATAAAGGCAATTGACAGGATTAAGAACGCACCGCAATGCTAACTATGCTACAAAAGAAAGGAAGAGGTTCAAAAGCACGGGTAGTACGCCAAACTAAGTAGACCGAAATCCATCTGCATCTACTACTAATCATCCACCTTGAGATATCTATCCAGAACATCTCGCTGGTATTAAGTTGCGAGCCCCACCCAAAGTGTAAACCCAAAGCAACAGACAACTGCATTAAAAAGAACTTTGCGTAAAGTAAACAATCCTTGTAACCGCGGTTACAAGCACCGTTGTTTTCCCCCTTGTGGCAATAGCACATCCCCTAGACTCATGTTTCTGTCACTCAAGCATGTCATCGGGGAGGCATGAACCCACAATCTAGCACAACGCTCCCTCTTGGAGTCACTACCTACTACTTGGCCAAAGCAATAAACAGCAACGGAGAGCATGCAAGAATTACATAGGAACAAAAATATAAGAGATGAAAACCAAATATATTACTCTATCACAATCTGAACATAATCTCATAATCCATCAGATCCGATCAAACTCAACATAGCAATAGCAGAAATATTACAAAGGTGCCTCGATCATGTAGGGCAGCTCACGAGGTCTAAACAATGAAGATCAAAGAGGGGAGGAGAACATCACATAGCTACTGATCACGGACCCATGGTCCAAGGAAAACTACTCACGAGACATCCGGGGAGCATCCATGGTGGAGAGGAGACTCCCGGAGGTCAATCCTCCCTCCGGCAGGGTGCCGGGAAGAGGTCTTCTGGTGCTCCCGATCTTGGAAGCGCGGCGGCGGCGGAACAGAGGCGAGTTCGTGGAATAGGGTTCTTGTTCTGGAGTTTTTCCGTGACGGGGGATAAATAGGCGAAAGGGGGCAGCCAGAGGTGGGCCAGGGGCCCCAAGCGCCCCCCTGGCGCGGCCAGGGGTGGGGCCGCGCCGGGTGGCCGCCTGGGCCCCCCTGGCACCCCTCTGGGCCCTCCTGGGCTTTTCTCGAAGCTTCCGTCACGCTGATTTTTTATCTGAATTTTCTCGAATTTTTCTGGCACTTTTTATATGGGGGAAAACTGAAATAGAAAAACAGCAGAAAACAGGAACTGGCACTGGGGTGCACTGAGTTAATAGGTTAGTCCAAATATGATAAAAAAATGTATGAAAGTGTATCTAGATCATAGCAATATCACACAAAACATGCATGGAGCAAGCAAAAATTATCGATACGTTTTGGATGTATCAGTCTCCTCTAGCTATCATATTTTGTATTTACTACTCTTTTCTTTCCAATAAAACATGCTTATAGTTTTTATACCTTTTGTTTAATAAAAGCGTCGCAATTGTCCCATCCCACCTGCCTATCGTGGCACCGCACCTGCCTGTCTACTTAATGCAAACTCTCACTCAGATGACCTAGTTGCTTCGGCCTAAGTTCAAACAACGACGGCTCCGTAATGGAAGACACTTTGACCCTGAACCTAAGTTAGCATAGCACTGGTACAAGTCATGTGATGCCGGCTTACAGAGAAGTTTATACTTACACGCAACAACGTGACCAACAATTCCTTTTCATAAGTTAATCAGAGGCATCTGATCATGGAGCCGACCGACCCTGCACTTTCTTGATCAAAGGATGTTATTTATCACACGCAGGGTTGACTTCTACTTGCAACAGGTAAATTGAACTCATAACATAAGTAAATCAACCAAAGTGCAACAGACTACAAAAAAAGTATAAAAACTGTTGGATATATGCTCTAGGGGCAAATAATATATGATTATTCCAATATATCTAAGCAAGTTCATAACCAGTTTCATACTGTGCTAGAACTGTATCAGTGAAGAAATGATACAGGTGTGGTATAGAAAATCCCAGAGTTCCTAGTTAGCCTCTATATCAATAACTAGTTCATGGTCAACATGATGGTCGTGGTTTCGCGATCATGGACAATTAAGTCTCTTGACTATGAGGTCACCTGATACGTCCAAAATGCATCACTATTTTATATTGTAATTTCATACTATTCATTGATATATTCCATTTTAAAGTTTTGTTCTTATGTTGTTTTGGCTTGTTTTACACAGTTTACAACTTTCCGGTGCCGAAGCAGCAGAACCAGAATTCAGCGGTGAAAAGTGGACACCAAGTTGCTTAATCAGATCAAGTCCAAATGCGATGAAAATTTACGGGGAGTAGTTTTATGGGAATTGAGTGGGGATCACCGAAGATGGAGGTGAGGGGACCCACCAGGCGGCCAGAAGGGTGCCTGGCGCGGCCCCCCTCCTGGCCGCGCCAGGCACCCTCCTGGATGCCTGGTGGCCCCCCTCGGTGCCCCCTCTCGCCTATAAGACCCCCTGGGGTGAAAACCCTAAAGAGAGAAGAGTTTCCGTGTTTCACCGCCGCCACGGGGCAGAAACCTACAGTGGAGAAAAGCCATCTCCGGCGGGCAGATTCCACCGGAGAGATCACCTCCCGGAAGGGGAGATCGTCGCCATCATCATCATCATCATCATCGTCACGGGCATCATCGAGATCATCATCAACATCATCCCCAACATTAGCACCATCTCCATCTCCATCCCATCTCATCTCACAAATGCAACTTGTGTTGTAATCCGTATTATCTATCCTCTCTACTCTGTTGGTGTTGATTACTACTTTGTGGTGAATGCTATTGAGTTTTGTTGGAGAAATATCATTGTGTCCAGATTGTTTGCCACCCATCTATCACCTCTGATCATGATCTCTTTTATTTCTTGTGAGTAGTTACCTTAGTTCTTGAGAACATGGGAGAAGTCTAGTTGTTAGTAGTCATATGATGTTGAAGTGTTATGTGTTGTTTGATACTTACGTAGTGTTGTTATTTCTCTAGTGTTGTTATGTGAGTCGAACACTTAACACTTCACCTTTCATGGGCCTAGAGGAATACATTGTGCACAAAGGATGCTTATGGTGAGTTGCCGGAGTGACAGAAACCTGAACCCCAGTTCGCACACTTTTGCACAAGGGAGTTATGGATCCTTGATCGTAATGTTGTGGTTAGGCTTATGCCTTAATTACTACCTTGTATTTGCGAATGCTTAAAAGGTGTGTAATCATAAGAGTACAGTTATCTTAGTCTAGAAGGTGTACTAGCATTGATCCACCCACCAACACTTATCAACACAATACATATTACTTGGCCGAGTATGGTGAAAGTAACTTGGCTATCTCTCCCGTGTGTTCTCGAGAATGCTTTAGCTTTTATAAGTTTAGTTCCTAGGCTTATCCTTGTGAAATGATTGGGCCACTTGCTACTCCTCAGTTACCCTGTTTACTTTGCTTGTCCTTTACTTTTCTGTTGCTTAAACCAAAACCCCCTAAATATTTACCTTTGAGTGTGTGCAACCTTTCCTTATCCAGTGTCACTTATCAACACCTTTTTCTCCTCGTGGGTTTGACACTCTTATTTATCGAAAAGCTACAATTGATCCCCTAGACTTGTGGGTTATCAAGAATCGTTTATTGGAGCGGTTAACAGGGGAGGGAACCCAACTAAACCTATTAACTTCACCGCCATCATCACCTCACTGGATGAGTGACATGATGAACATTACCCAAAGTAAGCATTACAGCATGATCAAACTTATGAAGGTTCAGTGTTGTAATTACAGAACGTAGTAGACCGTTCCTTTGACCGTGAGTACAGGCATAATTTCTATCTACTCGGATGCTTTGACTTACATCCCACCACCTGACTGAAATATGCGGGTCATAACGGTTGTATCTTGGGTATTCCGTGGAGATATGTTGAGGAGTATTGTTACAAGAGCGGGATTTGTCAATCCATGTGATGGATAGATACTCAGGGTCCACTCGGTGAGATTCCATCCATAAAGCTCCAGCGTGTGACTAGGTCACAAGGATGAATATCACGGGAACGAGTGAATAAGGATTTGTTCAGAACGAGTTCGAACCAGACATAGGATGTCATTGATCGAATATCGGAACAATCCAGTATCGCTGACAAAGGGAATGCTATACGACGTAAGGTCCAATCGGTGTTGATATCCGGAATGCACAGGGGTCATTATGGGCATCCAGGTCCCGCTGATGATCATTGACCGTAGCCTCATCTCGGTATTGACTGGAGTGTCTCGGACCGTAGGGTAACACACTTAATGGCTCGATGAAAAATAATAGACCTTTTCGGAACTATCGGAGTTACCGGAGAATAAAGGAAGCAGCACCAGAAAAGTTCCATGTTGAACCGAAGAAGTTTCGGAGTGAGCCGGAAGGTGTTCCGGAGCACCGGGAGAAGGAATAATATGTTTTCGTTATTAATTAACTGAATTAATAATTAAAAACATTTTATTTATAATTAAAAAGTTCTATGGGCCTTATTTATGAAAGAGGCCCATTAGGGGAATAAAGGGAAAAAGAAAAACAAGAGAGAGGGAGGCGCCATGGGCCCTAGGGCCCATGAGGGGTGCGCCCTCCCCCCCCCCCCTCCTCCCTTGGCCGGCCACCTTCCCATAGCAAGGGACTTTAGTCCCACCTTGCTAGGGGAGAGGGGTTAACTCCCTCCCCTCTGCCTATATATAGATGGGCAGGGTGCACATATTTAATACGCAGAAATTCTTGAGAAAATTAATATTACTCCGAATTGAGATCGGTTTTCTCCGGTCTTCTCCCCTTCCTCGTCTCTTCCACGGTGGGATCCCTAGTGTGAGATTGTAGTGGAATTGAGGCATCTCTGCTAGAATCGGTGGTCGTCGTGCTGCCGAAGCTCCGTCCGGAAGTCTGCTTCCGCCACCTTCGCTGGATCGAAGAACGGAGGTCGTCATCAAGTCTCGTACGTGTGCGAGTACTACGAGGTGCTACACGTGTGGCACTACACCCATCCGGGTGCTCAACACAGCCAGGGGGCTGTGAAACTTGTTCGACTACACCAGCCACGTTTGCGGGAACATTTCCCGCGCAACGGACTACATCCCGAGGTATGTTATTCCACACTCCTTTCCATTACGGTAATACAGCTAGCTAGATCTTGGGTTATGAGAAACGCTAGTTAGGAAAAATTTGTGTTTTCCGCTACGCACCCCAATAAAAACCATCTTTCACGTTCACACGGGGAACAACATCCTAGCACCTCTAAGCCTGGTACGCAGTCTGTGTAGCAGACTCGGACTTTTTTCCCTCTGCATTGCCCACGGATGTTGTCAACATCGGCTCGGACAGGGGGCTAGGACATTTCCGGCTTGCCACCCATGATGGCTCTTTGGCTTCGGGTTGTGGAATGGGGTGCCTCTTGTTGCTGTCATCATAGCCCGACCCAAACACCCAAAGATTCACCTAGTCAGCAATCTTCGTGGCGTAGTAGTGTAGTACCGAACACTCTTGACAACCTGGGTATAATCCTCCTTCTGGAACTGTGACCCGTCGGCTTTTAGTTCTGGAAATCCATGCACTAGTTTGTCAAGATCCACATAAGGGTAATACGACCTGCAAAAAGCAAGAGCTCGCATCACTCCCTTTTGACAAGTCGACGACTTCACCAGCTCGGCCCACTCCGGAGCTCCTGACAATTCTTCAAAGAAATCTTCTTTGAATGCCGTGTACGGAACATGGCCCGTCAATCGCTCGATGACCCGGCAACTAACAGCATGTGCCTCATGAATGACGTCCATCACGGCTTGCAGTCGAGTCATGTCTGATTCTTCCACAGATGCGTCGCCTTCACCTGCAAACGCAAAGATAGTCCGAGTCACACAATGGTTTTTTCAAATGAGACAAGCTGAAGGAAAGTGAAACACGTTCACACTTACGAAGCATGGCCTTGGCCACTGTCAAAACATGGGCCCGAAGAGAACTATACTGATCTTGAGCAGATTTGGCATCTTCTAGAGCCTTTTCCATACTTCGCCTCTGGTTATCAGAGCCGGTCTTTAGAAACTGTAGCTCTTCAGTATTTCTCTTTAGATCCTCTCGGAGCCGCATGACTTCCTTGTATTTTTCTTCATGTTTCCCGACTTCTGGCGCCAGTCGGTCCATCAGAGTAGTCTCTTTTTCCCCGGCACTCAAAGCCAGGACCTGCAACATTCATACATTAATATTATTCCAAAAGATGAACTCCAATCAAGAAGGACTATCGGTAATGATTGAGTGTAATGTGATACGTCCAAAATGCATCACTATTTTATATAGTAATTGTTTCTTATTCATTGACATATTTCATGTTATGATGCTGTTCTTAAGTTGTTTTGGCTTATTTTACACAGTTTGCAACTTTCCGATGCCGAAGCAGCAGACGCAGGATTCAGCGGTAAAAAGTGGACATTGAGTTGCTGAAGAAGAATACCTCCGAATTACCTGAAAATCGACGGAGGGGATTTTTCAGAAGATTAACGAAGACACGCCGAAGAGGGGCCACAGGGGGGCCACAGGGTGCCCAGGCTGCCACCCGACGCGGCCCCACCCCTGGCCGCTCCGGGAGGGCGCCTGGACCCCTAGGGCCACTCCCGACTCCCCCCTCTGGCCTATATATCGCTCATATACCAAAAACCCTAAAACAGAGAGAGTTTACGGAGTTCCACCGCCGCTCCGTGGCGGAAACCTATAGAGAAGAAAAGACATCTCCGGCGGGTAGATTCCGTTGGGGAGAACACCTCCCGGAAGGGGAGATCATCGCCATCGTCATCACCATCGTCACGGGCATCATCGAGATCATCATCAACATCATCCCCAACATCAGCACCATCTCCACCACCATCCAATCTCACCTCACAAGTTTATCTTGTGTTGTAATCCTTACTATCTATCCTCTCTACTTTACCGGTGTTGATTACTACCGTGTGATGAATGCTATTGAGTTTTGGTGGATAATTATCATTCTGTCCAGATTTTTTATCATCTATTCATCCCCACTGATCATGATCTCTTTTATGTCTTGTGAGTAGTTACTTTAGTTCTTGAGGACATGGGAGAAGTCTAGTTGTTAGTAGTCATATGATGTTGAAGTAATATGTGTTGTTTGATATTTAAGTTGTATTGTTATTTTCCTAGGGGTGTTGTGTTGTGACGACCCTAAAATAAGACCGTGTATAGTAATCATACACGCAAGGTACACGATCGAGATCAGGGTGCCACGGTGAGATATCACAACACAACTCTACAAATAAAATAATACAAGCTGTTTAATACAAGCCAGGGGCCACGAGGGCTCGAGTACAACATCTCGTAAGCACAAAGTTAGCGGAAGCAAAAGTATCTGAGTACAGACACTAGAATACAAGGTTTCCTTAAGAAGGCTAGCACAAATAACAACAAATCGAAAAGGAGAGGCCTCCTGCCTGGGAACCTCCAAACTACTCCTGGTCAACGGGGAACTCGATGTCGTAGAAGGCATCGGGGATCTTCATGTTGCGGTGGTCAGCATCGGGGGTCTCCTGCTCCTGGACTCCAAGGCTCCAACATCGACTGTAGTGGCCGATCAGGCAAAACAAAAAGGGGGAAATAAAGCAAGGGTGAGTATCTAGCATACCCGCGAGTCTTACGTCCGCTACTAAGCATTTATGCATTTGTATCAAATGGAAAGCGGAGGCTGTATATAGTGGACTGCAAGGTAGAAATCAGAATAAGGGTAAGGAGATAGGCCTATCGAAGACTAGCATCTTCTGACGAGTCTTGCAGCACAAGAAGAGAACAGCCAACAGTTCATATAAAGCATAATGTAACAATGAAGTAGAAGCTGCTGCAACATTTTATAATAGTAAGTGGTAATAATTAATAATAATATATGTCTCCGAGTTCCCCTCCTCGACTTCCCTGCGAGGAAGAAAACCCGGAACCAAAAATTTAATAGTAGTAGTTTGTAGTGATAAGATCCAGCTTCAGCATAAAGCGTCCTGTTACCGTGGACACGGCTATTCGAATAGATTAAACTCCCTGCAAGGGTGCACTACTGTTCAGCCTGCACGCTCGGATCTCCAGGGTGGCGTACACCTTGTTAGGGAATGCCCCACCGAGGCTATCCGACACATCGCAGCCCATCCTAGGCTCAGCAGAGAGGCCATCCGCCGGACTATATCCTATGCGCTCAGGGGTCTAGGTCCCTCACCCTGACACGCTCCTGCACGGTGCAAGTCTGGCCGGTGAAGCAATAGCAAATCCAAACACACCTGCTGTAGCAAATAAGACAACACCGCTTCCCGGCGATCAGGCCGCAGTACTGGTCACGTCTGAAGAGCTTTCGGACGAACTACAACGCGGAGGGCCCACACCGTAATCCCACGTGTAGGTAGTGCGTACAGACCAACGGGTCTCTCAAGTCATCCACCGAACCATTTAGCATTTTAATTAACCTGCGTGACAACCGTTATCGTTGCCTCGACTTAACTGACCTGCGGACAACGACAGCAGGCAGGACCACCAGTACATCGGTGCCTGCCCTGTTGTCCCACCAAGTCTCTACGGTTACCAACAAGGTGAACCGACTCCTTACCTTATCTCGCATGTGCTCTGGGTAGAGCTCGACTTTCGTGGTTTGGTAGCTCTCGCGAGATACAAGTAAGGGCCAAGCACGCCAGTAACGTCGGTCGTACCCTCCCTATCGTTCCCGACGCAATACCGCTCGCGGGCACCGTTGGGTCGCCCGACTCTTACCTTTAAGGACAACCGTTGCTCAGGTACCTAGAGCGGCTATACAGAGTCAGCAACGAGTGGAGGTACGAGGATTACTCCTCGATAGCTCACACTTGATGGTGGCTCGGCAGAGCCGAGCTAGGGGGCCTCCGGTGGTGTCTGCATTGTACCGTACCTGTTATAGTTAATATATCGTATTCGTGTTCACTCCCAGAGCGATCACGACCCGCTATCAAATCCTAGCTAACAATGCGCAAGGCTCACTGCTGAATAATGCATAATTATAATAGGCAGCATAGGATAAAGGAAGGTACATCAAGGGGCGACAAAAAAAGGCTACGCGATTGAATAGGATTGTAATCATAGCAGCAGCAGTAACAATGCCTAGTGTAAGAAATGTACGGAAAAGATAGGCGATATCTGGGGAAGGGAATGGCTCTGCTTGCCTGGAATCTCGCGGTAGGGGTACGGTTGTCGACGACGTAGTTAATCACAGGGGCATCGGCATCGGTCGTCGAGACTACCGGGCAATAAGAGAGGGGGGTGAAACAATAAATACACAACAATAATAGCAATACAAATACATGGCATGGCAACTGCAATGTTAACGGTGTTCTAACGCAGTGCAAGGTATATTGCTCGGAGCGGGAATTCATCCGGGGATGAACTACCGGCTCCGGGTGATTATCGACAAACGGCCCGGAGGGGGAAGGTTCCATGTATGTAGTGTCGTGAATACCTGACAGACGGGTGGATAGTGTATCCGCGATCGTTGATGCATTCCGAACAACTTTTATGTTCAGAACATATCCATCCGGAAAGTTTTACCGGTACCGGGTAATTACCGGACAGAGCAATCGGAGGGGGAATGTCCCGTGTGCGGTATGTTAGAGGGGTGCGGTGGGTATACGGGCATCGTATTCTTATTTGTTATATTTTTCTGATCAATTTTCATGTATAAAATATTTCCATCGGAGTTACGGTTTAAAAGATATTGAATTTCAAAGTTTAAATCAATTTAAATCAATTTCTGAATTTCTTTATTAATAAAATGATACATTATCCAGAACAGTAAAATTTGACCGGTCAAACCTAACCAGTGGGTCCCACTGGTCAGCCTCATAGTTAATAAAACCATTTTAATAATTTAAATAACAGTGGGGTCCCACATGTCAGTGATTCATTTTAATAATCCATTTAAGTTAAACTAATAGTCTAGTGCGACCCTGCTGTCATCCACAGATGTTCTAATTCAAACAATTTAATTAAGTTAAGGGCATGGGGCCCATCTGTCATACTCAGGGAGGGGCTTATCTGCTAACAGTTTTATTAGCACTAACAAAAAATGGCATTGGGCCCACTGTCATACACACATGGGGGGGTATTAGCTTAATGCTAATCATCTAGCGGTTGGGCCCCACATGGCAGCCACACCGGTGGCTCGCCGGCGACGGTGCTCCGACGAACTCAACGGCGCGCTTGAATTCAGCCACCATTTGGGACGGCGTCGGGTGGTACGAGCTCTTGGGGAGATCCCGCATCGAATTATGGTGTAGATGGACCAGAGGGCCGCCGGAATCAGAGTCGGCGACGAGCCGTGGCGGCGGCCAGAACGGGGGCACGGCGAACTTGATGTACCAGGCGTGCTCGCGAAAAATGAAGGGGCCCGGGGGGTCTAGGGGACGCGGTGAGCACAGCGGTGCTACGCTCGGGGCCATGCCGGCGACGGGCGCGCACGGTGGTGGGCACGGGCGTGACGGGGGCGACATCTACGTGCTTAAATTGCGGCATAGAGCGATTGGCGTCGACGGAGAAGCTCACCGGGAGCGCGACGGTGGTGGCAGTGAGCTCAGGGAGGGGCTGGGGCGGCCGGAATCGCGACGCAATCACGCCGGCGGCGGGGACGTTGACGGCGTCGATTCACTCGATACAGTGGCTCCCATCTCGGCTACTTCTGCTCGAAGACGAAGCCGACGACGGCGAGTGTGCTGGACACGGCGGCTGGGGCGGTGGGGCTCAGTAGGCGCGCGGGTTCACGAATGTGCTCCCATGGCGGCTCGGGTGGCTTTGCGGCGACAATGGAGGCGCAAGGGAGTGGGAAAAATGGGCTAGGGTTCCTCCATGGGGGCACGGGGAAGCACTTAACCTAGCGAAGTGCACTGCAGTGTCGCGGTGTCGAGCATCGCACAGCGGCATCCGTCGAACGGTTGTTGCCATGGCGCCACGCAAGGGGGTGAACAGGGGAGGGAGATGACCGGGGTGGGCTCGGCCTAGTTGGGGGGAGGGCAGTGGGTCGGGGTGGTGGTGGGCTTTGCCCTGTGCGAAAATAAGGCTTTCAATTTTCTTTGTTTTCTTTTTGTTTTTCATTTCTTTACTATTTTATTTGTTTTTCTTCCATTTGAGTTTTGTAAAATATGGAACTTGCTCCAATATTGCTCTTATATATAACAACACCACCATAAAAATTTTGGTTGCAAAATAAAATCATTTGCATTTAGGATTTATTTAAAATGGAACAAAGGTGGTTGTTTTGCTACTATTTGATTTGTTTAAAATATTTAAACATTGTAATAAAATACCATTTCTAATTTTATTATGACCTACTAACTTTTAGCCATTTAATAAAAGTGGTTGCAATATTTTGGGATTAATTTTTATTTCCACTTGTATCTGGAATTTTTATTTGGTTTGAATTTGAACAAGCTTTGATCAAGGTGATCATCACAAGTTAATCAAGGTGACTTGGCATTAGTCATCACAAGTTAATCAAGGTGACTTGGCATTAGCACAAGGTGATTGCTGTAGCGTGACACCCGGGGTGTTACAAATCTCCCCCACTACAAAGAATTCTCATCCCAAGAATTAAAGGTAGTGAAAGCGGTAAAGCTTTGGTTTCGTATTCTAATGATTCTTCTGGTGCTTGTTGTCGTTATCGAAGGAGTTGATATTTCTCGTTGATGTCTTCATTTCTCTGCATCAGTGCATCTCGATGGGTTGTCATCCTTCTTTCGGGGCTGCATCGTACCTACGAATAGTCTAGGAGATAAAACTTACGGGGGACGGAGCGGTACCAGGCTAATCAACCGGGGTGGTCCAAGGGAATGGGATACAAACTATATTCCGAGTTTAACTCAGGGAATATATCGAGAGAAACAAAAGAAGGCATGAGAAGTTTCAAGTGGATATGCAAGCATTCGACGATGATAACGGAGGATGAAAAGGGGTCCAGAGCATCAGGCATAAGCACTGAGTCTGATATTGAACTGAATATCACAAGGTAGAGGACTCGTGAGTTGCATACGAGGTCAAGCAAGAGGAATAACCCCGAGAATAGAAAGGTACAAGTGAGTCAGGTTTCCATCCTGTGGAACTGTGGGTTATGGGCCCACATTGAACAAGAAGGGTGGTGACAAACATTGCGATCAAGATGCAAGATAAGTCAGAGAACAACTTGTCAACTATGTCGGCAACAACATCAGTGCCAAGGGAGAGGGACGAAGAGAACCATTTTCCTGCTCGTTAAGACAAGGCCGACCAATTGGCAAGGTTCTTGTCCATCGGTGGTCACCGAAAAGTCATCAACAATCGTAATAGGTTGTACGGACAAAGTAGTACACCGAAGTGTTTACATAAGCAGAGAATTATCAATGCTCAGATAAGATACATTACAAGAAAGGTTAAACATACCAATGAAAGGGAAAATGTGATTATCCGATTAATCAGACCAATGGAAGGGAAAATGCAATGATACACAAGTATCACGTGTATACCTTTCCCAAGGGAAAGCAGAGCAAGATATATATGACCGAGTTTGTATTGGCGGAGAGTCAAAGGATGTTGTCGATGATAACACAAATCATCGAGGGGCAAGGATGGTATTTCTCACGATGAATCCAATTTACACTTGTAAGAGGCAGAAAAATGTTGATGATGACCACGACACTTTATGTCGAGAGATTTCAAGAGAATGCAATCGAATAGCAACGACATCCAGCAAAAGGAATGGTGAAGCAAAAGGTAGTCGGTGTCCTCGGTTGACAACAACCCAGAACCATGAAATGGATATGACAGGGATAGGCATTGTTTCATCACAATTCATAAGATATAGTGCAAAGGCATGATATCCTCGAGATACCAGGGGGTAATACTCGAAGGTAGAACGAAAGATCACAGACGCAAGAAGAATTTCCACCAAGGGGACAATTTAACTTTACAAGAAGCTTTCATGATAAGTTCTACATCGTATCCATGGGCATGAACACAAAGGTTCAGGGTCGACTCCCACTTCTTCAATGCATAACCTTTCACTCACTTCTCGCTCACATGAAAGTTGTAGGATTGCAAGCTCATCTGATGAAAGGACAGTAGAGTATAACCCACATAAAATTTGGGTTCATCAGATTAGGGGAAACATAGGGTTAACCCATCGGGGCATTTTGAATCCCATACAACAAATATCATAAGCAAGGGATCCAAGTTCGAAAGAAGAAGGCTGACGACATGGAGCAGATGATACCATTTGCCACAGGCATTTTATATCAGGGGAAATTCGTCAATGATTTAGGACACAAGGGGACGGTAGGCAGTATTGCACCAAAAAGGTCAGGCGGCGTGCAGAGAGTCTGGGGCGAGTATCGGTACTCAACCATAAAAAGAAAGAATGCCAAAGAATTAGAGATAGAGGCATCAGAATAATTCGTTTTTTAAGTACAAAGGAGTTATGATTTCCATATCGGTGTACCAGACTTAGATACATCGATCAAACATGAATAAGTTGAATAGAACCTTGATGGTTAATCAATTAAGGTTTGATTTACCGAGAACTAGCTCATGTCCGGAATGACGTCCGAGCCAGAAGAATGGATTCATAGGGATCAACTAATGATTGCGTGCACTAGCACACTCGATGATTCAATAGATCAGAATGGCAATGCCAAGGGAGGTCATCGAAGAACACAAGACAACCGGGATTAATCATAGTGCAAGCAGGGAAGAAGAATCTCCAAAGCAGTAGGCTGTCGGGGATTGTCGCGAGATCGAATAGTATTTCAAAGTTTTTTTGGGAATCACAGGAACCACTTAGAATGAAGGGGTCCTCGATAAATGTGAGAATTAACCGCAGGGTGAAAAGGAGCTGCAAGGCAGTAGGCTCAAAGGATTCCCGAAACAACGGAAAGTAATTCGATGCATCTGGTGAACACAAGAGCAACTGGGATCGAATGAATGAACGGAAGGTGTATGTGGTTATACATACGGACTTAACGGTGGCAGGGAATTGTCAAGGTATCGGCACGTATGGTCTCGGGAATTTATCGGAGAGTATCTTCAACATCTTCTGGTGAATCAGGTCATCATCTGTGATGAGGGCTCTCCGGGATGAAGCAGTCACGAGAACCTAGAGTTATAGTTAGCAAAATCTTTAACCCGAAAGGAAGAGAGAGCAGAGTCCCAGAGTAAAGGTACTGAGAAAAAGGATCCTAATACCACCCAGTTTGCGATGTGGGCCGATAAGCCACATGACACTGTTAGTAAAGTAGTTTTGCAAAGACTAGACTCGACTTCGACCAAGGATTTGGAAGGGGGTTACCTACAGGCAGTCGACTCTGATACCAACTTGTGACGGCCCTAAAATCAGACCGTGTACAGTAATCATACACGCAAGGTACACGATCGAGATCAGGGTGCCACGGTGAGATATCACAACACAACTCTACAAATAAAATAATACAAGCTGTTTAATACAAGCCAGGGGCCACGAGGGCTCGAGTACAACAGCTCGAAAGCACAAAGTTAGCGGAAGCAAAAGTATTTGAGTACAGACACAAGAATACAAGGTTGCCTTAAGAAGGCTAGTACAAATAACAACAGATTGAAAAGGCGAGGCCTCCTGCCTGGGAACCTCCAAACTACTCCTGGTCAACGGGGAACTCGACGTCGTAGAAGGCATCGGGGATCTTCATGTTGCGGTGGTCGGCATCGGGGATCTCCTTCTCCTGGACTCCAAGGCTCCAACGTCGACTGCAGTGGCCGATCAGGCAAAACAAAAAGGGGGAAATAAAGCAAGGGTGAGTATCTAGCATACCCGCGAGTCTTACGTCCGCTACTAAGCATTTATGCATTTGTATCAAATGGAAAGGGGAGGCTGTATATAGTGGACTGCAAGGTAGAAATCAGAATAAGGGTGAGGAGCTAGGCCTATCGAAGACTAGCATCTTCTGACGAGTCTTGCTGCACAAGAAGAGAACAGCCAACAGTTCATATAAAGCATAAAGTAACAATGAAGCAGAAGCTGCTGCAACATTGCATAATAGTAAGTGGTAATAATTAATAATAATATATGCCTCTGAGTTCCCCTCCTCGACTTCCCTGTGAGGAAGAAAACCCGGAATTAACAGTTTAATAGTTGTAGTTTGTAGTGATAAGATCCAGCTTCAGCATAAAGCATCCTGTTACCGTGGACACGGCTATTCGAATAGATTAAACTCCCTGCAGGGGTGCACTACTATTCCGCCTGCACGCTCGGATCTCCAGGGTGGCGTACACCTTGTTAGGGAATGCCCCACCGAGGCTATCTGACACATCGCAGCCCATCCTAGGCTCAGCATAGAGGCCATCCGTCGGACTATATCCTATGCGCTCAGGGGTCTAGGTCCCTCACCCTGACACGCTCCTCCACGGTGCGAGTCTGGCCGGTGAAGCAAAAGCAAATCCAAACACACCTACTGCAGCAAATAAGACAACACCGCTTCCCGACGATCAGGCCGCAGTACTGCTGACGTCTGAAGAGCTTTCGGACGAACTACAACGCAGAGGGCCCACACCGTAATCCCACGTGTAGGTAGTGCGTACAGACCAACGTGTTTCTCAAGTCATCCACCGAACCATTTAGCATTTTTATTAACCTGCGTGACAACCGTTATCGTTGCCTTGACTTAACTGACACGCGGACAACGACAGCAGGCAGGACCACCAGTACATCGGTGTCTGCTGTAAGGCCCGATATGCGGTACTGTTCCAGATCTAGATGTTTCCATCCAGATCCGGGGACGAAGCACATATCGGTCCCACCGCGACATATGACATATCCATATGCCCCGGATTTCCAACATGATATCACAACATTACAGATACAAGGATACAACAACTCATACAATCGGCATACAACTGCCTTAAATATAATACAACAGAGGAAGATACATGTCTGAGTACAGACTACAATCAAATGCCTAGTGGCAAAGAGAAAAGCATCGATCCCCATAACCACACGGGTCCAGCCCCTCCGCCGGGATCCGCCTCACTAGTCGTCGTCGAGTCTCCACGTGAAACGTCGATCACCGTACCTGTCGTCGATCAAGAACCCTGAAAATATTTTGGGGGTAGTATCATGAGTACAGAAGTACTCAGCATCCAACTGTAGTGGTCATCTGACCCAGCAAGGACTTCATCACTCGTCATTCTAGGACAACTAGTAGTTTACGGTAAGGATGAGGTAAGTGGTGAGGTTGCTGCCGCACTAGCATTTATGAAGTGGCTAACGATCTAGAGAGTAAGATAAGAAGCCAAGCATCCGATGAGGAATCGCCTCCAACAAGTCTGCTATCAACTACTTACGCAAGCATAACACCTATCCTATCCTTGTCCTCCTCTTCGCATCCCGATGAAGAAGAAGCAGTCAAGGCACACACACATTGATCAAATTATATTAAGATTATCTCAGTTGTTGTTGTCTATGAACAAGGAGTAGGTCTCAAGTTGTCCATAACCGTGGACACGGCTTCTCGAAAAGATTTAACCCTGCAGGGGTGTACCAACTGCCCATTACAAGGCTCCGCACGCACGCCCATCTCTCTCAGTTGCTACCCATCATAGGCAACCATTTTATGATTTAGTCCCAAGAGATCCGGAACGACAGGTCCCTCTAACTAACAACGAACAAAACCGGGTGGCCCTCGGGGAGTCGACACCCAATCCAAAGGCCGGCCACGCTATCGGATCGGACTCTCCCGGCTGGACGAGGTCGGGTTAGCTACCCAAACAGATGTGGGCAGCCCCCTAGCTTCCAGGTGTGGACCAACAAAGAAACCATGTCTCCGCTGGCCCGAGTTGTTTGAAAATCTGTTGGGAGCTCACCAGTCACACACACGGTTTTCAAATGGGAAAACCATCTTGGGCCACCTCTAGAAATGTTTGAAGCTAGGTAGGTAAGAAAAGGGGACCCCATAAAATCCCACACGCGGTTAGGCACGCTCAGTCTTAAAACCAATACCAGGAACTCGGGTCCTAGGTGACTCGAATGGAACAAAGCGTCGAGGCGGGATAGCCTAGACCTTCCATCCTTCGTCGAATATAGTCAACATTTATAATAATCATATCATCAACAACAATATAATAATAATGTGATAGCCCAAACCAAGGAGTAACAGGGGGTAACATCGTAGCATCCTAAGCATGCATACTAAGAAGGGGCTGAGCAACGAGCAATAGTAACATAGCAGTACAAGGTTTGCTGGGAGGGGACATGGCTGTATCGGTTTGAAAGAGGCTGTAAACATGTGGTAGGATCAAACATCGAACCTATCCTAGACTAGCATGCAAACCGCTGGTTGAAATAGAATGGATCATAAGTAATATATAGTCCTTGCCTGTTGATAAGTCGGGTTCCGAAGGTGTAGTAGATCGCAAGCTCGCAACGTCTCCGAGAGGTACCCGCGGAAGCACACAAGAAGGAAACACTGGAAAATTCAATCAACGAGCAAGCACTCTATTACTACAAAGCAAACACGAGCAAGCATCAACAAGAAGGCAACACGAGACATCGCACCTACCGTCGAGAGCGGTTACTAACAGGTTAAGTGGAGTACTCGTCCCACACGACGATGCCGCACGTTTACGGTGGTTCAAGTTGTTTAGCTACAGGTGATCAACAAGGTTGTTAACATGGCAAAGCACAGAAGCATGGCATAGCACACAAACATGGCAAGAGGTGAAGCAAAAATAATCTACCTATACTAGTCAAGTTAAGCGGGTAAAATTCCTACACATGGCATATCGCTATTTACCCCGCAAAATAAATATGTTTGGTACTATTTTCCCCTAAACAATATTTTATTATTTTTATTAGCAAGCAAGAGCAACATAAACACAATCTACATGCAATTCTAGTCAAGTTACATATAAGAACCATTTTAAACAGAGCAACGGTTAAAAAGTTATTAAATAAACAGTTCACAGTGGCAAGCAGTGTAATTAGCAGGTAAACAGCATGTAAACAAACTCAAACATGGCAAAAGAGCACATTTTATTAATCTACACAAAATTCTAAGCAAGTTTCATGTTTTACGCGTTGCGATCCGAGCTACCGTTAAAAAGTTACGGGCACCGCAAAAAAAACTACACAATCTGCCAAATAACAGATAAAAGAAAAAAAAACATAACAGAAAAAAAAGAGAGAGGGCCTCACCCTACGGGCTCGGCCCAATTCGCACTGGAGAGGGGAGGAGAGGCCGGCCTGGCTGCTCTGGGCCACGTGGCCACTGGGCCGCCTGGGGGCGCAATGGGCCGGCCCACCCGAGGAATTGACCGATCCCCATCGGGATCACGTCGGGCAGCGGTTCGACGGCCATTGCCGGCGGCGGCTGCGCGTCGGAGCAAGGAGGCAGGGCCAGGGTGGATCCGGTCGGCCTCTAGCCAGATCCGGACGGGGAGGTGCGCAGGCGGGCGGATCTCGCCGGCTTCGGGCGACGCCGCGAGCTCCCGCTCGGGGTGTCCATGGCCATGGCGCGCGTCCTTGCAGGGAGAGAAGAGAGGAGAGTTAGGGAAAGAGGGGAGAGAGGAGAAGCGCGGCAGAGGAGGAGAGGCGACCCGGGACGACGCGCGGCTCGCCAGAGAGGCGCCGGCTGCCGGAGTTGGTGAGACGCGCGGCGGCGAGGTGCTCCACGGGCGGCGGCGCTAGATGGGCCGCGCGGGAGGATCTCGGGCTGGGGATTCTCCAGGGGCTCATGTGGCGCACTCTGGATGCTCGGATCGCCAGATCCAACGGTCAGCACTGCTTGGGGCTAGGGTTTGGACGAAATTGGAGCTATTTTTGGGGCAAAGTGGAGGGGGTGGCTGCAATTTTGTGGCTAGGGAAACCCTAGAAAGAGGTGGGAGTGTGGTGGTCTTTATATAGCCCAGGTGGCTGGCAGTTTGCAAAAATATCCTCGGTTTTTCTCGCGCGCGCGCGGTGTTTACGTCTCTGACCGCCGGGGGTCCGCAGGACCTCCGATTCGGGTAAAACTTTGAACTGCGCGATCAGCGCGTCGAGCCGGCGGCGTTCACCTCGCGCGGGAACCATTCCGAGAACACTTTCCAGCGCGCTATAAAAATATCCCGTTTAATTATTAAACAGGGTTTTTTCTTCCGTTGGCTGCGACTGGTCTCGTGCGGTTTTCGCGACGGTGATCGGGTGAAACCCGGTGTCGTAGAGGTCAAGTGTTAAGGTGGCAAGGGTCGGTCTCCGTCCGGTACGAGATAAGAGGGGGGAAAAAATCGTCGATCGATAAATCGGGGATGCAAACACCACAAACAAATCAGACAATCAAACAATTCACACCGAAACAATTTTTTAAATTTTTGCAAAAATCTGGGCTCTTACATCTGCCCTGTCGTCCCACCAAGTCTCTGCGGTTACCAACAAGGTGAACCGACTCCTTACCTTATCTCGCGTGTGCTCTGGGTCGAGCTCGACTTTCGTGGTTTGGTAACTCTCGCGAGATACGAGCAGGGGCCTAGCACGCCTGTAACGTCGGTCGTACCCTCCCTGTCGTTCCCGACGCAATACCGCTCGCGGGCACCGTTGGGTCGCCCGACTCTTACCTTTAAGGACAACAGTTGCTCAGGTACCTAGAGCGGCTATACAGAGTCAGCAATGAGTGGAGGTACAAGGATTACTCCTCGATAGCTCACACTTGATGGTGGCTCGGCAGAGCCGAGCTAGGGGGCCTCAGGTGGTGTCTGCATTGTACCTTACCTGTTACAGTTAATATATCGTATTTGTGTTCACTCCCAGAGCGATCACGACCCGCTATCTAATCGTGGCTAACAATGCGCAGGGCTCACTGCTGAATAATGCATAATTATAATAGGAAGCATAGGATAAAGGAAGGTACATCAAGGGGCGACAAAAACAGGCTATGCGATTGAATAGGATTGTAATCGTAGCAGCAGCAGTAACAATGCCTAGTGCAAGAAATGTACGGAAAAGATAGGCGATATCTGGGGAAGAGAATGGCTCTGCTTGCCTGGAAGATCGCGGTAGGGGTACGGTTGTCGACGACGTAGTTGATCACAGGGGCATCGGCATTGGTCGTCGGGGCTAGCAAACAATAAGAGAGGGGGAGAAACAATAAATACATAACAATAATAGCAATACAAATACATGGCATGGCAAATGCAATGTTAACGGTGTTCTAACGTAGTGTAAGGTGTATTGCTCGGAGCGGGAATTCATCCGGGGATGAACTACCGGCTCCGGGTGATTATCGACAAACGGCCCGGAGGGGGGAGGTTCCATGTATGTAGTGTCGTGAATACCTGACAGACGGGTGGATAGTGTATCCGTGATCGTTGATGCATTCCGAACAACTTTTATTTTCAGAACATATCCATCCGGAAAGTTTTACCGGTACCGGGTAATTACCGGACAGAGCAATCGGAGGGGGAATGTCCCGTGTGCGGTATGTTAGAGGGGTGCGATGGGTATACGGGCAGCGTATTCTTATTCGTTATATTTTTCTGATCAATTTTCATGTATAAAATATTTCCATCGGAGTTACGGTTTAAAAGATATTGAATTTCAAAGTTGAAATCAATTTAAATCAATTTCTGAATTTCTTTATTAATAAAATGAAACATTGTCCAGAACAGTAAAATTTGACTGGTCAAACCTGACCACTGGGTCCCACTGGTCAGCCTCACAGTTAATAAAACCATTTTAATAATTTAAATAACAGTGGGGTCCCACATGTTAGTGACTCATTTTAATAATCCATTTAAATTAAACTAATAGTCTAGTGGGACCCTACTGTCATTCACAAATGTTCTAATTCAAACAGTTTAATTAAGTTAAGGGCATGGGGCCCATCTGTCATACTCAGGGAGGGGCTTATCTGCTAATAGTTTTATTAGCACTAACAAAAAAATGGCCTTGGGCCCACTGTCATACACACATGAGGGGTATTAGCTTAATGCTAATCATCTAGCGGTTGGGCCCCACATGGCAGCCACACCGGTGGCTCGCCGGCGACGGTGCTCCGACGAACTCAACGGCGCGCTCGAATTCGGCCACCATTTGGGACGGCGTCGGGTGCTACGAGCTCCTGGGGAGACCCCGCGTCGTATTATGGTGTAGATGGACCAGAGGACCGGCGGAATCGGAGTCGGCGACGAGCCATGGCGGCCGCCAGAACGGGGGCGCGGAGAACTTGACGTACCAGGCGTGCTCGCGACAAATGAAGGGGTCGGGGGGGGGGGGGTCTAAGGGATGCAGAGAGCACGGCGGTGCTACGCTCGGGGCCATTTGGTCACGGGGGCCGTGCCGGCGTCGGGCGCGCACGGTGGCGGGCACGGGCGTGAAGGGGGCGACGTCTACGTGCTTAAAGGGCGGCATCGAGCGATTGGCATCGACGGAGAAGCTCACCGGGAGCGCGACGGTGGTGGCAGCGAGCTCGGGGAGGGGCTGGGGCGGCCGGAATCGTGACGCAATCACGCCGGAGGCGAGCACGTTGACGTCGTCGATTCACTCGATGTAGTGGCTCCCAGCTCGGCTACTTCTGCTCGAAGACGAAGCCGACGACGGCGAGTGCGCTGGACACGGCGGCTGCGGCGGTGGGGCTCAGTGGGCGCGCGGGTTCACGAAGGTGCTCCCATGGCGGCTCGGGTGGCTTTGCGGCTACAATGGAGGTGAAAGGGAGTGGGCAAAATGGGCTAGGGTCCGTCCATGGGGGTCACGGGGAAGCACTTAACCTAGCGAAGTACACTGCAGTGCCCCGGTGTCGAGCATCGCACGGCGGCATCCGTCGAACGGTTGCTGCCATGGCACCACGCAAGGGGGTGAACAGGGGAGGGAGATGACCGGGGTGGGCTCGGACCAGTGGGAGGGAGGGGAGTGGGCCGGGTGGTGGTGGGCTTTACCCTGTGTGAAAATAAGGCTTTCAATTTTCTTTGTTTTCTTTTTGTTTTGCATTTCTCTACTGTTTTATTTGTTTTTCTTCCATTTGAGTTTTGTAAAATATGGAACTTGCTCCAATATTGCTCTTATATATAACAACACCACTATAAAAAGTTTGGTTGCAAAATAAAATCATTTGCATTTAGGATTTATTTAAAATGGAACAAAGGTGGTTGTTTTGCTACTATTTGATTTGTTTAAAATATTTAAACATTGTAATAAAATACCGTTTCTAATTTTATTATGACGTACTGACTTTTAGCCATTTAATAAAAGTGATTGCAATATTTTGGGATTAAGTTTTATTTCCACTTGTATCTAGAATTTGTATTTGGTTTGAATTTGAACAAGCTTTGATCAAGGTGATCATCACAAGTTAATCAAGGTAACTTGGCATTAGTCATCACAAGTTAATCAAGGTGACTTGGCATTAGCACAAGGTGATTACTATAGCGTGACACCCGGGGTGTTACATGTGTGAGTCGAACACTCAACACTTCGCCTTATTAAGGACCTAGGGGAATACATTCTGTACAAAGGATGCTTACGGTGGGTTGCTGGAGTGACAGAAACATGAACCCTAGTTCGCATGCTTTTGCACAAGGGAACAACGGATCATCGATCATATTGCTATGGTTAGGCTTTTGTCTTAATTACTATCTTTTATTCGCGGATGCTTGCAAGGTGTTTAATCATAAGAGTGCACTTATCTTAGTCTAGAGGGTGCACTAGCATAGATCCACCCACTCAACACTTATCAGCACAGCACATAGTACCAATACAGAATATGGCGAAAACACATGACTATTTCTCCCGTGTGTCCTCAAGAACGCTTTAGCCTTTAAAAGTTCAGTTGCTAGGCCTATCCTTTGCTCAAAAGGATTGGGCCACTTATTACTCCTCAGTTCCTTTCACTTTGCTCGTTGTTACCTTTTTGTTGCTTACACCGGAAACTCCTAAAAAGTTATCTTTCAGTTCCTGCAGCTATTTCTTTACCAAAGTCACTTACCAATACCTTCTGCTCCTCGTTGGGTTCGACACTCTTATTTATCAAAAACGCTACAAACGATCCCCTATAGTTGAGGGTCATCAAGTACTGTTTTCTGGCGCCGTTGCCGGGGAGAATAGCGCTATTAGTAAGTGAAGCTGGTAAGGAAGTTTTTATATTTCTGTTTTTATTTTTCCGTTGCTGCTTTTGTCCTTATGGACACTTCTACTCTTGGATTGTTGTTTATGGGGAAACGCCCCACGACTGTGGTGGTCACTCTTACCCCTACTGAAATTGTGCCTTACAATATACCGTCTGGTATTATTGATCATGTCTTAGCTAATCGTTATGCAAGAGATAGACATCCAGGTGAACACTTGCTATATTTATCACAATTATGTTCATTATTTAAGCTTGCAGGTGTGCCACTGGAGTTCGTCATGAAGAAATTATTCTCCGTATCACTTATAGGTAAAGCTTCAGATTGGTATAAGCTCCTCGATAACTCACATCTACTTAACTGGGAAGAGCTTATGTCTCTCTTTCATACAAAGTTTTACCCTCTTCATGAAATTCATCGAGACAGGAACTACATCTACAACTTTTGGTCTCGCGACGGAGAGAGCATCGCTCAAGCTTGGGGGAGACTTAAATCCCTAATGTTCAAATGTCCTATTCATGAACTCCCCAAACAAATTATAATTACAAATCTTTATGCCAGGCTCTCTCGTCAGGATAAGGAGATGTTGGATGCCTCCTCTAGCGGGGTATTCCAAACAAAAAGCATTGAAGAAAAGTGGGATCTCATCGAGAGGATCCAGAAGAATGCTGAAGACTGGGAAATCGATAAAGGTATTGAACCCACTATAAATTATGAGCATGATTACATTGAGAGCTATGTGAAAACTGATTACTTTAATACCATTTGTTCTAAGATTGGTCTTGATTCCCAGCTCATGATTGATTTTTGCAAGAACTTTGCCTCTCACATTAACTCTTCGAAAGAAGAGAAGGCTCAGTATCATAAACCTTTTAAAGAATTACCTGTTGATATAAATGTTGCTGACCCTATTCTGCCTGCAGTTTTCTATGAAAAGCCCCCTTTTCCTACAAGGATGAGGGAGCACTCTGTTGTGACAGGCATAATGAATAAGAGTGAGAGAAGAACTGACGAACCTGAGGACCTGATCAAGGTCGATCCTCAAGTTGTGGTGATTAAATATTTAGTTACTAATGATGTTTCAGATTCCAAGATAAAATTTTGTGCCATTTCAACTAACATTGTCAGAGCAAAGAATAAGAGTCCAATTTCAGGTACACCAGTTGTATCTGTCAAGATAGGAGATCACAACTATTAGGGGCTCTGCGATCTAGGATCCAGTGCTAGCGCTATTCCTTATTCACTCTATCAGGAGATCATGGGTGAGATTTCCCCCTGTGAACTTGAAGAGATCGATGCTACTATTTATCTAGCAAACAAAGACACTATCTCTCCCATCGGAATTGTGAGAGATGTTGAATTCCTATGTGGAAAGGTAAAGTATCCTACCGAATTTCTCGTACTTGGTTCAGTGCAAGATAGTTTTTGCCCTATTATCTTTTGTAGACCTTTCCTCAACACTTGTGCTGATGTTATAGATTGTAAAAAAGGTAAAGTCTCTATTGAATTCAATGGTGAGCCATATGAATTTAACTTTTCTAAATTTTCCAAGCAACCTCGTGGTACTGATTTACTTAGTGATGATAAAATTATTGAAAATATTGCTTCTATTGCTATTCCTTCTAATGATCCTTTGCAGCAATATATGGAAGACCACGAGAATGATATGCATATGCAGGAAAGGAATGAGTTAGACGAAATATTCACAAGACAAACTGCTATCCTGAAGCACAACCTTCCAGTTGAGCCTTTAGGAATCCTAGCACAACCAAAAGAAGACCCGGTGTTTGACCTCAAACCATTGCCCGATACGCTCAAGTATGCCTATTTAGATGAAAAGAAAATATATCATGTCATTATCAATGCTAACCTTTCAAGATTGAAGAAGAGCGATTATTGGAGACACTTCGCAGATACCGTGGTGCCTTGGGCTATACCCTTGATGACCTTAAGGGGATTAGTCCATCGATTTTCCAACACACTATCAATCTCGAGCCCGATGCTAAGCCAGTCGTTGATCATCAATGACGGCTGAACCCAAGGATGAAGGACGTGGTTAGGACGGAGATTCTCAAACTTCTAGCCACAGGTATCATCTATCCTATAGATGATAGTAGGTGGGTAAGTCCAGTTCATTGTGTTCCTAAGAAAGGAGGTATGACTGTTGTTCCTAATGATAAAAATGAACTAATGCCTCAAAGAGTTGTTATTGGATATAGAATGTGTATTGATTACAGGAAGTTGAACAAAGCAACAAGGAAGGATCACTACCCACTGCCCTTTATTGATCAGATGCTAGACAGGTTGTCTAAAAACACCCACTTTTGCTATCTTGATGGGTACTCTGGCTTCTCTCAAATTCATGTCAACACTGCCGATCAAGAGAAGATCAATTTCACGTGTCCTTACGGTACTTATGCTTACAGGCGCATGCCTTTTGGTTTATGCAATGCACCTGCTACTTTACAGAGACGTATGTCTGCAATTTTTCATGGTTTCTGTGAGGAGATTGTGGAAGTCTTCATGGACGATTTCTCCGTCTATGGAACTTCCTTTGACCACTGTCTCCACAATCTTAATAAAGTTTTGCAGAGATGCGAGGACACAAACTTAGTTCTAAATTGGGAAAAATGTCACTTCATGGTTAACGAAGGGATCGTGCTTGGTCACAAGATTTCCGAGAGGGGAATTGAAGTGGACAAGTGATACGGTGAGGATAGTTCTCTCACTCCTCGTTGGTTACCCCAAGTGGAAGGTGAGATGTAGCGTAGCAGAAAATTTCCCTCGGTGAAGATACCAAGGTTTGTCTCCAGTAAGACTCGCAGAAATACAAGAAGGTGCCAACAGCGCCAGAAATTGGCTTTTGGCTAGGGAGTTGACAGGACCTGCACACAGAAACAAATAACTTTGCTCCCAACGAGTACAGAGGAGTTGTCAATTCCTCCGGCCTTGCTGTTTACAAAGGATCAACGCAAGAGATAACAATAGTGGCAACTGAAAGTAAAGACTGAAAGTAAACTAAGGGTGTAAACAATAATGTAAAGATGGACCGGGGTCCCGTGATTTTCACTAGTGATGTCTCTCCCAAAAGACGATAAAAGTGCTAGCGAGGTAAACAAATCACAGCTGGGCAATTGACAGAATTATGAAGGCACCACAATGCTAACTATCCTGCAAAGAAAGGAAGGGCTCAAAAGCAATGGGCAGTACGCCAAGGTAAGTAGACCGAAATCCAACAGCATCTACAACGAATCATCCACCTTGAGATATCTATCCAGAACATCTCGCTAGTATTAAGTTGCGAATCCAACCCAAAGTGTAAACTCAAAGCAACAGACAACTGCATTAAAAGAACTTTGCGTAAAGTAAACAATCCTTGCACCTGCGGATACAAGCACCGTTGTTTTCTCCCTGGTGGCAACAGCACATTCCCTAGTCTCATGTTTCTATCACTCAAGCTAGACATCAAGGGGTTGAACCCACCATCAAGCATAACGCTCCCTCTTGGAGTTGCAACAAACTACTTGGCCAAAGTAAAATACTGCAACGGAGAACATGCAAGAATTTACTCAAGAAAAAAATATAAAAGAGAAGAACCAAATATATTACTCATCACAATCTGAACATAGTCTCATAATCCATCAGATCCCAGCAAACTCAGCATTGCAACAACAGAAATTACAAAAGTGCCTCGATCATGTGAGGCAGCTCACGAGGTCTCGAAAGTGGAAGCATGAAGAGGGAGAAGTACATCACATAGCTACTGGTCACGGACCCATGGTCCAAGGCGAACTACTCACGGCACATCCGAGAGGCGTCCATGGCTATGGATGGTCTCCCGGAGGGGGTTCCTCCTCCCGGAAGGGTGCCGGGAAAGCTTCTCCAAGCAGCCCCGATCTTGAAAAGGCGGTGGCGGAGGTACAAAGGCGAGTTCGCGGAAAAGAGATCGATATTAGGGGTTTCCACCCCGAGGGCTAAATATAGGCGGAGGGGGGTGTCGAGGGGACCCATAGGGCAGCTAGGAGGCCCCCTGGGGCGGCCTAGGGTGGGGCCACGCTAGGGACCCTTCTGGAGTCCCTATGGTGGCCCCCTCCGCTGCCTTGGTGATTCTGGAAGCTTCCGGGTCGCTGATTTTTTATCTGATTTTTCCGGATATTTTGGATCACTTTTAATGGCTGGAAAACCTGAAATACAAAAACAGCAGAAAACAACAACTGGCAGCTGGGTGCACTGGTTAATAGATTAGTCCAAATATGCTCAAAAGTGTATGAAAGTTCAAGCAAAACATGGCAAAGTCACACAAAACATGCATGGAGCAAGCAGAAATTATAGATACGTTTGGGACGTATCAACATCCCCAAGCTTAATTCATGCTCGTCCTCGAGTAGGTAAATGATAACAAGCATAATTTCTGTGGTGACATGCCACACAACCATATAAGGACTTTTAAGTAAAGCAATTAAAGCATGCAATTCAATTCAAGTCTTAACAAGCAAGAGTCTATATTAGCATTGACACAAGTAACAAAAGAACAAACGGTGCAAGTGCTCTCGTTGTCCGTGACTCGAATGTCTCCGGATGGTGTTTGCGTGCAAGCAGGGGACTGGGAAAAAGAGAGAAAAAAGGTTGTTGAGAACAACTATCTACTAAAGTTTCACACTTAGTCTCCTTTGGATTCTTATCTTCACTCGTCCCTAGACCACTAGCCAGGTACAAGTCAAACTGACCCACTCCCTTTCGATATTTTGAGCACTCATGCAATGGATGAGCGTGAGCAAGAAAGTTGACACCTAAAAGGCGAAACAGAAAGAAGGTGGAGGAGGAAGACAAAAAGGTGTGAAAGGCTCACATCAATGAGGACAATCATAGGCGAGAGAAGGCCATATGATAGATATGATGTGAGGAGTAGGGATTGCCATGCAACGGATGCACATGTGAGCTAAAAGCTCTCCAAGGGAACTAGTGGGGGTGCATCTAACTTGCTTGCTCAAGAAGACCTAGAGCTCGTTTGAGGAGGCTCATCATTGGAATATACAAGCCAAGTTCTATAGTGTGAAGGTCCCCACATAGCTATATGCATGATGATGATCTCTATGGAGTACAAGGGATAGAGGATGAAGTATTAGTGTGGATCTCTCAAAAGGGATTGTAGTGTGCTCCCTTCTTTCTTTTTATTTTTATTTTTCTCTTTTTTCTATTTTTTTGTATTTTTTTGGTGGCCTCAATGGCTCTTTCTATTTAACTCTCATTTGTCCTCTTTGGGATCTTTTGATTTTGTCCTCTTTGGGATCTTTTCCTCACTTTAGGGGCAACACTCTATATTTTACAAGAATATAGGAGATCTTTCACACTTTACAAAAGGTACTCAAATAAAGAAGATATAACTATCATGATGCAAATGTATGCCTCTAGCAGTGTAGCAGGATATGCAATGATACTAGCGCGTCATGTAGCAATGATTAGGGAAAGGCCCAACTAGCATGCGGTTCATCGATCAAGCAAGTACCATGTATGACATGAAGATCAAGTCATGAGAAGGTGGATGTTGCATGGCAATGTATCTTGGAAAGGCTATGGAAATGCCATGTAGGTAAGTATGGTGGCTGTTTTGAGGAAAGATATAAGGAGGCTTATGATGACAGAGCGTATCGTGCCAAGGGTTTGGATGCACCGGCGAAGTATGCTCCAACTCTCAAGGTGAGAAAGGGAAATGCACGGTACCGAAGAGGCTAGAAAAGTATAGGTGGGTGGAAGTGTCAACTTTCGAATACTCACATTAGTCTGAAGAACTCATGCACTTATTATCGGTAACTCTCAATCTAATCAGGAGGTTCACAAAGAGACAAGTACCCCGAGGAGGAGTGTATGGGGGTTTGGTTATCCGTGCGCATCCTCGACTCATGGTACGTGAGTGTACTCTAATATTCGAACCCTCCAGAGGTTAGTGATCCATCTAGTAGCTAGATTTCTCAACAAGGGTTTTTGGTTTTCTAAAAACACACGGATTGCCCAAAATACGACATCTATCACTAATAGGCTCGAGCTCTTGACACCAAAAGTTCAAACATTACTCTAGTCAATACCTCAAAACTATTGCAAGTTACTACTACAAAGAGAACAACAACTTCAACTACCTACTTCTAGTCAAGACACAAAACTCAGTGCAACAGGAAAACTCTCTAACAAGATAAAACATGCAACCTATAGAAAGTTCAACCTAAAACAAAAGAAAAGCTCTAGAAAAACTAAAGCACTACAACTTAACAGAGCAGCAACTAAGAAAAGAAAAAGAACAACTCACAGCTAAAAGAATAAGCATGCAAATCCTATGAGGAGTTCTAGTTCAAGCGGTGCGTGTATCTCTCCCACACAAAAGAGTAATCTGGGGTCTAACTTGTTACTACAGCAAACAAAGCAAAAACAAACCTAGAAAAGTAAAGAGCGAGACGCTCCAAGCATAGCACACAACGCATGAAGTGATAAAAATATAGTGTAACGAGGGACGAACTGATAATTGTTGATGAAGAAGGGGATGCACGGGGGCATCCCCAAGCTTAGACGCTTGAGTCTCCTTGAATATTTATTGGGGGTGCACATGGGCATCCCCAAGCTTGAGCGTTTGACACTCCAAGATCTTCTTTCATCATCTTCCATCGCGCACTTGAAAACTCCCTTCATACATAACTCATTGTAGACTGATTAGAGAGGTTAGTGCCCTACTAAAATAATTTTTCCTCTACTGGAAATAAATATATTCTTGAAGAGCTACTGTTTCTCAAGATTTCCAAAAAGTTTTTTCAAAGAAAAAGCAAGCTTAAGGTTTGAAAAACGAAGAAAAGGCAAAACAGGACAGAATCTATGAAAAACAGACCAGCAGGTAGAAACGAATTATTAAAGGGTACTTCTATAACTCAAATCAAAAAACTCAGAACATACGAAAGTTTATTAATTGTATATAGAACACTTTGTAAAATATTCAGCTCAAAAAGATGAACTTGGATTTTTTTATGATTTTTCTAGTCACGAGGACAGAACTGTTTTCTGGACAGCATGTCACAACTTTCACTTCCCTTGTCGTATGAGGCTAAACTTGGCACAAAGCTTGAAAAATAAAAATACAATGATGTTGATACAGTAGTAACAATCATCAAGACCACTAAGAACAGAAGGAAAACAAAAAGGAAAACCTAAATTCATTGTGGGCTGCCTCCCGAAAGCGCTTCTTTAAAGCCATTAGCTAGGCTTGATGATTATAAAAGATGCTCACGTAAGAATAAGGATTTGGAGCAAAAGAGAGCATCAAGAAGCAAACATGAAACACATTTAAGCCTAACCCACTTCCTATGCTTAGGTATCTTATAAGAAAATAAATCAAAGAAGCACAAAGCGACAAGCATAGGAAGGTGGAGCAAGAACAACTTCAAAACTTTCAACAAAGAGAGAGGTGTTTTTGTAACATGGAAGTTTCTACAACCAATCTTTCCTCTCTCAAAATAATTTCCAGTAGCATCATGAATAACATCAAGAATATAATTATCACATAAGTCATATTGTTCATGACCTACAAGCACACGTGTATAGTTTTTAACACGGTCTTTAGGAACATAAGATAAATGCATCCCATCACATTGAGTTTGATAAGAGGAAAATTCTCCGGAATATGAGTTGGAGATTTGAAAAGGATAATAGGACAATCAAGTGTGGGTGCAATAGAAAAAATTTCATGCTTAACATGAGGAACTATAGCAAGTTCGTCTCCATAAGCATTATCCATAGTGGCATCACGGCCATAAGCATAGAAGGCATCAACTTCATCAAAAAAGGATATTTCAAAAGAATCCATAGGATCATAACACTCATATAAGGTAAGATTCAAAGAGTTACTCTCATTAGAAGGTAGACATGTATGGATCCATTCTTCCTCCTTTTGTTCGTCACTCTCCTCCTCTTTTTCATCCAAGGGGCTTTCAGTTTCAGCAATTTCTTCCATAGAGTCCTGCAAAACATTAGTCTCTTCCTTTGGGGTGAGATTCTCTCAAGATGATCAGTAATATAATAATTTACATCATAATTTTCCAAACAATAGTTAAGTATAGCAAGATGTAACACCCTCATTGTCAGGTGAACAGTAATCACCATTACTGTTCCTCAGTACTGTTCAAAAATTTTGTCTGATCAATATGGTTCAGTTCAAATTCAATTTTACTTTGATATTGTTGCAAGCAAAGTGAACCATGGGATTTGATCATCATGGATGAAAACAAAGTCCAATCCATAAACATTTGAAATCAAATCAAATGCTCAAAATGCCTTTGATGAAATATTAAAAACAAAGTGGAATATAAACTTTCTCCAAAAATTGTGAAACTACTTTTATAAATTCACAAATATTCAGTGGATCACTTCCATGTGTGGATTGGTATTTATTGTGCTATGGAAAATTCTAAACAAATCAAAACAGTGGCCAAAACCCCTATTTAAATCATTTAATATTTAAATCAAATATTGAATGACTTTTATTATTGCCCAATCTTTTTGTGGCAGTAATATATGGTGTAACAATAAATATGGGACACATCCCATATTTTACAAAATTGCCTAGGTATATAAAATAATTAAAAAAAGGTAATAACAGAAAAAAAAAGAAAAAAACAACAGATAAGAAAAAGCCCTAACCTACCCCTCCCCCTGGGCTAACTCCCAGCCCACTAAACCCCCACCCCACCGAATCCAGCCCGACAGCCCATCAGCCCACCCCTGTCATCCCCTCCCCTGTTCACCTCGCGGTGTCGCGCATCCATGGCGCCACGGCAGAGGTCGTCGCCGTGGCGGCCATCCCGCGCCCCCGGCGGGGCTTAAGACCCCAAGGTCCCCCGTGCCCCCCCCCGACCCCTGGAGACCCTAGCCGCCACTCCATTTTTCCCCGCGTGCTCTTCCCTCCCCTCCCGCGCGAACCCGGGCGCAGCCGTGGCCACACCGCCGTGGTGCTCGCGACCACTGACCACCCCAGAGCCCGCCTCCGCGTCCAGGAGCTCCGGCGTACTCCGCCGCTTTGAAACCCCCCGTTAATTCGAGCCCGGAGCCTCCACACGACGCGAATCGCGAGCTTCTTCCTCCTCCAGCCGCCAGCGCCATTGACGCCGTGGAGCTCCCGCCCGACCACCTCCGGCCACGAGACCACTCCCCTTGGTTTGGTCGCCGGTGCCGCTCGCTAGCCTCGCCGCCGTCCCCCTGTGTCGCCGCCGGCGTGGGTGCGCCGTGGCTGGCCTGTGGCTAGGCCACTGACGGCTGGGCCCCGCCCGTTTTAATTAAGGCTAATGGTGTGTTAGGGATAACCCCACTGTTAAGGACTAAGCCACTGCTTAAATAAAATGAAATACCCCCTAAGAAACTTACATGTGGGGCCCAGCCCCACTTAACCCCTGGTTAATTTTAATAGCAAATTAATCATGTCCCTATTAGTATGACAGTGGGCCCCCACTGGATAATTAGGATTAATAAAATTGTTTTATTAAAATAGAGGCTGACATGTGGGTCCCACATGTCAGCACTGTTTTGGATAATCTTTTGGATAATGTTGTAATAATAATAAAAAGAAATTCAGAAATTCTTTTTAAATGATTTAAACTTTGAAATTTCAATATCTTTTAAACCGTAGCTCAGATCGAAAAACTTTATACATCAAAATTGATCAGAAAAATATAATGAATACGGATACACTATCCGTATGTCTACCCCACCCCCCTAACACACCGATCATCGACATTCCCCCCCTCCGGGTTGTAGGTCGAGAATTCCCGGTACCGATAAAAAGTACCCGGATGAATTTATTCCGAACACGAAAGTTGTCCGGAATAGTTCAACTAACTCGGATACACCCCCCTTGTCCTTGTTGGATGTCCATGACACCTCCGGCATGAACCCTTCCCCCTCCGGACACCTTGTCCGGTAATCACCCGGAGCCGATAGTTCATCCCCGGATGGATTCCCGCTCCGAGCAACGTGCATTGCACTGCGTTAGAACACCGTTAACATTTCATTTATCATGTCATGCATATGTTTGTATATTATTGTTGTGTATTTACTGTTTCCTCCCCCCCTTAATCTTCGGTAGACCCCGCTGCTACCGCCGACTACACCGCTGCCGGGTACGACTACTTCGTCGACGACCGTACCACTACCGTCGAGCTTCCAGGCAAGCAGAGCCATTCTCTTCCCCAGATATCGCCTACCTTTCCGTACTTTCTTGCACTAGGCATTGTTACTGCTGCTGCTATGATTTCAATCCTATTCAATTGCATAACCTGTTTTTCGCCCTTGTTGTACCTCCTTTATCCTATGCTGCCTATTATTACTTATGCATTATTCAGCAGTGAGCCCTGCGCATTGTTAGCTAGGATTAGTTAGCGGGCCGTGATCACTCAGGGGAGTGAACACGGATACAATATATACAACTGCACAGGTACGGTACAAAGCAGACACCGCCAAAGGCCCCTATCTGGGTTATGCCTAGTCACCTCAAGTGTGAGCTATCAAGGAGTAATCCTTGTACTCCACTCGAGGCTGACTTTGTCTTGCCGCCATAGGGTCCTGAACAGTGGTTGTCCTTAAGGTAAGAAGTCGGGCGACCCAACGGTGCCCGCGAGCGGTATATTGTCGGGAACGACAGGGAGGGTACGACCGACGTTACTGGCGTGCTTGGCCCCTGCTCGTATCTCGTGAGAGTTACCAAACCACGCAAAAGTCGAGCTCTACCAAGAGCACACGCGAGACAAGGTAAGGAGACGGTTCACCTTGTTGGTAACCGCAGTGACTTGGTGGGACGACAGGGTAGGCACCGATGTACTGGTGGTCCTGACTGCTGTCGTTGACCGCGGGTCGGTTAAGTCGAGGCAACGATAACGGTTGTCACGCAGGTTAATTAAAATGCTAAATGGTTCGGCGGATGACTTGACACACCCGTTGGTCTGTACGCACTACCTACACGTGGGATTACGGTGTGGGCCCTCCGCGTCGTAGTTTGTCCGAAAGCTCTTTAGACGTCAGCAGTACCAGCCGGGAAGCGGTCTTGCCTTATTTGCTGCAGCAGGTGTGTTTTGGATTTGCTTTTGCTTCACCGGCCAGTCTCGTACCGTGCAGGAGCGTGCAAGGGTGAGGGACCTAGACCCCTTGGCGCATAGGATATAGTCCGGCGGATGGCCTCTCTGCTGAGCCTAGGATGAACTGCGATGTGTCGGATAGCTTTGGTGGAGCGTTCCCTAACCAGGTTCCCGCCACCCTGGAGATCCGAGCGTGCAGGCTGAACAGTAGTGCACCCCTGCAGGGAGTTTAATCTATTCGAATAGCCGTGTCCACGGTAACAGGACGCTTTATGCTGAAGCTGGATCTTACCACTAGAAACTATACTATTAAACTGTATGGTTCCGGGTCTTCTTCCTCGCAGGGAGTCCAGGAGGGTAACTCGGAGGCATTATTATTATTGTTAATCATTACAACTTATATTATACAATGTGGCAGCAACTTCTGCTTCGTTGTTACTTTATGCTTTATATGAACTGTTGGCTGATTCTTACCTCATGCTGCAAGACATCGTCGGAAGATGCTAGTCTTCGATAGGCCTAGCTTCTTACCCTTATTCTGATTTCTATCTTGCAGTCCACTATATACAGCCTCTTCTTTCCGTTGATACAATGCATAATGCTTAGTAGCGGACGTAAGACTCGCGGGTATACTAGATACTCACCTTTGCTTTATTTCCCCTTTTTCGCTTTGCCTAATCGGCCGCTGCAGTCGACGTTGGAGCCCAGGAGCAGGAGTACCCCGGAGGCGGATACTACTACGTCGAGACCCCCGCTGACCAGGACCAGGAGTAGTTTCGGAGGGTCCCAGGCAGGAGGCCTTGCCTTTTCGATCTGTATCTCTGATGTTATTTGTGCTAGCCTTCTTAAGGCAAAACTTGACTAACTATGTATGTACTCAGATATTATGGTTTGTATAACTTATGTATTCGGGTCCGAGTGACCCCCCTTTATTGTAACATATTGGTTTATCCTTTTGTGTTTAGTGTTGTGCTGTGATATTCTCACCGTGGCACCCTAATCTCAGCCATGTACCCTGCGTGTATGATTACTGTACACGGATTGATTTTGGGGGCGTCACACAAGACTCTCAGATTTGTAAGGGGCATCATTAATATTTCTAAGAAGAGAAGTAATTTCATAGGCACCCTTATAAGCAACAAATTCTTCTATTGGCTCTGCATCATAAGAATCATAGTTTCCCTTAGCATACGAAGCTAAGGTTTCATCATCATTGTACTCACATTGGAAAGAAAGGTGTTTGTGCCTCATAAAGCAACAAGATTCATCCCTGCAGAAAGATATATTATATATTGAGCACAAGTTTCTAGCATACTCATACAACTGGTGTATTTGTTTCCATAAGTGTATCCCCTTTTGAGACAAGCGGTGTTCCTTGTACCACTTTTGTTGATCCTCGGTGAATCCTCCATGCCAATAAGATCTGGTTTCAAAGAAGTCAGATATTGATTGGAAAGTAAGGAACTAGACATACTATTTTTTTTTTGATTTTTGATAAAGGACACTGAAGCAAAAACTGAAAGGTAAACTAACAAGACTAAAAAGCAAAGATAAAAGATAGTGTGCAACTCCCCTATCTTGTAGACTGGAGGCCCCGGCAACGTCGCCAGAAATTAGCTTGATACAGTGAGGATAGTTCTCTCACTCCTCGTTTGTTACCCCAAGTGGAAGGTGAGATGTAGCGTAGCAGAAAATTTCCCTCGGTGGAGATACCAAGGTTTGTCTCCAGTAGGACTCGAAGAAATACAAGAAGGTGCCAACAGCGCCAGAAATTGGCTTCTGGCTAGGGAGTTGATAGGACCTGCACACAGAAACAAATAACTTTGCTCCCAACGAGTACAGAGGAGTTGTCCATTCCTCCGGCCTTGCTGTTTACAAAGGATCAACGCAAGAGATAATAATAGTGGCAACTGAAAGTAAAGACTGAAAGTGAACTAAGGGTATAAACAATAATGTGAAGATGGACCGGGGTCCCGTGATTTGCAATAGTGATGTCTCTCTCCCAAAAGACGATAAAAGTGCTAGCGAGGTAAACAAATCACAGCTGGGCAATTGACAGAATTATGAAGGCACCGCAATGCTAACTATGCTGCAAAGAAAGGAAGGGCTCAAAAGCAATGGGCAGTACGCCAAGGTAAGTAGACCAAAATCCAACAGCATCTACTACGAATTATCCACCTTGAGATATCTATCCAGAACATCTCGCGGGTATTAAGTTGCGAATCCCACCCAAAGTGTAAACTCAAAGCAACAGACAACTGCATTAAAAGAACTTTGCGTAAAGTAAACAATCCTTGCACCCGCGGATACAAGCACCGTTGTTTTCTCCCTGGTGGCAATAGCACATCCCCTAGTCCCATGTTTCTGTCAGTCAAGCTAGACATCAAGGGCCTGAACCCACAATCAAGCATAACGCTCCCTCTTGGAGTTGCAACAAACTACTTGGCCAAAGTAAAATACTGCAACGGAGAACATGCAAGAATTTACTCAAGAACAAAATATAAAAGGGAAGAACCAAATATATTACTCATCACAATCTGAACATAGTCTCATAATCCATCAGATCCCAGCAAACTCAGCATAGCAACAGCAAAAATTACAAAAGTTCCTCGATCATGTGAGGCAGCTCACGAGGTCTCGAAAGTGGAAGCATAAAGAGGGGAGAAGTACATCACAGAGCTACTGGTCACGGACCCATGGTCCAAGGGGGACTACTCATGGCACATCCGGGAGGCTTCCATGGCTATGGATGGTCTCCCGGAGGGGGTTCCTCCTCCCGGCAGGGTGTCGGGGCAGCTTCTCCAGGCAGCCCCGATCTTGAAACGGCGGCGGCGGCGGTACAGAGGCGAGTTCGCGGAAAAGAGTTCAATATTAGGGGTTTCCACCCCGAGGGCTAAATATAGGCGGAGGGGGTGTCGAGGGGACCCACAGGGCGGCCAGAAGTCCCCCTGGCGCGTCCTAGGGTGGGGTCGCGCCAGGGACCCTTCTGGAGTCCCTGTGGTGGCCCCCCTCCGCTGCCTTGGTGATTCCGGAAGCTTCCGGGTCGCTGATTTTTTATCTGATTTTTCCGGATTTTTTGGAGCACTTTTAATGGCCGGAAAACCTGAAATACAAAAACAGCAGAAAACAGCAACTGGCAGCTGGGTGCACTGGGTTAATAGTTAGTCCAAATATGCTCAAAAGTGTATGAAAGTTCAAGCAAAACATGGAAAAGTCACACAAAACATGCATGGAGCAAGCAGAAATTATAGATACATTTGGGACGTATCAACAAGGCGAAGATTGAAGCTATTGAAAGGATGCCCTATCCAAGTGACATTAAAGGTATTCGTAGTTTTCTCGGTCATGCTGGTTTCTATAGAAGATTTATCAAAGACTTTTCTCAGACCTCGAGACCCCTCACTAATCTTCTCCAAAAGGATGTTCCTTTTGTATTTGATGAATATTGTCAGGAGGCTTTCGAAGTTCTTAAGAAAGTTGATAACCGCTCCTATAGTACAACCTCCTGAATGGAATTGTCCTTTGAAATTATGTGTGATGCTAGTGATTTTGCTGTTGGAGGTGTGTTAGGACAAAGGGTTGATAAGAAATTGAGTGTTATACATTTTGCTAGCAAGACCCTTGATAGTGCTCACAAGAATTATGCTACTACTGAGAAGGAATTCTTAGCAGTAGTGTTTGCTTGTGATAAATTTAGACCTTATATTGTTGATTCTAAAGTTATTATTCATACTGACCATGCTGCTCTTAAGTACCTTATGGCGAAGAAGGATGCCAAAACAAGACTCATCAGGTGGGTACTCCTTCTTCAAGAATTTGACTTACAGATTGTTGATAGAAAAGGAGCAGATAATCCGGCGGCGGACAATCTTTCAAGGATGGAAGATATACCGCATGGCCCCATTGCAGTCAACGACAGTTTTCCAGATGAACAACTTGTCATCGTAAAAGTACAATCTCTCTCCGATCATTGGTTTGCAGATTATGCTAATTTTATCGTTTCAAAGTATTTGCCTCCAGGTTTAACATTTCAGCAAAGGAAGAAGTTCTACCATGATTTGAGGCACTACTTTTGGGATGACCCTCATCTTTTCAAAGAAGGTCCTCACGGGATCGTGAGAAGATGCATACCGGAACATGAGCAGAAGGACATTCTCAAGCAATGTCATGATAGTCCCTATGGAGGACATCACGCCGGTGATAGGACCACACATAAGGTTCTCCAATCAGGTTTTTATTGTCCTACTCTCTTTAAAGATGCTAGAAATTATGTTTTATCTTGTGATAAGTGTCAGAGAGTTGGTAATATTAGTAGGAGTAATGAGATGCCTATGAATTACTCACTAGTGATTGATCCTTTTGATTGCTCGGGTTTTGATTTTATGGGTCCTTTTCCCCCTTCGAACAAGTACACTCACATTTAGTAGTTGTAGATTAAGTGACCAAGTGGGTTGAAGCAATCCCCACTGAGAGTGCTGATCACAAGACATATTTGAAAATGCTCAAAGATGTAATTTTCCCTAGGTTTGGTGTACCTAGGTATCTTATGACTGATGGAGGATCACACTTCACACACGGAGCTTTCAGAAAATCTCTAGCAAAGTACAATGTCAATCATAGGACTGCTTCACCGTACCATCCTCAAACTAGTGGGCAAGTTGAGCTCACCAATAGAGAGATCAAGTTGATCTTGCAAAAGACAGTTAACAGTTCTAGCAAGGACTGGTCAAAGAAGTTAGGAGATGCTCTGTGGGCGTATATAACTTCTTACAAAAATCCCATGGGCATGTCCCCGTATAAGATGGTCTATGGCAAGGCTTGCCATTTGCCATTGGAATTAGAACATAAAGCTTTCTGGGCTGTTAGAGAGCTTAATGATGACTCGAAGTTAGCCGGTGAAAAGCGTCTCATGAACTTGACTTCTCTAGATGAGTTGAGAAGTGAAGCTTACGAGAGCGCTAAAATGTTCAAGGAAAAGGTGAAGAAGTGGCATGATAGAAGGATTCTGAAACGTGAATTTAATGTTGGTGATAAAGTTTTGTTGTTTAGGTCCCATTTCAGGTTTTCTCCAGGTAAATTACTTTCCAGATGGGAAGGGCCATTTCATATCAAAGAAGTCTACCGGTCAGGTGCGATCAAGATTAACAATTTTGATGGCACCAAACCTCAAGTTGTTAATGGGAAAAGACTCAAGCATTACATGGCGGGAGATACCGTCAACGTTGATGTAAATATAATACACACAACAACTCATGAAGAATATGTTGCAGCCCTGTTACATATTCCAGTAGAAGCATAATAAGAAAAGGTATGTATTACGGTAAGGAAACATCGCGAAACCGCCTTAAAAGTTCCAGATTATGCGTTTTTTGCAAAATACAGAAAATTCAGAGCCTGATTGGAGCCGGAGAGGATGTCCAGGGGGGCCCAGGCGCCCCCCTGGCGCGGCCTACCTCCTGGCCGCGCTGGGAGGCCGCCTGGGCACCCCGGAGCCCGTCTCCGACTCCACTCTGGCTCGTTTATTTCCATATGTTGCAGAAATTTTTGCTATATATTTCCCCGGATAGCCCCGGCACCGTATCTCTCGATTTCGCGTGTTTCCTTCTTGAGTTGTTTCTGCTAGGAAATCTTTTAGCTAGACCTAGGTGCCATGGCTTCCCCAAGTTCCCCCAAGGACAAGTTCGTCGTCAACGTCATCAACCCTTATCTCGCTCAGGTGAAGAACCATCCTCGAACCGTCCAGTTGGAGGATGGTGACCTTCACCAAGAGGATCTGAAGGAACCTGTCAAGGAGGGGAGCATCGAGGTCAGGCTAGAAGAGATGGAGCAAGAAGTCTTCAAGTACAAGAAGATGGTTGAGCGGGGTGTTGAAGCCAACTTCGACATCATCAACGAGCTGAAGACGTTCTACAAGAAGGAGATGAGGGGGATTTGGTCAAGCATCACCGCTGCAGAAGAAAGAATTGATGATCTCCAAGGGCAGATCTATGATCTTCACAACCAGAACTGTGAGTATGAACTAAAGTTTATGCGCATGGGTTTAGGTGCTGGAAGCAGGATCTTGGAGACCGAAGCCTCTCATGGGACCGGGGAACCTCTACCATGGAAGCGCTTCGTCCATGACTACATCAACAACAACCACAAAAAGAATGAGGAGTAAATCTCCTTGGGTAATGGCATCCCCTCAGCTTGTTCCAAGCTTGGGGGAGTGCCCGGTATCTTTATCTTTATCTTAGTCTTTTAGAGTCAAGTCGAGTCGCATCATGTCTAGGGAAGTTATTATATAAAATAGGTGTTTGCATTGAGTTCTATCACTCCTTCTGTGGAGAGTTTGTATCCGTGAGTGTGGAGTCGTCTATATTGGAATATTAATGAGAAGTCTATTGGTTCCTTCGCTGCATTCAGTATTCTCTTCACGCAATCGACCTTATATGATGATTCTTATGGGGAGTATTGACCTTATATCAGGTATGGCTTTGAAAACTTTATTTAATTTTGGGAAACATAGCTTTGATCTTGACAACATGCATGTTTTCCCAAGTAGCGACATAGCCAAAACCTTTATGTTATTATGCTTGAAGTGTTATGTTGACAAGGAAGACAACTTCATGTGTTATGCTTACCTTAATGTTTATGCTTTATATGTTTTGCATCTAAGATAGCATCAATGGTCTGTTCTCTCAAAGCCTTTGCTAGCCAAACTCCTTGCCGAGCAGATTTCTGCTTGTCCATCCATACCCTAAAACCATTACCTTCCATATGAGTCCACCATACCTTCCTATTCGTGGTATTCCCCTACCACTCTTATAAGTATAGAATTTATGTGTTATCCTTAAATGTTCAAAATCTTCTGTTTTGTGCCTCTTGTTTAGCTCATGAGGAAGTAGTAGGTAATTCATGATCTTCTTAAGTTGGACAAGTTTTACCCCGGGATTGCATGTCTAATGTGCAAACCCATAATTCGAGGAGGAACTGGCATGAGTGCGCCTAGCTCGAAAGATAATATAACAAACAAACCCTCCTTCACGCTTGGTCTATGAGAAATCAGAAACTTTGGCAGTGATAAACAAAGGAGATTAAGGGGATGTGATCGTCCCCACTTGGGAGCCGTTCCTCGAAACTTGTCCATCTTGAGAAGTAATTGAGCTATCTATTAGCATTCGTTGACAAACTATGCACCTCCCAAAATCTATTTTCATTCTGTTTGATTTAAGGATAGCGCATGAGTTTTCCTTGCTTGCCTTTAACAAGGCCTTTCCTTTACTTTTATGTTGAGTCACTTTTCCTACTTCCTCCTTTCCCAAAGAGAACAGAAACTTGATGTTGATGAGGATTCATCCATATAATGTTGCATTAAGTTTTGCCATGCCATATCATCGTTGACATTATCTTTTGATAAGTAAGTTGTTTGTGAAAGCTTTTGCCGAGCAAACATCTTCCTTTGTGTTAGTATTTGCACTTCATGACCAATAACATGTGATACGTCCAAAATGCATCACTATTTTATATCGTAATTCATCCTTATTCATTGATATATTTCATGTTACGATGATGTTCTTATGTTGTTTTGGCTTGTTTTACACAGTTTGCAACTTTCTGGTGCCGAAGCAGCACACGCAGGATTCAGCGGTAAAAAGTGGACGCTGAGTTGCTGAAGAAGAATACCTCCAAATTACCTGAAAATCGACGGAGGGTACTTTCCGAAGGATTAACGAAGACACGCCGAAGAGGGGCCAAAGGGGGCCACGGGGGCCCCAGGCGGCCACCTGGCGCGGCCCCACCACTGGCCGCACCGGGAGGGCGCCTGGAGCCCTGGGGCCACTCCCGGCTCCCCCTCTGGCCTATATACGCCTCGTTACCCGAAAACCTAAAAAAGAGAAGCTTTTACGGAGTTTCGCCGCCACTCCATGGCGGAAACCTACAAAGAAGAAAAGGTCTCTCCGGCGGGCAGATTCCGCCGAGGAGATCACCTCCCGGAAGGGGAGATCATCGCCATCGTCATCACCATCGTCATGGGCATCATCGAGATCATCATCAACATCATCCCCAACATCAGCACCATCTCCACCACCATCCAATCTCACCTCACAAGTTTATCTTGTGTTGTAATCCGTACTATCTATCCTCTCTACTCTATCAGTGCTGATTACTACTTTGTGGTGAATGCTATTGAGTTTTGTTGGAGAAATATCATTATGTCCAGATTGTTTATCATATATTTATCACCTCGGATCATGATCTCTTTTATGTCTTGTGAGTAGTTACTTTAGTTCTTGAGGACATGGGAGAAGTCTAGTTGTTAGTAGTCATATGAGGTTGAAGTAATTTGTGTTGTTTGATATTTAAGTTGTGTTGTTATTTTCCTAGTGGTGTTGTGTGAGTCGAACATTCAACACTTCGCCTTATTAAGGACCTACGCGGATACATTGTGTATAAAGAATGTTTATGGTGGGTTGCCGGAGTGACAGAAACTTGAACCCCAGTTTGCACACTTTTGCACAAGGGAATAATGGATCCTTGATCTTATTGTTGTGGTTAGGCTTTGCCTTAATTTCTATCTTGTATTTGCCGATGCTTGCAAGATGTTTAATCATAAGAGTGCACTTATCTTAGTCTAGAAGGTGTGCTAGCATAGATCGACCCACTCAACACTTATCAGCACAACACTTGTTATCGATAAGGAATATGGAGAAAGCACGTGACTACCTCTCCATGTGTCCTCAAGAACGCTTTAGTCTTTATAAGTTCATTTGCCAGGCTTATCCTTTGCTCAAAAGGATTGGGCCACTTGCTGCTCTTTAGTGCTATTTACTTTGCTTACTTTTATCTTATTGTTCCTTATATCTAAAACCCCTAAAAAGTTATCTTTCAGTGCTTGCAGTTATTCCTTGTCCAAAATCACCTATCAATACCTTTCGCTCCTCGTTGGGTTCGACACTCTTACTTATCGAAAATGCTGCAATAGATCCATTACGGTTGTGGGTCAACAAGTAACATTTTCTGGCGCCGTTGCCGGGGAGCATAGCGCTATTGGTAAGTGAAGCTGGTAAGGAAATTTTTATATTGTTGTTTCTATTTTGCTGTTGCTGCTCTTTGTCCGTATGGACAACCTAGCTATTGGATCGTTGCTTACGGGAAAACACCCCACATCTGTGGTGCTTGTTCCTCCTCCTACTGAAATTGTGCCTTATAAAATACCAGCTGGTATTATCGATTGTGTTTTGGCTAATCGTTATGCAGGAGACAGACATCCCAGTGAACACTTGCTATATTTATCACAACTATGTTCACTATTTAAGCTTGCAGGTGTATCAATGGAGTTTGTCATGAAGAAATTGTTCTCCGTATCTCTTATAGATAAAGCTTCAGATTGGTATAAGCTTCTCGATAACTCTCATTTGCTTGATTGGCAAGAGCTTATGTCTCTCTTTTATACCAAGTTTTATCCTCTTCATGAAATTCATCGAGACAGGAACTATATCTATAACTTTAGGTCTCGTGACGGAGAAAGCATCGCTCAAGCTTGGGGGAGATTGAAATCTCTAATGCTCAAATGTCCTATTCATGAGCTCCCCAAGAAAACTATACTTACAAACTTTTATGCTAGAATTTCTCGTCAGGATAAGGAGATGCTGGATGCCTCCTCTAGTGGGGTATTTCAGACGAAAAGCGTTGAAGAAAGATGGGATCTCCTTGAAAGGATCCAGAAGAATACCGAAGACTGGGAAATAGATAAAGGTATTGAACACACTATTAATTATGAGCATGATTATATAGAGAGCTATGTGAAAATTGATTACATTAATACCTTTTTCTCTAAGATTGGTCTTGATTCCCATCTGATGATTGATTTTTGTAAGGACTTTGCCTCTCATATTGACTCTTCTAAGAAGAAGAAGGATCAACATCATAAACCCTTCAAAGAATTACCTATTGATATTCATGTTGCCGACACTATTTTGCCTGCAGTTATATATGAAAAGCCCCCTTTTCCCGTAAGAATAAGGGAGCACTCTTTTGTGACAGGCATAATGAATAATAGTGAGAGAAGAATTGATGAGCCTGAGGACTAGATCAAGGTCGATCCTTGAGTTGCATTGGTTAAGGATCTTATTACTAATGATGCTTCAGATTCCAATATAAATTTTTGTGTTGTTTCCACTAACCTTGTCACAGCCAAGAATAAAGGCCCAATTTCAGGTACTCCAGTAGTATCTGTTAAAATAGGAGATCACAATTATTATGGGCTGTGCGATTTGGGATCGAGTGCTAGTGCTATCCCGTATTCACTTTATCAAGAGATCATGGGTGATATTTCACCTTGTGAACTTGAAGAAGTTGATGTTACTATTCATCTTGCAAACAGAGCAACTATCTCTCCTATCGGAATTGTGAGGGACGTTGAAGTCTTATGCAGAAAGGTAAAATATCCTACCAACTTTCTAGTACTTGGTTCAGTAAGGGATAATTTTTATCCTATTATTTTCGGTAGACCTATTCTCAGAACCTATGGAGCTATAATAGATTGCAAGAAAGGTAAAGTTTCTGTTGAATTCAATGGTGAGCCATATGAATTTAATTTTTCAACATATGATGGAAAGAGAGTGTTAATACTCTTCAAGCCTCGTTGGTTACCCCAAGTGCAGGGTGAGATATAGTGCAGCGGCAAGTTTTCCCTTGGCAAAGATACCAAGGTTTGTCTCCCGTAGGACTCCGTACAAGAAGGTGGTAAAGTGAACAATGGCGCCGAGGTTGCTAGCTTCACCTGGACCTGCACACAGATACAAATAACTTTGCTCCTAATGACTACAGAGGAGTTGTCAATTCCTCTGGCCTTGCTGTTTACAAAGGATCAACGCAAGAGATAAAAGTGGAACTGAAAGTAAAGACTGTAAGTAAACTAAGGGTGTAAACAATGATGTGAAGATGGACCGGGGTCCCGTGATTTTCACTAGTGATGTCTCTCTCCCAAAAGACGGTAAAAGTGCTAGCGAGGTAAACAAATCACGGCAGGGCAATTGACAGAATTATGAAGGCACCGCAATGCTAACTATGCTGCAAAGAAAGGAAGGGCTCAAAAGCAATGGGCATTACGCCAAGGTAAGTAGACCGAAATCCAACTGCATCTACTACGAATCATCCACCTTGAGATATCTATCCAGAACATCTCGCTGGTATTAAGTTGTGAATCCCACCCAAAGTTTAAACTCAAAGCAACAGACAACTGCATTAACAGAACTTTGCGTAAAGTAAACAATCCTTGCACCCGCGGGTACAAGCACCGTTGTTTTATCCCTGGTGGCAACAACACATCCCCTAGTCTCATGTTTTTGTCACTCAAGCTAGACATCAAGGGGCTGAACCCACAATCACGCAAACGCTCCCTCTTGGAGTTGCAATAAACTACTTGGCCAGAGTAAAATACTGCAACGGAGAACATGCAAGAATTTACTCAAGAACAAAATATAAAAGAGAAGAACAAAATATATTACTCATCACAATATGAACATAGTCTCATAATCCATCAGATCCCAGCAAACTCAACATAGCAACAGCAGAAATTACAAAAGTGCCTCGATCATGTGAGGCAGCTCACGAGGTCTCGAAAGTGGAAGCACAAAGAGGAGAGAAGTACATCACATAGCAACTGGTCATGGACCAATGGTCAAAGGTGGACTACTCACGGTACATCCGAGAGGCGTCCATGGCTATGGATGGTCTCCCGGAGGGGGTTCCTCCTCCCGGTAGGGTGCCGGGGCAGCTTCTCCAGGCAGCCCCGATCTTGAAACGGCGGCGGCGGCGGTACAGAGGTGAGTTCGCGGAAAAGAGATCGATATTAGGGGTTTCCACCCCGAGGGCTAAATATAGGCGGAGGGGGGTGTCGAGGGGACCCACAGGGCGGCCAGAAGTCCCCCTGGCGCGTCCTAGGGTGGGGTCGCGCCAGGGACCCTTCTGGAGTCCCTGTGGTGGCCCCCCTCCGCTACCTTGGTGATTCTAGAAGCTTCCGGGTCGCTGATTTTTTTCTGATTTTTCCGGATTTTTTGGAGCACTTTTAATGGCCGGAAAACCTGAAATACAAAAACAGCAGAAAACATCAATTGGCAGCTGGGTGCACTGGGTTAATATATTAGTCCAAATATGCTCAAAAGTGTATGAAAGTTCAAGCAAATCATGGAAAAGTCACACAAAACATGCATGGAGCAAGCAGTAATTATAGATACGTTTGGGACGTATCAACATCCCCAAGCTTAATTCCTGCTTGTCCTCGAGTAGGTAAATGATAACAAGCATAATTTCTGTGGTGACATGCCACACAACCATATAAGGACTTTTAAGTAAAGCAATCAAAGCATGCAATTCAATTCAAGTCTTAACAAGAAAGAGTCTATATTAGCATTGACACAAGCAACAAAAGAACAAAAGGTGCAAGAGCTCTCGCTGTCCGTGACTCGAATGTCTCCAGATGGTGTTTGCGTGCAAGCAAGGGACTGGGAAAAAGAGAGAAAAAAGGTTGTTGAGAACAACTATCTACTAAAGTTTCACACTTGGTCTCCTTTGGATTCTTATCTTGACTCTTCCCCAGACCACTATCCAGGTACAAGTCAAACTGATCCACTCCCTTTCGATATTTTGAGCACTCATGCAATGGATGAGCATGAGCAAGAAAGTTGACACCTAAAAGGCGAAACAGAAAGAAGGTGGAGGAGGAAGACAAAAAGGTGTGCAAGGCTCACATCAATGAGGACAATCATAGGCGAGAGAAGGCCATATGATAGATATGATGTGAGGAGTAGGGATTTCCATGCAACGAATGCACATGTGAGCTAAACGCTCTCCAAGGAAACTAGTGGGGGTGCATCTAACTTGCTTGCTCAAGAAGACCTAGAGCTCGTTTGAGGAGGCTCATCATTGGAATATACAAGCCAAGTTCTATAGTGTGAAGGTCCCCACATAGCTATATGCATGATGATGATCTCTATGGAGTACAAGGGATAGAGGATGAAGTACTAGTGTGGATCTCTTAAAAGGAATAGTAGTGTGCCCCCTTCTCTCTTTTTATTTTTATTTTTCTATTTTTTTGTATTTTTTTGGTGGCCTCAATGGCTCTTTCTATTTAACTCTCATTTGTCCTCTTTGGGATCTTTTGATTTTGTCCTCTTTGGGATCTTTTCCTCACTTTAGGGGCAACACTCTATATTTTACAAGAATATAGGAGATCTTTCACACTTTACAAAGGTACTCACATAAAGAAGATATAACTATCATGATGCAATTGTATGCCTCTGCCAGGATAGTAGGATATGCAATGATACTAGCGCGTCATGTAGCAATGATTAGGGCAAGGCCCAACTAGCATGCGGCTCATCGATCAAGCAAGTAGCATGTATGACATGAAGATCAAGTCATGAGAAGGTGGATGTTGCATGGCAATGTATCTCGGAAAGGCTATGGAAATGCCTTGTAGGTAGGTATGGTGGTTGTTTTGAGGAAAGATATAAGGAGGCTTATGATGACAGAGCGTATTGTGCCAAGGGTTTGGATGCACCGGCGAAGTATGAGCCAACTCTCAAGTTGAGAAAGGGCAATGCACGGTACCGAAGAGGCTAGAAAAGGTATAGGTGGGTGGAAGTGTCAACTTTCGAATACTCACATTAGTCCGAAGAACTCATGCACTTATTATCGGTAACTCTCAATCTAATAAGGAGGTTCACAAAGAGACAAGTACCCCGAGGAGGAGTGTATGGGGTTTTGGTTATCCTTGCGCATCCTCGACTCATGATACGTGAGTGTACTCTAATATTCGAACCCTCCAGAGGTTAGTGATCCATTTAGTAGCTAGAGTTCTCAACATGGGTTTTTGGTTTTCGAAAAACACACGGATTTCCCAAAATACGACATCTATCACTAATAGGCTCAAGCTCTTGACACCAAAAGTTCAAACATTACTCTAGTCAATACCTCAAAACTATTTCAAGTTACTACTACAAAGAGAATAGCAACTTCAACTACCTACTTTCTAGTCAAGACACAAAACTGAGTGCAACAGACAAACTCTCTAACAAGATAAAACGTGCAACCTATAAAAAGTTCAACCTAAAACAAAATAAAATCTCTAGAAAAACTAAAGCACTACAACTAAACAGAGCAGCAGCTAAGAAAAGAAAAAGAACAACTCACAGCTAAAAGAATAAGCATGCAAATCCTATGAGGAGTTCTAGTTCAAGCGGAGCGTGTATCTCTCCCACACAAAAGAGTAAGCTGGGGTCTAACTTGTTACTACAGCAAACAAAGCAAAAACAAACCTAGAAAAGTAAAGAGCGAGACGCTCCAAGCATAGCACACAACGCATGAAGTGATAAAAATATAGTGTAACGAGGGACGAACTGATAATTGTTGATGAAGAAGGGGATGCACGGGGGCATCCCCAAGCTTAGACGCTTGAGTCTCCTTGAATATTTCTTGGGGTGCACATGGGCATCCCCAAGCTTGAGCGTTTGACACTCCAAGATCTTCTTTCGTCATCTTCCATCGCGCACTTGAAAACTCCCTTCATACATAACTCATTGTAATCTGATTAGCAAGGTTAGTACCCATAATGAAATAAATTTTCCTCTACTGGAAATAAAGATAATCTTGAAGATCTACTGTTTCTCAAGAATGCCAAAAAGTTTTCGCAAAGAAAAAGAAAGCTTAAGGTTTGCAAAACGAAGAAAAGGCAAAACAGGACAGAATCTGTGAAAAACAGACCAGCAGGTAGAAACGAACTTTTTAGGGGTACTTCTGCAACTCAAATAAAAAAACTCAGAACATACGAAAGTTCCGTAATTGTATAGATCACTCTGTGTAAAAAATTCAGCTCAAAAATATGAACTGGGATTTTTCTGTGATTTTTCTAGTCACGAGGACAGAATCTGTTTTCTGGACAGCATGTCACAACTTTCACTTTCCTTGTCATATGAGGCTATAAAAGGCACAAATCTTGAAAAATAAAGATACAATGATGTTGCTACAGTAGTAAAAATCATCAAGACCACTAAGAACATAAGAAAAGCAAAAAGAAAAACCTAAATTCGTTGCGGGCTGCCTCCCGAAAGCGCTTCTTTAGCGCCATTAGCTAGGCTTAAAGCAAAAGATCAAGTCTTTTCAAGAGAATAACTAGCCCGTGTGACGGACTCAAAAGGTAACTTAATATTTTTCCTAGAAATTTTCCATCCCTTTCTTGAGAGGGAATTGGAATTTGATATTCCCCTCTTTCATGTCAATAACAGCACCAATTGTGCGAAGAAAAGGACGTCCCAAAATAATTGGACAAGAGGGCTCACACTCAATGTCCATAATAGTGAAATCAACGAGAACATAATTGTCATTGACAATGATAAAAACATCGTCGATCTTCCCCAAAGGCTTCTTTACGGAAGAATCAACAAGACGAACACCAAAAGAACAGGGATCAAAAGGTTTCAATTCAAGCATATCATACATTCTTTTGGGCATAACAGAGGCACTTGCTCCAACATCACAAAGAGCATAACAAGAGAAGTTATTCAGTTTGATTTTTATCATAGGATCCCAACCATCTTCTATCTTCCTAGGTATGGAGGCTTATAGTCTAAGATTCTCCTCCCTAACTTTGATTAGAGCATTGGTGATATGCTCTGTGAAGGCAAGATTAAGTGTGCTAGTGTGGGGGTCTCTAGACATCTTGTGTAGGAAACCAATAACTTCAGATAAAGTGCAGTTGTCAAAGTCTAGGTCACTACTATCTAACAAGGAGGTAGTGATATCATTTAGGCTCACTTGTTTGAAAGCCTCTATGTTCATAGAGGTTTCTTCATCTATGGTTGAGGTGGTAGCATCACCATTGGTAGGTCCAGTGGGACTAGGGGTGTGATGGGTGCTAACAGTTTGGACATCCTCAACTACTTGGATAGTGGCTACTGTGTGGTAGGTAGGAAGGCTCTTAATTCTATCCTCTTCCTCTTTTTCTCTAGCCCATCTTTCTTGAGTTTAGCCATCATCCTAATATTTTCATTGATTTGTAACGGGATAGCATTAATAGGAGTGACCTTACTCTCCTCAAGGGGAGAGGTTCTAATTTTTAACATCTCAACATCAAGGGCTAAGTTGTCTACCTTCAAACAAAGATTATCTAATTTAGCTAGTTTTTCTTCCACATTCTTGTTGAAGGCTTTTTGGGTAGTGATAAAGTCTCTAAGAAAGGTCTCTAGTTCAAAGGTGTAGTTTTTGGTGCTAGGATAAGTGTTGTTGTTCCCATAGTTGTTGGATGGGAAAGGCCTAGGGTTGTTGCTACCAAAATTACTCCTATAAGCATTATTGTTGAAGTTGTTTCTAGAGACAAAATTCACATCTACTTGCTCTTGAGCAACCAAAGAATTTAAAGGAACATCCTGAGGATCAATAGGAGCTTGCTTGGTAAGTAGAGACATGATAAGGTCAACCTTTTCATTTAGAGAGGAGATCTCCTCGACAGAATTTACCTTCTTACCAGTTGGAGATCTTTCGGTGTGACACTGAGAGTAGTTCAGCATCATCTCATCAAGTAGCTTTGTGGCAGCACCAAGTGTGGTTGACATAAAAGTTCCTCCCGCGGCCGAATCTAACAGGTTCCGCGAGGTGAAGTTCAAGCCTGCATAAAAAGTCTGGATAACCATCCAGGTAGTCAGTCCATGTGTGGGGCAGTTCTTGACAAGCGTCTTCATACGTTCCCATGCCTGGGTAACGTGTTCATTATCCAATTGCCTGAAATTCATAATGTTACTCCTCAATTGAATAATTTTAGCAGGGGGGTAGTACTTCCCTATAAAAGCATCTTTGCATTTACTCCAAGAATCGATACTATTCTTGGGTAAGGATTGCAGCCACTCCTTGGCTCTTCCTCTCAAAGAGAAAGGAAAAATCTTCAGCTTGACGATGTCTCCATCCACTTCCTTGTACTTTTGCATATCACAGAGATCGATAAAATTGTTTAAGTACAAGGCACCATCCTCTCCAGCACCTGAGAATTGATCTTTCATAACAAGATTAACCAGAGCAGGTTTAATTTCATAAGAAGGTGTTGAAGTGGCAGGTGGAGCAATAGGAGTGCAGATAAATTCACTGTTGTTGTGACTAGTGAAGTCACACAACTTGGTGTTTTCATTGGAACCCATAGTAGCAGCAGGTATTTTTGGTATTTTTATAAGGGACACAAAAGTAAAAACTGAAAGGTAAACTAACAAGACTAAAAATCAAAGATAAAAGATAGTGTGCAACTCCCCTATCTTGTAGACTGGAGTCCCCGGCAATGGCGCCACAAAACTTGCTGATGGCAAGAGAGTGTTAATACTCTTCAAGCCTCATTGGTTACCCCAAGTGCAGGGTGAGGTATAGTGCAGCGGCAAGTTTTCCCTTGGCAAAGATACCAAGGTTTCTCTCCCGTAGGACTCCGAAGGATACAAGAAGGTGGTAAAGTGAACAATGGCACCGAGGTTGCTAGCTTCACCTGGACCTGCACACAGATACAAATAACTTTGCTCCCAACGAGTACAGAGGAGTTGTCAATTCCTCCGGCATTGTTGTTTACAAAGGATCAACGCAAGAGATAAAAGTGGAACTGAAAGTAAAGACTGAAAGTAAACTAAGGGTGTAAACAATGATGTGAAGATGGACCGGGGTCCCGTGATTTTCACTAGTGATGTCTCTCTCCCAAAAGACGATAAAAGTGCTAGCGAGGTAAACAAATCACAGCTGGGCAATTGACATAATTATGAAGGCACCGCAATGCTAACTATGCTGCAAAGAAAGGAAGGGCTCAAAAGCAATGGGCAGTACGCCAAGGTAAGTAGACCGAAATCCAACTGCATCTACTACGAATCATCCACCTTGACATATCTATCCAGAACATCTCGCTGGTATTAAGTTGCGAATCCCACCCAAAGTGTAAACTCAAAGCAACAGATGTCGGGACCCGGGGTTAGCGTATGCAAGCCTCGCTACAACACAATCATATGGAGAGCCGAGAACCGCACCCACTTGTCTAAGCAGACAAGGCCAAGCACATAACGTTCTCAGAAATCATCGAACGTGAGGGGCATCCCATTCAGGCCGGATGATCCACTGAGATGGGTCCTCATCGTCCGCACAAAAGTCTAACTGATATGGGTGGTGAACTCCCATACTCATAGACAAGTCGCCTCAACCATACTATCGATTGTATTATAACCCTTACATAGACTTACTCCAGCCCGATCACTTAGTCGGGGTCTAGGGCGGGCTCGATCATACATCAAAATGTGCACATGACAGAGTCACGAACAATCGCATCGCGATGTCCCAAGCTGCGCACATCTAAGGGTCACTTGGTGTATAAAAGACCGTCAGCCAGATCACAACTAAGGTCTCGAAAACCCATACTAAGACATGCATGTTATAAACATACACGCAGCACACATGTCCAGTATGAACAGTAGGTATCATTGCAATTATCTACAAAGTTTACAACTAAATTGATAACTCTTACAGAGTGCACACAGAGATCACAAGCATGTGATCCAACATTACAACAAACAAGCGGAAGAAAAGTAGGTCTGAGTAGAGACAAGTTTAACAAATGGCTTAGAGAAGCCTTATCTATAAACAAGCCCTTCCACGAGGGAGCCAGTCGTCTGACTGGGACTATACTAGCTTGATCTTCAGTCGTCGAGCTCGATGAAGAATCCACCTTCGGGTCAGTGGGTTCATCTAAAACATAGAATAAGAAAACGTGAGTACAAAGTCGTACTCAGCAAGACTTACGTAGGAACTATACTACTCATGCACATGTATCAAGGTAAAGGAAGGTGGGGTTTCACTTGCAGAAGTGCCAGCTTTGACTTGGCTAGTCCTGAACTACGAGTACCAGACTTGAGGTAAGAAGCGTACACGAGTCCACTACATCTCCAACCAATTACACCACTATGGTGCCTTCCTCGACTTCCCCACGAGAAAGCACGCCATAGCACTCACGCTTATCTTGGTAAGTTTTATAAGTATCCAGTTCAAGTTGTCTAATAATCAAGCTAAGCTTTCCAAGCAGTCCTTAACCGCGGACGCAGCTATTCGAATAGTTTTGTTAACTCTGCAGGGGTGTACCGCTACACACACACATGCATCAGTTACCGCCTGGGAGTGGGACCCTTCAAGCGAGTACCGGCGAGGATGTTGCCACAACACTTCGCCCACAGCTCCGTTCTAGTCCAGAGAGTTGCCTATTTGACGGGGATCCGTATGGAAGTCCGGCCGAGGTTCCAGTACAGCCTCAAACGATGTGTGCAGGGTCCCAAGCCGGTCTTGAAAAGCCGTTCATCCACTTTGCAGACCATGCCACAGCCCTACCAGAACTCCGAACTACTGCGACTTCTAGGGTTCGAACGGGGTGAGGTACTAGGTCGAGAGGGGCCAGTGAGCCCAATGTGTGGTTGTACTCTTCTTCTAGGATCACCACACAAGAACTCGGACTTAAGGCGGTGTTCAACGAGACAACCCACTATGTACTCCTACACAGCCTCATCGTTCACCTTGTATTAGGGTAGATTCACCAACACAGTTTCACTTTCACCAACACCATGTTCACTATCATCCCGACTCACATCAAAAGCAACCTCATTGTACCACTAAGCATGCAATAAGAAGTAACAGTTGCAGGGGCCACATGATATCAACCAACTCCCACATCTGCTAGGATTGTGGTTTGCTTACTACTGTGACAAGATGATAGGTCATGCAAAGGATATGGGTTCAACTATGCGGTAGAAACGTTATCATGGTAATCATCCTAAATAATGCATAAGCGAGACTGAGAGGGAAGTGGGATTTTATCGACATGATCAATGGGGTTTTGCTTGCCTTGCTGACGAGGTTCAGCCACGGGGTCTTCAACGAAGGGGGTGATTTCGGGTTCCGGCTCCACTTCTATCAGCAACATGACAATCATAGGATCAACATAATGTACAATGCACAATCACATGAATAAGATTGTAATGGTGATGTTCATGGTTGCATTGTCTGGACAATTCTATTTAAAAGGAGTATATTGCAATTGAATTGCAAATTCAAACTCCATTTTATTTATCGATGAATTTCAAATGCATTTGAATGCATGGAAGTTCATTTGAAAAGGTTGAGCATGAAGTGATGTGGTATAGCTGAGGTAATGTTTCTGATGTGTGGATGAAACCATATACAAGAAGTGTGTTGCAAAGTCATTTGAAAATTCACTCCAAATTTGAAATCAAATTAAAGCCATATGGATGTTTGCCACTGTTCACCCAATTTAAATTGGTCAAACATACAAAAAAAGTCCATATTCATATTCCTTGGATTTTTCTGATAATTTTAGACATATTATTTGTCCAATTTGGAGTTAAAATAAATTTTCTATGATTTATTGAAGTTTTAAACAATTTCTGGATTTTTCTGGAATTCTTTTAATTCAAATAAACAGAGAAATCTGTTTATTGCGTCAGCATGACGCAGTGCTGATGTCACATGGGGGGCTGACATGTGGGTCCAGGAGGTCAGTGGCAGTGGGAGTTAACTCCGTTTTAAATAGAGCTAGCACAGGGATTAAGGGTTGGGGGCCCCACCTGTCATAGGCTTAGGGGTGGATTAGGGGGGTGGTTTAGGCCTAAACGGTCGGCCACGTCAGCTCATGCCGGCGACTAGCCGCCGGCGACCAAACCGCACGGCGGCGCCCACTGCGGACGGCGGTTCCGTGCAGCCAAACGAGCGTCGCGGCCACCAAACGAAAGCACGTGGACGCGCGCTCCTTCCTGGGCATCGCGGCGTCACCGGGAAGCACTGGAAGCTCGCCGTTGTCGAGCTCGCGCGGCGGTCGGAGTACTGACGCAGGTGGCGCAGCGCTACAGGAACGGGGAGGAGCGGGGTTTAGGGGGAAACACTCATGAGCTCACCCTGAAGCGATTGGAGGGGTCGGCGAGGCTGAGGAGGGGCTGGAGGGGCCGGAATTCTCAACGGCGAGCGACGGCCTTGCCAGAGTCGGGGAAGACGCGGGTGTCGTCTCCAAAGGGCTTCGGCCCGATTCCTTCTGCAGGGAGGCGCGGCGCGACGTTTCGGAGCTCCTGGACAGCACGAGGCGCGGAGGGGAGGCCGTTGGCCACGAGCACGCAGCGGCGGCGTTCCGGCGTGGCTTCGGTCGGTGCTGGATTCGCAGGGGAGAGAGAGAGGGGGATCCAGAGGAGGGGGAAAGACTGCGGGGAGTCGTGGCATGCTCCGTGGCGCAAGAAGAGGGGCAGGGGAGGCTCCAGCGCGAAGCAGGAGGTGTCAACCATGCGGCGTCGACGGCGGCCTCGGTGCCTTCCTTCTGGCACGGGGAAGAAGACGACCATGCCCTCCTAGTGGGCTGGGCTGGCTGGTTCAGCAAGTTGGGCCAGTAGCCAGGGGGTTTTCCTCTTTTCTTTTTCTTCTTATTTTCTTTTTCTATTATTTTGTTTGTCCTAGAATTAAATAGCTAGGCATTTTAGTAAAATGCCCAAACATTTTTATAAATCCTAGGTGACTAGTAGCAAGTCACTTGTAGAATTTGAGAATTTTTGAAATTCAATCAATTTGAATTTCAATTCAAATAGAGGTCAAATTTAATTTCCAGGGCACATTTTGAATTTTTGAATATTCCATGGCCATGGGAATGAACCCAAACCACTTTTAAAATGATCACCGTCATTTATAGGAATTTTCCAAATATTCAAATGATTTTTGGAAAAAGATTTTTATCTGGCCATTTGAATTAATTTCTCAGGGCTTTTCTTTTCCCCATTTTAATTTCTTTTGAAATTTTTAACATGATGCAAAGTGATTTTCCAATCCTAGCACATACCTAACTTGGGGTTGTGACAACTCGCCCCCACTCAAAAGAATCTCGTCCCGAGATTCAAAAGTCTGCGGGAGGAAGGAGGGGTACTCGGCACTGAGACGGTCTTCTCTTTCCCACGTGGCTTCTTTCTCGGAGTGGTGTGACCATTGCACTTTCAGAAACTTGATCTTCTGACGGCGAGTGACAACCTCTACTGAATCAAGAATACGAACGGGGTATTCTCGATAAGAAAGGTCATCTTGGAGATCAAGCGTTTCATGGTCGACTTCGCGGATGGGGTCCTTGAAGCAACGCCTGAGTTGTGACACATGGAATACATCATGTACTCGGGAAAGGTGCGGGGGTAGTTCAAGTTGGTAGGCAACGTCTCCACGTTTAGCAAGAATGCGGAAAGGTCCGATGTAACGTAGGGCCAACTTGCCTTTGATACCAAATCTTTGGGTTCCCTTCAGAGGAGTAACCCGAAGGTAAGCCTTCTCATCCAGATTGTAGCTCTCTTGCCTATGATGACGATCATAGTAGCTTTTCTGACGAGACTGGGTTGCTTTCAATTGATCACGAACAATACGAACTTGCTCTTCTGCTTCCTTGATCATATCCGGTCAAAAGAATTGTCTTTCACCGGTTTCTGACCAGTTAAGGGGTGTTCGACATTGTCGTCCATAAAGGAGTTCAAAAGGAGCCATGTTCAGACTAGATTGAAAACTATTGTTATAAGCAAATTCGGCAAATGGAAGAGACTTCTCCCAATTCTTTCCGAATGAGATAACACAAGCTCTGAGCATGTCTTCAAGAATTTGGTTAACCCTTTCGACTTGACCACTAGACTGAGGATGGAAAGTTGTACTAAAGGAGAGATGAGTTCCCATAGCATGTTGGAAGCTTCCCCAAAATCTAGAGGTGAAAAGGCTACCACGATCAGAATTGATTTCCAAAGGAACACCGTGAAGAGACACAATTCTAGAGACGTACAAGTCCGCTAACTGGCTAGCAGTTATAGACTCACGAACGGGAAGGAAGTGAGCAACTTTGGAAAGTCGGTCGATGACCACGAAGATGGCATCATTTCCTTTCTGGGTTTTTGGAAAGCCGGTGATGAAGTCCATACCGACTTTGTCCCATTTCCACTCGGGAATAGGCAAAGGTTGAACTGTACCAGCAGGTCTTTGGTGTTCTGCCTTAATGCGACGACAAACATCACATTCGGCAACAAATCGAGCAATGTCTCTCTTCATCCTAGTCCACCAAAATCTCTGGCGTAGATCTCGGTACAATTTTGTGCTACCGGGATGAATCGAGAGGGGTGTGTCATGGGCTTCTTTGAGGATGAGTTTCCTTAGTTCCCTATTATTAGGTACTACCAAACGATCTCCAAAGAATACCGTTCCTTTACTATCTGTGGAGAAACATTTAGCAACTCCGCTAGCAATGTTCTCCTTGATCCGGCGAACACCTCGTGCACGCCTTTGGGCAACTACAATTTGATCCTCAAGAGTTGGTTTCGCCACCAAGTTGAAAGAGATCCACGAGGAACAATCTCGAGATTGAGCTTTCGAAATTCCTCATGAAGAAGTGGTTGATACTGTTGTAACATGAGGTTGTTACAATACGACTTACGACTTAGTGCATCAGCCATGACAATGGCTTTGCCTGGGGTGTAATAAATTCCTAAGTCATAATCTTTTATCACCTCTATCCAGCGTCTTTGCCTAAGATTAAGATCTGGTTGGGTGAAAATGTATTTGAGGCTTTGGTGGTCGGAATAGATCTCACAACGATTACCAAGGAGGTAATGTCGCCAAGTTGTCAGGGCATGAACTACGGCAGCAAGTTCAAGATCATGGGTAGGATAGTTCTCTTCATGTGGACGCAACTGGCGTGAAGCATAAGCTACCGCATGTCTATCTTGCATAAGTATGCATCCTAACCCTTGCCGTGAGGCGTCACAAAAGATCTCGAAATCCTTTTTGGTGTTTGGAGGTGCAAGTACGGGTGCAGAAGTCAATCTTCTTTTTAGGTCTTGAAATCTTTCCTCGCACTTGGGAGTCCATAGGAATTTCTTATCTTTCTTGAGGAGTTCAGTTAGAGGCTTTGCAACTTTAGAAAAGTTCTCGACGAAGCGACGGCAATAGCTGGCTAGGCCAAGAAAACTCCTAACTTGCTTAACTGATTCAGGTGGAGTCCAGTCAAGGACGGCCTGAACTCTCTCGGGATTCACAGCAATGCCTTTTGCAGAAATCACGTGGCCTAAGTAGGTCACTTCTGGTAGCCAAAATTCACACTTGGAGAATTTAGCATACAGGCAATGCTCTCTAAGTTTCGTCAATACCAGCCTTAGGTGTTCAGCATGTTCTTCTTCATTCTTCGAGTAGATGAGAATGTCATCGAGATAAACTACAACAAATTTATCTAAGTACTCCATGAAGATCGAATTCATCATGCGCGAGAAAGTGGCAGGGGCATTGGTTAAACCAAAGGACATGACGGTGTACTCATAAAGACCATAACGAGTAGTGAAAGCCGTCTTGGGAATGTCCTCGTTTCTGATTTTGATTTGATGATAGCCTAATCTCAAATCCATCTTGGAGAAGACAGAGGATCCTGCAAGTTGATCATAAAGATCATTGATCCTGGGCAGTGGGTACTTGTTCTTTATCGTCGCTAGATTTAGCGGGCGATAGTCTACGCACATCCTTTCTGTTCCATCTTTCTTCGTTACGAACAGAACGGGGCAACCCCATGGCGATGAGCTAGGGCGGATGAAGCCTTTTGCCAACAAAGCTTCAAGTTGGGTTTTAAGCTCAGCTAACTCACGTGGGGCCATTTTGTATGGGCGTCTGGAAATTGGTGCGGTTCCTGGGGCAAGATCTACAATGAACTCTACACATCTGTCGGGTGGCATTCCCGGCAGCTCTTCAGGAAAGACATCCGGGAATTCATGAACCACCGTAACATCTTCAAGGTCGGGAAGGGGAAGCACATTTAAAGAATGCACCTGGGTTCTTGTTCTTGGTGAGGAGTAATCTATTGTCTGGCCTGAAGGATGTGTAAGTCTAACTGACTTGGATTTACAATCAAGAAAAGCATTTTGTCTTGATAACCAATCCATACCAAGGATGACATCAATGTCTGAAGACTTGAGGGCTATGAATGAAGCAAGGAATACTAAACCCTCAATTGCAATTTGATTGCCATGGCTTACTCTATTAGTTTGCCATTTTGAACCAGGAGTTTGAATGATCATAGGGGTGAACATTTCTTCAAAGGATACATCATGCCGAAGTGCATAACTCTCCGACATGAATGAGTGAGATGCTCCTGGGTCGAAAAGAACAGAAGTGGGAACAAAATTGACTGGGAGCGTACCAAGAATGACGTCAGAAGTACCATCAGATTCCTCAGCTGAGATTTGGTTCACACGTCCATGACTTGCATAAGTGGAAGGCTTGGCGGTGGAAACCTTCGGGGGTGGCTTGGCACGAACATTGGGGTTCCCTTTGGCATGGGGTGGAGCATTCTGACTTACGAGGCACTCACGAGAATAGTGACCAGGCTGACCACATCTGAAACAGGCTCCAAAGATAGTGCGGGGAGCTGGGTTGTTTGGTGGAGCTGGTGGACGAGGCGGCACAAGTGAAGGCCTCGGTGGGTTGTTTTGGTGGATCAAACTGTTAGGAATCCAGATCATGCGCTTCTGAGGGCGTGAACTGGAAGAAGGGGCAAGCTCAGGAGCATGCTTGCGAGACTTCTCGAAAACTTCATTGCCACACTCAGCTCTGAAGGATCTGTTGACTAAATCCTCAAAGGTGGCAAACTCAAGGAGGTTGAGATCATGACGAAAGATGGGGCTAAGTCCCTTGCGGAACCTTGCCTGCTTTCTGGCATCGGTGGTGATCTCATCTTGGGCATAATGAGCAAAAAGGTTGAATTCCCTCACATACTCATGAGTGGACATATCTCCTTGATTCAGATTGCAGAACTCTTCCTTCTTGCGCTCCATAAACTCATCCAGAATGTGGTACCCTCGAAAGGCAACACAGAACTCCTGCCAAGTCACTGCGTGACCATCTGGCTGCATAGAAACATAGTTCTCCCACCACTGAACAGCAGCACCTTCCAAGAGGTATACCACGAAAATAACTCGGTCATCGGGAGCAACATGTGTTGTAACAAGCTTACGCTCGATGGAACGGAGCCAATCATCAGCTTCGAGGGGCTCAGAAGAACATCGGAATACCGGTGGCTTGAGGAAGATGAAGTCCTGAATGCTGGCCACCACATTACGATGGTGGGTGGTATTCTGCTCGATGAGTTCCAAAAGGCGTGTTTGATCACGTCTATTCCGCTCAGCTTCCATCATGATTTCCGCCGCAGAAGGCGGTGGTGGAGGTTCATCATCATTTCAATTCCGATCACGGTCTCGATTCCGAAGAACAGCACTATGAGTTCCACCCGACATCCTGTGTGATAAAAATCAACAATCAGAACAGGTTGTACGATGGAGGCAAGGATAAAAGGCTATGATTTAGGCGGAAAAGATAATAATGCGAAGGCAATGACTCAAAGAAACACGGAACAAATCCGGCAGCATAACGGCTACACTGGGACGGAAAATGGAACAACCTTGAAGAATTTGGACAGAACTTCCTCAAGGAACTCAAAACACGGAGACTCTGGACAACCACAACCATCCTACGGCTATAAGGAGGCAATCAACGAGATGTTCTAGTAAGACATAGATGAGCCTAGTCCTATCTTCCCGTAGAAAAGGTAAGGGTGACTCAGAACTCAGATCGACGAGGTAAGGAGAAAAAGAAGCCTTACGTTGTTCCCTTATATACCCAGAGTAACTATATAACTATAGAAGGCTAGACTCGACTTCGGCCAAGGCTGATAATCCTACAGTCAGTCCTGCTCTGATACCAAGTCTGTCGGGACCCGGGGTTCGTGTATGCAAGCCTCGCAACAACACAATCATATGGAGAGCCGAGAACCGTACCCACTTGTCTAAGCAGACAAGGCCAAGCACAGAACGTTCTCGGAAAGCATCGAACGTGAGGGGCATCCCATTCAGGCCGGATGATCCACTGAGATGGGTCCTCATCGTCCGCACACAAGTCTAACTGATATCGGTGGTGAACTCCCATACTCATAGACAAGTCGCCTCAACCATACTATCGATTGTATTATAACCCTTACATAGACTTACTCCAGCCCGATCACTTAGTCGGGGTCTAGGGCGGGCTCGATCATACATCAAAATGTGCACGTGACGGAGTCACGAACAATCGCATCGCGATGCCCCAAGCTGCGCACATCTAAGGGCCACTTGGTGTATAAAAGACCGCCAGCCAGATCACAACTAAGGTCTCAAAAACCCATACTAAGACATGCATGTTATAAACATACACGCAGCACACATGTCCAGTATGAACAGCAGGTATCATTGCAATTCTCTAAAAAGTTTACAACTATATTGATAACTCTTACAGAGTGCACACAGAGATCACAAGCATGTGATCCAACATTACAACAAACAAGTGGAAGCAAAGTAGGTCTGAGTACATACAAGTTTAACAAATGGCTTAGAGAAGCCTTATCTATAAACAAGCCCTTCCACGAGGGAGCCAGTCGTCTGACTGGGACTATACTAGCTTGATCTTCAGTCGTCGAGCTCGATGAAGAATCCACCTTCGGGTCAGTGGGTTCATCTAAAACATAGAATAAGAAAACGTGAGTACAAAGTCGTACTCAGCAAGACTTACGTAGGAACTATACTACTCATGCACATGTATCAAGGTAAAGGAAGGTGGGGTTTCACTTGCAGAAGTGCCAGCTTTGACTTGGCTAGTCCTGAACTACGAGTACCAGACTTGAGGTAAGAAGCGTACACGAGTCCACTACATCTCCAACCAATTACACCACTATGGTGCCTTCCTCGACTTCCCCACGAGAAAGCACGCCATAGCACTCACGCTTATCTTGGTAAGTTTTATAAGTATCCAGTTCAAGTTGTCTAATAATCAAGCTAAGCTTTCCAAGCAGTCCTTAACCGCGGACGCAGCTATTCGAATAGTTTTGTTAACTCTGCAGGGGTGTACCGCTACACACACACATGCATCAGTTACCGCCTGGGAGTGGGACCCTTCAAGCGAGTACCGGCGAGGATGTTGCCACAACACTTCGCCCACAGCTCCGTTCTAGTCCAGAGAGTTGCCTATTTGACGGGGATCCGTATGGAAGTCCGGCCGAGGTTCCAGTACAGCCTCAAACGATGTGTGCAGGGTCCCAAGCCGGTCTTGAAAAGCCGTTCATCCACTTTGCAGACCATGCCACAGCCCTACCAGAACTCCGAACTACTGCGACTTCTAGGGTTCGAACGGGGTGAGGTACTAGGTCGAGAGGGGCCAGTGAGCCCAATGTGTGGTTGTACTCTTCTTCTAGGATCACCACACAAGAACTCGGACTTAAGGCGGTGTTCAACGAGACAACCCACTATGTACTCCTACACAGCCTCATCGTTCACCTTGTATTAGGGTAGATTCACCAACACAGTTTCACTTTCACCAACACCATGTTCACTATCATCCCGACTCACATCAAAAGCAACCTCATTGTACCACTAAGCATGCAATAAGAAGTAACAGTTGCAGGGGCCACATGATATCAACCAACTCCCACATCTGCTAGGATTGTGGTTTGCTTACTACTGTGACAAGATGATAGGTCATGCAAAGGATATGGGTTCAACTATGCGGTAGAAACGTTATCATGGTAATCATCCTAAATAATGCATAAGCGAGACTGAGAGGGAAGTGGGATTTTATCGACATGATCAATGGGGTTTTGCTTGCCTTGCTGACGAGGTTCAGTCACGGGGTCTTCAACGAAGGGGGTGATCTCGGGTTCCGGCTCCACTTCTATCAGTAACATGACCATCATAGGATCAACATAATGTACAATGCACAATCACATGAATAAGATTGTAATGGTGATGTTCATGGTTGCATTGTGTGGACAATTCTATTTAAAAGGAGTATATTGGAATTGAATTGCAAATTCAAACTCCATTTGATGTATCGATGAATTTCAAATGCATTTGAATGCATGGAAGTTCATTTGAAAAGGTTGAGCATGAAGTGATGTGGTATATCTGAGGTAATGTTTCTGATGTGTGGATGAAACCATATACAAGAAGTGTGTTGCAAAGTCATTTGCAAATTCACTCCAAATTTGAAATCAAATTAAAGCCATATGGATGTTTGCCACTGTTCACCCAATTTAAATTGGTCAAACATACAAACAAAGTCCATATTCATATTCCTTGGATTTTTCTGATAATTTTAGACATATTATTTGTCCAATTTGGAGTTAAAATGAATTTTCTATGATTTATTGAAGTTTTAAACAATTTCTGGATTTTTCTGGAATTCTTTTAATTCAAATAAACAGAGAAATCTGTTTATTGCGTCAGCATGACGCAGTGCTGATGTCACAGGGGGGATGACATGTGGGGCCAGGAGGTCAGTGGCAGTGGGAGTTAACTCCGTTTTAAATAGAGCTAACAGAGGGATTAAGGGTTGGGGGCCCCACCTGTCATAGGCTTAGGGGTGGATTAGGGGGGTGGTTTAGGCCTAAACGGTCAGCCACGTCAGCTCATGCCGGCGGCTAGCCGCCGGTGACCAAACCGCACGGCGGCGCCCACTGCGGACGGCAGTTCCGTGCAGCCAAACGAGCGCCGCGGCCACCAAACGAAAGCCCGTGGACATGCGCTCCTTCCTGGGCATCGCGGCGTCACCGGGGAGCACTGGAAGCTCGCCGTTGTCGAGCTCGCGCGGCGGACGGAGTACTGACGCAGGTGGCGCAGCGCTACAGGCACGGGGAGGAGCGGTGTTTAGGGGGGAAACACTCATGTGCTCACCCTGAAGCGATTGGAGGGGTCGGCGAGGCTGAGGAGGAGCTGGAGGCGCCGGAATTCTCAACGGAGAGCGACGGCCTTGCCGGAGTCGGGGAAGACGCGGGCGTCGTCTCCAGAGGGCTTCGGCCCGATTCCTTCTGCGGGGAGGCGCGGCGCGACGATTCGGAGCTCCTGGACAGCACGGGGCGCGGAGGGGAGGCCGTTGGCCACAAGCACGCAGCGGCGGCGTTCCGGCGTGGCTTCGGTCGGCGCTGGATTCGCAGGGGAGAGAGAGGGGGGATCCAGAGGAGGGGGAAAGACTGCGGGGAGTCGTGGCATGCTCCGTGGAGCAAGAAGAGGGGCAGGGGAGGCTCCAGCGCGAAGCAGGAGGTGTCAACCATGCGGCGTCAACGGCGGCCTCGGTGCCTTCCTTCTGGCACGGGGAGGAAGACGACCATGCCCTCCTAGTGGGCTCGGCTGGCTGGTTCAGCAAGTTGGGCCAGTAGCCAGGGGGTTTTCCTCTTTTCTTTTTCTTCTTATTTTCTTTTTCTGTTATTTTTGTTTTGCCTAGAATTAAATAGCTAGGCATTTTAGTAAAATGCCCAAACATTTTTATAAATCCTAGGTGACCAGTAGCAAGTCATTGTAGAATTTGAGCATTTTTGAAATTCAATCAATTTGAATTTCAATGAAAATAGAGGTCAAATTTAATTTCCAGGGCACATTTTGAATTTTTGAATATTCCTTGGGCATGGGAATGAACCCAAACCACATTTAAAATGATCACCATCATTTATAGGAATTTTCCAAATATTCAAATGATTTTTGGAAAAAGATTTTTATCTGGCCATTTGAATTAATTTCTCAGGGCTTTTCTTTTCCCCATTTTAATTTCTTTTGAAATTTTTAACATGATGCAAAGTGATTTGCCAATCCTAGCACATACCTAACTTGGGGTTGTGACAACAGACAACTGCATTAAAAGAACTTTGCGTAAAGTAAACAATCCTTGCACCCGCGGGTACAAGCACCGTTGTTTTATCCCTGGTGGCAACAACACATCCCCTAGTCTCATGTTTCTGTCACTCAAGCTAGACATCAGGGGGCTGAACCCACAATCAAGCTTAACGCTCCCTCTTGGAGTTGCAACAAACTACTTGGACAAAGTAAAATACTGCAACGGAGAACATGCAAGAATTTACTCAAGAACAAAATATAAAAGAGAAGAACCAAATATATTACTCATCACAATCTGAACATAGTCTCATAATCCATCAGATCCCAGCAAACTCAGCATAGCAACAGCAGAAATTACAAAAGTGCCTCGATCATGTGAGGCAACTCACGAGGTCTCGAAAGTGGAAGCACAAAGAGGAGAGAAGTACATCACATAGCTACTGGTCACGGACCCATGGTCCAAGGGGGACTACTTACGGTACATCCGGGAGGCATCCATGGCTATGGATGGTCTCTCGGAGGGGGTTCCTCCTCCCGGCAGGTTGCCGGGGCAGCTTCTCCAGGCAGCCCCGATCTTGAAACGGCGGCGGCGGCGGTACAGAGGCGAGTTCGCGGAAAAGAGATCGATATTAGGGGTTTCCACCCCGAGGGATAAATATAGGAGGAGGGGGTGTCGAGGGGACCCACAGGGCAGCCAGGAGGCCCCCTGGCGCGGCCTAGGGTGGGGCCGCGCCAGCGACCCTTTTGGAGTCCCTGTGGTGGCCCCCCTCCGCTACCTTGGTGATTCTGGAAGCTTCCGGGTCGCTGATTTTTTATCTGATTTTTCTGGATTTTTTGGAGCACTTTTAATGGCCGGAAAACCTGAAATACAAAAACAGCAGAAAACAGAACTGGCAGTTGGGTGCACTGGGTTAATAGATTAGTCCAAATATGCTCAAAAGTGTATGAAAGTTCAAGCAAATCATGGCAAAGTCACACAAAACATGCATGGAGCAAGCAGAAATTATAGATACGTTTGGGACGTATCAACATACCATCAACCTTGAGCCTGATGCTAAACTAGTTGTTGATCATCAAGGATGGTTGGATCCGAAAATGATGGATGTTGTAAGGACTGAGATTCTCAAGCTTCTAGCCGCAGGTATTATCTAGCCTATAGCTGATAGTAAGTGGGTAAGCCCGGTTCATTGTGTTCCAAAGAAAGGAGGAACAACTGTGGTTCCTAATGATAAGAATGAACAAATACCTCAGCGAATTATTATTGGATATAGAATGTGTATTGATTACAGGAAGCTCAACAAGGCAACCAGGAAGGACCACTACCCGTTGCCGTTCATCGATCAAATGCTTGAAAGGTTATCCAAAAATACCCACTTTTGTTATCTTGATGGTTATTCTGGCTTCTCTCAAATTCATGTTAACACTGCTGATCAAGAGAAGACCACTTTTACTTGTCCCTATGGTACTTATGCTTACAGGCGTATGCCTTTTGGTTTATGTAATGCCCCAGCTACTTTTCAAAGGTGTATGTCTGCTATCTTTCATGGTTTTTGTGAAGAAATTGTGGAGGTGTTCATGGACGATTTCTCCATCTATGGAACCTCTTTTGACCATTGTCTCCACAACCTTAATAAAGTTTTGCAGAGATGTGAGGAGACAAATTTGGTGCTTAACTGGGAGAAGTGCCACTTTATGGTCAACGAGGGAATTTTTCTTGGCCACAAGATTTCCAAGAGGGGAATTGAGGTGGACAGGGCCAAGATCGAAGCAATTGAAAGGATGCCCTATCCAAGGGACATCAAAGGTATTCGTAGTTTTCTTGGTCATGCTGGTTTCTATAGAAGATTTATTAAAGACTTTTCTAAGACTTCGAGACCCCTCACTAAACTTCTCCAGAAGGACGTTCCTTTTGTTTTTGATGAAGATTGTAAGGAAGCCATCGAAGTTCTTAAGAAAGCTTTAATAATCGCTCCTATAGTACAACCACCTGATTGGAATTTACCTTTTGAAATTATGTGTGATGCTAGTGATTTTGCTGTTGGAGCTATTTTAGGGCAGAGGGTTGATAAGAAGTTGAATGTTATATATTATGCTAGCAAAACCCTTGATAGTGCTCAAAAGAATTATGCTACTACTAAGAAGGAATTCTTAGCACTAGTGTTTGCTTGTGATAAGTTTAGGCAGTGTATTGTTGATTCTAAGATTATTGTTCGTACTGACCATGCTGCCATTAAGAAACTTACGGAGAAGAAGGATGCCAAACCAAGACTCATCCGATGGGTACTCCTTCTTCAAGAATTTGATTTACAGATTGTTGATAGGAAAGGAGCAAACAATCCGGTGGCGGATAATCTTTCAAGCATGGAAGATATACCGCATGATCCCATTCCAGTCAACGACAGTTTTCCAGACGAACAGCTAGCTATTGTAAGAGTACAATCTCTCTCCGATCCTTGGTTTGCATATTATGTTAACTTTATCGTTGCAAAGTTTTTGCCTCCAGGTTTAACATTTCAGCAAAGGAATAAGTTCTTTCATGATTTGAGGTGTTACTTTTGGGATGACCCAGATCTTTTCAAAGAAGGTCCATATGGGATTGTGAGAAGATGCATACCGGAACACGAGCAGAAGGACATTCTCAAACAATGTCACGACAGTCCATATGGAGGACATCATGCTGGTGAGAGGACCGCACATAAGGTTCTTCAATCAAGTTTTTATTGGCCTACTCTCTTTAAGGATGCTAGAAGTTATGTTTTGTCCTGTGATAAGTGTCAGAGAGTTGGTAATATTAGTAGAAGGAATGAGATGCCTATGAATTACTCTCTAGTGATTGAGCCTTTTGATTGCTGGGGTTTTGATTTTATGGGTCCTTTTCCTTCCTCGCACCAGTACACTCACATTTTAGTTGCTGTTGATTATGTAACCAAGTGGGTAGAGGCAATCCCCACTGAAAGTGCTGATCACAAGACATCTTTGAAAATGCTCAAGGTTGTAATTTTTCCTAGGTTTGGAGTACCCAGGTATCTCATGACTGATGGGGGTTCGCACTTTACACATGGAGCTTTTAGAAAAGCTTTAGCCAAGTACAATGGCAATCATAGAATTGCTTCGTCGTACCACCCTCAAACTAGTGGGCAAGTTGAGGTCACCAATAGAGAGATCAAGTTGATCTTACAGAAGACAGTCAATAGAAATAGAAAAGATTGGTCGAATAAGTTATGAGATGCTTTGTGGGCGTATAGAACTCCTTACAAAAACCCCATGGGCATGTCTCCCTATAAAATGGTCTATGGCAAGGCTTGCCATTTGCCATTAGAATTAGAACACAAAGCCTTCTGGGCCATTAGAGAGATTAATGCTGACCCGAAATTAGCTGGTGAAAAGCGTCTCATGAACTTGACTTCTCTAGATGAGTGGAGAAGTGAAGCTTATGAGAGCGCTAAAATGTTCAAGGAAAAGTTAAAGAAGTGGCACGATAGGAGGATTCTGAAACGTGAATTTAATGTTGGTGATAAAGTTTTGTTGTTTAGATCCCGTTTCAGGTTTTCTCCAGGTAAACTACTTTCCAGGTGGGAAGGGCCATTTCATATTGAGGAAGTCTACCGCTCGGGTGCGATCAAGATTAACAATTTCGAAGGCACCAAACCTCAAGTGGTGAATGGGCAAAGACTTAAGCATTACATAGCAGGAGACCCTGTCAATGTTGATGTGGATTTGGTATACACAACAACTCATGAAGAACATGTTGCAGCCCTGTTTCAGACACCAGCAGAAGCAGAATAAGGAAAGGTATGTATTACGGTAAGGAAACATCGCGAAACCACCATAAAAGTTCCAGATTACGAGCTTTTGTAAAATATAGAAAATTTGAGGCCGAAGTGGAGCCGGAGACCAGCTCCAGGGGCCCTAGGCGCCCCCTGGCGCCGCCCCACCCCTGGCCGCGCCGGGAGGCCGCCTGGGCACCCAGGGGTCCGTCTCCGATTCCACTTTGACCCGTTACCTTCCTTTCTGTGCATAAATTTTTGCTATATATTCTCCCGGATTGTTCCGGCAGCGTATCTCGCGATTTCGTGTGTTTTCTTTTTGAGTTGTTTCTTCCAGGACTAAAGTTGAGTAGTAGAGATGTCTTCTTGTGGCTCGAGCGGAGAAGACTTCTTGGGATGGCGTCTACGTCAAGTCCAGAAGGATCTTAATCAAGGGAAGCACGTCGATTGGGCTACCGAAGAAGAAACTGCAGCAAGACAAGCGGAGATGGAGCGCTCCGTGAGAGAAGTCAAGACTATCATTGTCCAACAACAAGGAGGTCCAAGCAATCCCATCATGGTGGGATCTGTCCAACCTCAATATGATCTTTCTCTTAACCTTTCAGGGCCCTCCACTTCACTTGAAGATCAACGCACGCTTTCCACCATCTCCGAGGCCTATCGCATCACCAACCAACTTTGTGAAGATTTCCGTGTACTGAAAGTGCAAGTGGAAATCCTGGAAGCTGAAAACCAAACCCTTCGACGTATAATCAGGGACCTGAAGAACCACAAGGATGAGGAGTAAATCTCCTTGGGTAATGGCATCCCCTTAGCTTGTTCTAAGCTTGGGGGAGTGCCCGGTATCTTTATCTTTATCATTTCCTTTTTAGAGTCAAGTAGAGTCGTATCATGTCTAGGGAAGTTATCTTATAAAATAGGTGTTTGCATTGAGGTCTATCACTCCTTTTTTTAGAGTTATGTATCTGTGAGTGTGGAGTCGTCTATGATGGAATATTAATGAGAAGTCTATTGATCCCTTCGCTGCACTCGGTATTCTCTTCACGCAATCGACCTTATGATGATTCTTATGGGGAGTATTGACCTTATATCAGGTATGGCTTTGAAAACTTTATTTTATCTTGGCAAACATAGCTTTGGTCATAACAACAAGCATGTTATTTTTCTCAAAGTAGCGACATAGCCAAACCCTCTTTGTTATTATGCTTGTAGTGTTATGTTGACAAGGAAGACAACTTGATGTGCTATGCTTATTTTAATGTTTATGCTTTATATTGCTTTGCATTCAAGTCATCATCAATTGTCTGTTCTCTCAAAGCATTTGCTAGCCAAACCTCTGTACTAAGCAGAATTCTGCTTGTGCATCCATACCCTGAAACCAGTATCTTCCATATGAGTCCACCATACCTTCCTATTCATGGTATTACACTGCCATTCCTAAAGCATAGAATTTGTGTGTTATCCTTAAATGTTCAAAATCCTCTATTTTGTGCCCCTGTTTTAGCTCAGGAGGAAGTAGTAGTTAATTCATGATCTTCTTAAGTTGGACAAGTTTTATCCCAGGATTGCATGTCTAATCTGCAAACTCCTAATACGAGGAGGAACTGGCATGAGTGCGCCCATCTCACAAAAGATAATACAACAAACAAACCCTCCTTCACGCTTTGTTCATGAGAAATCAGAAAACTTTGGCAGTGATAAACAAAGGAGATTGCGGCGATGTGATCGTCCCCGTTTGGGAGCCGTTCCTCGAAACTTGTCCAATCTGAGAAGTAATTGAGTTATCTATTAGCATTCGTTGACAAATCATGCACCCTCAAAACTTGTTTTCATTCTGTTTGACTTAAGGATAGCACTTGAGTTTTCCCTGCTTGCCTTTAACAAGGCCTTTTCCTTTACTTTTATGTTGAGTCAGTTTTACCTACTTCCTCCTTTCCCAAAGAGAACAGACACTTGGTGCTGATAAGGATTCATCCATATAATGCCGCATTAAGTTTTGCCATGCCATATCATTGTCGACATTATCTTTTGATAAGTAAGTTGTTTGCAAAATCATTTGCCAAGCAAACATCTTCCTTTGTGTTAGCATTCTCACTTCATGACTAATAGATTGTTCTTTCAAAAGTTCCAAATTGTCTCATCAAAATATAAAAAGAAAGAGCAAAATTAAAAGCTATTAGTTGTTCTTGACCAAAGGACATGTTTTCCATGATTTGGTGAGTTTCCTTAGCCCTACTCTTGTTTATAATTGTTATTACTCTTTCATAAGGGCCTTATGAGTTGAAGATTGTTGTTGAGGATGTTTGAGTTTGGAGAAGAAATCATGATTCTTCTTCTCCGTATTCTATTTATCGATACTTCACTCTCTAAACTTGTGGACAGGTTTACCGAGCTCAGTTTTCGCTTGGCGACAAGCGAGGTCTAAGCTTGGGGGAGTTGATACGTCCAAAAATGCATCACTATTTTATATCGTAATTCATCCTTATTCATTGATATATTTCATGTTACGATGATGTTCTTATGTTGTTTTGGCTTGTTTTACATAGTTTGCAACTTTCTGGTGCCGAAGCAGCAGACGCAGGATTCAACGATAAAAAGTGGACGCTGAGTTGCTGAAGAAGAATACCTCCAAATTACCTGAAAATCGACGGAGGGTACTTTCCGAAGGATTAACGAAGACACGCCGAAGAGGGTCCAGAGGGGGGACACGGGGGCCCCAGGCGGCCACCTGGCGCGGCCCCACCCCTGGCCGCGCCGGGAGGGTGTCTGGAGCCCTAGGGCCACTCCTGGCTCCCCCCTCTGGCCTATATACGCCTCGTTACCCGAAAACCTAAAAAAGAGAAGCTTTTACGGAGTTTCGCCGCCGCTCCGTGGCGGAAACCTACAAAGAAGAAAAGGGCTCTCCGGCGAGCAGATTCCGCCGAGGAGATCACCTCCCGGAAGGGCAGATCATCGCCATCGTCATCACCATCGTCACGGGCGTCATCGAGATCATCATCAACATCATCCCCAACATCAGCACCATCTCCACCACCATCCAATCTCACCTCACAAGTTTATCTTGTGTTGTAATCCGTACTATCTATCCTCTCTACTCTATCGGTGTTGATTACTACTTTGTGGTGAATGCTATTGAGTTTTGTTGGAGAAATATCATTATGTCCAGATTTTTTATCATATATTTATCACCTCTGATCATGATCTCTTTTATGTCTTGTGAGTAGTTACTTTAGTTCTTGAGGACATGGGAGAAGTCTAGTTGTTAGTAGTCATATGAGGTTGAAGTAATTTGTGTTGTTTGATATTTAAGTTGTGTTGTTATTTTACTAGTGGTGTTGTGTGAGTCGAACACTCAACACTTCGCCTTATTAAGGACCTAGGGGGATACATTGTGTATAAAGAATGCCTATGGTGGGTTACCGGAGTGACAGAAACCTGAACGCCCTGTTTGCACACTTTTGCACAAGGGAATAATGGATCCTTGATCTTATTGTTGTGGTTAGGCTTTGCCTTAATTTCTATCTTGTATTTGCGGATGCTTGCAAGATGTTTAATCACAAGAGTGCACTTATCTTAGTCTAGAAGGTGTGCTAGCATAGATCCACCCACTCAACACTTATCAGCACAACACTTGTTATCGATACAGAGTATGGAGAAAGCACGTGACTACCTCTCCATGTGTCCTCAAGAACGCTTTAGTATTTATAAGTTCAATTGCCAGTCTTATCCTTTGCTCAAAAGGATTGGGCCACTTGCTGCACTTTAGTGCTATTTACTTTGCTTACTTTTATCTTATTGTTGCTTATATCGAAAACCCCTAAAAAGTTATCTTTCAGTGCTTGCAGTTATTCCTTTTCCAAAATCACCTATCAATACCTTTCGCTCCTCGTTGGGTTCGACACTCTTACTTATCGAAAACGCTGCAATAGATCCCTTACGGTTGTGGGTCATCAACATTTTCTTTCAAAATCTTCAATTTGTTTCATCATATTTAGAAAGAGCAAAAGTAAAAGTTATTAGTTGTCCTTTGACCAAGGATATGTTTTCCATAATTTGATGAGTTTTCTCAGCCCTATTTTTGATTATAATTGTTATTACTTTCTCATAAGGGCCTTATGAGTTGAGGTTGTTGTTGAGGATGTTTGAGTTTGGTGAAGAAACTTTGATGCTTCTTGTCTGTATTTTATTTATCGACACTTCACTCTCTAAACTTGTGGACAGGTTTATCGAGCTCAGTATTCTCTTGGGGAAAAGCGAGGTCTAAGCTTGGGGGAGTTGATACGTCCAAAATGCATCACTATTTAATATAGTAATTCTTTCTTGTTCATTGATATATTTCTTATTCATTGATATATTTTTGCCAGGGGTGGGGCCGCGCCGGGAGGGCGCCTGGACCCCTGGGTCCACTCCCGGCTCCCCCCTCTGGCCTATATATCGCTCATATACCAAAAACCCTAAAACAAAGAGAGTTTCTGGAGTTCCGCCGCCGCTCCGTGGCGGAAACCTACAGAGAAGAAAAGACATCTCCGGCGGGCAGATTCCGCCGGGGAGAACACCTCCCGGAAGGGGAGATCGTCGCCATCGTCATCACCATCGTCACGGGAATCATTGATATCATCATCAACATCATCCCCAACATCAGCACCATCTCCACCACCATCCAATCTCACCTCACAAGTTTATCTTATGTTGTAATCCGTACTATCTATGCTCTCTACTCTATCGGTGTTGATTACTACCGTGTGATGAATGCTATTGAGTTTTGGTGGAGAATTATCATTGTGTCCAGATTGTTTATCATCTATTCATCCTCACTGATCATGATCTCTTTTATGTCTTGTGAGTAGTTACTTTAGTTCTTGAGGACATGGGATAAGTCTAGTTGTTAGTAGTCATATGATGTTGAAGTAATATGTGTTGTTTGATATTTAAGTTGTGTTGTTATTTTCCTAGTGGTGTTGTGTGAGTCGAACACTCAACACTTCGCCTTATTAAGGAACTACGGGAATACATTGTGTACAAAGGATGCTTACGGTGGGTTACCGGAGTGACAGAAACCTGAACCCCAGTTCGCATGCTTTTGCACAAGGGAACAATGGATCATCGATCGTATTGCTATGGTTAGGCTTTTGCCTTAATTATTATCTTGTATTTGCGGATGCTTGCAAGATGTTTAATCATAAGAGTGCACTTATCTTAGTCTAGATGGTGCAGTAGCATAGATCCACCCACTCAACACTTATCAGCACAGCACATAGTACCGATACGGAATATGGCAAAAGCACGTGACTATTTCTCCCGTGTGTCCTCAAGAACGCTTTAGCCTTTATAAGTTCAGTTGCTAGGCCTCTCCTTTGCTCAAAAGGATTGGGCCACTTGTTACTCCTCAGTGCCTTTCACTTTACTTGTTTTTACCTTTTCGTTGCTTATACCGAAAACCCCTGAAAAGTTATCTTTCAGTTCCTGCAGCTATTTCTTTACCAAAGTCACTTACCAATACCTTCTGCTCCTCGTTGGGTTTGACACTCTTATTTATCGAAGACGCTACAAACGATCCCCTACAGTTGAGGGTCATCATAATGTTGTCACCATCTAAACCAAATAATGGGGGCTGGATACTTACGAGAGACAGTAAAAATACCTCATACTCCTGCTTCATTCTTGCAAGCTGTCGGGACCCGGGGTTTGCATATGTAATTCCAGTCAAAATTCAATCATATGAAGAGCCGAGAGCCATACCCACTTGTCTAAGCAGACAAGGCCAAGTACAAGACACTCTCGGAAAGCTCGAACGTGAGGGGGCATCCCATCCAGGCCGGATGATCAACTGTGATGGGTCCTCATCGCCCGCTCACAAGTCTAAATGATTATGGTTGGTGAAATCCCATACTCATAGACAAGTCGCCTCAACCATATTATCGATTGAATCCTAACACTTACATAAACAGACTCCAGCCCGATCTCTTAGTCGGGGTCTCGGGCGGGCTCAATTATACCACAAAGTGTGCCACGTGACAGGGTCACGAGCAATCGCATCGCGATGCCCCAAGCTGCGCACATCTAAGGGCCACTTGGTGTATAAAAGACCGCCGGCGAGAACACAACTAAGGTATCGAACCCCACACATGACATACACGATATAAACATGCACGCAGCATGCATGCCAAGTGTATAACAGCAGGTAACACAACATAAACTCTACAAACTCATAGCTTTATTTGCATCTGCTAAACAGAGCAGATATAGTATTGTTACAATCAGAGATCACACCACTGTGATCCAACATTACATCATACAACAACGGAAGCAAATTATGTCTTAGTAAAGACAAGGTTAACAAATGGCTTAAGAAGCCTTTAAGAAAACACAACGACCCTCCAGAGGGACCAGGTTGCTGTCTGGGACTACATAACTTCGTCGATGTCGAGTTTGAAGGGGGAGGCCACCATCAGGGTCAGTGGTCTCGTCTCTAAAACATAGAATAAGAAAACGTGAGTACAAAGTCGTACTCAGCAAGACTTACGTCAGAACTATACTACTCATGCTCAGGTACCAAGGTAAAGGCAAGTGGGGTTGTAATGCAGAAAGCTTTGACTTGGCTATCCTGTACTACGACTACATAGAGTTGAGATGAGAGGCGCACACGAGTCCATCTAATCTGGATCACCACATCAATACACAACTATGGATCCTTCCTCGACTTCCCCACGAGGAAGCAACCCAAAGCACTCACACTTATCTTGTGATTTTTAGAGTATCCATTTGAGTTGTCTAATAATCAAGTAAAGATCTCCAAGTAGTCCATAACCGCGGACACGGCTATTCGAATAGTTCATTAACCCTGCAGGGGTGTACTTCTTCACATACGTAGCTACCACTTATCGCCTAGAACTCGTCACCTTCAAGCGGTGTCGGCGAGGATAGTACCACGACACTTACCTCACGGCTCCAACTCTAGTCCAGGGAATCGCCTATCTGAGTTGTACCCCAATCGGGAATCCGGCCGGGGTTTCCGTTCAGGACCCAGACGATGTATGGACGGTCCGACAAGCCCACCTCGACGGATGGTGCTGCGCTTGCCTAAAACCGTGCTACGTTAGGAAAGCAAATAGAATAAAGTTAACCCTTGCGAATCCTGGACCTTAGTCGGGGTGAGTTAATAGGTCGAGAGGGGTCAATGAGCTCAACATGTGGTAGTAATCTGTGTCTTGGATCACAACACAAGAACTCGGGGCCTAGGGCAGTGTAAATGAGACAACCCACTGTGTACTCCTACACAGCCTCTCATTGTTCACTTATTTTAAGGTGACTTTATCAACACGTTACCACCTTGTTGCATGTGTTCACTACCATCCCGATACATCACCCAGATGGATCAACTTTATTGCAAACAACTCTAGCATGGCATAGCATAACATGGATGAAGGGCCACATGATGAGCACAAACAATCTGGTATCTGCTAGGTTGAGTTTTGCTTAATACTGTGGTAGCAAAGATAGGTCATGCAAAGGATGGGTTCATCTAATGGTAGAACGGTAACATGTGAATCACCTAATCATGCATAAGAGAACAAGAGGGAAACTGGGTTTTTATAGATATGATCAAAGGGGGGTTTGCTTGCCTTATTGTCGAGACTCGGGGGTGCCACTCTTCGGAGAAAACAGGGACTACGTTCGGCGATGGATCTATCGAGAAGAAGCAAACACCGAGACAACAAAGTATAAACATCACATTGCAATGCACATTCAAGAATGAAACATGGTATGGTACTGATGTGATCTATATTCAATTTGTAATAATTTTAATTGAAGTTGATTTGAAAAGGGATTCAAATTCAAACTCCAAATGTGGTTCAATTTAGCCAAAGTTACATTTGCTAATGTTTGGACATGGTAAACCATGTGATCATGTGTATGATATGCCTCTGATGTTCATGTGATAAGGTTGGCATTGCAAAGATTTAATTTGAAATTATTTAAACATTTAATTTGAATTATTCCAAATAAGCCATATAGCTAAATGCTACTGGTTCATCATCATAGATGTGTTTTTCATCCATGAAAGTAAGATATTTGGAATCCTTGTATTTTTCTGATGATTTTTCATATATAAATTATTTGATTTGGAGTTAGGGATAAAAAGTTATTGAATTTCAAAGATTTAAGCATTTTCTGGAATTCTGTTAAATAGAAAAGGCATTATTGCGCAAGCATGACAGCATGATGACGTCAGTGCGCTGACTGGTCAAACTGACACGCGGGGCCCATCTGTCATACACTCTGGGTTTAATCCCGTTTTGGTTAAGCTTAAACAGGGGATTAGTGGGGGGGGTCCCACCCGTCAGTAACTTGGGGCTAGCTAACCAGGGGGTTAGCCAGGCCGGCCGGCGTTTAGCCGCCGGTGGCCAAACCGCATGGCGGCGCTCACTGGAGCGGGTGGCTCCGGCCACGGGAGGCCACGGCAAGGGCACCAGAGCGTGCCCCTTGCACGTGCGCACCCAGGGGAGGCATCGCGCGCACCGGAGGGGGCCGGAGGCCACGGCGGGGACGAGCTCTGCGGCGGCGCCGCTCGGCCGAAGAGGGAAAGAGGGCACCGGGGCACGGGGACGGTCGCGGGATGGGGGAAAGCGAACCGCGGCTCACCCTGGTTGTGCTGGAGTGGTCGCCGGAGTCGAAGGAGCTACGGCGGTGACGAATTCGACGGCGGCGTGTCGGCGGCCGTGGTTGAGAACGATGACGATGGCGTGGCCTTGAGGGCCTCTCGGCTTCAATTGGACGGCTCCGGTGACGAAGACGACGGCGCTGCGTTCACTGGACAGCTCGGTGCGGAGGGAGGGGCACGGTGGCCACGGCTGCGCGCACACGGCGGCGACGGCGGCTCTCTGTTCTTCGCGGGATCGCACGGAGGAGACGGGGAAGAGGATTCTACAGGGGGGGGAATGGAAGGGAAGCTTCGAGGGGCTCCTCGGCGAGTAGATAGGGACGAGGGGGAAGCAGGCAGCTCGCTGGCGGCCATGCCGGGCTCGCCGGCGTCCTGCCTGCCTGCCTGGCTCAGGGAGGAAGACGCCCTTGCCCCTGGGCTGGGCCACCTCCCTGAGTTGGGCCGCAGGTAAGTGGGCTCTGCCCCTTTCTCTTTTATTTTTCTTTTTATGCTTGCTGTTAAATTTGTTTTGCTCTGAAAAAAAATATCAAAGCAATTTTAAAAATCTCCAAATTTTTATCTTGGACATATGTGACCTAGTACTGGTCACTCCCAAGTTTTGAAGATTTTTGAAATTCAAAACATTTGAATTTCAATTCAAATAGCATTTAAATTTAATTTCCAAGCCTCTGTTTGAATATTTGAAAAATCCAGGAGCATGGGTTTGACTCCAAATCATTTTTAAAATGATCATACTCATTTATAGGATTTTTCAAAATCGTTTTGAGGAATTTTGGAAAAACTTTTTATCTGGCCTTTTATTTAAATTCCTTTTTGAGGCTTTTCCAAATCCCCAATTCTTAAACCAAGAATTTAAACATGATGCATTTATTCTAATAATAAAAGCACATACCAAAACTAGGGTTGTGACACAAGCAAAGCTTGTTGCTGGTTGAACTGAGCCATCACACTCGCATATAGTTCAGGAAAGGAAACATCCTCCCGACCCTCTAGGATCAAAGAAGATGGACCTCCCTGAGTTGACGTTTTTGAAGCCAGAATTGCAACTGGTTGTGACAACCGAAAGCCACCACCCACCTCATGACCAGAGTCCTCCGGCATAGTTCTTGTCAACATTAACTCCTCCTTTTGAGTCGACCCCACTGCATCAGCAACAGCCGCAGCGGACTTTTCCTCCACAAGCTTGACGGGTGAGGTCACCTCACCAAAGTTAGGAATCGGGATTGCCCCTTCCATGAAAGGCGACTCCTCCAACACAGCTTTTTCGTTGCACGAAAAGGCCAAGAATATTAGCACACCAATATTATGTAGGTAAAAACATATGGCACAAATAACTTACCCCACTACAACCTTGAAGTTGCCAGAATTATCATCTTTCGATTCCCTCAACGACTGAGAGCTGTGTTTTACACACTGTTCACTGGTCGCAAGTCCCTCTTGACACGACGTCTTTGAACGGACCCGACGTCCGCCGAGGTACTCCTTTCTCCAAAGGAAGATCAAAATCAGAACCCCGAGTTCGCCTCCTTTTTCCTTTAGCCTCCTGCGAGGGCAGAAAGAAATAAATCTATGAGATAAGATATGGACAACGAAAGACTGGACCTAAAACATAGCTTTCTTAGAGAAAGGCGAGTTAGCCGTCGACTCAGTACCTCGCTATCTGAGGAGATCTGGTTCTCCGTCTCAGCATCTTTTTCACTGACCGGGTCTTCCCCGACGGCTTCATCTTCCTTCTTACAAAGGCAAAGGAAAACATTGTTATTCAGGAATAAATAACAAAAGAAGACACAGAAGTAAATGATACCTTCTCCCCCTCTTCGCCTTCTTCTTCATCATCTTCATCCTCGGACTCTTCCATAGAAACTGTAGGTCCATTCAAAGACCACCAAGGATCCTCGGCCTGCAGATAAAAAAGATAAAACAAGGCGATTTATAACACCTCCCCCTGTACAAACAGGAAGGAAACGATGGACCTTGTAACCTTACCGCTGGAGTCGGATTCTTGATACAGAAAGGATCCAGGCCCACCTGACTCACTGATTCCAGAGGCTCACACAAGAATTTCTTGGTAGCTTGAGCCGCCTCCGCCGGCTCAAAGACGGTATGAGAGAACCTGATATTTTCTTCAGGCCCGGAGTATTCGCACATAAGTCTGTTACGATCACTCAGGGGTTGCACCTGCCACTCGACCCAGCACCGGATCAGATCCCACGGCTCTAAGGTCGTGAGCCAGCAAGGCCTTGATCTGACTGAGGACATGGGCAAGCACCTTCTTATCCTCTGCACTTGGCCAAGAGTTTAGAATAGCGGAGTATACGAGTCGGCTTTCACGGAAACCCGACAAGGGGGTTGACCGGCTGGGCTCGTGTCCTTGCAGTAGAAAAACGACATTTGGCTTTCCTTGTTGTGTCTATAAAGCCTCATGACGGGTAGTTACACCTTGCTCACCGTTGACGTGTGACAACTCCACACTTGAGATTGACAACCTCTATGTACTCGTTGGGAGCAAAGTTATTTGTGTCTTGTGTGCACGTCCGGGTTGAGCGAGTAATATCTCAAACGGCGCGTTGCTCATTTCACCACCTTCTTGTTGACTCAGGAATCCTCCTGGTTCAATATACCTTACATTCCTCACGTAAGGGAAATTTGCTGCTATCTACAGCATAACCTTACACTTGGGGTAACCAACGAGGAGGTGTTATCTACACCCATCATCATGCCCTTAACCATATTTTGATGTTGATGACAATATACATATAGGGGACTAACTATGTTTTCTAAGTGTTACACATGAATTGTTAGTCCTCTTGACATCACCATGCAGGGATCATGTGCTAGACTTCAACCATACTCAATAATTCGACAAACGGTTGAAGATGACGCTAAGTCCTCTTTATAGTTACATCTTGAGTCATAGGGATCCCCGCACTATTAAGAGGGGATCATAAGGTTAAGTTTGACACTTGCTCAAGTCATATTAACTAAAACATGTAAAATACACATATCTACACCTTATGGAATTCATGTAGATGTGTAGGAAATAAAATGCACTTCAAAATGGACGTTCATAGTACATGTCGGACCGTTCGGGCATTGCTCGGACCGTCTGGACTGGTCCTCGGACCGTCCGGACTAAGTACCGAGGATACATAAAGGAAAATGGTCGTGTCGGACCGTCCGGACTGGTCCCTGGACCATCCGAACTAACTCACCAGAGTCCAGTAGAGAAATGTCCCTTGTCATACCGTCAGGGCTATGCCCAAACCGTCCACGATGGACCCTTGATGGCTTCTCGCCCCTCGTTGGTTACCCCAAGTGGAAGGTTTGATGTAGCACAACGGCAAGTTTCCCTTAGCGAAGATGCTAAGGTTGAGATTGTCTCCAGTAGGACTCAAGAGATACAAGTAGGTGATAAAGTAAACAATGGCGCCGTTCACAACCTAGGTTGCTAACTTCACCTGGACCTGCACAGATACAAATAACTTTTCTCCCAACGAGTTCAGAAGAGTTGTCAATTCCTACGGCCTTGCTGTTTACAAAGGATTAACGCAAGAGATAATAATGATAGTGATATCAATGGAAAAGTAAATACTGAAAGTAAATTGGTAGTGTGAACAATAATGTGAAGATGGACCGGGGTCCCGTGATTTTCACTAGTGATGTCTCTCTCCCAAAAGACGATAAAAATGCTAGCGAGGTAAACAAATCACAGTTGGGAAATTGATAGGATTATGAAGGCACCGCAATGCTAACTATGATGCAAAGAAAGGAAGGGCTCAAAAACAATGGGCAGTACGCCAAGGTAAGTAGACCGAAATCCATCTGCATCTACTACGAATCATCCACCTTGAGATATCTATCCAGAACATCTCGCTGGTATTAAGTTGTGAATCCCACCCATAGTGTAAACTCAAAGCAACAGACAACTGCATTAAAAGAACTTTGCGTAAAGTAAACAATACTTGCACCCGCAAGTACAAGCACCGTTGTTTTATCCCTGGTGGCAACAGCACATCCCCTAGTCTCATGTTTCTGTCACTCAAGCTAGACATCGAGGGGCTGAACCCACAATCGAGCATAACGCTCTCTCTTGGAGTTGCAAATAAAATACTTGGCCAAACCAAATACCGCAACGGAGAACATGCAAGAATTTACTCAAGAACAAAATATAAAAGAGAAGAACCAAATATATTACTCATCACAATCTGAACATAGTCTCATAATCCATCAGATCCCAACAAACTCAGCATAGCAACAACAGAAATTACATAGATGCCTCGATCATGTGAGGCAGCTCACGAGGACTCGAAAGTGGAAGCACAAAAGAGGGAGAGATAGATCACATAGCTACTGGTCACGGAGCCATGGTCCAAGGGAAACTACTCACGGTACATACGGGAGGCGTCCATGGCTATGGAGGGTCTCCCGGAGGGGTAGCTTCTCCCGGCAGGGTGCCGGAGCAGCTTCTCCAGGCAGCCCCGATCTTGAAACGGCGGCGGCGGCGGAACAGAGGCGAGATCGCGAAAAAGGAGTTCTCTCTGAGGGTTTCCGTCACCGGGGGTAAATATAGGCGAAGGGGGGCGTCGAGGGGACCCACCAGGCAGCCAGGAGGCCTCCTGGCGTGGCCTAGGGTGGGGCCACGCCAGGGACCCTCTTGGCTCCCTGGTGGTGGACCCCCTTCGCTGCTTTGGTGTTTCCGGAAGCTTCCGCGACGCTGATTTTTTATCTGATTTTCCTGGATTTTTTGGAGCACTTTTAATGGCCAGAAAACCTGAAATACAAAAACAGCAGAAAACAGCAACTGGCAGCTGGGTGCACTGGGTTAATAGATTAGTCCAAATATGTTCAAAAGTGTATGAAAGTTCAAGAAAAACATGGCAAAGTCACACAAAACATGCATGGAGCAAGCAGAAATTATAGATACGTTTGGGACGTATCAACATCCCCAAGCTTAATTCCTACTCGTCCTCGAGTAGGTAAATGATAACAAGCATAATTTCTGTGGTGACATGCCACACAACCAAATAAGGACTTTTAAGTAAAGCAATCGAAGCATGCAATTCAATTCAAGTCTTAACAAGCAAGAGTCTATATTAGCATTGACATAAGCAACAAAAGAACAAAAGGTGCAAGAGCTCTTGCTGTCCGTGACTCGAATGTCTCCAAATGGTGTTTGCGTGCAAGCAAGGGACAGGGAAGAAAGAGAAAAAAGGTTGTTGAGAACAACTATCTACTAAAGTTTCACACTTGGTCTCCTTTGGATTCTTATCTGGACTCGTCCCCAGACCACTAGTCAGGTACAATTCAAACTGATCCACTCCCTTTCGATATTTTGAGCACTCATGCAATGGATGGGCGTGAGCAAGAAAGTTGACACCTAAAAGGAGAACCAGAAAGAAGGTGGAGGAGGAAGACAAAAAGGTGTGAAAGGCTCACATCAATGAGGATAATCATGGGCGAAAGAAAGCCATATGATAGATATGATGTGAGGAGCAGGGATTGCCATACAACGGATGCACGTGTGAGCTAAGGTAAGCTCTCCAATGGAACTAGTGGGGGTGCATCCAACTTGCTTGCTCAAGAAGACCTAGAGCTCATTTGAGGAGGCTCATCATTGGAATATACAAGCCAAGTTCTATAGTGTGAAGGTCCCCACATAGCTATATGCATGAATGATAATCTCTATGGAGTACAAGATATAAGATAGAGTACGAGTGTGGATCTCTCAAAAGGAATAGTAGTGTGCCCCCTTCTCTCTTTTTATTTTCGTTTTCTCTTTTTTCTATTTTTTGTATTTTTTTGTGGCCTCAATGGCTCTTTCTATTTCTCTCATTTGTCCTCTTTGGGATATTTTAATTTTGTCCTCTTTGGGATCTTTTATTTTTGTCATCTTTGGGATCTTTTGATTTTTTCCTCTTTGGGATCTTTTCCTCACTTTAGGGGCAATACTCTATATTTTACAAGAATATAGGAGATCTTTCACACTTTACAAAGGTACTCACATAAAGAAAAATGTAACTATCATGAAGTATGCAAATGTATGCCTCTGCCAGTGTAGCAAGATATGCAATGATACTAGCGCGTCATGTAGCAATGTTTTAGGGCAAGGCCCAACTAGCATGCGGCTCATCGATCAAGCAAGTAGCATGTATGACATGAAGATCAAGTCATCAGAAGGTGGATGTTGCATGGAAATATATCTCGGAAAGGCTATGGAAATGCCTTGTAGGTAGGTATGGTGGCTGTTTTGAGGAAAAATATAAGGAGGCTTATGATGACAGAGTGTATCATGCCAAGGGTTTGGATGCACCGGCGAAGTATGCGCCAACTCTCGAGGTGAGAAAGGGCAATGCACGGTACCGAAGAGGCTAGAAAAGTATGGGTAGGTGGAAGTGTCAACTTTCGAATACTCACATTAGTCCAAAGAACTCATGCACTTATTATCGGTAACTCTCAAGCTAATCAGGAGGTTCACAAAGAGACAGGTACCCCGAGGAGGAGTGTATGGGGGTTTGGTTATCCTTGCGCATCCTCGACTCATGGTACGTGAGTGTACTCTAATATTCAAACCCTCCAGAGGTTAGTGATCCATCTAGTAGCTAGAGTTCTCAACAGGGGTTTTTTGGTTTTCGAAAAACACACGGATTGCACAAAATACGACATCTATCACTAATAGGCAAGAGCTCTTGACACCATAAGTTCAAACATTACTCTAGTCAATACCTCAAAACTATTGCAAGTTACTACTACAAAGAGAACAACAACTTTAACTACCTACTTTCAGTGCAGACACAGAACTCAGTGCAACAGGCAAACTCTCTAACAAGATAAAACATGCAACCTATAGAAAGTTCAACCTAAGACAGAAAGAAAATCTCTAGAAACTAAAGCACTACAACTAAACAGAACAGCAGCTAAGAAAAGAAAAAGAACAGCTCACAGATAAAAGAATAAGCATGCAAATCCTATGAGGAGTTCTAGTTAAAGCGGGGCGTGAATCTCTCCCACACAAAAGAGTAAGTAAGCTGGGATCTAACTTGTTACTACAGCAAACAAAGCTAAAGAAAACTAAAAACGAAACAAAACCTAAGAGCGAGACGCTCCAATAAAAGCACATAACGCATGAAGTGATAAAAATATAGTGCAACGAGGGACAAACTGATGATTATTGATAGAGAAGGGGATGCACGGGGGCATCCCCAAGCTTAGACGCTTGAGTCTCCTTGAATATTTGTTGGGGATGCATGGGGGCATCCCCAAGCTTGAGCGCTTGACACTCCTGAATCTTCTTTCATCATCTTCCATCGCGCACTTGAAAACTCCCTTCATACATAACTCATTGTAGACTGATTAGAGAGGTTAGTACCCTAATAAAATATTTTTTCCTCTACTGCAAATAAGGATTTCCAGGAAGAGCTACTGTTTATCAAGATTGCCAAAAAGTTTTTGCAAAGAAAAAGCAAGCTTAAGGTTTGCAAAAGTACGGAGAGACAAAACGTGCCAGAATCTGTGAAAAACAGAACAGCAGATATAAACGAAATTTTTTTGGGGTACTTCTGCAACTCAAATCAAAAAACTCAGAACATATCGAAGTTTCGTAATTGTATAGAGCATGCTGTATAAAAATTTCAGCTCAAAAATATGAACTGGGATTTTTCTGTAATTTTTCTAGTCACGAGGACAGAATCTGTTTTCTGGACAGCATGTCACAACTTTTACTTCCCTTGCCGTATGAGGCTAGACTTGGCACAAAGCTTGAAAAATAAAGATAAAATGATGTTGCTCCAGTAGTAACAATCATCAAGACCACTAAGAACAGAACAAAATCAAAAATAAAAACCTAAATTCGTTGCGGGATGCCTCCCGAAAGCGCTTCTTTAGAGCCATTAGCTAGGCTTAAAGCAAAAGATCAAGTCTTTTCAAGAGAATAACTAGCCCGTGTGACGGACTCAAAAGGTAACTTAATCTTTTTCCTAGGGAAATGTTCCATCCCTTTCTTGAGAGGGAATTGGAATTTGATAGTTCCCTCTTTCATGTCAATGATAGCACCAACTGTGCGAAGCAAAGGACGTCCCAAAATAATTGGACAAGAAGGTTCACACTACATGTCCATAATAGTGAAATCAACGGGAACATAATTTTCATTGACAATGATAAGAACATCGTCGATCTTCCCCAAAGGTTTCTTTACGGAAAAATCAACAAGACGAACACCAAAAGAACAAGAATCAAAAGGTTTCGATTCAAGCATATCATACATTCTTTTGGGCATAACAGAGGTACTTGCTCCAACATCACAAAGAGCATAGCAAGAGAAGTTATTCAATTTAATTTTTATCATAGGATCCCAACCATCTTCTAGCTTCCTAGGTATGGAGGCTTCTAGTCTAAGCTTCTCCTCCCTAACTTTGATTAGAGCATTGGTGATATGCTCTGTGAAGGCAAGATTGAGTGTGCTAGTGTGGGGGTCTCTAGACATCTTGTGTAGGAAACCAATAACTTCTGGTAAAGTGCAGTTGTCAAAGTCTAAATCACTACTATATACCAAGGAAGTAGTGATATTATTTAAGCTCACTTGTTTGAAAGCCTCTGTGTTCATAGAGTTTTCCTCTTCTAAGGCTGAGGTGGTAGCATCACCATTGATAGGTCCAGTGGGACTAGGGGTGTGATGGGTGCTAACAGTTTGGACATCCTCAACTACTTGGATAGTGGCTACTGTGCGGTAGGTAGGAAGGCTCTTAGTTCTCTCTTCTTCCTGCTTTTCTCTAGCCCATCTCTCTTTAAATTTAGCCATCATCCTAATATTTTCATTGATTTGTAACTAGATAGCATTAATAGGAGTGACCTTACTCTCCTCAAGGGGAGAGGTTCTAATTTTTAACATCTCAACATCAAGGGCTAAGTTGTCTACCTTCAAACAAAGATTATCTAATTTAGCTAGTTTTTCTTCCACATTCTTGTTGAAGGCCTTTTGGGTAGTGATAAAGTCTCTAAGCATACTCTCAAGTTCTGAAGTGGAGTTTCTGGTGGTAGGATAAGTGTTGTTCCCATAGTTGTTGGATGGGAAAGGCCTAGGATTGTTGCTACCAAAGTTACTCCTATAAGCATTATTATTGAAGTTGTTTCTAGAGACAAAATTGACATCTACTTGCTCCTGAGCTACCAAAGAATTTAAAGGAACATCTTGAGGATCAATAGAAGGTTGCTTAGTAAGTAGAGACATGATAAGGTCAACCTTTTCATTTAAAGAGGAGATCTCCTCGACAGAATTTACCTTCTTAACAGTTGGAGATCTTTCGGTGTGCCACTGAGAGTAGTTCAGCATCATCTCATCTAGTAGTTTTGTGGCAACACCAAGCGTGGTTGACATAAAAGTTCCTCCTGCAGCCGAATCTAACAGGTTCCGCGAGGTGAAGTTCAAGCCTGCATAAAAAGTCTGGATAACCATCCAGGTAGTCAGTCCATGTGTGGGGCAGTTCTTGACAAGCGTCTTCATACGTTCCCAAGACTGGGCAACGTTTTCATTATCCAATTTCCTGAAATTCATAATGTTACTCCGTAATTGAATAATTTTAGCAGGGGGATAGTACTTCCATATAAAAGCATCTTTGCATTTACTCCAAGAATCGATACTGTTTTTGGGCAAAGATTGTAGCCACTCCTTGGCTCTTCCTCTCAAAGAGAAAGGAAAAAGCTTTAGCTTGACGATGTCTCCATCCACTTCCTTGTACTTCTACATGTCGCAGAGCTCGATAAAATTGTTTAGGTGCAAAGCAGCATCTTCTCCTGCTCCTGAGAATTGATCTTTCATAACAAGGTTAAGCAGAGCAGGTTTAATCTCATAAGAAGGTGCTGAAGTGGCAGGTGGAGCAATAGGAGTGCAGATAAAGTCACTGTTGTTGTGACTAGTGAAGTCACACAACTTAGTGTTTTCATTGGAACCCATAGTAGCAGCAGGTATTTTTGGTATTTTTGATTAAGGACACAAAAGTAAAAACTGAAAGGTAAACTAACAAGACTAAAAAGCAAAGGTAAAAGATAGTGTGCAACTCCCCTATCTTGTAGACTTGAGTCCCCGGCAACGGCGCCAGAAATTTGCTTGATGGCTTCTCGCCCCTCGTTGGTTACCCCAAGTGGAAGGTTTGATGTAGCACAACGGCAAGTTTCCCTTAGCGAAGATGCTAAGGTTGAGATTGTCTCTAGTAGGACTCAAGAGATACAAGTAGGTGGTAAAGTGAACAATGGCGCCGTTCACAACCTAGGTTGCTAACTTCACCTGGACCTGCACACAGATACAAATAACTTTGCTCCCAACGAGTTTAGAGGAGTTGTCAATTCCTCCGGCCTTGCTGTTTACAAAGGATTAACGCAAGAGATAATAATGATAGTGATAGCAATGGAAAAGTAAATACTGAAAGTAAATTGGTAGTGTGAACAATAATGTGAAGATGGACCGGGGTCCCGTGATTTTCACTAGTGATGTCTCTCTCACAAAAGACGATAAAAATGCTAGCGAGGTAAACAAATCACAGTTGGGCAATTGACAGGATTATGAAGTCACCGCAATGCTAACTATGCTGCAAAGAAAGGAAGGGCTTAAAAGCAATGGGCAGTACGCCAAGGTAAGTAGACCGAAATCCATCTGCATCTACTACGAATCATACACCTTGAGATGTCTATCCAGAACATCTCACTGGTATTAAGTTGAGAATCCCACCCATAGTGTAAACTCAAAGCAACAGACAACTGCATTAAAAGAACTTTGCGTAAAGTAAACAATCCTTGCACCCGCAAGTACAAGCACCGTTGTTTTATCCCTGGTGGCAACAACACATCCCCTAGTCTCATGTTTCTGTCACTCAAGCTAGACATCGAGGGGCTGAACCCACAATCGAGCATAACGCTCTCTCTTGGAGTTGCAAATAAAATACTTGGCCAAACCAAATACCGCAACGGAGAACATGCAAGAATTTACTCAAGAACAAAATATAAAAGAGAAGAACCAAATATATTACTCATCACAATCTGAACATAGTCTCATAATCCATCAGATCCCAACAAACTCAGCATAGCAACAACAGAAATTGCATAGATGCCTCGATCATGTGAGGCAGCTCACGAGGAATCGAAAGTGGAAGCACAAAAGAGGGAGAGATAGATCACATAGCTACTGGTCACGGACCCATGGTCCAAGGGAAACTACTCACGGTACATACGGGAGGCATCCATGGCTATGGAGGGTCTCCCGGAGGGGGTAGCTTCTCCCGGCAGGGTGCCGGAGCAGCTTCTCCAGGCAGCCCCGATCTTGAAACGGCGGCGGCGGAACAGAGGCGAGATCGCGAAAAAGGAGTTCTCTCTGAGGGTTTCCGTCACGGGGGGTAAATATAGGCGAAGGGGGGCATCGAGGGGACCCACCAGGCAGCCAGGAGGCCTCCTGGCGCGGCCTAGGGTGGGGCCGCGCTAGGGACCCTCCTGGCTCCCTGGTGGTGGCCCCCTTTCGCTGCTTTGGTGTTTCCTGAAGCTTCCGCGACGCTGATTTTTTATCTGATTTTCCTGGATTTTTGGAGCACTTTTAATGGCCGGAAAACCTGAAATACAAAAACAGCAGAAAACAGCAACTGGCAGCTGGGTGCACTGGGTTAATAGATTAGTCCAAATATGTTCAAAAGTGTATGAAAGTTCAAGCAAAACATGGCAAAGTCACACAAAACACGCATGGAGCAAGCAGAAATTATAGATACGTTTGGGACGTATCAACCCTATACCGCCCGACCAGGTCGTCGCCTGTGGCCTTCACTGACTACCAACTCATTGACCAAGTCGGTCATCCGGACTACATGTCGGGATGTCTAGGATTGTCCCCGACCGTCCGACTTGGTCCTTGGACCGTCCGACTTGGTCCTCGGACTGTCCGTGCTTCGTTAGAATTGCACCAAACGACTAGTTCTCTTGAGTACTATAAATATCCCTCACCCACTCCGGGTGAGGGTTGACCACTTCACTTAAATGACTCAAGAACACCAAGTGCTCCCTCTCCCTCATCTCCTACACTCAATCAAAGATCTCTGAGAGATTTGAGAGAGTTCAAGTCAAATCTTTCACCCCGTGATAGATCCGGCCCTTCCCAATCTTTCGACCAAACCAAATCGCGATTTGAGTAAGACTTGAGCTTTTCCCCATTGATCTTGTTACTATTGGAGGTTGGAGACTCCTAGGCGGGTAGGAATTCTTCGGAGATGAATCAACCATTGTGATTACCCCCCTTGAGTTTGTGAGGGTTTGGTGACCACCTTTAAGGTCAATCGGTAGTGGCATGGTGATATCTCAAGGGGAATAACGTGAGCCTTTGTGGTGTGGTGTGCCTTCGTGGTAACATCCACCCCTCCAAACAGTGACTAGCTTCCCTCCAAGGAAGTGAACATTGGGATACATCATTGTCTTCGCGTCATTCGGTTATCTCTTACCCTTTTCCCTCACTAGCATTACCTTGTTGTTTACCTCCTCACTGGATACTATACATTGTGCTTGTTTCTCTTCTTACATCTCTAGAACAGCCATTGCAATTGTTAGGCACACGTTTATCTTCTGCAAATTGCCTAAAATTGCTAAGTAGTGATAAAATTTGTAATTGTACCTATCCACCCCTCTAGGTCCATCTCGGTCCTTTCACACTCTATATAAACAACATCAACATACTTTTTGGTACTCATAAAAGATGAATAAAACATGATGTATGAACGGAATGCCTCTGCTAGTGTAGCGGGATGTGCAATGATCTAGCACAACATGTAGCAAAAATATGATCAAGGGAAGGCACAACTATCATGCATGTTGTATGATCATGCAAAGCAATATGACAATGAAGAATGGCATCAAGTCATGTAATGTAAGATGGAAGTTGCATGGCAATGTATCTCAGAATGGCTATGCAATTGCCATGATAGGCAGGTATGGTGGTTGTTTTGAGGAAGATATAATGATACTTATGTGCGATATAGCATATCATCTCTTGGGATTTGGATGCATCAGTGAAATATTCACCGCACCTTGAGATGAGGTCGGGCAATGCACGATACCGAAGAGGCTAGCAAAATATGGATAGGTGGAAGTGCATAAAAATTAAATACTCGCATTAGTCAAAAGAACTCATCCACATATTATCGGTCTTTCTCAGCCTACTCGGGAGAGTCACAAATAACCATGTATCCCAAGAAGAGTGTTTGGGGTTTTGTTTATCCTTGCGCATCTTGATCCATCCTACGTGAGGGGTTACTTACAGTCACAACACAGACGTGGATCAACTCAGGAGACGGAGTCCTCAACTATTTTCTTTTTTTGAAAATAGGGCATGTTGAGCCAACATACGACACCTATCACTAATTGACGCAAGCTCAATTGAACAAGAGTTCAACACTACACAATCAGTACCTCGACACTATTGCAAAATATACTATGCTAAACTTAGCAATCTAGATTACCTACTCATAACAAGATAAAACAAACAGTGCAACAGAAGCAACTCTCTAAACGTATATAACTGAAGCAAGATAGTTCTAAATACTTTTTATAATAGAAACTAATAGCTCTTAACAAAATATAAGTGAAGAACAAGAGATAAGCATAAACAAAGCAGAAGTTGAACAATCAACAAGTATAAGTGAAGCACAAAAGGTATTCTATGAAAAACGGAGCGTGTCTCTATCCCAAATAAGAATACTAGGGTCCAACATGCTATGACCAGCAAACAAAACAAAACAAAACTAAAAACTAAAAACTAAAAGCAAATACGCTCCAAGAACAACACATATCATGTGAAGCAATAAAAATATAGTATCAAAAGAGACGACCTCACAATTGTTGATGAAGAAGGGGATGCCCCGGGTCCCCAGGCTTAGATGCTTGAGTCTTCTTGAATATTTCTTGGGGTGCCATGGGGCATCCTCAATCTTAAGCATATATATTGTCTTATTTTATTTTCAATAGTTTATGATAGAGGTTATGAAGCACACTACATTACTGCTAGAAATTTCTACATCGTGTTTAAGTGGTGCATCAGGGTAACTTTTGCTCCATCTCCACCCCTAACTGATCCTTCATGATCATCGTGGCAACTTCATGGCGGGACATCTGGATGAGGTGACATGTCATTTAATGAAGCAAGAGAGGATTTGAACCATATCGTGATACTGTATCATATTAAATATTCGTAATGTATTGTGTCATATATGACAATATACGACCTCATATATATAATACTAGTATATGATATTTTCCAATGTGATGCAGTAATAAATTGTGCAAATCATGATTGGTTGTACCACTGACGGGTATTTTAATCATTTTTATTGATGAAGATTATGAATAGATAAACCACAAGTTCCTTGTAAAAGGAAAGATGGAATAGACAACCAATGTATGGGTTGAGAGCCTCATTCATCTAACAGTGACGTTGGACTATTTACAGTGGGAGTAATTTAAACTACAATGATGTATATGATACTACCTCTTTTCCGGTTTATAAGGCTTGCGCGTATTCCTAGATCCATAATTTGATCAACATAAGATGAGTTGTATAGTCTAAAAATTATACCGTTAGAAAGTATACGATTTGAATTTTCTAATGATATATTTTTTATGATATATAACTTATATTACGTTAATCTATTTGTCAATCTAGATATATGCGCAAGCCTTATAAACCTGAAAGGAGGTAATACTACTTTATGTTATTATTTTATAATTCAAAGTAACATAGAGGTAGAATCACAAATGAATTCATTTATTATTTCATAGTTTCATTTTTTTTCTTAAAAAATGTTATGTAATAGTAACGTAAGAGCAAATATAAGAAAATAACGTAAAATGCACTATAAATATTTAAATATTACTCTCTCCGTTTCAAATTAGATGACTTTCATTTGTGTACATGCATATATACACATGTAGACAAATGAAAGTTCTCTAATTTGAAACGACGGGAGTACGTTTTTGCTGAATTGAAAAAGTGTAGAAATAAATAAATATAAGGGAAAGTATAATAGAGATTATTCAGCAATATATAACATTTTTATGTTAGTAAAATCACGCGGAAAGGGAGAGAACCAAATCGGTGCTTCATGTGTCACCTGGCTATAGCATAGTCAATGAGCAGCAAATACGTATATAGCCAATGTTATACCCATTCTACTATATGTGCTTTTTTTAAGCAAATGCTATAGATGACATGTTACTATTATAGAGCCAACACCAGATTTTACTATTAGCCTTGCTCTAAATATATCGTAGATGGTTGCCCCAAAACACGAATCTGCTATAGCATGACCTTAAGGAATTTTGTGAAAGTGTCGATGAATCCATTTTTGGAAAAGAGAATATGTTAAAATTATGAAGATATCAATTACATCCAGTCTCCGCACCTACAAGATATCACAAAAACATTTAGGATGCATCCAACCAGAGGAGAAAACAAAAAAGAAGGAAAAAACAAAGGTCCCGCCACAGCGATCAACTCCTCTCAACAACAACACACAAATTACGATCAAATACAACACTCGAAAAACATGAAAAGTCTTCAAAATCAACGCCTGCAAGAAGGTAACAATGCACAAGCGTCGTCGTTGCTCGATCCAAGATCTTAGATTTTCACCCTGGAGAAAGTCTGAGCTCTCAAAACAATTTCTTCAGCAAGATAATTGCCAGTCACAACCACCCTAAAAGTCATGACTCGACACCCAAGGAGCACCAACAAAAATGAAATCCTCCAGTGCTGCCACCCCACTTGTCACTGTAGCTTCTGAGAGTTAAGAAACACATAGCTGGCTCCATCTCCTCCAAGGCCCTATGCATATAAGTGATCCTCCGATCTTGGCCATCATGACCATCTCCACCACTATATACACCATGGAAATCGTGGGACCGACATGTTCCCATGATGTTGACAAACAACAGAGCTTCGCACTGCGCCCTCATGGAACCTCGTAGGCTGGTATGGACTCGCACAACCAGATTCTATTCGAGCCAGATATCCTGGGCAAGATCTTTGGAAGCAGTTTTGGAGCACATCGATGACCAGATCAAGGAGGACCGATCATGCAGGATGTTGCCATGATGCGAGCAGAGCACGAGGACCACCACCTTTATTCACGGTAGCATGCCCCCATGCCGCCCCGATCCAGCCTACTGCCGCCTGTCAGCAAGACCACACCGTCGTGCCCCTCGCCCAGCGCCGCGTCCCCGACGACGAATGCGACTCAAGCCATCATCCACCATGGGAGATCCTCCACCAGATCCCGAGGCCTCTGCACAGACTACGGAACTCATTGCCATCAAGACAACAAGCGATCTCTATAGCCCGCGCAATCCACCTCCCTTGCCGCCTATAGAACGAAGGCCATAACCTCCACCATCCCAAACGCAGAGCGATCTCTATAGCCCGCGCAATCCACCTCCCTTGCCGCCTGAAAAACGAAGGCCATAACCTCCACCATTCCAAACGCAACACACGACCGCATCACCGCTAGACCAACGCGTCGTCGTATGCCAGAGAATCCCGGTGGTTGCAGCACATCGGAGAACCGCCACACCGTGGTGCCCAACAACCATACCACGCTCCGGCCCTAAGTCATCGACATGCGCCGATGTCCATGTGTGAGGGAACGAGAGCGCCCCACTGACACTAGCGGCAACTGGGCGAAGCCTGGCCACACCCTTTGACGATGGCGAAGAAAGAGAAGTAAGAGATGCGGGAAAGGGAGGGGGGCTAGCAGTGGCATCTAGGATTTGTTTCTCATCGCCATGCAGAGGCGAGAGGATGGGCTTTCGTGGAAACAAAGTCTGCTACATAGCTACAATTATAATCTTCTTTTCTCTATGTTGTGTAGATAAATGCTACTACGTATATTAATGAAGTACTTCTACTATTGATGATGTTTTGGTGTAAAAGTGTGAAAGTGTTCTCAGATGCTACATAGGGCATATAATCTTCTTTTCTCTATAAAACTGCCAAGTACTCGACCAGGTAATAAGCTAAGAACACTTGCACATAGGGCATATACAAAGGAAAAATTATGTTTTTACGGGTAGCAAAAGAAGAAGAGAAAGGAAAAAGAATAACAAAGCGAGGAGAAAAAGTCGTTTAGAAAAATGAAAGGGGGAAATAAAATAAAATTGTTCCCTGGAGCCAACGGCTTCAGGCGATCTCTTTTTATCCCCTCTTCCTCGATGGAGTCGTGAGTTCACCTCCAGTTCCGCCGCGACTCCTCGTGGTCGGCCACCACTAGGCCCCGGCCGCTCCGATCCTCCACGAGTCAGCAGGGGTTCGCTTCCAATGCGGCTTCCCTTCCAGTTTCTTGGGCTCGAATCGGGATTCCACGAGCGCACTCGCTTAGCTTTCTAGGGATTTTGCTAGGGTTCTTCCGTTCAAATCGAAACTTTTTGTTTTGCGTCTTTCTTAGTTTCGTTACGTTGTTCCCCACAAAATTGGTGTTTTTCTCTGCTTGTTGCGTGGGGAATCGGGGTAAAAAGCTGCGTTTTTTGTGCAGTTTCAAGGTGCGACTTTTTGCTGTTGTTCTTCAGTTCTTGATGGGTTTAGTTTAGGGTTCTTGCTCTGTCTGCGAGCCTTCCGATTTCATCGGATTTGATCTGGTATCTTCACTCTCTTGCTCCAAGGAATCAAAATCGTAAATCAAACTCCACGGAATTTGCGAATTTTGTTTGCCATCTTGTTGCCAGAAGGGCTTCAGAATCATCAACGATTCTCAGTTTTTGGCACTTTCCACCGGCTCCTTGGCCTCCAGTAGCTCCAAATTTGACCAAGTTCTTGCTTTTGGCATCATCCCCAACTACATAACTATGGCAGCCACTGCATCAGAGCCGCCCATGGTGGAGCAAGTGATCACTGAGTTCTTTGCCAAGAGCCTCCACATCATCCTGGAGTCGCGCTCGCCTTACGAATCATCACGCAGCTTCACACGCCCTTCACCGCCATCTTCACCACTGTCTGGCAGCCAGCCACGTGACAAGTGGTTCAATCTTGCCCTCCGGGACTGCCCAGCTGCACTTGAGAACTTTGACCTGTGGAGACAGAGCAATCTTGAGCCATTGGTTATTGATATTGTGATGCTGCGCCGTGACAATACCAGCACCACCAGTTCTGATGGTGGCAAGATCATAGAGAGGTGGGTGATACAGTATGAAACCAGCAAGTCTGGCAGTGGCAATGGTAACGGCAGCAAGAACCACAGCAGGAAGTCCAGAAACAGCTCGGCTGAGGATCATAGCTTGTACAGGAGTACATACAAGGGCTCAACAGTCTTATTGCGGTCATTGCATCTGATTGTCAGGCTCTTGCCAGCTTACAATCTCTTCAGGGAGTTGAATTCATCTGGGAGAATCCGTCCACTTAACCTGTCACACAAGATATCATCATTCGTTGAGCCGTTTACTAGGGCAGAGGATGCAGAGATGAAGCACTATGCATTTGCTCCAATTGAAACTCTGTTTGGCTGCCTGAGCTTGTCAGTTTCTTATGTTCCAGTGCTGGAGGTGGTGGCAGCACCAGAGCCAACCACACACATGTCAACAGGGCTTATAATGGATTACGTTGGGAGCCCCACAACAGATTTCCTCAGGACGTTCAGTTCCCTGCCTTCAGATGGCATTGCACCTGCTTGTGCTGCAGCGACCAGGCGCCACAGTTGGAGTATCGAACATGGAGCTAGACCATCAGTATCACCATATCCTCCTTCCATGAATTCAGAACCCCATGGACACCTACAGCCACGTGTGCTTCTGCATGATAGTCCTCTAACACGTTTGCATCCACATAGCACAATATCCCCTGGGAAGAAAAGAAGTACAGGATTTCAGGGATGCTATCCATCACCACCCTTGTCACCATTGCCTTCACATTCCCCTTCAGCTAGCTACCCAAAAAATCCTTTGTTTCGATATGAGAGTGCTCCTGTGGTCATTCCCACTGGGAGGGATGGTGGAGGTAGTGGACTGCCTCCTTCTCCATCTTTGAAGGGTAAACACCAGTTCTCATCTCAGGACTACAATCTGACCCCATCTCCTGATGGTAACTCAAATGTAGGAAAGGATTTGGTCAGGTTAGGTGAGTTTGAGAATAATACGGCCTTGCAAAAGGTAACCACATAGTTTATATTGTCTTCTCAAGCAATGTGTATAGTTTTATTACGAAGTTCTTCTTTTCTATCCACCTGATATTTGTACTCTTCAATTTTCTGGTTTTATCGTTGATCAGGTGCTATCTTTTGGTAAATATGATTTGGGGTATTTCCATGGACTGAAGTTGACTCGGACCTCAAGCAAACTTTTTATAACGGATGAACTGCATGAGCAGGAGTTGGTATTTGCATGGGAAGATAGAGATACCATTATTGATCAACTTAACAGGTAATTTTTGTCTCCTCATTTCAGAAAATATATTTAAGTTTATGACATTCCTGCACATACTCATTCCTTTCAGAAAATCCATATATACATGACCTAAGTGTTCAAGCTGTTCCTTGTGTTTATGTCTGATCATACACATGCTTATAAAACTTGTGTGGTTCTCTGTATATAGATTTTGGATTACATAGTGGCTCATGTGCAATATATGCACAGTTAGCTCATGAATGATGTAATGTTTTCAAATTAGTGATTTGAAAACTAAGGTCATCCCATATTCTGTGGTGGACCATCTTATATTTCAGGTGGCCCTTGAAGCAGAAATTCTAGGATACATGCACAGTTATTCATTTTCAAACCGCATGATGTAATGTTTCACGCTTCTGACATCATGTAGACAAACTGTAGTGTTGCATCTTAAGGATGTTAAATCTTTTAGTAAATATGAATGGATGGCATCTACCACTACCATGTGTTAGCTTCATGAATGATAATTGTTGTCTAAGGCGTAAACATATTCAGAGATTTGTTTTTCAGAAATCAAGATACTATAGTTAGTTCAGGTTACTGGATGCTTTTGTAGTTTGTTCGACAATAAGGAGTGGTATAATTTTCCAATGCTAATGTAGGTCTATCAGCTTGTTTGTTGCATTTACTATATTCAACTGAAGTTGCAAATTTTCTATATTCAACTGAAGTTGCTAATTTATTCAGTTATTAATTTATTATATTAGTATTTTCCAAATGAGAAGGCATCATTTTTTCTTAGAACTGTTAGTATAGATGCTCAGTAGCTACATATATAATTGTATTTATGTTATACAGTACAAGTCAGAACTCAGGACATCCTTTTTCCTCATACTAATTTCAATATACCAACAGATAACTCATTTTTCATATATTTTCCAGGGTTCTTTTATGGACTGAGCATATTTTGTTCTCTTTATTAGTGAGATAAGCTAGCTGATCACTTGAATCTTGATAGTTCAGAAATACCTGCATCTTTTATTATCTGGTCTGTGTGTTGTTCAAATGAAACCATCCTCAGTCTTGTGCCTGGTGGATAAATATAGAATACAGTCCTGTGTGTGAGGATGAATATAGAATACACCTATTCAATAAAACCACTTTTGAGAGACTTCATTGTAATATTTTCAAGTTTTCTCCTCCTACTTCTCAAGGTTCTCATTATTCCCTAAGTTCCTTATTTCCTATATTAGCTTTTTTCTGTCTGTTTACTTGTTGATTCTAAGGACTGGCAGTGTGAAATGAGGATATTTGTTCTTTTATGCTAAAAAATGGTGCATCCTGACTCTTCTAGGATTTTCATAATCAAGTAGGTAGACATTCAAAGTAAATTAACGTGCATACCCTAATTCTAACTCTATGAAATTGAAAAGGTTATTTTCTAGGCGAGGGACATGAGTTTTTATCGATGGAAGTACTTGGTTATACTATTTGCATACATTAGTTATACTAAATCGATATAAGCATATAGCCCCAAGTGCTCATATAGCACATCGGAGCTAAATATAATTTCTGGATGGCCGTTTTGTAGTTTGGCTGCAGCTTATCCTTGCCATTCAGTATTTTTCTTAATTCCCTTATAATTCTCGAGAGGTAACCATGGAGTGTGATTGGTAGAGTGCATTCAGTACTCAGTAGTGTGGCATCTTGCTGGGAACCTCAGTATGGTCGGGTGGCCTGCATCAGCTGACCAGTTTGTCGCCAGGCTAGAGCAGAAGCTCACATCGAGCTTCCCCCGCGTGCTAGAGTTTGATTGGTAGGGTGCATTCAGTAGTGCGGCATCTTGCTGGGAAGATCACTATGGTCGGGTGGCCTCCATCAGCTGGCCAGGTTGTTAGATGCAGGTGCATCTCCAGAGCAAGGTTAGAGTAGAAGCTCATATGAAGCTTCGCCCGCAAGCAGACAATTTTTTCAGTCGTTGGCACATACTTATCCTCATCAAATGATTAGTACACAATGCGATCAATTAACAGAAATTATGGTGTAACTAGGTTTATCAAGTGGGTGCTGTAACTTTTGCTATTGAACATATACTTCTAATAACCATCTCTTCTAGCTAATTAAGTTGGTACGCGTTGCTGCGGGAACTTTGCTAAAAATGCATAAAAGTTGCTAAAAAATATCTAAAACAAATGGAACGCAAATGTAATCTAAAAAATAACAAGGCTATAAAAAATGATAAACGAATATCATTTCTAGCAAAAAATTGAATGGTGAATTACATAGATATGTTGCAGCCATAGAACACATATATTATCAACACAAAATGTATTGCAAAAAATAATGTATCACTTGCATGCATGAATTACTGATGTGGTAGTGCAACATGCATAGAGTAATAAAAAAACATGTAATTTATGACTTGCATGCATGCCTTGCTTATGTGGCATGGTTGCATGTCTAGGAAAATTAGGTAGTGGGTTGTAGCTATTTAGGAATAGAAGACTAGCATGTACTTCCTCCGTTCCGAATTACTTGATATGGCTTTAGTTCAAGTTTAACGCAAACTTGAACTAAAGCTATGTCAAGTAATTCGGAACGGAGGGAGTATTAATTATGTTTACTATGGATATTTTAAGGTATATTAGAAGTTGTATATCGTAGAATAATGATCACTGGGGCGGAGCAAACATCTAATGGTTTTAAAAGTGTTTCTAACCACAGTATAGTCTTAAGTTGTAGTATCACTCATGGTGTCCTGCAACCAACCAAACATCCGCTCATACCTGCACCCTATAGTCTGTCTGGCTAAACCAGCATATCCCAGCCCCAGCGGGCCAAGCTGAGGTGATTCAGGAAGCCAATCACATCCTTAGTGATTGAATATGATGATCTGCCAAACAGGTTGTGGAATAACTTATCCAGAATATGAAGTTACTCTTTGCAGGATAAACTAATTCTTTTTTGGCTGTTATATTTAGTTGTTCTTTGTAGCATTTGTGTGCTATTTAGCTAAGCAAGAAGGTTCTAGAAAGTAAAACTATTCCACATTGACTGGTTTAAACTAGTTGTCGTTGCTTACCGCTGAGGTAGTAAATGTTCTGTTTACTTAATAATGTTAGAGTTAGTTGATCACTATGCATTTATCTTCCTTCTATCCAGCAACGACACAAACATTAGCAGTTAACCCTGTTGTTGTTACTCAAACAAGACACAGAGGAAGCAATGTATTTACTTCTCTTTTTATTCCTCAGATATTCATCTATCTTGGTTCATACAAGCTAAATTCTCGAAATTTCCCAGGGTTCGTATCTCGGATAGGGAGGGCCAAGAGACAAACCAGGACGTTGGAGGCTCGACGACAAGGACTCCTGTTGCAGCCATCGGTGCTCTTGTGCGCATGCTCAAGACGGCCCCGAGCCTCAGGGAAAGCCGCCCATCAATCGAAGCTCCTCCCCCAGTTCCTCGAGAATCTTCGGTTCGGAGGGTCATGACCGAGGAACATGGCGAGGCTGCATCGAGTTCTGCTTTGCTCCAATCAAAGACGGCAGCCGATGCGCTGGAGGAGCTAAAGAAGTTCCAGGCTATCAGAGAATCGATACTGGATCGTGCAAAAATGCTGCCTCTGGATGCCAAGACGGGGGAGAAACCCGCTGATGGAGATCCATAGCATACGTACGGTATGACGACGAAGAAAAGACTGGTGTACATATGTAGTATAAAGCTAGTTGATGATTCCCACCCCCATACCTTAGTTGCTAGTAGCTACTAGGGTGCGGCCAAAATCTATATGTATAATTTATATGACATCAAGGGACTATTTAATTGATAACCAATGCATCAAGGGGCTTTAAAAAAATTACCACGACAAACGGGCCGGATGTCACGTGTGTGCAGGCAGCCCACACGTATACACGTCTCATCGCTACATATAGAATTATTTCCGTAAACCTACACAGTTGTGTGGTGGTCTGGTTGTCTGGTTTGCAGTGGCGCGCATGTTCGGTGCGGTTCGTGTTTGAATCCCGGTTTTGCCAATTCAATATTTTTTTCACGGGTTGGGGTGATTGTACACGGATGATGTCAGCAGCGCATCCACAAAAAATATTATGACGTCAGCGACGGACGAAAAAAAGGAGAAATGTACCTCCCTTTATTATTAGGTATAGATTTATATGACATACGAATGAAATATCCATCCATCCAGCTGCTCTGAGATGAAGGCCCAGTTATGGGTTTTGTGTAAAGATGATAACTGAAATGCTTAGCTGCTTTGATCAAATAGTTTTCGGTGCAATTCTTGAACGTTTATTATGTATGTCTATATGAAGTTTGATGTTGCATGCTGGTAATCTTTAGTGCAATAAGATAGGAGGATCTGGGAGTCTGAAGAAAAGAAGAAAGAAATGCAATCTAGTCTCTGAAAGTCAACGGAGGGAGGAATCCACTAAACCTAAGGCAAGTGCTTTTTTGCCGGCTGGGGACCTGTTCCGATGTCCTCCGCTCCTGAAGCGGAGCGGGCCGTTTCACGCCCAATTTTGTGGAGCGGTTACAACTGGGCTTCATTTTTATTTGGGAGCAGCCGAGCGGAGTGGTGGGCTTTCAAACACACCTTAAGTGACTCGCCGCCGTGCACCTTAGGGCTGTGTTACGGCGAAAGCATTGCCCCCTTCGTCCCATATTAATTTTTATTTAAACTTTAATTAAATGCGAGCGTTCATTGAAAAGCATGGCAATTGTGAACCATTTTTATGGTTACTATTGTTGTCACGGAATGACAATTTTAGTACGCGCCTATGGCAACTTCGCTGTAGTTTTTTCTAATCTATTTTCTTCGTGACCACTGCAAGAAGGATCCCCAAGGACTCAGCACTACCATGTCCGTGCAACCAATCTCACTATAGTATTACCTTTTTCTCTTTGAAAAATTTGCACCATGGGGTTTATTATATTTTTGCCAGGATTGCTGAATATTTGCGTGGCATCGGCTTAATGTAAGTTTCCTCATGGGCTTAAGGGCATTTTTAGCGGACTTCATTTCCCTAATAAAAACCGCTTATAGGTAGAGTTTGGAACAAGAAACTGCTTCTGCAGATCCCTTTTTTCCTTTTATTTACTGATAGAGTACCTCTAAACACCAAACTTTTTCCATACAAAAGGAGAGTTTAATCTGTACGTATAATCGGTGAGACGTTGGCGGGAAATAACTACCATATTTACCACTCGTTGTTGGCAGCCATCGTGCCTCAGTGATGTAACACCCTCACTGTCATGAACAGTAATCACTTTGCTAATCAATGATTAATGTTGCTAATCACTTTTGATAATCATTGTTATTCAAACTGGCCTTGATCAAACTTTGCAACTTGTTATTTTTCTATTCATGGTGGTTGGCATTAAAGCAATGTGACCATGGGCCTTGCTCATAGTGGATAAAAACAAATCCAAGCCCCTTTGCATTTGAAATCAAAACTTAGCTCAAATGCCTTTTGGTTGAATATTAAAAACATTGTGGCAATAAATACTTTGTCCAAAAATTGTGAATGTACTTTTGTAAAATCATAATAATCACTGGACCCTGCTAGTATGGTTGTGGTTATTTATTGAGCTATAAAATAATTCAAACAAATCCAAACAGCAGCCAAAAATCACCTTAAGTCAGTTGCAGCTAATAAATAAATAGCAAATGATTTTATTTTAAATCCAAACCTTTTGTGGCAGTGTTAGACATTGCAACACTTTTATTGGTACTGTTTGCATATTTTTATAAATTCATTTGCTAGTCAAAATAAAATACAACAAATTTTTTAAAAGAAAACATAAAAGCAAAAATTGGAAAATATTAAAAGTTGCCCAGGGCAAGGCCCAACCCCCCCTTCCCCCCCGGTGGGCCCAGCCCCTAAACAACCTTCAGATTAATTAGACTAGTTAATTAAACACTATGCCTATGACAGGTGGGCCATGCCCTGTTTTAAGTAGTTAAATGATTTGTTAGAGTAATTAGACTATGACATGTGGGACCCCATTGTTATTTAAATTTAATAAACTGGTTTTATTAACTGTGAGGCTGACCAGTGGGACCCATTGGTCAGGTTTGACCAGTCAACCCTCTGTGGATAATGTTGCTAATTAAATAATAAAAGAAAATCCAGAAATTGAATTTAAAATGAGTTAAACTTTGAATTTGAATATCTTTTAAACCGTAATTCAGATTCAAAAACTTTATACATGAAAATTGATCAGAAAAATCTAACGAATACGGATACGCTATTCGTATACCAACCACACCCCCTAACACACCGAACATCGAACCGTCCCCCTCCGGACCGTCTGTCCGATGAATTGTCCGGTAATGTTAAAGTATCCGGATGAATTTATTCTGAACACGAGAGTTGTTCGGAATGTTTCAACTAGCACGGTTACACCATCCACACGTTTGTAGGATGTCCACAACACCTCCGGCATGAACCCTTCCCCCTCCAGACACCCTGTCCGGTAATCACCCGGAGCCGGTATTTCATCCCCGGATGAATTTCCACTCCGAGCAACGTGCATTGCGCTGCTTTAGAACACCGTTAACATCGCATCTGTCATACCATTCATCTTTTTGTTTATGATTTCTTTGTATTTACTGTTTCTTCCCCCCTTTGTTCTCCGGTAGACCCCGCTGCTACCGCCGACTACACCGCTGCCGGGTACGACTACTTCATCGACGACCCTACCCCTACCGTCGAGCTACCAGGCAAGCAGAGCCATTCTCTTCCCCAGATATCGCCTACCTTTCCGTACTTTCTTTCACTAGGCATTGTTACTGTTGCTTCTACGATTACAATCCTATTCAATTGCATAGCCTGTTTTTGTCGCCCTTGATGTACCTCCTTTATCCTAATCCTATGCTGCCTATTATAAGTATGCATTATTCAGCAGTGAGCCCTGCGCATTGTTAGCTAGGATTAGATAGCAGGGCCGTGACCACTCAGGGGAGTGACGCGGATACGTCTTATTATAACTGCAACAGGTACGGTACAATGCAGACATCGCCTAAGGCCCCCTAGCTCGGCTCTGCCGAGCCACCATCAAGTGGAGCCACCGAGGAGTAATCCTCGTACTCCACTCGTTGTTGACTCTGTATAGCCGCTCTAGGTACCTGAGCAACAGTTGTCCTTAAGGTAAGAAGTCGGGCGACCCAACGGTGCCCGCGAGCGGTATTGCGTCGGGAACGACAGGGAGGGTACAACCGACGTTACTGGCGTGCTTGGCCCCTGCTCGTATCTTGCGAGAGTTACCAAACTACGAAAAGTCGAGCTCTACCAAGAGAACACGCGAGACAAGGTAAGGAGACGGTTCACCTTGTTGGTAACCGCAGTGACTTGATGGGACGACAGGGCAGGCACCGATGTACTGGTGGTCCTGACTGATGTCGTTGACCGCGGGTCAGTTAAGTCGAGGCAACGATAACGGTTGTCACGCAGGTTAATTAAAATGCTAAATGGTTCGGCGGATGACTTGAGAGACCATTTGGTCTGTACGCACTACCTTCACGTGGGATAAGGAGTTATGGGCTCCCGGCGTCTTAGTTTGTCCGAAAGCTCTTCAGACGTCAGCAGTACTGCGGCCTGATCGCCGGGAAGCCGTGTTGTCTTATTTGCTGCAGTAGGTGTGTTTGGATTTGCTTTTGCTTCACCGACCAGACTCGCACCATGCAGGAGCGTGCAAGGGTGAGGGACCTAGACCCCTTGGCGCATAGGATATAGTCCGGCGGATGGCCTCTCTGCTGAGCCTAGGATGAACTGCGATGTGTCAGATAGCCTCGGTGGGGCGTTCCCTAACAAGGTTCACGCCACCTTGGAGATCCAAGCGTGCAGGCTGAACAGTAGTGCACCCCTGCAGGGAGTTTAATCTATTCGAATAGCCGTGTCCACGGTAACAGGACGCTTTATGCTGAAGCTGGATCTTACCACTACAAACTACTACTATTAAAGTGTATGGTTCCGGGTCTTCTTCCTTGCAGGGAGTCGAGGAAGGGAACTCGGAGGCATTATTATTATTAATCATTACAACTTATATTATACAATGCTGCAGCAACTTCTGCTTCATTGTTACTTTATGCTTTATATAAATTGTTGGCTGATTGTGACGCCCACAAAATCAGACCGTGTACAGTAATCATACACGCAAGGTACACGATCGAGATGAGGGACTCACGGTGAGATATCACAACACAACTCTACAATAAAAATAATACAAGCTGTATAATACAAGCCAGGGGCCACGAGGGCTCGAACACAACAGCTCGAGAGCACAAAGTCAGCGGAAGCAATAGTATCTGAGTACAGACACAAGGATACAAGGTTGCCTTAAGAAGGCTAGCACAAAAATCAACAGATCGAAAAGGCGAGGCCTCCTGCCTGGGAACCTCCAAACTACTCCTAGTCAAAGGGGAACTCGACGTCGTAGAAGGCATCGGGGATCTTCATGTTGTGGTGGTCAGCATCGGGGATCTCCTGCTCCTGGACTCCAAGGCTCCAACGCCGACTGCAGCGGCCGATCAGGCAAAACAAAAGGGGGGAAATAAAGCAGGTGAGTATCTAGCATACTCGCGAGTCTTACGTCCGCTACTAAGCATTATCATTGTATCAAATGGAAAGGGGAGGTTGTATATAGTGGAATGCAAGGTAGAAAGTCAGAGCAAGGATAAGAAGCTAGGCCTAACGAAGACTAGCATCTTCCGACGAGTCTTGCAGCATGAGGTAAGAATCAGCCAACAGTTAATATAAAAGCATAAAGTAACAATGCAGCAGAAGTTGCTGCAGCATTGTATAATAATAAGTTGTAATAATTAACAATGCCTCCGAGTTCACCTCCTCGACATCCCCGCGAGGAGGAAAACCCGGAACCATACAGTTTAATAATAATAGTTTGTAGTGGTAAGATCCAGCTTCAGCATAAAGCGTCCTGTTACCGTGGACACGGCTATTCGAATAGATTAATCTTCCCTGCAGGGGTGCACTTGTGTTACACTACACGCACGGATCTCCAGGGTGGCGGGAACCTTGTTAGGGAACGCTCCACCGAGGCTATCCGACACTTCGTAGCCCATCTTTCAAACTCAACAGAGAGGCCATCCGCCGGTCTAAATCCTAAGTATGCCGGGCCTTGGACCCCAACCCGAACGTACTCCTGTACGGTGCGAGGCTTGCCGGTGAAGTTAAAGCAAATCCAAATAAGACACCACCGCGCGAGAAAATAAGACAACACCACTTCCCGGCGCAGGCCGCGGTACTGCTGACGTCTGAAGAGTCCTCGGACGACACTACGAAGCAGAGGAGCCCATAACTCGTAATTCCGACGGGTAGGTAGTGCGTACATGGCATATAGCCAACTCAAGACATCCGCCGAACCATTTAGCATTTTAATTAACCTGCGTGACAACCGTTATCGTTGCCTCGACTTAACTGACCCGCGGACAACGACAGCAGCAAGGACCACCAGTACATCGGTGCCTGCCCCGTCGTCCCACCAAGTCACTACGGTTACCAACAAGGTGAACCGTCTCCTTACCTTGTCTCGCGTGTTCTCCTGGAGGAGCTCGACTTTCGTGGTTTGGTAACTCTCGCAGCCAACGATCAGGGGCCAAGCACACCGGTACACTGGTCGTACCCTCCCTGTCGTCCCGTCGCAATACCACTCGCGAGCACCATTGGGTTGCCCGACTTCTTACCTTTAAGGACACCAGTTGGTTCGAGTTCCTACCATTAAGTGAAACCAGGAGGTATCACCCTCGATGGCACACTTAAAGAGGTTTGACAGAGACATCAGCGGAATGAACTAAAGAGATAAACCTCGTATCATCCCGGTGATGCTACGCTACTGAGCCGACGAGAGTGAAATACGAGTCCGTTCACGCGTAAGTCAAACTCGAAGCGACTCGACAGAGTCTCGCCGTTGTAGGTTCCCTATGGCGTCTGCATTGATCCGTACCTGTTGCAGTTGTAATATATCGTTCCCGCGATCACTCCCAAAGTGATCACGACCCTCTATTCTAAACTTAGCTAACAAGGCGCAGGGTTTACTGCTGATTAAAGCATAAGTAATAATAGGCAACATAGGATTAAAGGAAGGTACATCAAGGGGCGACAAAAACAGGCTATGCAATTGAATAGGATTGTAATCGTAGCAGCAGCAGTAACAATGCCTAGTGCAAGAAATGTACGGAAAGATAGGCGATATCTGGGGAAGAGAATGGCTCTGCTTGCCAGGAAGCTCGACGGTAGGGGTACGGTCGTCGACGAAGTAGTCGTACTCGGCAACGGTGTAGTCGGCGGCCGTCGGGGACTATCGGAGAATAAAGGGGGGAGGAGAAACAATAAATACACAACAATAATAGCAATACAAATGCAAGACATAGCAGATACAAAGCAACGGAGCTCTAATGCAGTGTTAAGTATTTTTCGGCGGAGCGGGAATTTATCCGGCGATGACTCATCAGTACCGGGTGATTACCGGACAGATGATCCGGAGGGGAAGGTATCATGTCGGAGGTGTCGTGGACATCCGACACATGTGTGGGTGGTGTATCCGGGTTAGTTGATCTATTCCGAACAACTTTCGTGTTCGAAATAAATTCATCCGGATATTTTATCGGTATCGGACAATCATCGGGCTGACAGTACCGGAGGGGGACGGTTCAATGTTCGGCATGTTAGAGGGGTGTGGTGGGGGTATGGGTATCGTATCCGAACTCGGTGATCCGTTCTGAGCAACTTTCGTATGCAAAAGTTTTACATCCGGGCAACGTATATCGGTACCGGGAATTATCGACAGACGGCCCGAAGGGGGGGAATGTCGATGTTCGGTACGTTAGAGAGGGTGGTAGACATACGGATAGCGTATCTGTATTCGTTATATTTTTCTAATCAATTTTGATGTATAAAGTTTTTGGATCTGACTTACGGTTTAAAAGATATTAAATTCTGAAATTTAAATCATTTTTAAAAGAATTTCTGAATTTCTTTTATTATTTAATCTAACATTATCCAAAACATTATCCAGAACAGTGTCACTGACATGGGGGACCCACATGTCATTCACAGAAGCTAATAAATCTATTAATTTAATTAAATATCACAGGAGGCCCCACATGTCAGTCTCTATTTATCTAATAAATCATTTGATTTAATATGTCAGTGGGTCCTAGCTGTCATACACAGTAGGTTTATAATTGGTTTTATTTAGTTAACTAACTAGGGTGGCCCACTTGTCATGGACAGGGGATTTCTAATCCATTTTATTTAATTTAAAAGAGCAGATGGCCCACATGTAATACACTCATTTTAATTAACACGGTGGGTTTTTCCTTAATGTGTTTATTTTGCAGGGGGTCCACATGTCATTGGGCCAGGGGTATTTTATTTTCTTATTTCCTTTTTTTAGGGGTTGGCCCCACTGGTCGGTGGCCTAACTGCCCCCCTGGCGGGGCATGCACGGGCGGCCGTAGGGGACGCCGGCGGCCAGGGCCAGAGGCCACGGCGGCGTGGCCATGGAGGCCATCACCGGCGTCGGCGAAGGCGGTCGGCTGGAGGCGCTTGGCCAGCCGTGGTTCGAAGCGGCCAAGGCGAGCACGGGGAGGACTACCAGGCGGGAAGGGGGTAAACGGCGTGGCTAGGGCGTGGTGGGGGAGGGGGCGTCGCCAGAGCGTGCACGAGGCGCGAACCAGGGAGGTCCAGGGCGCGGCGAGCACAACTGCTGGCCATGGCGGCCGGAGTACGGGGATGGCGACCAAACGGCGTCGAATCCACGGGGGCGGGAGGGGATTCGACCGAGGCACTCACCGTGAGCACGTAGGGATTGGGCAACATGCGCGGGGAGGGGCAGGGCGTTCGGAATCGAAGCCGGCGCGGCGGCGACTGTGGTGAGGGCGCGACCCGATTCGCAGTGTACGCGGCATCCCGGCGGCGATTGTTGGCTCGAGATGATGAAGACGACGGAGGGGAAGCCTCCGGACACCTCGGCGTGGTCCGGCGTGGCCTTTGGCCGCGCGAGCTCGTGGGGGTGCGCCCATGGCGGTTTCGGTCCAGAAGAAATGGAGAGGGAGGAGCTCGAGGGAGAGGGGAATGGAGGAGGGGCAGGGGGCGCGGGGCTTGGGGTGCTATTAACCACGACGGGGGCAGGTGAGAGGGGGAAGGGAGCAGGTGAGGTGGGGGGCATGGCGTGCGTGCCCCCTGTCCATGGCTACAGCGGGGGGATGGGGGCAGGGGGGTTGGTGGGAGGGAGAAGGAGGAGAGAGAAAGGGGGCGGCCGGGGTGGGCCTCGCCCAGGGCAATAGTTTAGGTTTTTGCATTTTTTTTCTTTTAGTTTTTTTTTTCTTCTGTTAATATTTAATTGGCCATAAAAATGATTTTTATAAAAATTCCAATCAATTCTAATATTATGGTTACATCATACAAAGATGCCACAAAAGATTTGGATCAAATATAAAATCATTTGTATTTTCTATAATTATTTAATAATTAAAATGGGCTACTTTGCTACTGTTTCTAATTTGTTTATACCATTTAAACAGTTTAATAAATTCCCAACTCCATTTTACTAACACCTACTGGTTACTTGACATTTTATAAAATAGGTTCCACAATTTTTAGTGCACCTAAAATTCCCACTTGTTTATTAAAATTATCATGGCAATCTAATAATTCCCAAGCATTTATTTTTATTTCATATTATTCCTAAAACACTTTAATAAAATATCCATTACTATATTAACATGGCCCTATGATGGCTAGGCAATTCTATTAATAGGTTTCACAACTTTGGGTTGATCTATGATTTCCATTTCCATATTAATTTTCAAAACAATTTTGATAACCCCACAACATTGGTTTCACAAACATCAGACTTGTGATTATTCTAATGACTAAAAGTGACTTGGTTTAACCATGATCATGTTGATTGACTGGCATCCACAATTCTTGGAGCAAAGTTTTATAATTTACCCAATTTGAAAATTTTATCCGGGTTGGAAATTGACAGAGCTATGATGAAAGGTGATCATGGCTTGATCATCACCAGTAATGATCACTAACAGTGGAATCACTGTAGTGATTACTGTTACTGATTCTGAGGGTGTCACACTGATTCTCTTCTCATGCTGCAAGACCTCGTCAGAAGATGCTAGTTTTCGATAGGCCTAGCTTCTTATCCTTATTCTGATTTCTACCTTGCATTCCACTATATACAGCCTCCCCTTTCCATTGATACAACTGCATAAGTGCTTAGTAGCGGACGTAAGTCTCGCGGGTATGCTAGATACTCACCCTTGCTTTATTCCCCCCCCCCCCTTTATGTTTTGCCTGATCGGCCGCTGCAGTCGACGTTGGAGCCTTGGAGTCCAGGAGCAGGAGATCCCCGATGCCTTCTACGACGTCGAGTCCCCCCGTTGACCAGGAGTAGTTTGGAGGTTCCCAGGCAGGAGGCCCCGCCTTTTCGATCTGTTGTTATTTGTGCTAGCCTTCTTAAGGCAACCTTGTATTCTTGTGTCTGTACTTAGATACTATTGCTTCCGCTAACTTTGTGCTCTCGAGCTGTTGTATTCGAGCCCTCGTGGCCCCTGGCTTGTATTAAACAACTTGTATTATTTTATTTGTAGAGTTGTGATGTGATATCTCAACGTGAGCCCCTAATCTCGATCGTGTACCTTGCGTGTATGATTACTACACACGGTCTGATTTTGGGGGCGTCACAAGTTGGTATCAGAGCCGACTGCCTGTAGGACACCCCCTTACAACTCCTTGGTCGAAATCAAGTCTAGACAAACAAAAACTACTTTACTAACAGCGTCGTGTGGCTTATCGGCCCACGTCGCAAAACTGGGTGGAATTAGGATCTTTTTCTCCGCATCTTTACTCTGGGACTCTGATCTCTCTTCTCTTTCGGGTTAAAGATTATGCTAACTCTGACATTAGGTTCTTGTGACTACTTCCTCCCGGAGAGCCCCTCATTACAGATGATCGCTTGCTTCGCGAGAAGAGTGCGAAGATTACTCTCTGATAAAACTCCCGAGACCATATGTGCCGATCACCTTTACAATTCCCTACCACCGATAAGTCCGTATGTATAACCACATACACTTTCCGATCATCCATTCAATCCCAGTTGCTCTTGTGTTCACAAGATGCATCGTAATACTTTCCGTTGTTTCGGGAATCCTTTGCCTACTACCTTGCAGCTTCTTTTCACCCTGCGGATAATTCCTCACCTTTATCGAGGATCCGTTCATTCTAAGTGGTTCTTGTGATTCCCAAAATACTTTGAAATACTATCCAAACTCGCGCCAATCCTCGGCAGCCTGTTGCTTTCGAGATTATTCTTGCCTGCTTGCACTATGATTCATCCCATTTGTCTTGTGGTATTCGATGCCCTCCCTTGGCATTGCCATTCCGATCTGTTGAATCATCGTGCGCGCGAGTGCATGCAATCATCAGTTGATCCCTATGAATCCATTCTTTCGGCTCAGACTTCATTCCGGACATGAGCTAGTTCTCGGTAAATCAAACCTTAATTGATTAACCGTCAAGCTTCTATTCAACTTATTCATGTTTGATCGATGTATCTGAATCTGATACACCGATATGGAAGTAATAATTCCTTTGTACTCCAGCGTCAAACTATTCGGATGCTTCTATCTCCGATGCTTATGTATTCTTTCTCCTTATGGTTGAGTACCGATACTCACCCCAGACTCTCTCTACGCCGCCTAATCTTTTTTGTGGATTACTACTTGTCGTCCCCTTGTGTCCTAATTCATTGACGAGCTTCCCCTGATACGAAATGCCTTTGGCGAACGGTATCATGTGTTTTGTGTCATCAGCCTTCTGCTTTCAAACTTGTATCTCTTGTTCCTGTTGTTTGTCGTATAGATTCGTAAGATTTCCCTATGGGTTGTATCTATGTTTCAACCATCTGTGTGAACCTCGGAAACTTCTGCGGGTCATACTCTACTGGTGTTATGCCAGCTAAATTTCCTACCCTACAACTTCATCGAAAGCGAGAAGTGATTGAAATGTTATGCATTGAAGAAGTGGGAGTCGACCTTGAACTTGTGTTCATGCCCATGGATACGATGTAGAACTTATCATGAAAGCTTCTCGTAAAGTTAATTAACCCCCTTGTTATAAATTCTTCTACACCTAGGATCCACCATTCTAGCTTCGAGTATTACCCCTGGTATCTCGAGGATATCATGCCTTTGCACTACTTCTTATGAATTGTGATGAAACAATGCCTATCCCTGTCATAGCCAGTTCATGGTTCTGGGTTGTCGTCAACCGGGAACACCGAATGCTTTTGCTTCACCATTCCTTTTGCTTGATGTCGTCGTTGTTCGATTGTATTGTCTTGAAACCTTTTTGAAATGATGTGTCGTGGTCATCATCGACATTTTGAATTCTCCCAAGTGTTACTTGGATGCATCGTGATAAATACCATCCTTGCCCCTCGATGATTTATGTTATCATCGACAACATCCTTTGACTCCCTGCCAATCAAACTTGGTCATGTATACCTTGCTCTGCTCTCCCTTGGGGAAGATATACACCCGATACTGGTGTATACTCACATTTTCCCTTCCATTGGTCTATTTAACCTTTATTGTTATGTATCTTATCTGAGCAGTCATAATTCTCTGCTTATGTAAACACTTCGGTGTACTACTTGTTCGTACCCCCTGTTACTATTGTTGATGACTTTTCGGTGACCACCGATGGACGAGAACTTTGCCAATTGGTCCGCCTCGTCTTAACGAGCAGGAAAATGGTTCTCTGCGTCCCTCGCCCTTGGCACTGATGTTGTTACCAACATAGCTAACAAGCTGTTCTCTGATTTACCTTGCAACTTGATCGCATTGTGTTGGGGTTCGCAGCAGAAAACACAAATTTTTCTAACTAGCGTTCCCATAACCCAAGATCTAGCTAGCCGTATTACCGTAACGGAAAGCAGTGCGGAAATAACATACCTCGGGGTGTAGTCCGTTGCGCGGGAAACGTTCCCGCAAACGTGGTTGATGTAGCCGATCAAGTTTCACAGCCCCCTGGCTGTGTTGAGCACCCGGATGGGTCTAGTGCCACACGTGCAGCACCTCGTAGTACTCGCACACATACGAGACTCGATGACGACCTCCGTTCTCCGATCCAGCGGAGGTGGAGGAAGCAGACCTCCGGACGGAGCTTCGGCAGCACGACGGCCTCCGATTCTAGCAGAGAAGCCTCAATTCCACTATAGACTCACACTAGGGAGTCCACCGTGAAAGAGACAAGGGAGGGGAGAAGACCGGAGAAAACCGATCTCAATTCGGAGTAATATTTATTTTCTCACGAATTTCTGTGTATTAAATATGTGCACCCTGGCTATCTATATATAGGCAGAGGGGAGGGAGTCAACCCCTCTCCCTTAGCAATGTGGGACTAAAGTCCCTTGCTCATGGGCCCTAGGGCCCATGGCGCCTCCCCCCTCTTTTTCTTTTTCTTTTTCCCTTTTAATTTCCCTAATGGGCCTTTTCTCCACTAAGGCCCATAGCACATATTAATTAGAAATAAAATGATTTTAATTATTAATTCAATTAATTAATAACTAAAACATAATATTCCATCTCCCGGTGCTCCGGAACATCTTCCGGTTCACTCCGAACTTGTTTCGGTTCAACACGGTACTTCTCCGATATTGTTTCCTTTATTCTCTGGTTGCTCCGATGGTTCCGAAAAGGTCTCCGATTTCATCGAGCCCTTAAGTGTGTTACCCTACGGTCTGAGAACACTCCATTCATGACCGAGATGAGGCTACGGTCAATGATCATCAGCGGGACCTGGATGCCCATAATGACCCCTGTGCATTCCAGATATCAAACACCGATTGGACCTTACGCCGTATAGCATTCCCTTTGTCAGCGATACTGGATTGTTCCGAGATTGGATCAATGACATCCTATGTCTGGTTCAACCTCGTTCCGAACTAATCCTCATTCAATCGTTCCCGTGATATTCATCCCCGTGACCTAGTCACACGCTGCAGCTTTATGGATGGAATCTCACCGAGTGGGCCCCGAGTATCTATCCATTATATGGATTGAAAAATCCCGCTCTTGTAACAATACTCCTCAACATATCTCCACGGAATACCTAAGATACAACCGTTATGACCCGCATATTTCAGTCAGGTGGTGGGATGTAAGTCAAAGCATCCGGGAAGATAGTAATTATGCACGTACTCACGGTCAAAGGAACGGTCTACCACGTTCTGTAATTACAACACTGAACCTTCATAAGATTTGATCATGCTGTAATGCTTACTTTGGGTAATGTTCATCACGTCACTTAACCAGTGAGGTGACCTCATAGTCAAGAGACTTAATTGTCCATGATCGCGAAACCACGACCATCATGTTGACCATGAACTAGTTATCGATGTAGAGGCTAACTAGGAACTCTGGGGGTTTCTATACCACACCTGCATCATTGTTTCACTGACGCAGTTCTAGCACGGTATGAAACTGGTTATGAACTTGCTTAGATATATTGGAATAATCATATATTATTTGCCTCTAGAGCATATATCCAACAGTCTCCCACTTGCACTAGAGTGCTAATAATCTAGCCGCATTTTTCCGATCATAATCATCTTATCACATAAGTGTTTCATTGATCATGCATGCTCATGGAAGAGGGTTCGTCAACGAACTGCACCAATTCAGATTCGTATGTTTCCTTTGCAACTGGTATAGGTCAAAAACTCTTTTGACATACCACTCGTTATCATATAATGGTTGGATATAAGTTTCGCGGGAGAGTGAGACTATTATTTCACAGTATCCTCCAATGATCTCTTGGTTCAGTCTTTAGAAGACTTATCCTTAGTCATATATACTGGGAAATACACTCAGCCAGAAGTCCAATACTTCTAACGCTAAACTTTTATCCATACGTCTACTTTCTTAAGTAGTATTATGTTTGTAGTACCGTGAATTTTGCTCACATTTCTTTCATGTCTTTGGTGATGTCTCTAATTCCATATAGACCCATAATATGGCTTGCAATTGTAATCTTGCATTACATTCAAGTCTATTATCCTTTCTATATTTTAGAGAATAGTCCTCAGTATTCCTCATATACTGAATGCATGGACTTTATTCAGATTTTTTGTTTTACTCCTAAAGCACATCGGAATCTGTTCTTCTTCCAAGAACTTTTGAGTCATTCTGTTGTTGGATTCACAATGCATGTTATATGGTAGAATCATATGTCAAGAACATATAAGATCACATGTCCAGTACATGGTGCATCTCTATTCTTCCATCAAGACATTGCTTGTGATATTTGGATTTCATCCATTATATAATTTCTAGCCACAAGAACCTGTTTCTTGTCTAGAAGATTATTCCAACCTTCACTTCGTTTCATTATCCGTATCTTAATATACTCATATAGATTTCAACGTGTAATGTGTTGGTATTTCATATAAAAGAAGATTCTTGCAATCTTGTATTTTATTTGCCTTATGCTCTATATATATCATAATGCACATATGTATATAAGACGATTCTCTATATACACAATCAATGCATATCCATATATATACATATGAGATCATTCTTCACACATATCAATGCATATATGTTTGAGACAATGATCATGCTCCCACTCAAATATATCCATCTTATACTCATATATTTGTGGTTCAGCTTTCATCAAGTCATTTTATTGTTTCACTATGTCTTCACATAATGACAATGCTTCCAAAGCTCCCACTCAGAAAATGCCCTCTGCATTCCAAGTTTACGGGAAGTCTTCAAAGCTCCCACTCAGTTTCATGAAACTGCAGGCCCACTCAATATTTTGGTCATCACAAAATCACTTGATCAAATCAAGGTTGAGGGTTCCTGTCTTGAGGTACTATAGTCCATCCTTTTAACGAAGTAACCTTCGTCATGCCCATTGCAATTCTCTTTCAAATCCCAAATTTGACTGACATGCAATTTCAGGCTATGGTCCATCGTAGTGTAAATGAAATATTTTATTGATTAAAGCATTCCTACGTTTCCGTAGTCAATCACCATTGAACTTTGGTCACAACCAAATAATGCCTTATGCTCATTACATTATTCTCAATAACTCTCCAGTTTGTCGAGAATATGACATAACCGATTTATTTCACAGGACGTGAGCCATCCTTAATGTAACTCAATATTATTTCATTTCTCCTCGTGTTCTAGGCTACCATCATTCCTTTGTGTCTTCAAGCAATGTTATTCTTTATTGTTTTATTAAGAAGACTCATGATTATTGTTCTGTACAGAACGTATTCATGATAACCTTCTAAATTCAACAATGGCTTCAACTCATATACCAAGATCAATCATCTTTGGCATATCCTTCCTTATATAGCGTCATTACAGCGGAACATGCTTCCGTTGCAATACTCTGATATTCTGAAGGCAAGGTCCAATACCCCGGTCAAAGTTTCCATTATCTCCCATTGGATCCGTGTCGAGAGACTTTTCTCGTATTACCAATTAAGCAACACAAATTTTGCTATTCGGGGAGAATATGTAATTTCAATTGCTCGTAGTTTTATTACAAAGAAATTCTTTCTTTTAAGAAACCTTATAACACCATCAGTTATGGAGCTATCATGTCTCGTTAGATTCAGGATGGTTTCCTATTCATGAAGTGGGTGTTTTAACTTAATGAATTAAACAACTTATTCGACAATAACTATAGTGCTAGGGGAAAGAACGTTTAGACCATACTACGATTTAGTATGACTACGAATGGTTTAAGTAGTCTAGCACTTTCAACTTCCATCGTAGTTTGTGGTACAACTTCCACAAGTCTCCCATTATGTCAATATCAATACTTATCACTTCGGATCGTAGCGTAGTGATATGTATCCTTGTATTCTCACTTCTCACTGTGATTCCCGAATCTCAGTTTTATGATCTCAATTGAATACAGTTTTCAATCAATCATATGAAGTCTTTAATGATAACTCACATGCCCATTCTACATCATTTATGTATAATGATTGGCACAAGTTCTACTTGCTAGAACCTTGTCATGGTTATATTTATTGCAGAGGTTCATAGATCGTGTATCTAATCCATCTCATGCAATCAAGTTATGATTTTCATTCGATAATGAACTCACAAGTTAATAGATCATACATTTAATGAATTCATCAGTTATGAAGTCACCTCATGCAATCAAATCTTTGACTTGTTATAATCAAGACAACTTTATCATTAAACATTGAATATTTCTTGACAATAATAGTAGTATTATAAATGCTTTCTATCATATCATAAATCAAGATGTAATCAAAGTATAAGCACACTTTTATTCATAAAGATGGAACAACTGACTTGTCTCATTACATGAATAACTTTGTCTCGCGAGATGCAAGACACACAACTAAGTGTTCATACTATAATGATTACATAAGATTTATCTAATACTCTAAGTATCTCCTATGATAGATGTCTCGGCGGAATCCATGCTGGCCATCAACTGACTTGATATCCATCAATCCTTGATTTCACCTCTTCCCGTCCATGCAACGGCAGGTCCTGTTTTCATAAAACAGAATAAGTATCAGATACTCATTTACTGCAACTGTTGTATAAGGGAGTAAAACATTTATAAAGTATATCAAGTATATACCTTCTCCATCAACAACTTCTCCTTCAATGGGTTCAACTTCCAGGTACTGAAGTCTATCCATGAAGTCAGAGAACTCGAGGCTTTCACCTCTGCCGACATAGCCATGGACATGGTCTGTATAGCTCGGTGGAAGCGAGTGTAACACCGTGTATATCGCAGACTCATGTGTGGTCTCATAGTCAAAGTCATCTACGAGGCTCAGATGTATCTCATGCATCTTGGCCAAGTGTGCCTTCAGGCAAGAGCCTTCTTCCATCTTTGTAGAGAGAAACTCACTTTCTAACTCAAATCTGGCAACTCTAAACTGATGCAAGTTTGATGACTTCAGCTTATTGATCATATCATATGTATCCAAATCAGCATACTCCTCACGCAAAGGTTGCGGAATGCTGGTTTCTATGATACCCTTAGCTATGGCATATGTCCTTCGACGATACTGATAATCAATCGCCGCTTGTGCATCCATGTCGTTTGCTGGAGGGTTTCCCACATGCTTTTTAGTTAAGAATGAAAGGTTGATTCTCTTGAGCACGGCTCTAAGGCGTAAGTACCAACTAACGAAGTTTGACCCATTTTCTTTAAGTCTTTCACCATGTCAGAAGGAAACCATTTCAAGGTACTGGGTATTATCCATTTTCTACAAACATAATTGCAAGGAACACAATTATGACTAGTTCACAACAATGAGTTCATATAATCTTATTATAAATGAGCTCGCACTAAAACATTTCATCCCTAGGAAGTTTTAGTGATTACATGATCCAGATTCACTGCCCGACCTCGAATATCACACGGCCGACGGGTCAATTTCAAAGGTAGACAACAACTTGTGCGATCACATTGTCTTATATGTACTGTGACTCATGCTCGATCTTTCGATCTCTAGTATTCCGAGGCCATATCTGCATATGCTAGGCTCGCCAAATTAACCTCCATGTTATATGCTGCTCAGCAAGGCCATATCTGCATATGCCAGGCTTGCCGAACCCAACCTCATGCGAACTCCATTTAATATGTAGGACAACTCTGGTATGTACGGAGCATCAAGCCATATGGGAGAACCTTCCAGGCGGTGCACACTTCGGTAGAATACTTGTGTTTGGCTTTGTTAAGGGATCATCTTATCACATGCTACCGTCGTGTATCCTATACTAGCAAGTTTTAAGATGTCTAAGCTATGGCAACACTAAGTCTACAGTGTCTCCATTTTAGTTTGTTTTATGATGACGATTACTACTTACTAGTAACACATAGCAAAGCTATCACTACATCACAAAAAAACAAACGATAGCCCCCACTTAGCAATACAAAGTTTAGACGGTCTAGTTGTATATTGCAAGTTTTACGTGGCTGCTAGGGCTTTCATAGTTAAACAGGTTTTAACCTACGAGTCAACCACAACGTCAACCATACGATTGTTTCTATTACACCCCGCACGGGGCCCTCCATTGCAAATGCCACATCCGCTAAAGTAGAGAGACAGACACCCCCCCAGCCACTTTATACGGTACAAGCCGTATGTCAAGCGTGGAACCAGTCTCGCGTAAGAGTACGCGTAAAGTCGGTCGGGGGGCGCTTCATCAAACAATGCCGCAGATGTGAACAAGTACACGTGGGAGGGTAACAATCATACAATCAACGCCCACATCCCCGATGTGTTCTATCCGTACAGTAATACTAAGCATAGACCTAGCTCATGATACCACTGTTGGGGTTCGCAGCAGAAAACACAAATTTTTCTAACTAGCGTTCCCATAACCCAAGATCTAGCTAGCCGTATTACCGTAACGGAAAGCAGTGCGGAAATAACATACCTCGGGGTGTAGTCCGTTGCGCGGGAAACGTTCCCGCAAACGTGGTTGATGTAGCCGATCAAGTTTCACAGCCCCCTGGCTGTGTTGAGCACCCGGATGGGTCTAGTGCCACACGTGCAGCACCTCGTAGTACTCGCACACATACGAGACTCGATGACGACCTCCGTTCTCCGATCCAGCGGAGGTGGCGGAAGCAGATCTCCGGACGGAGCTTCGGCAGCACGACGGCCTCCGATTCTAGCAGAGAAGCCTCAATTCCACTATAGACTCACACTAGGGAGTCCACCGTGAAAGAGACAAGGGAGGGGAGAAGACCGGAGAAAACCGATCTCAATTCGGAGTAATATTTATTTTCTCACGAATTTCTGTGTATTAAATATGTGCACCCTGGCTATCTATATATAGGAGGAGGGGAGGGAGTCAACCCCTCTCCCTTAGCAATGTGGGACTAAAGTCCCTTGCTCATGGGCGCCTCCACCCTCTTTTTCTTTTTCTTTTTCCCTTTTAATTTCCCTAATGGGCCTTTTCTCCACTAAGGCCCATAGCACATATTAATTAGAAATAAAATGATTTTAATTATTAATTCAATTAATTAATAACTAAAACATAATATTCCATCTCCCGGTGCTCCGGAACATCTTCCGGTTCACTCCGAACTTGTTTCGGTTCAACACGGTACTTCTCTGATATTGTTTCCTTTATTCTCTGGTTGCTCCGATGGTTCCGAAAAGGTCTCCGATTTCATCGAGCCCTTAAGTGTGTTACCCTACGGTCCGAGAACACTCCAGTCATGACCGAGCAGAGGCTATGGTCAATGATCATCAGCGGGACCTGGATGCCCATAATGACCCCTGTGCATTCCGGATATCAAACACCGATTGGACCTTACGCCGTATAGCATTCCCTTTGTCAGCGATACTGGATTGTTTCGAGATTCGATCAATGACATCCTATGTCTGGTTCAACCTCGTTCCGAACTAATCCTCATTCACTCGTTCCCGTGATATTCATCCCCGTGACCTAGTCACACGCTGCAGCTTTATGGATGGAATCTCACCGAGTGGGCCCCGAGTATCTATCCATTATATGGATTGACAAATCCCTCTCTTGTAACAATACTCCTCAACATATCTCCACGGAATACCTAAGATACAACCGTTATGACCCGCATATTTCAGTCAGGTGGTGGGATGTAAGTCAAAGCCTCCGGGAAGATAGTGATTATGCACGTACTCACGGTCAAAGGAACGGTCTACCACGTTCTGTAATTACAACACTGAACCTTCATAAGATTTGATCATGCTGTAATGCTTACTTTGGGTAATGTTCATCACGTCACTTAACCAGTGAGGTGACCTCATAGTCAAGAGACTTAATTGTCCATGATCGCGAAACCACGACCATCATGTTGACCATGAACTAGTTATCGATGTAGAGGCTAACTAGGAACTCTGGGGGTTTCTATACCACACCTGCATCATTGTTTCACTGACGTAGTTCTAGCACGGTATGAAACTGGTTATGAACTTGCTTAGATATATTGGAATAATCATATATTATTTGCCTCTAGAGCATATATCCAACACATTGTTTGTCACCACCCTTCTTATTCATTGTGGGCCCATAACCCACAGTTCCACAGGATCGAAACCTGACTCTCTAGTACCTTTTTGTTCACAAGGTTATTCCTTTTGCTTGACATCGTATGCAACTCACGAGTCCTCTACCTTGTGATATTCAGTTCCATATCAGACTCAGTGCTTATGCCTGATGCTCTGGACCCCTTTTCATCCTCTGTTTCACCGTCGAATGCTTGCATATCCGCTTGAAAACTTCTCATGTCTTCTTTTGTTTCTCTCGATGTATCCCACTGAGTTTAACTTGTGAGATACTTTGTACCCCATTCCCTTGGACCATCCCGGTTGATTAATCGGGTACCAATCCGTCCCCCCTTAAATTTTTCACCTAGCCTGTTCGTAGGTACGATGAAGACCCTGAAGGAAGGATGACAACTCGTCGAGATGCACCGATGCAGAGAGATGAAGACATCAATGAGAAGGATCAACTCCGTCGAGAAGCGCGACAGGAACGAGAAGATTCGTTAGAATACGAAACCAAAGCTTACCCCTTCCACTACCTTAAATTCTCGGGACGAGAATTCTTTGTAGTGGGGGAGATTTGTAACACCCTCACTGTCATGAACAATAATCACTTTGCTAATCAAGGATTACTGTTGCTAATCACTTTTGATAATCATTGTTATTCAAACTGGCCTTGATCAAACTTTGCAACTTGTTATTTTTCTATTCATGGTGGTTGGCATTAAAGCAATGTGACCATGGGCCTTGCTCATAATGGATCAAAACAAATCCAAGCCCCTTTGCATTTGAAATCAAAACTTAGCTCCAATGCCTTTTGGTTGAATATTAAAAACATTGTGGCAATAAATACTTTGTCCAAAAATTGTGAATGTACTTTTGTAAAATCACTAATAATCACTAGACCCTGCTAGTATGGTTGTGGTTATTTATTGAGCTATAAAATAATTCAAACAAATCCAAGCAGCAGCCAAAAATCACCTTAAGTCAGTTGCAGCTCATAAATAAATAGCAACTGATTTTATTTTAAACCCAGAATTTTTGTGGCAGTGTTAGACATTGCAACACTTTTATTGGTACTGTTTGCATATTTTTATAAATTCATTTGCTAGTCCAAATAAAATACAACAATTTTTTTAAAAGAAAACATAAAAGAAAAAATTGGAAAATATTAAAAGTTGCCCAGGGCAAGGCCCAACCCCCCCCCTTCCCCCCCCGGTGGGCCCAGCCCCTAAATAACCTTCATATTAATTAGACTAGTTAATTAAACCCTCTGCCTATGACAGGTGGGCCATGCCTTGTTTTAATCAGTTAAATGATTTGTTAGAGTAATTAGACTATGACATGTGGGACCCCACTGTTTTTTAAATTTAATAAATTGATTTTATTAACTGTGAGGCTGACCAGTGGGACCCACTGGTCAGGTTTGACCAGTCAACCCTCTGTGGATAATGTTGCTAATTAAATAATAAAAGAAAATCCAGAAATTGAATTTAAAATGAGTTAAACTTTGCATTTGAATATCTTTTAAACCGTAATTCAGATTCAAAAACTTTATACATGAAAATTGATCAGAAAAATATAACGAATACGGATACGCTATCCGTATACCAACCACACCCTCTAACACACCGAACATCGAACCGTCCCCCTCCGGACCGTTTGTCCGATGAATTGTCTGGTACTGTTAAAGTATCCGGATGAATTTATTCTGAACACGAGAGTTGTTCAGAATGTTTCAACTAGCACGGTTACACCATCCACACGTTTGTCGAATGTCCACGACACCTCTGGCATGAACCCTTCCCCCTCCGGACAACCTGTCTGGTAATCACCGGAGCCGGTATTTCATCCCCAGATGAATTTCCGCTCCGAAAACCATGCATTGTGTTGCGTTAGAACACCGTGAACATCGCATCTGTCATACCATTCATCTGTTTGTTTATGCTTGCTTTGTATTTACTATTTATTCCCCCCCCCTTTGTTCTCCGGTAGACCCCGCTGCTACCGCCGACTACACCGCTGCCGGGTACGACTACTTCGTCGACGACCCTACCCCTACCGTCGAGCTACCAGCCAAGCAGAGCCATTCTCTTCCCCAGATATCGCCTACCTTTCCGTACTTTCTTGCACTAGGCATTGTTACTGCTTCTGCTAAGATTACAATCCTATTCAATTGCATAGCCTGATTTTGTCGCCCTTGATGTACCTCCTTTATCCTATGTTGCCTATTATAATTATGCGTTATTCAGCAGTGAGCCCTGCGCATTGTTAGCTAGGATTAGATAGCAGGGTCGTGACCACTCAGGGGAGTGACGCGGATACGTCTTATTGTAACTGCAACAGGTACGGTACAATGCGGACACCGCCTAAGGCCCCCTAGCTCGGCTCTGCCGAGCCACCATCAAGTGGAGCCACCGAGGAGTAATCCTCGTACTCCACTCGTTGTTGACTCTGTATAGCCGCTCTAGGTACCTGCGCAACGGTTGTCCTTAAGGTAAGAAGTCGGGCGACCCAACGGTGCCCGCGAGCGGTATTGTGTCGGGAACGACAGGGAGGGTACGACCGACGTTACTGGCGTGCTTGGCCCCTACTCGTATCTCGCGAGAGTTACCAAACTACGAAAAGTCGAGCTCTACCAAGAGCACACGCGAGACAAGGTAAGGAGACGGTTCACCTTGTTGGTAACCGCAGGGACTTGGTGGGACGACAGGGCAGGCACCGATGTACTGGTGGTCCTGACTGCTGTCATTGACCGCGGGTCAGTTAAGTCGAGGCAACGATAACGGTTGTCACGCAGGTTAATTAAATTGCTAAATGGTTCGGCGGATGACTTGAGAGACCCGTTGGTCTGTACGCACTACCTTCACGTGGGATAAGGAGTAATGGGCTCACCGGCGTCATAGTTTGTCCGAAAGCTCTTCAGACGTCAGCAGTACTGCGGCCTGATCGCCGGGAAGCCGTGTTGTCTTATTTGCTGCAGCAGGTGTGTTTGGATTTGCTTTTGCTTCACCGGCCATACTCGCACCGTGCAGGAGCGTGCAAGGGTGAGGGACCTAAACCCCTTGGCACATAGGATATAGTCCGGCGGATGGCCTCTCTGCTGAGCCTAGGATGAACTGCGATGTGTCGGATAGCCTCGGTGGGGCGTTCCCTAACAAGGTTCACGCCACCCTGGAGATCCGAGCGTGCAGGCTGAACAGTAGTGCACCCCTGCAGGGAGTTTAATCTATTCGAATAGCCGTGTCCACGGTAACATGATGCTTTATGCTGAAGCTGGATCTTACCACTACAAACTACTACTATTAAACTGTATGGTTCCGGGTCTTCTTCCTTGCAGGGAGTCGAGGAAGGGAACTCGGAGACATTATTATTATTAATCATTACAACTTATATTATACAATGATGCAGCAACTTCTGCTTCATTGTTACTTTATGCTTTATATAAACTGTTGGCTGATTCTCTTCTCATGCTGCAAGACCTCGTCAGAAGATGCTAGTCTTCGATTGGCCTAGCTTCTTATCCTTATTCTGATTTCTACCTTGCAGTCCACTATATACAGCCTCCCCTTTCCATTGATACAAATGCATAAGTGCTTAGTAGCGGACGTAAGTCTCGCGGGTATGCTAGATACTCACCCTTGCTTTATTTTCCCCCTTTATGTTTTGCCTGATCGGCCGCTGCAGTCGACGTTGGAGCCTTGGAGTCCAGGAGCAGGAGATCCCCGATGTCGACCACCGCAACATGAAGATCCCCGATGCCTTCTACGACGTCGAGTCCCCCCGTTGACCAGGAGTAGTTTGGAGGTTCCCAGGAAGGAGGCCTCGCCTTTTCGATCTGTTGTTATTTGTGCTAGCCTTCTTAAGGCAACCTTGTATTCTTGTGTCTGTACTTAGATACTATTGCTTCCGCTAACTTTGTGCTCTCGAGCTGTTGTATTCGAGCCCTCGTGGCCCCTGGCTTGTATTAAACAGCTTGTATTATTTTATTTGTAGAGTTGTGTTGTGATATCTCATCGTGAGTCCCTAATCTCGATCGTGTACCTTGCGTGTATGATTACTGTACACGGTCTGATTTTTGGGGCGTCACAAGTGATCATCCCACACTTTGCCTAAACCACTGTGCTGCCACGTGTACCTCACCAGGCACCGCCGCAACACGGTCAGGCGAGCCTCATCGCACGCCGTCGCGTCGTGGTCACTCCTCACCAGCCTCCACTCCTTACTGATCACCACGCCACGTCTTCGATGTGCCTCGCCGAATCTCAACTAGAAAAAAAGAAAGTTAACCCAGTGATAAACGTGGCCCATTTATCAGATCGGGTATAGGGATAGATTTATTTATAGGTAAAATACAAAAATAGCTCACCTTCAACTATCTTGACTTTTAGATAGATTTTATAGGTAATCTACTAGAAATGATCTTATGTAGTACTCCCTATGTTTCGAAATATAAGGTGTATTTTTTTTTCAAAAGTCGACCACTTGCTTGTTTGATCAAGTTTTTAGAAAAAAGTACCAACATCTATGGTACAAAATTTGTATCATTGGATCCATCTCGAAAAGTATTTTCATATTTTATTTATTTATTATTATAAATGTAATTATTTTATTCTATAATTTTGATCAAACATACATAAAATTGACTTACACAAAAAATAATACACCTTATATTCTAAAATGGAGGGAGTACTTATGATGGCTGCTTCCACGTCCCTCCCGATGGCATGGTATTTTGTTTTATAAAGGGGTGGCATGACACGGGCCTATGTTAGTATGATGGTGGATGGCTGCTTCCACGTCTCGATGGGACAAAGCATTGCGGTGAAATTCTCTAGGATACGATTGGTAGGATGCTTCCTTTTCGTACTCCCACTGTTTTAAAATAACTGTTGTAGTCTTAGTACAATTTTATACTAGAACTAGTACAAAGTTGAGATAGTTATTTTAAAACGGAGGGAATACAGTACAATTTTTGTAACCTATGTTCACTGATGCATATACGCTCTGGTCCAAAACGATTTTTTTTTATTTTCTCCTTCGTCTTTGGGATAGCATCTCCTCAAGACCATCTATGTATGATAACTGTCCTAATAGTTGTTTTCATAGTAGCGAGGTTGAAAAACTATTTAGGAATTTAAATGTGCCATAAAGTGTTAATGAGTTGATTTTGATGTCTCACAAAAGGACATCTCAATTATTCTTAGCTTTTTTTGGGATCCGATGACATGAGATTGTAGGTCGACAATAGATGTTGGACAAATTCTTCGAAATATTATAGTTAACTACATACGCTATACAACCCTACAAAAGTAAAAAAAAAGAATATGTGATTTGAATTATATGATTTGTTATACGGAGTAATTGATATTATATTGACTTTGGCTTTGATATATAAAGTCAAATAGCCAAAGGAAATACGCACATGATAAGTTTTCTCAAGCCATATATCATCATCAATCCGAATGGGTCCGGAAGAGCTTCATGAGACCGTAGGTGACGCCCATGGCCACCAATCCTCCCAGAGCGGCCCTCAACCCAGCCCGCCCTCCTGGAGCCCGGCTCTGCACCGCCCCAAGGGCGCCAAACGCCGCCAAGGCCAACGTCGCCGTCGCAACCACCACCGCGACCCGCACCCTGTAGCTTACCACGAACCACGCCGCCAGCAGCGGGATGGCCGCGCCGGCCGCGAAGGACACCGCCGAGGCCGCCGACGCGTGGCACGGGTTCGGCAGCCCGGCCCGGTCCACCGGGAACCCGCACGCCTCCTCCAGCCGCTTCAGCCCCGCCAGCTCCACGTCCAGCTGCGCGTGGACCGACACGTACTCGCCGATGGCCATGCTGCACGCGCCGGCGACGAGGCCCGCCACGCCGGACAGGAGCGCATCCCGTGGCTCCGTGGGTTGTGCCGCGCCGACGCCGAGCATGAGCGCCGCCGTGGAGACGAGCCCGTCGCTTGCGCCGAGGATGGCGGCACGCAGCCACTGCCCCTGCTGTGACATAGCGTCCTGGGTGGCGGCCGTGGCCGCGGCGAAGCAGGCGGTGCAGGGTTTCATGGTCTCCGGTGCCGGGGTTGGACCGAGCTCTAGCACAGCGAGCTTGGTGTCGTTGTCCATGGCCATGTCTGTAGGAGCAGAGGCTTGCGGCCGCCACACGCACAAAAGCATACGAGAGTGTGGAGAACACGAGCCCCCGTATATATATCGACGAGGGAGTAGAGCAGCAAGACGATTCCATTCTATGAAGTAAACATCTCGAGTGATGCATTATGTGACGTCTCGTTAGAAATAACCAGGTTTTACATACTCCGTACTCCACGCTAATTGGTCTTTCGTATTCGTTTTAATGCACCGGAAAAAATAAACATTTCTTTCACACGAGCTGTGGTAATTACTAGATGTTTTTTTACCATCTTTCATGTACTTCCTCTATACCGAAATATAGGTAGTCGAATACAAAAAAAACATTATTTTTATGTTCATATAGATTTTACTTTTTTTTAACAAAGTAGGATCCAGAAGGATCCGACACAACATCGCATTACCAAGAAAAAGCTTACATTCATCGCAAAAAAAGAGAGCTTACGTTTCGTTTTATAGATAAAACCAGCGGCGCACCCAGGCCCCAAGCAGCCAGGGCCTCTGGGGCGTAGCCGCTTGTCTCTTCATTGAATATAAGGCCAGCTACAGTGTAAGTTACTGTTTGCTACTGTACTTACACTGCCCGCCTGGGGCGTTGAATTTGTCGCGGTTCGCTACTGGATAAAACTATCACCATACATATCAAGATATAACGCGACACAACACACACTCAAGGTAGGATACAATAGGTAAACAAACAACCAAGAAACTGTGTATGATGAATGATGGCCACCAAGACGGTGCCTATAAAAAAGGAAACGGCGTCGACGCACCGCCACCACCCGATTCCAAATATCAGAGTTTTCACCCGGTACAATCCGAGGGGACGAGAGTAGCCGCGACAGCACCTTCAGGAAGAAAACGACATTCACAGACGCCCTAGTCGTCGGTCCTACTGACACCGAGCAGGGATTACCCCTGACACGCACTCTCCATCTTCGGAACGCCATCAATCAACAACACACCGATCATCGCGCCACTCCCACGGCCATGGCAACCGATCTGCACCCAAGTCACGTGCCTCACCCACAAGCACCTGCAACTTCCACCATCGGGGCCGCCGCCCCGGGGACTTAGACCGTTCCACACCGTTACCACGGCCAACGGACGGTGCCGTCCAGTGAAACACGGCCCCAATTGAAGGCCGGAGGTCCCGCCGACCAAACATAAACATGTAAGAGAACACAATTACAAACTACTCTCAAACTTTTATAAAGAAGGTCCTACACGGAGGAAAAGGAACACACTCATGTCCAAACCAAATCTCGTATGGTTGCAATCTCACCGAGGGACTACGTCCTTGGTTCATCAAGACCTCAACTGGTTCATTGTCAGTCAGGGAGCACATCGACATCAAGTAGGAGGTGTATTTCCTTCCTCTTTGGCACAAAAGGTGAGAGGAATGAGAATCAATGCCCTTCATAGATACAAATACAAGGACGAAGTAGAGGAGATCGATAGCCAGCAAACGCCGTCGGCGTCGAGTTCTGCCTATAGAGCCCATGATAATGAGCATGAACTACATAAATGTGCTTCTTCTTCCCGATCTTCCTCCTTTTGTCTACAACCTCAACATCTTTGAAGAAGCTATGGCATCAAGATGTATATATACTTTTCGGTTGGGATACAATGCATGCAAGCGTGCTCACACTAGGAAGTTCTCACGAATGAATGTATTGTACGTGATTGCAAGGGTTATCGGACAACTGAATGTATGTCAAGCCACGAGGCCTGGTACCTAACATTCGCCCAATGGGATTATCGATATATTTTTCTCACAATGTCTACGAATGTCAAACGAAAATGGTAACAATTATATTGTTTTATTGTAGCCCGATATATCCGAACTCACATGCTTTAATCTTTGATCTTTCGAGGTGTTTATAAAAAAAGATGTGTATGCATATATTCATGAGCAGTGCTAGGCGCACGATGAATTTTTGCACAATGTTTGTATGACAGTACTTAACCACTGGATCAAATCTATGCATCAGCAGAAATGGTTGGATCACAACATTGAACGTGAATCATACATATAATATCGTACGCAGAGCAATTTTGTATGTTCATAAAGACAAATGTATATAAGTGTTTGTGTTAATACTTCCTCCGTAAACTAATATAAAATCTTTTAGATTATTACTTTAGTTATCTAAAACATCTTATATTAATTTATAGAGAAATTATTATTTAACTAAAATAGCAAGCTATGTATAAATTTGATTACTAAGTCTTTTTTTTTTAAATCGTTTGGTTACTTCCCGCCAGAAAAATGTTTAGATATACTATTATATTTATAAAGAACCAGCGGTCAAAGATTCACACTGAAGACCAGTACCAACTCAGATCTCCAAGACGTTTGCCTTGGTAAATCACTATCTCCCTTTTATTAAGTTGGATAAATCACCATCATTCTCCTGTTTTCGCGGGGATGAACGTTGCGCTGGTGGTAATTCCTATCCAGCTCTGTAAAGAACTTGGATTCTCTTGCCTTGTTTCTTACACGCGTGGCTGGCAGCCTGGCAGTACCAGAGTAGGACAAGCGATGATTTGAGCCATTGGTAAAATCGTTAGCACCCTGGTGCTTCTCAACACAAAGGTCAAAAAAGAACTCAACATAATGGTGAGTTGTCTTTGCCTTCCGGCGATACAAACACCGATGTTGTAATAGAAAATTAGTATCGTGTCTCGCGCTTAGGGAATTTTGTACTGTTGTTATTTTTTCATCAATCAAGGTTCAGTGATTGCCTCCTTATTAGTCAAGGATGCAACAGTAGGATTACTGTAGAACAAATCCTGTTGTTATTGAGAGATCCTTGAAATTTAAATGATCCTACTAGTAAGCCACATGAAACAGAGGTAAAGGAGGTTCTTGCTTACCGAAAACAACTAGCTTACCCCTATTTTTTAGAGGTTTTATTTCATGTGCATTTTTATTATAGGTAGAATTGCAAATTGTAGGTCTTTTTGGTAATGCCCCCATGGCAAGCTGTTGGATTTTTTTTACTTATTCATGGAAATTTTGATATTTTTTTTACTTTCTTACTTGGCGGTTTTATTATTAAGAGCATGTCATTTTAATAATTAGTAACATGTTCTTTTTATTAAGAGGATGATAGTTTTATTATTAAGAGCAAGGCATTTTAATAATTAGAAACATGGCATTGTATATTATTAAGATGATGAAAATTTTATTATTAACATGATGTCAGCCTTATTTTTGAGGCTGTGGCATTTTTATTGCTATTGACATCCATTTTTATTATTAACATGATGTCCGTTTTATTATTAAGTGGTTGGTAATTTTACTTTTATTGATGTGGCAATTTATTTTTTCAATGACATGTCATTTTGTATGAAATTTTTCTCACTCGACCAAAAGTTTTTTTTACAGCATGGCATATTTTTGGTCCTTCGCAAAAATAAACAAAGATATTCTTCAACACATGTTCATTTTTTGCACAATGAAATATCTTCATGGAAAAATCCATAAATTTGTTTTCTTTTGATCACACGGCATATTTTTTAATCATATTAATTATAAATTATATTTACAGAAATGATAGTTTTTTAAAGTAGCAAACATTTTTTATATTTATAGATCATAGCAATTATACATTTATGTCTTCTCTCCACAAAGGAACGGCTGCCAGATATTAGGGTCATTATTTTTAAATGATACAGCTCAAGGTTCCATTGCCTTGGTCGTCCTCTTCTCGGCCTCGTGTACGTGCCGGCCCAATGAGTAGGTGCTTATTGGTTACTGATTTTGAAACCAATAAGCACCTACTGATTTTGAAACTAATTGTGTACTCTTAATAAAAAATGTACAAAGCGACTAAGTTTCCATAAAATAATGAAGGATAACGATTATGGTTGCCCTCTAACTATTGGAAGATTTGAGGACATTATAGGACTCTGATGCATTCTTATTTTTTTATTTTATCGACATCGATTGTATTGGTCTGTGTCAATTATAGTAGTTTATATTGTCCTATGTTTATCATATTTGCAGGTCATTTGAGAAAGCATTTTGATACTTGAAATATTTATGTACGTAGTACTACATCAATTTCTACATGTGCAATGAGGATGGTGACAAATGGCGCCGAGGTATCCTGGTGCCTGTGACCGTGACGACGGGGAGGGATCCATGCGGTGTCCTACAATGCACGGATGCCTTTTCATGCTGATGTTCATCTACAAAAAAGATCAGATTTTTCTTACTATTTTAGTTTCAGAATTTACTGTCAATGCTGGTGCTTTTGTGCCCGGGATTGGAGTAAACTCTTTTAACGACACAGTTCTTACTTGCTTGGAAATGAATAAAAGAGCACAAAAGGTAAATAAATTCAATGGTATGAAGCACGTGAAAAAATCACAGGAGGGACATGAATGTGACATGAAATTCTCACTGTGAGTAGCAGCTATTTTAAGCTGTAAGTTGTAACCAATACATCCATAGATCCGAATGTGAATGCGAACCAAAAACTAAACATGAAGGTTACTCCAATTTGCTCTATGTGAAGATAATCTAGACTAAATCTGTAGCCAAAATTGAGAATAAGACTGTAAAAGTTAGGTCCCAGGAAGCAATGCCAAAAACAGGACTGTAGACGAGATGCTACTTTTCTAATGCCATCGATCGACCCCTATCCTCACTCCTCCGATCAGTTATAATGGGAGGAACTGTTATGGAGTATGAGCAGGGGAACCAATCTTCATTGCCTAGACCTTTCCTTCTTCCTGGCTTGTCTACCCTGTATCCTGATGTGCTCCTGTAACAAGAGTGGAAAACATGGAAATCTTAAGACCTAGGCAGGGATTTGTCTCAAAACAACTGTGAAGGATTGTTATGGTGGGTACCTGATCGGATGCCGGGAACCTCTAATTCAGTAATTCTGGTGCCGGGAACCTCCAAGGGCCAATACATGTAACCCTGATTGGAGTGCTTTTCCAATACCTCTGCATCAGGATTAATAAGATTAGTAAGACAAGTGATAAATGGAACCCTTTGCTTTGTCGACATAAATGGAACCCATGCGATTCTGAATACTCAATAGATCTATTCGTGATATCATCAGGACAAATGTTCTAGCACATGTATGCTTTGCATGGAGGAAATAATTACACAATCTTCATGATAGAACACAAACAACATTTCCCGGATGCTGGTTAATAATATTTATCAACTTTTGTTTTAGCCGGAAGACTAATTGTGCTCTGTTTTTAAGGAACATATGGTTCTTCTTTGTATGATTAAAAAAATGTTGATGTTATCCCATTAAAAACCTGTTTGGTGTTAAACAATGACAATTGTACCTTAGGTGCACTTCGCTGCAGACCATTGGAACCCTTTTCTGTTGGACAGCAACGATGCTTGATCTCATCCGCCAGCTCAGAGCAGCAAAGGTGGAATTGTACACAGGCTCTAACAAAAAAGAGGTTAGTGGAGCATGCCATGGGCCATAACTGAGCTTACCTCCACAACGGATGACCCACCCATGCAAGTCCCAGAAGACATATTTGTGCATTCTGTTTCATCAAGCCCAGTGACTACATCATCTGCATACTACATGTATCATATATCCTTCCTGTGATTTTTCAACCTACTCCCCCAAGTTTCAAGTACCTGCTGCACTCCTAGGTTATGACAACAAAGACATGTAGTGTATACAGACATGCATAGATATGGTGTTAACATGCAAACAACATCAACCAAGGTAAATCTAAAGTGGGTCCACCCATTTCATCAATAGCTTTAGTGTCTTATGATTGCAAGAGAAAAGACTATATGTGTAGCTTTAACGTGTTTTACCAATGTAGAAGTTTGGTGCCCTGCATAAAATTCATAGAATCTTGTCAATGATTTGGACAAAGAAGAGATATGATTTATAAAATACACACATAAATTGAGCTTTCAAATATTGTTAGCTATGTTGCATAGATCCAGACTGTTTTGAAACAATAGCTTGGCTTTGTTTTTCCTCCAAGCATCTTGAGAAACAAAAATCCGCAATTTTCAGCATCATATTGTCATCTAGAAATATATTCGCAGGTCCAAGGTCTAACCAAACAATACAACTCTTGTGAAGATAATGTAAACTCTCGCAAATTCCTTGATTATTTGATAGCACTCTCTTCATATAAATTAATGCATCTGTAAAGAGTAGAAAAGAGTAAAAAAATTGAAATAGTTAAAGCTCACAATCTTTATAATTGATGGATAGTTGACACAAACCTGTTAGATAGACATGAAGAATCATCTAAATAGGCAGTCAAAGCAATGCATTCATGTGTTCTTGTATATTTTTCATCTTTCCTTGTGAGTCAACACAATATCTAATATAATGTTGTATATTTTGCTCTTTTTTGTAACATGCCTGTTGGGCAACTTTGTTGAAATGTCTCATGCCTAATCATTTCTGCAATTGTAGCAAACCTTATCAATATCAACTTAAGTTTATCGATGAACTATGGTTATAACATGAGTTAAAAGTTATCATACCTCAATGACAGAACCTCAATGGAGAGAGCGCTATAAAATAATCAAGGGAATTTGTGAAGGTTTACATTATCTCCACAAGATCCATATTCTTCGCCTAGACCTCAAACCTGCAAATATATTGCTTGATGACAACATGGTGCCAAAAATTGCAGATTTTGGTCTCTCAAGATGTTTTGAAGAAAAGCAAAGTCAGGCCTGCTATTGTTTCAAAACTGTCAGGATCTATGAAAGCTGATTTTGAGCTTTCATCCACTGGCACATAGTGCAACTCATTTCTTGTGGTACTGCAAGAAAACACGATTAAAAGTATTAGTTGTGAGGTTAACATCGCAACTCCTAGTCAGTCAAGTAATCATCATAAATGGCAAATATACAGACTTGCTCACACGAAAATCTTTGGTAGATAAGATTCTCTAACAAGAAAAATCCATTGATACAGTTTATTATGATGAATATGTGAAACAGACTATGCTACCATGAAAAACTTTGGTGATTAGGTTCCTGAAAAAGTAAAAAAAATCATAGATTCAATTTCAGATTTGCTAGGGCACATCTAGGTGTGCCCTAAGATAGAGCACATCTAAATCCTATACTATTAATTTTACATAAAGATTCATTTAGATATATTTACTATGTTTTTTCTTTTCCTTCCTAGTTTAATTGAACACTTAGATGTGCTCTAACTAGATGTGCCCTAGACAAACCCATATTATGATCAATATGCGAAACCTAAAGTTTCAATAAATTCCGACAGATATTGTCCACACATGACACAGAGAGGATATATTACAACTCATAAATCCACCTTTCCTATCGCTGCTGAACCTACTGACTCGCTTGACAACATGGGTGAAAAGTACTGTAAACAGAGATCTACGACGATGGAAAGTTCAGAATCCTAAACACGAACAAAACATCACCAGCAGCCACTAAGTTAAGAAGCCACTACCGATGACATGATTCGAGAACAGCACAGCATATGCAGCACCACCCAAACAGTTTATCTGAAGAAAACTTTGCCAAGAGTAAGAAGGAGTCGGGGATTACCTAGCGGAGGCCTGCTGGCCACGAGCTCCCAGATCTGGTGAGGACTCGTGTGAGGCCGAGAGGGTCCTCTTAAAGGAAGGAAGGCAGGCCTCAGATCTGGATCGGGCATCCGAATAAAGATAAGATTTACCCCCGTTAAATGATGACTTTAACTATGCGGGATTCCAGCTGGTTGGCCTGATTTTAACGTATCTGCTGACAAAGTCCACTCTACGCATGGATCGAAAGATACCCCTCCCTTCGATGAAACGATCACGGCATCGCGGCCACTGTAAAATGTATGTTTCCCCGTTTTTACAAGAAACATATGTTTTTTTTAAACACAGTACAACTTAGACTAGCCATAGTGGAGAGTAACTTTGATCAGTAACATCGCGTTGTTATTAGTCCATGTTACTACCTCTATAGTGGGGAGTAACATAGATATAGTGTCATGCAACACTTCATTTATTATGTTGTAGACTCATATTGTATTGGTATGTGTGATGTTACTCAAAGAGCAAGTAACTACCTAAGTTACCACCTCCTTCTCTTTCCTCATTAACTACTTGCCACATCATCTATTTTGCATAGATAAATGTGATGTTACTACTGATGTTACTCCCACTATGAGTAGTCTTACACTCACATACACGAGTATACAATCATCCCTATGATGCACACACGCACACCTTACCTCTATGAGCATCTTCGCAATACTGAGCCGGTACATCATCTTGAGATTAACGAAGTCACCACCTCATCTTCGACGGAAACGTCTCCTCCTGCTGAAAGCATATCACCGGAAGTCCTGTAATAAATCCAGGAAAATGCGAGCACCATTATCAAATTTGAAATTTGAACTCTAGTGGGCTGGAGATACAACCATCCACCTAACCAACTCAACCACAGGTTGATTCGCCAGGAAAACAGTGGTTGATGCACTTGATCGCATTGATATATTAAAGAGAGCCAACTAAAAATAGATAAACTGACCCTCTCCAGTTTTCTTATAAAAAGGAACAATTTTGATTTTAGATGCGCCACAATTTTCTCATTGTAAAATTTATTCTGATACACTGAATGTGCGAACAGCATACTTGAACAAACATCAAAGTGATTATGTTGTTTTGAAGATTCTTGAACGATTACGTGACACCACATTCACATCCTCTTCTTTATAAACTAGAAATATACCCCGCGTGTTGCAGCAGAAATTCCTTTAAAAATTATATGACGTAAATAAAAAAAATACGATACATTAAGTTGTGTAAATAAACATGAAAATATTAGTTTGTCATAGTCAAGATACTAAATTTATTCGACATGAAACATGTGTATTATTATTGTGGACAATAAAATGTTTTAAATATGGTTGATGTGGAGTTTGCATATAGAGATTACTAAATATATTAGTGGAGATGACGTGGATAATTGAGTGGCTAAGAAAATGGATGGTGGATAGCTTGCATGTGAAGATATCCAACTTAAATGACCATATGGTGGGTGACATGGACAATTGATTGGTTAAAAGAATGAATGGTGTAGATAGCTTGCATGTCAAGATATACAACTTAAATGACCCTACAATGGGGTTTTTCTTTATAAGAGTTGTAGATTAGGTTCTTTTGAATCAAGTCGCAAATAGAAATTTGAAGCTAACGCCTTGATATAGAAGGATGTATTAGTCATTATGAATAGGTGCATTATGTTTTTTCTAGCAAAGTGAGGGAAATGTTTGGGCTTGGACTACATCACAAAACCCAAGGTTCAATCCAATGGCCCATAAGAACAACTCTAGCTCAGAGTCGCCATATTGACTAGTTGTAATAATAACCATTAATATGGTTATTTTAGTTGAAAATTGCATTTTAATAGAGCTGCCAAACGACAGTCGATTGGTATAAATTTTAGAGCGTGCTCCATAATTAGCTTGTGAGCCACCATATTTAAAGGTTGGACGAGATGATATGGAGAGGCTATTAAGAATATGTGTACAAGGATTCAATAGGGCAACTACAATTCTTTTGTGAAATGATGGGCATCGAAGAAGACGAGATCATGTTAATGATTGCTCAATGGACAACATCAACTTGAAAAATGAGAAAGTGTATGTGATCGTGATGACCTGCAAGTGCACACGACTATTGCAATTCGTGATAAGTAGATCTTTTGTCGATCCCACAGGGAGCAATGCACATGTAACTACCAATCTCACAGCTACGCATCACTCATGTGGCTACGTTTACATTCAAAGCATTATCTATCGACAGTCTATTTTGTAGGTTGACAACAGAACAATAGTGAACATGTTTTTTATCTGGCAACTAAGAGAAAGTAAAAAACAATAGATAAAAGGAACAAAATAAAAGGGTGTAGATTGAGTAATAAGAGCGTTCTAGGGGCGCGCCGGGGGGGGTCCTCACTGCTAGTTTGTTTCTATTTTGACGTATGCTAATGCACGGTCCTGTGGATATAAGCCACTTTTCATATTAATTGAGCGGACTCGGTTACATATACGCGCTACATAAAGTAGTTTATGCACATGTACGCCACTACCATAACTTCCTCACAATGGTTATCAGTTATCACTGTGATAATCGAGGGTTTCCTCATAGATGAAGCCGCACTAATGGTTCTTCATTACTCCCATGTTGTTGTTGGAAATATGCCCTAGAGGCAATAATAAAATGTTATTATATATATATTTCCACGTTCATAATTAATGTTTATATTTCTGTGCTATAATTGCAATGACCCTGACTGTGAGATTCAGACGAAAACTCATTTGCATGTGTGGAAATGTAAACACCAAGAGTTCCTGGTCTAGCCTCTAAGACCAGCTCATGTGCTAACTGATGATTACGTTTTCTTAATCATGGACATTGTTCTTGTAACAAAGGATGTCAGTAGCAATGAGAACATATTGTTACCAGAACAATGATGTTGAACCGACCCCAGTATTGAATGATATACTTAGAGATCACATCGTAACAACGTTATAAGTCATATCATGAAATGTTATCATATACGCAATTCCTTAGACCATGATAATATCAAGTTACTTCACTCAGGAAGGTATGCTTTGGTTCTTAGATGAAACCTCCCGTAAATGGGAAGTAGTAAAATAAGTTCTGGGTATATCAGATGGAGTGTCTAGTGACTGTGATAGTTCGAGAATGGGATTTGCTCCTTCACGATGAAGAAGATATTCACTTCGGGCCCACTCGGTATGACGGTATCCATTATAGTCTGGCCAGACGCATTGTGATTCAGTCACGGGGATACCGGAATACGATAACGAGAAAAGGGACAAACGAGCAAAGAGGATAACGAGTGGCTTGTGTTCAAGAAGTTGTTACACATGGGTGCCAAACTTCTCTCCTCTAACTTTGTCATATATCGCGAAGCAAAGGGAATGGTACATGACTAAACATAATGGTTCACTCGAAGTTTCTTTGTGTATGTGTGGGAGTCAACATGGGTGTCCATGGCTCCGCTGTTGATTATTGGCCATTAACAAAAGGCTGTTGACCTATGTCTGGAAGATGTTCTGAGTCATGTACGCATTATACCGAACATATTGGGTCACACACTTAACGAGCAGTAGTCTGTTAGAATGCTGGAATGGTAGATGGTTTAGTGGAAGCAAAGCAGAATAGTTCATACGGGTACCGGAAGTAGTTCCGGGGATTTATGAACTAGTTCATAAGGGCACCAGAAGTAGTTTTGGGTATTTAAGGATATGTCCAGATCACTCTGGAGTAGTCCCAGATGGTTCCGGAACATATGAGAATGGTACTGGGGAACTCCTGGATCAACCGGAATAGTTTCCGGATAATCGATGGGCGTCCCGACAACCTTCGCGGTCATCGGGTGGCTTAAACTGTAACTCATATGGTCTTGGAAACTATCCGTATGGCTCCGGAACGTCCGAGAACGGTCCCGTAAGGTCCTGGAAGTGCTCCAGAAGGTTCCGGAATGTCCCGAAACGATCCCCGGAGGTCCCGGAAGGTCCTGGAAGCTTCTGGAAGGTTCCAGAAGTTTCCGGGAAGTACCACCCACTACCCCACGCCCCTAGCCTTGGGGGGCAAGCCACCTAGGCTGCCCTGGCCGTACAAGGAGGTGGGGCGCACCAAGGGGAGGGAATCCTCCTCCAGGTGGGAATACCAAAACCCAAATATGGCAGGTTTCCGGTGGGAAAGGTGTGGGAAGGTTTGGGAGGTTTGGGAGTCCAAGTTGGACTCCCCACCCCCCTTATTGCGCCCCAAGGGCCTCTTGGCCACCTATATAATGTGGGGGAGGGGTGGGGGCGCAGCACAACTTGTCCCCAAGGCCTATGCGCCACCCTCCCTCCTCTAAACCCCGTTGCTCCACTTTTAGACCCCGGTTTAGACGTTGTTCTAGATCGGAATCCGTTAGGGTTTTCTCCCTCTAGTTTTCTCGGTGGCGTTCTTCTTTGGACGGCAGAGTGCTGCTGGATTGCTGCTACGGGATGTGTGGATACCGGTAGAGGGATCATAACTTTGATCCTTCTTCGAGGAGCTTCTTCTTCTTCTCAGAGATCTATTCGTGGGATAGATCGAGGGACTGTTCATGGGAGATCTTCTTCGACTACTTCCACTACGTCCACGCCGCTTCACCAACTCTTCTTCCGCTGCTACTGTTGGTGAGAAAAGGCCTAAACCTTGTATGCCATCTTTCTTGCATGATCTTGGGATCTTGATTCGTAGGCACGAACTTTTTTGTTTTCTACTACTGACGGGGATCAACCCTGGCAAATCCCATGGTCAGGGACCCTGGGTTAGTCATGAGAGGCACAGGTTGGACGATAGCTCGTCGGCAAACAGGAAGGCTCGCTCCTGCTCGATATTATTGATGGGGAAGATGCGATTACAGTGGAGGCCAAGGCCGGAGCGCTCAAGGCTAGGGTTACAGGTGATATTAGATGTCTTTGGCGTCGCCCCTCCTAGCCCTTATATACCGGGCTAGGTCTCGGGGAGTTCATCTACGTTTACAGGTATGCTTTCCTAACCCTAGCTTGCTCTGTATGGCAGGTCTTCGCACCTTCCTTGTGAGTCGTGGACTCCTACGTCGGTGCCAACTAATAGGCCGGGGCTGTATCTTCATGGGCCTTCTGTCTTCATGGACACCAGGTAGGCTTATTCGTAGGAGTTGTGGGGTCACCCCCTCGTCAGTAGCCCCCGAGTGCCTGGGGGACTCGAAGATTCGCGTAGGGACTCGAGTACATTCATTTGTCGGTTATTGGTATGCGCGGTTCATCCGCGGGTCGCTGGCAGTCTGGTGGCCATGACAAAACCTGTTTCGAGGGTTGCTAAGCTGAAAGGGCCCAAGGATTCGACGGGTCGAGCCTTGGTGAATTGCACTAGGGCAAATACCACAGTAGCCCAATCAAACCCACGTCTCTCGACGTGAGCTTGGAACACTGGTGTCGAGCAAAAGTCCGTCCGCTTCAGGTCTTACGGTGTTCATTTGCCGCCAGTAATGTGCGTAACCTAAGGCGCGTCCGCCCGACTTTTCTATCATGTGCAGCGCATGGGAAAGGTTGGGAGTGAAATCGCTCTTCGGCAAGTCCCAGCCCGGCCGTACTTCATAGCGGGGTCTTACCTACACGCTAATCTTGCGTGGCATCTGGGCACAGTGTATCGTGTTCCAGGAATGTGTGTTTTTGAGGCGCGGAGCCTTATAGCATTGCACCCGCTTGGAACAAAACATCAAGCGAGCTGTTCACTCAATCACCCGAGGAGCTTTGTTTCGAGTGCTCAGTCGGGGGTTTTCGCGAGTAATCACTCGAATGCCACTTCGGCTCTTTGAGGTGAGGGAGCACCTGAGACTCTTAGCGCCGTATGGTCTTGGCGAATGCATGTTTGTCTTACGTCGGGTTGAGGGAGCACCCGAGACTCTGATAAGTACGAGTAGTCACTCGAGCACATGGCTGACATTTAGGTGAGGGAGCACCCGGGACTCTTGTGATGTACTCTCCCGATGGGAGTAAGATGTTTTTTCTTCATCGGGAAAAAGATCTGAGAGATGGAATCTGAGGGCCTTGATGGAGTACTCGGTACACCTTGCTGTGATATGACGTTGGCGTGGTCTTCTGCAATTTTTTGACCGCTGCGGTCTGTCGTGGGAAGTGACTTGGCGATGTCCCGCCAAATTTTTTGCGTCGCGCGATCATGGTCCTCTTTTTGCGCGCGTAGTGGGCGGTGTTGTTACTGCGCCGGTTGGATTTTCCATGCTTTTCGCCTCTGTATGGGATCGTGTCATGTTTTTACTGGGCTAAAAGGTTGGCCGGTGGCCCTTCTTGCCAGGCTCTTGAGTTAAATACCCTGCGGCCGGGTGAATTGTAGGTTTTACCCAGCCATTGCCTTCCCCCTCTTTCTCTGTTTTCCTTCGTGTTCCTGAGCCTTCATCTTTTCTCCTCTGCGGGCTGCTACGAGATCTATGACCAAGCGCCCCCGTGCTGCTGTAGAATCAGCCAAAATGTCCGGCAAGTGGGAGCGGTCCACGTTCGGGCTGGAGATCTGGAGGCACTGGTTGCTGATGGCGTGGTGGTGGAGGGCGATGTGCGCCTTCCTGGTGAAGAGTCGATTCCAGCGCCGGCGGCGGACGAGCGGGTATGCTTCCAGGCTTTCTTCCACCGTGGGTTTGCTCTTCCGCTGCATCCTTTTGTTCGGGGCTTGTTGTATTCTTATCGGCTCCAGTTGCATGACCTGAATCCCAACGGGATTTTGCACATTGCGCGTTTCATCACTCTTTGCGAAGCTTTCCTGGGGATTTACCCCCATTGGGGACTTTGGAGGCGCCTTTTTAATGTAAAAAGGACGAACTTTGAGTACGCCGTGGGTCGAGTGGGTATCTCCATTGGGGATAAACATTCATATTTTGACTTGAAGAAGATCGATTCCGTTAGTGGCTGGCGAAGAGGCTGGTTTTATCTGAAGGATCGCTTCGTTGTTGGTCAACAATTTGGTCTTGCTTCTTTCAATCCGAGCACGCGGGCGGTCAAACAATCTTCGTGGTCTCATTCTTTGACCGAAGTGGAGTCGTCCGAGCTGACTCCGTTTTTGGAGAGGATTTCTGTGTTGAAGGATAACTTGACTGGTGGTCAGCTTATCTCTGTTTTTGTGGGGAGGCGAGTTCAACCGTTGCAGCATCGAGATCGCCCTATGTGGCAGTACGAGGGGCTCGGTGACTCGACGAGATGCTCGCCTGAAGATCTAGAACCTGATGCCTTGCTGGCTCGTATCCAGCATGTTACCAAGTGCTCGAGTATTTCCGAGATGCGCCTTGTCCTTCCGTATGCTTCTGATCGTTCTCTGCCGCCGGTTGGTGCCCGTGTTCATTCATTTGTCTGGACGAGTACCTTGTTTTGTTGTTGACATTGCTTGCCTTGTAGGGCCATGCTCCGGTGCCGTGTAATCCTCCGCAGCCGGAGGACGCCGATATTCTTGAAGAGCCTGATGCTTCAGCAGCTGATAATGTTGCGTCGGCTGTTAATGCTGAGATTGTGCTAGTGGAAACTGGAGATAGTGAGGACTTGATTCCCTTTCGTGTGAAGCGATCACGCCCTTTGGATGCTGAAGATCATGCTGCGTTAGGTGATGATGTCCCTCCTGCTGCTCCTTTTGCTGGGCCTTCCCCTTCGGCTGCTGCTCCGGCCGCTCCTCCCAAGAGGGCCAGGCTTGGGAGGCTGGGGCGTCCTCGTGCTGCGTGTATCGGGTAAGAGTCTGCTGAATTTGTGCCCGTTCCTTTTTCCTTGTTCTTGCGTCTGATAATGCTTTATTTTGTAGTGCTGCGCCTGCTCCGGATGCTTCGTGCACCAGTGCAGCTGCTACTGATCTGAAGTCGACGAGTTCTGGGGCGGCAGCCAAGCATCTTGAGGACCTCTCGGCTGCCGCTGGCCAATCTGGGCCGTGGCAACTCCTGTCGTTTCGACTGCGAGTGTAGTTCCCGGTGTACCTTCTTCTGAGGCGCCTGGTGCTGCTGCTCCTGAGCCCAGGTCGACTGAACTTGGTCCTCCGTACTTTGGCCGTCTTGATCTGGCGATTGAAGACAAGGCCCGTGCTTTCGACCATGTCTCCAAGCTGGTAAGATGATTCGTGTCTGTGTTGTTTTATCATCGGGGGCACGGCAGTGCTCCCGATGGGAGTAGCCCCCGAGGCTAGAAGTAACTGTTTGCAGTTGCTTGTAGTCTTGTTAACATCTGATTGCCTGGTTCTTGCAGTCTGTTTTCCAGCACTGTGAGCGTTTGATTTTTGATGCTGAGCGTTGGCAACGGGCCCATGATTCTGCCCAGGATGCCTTATCTGCTATGGATGGTGGGTTTTATTTTTGCGCTGCTGAGCTTTTGGGCGCTTCGTCTTTTGCTCTGAGTACTGTCTTGCCTTGCAGGTCGTCGCTAGGCTGCCGAGAAACAAGCTGAAAAGGCGGAAAAGACGGTTTCCGTTCTCAAGGCTGCCTTGGCTTCCAAGGAGGCGGAGTTGCATGGTCAACATGAGGAGCTGGTTCGCCTTCGCCAGGCTGAGGACGCGCGTGCGCGGGTGGAAGCAGTCGAGGGCAAACGTCTTCGTGCCTTGGCGGGCTCGCTCGTGTGTAAGTTTGGTACTCAACCATTGCTGTTTCTATTGTTTTCCCGTGATGACGTTTCTTTGCTTGGTGCAGCTGCTGTAGGTGCGAAGCCGATGGAGGCTGCTGCGTCAGGTTCTGGGATTCTCCAAGGTGATATTGATGCTGTTGCAGATGTTGTTGCAGTGGTCGAGGACGTCTGCGCCCGGGCTTCCAATCTTGTGGGTCTTGCGCACGAGCACCTTATGTCGGAGGGTACGAAGGTGCCTGGTGGCCTGGGTTCTCGGGTTGCTGCGTTCGGCCCGGATGGGAAATATATGGTGGAACTGGTGGCGGAGAGCGTGGTGAGTGGTTCTTCCACGACCCTGGTCGTCCTTATAGGGCATGGGGTTTCCTTTGATGATTCCTTGGTTGATACCATCCCTCACTATTCTAGTGAGAAGGACGACCGAGCCGATAGGCTGGCTCGTCGCCTGCAACAAGTTGTAGATGCTCAGGGTCCCCCTGTCGTAGGTGAGGGGGAGGCACAATAGTGTTGCGCCGCTATGAAACTTTGTCTGTAATTCGTGACTTTGTTGTGATGGTTGATCTTTTGCTACTTTTATCTGAGTGACTGCTTGGCTGTTCCTCTTGCTGTTTTTGATTTGTTTTGTTCATCCTGTGGTAGGCCACTCCGGGCGTTCTTCGTCCGTGGAGTTCGCTGAAGGATGACGCTCGCGAGGGTGCGTACGAGTCCGTTTGCTTGCGGCTGAAGGACGCTGAGCGGGATATTGTCCGACTGAAGGGATCCGTGGCCGTTCAGCGTACTCGGCGCGAGCGTGACGAGTCCGTGGTTGAGGGCCTTGCTTCGTGGGTGGTGAAGTTGTCCGACCTCCTGCGGGGTGAGTCTTGCCTCTGCTTGGTTGCTTGATTCCGCTTGGTGGGTTTTTGCCGTCTCTGTCTTGATCATAGTTTTTGACTCTCGAAGTGCTGGCAGGGCGAACTCAGGATGAAGAGAGGGCCGTTCAGTCGGAGATGTCGCGGCTTGATGATCCTAGTGTGCAGGAGAGCAATCCCTTTTGGGCAGATGGGGCTCATGCTCGAGCGTTTGCTTTGCTTCGTCGCCGAGTTGAGCGGGTACCGGAAGCTCTCGGCTACTGCCAGCGGGTATTGGGTGGTATCCATGCTGAGTTCTATCCGTTGGAGGTGGTTCCTTCGTCCCTTGAGAGGCTTTTTCGCATATTTTCGTAGCCTGCCGAGTTACGTCGAGTGATGGATCATCAGATTCGTGCTGGAGCTCGAGCTGCTTTGGGCTTGGTCCATAGTCATTGGCCAGGGGTGGATTTTGCTCAGGTGGTGGCGGGTCCTCCAGGCGGTAGGGATCATCCGATGAATGAGCATTACGTGGCTGTAGATAGGCATGCGCACCAGGTTGTGAGGCGAGTTTGCGAAGAGAACGACCGCCATCTGGGTGCACTTATTAAGGCGAAGTTGGAGCCTAAAGATTAGGTGCTTCCCTTCGTTGTATATGCTTCTTTTTGGTTGTATATATTCTATGCTGTCTTGGAGGGTCGTCTCCGTTTGTAGTTGCGAGGGGCGCCTCGGGAGGTGGTTGCTTCGGCGAGCCCCCGAGTGCCAAGTTAATGTGCCGCGGTTGCGGGGGACGCCTCGGAGGGTGGCTGCTTCAGCAAGCCCCCGAGTGCCAAGTTAATGTGCTGTGATTGCGGAGGACGCCTCGGAGGGTGGCTGCTTCGGCGAGCCCCCGAGTGCCAAGTTAATGTGCCGCGATTGCGGAGGACGCCTCGGGGGGTGGCTGCTTCGGCGAGCCCCCGAGTGCCAAGTTAGTGTGCCGCGATTGCGGAAGACGCCTCGAGGGGTGGCTGCTTCGGCGAGCCCCCGAGTGCCAAGTTAGTGTGCCGCGATTGCGGAAGACGCCTCGGGGGGTGGCTGCTTCGGCGAGCCCCCCGAGTGCCAAGTTAGTGTGCCGCGATTGCGGAAGACGCCTCGGGGGGTGGCTGCTTCGGCGAGCCCCCGAGTGCCAAGTTAGTGTGCCACGATTGCGGAAGACGCCTCGGGGGGTGGCTGCTTCGGCGAGCCCCCCGAGTGCCAAGTTAGTGTGCCGCGATTGCGGAAGACGCCTCGGGGGGTGGCTGCTTCGGCGAGCCCCCGAGTGCCAAGTTAGTGTGCCGCGATTGCGGAAGAGGCCTCGGGGGGTGGCTGCTTCGGCGAGCCCCCGAGTGTAGTGTGCCGCGATTGCGGAAGACGCCTCGGGGGGTGGCTGCTTCGGCGAGCCCCCGAGTGCCAAGAAATTTTGGGAAAAAATATCTATGTAATATCTTTCCTGCTGTCTCTTACAAAGAGTAGGAGGGCTCTGTTGAGGACAGGTCCCTTTTGCTTAGAGCGGTGATGTAGTGGCCTTAAGGGCCTGGTAGCTTTGTCTCCCGATGCCGGGTTTCTTCGGGCGATGTTCCTTTCCTTCTACGGGAGCACTTCTTCTGCAAGTCCCGTGGTCCTGCTGCCTTGGTGGGCTACGAATGCTTCTGCTATCTTGTGGAATTCTTTGTCGCAGTGGTCGGATCTGACGAACCTGCCGTTGATTGTGATGACCCCGTGTGGGCCTGGCATCTTCAGCTTGAGGTAGGCGTAATGGGGTACGGCCATGAAGCGAGCGAAAGCTGGTCGCCCAAGGATTGCGTGGTATTGCGACTTCCATTCGACCACTTCAAAGTCAAGCGTTTCCTTGCGGAAGTTTTTCGCGTTCCCAAAGACTACCTCCAGGCTTATCCTTCCGAGGGGGTAGACTGCTTTTCCTGGTACGGTCCCGTGGAAGGTTGTGCCTGAGGACTTGAGTGCGTTGTTTTGGATGAGCATGTCGTCGAGTGTTCGGGTGAAGATGATGTTGATCCCGCTGCCGCCGTCCATGAATACTCGCGACATGTCGTAATTTCCGATTCTGGCCTCGAGTACTAGCGTGGCATGCCCTGGTTGGGGAACGACTGGCGGGTGGTCGTCCCGGGAGAAGGAGATTTCTGTCTCCGACCCGCGCAGGTACTCTAGGACGGCCGGGTGTGCGGAGGTTGCCAGGAAGACTTGTCTGGTGACTTGCTTCTGCTGCCTATTGGAAGGTCTGCCTTCTTGTATCATGTAGATCCTCCCGTGGGCTTCTGGGTACTGGTTTTCTTCTTCTGGTGTCCTTTGCCGTTCCTGGATGGCGGCCACCTGTCTTGTTGGCAGAGGGGGGGCTGGTGGCGCACCGTGGGCGACTGGCCCAACTGCTATGCTTGCGAGTGGTCGTGCTGTTGCGGTCGCGGAGCGGCTTTTCTCCTCGGCCAACTCATTGAATCTTCTGCAATTCCTGAGGGTGTGGGATGATTTGAGCTCTCCTCGCTCGTTTCCGAATCCGTGTATAGAGCACGGTCCATCGAGTTGTTCTTTGGCGGAGCGGAATGCGCGAGTGCCGTCGCGTGGCTGCCTTGTTCTCCATTCTCGTCTCTGAGCCTGGGGCTCGTCCTCTGGGTTGTCTCGTCGCTGTGGTCTGTTGTCATCACGGTGCCTGCCGTTCCGATCGTCCGAGAAGCTGGCGGCGACCATGTCAGGTCCTCTGTCGTTGTAGAAGTTCCGTCTGGGTCGCTTCCTTCTTCTGTCGTCTCCTCTGTCTCCGTTGTAGTCGTAGTCGTACTCTGATCGTGCAGTGTGGGTTTCTGTTTCATTACGAACGGAGTCTTCTTCGTCCGCCCAGCTGTTGGCTAGTTCTAACAACCGTGCGAGCGTTCGGACTTTCATCTGTCCGAGCTGCTCCTTGAATTCGACGCGCTGGAGACCTCGCTTGAATGCGTCGATCGCACTTTCTCCGAGATGTCTTCCGCTGAATTCTTGAGTATCGTCCATCGCTGGATGTATGCTCGCAAGGCCTCCCTCGTTCCTTGTTTGCATGCCCGCAGCTCCTCGAGTGAGGTTGGTCGCTTGTATGTGGATTTGAAGTTTTCTATGAAGGCTCCTCGGAACTGGTTCCAGGAGCTGATGGATCCGCGCCGAAGATTTTTCAGCCAATGTCGAGCGGAGCTCTCGAGCATGAGTTGCACGTACTGCATTGCCGTGACGTTGGTTCCTCTTTGGAACTTGACTGCTGTCAGGTAGTCGTCGAGCCATGCCTCCGGCTCCTCGAGTCCGTTGTACTTTAGTGTCGTGGAGTTCAGTTTGAACCCGTTTGGCATGCGCGTCTCACGTATGGCACGTGTGAAGCAGAGTGCTCCACATGGCTCGATTTCCTCGTCGGAAGCCTCTTCCTCCGAGTAGTCCTCGCGCGCTGCGCGTCTTCGCCTGCTGTGGTTGACTTTGTTCTGCGTGATGTCGTCTCGTGCGTCTCGCCGAGTGCTGCGGCGCCTGTTGTTGTCGTCGCTGTCGTGTTTCTTGTTCTTGTCGGGGCGCCTGCGCCTGTCGTCATTGTTGTCGTCGTCGTCGTCGTTGTCCGGTGAACTGGGGTCCCTGTCCGGTGTCCGCTCGCGAGTCTGCCGTTTTGCGCTGGACTTCTTAGGTGCTGAGGCATCGATAGCGTCCTTCATTATTTGCAGAGCTATGGAAGTGTAGCGATCCGTCTTGCCCTTTCTGCTTTTTTGGGCACGGGACAGGTAGTTCTGGGCGCTTATGAGTGCTTCTGCCGGAGTGAGGGGGTCTTCTTCGTCATCGTCCTCCTCTGATCTGAAGTCATCTTCCAGTTTCCGCACTACTCTCGCCCTTTCTGTCTTCCGCAGGTTGTTGAGTTTCGATCTGTTGCGGATGGGGGAGTCGTGGCCTGGCGAGTCACTTCTGGGAGATTGTCTGCGACTGCTTTTCCTTTCGGGTTCCGCTTTTGCTTGCTTCTCCATGGCTAGGCGCCACTGTCTCGTCTGCTGGGTTAAATCACCCGCTAACTTGTTGTATGCCTTGAGCTCGTCTCTTGAGTCATCTGATGGTAGTAACCTGCCGCGGGCGACTGCTTCCTTTACCATTGCCATTGATTCCTTGGACAAGTATATTTTTTCTTTGGGTGGTCCGCCCGCCGCTGCAACCGGGGTTTGCTGCCTGCTGCGTGATGGCTGGTTGCCTTGGCCGGGTGCTTGCTGTTTGCTGCTTAGCGGCTGACTGCTTTTTTGATCGCTGGGCCCTTGTTCCACCGGGACTTTCTTTGGTATGGTCCCCGGTTCTCCTAGCTGTACGACCATCTGACTGGTGTTACCGGGACCTGCCGCCCTGCTGGTGGTTGGGGTGTCTTGACGAGTGCTCGGGTCGTCGACTCGCCCGTTGTTGCCTGACGCTGATGCGCCAAATTCTGCCATGAACACCTGCGATGGTGTCCTTGCCGTCTCCTTGCTGATACGTGCGATCGTGCTCCTCCATGTTGGGGCTTCACTCGAGCGGTCGTGAGTGGCATGAAGCCGTGAGTTGGGTGGGTAGCTACGACCGCCAGATAGGTTGGCCGTGCGGGCGGCGTTTGCTATGGTCGTTGCTGCAGGTGTTGCCGTGGGCGTACGGGTGCCGTCGATGAGGCGAAGGGTGCCCCAATGGTTGATGTAGATTTGATATGCTCCGAAGATCAGATTGACGCCGGAGTGTAGATTGGTGAAGATTGGCTTGAGGGCCGGGAGGTGGGCCGTGAATCCGAGGGACTCGAACAGGTTGGATCTTGCCGGAGCCGTCGAGTCGATGAGTGTTGATGATGATGAGGCCGCCGAGATCGCGTTCCCAACCTGCGCGGTTCCCACAGACGGCGCCAATTGACAGGGATCAACCCCGGAAAATCCCATGGTCAGGGACCCTGGGTTAGTCATGAGAGGCACATGTTGGACGATAGCTCGTCGGCAAACAGGAAGGCTCGCTCCTGCTCGATATTATTGCTGGGGAAGATGCGATTACATTGGAGGCCAAGGCCGGAGCGCTCAAGGCTAGGGTTACAGGTGATATTAGATGTCTTTGGCGTCGCCCCTCCTAGCCCTTATATACCGGGCTAGGTCTCGGGGAGTTCATCTACGTTTACAGGTATGCTTTCCTAACCCTAGCTTGCTCCGTATGGCAGGTCTTCGCACCTTCCTTGTGAGTCGTGGACTCCTACGTCGGTGCCAACTAATAGGCCGGGGTTGTATCTTCATGGGCCTTCTGTCTTCATGGACACCAGGTAGGCTTATCCGTAGGAGTCGTGGGGTCACCCCCTCGTCAACTACGGTTCCCAACAGTTGTATGCAAAGGTCGAGATGAGAGAATATTACTATCACCTCTTTACCTTTATTACTTTTACCTTACATCGACATTAATATGCTTGTCATCCATTAATGGCAAAAAAAATGTTCAGTGAGGCCCCTTCACAACACTCAAGATGGCTATTAAATCAATCATAACAGAGGATCTCATATAATCTATAAGCATTCTGCTCAAATACATCAAGAGTTTATCTTTATTTCCCGAGAATTAATAAATTACTCAAATATGGAGATGAAAAACATAGAGGGTAGAGACAAGTGTCAAGCCACCATGGTGTTGGTGTAAGAGAGGGAAATGACACTGACACGCGGTGGTGTGGGTCAAGATGGCACCGGACCTCCAGCCGGCGTTGGATGTCGGTGGCACCTCCTTCTTCTCCCCGGTCTTGACCTTTCCTTTACAGTGGATTTGTAGGAATGGAGGTGATGATGGTTGTAGATGGAACTTGTGGATGTTGGCGAATGGTTGTGGATGTCTCCCAACGGCTAGGGTTGATGCAGTATGTATAGGAGGCCTCATCCAAGGGCTAGGGGTGAGCCATATCCCATCCCAAACCCTTCCTTATTGATCAAGGGTCTCAAGGGAACAAACAGGGAAGAAATCCGTGAATAATCCCATCATTGTTTTCGATGAAATCTAGAGGTGGTACGATGGACGGTACGACCATCCCTGTTCGTACCATTAGCCATTATAAACTCCAATAGCATGTTGATTTCTTCGAACGGCCATCATTTCTTCATAAGAACTGATTCAACGTTCTTGGACTCGTTGAGCTCATATGGAAGAGAGCTTCACGTTGGTACCGTTGGGTATTCATTTGAAGCACTTTGGAAATATACCACTTTGGTACTCCCCAAATGGTTAAGTCTGGTACTAGAACTCCTTATTGCAACCATTTTTGGTCTTTTGATCGTACTAGGTGCGTGCTTGCTCCAAAACACATGTAGAGACAATAATACAAAGGTAATTACTATAAGCTAATAAAAAACATAAATTATGCAATGCTCACATGAAAATTGTTACTCGAAATCATGCATAATAAACCTGTATTGGATTCAATGGGACATGCTATAAAAATTCCCCCTTGTAACTCGCCTTGAATGTATTTGTATATTGCTTCCATATACTTCTGATCATGATTTAAAGTTATATCAAATGAGTGTGAAGAGTGCATTTCTTAATGCTACTCTTAGTGAGTTGATTTATGTCAAACAACCTTCCGATTTCAAAAACCCCGATCACCATAATCACGTTTGTCAACTTCATAAGGCTCTCTATATGGTCTTAAACAAGTGTCTCGCGCATGGTATGATCATCTTACAACGCTTCTAAGCGAGAAGGGGTTCAGACCAGGTTAATATATTCCACTCTTTTTATAAGAGGGTAAAAAAAGAATTGGTTGTATGCCAAATATATATTGATGACATTATTTGTGGGTCTACTAAGCACGCTTGCGATGTTGATTTTGAGAATCTTGTGACCGAGGATTTTTCCATATCTATGATGGGAGAGTTGAAGTTTTTCTTTGGATTGTAAGTCAAGCAATTGAGAGGATAAACTTTCATGAACAAAACCAAATATATCCAAGACATGCTCAAGATATTTAAAATGAAAGATAGCAAGCCCATGAAGACTCCATTGCCAACCAGTGGACACCTTCATTTAGACCCCAATGGTAAAGAAGAGAATCAAAAGGTATATCATTCAATGATTGGATCCTTACTTTACCTTTGTGCATCAAGGATAGATATTATGTTGGGGATATTCCCTTTGGCTCTGGGGTGCACGTGCACCTGCGTGCCAAATGTACATTTTGCTAATGCCAATTTTGATTTTTTTTGTATATATTCGTTGTGATACTCAAATGGCACATGCAAAATTTCAGATGAAAAGCTTTAGTATTTTGGCCTGTGAAAAAAAGATAAATCGAACGCCAAATGATGCCTTCAAATGTAGCAAAATGTCATATGTATTTTTGTTTTTTTCACTGAGGAAGAACCACTGCACCATATGGCATCAAAATTGGCAAGCACACATGCCACATTAATATGAACATGCAGAAAAAAAATTAGAATTTTTTGAATTTTTTACCATTTATTTTGATTTTACTATTCATTAGAGAGCGCGTGCACCCCAGAGCCAAATAGCCGCGTCCATTATGTTGAGCCTATGTATGTGTGTAAGCTTTCAATATGCTTCTAAGGATAGCCATCATATGACAGTGAAAATGATTCTTTAATATTTGGTTTTACCACAAACTTGGGCCTTTGCTATCCCAAAGGATCTACATTCAAGCTTATGGTGTATTGGATTCAGAATGGGCCAGATATAAGGTTGATCGCAAGTCTACTCCGCTTCATGTCAATTCCTTGAAGTTCATTGATGAGTTGGTCATGCAATAAGAAAAAATGTGTATATCTCTCCACCACCGAAGTCAAGTACATAGCCGACCGAAGAGTTGTTAGGAGGCTAATGGGCACATAAGTAGGAGGGGTGTAGTTCAACTCCTGGTCTACCACATTCTACTAGTGCATCCATTGATCATATCCTTCACACCCGTCATTAAAGATGACACATGTGCTTCAAAGATGAGTATTGGTCTTTCTCCCAAGGTTCATATCTTTGCAAGTCCAAACCAGTACTCAAACATGATGGCTACGACCATCGGCCTCCGTTCAAGAAGGATGAATCATAAGTGACTTTATTTGGTTATCTTAGACCCTTCTATTATTCTTGTGCTATTATTGCTTTTTGACTTTTTAGTTTCTTGATGCCAAAGAGGAAGAAGTACTATGGGGAGAAGTATTATGAGTAGGATTGTTGGTGTGAGCTACTCCTTAGTATTCATTATATATGAGACTATGTGTTGTTCATCTTGTTATTGTCATGGATATGATATGGTCTTTAGTTATTCTTGCTTTTTTATATCATGACATCATATCGTATTGTCGTATATACTTGCTCTCACACCACACCTCTAGTATGTGAGCTTTGCACCATACTGTTTATCTTTGTGGGCACATATAGATTGCCCAATGTATTCTTGTGGTATATGCTTCAGTCATATCATTGCGCTTGTCTATTGATATAGGGGCAACTCATTTATTATGTCTGATGTGTGTATTGTGTTCCAAGTATTATATGTGTATATGCACATATCAAGGGGGAAGCTTCCCATATTAATAGACTTGCATGGCGTCATTTATTGATTATATCCATATTGTTATGCTCTAAACATATTATCATCAATTCACTAGAAAAGGGAGAGATCTAAAGTGCATTGTTTCCCCAATGATATTTTGGTGTTGATGAAAATGGGTTTAGTGAGAACTAACGTTTGGTTACCAAGTTTATCTCATGACATTGATCACCTGGTGATTATTGTGGGAGATGGATCTCCCCCTAATTTAAAAAAGGAAAACGATGTTAGTGTTTGAAGACTTCGGTTTTATTTGAGTCAAGGAAAATCCCACTATTAAGAGGGGTATATTCTTGGATCTATGGTGAAAAAACATCTTGCTACATTCATATACACATCCTACAATCATCAAGATAGCCATTATTTTCATTAAAATGTCCCCCATATATCCGTTGTTAGAAGCCAAAATTGCCACTTCATTTCTATCCATTTTCTAGTTTCCTAACAACTCGGGAAGTTGTTTGGCAATTTGGAATCTAGCATCTCTTTCGAAATATATTTTCGACAGACATCAAAGGCTATGATGTTCTTCGGAATTGTAACTTGGAGTCATCACGCGGAATCCGCAACCCTCAAAATCAGCTCCTGAATCCAGCGTCAGCTCTAGCATATGCTTTCGATAAACATCGGTGGCACTAATGTACTTTGGAGTGTACTTCGAAACTACTTTAGAAATCTGGCACGCAGAAAGTTCCCTCCAAAACTTTTGGGTTGTATTTCGAAAGGTGTCCAGGGTAGTCCAACGGGCAGATTTTCAAGTGGGCTATATAATGCCCACTCCATCTTCCCCAAAGGGTATCCTTTTTAGATATTTTAAGTTGAGCTCTTTGTCTCTCTTCCTCCATTCTTGGAAACTCCAAAGCTTCATTTTCTCTTGTTCCCTCCAACAAATCACTCCACTCTTTTAAGGGGAAAAAGAGAGGATCATCCGATTTATACTTCCATCAAATCGATTTTTGTTCCCCATTGATTACATTGAGGATTTGTTACTCTTGGAGTTTGGGCTCCTAAGCGGCCAGGTGCCATTCCTGAAAATTTCCTTGCTTGTGGTGTGCTTTAATTTTTTTTGTAAAGGTGTGGCAGTCATCTTCAAGATCAACCCCGAGTGAATTGAGGTTAATTCGTTGGGGTGACTCAAAGGAAGAACAAGATGAGCCACTTGATGGAACTCCGGATTTTTGGCTTCGTGTAACGCCCTCGGAGCTTGTAACAGTAATCACTGTTGTTGGAACAATAATCACTGTTGTTGGAAAAGTAATCACTTTTGGCTAATGATAATTACTGTTGCTAATCTCACTTTGATCATCTTTGCAATTGATCAATCCAAAAACCCTTTTTGTTGATATTAAAAACAAAGTGATAAATAAAACTTTGTCCAAAAAAATTATGCAACCAATTTTATTAAATGCCTAAAAATCAGTGGACCATGTTAAACCAATATTGAATAATTATTGTAATATTTAAATATTACAAACAATCCAAACCAGAGCCAAAACAACACCAATTAACCATTAAAAAATTAGAAACAAATATTAAATGATTTTATAAAAGCTTCAAACTTTTTGCAGCAACTGCATATTACCTAGCACTAATATTGAGGCAACTTCCAAGTTTTACAAAAATGCCTAAGCATTTAATTTAAAACCTAAAGGAAAATACAAAAAAAAGCTAAACAACTATCTAGCGCCCGTGGGGGCAACACCCCCTCCCCTCCCCACTGGGCCGAATCCCACACCCGGCCCACCCCGACCTTCCCCCCCCCCCACACTCATCCCCTCCCTGGTCATCCCCTCCCCCCGTGTCATGCATCCCATGGCCAGACCACGGCCATGGAATCGTGGCAGCCATCCGGCACCGCCGGCGCCTACAAGGAGGTCGCGCCCTCCCCCTGCGAACCCTAACCCTAGAATTGCGCCCCCCTCCATTTCCCTCCTTCCCCGCGGCGCAACGCCACTCCCTCTCTCCCCCGCGCTGCCCCCTGTCCAGGAGCCCGCCGCGCAAGACGGGGCCGTCGCCCCGCTCGGCTCCGGCCAGTCCTCCCCGGCCCGAGCTCGGCCTCCCCAGCCTCCCGGCCAGACCACTCCCCTGCCGCCCCCCTGTGAGCGCCCTGCCCTCCTCTCTTCCCGCCGTCCCCTGCTACGGGCGCCACCGCGGCCTCCATTGCGGAGCTCCGCGCCCCGCCCGCGTCCAACCCACCGCCGCCCGCACCTGGCGCGTGTGCGCACGCCGTGCGTGGCCACGCCACGCCTTCCCCCACCGCGACCACCCTCGCCGGAGCGGCCCCTCACCGTCGTGCCTTGCCGCCGCCGAGCTCGGGTTAGGCAACGGGCTAACCTCCATTTAGTTAATCCCCAATGGATTAGCAGATAACCCCCCCCCCCTCAGTGGCTTACATGTGGACCCCATGGATTAATAAGTGTTTAAGGCAGATAGAAAAACTGTTAAGAATAACTGTGAGTATGACAGGTGGGGTCCATCACTTGTTAATTGATTTAAATGGATTTTAGTTAACTACTAGAGTATGACATGTGGGCCCAGGCCAAATATTAATCCTTGGTTAAATTAAATCAAATTAATTATAACATGTGTGAATGAAATTTGGGCCCCACTGTTAGTTAGTAATTAAAATGAAATTATTAAAACTGAGAGGCTGACATGTGGGTCCCATATGTCAGCTTTGACCAGTCAAACTGTGCTGTGGATAATGTTGAATAAACAATTAAAGAAATTCAGAAAATGATTTAAAATGTTTAAAACTTATAAAATCAATATCTTTTAATCCGTAACTCGGATCGAGAAACTTTATACGTAAAATTTGATCAAAAAAATATAACGAATACAGTTACGCTATCCGTATGTCTACCACACCCCCCTAGCGCATCGAACATCGACACCCCCCCTCCCGGGCTGTCTGTCGGTAATTTTCCGGTACCGATAACGGTTGCCCGGATCGAAAAACTTTGTATATCAAAGTTGCTCAGAGCAGACCAACGGTTACAGATACGATACCCATACCTTCACCACACCCCTCTAACATACCGAACATTGAACCGTCCCCCCCCCTCCGGACCGCCTGTCCGATGAATTGTCCGGTACTGCTAAAGTACCCGGATGAATTTATTTCGAACACGAAAGTTGTTCGGAATAGATCAACTAACCAGGATACACCACCCACACGTGTGTCGGATGTCCACGACACCTCCGGCATGATCCCCCCCCCCTTCGTACACCCTGTCCGGTAATCACCCGGAACTGGCGATCCATCCCCGGATGAATTCCAGCTCCGAGCAACGTGCATCGTACCCACGTTAGAGCATCGATAGCTTTTCATCTGTCATGTATTGTGTTTGTTTGTTATGCGTGCCTTGTATTTATTGTGTTTCCCCCTCTCTTATTGTACGGTAGTCTCGACGTCCGCTGCTGATGCCCCTGTGATCGACTACTTCGTCGACGACCGTACCTCTACCGTCGAGCTTACAGGCAAGCAGAGCCATTTCCTTCCCCAGATATCACCTATCTTTCCGTACTTTCTTGCACTAGACATATGCTACTGCTGCTACGTTATAATCCTACTCAATTGCATAGCTTGTTTTTGTCGCCCCTTGATGTACCTTCTGTTATCCCATGCTGCCTATTATATATATTATATTCAGCAGTGAATCCTGCACCTTGTTAGTCAATAGGATTAGATAGCGGGTCGTGTTCACTCGGGGAGTGAATGTGGATACGATACATTACAACTGCTACAGGTACGGTTCAGAGCAGACACCGACTCAGTCCCCTACGTCGGATCTGCCGAGCCACCTCAAGTGTGAGCGATCGAGGAGAAATCCCCGTACTCCACTCGAGGTCGACTCTGTATATCCGTCTTAGGGTTCTGAACCACGGTTGTCCTTACAGGTAAGGAGTCGGGTGACCCAACGGTGCCCGCGCAGGTTATCTTAGCGGAACGACAGGTCAGATGTATTCCACCGGTGTGCGGTGGGCCTGGTACTATTCGTGGCCGAAGGATTTCTTGTTGTACGAAAGTCGAGCTCTACCAAGAGCAAACGCGAGACAAGGTAAGGAGACGGTTCACCTTGTTGGTAACCGCATGAGTTGGTGGGACGACAGGGCAGGCACCGACGTTACTGGTGGTCCTGACTGCTGTCGTTGTCCGCGACTCATTCAGTAAGGGGCAACGATAACGGTTGTCTCGACAGAAAATTAATAAAATGCTTAACGGGTTCGGCGGATGACTTGAGTAGCCTTTTGGCTTGTACGCACTACCTATACGTGGGATTACGTGTTTGGGCGCCTCCGCAATGTAGCCTCGTTCGAAAGCTCTGAAAGACGTCCAGTTCAGCATTGCGGCAGGGACGGATCGCGCTGCGGCGTTGGAATTCACCCTCCTCGCAACGACCCGGAGAGCGAGGGGTGATAGGCCCATGACCCCCTTGCACTTAGGGCTGTAGACCGGCGGGGACCTCTCTGATGAGTCGTAGGATGGACTGCGTTGTGTTGGATAGCCTCGGTGGGGTGCTCCCTAACCAGGTGTACGCTACCCTGGAGATCCGAGCGTGTAGTGTCACACTAGTGCACCCCTGCAGGGAAGATTAATCTATCGATAGCCGTGTCCACGGTAACAGGACGCTTTATGCTGAAGCCAGATCCTATCACTACAAACTACTACTATTAAACTGTTGGTTCCGGGTTTTCTTCCTCGCGGGGATGTCGAGGAGGGGAACTCGGAGGCATAGTTAATTATGATTACAACTTATTATTATACAATGCTGCAGCAACTTCTGCTGCATTGTTACATTCATTACTGTTATATTAAACTGTTGGCTGATTCTTACCTCATGCTGCAAGACTTGTCGGAAGATGCTAGTCTTCGATAGGCCTAGCTTCTTAACTTTACTCTGATTTCTACCTTGCAGTCCACTATATACAGCCTCCCTTTTCCATTTGATACATGCATAAATGCTTAGTAGCGGACGTAAGACTCGCGGGTATGTTAGATACTCACCCTTGCTTTATTTTCCCTTTTCGCTTTGCCTGATCAACCGCTGCAGTCGACGTTGGAGCCCAGGAGCAGGAGATTCCAGGAGGAGCCTACTACGACGTCGAGTTCCCGTTGACTAGGTGTAATTCGGTGGATCCCAAGCAGGAGGCCTTGCCTTTTCGATCTGTACCTCTGATGTTATTTGTGCTAGCCTTCTTAAGGCAAAACTTGACTAACTATGTCTGTACTCAGATATTATGATTGTATGACTTATGTATTCGGGTCCGTGTGACCCCCCTTCATTGTAATATTTTTGGTTTATCCTTTTGTGTTTAGTGTTGTGCTGTGATATTCTCACCGTGGCACCTTGATCTCGATCATGTACCTTGCGTGTATGATTACTGTACATGATCGTAAATCGAGGGCGTCACAAGTTGGTATCAGAGCCGACTGCCTGTAGGAAGCCACCCAACGACTACCTGGTCGAAGTTGAGTCTAGACTTTGAAAAAACTATTTTGCTAACTTAATATTTGGCTTACGGGCCCACATCGATGTCACCACGTGTGATATCTATGGTATTAGGATCCTTTTCTTCATACCTATGCTCTGGGAATCTGCTCTCTTATCCTTGCTGGTAAGTTTTACAAACTCTGACATTAGGATCACGTTCTCTTGATTCCACCCGGCGTTTTTGGTGCTTCCCCCATTGATTGAGTCTGTCGGGACCCGGGGTTAGCGTATGCAAGTACAGTTAAGACATAGTCATATGGAGAGCCGAGAACCGCACCCACTTGTCTAAGCAGACAAGGCCAAGCACTGAACATTCTCGGAAAGCATCGTACATGAGGGGCATCCCATCCAGGCCGGATGATCAACTGCAATGGGTCCTCATCGTCCGCACACAAGTCTAATGATATGGGTGGTGAACTCCCATATTCAAAGACAAGTCGCCTCAACCATAATATCGACTATCTCGAAACTCTTACATAGACTTACTCCAGCCCGATCACTTAGTCGGGGTCTAGGGCGGGCTCGATCATACCACAAAGTGTGCACGAGACGGAGTCTCGAGCAATCGCATCGCGATGCCCCAAGCTGCGCACATCTAAGGGCCACTTGGTGTATGAAAGACCGCCAGCCAGAACACAACTAAGGTCTCGAAAAACCATACAAAGACATGCATGTTATAAACATACACACAACACACATGCCTTGTATGAACAGTAGGTACCATTGCAATTCTCTACAAAGTGTACATTTTATTTATAACTCTTATAGAGTACACACAGAGATCACATACATGTGATCCAACATTACAACACAGAACGGAAGCAAATTATGTCTGAGTACAGACAAGTTTAACAAATTGGCTTAAGAAGCCTTATTCAAACATAAAGCCCTCCACAAGGGAACCAGTCTGCTGACTGGGACTAGACTAGCTTAACTTCAGTCGTCCAGCTCGATGAAGAAGCCACCTTCGGGGTCAGTGGCGTCATCTAAAACATAGATTAAGCAAACGTGAGTACAAAGGCGTACTCAGCAAGACTTACATAGGCGCTATACTACTCATGCACATGTGTCAAGGTAAAAGGAGGTGGGGTTCACTTGCAGAAGTGCCAGCTTTGACTTGGCTAGTCCTGAACTACGAGTACCAGACTTTGAGGTAAGAAGCGTACACGAGTCCACTACTTTCTCCAACCAATACACCACTATGGTGCCTTCCTCGACTTCCCCACGAGAAAGCACACCATAACACTCACACTTATCTTGGTGTGTTTTAGAAGTATCCGGTTCAAGTTATCTAATAATCAAGCTAAGCTTTCCAAGCAGTCCATAACCGCGGACGCGGCTATTCGAATAGTTTGGTTAACCTTGCAAGGGTGTACCGCTACACACACATGACCATCATTTACCGCCTTTGATCTCGACACCATTCAAGGGGTGCCAGCGAGGATGCTCACCACAACTGTTACCTCATAGCCTATCTAGTCCAAGAAAGCCGCCTACTTGGGTTGGCTACCACAATCGTGAACCCGGCCGGTTTACCGAAGTGGACCCAAGCGATGTGTGCGTGGTGCATAAGCCGGTCTCGGTTGAGCCGTTCTCTCACTTAGCATCCAGGCCACAAGCCTATCAGAACTCCGAACTACTGCGACATCTGGACCTCGAAAGGGATGAGTTAATAAGTTGAGAGGGCTCAGTGAGCCCAATGTGTGGTTGTACTCTTCATCTTGGATAACCACACAAGAACTCGGACTTAGGGCGGTGTTCAACGAGACAACCCACCGTGTACTCCTACACAGCCTCTCATCGTTCACCTTGTATTAGGGTCGATTCACCAACACTTTTCTACCATCATCAACATGATCATTCCCATCCCGACTCACATCACAGTAACAACATAGTATCATACTAAGCATGCAATAAGCGGTAACATTTGCAGGGGCCACATGATATCAAACAACTCCTACAGTTGCTAGGATTGGGGTTTGCTTACTACTGTGACAAAATGATAGGTCATGCAAAGGAATGGGTTCATCTATGCGGTAGAAACGAAGCATGGTGATCATCCTAAACAATGCATAAGCGAGACATGAGAGGGAAGTGGGATTTTATCGACATGATCAATGGGGTTTTGCTTGCCTTGCTGACGAGGTTCGGGCTCTGGATCTTCAGCGAAGGGGGTGACCTCTTGCTCCGGTTCCACCTCTACTCGACAATCAAAGCACGAAGTAGCAATCAATATGAATGCAATGCTCAAGCACATGAATGAATGTTGAAACTTGAAGTATAAGTTTTGATGTGTGAGGCAATTCCATTTAAGTGGAATATATTGCATTTAAAATGCAAATTCAAACTCCACATTTGAATTCAACCTAGTCAAGTTGCAAGTGACATGGTTTGATCATTTTGAATTATTTTCAAATGTGTAAGATGTGCCTCTGATGTGTGAGTGAAATGTAGCATGTTGCCATGGTTCAAGTTGCCAAAATATTTGAATTGAATTTGATTTAATTTCATTTAAATCAAATAGCAAATGCTACCGATCACATTTTAAATTCAACTCCAACAGAGTTGAAAGTTGCATATTTGGAAAGATAATTTTCTCCTGATCATTTTTCATATATTATTTGTCCAATTTGGAGTTAATATGAATTTTCTATGAATTTCCAAAGTTTGGGGTATTTTTTGGATTTTCTGGAAATTCATTAATTCGATTTACTGCGTCAGGCTGACGTCAAGCTGACGTCAGGGGGGGGCTGACATGTGGGTCCACCCTGTCAGTGGCTGGGTTAACTTAACCCGTGGGTTAAATTAATCCAGTGGCTTAATTAAGCCACTGGGCCCACTGGTCAGTGACCCAGGGGTCACTAATTAGGTGATTAGCCGGGGGGGGTTAACGCTGACTCGCCGGCGGCTTGACGCCGGCGACTGGACCACGGCGGCGCTGCACGGGAACTCGATTCCGTCCACGGGAGGGGAAACGGAGGGCACCGGCTTGCTCCTGGAGGTCGTCCGCGTCTTCTGGAGGCATCGGGGGTCCACGGGGAGCTCTGCATCGACGACGGCGACGACTCCGGCGGCAGCAGAACCACGGCGAAGTCGCAGGCGACGCTACCGTGCACGGTTCGGGCTGAAATCGCTCGCGTTCGAAAGCTAACATGCTCCGGAGCCAAACGCGCGCTCTGGCTGAGACGAAGGGGCACAGGGACCTCGAGCTCATCCATGGCGGCGAGGTACTTCGGCTTCCATGGCGGATCGTCAAGGAGACAACGAAGAGGGGCAGGGAGAGAGGGGTTTGGACCGCCTGCTCACCAGGAACTCGACGGAGGTGGCGGCTTGAGCTGGGAGGGCTCGACGGCGACGAAATCGACAAAGGCGTCCTTCGGGTCCGGCGACGGCTCGAGCTCGATTCCGGCGGCTAGGAGGGCTCCGAGTTCGATTCGCTGCACTGGGAGACGTAGTCGACGACGAGGAGGAGGATGGACAGCACGGCGCAGCTCGGGGACGTCGTTGGCCACGCGGGCTTCAAGCTATGGCGACGGCGGCGTCCTGTTCTTCGTGGGGTTCAGCGAGAGAGAGGAGGATAGGCACTGGGGAGGGGCGGAATGAACTCACGGCGTCTCCAGGCGTGTCCAGGTGCGAGAAGAGGCCACGGGGAGGGCCGGAAGCTACTCGGCGTCGAGGTGGCGTCACCAGCTAGCTCGGTGGCATTCCACCGAGCAGCTTGGAGGCGCGGGAGGTGGAAGAAGACCCCCGTGCCCTTTTGGGCCGACTGGGCTGGGGTGGGCCGACTTCGCCCAGGCGCCAGGTAAGTCTTTTCCTTTTTTGTTTAATCTTTCCTTTCTGTTTTTCTGTAATTTGTTCTGTTTAGCTAAAATAAATAGCTAAACATTTTATTAAATGCTGAAAACTTTTATGTGGCCTCATAATAAAATAAACTAGCCACTCATGAACTTTCAACATTTTTAAAATTCAAAAGATTTGAATTTTAAATCAAAAAGGGGTATTTCTTTAATTCCAAGGTACTGTTTGAATATTTGAAAAATCTATGAGCATGGGATGGGTCCCACATCACTTGATATGTGATCACACTCATTTATAAGACTTTTCAAAACTCTAACATGAATTTTTGGAAAATATTTTTATCTGGCCTTTTGAATTAATTCATCTGGGGGGTGTTCCTTCTCCCATTTGGATTTTGAAATTGATTTCCAAGATTTCTTTTGAAATTTTTGGCATGATGCAAAGGTACTAGCTAACCCTAGCACATACCTAACAGAGGGCTCTGACAGAGTCGTGTCGCAGGAGTCATACCCCAGGTCCTGGACTGCGGATCCCATTCTCATTCTGGGCAGGCCGCGCGTCCTCTGGCATTTACCCCTGTGGCCAACAGTTTTTTTGCGGCGTGATTGACATAGTGGAATCTATGTCGCGTCGTGTAATCCTTACCGTGGTCTGCGCGCCGCCTACTGAGTCCTTTTTTCCTTAATTTCTACGACGTTACGCTGTCCGATTTTGACCGACTGTGTGCAAAGATCTGTATGTCTATATGACTACTATTGTGTATCTACTGCACTTCTCATTTATTGCTCATACTACATCATGTATGACTTCTTATCCTTGCAAACGCTTTGTCTGAACTAACCCCTGCTGTTCAGACAGGATGGCTGACGATCCCCCACCTCCACCTTATCTGGCCGCAGTACTGCAACAGTTTGATCCGAACCGTCAGTTTATGGCCGGAGTAATGACCCAGCTTTCAACTCAGAATTCCCCAATAACACTGCAGGAGTTCGTGCGCCTCAGTCCGTCCACCTTCCGCAGCTCCGCCAATCCTATGGATGCCGATGATTGGCTCCGTGATATTGCTTTTCAGATGGAGTCAGCTGATGTTTCCCCTGCCAGTTACCTCACCTTTGCGACGTATCATCTGAGGGGTCCAGCTGCTCAGTGGTGGGAAAGCCACCGGCTTGCGTTGCCAGATGGAACTGTAACCACTTGGCAAGAATTCCAGTTAGCCTTCCGTGCATGGCACCTTCCTCAAGGTCTGATGGACCAGAAGAAGGAGGAGTTCCGCAAACTCTGTCAAGACCAGACGACTGTTGATGAATATCATAGGAAATTCCTTGAGTTGTCCCGCTATGCTGCGAGAGACGTCGCCACCGACGCTCGGAAACAGGAGAAATTCCGAGAAGGACTGCGTCCTGATATAGAGCTCGCACTTGTCCTTCATGATTGTGCGGACTTGGCGACCCTTGTCAGCAAGGCTTTCCAAGTCGAAACTGCTCTGACTAAGCACCATGAGTCGCTCAAGCGTGCTCGAGATGCTGGCCCATCTTCTGGTCGGCCCGTTCAGAAACTTCGAGTCTGTCTCCCGCACAATGTTTTTCACCGGTCTGCTCCAACGCCAAGGTCGTCTTATGCCGCACCTCGTCTGCCTCCGCCTCCGAGACAGCTAACGATTCCGACTGAACAACCCAATATTATGGCTCCTCCCCAGAACGATGGCTTATGCCGCCAGTGTGGACAGCCAGGTCATCGCGCACCTTGTCCTCCTGTTAGCAGAAAGAGAAGCTGTAGAAGTCGTCATTCCAATAACCGCAACACCAAACAGTGTACTATGAGTTGTGCTCAGGTCACTCATGTCAAGATGGAAGAAGCTCGCGAGTCCCCAAAAATAGTGATGGGCACTTTACTCGTCAATTCAACGCCAGCTTCTGTTCTTTTTGATTCCGGGGCATCGCATTCCTTTATGTCCCAATCGTTTGCTCAGTTGCATGGTATAGCTACGAAACCCTTGGCCACTCCTTTAGCGGTAAATGCTGTTGGATCTCAGAGCCGTGCCACCATGATGAGCCCCGATACCACCATTGCAATCGTGGGTCTGTTGTTCCCTGCTCCTCTTATTGTTCTGAAGTCGTCCAACATTGATGTCATACTCGGTATGGATTGGTTGGCGGCACATGATGCCCGTATCCACTGTGCCACTAAGACAGTTCAACTCACGCACCTTCTGGCCAAAAGATTCTGTACTCGGCCCGAACAGCTCAGCATGCCGAAGGCCAGATATATGCCCTGAATGCTTTGAATACCTCACCTCTTGAAGGGATCGAGAATGTTCCAGTTGTTCGCGATTTTCTCGACGTCTTTCCAGAAGAACTGCCGGGAATACCCCCGATCAGAGATGTCGAATTCGTCATCCACTTGAAGCCTGGCACCGTCCCTATTGCAAAGCGCCCTTATAAGATGCCGCCTCACCACCTCCTTGAACTGAAGAAGGAGATCGACATGGCACTCCACAAAGGCTTCATCCGTCCAAGTTCCTCTGCTTGGGGAGCACCTTCGCTCTTTGTCAAGAAGAGTGATGGAACGAACCGTTTGGTCCAAGATTACCGACCTATCAACCAGGCAACAATATAGAACAAGTATCCGCTCCCTCGGATCAATGATCTATATGATCAACTTGCTGGATCTACGGTGTTCTCGAAACTCGACTTGAGGTTGGGTTACCATCAGATCCGGGTCCGCGAAGAGGACATCCCTAAGACCGCCTTCATTACTCGTTATGGTTCTTACGAGTACACCGTCATGTCCTTTGGCCTGACCAATGCCCCAGCCACCTTCTCTCGGTTGATGAACTATATATTCATGGAATACCTCGACATGTTCGTCGTGGTTTATCTGGATGATATCTTGGTATACTCCAAGAATGAAGAAGAACATGCTGAACACCTTCGCCTTATACTGGAAAAGCTTCGAGAACACAAACTCTATGCTAAGTATTCTAAGTGTGAATTCTGGCTTCCCGAAGTAACTTACCTTGGTCATGTGATTTCCAAGGATGGTGTTGCCGTCACCCCAGAACGAATCCAGGCTATTCTTGACTGGACTCCTCCCAAGACCGTCAAGCAAGTCAGAAGTTTCCTCGGCCTCGCTAGTTATTGCCGCCGTTTCGTCGAGAACTTCTCCAAGATTGCCAAGCCTCTGACTAGTCTGCTTCACAAAGGTGTCAAGTTTGAGTGGACAGATAAATTTCAAGAAAGTTTTCAAGCTCTCAAGGACAAACTCACTTCTCCCCCAGTGCTTGCTCCGCCTGATACTCAGAAGGACTTCGTGATATATTGTGACGCGTCTCGTCAAGGATTAGGCTGTGTACTAATGCAAGAGCGCCGCGTGATTGCTTATGGCTCTCGTCAGTTGCGATCTCACGAAGATAATTATCCAACGCATGATCTCGAATTGGCAGCAGTAATTTATGCATTGAAGCTATGGCGACATTACCTCGTTGGTAATCGTTGCGAGATCTACACCGACCACCAAAGCCTGAAGTACTTGTTTACTCAGCCCGACCTGAATCTCCGCCAACAAAGATGGCTCGAGACAATAGCCGATTTTAACATGGATATTCATTACACCCCTGGCAAAGCTAATGTGATGGCTGATGCCCTGAGCCGTAAAGCTTACTGTAGTGAACTTGAGGTGCAGCTAGAACAACCACCTCTGTACGAAGAGTTTCAAAAGCTGAACCTCGAGATTGTTCCTCAAGGTTATGTAAATAACCTGGTTATCGAACCGGATCTCGTCAAATCCGTCAAGGGTATACAGTTTTATGATGATTTCGTACACAAGATTAAGCGCGATATCGCAAATGGAAGACCCTCACCCTTTACTATTAATAGCGAAGGTGCGGTGTTCTACCAGAACCGTTTAGTGGTTACTCACAGCAAGGGAAGGCATGAGAACCTGGATATGACCCCAAAGGTCATGAAAGCGGCTCATGATACCTCGTTGTCCATTCATCCTGGAAGCACCAAGATGTACCAAGACATTCGTCAGCAATTCTGGTGGCCTAACATGAAGCAAGACATTGCCCGGTATGTTTCTGAATGTGACGTTTGCCGTCGCGTCAAGGCAGAACATCAAAGACCCGCCGGAACTCTGCAACCACTCTCTATTCCTGAATGGAAATGGGACAAGATCGAAATGGACTTCGTCACTGGTTTTCCCCGATCACAGAAGGGTCATGATGCCATATTTGTCGTCATCGACCGGTTCTCCAAGGTTGCTCACTTCCTGCCAGTCAAGGAGACTATCTCTGCTAGTCAGTTAGCAGACTTGTATGTTTCCAGAATTGTGTCCCTCCATGGTATTCCGCTGGAGATCAGTTCTGACCGTGGCAGCATTTTCACCTCAAGATTCTGGGATAGTTTCCAAGAAGCTATGGGAACTCACCTAAATTTCAGCACCGCTTATCACCCCCAGTCGCAAGGACAGGTCGAACGAGTCAACCAAGTGCTTGAAGATATGCTTCGAGCCTGTGTCATCTCCTTCGGCAAGAAATGGGAGGAATCTCTTCCATTTGCTGAATTCTCGTACAACAATAGCTATCAAGCTAGTCTGAAGATGGCCCCCTTCGAAGTTCTCTATGGGCGTAAGTGTCGAACCCCTCTGAATTGGTCAGAAACTGGGGAACGAACTCTCATTGGTCCGGAAATTATTCAGCATGCTGAAGATCAGGTTCACGTTATCCGTGAACATCTTAAGGCCGCTCAGTCTCGTCAGAAGAGCAACTATGATCGCAAGCACAAGGAAATGGTCTATCAACCTGGCGAATATGCTTACCTTCGTGTCACTCCCATGAGGGGCACTCATCGTTTCGGGATCAAAGGCAAGTTAGCTCCTCGCTACATTGGCCCGTTCCGTATCCTTTCCAGGAGTGGACCAGTGGCATACCGATTGGAATTGCCGTCGAACCTCTCCCAAGTCCACGATGTCTTTCACGTGTCGCAACTCCGTCGCTGCTTCAAAGACCCTATTCGTGAAGTGGAACATGATATGATTGAGCTACAACAGGACTTGACTTATCAAGAACATCCGAGCCGCATTCTTGAACAGTCTGAGCGTCGAACCCGCAACAAGACCGTCAAATTCCTCAAGGTTCAGTGGTCGAATCATGGTGAAGACGAAGCCACTTGGGAACGCGAAGATCGTCTTCGTGAAGAATACCCCGATCTTTTTCCCGCTACCACTTAAATTCTCGGGACGAGAATTCTTGTAGTGGGGGAGATTTGTAACGCCCTCGGAGCTTGTAACAGTAATCACTGTTGTTGGAACAGTAATCACTATTGTTGGAACAGTAATCACTTTTGGCTAATGATAATTACTGTTGCTAATCTCACTTTGATCATCTTTGCAATTGATCAATCCAAAAACCCTTTTGGTTGATATTAAAAACAAAGTGATAAATAAAACTTTGTCCAAAAAAATTGTGCAACCAATTTTATTAAATGCCTAAAAATCAGTGGACCATGTTAAACCAATATTGAATAATTATTGTAATATTTAAATATTACAAACAATCCAAACCAGAGCCAAAACAACACCAATTAACCATTAAAAAATTAGAAACAAATATTAAATGATTTTATAAAAGCTTCAAACTTTTTGCAGCAACTGCATATTACCTAGCACTAATATTGAGGCAACTTCCAAGTTTTACAAAAATGCCTAAGCATTTAATTTAAAACCTAAAGGAAAATACAAAAAAAAAAGCTAAACAACTATCTAGCGCCCGTGGGGGCAACACCCCCTCCCCTCCCCACTGGGCCGAATCCCACACCCGGCCCACCCCGACCTTCCCCCCCCCCACTCATCCCCTCCCTGGTCATCCCCTCCCCCCGTGTCATGCATCCCATGGCCAGACCACGGCCATGGAATCGTGGCAGCCATCCGGCACCGCCGGCGCCTACAAGGAGGCCGCGCCCTCCCCCTGCGAACCCTAACCCTAGAATCGCACCCCCTCCATTTACCTCCTTCCCCGCGGCGCAACGCCACTCCCTCTCTCCCCCGCGCTGCCCCCTGTCCAGGAGCCCGCCGCGCAAGACGGCGCCGTCGCCCCGCTCGGCTCCGGCCAGTCCTCCCCGGCCCGAGCTCGGCCTCCCCAGCCTCCCGGCCAGACCACTCCCCTGCCGCCCCCCTGTGAGCGCCCTGCCCTCCTCTCTCCCCGTCGTCCCCTGCTACGGGCGCCACCGCGACCGCCATTGCGGAGCTCCGTGCCCCGCCCGCGTCCAACCCACCGCCGCCCGCACCTGGCTCGTGTGCGCACGCCGTGCGTGGCCACGCCACGCCTTCCCCCACCGCGGCCACCCTCGCCGGAGCGGCCCCTCGCCGTCGTGCCTTGACGCCGACGAGCTCGGGTTAGGCAACGGGCTAACCTCCATTTAGTTAATCCCCAATGGATTAGCAGATAACCCCCCCCCCTCAGTGGCTTACATGTGGACCCCATGGATTAATAAGTGTTTAAGGCAGATAGAAAAACTGTTAAGAATAACTGTGAGTATGACAGGTGGGGTCCATCACTTGTTAATTGATTTAAATGGATTTTAGTTAACTACTAGAGTATGACATGTGGGCCCAGGCTAAATATTAATCCTTGGTTAAATTAAATCAAATTAATTATAACATGTGTGAATGACATCTGGGCCCCACTGTTAGTTAGTAATTAAAATGAAATTATTAAAACTGAGAGGCTGACATGTGGGTCCCATAAGTCAGCTTTGACCAGTCAAACTGTGCTGTGGATAATGTTGAATAAACAATTAAAGAAATTCAGAAAATGATTTAAAAATTTTAAAACTTATAAAATCAATATCTTTTAATCCGTAACTCGGATCGAGAAACTTTATCCGTAAAATTTGATCAGAAAAATATAACGAATACAGTTACGCTACCCGTATGTCTACCACACCCCCCTAGCGCATCGAACATCGACACCCCCCTCCCGGGCTGTCTGTCGGTAATTTTCCGGTACCGATAACGGTTGCCCGGATCGAAAAACTTTGTATATCAAAGTTGCTCAGAGCAGACCAACGGTTACAGATACGATACCCATACCTTCACCACACCCCTCTAACATACCGAACATCGAACCGTCCCCCCCCCCTCCGGACCACCTGCCCGATGAATTGTCCGGTACTGCTAAAGTACCCGGATGAATTTATTTCGAACACGAAAGTTGTTCGGAATAGATCAACTAACCCGGATACACCACCCACACGTGTGTCGGATGTCCACGACACCTCCGGCATGATCCCCCCCCTTCGGACACCCTGTCCGGTAATCACCCGGAACAGGCGATTCATCCCCGGATGAATTCCAGCTCCGAGGGACGTGCATCGTACCCACGTTAGAGCATCGATAGCTTTTCATCTGTCATGTATTGTGTTTGTTTGTTATGCGTGCCTTGTATTTATTGTGTTTCCCCCTCTCTTATTGTACGGTAGTCTCGACGTCCGCTGCTGATGCCCCTGTGATCGACTACTTCGTCGACGACCGTACCTCTACCGTCGAGCTTACAGGCAAGCAGAGCCATTTCCTTCCCCAGATATCGCCTATCTTTCCGTACTTTCTTGCACTAGACATATGCTACTGCTGCTACGTTATAATCCTACTCAATTGCATAGCTTGTTTTTGTCGCCCCTTGATGTACCTTCTGTTATCCCATGCTGCCTATTATATATATTATATTCAGCAGTGAACCCTGCACCTTGTTAGTCAATAGGATTAGATAGCGGGTCGTGTTCACTCGGGGAGTGAATGTGGATACGATACATTACAACTGCTACAGGTACGGTTCAGAGCAGACACCGACTCAGTCCCCTACGTCGGATCTGCCGAGCCACCTCAAGTGTGAGCGATCGAGGAGAAATCCCCGTACTCCACTCGAGGTCGACTCTGTATATCCGTCTTAGGGTTCTGAACCACGGTTGTCCTTACAGGTAAGGAGTCGGGTGACCCAACGGTGCCCGCGCAGGTTATCTTAGCGGAACGACAGGTCAGATGTATTCCACCGGTGTGCGGTGGGCCTGGTACTATTCGTGGCCGAAGGATTTCTTGTTGTACGAAAGTCGAGCTCTACCAAGAGCAAACGCGAGACAAGGTAAGGAGACGGTTCACCTTGTTGGTAACCGCATGAGTTGGTGGGACGACAGGGCAGGCACCGACGTTACTGGTGGTCCTGACTGCTGTCGTTGTCCGCGACTCATTCAGTAAGGGGCAACGATAACGGTTGTCTCGACAGAAAATTAATAAAATGCTTAACGGGTTCGGCGGATGACTTGAGTAGCCTTTTGGCTTGTACGCACTACCTATACGTGGGATTACGCGTTTGGGCGCCTCCGCAATGTAGCCTCGTTCGAAAGCTCTGAAAGACGTCCAGTTCAGCATTGCGGCAGGGACGGATCGCGCTGCGGCGTTGGAATTCACCCTCCTCGCAACGACCCGGAGAGCGAGGGGTGATAGGCCCATGACCCCCTTGCACTTAGGGCTGTAGACCGGCGGGGACCTCTCTGATGAGTCGTAGGATGGACTGCGTTGTGTCGGATAGCCTCGGTGGGGTGCTCCCTAACCAGGTGTACGCCACCCTGGAGATCCGAGCGTGTAGTGTCACACTAGTGCACCCCTGCAGGGAAGATTAATCTATCGATAGCCGTGTCCACGGTAACATGACGCTTTATGCTGAAGCCAGATCCTATCACTACAAACTACTACTATTAAACTGTTGGTTCCGGGTTTTCTTCCTCGCGGGGATGTCGAGGAGGGGAACTCAGAGGCATTGTTAATTATGATTACAACTTATTATTATACAATGCTGCAGCAACTTCTGCTGCATTGTTACATTCATTACTGTTATATTAAACTGTTGGCTGATTCTTACCTCATGCTGCAAGACTCGTCGGAAGATGCTAGTCTTCGATAGGCCTAGCTTCTTACCTTTACTCTGATTTCTACCTTGCAGTCAACTATATACAGCCTCCCTTTTCCATTTGATACATGCATAAATGCTTAGTAGCGGACGTAAGACTCGCGGGTATGTTAGATACTCACCCTTGCTTTATTTTCCCTTTTCGCTTTGCCTGATCGGCCGCTGCAGTCGACCTTGGAGCCCAGGAGCAGGAGATTCCAGGAGGAGCCTACTACGACGTCGAGTTCCCGTTGACTAGGTGTAATTCGGTGGATCCCAGGCAGGAGGCCTTGCCTTTTCGATCTGTACCTCTGATGTTATTTGTGCTAGCCTTCTTAAGGCAAAACTTGACTAACTATGTCTGTACTCAGATATTATGATTGTATGACTTATGTATTCGGGTCCGTGTGACCCCCCTTCATTGTAATATTTTTGGTTTATCCTTTTGTGTTTAGTGTTGTGCTGTGATATTCTCACCGTGGCACCTTGATCTCGATCATATACCTTGCGTGTATGATTACTGTACATGATCGTAAATCGAGGGCGTCACACTTCGGCACCACTACAACGTAGATTAGCACTCTCCAAAGAGCGTAAACTTCAGGATACAATCCATCTCTCCAACTCACTTATGGTTAACCATTTCCTCGTACCTTCACTTGCTTTGTATTCTCGTTGGCTTGCTAATTAGATTGTTGCATAGCATACATTGCCTTGAGCTTGCTTGCCACATAGACTATTTTCACCTAGTTGCATATCTAGAGAACCTTTTTTATCCACAATCCCCTAAAACAGGAAGTTAAGTTTAAAATTTATGGTTGCCTATTCACTCCCCCCCCCTCTCCTATAGTCAACTGTATTGGTCCTTTCATCTACATTTTATCTCTATATTGACTCATGGATCACTTGATCATGCCATGTCTTTCATATGCTCCCTGCTAGACCAATGAATGCCAACGAATGTTGGGCCTTTCAAGAAAAACTTTTAAAATTTTGATCAAGTTTGTGGAAAAATATATCAAGATCTACAACATCAAATTAGCTTCACTAGATTAAATTTTCATACTATATAATTTGATGTTGTAAATATTAGATTCTTTATGAAGTTGGTAAAACTTAAAGAAGTTTGACTTTGGACAGACCTAGAACTTAAAAAAAAGGAACAAAAAGAGTAATAATGTGTTGTTTCACTTGCTTGCAGTGGAGCAAAACCAAAGGCGCTTGTGGCTCACCTGATGATCTTCAGGATCACCCTCATCTTCAAGGGACTGAAACTTGAAAGTGTCAAACAGATAGTGGTACCCAAGTTACATACCCTCCATGAACCCCTTGAGCTGGAGGAACATTGCACAATTTGTGATCTGCCATGTCTCCACGAGGTTGTGGATCCTTAGCATGGTACACCTCGGCCGCAGGAGGTCATCTGCTTCCATCGCCGCACATTCCTTCCCATATTTCTGGCACAAGAAAAAGATACGGCTGACAAGATCATCTCCATTGTGAGCAGGAAACATGATCCCATTCAAACAATTTGGAAAGGGATATAGGAGTAGGTGGCTGAAAGTTAAGTAAATAAAGGAAGCTCCCACTTGCCAGGACTATGATGGAAGTTGTGAAAGTAACTAGAACCAATCATATAATGCCACAAAAGTCAAAACATTCTAATTTTTTATAAATGTTCACAACATATGTGTCTACAAGCTCCAATATTCCAAATCCAAATTCGAAATGCACATGGAGAAACAAAAAAAGTCCAGTTCAGAATGAATAATATCACAAAAAGATAAAAGAAAGATTTACACTATTCACATCCAAATTTTGTTTTTTTTTGTTTCTCCATATGTATTCGAATTTGAATTTAAACCTTTTGCCAATTGTACACACATGTCTTGTGAACATTCACATTTTTTTTGGAACATTTTATTTTAATTTCTGAAACATGGTATCATATTATCATGTCATGGTTGGTATTATGTGATATTTTGACATTTTCCCATCGAATTGGTCATAGACAAGACAATATTCAGAGGTGTAAAGTAGTTCCCTTTCACTAGTTCCCCTCCAGCTAATTTCAGAGAACACTGGTAAACACTTTTTAAATAAAAAAATAGTTGAAACTTTTTTAGAAACTAAAAATATAGAAAAAGCAAACATTTAATCTGATTCGGCAGCGGAACAGGAACCATAAACATCCATAACATAATTAATGCAACCTAAAATTCGAATCCGGCCTCAAGGTGCAAAACAACATTTTAGACCACCCAGATGTATGAGTATGTAAGTCTCTGAGAGAAAACATATTTAGCAATCATCTAGCTCAGACCTCAAAGATGACGGCAATGTAAACAAAACAAAATCAAATCATTAGGGACCCAAACTCAAGAAACCCATAACTGAATCTAAATAATCCAGATAATAATGTGCTTCCACCTAGGAAGATTATGTTCGAAACAACCCAAGCCATGCCGTACATCAAGCTACTTTTCAAATAAATTATAACTATGTGTTGACGCTGAATTACGCCCTACACGAACACGTCACGTGTACCCGTAGCGCCGAGGGAGATACTCCGCAGCTCGCACCGTGGGAGGCCAACCGGAAGTGCGATACGCAAGACAATCCGGTTAGCTCTTTTAGAACCAGACGCCCCAAGCCCTCGGGAGGGACCCCGTCAGAGAACTCGGCGACGATTGGCTGCCCTAGGTCGTCCTGGACGCCCCTGTAGCTTCGTGATTCGTCTTCCTGCAAGAACAAGAGTAGACGAAGAACGAGAAGAAAGAACACGGTAGATTAGATGTAAAGGTAGGGTTTGTTGTGTTTTGCGATTGTCTGTTGTTTCAATCGGCCGTCACCTCATCTATTTATGAGGGGGTTGGACTTTCCATGCAAGAAAAGGGCTCAGATTCGCGTCAAAACTGCCAAAAACCCGATCAAATTCGGACACGGATCGGGGGTTCGGACGTCCGGACTTTATCCCGGACGGTCCGGCTTCTAGGTCGGACGGTCCGAGCTGAGGTCAAAATCTTTCTGTAATCGGGGTCCTCAAGTCGGATGGTCCGACTTCAAAGTCGGACGGTCCGACCTTAGCTCGGACGGTCCGGTTTCCACCTCGGACGGTCCGACCTGGTTTTCCAGTGCTGCACTGTTTTGGAAATAACTTCTTCATACGAACTCGGATTTGGAAGTTTCAAATATCAAAATCGACCGGTTCGACGAGACGAAGCCGGCCTATGTAGAACATTTTCCCATTTGAGGATGTCTTGATTCCCTAATTGGCAGAATAGTACTCCGAATGCCAGGGTCTTATTGCTTCAAACATAGTTTCGGCCCTTGAGATGGAATCAGATGATCATGGCTCGAACTACAAAGTTGTTCATATCGACAATACCCAACTTTTTCATGTAGAGAACTTATTCATTTGAGGTCATCTTATATAGGTTCATTTCCGTGCCAAAAACGGGTGTCAACACATGCCCCCCTGTTTTTCGGCAAAACTTGTGTGCCGAAAAATATCTTGCCCAGGCTTGTTCTAAGGACGATGTCAACACTCCATCGGCCATGTGTTTTCTAAGGGCGATAGTTGTATATCGGCCATGTGCATGCTTAGGATGATGAGTATGTACTCTGAAGCCGATTACCACCAATCGGTTTTAGAGAGACGGGTATCAATCCATTCCTTGTAGCACTAAGGAAATCAAAGTCTGATAGATCACGTCCTGATAAGCAAATAACATCGGGATGATTCCAATCTATAGACGCATCGGCCAAAGCAACACAAGCCGAGTTGTCCGCATGAATAACTTCCACTTCGTCTTCAACCCATTGTATCAAGAATTGGTGCATGGTAGACGGCACACATTGATTAGCATGAACCCAATCACGGCCTAATATGACATTATAGTTACCTTGCACCTCTGCGACGAAGAATGTGGTGGCCAAAGTCTTGCTTCCCACAGTGAGTTCCATACACATTACGCCCTTGGCCTCTGTCTTTTCTTTACCCTCAAAACCATTGAGAACCATGTTGGTCTTCATCAATGCATCATCATGTAATCCCAGTCTTTTGAAGACTGCGTAGGGCATAAGATTTATCACAGCACCACCATCAACTAGCATCTTTGCAACCGGTGACCCATTAATGTGACCTTTAAGGTATAACGGCTTCAAGTGTTTCACTGGCTCTTTTGGCTTCTCAAATATAGCATTTTTAGGACCAAAATCTAGCTAAGCCACATCTCCTTGTTCATCTACAGCACGAAATTCGGCAGGTAAGTAATACACCATATTAATATCCATACCTTCCTGAGCCGGCGCAGATTCATAATCCTCCATATCATCTTCATCTCCTAAGGTGTATACTGGACTTAAAGTCTCTTCGGTTGAAGAAGACGTAACAAGTGGCATGGACGATGTAATAGGGACAACATCATCCTTATTTGGTGGTGTAGGTGTTGTTGCAGTTAACGTAGAAGCACTTGTGTTTTCCTTTTGTTTAGGCCTCCATATTTGTTTTGCAGGTACCATGGGCCGAATTCCATTAATTAATTCGTCCTTTTGCTTCTCCTTTTCGTTCTCCACCTTCTCATGGTTCCTCATACGTTGCAATCTCCTCTTCATGGTCTTAGTTAAACCAGGAGGACACCACTTAGGTTGAGCATATTTGGGATCCCTGTACTTGGCCTCGCTTGTGCTAGCCTCATGATCATTATCCATGGAATCCTGCTGAGCAACAACAATGTCATCATTAGAATTAGCCAGATTATCAACAATCGGCCCTTGGATCTCCTTCCGCTTGTCAGATTCTGAAATTTCCGCACCATGTAACTTAGCACGCCACACTTTTTTATTGACTTTGCTCGGAAAACCTTGCGATGGCCGATTATCACCTTGATTAAAATGGCCTTTTGGAGAATAAGAAAACCTCCCACGAGTGAGCCTATTAGGTGCTGCCCACCCCATATAAAAAGCATAAGGGCCCATTGGCGGCTGCCCCAAACCACCGTTGAAGCCTCCCATGTAATATGGCGCATAGAGGGGTGGTGATGACCCATATGGCCTTGCATAGCGTCGACTTTCTTGTGGAGGTGATCTTGAACGCTTTGAAGTTGATGGCCGATTAGATCTAGAACCGGCCACTTGATTGGCATACTTGGATAGCAACATATCAAAAGTTGGCTTGATTCGCTTGCGCCTAGCTTCATTCCTTTTCCCCTCGCCAACTTCTGAATTCTTGGGTTTGACAAATTTATCATGAGCATCATCTTGCACTTGTGGTTGCCCCCCGAGCGTAGGATTTTTTATGGTGATCTTTATTACTTCCTTGCCATCGGGTTGTTTATCAAGCACAACTTGTCTCCCCGAGTTCCTGTTGTCCTCATTTTCCTTTCTGGACTCACCAATGACCACGTTATTCTTGTTGGCTAACTCGGCTATATCAGGCCGAATCAACACCTTTTTTCCTTCCAAGTCTATGGTGTTCATCGGGAAGGGTTGCTTGTCAACCTGCATCTCAGAAAAACTCAATCGTCCTTCATTAATGGTCGATTGTATATGTCTCCGGAAAACATTGCAATCATTAGTAGCATGTGAGAAAGAATTGTGATATTTGGAATAAACACGCCGTTTTAGCTCTTCAAACGGCGGTAAAGTGTGAGATATTCTAATCATTTTTATCTTGTAACAAAGCATCAAATATCCTATCACACTTGGCTATATCAAAGGTGAATTTTATTTCCTCATCATGATTCTTGCGAATCGGCTTAAGAGCATTGCACGAGTAAGGTTTGGCCTTTGAGGACCAAACAAACTCAGTGGTATAGACATCAACCTCATCATCCGAATTATCATCATTGTAATCAACCATATGCACTCTAGGACGATCGATTGTTGATCTATGAATCTCTTTACTCCGGCTCTCTTGGGCCAAAGCTTTCTGCAAGACTTGGTTAATATTTAAAAACTCATAACTTTCTAGCCTCTCTTTGATGTGGGGTTTCAAACCATTAAGAACCAAATCTGCCAAATTCTCTCAGTTATCACTAGGCTATAGCATCGGTTTTTTATATCTCTAAATCTTTTGACATAATCGCCGACCGATTCATCATGTTTTTGCCTAACCGATGTAAGATGTGACAACTTAAGCTCATTGTCGCCACTATAAAAATGATCATGAAATTTCTGTTCTAATTGTGACCACAAAAGAATAGAGCCATGTGGCAAAGCAGCAAACCAAGAAAAGCAGTGCCGGTTAAAGATAGGGGAAATAGACGCACTTTCAATTCTTCTATGGAACCGGCCTCACCCAACTGTGCTAAGTACTGACTAACATGCTCCTGAGTTGTTTTTGTGCCCTCTCCACTAAATTTAACAAAATCAGGAACCTTATAACCTTGAGGGTATAACACTGCATCGAGGTGTGTGGGATAAGGCTTTTGATACACACTACTTTTTACTTTCGGCTCGCTTCCGAAAGTATCTTGAAACATCTTATGCAAATCCTCCCTTAGCTTGACTAAAATAGGATCTGTGGTAGGTGTCGATGCTTGTGGTATAGGAGCAACTTGAGTACTAGCTATTGGTGCAACTTGTGCTATGGGCGCCGAACTATAGTTCGGCGGGAGACAAAACGTGCTTGCCCCTATAGGTGATGTTGCAAAGTAATTCGGCGTTGGCACCGAATCGGTTGCACTCGAAATAGGGTTAGGGTAGGTAGGTGCAGTCACAAGTTGATTGGTTTGGCTAGGATAAGAATTCATCGGCATATTATAATATTGTTGCATAGGAGGTGCCGATGAAATAGGCAAAGTTGGATTAATTTTTTCTTGGATAACAACAGCACCACTAGATGATGGGGGTATATTTTTTTGTGCGCTGCTATTTGCTAAGAACGCATTATACATCATATCATTGCCCTTGCTAACCAAACTCTCAATCACAGCAAGTTGATCTTTAGAAAAAACTTTACTCACAGTGATGTCATCTATGTTGCCATCGAGAGGAGGGAGCTTGATATCTCCAACCGGAGTGATGTTGCCTTGGCGATTCTTGTCGAAATTCGCAAGAAAGACTTGCAAATCCTCCTTCTCGCGCTGCTTCATGAGCGCCGCATAAGCCTCCATGCGCTGCTCCCGGCCCTGCTTCTTGATGGCTTCATATGCTTGACGATGTTCCTCCGAAAGTTCATCAAGACCGGGCCTGATGATGTTATCGGCGTTGATCTCTGCTGACTTGGACATGGTTGATGATGATTTCTTGAAACTTGTCCCCAGCGGAGTCACCAAAAAGTGTGTTGACGCTGAATTACGCCCTACACGAACACATCACGTGTACCCGCGGCGCCGAGGGAGATACTCCGCAGCTCGCACCGTGGGAGGCCAACCGGAAGTGCGATACGCAAGACAATCCGGTTAGCTCTTTTAGAACCAGACACCCCAAGCCCTCGGGAGGGACCCCGTCAGAGAACTCGGCGACGATTGGCTGCCCTAGGTCGTCCTGGACGCCCCTGGAGCTTCGTGATTCGTCTTCCTGCAAGAACAAGAGTAGACGAAGAACGAGAAGAAAGAACACGGTAGATTAGATGTAAAGGTAGGGTTTGTTGTGTTTTGCGATTGTGTGTTGTTTCAATCGGCCGTCACCTCATCTATTTATGAGGGGGTTGGACTTTCCGTGCAAGAAAAGGGCTCATATTCGCGTCAAAACTACCAAAAACCCGATCAAATTCGGACCCGGATCGGGGGTTCGGACGTCCGGACTTTATCCCGGACGGTCCGAGCTGAGGTCAAAATATTTCTGTAATCGGGGTCCTCAAGTCGGACGGTCCGACCTTAGCTCGGACGGTCCGGTTTCCACCTCGGACGGTCCGACCTGGCTTTCCAGTGCTGCACTGTTTTGGCAATAACTTCTTCATACGAACTCGAATTTCGACGTTTCAAATATCAAAATCGACCGGTTCGACGAGACGAAGCCGGCCTATGTAGAACATTTTCCCATTTGAGGATGTCTTGATGCCCTAATTGGCAGAATAGTACTCCAAATGCCAGGGTCTTATTGCTTCAAACATAGTTTCGGCCCTTGAGATGGAATCGGATGATCATGGCTCGAACTACAAAGTTGTTCATATCGACAATACCCAACTTTTTCATGTAGAGCACTTCTTCATTTGAGGTCATCTTATATATGTTCATTGCCGTGCCAAAAACCGGTGTCAACACTATGATAAAGAGCACATGAGCACATCTACACTTAGCAAGCCCAGCTTGGACCATGTGGTACTCTAACTCCTGGAGGATAATAGGTTAGCACCAATGAAATTCACCAAGAACAAAATAAATTACAGTAATTAAGTCAATGGAGAATAATTCTGTTCAGTCAGCACCGGAAATCAGTTGGAAGAAGCAATCCTTATACTATCTCAACCTGGTCTTCAGTAATACTAACACTATAACATAATTTCCTGTCAGCTACATGTAGGCAGAGTTTGTATGTGCAAACAACCAACATTGAATTATGAACAAAAATCATTTTTACCATTGCTATCTTCTTGATTTAAATGAGAGAAGAGCACCAGATCTAATATCCTAGTATACAAAGTAATAAGTTCCTATATAGAATAAGATAGTAATTGAAATGGCTTAATCTGTCAAACTAATTCGAAGAAGTTTCTCCACACAAGGAAACTTTGAACTGTTCCTTAATCTTATATCCATAACATTAACCTGATTTCGAGGACATTCAAGCAAGACAATCCCATAGTTCAAAATAGAATACCTAGATAAGCTTTAGAACACAGGAGACCAAATTATTAGCCAGAACATCAGGGAAAACGGGGGGTTGGACCTATTGGGCAGACATGCCTTGATCAAAGATGCCTGATGCAACGTGGTTTCTAGTGTTTTTACTCCTAAGAGTATAGTGTAGATTCAAAGTAGCCTCCATTTATTAAATGTAATATCACGTGGATGGGGAGAAAGGCTGTATGAATTGTATCAAAATTATGCATGACTTCCAAAAGTATTTCTGTATCAAAGCATAAGCCAGATAATTGAATATATGCCAGTTGTGTATATCAAAAACTGAATTAAATATTGACCTCCATAGCTAGACAGCATGCCATCAATGACACAGCAGCAAGATTGCAGATTAGTTCAATTAGTTGTAAATCTGTACGATTTCATCCCATTAATGCAGAACACATGCCGAATTTATGCTTCTTGGGTGGTTCTTTACCGAGGAGTTTACAATCATGTTGAACAGAGAGGTTAAGACTGCAGCAAGAAATCTGACATACCTCCTTTAGACGAGGCATGCTGATCTCGTGATGCGCGAAACAGGCACACAAGATTTTAGATGATTTAGAAGGTTGTCCTTCCAAGAGATTTCTTGCTCAACAGCAAAGCAGACAACTGGGTTGCTTAGATGATTTAGTTTTTCTTTTTTTACTTCATAGATATTTGCTCATCAACATATATGCCACATGTAACATCCAAATCCCCTGAATCAGTCAAGTATACCCTGTAGGCATCTTTCCCCCTAAGTTCAAAAAAGAAAAGGCATCCCCTGAATGTTTGACAAACATGAACACATCTGCCGTACCAACTCAGATCAGAAAATAAATAAATTTCCTTTAGCAATTTCTACACCAAACCTTCACCGACCCCTAAATGCTGAAACATATGTAGTCCGTAGCAGGCTCTGTCATGGATCCGCATCTGCAGGCAGAAACTAAGACAATAAAAATTAGAACCTTCTCACAGGAATAGTCCATCACAAAAACAGGCACTTCCTTTGAATCAATATTCCGTAAGAATAGGAGTATGAATGTAGTTTGAGAACATCAATATTCTAAATAATACAAGATGATTTTAGTTCAGGACTATGTTCAGCATCTGCTCTGTTTTCACCACCCCTCACAACTCACAGACCAGATTCTCACAGAAGAAAAGAACTTGCAGAGCAGAAGTGGCATCAAATAATTTTGTACTCCTCTGTAAAGAAATATAAGAGTTTAGATCACTATTTTAGTAATCTAAACACTCTTATATTTAGTAGCTTTATAAAAAAACATACAGCTTACTGATTCAAAATAACGGAAGCACAAATTCCATGTGATAAATCCAATTTTATTTCTTGACACATATACAATAGCACAATTCATGCTGCTCAATTTACATGTCAGGCAGCAAGAGGGGCTTTTTCATGACAAGTTCACAGTTAACAACTTAACAAGACATACATACACACATTCCCAGAGTTTATACACAAGGAGATAGCACTAGCTCCTTATTCAACATTCAGTATAAGATTCCTTGGATTCCAGCTTCGATGAGCTTCATTCTGAAGATTACCGTACATCAGAATGATCCTTCAGAAGGAAATGAGCCAACTTTCATGCCTTTCATCTGTGCAATCGCCTTCAATTCATCGGATATCGAGCTCTCCTCGATGACCAAATGATTCAAACGGGAGGCTCGCTGTGCAAAGAGCTCGACACTGGCCCCTTTAATGGCAGGGCAGCGGGAGATGTCGACGACCTCCACTGTCTGCCCACAGTGCCTAAGCAATGAGACTAGTGATTCTCCGGTAAGGGAGCGGCAACCCCGAAACCTGATGTCAATTAGATTTCGGCAAGACGAAAGCATAGCACCAATCTCCTTGTCCTTGAGTGTCTCGTTGTAAGACAAATCAAGCCGGCGGAGGTGGCGCATGCTCTGGCAGAGGAATGTGAGCAACCCTGGCTCCCGTTCAACTACGTCGCAGCTCACCAGGGAGACATCTTTGATACCCGCCCCAATGGCCGTACGTGCGAGAGAACGGAGCCCATCCCCGGTAATGAGGACACAACTTTGAAGGCGGAGCACGGCAAGACTGCCCCGGGTGTCCTGACCTTGCTCTGCACCAATGGCAAGGAGGTGGTCGTTGTGCAGGTCGAGAGGCAGGCGGAGGTCCAAGGTGTGCAGTGCGGCACCGCGCCGACGGATGAACTGGAGGAGGGCCTCCCTGCTGCCGCCGTCATACACCAGGAGAGACTTGAGCGTAGAGCACCGGTCAGCGGCCAGGAGGAGGACGCGGTCAGCGACGCAGCGGCAGGCGCGGAGCTCAAGCTCGAGCAGGCCGGCGAGGCATTCCGAGAAGGCAGTGGACGCGGGGCCATCTCCGATGCCGTCGCAAGCGCGCAGCTGCAGCCACCGTAGGCTCCCACAGCGCTGCCATAGCCACCTGAGCCCGTGGTCGCCGGAGCGGATGCCGCAGAGCGACAGCCTCTCCAGAGGCAACGCCTCTACGTCGTCGCCCTCGCCGCCGGAGGCGGCGTCATCAGAGCTGGAACCGACCGAGTCAACGGTGGCAACGGGGGAGTTGACAAAGGCGAAGGATTTGAGGCGGGGCAAGCACGCGAGCCAACGGAAGGACAAGGGGCTGAGGGCGGTGAGGTGGAGCGAGGTGAGGCCGGAGAGCGTGATGGAGACAGCGTGCAGCGCAGCGGGCGAGACGGGTGAACCGACCGAGAACCGCAGCGCCGTGAGCCGGGCGGCAGACGGCGAGGCGGACACCGCGAGCAGGACCGCGTCGGCGTCGCGAGCTGCGCCGGACGCGGAGACGACGGCCAGTGCGGTTAGAAACGGGTAGTGCGATAGGAGGTCAGCCAGAGGAGCGGCCGATGGTCCGGTGAAGGCCGGCGGCAGGCGGAGCGTCAGGCGTGACGTCGAGGCTCGGAGGAGCTCGAGCCAGCGGCGGGAGACGAGGGAGACGGACGGCCCGGCGGCGGGCGGGAGCAGGCGGAACACCTCCTGCAGCAGGTCGTCGCAGAGCGCGGCGTCCACGTCGCCGCATCCCCCGCCACCGCCGCCGGCGCGGCGGCCTCCGCCGCCGCGTCGGGGACTTATTGGCGCCGTAGCCAGGGGGGGCGGGCGGCCACGCCTCAGCTCATCGGCTCGGCGTTGGTTAGGTATTTTTGTCCAGGGGGAATTGGGCTGCTCGGCAGCCTCAGGTGGGGATGGGATTGGGGGGAAGGTGGGAGAAGAGGTAGCTTGTGCGGCTTCCCGCGAGATTAGGTGGGGAAGGAGGGAGATGCCGACAAGTGAGGGTGGGGGCGGGGGGAGGGAGGAATCGTATCAACGTCGGCGGCGTGGTCGTGCGTGGCAGTCAAGCATTGGCTATCTTCCAAAATGGTTGTAGAGGCGGCTCGCATGGATATATCACAGGATTCGCGGCTCCTCCATATCTTTCCTTCCTTTCCTTTAAGGTTTCCTTTGATTCATATGATATAAATTTTATAAAAATATACTAACTCGTAAAGTAGTTGATATGTATCCCAAATTTATATAAAATAATGAAATACGACTTGATGCATATAACAAGATTTTTTAATTGACTCTAGGCTAATTTTCCTTTAAAATACGAAGAATTGATTCTTATCATGCACAAAAATAGGATTTTATTTCTGTAAATCAAAAGACTATAAAGATTTTTTTATGAAGCTCCTGCAAACCAAAGAAGACCTTAGTAGTTCTAAAAGATTTTCGTATAAAAATTTCACCTCTAATATCTAAAAAAACATAGTGTTTTCTTCTCCGTTCATTGTGCATTTCACTCTACTGGGCGGCCTTGTCGAAAGAAAATCACACAGAGAAGCTGGACAAGTTCATGGTGTCGCTGGAAGAAATGATCAGACGCCCATTGTTGATCCTGGGTGGCTGAGAGATAGTCTCCTGGCGACTGGAAAGCTCTCTTGGTGCTCTCCTGGGAAAACTACAGTGGGACTCGCGTTGAGCCCGGTGTTGACTCTGGAGGCATGCTGGTCACCTAGGGCAGCGTCGTTTGCCCCCCCCCCCACTGAAGACCAGGAAGCCGTAGTGCTTAAAATATGCTTCATGATCGTCTGCTCTCTGTTTCGGTTCTAGCTATGAATTGATGTATCCGGATTTGTAGCTCTATCCCTGGTTTCATCGAGCGTGGCTTTTCTTAACTGTCTTGTAAGCCAGATTGTTGCTATGGTTTGGAGACTATGTTTGGTTTTATTTCAATGAAATAAAGCTGGGGAGGGGTTCCCTGTTCATCTAAAAAAAATGTTGGTTTGATCACTTGAAGGGCTGGTGCCAGAGAACTACCGAAGAATTTAACACATAAGTTGAAGTAAAAAAAAACCTGAAAAGTTTTAGTTGGTTAGTTCGATTTGATTCACAAGGCGATTACACACAAAATTGAATGGTGATGGTTGACTCCATGCATCTCTAGAAAAAGCCTTTTTAAAATCTCACTCTCTCCATATTTGCAATTCTAAACAAATAGTTAATCTATGAATTTTGGAGAGAAAAAGGTGGCGTCTGATTTTTCTGTCAGCAAAGAGCTATGCAACATTTTTTCTGCCTATGAATATGGAAAATGTTACCTACATTGGTCATAATGTTTTCTAAATATTACCTACTAGAAGAAGTAGTGAAAATGAATAAAAAAGTTTCCCCACGGTAGATAAATAGGAGTTAACCTATAAAAATGTGTTCACAAATATACACTATGCTAGTGCCTATTTATGAGAAAAATAAAAATAAAAGCATATTGTACCTTGTTATTGACAGTTTAATATTTAATTGTCGTCCCCTTTGCCTACAAAAATATACTATGCCTACTACGTACAAGTTCACCTAATTTTGCCTAGATATGCAATGTTGCACCAAAAAATGGCGTGTTGTATTTGCCTCTTCTATGGAAGGTTGTTAAAAAATAACATTCCCCCAAATCTCTACATCGATTCGAATGTGTTAGATGAGTATATATGATAATGAAGGATCAAGCGGAAATTTTATTATCACCTGATATAGGTGGTAAGCTATTTCAATCAAAAACTAAGAAAATAAGTTCCTAAACTAAAATGGATGAATCTCTTTCATCTTTTATTCAATCAAAAACTAAGAAAAATAGGGAACTAGCAGGGATAAGCATAGAGAACTAGCAGGAATGAATCTACCAGATGGAATTTGTGAGCGTGGGAGGCACATCTAAGCCTTCTAGACGTCGGTTCACTGTCAGGTTTTGAGTTTCCCTTGGGACCCATCCACGTTGATATAGGACCAAGCCCTCATTAGGACCTAACCCTTGGAGTTTTCCTAATCTTTCACAATTTGAAAATGAACTAGGGTTATACTTCATGGGGAACACACAAGAGGAAAAAGAAACACACTACTAAGGAATGTCCTTTTAGTGGCGTCCTTTTTTTTAGTGGCGCATTATGGATGCGCCACTAACTACAAGCCACTAATAAACCCCTATTTTTTAAAGGACCAAGCCCTCATTAGGACCTAACCCTTGGAGTTTTCCTAATCTTTCACAATTTGAAGATGAACTAGGGTTATACTTCATGGGGAACACATAAGAGGAAAAAGAAACACACTACTAAGGAATGCCCTTTTAGTGGCGTCCTTTTTTTTGTTTAGTGGCGCATTATGGATGCGCCACTAACTACAAGCCACTAATAAACCCCTATTTTTTAAATTTTGAATTTTGAATCTGGAAAATAATTTTTTTTATTTTTTATTTTTTCTTAATTTCAGGTTAGTATGTTTAGTGCCCGATCACTATGCTTAATCTCATGTCAAATTAACCTCCGTGGTCAAACTTCCCCGAGGGTCACCCATCCTAGCACTACTCCAGCCCCAGCACGCTTAACTTCTTGGTTCTATTAAATTCTCACTCCAACTCACCTAGCAGGCACTTGTTAATATATCTAACATATAAATCCTATTAAACCATGTTGATGTCTAGGACCTTGTTAATGTTCATGGGTGTGCTAAAATTTTCAACATTTTTTTAAAACTTTCTCGATTGGACCATTAGCATATTTTGAACTTTTTTTTAAATTGATTTTTTTTAATTTTTTTAATGTTACTATCTAAAATTTCCATTTTTTTTAAACTTTCCGATTTGTCCTCTAGTCTATTTTAAATTTTAAAATAAAAAAAATCTTTTTTAAAAAAATTCAAAAAATATTTCTGCTACTAGTGGCGCATCTATACTATTAAAGGGCCAGAGGCCGTGGTCGTAGTGATGGTTCAACCTCGATCCCACGCCCTCGTATGTTCCACCCTCCCCTCGTTTGATTCGCAGGTAGAGCACCCACGATTCACGACCCCACCCCGCACGGTAAAACTGCCCCTCCTCTTGATCTAATCTTCCATTCTCCCTCGCGAGTTCCCCTGCTTCTCTGCCGCGCCGCCCCATCCCGCTGGCCCCTGTCGCCGCCCCTTCCCCCGCAAAGGGAGACGAACACGAGCCCGCCTCTCCTGCCATTACGATCCCTCTAATCACGCTAGGTTAATCCTCTGATCCAGCACCGGCATCGATCCCCACCTTCCCCTCCCTCTTCCTCGGGCGTCATCAGTCATCACAACGTCATTGGTGGCAGCAGGGTCCCTCTCCTCCCTCGAGAAGCTGCAGCGGCACATGACACAGCGGGATCGTCCTACGTCGGCGGCGGCGAGGAACCTCTCCTCCGTCCTCCCTCGAGCAACGGCGGAGGCGGAGCGCGGGGGCGGAGCTGCGTGTGTCCGAGGATCAGATGAAGGCGTTGGAGCAGGTGGCATCCTCATGCACCTCTGATTCATCCTATTGTATATCTTTAGTTGTAGTTAGGATCTTAATAAATCAGATTTTGGCTCAATCTTCCCCCATATATCATATGGTCGCGCAGGCCGTCGGAGAGGGAGCCATGGTGGCGGTTGCTGCCATGTCCAAGGCTCTCCTGTCCTGCCACCCCCTCCTCCGGCATGGATTTCCTTTTGGAAAAATTATGCCCGGAAAATAGGTCGAGCCCAACTCACGGCACAATCTATCCACGCGCACGATTGAGCACAACTATTCTTCTCCATGCCGGTGCCCGATGGCTCAGCATCCTGAATGCTACTTGTGCTCGTGTGTACGCCAACACGACCCATCGAGCCAGGCTAGATTCAGCCTCCTGCTGGTCGCGTTCTCGGCATGCTCACGGACAGCAGCAACGTCCAATGCAGATGAGCATTGCAAGGTCTGAACCGTGCATATTAACGTGATGTGGATGCCCTGCCTCAGTTCTCAGGATTCAGGGATATTCGCTGAAAAATCATTCAGCATAGTGTTTTCTCGTGCAGACGAGTGTGGGTGCTGCTTCCTCAGCAACGATTGATGCACCGCTGCTGTCATGCTCTGGCTCCATGCTTCGTCGTGGTCGCGGCGATTCTCGCCGAGAGGTGTGCACACATATATTCATCCCAAAGGTTGCGTATGTGATTTGCTTATTTGATCAGCTTCAGATCTGCAGTATTGTAAGCAGCTTTCTTAAAGATATATATAATTAGTAGCTTTATAATTTTATAGTCACTAGGAATAATTACTTCAGAATACAAAACTAATTTCGCAAGAGAAGTGCAGGTGATGTCCAGGCTCTGGCATGGCTACCTTATCGCCTCATTGCTACTACGATGAAGTCAACAAGCGGATACTCATCTACGTCGACATGCCGGACATCAGCATGGATCTCTACATATTTGGTACATATAATTATATAATTTGTGTTGACTATGACAGAATCTGGATCATAATAGATCATTAAGTTCTCTTCTGCAACTATTGGTTATTGTTGTTCTGTGCTCCAAGCCTCCAATACATAAGTACAGCTCGTTGCTACATGGGCTACATAAAGTTTTGGATAATTCCTTCAGAGAAAGCTTGTATGCTTGACTCGGTGAACTCCAAATTTTTGTGAACTAGCGTTTCCAGTAGTGATCAGAGCTGCTACTTTACTGTCAGTATTAAGGTGGGTGGTCTGTGTTTCAAATTTCTAATATAAGTAATGCACTTCTGAAAGTTCTATCTATCTTGTGTCTGTTCTGTCAATATCTCATATAATTTCATCACGAGCACCTAAGAAGTGCAGCTCTATTGCCCTTCGTGATTGTTGGCCTATGCCTTACAGGGAGTGTTTACCTCATGCATCTTGTGTCATACTATAGCTGTGTCTTATGTCTCTTGTATTATTTTCACCAATGACATATGTATGTAGCAACCTTTTATTGCAAATTGTTGTGGTTGGAGTGTTTTCTTGTTAATACTGCATTTATACCTGTCTGATTGCCCTCAAGTTCATAACCATATTATCATGCAACGCCCAAGAATTGAAGTCTCCGCATGACAAACTTCTTTTTGCAATTTGATCATCTTGTGGTGTAGTATTTTCAGGTGATAGAGAATCTGAGACGCAGCTCTCCAGTATCTCCACTTCTTGATTATATCAAGAAAACATAAACTAAATATCTCCTATCTAGGTAGTCAGGGGGATGTTATTACTGTTGAAAGGATAAGTGCTGCAACTTCCTTTATTGAGAAAGATGGGCGTATTTTGTGCAAACTCACTGTATGATGTGAAATGTTCTAAATATGCCTTCGTGAGCTGTGTGATGATTTTGTGCTTCTCTTAATGAGCATTAAATCTTTATTTGTATGCTTGAATGCCCTAATGTTACTACTATTGCCATTTAACCTCTTTTTTTAGAATTGCCAGTTAATCCCTTAAGATAATAATTTCATGATACATGGCATACATTTTAGACAAAATTTATTTTATACAAAAAATAAATAAGTGATTGCTAATTTTTGTATATGAGGTTCTGGTCATATTCCACTTGCTTGTTTAAACCAAGGTATTGTTCTTGCATAAAATATGCTAGGGTAATGTCGTCATATTTTACTAGCGAGAATTTGACCATAAAATTATCATTTTCTCATTGCAAGGTTAATCATGTTGCCCAAGACCACTACGATTCCACCACATGATTTGAAAATGCAAAGGGAAAGGGAAGTGTCCATATATTGACCAAACATATATGAACTGTGTTGGCGTGTTGCCTATTCATATGTTGACAAAACATGAATTGTGTTGCAAGACCTACAAACTATGTTGGCAATTGGAATATTAATAGCCTGATAAATCTAAAAAGTTGTTATTCCTTATGTCAATTGTTGAATTTCCCTTATTGCTTGTGATTTGTAGTACTAGGATATTATAAATGGTTATTGTATTTGATAGAAACTAGCTACTAGAAATTGGATATTTTAAATGTGATGAAAACTGTGTATGCCACGATGGAGATACGTGAAGTGGAGCCAAGGTAGGTGATGGGTGTAGAAGAGAGAGGTAAGAAAGAGAGACTAATGTGTAGCAGGAAAGACGACAACAAAATTTAAATCGGATATGTGTGCACTTTAAAATCAAACATCTTGTGATTACATAATTTATTGTTCCGTAGCAACGCACGGACAGCTAACTAGTTTCATACAAAATGCGCCACTACTAAGTTCAATTTTTTCTCTTTTTTTGGGCCTGCAGATTTTCAAACGCCCGTAACTTTTTTTCTGTTAGGTTTTTGAGGATTCTAAAAATGTTCAACGGGTTACACCCGGTTGAATTTGGATATAACTTTTCGAGTAGATGATTTTTCATATAAAAAACTTTTTCATCGGAGGTCGTATGCAAAAGTTAAGTCCATTTTACAAAATTCTTGAGAGATTTTGCAAAAAAAGTCGAAATTCATATTTGTAAATTTTCCTAACAACTAGACCACATATCATTTGGGAAACTTATTTCTTTTATTTTTTTGACATTTCTATCATTTTCTTTTATTTTTTTTCAAATTGAAAAGGCGGTCCACGGGGGACGGGGGGGGGGGGGGGGGGTGCATTTGGGAATTTTCCCGCACAGTTTTTTCTTAGTAGTGGCGCATATGGGAAATGCGCCACCCCTAAGAGCTTATGGGTGGCGCATTCTGGATGCGGCACTAATAATTCTTTAGGGATGGCGCATTTCCAGTATGCGCCACCCATAAACTCTTAGGGGTGGCGCATTTCCAAAATGCGCCACCTATAAGGTTCTTAGGGGTGGTGCATTTCTCCAAATGCGCCACGTATAAGGGGATCCAGGGCTGGCCCACTCTTAGGGGTGGCGCATTTTTAAAAATGCGCCACCTATAAGGGCTTATAGGTGGCGCATTTTTTACCAGTGCGCCACCCCTTACAACATAGTGGCGCATTACATATAAAATGCGTCACTAATAAGCTTTCCATGTATAGCTATTTCCCTAGTAGTGACAAGATCCAAACACAGGAACATTCAAATTCACTCACACAAACCATACACCAGAAGACCCATAGTCATACACAAGTAGGTAGTCTTATAGGGTCCTCCCCTTCAACTACTAGGAGAGGAAGGATTGAAAGAGATCTAGATCACCATGGGGGGGGGGGGTAGGAGCTAATCTCTCTCAAGATTCAGTATCAATTTAGCTAACCCTAAAATGGAGGAGGTAGGTATATATAGTCTAGGGTGAAAGGAAGAGATACAAGGCTCGTGGGACGATTCTCGCCCGCAGGCAGTTCCAGACATCCGGTGGCCCCCGAGCATCCGGTGGTTCACCGATATTCGGACATCCGGGGAGTCGTGGGAGGTTCTGTGACTAGCGATGCCAGAATTCCAATGTGAACTGGACATTCGGTAGTTTGCAGGGGTCAGGGCATCTGTGGGAGGAAGGAGCTCTCTATCTTTAGGACGTCAGATTTCTGGTGGGGTTCGTATGTCCAACGCCTGGGGTTCTTTACGCCGAACTCTTGCCACTAGCTCCGTAGTGTATGCTCTAGGTGTCGTATGTCCAGCGTCGGTCGAATATCCGGTACCTGGAGCCTTCACCTCCTCTCCTTCTTGGCTCTATTCTTCCTGCACAACTTGGCCTTATTTCCCATCTTTCTCCTCGGTTTCCTCCTGGTATCTGAGTAAGCATAAAGTATATGTTTGAGGCAGTAGCCATGTCGCGCACGTGAAAGAATGAATATTAATGAGGAGTGAGTTCACCTTTTCTTCTATTGCTCATTCTTGTGCTCTCGCCAATGGTCCACGTGGGAGAGTGGTCTACATGGTGATGTCTGTGGGATGCTCTGCATCATCTCCCCCCTTGGAAAAGATCCATCCACAGATCAAATTCCTCATCACCATGATAGGGAGCAAGGTTGGAGATGTTTGTTTAACCTAAGAACTGACAGTGGGAGAGAACTCCGACTGTCTTTTATATTAAGTGGGGTGTGGATTGCATGTGATTAGTTGGCTACTAGTTTTGAGACGATGATACGTCTCAAACGTATCTACTTTTCCAAACACTTTTGCTATTGTTTTTCCCTCTGTCGCGGGAATGAACCCCCTGGCAGGGTCACCCAGGAGAAAAATTACATCAAAGCAAAGATCACCGATCTAATGATCGCCGATCTTATCAAGACCGATCTAATCAAGACCAAGCAAGCAGTGGGCCGAACTGACCAGGTTGGAGGCCGATTGCTCCAAGAGAGTGTAGTCGGCCTCACCTAGGTTCAGTCGGCCGAAGAGGACACAACAGCATCCGAGCTAAACCCCACGTCGGACACCTGATACAAGCTCATCAATGCACTATCCCAGGAGATCCGGGCTGTCAGGGGCGTGTTGTCCCCTCCAGCGCCGATCATGTGGACAGGCCGACAAGACCGAGCTCCCAACTCCATTGTTCAGCGCTCCGTACCACTGTTCAGTACTCCGAACCACTATTCACTACGCAGGACCTACGAGCCGGCGGTATGGAGAGCCGCAAGTCTACTCTGGGTCATCCGGGAGCTCACGTCATGAGGTCCCCATCTCTAGTCTGAGGCTAGAAGTTGGGTCCTCCCCCATTGTTCATTTACCTTTGTACCCCGGGATCGGCCTATAAGAGCCCCGGGTACCCTACTGCATGAGGGACGACGGAGCACTTATTGCATTTCACCCACCAGAGAGAGAGCAACGAGAGAGTTGTGCCTAGAGCCCTCTTCTCCTTCTTCTCATACAACTCAAGGAGCATTCATTGTAGCCAGAGTTATTACTTATAGTTGGCTCGGCAGGACTAGTGGTGTTATCTATACGGAGAGACCCAAACCTGGGTACATCGCGGTGTCTCACTGTGTTTGTGCCCACTATCGATTCTTGCACCATCGACACCAACCTCGGTCTTTCCCCCTCTTTATCCATCCCCAATATTCAAGGAGACTCAAGCGTCTAAGCTTGGGGATGCCCAGGTGCATCCCCTTCTCCATCAATAATTATCAGTCCGTCCTTCGTTACACTATATTTTTTATCACTTCATGCGTTATGTGCTATGCTTGGAGCGTCTTTCTCTTTACTTTTTAGTTTTCTTTAGCTTTGCTTGATGTTCATAACAAGTTAGAACCCAGCTTTCTTTGTGTGGGAGAAAAACACGCTCCACTTTAAACTAGAACACATCATAGGATTTTCATGCTTATCTTTATTTTGTTGTGTGTTCTTTATCTTTTCATAGTTGCTGTCATGTTTAGCTCTTAGTTTTCATGCTTATCTTTTTAAGAGCTTTTTGTTTAGTTTGTTGTTAGAATTGTCTTGAGTTTTCATGTTTATCTTGTTTAGAGAGTTGGCTTGTTGCACTGAGTTGTGTCTTGACTTGAAGTAGGTAATTGAGGTTGCTATTCAATTGCTATTCAGAGGCACTGACCTCGCCGGAACGTGTTCCCGGGCACAAGAGGGGGCGGAAAAAGGGGCAACCGGGAGAGCTGCTCACCGTGGAGCAAATGGAGAAGACGATGGGGCCGCAGGGAGCTCGGTGGTAGCCCAATTTGAGGTCTTCTCCTCGGCGGCCGGCGGCGGAACCTTGACGCGGGCGTCGTCCTTGGTGCAGCTCGGGCTCGATTGCTCGCTCTTGAAGAAGTAGTCGACGCCGGGGAGTCTCCTGGACAAGGTGGTTCGTCGGGAGGGGCACGGTGGCCACGGCTGGGCGGCGGCGTGCTCTGCGGGGTGCTCGGGTTCGCGGCGATTTTCATCGGAGAGAGAGGGGGGAGGGTCCAGTGGAAGGAGGAGGAAGGCGCGGGGGTCTTCTGGCGACGCAGAGGCGTGAGGAAGGAGGCCTGGGTGGCCTAGAAGCGGCTCAGTGTCGAGGTGTCGTCGCCGCAGCCTCCTCTGCTCCAGCGAGCTGCTTGGAGGGGCGGGGGAAGAAGACGACAAGGCGTGGGAGTTGGGCTGGGCCGGCCAGGGGAGTTGGGCCTCGCCTGAGGCGTCTGGTAAGCTTCCTCTCTCTGTCTTTTCCTTTTTCTTTTTATTTCTTCTGTAAATAGGTTGACCTAGCTAATAAAATAGCTAGGTATTTTTATAAATGCCATAATTTTTTATATGGCCTCATAAAAGCTAGAGCTAGCCACTTATAAAATTTGGCACTCTTTAAAATTCAAAACATTTGAATTTTAAATCAAATAGTGGTTTATTTAATTTCCAAAGCATTGTTTGAAAATTAGAAAATTCCATGAGCATGGGATTTCTCCCAAACCATTTTTAAAATGATCAGCATCATTTATAGGAATTTTCCAAATACTCAAATGATTTTTGAAAAATATTTTTATCTGGCCATTTGATTTAATTTCTCAGGGCTTTTCTTTTCCCCATTTTTGAATTTTCTTTTGAATTTTTGCATGATGCAAAGGCACAATAAAACCCTAGCACTTACCTAAGTTGGGGTTCTGACAACTCGCCCCCACTCAAAAGAATCTCGTCCCTAGATTCAGAAGTCTGCGGGAGGAAGGAGGGGTACTCGGCACTAAGACGGTCTTCTCTTTCCCACGTGGCTTCTTTCTCAGAGTGGTGTGACCACTGAACTTTCAGAAACTTGATCTTCTTTCGGCGAGTGACACGCTCTGCTGAATCAAGAACACAAACAGGGTATTCTCGATAAGAAAGGTCATCTTGGAGATCAAGAGTTTCATGGTCGACTTCGCGGATGGGGTCCTTGAAGCAACGCCTGAGTTGTGACACATGGAATACATCATGTACTCGGGAAAGGTGCGGGGGTAGTTCAAGTTGGTAGGAAACTCCTCCACGTTTAGCAAGAATGCGGAAAGGTCCGATGTAACGTGGGGCCAACTTGCCTTTGATACCGAAACGTTGGGTTCCCTTCAGAGGAGTAACCCGAAGGTAAGCCTTCTCATCCAGATTGTAGCTCTCTTCCCTATGATGACGATCATAGTAGATTTTCTGACGAGACTGTGCTGCTTTCAATTGATCACGAACAATGCGAACTTGCTCTTCTGCTTCCTTGATCATATCCGGTCCAAAAAATCGTCTTTCACCGGTTTCTGACCAGTTAAGGGGGTGTTCGGCATCGTCGTCCATAAAGGAGTTCAAAAGGAGCCATGTTCAGACTAGATGGAAAATTATTGTTATAAGCAAATTCTGCGAATGGCAGAGATTTCTCCCAATTCTTTCCGAATGAGATAACACAAGCTCTGAGCATGTCTTCAAGAATTTGGTTAACCCTTTCGACTTGGCCACTAGACTGAGGATGGAAAGCTGTACTAAAGGAGAGATGAGTTCCCATAGCATGTTGGAAGCTTCCCCAAAATCTAGAGGTGAAAAGGCTACCACGATCAGAATTGATTTCCAAAGGAACACCGTGAAGAGACACAATTCTAGAGACGTACAAGTCCGCCAACTGGCTAGCATTTATAGACTCGCGAACTGGAAGGAAGTGAGCAACTTTTGAAAGTCGATCAATGACAACGAATATGGCATCATTTCCTCTCTGGATTTTTGGAAAGCCGGTGATGAAGTCCATACCGACTTTGTCCCATTTCCACTCGGGAATAGACAATGGTTGAAGAGTGCCAGCAGGTCTTTGGTGTTCTGCCTTAATGCGACGACAAACATCACATTCGGCAACAAATTGTGCAATGTCTCTCTTCATCCGGGTCCACAAAAATCTCTGGCGTAGATCTCGGTACATTTTCGTGCTACCGGGATGAATTGAGAGGGGAGTGTCATGGGCTTCCTTGAGGATAAGTTGCCTTAGTTCCCTATTCTTAGGTACTACCAAACGATTTCCAAAGAATACCGTTGCCTTGCTATCTGTGGAGAAACATTTAGCAACTCCGCTAACAATGTTCTCCTTGATCCGGCGAACACCTCGTGCACGCTGTTGGGCAACTATGATTTGATCCTCAAGAGTTGGTTTCGCCACCAAGGTAGAAAGATAGCCATGAGGAACAATCTCAAGATTAAGCTTGCGAAATTCCTCATGAAGAAGTGGTTGATACTGTTGTAACATGAGGTTGTTACAATACGACTTACGACTTAGTGCATCAGCCATGACATTGGCTTTGCCTGGGGTGTAAGAGATTCCTACGTCGTAATCTTTTATCAACTCAATCCAGCGTCTTTCCTGAGATTAAGATCTGGCTGGGTGAAAATGTATTTGAGGCTTTGGTGGTCGGAATAGATCTCACAACGATTACCAAGGAGGTAATGTCGCCAAGTTGTTAGGGCATGAACTACGGCAGCGAGTTCAAGGTCATGGGTAGGATAGTTCTCTTCATGTGGCCGCAACTGGCGTGAAGCATAAGCTACCACATGTCTATCTTGCATAAGTATGCATCCTAACCCTTGCCGTGAAGCATCACAATAGATCTCAAAATCCCTTTTGGTGTCTGGAGGCGCAAGTACGGGTGCAGAAGTCAATCTTCTTTTTAGCTCTTGAAAGCTTTCCTCGCACTTGGGGGTCCATTGGAATTTCTTATCTTTCTTGAGGAGTTCAGTAAGAGGCTTTGCAACTTTGGAGAAGTTCTCAACGAAGCGGCGGCAATAGCTTGCTAGGCCGAGAAAACTTCTAACTTGCTTAACCAATTCAGGTGGAGTCCAGTCAAGGACGGCCTAAACTCTCTCGGTATTGACTGCAACACCTTTCGCAGAAATCACGTGGCCTAAGTAGGTCACTTCTGGTAGCCAAAATTCACACTTGGAGAACTTGGCATAAAGGCGGTGCTCTCTAAGTTTCATCAATACCAACCTAAGGTGTTCTGCGTGCTCTTCTTCGTTCTTCGAGTAGATGCGAATGTCATCAAGATAAACTACAACAAATTTATCTAGGTACTCCATGAAGATCGAATTCATCATGCGTGAGAAAGTGGCGGGGGCATTGGTTAAACCAAAGGACATGACGGTGTACTCGTAAAGACCATAACGAGTAGTGAAAGCCATTTTGGGAATGTCCTTGTTTCGGATTTTGATTTGATGATAACCTAATCTCAAATCCATCTTGGAGAAGACAGAGGATCCTGCAAGTTGATTATAAAGATCATTGATCCTGGGCAGTGGGTACTTGTTCTTTATCGTCGCTAGATTTAGCGGGCGATAGTCCACGCACATCCTTTCTGTTCCATCTTTCTTCGTTACGAATAGAACGGGGCAACCCCATGGCGATGAGCTAGGGCGGATGAAGCCTTTTTCCAACAAAGCTTCGAGTTGGGTTTTAAGCTCAGCTAACTCACGTGGGCCCATCTTGTATGGGCGTCTGGAAATTGGTGCGGTTCCTGGGGCAAGATCCACTATGAACTCTACACATCTGTCGGGTGGCATTCCCGGCAGCTCTTCAGGAAAGACATCCGGGAAGTCACGAACTACCGGAACATCTTCAAGGTCGGGAAGGGGAAGCACATTCAAAGAATGCACCTGGGTTCTTGTTCTTGGTGAGGAGTAATCTATTGTCTGGCCTGAAGGGTGTGTAAGTCTAATTGACTTGGATTTACAATCAAGAAAAGCATTCTGCCTTGATAACCAATCCATACCAAGGATGACATCAATGTCCGAAGACTTGAGGGCTATGAGTGAAGCAAGGAATACTAAACCCTCAATTGAAATTTGATTGCCATGGCTTACTCTATTAGTTTGCCATTTTGAACTAGGAGTTTGAATGATCATAGGGGTGAACATTTCTTCAAAGGATACATCATGCCGAAGTGCATAACTCTCCGACATGAATGAGTGAGATGCTCCTGGGTCGAAAAGAACAGAAGTGTGAACAAAATTGACTGGGAGCGTACCAAGAATGACGTCAGAAGTACCATCAGTTTCCTCAGCTGAGATTTGGTTCACACGTCCAAGATTTGTGGAAGTGAAAGGTTTGGCGGTGGGAACCTTTGGAGGTGGTTTGGCACGAACAGTTGGTTTTCCTTTGGCATGGGGCGGAGCATTTTGACTGACGGGGCACTCACGAGAATAGTGACCAGGCTGGCCACATCTGAAACAGGCTCCAAAGATAGTGCGGGGAGCTGGGTTATTTGGTGGAGCTGGTGGACGAGGCGGCACAAGGGATGGCCTCTGTGGTTTGTTTTGGTGGATCAAACTGTTAGGAATCCAGATCATGCGCTTCTGAGGGCGTGAACTGGAAGAAGGGGCAAGCTCAAGAGCATGCTTGCAGGACTCTTCGAACACTTCATTGCCATGCTCAGCTCTAAAGGATCTGTTTACTAAATCCTCAAAGGTGGAAAATTCGATGAGGTTGAGATCATGGCGAAGGATAGGGCTAAATCCCTTACGGAACCTTGCCTGCTTTCTGGCATCGGTGGTGATCTCATTTTGGGTGTAACGAGCAAGACGGTTGAATTCTCTCACATACTCATGCATGGACATCTCTCCTTGAGTCAGATTGCAGAACCCTTCTTTCTTGCGCTCCATTAACTCATCTAGAAGGTGGTACCCTCGAAAGGCATCACGGAACTCCTGCCAAGTCACTAGGTGACCATCAGGCTGCATCGCAACATAGTTCTCCCACCATTCAGCAGCAGCACCTTCCAGAAAGTATGCCGCGAATATAACTCGATCATCGGGAGCAACATGTGCAGTGTCAAGCTTACGCTCGATGGAACGGAGCCAATCATCAGCTTCAAGGGGCTCAGAAGAACATCAGAATACCGGTGGCTTGAGGAGGATGAAGTCCTGAATGCTCACAACCACATTGCAATGACGTGAGGTATTCTGCTCGATGAGCTCCAGAAGGCGTGTTTGATCACGTCTATTCCGCTCAACTTCCATCATGATTTCCGCCGCAGAAGGCGGGGGTGGAAGTTCATCTTCATCTCGATTCCGATAACGGTCTCGATTCCGAAGAACATCACTACGAGTTCCACCTGACATCCTGTGTGATAAAAATCAACAATCAGAACAGGTTGTATGATGGAGTCAAAGATAAAAGAATATGATTTAGGCGAAAAGGATAATAATGCGAAGGCAATGACTCAAAGAAACACAGAACAAATCCGGCAGCATAACGGCTACACTGGGATGGAAAATGAAACAATCTCGAAGAAATTGGACATAACTTCTTCAAGGAACTCAAAACACGGAGACTTTGGACAACCACAACCATCCTACGGTTACAAGGAGGCAAACAACGAGATGTTCTAGTAAGACATAGATGAGCCTAGTCCTATCTCCCCGTAGAATAAGATGAGGGTGACTCAGAACTCAGATCGGTGAGGGTAAGGAGAAAAAGAAGCCTTACGTTGTTCCCTTATATACCCATAGTAACTATATAACTATAGAAGGCTAGACTCGACTTCGGCCAAAGCTGATAATCCTACAGTCAGTCCTGCTCTGATACCAAGTCTGTCGGGACCCGGGGTTAGCGTATGCAAGTCTCGCTACGACATAGTCATATGGAGAGCCGAGAACCGTACCCACTTGTCTAAGTAGACAAGGCCAAGCACAGAACGTTCTCGGAAAGCATCGTACGTGAGGGGCATCCCATCCAGGCCGGATGATCAACTGAGATGGGTCCTCATCGTCCGCACACAAGTCAAATGATATGGGTGATGAACTCCCATATTCACAGACAAGTCGCCTCAACCATACTACCGACTATCTCATAACTCTTACATAGACTTACTCCAGCCCGATCACTTAGTCGGGGTCTAGGGCGGGCTCGATCATACATCAAAGTGTGCACGAGACAGAGTCTCGAGCAATCGCATCACGATGCCCCAAGCTGCGCACATCTAAGGGCCACTTGGGGTATAAAAGACGCCAGCCAGATCACAACTAAGGTCTCGAAAACCCATACAAAGACATGCATGTTATAAACATACACGCATCACACATGCCTTGTATGAACAGAAGGTATCATTGCAATTCTCTACAAAGTATACCTCTTTATTGATAACTCTTACAGAGTGCACACAGAGATCACAAGCATGTGATCCAACATTACAACAAACAAGCGGAAGCAAAGTAGGTCTGAGTACAGACAAGTTTAACAAATGGCTTAGAGAAGCCTTATCTAAAAACAAGCCCTCCACGAGGGAACCAGTCGTCTGACTGGGACTACACTAGCTTGGTCTTGGTCTGAGTCTTCATTCTTCGAGCTTCGGTTAGAAGTCACCATCGGGTAGATGGGTTCATCTAAAACATAGAATAAGCAAACGTGAGTACAAAGTCGTACTCAGCAAGACTTACGTAGGAGCTATACTACTCATGCACATGTATCAAGGTAAAGGGAGGTGGGGTTTCACTTGCAGAAAGGCCAGCTTTGACTTGGCTAGTCCTGAACTACGAATACCAGACTTGAGGTAAGAAGCGTACACGAGTCCACTACATCTGTTCAACCAATACACCACTATGGTTACTTCCTCGACTTCCCCACGAGAAGCACACCATAGCACTCACGCTTATCTTGCGAGTTTTAGAAGTATCCAGTTCAAGTTGTCTAATAATCAAGCTAAGCTTTCCAAGAAGTCCTTAACCGCGGACGCGACTATTCGAATAGTTTTGTTAACCCTGCAGGGGTGTACCGCTACACACACGTGTCATCAGTTACCGCCTTTTGCGTGTCACCGTTCAAGAGGTGACAGCGAGGATGCCACCACAACACTTCTCCCACAGCTCCGTTCTAGTCCAGAGAGTCGCCTATCTGAGGGGGATCCGTATGGAAGTCCGGCCGAGGTTCCAGTACAGCCTCAAACGATGTGTGCAGGGTCCCAAGCCGGTCTTGAAAAGCCGTTCATCCACTTCGCAGACCGTGCCACAGCCCTACCAGAACTCCGAACTACTGCGACTTCTGGGGTTCGAACGGGGTGAGGTACTAGGATGAGAGGGGTCAGTGAGCCCAATGTGTGGTTGTACTCTTCTTCTTGGATCACCACACAAGAACTCGGACTTAAGGCGGTGTTCAACGAGACAACCCACTGTGTACTCCTACACAGCCTCTCATCGTTCACCTTGTATTAGGGTAGATTCACCAACACATTTCACTTTCATCAACACCATGTTTATCATCATCCCGACTCACATCAAAAGCAACCTCGTTGTATCACTAAGAATGCAATAAGCAGTAACAGTTACAGGGGCCACATGATATCAACCAACTCCTACATCTGCTAGGATTGTGGTTTGCTTACTACTGTGACAAGATGATAGGTCATGCAAAGGATATGGGTTCAACTATGCGGTAGAAACGTTATCATGGTGATCATCCTAAATAATGCATAAGCGAGACATGAGAGGGAATTGGGATTTTATAGACATGATCAATGGGGGTTTGCTTGCCTTGCTGACGAGGTTCAGTCACGAGGTCTTCAACGAAGGGGGTGATCTCGGGTTCTGGCTCCACTTCTATCAGCAACATGACAATCATAGGATCAACATAATGTACAATGCACAAACACATGAATAAGATTGTAATGGTGATGTTCAAGGTACTGATGTGTTGAGCATTCCATTTAAAAGGAGTATATTGCATTTGAAATGCAAATTCAAACTCCATTTGATTTATCGATGAATTTCAAATGCATTTGAATGCATGAAAGTTCATTTGAAAATGTTGATCATGAAGTGATGTGGTATAGTTGAAGTAATGTCTCTGATGTGTGGATGAATCCATTGGAATTAAGGGTGTTGCAAAATCATTTGCAAAATCACTCCAAATATGAATTTGAAAAAGGATCCATATGCATGTTTGCTACTGTTCACCCATTTTAAAATGGTCAAACATGAAAACAAATTGCATATTCAAAGTTTAGACATATTATTTGTCCAATTTGGAGTTAGTATGAATTTTCTATGAATTTTCAAAGTTTAAATGATTTTCTGGATTTTTCTGGATTATTTTAATTCTCTGGAAAAAGGTTTATTGCATCAGCATGATGCAATGCTGATGTCACAGGGGGGCTGACAACAGGGGCCCACCTGTAAGTCTCAGTGGGGTTAATCCCTGTTAGATTAAACTAACAGAGAGGGATTAGGGGGCTGGGGCCCCACCTGTCATGGTCACTGGGGGTGGGCCAGGGTTTAGTTAAGCTCGGGGGTTAGCTGCTAATGGCGGGGGTCACCGGAAACCTGCCGGAGACTCGCCGGAGTTGGGGTTTTTGGCACGGGAGGGGGTCTGGTTGGTACGAGCGCGTAGCTCGTGAGCTTCCGCATCCACTGGAGTTGACGGGGGCCAAAGACATGGCCCGTGGCGACGGCTGCTTCAACCGCGACGGCGGTCAGAGGCACTGACCTCGCTGGAACGTGTTCCCGGGCACAAGAGGGGGCAGAAAAAGGGGCAACCGGGAGAGCTGCTCACCGTGGATCAAATGGAGAAGACGATGGGGCCGCGGGGAGCTCGGTGGTGGCGCAATTTGAAGTCTTCTCCTCGGCGGCCGGCGGCGGAACCTTGACGCGGGCGTCGTCCTTGGTGCAGCTCGGGCTCGATTGCTCGCTCTTGAAGAAGTAGTCGACACCGGGGAGTCTCCTGGACAAGGTGGTTCATCGGGAGGGGCACGGTGGCCACGGCTGGGCGGCGGCGTGCTCTGCGGGGTGCTCGGGTCCGCGGCGATTTGCACCGGAGAGAGAGGGGGGGTCCAGTGGATGGAGGAGGAAGGCGCGAGGGTCTTCTGGCGACGCAGAGGCGTGAGGAAGGAGGCCTGGGTGGCCTAGAAGCGGCTCGGCGTCGAGGTGTCGTCGCCGCCTTCACCTCTGCTCTAGCGAGCTGCTTGGAGGGGCTGAGGAAGAAGACGACAAGGCGTGGGAGTTGGGCTGGGCAGGCCAGGGGAGTTGGGCCTCGCCTGAGGCGTCTGGTAAGCTTCCTCTCTCTGTCTTTTCCTTTTCCTTTTTATTTCTTCTGTAAATAGGTTGACCTAGCTAATAAAATAGCTAGGTATTTTTATAAATGCCATAATTTTTTATATGGCCTCATAAAAGCTAGAGCTAGCCACTTATAAAATTTGGCACTCTTTAAAATTCAAAACATTTGAATTTTAAATCAAATAGGGGTTTATTTAATTTCCAAAGCATTGTTTGAAAATTAGAAAATTCCATGAGCATGGGATTGCTCCCAAACCATTTTTAAAATGATCAGCATCATTTATAGGAATTTTCCAAATACTCAAATGATTTTTGGAAAAATATTTTTATCTTGCCATTTGATTTAATTTCTCAGGGCTTTTCTTTTCCCCATTTTTGAATTTTCTTTTGAATTTTTGCATGATGCAAAGGCACAATAAAACCCTAGCACTTACCTAAGTTGGGGTTCTGACACCAAAAGCTGGCCACGCTTTCGGATCGGACTCTTCCGTATGGCCAAGGTCAGGTTTAGTCTCACCTATATAACAGGGGACTTTCCTAGCTCACCAGTGTGGACCAACAGAGAAACCATGTCTCCGCTGGCCCGGGTTGTTTAAAAACTGTGAGGGGATCCCACCAAGCACACACACGGGGTTTCAAATGGTAAATCAGCTCGGGCCACCACTAGAAATGTTTGAAGCTAGATAGGTAAGAAAAGGGGACCCCATAAAATCCCACATGCGGTTAGGCACGCTCAGTCTTAAAACCAATACCCGGAACTCGGATCCTAGGTGACTCGAATGGAACAAAGCGTCGGGCTGGGATAGCCTAGACCTTCCATCCTTCGTCGAATATAGTCAGCATTATAATAATCATATCATCCACAACAATGTAATAATGTGATAGACCAAAACCAAGGAGTAACAGGAGGTAATAGTCGTAGCATCCTAAGCATGCATACTAAGCAGGGGCTGAGCAACAAGCAATAGTAACATAGCAGTACAAGGTTTGCTGGGAAGGGACATGGCTGTATCGGTTTGAAAGAGGCTGTAAACATGTGGTAGGATCAAACATCGAACCTATCCTATACGAACATGCAAACCGCTGGTTGAAATAAAATGGATCATAAGTAATGCATAGTCCTTGCCTGTTGATAGGTCGGGTTCCGAAGGTGTAGTTGATCGTAAACTCGCGTCGTCTCCGTGAGGTATCCGCGAAGCACACAAGACGGTAAACACTGGAAAGCAATCAACGAGCAAACATTTATTACTACGAGGCAAACACGAGCAAGCATCTACAAGAAGGCAACACGAGACACCGCACCTACCGCCGAGAGCGGTTACTAGCAGGTTAAGTGGGGTACTCGTCACACACGACAATGCCGCACATTTAGAAAGGTTCAAGTTGTTTAGCTACACAAGTTGAGCAAAGGTTGTTAACGTGGCAAGCACAGAAACAAGGCATAGCACACAAACATGGAAAGAGGTGAAGCATAAATAAACTATCTAATCTAGTCACCTTAAGTGGGGGGTAAAACCTATACATGGCAAACTATTGCGGACCCCACGATAAAAATGGGATTTGGTATTGTTTTGCCCTAAACATAATTTTATTATTTTTATTTGCAAGCAAGAGAAGCATAAACACAATCTACATGCAATTCTAGTCAATTTACATATAAGGAACATTTTAATCGGAGCAACGGTTAAAAAGTCATTGGTCATCTTGGGCTTCTGGAGCTGCCTTTAAAAGCTAGAAGGTTCACTTGGTCTAATATGCAGGATAATCCACTTTTGGAATAGCTTGATTGGTTTTGTACCTCCTCCAATTGGATTACATGCTATGCTTCATCTCAAGTGCTTCCTTTGGATAAAACTGCTTCTGACCATGTGCCTTGTGTGGTTGTAATCAGTACATCCATTCCTAAGGCCAATATTTTCAGATTTGAGAATTACTCGGTGGAGATGACTGGTTTTATGGACTGTGTAAAAAACTCCTGGGAGGTACCTTCTTTTAAAAGCCATTCTGTGGCCATTATAGTGGACAAATTCAAGAGGCTTAGGAAGGTTTTGAAGCACTGGCAAAGGGGACTCTCCTCCCTTAAAATGTTGATTTCCAAATGCAATAGAGTGATATTTATTTTGGATTGTTTGGAGGACATTAGACCACTATATGTTCCCGAAGCCAATTTTAGGAAGATTGTGAAAGTGCATCTAGAGAAACTTCTGTTCTGGCAACACTTATACTGGAAAAAAAGATGTACCCAAAGATATGTGAAAGTGGGTGAGGAGAATTATAAATTCTTCCAAGCAATGGCTTCAGAAAGGCACAAGAGGAATTCCATTGCCTCCTTGAACTTGTCTGATGGAACTGTCTGTGATCATCATGATACAATTGCTGCTACTTTCTGGTCTGCTTTCAAGAACAGGATGGGTGTGGCCAAAGGCATTGTCATGAGCTGTGATCTGCATGCCTTATCGTCTCAGGTGGAGGATTTGGACTCCCTTGTGGATCCTTTTGGTAAAAAGGAGATGGATGACACTGTGAAATCCATGCCTACTAATAAATCACCTGGGCCTGATGGCTTCAATGGTAAATTTCTTAAAATCTGTTGGCCCATCATCTGCAATGATTTTTATAACTTGGCTGCTGAGTTTCACAATGGCACTGCACACTTGGAGGGTCTCAATGGATCTTACATCACCCTAATTCCTAAGAAAGCTAGTCCTGAAACTGTGAATGATTTCAGACCTATCTCTCTCACTAGTGTTGGTATTAAATTCCTCACTAAGATGGCTGCAAATAGACTACAAAAGGATATTAGAAAGTGCATTCACAAAAATCAGTATGGCTTTATCAAGGACAGATCTATTCAGGACTGCATTGCTTGGACTCTGGAATATCTGCATCAGTGCCACCAGTCTAAGAGACCACTTCTGCTGCTCAAATTGACTTTGAAAAGGCTTTTGATTCCATTGAGCACTCTGCTATCCTTGAGATTCTCAAACATAAAGGGTTTCCCTTGAAATGGAGGATCTGGGTGCAGTAGCTGTTGGAGAGTGGGTCCTCATCTGTCCTGCTTAATGGAATTCCTGGGAGACAATTTAAATGCAGAAGAGGGGTTAGGCAGGGTGATGCTTTGTCACCCCTACTTTTTGTCCTTGCTGCTGACTTGTTACAATCAGTGATCAATGATCTTCTCCAAAAGGGACTCCTCAGCCTACCTATTCCTTGCCATGACACTGATTTCCCTGTAGTGCAATATGCTGATGATACCATCTTGGTGCTGCCTGCTGAGGTCCAACAAGTTTTGGTGTTGAAAGAGGCCCTACAGAGATTTTCTGAGACAACTGGCCTAGAGATCAAATACAACAAATCATCAATGATCCCCATTAACATTGATGATGTTACTCTCTCCCAATTGGCTGCTACTTTTGGGTGTCAAATGGGGAAATTGCCCTTCACTTACCTGGGCCTTCCAGTTGGAACCACTAGACCTAAAATGGTGGATCTTCTTCCTCTGGCTGACTGTATGGAGAGAAGACTTACTGCTAGCTCTTGCTTTCTTACTCAGGGAGGAAAATTGCAGTTATTGAATTCAGTCATCTCCTCCTTGCCCATATATTTCCTTTGCTCTCTGCATATACCCATTGGTATAATTAAACAACTTGAAAGGATACAGAGACGGTGCATGTGGAGGAAATATGGTCAGGACTCTGGTAAATCTTTGGCTGCTTGGGAGCTGGTTTGCAGACGCAAAAAATAAAGGGGGACCGGGTATTTTAAATTTGCAGGTGCAGAATCAGGCACTTCTTATGAAGCATCTGAAGAATATTTATAACAAAGAGGAGGTGCCCTGGGTGGCTCTCATCTGGAACTCATATTACCATCAAAGAGTACCCCATGCAACTGAGCTCTGTGGTTCATTTTGGTGGAGGGATGTAGCCAAATACATGGATAGTTTTGGGGCTGTTTCCAAGATCCAGATTGGCCCTGGGGATTCTGTTTTGTTGTGGCAGGACCAATGGATAGAACAGATGAATAGATCACTAGCTAATAAATTTGCTAGATTGTTATCCTATGCTAAAGATCCTCTCATTTCTGTCCAGGAGGTTTTGGGTACAACTGAGCTCACTGGTATGCCAAGAAATAATGAAATTCACCACATGTTGACATACGATACATCACAATGTATGATATTCAACAATCAGTACACATTCTGTTTACCAGAATGCGAGGTTTTAGTCATCTCACCTAAAAGGCATGGTTTGTATGTGTCAAGAGATCAAGTATCTTAAGACATCATCATACCATTCATGACTTAAACTGTAGTGTCATTATTAAGCCTGGATATTTCTTGGCATTACAATATTTCTTATAAATGATCAAACAACTATCATCAATATAAGAATAACTCATTCATAATCGTAATGTGACCATAAGAGATATCATTCATAAAAGGAGAACAACTGACTTGTTTCTCACTAATATGAATAATTGTCTTCGCGAGATGCAAGACACACTAATAAAGTCCTCATTCAAACGATCATAAAATTTATTCATATATTAATCAATTGATAGATGTAGAGGGAGAGTGTTGTCGACCATCAACTATCTTGATTGCCGTCAGCACACATTGTCACCTCATCCCTTCCAATTCACTCTCAAGCAGTAAGTTCAAGCATCGAATACTTAATCAACCGCAATTAGTGTTTCGTGGGAAAGACATTTATAACTCGTATATCAAATATACCTTCTCCGTCAATGACCATTCCTGCATTGGTTTTACTCTTAAAGTTCTTAACTTTAACCATGACCTCATGACAGGTGAACGATTCTCCTTCATGACATAGTCCAGACATGGTCTTTGTAACTGGGAGGAAGCGGATGCAACTCCCCAGTTATCGCAAAGTAACCAGTCATTCAGTAGTCCAAGTTATACACAAGGTGTTCCATGCATCTTATACATTTTCCAAGTGACTTTCTCAGCAGGTTGTTCCTTCCACCATAGTTGAAAGAAACCCCGTCCATATACTCATATTCCATTACTCTGATTTGTGACCAAGTGCTTTCAAGTTCACCTAGCACGTCATATGTGTTGGTTAACATGCATTCACAATTCAGATTCCATAGAATGAATTATGGTGTATTGGACAGTCATTCATAAGTGACGGTGAGTACGATACTCATCATCATCTTCCTTGAATAAGGAGTTATCAGGTGTATCTCCTAGCAGTTCTTCGTATTATGTTTAGTAAGTCATTACTAATGAGTATGTCTCTAATGGTGTTGGTACACATCAATGAAGTAAGACCCATTTACCTTAAGTTCTATCATACTAAAAGAGCCATAGTTCTAAACATTGGTATGACGTTATCTACAATGATATTTGCTAAGACATGAAGATTAAGTTCATAATATGGAGTTCATGTTTCAAAAACAATTCTGGAACTCCTACTCAGACAAACATCCCTCATAGTTTGTTCTAAGTGATTACACGATCCTTGAAGAACATACCTCCCCCGTGTGACACGACCATCAGTATGTTGTTCAAGGTAGGCCATCATGCCAATCACATCATCCATGTGACTCATGCTCGACCTTTCGGTCTCTTGTGTCCCGAGGCCATGTCTGCAAATGCCAGGCTCGCCACAATAACCTTAGTGAGTATATGCCGCGTATGCAAGGCCATGTTTCTGGACATGCTAGGCTTGCTCCACCCATATCTTGTGAACGTAAAAATGTTTGACACCCGTGTGACACGTGATGCCTCCATAATGAAGAACTTTCCAGATGGTGCTTCACTAAGGAAGGACAATTTGTTGGATTAGTGAGGGATCATCCTATTATGCTACCGTCGTATATCTAACATATTAGCAAAACAGGATGCAACAGTATAAATCATACATGCTATGATTCCCCCCGACATGCAAATTAAAGTTGAAAACGCCTTTCTACTTTATCTTTTGCAAGTTTTACGTGGCTGCTAGGGGTTTCGAGAAAAGAACCGCTTTCTATCCTGCGAAAACAAGCCACAACACCAATCCCGCAATTGTCTCTATTACATCCCTGTCGGGGCCCTTCGTTGCAAGCATCTTCGCATCGCTAATGCAGAGAGACAGACACCCCCAACCACTTTATATGGTACAAGCCATATGTCAAGCGTGGAACCCTTCTCGCGTAAACGCGTAAGGTCGGTCGGGGGCCGCTTCATCAAACATTGCCGCAACGCTAAATGAGTACACGTGAGAGGGTAACAATTTGAGAATTGATGCCCACATACTAGATGTGTTCTATCCGTACAATACATCTACGCATAGCCTTGCTCATGATACCACTGTTGGGGTTCGGGGCAGAAAACACAAAATTTTCATAACCTACGAGACCCATACCCAAGACCTATGCTATGGCGATGCAAGTAACGGACAGAAATAGATCACATACCAGTATGTAGTCCGTTAAGCGGGAAACGTTCCCGCATGAACGTGGTTGATGTAGTCGTACCGGCAATCCCCGATGCCGCGCAGATCCACGATGACTCCTGTAGCCACCCGATCCTTGTGGACCGATGACGGGATTATGTCCCCGTCGGAACGTTGCTGATGAAGACCTCGCGATACGACCACGACGATGAAGTAGCACCACAAGTGTAGTGCCTCGCGGGATTATACACATACAGTATACCCGACGTCCCTCCGGGCTCCGAACCAGTAGAGCAGCGGAAAGAAGATGGATTCGGATCCCGATTCCAGCAGCACGACGGCGTGCGTATAGTGGAGAAATCCCCAACCAAGTGTAGACTCCAAACAAGGGGAGTCCACTCGAGGAAGGAGAAAAGGAGGAAGAGAGAACTTCAATTGTTAAATCAAAAGGGCACCCCTGCCCCTCCTTATATAGTCCAAGGAGGGGTGGGATCCTCCCTCCCTCCCCGAGGTGGGACTAATCCCACCAAGGGGGGGAGGTGCGCCGGCCTAAGGAGGGGGTGGGCCCCTCCCTTGGCGCCAAGCCCAAGGGGGGAGGCTCCCCTCTCCCCTAATGGGCCCTTAGAGGCCCATACACCTTTTTAATTCATTTTTAATATATTTAAATGCATTTTAATATTTAATTCAGATAATTAAATAATAAAACATATATTAAATATTATTAAATATATTTTGAACCTTTCAAAATACCCGGAACAACTTCCGGCCTTCATCGGAACAATTCCGGCCATCACCGGAACAATTCCGGTGTTCTCTCCAATTTCTCCGGTGATCCCGAATCAATCCTTACTGCGTCGAATACCCTTAAGTGTAACACCCTACGGTCCGGGAAACAACAGACATGATCGAGACAATTCTCATTGATCAATGACTAATCAATTGGACCTGGTTACAATCCTTGATAGCCCCTGCGCTTCCATCGAATGAACTTCAATCGCTGTTGGATCCGTTAACCGTGTGCCTGTTCCCTTTGTCCTATGGTACTTTGCTTGTCCGAGGTTTGATCATCGGTATCCAATATACCTAGTTCGTCCTCGTTCTCAACAAAAAAGTTTACTCGTTCCCGTGATATTACAACTCCGTGACCTAGTCACACGTTTGCAAACTTTATGATGCAATATCACCGAGTGGGCCCAGAGTACCTATCCGTCACACGGATGGACAAATCCCGCTTTGATCTATTTGCATACTCATCAACCATCTATTTTGGAATACCCAAAGTGCACCGTTATGGCCAGCATATTTCAGTCAGGCGGTGGGATACAAATCAAAGTCTCCTCATAGATGACAATTACGTATGATCATTACGGTCAAAGGATCTGGTCACTACGTTATAGTTATCGCAATGTCGAACTATGTGACTTTATCACATCGCAACACTTCTGGTGGGTGTATGTCCATCATATCATTATCCAATGATACGACTCCATTGTCAACAGACGCCATTGTCTCATGATCAGGAAACCTTGATCATCAATCGCCCAATGGACTAGTATACTAGGGTTAACTAGGGACCTGGTTGTTTGTATACCACACCTGTATTAATGTTTCCGCTTAATACAGTTATAGCATAGTATCAAACGTATTATGAACTAATGGAATATGCTCGATAAAACATATTTTATTTGCCTCTAGGGCACATTCCCAACAGTCTCCCACTTGCACTAGAGTACAAATAATCTAGTTGCATTTTCTCTGGATCATAACTCCTTATTGATCATGCTTGCCCGTGGAAGAGGTTGTATCAACGGTCTGGGTACCATTCAGAACCATATGTCCTTTTGCAAATCATAATGTCACCTAATTTGACATTCCTTCATTATCCACTATAATGATGAGGTATATATATTTGGCGGTGAAGTGAGACTTCGTTTGCTGTGTCATAGCAATGACATCCGGTGGGTCACGCGGACTTTCCCATAGTCATGCACACTTGAAACTCACTCAATCAGAAGTCGAACTTCTTAAGCCATAATATAACTCCTGCTACTTCTAAAGCAGCCACATCAATGTAGATTCAATCCTTAGTGCATTGTATGCAACTTTGATGTCTAACCAAGTTTCTTTCAACTTAGGCATTCATTAGTATGATATCTCAATTTTCTAGGTTAGTGTCAAAACTTGAACCAGCATCACATTTATGGTCAAGTCCACTATCCTTTACAAATTTGAGATGTATCCTCAGTTCTCTTCAGACACTGAAGGATAAACTTAACTCTTTGTTCAATGATTTACTCATAAATCATATCACAACATGTTCTTACTACTAAGAACTTGGGTCACATTACGTCGAGTACATAACTCTGGTTTTATATGAAAGAACCTATGACAAAGGCATAGAGGATCCAACATATCCATTTCTTTCATTAACCATTAACCATTGTTCTTGTACTGAGATTAACTCAACACTTCTCTTGGATATACAAGTAAGGACCACTTCTTGACTTGTCCCATTCTGAACTCCTTCAGAATCTTATCTAGGAAAGTATTACGACTCAATGTTATTAAACACATATCTATCTTAATAGATCTTCAATGCTTAATACTTATTCATCTTCATTTATGAAAGATTCAAATAATCATTAACACCAACTGCACCATTCATAATATGTTATCCATATATGAGAATGTTATCATGCTCCCACTCAAATATGTCATGCACATATTAAGTTATAGGATAACACTCATATTGCTCCCACTCAAATATGTCGGCCACATATAAGACAAGGATAACATCCACATGGCTCCCACTTAGATATGTCAGACACATATTAAGTTTAGGATACTAACCACATGGCTCCTACTCAAATATGTCATTTACATATAAGTCTAGGATAATACTCCCATAGCTCCCACTCAAAATATGTCGTCTACATATTAAGTTTCAGGAAACTATTCAGCTCCCACTCAGTTTCATGCAAATGCACGTTTCCTCAATATTTTGGTTAAGTCCAAAATCCTTTGATCATCCATCAAAATGAGAATTCAGTTTACGAGGCACTAGTATCCATATGTTTTTCCAAAACCTTCTTGTTGTACCAATTACAACACTTCTTCATATACAAGATTTGAGGAAGTCACGGTATTGATAACAATCCTGGATCAATCGTAGTGAATATCCCTTTGACTCAAGCATTGCTACACATTGTAGTCAACCCATTGAATTTGTCAGAAACAATCTTTGTGACAAACCAATCTTGACGTCCCTTTGATGTTCACATTTATTCCTCATAACTCTGAAGTTATTGTGAATATCAAGTAACCTCCTTACTTGATAAGATTCAAGCAATCTTAAATGTAACTCTACATAGGATTTCATGACTCATAGTCATATCTCGTACTTAGGTCCACCATCGCTTCTTTGTAGTTCGTAGGAATGTCTTGTTCCATGACAAGTGAATCATGAATATCATTTTGCACCAGGGGCAAATATATATTCTTGAATCCTACCTTTCTCAGTAAAAGCTCCCATCAGAAGATCATGATCATTATCATTAGTTTCTCCTCTTATTGTAGAGCTTTGCTTCCAGAACATATTCCGTTGCACTACTCTGACATTTGGAGGCAAGGTCAATTACCTTGGTTGAACTTTCACTTTTCTTTCATTACCACATTTATCAAGAACAATTCTTGACAAACACCAAACATAGCAATACAAGTTTTGCTCCTTTTGGTTCTAGTTGTGGAAGATGCATCCATAGTTGTCTAAGGATACACTACAAAGATAATTTATCTTACATAAATCAAGCTTCCTAGAAACCACAACACACCATGACATATATAGTGTTGGTTTCCACGAACTCAGATGGTTCCCTATGCTGAAGTGAGTGTTTGCATATTAAATTAATAACTCTAAACAATAATAACGTAATTTGGTAAGAGATAACTTAGACCATACACTTTTCGATAGAATATGATCACAATGTTCAGGCACGTCAATCATATTGAAGTGTCTCAAGACATTGCAATTTGTGGAACAACTTTCACACAAGTCTTTATGCCCAAGACTAACTCAAAAATTTGTCACTTTGATCAAATCGTAGAGACTTTTCTTTCTTGTTAATTTAATATCCATCTTTACTCTAAAATCCCTTTTGATCATATCAAATTATTTCAGACTCATGTTTCATTAGTGAATACAAATATTCATCTAAGTCCACATACGAAGTTCACGAAATAATGAAATTCACCACATGTTGACATACGATACATCACAATGTATGATATTCAACAATCAGTACACATTCTGTTTACCAGAATGCGAGGTTTTAGTCATCTCACCTAAAAGGCATGGTTTGTATGTGTCAAGAGATCAAGTATCTTAAGACATCATCATACCATTCATGACTTAAACTGTAGTGTCATTATTAAGCCTGGATATTTCTTGGCATTACAATATTTCTTATAAATGATCAAACAACTATCATCAATATAAGAATAACTCATTCATAATCGTAATGTGACCATAAGAGATATCATTCATAAAAGGAGAACAACTGACTTGTTTCTCACTAATATGAATAATTGTCTTCGCGAGATGCAAGACACACTAATAAAGTCCTCATTCAAACGATCATAAAATTTATTCATATATTAATCAATTGATAGATGTAGAGGGAGAGTGTTGTCGACCATCAACTATCTTGATTGCCGTCAGCACACATTGTCACCTCATCCCTTCCAATTCACTCTCAAGCAGTAAGTTCAAGCATCGAATACTTAATCAACCGCAATTAGTGTTTCATGGGAAAGACATTTATAACTCGTATATCAAATATACCTTCTCCGTCAATGACCATTCCTGCATTGGTTTTACTCTTAAAGTTCTTAACTTTAACCATGACCTCATGACAGGTGAACGATTCTCCTTCATGACATAGTCCAGACATGGTCTTTGTAACTGGGAGGAAGCGGATGCAACTCCCCAGTTATCGCAAAGTAACCAGTCATTCAGTAGTCCAAGTTATACACAAGGTGTTCCATGCATCTTATACATTTTCCAAGTGACTTTCTCAGCAGGTTGTTCCTTCCACCATAGTTGAAAGAAACCCCGTCCATATACTCATATTCCATTACTCTGATTTGTGACCAAGTGCTTTCAAGTTCACCTAGCACGTCATATGTGTTGGTTAACATGCATTCACAATTCAGATTCCATAGAATGAATTATGGTGTATTGGACAGTCATTCATAAGTGACGGTGAGTACGATACTCATCATCATCTTCCTTGAATAAGGAGTTATCAGGTGTATCTCCTAGCAGTTCTTCGTATTATGTTTAGTAAGTCATTACTAATGAGTATGTCTCTAATGGTGTTGGTACACATCAATGAAGTAAGACCCATTTACCTTAAGTTCTATCATACTAAAAGAGCCATAGTTCTAAACATTGGTATGACGTTATCTACAATGATATTTGCTAAGACATGAAGATTAAGTTCATAATATGGAGTTCATGTTTCAAAAACAATTCTGGAACTCCTACTCAGACAAACATCCCTCATAGTTTGTTCTAAGTGATTACACGATCCTTGAAGAACATACCTCCCCCGTGTGACACGACCATCAGTATGTTGTTCAAGGTAGGCCATCATGCCAATCACATCATCCATGTGACTCATGCTCGACCTTTCGGTCTCTTGTGTCCCGAGGCCATGTCTGCAAATGCCAGGCTCGCCACAATAACCTTAGTGAGTATATGCCGCGTATGCAAGGCCATGTTTCTGGACATGCTAGGCTTGCTCCACCCATATCTTGTGAACGTAAAAATGTTTGACACCCGTGTGACACGTGATGCCTCCATAATGAAGAACTTTCCAGATGGTGCTTCACTAAGGAAGGACACTTTGTTGGATTAGTGAGGGATCATCCTATTATGCTACCGTCGTATATCTAACATATTAGCAAAACAGGATGCAACAGTATAAATCATACATGCTATGATTCCCCCCGACATGCAAATTAAAGTTGAAAACGCCTTTCTACTTTATCTTTTGCAAGTTTTACGTGGCTGCTAGGGGTTTCGAGAAAAGAACCGCTTTCTATCCTGCGAAAACAAGCCACAACACCAATCCCGCAATTGTCTCTATTACACCCCTGTCGGGGCCCTCCGTTGCAAGCATCTTCGCATCGCTAATGCAGAGAGACAGACACCCCCCAGCCACTTTATATGGTACAAGCCATATGTCAAGCGTGGAACCAGTCTCGCGTAAACGCGTAAGGTCGGTTGGGGGCCGCTTCATCAAACATTGCCGCAACGCTAAATGAGTACACGTGAGAGGGTAACAATTTGAGAATTGATGCCCACATACTAGATGTGTTCTATCCATACAATACATCTACGCATAGCCTTGCTCATGATACCACTGTTGGGGTTCGGGGCAGAAAACACAAATTTTTCATAACCTACGAGACCCATACCCAAGACCTATGCTATGGCGATGCAAGTAACGGACAGAAATAGATCACATACCAGTATGTAGTCCGTTAAGCGGGAAACGTTCCCGCATGAACGTGGTTGATGTAGTCGTACCGGCAATCCCCGATGCCGCGCAGATCCACGATGACTCCTGTAGCCACCCGATCCTTGTGGACCGATGACGGGATTACGTCCCCGTCGGAACTTTGCTGATGAAGACCTCGCGATACGACCACGACGATGAAGTAGCACAACAAGTGTAGTGCCTCGCGGGATTATACACATACAGTATACCCGACGTCCCTCCGGGCTCCGAACCAGTAGAGCAGCGGAAAGAAGATGGATTCGGATCCCGATTCCAGCAGCACGACGGCGTGCGTATAGTGGAGAAATCCCCAACCAAGTGTAGACTCCAAACAAGGGGAGTCCACTCGAGGAAGGAGAAAAGGAGGAAGAGAGAACTTCAATTGTTAAATCAAAAGGGCACCCCTGCCCCTCCTTATATAGTCCAAGGAGGGGTGGGATCCTCCCTCCCTCCCCGAGGTGGGACTAATCCCACCAAGGGGGGGAGGTGCGCCGGCCTAAGGAGGGGGTGGGCCCCTCCCTTGGCGCCAAGCCCAAGGGGGGAGGCTCCCCTCTCCCCTAATGGGCCCTTAGAGGCCCATACACCTTTTTAATTCATTTTTAATATATTTAAATGCATTTTAATATTTAATTCAGATAATTAAATAATAAAACATATATTAAATATTATTAAATATATTTTGAACCTTTCAAAATACCCGGAACAACTTCCGGCCTTCATCGGAACAATTCCGGCCATCACCGGAACAATTCCGGTGTTCTCTCCAATTTCTCCGGTGATCCCGAATCAATCCTTACTGCGTCGAATACCCTTAAGTGTAACACCCTACGGTCCGGGAAACAACAGACATGATCGAGACAATTCTCATTGATCAATGACTAATCAATTGGACCTGGTTACAATCCTTGATAGCCCCTGCGCTTCCATCGAATGAACTTCAATCGCTGTTGGATCCGTTAACCGTGTGCCTGTTCCCTTTGTCCTATGGTACTTTGCTTGTCCGAGGTTTGATCATCGGTATCCAATATACCTAGTTCGTCCTCGTTCTCAACAAAAAAGTTTACTCGTTCCCGTGATATTACAACTCCGTGACCTAGTCACACGTTTGCAAACTTTATGATGCAATATCACCGAGTGGGCCCAGAGTACCTATCCGTCACACGGATGGACAAATCCCGCTTTGATCTATTTGCATACTCATCAACCATCTATTTTGGAATACCCAAAGTGCACCGTTATGGCCAGCATATTTCAGTCAGGCGGTGGGATACAAATCAAAGTCTCCTCATAGATGACAATTACGTATGATCATTACGGTCAAAGGATCTGGTCACTACGTTATAGTTATCGCAATGTCGAACTATGTGACTTTATCACATCGCAACACTTCTGGTGGGTGTATGTCCATCATATCATTATCCAATGATACGACTCCATTGTCAACAGACGCCATTGTCTCATGATCAGGAAACCTTGATCATCAATCGCCCAATGGACTAGTATACTAGGGTTAACTAGGGACCTGGTTGTTTGTATACCACACCTGTATTAATGTTTCCGCTTAATACAGTTATAGCATAGTATCAAACGTATTATGAACTAATGGAATATGCTCGATAAAACATATTTTATTTGCCTCTAGGGCACATTCCCAACAGTCTCCCACTTGCACTAGAGTACAAATAATCTAGTTGCATTTTCTCTGGATCATAACTCCTTATTGATCATGCTTGCCCGTGGAAGAGGTTGTATCAACGGTCTGGGTACCATTCAGAACCATATGTCCTTTTGCAAATCATAATGTCACCTAATTTGACATTCCTTCATTATCCACTATAATGATGAGGTATATATATTTGGCGGTGAAGTGAGACTTCGTTTGCTGTGTCATAGCAATGACATCCGGTGGGTCACGCGGACTTTCCCATAGTCATGCACACTTGAAACTCACTCAATCAGAAGTCGAACTTCTTAAGCCATAATATAACTCCTGCTACTTCTAAAGCAGCCACATCAATGTAGATTCAATCCTTAGTGCATTGTATGCAACTTTGATGTCTAACCAAGTTTCTTTCAACTTAGGCATTCATTAGTATGATATCTCAATTTTCTAGGTTAGTGTCAAAACTTGAACCAGCATCACATTTATGGTCAAGTCCACTATCCTTTACAAATTTGAGATGTATCCTCAGTTCTCTTCAGACACTGAAGGATAAACTTAACTCTTTGTTCAATGATTTACTCATAAATCATATCACAACATGTTCTTACTACTAAGAACTTGGGTCACATTACGTCGAGTACATAACTCTGGTTTTATATGAAAGAACCTATGACAAAGGCATAGAGGATCCAACATATCCATTTCTTTCATTAACCATTAACCATTGTTCTTGTACTGAGATTAACTCAACACTTCTCTTGGATATACAAGTAAGGACCACTTCTTGACTTGTCCCATTCTGAACTCCTTCAGAATCTTATCTAGGAAAGTATTACGACTCAATGTTATTAAACACATATCTATCTTAATAGATCTTCAATGCTTAATACTTATTCATCTTCATTTATGAAAGATTCAAATAATCATTAACACCAACTGCACCATTCATAATATGTTATCCATATATGAGAATGTTATCATGCTCCCACTCAAATATGTCATGCACATATTAAGTTATAGGATAACACTCATATTGCTCCCACTCAAATATGTCGGCCACATATAAGACAAGGATAACATCCACATGGCTCCCACTTAGATATGTCAGACACATATTAAGTTTAGGATACTAACCACATGGCTCCTACTCAAATATGTCATTTACATATAAGTCTAGGATAATACTCCCATAGCTCCCACTCAAAATATGTCGTCTACATATTAAGTTTCAGGAAACTATTCAGCTCCCACTCAGTTTCATGCAAATGCATGTTTCCTCAATATTTTGGTTAAGTCCAAAATCCTTTGATCATCCATCAAAATGAGAATTCAGTTTACGAGACACTAGTATCCATATGTTTTTCCAAAACCTTCTTGTTGTACCAATTACAACACTTCTTCATATACAAGATTTGAGGAAGTCACGGTATTGATAACAATCCTGGATCAATCGTAGTGAATATCCCTTTGACTCAAGCATTGCTACACATTGTAGTCAACCCATTGAATTTGTCAGAAACAATCTTTGTGACAAACCAATCTTGACGTCCCTTTGATGTTCACATTTATTCCTCATAACTCTGAAGTTATTGTGAATATCAAGTAACCTCCTTACTTGATAAGATTCAAGCAATCTTAAATGTAACTCTACATAGGATTTCATGACTCATAGTCATATCTCGTACTTAGGTCCACCATCGCTTCTTTGTAGTTCGTAGGAATGTCTTGTTCCATGACAAGTGAATCATGAATATCATTTTGCACCAGGGGCAAATATATATTCTTGAATCCTACCTTTCTCAGTAAAAGCTCCCATCAGAAGATCATGATCATTATCATTAGTTTCTCCTCTTATTGTAGAGCTTTGCTTCCAGAACATATTCCGTTGCACTACTCTGACATTTGGAGGCAAGGTCAATTACCTTGGTTGAACTTTCACTTTTCTTTCATTACCACATTTATCAAGAACAATTCTTGACAAACACCAAACATAGCAATACAAGTTTTGCTCCTTTTGGTTCTAGTTGTGGAAGATGCATCCATAGTTGTCTAAGGATACACTACAAAGATAATTTATCTTACATAAATCAAGCTTCCTAGAAACCACAACACACCATGACATATATAGTGTTGGTTTCCACGAACTCAGATGGTTCCCTATGCTGAAGTGAGTGTTTGCATATTAAATTAATAACTCTAAACAATAATAACGTAATTTGGTAAGAGATAACTTAGACCATACACTTTTCGATAGAATATGATCACAATGTTCAGGCACGTCAATCATATTGAAGTGTCTCAAGACATTGCAATTTGTGGAACAACTTTCACACAAGTCTTTATGCCCAAGACTAACTCAAAAATTTGTCACTTTGATCAAATCGTAGAGACTTTTCTTTCTTGTTAATTTAATATCCATCTTTACTCTAAAATCCCTTTTGATCATATCAAATTATTTCAGACTCATGTTTCATTAGTGAATACAAATATTCATCTAAGTCCACATACGAAGTTCACGAAATAATGAAATTCACCACATGTTGACATACGATACATCACAATGTATGATATTCAACAATCAGTACACATTCTGTTTACCAGAATGCGAGGTTTTAGTCATCTCACCTAAAAGGCATGGTTTGTATGTGTCAAGAGATCAAGTATCTTAAGACATCATCATACCATTCATGACTTAAACTGTAGTGTCATTATTAAGCCTGGATATTTCTTGGCATTACAATATTTCTTATAAATGATCAAACAACTATCATCAATATAAGAATAACTCATTCATAATCGTAATGTGACCATAAGAGATATCATTCATAAAAGGAGAACAACTGACTTGTTTCTCACTAATATGAATAATTGTCTTCGCGAGATGCAAGACACACTAATAAAGTCCTCATTCAAACGATCATAAAATTTATTCATATATTAATCAATTGATAGATGTAGAGGGAGAGTGTTGTCGACCATCAACTATCTTGATTGCCGTCAGCACACATTGTCACCTCATCCCTTCCAATTCACTCTCAAGCAGTAAGTTCAAGCATCGAATACTTAATCAACCGCAATTAGTGTTTCGTGGGAAAGACATTTATAACTCGTATATCAAATATACCTTCTCCGTCAATGACCATTCCTGCATTGGTTTTACTCTTAAAGTTCTTAACTTTAACCATGACCTCATGACAGGTGAACGATTCTCCTTCATGACATAGTCCAGACATGGTCTTTGTAACTGGGAGGAAGCGGATGCAACTCCCCAGTTATCGCAAAGTAACCAGTCATTCAGTAGTCCAAGTTATACACAAGGTGTTCCATGCATCTTATACATTTTCCAAGTGACTTTCTCAGCAGGTTGTTCCTTCCACCATAGTTGAAAGAAACCCCGTCCATATACTCATATTCCATTACTCTGATTTGTGACCAAGTGCTTTCAAGTTCACCTAGCACGTCATATGTGTTGGTTAACATGCATTCACAATTCAGATTCCATAGAATGAATTATGGTGTATTGGACAGTCATTCATAAGTGACGGTGAGTACGATACTCATCATCATCTTCCTTGAATAAGGAGTTATCAGGTGTATCTCCTAGCAGTTCTTCGTATTATGTTTAGTAAGTCATTACTAATGAGTATGTCTCTAATGGTGTTGGTACACATCAATGAAGTAAGACCCATTTACCTTAAGTTCTATCATACTAAAAGAGCCATAGTTCTAAACATTGGTATGACGTTATCTACAATGATATTTGCTAAGACATGAAGATTAAGTTCATAATATGGAGTTCATGTTTCAAAAACAATTCTGGAACTCCTACTCAGACAAACATCCCTCATAGTTTGTTCTAAGTGATTACACGATCCTTGAAGAACATACCTCCCCCGTGTGACACGACCATCAGTATGTTGTTCAAGGTAGGCCATCATGCCAATCACATCATCCATGTGACTCATGCTCGACCTTTCGGTCTCTTGTGTCCCGAGGCCATGTCTGCAAATGCCAGGCTCGCCACAATAACCTTAGTGAGTATATGCCGCGTATGCAAGGCCATGTTTCTGGACATGCTAGGCTTGCTCCACCCATATCTTGTGAACGTAAAAATGTTTGACACCCGTGTGACACGTGATGCCTCCATAATGAAGAACTTTCCAGATGGTGCTTCACTAAGGAAGGACAATTTGTTGGATTAGTGAGGGATCATCCTATTATGCTACCGTCGTATATCTAACATATTAGCAAAACAGGATGCAACAGTATAAATCATACATGCTATGATTCCCCCCGACATGCAAATTAAAGTTGAAAACGCCTTTCTACTTTATCTTTTGCAAGTTTTACGTGGCTGCTAGGGGTTTCGAGAAAAGAACCGCTTTCTATCCTGCGAAAACAAGCCACAACACCAATCCCGCAATTGTCTCTATTACACCCCTGTCGGGGCCCTTCGTTGCAAGCATCTTCGCATCGCTAATGCAGAGAGACAGACACCCCCAACCACTTTATATGGTACAAGCCATATGTCAAGCGTGGAACCCTTCTCGCGTAAACGCGTAAGGTCGGTCGGGGGCCGCTTCATCAAACATTGCCGCAACGCTAAATGAGTACACGTGAGAGGGTAACAATTTGAGAATTGATGCCCACATACTAGATGTGTTCTATCCGTACAATACATCTACGCATAGCCTTGCTCATGATACCACTGTTGGGGTTCGGGGCAGAAAACACAAAATTTTCATAACCTACGAGACCCATACCCAAGACCTATGCTATGGCGATGCAAGTAACGGACAGAAATAGATCACATACCAGTATGTAGTCCGTTAAGCGGGAAACGTTCCCGCATGAACGTGGTTGATGTAGTCGTACCGGCAATCCCCGATGCCGCGCAGATCCACGATGACTCCTGTAGCCACCCGATCCTTGTGGACCGATGACGGGATTACGTCCCCGTCGGAACGTTGCTGATGAAGACCTCGCGATACGACCACGACGATGAAGTAGCACCACAAGTGTAGTGCCTCGCGGGATTATACACATACAGTATACCCGACGTCCCTCCGGGCTCCGAACCAGTAGAGCAGCGGAAAGAAGATGGATTCGGATCCCGATTCCAGCAGCACGACGGCGTGCGTATAGTGGAGAAATCCCCAACCAAGTGTAGACTCCAAACAAGGGGAGTCCACTCGAGGAAGGAGAAAAGGAGGAAGAGAGAACTTCAATTGTTAAATCAAAAGGGCACCCCTGCCCCTCCTTATATAGTCCAAGGAGGGGTGGGATCCTCCCTCCCTCCCCGAGGTGGGACTAATCCCACCAAGGGGGGGAGGTGCGCCGGCCTAAGGAGGGGGTGGGCCCCTCCCTTGGCGCCAAGCCCAAGGGGGGAGGCTCCCCTCTCCCCTAATGGGCCCTTAGAGGCCCATACACCTTTTTAATTCATTTTTAATATATTTAAATGCATTTTAATATTTAATTCAGATAATTAAATAATAAAACATATATTAAATATTATTAAATATATTTTGAACCTTTCAAAATACCCGGAACAACTTCCGGCCTTCATCGGAACAATTCCGGCCATCACCGGAACAATTCCGGTGTTCTCTCCAATTTCTCCGGTGATCCCGAATCAATCCTTACTGCGTCGAATACCCTTAAGTGTAACACCCTACGGTCCGGGAAACAACAGACATGATCGAGACAATTCTCATTGATCAATGACTAATCAATTGGACCTGGTTACAATCCTTGATAGCCCCTGCGCTTCCATCGAATGAACTTCAATCGCTGTTGGATCCGTTAACCGTGTGCCTGTTCCCTTTGTCCTATGGTACTTTGCTTGTCCGAGGTTTGATCATCGGTATCCAATATACCTAGTTCGTCCTCGTTCTCAACAAAAAAGTTTACTCGTTCCCGTGATATTACAACTCCGTGACCTAGTCACACGTTTGCAAACTTTATGATGCAATATCACCGAGTGGGCCCAGAGTACCTATCCGTCACACGGATGGACAAATCCCGCTTTGATCTATTTGCATACTCATCAACCATCTATTTTGGAATACCCAAAGTGCACCGTTATGGCCAGCATATTTCAGTCAGGCGGTGGGATACAAATCAAAGTCTCCTCATAGATGACAATTACGTATGATCATTACGGTCAAAGGATCTGGTCACTACGTTATAGTTATCGCAATGTCGAACTATGTGACTTTATCACATCGCAACACTTCTGGTGGGTGTATGTCCATCATATCATTATCCAATGATACGACTCCATTGTCAACAGACGCCATTGTCTCATGATCAGGAAACCTTGATCATCAATCGCCCAATGGACTAGTATACTAGGGTTAACTAGGGACCTGGTTGTTTGTATACCACACCTGTATTAATGTTTCCGCTTAATACAGTTATAGCATAGTATCAAACGTATTATGAACTAATGGAATATGCTCGATAAAACATATTTTATTTGCCTCTAGGGCACATTCCCAACAGTCTCCCACTTGCACTAGAGTACAAATAATCTAGTTGCATTTTCTCTGGATCATAACTCCTTATTGATCATGCTTGCCCGTGGAAGAGGTTGTATCAACGGTCTGGGTACCATTCAGAACCATATGTCCTTTTGCAAATCATAATGTCACCTAATTTGACATTCCTTCATTATCCACTATAATGATGAGGTATATATATTTGGCGGTGAAGTGAGACTTCGTTTGCTGTGTCATAGCAATGACATCCGGTGGGTCACGCGGACTTTCCCATAGTCATGCACACTTGAAACTCACTCAATCAGAAGTCGAACTTCTTAAGCCATAATATAACTCCTGCTACTTCTAAAGCAGCCACATCAATGTAGATTCAATCCTTAGTGCATTGTATGCAACTTTGATGTCTAACCAAGTTTCTTTCAACTTAGGCATTCATTAGTATGATATCTCAATTTTCTAGGTTAGTGTCAAAACTTGAACCAGCATCACATTTATGGTCAAGTCCACTATCCTTTACAAATTTGAGATGTATCCTCAGTTCTCTTCAGACACTGAAGGATAAACTTAACTCTTTGTTCAATGATTTACTCATAAATCATATCACAACATGTTCTTACTACTAAGAACTTGGGTCACATTACGTCGAGTACATAACTCTGGTTTTATATGAAAGAACCTATGACAAAGGCATAGAGGATCCAACATATCCATTTCTTTCATTAACCATTAACCATTGTTCTTGTACTGAGATTAACTCAACACTTCTCTTGGATATACAAGTAAGGACCACTTCTTGACTTGTCCCATTCTGAACTCCTTCAGAATCTTATCTAGGAAAGTATTACGACTCAATGTTATTAAACACATATCTATCTTAATAGATCTTCAATGCTTAATACTTATTCATCTTCATTTATGAAAGATTCAAATAATCATTAACACCAACTGCACCATTCATAATATGTTATCCATATATGAGAATGTTATCATGCTCCCACTCAAATATGTCATGCACATATTAAGTTATAGGATAACACTCATATTGCTCCCACTCAAATATGTCGGCCACATATAAGACAAGGATAACATCCACATGGCTCCCACTTAGATATGTCAGACACATATTAAGTTTAGGATACTAACCACATGGCTCCTACTCAAATATGTCATTTACATATAAGTCTAGGATAATACTCCCATAGCTCCCACTCAAAATATGTCGTCTACATATTAAGTTTCAGGAAACTATTCAGCTCCCACTCAGTTTCATGCAAATGCATGTTTCCTCAATATTTTGGTTAAGTCCAAAATCCTTTGATCATCCATCAAAATGAGAATTCAGTTTACGAGGCACTAGTATCCATATGTTTTTCCAAAACCTTCTTGTTGTACCAATTACAACACTTCTTCATATACAAGATTTGAGGAAGTCACGGTATTGATAACAATCCTGGATCAATCGTAGTGAATATCCCTTTGACTCAAGCATTGCTACACATTGTAGTCAACCCATTGAATTTGTCAGAAACAATCTTTGTGACAAACCGATCTTGACGTCCCTTTGATGTTCACATTTATTCCTCATAACTCTGAAGTTATTGTGAATATCAAGTAACCTCCTTACTTGATAAGATTCAAGCAATCTTAAATGTAACTCTACATAGGATTTCATGACTCATAGTCATATCTCGTACTTAGGTCCACCATCGCTTCTTTGTAGTTCGTAGGAATGTCTTGTTCCATGACAAGTGAATCATGAATATCATTTTGCACCAGGGGCAAATATATATTCTTGAATCCTACCTTTCTCAGTAAAAGCTCCCATCAGAAGATCATGATCATTATCATTAGTTTCTCCTCTTATTGTAGAGCTTTGCTTCCAGAACATATTCCGTTGCACTACTCTGACATTTGGAGGCAAGGTCAATTACCTTGGTTGAACTTTCACTTTTCTTTCATTACCACATTTATCAAGAACAATTCTTGACAAACACCAAACATAGCAATACAAGTTTTGCTCCTTTTGGTTCTAGTTGTGGAAGATGCATCCATAGTTGTCTAAGGATACACTACAAAGATAATTTATCTTACATAAATCAAGCTTCCTAGAAACCACAACACACCATGACATATATAGTGTTGGTTTCCACGAACTCAGATGGTTCCCTATGCTGAAGTGAGTGTTTGCATATTAAATTAATAACTCTAAACAATAATAACGTAATTTGGTAAGAGATAACTTAGACCATACACTTTTCGATAGAATATGATCACAATGTTCAGGCACGTCAATCATATTGAAGTGTCTCAAGACATTGCAATTTGTGGAACAACTTTCACACAAGTCTTTATGCCCAAGACTAACTCAAAAATTTGTCACTTTGATCAAATCGTAGAGACTTTTCTTTCTTGTTAATTTAATATCCATCTTTACTCTAAAATCCCTTTTGATCATATCAAATTATTTCAGACTCATGTTTCATTAGTGAATACAAATATTCATCTAAGTCCACATACGAAGTTCACGAAATAATGAAATTCACCACATGTTGACATACGATACATCACAATGTATGATATTCAACAATCAGTACACATTCTGTTTACCAGAATGCGAGGTTTTAGTCATCTCACCTAAAAGGCATGGTTTGTATGTGTCAAGAGATCAAGTATCTTAAGACATCATCATACCATTCATGACTTAAACTGTAGTGTCATTATTAAGCCTGGATATTTCTTGGCATTACAATATTTCTTATAAATGATCAAACAACTATCATCAATATAAGAATAACTCATTCATAATCGTAATGTGACCATAAGAGATATCATTCATAAAAGGAGAACAACTGACTTGTTTCTCACTAATATGAATAATTGTCTTCGCGAGATGCAAGACACACTAATAAAGTCCTCATTCAAACGATCATAAAATTTATTCATATATTAATCAATTGATAGATGTAGAGGGAGAGTGTTGTCGACCATCAACTATCTTGATTGCCGTCAGCACACATTGTCACCTCATCCCTTCCAATTCACTCTCAAGCAGTAAGTTCAAGCATCGAATACTTAATCAACCGCAATTAGTGTTTCGTGGGAAAGACATTTATAACTCGTATATCAAATATACCTTCTCCGTCAATGACCATTCCTGCATTGGTTTTACTCTTAAAGTTCTTAACTTTAACCATGACCTCATGACAGGTGAACGATTCTCCTTCATGACATAGTCCAGACATGGTCTTTGTAACTGGGAGGAAGCGGATGCAACTCCCCAGTTATCGCAAAGTAACCAGTCATTCAGTAGTCCAAGTTATACACAAGGTGTTCCATGCATCTTATACATTTTCCAAGTGACTTTCTCAGCAGGTTGTTCCTTCCACCATAGTTGAAAGAAACCCCGTCCATATACTCATATTCCATTACTCTGATTTGTGACCAAGTGCTTTCAAGTTCACCTAGCACGTCATATGTGTTGGTTAACATGCATTCACAATTCAGATTCCATAGAATGAATTATGGTGTATTGGACAGTCATTCATAAGTGACGGTGAGTACGATACTCATCATCATCTTCCTTGAATAAGGAGTTATCAGGTGTATCTCCTAGCAGTTCTTCGTATTATGTTTAGTAAGTCATTACTAATGAGTATGTCTCTAATGGTGTTGGTACACATCAATGAAGTAAGACCCATTTACCTTAAGTTCTATCATACTAAAAGAGCCATAGTTCTAAACATTGGTATGACGTTATCTACAATGATATTTGCTAAGACATGAAGATTAAGTTCATAATATGGAGTTCATGTTTCAAAAACAATTCTGGAACTCCTACTCAGACAAACATCCCTCATAGTTTGTTCTAAGTGATTACACGATCCTTGAAGAACATACCTCCCCCGTGTGACACGACCATCAGTATGTTGTTCAAGGTAGGCCATCATGCCAATCACATCATCCATGTGACTCATGCTCGACCTTTCGGTCTCTTGTGTCCCGAGGCCATGTCTGCAAATGCCAGGCTCGCCACAATAACCTTAGTGAGTATATGCCGCGTATGCAAGGCCATGTTTCTGGACATGCTAGGCTTGCTCCACCCATATCTTGTGAACGTAAAAATGTTTGACACCCGTGTGACACGTGATGCCTCCATAATGAAGAACTTTCCAGATGGTGCTTCACTAAGGAAGGACACTTTGTTGGATTAGTGAGGGATCATCCTATTATGCTACCGTCGTATATCTAACATATTAGCAAAACAGGATGCAACAGTATAAATCATACATGCTATGATTCCCCCCGACATGCAAATTAAAGTTGAAAACGCCTTTCTACTTTATCTTTTGCAAGTTTTACGTGGCTGCTAGGGGTTTCGAGAAAAGAACCGCTTTCTATCCTGCGAAAACAAGCCACAACACCAATCCCGCAATTGTCTCTATTACACCCCTGTCGGGGCCCTCCGTTGCAAGCATCTTCGCATCGCTAATGCAGAGAGACAGACACCCCCCAGCCACTTTATATGGTACAAGCCATATGTCAAGCGTGGAACCAGTCTCGCGTAAACGCGTAAGGTCGGTTGGGGGCCGCTTCATCAAACATTGCCGCAACGCTAAATGAGTACACGTGAGAGGGTAACAATTTGAGAATTGATGCCCACATACTAGATGTGTTCTATCCATACAATACATCTACGCATAGCCTTGCTCATGATACCACTGTTGGGGTTCGGGGCAGAAAACACAAATTTTTCATAACCTACGAGACCCATACCCAAGACCTATGCTATGGCGATGCAAGTAACGGACAGAAATAGATCACATACCAGTATGTAGTCCGTTAAGCGGGAAACGTTCCCGCATGAACGTGGTTGATGTAGTCGTACCGGCAATCCCCGATGCCGCGCAGATCCACGATGACTCCTGTAGCCACCCGATCCTTGTGGACCGATGACGGGATTACGTCCCCGTCGGAACTTTGCTGATGAAGACCTCGCGATACGACCACGACGATGAAGTAGCACAACAAGTGTAGTGCCTCGCGGGATTATACACATACAGTATACCCGACGTCCCTCCGGGCTCCGAACCAGTAGAGCAGCGGAAAGAAGATGGATTCGGATCCCGATTCCAGCAGCACGACGGCGTGCGTATAGTGGAGAAATCCCCAACCAAGTGTAGACTCCAAACAAGGGGAGTCCACTCGAGGAAGGAGAAAAGGAGGAAGAGAGAACTTCAATTGTTAAATCAAAAGGGCACCCCTGCCCCTCCTTATATAGTCCAAGGAGGGGTGGGATCCTCCCTCCCTCCCCGAGGTGGGACTAATCCCACCAAGGGGGGGAGGTGCGCCGGCCTAAGGAGGGGGTGGGCCCCTCCCTTGGCGCCAAGCCCAAGGGGGGAGGCTCCCCTCTCCCCTAATGGGCCCTTAGAGGCCCATACACCTTTTTAATTCATTTTTAATATATTTAAATGCATTTTAATATTTAATTCAGATAATTAAATAATAAAACATATATTAAATATTATTAAATATATTTTGAACCTTTCAAAATACCCGGAACAACTTCCGGCCTTCATCGGAACAATTCCGGCCATCACCGGAACAATTCCGGTGTTCTCTCCAATTTCTCCGGTGATCCCGAATCAATCCTTACTGCGTCGAATACCCTTAAGTGTAACACCCTACGGTCCGGGAAACAACAGACATGATCGAGACAATTCTCATTGATCAATGACTAATCAATTGGACCTGGTTACAATCCTTGATAGCCCCTGCGCTTCCATCGAATGAACTTCAATCGCAGTTGGATCCGTTAACCGTGTGCCTGTTCCCTTTGTCCTATGGTACTTTGCTTGTCCGAGGTTTGATCATCGGTATCCAATATACCTAGTTCGTCCTCGTTCTCAACAAACAAGTTTACTCGTTCCCGTGATATTACAACTCCGTGACCTAGTCACACGTTTGCAAACTTTATGATGCAATATCACCGAGTGGGCCCAGAGTACCTATCCGTCACACGGATGGACAAATCCCGCTTTGATCTATTTGCATACTCATCAACCATCTATTTCGGAATACCCAAAGTGCACCGTTATGGCCAACATATTTCAGTCAGGCGGTGGGATACAAATCAAAGTCTCCTCATAGATGACAATTACGTATGATCATTACGGTCAAAGGATCTGGTCACTACGTTATAGTTATCGCAATGTTGAACTATGTGACTTGATCACATCGCAACACTTCTAGTGGGTGTATGTCCATCATATCATTATCCAATGATACGACTCCATTGTCAACAAACGCCATTGTCTCATGATCAGGAAACCTTGATCATCAATCGCCCAATGGACTAGTATACTATGGTTAACTAGGGACCTGGTTGTTTGTATACCACACCTGTATTAATGTTTCCGCTTAATACAGTTATAGCATAGTATCAAACGTATTATGAACTAATGGAATATGCTCGATAAAACATATTTTATTTGCCTCTAGGGCACATTCCCAACAGCATGCCGTGTAATTACCAGTCAAACAACATGTAAACAAAGTCAAACATGGCAAAAGAGCACATTTTATTAGTCTACGCGCAAAACGGAGAACCTTTCATGTACAAAACATCTCCATCGGAGCTACCGGTGAAAAGATGTTCGCATCGCAAAAATAATACAATCTGCCATTTATTGAAATACAGAAAAATATTATTAAGCGTTATGGGCCGAAACGACAACTAGTGGGCTTAACCAGGGGCAAGCGCTGAATATTATCAGACGCACATGGGCGTTACACTGATCTGGGCCGAGCCCAACAGCGCAACAAGAAAAAAAATAAAAGGAAAAAAAGGGGAAGCACCTCACCTTAGTGGGCCGAGCCCAGGAGGCGACGTGGGCGAGGGATACGTCGGCTTCGCCCTGGGCGGAGAAGAGGCGCGGCTAGGGCGCGTCTAGCTGGGCCGCGGTGGGGCGTCGACCCACCATGGGCGAAGCAGCCCAGGTGGGCGGGCGCGCTGGATCGGGCGTCGTCCCCGTCCGGATCGAGGCTGCCGACGCGGCCGGCGGATGGATCTGTCGCGGCGGTGCTGGGGAGGTCCGCTGGCCGGCGTGAAGACGTGGGAAGGTCGGGGACGGGGTGCAGAGGCTGGATCCGGGCGGGTTGAGGTCTTCGGCGAGGTCCCGGGGCAGTGGCCGTGGCGAGCTCCGCGTTCCTTTCGTCCATGGCGGCGGCTTGCAACGCAAAGGAGAGAAGAGAGAGATTAGAGAGGAGAGGGAAAGAAGAGAGGAGAGGAGGAGGGGAGAGAGCAGGAGGCCGACGACATGTGGGGCAGCGGCGGCACAGCTCGGCGAGCTCGCCGGAGCAGAGGCGGCTCGGGCGCAAGGAGGCCTTCGGGGCGGAGGCGGCTCAGGAGGCTGGAGCCTGGGAGCTCGGGGGCGACGTGGCGCTCTCTGGGCCGTCGGATCGCGAGATCTGACGGTCCAGATCGCAGGGAAGGCTAGGACTGCGAAAAAAGGCTAAATTGCGAAAATTGGGGCTATTGTGAGGGGGTGGCTACAATTTTGGACTAGGGAAACCCTAGAAAGGGGTGGGAGAGTGGTGGTCTTTATATAGCCCAGGTGGCTGGCAGTTTGCAAAAACATCCCCTGTTTTTCTCTCGCGCGCGCGGTGTTTACGTTTCTGACCGCCGGGGGTCCGCAGGACCTCCGATTCGGGTAAAACTTCGAACTACGCGATCAATGCGTCGAGCCGGAGAAGTTCACCTCACGCTGGAACCATTCCAAGAACACTTTCCTGCGCGCTATAAAAATATCCCATTTACTTATTAAACGGGGTTTTCGTTCCGTTGGCTTCGGCTGGTCTTGTGCGGTTTTCGCGATGGTGATCGGGTGAAACCCGGTGTCGCAAAGGTCGAGTGTCAGGGTGGCAAAGGTCGGTCTTCGTCCGGTATGAGATAAGAGGGGGAAAATAATCACCGATCGATAAATCGGGGATGCAAACACCGCAAACAAATCAGACAATCAAACAATTCACACCGAAAACAAAAAAATTAATTTTTGTGAAATCTGGGCTGCTACAATACAACACCACCAACAAGGGATCTCGTCCCGAGATCCTGGACGATCCGTGGGAGAGGGAAGGGGGAAAGAAGAGAGTCGACGATCTTCAACACCACCAACAAGGGACTCCGCTCCATGTCGACGTCGAACTTCTGTCGAGATAAATTTCCGCAGAGAGACGGCAACGTCGGAAAACGAAACCATCGGGAGATCAAGAGGAAGAACGACAGTTGAAAGCGAAGATCAAGGGAAGCATTCTCACTCCAATCGCGAGGATACCAGACAAGAGGACTGAAGTCAACAGACGACCAAGATATAAACCAGAGTCGTACAGACTAAAGGTACTACAGGATTTCCCAACTTGAGATCGAAATCGAGACAATACACTGCAAGCAAGGCATTGTAACTATTCCGAAACTCCACACCTCGAGATCCTAAAGTTTGAAGGGGGTAAGGCGAGAGTAAAACAATTACGGCACTTGTCCTGACCAGAGCAAGGGTAAGGAGTAAAAAGATTCCTACTCTCCGATAACTAACTTAGTAACTACAAAATAGTTTTTTTCTAGACTCGACTTCGGCCAGAGAAGGGATCCTACGGTCGGTAAGGCTCTGATACCAAGTTGAAAGGCCCGATATGCGGTACTGTTCCAGATCTAGATGTTTCCATCCAGATCCGGGGACGAAGCACATATCGGTCCCACCGCGACATATGACGAAGCCATATGCCCCGGATTTCCAACATGATATCACAACATTACAGCTACATGGATACAACATCTCATACAATCGGCATACAACTGCCTTAATACAATACAACAGCGGAAGATACATGTCTGAGTACATACTACAATCAAATGCCTAGTGGCAAAGGGAAAAACATCGATCCCCATAACCACACGGGTCCAGGCCCTCCGCCAGGATCCGCCTAACTAGTCGTCGTCGAGTCTCCACGTGAAACGTCGATCACCATACTGTTGTCGATCAAGAACCCTGAAAAGAGTTTGGGGGTAGTATCATGAGTACAGAGGTACTCAGCATCCAACTGTAGTGGTCAAATGACCCAGCAAGGACTTCATCACTCGTCATTCTAGGACAATTAGTAGTTTACGGTAAGGATGGGGTAAGTGGTGAGGTTGCTTCCGCACTAGAATTTATGAAGTGGATAACGATCTAGAGAGTAAGATAAGAAGCCAAGCATTCGATGAGGAATCGCCTCCAACAAGTCTGCTATCCACCTACTTACGCAAGCATAACACCTATCCTATCCTTGTCCTCCTCTTCGCATCCCGACGAAGAAGAAGCAGTCAAGGCACACACACGTTGATTAAGTTATATTAAGATTATCCCAGTTGTTGTTGTCTATGAACAAGGAGTAGGTCTCAAGTCGTCCATAACCGTGGACACGGCTTCTCGAAAAGATTTAACCCTACAGGGGTGTACCACCTGCCCATTACAAGGCTCCGCACGCACGCCCATCTCTCTCAGTTTCTACCCATCACAGGAAACCATTTTATGATTTAGTTCCAAGAGATCCGAAACGACAGGTCCCTCTAACTAACAACGAACAAATCCGGGTAGCCCCCGGGGAGTCGAGACCCAATCCAAAAGCTGGCCACGCTCTCGGATCGGACTCTTCCGTATGGCCAAGGTCAGGTTTAGTCTCACCTATATAACAGGGGACTTCCCTAGCTCACCAGTGTGGACCAACAGAGAAATCATGTCTCCGCTGGCCCGAGTTGTTTAAAAACTGTGAGGGGATCCACCAAGGACACACATGGGGTTTCAAATGGTAAATCAGCTCGGGCCACCACTAGAAATGTTTGAAGCTAGATAGGTAAGAAAAGGGGACCCCATAAAATCCCACACGCGGTTAGGCACGCTCAGTCTTAAAACCAATACCCAAAACTCGGATCCTAGGTGACTCGAATGGAACAAAGCGTCGGGGCGGGATAGCCTTCCATCCTTCGTCGAATATAGTCAGCGTTATAATAATCATATCATCCACAACAATATAATAATGTGATAGCCCAAAACCAAGGAGTAACAGGAGGTGATAGTCGTAGCATCCTAAGCATGCATACTAAGCAGGGGATGAGCAACAAGCAATAGTAACATAGAAGTACAAGGTTTGCTGGGAAGCCACATGGCTGTATCGGTTTGAAAGAGGCTGTAAACATGTGGTAGGATCAAACATCGAACCTATCCTATACTAACATGCAAACCGCTGGTTGAAATAGAATGGATCATAAGTAATGCATAGTCCTTGCCTGTTGATAGGTCGGGTTCCGAAGGTGTAGTTGATCGTAAACTCGCGTCGTCTCCGTGAGGTACCCGCGAAGCACACAAGACGGTAAACACTGGAAATCAATCAACGAGCAAGCATCTATTACTACGAGGCAAACACGAGCAAGCATCTACAAGAAGGCAACATGAGACACCGCACCTACCGTCGAGAGCGGTTACTAGCAGGTTAAGTGGGGTACTCGTCACACACGACGATACCGCACATTTAGAAAGGTTCAAGTTGTTTAGCTACACAAGGTGAGCAAAGGTTATTAACGTGGCAAGCACAGAAACATGGCATAGCACACAAACATGGAAAGAGGTGAAGCATAAATAAACTATCTAATCTAGTCACCTTAAGTGGGGGGTAAAACCTATACATGGCAAACTATTGCGGACCCCACGATAAAAATGGAATTTGGTACTGTTTTTCCCTAAACATAATTTTATTATTCTTATTAGCAAGCAAGAGCAGCATAAACACAATCTACATGCAATTCTAGTCAAGTTACATATAAGGAACATTTTAATCGGAGCAACGGTTAAAAAGTCATTGGTCATCTTGGGCTTCTGGAGCTGCCTTTAAAAGCTAGAAGGTTCAGTTGGTCTAATATGCAGGATAATCCACTTTTGGAACAGCTTGATTGGTTTTGTACCTCCTCCAATTGGTTTACATGCTATCCTTCATCTCAAGTGCTTCCTTTGGATAAAACTGCTTCTGACCATGTGCCTTGTGTGGTTGTAATCAGTACATCCATTCCTAAGGCCAATATTTTCAGATTTGAGAATTACTTGGTGGAGATGACTGGTTTTATGGACTATGTAAAAAACTCCTGGGAGGTACCTTCTTTTAAAAGCCATTCTGTGGCCATTATAGTGGACAAATTCAAGAGGCTTAGGAAGGTTTTGAAGCACTGGCAAAGGGGACTCTCCTCCCTTAAAATGTTGATTTCCAAATGCAATAGAGTGATATTTATTTTGGATTGTTTGGAGGACATTAGACCACTATATGTTCCCGAAGCCAATTTTAGGAAGATTGTGAAAGAGCATCTAGAGAAACTTCTGTTCTGGCAACACTTATACTGGAAAAAAAGATGTACCCAAAGATATGTGAAAGTGGGTGAGGAGAATTATAAATTCTTCCAAGCAATGGCTTCAGAAAGGCACAAGAGGAATTCCATTGCCTCCTTGAACTTGTCTGATGGAACTGTCTGTGATCATCATGATACAATTGCTGCTACTTTCTGGTCTGCTTTCAAGAACAGGATGGGTGTGGCCAAAGGCATTGTCATGAGCTGTGATCTGCATGCCTTATCGTCTCAGGTGGAGGATTTGGACTCCCTTGTGGATCCTTTTGGTAAAAAGGAGATGGATGACACTGTGAAATCCATGCCTACTAATAAATCACCTGGGCCTGATGGCTTCAATGGTAAATTTCTTAAAATCTGTTGGCCCATCATCTGCAATGATTTTTATAACTTGGCTGCTGAGTTTCACAATGGCACTGCACACTTGGAGGGTCTCAATGGATCTTACATCACCCTAATTCCTAAGAAAGCTAGTCCTGAAACTGTGAATGATTTCAGACCTATCTCTCTCACTAGTGTTGGTATTAAATTCCTCACTAAGATGGCTGCAAATAGACTACAAAAGGATATTAGAAAGTGCATCCACAAAAATCAGTATGGCTTTATCAAGGACAGATCTATTCAGGACTGCATTGCTTGGACTCTGGAATATCTGCATCAGTGCCACCAGTCTAAGAGACCACTTCTGCTGCTCAAATTGACTTTGAAAAGGCTTCTGATTCCATTGAGCACTCTGCTATCCTTGAGATTCTCAAACATAAAGGGTTTCCCTTGAAATGGAGGATCTGGGTGCAGCAGCTGTTGGAGAGTGGGTCCTCATCTGTCCTGCTTAATGGAATTCCTGGGAGACAGTTTAAATGCAGAAGAGGGGTTAGGCAGGGTGATGCTTTGTCACCCCTACTTTTTGTCCTTGCTGCTGACTTGTTACAATCAGTGATCAATGATCTTCTCCAAAAGGGACTCCTCAGCCTACCTATTCCTTGCCATGACACTGATTTCCCTGTAGTGCAATATGCTGATGATACCATCTTGGTGCTACCTGCTGAGGTCCAAAAAGTTTTGGTGTTGAAAGAGGCCCTACAGAGATTTTCTGAGACAATTGGCCTAGAGATCAAATACAACAAATCATCAATGATCCCCATTAACATTGATGAGGTTACTCTCTCCCAATTGGCTGCTACTTTTGGGTGTCAAATGGGGAAATTGCCCTTCACTTACCTGGGCCTTCCGGTTGGAACCACTAGACCTAAAATGGTGGATCTTATTCCTCTGGTTGACTGTATGGAGAGAAGACTTACTGCTAGCTCTTGCTTTCTTACTCAGGGAGGAAATTTGCAGTTATTGAATTCAGTCATCTCCTCCTTGCCCATATATTTCCTTTGCTCTCTGCATATACCCATTGGTATAATTAAACAACTTGAAAGGATACAGAGACGATGCATGTGTAGGAAATATGGTCAGGACTCTGGTAAATCTTTGGCTGCTTGGGAGCTGGTTTGCAGACCCAAAAAATAAAGGGGGACCGGGTATTTTAAATTTGCAGGTGCAGAATCAGGCACTGCTGATGAAGCATCTGAAGAAATTTTATAACAAAGAGGAGGTGCCCTGGGTGGCTCTATCTGGAACTCATATTACCATCAAAGAGTACCCCATGCAACTGAGCTCTATGGTTCATTTTGGTGGAGGGATGTAGCCAAATACATGGATAGTTTTGTGGCTGTTTCCAAGATCCAGATTGGCCCTGGGGATTCTGTTTTGTTGTGGCAGGACCAATGGATAAAACAAATGAATAGATCACTAGCTAATAAATTTGCTAGATTATTATCCTATGCTAAAGATCCTCTCATTTCTGTCCAGGAGGTTTTGGGTACAACTGAGCTCACTGATATGTTCAATCTGCCACTTTCTGCTCAGGCCTATGAGGAGCTCATGGAGCTAACCTTGATTCTGCAGAATCACACTTCACAGTTGGTTTCAGATTGCTGGACCTGGAGGAATAGTTCTAAGGAACCCTATACTGCAAATAAATTTTACACCATGGTTCATGCTCCTATTCAATCCAACCCTCTGCTCAATTGGATCTGGAAATCTTATTGCATCCTCAAAACTAAAGTTTTTGCATGGCTAGTGATTATGGATCGTCTAAACACCAAGGACATGATCATCAGAAGGCACTGGAACATTGAGGATGGGCCATAATGCGTGTTATGCCCCACTCAACACCTGAAGACCCGAGATCATTTGTTCTTCCAATGTAACTTCAGTGCTAGGATATGGAAATATCTTCAAATTGACTGGTCATTAGGGACTGATATGGTGCAGGTAGCAACCAAAGCTAGAGAGGATTTTCAGAAACCTTTCTTTGCTGAGGTGGTGTTCACTGCCTGGTGGAATATCTGGATGGTCAGGAATGCCAAATGCTTCAAACATGAGAGGCCATCCTTTGCAAAGTGGAAAATGGGCTTCATCCATGACCTCACTTTGCTTAGTTACAGGATCAAATCTAGGTTTAAAGATGAATTACTTAGATGGATTGACTTTCTGCCCCCTTGAGGGCCCATTTTTTTGAAGCTTTGTTGTAAATTCTGTAAATATTGTGTGGCATTAATAAAATGCTAGGGGGTGTTCTACCCTTCAGTTTTAAAGCTTCAAAAAAATAATAGTTTACAGTGGCATGCAGTGTAATTAGCAGTCAAACAACATGTAAACAAAGTCAAACATGTCAAAAGAGCACATTTTATTAGTCTACGCGCAAAACTGAGCAACTTTCATGTACAAAACATCTCCATCGGAGTTACCAGTGAAAAGATGTTCGCATCGCAAAAATAATACAATCTGCCATTTATTGAAATACAGAAAAATATTATTAAGCGTTATGGGCCGAAACTACAACTAGTGGACTTAACCAGGGGCAAGCGCTGAATATTATCAGACGCACATGGGCGTTACACTGATTTGGGCCGAGCCCAACTGCGCAGCAAGAAAAAAAATAAAAGGAAAAAAAGGGGAAGCACCTCACCTTAGTGGGCCGAGCCCAGGAGGTGACGTGGGCGAGGGATACGCCGGCCTCGCCCTGGGCGGAGAAGAGGCGCGGATAGGGCGCCTCCAGCTGGGCCGCGGTGGGGCGTCGGCCCACCATGGGCGAAGCAGCCCAGGCGAGCGGGCGCGCTGGATCGGGCGTCGTCCCCGTCCGGATCGAGGCTGCCGACGCGGCCGACAGCTGGATCTGTCGCGGCGGCGCTGGGGAGGTCCGGTGGCCGGCTCGAAGACGTGGGGAGGTCGGGGACGGGGTGCAGAGGCTGGATCCGGGCGGGTTGAGGTCTTCGGCGAGGTCCCGGGGCAGCGGCCGTGGCGAGCTCCGCGTTCCTTTCGTCCATGGCGGCGGCTTGCAACGCAAAGGAGAGAAGAGAGAGATTAGAGAGGAGAGGGAAAGAAGAGAGGAGAGGAGGAGGGGAGAGAGGAGGAGGCCGGCGACCTGTGGGGCAGCGGCAGCACAGCTCGGCGAGCTCGCCGGAGCAGAGGCTGCTCGGGCGCAAGGAGGCCTTCGGGCGCGGAGGCGGCTCAGGAAGCTGGATCCTGGGAGCTAGGGGGCGACGTGGCGCTCTCTGGGCCGTCGGATCGCGAGATCTGACGGTCCAGATCGCAGGGAAGGCTAGGACTGCGAAAAAAAGGCTAAATTGCAAAAATTGGGGCTATTGTGAGGGGGTGGCTACAATTTTGGACTAGGGAAACCCTAGGAAGGGGTGGGAGAGTGGTGGTCTTTATATAGCCCAGTGTGACGCCCTCGATTTACGATCATGTACAGTAATCATACACGCAGGGTACATGATCGAGATCAAGGTGCCACGGTGAGAATATCACAGCACAACACTAACACAAAAGGATAAACCAAATTTATTACAATGTAGGGGGGTCACACGTACCCGAATACATAAGTCATACAATCATAATATCTGAGTACAGACATAGTTAGTCAAGTTTTGCCTTAAGAAGGCTAGCACAAATAACATCAGAGGTACAGATCGAAAAGGCGAGGCCTCCTGCCTGGGATGCACCGAACTACTCCTGGTCACTGGGAACTCGACGTCGTAGTAGGCTCCTCTTGGAATCTCCTGCTCCTGGACTCCAACGTCGACTGCAGCGGCCGATCAGGCAAAGCGAAAAGGGGAAATAAAGCAAAGGTGAGTATCTAGCATACCCGTGAGTCTTACGTCCGCTACTAAGCATTTATGCATGTATCAAATGGAAAGGGGAGGCTATATATAGTGGGCTGCAAGGTAGAAATCAGAATAAGGATAAGAAGCTAGGCCTATCGAAGACTAGCATCTTCCGACGAGTCTTGCAGGATGAGGTAAGAATCAGCCAATAGTTTATATAAAGCATAAAGTAACAATGCAGCAGAAGTTGCTGCAACATTGTATAATTATACGTTGTAATAATTAGCAATGCCTCCGAGTTCCCCTCCTCGACATCCCCGCGAGGAAGAAAACCCGGAACCAACAGTTTAATAGTAGTAGTTTGTAGTGATAGGATCTGTCTTCAGCATAAAGCGTCCTGTTACCGTGGACACGGCTATTCGAATAGATTAAACTCCCTGCAGGGGTGCAATAGTGTGACACTACACGCTCGGATCTCCAGGGTGGCGTACAACTTGTTAGGGAATGCCCCACCGAGGCTATCCGACACAACGCAGTCCATCCTACGGCTCATCAGAGAGGCCCCCCCCGGTCTACAGCCCTAAGTGCAAGGGGGTCATGGGCCTATCACCCCTCGCTCTCCGGGTCGTTGCGAGGAGGGTGAATTCCAACGCCGCAGCGCGATCCGTCCCTGCCGCAATGCTGAACTGGACGTCTTTCAGTGCTTTCGAACGAGGCTACATTGCGGAGGCGCCCAAACGCCTAATCCCACGTATAGGTAGTGCGTACAAGCCAAAAGGCTACTCAAGTCATCCGCCGAACCCGTTAAGCATTTTATTAATTTTCTTTCGAGACAACCGTTATCTTTGCCCCTTACTGAATGAGTCGCGGACAACGACAGCAGTCAGGACCACCAGTAACGTTGGTGCCTGCCCTGTCGTCCCACCAACTCGTGCGGTTACCAACAAGGTGAACCGTCTCCTTACCTTGTCTCGCGTGTGCTCTTGGTAGAGCTCGACTTTCGTACAACAGGAAATCCTTCGGCCACGAACAGTATCCGATAACCTGCGCGGACGCCGTTGGGTCACCCGACTCCTTACCTGTAAGGACAACCGTGGTTCAGAACCCTAAGACGGATATACAGAGTCAACCACGAGTGGAGTACGGGGATTTCTCCCCAATCGCTCACACTTGAGGACGCCGTTGGGTCACCCATTCTAAACAACTTTCGTGTTCAGAATAAATTCATCCGGGGAGTTTTACGGTATCGGGCAATTATCGGACAGATGGCCCGGAGGGGGGGATGTCGATGTTCGTTGTGTTAGAGGGGGGTGGTGGGTATACAGTTAGCGTATTCCTAACCGTTATATTTTTTGATCAACTTTCATGTATAAAGTTTTTCGATCCGAGTTACGGATTAAAAGATATTGATTTTATAAGTTTTAATCATTTTAAAAGATTTTCTGAATTTAACTTATTAATAAAATGCAACATTATCCACAGAGAGTTGATTGGTCAAACCTGACCAGTGGGTCCCACTGGTCAGCCTCACATTTTTAATAAATCAATTTTATTAATTGAATGACAGTGGGGTCCCACATGTCATTGACTCATTTATAATTGCAATTAATTAAACTAATAACCTAGTGGGGCCTAGCTGTCATACTAACAAATTTTAATTAACTTAATAAACTAAACAGAGGGTTAACTTAAGTTCCGGGCCCACATGTCATTGTTTATTGGGGGTTTAATTAATATAACAATTCAATTAGGGGGTTAAGTTTAACTTAACAGGGGGTTAGCCCCGACTGGCACATCCGTGCCCACGCCGGCGGCGAGCTCTAGCCGCGACGAGGCCAGTAGGGAAGGGGCCGCAGTGGGGAGGCAGGCCCGATGGACGGCGGCTGGCACGACGCGGTCGCGTCTGCGAGCTAGTGGGCGTGACCACGGGCACGGGGGGGCACACGGCCATGGCAGCCCGGCGGCGGCCGGAGCCATGGCTTAGTGGGGCGGCGGTTACGGTGGCTTAATTCGAAAGGAGGAGGGGGAAAATGGAGCGGCAGCTCACCACGATGGGGATGCCGGGCTCGGGGAGGCGGGGCCTGATTCCGGCGTTGCGGCGAGTTCCAGCCGAAGCTTGAGGGGGAAGAAGACCCAGCGGGGCGCGACGCTCCTTCACGACGTCCTCCCAGTCGAAGAGGTCGTCGTTGGCCACGAGAACCACGACCAAGTGGCGACAATGGCCGCGGTGGTTCCTCTGCAAGGAGGCGGCAGAGCGGGAGGCAGGGAGGGGGGCGCGGCTAGGGTTTCCAGGGGCCAGGGGGTCGGGGTCGGCCTTATCCCCTTGCCGGAGACGCCCGATGGCCGCCACGGCGATGGCCTCTGCCATGGCCGGCTCGGATGCGAGCCACGACGCCTCCCTGCGTACGGAGGTTGGGGATGATGGCCAGGGCGGGCCAGTTGGACCGGGAGGAGGTGGGCCGGGGCCCAAGTGGGGAGGGGAGTGGGGTATCGCCCCCCCAGACGCTAGATAGTTGTTTAGCATTTTTTTCCTTTTTTTTGTATTTTCCTTTTAGGTTTTAATTTAAATGCTTAGGCATTTTTGTAAAACTTGAAAGTTGCCTCAATATTAGTGCTAGGTAATATACAGTTGCTACAAAAGTTTTTGCAACTAAATAAATTCATTTGATATTTCTTTTAATTATTAAATGACTAAAACGGGCAATTCAAGCTACGGTTTTAGTTATTTGAATTATTTGGTAGTTCGATAAATCACCACAACTATACCAACATGGACCACTGAATATTTGTGAATTATTAAAAGTAGTTTCATAATTTTTTGGGCAAAGTTTAATCTGCAGCATGGTTTTTAATATTTAACCAAAAGCATTTCAAGCTTTGATTGATTTCAACAGAATTTGGTTGGACTTTGTTTTGATCCACGATGAACAAGGTCCAAGATCACATTGCTTTTGAAATATCACCCAACATGATCATTGAAAGGAAGAATGCAAAAGGTGATCAAAGTGAAATTAGCAACAGTGATTTGACTGTAGCAAAAGGATTACTGTTCCAACAACAGTGATTACTGTTACAAGATTTGAGGGCGTTACAAATCTCCCCCACTACAAGAATTCTCGTCCCGAGAATTTAAGTGGTAGCGGGAAAAAGATCGGGGTATTCATCGCGAAGCCGGTTTTCGCGTTCCTAAGTGGCTTTATCTTCAGAATGATTCGACCACTGGACCTTGAGGAACTTGACCGTCTTGTTGCGGGTTCGACGTTCAGACTGATCAAGAATGCGGCTCGGATGTTCTTGATAAGTCAAGTCCTGTTGCAGCTCAATCATATCATGTTCCACTTCACGAATAGGGTCTTTGAAGCAGCGACTTAGTTGCGACACGTGAAAGACATCATGGACTTGGGAGAGGTTTGACGGCAATTCCAATCGGTATGCCACTGGTCCATTCCTGGAAAGGATACGGAATGGGCCAATGTAGCGAGGAGCTAACTTGCCTTTGATCCCGAAATGATGAGTGCCCCTCATGGGAGTGACACGAAGGTAAGCATATTCGCCAGGTTGATAGACCATTTCCTTGTGCTTGCGATCATAGTTGCTCTTCTGACGAGACTGAGCGGCCTTAAGATGTTCACGGATAACGTGGACCTGATCTTCAGCATCCTGAATAATTTCTGGACCAATGAGAGTTCGTTCCCCAGTTTCTGACCAATTCAGAGGGGTTCGACACTTACGCCCATAGAGAACTTCAAAGGGTGCCATCTTCAGACTAGCTTGGTAGTTATTGTTGTACGAGAATTCAGCAAATGGAAGAGATTCCTCCCATTTCTTACCGAATGAGATGACACAAGATCGAAGCATGTCTTCAAGCACTTGATTGACGCGTTCAACTTGGCCTTGCGACTGGGGGTGATAAGTGGTGCTGAAGTTTAGGTGAGTGCCCATAGCTTCTTGGAAACTATCCCAGAATCTTGAGGTGAAAATGCTGCCACGGTCAGAACTGATCTCCAACGGAATACCATGGAGGGACACAATTCTGGAAACATACAAGTCTGCTAACTGACTAGCAGAGATCGTCTCCTTGACTGGCAGAAAGTGGGAAACCTTGGAGAATCGGTCGATGACGACAAAGATAGCATCATGACCCTTTTGTGATCGGGGAAAACCAGTGACGAAGTCCATTTCCATTCAGGAATAGAGAGTGGTTGCAGAGTTTCGGCGGGTCTTTGATGTTCTGCCTTGACGCGAATGCAAACGTCACATTCAGAAACATACCGGGCAATGTCTTGCTTCATGTTAGGCCACCAGAACTGCGGACGAATGTCTTGGTACATCTTGGTGCTTCCAGGATGAATGGACAACGGGGTATCGTGAGCCGCCTTCATGACCTTTGGGGTCATATCCAGGTTCTCATGCCTTCCCTTGCTGTGAGTAACCACTAAACGGTTCTGGTAGAACACCGCACCTTCGCTATTAATAGTGAAGGGTGAGGGTCTCCCATTTGCGATATCGCGCTTAATCTTGTGTACGAAATCATCATAAAACTGTATACCCTTGACGGATTTGACGAGATCTGGTTCGATAACCAGGTTATTTACATAACCTTGAGGAACAATCTCGAGGTTCAACTTTTGAAAATCTTCATACAGAGGTGGTTGTTCTAGTTGCACCTCAAGTTCACTACAGTAAGCTTTACGGCTCAGGGCATCAGCCATCACATTAGCTTTGCCAGGGGTGTAATGAATATCCATGTTAAAATCGGCTATTGTCTCGAGCCATCTTTGTTGGCGGAGATTCAGGTCAGGCTGAGTAAACAAGTACTTCAGGCTTTGGTGGTCGGTGTAGATCTCGCAACGATTACCAACGAGGTAATGTCGCCACAGCTTCAATACATAAATTACTGCTGCCAATTCGAGATCATGTGTTGGATAATTATCTTCGTGAGATCGCAACTGACGAGAGCCATAAGCAATCACGCGGCGCTCTTGCATTAGGACACAGCCTAATCCTTGACGAGACGCGTCACAATATATCACGAAGTCCTTCTGAGTATCAGGCGGATCAAGCACTGGGGGAGAAGTGAGTTTGTCCTTGAGAGCTTGAAAACTTTCTTGACATTTATCTTTCCACTCAAACTTGACGCCTTTGTGAAGCAGACTAGTCAGAGGCTTGGCAATCTTGGAGAAGTTCTCGACGAAACGGCGGCAATAACCAGCGAGGCCGAGGAAACTTCTGACTTGCTTGACGGTCTTGGGAGGAGTCCAGTCAAGAATAGCCTGGATACGTTCTGGGGTGACGGCAACGCCATCCTTGGAGATCACATGACCAAGGTAGGTTACTTCGGGAAGCCAGAATTCACACTTGGAATACTTAGCATAGAGTTTGTGTTCTCGAAGCTTTTCCAGTATAAGGCGAAGGTGTTCAGCATGTTCCTCTTCATTCTTGGAGTATACCAAGATATCATCCAGATAAACCACGACGAACTTGTCGAGGTATTCCATGAATATATAGTTCATCAATCGAGAGAAGGTGGCTGGGGCATTGGTCAGGCCAAAGGACATGACGGTGTACTCGTAAGAACCATAACGAGTAATGAAGGCGGTCTTCGGGATGTCCTTTTCGCGGACCCGGATCTGATGGTAACCCAACCTCAAGTCGAGTTTCGAGAACACCGTAGATCCAGCAAGTTGATCATATAGGTCGTTGATCCGAGGAAGCGGATACTTGTTCTGTATGGTTGCCTGGTTGATAGGTCGGTAATCTTGGACCAAACGGTTTGTTCCATCGCTCTTCTTGACAAAGAGTGAAGGTGCTCCCCAAGAAGAGGAACTTGGACGGATGAAGCCTTTGTGGAGTGCCATGTCGATCTCCTTCTTCAGTTCAAGGAGGTGGTGAGGCGGCATCTTATAAGGGCGCTTAGCAATAGGGACGGTGCCAGGCTTCAAGTCGATGACGAATTCGACATCTCTGATCGGGGGTATTCCCGGCAGTTCTTCTGGAAAGACGTCGAGAAAATCGCGAACAACTGGAACATTCTCGATCCCTTCAAGAGGTGAGGTATTCAAAGCATTCAGGGCATATATCTGGCCTTCGGCATGCTGAGCTGTTCGGGCCGAGTACAGAATCTTTTGGCCAGAAGGTGCGTGAGTTGAACTGTCTTAGTGGCACAGTGGATACGGGCATCATGTGCCGCCAACCAATCCATACCGAGTATGACATCAATGTTGGACGACTTCAGAACAATAAGAGGAGCAGGGAACAACAGACCCACAATTGCAATGGTGGTATCGGGGCTCATCATGGTGGCACGGCTCTGAGATCGAACAACATTTACCGCTAAAGGAGTGGCCAAGGGTTTCGTAGCTATACCATGCAACTAAGCAAACGATTGGGACATAAAGGAATGCGATGCCCCGGAATCAAAAAGAACAGAAGCTGGCGTTGAATTGACGAGTAAAGTGCCCATCACTATTTTTGGGGACTCGCGAGCTTCTTCCATCTTGACATGAGTGACCTGAGCACAACTCATAGTACACTGTTTGGTGTTGCGGTTACTGGAATGACGGCTTCTACAGCTTCTCTTTCTGCTAACAGGAGGACAAGGTGCGCGGTGACCTGGCTGTCCACACTGGCGGCATAAGCCATCATTCTGGGGAGGAGCCATAATATTGGGTTGTTCAGTCGGAACCGTTAGCTGTCTCGGAGGCGGAGGCAGACGAGGTGCAGCATAAGACGGCCTTGGCGTTGGAGCAGACCGGTGAAAAACATTGTGCGGGAGACAGACTCGAAGTTTCTGAACGGGCCGACCCGAAGATGGGCCAGCATCTCGAGCACGCTTGAGAGACTCGTGGTGCTTAGTCAGAGCAGTTTCAACTTGAAAAGCCTTGCTGACAAGGGTCGCCAAGTCCGCACAATCGTGAAGGACAAGTGCGAGCTCTATATCAGGACGCAGTCCTTCTCGGAATTTCTCCTGTTTGCGAGCGTCGGTGGCGACGTCTCTCGCAGCATAGCGGGACAACTCAAGGAATTTCCTATGATATTCATCAACAGTCGTCTGGTCCTGACGGAGTTTGCGGAACTCCTCCTTCTTCTGGTCCATCAGACCTTGAGGAAGGTGCCATGCACGGAAGGCTAACTGGAATTCTTGCCAAGTGGTTACAGTTCCATCTGGCAACGCAAGCCGGTGGCTTTCCCACCACTGAGCAGCTGGAACCCTCAGATGATACGTCGCAAAGGTGAGGTAACTGGCAGGGGAAACATCAGCTGACTCCATCTGAAAAGCAATATCACGGAGCCAATCATCGGCATCCATAGGATTGGCGGAGCTGCGGAAGGTGGACGGACTGAGGCGCACGAACTCCTGCAGTGTTATTGGGGAATTCTGAGTTGAAAGCTGGGTCATTACTCCGGCCATAAACTGACGGTTCAGATCAAACTGTTGCAGTACTGCGGCCATATAAGGTGGAGGTGGGGGATCGTTAGCCATCCTGCCTGAACAGCAGGGGTTAGTTCAGACAAAGCGTTTGCAAGGATAAGAAGTCATACATGATGTAGTATGAGCAATAAATGAGAAGTGCAGTAGATACACAATAGTAGTCATATAGACATACAGATCTTTGCACACAGTCGGTCAAAATCGGACAGCGTAACGTCGTAGAAATTAAGGAAAAAGGACTCAGTAGGCGGCGCGCAGACCGCGGTAAGGATTACACGACGCGACATAGATTCCACTATGTCAATCACGCCGCAAGAAAACTGTTGGCTACTGGAGTTAATGCCAGAGGACGCGCGGCCTGCCCAGAATGAGAATGGGATCCGCGGTCCGGGAGCTGGGGTATGACTCCTGCGACACGACTCAATCAATGGGGGAAGCACCAGAACGCCGGGTGGAATCAAGAGAACGTGATCCGAATGTCAGAGTTTGTAAAACTTACCAGCAAGGATAAGAGAGCAGATTCCCAGAGCATAGGTACGAAGAAAAGGATCCTAATACCATAGATATCACACGTAGTGACATTGATGTGGGCCCGTAAGCCAAATATTAAGTTAGCAAAATAGTTTTTTCAAAGTCTAGACTCAACTTCGACAAGGTAGTGGTGGGGTGGCTTCCTACAGGCAGTCGGCTCTGATACCAACTTGTGACGCCCTCGATTTACGATCATGTACAGTAATCATACACGCAGGGTACATGATCGAGATCAAGGTGCCACGGTGAGAATATCACAACACAACACTAACACGAAAGGATAAACCAAATTTATTACAATGTAGGAGGGTCACACGTACCCGAATACATAAGTCATACAATCATAATATCTGAGTACAGACATAGTTAGTCAAGTTTTGCCTTAAGAAGGCTAGCACAAATAACATCAGAGGTACAGATCGAAAAGGCGAGGCCTCCTGCCTGGGATGCACCGAACTACTCCTGGTCACTGGGAACTCGACGTCGTAGTAGGCTCCTCTTGGAATCTCCTGCTCCTGGACTCCAACATCGACTGCAGCGGCCGATCAGGCAAAGCGAAAAGGGGAAATAAAGCAAAGGTGAGTATCTAGCATACCCGCGAGTCTTACGCCCGCTACTAGGCATTTATGCATGTATCAAATGGAAAGGGGAGGCTATATATAGTGGGCTGCAAGGTAGAAATCAGAATAAGGATAAGAAGCTAGGCCTATCGAAGACTAGCATCTTCCGACGAGTCTTGCAGCATGAGGTAAGAATCAGCCAACAGTTTATATAAAGCATAAAGTAACAATGCAGCAGAAGTTGCTGCAACATTGTATAATAATATGTTGTAATAATTAGCAATGCCTCCGAGTTCCCCTCCTCGACATCCCCGCGAGGAAGAAAACCCGGAACCAACAGTTTAATAGTAGTAGTTTGTAGTGATAGGATCTGGCTTCAGCATAAAGCGTCCTGTTACCGTGGACACGGCTATTCGAATAGATTAAACTCCCTGCAGGGGTGAACTAGTGTGACACTACACGCTCGGATCTCCAGGGTGGCGTACAACTTGTTAGGGAATGCCCCACCGAGGCTATCCGACACAACGCAGTCCATCCTACGGCTCATCAGAGAGGTCCCCGCCGGTCTACAACCCTAAGTGCAAGGGGGTCATGGGCCTATCACCCCTCGCTCTCCGGGTCGTTGCGACGAGGGTGAATTCCAACACTGCAGCGCGATCCGTTCCTGCCGCAATGCTGAACTGGACGTCTTTTAGAGCTTTCGAACGAGGCTACATTGCGGAGGCGCCCAAACGCGTAATCCCACGTATAGGTAGTGCGTACAAGCCAAAAGGCTACTCAAGTCATCCGCCGAACCCGTTAAGCATTTTATTAATTTTCTGTCGAGACAACCATTATCGTTGCCCCTTACTGAATGAGTCGCGGACAACGACAGCAGTCAGGACCACCAGTAACGTCGGTGCCTGCCCTGTCGTCCCACCAACTCGTGTGGTTACCAACAAGGTGAACCGTCTCCTTACCTTGTCTCGCGTGTGCTCTTGGTAGAGCTCGACTTTCGTACAACAGGAAATCCTTCGGCCACGAACAGTATTCGATAACCTGCGCGGACGCCGTTGGGTCACCCGACTCCTTACCTGTAAGGACAACCGTGGTTCAGAACCCTAAGACGGATATACAGAGTCGACCACGAGTGGAGTACGGGGATTTCTCCCCAATCGCTCACACTTGAGGTGGCTCGGCAGATCCGATGTAGGGGGGCTGAGTCGATGTCTGCTCTGAACCGTACCTGTAGCAGTTGTAATGGATCGTATCCGCATTCACTCCCAGAGTGAACACGACCCACTATCTAACCCTATCGACTAACAATGCGCAGGGTTCACTGCTGGATATAATATATATAATAGGCAGCATAGGATAAAAGAAGGTACATCAAGGGTGACAATGACAGGCTATGCAATTGAATAGGATTGTAACGTAGCAGCAGCAGCAATGCCTAGTGCAAGAAAGTACGGAAAGGTAGGCGATATCTGGGGAAGGAAATGGCTCTGCTTGCCTGTAAGCTCGACGGTAGAGGTACGGTCGTCGACGAAGTAGTCGATCACAGGGGCATCAGCAGCGGATGTCGAGACTACCGGACAATAAAAGAGGGGGGAGAAAAAATAAATACACAGCAATGATAGCAATACAAATACAAGACACGGCATATGAAATGTTAACGATGCTCTAACGTTGTACGATACACATTGCTCGGAACGAAAATTCATCCGGGGATGAACTGCCAGTTCCGGGTGATTACCGGACAGGGTGTCCGGAGGGGGAAAGATCATGCCGGAGGTGTCATGGACATCCGACAAACAGGTGAAGGGTGTATCCGTGTTAGTTGATCCATTCTAAACAACTTTCGTGTTCTGAATAAATTCATCCGAGGAGTTTTACGGTATCGGGCAATTATCGGACAAATGGCCCGGAGGGGGGATGTCGATGTTCGTTGTGTTAGAGGGGGGTGGTGGGTATACGGTTAACGCATTCTTAACCGTTATATTTTTCTGATCAACTTTCATGTATAAAGTTTTTTGATCCGAGTTACGGATTAAAATATATTGATTTTATAAGTTTTAATCATTTTAAAAGATTTTCTGAATTTAATTTATTAATAAAATACAACATTATCCACAGAGAGTTGACTGGTCAAACCTGACCAGTGGGTCCCACTGGTCAGCCTCACATTTTTAATAAATCAATTTTATTAATTAAATGACAATGGGGTCCCACATGTCATTGACTCATTTATAATTGCAATTAATTAAACTAATAACCCAGTGGGGCCCAGCAGTCATACTAACAAATTTTAATTAACTTAATAAACTAAACAGAGGGTTAACTTAAGTTCCGGGCCCACATGTCATTGTCTATTGGGAGTTTAATTAATATAACAATTCAATTAGGGGGTTAAGTTTAACTTAACAGGGGGTTAGCCCCGGCTGGCACATCCGTGCCCACGCCGGCGGCGAGCTCTGGCCGCGACGAGGCCAGTAGGGAAGGGGCCGCAGCGGGGAGGCAGGCCCGGTGGACGATGGCTGGCACGACGCGGTCGCGTCTGCGAGCTAGTGGGCGCGACCACGGGCTCGGGGGGCACGCGGCCATGGCAGCCCGGCGGCGGCCGGAGCCATGGCTTAGCGGGGCGGCGGCTACGATGGCTTAATTCGAAAGGAGGAGGGGGTAAATGGAGTGGCAGCTCACCACGGTGGGGATGCCGGGCTCGGGGAGGCGGGGCCCGATTCCGGCGTTGCGGCGAGTTCCAGCCGAAGCTTGAGGGGGAAGAAGACCCAGCGGGGCGCGGCGCTCCTTCACGACGTCCTCCCAGTCGAAGAGGTCGTCGTTGGCCACGAGAACCACGACCAAGTGGCGACAATGGCCGCGGTGGTTCCTCTGCAAGGAGGCGGCAGAGCGGGAGGCAGGGAGGGGGGCGCGGCTAGGGTTTCCAGGGGCCAGGGGGTCGGGGTCGGCCTTATCCCCTTGCCGGAGACGCCCGATGGCCGCCACGGCGATGGCCTCTGCCATGGCCGGCTCGGATGCGAGCCACGGCGCCTCCCTGCGTACGGAGGTTGGGGATGATGGCCAGGACGGGCCAGTTGGACCGGGAGGAGGTGGGCCGGGGCCCAAGTGGGGAGGGGAGGGGGGTATCGCCCCCCAGACGCTAGATAGTTGTGTTGCATTTTTTTTCCTTTTTTTGTATTATCCTTTTAGGTTTTAATTTAAATGCTTAGGCATTTTTGTAAAACTTGAAAGTTGCCTCAATATTAGTGCTAGGTAATATACAGTTGCTACAAAAGTTTTTGCAACTAAATAAATTCATTTGATATTTCTTTTAATTATTAAATGACTAAAACGGGCAATTCAAGCTACGGTTTTAGTTATTTGAATTATTTGGTAGTTCGATAAATCACCACAACTATACCAACATGGACCACTGAATATTTGTGAATTATTAAAAGTAGTTTCATAATTTTTTGGGCAAAGTTTAATCTGCAGCATGGTTTTTATTATTTAACCAAAAGAATATCAAGCTTTGATTGATTTCAAAAGAATTGGGTTGGACTTTGTTTTGATCCACGGTGAACAAGGTCCAAGATCACATTGCTTTTGAAATATCACCCAACATGATCATTGAAAGGAAGAATGCAAAAGGTGATCAAAGTGAAATTAGCAACAGTGATTTCACTGTAGCAAAAGGATTACTGTTCCAACAACAGTGATTACTGTTACAAGATCTGAGGGCGTTACACCCAGGTGGCTGGCAGTTTGCAAAAACATCCCCGGTTTTTCTCTCGCGCGCGCGGTGTTTACGTTTCTGACCGCCGGGGGTCCACAGGACCTCTGATTCGGGTAAAACTTCGAACTACGCGATCAACGCGTCGAGCCGGAGGCGTTCACCTCGTGCTGGAACCATTCCAAGAACACTTTCCGGCGCGCTATAAAAATATCCCATTTACTTATTAAACGGGGTTTTCGTTCCGTTGGCTTCGGCTGGTCTTGTGCGGTTTTCGCGATGGTGATCGGGTGAAACCCGGTGTCGCAAAGGTCGAGTGTCAGGGTGGCAAAGGTCGGTCTCCGTCCGGTACGAGATAAGAGGGGGAAAATAATCACCGATCGATAAATCGGGGATGCAAACACCGCAAACAAATCAGACAATCAAACAATTCACACCGAAAACAAAAAAATTAATTTTTGTGAAATCTGGGCTGCTACAATACAACACCACCAACAAGGGATCTCGTCCCGAGATCCTAGACGATCCATGGGAGAGGGAAGGGGGAAAGAAGAGAGTCGACGATCTTCAACACCACCAACAAGGGACTCCGCTCCATGTCGACGTCGAAGTTCTGTCGAGATAAATTTCCGTAGAGAGAAGGCAACGTCGGAAAACGAAACCATCGGGAGATCAAGAGGAAGAACGACAGTTGAAAGAGAAGATCAAGGGAAGCATTCTCACTCCAATCGCGAGGATACCGGACAAGAGGACTGAAGTCAACAGACGACCAAGATATAAACCAGAGTCGGACAGACTAAAGGTACTACAGGATTTCCCAACCTGAGATCGAAATCGAGACAATACACTGCAAGCAAGGCATTGTAACTATTCCGAAACTCCACACCTCGAGATCCTAAAGTTTGAAGGGGGTAAGGCGAGAGTAAAAAAATTACGACACTTGTCTTGACCAGAGCAAGGGTAAGGAGTAAAAAGATTCCTACTCTCCGATAACTAACTTAGTAACTACAAAATAGTTTTTGTCTAGACTCGACTTCGGCCAAAGAAGGGATCCTACGGTCGGTAAGGCTCTGATACCAAGTTGTAAGGCCCGATATGCGGTACTGTTCCAGATCTAGATGTTTCCATCCAGATCCGGGGACGAAGCACATATCGGTCCCACCGCGACATATGACGAAGCCATACGCCCCGGATTTCCAACATGATATCACAACATTACAGCTACATGGATACAACATCTCATACAATCGGCATACAACTGCCTTAATAAAATACAACAGCGGAAGATACATGTCTGAGTACATACTACAATCAAATGCCTAGTGGCAAAGGGAAAAACATCGATCCCCATAACCACACGGGTCCAGGCCCTCCGCCAGGATCCGCCTAACTAGTCGTCGTCGAGTCTCCACGTGAAACGTCGATCACCATACCTGTTGTCGATCAAGAACCCTGAAAAGAGTTTGGGGGTAGTATCATGAGTACAGAGGTACTCAGCATCCAACTGTAGTGGTCAAATGACCCAGCAAGGACTTCATCACTCGTCATTCTAGGACAACTAGTAGTTTACGGTAAGGATGGGGTAAGTGGTGAGGTTGCTGCCGCAATAGCATTTATGAAGTGGCTAATGATCTAGAGAGTAAGATAAGAAGCCAAGCATTCGATGAGGAATCGCCTCCAACAAGTCTGCTATCCACCTACTTACGCAAGCATAACACCTATCCTATCCTTGTCCTCCTCTTCGCATCCCGAAAAAGAAGAAGCAGTCGAGGCACACACACGTTGATTAAGTTATATTAAGATTATCCCAATTGTTATTGTCTATGAACAAGGAGTAGGTCTCAAGTCGTCCATAACCGTGGACACGGCTTCTCGAAAAGATTTAACCCTGCAGGGGTGTACCAACTGCCCATTACAAGGCTCCGCACGCACCCCCATCTCTCTCAGTTTCTACCCATCACAGGCAACCATTTTATGATTTAGTTCCAAGAGATCCGAAACGACAGGTCCCTCTAACTAACAACGAACAAATCCGGGTGGCCCCCGGGGAGTCGACACCCAATTCAAAAGATGGCCACGCTCTCGGATCGGACTCTTCCGTATGGCCAAGGTCAGGTTTAGTCTCACCTATATAACAGGGGACTTCCATAGCTCACCAGTGTGGACCAACAGAGAAATCATGTCTCCGCTGGCCCGGGTTGTTTAAAAACTGTGAGGGGATCCACCAAGCACACACACGGGGTTTCAAATGGTAAATCAGCTCGGGCCACCACTAGAAATGTTTGAAGCTAGATAGGTAAGAAAAGAGGACCCCATAAAATCCCACACGCGGTTAGGCACGCTCAGTCTTAAAACCAATACACGGAACTCGGATCCTAGGTGACTCGAATGGAACAAAGCGTCGGGGCGGGATAGCCTAGACCTTCCATCCTTCGTCGAATATAGTCAGCATTATAATAATCATATCATCCACAACAATATAATAATGTGATAGCCCAAAACCAAGGAGTAACAGGAGGTAATAGTCGTAGCATCCTAAGCATGCATACTAAGCAGGGGCTGAGCAACAAGCAATAGTAACATAGCAGTACAAGGTTTGGGAAGGGACATGGCTATATCGGTTTGAAAGAGGCTGTAAACATGTGGTAGGATCAAACATCGAACCTATCCTATACTAACATGCAAACCGCTGGTTGAAATAGAATGGATCATAAGTAATGCATAGTCCTTGCCTGTTGATAGGTCGGGTTCCGAAGGTGTAGTTGATCGTAAACTCGCGTCGTCTCCGAGAGGTACCCGCGAAGCACACAAGACGGTAAACACTGGAAAGCAATCAACGAGCAAGCATCTATTACTACGAGGCAAACACGAGCAAGCATCTACAAGAAGGCAACACGAGACACCGCACCTACCGTCGAGAGCGGTTACTAGCAGGTTAAGTGGGGTACTCGTCACACACGACGATACCACACATTTAGAAAGGTTCAAGTTGTTTAGCTACACAAGGTGAGCAAAGGTTGTTAACGTGGAAAGCACAGAAACATGGCATAGCACACAAACATGGAAAGAGGTGAAGCATAAATAAACTATCTAATCTAGTCACCTTAAGTGGGGGGTAAAACCTATACATGGCAAACTATTGCGGACCCCACGATAAAAATGGAATTTGGTACTGTTTTGCCCTAAACATAATTTTATTATTTTTATTAGCAAGCAAGAGCAGCATAAACACAATCTACATGCAATTCTAGTCAAGTTACATATAAGGAACATTTTAATCGGAGCAACGGTTAATAATTCATTGGTCATCTTGGGCTTCTGGAGCTGCCTTTAAAAGCTAGAAGGATCACTTGGTCTAATATGCAGGATAATCCACTTTTTGAACAGCTTGATTGGTTTTGTACCACCTCCAATTGGATTACATGATATCCTTCATCTTAAGTGCTTCCTTTGGATAAAACTGCTTCTGACCATGTGCCTTGTGTGGTTGTAATCAGTACATCCATTCCTAGGGCCAATATTTTCAGATTTGAGAATTACTCGGTGGAGATGACTGGTTTTATGGACTATGTAAAAAACTCCTGGGAGGTACCTTCTTTTAAAATCCATTCTGTGGCCATTATAATGGACAAATTCAAGAGGCTTAGGAAGGTTTTGAAGCACTGGCAAAGGGGACTCTCCTCCCTTAAAATGTTGATTTCCAAATGCAATAGAGTGATATTTATTTTGGATTGTTTGGAGGACATTAGACCACTATATGTTCCTGAAGCCAATTTTAGGAAGATTGTGAAAGTGCATCTAGAGAAACTTCTGTTCTGGCAACACTTATACTAGAAAAAAAGATGTACCCAAATATATGTGAAAGTGGGTGAGGAGAATTATAAATTCTTGCAAGCAATGGCTTCAGAAAGGCACAGGAGGAATTCCATTGCCTCCTTGAACTTGTCTGATGGAACTGTCTGTGATCATCATGATACAATTGCTGCTACTTTCTGGTCTGCTTTCAAGAACAGGATGGGTGTGGCCAAAGGCATTGTCATGAGCTGTGATCTGCATGCCTTATCGTCTCAGGTGGAGGATTTGGATTCCCTTGTGGATCCTTTTGGTAAAAAGGAGATGGATGACACTGTGAAATCCATGCCTACTAATAAATCACCTGGGCCTGATGGCTTCAATGGTAAATTTCTTAAAACCTGTTGGCCCATCATCTGCAATGATTTTTATAACTTGGCTGCTGAGTTTCACAATGGCACTACACACTTGGAGGGTCTCAATGGATCTTACATCACCCTAATTCCTAAGAAAGCTAGTCCTGAAACTGTGAATGATTTCAGACCTATCTCTCTCACTAGTGTTGGTATTAAATTCCTCACTAAGATGGCTGCAAATAGACTACAAAAGGATATTAGAAAGTGCATTCACAAAAATCAGTATGGCTTTATCAAGGACAGATCTATTCAGGACTGCATTGCTTGGATTCTGGAATATCTGCATCAGTGCCACCAGTCTAAGAGACCACTTCTGCTGCTCAAATTGACTTTGAAAAGGCTTTTGATTCCATTGAGCACTCTGCTATCCTTGAGATTCTCAAACATAAAGGGTTTCCCTTGAAATGGAGGATCTGGGTGCAGCAGCTGTTGGAGAGTGGGTCCTCATCTGTCCTGCTTAATGGAATTCCTGGGAGACAGTTTAAATGCAGAAGAGGGGTTAGGCAGGGTGATGCTTTGTCACCCCTACTTTTTGTCCTTGCTGCTGACTTGTTACAATCAGTGATCAATGATCTTCTCCAAAAGGGACTCCTCAGCCTACCTATTCCTTGCCATGACACTAATTTCCCTGTAGTGCAATATGCTGATGATACCATGTTGGTGCTGCCTGCTGAGGTCCAACAAGTTTTGGTGTTGAAAGAGGCCCTACAGAGATTTTCTGAGACAACTGGCCTAGAGATCAACTACAACAAATCATCAATGATCCCCATTAACATTGATGAGGTTACTCTCTCCCAATTGGCTGCTACTTTTGGGTGTCAAATGGGGAAATTGCCCTTCACTTACCTGGGCCTTCCAGTTGGAACCACTAGACCTAAAATGGTGGATCTTATTCCTCTGGTTGACTGTATGGAGAGAAGACTTACTGCTAGCTCTTGCTTTCTTACTCAGGGAGGAAAATTGCAGTTATTGAATTCAGTCATCTCCTCCTTGCCCATATATTTCCTTTGCTCTCTGCATATACCCATTGGTATAATTAAACAACTTGAAAGGATACAGAGACGATGCATGTGTAGGAAATATGGTCAGGACTCTGGTAAATCTTTGGCTGCTTGGGAGCTGGTTTGCAGACCCAAAAAATAAAGGGGGACCGGGTATTTTAAATTTGCAGGTGCAGAATCAGGCACTGCTTATGAAGCATCTGAAGAAATTTTATAACAAAGAGGAGGTGCCCTGGGTGGCTCTATCTGGAACTCATATTGCCATCAAAGAGTACCCCATGCAACTGAGCTCTATGGTTCATTTTGGTGGAGGGATGTAGCCAAATACATGGATAGTTTTGTGGCTGTTTCCAAGATCCAGATTGGCCCTGGGGATTCTGTTTTGTTGTGGCAGGACCAATGGATAGAACAAATGAATAGATCACTAGCTAATAAATTTGCTAGATTGTTATCCTATGCTAAAGATCCTCTCATTTCTGTCCAGGAGGTTTTGGGTACAACTGAGCTCACTGATATGTTCAATCTGCCACTTTCTGCTCAGGCCTATGAGGAGCTCATGGAGCTAACCTTGATTCTGCAGAATCACACTTCACAGTTGGTTTCAGATTTCTGGACCTGGAGGATTAGTTCTAAGGAACCCTATACTGCAAATAAATTTTACACCATGGTTCATGCTCCTATTCAATCCAACCCTCTGTTCAATTGGATCTGGTAATCTTGCTGCATCCTCAAAACTAAAGTTTTTGCATGGCTAGTGATTATGGATCGTCTAAACACCAAGGACATGATCATCAGAAGGCACTGGAACATTGAGGATGGGCCATAATGCGTGTTATGCCCCACTCAACACCTGGAGACCCGAGATCATTTGTTCTTCCAATGTAACTTCAGTGCTAGGATATGGACATATCTTCAAATTGACTGGTCATTGGGGACTGATATGGTGCAGGTAGCAAGCAAAGCTAGAGAGGATTTTCATAAACCTTTCTTTGCTGAGGTGGTGTTCACTGCCTGGTGGAATATCTGGATGGTCAGGAATGCCAAATGCTTCAAACATGAGAGGCCATCCTTTGCAAAGTGGAAAATGGGCTTCATCCATGACCTCACTTTGCTTAGTTACAGGATCAAATCTAGGTTTAAAGATGAATTACTTAGATGGATTGACTTTCTGCCCCCTTGAGGGCCCATTTTTTTGAAGCTTTGTTGTAAATTCTGTAAATATTGTGTGGCATTAATAAAATGCTGGGGGGTGTTCTACCCTTCAGTTTTAAAGCTTCAAAAAAATAACAGTTTACAGTGGCATGCAGTGTAATTAGCAGTCAAACAACATGTAAACAAAGTCAAACATGGCAAAAGAGCACATTTTATTAGTCTACGCGCAAAACGGAGCACCTTTCATGTACAAAACATCTCGATCGGAGCTACCGGTGAAAAGATGTTCGCATCGCAAAAATAATACAATCTGTCATTTATTGAAATATAGAAAAATATTATTAAGCGTTATGGGCCGAAACTACAACTAGTGGGCTTAACCAGGGGCAAGCGCTGAATATTATCTGACGCACATGGGCGTTACACTGATCTGGGCCGAGCCCAACTGCGCAGCAAGAAAAAAAATAAAAGGAAAAAAGGGGAAGCACCTCACCTTAGTGGGCCGAGCCCAGGAGGCGACGTGGGCGAGGGATACGCCGGCCTCGCCCTGGGCGGAGAAGAGGCGCGGCTAGGGCGCGTCCAGCTGGGCCGCGGTGGGGCGTCGGCCCACCATGGGCGAAGCAGCCCAAGCGAGCGGGCGCGCTGGATCGGGCGTCGTCCCCGTCCGGATCGAGGCTGCCGACGCGGCCGGCGGCTGGATCTGTCGCGACGGCGCTGGGGAGGTCCGGTGGCCGGCGTGAAGACGTGGGGAGGTCGGGGACGGGGTGTGTAACACCCTCAGATGCCTGTAACAGTAACCATCATTACTGTTGATCATCACTGTTGGATTATCACTGATTGATCTCCCTTGTCCTTGATCAAAATTTGTGATGCTAATATCAAACCTTGCTGTGGTTGATCAACACCCCATGCACCATGTACTTGAGCCCTTGGGATCAAAACCCAAAGCAAAATGCACCTTGCTCATCTAACAAACCAAACCCTAGTTGAAACTTCTTTGAATGAAAAATAAAACTAAAGTGCTCAAATAAAGTTGTCCCAAAAATCATGAAACTATTTTTGTAAATTGCCTAAAATAATTATAATCATATTGGACCAACTTTGGTAATTTTTGAAGTTATGGAAAATCCCAAACAATTATAACAGTAGCTTATAAGGCCCTTTTTAATCCTAAAATATTTAAAAGAAATACCCGCTGAGTTTTAAAATGCACCAAATCTTTTATGTATCCTACAGGTGACATACAACTAATTTACAAACCACCAACACATTTAAATAAAATGCAGAAGTGATTAATTTAATTACAACAGTAAACAAAAGCAAAGAAAAAGAATAAAACAAACCGAAGACTTACCTGTCGCCCCTGGGCGAAGCCCACACCACGGCCCACCCCGTCCCGTCTTCCACCTCCCACCTGCTCCCGTCACGTCGGCCAACTGCTCGACGCCGTGGCACAGCCGTGGCCACGGGCGCCGCTGGAGCCCTCCCCTCCCTCCCCTGCTCCCTACGACCGGGGAGGCGATAAGGCCAACCCCAACAGCTCCCTGGACAACGCCCACCCCTTTTCCCCTTCCCCCTCACCTCGCGCTCGACGAGGAAAGAACCGCCCGAGGCCACCGTCGCCATTTCCGCGCCAACTCGCGGCCATCGACGTTGACGGGCCACGAAAACGTGTCCATCGGGAGCGCAGACGACGACTTCATCACCCCGGAGGAGAAGCCGTGCCTGGAGCCCCTGTACGCAGCGAATCGGCGTCGGCTTCATCTTCGACTCCGGCGTGCCTCCGGCCAAATTCCGGCCGCTACGGACCACCACTGCGCCCGCTTCCCTCCTCTACCGTCTCAGGGTGAGCTGGGTCACCTTCCCCATGTACTCGCGCCCCCTCTCTCCCCCTGTACTGGCCGCCGCCATTGGAGCCGAGCACGTCTCCGCTGAGGATGGACGTGCGCTCGCTCCAGTTTGCTTTAGTTCGCGCCAACTGCACCATTGTGCTCCACGTAACGCGTAGAATCGATTAGACCCAACGCGCCGCTCGATTTCGTTGTGGGCCATCACCTGCCATTGTTGGCCGCACGCTGTTGCCGCCTGACCTCGTCGCCGACACATTTTTCGGCCACCCCCGACGTCGCCACCACCTGGAATCAACGCAGCACTGTCTTCCCGTTCGATTGCGTCAAACCCCGTGACGAACGGTGCCCCCTAGCCCATTTCCGATGCCCCTCCCGTGGCCTCCGCCGTGCTGGGCACGCCGGCGTCTCGCCGCCGGTGCCCCCCTGACGTGGCAACACCTGGGTCACTGCCAGTGGACCCCTTGGCCCCAGTTGACTGGGTTGACCAGTCAACTGTGCTGACTGGGCAACCCCAGTCACTGACAGGTGGGTCCCCTGTAAATAATTAACTTAACGCTTTAAGTTAATCTAATAATTAAAATTGAGTCACTGACATGTGGGTCCAGAGGCATTTCTGATTTATTAAAATGTTTTATAAATAAATAGAGGCTGACATGTGGGTCCCACATGTCAGTACTGTTTTGGATAATGTTACTAAATAATAAAAGAAATTATTAAAAGGATTTTTAAAATGATTTAAAATGTTTAAACTTTAAAATTCAATATCTATTAAACCGTAACTCAGATCAAAAAACTTTATACATGAAAATTGATCAGAAAAATATAATGAATACGAATACGCTATCCATTTGTCTACCACCACCCTCTAACTTACTGAGCATCGACACTCCCCCTCCGGTGTCGTCTGTCGATAAATTATCTGGTACCGATAAAAGTACCCGGATGAGTTTATTTCGAACACGAAAGTTGTTCGGAATAGATCAACTAACCCGGATACACCACCCATACGTTTGTCGGATGTCCACGACACCTCCGGCATGATATCTCCCCCTCCGGACACCCTGTCCGGTAATCACCCGGAGCTGGCAGTTCATCCCCGGATGAATTCCCGCTCCGAGCAACGTGCATTGCACTGCGTTATAACACCGTTAACATTTCATCTGTCATGACATGCATCTGTTTGTATATGCTTGCTGTGTATTTACTGTTTCTTCCCCCCCTTAATCTCCGGTAGACCCCGCTGCTGCCGTCGACTACACCGCTGCTGAGTACGACTACTTCGTTGACGACCCTACTACTACCGTCGAGCTTGCAGGCAAGCAGAGCCATTCTCTTCCCCAGATTTCGCCTATCTTTCCGTACATTTCTTGCACTAGGCATTGTTACTGCTGCTGCTACGATTAAAATCCTATTCAATTGCATAGCCTGATTTTGTCGCCCCTTGATGTACCTCCCTTTATCCTACGCTGCCTATTATTATTATGCATTATTCAGCAGTGAGCCCTGCGCATTGTTAGCTAGGATTAGATAGAGGGCCGTGATGAATTAGGGGAGTGAACGCGGGTACAAATATGATAACTTCACAGGTACGGTACAAAGCAGACACCGCCAAAGGCCCCTATCTGGGTTATGCCTAGTCACCTCAAGTGTGAGCTATCAAGGAGTAATCCTTGTACTCCACTCGAGGCTGACTTTGTCTTACCGCCTTGGGGTCCTGAACAACGGTTGTCCTTCAGGTAAGAAGTCGGGCGACCCAACGGTGCCCGCGAGAGGTATTGCGACGGGACGACAGGGAGGGTACGACCAGTGTACCGGTGTGCTTGGCCCCTGATCGTTGGTCGCGAGAGTTACCGAACCCCGTAAGTCGAGCTCCTTTAGGAGCACACGCGAGACAAGGTAAGGAGACGGTTCACCTTGTTGGTAACCGCAGTGACTTGGTGGGACGACAGGGCAGGCACCGATGTACTGGTGGTCCTGGCTGCTGTCGTTGTCCGCGGGTCAGTTAAGTCGAGGCAACGATAACGGTTGTCACGCAGGTTAATTAAAATGCTAAATGGTTCAGTGAATGTCTTGAGTTGTCTATACGCCATGTACGCACTACCTACCCGTGGGAATTACGAGTTTATGGGCTCCTCTGCTTCGTAGTGTCGTCCGAGGACTCTTCAGACGTCAGCAGTACCGCGGCCTGCGCCGGGAAGTGGTGTTGTCTTATTTGCTCGCGCGGTGGTGTCTTATATGGATTTGCTTTAACTTCACCGGCCAGCCACGCACCGTGCAGGAGTACGTTCGGGTTGGGGTCCAAGGCCTAGCGTACTTAGGATTTAGACCGGCGGATGGCCTCTCTGTTGAGTTTGAAAGATGGGCTACGAAGTGTCGGATAGCCTCGGTGGAGCGTTCCCTAACAAGGTTCCCGCCACCCTGGAGATCCGTGCGTGTAGCATAACACAAGTGCACCCCTGCAGGGAAGATTAATCTATTCGAATAGCCGTGTCCACGGTAACAGGACGCGTTATGCTGAAGCTGGATCTTACCACTAGAAACTATTATTATTAAACTGTATGGTTCCGGGTTTTCTTCCTCGCGGGGATGTCGAGGAGGTGAACTAGGAGGCATTGCTAATTATTACAACTTATTATTATACAATGCTGCAGCAACTTCTGCTGCATTGTTACTTTATGCTTTATATAAACTGTTGGCTGACTCTTACCTCATACTGCAAGACATCGTCGTAAGATGCTAGTCTTCGATAGGCCTAGCTTCTTACCCTTGTTCTGGATTTCTGTCTTTCAGTCCACTATATATAGACTCTTCATTCCGTTGATACAATGCATAATGCTTAGTAGCGGACGTAAGACTCACGGGTATACTAGATACTCACCTGCTTTATTTCCTTTACTGTTTTGCCTGATCGGCCGCTGTAGTCGACGTTGGAACCCAGGAGCAGGAGTACCCCGGAGGCGCCTACTACGACGTCGAGTTCCCCGTTGACCAGGAGTAGTTCGGTGGATCCCAGGCAGGAGGCCTCGCCTTTTCGATCTGTATCTCTGATGTGATTTGGGCTAGCCTTCTTAAAGCAAAACTTGACTAACTATGTCTGTACACAGATATTTTGGCTTGTATGACTTATGTATTCGGGTCCGCGTGACCCCCTCTATTGTAACATATTTGTTTATCCTTTTGTAGTTAGTGTTGTGCTGTGATATTATCACCGTGGCACCCTAATCTCAGTCGTGTACCCTGTGTGTACGATTACTGTACACGGTCTGATTTTGGGGTCGTCACAAGTTGGTATCAAAGCCGACTGCCTGTAGGAAGCCACCCCACCACTACTTGGTCGATGTTGAGTCTAGACTTTGAAAAACTATTTTGCTAACTTAATATTTGGCTTACGGGCCCACATCGATGTCACTATGTGTGATATCTATGGTATTAGGATCCTTTTCTCCTTACCTATGCTCTGGGAATCTGCTCTCTTATCCTTGCTGGTAAGTTTTACAAAATCTGACATTAGGATCACGTTCTCTTGATTCCACCCGGCGTTTTTGGTGCTTCCCCCATTGATTGAGTCGTGTCGCAGGAGTCGTACCCCAGGTCTCGGACCGCGGATCCCATTCTCATTCTGGGCAGGCTGCGCGTTCTCTGGCATCAACTCCTGTGGCCAACAGTTTTCTTGCGGCGTGATTGACATAGTGGAATCTATGTCGCGTCGTGTAATCCTTACCGCGGTCTGCGCGCCGCCTAGTGAGTCCTTTTTCCTTAATTTCTACGACGTTACGCTGCCCGATTTTCGATTGACTGTGTGTGTGAATGTGTATGTCATATATGACTACTCCTATATATATCTGCGCCTCCTTTTCGTTGTCGTTTTACTTCAGGCTTGATTCCGGTATCTCGTTAAATTTTCATCGCTGAAATACTCCTGTTAAATTCTAGCAGGATGGCTGGTTGTGGTGGTCGTGGTCGTGCTGCCAACGACCCACCTCCGCCACCGGATTACATGGCCGCGATGATGCAGCAGTTCGAGATGAACCGTCAGTTCATGCAGAATATCATGGCTCAGTTCCCCCAGCTGAATCAGAATGGGCACCACCATCAGCATGCCACCGTGACTCTGCACGACTTCACCCGCCTCAACCCCACTATGTTCCGCAACACTGTTCAGCCGTTGGATGCTGATGACTGGCTTCGCGACATCACTCACGAGCTGGAGTCCGCTAATGTCGATCCAGCCGACTATGTGAACTTTGCGTCTTATCATCTAAAAGGCGCCGCTGCTCAGTGGTGGAGCACCCACAAGCGTTCCCTGCCAGTTGAAGAAGTCATCACTTGGGATGAATTTCAGTCTGCCTTCCGCGCCCGCTACATTCCTCAGGGGATCATGGATCGTAAAGCGGAAGAATTCCGTAACCTCACTCAGGGCGACATGACCGTTGAAGCCTATCAGCGCGAGTTCCTCAACCTCTCTCGCTATGCGGAAGGAGAGATCACCACTGATGCTCGCAGGCAGCAGAAGTTCCGTCGTGGCCGCAACCCAGACCTCAGGCTCGCTCTTGCCGTTCATGATTTCGCCAACTTCGCCACCATGGTGAACAAGGCTATCACCGTCGAGACTGCCCAGATGGAGCACAAGAACTCTCTGAAGCGTTATCGTGACGTTGGCTCATCTCTGGGCGCAACGCAGAAGCGTCGTATCTGGCTCCCTACTAGTGTGACCCATTCAGCTGTCCCTGCTCCAAGGCCGTCTTATGCTGCACCCCGTCTGCCTCCACCACCGCAGATGCCAAGAGCTCTGCCAGCACCACCCAATGCTACCCCCCTTCGTCCTGAGGATGGATTATGCTTCACGTGCCGCCAACCTGGGCATTTTTCCAGGGAGTGCCCCCAGAAACAGAAGAAACTGGTAGTTCACCCCGCTGGCCGAGGAAATGGTCGTGGCAACAACAGGACCCCCAACTATAATACTGGGTCTGCTGCTTATGCTCGTGGACATGCTAACAACATCAATGTTGAAGAAGCTCAGCAACAACCTGCTACCGTGATGGGTACCATTCTCGTTAATTCCGTACCTGCTACTGTTTTATTTGATACAGGAGCATCACATTCATTCATGTCGGAAGCATTTGCATTGTCGCATAACTTCGCATTGGAAAATATGAACCCACCGATGGTTGTTCGCACCCCGATAGGCCAATGCCGAACCACCAAGATAGTGTCCGGAACCATCGTTGAAATTGAAGGAATTGAATTCCTTGCTTCCCCCATCATCCTGACGTCTTCCACCATAGACCTCATTCTGGGAATGGATTGGTTGAAATTTCACGATGCCGCACTCTATTGTGGCACCAAGTCTGTCCAAAATTTTCGCCCCTCCGGCGAGATTGTTAACCATACCACCCGAGTTACCCGTAATGCTGAAACACAGATATTTATGATGAATGCTTTGAATGCCGCCCCCCTCGAAGGCATCGAGAACGTTCCAGTCGTTCGCGATTTTCCCGACGTCTTTCCAGAAGAACTGCCGGGAATACCCCCGATCAGAGAAGTCGAATTTTTCATCGACTTGAAGCCCGGCACCACCCCTATTGCCAAGCGTCCTTACAAGATGCCGCCACATGAACTCCTTGAACTTAAGGAGGAAATCGACAATTCAGAAAGGATTCATTCGCCCCAGTTCCTCAGCTTGGGGAGCACCTTCGCTCTTTGTCAAGAAGAGCGATGGGACAAACCGATTGGTCCAAGATTATCGGCCCATTAACCAAGCCACCATCCAGAACAAATACCCACTTCCCCGGATCAACGATTTGTATGATCAACTTGCCGGATCCAAGGTGTTTTCTAAACTCGACTTGAGGTTGGGTTATCACCAAATTCGAGTCCGTGATGAGGACATTCCGAAGACTGCCTTCATTACTCGCTATGGTTCATACGAGTACACTGTCATGTCCTTTGGCTTAACCAATGCTCCAGCCACCTTCTCCAGATTGATGAATTATATTTTCATGGAGTACCTCGACCAGTTCGTCGTGGTTTATTTGGATGATATATTGATATATTCCAAGAATGAAGAAGAACATGCTGAACATCTTCGTCTTATACTGGAGAAGCTTCGAGAACACAAACTCTACGCTAAGTATTCTAAGTGTGAGTTCTGGCTTCCCGAAGTAACCTACCTTGGACATGTGATTTCCAAGGATGGCATTGCCTTCACCCCAGAACGTATCCAGGCTATTCTTGACTGGACTCCTCCCAAGACCGTCAAGCAAGTCCACAGTTTCCTCGGGCTCGCTAGCTATTGCCGCCGTTTCGTCGAGAATTTCTCCAAGATTGCCAGGCCTTTGACTAATCTGCTTCACAAAGGCGTCAAGTTTGAGTGGACAGATAAATGTCAAGAAAGTTTCCAAGCGCTCAAGGACAAGCTAACTTCTCCCCCGGTGCTCGCTCCCGCTGATACTCAGAAGGACTTCGTGATATATTGTGAAGCGTCTCGTCAAGGTTTAGGATGTGTCCTAATGCAAGAGCGCAAAGTGATTGCTTATGGCTCTCGTCAGTTGCGTGCTCACGAAGACAAATATCCAACACATGATCTCGAATTGGCAGCAGTAATTTATGCATTGAAGCTGTGGCGACATTACCTCGTTGGTAATCGTTGCGAGATCTACACCGACCACCAAAGCCTGAAGTACTTGTTTACTCAGCCCGACCTGAATCTCCGCCAACAAAGATGGCTCGAGACAATAGACGATTTCAACATGGATATTCATTACACCCCTGGCAAAGCTAATGTGATGGCCGATGCTTTGAGCCGTAAAGCTTACTGTAGTGAACTTGAGGTTCAACTAGAACAACCACCTCTGTATGAAGAGTTTCAAAAGCTGAACCTCGAGATTGTTCCTCAAGGTTGTGCAAATAACCTGGTTATCGAACCGGATCTCGTCAAATCCGTCAAGGGTATACAATTTTATGATGATTTCGTACACAAGATTAAGCGCGATATCGCCAATGGGAGACCCTCACCCTTCACCATTGATAGCCAAGGTGCGGCGTTCTACCAGAACCGTTTAGTGGTTACTCACAGCAAGGGCAGGCATGAGAACCTGGATATGACCCCGAAGGTCATGAAAGCGGCTCACGATACCCCGTTGTCCATTCATCCTGGAAGCACCAAGATGTACCAAGACATTCGTCAGCAATTCTGGTGGCCTAACATGAAGCAAGACATTGCCCGATATGTTTCTGAATGTGACGTTTGTTGTCGCGTCAAGGGGGAACATCAAAAACCCGCTGGAACTCTACAACCACCTGAAATCCCTGTATGGAAGTGGGACAAAGTTCAGATGGACTTCGTCACCGGTTTTCCCCGATCACAGAAAGGTAACGATGCTATCTTTGTCATCATCGACCGGTTCTCCAAGGTTGCTCACTTTATACCAGTCAAGGAGAAGATCACAGCGGCTCAGTTAGCGGAATTGTATATCGCCCAAATCGTGTCGCTCCACGGTATTCCGTTGGAGATCAGTTCAGATCGTGGCAGCCTTTTCACCTCAAGATATTGGCGGAGTTTCCAAGAAGCTCTGGGGACTATTCTGCACCTCAGCACCGCTTATCACCCCCAGTCACAGGGCCCAGTCGAACGAGTCAATCAAGTGCTGGAAGACATGCTTCGAGCTTGTGTTATTTCCTTCGGTAAGAAATGGGAGGAATCTCTTCCGTTGGCCGAGTTCTCGTATAACAATAGCTACCACGCCAGTCTGAAGATGGGACCCTATGAAGTTCTCTATGGGCGTAAGTGTCGGACCCCTCTGAGTTGGTCAGAAACTGGGGAACGTGCACTCATTGGCCCGGATATTATTCAGCAAGCTGAAGACCAAGTTCACGTCATCCGTGAACATTTGAAGGCCGCTCAGTCCCGCCAGAAGAGCAACTATGACCGCAAACACCGGGAAATGGAGTATCAACCTGGTGAATACGCTTACCTTCGTGTCACTCCCATGAGGGGCACTCATCGCTTCGGTATCAAGGGCAAGTTGGCTCCTCGCTACATTGGCCCGTTCCGTATCCTTTCCAGGAGTGGACCCGTGGCATACCGGTTGGAATTGCCGCCAAACCTCTCCCAAGTCCACGATGTCTTCCACGTATCGCAACTCCGTCGCTGCTTCAAGGATCCTATCCGCGAAGTGGAGCATGATATGATCGAGCTGCAACAAGACTTGACTTATCAAGAACATCCGAGCCGCATTCTCGATCAGTCTGAACGCCGAACCCGCAACAAGACCGTCAAATTCCTCAAAGTTCAGTAGTCGAATCATTCTGAAGATGAAGCCACTTGGGAACGCGAAGATCGTCTTCGTGAAGAATACCCCAATCTTTTTCTCACTACCACTTAAATTCTCGGGACGAGAATTCTTGTAGTGGGGGAGATTTGTAACACCCTCAGATGCCTGTAACAGTAACCATCATTACTGTTGATCATCACTGTTGGATTATCACTGATTGATCTCCCTTGTCCTTGATAAAACTTTGTGATGCTAATGATCAAACCTTGCTGTGGTTGATCAACACCCCATGCACCATGTACTTGAGCCCTTGGGATCAAAACCCAAAGCCAAATGCACCTTTCTCATCTAACAAACCAAACCCTAGTTGAAACTTCTTTGAATGAAAAATAAAACTAAAGTGCTCAAATAAAGTTGTCCCAAAAATCATGAAACTATTTTTGTAAATTGCCTAAAATCATTATAATCATGTTGGACCAACTTTGGTAATTTTTGAAGTTATGGAAAATCCCAAAAAATTATAACAGTAGCTTATAAGGCCCTTTTTAATCCTAAAATATTTAAAAGAAATACCCACTGAGTTTTAAAATGCACCAAATCTTTTATGTAAGCTACAGGTGACATACAACTAATTTACAAACCACCAACACATTTAAATAAAATGCAGAAGTGATTAATTTAATTACAACAGTAAACAAAAGCAAAGGAAAAGAATAAAACAAACCGAAGACTTACCTGTCGCCCCTGGGCGAAGCCCACACCACGGCCCACCCCGGCCTGTCTTCCACCTCCCACCTGCTCCCGTCACGTCGGCCAACTGCTCGACAGCCGTGGCCACGGGCGCCGCTGGAGCCCTCCCCTCCCTCACCTGCTCCCTACGATCGGGGAGGCGATAAGGCCAACCCCAACAGCTCCCTGGACAACCCCCACCCCTTTTCCCCTTCCCCCTCACCTCGCGCTCGACGAGGAAAGAACCGCCCGAGGCCACCGTCGCCATTGCCGCGCCAACTCGCGGCCATCGACGATGACGGGCCACAAAAACGTGTCCATCAGAAGCGCAGACGACGACTTCATCACCCCGGAGGAGAAGCCGTGCCCGGAGCCCCTGTACACAGCGAATCGGCGTCGGCTTCATCTTCGACTCCGGCGTGCCTCCGGCCAAATTCCGGCCGCTACGGACCACCATCGCGCCCGCTTCCCTCCTCTACCGTCTCAGGGTGAGCTGGGTCACCTTCCCCATGTACTCGCGCCCCCTCTCTCCCCCTGTACTGGCCGCCGCCATTGGAGCCGAGCACGTCTCCGCCGAGGATGGACGTGCGCTCGCTCCAGTGAGCTTTAGCTCGCGCCAGCTGAACCATTGTGCTCCACGTAACGCGTAGAATCGATTAGACCCAACGCGCCGCTCGATTTCATTGTGGGCCATCACCTGCCATTGTTGGCCGCACGCTGTTGCCGCCTGACCTCGTCGCCGGCACATTTTCCGGCCACCCCCGACGTCGCCACCACCTGGAATCGACGCAGCACTGTCTTCCCGTTCGAATGCGTCAAACCCCGTGACGAACGGTGCCCCCTAGCCCATTTCCGACGCCCCTCCCGTGGCCTACGCCGTGCTGGGCACGCCGGCGTCTCGCCGCCGGTGCCCCCCTGACGTGGCACACCTGGGGGCAACCCCTGGGTCACTGCCAGTGGACCCCTTGGCCCCAGTTGAAAGGGTTGACCAGTCAACTATGCTGACTGGGCAACCCCAGTCACTGACAGGTGGGTCCCTTGTAAATAATTAACTTAATGCTTTAAGTTAATCTAATAATTAAAATTGAGTCACTGACATGTGGGTCCAGAGGCATTTTTGATTTATTAAAATGTTTTATAAATAAATAGAGGCTGACATGTGGGTCCCACATGTCAGTACTGTTTTGGATAATGTTACTAAATAATAAAAGAAATTATTAAAAGGATTTTTAAAATGATTTAAAATGTTTAAACTTTAAAATTCAATATCTTTTAAACCGTAACTCACATCAAAAAACTTTATACATGAAAATTGATCAGAAAAATATAATGAATACAAATACGCTATCCATTTGTCTACCACCCCCCTCTAACTTACCGAGCATCGACACTCCCCCTCCGGTGTCGTTTGTCGATAAATTATCCGGTACCGATAAAAGTACCCGGATGAATTTATTTCGAACATGAAAGTTGTTCGGAATAGATCAACTAACCCGGATACACCACCCATACGTTTGTCGGATGTCCACGACACCTCCGGCATGATATCTCCCCCTCCGGACACCCTGTCCGGTAATCACCCGGAGCTGGCAGTTCATCCCCGGATGAATTCCCGCTCCGATCAACGTGCATTGCACTGCGTTAGAACACCGTTAACATTTCATCTGTCATGACATGCATCTGTTTGTATATGCTTGCTGTGTATTTACTGTTTCTTCCCCCCCTTAATCTCCGGTAGACCCCGCTGCTGCCGTCGACTACACCGCTGCTGAGTACGACTACTTCATCGACGACCCTACTACTACCGTCGAGCTTGCAGGCAAGGAGAGCCATTCTCTTCCCCAGATATCGCCTATCTTTCCGTACATTTCTTGCACTAGGCATTGTTACTGCTGCTGCTACGATTAAAATCCTATTCAATTGCATAGCCTGATTTTGTCGCCCCTTGATGTACCTCCCTTTATCCTACGCTGCCTATTATTATTATGCATTATTCAGCAGTGAGCCCTGCGCATTGTTAGCTAGGATTAGATAGAGGGCCGTGATCACTCAGGGGAGTGAACGCGGGTACAAATATGATAACTGCACAGGTACGGTACAAAGCAGACACCGCCAAAGGCCCCTATCTGGGTTATGCCTAGTCACCTCAAGTGTGAGCTATCAAGGAGTAATCCTTGTACTCCACTCGAGGCTGACTTTGTCTTACCGCCTTGGGGTGCTGAACAACGGTTGTCCTTCAGGTAAGAAGTCGGGCGACCCAATGGTGCCCGCGAGAGGTATTGCGACGGGACGACAAGGAGGGTACGACCAGTGTACCGGTGTGCTTGGCCCCTGATCGTTGGCCGCGAGAGTTACCAAACCCCGTAAGTCGAGCTCCTTGAGGAGCACACGCGAGACAAGGTAAGGAGACGGTTCACCTTGTTGGTAACCGCAGTGACTTGGTGGGACGACAGGGCAGGCACCGATGTACTGGTGGTCCTGGCTGCTGTCGTTGTCCGCGGGTCAGTTAAGTCGAGCCAATGATAACGGTTGTCACGCAGGTTTATTAAAATGCTAAATGGTTCAGTGAATGTCTTGAGTTGGCTATACGCCATGTACGCACTACCTACCCGTGGGAATTACGAGTTTATGGGCTCCTCTGCTTCGTAGTGTCGTCCGAGGACTCTTCAGACGTCAGCAATACCGCGGCCTGCGCCGGGAAGTGGTGTTGTCTTATTTTCTCGCGCGATGGTGTCTTATTTGGATTTGCTTTAACTTCACCGGCCAGCGACGCACCGTGCAGGAGTACGTTCGGGTTGGGGTCCAAGGCCCGGCGTACTTAGGATTTAGACCGGCGGATGGCCTCTCTGTTGAGTTTGAAAGATGGGCTACGAAGTGTCGGATAGCCTCGGTGGAGCGTTCCCTAACAAGGTTCCCGCCACCCTGGAGATCCGTGCGTGTAGCGTAACACAAGTGCACCCCTGCAGGGAAGATTAATCTATTCGAATAGCCGTGTCCACGGTAACAGGACGCTTTATGCTGAAGCTGGATCTTACCACTAGAAACTATTATTATTAAACTGTATGGTTCCAGGTTTTCTTTCTCGCGGGGATGTCGAGGAGGTGAACTCGGAGGCATTGCTAATTATTACAACTTATTATTATACAATGCTGCAGCAACTTCTGCTGCATTGTTACTTTATGCTTTATATAAACTGTTGGCTGACTCTTACCTCATGCTGCAAGACATCGTCGGAAGATGCTAGTCTTCGATAGGCCTAGCTTCTTACCCTTGCTCTGGATTTCTCTCTTTCAGTCCACTATATATAGCCTCTTCCTTCCGTTGATACAATGCATAATGCTTAGTAGCGGATGTAAGACTCGCGGGTATACTAGATACTCACCTGCTTTATTTCCTTTACTGTTTTGCCTGATCGGCCGCTGCAGTCGACGTTGGAACCCAGGAGCAGGAGTACCCCGGAGGCGCCTACTACGACGTCGAGTTCCCCGTTGACCAGGAGTAGTTCGGTGGATCCCAGGCAGGAGGCCTCGCCTTTTCGATCTGTATCTCTGATGTGATTTGTGCTAGCCTTCTTAAGGCAAAACTTGACTAACTATGTCTGTACTCAGATATTATGGCTTGTATGACTTATGTATTCGGGTCCGCGTGACCCCCTCTATTGTAACATATTTGTTTATCCTTTTGTGTTTAGTGTTGTGCTGTGATATTATCACCGTGGCACCCTAATCTCAGTCGTGTACCCTGTGTGTATGATTACTGTACACGGTCTGATTTTGGGGGCGTCACAGGGTGCAGAGGCTGGATCGGGGCGGGTTGAGGTCTTCGGCGAGGTCCCGGGGCAGCGGCCGTGGCGAGCTCCGCGTTCCTTTCGTCCATGGCGGCGGCTTGCAATGCAAAGGAGAGAAGAGAAAGATTAGAGAGGAGAGGGAAAGAAGAGAGGAGAGGAGGAGGGGAGAGAGGAGGAGGCCGGCGACCTGTGGGGCAGTGGCGGCACAGCTCGGCGAGCTCGCCGGAGCAGAGGCGGCTCGGGCGCAAGGAGGCCTTCGGGCGCGGAGGCGGCTCAGGAGGCTGGAGCCTGGGAGCTCGGGGGCGACGTGGCGCTCTCTGGGCCGTCGGATCGCGAGATCTGACGGTCCAGATCGCAGGGAAGGCTAGGACTGCGAAAAAAGGCTAAATTGCAAAAATTGGGGCTATTGTGAGGGGGTGGCTACAATTTTGGACTAGGGAAACCCTAGAAAGGGGTGGGAGAGTGGTGGTCTTTATATACCCCAGGTGGCTGGCAGTTTGCAAAAACATCCCCGGTTTTTCTCTCTCGCGCGCGGTGTTTACGTTTCTGACCGCCGGGGGTCAACAGGACCTCCGATTCGGGTAATACTTCGAACTACGCGATCAGCGCGTCGAGCCGAAGGCGTTCACCTTGCGTTGGAACCATTCCAAGAACACTTTCCGGCGCGCTATAAAAATATCCCATTTACTTATTAAACGGGGTTTTCGTTCCGTTGGCTTCGGCTGGTCTTGTGCGGTTTTCGCGATGGTGATCGAGTGAAACCCGGTGTCGCAAAGGTCGAGTGTCAGGGTGGCAAAGGTCGGTCTCCGTCCGGTACGAGATAAGAGGGGGGAAATAATCACCTATTGATAAATCGGGGATGCAAACACCGCAAACAAATCAGACAATCAAAAAATTCACACCGAAAACAAAAAAATTAATTTTTGTGAAATCTGGGCTGTTACAATACAACACCACCAACAAGGGATCTCGTGCCGAGATCCTGGACGATCCGGGGGAGAGGGAAGGGGGAAAGAAGAGAGTCGACGATATTCAACACCACCAACAAGGGACTCTGCTCCATGTCGACGTCGATCTTCTATCGAGATAAATTTCCGCAGAGAGACGGCAACGTCGGAAAACGAAACCATCGGGAGATCAAGAGGAAGAACGACAGTTGAAAGCGAAGATATGGGGAAGCATTCTCACTCCAATCGCGAGGATACCGGACAAGAGGAGTGAAGTCAACAGACGACCAAGATATAAACCAGAGTCGGACAGACTAAAGGTACTACAGGATTTCCCAACCTGAGATCGAAATCGAGACAATACACTGCAAGCAAGGCATTGTAACTATTCCGAAACTCCACACCTCGAGATCCTAAAGTTTGAAGGGGGTAAGGCGAGAGTAAAACAATTACGACACTTGTCCTGACCAGAGCAAGGGTAAGGAGTAAAAAGATTCCTACTCTCCGATAACTAACTTAGTAACTACAAAATAGTTTTTTTCTAGACTCGACTTCGGCCAGAGAAGGGATCCTACGGTCGGTAAGGCTCTGATACCAAGTTGAAAGGCCCGATATGCGGTACTGTTCCAGATCTAGATGTTTCCATCCAGATCCGGGGACGAAGCACATATCGGTCCCACCGCGACATATGACGAAGCCATATGCCCCGGATTTCCAACATGATATCACAACATTACAGCTACATGGATACAATATCTCATACAATCGGCATACAACTGCCTTAATACAATACAACAGCGGAAGATACATGTCTGAGTACATACTACAATCAAATGCCTAGTGGCAAAGGGAAAAACATCGATCCCCATAACCACACGGGTCCAGGCCCTCCGCCAGGATCCGCCTAACTAGTCGTCGTCGAGTCTCCACGTGAAACGTCGATCACCATACTGTTGTCGATCAAGAACCCTGAAAAGAGTTTGGGGGTAGTATCATGAGTACAGAGGTACTTAGCATCCAACTGTAGTGGTCAACTGACCCAACAAGGACTTCATCACTCGTCATTCTAGGACAACTAGTAGTTTACGGTAAGGATGGGGTAAGTGGTGAGGTTGCTGCCGCACTAGCATTTATGAAGTGGCTAACGATCTAGAGAGTAAGATAAGAAGCCAAGCATTCGATGAGGAATCGCCTCCAACAAGTCTGCTATCCACCTACTTACGCAAGCATAACACCTATCCTATCCTTGTCCTCCTCTTCGCATCCCGACGAAGAAGAAGCAGTCAAGGCACACACACGTTGATTAAGTTATATTAAGATTATCCCAGTTGTTGTTGTCTATGAACAAGGAGTAGGTCTCAAGTCGTCCATAACCGTGGACACGGCTTCTCGAAAAGATTTAACCCTGCAGGGGTGTACCAACTGCCCATTACAAGGCTCCGCACGCATGCCCATCTCTCTCAGTTTCTACCCATCACAGGCAACCATTTTATGATTTAGTTCCAAGAGATCCGAAACGACAGGTCCCTCTAACTAACAACGAACAAATCCGGGTGGCCCCCGGGGTGTCGACACCCAATCCAAAAGCTGGCCACGCTCTCGGATCGGACTCTTCCGTATGGCCAAGGTCAGGTTTAGTCTCACCTATATAACAGGGGACTTCCCTAGCTCACTAGTGTGGACCAACAGAGAAACCATGTCTCCGCTGGCCCGGGTTGTTTAAAAACTGTGAGGGGATCCACCAAGCACACACACGGGGTTTCAAATGGTAAATCAGCTCGGGCCACCACTAGAAATGTTTGAAGCTAGATAGGTAAGAAAAGGGGACCCCATAAAATCCCACACGCGGTTAGGCACGCTCAGTCTTAAAACCAATACCCGGAACTCGGATCCTAGGTGACTCGAATGGAACAAAGCGTCGGGGCGGGATAGCCTTCCATCCTTCGTCGAATATAGTCAGCGTTATAATAATCATATCATCCACAACAATATAATAATGTGATAGCCCAAAACCAAGGAGTAACAGGAGGTGATAGTCGTAGCATCCTAAGCATGCATACTAAGCAGGGGATGAGCAACAAGCAATAGTAACATAGAAGTACAAGGTTTGCTGGGAAGCCACATGGCTGTATCGGTTTGAAAGAGGCTGTAAACATGTGGTAGGATCAAACATCGAACCTATCCTATACTAACATGCAAACCGTTGGTTGAAATAGAATGGATCATAAGTAATGCATAGTCCTTGCCTGTTGATAGGTCGGGTTCCGAAGGTGTAGTTGATCGTAAACTCGCGTCGTCTCCGTGAGGTACCCGCGAAGCACACAAGACGGTAAACACTGGAAATCAATCAACGAGCAAGCATCTATTACTACGAGGCAAACACGAGCAAGCATCTACAAGAAGGCAACATGAGACACCGCACCTACCGTCGAGAGCGGTTACTAGCAGGTTAAGTGGGGTACTCGTCACACACGACGATACCGCACATTTAGAAAGGTTCAAGTTGTTTAGCTACACAAGGTGAGCAAAGGTTGTTAACGTGGCAAGAACAGAAGCATGGCATAGCACACAAACATGGAAAGAGGTGAAGCATAAACAAACTATCTAATCTAGTCACCTTAAGTGGGGGGTAAAACCTATACATGGCAAACTATTGCGGACCCCACGATAAAAATGGAATTTGGTACTATTTTTCCCTAAACATAATTTTATTATTTTTATTAGCAAGAAAGAGCAGCAAAAACACAATCTACATGCAATTCTAGTCAAGTTACATACAAGAAACATTTTAATCGGAGCAACGGTTAAAAAGTTATTGCAATAACAGTTTACAGCGGAACACAGTGTAATTAGCAGTCAAACAACATGTAAACAAAGTCAAACATGGCAAAAGAGAATATTTTATTAATGTACGCGCAAAACGGAGCAAGTTTAGTGTACAAAGCATCTCCATCGGAGCTAGCGGTGAAAAGATATTCGTATCGGAAAAATAATACAATCTGCCATTTATTGAAATACAGAAAAATATTATTAAGCGTTATGGGACGAAACTACAACTAGTGGGCTTAACCAGGGGCAAGCGCTGAATATTATCAGACGCACATGGGCGTTACACTGATCTGGGCCGAGCCCAACTGCGCAGCAAGAAAAAAAATAAAAGGAAAAAAAGGGGAAGCACCTCACCTTAGTGGGCCGAGCCCAAGAGGCGACGTGGGCGAGGGATACGCCGGCCTCGCCCTGGGCGGAGAAGAGGCGCGGCTGGGGCGCGTCCAGCTGGGCCGCGGTGGGGCGTGGGCCCATCATGGGTGAAGCAGCCCAGGCGAGCGGGCGCGCTGGATCGGGCGTCGTCCCCGTCCGGATCGAGGCTGTCGACGCGGACGACGGCTGGATCCGTCGCGGCGGCGCTGGGGAGGTCCGGTGGCCGGCGTGAAGATCTTCGGCGAGGTCCCGGGGCAGCGGCCGTGGCGAGCTCCGCGTTCCTTTCGTCCATGGCGGCGGCTTGCAACGCAAAGGAGAGAAGAGAGAGATTATAGAGGAGAGGCAAAGAAGAGAGGAGAGGAGGAGGCTGGCGACCTGTGGGGCAGCGGCGGCACAGCTCGGCGATCTCGCCGGAGCAGAGGCGGCTCGGGCGCAAGGAGGCTTTCGGGCGCGGAGGCGGCTCGGGAGGCTGGAGCCTGGGAGCTCGGGGGCGATGTGGCGTGTCGGAACCCGGGATTAGCGTATGTAATTCCAGTCACGATACAATCACATGGAGAGCCGAGAGCCGTACCCACTTGTCTAAGCAGACAAGGCCAAGCACAGAACGCTCTCGGAAAGCATCAAACGTGAGGGGCATCCCATCCAGGCCGGATGATCAACTGAGATGGGTCCTCAACGTCCGCTCACAAGTCTAAATGCTTATGGGTGGTGAATCCCATACTCATAGACAAGTCGCCTCAACCATGTTATCGATTGAATCCTAACTCTTACATATACTTACTCCAGCCCGATCACTTAGTCGGGGTCTAGGGCGGGCTCGATCATACAACAAAGTGTGCACGCGACAGAGTCATGAACAATCGCATCGTGATGCCCCAAGCTACGCACTTCTAAGGGCCACTTGGTGTATAAAAGACCGCCAGCCAGATCACAACTAAGGTCTCGAAAACCCATACTAAGACATGCATGTTATAAACATACACGCAGCACACATGTCTAGTATGAACAACAGTTATCATCACATAACTCTACAAAGTACTCTTTATTGATATACACATAGAGCATACAAAGATCACATGTCTGTGATCAACATTACATCATACAACGGAAGCAAATTAGGTCTGAGTACAGACAAGTTTAACAAATGGCTTAGAGAAGCCTTGTAAACAAACATGCCCTTCCACGAGGGACCAGACTGCTGTCTGGGACTATGCTAACTTAGTCAACGTCGAGCTTCACGAAGGTGACTCCATCGGGGTCCGGTTCTTATCTAAAACATAGAATAAGCAAACGTGAGTACAAAGTCGTACTCAGCAAGACTTACATCAGATCTATACTACTCATGCTCAAGTATCAAGGTAAAGGGAGGGGGGGTTTCATCATGCAGAAGTGCCAGCTTTGACTTGGCTAATCCTGAACTACGAGTACCAGACTTGAGGTAAGAAGCGTACACGAGTCCACTACATCTCCAACCAATACACCACTATGGTGCCTTCCTCGACTTCCCCACGAGAAAGCACGCCATAGCACTCACACTTATCTTGGTGTATTTTAGAAGTATCCAGTTCAAGTTGTCTAATAATCAGGTACAGGTTCCAAGTAGTCCATAACCGCGGATGCGGCTATTCGAAAAGTTTTGTTAACCTTGCAAGGGTGTAAGATACACACACATGACCATCGGTTACAGCCAGGTCTCGCCACCGTTCAAGAGGTGACAGCGAGGATGTTCACCACGACACTTCGCTCACAACCGGTCTATTCCAGGAGTCGACTATCTGAGTTTGCCTCCGCTCGAGAGCCTGGCCGGATCAACGAAACGGACTCAAACAATGTAAGTGACCAAGACGCCACCTCTGGCAGATGGTTTTCCTGCCTCACAGGTGCACCCACATATCTATATGATGCAACCATTCCTTCATTCTTTTTCTATGCACATGTCAAATGGAAAGCCCGAACTAATGTGACTCCTGGACGTCGACACGGATCACGGTACTAGGCCGAGAGGGGTCAGTGAGCCCAATGTGTGGTTGTACTCTTTGTCTTGGATTACCATACAAGAACTCGATGCTTAAGGCGGTGTTCAACGAGACAACCCACTGTGTACTCCTACACAGCCTCTCATCGTTCACCTTGTATTAGGGTGGATTCACCGACACAGTTTCACTTTCATCAACACCATGTTTACTATCATCCCGACTCACATCAAAAGCAACCTCATGTAACACTAAGCATGCAATGAGCTATAACAGTTGCAGGGGCCACATGATATCAAACAACTCCTATGTCAGCTAGGATTGTGGTTTGCTTACTACTGTGACAAGATGATAGGTCATGCAAAGGATATGGGTTCAACTATGCGGTAGAATCAATACAAAGTGATCTCCTAAACATGCATAAGCGAGACTGAGAGGGAATTGGGATTTTATAGACATGATCAATGGGGTTTGCTTTCCTTGCTGACGAGTTTCGATATCGGGGTCTTCAACGAAGGGGGTAGCCTCCGGTTCCGGTTGCACGTCTATCGAGCAAACAATCAAACAAGGTATAAATTTATTTGCAATGCTCAAACACATGATCAATATTGAAATGGTGATGTTCTTGATCACAATGTGGGTACAATTCCATATAAAAGAAGTCAAATGCAAAGTCATTTGCAAATGTGCTTCAAATTTGAATTTGAAATAAAGCCATATGGATGTTTTGCACTGTTCACCCATTTTAAAATGGTCAAACATGAAAACAGAGCCCATATTCACAAACCTTGGATTTTTCTGATAATTTTAGACATATTATATGTCCAATTTGGAGTTCATATGAATTTTCTATGATTTATTGAAGTTTGGCTATTTTTCTGGATTTTCTGTAATTACTTTAATTCATTTTTATTTTTCTGGAAAGTCTTTATTGCATCAGCATGATGCAATGCTGACATCAGGGGGGGTCTGACTGATGGGGCCCCCATGTCAGTCTCTCAGGGGGTTAATCCCCTCTCTGTTTAAACTAAACAGAGGGGTTAGGGCCAGGGGGCCCATCTGTCAGTGGGTACGGGGGTGATTAGCGAGGCTAATCACACTGCCCACCGGCGTTTAGCCGGCGGCGACCTCAGCGCACGGCGGCGCACGCACGGGTGGCCGATTCTGGCGGCTAGAAGCAGCGCCAGGGACACCAATCTGCAGCCCGTGGACGCGCACGTCTCGGGGGCTAGTCGCGCACCACCTGGGAGCACCACGGCGATGGCAGCGACGTCCTCGGCGGCGGCCGGAGTACTGGAGAGGCGGCGATGGCGTTACGGTGCACGGGGAAGGCTGGGGATGGAGGGAAAATTAGCGCAAGCTCACCCTGATTCCAAAGGAGTCGACGGCGAGGGCTTGGAGGGCGTGGTGACGACAAATTTTCCGACGAGGTCCACTGCGGCCGGCGGCTTGTCGGTGAAGATGGCGACGCCCTCGGTCCTCTGGGCTCGAATTGGAGGCACGGCTTGATGAAGACGACGGTGGGGACTTCACTGGACACGGCGGCTTGCCGGGAGGGGTCCGTTGGCCACGGCTGGGCGGCGACGTGCTTTGCGGGGCACTCGGGAACTTCACCGGAGAGAGAGAGGGAGGGCCAGAGAGAGGCAAGGTGTGCGGGGGAGGGAGTGAGCAGCTGTGTGGCGTGCTCGGGGGCGCGAGGGAGAGGCCTAGGAGGCTCTCCTCGTCGGTGGCCGTCGACGCGTGCCCCCAGCTCTCTAGCGAGCTGCTTTGGGGGCTGGGGAGGAAGACGACACGCCCTGGTGGGCTGGGCCGTGGGCAACAGGTGAGTGGGCCTCTTTTCTTTTTCTATTTTTCTTTCTGTTTTGTTTTTCTTTCATTTGTTTGCTCTGATAAATAAATACCAAAGTATTTTTATAAATGCCCAAATATTTTATGTGGCCTCACAATATATATAGCTAGTCACTTATAACTTTTGGGCATTTTTGAAATCGAAACAATTTGAGTTTCAATCCAAATAGGGGTTTTATTTTAATTCCAAGGCACTTATAATATATTTGAAAAATCAGTGAGCCTTGAGTGGGACCAACTCCACTTTATATGTGATCTCACTTATTTCTAGGACTTTTCAAAATTATCACAGTGATTTTTGGAGCAACCTTTTATCTGGCCATTTAATTAAATTTCTCAGGGCTTTTCTTTTCCCCACTTTTGAATTTTCTTTTGAAATTTTTGCATGATGCAAAGGGCACAACAAACCCTAGCACTTACCCTAGTTGGGGTTCTGACAACTCGCCCCCACTCAAAAGAATCTCGTCCCGAGATTCAGAAGTCGTCGGGGGGAAGGTGGGGTACTCGGCACGGAGGCGGTCTTCTCTTTCCCAGGTTGCTTCTTTCTCGGAGTGATGCGACCATTGAACTTTGAGGAACTTGATCGTCTGACGACGCGTGACACGCTCTGCGGAATCAAGAATACGAACAGGGTACTCTCGATAAGAAAGGTCGTCTTGGAGATCAAGCGTTTCATGGTCGACTTCGCGGATGGGGTCCTTGAAGCAACACCTGAGTTGTGACACATGGAATACATCACGTACTCGGGAAAGGTGAGGGGGTAGTTCAAGTTGGTAGGCAACTTCTCCACGTTTAGCTAGAATGCGGAAAGGTCCGATGTAACGTGGGGCCAACTTGCCTTTGATACCGAATCTTTGGGTTCCCTTCAGAGGAGTAACCCGAAGGTAAGCCTTCTCATCCAGATTGTAGCTTTCTTGCCTATGATGACGATCATAGTAGCTTTTCTGACGAGACTGTGCGGCTTTCAAACGATCACGAACAATGCGAACTTGTTCTTCTGCTTCCTTGATCATATCCGGTCCAAAGAGTTGTCTCTCACCGGTTTCTGACCAGTTAAGGGGTGTTCGACATGGTCGTCCGTAAAGGAGTTCAAAAGGAGCCATGTTCAGACTAGATTGGAAACTGTTGTTATAAGCAAATTCGGCGAATGGAAGAGACTTCTCCAAATTCTTTCCGAATGAGATAACAAAAGCTCTGAGCATGTCTTCAAGAATTTGGTTAACCCTTTCAACTTGACCGCTAGACTGAGGATGGAAAGCTGTACTAAAGGATAGATGAGTTCCCATAGCATTCTGAATGCTTCCCCAGAATCTAGAGGTGAAAAGGCTGCCACGATCAGAATTGATCACCAAAGGAACACCGTGAAGAGACACAATTCTAGAGACGTACAAGTCTGCCAACTGACTAGCAGTTATAGACTCGCGAACGGGAAGGAAGTGAGCAACTTTGGACAGTCTATCAATGACCACGAAGATGGCATCATTTCCTTTCTGGGTTTTTGGAAAGCCGGTGATGAAGTCCATACTGACTTTGTCCCATTTCCACTCGGGAATAGGCAAAGGTTGAAGTGTACCTGCAGGTCTTTGGTGTTCGGCCTTAATGCGACGACAAACATCACATTCAGCAACAAATCAAGCAATGTCTCTCTTCATCCTGGTCCACCAAAATCTCTGGCGTAGATCTCGGTACATTTTTGTGCTACCGGGATGAATTGAGAGGGGTGTGTCATGGGCTTCTTTGAGGATGAGTTGCCGTAGATCCTTATTCTTAGGTACTACCAAACGATTTTCAAAGAATACCGTTCCTTTACTATCTGTGGAGAAACATTTAGCAACTCCGCTAGCAATGTTCTCCTTGATCCGGCGAACACCTCGTGCACGCCTTTGGGCAACTATGATCTGATCCTCAAGGGTTGGTTTCGCCACCAAGTTGAAAAGCGATCCATGAGGAACAATCTCGAGATTGAGCTTTCGAAATTCCTCATGAAGAAGTGGTTGATACTGTTGTAATATGAGGTTGTTACAACACGACTTACGACTTACTGCATCAGCCATGACATTGGCTTTGCCTGGGGTGTAAGAAATTCCTAAGTCATAATCTTTTATCAACTCTATCCAGCGTCTTTGCCTGAGATCAAGATCTGGCTGGGTGATTATGTATTTGAGGCTTTGGTGGTCTGAATAAATCTCACAACGATTACCAAGGAGGTAATGTCGCCAAGTCTTCAGGGCATGAACTACGGCAGCGAGTTCAAGATCATGGGTAGGATAGTTCTCTTCATGTGGCCGCAACTGGCGTGAAGCATAAGCTACCACATGTCTATCTTGCATAAGTATGCATCCTAACCCTTGCCGTGAAGCATCACAATAGATTTCGAAATCCCTTTTGGTGTCTGGAGGTGCAAGTACGGGTGCAGAAGTCAATCTTCTTTTTAGCTCTTGAAAGCTTTCCTCGCACTTGGGGGTCCATTGGAATTTCTTATCTTTCTTGAGGAGTTCAGTAAGAGGCTTTGCAACTTTAGAAAAGTTCTCGACGAAGCGGCGGCAATAGCTGGCTAGGCCAAGAAAACTCCTAACTTGCTTAACCGATTCAGGTGGAGTCCAGTCAAGGACGGCCTGAACTCTCTCGGGATTGACCGCAACACCTTTCGCAGAAATCACGTGGCCTAAGTAGGTCACTTCTGGTAGCCAAAATTCACACTTGGAGAACTTGGCATAAAGGCGATGCTCTCTAAGTTTCATCAATACCAACCTAAGATGTTCTGCGTGCTCTTCTTCGTTCTTCGAGTAGATGAGAATGTCATCAAGATAAACCACAACAAATTTATCTAGGTACTCCATGAAGATCGAATTCATCAAGCGCGAGAATGTGGCGGGGGCATTGGTTAAACCAAAGGACATGACGGTATACTCGTAAAGACCATAACGAGTAGTGAAAGCCGTTTTTGGAATGTCCTCGTTTCGGATTTTGATTTAATGATAGCCTAATCTCAAATCCATCTTGGAGAAGACAGAGGATCCTGCAAGTTGATCATAAAGATCATTGATCCTGGGCAGTGGGTACTTGTTCTTTATCGTCGCTAGATTTAGCGGACGATAGTCTATGCACATCCTTTCTGTTCCATCTTTCTTCGTTACGAACAGAACGGGGCAACCCCATGGCGATGAGCTAGGGCGGATGAAGCCTTTTGCCAACGAAGCATCAAGTTGGGTTTTTAGCTCAGCTAACTCATGTGGGGCCATTCTATATGGTCGTCTGGAAATTGGGGCTGTGCCTGGTATAAGATCCACTATGAATTCTACACATCTGTCGGGTGGCATTCCTGGCAGCTCTTCAGGAAAGACATCCGGGAAGTCACGAACCACCGGAACATCTTCAAGATCAGGAAGGGGAAGCACATTCAAAGTATGCATCTGGATTTTAGAGCTGGGTGATGTGTAGTCAATGATCTGGCCTGAAGGATGGGTGAGTTTAACTGATTTGGCCTTACAATCAAGGAAAGCATTTTGCCTTGATAACCAATCCATTCCTAGGATGACATCAATGTCCGAAGACTTGAGGGCTATAAGTGAAGCAAGGAATACTAAACCCTCAATTGCAATTTGATTGCTATGTCTTACTCTATTAGTTTGCCACTTTGAACCAGGAGTTTGAATGATCATTGGAGAAAACATTTCTTCAAAGGGAAACTCATGACGAAGTGCATAACTCTCCGACATGAATGAATGAGAAGCTCTTGGATCGAAAAGAACGGAGGCAGGGACATGATTGACTGGGAGCGTACCAAGAATGACGTCAGAAGCATCAGTGGTGTCCTCAACTGAGATTTGGTTCACACAACCACTACTTGTGACTGAAAGCTTTGCTGGGATGGTCTTGGTGGTCGATTTCTTTGGAGGCTTGGGTCGAGAATGACGTGGTGCCATCAAGACCTGAGGGCATTGACGTGGTGACGACAAATTTTCCGACGAGGTCCACTGCGGCCGGCGGCTTGTCGGTGAAGATGGCGACGCCCTCGGTCCTCTGGGCTCGAATTGGAGGCACGGCTTGATGAAGACGACGGTGGGGACTTCACTGGACACGGCGGCTTGCCGGGAGGGGTCCGTTGGCCACGGCTGGGCGGCGACGTGCTCTGCGGGGCACTCGGGAACTTCGCCGGAGAGAGAGAGGGAGGGCCAGAGAGAGGCAAGGTGTGCGGGGGAGGGAGTGAGCAGCTGCGTGGCGTGCTCGGGTGCGCGAGGGAGAGGCCTAGGAGGCTCTCCTCGTCGGTGGCCGTCGACGCGTGCCCCCATCTCTCCAACGAGCTTCTTTGGGGGCTGGGGAGGAAGACGACACGCCCTGGTGGGCTGGGCCGTGGGCAACAGGTGAGTGGGCCTCTTTTCTTTTTATATTTTTCTTTCTGTTTTGTTTTTCTTTCATTTGTTTGCTCTGATAAATAAATACCAAAGTATTTTTATAAATGCCCAAATATTTTATGTGGCCTCACAATATATATAGCTAGTCACTTATAACTTTTGGGCATTTTTGAAATCCAAACAATTTGAATTTCAATCCAAATAGGGGTTTTATTTTAATTCCAAGGCACTTATAATATATTTGAAAAATCAGTGAGCCTTGAGTGGGACCCACTCCACTTTATATGTGATCTCACTTATTTCTAGGACTTTTCAAAATTATCACAGTGATTTTTGGAGCAACTTTTTATCTGGCCATTTAATTAAATTTCTTAGGGCTTTTCTTTTCCCCACTTTTGAATTTCTTTTGAAATTTTTGCATGATGCAAAGGGCACAACAAACCCTAGCACTTACCCTAGTTGGGGTTCTGACATGGCGCTCTCTGGGCCGTCGGATCGCGAGATCTGACGGTCAAGATCGCAGGGAAGACTAGGACTGCGAGAAAAGGCTAAATTGCGAAAATTGGGGCTATTATGAGGGGGTGGCTACAATTTTGGACTAGGGAAACCCTAGAAAGGGGTGGGAGAGTGGTGGTCTTTATATAGCCCAGGTGGCTGGCAGTTTGCAAAAACATCCCCGGTTTTTCTCTCGCGCGCGCGGTGTTTACGTTTTTGACTGCCGGGGGTCCGCAGGACCTCCGATTCGGGTAAAACTTCGAACTACGCGATCAGCGTGTCGATCCGGAGGTGTCCACCTTGCGCTGGAACCATTCCGATAACACTTTCCGGCGCGCTATAAAATATCCCATTTACTTATTAAACGGGGTTTTCGTTCCGTTGGCTTTGGCTGGTTTTGTGCGGTTTTCTCGATGGTGATCGGGTGAAACCCGGTGTCGCAAAGGTCGAGTGTCAGGGTGGCAAAGGTCGGTCTCCGTCCGGTACGAGATAAGAGGGGGGAAATAATCGCCGATCGATAAATCGGGGATGCAAACACCGCAAACAAATCAGACAATCAAACAATTCACACCGAAAACAAAAAATTTATTTTTTGTGAAATCTGGGCTGTTACATAACTTGCAATAGTTTTGAGGTATTGTTGTGAGTAATGTTTTAAATTTTGGTGTCAAGAGATCTAGCCTATTAGTGATAGATGTTGTATTTTGGACAATCCGTATTTATTTTCAAAAACTACAAAACTAGTTGAGAACTCTAGCTACTAGATGGATCACTAATCTTTGAAGGGATCGGATATTAGAGTACACTCACGTACCATGAGTCGAGGATGCGCAAGGATAACCAATCCCCCATACAATCCTCCTCAGGGTACTTGTCTCTTTGTGAATCTCCTTATTAGATTGAGAGTTACTGATAATAAGTGCATGAGTTCTTTGGACTAATGTAAGTATTCGAAATTTGACACTTCCACCTTCCCATATTTGCTAGCCTCTTCGGTACCGTGCATTGCCCTTTCTCATCTTGAGAGTTGGCGCATACTTCGCCGGTGCATCCAAACCCTTGGCCGTATACACTCTGTCATCATCAACCTCCTTATATACTTCCTCAAAACATCCACCATACCTACCTATCAAGGCATTTCCATAGCCTTTCCGAGATACATTGCCATGCAACATCCACCTTCTCATGATCTGATCTTCATGTCATACATGTTCCTGCTACACTGGCAGAGGCATAAGTTTGCATACATCATGAGAAAATAGGGTTTCCCCCCGCTTTGTATTACAAAGCAACCATCACCGATACAACCAACGATAGGTGCTGGGGCGGAAGCAGCACATGCACGCCCAAAAGAAAAGAGAAAGAAAATATAAAAGAAACAAATGCCAACAACGGCGGATCAACAAAAACTAAGAAAATTCGCGACTATAGCGCCCACCGAAACCTCCGTCCAGCTCCGACTCCGAAGCGCAGGTACCACGCAACACCTTCAAGAAGGGATGTGACGATGACGACACTGTTGCACGAGTTTCCCCCGGTATGCGACAAGGAGAAGGGAAGGGTGGCACCCAACGCCCTTCAGGAAGGTTCGGCGGCACCCACAGGCGACACCGCGTCGGGGTCGGCCAAGCCGACAGGGATTTCTCCCAATCCCACCCATCTCCCCGAGCGCTCCGGAGCACGCCACCCTATCGCCCACCACCCTGCGCCAACAAGGTCTTGAATCTCCCACGCTGTCTCACCACGGCACCGCGAGGTGAGACCTGCACAGCAAAGCTGAGAAGCCGGGACTCGAAGAAGCGGCACCGTCCGCACGCAGGAGGGTACAACCTCCACCGACACAGTGGGATCCGACCGGACGCAACCGCAGGAGCATACCAGACCTGTTGGCCCACGGGTCCGGCCTGGCCCTCCACGCCCGTAAAGCTCCTGCCGTCGCGCTGCAGAAGGCATGCCGTCGGTGTCGTCGCTCCAAGTCCAAGCCGCTCCTCTACTTCACCGGGCCGAAGACGGCGTAGCCATGCCGGAGCCGACCCGCTAGGACCCAGATGGGGCCCAAGGGCCCAGATCTGGGCCGGGGTCGCGCCGCCGGCCGCCAAGCACCACCATGCCGCCCCGCCGCCAAGAGACGACATCACCACCGCGCGAGCCGTCGGCCCCCTCTGCTAGGAGGCCGGACCGTCGCCAGCCAAGCAGGACCTGCCGCGCGCCCGCGACGGGGAGAGCCATCCACAGCCGCTGGGAGCCCGAAGCCGGACCCCCGCGCCGCCCACGGCCCGCGCCGCCAGGACCCAGATCCGCCGCCCGCCTGGTGCCGGACTGCGCCCACACACCCCCCTCCAAGAAGCCGCCGCGTCACCTCGCGGTCCCGGGACGACGACCGTCGCGCCGCCAGCAGAAGTCCTCGAGGCCGCGCCGCCGAGCCCCGCCATAGCCCGACGCCTCCCGCGGCGGCCGTCCCGCACCGGCCAGGGGTCCGCGAAGAGAGGAAAGGGCGACCCCGCCGCCGCCCGCACCAGCCAGGCTTCTCCCGGCGGCGCTGCGGGGCGGCGGCGAGGGGGGGGGGGGGGGAGGCCGGAGGGGAGGGGGCTTGAGGCCGGCGGCGACTAGGGTTCCCCCCGATGTCGCTCGCGGGAGCGGCTCTGGGGGGGGTTCCAACTTCGTTTGCATACATCATGATAGCTACATCTTCTTTATGCTGAGTACTTTTGTAAAGTGTGAAAGATCTCATATACTCCTTGTAAAATAGAGTGTTGCCCCTAAGTGAGGAAAAAGATCCCAAAGATGACAAATTTAAAAGATCACAAAGGGGTCAACTGAGAGTTAAATAGAAAGAGTCATTGAGGCCACCAAAAAATACAAAACATAGAAAAAAGAGAAAAAGAAAATAAAAAGAGAGAAGGGGGCAACACTACTATCCCTTTTGAGAGATCCACACTCGCACTCCCTCTTATATCTTGTACTCCATAGAGATGATCATATATGCATATAGCTATCCGGGGAACTTCACACTATAGAACTTGTCTTGTATATTCCAATGATGAGCCTCCTCAAATGAGCTCTAGGTCTTCTTGAGCAAGCAAGTTGGATGCACCCCCACTAGTTCCATTGGAGAGCTTTCCATAGTTCATATGTGCATTCGTTGCATGGCAATCCCTACTCCTCACATCATATCTATTATTTGTCTTTCTCTCGCCTATGATTGTCCTCATTGATGTGAGCCTTTCACACCCTCTTTGTCTTCCTCCTCCACCATCTCTCTCTCTCTTTGCCATCCTAAGTGTCAACTTTCTTCCTTACACTCATCCGTTGCATGAGTGCTCAAAATATCGAAAGGGAGTGGATCATTTTGACTTGTACCTGGCTAGTGGTCTGGGGACGAGCCAAGATAAGATTCCAAAGAAGACCCAGTGTGAAAGTTTAGTAGATTGAGTTATCAACAAAAAAATATTTTTCTCTCTCGTATTCTCATCCCCACTTCTTGCACGCAAACACCATTTGGAGACATTTGAGTCACGGACAACGAGATCTCTTGCACCTTTATGTTCTTATGTTGCTTGTTTCAATGCTAATATAGACTCTTGCTTGTTATGACTTGAATTGAATTACATGCCTTACTTAAAAGTTCTTTTATGGTTGGTGATGACCCTTAACTGTAGGGGGTCATTTGTAGTGTTTTCGATAAATAAGAGTGTCGAACCCAACGAGGAGCAGAAGGTATTGACAAGTGACTTTGGTAAAGAAATAGTCGCAAGAACTGAAAGATAACTTTTTAGGGGTTTTCGATATAAGCAACAAAAAGGTAAAAGCGAGCAAAGTAAAAAAGCACTGAGGAGTAACGAGAGGCCCAATCCTTTTGAGCAAAGGATAGGCCTAGCAACTGAACTTATAAAGACTAAAGCGTTCTTGAGGACACACGGAAGAAATAGTCACGTGCTTTCGCCATATTCTGTATCGTTACTATGTGCTGTGTTGAAGTGTTGAGTGGGTGGATCTATGCTAGTACACCCTCTAGACTAAGATAAGTGCACTCTTCTGATTAAACATCTTGCAAGCATCCGCAAATAAAATATAATAATTAAGGCAAAAGCCTAACCATAGCAATACGATCGATGATCCATTGTTCCCTTGTGCAAAAGCGTGCGAACTAGGGTTCAGGTTTCTGTCACTCCGGCAACCCACCGTAAGCATTCTTTATACACAATTCATTCCCCTAGGCCCTTAATAAGGCGAAGTGTTGAGTGTTCGACTCACACAACACCACTAGGAAAATAACAACACAACTTAAATATCAAACAACACATATTACTTCAACATCATATGACTACTAGCAACTAGACCTCTCCCATGTCCTCAAGAACTAAAGTAACTACTCACAAGACATAAAAGAGATCATGATCAGTGGGGATAAATAGGTGGTAAACAATCTGGACACAATGATATTTCTCCAACAAAACTCAATAGCATTCATCACACGGTAGTAATCAACACTGGTAGAGTAGAGAGGATAGATAGTACGGATTACAACAAAAGTTGGACTTGTGAGGTGAGATTGGATGAAGATGAAGATGGTGCTAGTGTTGGGGATGATGTTGATGATGATCTCGATGATTCCCGTGACGATGGTGATGAAGATGGCGACGATCTCCCCTTCCGGGAGGTTTTCTCCCCGGCGGAATCTGCCCGCCGGAGATATCTTTTCTCCTCTATTGGTTTCCGCCACAGAGCGGCGACGGAACTCGCGAAAACTCTCTTCTTTTAGGGTTTTTGGACGACGACGAATAAATAGGCCAGAGGGGGATCCTGGGGTGGCCCCAAGGATCCAGGCGGCCACCCGGCACGGCCAGGGGAGGGGCCACGCCAGGGGGGCGCCTGGGCACCTATTGGCCCCCATCTGGTTCCCGTTTTGCGTGTCCCCTTCATTCTTCTGGAAAATGGCCTCCGTCGGTTTTCAGGTAATTTGGAGGTCTTTCTGTTTCAGCAACTCAACGTCCACTTTTTACCGCTGAATCCTGCGTCTGCTGCTTCGACATAGGAAAGTTGCAAACTGTGTAAAATAAGACAAAACAACATAAGAATAGCATCATAACATGAAATATATCAATGAATAGGAAAGAATTACTATATAAAATAGTGATGCATTTTGGACGTATCAACTCCCCCAAGCTTAGACCTCGTTTGTCCCCAAGCGAATACTGAGCTCGGTAAACCTGTCCACAAGTTTAGAGAGTGAAGTGTCGATAAATAGAACACGGACAAGAATCATCAAGGTTTCTTCATCAACCTCAAGCATCCTCAACAGCAACCTCAACTCATAAGGTCCTCATGAGCGAGTAATAACAATTATAATCAAAAGTAGGGCTAAGGAAACTCATCAAATTATGGCAAACATATCCTTGGTCAAAGGACAACTAATAACTTTTACTTTTGCTCTTTCTCTTTATTAAGAAACAATTTGAAGGCTTTGAAAGAACATGTTATTAGTTATGAAGTGCAAATGCTAACAGAAAGGAAGATGCTTGCATGACATAAGCTTTTGCAAACAACTTACTTATCAAAAGATAATGTCAACAATGATGTGGCATGGCAAAGCTTAATGCAGCATTATATGAATGAATCCTCATCAGCATCAAGTGTTTGTTCTCTTTGGGAAAAGAAGGAAGTAGGAAAACTAACTCAACATAAAAATAAAGGAAAGGCCTGGTTATAGGCAAGCAGGGAAAACTCATGTGCTATCCTTAAATCAAACAGAATGAAAATAAATTTTGGGAGGTGTATAGTTTGTCAACGAATGCTAATAGATAGCTCAATTACTTCTCAAGATGGACAAGTTTCGAGGACGATCACATCCCCTTAATCTCCTTTGTTTATCACTGCCAAAGTTTCTGATTTCTCATAGACCAAGCGTGAATGAGTGTTTGTTTGTTATATTATCTTCCGAGTTGGGCGCACTCATGCCAATTCCTCCTCATATCATGGGTTTGCATATTAGACATGCAATCCCGGGTTAAAACTTGTCCAACTTAAGAAGATCATGAATTACCTACTACTTCCTCATGAGCTAAACAACAGGCACAAAACAGAAGATTTTGAACATTTAAGGATAACACATAAATTCTATACTTTTAGGAGTGGTAGAGGAATACCACAAATAGGAAGGTATGGTGGACTCATATGGAAGATATTGGTTTCAGGGTATGGATGCACAGGTATAAATCTACTTGGCAAAGAGTTTGGCTAGCAAAGGCTTTGAGAGAACAGACAATTGATGCTAATTTAGATGCAAAACATATAAAGCATAAACATTAAGGTAAGCATAACACATCAAGTTGTCTTCCTTGTCAACATAACACTTCAAGCATAACAACATAAAGGTTTTGGCTATGTCGCTACTTGAGAAAACATGCATGTTGTCAAGACCAAAGCTATGTTTGCCAAAATTAAATACAGTTTTCAAAGCCATACATGATATAAGGTCAATACTCCCCATAAGAATCATCATAGAAGGTCGATTGCGTGAAGAGAATACCGAGTGCAGCGAAAGAACCAATAGACTTCTCATTAATATTCCATCATAGACGACTGCAAACTCACGGATACAAACTCTAAACAGAAGGAGTGAAAGACCTCAATGCAAACACCTACTTCATATAATAAATTCCCTAGACATGATACAACTCTACTTGACTCTAAAAGACTAAGATAAAGATAAATATACCGGGCACTCCCCCAAGCTTGGAACAAGCTAAGGGGATGCCATTACCCAAGGAGATTTACTCCTGATTCCTGTTGTTGTTCATTCTTCAAATCCTTGATGACACGGCGAAGGGTTCAGTTTTCTAATTCCAAGAGTTCCACTTGTACTTTCAGTACACGGAAATCTTCACAGAGTTGATTGGTGATGCGGTAGGCTTCGGAGATGGTGGATATCATACGTTGATCTTCAAGTGAAGTGGGGGCCCCTGAAAGGTTAAGAGAAATATCATATTGAGGTTGGACAGATCCCACCATGATGGGATTGCTTGGACCTCCTTGTTGTTGGGCAGTAATAATCTTGACTTCCTCTCTCATGGAGCGCTCCATCTCCTCTTGCCTTGCTGCGATTTCTTCTTCTGTAGCCCAATCAATATACTTCGCTTGGTTGAGATCCTGCTGGACTTGACGGAGAATTCGCCCCGAAAAGTCTTCTCCGCTCTAGCCACAAGAAGACATCTCTAAAAACAACTTTTTGTCCTGGCAGAAACAGCTCGAAAGAAAACACACAAAATCGCGAGATACAGTGCCGGGACTATCCGGGCAAATATATAGCACAAATTTCTGCAACAATAGGAAGGTAATGAGCCAAAGTGGAGTCGGACACGGACTTCGAGGTGCCCAGGCGGCCACCCGGCGCGGCCAGGAGGTAGGCCGCGCCAGGGGGCGCCTGGCCCCCCTGGAGCTCCACTCCGTCTCCAATTAGGCTCTGAATTTTCTATATTATGCAAAAACTCATAATTTGGAACTTTTATAGCGGTTCGCGATGTTTCCTTACCGTAATACATACCTTTTCTTATTCTGCTTCTGCGGGTGTCTGAAATCGGGCTGCAACATATTCTTCATGAGTTGTTGTGTGTATTAAATTTACATCAACATTGACGGGGTCTCCCTCCATGTAATTCTTGAGTCTTTTCCCATTCACAACTTGAGGTTTTGTGCCATCAAAATTGTTAATCTTGATTGCACCGGAGCGGTATACTTATTTGATATGAAATGGTCCTTCCCATCTGGAAAGTAGTTTACCTGGAGAAAACCAGAAACGGGATCTAAACAATAAAACTTTATCACCAACATTAAATTCACGTTTCAGAATCCTTCTATCATTCCACTTCTTTACCTTTTCCTTGAACATTTTAGCACTCTCGTAAGCTTCACTTCTCCACTCATCTAGAGAAGTCAAGTTCATGAGACGCTTTGCACCAGCTAACTTTGGGTCAACATTAAGCTCTCTAACAACCCAGAAAGCTTTGTGTTCTAATTAGAATGGAAAATGGCAAGTGATGAACCACAACCGTAAGGGATCTATTGCAGCGTTTTCGATAAGTAAGAGTTTCAAACCCAACGAGGAGAGAAAGGTTTTGATAAGTGATTTTGGACAAGGAATAACTTCAAGCACTGAAAGATAACTTTTTAGGGGTTTTCGATATAAGCAACAATAAGACAAAAGCAAGCAAAGTAAATAGCGCTGAGGAGCAACGGGAGGCCCAATCCTTTTGAGCAAAGGATAAGCCTGGCAACTGAAGTTATAAAGACTAAAGCGTTCTTGAGGACACATGGAGAGGTAGTCACGTGCTTTCGCCATACTCCATAATGATAACATGTTTCGTGTTGATAAGTGTTGAGTGGGTGGATCTATGCTAGCACACCTTCTAGACTAAGATAAGTGAACTCTTATGATTACACAACTTGCAAGCATCTGCAAATACAAGATAGAAATTAAGGCAAAGCCTAACCACAACAATAAGATCAAGGATCCATTATTCCCTTGTGCAAAAGTGTGCAAACTGGGGTTCAGGTTTCTGTCACTCCGGCAACCCACCGTAAGCATTCTTTATACACAATGTATTCCCCTAGGTTCTTAATAAGGCGAAGTGTTGAGTGTTCGACTCACACAACACCACTAGGAAAATAACAACACAACTTAAATATCAAACAACACATATTACTTCAACATCATATGACTACTAACTACAAGACTTCTCCCATGTACTCAAGAACTAAAGTAACTACTCACAAGACATAAAAGAGATCGTGATCAGAGGTGATAAATAGGTGGTAAACAATCTGGTCATAATGATATTCCTCCAACAAAACTCAATAGCATTCACCACAAAGTAGTAATCAACACCGATAGAGTAGAGAGGATAGATAGTACGAGTTACAACGCAAGTTGGAATTGTAAGACGAGATTGGATGAAGATGAAGATGGTGCTGATGTTGGGGATGATGTTGATGATGATCTCGATGATGCCCGTGACGATGGTGATGACGATGGCGATGATCTCCCCTTCCGGGAGGTGATCTCCTCGACGGAATCTGCCCGCCGGAGAGCCCTTTTTCTTCTCTGTAGGTTTCCGCCACGGAGCGGCGGTGGAACTCCGTAAAACTCCTCTTTTTAGGGTTTTCGGATGAAGAAGAGTATATAGGCCAGAGGGGGGAGCCGTGGGTGGTCCCAGGGCTCCAGGCACCCTCCCGGCGCGGCCAGGGTGGGGGCCGCGCCAGGTGGCCGCCTGGGCACCCTGTGTCCCCCCTCTTGTCCCTCTTTTGCGTGTCTTCGTCAATCCTCCCAAAAACACCACCCTAGATTTTCAGGTAATTTGGAGGTGTTCTTCTTCAGCAACTCAGCGTCCACTTTTTACCGCTGAATCCTGCATCTGCTGCTTCGGCACCGGAAAGTTGCAAACTGTGTAAAACAAGCCAAAACAACATAAGAACATCATCGTAATGTGAAATATATCAATGAATAAGGACGAATATGGTATAAAATAGTGATGCATTTTGGACGTATCAACTCCCCCAAGCTTAGTACTCGCTTGTCCCCAAGCGAAAACTGAGCTCGGTAAACCTGTCCACAAGTTTAGAGAGTGAAGTGTCGATAAATAGAATACAGACAAGAAGCATCATGATTTCTTCACCAAACTCAAACATCCTCAACAAAAATCTTCAACTCATAAGGCCCTTATGAAAGAGTAATAAAAATTATAATCAAGAGTAGGGCTAAGGAAACTCATCAAATCATGGAAAATATGTCCTTTGGTCAAATAACAACTAATAGCTTTTACTTTTACTCTTTCTTTTTATATTTTGATGAGATCAATTGAAGCTTTTGAAAGAACATGGTTTTAGGCACGAAGTGAAAATGTTAACACAAAGGAAGATGTTTGCTTCAGCCATGCTTAACAAACAAGTTACTTATCAAATGATAATATCAACAAAGATGCGACATGACAGATCTTAATGCAGCTTTGTATGAATGAATCCTTGTCACATCAAGTGTCTGCTCTCTTTAAGAATAGAGAGAAGTGGGAATAACTGACTCAACCTAAAAATAAAAGATAGGACCTGCTCTAGGGAAGTAGGGAAAACTCAAGTGCTATCCTTAAATCAAACAGAATGAAAACAAATTTTTGAGAGGTGCATGATTTGTCAACGAATGCTAATAGATAAATCAATTACTTCTCAGATTGGACAAGTTTCGAGGAACGGCTCCCACACGGGGACGATGACATCCCCGAAATCTCCTTTGTTTATCACTGCCAAAGTTTTCTGATTTCTCATGAACAAAGCATGAAGGAGGGTTTGTTTGTTGTATTATCTTTTGTGAGCTGGGTGCACTCATGCCAATTCCTCCTCGTATTAGGGGTTTGCAGATAGACATGCAATCCCAGGATAAAACTTGTCCAACTTAAGAAGATCATGAATTAACTACTACTTCCTCATGATCTAAAACAGGGGCACAAAATAGAAGATTTTGAACATTTAAGGATAACACATAAATTCTATACTTTAGGAGTGGTAGTGGAATACCACGAATAGGAAGGTATGGTGGACTCATATGGGAGATACTGGTTTCATGGTATGGATGCACAAGCAGAATTCCGCTTAGTACAGAGGTTTGGCTAGCAAAGGCTTTGAGAGAACAAACAATTGATGATGACTTAGATGCAAAGCAATATAAAGCATAAACATTAAAATAGGCAAAGCACATCAAGTTGTCTTCCTTGTCAACATAACACTTCAAGCATAATAACTTAAAGGGTTTGGCAATGTCGATACTTTGAGAAAATCATGCTTGTTGTTATGACCAAAGCTATGTTTTCCAAGATTAAATAAAGTTTTCAAAGCTATACCTGATATAAGGTAAATACTCCCCATAAGAATCATCATAAGGTCGATTGCGTGAAGAGAATACCGAGTGCAGCGAAGGGATCAATAGACTTCTCATTAATATTCCATCATAGACGACTCCACACTCACGGATACATAACTCTCCAAAAAGGAGTGATAGACCTCAATGCAAACACCTATTTTATAAGATAAGTTCCCTAGACATGATACGACTCTACTTGACTCTAAAAGACAAAGATAAAGATAAAGATACCGGGCACTCCCCCAAGCTTGGAACAAGCTAAGGGGATGCCATTACCCAAGGAGATTTACTCCTCAATCTTCTGGTTCTTCAGATCTCTGATTATACGTCGAAGGGTTTGTTTTTCAGCTTCTAGGATTTCAACTTGCACTTTTAGTACACATAAATTTTCATAAAGTTGGTTGGTGATGCGGTAGGCCTCGGAGATGGTGGAAAGCGTGTGTTGATCTTCAAGTGAAGTGGAGGGCTCCAAAAGGTTAAGAGAGAGATCATATTGAGGTTGGACAGATCCCACCATGATGGGATTGCTTGGACCTCCTTCTTGTTGGGCAGTGATAGTCTTGACTTCCTCTATCACGGAGCGCTCCATCTCCGCTTGTCTTGCGGCAGTTTCTACTTTTGTAGCCCAATCAACGTGCTTCCCTTGATTAAGATCCTTCTGGACTTGACGTAGACGCCATCCTAAGAAGTCCTCTCCGCTCGAGCCACAAGAAGACATCTCTACTACTCAACTTTTAGTCCTGGCAGAAACAGCTCAAAAAGAAAACACACGAAATCGCGAGATACGTTGCCGGAACAATCCGGGCAAATATTGGACAAAATTTTCTGTAACAGAAGGAAGGTAACGAGCCAAAGTGGGGTCGGAGACGGACTCCTAGGTTCCCAGGCAGCCTCCCGGCGCGGCCAGGGGGTAGGCCACGCCAGGGGGGCGGCTGGCCCCCCTGGAGCTTGTCTCGGGCTCCACTTAGGCCTCAATTTTTCCTAATTTTACAAAAACTCATAATACGGGATTTTTATGGCAGTTCGCGATGTTTCCTTACCGTAATACCTACCTTTCCTTATTCTGCTTCTGCTGGTGTCTGAAACAGGGCTGCAACATGTTCTTCATGAGTTGTTGTGTATACCAAATCCACATCAACATTGACAGGGTCTTCCGCTATGTAATGCTTAAGTCTTTGCCCATTCACAACTTGAGGTTTGGTGCCTTCGAAATTGTTAATCTTGATTGCACCCGAGCGGTAGTCTTCTTCAATATGAAATGGCCCTTCCTACCTGGAAAGTAGTTTACCCGGGGAAAACCTGAAACGGTATCTAAACAACAAAACTTTATCACCAACATTAAATTCACGTTTCAGAATCCTCCCATCGTGCCACTTCTTTACCTTTTCCTTGAACATTTTAGCGCTCTCGTAAGCTTCACTTCTCCACTCATCTAGAGAAGTCAAGTTCATGAGACGCTTTTCACCAGCTAATTTTGGATCAGCATTAAGCTCTCTAATAGCCCAGAAAGCTTTGTGTTCTAATTCTAATGACAAATTGCAAGCCTTACCATAGACCATCTTATAGGGACACATGCCCATGGGGTTTTTGTAAGCAGTTTTATACGCCCACAAAGCATCTCCTAACTTATTTGACCAATCTTTTCTATTTCTATTAACTGTCTACTGTAAGATCAACTTGATCTCTCTATTGGTGAGCTCAACTTGCCCACTAGTTTGGGGGTGGTACGGTGAAGCAATTCTATGATTGACATCGTACTTGGCTAAAGCTTTTATAAAAGCTCCATGCGTAAAGTGTGAACCCCCGTCAGTCATGAGGTACCTGGGTACTCCAAACCTAGGAAAAATTACATCCTTGAGCATTTAAAAGATGTCTTGTGATCAACACTTTCAGTGGGAATTGCCTCTACCCACTTGGTTACATAATCCACACCAACTAAAATGTGAGTGTACTTGTGCGAGGGAGGAAAAGGACCCATAAAATCAAAACCCCAGCAATCAAAAGGCTCAATCACTAGAGAGTAATTCATAGGCATGTCATTCCTCCTACTAATATTACCAACTCTCTGACACTTATCACAAGATAAAACATAATTTCTAGCATCTTTAAAGAGAGTAGGCCAGTAAAAACCTGTTTGAAGAACCTTATGTGCGGTCCTCTCACCGGCATGATGTCCTCCATATGGACTATCGTGACATTGTTTGAGAATGTCCTTCTTCTCGTGTTCCGGTATGCATCTCCTCACGATCCCATCTGGACCTTCTTTGAAAAGATGTGGGTCATCCCAAAAATAATGCCTCAAATCGTGGAAGAACTTCTTCCTTTGCTGAAATGTTAAACCTGGAGGCAAAAACTTTGCAACGATAAAATTAGCATAATATGCAAACCAAGGATCGGAGATAGATTGTACTTTTACAACAACTAGTTTTTCGTCTGGAAAACTGTCGTTGACTGGAATGGGATCATGCGGTATATCTTCCATCCTTGAAAGATTATCTGCTACCGGATTGTCTGCTCCTTTCCTATCGACAATCTACAAATCAAATTCTTGAAGAAGGAGTACCCATCGGATGAGTCTGGGTTGTGCATCCTTCTTCTCCATAATATACTTAATGGTAGCATGGTCAGTATGAATAATAACCTTAGAATCAACAATATACTACCTAAACTTATCACAAGAAAACACTACTGCTAAGAATTCCTTCTCGGTAGTATCTTAATTCTTCTGAGCACTATCAAGGGTTTTGCTAGCATAATATATAACATTCCATTTCTTATCAACCCTTTGCCCTAAAACAGCTCCAACAGCAAAATCACTAGCATCACACATAATTTCAAAAGGTAAATTCCAATTAGGTGGTAGTACTATAGGAGCAGTTATTAAAGCTTTCTTAAGAACTTCAAAGGCTTCCTTACAATCTTCATCAAAAACAAAAGGAACATCCTTCTGGAGAAGATTAGTGAGGGGTCTTGAGGTCTTAGAAAAGTCTTTAATAAATCTCCTATAGAAACCAACATGACCGAGAAAACTACGAATACCTTTGATGTCCCTTGGATAGGGCATCCTTTCAATTGCTTCGATCTTGGCCCTGTCCACCTCAATTCCCCTCTCGGAAATCTTGTGGCCAAGAACAATTCCCTCGTTGACCATAAAGTGGCACTTCTCCCAGTTAAGCACCAAATTTGTCTCCTCACATCTCTGCAAAACTTTATTAAGGTTGTGGAGACAATGGTCAAAAGAGGTTCCATAGACGGAGAACTCATCCATGAATACCTCCACAATTTCTTCACAAAAACCATGAAAGATAGCAGACATACACCTTTGAAAAGTAGCAGGGGCATTACATAAACCAAAAGGCATATGCCTGTAAGCATAAGTACCATAGGGAGAAGTAAAAGTGGTCTTCTCTTGATCTGCAGTGTTAACATGAATTTGAGAGAATCCAGAATAACCACCAAGATAACAAAAGTGAGTATTTTTGGATAACCTTTCAAGCATTTTGTCGATGAATGGCAACGGATAGTGGTCCTTCCTGGTTTCCTTGTTCAGCTTCCTGTAATCAATACACATTCTATATCCAATAATAATTCTCTGAGGTATTAGTTCATTCTTATCATTAGGAACCACAGTTGTTCCTCCTTTATTTGGAACACAATGAACCGGGCTTACCCACTTACTATCAGCTATAGGTTAGATAATACCTGCGGCTAGAAGCTTGAGAATCTCAGTCCTTACAACATCCATCATTTTCGGATTCAACCGTCGTTGATGATCAACAACTGGTTTTGCATCAGGCTCAAGGTTGATGGTATGTTGACAAATAGATGGACTAATCCCCTTAAGGTCATCAAGGGTATAGCCAATTGCACCTCGATGTTTGCGAAGTACTTCCAATAGTCGCTCTTCTTCATACCCTGAAAGGTTAGAATTGATAATAACAGGATATACTTTATTTTCATCTAAATAAGCATATTTGAGTGTATCAGGAAGAGGTTTAAGATCAAACACTGGATCTTCTTTTGGTTTCGATAAAATTCCCAAGGGCTCAACTGGAAGGTTGTTCTTTAGGATAGCAGGTTGTCTTAAGAATATTTCGTCTAGCTCATTTCTCTCCTGCATATGCAAATCATTCTCGTGGTCCTCCATATATTGCTGCAAAGGATCATTAGGAGGAATAGCAATGGAAGCAATATCTTCAATAATCTTATCGTTACTAGGCAAATTATCACCACGAGGCTTCTTAGAGAACCTAGAAAAGTTAAATTCATAAGGCTCACCATTGAATTCAACAGAAACTTTACCTTTCTTGCAATCTATTATAGCTCCACAAGTTCTGAGAAAAGGTCTACCGAAAATAATAGGACAAAAATTATCCCTTACTGAACCAAGTACTAGAAAGTCGATAGGACATTTTACCTTTCCGCATAAGACTTCAAAGTCTCTCACAATTCTGATAGGAGAGATAGTTGCTCTGTTTGCAAGATGAAGAATAACATCAACTTCTTCAAGTTCACAAGGTGAAATCTCACCCATGATCTCTTGATAAAGTGAATACGGGATAACACTAGCACTCGATCCCAAATCGCATAGCCCATAATAATTGTGATCTCCTATTTTAACAGATACTACCGGAGTACCTGAAATTGGGCCTTTATTCTTGGATGTGACAAGGTTAGTGGAAAAAGCACAAAAAATTATATTGGAATCTAAAGCATCATTAGTAACAAGGTCGTTAACCAATGCAACTTGAGAATTGACCTTGATCTGGTCCTCAGGCTCATCAATTCTTCTCTCACTTTTATTTATTATGCCTGTCACAAAAGAGTGCTCCCTTATCCTTGCGGGAAAAGGGGGCTTTTCATATATAACTACAGGAAAAATAGGATCAACAACATGAATATATATAGGTAATTCTTTGAAGGGTTTATAATGCTGATACTTCTTCTTCTTAGAAGAGTCAATATGAGAGGCAAAGTCCTTACAAAAGTCAATCATTAGATGGGAATAAAGACCAATCTTAGAGCAAAAGGTATTAAAGTAATCAGTTTTCACATAGCTCTCTATATAATCATGCTCATAATTTATAATGGGTTCAATACTTTATCTATTTCCCAATCTTCGGTATTCTTCTGGATCCTTTCAATGAGATACCATCTTTCTTCAACGCTTTGTAAGTATAATTTCCTTGGGGAACTTATGAATGTGACATTTGAGCATTAGGGATTTCAATCTCCCCCAAGCTTGAGCGATAATTTCTCCGTCACGAGACCTAAAGTTATAAATATAGTTTCTGTATCGATGAATTTCAAGAAGAGGATAAAACTTGGTATAAAAGAGAGACATAAGCTCTTGCCAATTAAGCAAATGAGAGTTATCAAGAAGCTTATACCAATCTGCAGCTTTATCTAAGCGATACGGAGAACAATTTCCTCATGACAAACTCCATTAATACACCTGCAAGCTTAAATAGTGAACATAGTGGTGACAAATATAGCAAGTGTTCACTGGGATGTCTGTCTCCTGCATAACGATTAGCCAAAACACAATCGATAATACCAGCTGGTATTTTATAAGGCACAATTTCAGTGGGGGGGGGGGAACAACCACCACATATGTGGGGCGTTTCCCCGTAAGCAACGATCCAATAGCTAGGTTGTCCATATGGACAAAGAGCAGCAACAGCAAAATAAAAACAACAATATAAAAATTTCCTTACCAGCTTCTCTTACCAATAGCGCTATGCTCCCCAGCAACGGCGCCAGAAAACAGTACTTGATGACCCACAACCGTAAGGGATCTATTGCAGCGTTTTCGATAAGTAAGAGTGTCGAACCCAACGAGGAGCGAAAGGTATTGATAAGTGATTTTGGACAAGGAATAATTGCAAGCACTTTCTTATTGCAAAGGCTCCAACAGAGCAAAGTTGTACAAAAAGAAGTAGGGGTTTTCGATATAAGCAACAATAAGACAAAATCAAGCAAAGTAAATAGTGCTGAGGAGCAGCGGGAGGCCCAATCCTTTTGATCAAAGGATAAGCCTAGCAACTGAACTTATAAATACTAAAGCGTTCTTGAGGACACATGGAGAGGTAGTCACGTGCTTTCGCCATACTCCGTAATGATAACATGTTTCGTGTTGATAAGTGTTGAGTGGTGGATCTATGCTAGCACACCTTCTAGACTGAGATAAGTGCACTCTTATGATTAAACAACTTCAAGCATCCGCAAATACAAGATAGAAATTAAGGCAAAGCCTAACCACATCAATAAGATCAAGGATCCATTATTCCCTTGTGCAAAAGTGTGCAAACTGGGGTTCAGGTTTCTGTCACTCCGGCAACCCACCGTAAGCATTCTTTATACACAATGTATTCCCCTAGGTTCTTAATAAGGCGAAGTGTTGAGTGTTCGACTCACACAACACCACTAGGAAAATAACAACACAACTTAAATATCAAACAACACATATTACTTCAATATCATATGACTACTAACTACAAGACTTCTCCCATGTACTCAAGAACTAAAGTAACTACTCACAAGACATAAAAGAGATCATGATCAGAGGTGATAAATAGGTGGTAAACAATCTGGTCATAATGATATTCCTCCAACAAAACTCAATAGCATTCACCACAAAGTAGTAATCAACATCGATAGAGTAGAGAGGATAGATAGTACGAGTTACAACGCAAGTTGCAATTATAAGACGAGATTGGATGGAGATGAAGATGGTGCTGATGTTGGGGATGATGTTGATGATGATCTCGATGATTCCCGTGACGATGGTGATGACGATGGCGATGATCTCCCCTTCTGGGAGGTGATCTCCTCGGCGGAATCTGCCCGCCGGAGAGCCCTTTTCTTCTCTGTAGGTTTCCGCCACGGAGCGACGGCGGAACTCCGTAAAAACTCCTCTTTTTAGGGTTTTCGGATGACGAAGAGTATATAGGCCAGAGGGGGGAGCCGGGGGTGGTCCCACGGCTCCAGGCGCCCTCCCGGCGCGGCCAGGGTGGGGGGCGCGCTAGGTGGACGCCTGGGCACCCTGTGGCCCCCTCTGGTCCCTCTTTTGCGTGTCTTCGTCAATCCTCCCAAAAACACCCCTCGTAGATTTTTAGGTAATTTGGAGGTGATCTTCTTCAGCAACTCAGCGTCCACTTTTTACCGCTGAATCCTGCGTCTGCTGCTTCGGCACCGGAAAGTTGCAAACTGTGTAAAACAAGCCAAAACAACATAATAACATCATCGTAATGTGAAATATATCAATGAATAAGGAAGAATTACGATATAAAATAGTGGTGCATTTTGGACGTATCAGCAAGCCTTGCCATAGACATGCCCATGGGGTTTTGTAAGCAGTTCTATACGCCCACAAAGCATCTCCTAACTTCTTTGACCAGTCCTTCCTACAACTGTTAACTGTCTTTTGCAAGATCATCTTGATCTCTCTATTGGTGAGCTCAACTTGCCCACTAGTTTGAGGATGGTACGGTGAAGCAATTCTATGATTGACATCGTACTTGGCTAGAGCTTTTCTAAAGGCTCCATGCGTGAAGTGTGATCCTCCATCAGTCATGAGATACCTAGGTACACCAAACCTAGAGAAAATTACATCTTTGAGCATTTTCAAAGATGTCTTGTGATCAACACTCTCAGTGGGGATTGCTTCTACGCACTTGGTTACATAATCAACAACCACTAAAATGTGACTGTACTTGTGTGAGGGAGGAAAAGGACCCATAAAATCAAAACCCCAGCAATCATAGGGCTCAATCACTAGAGAGTAATTCATAGGCATCTCATTCCTCCTACTAATATTACCAACTCTCTGACACTTATCACAAGATAAAACATAATTTCTAGCATCTTTAAAGAGAGTAGGCCAATAAAAACCTGATTGGAGAACCTTATGTGCGGTCCTCTCACCGGCGTGGTGTCCTCCGTAGGGACTGTCGTGAAATTGTCTAAGAATGTGCTTCTTCTTGTGTTCCGGTATGCATATTTTCACGATCCCATCCGGACCTTCCTTGAAAAGATGAGGGTCATCCCAAAAGTAGTGTCCCAAATCATGGAAGAACTTCTTCCTTTGCTGAAATGTTAAACCTGGAGGCAAATACTTTGCGACGATAAAATTAGCATAATCTGAAAACCAAGGATCGGAAAGAGATTGTACTTTTACAACCGCAAGTTGTTCATCTGGAAAATTGTCGTTAACTGAGATGTGGTCATGCGGTATATCTTCCATCCATGAAAGGTTGTCCGCCACCGGATTATCTGCTCCTTTCCTATCAACAATCTGTAAATCAAATTCTTGAAGAAGGAGTACCCACCTGATGAGTCTTGGTTTGGCGTCCTTCTTCGCCATAAGGTACTTAAGAGCAGCATGGTCAGTATGAATAAGGACTTTAGAATCAACAATATAAGGTCTAAACTTATCACAAGAAAACACTACTGCTAAGAATTCCTTCTTAGTAGTAGCATAATTCTTCTGAGCACTATCAAGGGTTTTGCTAGCATAATGTATAACATTCAATTTCTTATCAACCCTTTGTCCTAAAACAGCCCCAATAGCAAAATCACTAGCATCGCACATAATTTCAAAGGGCAATTTCCAGTCAGGTGGTTGTACTATAGGAATGGTTATCAAAGCTTTCTTAAGAACTTCGAAAGCCTCCTTACAATCTTCATCAAATACAAAAGGAACATCCTTCTGGAGAAGATTAGTGAGGGGTCTCGAGGTCTTAGAAAAGTCTTTGATAAATCTTCTATAGAAACCAACCTGGCCGAGAAAACTACGAATACCTTTAATGTCCCTTGGATAGGGCATCCTTTCAATAGCTTCAATCTTCACCTTGTCCACTTCAATTCCCCTCTCGGAAATCTTGTGACTAAGAACGATCCCTTCGTTAACCATGAAGTGGCATTTCCCCCAGTTTAGAACTAAGTTTGTATCCTTGCATCTCTGCAAAACTATATTAAGATTGTGGAGGCAGTGGTCAAAGGAAGTTCCATAGATGGAGAAATCGTCCAAGAAGACTTCCACAATCTCCTCACAGAAACCATGAAAAATAGCAGACATACATCTCTGAAAAGTAGCAGGTTCATTGCATAAACCAAAAGGCATACGCCTGTAAGCATAAGTACTGTAAGGACACGTGAAAGTGGTCTTCTCTTGATTGGCAGTGTTAACATGAATTTGAGAGAAGCCACAATACCCATCAAGACAGCAAAAGTGGGTGTTTTTAGACAACCTCTCAAGCATCTGATCAATAAAGGGCAGCGGGTAGTGGTCCTTCCTGGTCGCTTTGTTCAATTTCCTGTTATCAATACACATTCTATATCCAATAACAACTCTTTGAGGTATTAGTTCATTTTTATCGTTAGGAACAATAGTCATACCTCTTTTCTTAGGAACACAATGAACTGGACTTACCCACCTACTATCAGCTATAGGATATATGATACCTGCGGCTAGAAGCTTGAGAATATCCGTCCTAACCACGTCCTTCATCCATGGGTTCAGCCGTCGTTGATGATCAACAACTGGCTTAGCATTGGGCTCAAGATTGATAGTGTGTTGACAAATCGATGGACTAATCACCTTAAGGTCAGCAAGGGCATAGCCCAAGGCACCAAGGTGTCTGCAAAGTGTCTCCAATAACCGCTCTTCCTCGAATCCTGAAAGGTTAGCATTGATAATAACATGATCTATTTTCTTTTCATCTAAGTAAGCATACTTGAGCGTATCGGGCAGTGGTTTGAGGTCAAACACCGGGTCTTCTTTTGGTTGTGCTAGGATCCCTAAAGGCTCAACTGGAAGGCTGTGCTTCAGGATAGCAGCTTGTCTTGCAAATACTTCGTCTAACTCATTTCTTTCCTGCATATGCATATCATTCTCGTGGTCTTCCATATATTGCTGCAAAGGATCATAAGGAGGAATAGCAATAGAAGCAATATTTTCAATAATTTTATCATCACTAGGTAAATCAGTACCATGAGGTTTCTTGGAAAATTTAGAAAAGTTAAATTCCTATGGCTCACCATTGAATTCAACAGAAACTTTACCTTTTTTGCAATCTATAATAGCACCACAAGTGTTGAGGAAAGATCTACCAAAGATAATAGGGAAAAAACTATCTTGCACTGAACCAAGTACAAGAAAATCGGTAGGATACTTTAACTTTCCGCATAGGACTTCAACATCTCTCAAAATTCCAATGGGAGAGATAGTTTCTTTGTTTGATAGATAAATAGTAACATCGACCTCTTCAAGTTCACAGGGTAGAATGTCACCCATGATCTCCTGATAGATTGAATAAGGAATAGCGCTAGCACTGGACCCTCAACTGTAGGGGATCGCTTTTAGCGTTTTCGATAAATAAGAGTGTCGAACCCAACGAGGAGCAGAAGGTATTGGCAAGTGACTTTGGTAAAGAAATAGCTGCAGGAACTGAAAGATAACTTTTTAGGGGTTTTCGATATAAGCGACAAAAAGGTAAAAGCGAGAAAAGTAAAAAAGCACTGAGGAGTAACGAGTGGCCCGATCCTTTTGAGCAAAGGATAGGCCTAGCAACTGAACTTATAAAGACTAAAGCATTCTTGAGGACACACGGGAGAAATAGTCATGTGCTTTCGCCATATTCTGTATCGGTACTATGTGTTGTGTTGATAAGTGTTGACTGGGTGGATCTATGCTAGTACACCCTCTATACTAAGATAAGTGCACTCTTATGATTAAACATCTTGCAAGAATCCGCAAATACAAGATAGTAATTAAGGCAAAATCCTAACCATAGCAATACGATCGATGATCCATTGTTCCCTTGTGCAAAAGCGTGCGAACTAGGGTTCAGGTTTCTGTCACTCCGGCAACTCACCGTAAGCATTCTTTATACACAATGCACTCCCCTAGATCCTTAATAAGGTGAAGTGTTGAGTGTTCGACTCACACAACACCACTAGGAAAATAACAACACAACTTAAATATCAAACAACACATATCACTTCAACATCATATGACTACTAGCAACTAGACTTCTCCCATGTCCTCAAGAACTAAAGTAACTACTCACAAGACATAAAAGAGATCATGATCAGTGGGGATAAATCGGTGGTAAACAATCTGGACACAATGATATTTCTCCAACAAAACTCAATAGCATTCATCACACGGTAGTAATCAACACCGGTAGAGTAGAGAGGATAGATAGTACGGATTACAACACAAGTTGGACTTGTGAGGTGAGATTGGATGAAGATGAAGATGGTGCTGGTATTGGGGATGATGTTGATGATGATCTCGATGATGCTCGTGACGATGGTGATGACAATGGCGACGATCTCCCCTTTTGGGAGGTGTTCTCCCCGGCGGAATCTGCCCGCCGGAGATGACTTTCCTCCTCTGTTGGTTTCCGCCACGGAGCGGCGGCGGAACTCACGAAAACTCTCTTCTTTTAGGGTTTTTGGACGACGAGGAATAAATAGGCCAGATGGGGGATCAAGCCTGGGGTGGCCCCAGGGGTCCAGGTGGCCACCCGCCGCGGCCAGGGGTGGGGCCGCGCCAGGGGGGCGCCTGGGCTCCTGGTGGCCCCCTCTGGTTCCCCTTTTGTATGTCCCCGTCATTCTTCTGGAAAATGGCCTCCGTCGATTTTCAGGTAATTTGGAGGTCTTCTGTTTCAGCAACTCCGCATTCACTTTTTACCGCTGAATCCTGCGTCTGCTCCTTCGGCATCAGAAAGTTGCAAACTATGTAAAATAAGCCAAAACAACATAGGAATAACATCATAACATGAAATATATCAATGAATAGAAAAGAATTACTATATAAAATAGTGATGCATTTTGGACGTATCAGTTGGTAGCATGTCACCACAAAAATTATGCTTGTTATCATTTACCTACTCGAGGAAGAGCAGGAATTAAGGTTGGGGATGTTGATACGTCCCAAACGTATCTATAATTTCTGCTTGCTCCATGCATGTTTTGGGTGATATTGATATGTTTTTGATACACTTTTGATCATATTTGGACTAACCTATTAACTCAGTGTACCACAGTGCCAGTTTCTGTTTTCTGCTGTTTTTGTATTTCAGGTTTTCCCATTACTTAAAGTGCCAGAAAAATTCCGGGAAAAATATATAAAAAATCAGCTTTCCGGAAGCTTCCAGACGTCCGAAGGGGGCCCAGAGGGGCCCCACCTAGTGCCCAAGCGGCCAGTGGGCGCGGCCTAGGGTGGGGCCGCGCCGGGAGGCCGTCTGGACTCCTGGTGGGTCCCCTGGCTACCCCCTTGGCCCTTATTTATTCTCCCGTTGCGAAAACCCTGATTCGAGAACCCTTTTCTCCAGAAGAAATTTCGATCTCCGCCGCCATCGCCAACAAGCTTCGGGGGACTAGAATTCCTGTGCCGGCATCCTGCCGAGACGGGGAAGTGCCCCCGGATTCATCTCCATTGACGTTGCTTCCTCCCTCCATGATGCGGGAGTAATTCCTCCTCGGGGCTGAGGTTTCTACCACTATCTATGTGGTTAATTCTCTCTCCCATGATGTGATCTTCATTGTGATCATAGGCTATGTTAATCTAGGGTGATCCCATGATGTTCCCCTTCTTCTATGTATTGGATTGATGTACTCACTTGATCTTATCTACTCCCTCCGATCCAAAAAAAGTGTCACGGATTTTATCTAAGGTTTAACTAAGCTTAGTTTAAACTTGCGACACTTTTTCTGGATCGGAGGGAGTATTATAATCCCCGAAACCATGGTGACAGCGAACTATTGGACATGCGTTAGAAGAATATTTTCATGAGTGATTTCCTCTTTTGTGTGTGGATTGAAGATTGAGAGTCTCTTGGTGCTTGTCTTTGACTATCCTTGAGATATGTTGTGGTGACTGTGGTACTCTCTTTGGATGGCTGCGGTGACATTGGGAAATCCGTAGACGAGAACTACTAATTCTAAGGTGTGCTTTTGTAGCCCTACACATTCTCGTCCTCTCTTGACCACAAAGGAATGACCTTCGAGTACGTCTCCATTGCATGTTTTATGGAAAATATCATGTGATTAGACTATGTTAATGATGTTGGGAGTTGCCACTAGTGAAAGTATAAAGCCTAGGCCTTGTTTCCACCATTGCAATACCGTTTGTGCTCACGTTTACCACTTGTTTGCTTGCTGCACTTTTTATTAAAGATTTATATTACTTTGTTTTGCCACACCTATCACCCATATTTTACCATCTCTTCGCCGAACTAGTGCACCTATAAAACTCCTAGTTGTATTAGGTGTGTTGGGGACACAAGAGACTTCTTGTATCTTAATTGCAGGGTTGCATGAGAGAGACCATCTTCAACCTCTACTTCCCTGAGTTCGATAAACCTTAGGTCATCCACTTGAGGGAAATTGTTGTTGTCCTACAAACCTCTGCGCTTGGAGGCCCAACATAGTCTACAAGAATAGAAGCGTGCGTAGACATCAGAAAACAATGTTAGTTTCTCTACTGCTTTGTCCAACAATCTCCAAAAGCCTCAGGGGAAAAACTTTCTCTTACACCATGCAACATCCATCTTCTCATGAGTTGATCTTTCATTGTCATACATTCTTTTGCCTGATCGTAGAGCCGCATGCTAGTTGGGCCCTGCCCTTATAATTGCTACATGACGCGCTAGTATCATTGCATATCCTGCTACACTGGCAGAGGCATACATTTGCATACATCATGATCCAGTTTTCAGTTTTCTTTATGTTGACTACTTCTTGTAAAGCGTGTGATCTTCTACATCCTAGTAACATATAGAGTGTTGCCGTTAAGTGTGGAAAAGATCCCAAAGAGGACATAAATAAAACATCCCAAAAGAGGACACATGAAAAGATCCCAAAGAGGACACATGAAAAGATCCCAAAGAGGACAAATGAGAGATAAATAGTAAAAGCCAATGAGGCCACAAAAGTACAAAAAATACAAAAAAGAGATAGAAAGAAAAAAAGGAAAAAAGAGAGATAAGGGGGCAACACTACTATTCCTTTTGAAAGATCCACACTAGCATTTCGTTTTAGGGTTGAGGATGCGCATGGATAACCAAACTCCCAAACACTCCTCTTAGGGTGCTTGGATATTTGTGAATCTCCTGACTAGATAGAGAATTACCGATAATAAGTGAATGAGTTCCTTTGCTAATGTGAGTATTCGATTGTGCACTTCCACCATCCATATTTTGCTAGCCTCTTTGGTACCGTGCATTGCCCTTTCTCATCTTGAGAGTCGGTGCAAACTTCGTAGGTGCATCCAAATCCTTGGCATGATACACTTTGTCATACATAAGCCTCATTATATCTTCCTCAAAACATCCACCATACCTACCTATCATGGCATTTCCATAGCCATTCCGAGATACATTGCCATGCAACATCCATCTTTCTCATGACTTGATGCTATTCTTCATCGTCATATTGCGTTTTCTTGATCATAAAGCCGCATGATAGGTGGGATTTAACCTTTCACCTTTTTTCTACATGTTGCGCTAGTATCATTGCATATCCTGCTACACTGGCAGAGGCATATCTTGCATACATCATGATATAGTTTCAGTTTCATTTTGAGTACCTTGTAAAAGTGTGTTGATCATATTCTATCTATCAGAGTGTTGCCCTTAATGTGATGAAAAGATCCCAAAGAGGACAAAATTAAAAGATCCCAAAGAGGACAAATGATAGATATAATATAAAGAGCTATAGAGGACACACAAAAAGAAAAAAGAAAAAAGGAGAAAAATAAAATAAAAAATAAAGAAGGGGGAAACACTACTATTCTTCTTTTAAAAGACCCACATTTGTGCTCAAGTAGCACCTGTATTTCATAGAGAGTTTTCATATCATTCATGCATAACTAAGTGGGGATCTTTACACTATAGAACTTGGCTTGTATATTCCAATGACGAGCCTCCTCAAAGCATCTCTAGGTCTTCTTGAGCAAGCAAGTTGGATGCACACCCACTAGTTCCATTGGAGAGCTTTCATACACTCATAGATCTATGTGCATCTGTTGCATGGCAATCTTGTAACAACCCAGATTTCACAAAATTAAATTTTTTGTTTTCAGTGTGAATTATTTGATTGTCTGATTTGTTTGCGGTGTTTGCATCCCCGATTTATCGGTCAGCGATTATTTCCCCCCCTCTTATCGCGTACCGGATGGAAACCGACCCTTGCCACCTTGACACTCGACCTTTGCGACACCGGGTTACGCCCGATCACCGTCGCGAAACCCGCAAAAGACCAGCCGAAGCCAACGGAACGAAAACCCCGTTTAATAAGTAAACGGGATATTTTTATAGAGCGCCAGAAAGTGTTCTCGGAATGGTTCCAGCGCGAGGTGAACGCCGCCGACTCGACGCGCTGATCGCGCAGTTTGAAGTTTTACCCGAATCGGAGGTCATGCGGACCCCCAGCGGTCAGAAACGTAAACACCGCGCGGGCGAGAGAAAAACCGGGGATGTTTTTGCAAACTGCCAGCCACCTGGGCTATATAAAGACCACCACTCCCACTTGAAAAATTGCAGCCACCCCCTGAAAAAAACCCCCAAATCTTCCAAATAGCCCCTCCACCAGCTGAAACCCTAGCCTACCTCGATCTGAGCCGTCAGATCAGAGATCCAACGGCTCAGATCGAGACACCTCAGTGCAGCAGCCCCAGATCCGATCCGGGTCCCACAGGGCCCGAGCCAGCCCGCTGCGGCCCGCGAGGGCGCCGCCGCCGCTCCCGAGGAGGCCGCCTCTCCTCCCTTCTGCGGCGAGCCGCCGGTAAGCCGCGCGACAGCCGCCCGCCGCAGGCGACCTGCCTCTCCTTCCCGCGCATCTCCCCTCTGCCTATCCTCTCCCCTGACCCCTCCTTCTCCCTCGCAGGCACCGGCCTCCGGCGCCGCCCGAGTCCAGCCGCCGGAACCGCCATGTCCGGACCCGATGTAACAGCCCAGTTCTCACAAAAATTAAAAATTTTGTTTTCGGTGTGAATTGTTTGATTGTCTGATTTGTTTGCGGTGTTTGCATCCCCGATTTATCGATCAACGATTATTTTTCCCCCTCGTATATCGTATCGGACGGAGACCGACCCTTGCCAGCTTGACACTCGACCTTTGCGACACCAGGTTTCACCCGATCACCGTCGCGAAAACCGCACGAGACCAGCCGCAGCCAACGGAACGAAAAAACCCCGTTTAATAATTAAATGGGATATTTTTATAGCGCGCTGGAAAGTGTTTTCGGAACGGTTCCAGCGCGAGGTGAACGCCTCCGGCTCGACGCGCTGATCGCGCAGTTCGAAGTTTTACCCGAATCGGAGGTACTGCGGACCCCGGCGGTCAGAAACGTGAGCACCGCGCGCGCGAGAGAAAAACCGATGATGTTTTTGCAAACTGCCAGCCACCGGGGCTATATAAAGACCACCACACTCCCACCTCCTTCTAGGGTTTCCCTAGTCCAATTTTGCAGCCACCCCCTCACATTAGCCCAAATTTTCGCTTTTGCCCATTTTTCTAGTAGCTTTGATCCAGATCAACCCTGGACCGTCAGATCTGGCGATCCGACGGCCCATGGAGCTCCTCGTCCAACCTCTCCTCGAACGCGCAGCCCGAGCCGCCTCCACGCCATGGACGCAGCCGCGCCTCCGGGAGCCGCCACGGCCGCCGCCCCCCGCAGGTCGCGCCCCCCTGCCGCTCTTCTCCCTCTCCCTCTTCCTCTCTTCTCTCTCTCCCTCTAACTTCTCTCTTTTCTCCCGTGAGGTGCCGCCATGGATGCCTTGAGCTTGAAGCTCGCCGTCGCGCCGCGTTGGACCTCGCCGTGACTGCCCTTGCGCCTCGTAGCTCGTCGGATCCACCGGACCCCATCTCCTAGCCGCCGCCGCCCCTGCAGAACGCTCGAAGCGCCGCCGCCATGGATGGGCTCGGCCCCGAGCTCGGACCAGCCCGACGCCGAGTTCGCACGCCCCCTGGAGGTTTCCTCCTCCGCCGCCCCTATGCACCCGGATCCGCCGCCGCCGGCCTTGCCTACCCAGCCTCCCCTGCGCCTGCTCCTCGCCCTTGCGCCGCCCGCCCTCGCCGGAGGGCGCAGTAGCCGACGCCGGCCCCGTCCAGGTCGGGAGGACGACGAGGACGAACCGTCCTGGGCGCACCAGCCAGGTGGGCTGCCTCCAGCGCTGCGGCCCAAGTCCCCCCAGCCGGCCACTCCAGCCTGGGGCGAGGCCCAGTGGTAAGCACACCTTTTTTTTCTTTCTTTTCTTTTTTTTTCTCTGTTGGGCCCAATAGCACTAGTTTCGGCCCATTTAGGTTTTTTTGCTGCTAGTTTTTTTATTATTTTGGCAGATTGTATTGTTTTATTGCGGTGCCCGTAACTTTTCACCGGTAGCTCCGATGGAGACGCTTTCTACATGAAAGTTGATCCGTTTTGCGCGTAGATTATTAAAATGTTACTTGTTGCCATGTTTGAGCTTGTTTACTTGTTGTTTACCTGCTAATTACACTGCTTGCCACTGTAACTGTAACTGCTATAACTTTTTAACCGTTGCTCGGTTTGAAATGTTCTTTATATGTAACTTGACTAGAATTGCATGTAGATTGTGTTTATGCTGCTTTTGCTTGCTAACAACAAATATAAAATTGTGTTTAGGGCAGAACAGTACCAAATGCAATATTTATCGTGGGGTCCGCAATAGTTGGCATGTCTAGGATTTCACCCCACTTAAATTGACTAGCTTAGGTAGTTTATTTATGCTACACCTCTTGCCATGTTTGAGTGTTATGCCATGCATCTGTGCGTTTCCATGTTAACAACCTTTGTTGATCACCTGTAGCTAAACAACTTGAACCATCGTAAAACGTGCAGTATCGTCGTGTGTGACGTGTACTCCACTTAACTTGTGAGTAACCGCTCTCGACGGTAGGTGCGATGTCTCGTGTTGCCTTCTTGTTGATGCTTGCTCTTGTTTGCCTCGTAGTAATAGATGCTTGCTTGTTGATTGCTTTCCAGTGTTTACCGTCTTGTGTGCTTCCGCGGGTACCTCTCGGAGACGTTGCGAGCTTGCGATCAGCTACACCTTCGGCACCCGACTTATCAACAGGCAAGGACTATACATTAGTTATGATCCATTCTATTTCAACCAGCGGTTTGCATGCTAGTCTAGGTTAGGTTCGATGTTTGATCCTACCACATGTTTACAGGCTCTTTCAAACCAATACAGCCATGTCCCCTCCCAGCAAACCTTGTACTGCTATGTTACTATTGCTCGTTGCTCAGCCCCTGCTTAGTATGCATGCTTAGGATGCTACAATTTTACCCTGTTACTCCTGGGTTTGGGATATCACATTATTATATTGTTGTTGATGATATTGATTATTATAATGTTGACTATATTCGACGAAGGATGGAAGGTCTAGGCTATCCCGCCCCGACGCTTTGTTCCATTCGAGTCACCTAGGACCCGAGTTCCGGGTATTGGTTTTAAGACTGAGCGTGCCTAACCGCGTGTGGGATTTTATGGGGTCCCCTTTTCTTACCTACCTAGCTTCAAACATTTCCAGTGGTGGCCCAAGCTGATTTACCATTTGAAACCGTGTGTGTGCTGGTCGGCCGCCAGTAGTTTTCAAACCAACCCGGACCAGTGAGGACTTAGTTCCCTTGCTGGCCCACTTTGTCCGGCTGAGGACCCGCTTTCCCATGTGTGATTAACCGGCTATCCAAACCTGCGACAGACGGTAGAGACCAGATCGAGAGAGCGGCCGGCTCCTGAGATGGATGTCGACTCACCGGGGGCCACCCGGATTTGTTCGTTGTTAGCTAGAGGGACCTGTCGTTTCGGATCTCTTGGAACTAAGTCCTAAAATGGTTGCCTGTGATGGGTAGCAACTGAGAGTGATGGACGTGCGTGCGGAGCCTTGTAATGGGAAGTTGGTACACCCTTGCAGGGATAAATCTTTTCGGGAAGCCGTGTCCACGGTTATGGACGACTTGAGACCTACTCCTTGTTCATAGACAACAACAACTAAGATAATCGTAATATAACTTGATCAACGTGTGTGTGCCTTGACTGCTTATTCTTCGTTGGGATGCGAAGAGGAGGACAAAGATACGATAGGTGTTATGTTTGCGTATGTAGGTGGATAGCAGACTTGTTGGAGGCGATTCCTCGTCGAATGCTTGGCTTCTTATCTTACTCTCTAGATCGTTAGCCACTTCATAAATGCTAGTGCGGCAGCAACCTCAACACTTACCCCTTCCTTACCGTAAACTACTAGTTGTCCTAGAATGACGAGTGATGAAGTCCTTGTTGGGTCAGTTGACCACTACAGTTGGATGCTGAGTACCTCTGTACTCATGATACTACCCCCAAACTCTTTTCAGGGTTCTTGATCGACAACAGGTATGGTGATTGGCGTTTCACGTGGAGACTCGACGACGACTAGTTAGGCGGATCCCGGCGGAGGGCCTGGACCCGTGTGGTTATGGGATCGATGTTTTCTCTTTGCCAGTAGGCATTTGCTTGTAGTCTGTACTCAGACCTGTATCTTCCGCTGTTGTATTATATTTGAGGCAGTTGTATGCCGATTGTATGAGATGTTGTATCCTTGTATCTGTAATGTTGTGATATCATGTTGGAAATCCGGGGCATATGATTTCGTCATATGTCGCGGTGGGACCGATGTGTGCGTCGTCCCCGGATCTGGATGGAAACATCTAGATCTGGAACAGTACCGCATATCGGGCCTTACACCCGAGCTCCGCCGCCCGAAGCCCCCGTCGTCTGCCTGCCTCCGCCGAGCCAGGATCCGGCCGCCGGCCTCCTTCACGCGCGCCGAGCCCCCCTCGCCCGCTCAGCGCCCCTCGATGCGCCGCCCGTCACCGGTGATGACCGAAGCCGCCCTGGCCTCTCCCAAGATCGGGAGGAGCCCCGATCCAGGCTGCCTGCTGCTGTGGGCCGGCATAGCCCACGGCCCAGCCGAGCGCCCAACGGCCCGAACCACCTCCCTGGCCCAGCGGCCACCTCGCCCAGATGGGCCAAGGCCCACTGGGTGAGGCCCTTTTTATTTTTTTCTGTGAACTAGCCCCTGCGAATTTTTGCTAAGTCTGAGAAATTGTTTTTCTGGTTCTGTTTTGCGAATAGATTTGCGCTCAAACCGTAGCTCATATGACTTTGCGCCCAAAAGGACAATTGTTTAGAATTGTGTGTACTTCAATTCATATTTGTGAGCATTTTGATTTTAGGCCATATTGATGTTGTTAATTACTGTTGAAGTGGGCACCAGACTGTTAACTGCGGTTAATTTCTGCTAGTGTGATGCTGCTGTTATTTTATTGCAAGTTTGGTTGATGATTGTGACACATCCATGAGGCCTATTGCATTGATTATTTTTGCATACTATTAAGCATCATGTCTACTTCCATTATATGTATTGCATTGCCATGTTTACATTCCTGGTCATAGTTATGTTTAGCTCGAAAGTTGCTATGCCACTGTTTTTGACAGCCGCCTCTGTTTTTCACTAAGTCTGCAACTTTCCGATGCCATGTTGCATGCTTAATATCTTTTGATATGTTATGCCTATGACCTTCATTCTTGTTTGTAACTGATCACCATCATTCCTAGTTCATGCTAATATATTGCTATGTCATGTTGCTGCACTTTTGCATATAGTTTTGCTCCTTTTTATACAGCATGAAAATAACAGTTTCTGCCATGTTTTCCTGATTTTCACTAAGTCCTAGACCAGTAATGTTTTATTGCATTTTTCTTGAGCTATAATTAGTTGTTCATGATGCATATTTGCATGATTAATTTTGCCATGCCTTCCCTGCCATGTCTACCCTAGTTGCATATCATTTGTGAGCATGTTTGCATTCATTATCCTGTTTATGCATTGCTCTAAAGTGTGCTTCCTGATGTTGGCAGATTATGTTCTAAACTTGTTTTGCTTGTATCTTTTTAACCGTAACTCCGTTTGGATTTTTTTGTGTACTTTGCATTTATGCTATTGTTTGTTGTTGTTAACCAACCTAAAATATGGTTTAGGGCAGAACAGTACCAAACGCTTAAATCATCATGCGGCACTTAGTGTTGTGCCATGTTTAGGATTGTGTCTCACTTAAATTGACTAGCATAGATAGTTTACTTTGTGCTTCACTTCTTGTAATGTTTGTGTGGTATGTCATGCTTGAGTTAGATGCCATGTTAACAACCTTTTCTCATCTTGTGTAGCTAAACAACTTGAACCCTTGTAAATGTGCGGTATTGTCGTGTGTGACGAGTACCTCACTTAACCTGTTAGTAACTGCTGTCGACGGTAGGTGCGATGTCTCGTGTTGCCTTCTTGTTGATTCTTGCTCGTGTTTGCTTCGTAGTAATAGATGCTTGCTCGTTGATTGCTTTCCAGTGTTTACCGTCTTGTGTGCTCCCGCGGGTACCTTCAGAGACGATGCGAGCTTGCGATCAACTACACCTTCGGAACCCGACTTATCAACAGGAAAGGACTATACATTACTTATGATCCATTCTATTTCAACCAGCGGTTTGAATGCTAGTCTAGGTTAGGTTCGATGTTTGATCCTACCACATGTTTACAACCTCTTTCAAACCGATAAAGCCATGTCCCCTTCCAGCAAACCATGTACTGCTATGTTAATATTGCTCGTTGCTCAGCCCCTGCTTAGTATGCATGCTTAGGATGCTACGATGTTACCCTGTTACTCCTTGGTTTGGGCTATCACATTATTATTATTTTTGTTGATGATATGATTATTATAAATGTTGACTATATTCGACGAAGGATGGAAGGTCTAGGCTATTCCGCCCTGACGCTTTGTTCCATTCGAGTCACCTAGGACCCGAGTTCCTGGTATTGGTTTTAAGACTGGGCGTGCCTAACCACGTGTGGGATGCTATGGGGTGCCCTTGTTTTACCTAGCTAGCTTCAATTTCTAGTGGTGGCCCAAGCTGATTTTACCATTTGAAAACCGCATGCATAACTGGTCTGCAGTAAGTGGATTTAAAACAAACCGGGCAAGTGGGATGGTATATCCTGTTGGTCCAAATCTGGAAGCTAGGGAGCCTGCCCGGGCGAGGGTAGGTTATCCCGACCTCGTCCAAACGGTAGAGACCGATTCGAGAGCGCGACCGGCTTTTGAGTTGGATGTCGACTCACCGGGGTCCACCCGGATTTTGGCGTTGTTAGTTAGAGGGACCTGTCGTTTCGGATCTCTCGGAACTAAATCATAAAATGGTTGCCTGTGATGGTTAGCAACTGAGAGAGATGGGCGTGCGTGCGGAGCCTTGTAATGGGAAGTTGGTACACCCCTGCATGGTTAAATCTTTTCGAGAAGCCGTGTCCACGGTTATGGACGACTTGAGACCTACTCCTTGTTCACAGACAACAACAACTGTGATAATCTTAAAACCTTGATCAACGTGTGTGTGCCTTGATTGCTTCTTCTTCGTCGGGATGCGAAGAGGAGGACAAAGATACGATAGGTGTTATGTTTGCGTAAGTAGCTGATAGCAAGACTTGTTGGAGGAGAATCCTCATCGAATGCTTGGCTTCTTATCTTACTCTCTCGATCGTTAGCCACTTCATAAATGCTAGTGCGGCAGCAACCTCACCACTTACCCCATCCTTACCGCAAACTAGTAGTTGTCCTAGAATGACTAGTGATGAAGTCCTTGCTGGGTCAGTTGACCACTACAGTTGGATGCTGAGTACTTCTATACTCATGATACTACCCCCAAACTCTTTTCAGGGTTCTTGATCGACAACAGGTACGGTGATCGACGTTTCACGTGGAGACTCGACGACGACTAGTTAGGCGGATCCCGGTGGAGGGCCTGGACCCGTGTGGTTATGGGGATTGATGTTTTTCCTCTTTGCCAGTAGGCATTTGATTGTAGTCTGTACTCAGACATGTATCTTCCGCTGATGTATTGTATTAACGCAGTTGTATGCCGATTGTATGAGATGTTGTATCCTTGTATCTGTAATGTTGTGATATCGTGTTGGAAATCCGGGGCATATGACTTCGTCATATGTCGCGGTGGGACCGATATGTGCTTCGTCCCCGGATCTGGATGGAAACATCTAGATCTGGAATAGTACCGCATATCGGGCCTTACAACTTGGTATCAGAGCCTTACCGACCGTAGGATCCCTTTTCTGGCCGAAGTCGAGTCTAGACAAAAACTATTTTGTAGTTACTAAGTTAGTTATCGGAGAGTAGGAATCTTTTACTCCTTACCCTTGCTCTGGTTAGGACAAGTGTCGTAAGTGTTTTAATTCTTGTCTTATCCCCTTCAAACTCTAGGATCTCGAGTGTGTGGAGTACCGGAACCGTTACAATGCCTTGCTTGCAGCGTATTGTCTCGATTCCGATCTCAGGTTGGGAAATCCTGTAGTACCTTTATCTCTTCCAACTTTGGGTAAACATGTTGGTCGCCTGTTGACTCCATTCCTCTTGCCTAGTATCCTCACGATTTCAGTGAGAATTCTTCTCTTGATCGTCGCTTTCAACTATCGTTCCTCCTCTTGATCGCTTGATGGTTTCTTTTTCCGACGTCGCCATCTCTCTGCGGAAAGCTTCTCGACAAAAGTTTGACGTCGACATGGAGCAGATTCCCTTGTTGGTGGTGTTGTAGATCGTCGACTCCCTTTTCTCTTCCCCCCTCTCCCCCAGATCGTCCCCGGGTCGTCCAGGAACTCGGGACGAGATCCCTTGTTGGTGGTGTTGTATTGTAACACCCCAGATTTCACAAAATTAAAATTTTTGTTTTCAGTGTGAATTATTTGATTGTCTGATTTGTTTGCGGTGTTTGCATCCCCGATTTATCGGTCGGCGATTATTTCCCCCCCTCTTATCTCGTACCGGACGGAGACCGACCCTTGCCACCTTGACACTCGACCTTTGCGACACCAGGTTACGCCCGATCACCGTCGCGAAACCCGCACAAGACCAGCCGAAGCCAACGGAACGAAAACCCCGTTTAATAAGTAAACGAGAATTTTTATAGCGCGCCAGAAAGTGTTCTCGGAAAGGTTCCAGACCGAGGTGAACGTCGCCGGCTCGACGCGCTGATCGCGCAATTTGAAGTTTTACCCGAATTAGAGGTCCCGCGGACCCCCGGTGGTCAGAAACGTAAACACCGCGCGTGAGAGAGAAAAAACGGGGATGTTTTTGCAAACTGCCAGCCACCTGGTCTATATAAAGACCACCACTCCCCCTAGCCCTTCTAGGATTTCCCACTCGCAAAATTGCAGCCACCCCCTGAAAAAAAAACAAATCTGCCCAATAGCCGCTCCACCAGCCGAAACCCTAGCCTCCCTCGATCTGAGCCGTCAGATCTGAGATCCAACGACTCAGATCGAGCCACCTTAGTGCAGCAGCCCCAGATCTGATCCGGGTCCCGCAGGGCCTGATCCAGCCCGTTGCAGCCCGCGAGGGCGCCGCCGCCGCTCCCGAGGAGCCCGCCTCGCCGCCTCTCCTCCCGTCTCCGGCGAGCCGCCGGTAGGCGACCTGCCTCTCCTCCCCGCGCCTCTCCCCTCTTCCTATCCTCTCCCCTGACCCCTCCTTCTCCCTCGCAGGCACCGGCCGCCGGCGCCGCCCGAGTCCGGCCGCCGGAACCGCCATGGCCGGACCCGAGCTCCGCCTCCCGAAGCCCTCGTCGCCTGCCTGCCTCCGCCGAGCCAGGATCCTGCCGTCGGCCTCCTTCACGCGCGCCGAGCCCCCCTTCGCCTGCTCAGCGCCCCTCGACGCGCCGCCCGTCATCGGCGACGGCCGCAGCCGCCCTGGCCTCTCCCAAGATGGGGAGGAGCCCCGATCCAGGCTGCCTGCTGCTGTGGGCCGGCACAGCCCACGGCCCAGCCGAGCGCCCCATGGCGTGAACCGCCTCCCTGGCCCAGTGGCCACCTCGGCCAGATGGGCCAAGGCCCACTGGGTGAGGCCCTTTTAATTTTTTTTTTCTGTGAACTAGCCCCTGCGAATTTTTGCTAATTCTGAGAAATTATGTTTCTGATTCTGTTTTGCGAATAGATTTGCGTTCAAACCGTAGCTCGTATGACGTTGCGCCCAAAAGGAAAATTGTTTAGAATTGTGTGTACTTCAGTTCATCTTTTGTGAGCATTTTGATTTGAGGTCATCTTGATGTTGTTAATTACTGTTGAAGTGGGCACCAGACTGTTAACTGCGGTTAATTTCTGCTAGTGTGATGCTGCTGTTATTTTATTGCAAGTTTGGTTGATGATTGTGACACATCCATGAGGCCTATTGCATTGATTCTTTTTGCATACTGTTAAGCATCATGTCTACTTGCATTATATGTATTGCATTGTCTTGTTTACATTCCTGGTCATAGTTATGTTTAGCTCCAAAGTTGCTGATATGGTGAGGATAGTTCTCAATCCTCGTTGGTTACCCCAAGTGGAAGGTGAGATGTAGCGTAGCAGCAAATTTCCCCTATGTAGAGGATAGGGTTTGTCTCCCGTAGGACTCGCAGAGATACAAGAAGGTGGTAAAGTGAACAATGGCGCCTTTCACAACCGAGGGTTGCTAACTTCAACTGGACCTGCACACAGATACAAATAACTTTGCTCCCAACGAGTACAGAGGAGTTGTCAATTCCTCCGGCCTTGCTATTTACAAAAGATCAACGCAAGAGATGGCAACTGAAAGTAAAGACTGAAAGTAAATTAAGGGTGTAAACAATAATGTGAAGATGGACCGGGGTCCCGTGATTTTCACTAGTGATGTCTCTCTCCCAAAAGACGATAAAAGTGCTAGCGAGGTAAACAAATCACAGTTGGGCAATTGACATGATTATGAAGGCACCGCAATGCTAACTATGCTGCAAAGAAAGGAAGGGTTCAAAAGCAATGGGCAGTACGCCAAGGTAAGTAGACCGAAATCCATCTGCATCTACTACGAATCATCCACCTTGAGATATATATCCAGAACATCTCGCTGGTATTAAGTTGCGAATCCCACCCAAAGTGTAAACTCAAAGCAACAGACAACTGCATTAAAAGAACTTTGCGTAAAGTAAACAATCCTTGCACCCGCAGGTACAAGCACCGTTGTTTTATCCCTGGTGGCAACAGCACATCCCCTAGTCTCATGTTTCTGTCACTCAAGCTAGACATCAAGGGGCTGAACCCACAATCGAGGATAACGCTCTCTCTTGGAGTTGCAAATAAAATACTTGGCCAAAGCAAATACCGCAACGGAGAACATGCAAGAATTTACTCAAGAACAAAATATAAAAGAGAAGAACCAAATATATTACTCATCACAATCTGAACATAGTCTCATAATCCATCAGATCCCAACAAACTCAGCATAGCAACAACAGAAATTACATAGATGCCTCGATCATGTGAGGCAGCTCACGAGGACTCGAAAGTGGACGCACAAAAGGGGGAGAGATAGATCACATAGCTACTGGTCACGGACCCATGGTCCAAGGGAATCTACTCACGGTACATATGGGAGGCGTCCATGGCCATGGAGGGTCTCCCGGAGGGGGTAGCTTCTCCCGGCAGGGTGCCGGAGCAGCTTCTCCAGGCAGCCCCGATCTAGAAACGGCGGCGGCGGCGTGTCAGAACCCTCTGTTAGGTATGTGCTAGGGTTAGTTAGTACCTTTGCATCATGTCAAAATTTCAAAAAGAAATCTTGGAAATCAAATTCAAAATCCAAATGGGAGAAGGAACACCCCCCAGATGAATTAATTCAAAAGGCCAGATAAAAATATTTTCCAAAAATTCATGTTAGAGTTTTGAAAAGTCTTATAAATGAGTGTGATCACATATCAAGTGATGTGGGACCCATCCCATGCTCATAGATTTTTCAAATACTCAAACAGTACCTTGGAATTAAAGAAATACCCCTTTTTGATTTAAAATTCAAATCATTTGAATTTTAAAAATGTTGAAAGCTTATGAGTGGCTAGTTTATATTATTATGAGGCCACATAAATGTTTTCAGCATTTAATAAAATGGTTTGATATTTTATCAGAGCCAAAACAAATTACAGAAAAAGAAAGGAAAGATTAAACAGAAAGAAAAAGGGAAAAACCTTATCTGGTGCCCAGGCGAAGACGGCCCACCCAGCCCAGCCGGCCCACCAGGGGCAGGGGAGTCTTCTTCCCCCTCCCGCGCCTCCAAGCTGCTCGGTGGAATGCCACCGAGCTAGCTGGTGGCGACACGTCGTCGTCGACGAGCTTCCACCCCTCCCCGTGGCCCCTTCTCGCGCCTGGAGACGCCTCTCTCCCGTCCTGATCCATTCCTCCCCTCTAGCGCGACTCCTTCCTCCTCCTTCGCCGATTTCTTCCTCCACCCGAGAGCGCCGCCGCTCGCCGTCGCAAGAACTCGTGGCCATCGACGTCAAGGAGTCAAGCCAAGGTGTCCAATCGCTTCGCCGTCGTCGTCTTCATCGAACTGCAGAAGGAATCGGAGCCGGACGCCTTCCCAAGCTCGCTAGCTTCATCGTCTTCATCGCCGGCCGCCGTGGATTGAGTTTGAATTCCGGCAACTCCAGCGCCTCCCCGAGCAAGCCACCACTCCAGACAGTTTCAGGGTGAGCTTGCGAACGAAAACCCTCACCTTTCCCCCTCCTTTACTCGCTCTAGCCGGATCCGCCATGGATGCCGAGGCACTTCGCCGCCATGGATGAACTCGAGGTCGCCCCTGTGCCCCTTCGACTCAGCCAGCGCGTGCGTTTGGCTCCTGAGCATGATAGCTTTCGAACGCGGGTAATTTCAGCCCGATCCGTGCACGGTAGCGTCGTCTACGACTTCGCCGTGGTTCTGTTGCCGCCGGAGTCGTCGCCGTCGTCGATTCCGAGCACCCCGCGAACCCCTGTTGCCTCCAGAAAACGCGGACGACCTCCGGGAGCAAGATGGTGTCCTCCCCGTGGCTTCCCGTGGCCCCTAGCTCATTCCGGCGAGTCGCCGCCGTGGCTCCAGTCGCCGGCGTCAAGCCGCCGGTGGGTTAGCCACTAATCACCCAGTTAGTGACCCCCTCGGTCACTGACCAGTGGGCCCAGTGGCTTAATTAAGCCACTGGATTAATTTAACCCACGGGTTAAGTTAACCCAGCCACTGACAGGGTGGCCCCACATGTCAGCCCCCCCCCCCTGACGCCAGCCTGACGACAGCCTGACGCAGTAAATCATTAAATTGAATTTCTAGAAAAGCAAAATGGTTTTAATAATTACAGAAATTCCAGAAAATAACCCAAACTTTGGAAATTCATAGAAAATTCATATTAACTCCAAATTGGACAAATAATATATGAAAAATGATCAGGAGAAAATTATCTTTCCAAATATGCAACTTTCAACTCTGTTTGAGTTGAATTTAAAATGTGATCAGTAGCATTTGTTATTTGATTTAAATGGAATTAAATCAAATTCAATTCAAATAATTTTGCAACTTGAACCATGGCAACATGCTACATTTCACTTACACATCAGAGGCATATCATACACATTTGAAGATAATTCAAAATGATGAAACTGTATCACATATAACTTGGTTAATGTTGAATTCAAATGTGGAATTTGAATTTGCATTCTAAATGCAATATATTCCACTTAAATGGAATTGCCTCACACATCCAACCTTATACTTCAAGCTTTAACATTCCATCATGTGCTTGAGCATTGCATTCATATTGATTGCTACTTCGTGCTTTGTTTGTCGAGTAGAGGTGGAACCGGAGCAAGAGGTCACCCCCTTCGCTGAAGATCCAGAGCCCGAACCTCGTCAGCAAGGCAAGCAAACCCCATTGATCATGTCGATAAAATCCCACTTCCCTCTCATGTCTCGCTTATGCATTGTATAGGATGATCACCATGTTACGATTCTACCGCATAGATGAACCCATTCCTTTGCATGACCTATCTTTTGTCACAGTAGTAAGCAAACCACAATCCTAGCAAATGTAGGAGTTGAATGATATCATGTAACCCCTGCAATGTTACTGCTTATTGCATGCTTAGTATGATACCATGTTGTTACTGTGATGTGAGTCGGGATAGAAATGATCATGTGGATGATGGTAGAAAAGTGTTGGTGAATCGACCCTGATACAAGGTGAACGATGAGAGGCTGTGTAGGAGTACACGGTGGGTTGTCTCGTTGAACACCGCCCTAAGTCCGAGTTCTTGTGTGGTGATCCAAGATGAAGAGTACAACCACACATTGGGCTCACTGACCCCTCTCAACTTATTAACTCATCCCTTTCGATGTCCAGATGTCGCAGTAGTTCGGAGTTCTGGTAGGCTTGTGGCCTGGATGCTAAGTGAGAGAACGGCTCATCCGAGACCGGCTTATGCACCACGCACACATCGCTTGGGTCCACTTCGGTAAACCGGCCGGGTTCACGATAGTGGTAGCCAACCCAAGTAGGCGGCTTTCTTGGACTAGATAGGCTATGAGGTAACAGTTGTGGTGAGCATCCTCGCTGGCACCCCTTGAATGGTGTCGAGATCAAAGGCGGTAAATGATGGTCATGTGTGTGTAGCGGTACACCCTTGCAAGGTTATCAAAACTATTCGAATAGCCGCGTCCGCGGTTATGGACTACTTGGAAAGCTTAGCTTGATTATTAGATAACTTGAACCGGATACTTCTAAAACACACCAAGATAAGTGTGAGTGCTATGGCGTGCTTTCTCGTGGGAAGTCGAGGAAGGCACCATAGTGGTGTAATTGGTTGGTGAAAGTAGTGGACTCGTGTACGCTTCTTACCTCAAAGTCTGGTACTCGTAGTTCAGGATTAGCCAAGTCAAAGCTGGCATTTCTGCAAGTGAACCCCACCTCCCTTTACCTTGATACATGTGCATGAGTAGTATAGTTCCTATGTAAGTCTTGCTGAGTACGCCTTTGTACTCACGTTTGCTTAATCTATGTTTTAGATGATGCCACTGACCCCGAAGGTGGCTTCTTCATCGAGCTGGACGACTGAAGTTAAGCTAGTCTAGTCCCAGTCAGCAGACTGGTTCCCTCGTGGAGGGCTTTATGTTTGAATAAGGCTTCTTAAGCCAATTTGTTAAACTTGTCTGTACTCAGACATAATTTGCTTCCGCTTTATGTTGTAATGTTGGATCACATGTACGTGATCTTTGTGTGTACTCTATAAGAGTTATAAATAAAATGTACACTTTGTAGAGAATTGCAATGGTACCTGCTGTTCATACAAGGCATGTGTGCTGCGTGTATGTTTATAACATGCATGTCTTTGTATGGGTTTTCGAGACCTTAGTTGTGTTCTGGCTGGCGGTCTTTCATACACCAAGTGGCCCTTAGATGTGCGCAGCTTGGGGCATCGCGATGCGATTGTCCGAGACTCCGTCTCGTGCACACTTTGTGGTATGATCGAGCCCGCCCTGGACCCCGACTAAGTGATCGGGCTGGAGTAAGTCTATGTAAGAGTTTTGAGATAGTCGATAGTATGGTTGAGGCGACTTGTCTTTGAATATGGGAGTTCACCACCCATATCATTAGACTTGTGTGCGGACGATGAGGACCCATCACAGTTGATCATCCGGCCTGGATGGGATGCCCCTCACGTACGATGCTTTCCGAGAATGTTCAGTGCTTGGCCTTGTCTGCTTAGACAAGTGGGTGCGGTTCTCGGCTCTCCATATGACTATGTCATAACTGTACTTGCATACGCTAACCCCGGGTCCCGACAGACTTGGTATCAGAGCAGTACTGACTGTAGGACTAGTAGCCTTGGCCGAAGTTTAGTCTAGCTTTCTATAGTTATATAGTTACTCTGGGTATATATGGGACCAACGTAAGGCTTCATTTTTCTCCTTACCCCCTTCGTTCTGAGTTCTGAGTCACCTCATCTTGTTCTACGGGAAGATAGGACTAGGCTCTCCTCTGTCTGTTTAGCACATCTCGTTGATTGCTTCCTTATAGCCGTAGGAAAGTTGTGTCAGGTTTTCCTAGCATTTTTATAATGCTGATTTCTTACATCGTATTATGTAAGTGTTGTTTTTCATGATTGAAAGAAATTGTCATTTCTTACAATTACAGCCGTTATGCTGTCCGAGTCATTCCAGGTTTAACTCATAATCTGATGCATTTGCAAACTCCTTTCTGTTTCAGATGGCAGATCTTCCCCCTCGGCAGATTGTTCGTTTGACCAGGTGCCTCGGTGTGCGTGGCCATCCCGCCACGTTGATCGAGATGATGTCCTATGTGGGATATCGATGGTACCCTGAGTACACCATCGAGGAGCAGTTCCACGACTTCAACCAGACGCAGTTCCACTGCATCGTCCGGATCTACCCGCACCACGTTGGAGTCACCCAGCCTATCCACTTTGGACATGGCATCGGCATTACCGAGAACATGGCTGTGCAGGATGCTGCATATTCATGTATTACACTGCTGAGAGAGGAGCACACCCTACTGAGAGAGACTTCTTTCCGCTATATCCCAGCTGCACTTCCAGGAGAAGAGGGATATTACACCGGACACTACTCAGATCACTCTGCAGAGGATCCAGCACTTCAGGTGACTGCTAGGTTTTCTAGTGAAAGAGATCGTGATGCACGTGCTCTCCGTTCTGAGCTCCACGCCACCCGTGTTCGTCTGTATCGAGCACTGACACTTTTGGCACCCTTTGTGAGCGTGGGATCAGTTGAGTATGATGCGATCTATCCAGTAAGGACCCAGATGCCTTCTCGAGTTGCTTGGCCCGAGATTGGAGGAATTTTTCCACCCCGTTGTCCTTTGCTTCCACCCTACACTGGACCTAGGCCCCATCCTTTCCCAAATGGATATCAGGGTCCACAAGCCTCCGTGTTTTCCGATGGTCACCTCCAGCTACCGGGATACGCGGGTAACTTCTACGAGGATTACTATGGAGATGGAGATGAGTGAGACCGCCTGTGGTCTTACTTAGTGAGGATGTAGTAGTATCCTAGTATATTGTAAGCAAGGTGTCTAAGTTCCAGAGGCTTAGATAAATAATGTATAGGAAGTCAGAGTGCCTCTGAAGGATGCATCATCTTCATCACGTTTGTATTAGCTTAGTGCTTGTACTAAAACGATGTATGGTTTGTATGACAGCTTGTGAATATATGGCTTGTATGCTTTTATCACCATGTTGTCAAGATGATTACTTCCTTTGCTCTGTAATCCTTCCAGTACTTCAATACCTTGATTAGACTCTTCAATCAACTCTGTTTGACTTTGGTTTTTTCACCTTCAGGATGTCTCAAGGTACACGTGGCCAGATTGGTCGTAACCAAGGTCGTGGGAACAACCAGGAGGAAGACAACCTTCCACCCCCACCCACGATGGCCCAAGTTCTGATGGAGGTCGAGAGAAACCGCCGTGACTCTCACCACCTGTTGGAAGTCATCGCACGCAACACCACTCAGCAGCGCAATGAGCTGGTGTCCCTGAACGACTTCATCCGGCTGCATCCCCCGGTTTTCAGTTACTCCACCGAGCCCCTTGACGCCGATGACTGGCTTCGCAGCATCGAGAGGAAGCTCCAAGCCGGCCATGTTGCAGATGGCGAAAAGGTCAACTATGCCACCTATCACCTTGAAGGTGCAGCAAGCTCTTGGTGGGAGAATTTTCTGAATATGCGCCCAGTTGGACCACCAGCATCTTGGGAGGAATTCTGTACTTCTTTCCGCGAGCACCACATTCCCAAGGGTCTCATGGACCGCAAGCGTGAGGAATTCTGTAACCTCACTCAAGGCAGGAGATCCGTGGACGAGTTTAGTCGTGAGTTCAACCGACTTGCTCGTTATGCAACTGAAGAAGTTTCCACCGACTCCAAGAAACAAGAGAGGTTCCGTCGTGGCCTCAATTCCGGACTCCGTCGCGAGCTCAACCTTCATGACTTTGCCACATTCCAGGTCCTTGTCAACAAGGCCATCAAGGCAGAGGACATGAACACCCCCAACAATTTCCGCAAACACCCTAGAGATGACGGATCATCCAGTTCTGGCTCCCAGAAGCGCAAGATCTGGATCCCCAATAGCATGTTCCGCCAGAACAACCCACCGAGGCCATCCTATGTGGCGCCTCGTCCACCCACCCAGTTCCACCCAACTCCACCAAACCACCCAGCTCCACGCACTGTTTTCGGAGCTTGCTACAAGTGTGGTCAGGCAGGCCACTACTCTCGCGAGTGCCCCCAGAACCAGATCCAGCACCAGAATGCTCCACCCCGTGCCGGAGGCAACAACAACAACAATGGTCGTGGCAAGCCACCCCAGAAGGTCTACACCGCCAAACCCGCTCCTCCCGCCACTCGTGGACGTCTGAACCAGGTTGCCGCTGAAGAGACTGACGACACCACTGACGTCATTCTTGGTACGCTCCCAGTCAATTTTGTTCCTACTTCCGTTCTTTTTGACCCAGGAGCATCTCATTCATTCATGTCGGAAAGTTATGCACTTCGTCATGAGTTACCCTTTGTTGAATTGTCCACCCCGATGATTATTCAAACTCCAGGGTTAAGATGGCAAACTAATAGAGTGAGCCATGGTAATCAAATTGCAATTGAGGGTTTAGTATTCCTTGCTTCACTCATAGCCCTCAAATCTTCAGACATTGATGTCATCCTTGGTATGGATTGGCTATCAAGACAGAATGCCTACCTGGATTGCAAAGGAAAATCCGTGAAACTCACCCACCCTTCGGGCAAAACCATCAGCTATACCTCACCCAGAACAAGAACCCAAGTGCATTCTTTGAATGTACTCCCCCTTCCCGAACTTGAAGATATTCCGGTGGTTCGTGACTTCCCGGATGTCTTTCCTGAAGAACTGCCGGGCATGCCACCCGACAGGTGTGTAGAATTTATAGTGGATCTTGTTCCAGGAACCGCACCAATTTCCAAACGCCCTTATAAAATGGCCCCACATGAGTTAGCTGAGCTAAAAACCCAACTTGATGTTTCGTTGGCAAAAGGCTTCATCCGCCCTAGCTCATCGCCATGGGGTTGCCCCATTCTGTTCGTAAAGAAGAAAGATGGAACAGAAAGGATGTGCGTAGATTATCGCCCGCTAAATTTAGCGACGATAAAGAACAAATACCCACTGCCCAGGATCAATGATCTTTATGATCAACTTGCAGGATCCGCTGTCTTTTCCAAGATGGATTTGAGATTAGGTTATCATCAGATCAGAATCCGAAACGAGGACATTCCCAAAACGGCTTTTACTACTCGTTATGGTCTTTATGAGTACACCGTCATGTCCTTTGGTTTAACCAATGCCCCCGCCACGTTCTCACGCTTGATGAATTCGATCTTCATGGAGTACCTAGATAAATTTGTTGTGGTTTATCTCGATGACATTCTCATCTACTCGAAGAACAAAGGAGATCATGCCGAACACTTAAGGCTGGTATTGATGAGACTTAGAGAGCATCGCCTGTACGCTAAATTCTACAAGTGTGAATTCTGGCTACCAGAAGTGACCTACTTAGGCCACGTGATTTCTGCAAAAGGCATTGCTGTGAATCCCGAGAGAGTTCAGGCCGTCCTTGACTGGACTCCACCTGAATCGGTTAAGCAAGTTAGAAGTTTTCTTGGCCTAGCCAGCTATTGCCGTCGCTTCGTCGAGAACTTTTCTAAAGTTGCAAAGCCTCTAACTGAACTCCTCAAGAAAGATAAGAAATTCCAATGGACTCCCAAGTGCGAGGAAAGCTTTCAAGAGCTAAAAAGAAGATTGACTTCCGCACCCGTACTTGCACCTCCAGACACAAAAAGGGATTTCGAGATCTATTGTGACGCATCACGGCAAGGGTTAGGATGCATACTTCTGCAAGATCGACATGTGGTAGCTTATGCTTCACGCCAATTGCGGCCACATGAAGAGAACTATCCTACCCATGACCTTGAACTCGCTGCCGTAGTTCATGCCCTAACAACTTGGCGACATTACATCCTTGGTAATCGTTGTGAGATTTATTCCGACCACCAAAGCCTCAAATATATTTTCACCCAGCCAGATCTTAATCTCAGGAAAAGACGCTGGATTGAGTTGATAAAAGATTACGATGTAGGAATTTCTTACACCCCAGGCAAAGCCAATGTCATGGCTGATGCACTAAGTCGTAAGTCATACTGTAACAACCTCATGTTGCAGCAGTATCAACCACTTCTTCATGAGGACTTTCGCAAGCTCATCCTTGAAATTGTTCCTCATGGCTATCTTTCAACCTTGGTGGCGAAACCAACCCTTGAGGATCAAATTGTAGTTTCCCAAAGGCGTGCACGAGGTGTTCGCCGGATCAAGGAGAACATTGCTAGCGGAGTTGCTAAATGTTTCTCCACAGATAGCAAGGGAACGGTTTTCTTTGGAAATCGTTTGGTAGTACCTAAGAATAAGGAACTAAGGCAACTCATCCTCAAGGAAGCCCATGACACACCCCTCTCAATTCATCCCGGTAGCACGAAAATGTACCGAGATCTACGCCAGAGATTTTGGTGGACTAGGATGAAGAGAGAAATTGCTCAATTTGTTGCCGAATGTGATGTTTGTCGTCGCATTAAGGCAGAACATCAAAGACCTGCTGGTACACTTCAACCTTTGTCTATTCCCGAGTGGAAATGGGACAAAGTCGGTATGGACTTCATCACCGGCTTTCCAAAAACCCAGAAAGGAAACAATGCCATCTTCGTTGTCATGGATAGGCTTTCCAAAGTTGCTCACTTCCTTCCGGTTCGCGAGTCTATAACTGCTAGTCAGTTAGCGGACTTGTACATCTCCAGAATTGTATCACTTCACGGTGTTCCGTTGGAAATCAATTCTGATCGCGGTAGCCTTTTCACCTCTAGATTTTGGGGAAGCTTCCAACGTGCTTTGGGAACACATCTCTCCTTTAGTACGGCTTTCCATCCTCAGTCTAGCGGTCAAGTCGAAAGGGTTAACCAAATTCTTGAAGACATGCTCAGAGCTTGTGTTATCTCATTCGGAAAGAATTGGGAGAATTCTCTTCCATATGCCGAATTTGCTTATAACAATAGTTTTCAATCTAGTCTAAACATGGCTCCTTTTGAACTCCTATATGGACGACGATATCGAACACCACTAAACTGGTCTGAAACCGGCGAAAGACAATTCTTTGGACCGGATATGATCAACGAAGCAGAAGAGCAAGTTCGCATTGTTCGTGATCAATTGAAAGCAGCCCAGTCTCGTCAGAAAAGCTACTATGATGGTCATCATAGGCAAGAGAGCTACAATCTGGATGAGAAGGCTTACCTCCGGGTTACTCCTCTGAAGGGAACCCAGCGTTTCGGTATCAAAGGCAAGTTGGCCCCACGTTACATCGGACCTTTCCGCATTATTGCTAAACGTGGAGAAGTTGCCTACCAACTTGAACTACCTCCGCACCTCTCCCGAGTACATGATGTATTCCATGTGTCCCAACTAAGGCGTTGCTTCAAGGACCCCATCCGCGAAGTCGACCATGAAACGCTTGATCTCCAAGATGACCTTTCTTATCGAGAATACCCCGTTCGTATTCTTGATTCCGCAGAGCGTGTCACTCGTCGTCAGAAGATTAGGTTTCTGAAAGTGCAATGGTCACACCACTCTGAAAGAGAAGCTACATGGGAAAGAGAAGACCGTCTCAGTACCGAGTACCCCTCCTTCCTCCCGCAGACTTCTGAATCTCGGGACGAGATTCTTTTGAGTGGGGGCGAGTTGTCAGAACCCTCTGTTAGGTATGTGCTAGGGTTAGTTAGTACCTTTGCATCATGTCAAAATTTCAAAAAGAAATCTTGGAAATCAAATTCAAAATCCAAATGGGAGAAGGAACACCCCCCAGATGAATTAATTCAAAAGGCCAGATAAAAATATTTTCCAAAAATTCATGGTAGAGTTTTGAAAAGTCTTATAAATGAGTGTGACCACATATCAAGTGATGTGGGACCCATCCCATGCTCCTAGATTTTTCAAATACTCAAACAGTACCTTGGAATTAAAGAAATACCCCTTTTTGATTTAAAATTCAAATCATTTGAATTTTAAAAATGTTGAAAGCTTATGAGTGGCTAGTTTATATTATTATGAGGCCACATAAAAGTTTTCAGCATTTAATAAAATGGTTTGATATTTTATCAGAGCCAAAACAAATTACAGAAAAAGAAAGGAAAGATTAAACAGAAAGAAAAAGGGAAAAACCTTACCTGGCGCCCAGGCGAAGACGGCCCACCCAGCCTAGCCGGCCCACCAGGGGCAGGGGAGTCTTCTTCCCCCTCCCGCGCCTCCAAGCTGCTCGGTGGAATGCCACCGAGCTAGCTGGTGGCGACAAGTCGTCGTCGACGAGCTTCCACCCCTCCCCGTGGCCCCTTCTCGCGCCTCGAGACGCCTCTCTCCCGTCCTGATCCATTCCTCCCCTCCAGCGCGACTCCTTCCTCCTCCTTCGCCGATTTCTTCCTCCACCCGAGAGCGCCGCCGCTCGCCGTCGCAAGAACTCGTGGCCATCGACGTCAAGGAGTCAAGCCAAGGTGTTCAATCGCTTCGCCGTCGTCGTCTTCATCGAACTGCAGAAGGAATCGGAGCCGGACGCCTTCCCAAGCTCGCTAGCTTCATCGTCTTCATCGCCGGCCGCCGTGGATCGAGTTCGAATTCCGGCAACTCCAGCGCCTCCCCGAGCAAGCCACCACTCCAGACAGTTTCAGGGTGAGCTTGCGAACGAAAACCCTCACCTTTCCCCCTCCTTTACTCGCTCTAGCCGGATCCGCCATGGATGCCGAGGCACTTCGCCGCCATGGATGAACTCGAGGTCGCCCCTGTGCCCCTTCGACTCAGCCAGCGCGTGCGTTTGGCTCCTGAGCATGATAGCTTTCGAACGCGAGTGATTTCAGCCCGATCCGTGCACGGTAGCGTCGTCTACGACTTCGCCGTGGTTCTGTTGCCGCCGGAGTCGTCGCCGTCGCCGATTCCGAGCACCCCGCGAACCCCTGTTGCCTCCAGAAGACGCGGACGACCTCCAGGAGCAAGATGGTGTCCTCCCCATGGCTTCCCGTGGCCCCTAGCTCATTCCGGCGAGTCGCCGCCGTGGCTCCAGTCGCCGGCGTCAAGCCGCCGGTGGGTTAGCCACTAATCACCCAGTTAGTGACCCCCTGGGTCACTGACCAGTGGGCCAAGTGGCTTAATTAAGCCACTGGATTAATTTAACCCACGGGTTAAGTTAACCCAGCCACTGACAGGGTGGCCCCACATGTCAGCCCCCCCCCCTGACGCCAGCCTGACGACAGCCTGACGCAGTAAATCATTTAATTGAATTTCCAGAAAAGCAAAATGGTTTTAATAATTACAGAAATTCCAGAAAATAACCCAAACTTTGGAAATTCATAGAAAATTCATATTAACTCCAAATTGGACAAATAATATATGAAAAATGATCAGGAGAAAATTATCTTTCCAAATATGCAACTTTCAACTCTGTTTGAGTTGAATTCAAAAAGTGATCAGTAGCATTTGTTATTTGATTTAAATGGAATTAAATCAAATTCAATTCAAATAATTTTGCAACTTGAACCATGGCAACATGCTACATTTCACTTACACATCAGAGGCATATCATACACATTTGAAGATAATTCAAAATGATGAAACTGTATCACATATAACTTGGTTAATGTTGAATTCAAATGTGGAATTTGAATTTGCATTCCAAATGCAATATATTCCACTTAAATGGAATTGCCTCACACATCCAAACTTATACTTCAAGCTTTAACATTCCATCATGTGCTTGAGCATTGCATTCATATTGATTGCTACTTCGTGCTTTGTTTGTCGAGTAGAGGTGGAACCGGAGCAAGAGGTCACCCCCTTCGCTGAAGATCCAGAGCCCGAACCTCGTCAGCAAGGCAAGCAAACCCCATTGATCATGTCGATAAAATCCCACTTCCCTCTCATGTCTCGCTTATGCATTGTATATGATGATCACCATGTTACGATTCTACCGCATAGATGAACCCATTCCTTTGCATGACCTATCTTTTGTCACAGTAGTAAGCAAACCACAATCCTAGCAAATGTAGGAGTTGAATGATATCATGTAACCCCTGCAATGTTACTGCTTATTGCATGCTTAGTATGATATCATGTTGTTACTGTGATGTGAGTCGGGATAGAAATGATCATGTGGATGATGGTAGAAAAGTGTTGGTGAATCGACCCTGATACAAGGTGAACGATGAGAGGCTGTGTAGGAGTACACGGTGGGTTGTCTCGTTGAACACCGCCCTAAGTCCGAGTTCTTGTGTGGTGAGCCAAGATGAAGAGTACAACCACACATTGGGCTCACTGACCCCTCTCAACTTATTAACTCATCCCTTTCGATGTCCAGATGTCGCAGTAGTTCGGAGTTCTGGTAGGCTTGTGGCCTGGATGCTAAGTGAGAGAACGGCTCATCCGAGACCGGCTTATGCACCACGCACACATCGCTTGGGTCCACTTCGGTAAACCGGCCGGGTTCACGATAGTGGTAGGCAACCCAAGTAGGCGGCTTTCTTGGACTAGATAGGCTATGAGGTAACAGTTGTGGTGAGCATCCTCGCTGGCACCCCTTGAATGGTGTCGAGATCAAAGGCGGTAAATGATGGTCATGTGTGTGTAGCGGTACACCCTTGCAAGGTTATCAAAACTATTCGAATAGCCGCGTCCGCGGTTATGGACTACTTGGAAAGCTTAGCTTGATTATTAGATAACTTGAACCGGATACTTCTAAAACACACCAAGATAAGTGTGAGTGCTATGGCGTGCTTTCTCGTGGGAAGTCGAGGAAGGCACCATAGTGGTGTAATTGGTTGGTGAAAGTAGTGGACTCGTGTACGCTTCTTACCTCAAAGTCTGGTACTCGTAGTTCAGGATTAGCCAAGTCAAAGCTGGCATTTCTGCAAGTGAACCCCACCTCCCTTTACCTTGATACATGTGCATGAGTAGTATAGTTCCTATGTAAGTCTTGCTGAGTACGCCTTTGTACTCACGTTTTCTTAATCTATGTTTTAGATGATGCCACTGACCCCGAAGGTGGCTTCTTCATCGAGCTGGACGACTGAAGTTAAGCTAGTCTAGTCCCAGTCAGCAGACTGGTTCCCTCGTGGAGGGCTTTATGTTTTAATAAGGCTTCTTAAGCCAATTTGTTAAACTTGTCTGTACTCAGACATAATTTGCTTCCGCTTTATGTTGTAATGTTGGATCACATGTATGTGATCTCTGTGTGTACTCTATAAGAGTTATAAATAAAATGTACACTTTGTAGAGAATTGCAATGGTACCTGCTGTTCATACAAGGCATGTGTGTTGCGTGTATGTTTATAACATGCATGTCTTTGTATGGGTTTTCGAGACCTTAGTTGTGTTCTGGCTGGCGGTCTTTCATACACCAAGTGGCCCTTAGATGTGCGCAGCTTGGGGCATCGCGATGCGATTGTCCGAGACTCCGTCTCGTGCACACTTTGTGGTATGATCGAGCCCGCCCTGGACCCCGACTAAGTGATCGGGCTGGAGTAAGTCTATGTAAGAGTTTTGAGATAGTCGATAGTATGGTTGAGGCGACTTGTCTTTGAATATGGGAGTTCACCACCCATATCATTAGACTTGTGTGCGGACGATGAGGACCCATCACAGTTGATCATCCGGCCTAGATGGGATGCCACTCACGTACGATGCTTTCCGAGAATGTTCAGTGCTTGGCCTTGTCTGCTTAGACAAGTGGGTGCGGTTCTCGACTCTCCATATGACTATGTCATAACTGTACTTGCATTCGCTAACCCCGGGTCCCGACACGGCGGAACAGAGGCGAGATCGCGAAAAAGGAGTCCATCTTAGGGGTTTCCACCCCGAGGGGTAAATATAGGCGAAGGGGGGTGTCGAGGAGACCCAGCAGGCAGCCAAGAGGCCTCCTGGCGGGGCCTAGGGTGGCGCCGCGCCAGGGACCCTCCTGGCCTCCTGGTGGTGGCCCCCCTTCGCTCCTTTGGTGTTTCCGGAAGCTTCCGTGACGCTGATTTTTTATCTGATTTTTCCGGATTTTTTGGAGCACTTTTAATGATCGGAAAACCTGAAATACAAAAACAGCTGACGAGGGGGTGACCCCACGTCTCCTATGGATGAACCTACCTGGTGTCCATGAAGACAGAAGGCCCATGAAGATACAGCCTCGGCCTAATAATTGACACCGACGTAGGAGTCTACGACTCACAAGGAAGGTGCGAAGACCTGCCGTATGGAGCAAGCTAGGGTTAGGAAAGCTTACCTGTAAACGTAGATGAACTCCCCGAGACCTAGCCCAGTATATAAGGTCTAGGAGGGGTGACACCAAAGACAACCAATATCATCTGTAACCCTAGCCTTGAGCGCTCCAGCCTTGGCATCCCCTATAATTGCATCTCCCCCATCAATAATATCGAGCAGGAGTGTGCCTCCCTGTTTGCCGACGAGCTATCGTCCAACCTATGCTTCTCATGACTAACCCAGGGTCCCTGACCATGGGATTTGCCGGGGTTGATCCCCGTCAATTGGCGCCGTCTGTGGGAACTACACAGGCTGGGATCACGATCTCGGCGGTCCCGTCTTTAGCAAGCTACAACTCAAGGGCAAGAACCAGATCTAGCCCACTCGAAGGACTCAAGATCACGGCGAACATCTCTGCCACCCCATCAAGACCGCTCGAGCTACAGTTGTGCCAGGACCGATACTACGGTAACGGCCAAGTGCAGCGCCAGCGCCGAAGGAATCGACCACCCAGAAGAACGGCGAGGGGCCTCTACGAAGGAATTCCACTCGACGAACCGCGACGCGCAGCGGAGGACTCGCAAATCTCTCGACAACCCACCACCGCCCGGGCACCCGCCGCACATCAAGACGATGACTACGAGATCGAAACCAGCGATCAGCAGAACCACCGCCAAGGAAGAAGGAATCGACGACCCAAAAGGCGCGCATGGGAGATCTACGGTGAGGCCCCAATAAACAAGCCACGACACGCAGCCGCGCAACTGACGATCGCCCGACGACACGCCGTCACACCAGCACCTGTCGTCAGTCAGGACAGCGACTCGGAGACACCGGTGGGCGAGTACTATGACCCAGATCGAAGGCCGGATGAGTTCGCCAACCTCATCAAGAACCAAGACATGAGTCCAGGAATCGACAATGACCCCCGCTCCCACGAACACCCGGAGGATCACGAGCAAATCTTCAGAATCTCAAGAAGGAAGAGGCACGCTGGATCTAGCAAGCTCACGGCTAGAGAACAGCTGGCAGGACCCTGTACGATCCACAGCTTCGAGGGCGACTGGGGACGCGTCAGGTCAGGTCACACTTTGAGGGACTGCCGCCTGTTCAACGAGCTAGCCGACGACCTCAAGAAGGAGAAGCAGAAAGAAGACGGGCGCAACTGACGACCCAAACAATCGCCGCCCTCAAGCCCGGAAGGACGTCACAGCCCGCCGCAAGAACAGGTGCTCATGATCCAAGAAGGAAGGGTACCGCAAGCACGAAGCGACGCCTACACTCTGCAAGCCAGATCAGCCGAGAACATAAACATAGTCGAAGTCTACCAGCTGCATGATACGGAGACCAGCATCACGTTCTCACAGGACGACCATCCACCCGCAGTCCCAAGACCAGGGCACGCGCCCCTGGTGCTCGACGCACAAATCAGACGGTATGACATGGATAGGGTCTTCATGGACGGAGGCAGTAGCATGAACATCATATTCGCCAGCACCCTGCAAAAGATGCTGATCCCACGATCAGTATGGAGAAAATTGAGCACCGAGTTACATGGAGTAGTCCCAGGAGAAGAAGCCGCATCCCTCGGAGTCATCGAACTCGATGCCGTCTTCGGCAACCGACGCAACTTCGCAAAGCACGTCCTCGAGTTCGAGGTACTCGACTGGCAATAGCAGTACCACGCCATATTGCGACGGCCAGCATTCGCGCAGTTCATGGCGGTCCCACACTACGCCTACCTCAAGCTCAAGATGCCAGGATCATCAGGAGTCCTTACGATCAACGAAAGCTTCATCAAGTCAGATCAATGCGATCGTGACTACCACCGAATCTCCGACACATTCGGAGCCGAGCAAGAACTCAGAGAAATAGCCATGGTGACGGACAAGAGTACCTTCCCATTGGTGAACCGAAGCGAATCCAAGGAGTACGGACGCGACTTCAGCATCGACAATGACACAGTCACTCACCAAGTGCACCCGACGGACCCGGATAAAACAGTCCGCGTGTACGCCCACCTACCAGAGGAGGAGGCGACGGCTCTCGTCGCTTTCCTTCGAGACGAGTGGGAAATATTCGCCTGGTGCCTAGCCGACATGCCTGGGATACCACGCGAATTTGCGGAACATGCCCTACGCATCAAGCAAAACACAAAGCCGGTGAAGCAAGCGCTGAGACGATTCTCAGAGCCCAAGCGCAGAGCAATCGGGGAGGAAGTCAACCGGTTACTCGACGCACAATTCATCCGAGAAACGAAGAAAGCCACCTGGATAGCCAACCCAGTGCTGGTGCCCAAGAAAGACACGACCGTGCTATGCATGTGTGTCGACTACGGACCAGTCAACAAGCATTTCCCGAAGGACCACTTCCTCCTTCCTAGAATCGATCAGATAATCGACTCGACAGCAGGGTGCGATCTACTTTCCTTTCTTGATGCTTATTCAGGATACAACCAGATCAGGATGAAGGAAGAAGACGAGGAGCACACATCGTTCATCACCCCCTATGGCGTATTCTGCTACAGGACCATGCCCTTCGGGCTAAAAAACGCAGGCGCCACTTACCAGCGAATGATGCAGGCCTGCCTGAAGGAGAAAATCGTAAGAAACGTGCAAGTCTATGTGGACAACATCGTCATCAAGACCTACAAAGCAGCCACACTACTCGACGACCTGCGCGAAACCTTCGCGGCGCTCAACAAGTACAGAATCAAGCTCAACCCAAAGAAGTGTGCATTCGGCGTACCAGCGGGGAAGCTGCTTGGCTATATGGTCTCTGCCCGAGGAATCGAGGCAAACCCTGAGAATGCAAGAACCAACCGACGTCAAAGAGTACAACAGCTCACTGGAAAGCTCACAGCCCTAAGCCGCTTCATCAGCAGGCTGGGAGAACGCACGCTGCCCTTCTATCAGCTGCTCAGGAAAGGAGAGAAATTCGAGTGGACGGAGGAAGCCCGACAAGCATTCGTGGACCTGAAGAAAACACTTTCGACCTCACCAATCCTAGCGGTACCCAAGGAACGAGAGAAGGTATACCTCTACATGACAGCACGTAATAGTGTAGTAAGCACAACGCTCGTTGTTGAACGTGCAGAAGAAGGCAAGGTCCAGAGCATCCAGAGACCAATCTACTACCTCAGCATGCTCCTAACCAAATCCCAGCAGCGGTACCCACACTATCAGAAGCTACTACTGGCCATCGTCATGACCTCAAGAAAGGTGTCCCACTACTTTGACGAGCACCCTATCACAATCTTGAGCAGCGCACCACTCGCTGATATACTCAACAACCCTGGAGCGACTGGACGAGTCGCCGAGTGGAACATTGAGCTCAGCCCACGGGACATGCAGTTCAAGCACCCAACAGCCATCAAAGCCCAAGTACTCCCAGATTTCCTGGTCAAGTGGATGGAGGTTCAGACACCAGGCCCCCCAGACCTAATAAGTTCATGGTCAATGTTTTTCGATGGATCCAAGAGACAACAAGGAGCTGGAGCAGGAGTTGTGCTCATCTCCCCTAAAGGAACAATGCTGAAATATGTCCTCCAGATCAACTTCAGTCACGCCTCCAACAACGAAGCAGAATACGAGGCACTCCTCCACAGCATGCGCATGGCCAAAACATGCGGAGCCACTCGCCTCATAATTTACGGGGACTCCAATCTCGTCGTCCAGCAGACGATGAGAAACTACAACGCAATAGCCGACAACATGGCGGCCTACCAGGAGCTCTACAATGCACTCGAAGGAAATTTCGACGAGTGCGAGCTTCACTACATCACCAGGGACAACAACACAGAAGCCGACGAACAAGCGAACATCGGTTCGACCCGAGGACCAATACCACCCGGAGTTTTTCTCGAAAGCATCAGCCGAAGATCCATCAAGGTACAGGAAGCAGCACCTGAAGCAGTCGTGGACGGCGATGACGCAACAGACCTGGTGCAGGTGGCAGCAGCAACCTCATCAGAAGGCACAAGCACCAGCACAGCCCCGACAGAGCTCGAAGGACCTGTATGGGAAAAACCGTTCCTTCGATTTCTAATCGAAGGTACGCTACCGCAGGACGTGGCCGAAGCACGACGCATCAGCCGACGATCCAAGGCATTCACGGTGATCAACAAACAACTATAAAAGCATAGCATCACCCAGATACTCCAAAGGTGCATCGACAAAGAGGACGGCAAAGCCCTACTGCTCGAAATCCACGAAGGCACCTGCGGACACCATGCGAGCAGCAGAGTACTCGTGTCCAAAGCATTCCGAGCCGGGTTCTATTGGCCCACAACCATGAAAAATGCAGAGGAAATCGTGCGACGCTGTGTCGCCTGCCAGAAACTCGCCAACAGGCCACACGCTCCCGCTTCAAAACTCAAGACCATACTACTATCCTGGCCGTTCGCCACCTGGGGACTCGACATGGTGGAACCACTCAAGAAATCATCAAAGGGCGGAAGGACACACCTGCTCGTCGCAGTCGACAAGTTCACTAAATGGATCGAAGCAGTGCCCATCACCAGCTCCACATCCCTCATGGCTGTCAACTTCATCAAATCAATCATATTTAGGTTCGGAGTGCCGCACAACATCATCACGGAAAACGGCACGAACTTCACAGTTGCAGAATTCCAGAACTTCTGCGAAGAACTGGGCATCAAAATCAATTATGCATCAGTCACGCACCCGCAGTCCAACGGCCAGGTGGAAAAATAAAACGTCCTTGTATGCGGGGGAATCAAGAAACGGCTCCTCGCACCACTCGAGCAAGCCGCCGGAAACTGGGTAGAAGAACTTCCCGCAGTCCTATGGAGCCTACGAACCGCACCAAACACCGCGACCCAGTACACACCCTTCTTCATGGTGTACGGGGCAGAGGCAGTTCTACCACACGACCTCAAGTTCGGAGCACCTCGGGTCACCGGGTACGAAGAAGAAGAAGCAGAATAAGCACTGCAAGACGACAAAGATACGGCAGATGAAGCAAGAGATACAGCCCTGGAAAAATCAGAGGGGTACCAGGACAAGCTACACACCTACCAAAGCAGTCGCTTGCGCACTAGAACCTTCAACAAAGGTGACCTAGATGGCTGATACAAGAGAAGGTCCATAAACTTGCCCCCCAATGGGAAGGACATTTCATAGTATCAGAAGTCATCGGAGGTGGCGCCTACAGGCTGGAGAACCCGAAGACAGATGAGGACGTGGGAAACCCATGGAACGTAGCAAACTTGCGGCTGTTCTATCCATAGTCCCCATCAGTCAGACATGACTGGAAACTCATGTAGCTGCTCGACCGCAATAAAGAAAATGTTGCCCAAATACTGCCATCTCAAAGCACTCGGGGGCTTAAGAATAAAATCCCCCCGAGAGACACTATCGCCTACGCGATCTTAACCAAAAAGCACTCGGGGGCTTAAGAATAAAATCCCCCCGAGAGACGCTATCGCCTACGCGATCTTAAACAAAAAGCACTCGGGGATTTAAGAATAACCCCCCCCCCCCCCGAGAGACGCTATCGCCTACGCGATCTTAACCAAAAAAGCACTCGGGGGCTTAAGAATAAAATCCCCCCGAGAGACGCTATCGCCTACGCGATCTTAAACAAAAAGCACTCGGGGGCATAAGAATAAAATCCCCCCGAGAGACGCTATCGCCTACGCGATCCTAAACAAAAAGCACTCGGGGGCTTAATAATAAAATCCCCCCAAGAGACGCTATCGCCTACGCGATCTTAACCAAAAAGCACTCGGGGGCTTACGAATAAAATCCCCCCGAGAAACGCTATCGCCGCTCACACGATCTCTACGTCCAAGCACTCAGGGACTCGAGCACCACCCCCTCCCGAAGATCACTCGCGGAGTTTGAAGCTTAAAAAACCCAAGAAAAATGCCCGGCCAGCCCTACCTGCTGAGAGCAAGGCTCGAAAGACATGGCCACAATCAGATGGAGCACCAAGTACTCTGAAGAAATTTTGGAGGACACAGACTCATTTAGTCTTCACCCGATCGCCAACGATCACCTAAAGACTCGGGGGCTACTCCCATCAGGAGCGCTGCCGCACACCCGATAAAGGACAGAAACTAGCGACAAGGGAAACAAAATTTAGCCTACGCTCGACCCTTCGACTCAAGCATAGCCTCGGGGGCTACTCCCATTGGGAGCGCTGTCGCGCACCCGATAGAACCCACAGTGCAAAGTATTGGACGGACTTGAAGACAGCTCTCGATCGCAAAGGACTCGAACACAGCTCTCGGTTCCAAAGAAATCGAAGAAAGCTCCTGATCGTCAAGGACTCGAACACAGTTTATGGTTGCATAAAGGCCCAAATATAAATTCCATTGTAAAGGATCAAGCACAGTTTACATCATAAGGATCATTTTCAGTACAAAAAGGACTCAACTACATTTGGATAGAAGGCAGCTCCTGTTACAAGAGGGAATCACCCAAGGAATTAAGACTTCTACATGTGTGCTCATGAGGAGAAATCGACCCTAGTAAAAGAGCATCACCACAGACAAAGGAAAAGCAAGTTAGCTGAAGATGTCAATGACATAACAAAAGAGTGAAGCTCGACTTATTTGTCGATGCTCCACTAGCTTCTTCTCCTGCTCCACCAGCTTCTTCTCCAGCTGCGGCCGCATGCCTTCTTCTCCGGGAGAACAGCCTCCTCTCCGGGTTGCCAGCGAAGATGAGGCCGCCTCCAGTTCTACAAGGTCGCCTGGCGCACCCGCTTGATCGATGGCTTGACATCGAGGTCTTCTTCAAAGCCAGAGGAGGAAGCAGTTGAAGACGGCTCACCACCACCACCTGAGGAGTCGCCAAAAGACGGAGTCGTAGAAGATGCAGGCGCAGGACTCCTCGACCTTGTGGAGCTGTCGCTGCTCGACTCCTGCCAGTGTGGATCCATGCTATTTCCGCTCGGATCGAACGCGCGGACAGTGACAGTGCTTTCGCCGTCAAAACGACAGCTGAGCATATCGCCATCTCGCAGATTCAACCGCCGAGCAAACAAACTCCAACCAGAGCCAATAAAAATCAAGCAGGAGCTATCAACCTCCAGGTCAACATAAGAAGGAGATCGACAGCTCCCTTGAAGATGCAGAAGCAAGCCATCCAAGCCACGTTCAGAGACAATGGCGGAAAAAGCAGAAGGAAGAAGCACGCGACTGGCGCTCCGGCCACGAACATGCAAAAGAAAGTCATAGCGCCAGAAACCCTCCTCCAAGGGAGAGGAAGAAGGCACTAGCGCCTCACCATGGCGACCACCAGGGCATGAGCGTGGTGCACGGCCACCACGGCCACGACGAACACGGCCAAGACCAACACCCCGCCTAGGAACCATGAGAAGAAGAAGAGAAGAAGGAAGGGCAAAGGAGCAAGCTGGATGGAGGTGAAACGAAGAGGAAGAGAACGCCTTATTTATAGAACACAAAACCTCCCACGGAGAAGCCGAGACGACAGCAGCAATTAATCCAACAACCAAACGTCGCAGGCATCTCAAATTCCAAGACCAAGATGCTTTCCCACGGGACGCACTGTGCATGAGACGCATCAATTCACGCGCGTTCCCAACGCGCGTATCGGAAACCCAACCAGCGCCTGTCGCACGCCACAGCGGTCATCATTATGACCGGTCACGAAGACGTGACGGGTCAATGGCGAGGCATCCCTGACAGCCATCAAGAAGAGGCATCGTCATCCTGACGAGCGGCGAAGAAAACCAACGGACATCAAGGCTCAGAGATTCCATCTTTCAGATCTTTTCCCCAAGGAAGAAAAACATCTTACTCCCATCGGGAGAGTACATCATAAGAATCCCGGGTGCTCCCTCACCTAAAGGTCAGCCATGTGCTCGAGTGACCACTCGCACTTATGAGAGTCTCGGGTGCGCCCTCAACCCGACGTAAGATAAACATGCATTCGCCAAGATCATACGGCGCTAAGAGTCTCAGGTGCTCCCTCACCTCAAGAGCCGAAATGGCATTCGAGTGATTACTCGCGAAAAAAAACCCCGACTGAGCACTCGAAACAAGCTCCTCGGGTGAATGAGTGAACAGCTCGCTTGATGTTTTGTTCCAAGCGGGTGCAATGCTATAAGGCTCCGCGCCTCAAAAACACACATTCCTGGAACACGATACACTGTGCCCAGATGCCACACAAGATTAGCGTGTAGGTAAGACCCCGCTGCGAAGTTCGGCCAGGATGGGACTTGCCGAAGAGAGATTTCACTCCCAACCTTTCCCATGCGTTGCGCATGAAAGAAAAGCCGGGCGGACGCGCCTTAGGCTATGCACATTACTGGCGGCAAATGAACACCGTAAGACCTGAAGCGGCCGGACTTTTGCTCGACACCAGTGTTCCAAGCTCACGTCGAGGGATGTGGGTTTGATTGGGCTACTGTGGTATTTGCCCTAGTGCAATTCACCAAGGCTCGACCAGTCGACTCCTTGGGACCTTTCAGCTTAGCATCCCTCGAAACAGGTTTTGTCATGGCCACCAGACTGCCAGTGACCCGCGGATGAACCGCGCATACCAATAACCGACAAATGAATGTACTCGAGTCCCTGCGCGACTCTTCGAGTCCCCCAGGCACTCGGGGGCTACTGACGAGGGGGTGACCCCACGTCTCCTACGGATGAACCTACCTGGTGTCCATGAAGACAGAAGGCCCATGAAGATACAGCCTCGGCCAACTAATTGACACCGACGTAGGAGTCTACGACTCACAAGGAAGGTGCGAAGACCTTCCGTACGGAGCAAGCTAGGGTTAGGAAAGCTTACCTGTAAACGTAGATGAACTCCCCGAGACCTAGCCCAGTATATAAGGGCTAGGAGGGGCGACACCAAAGACAACTAATATCATCTGTAACCCTAGCCTTGAGCGCTCCAGCCTTGGCATCCCCTGTAATTGCATCTCCCCCATCAATAATATCGAGCAGGAGCGTGCCTCCCTGTTTGCCGACGAGCTATCGTCCAACCTGTACTTCTCATGACTAACCCAGGGTCCCTGACCATGGGATTTTCCGGGGTTGATCCCCGTCAATTGGCGCCGTCTGTGGGAACTACACAGGCTGGGATCACGATCTCGGCGGTCCCGTCTTCAGCAAGCTACAACTCAAGGGCAAGAACCAGATCTAGCCCACTCGAAGGACTCAAGATCACGGCGAACATCTCTGCCACCCCATCAAGACCGCTCGAGCTATAGTTGTGCCAGGACCCCATCAAGATCACCGTCAACAGCAGAAAATAGAAACTGGCAACTGGGTGCACTGAGTTAATAGGTTAGTCCAAATTTGTTCAAAAGTGTATGAAAGTTCAAGCAAAACATAGCAAAGTCACACAAAACATGCATGGAGCAAGCAGAAATTATAGATACGTTTGGGACGTATCAGTTGCTATGCCACTGTTTTTGACAGCCACCTCTGTTTTTCACTAAGTTTGTAACTTTCCGATGCCATGTTGCATGCTTAATATCTTTTGATATGTTATGCCTATGACCTTGATTCTTGTTTGTACCTGATCACTATCATGTCTATTTCATGCTCATATATTGCTATGTCATGTTGCTGCACTTTTGCATATATTTTTGCTCCTGTTTATACAGCATGAAAATAACAGTTTCTGCCATGTTTTCCTGATTTTCACTGGGTCCTAGACCAGTAATGTTTTATTGCATTTTGCTTGAGCTATAATTAGTTGTCCATGATGCATATTTGCATGATTACTTTTTCCATGTCTACCCTAGTTGCATATCATTTGTGAGCATGTTTGCATTCATTATCCTGTTTATGCATTGCTCTAAAGTGTGATTCCTGATGTTGGCAGATTGTGTTCTAAACTTGTTTTGCTTGTATCTTTTTAACCGTAACTCCGTTTGGAGTGTTCTTTATATGTAACTTGATTAGTTTTTTTTGTACTTTGTGTTTATGCTATTTTTTCTGTTGTTAACCAACCTAAAATATGGTTTAGGGAAGAACAGTATCAAACGCTTAAATCATCGTGAGGCACTTAGTGTTGTGCCATGTTTAGGATTGTGCCTCACTTAAATTGACTAGCATAGATAGTTTAATTTGTGCTTCACCTCTTGTAATGTTTGTGTGTTATGCCATGCTTGAGTGAGATGACATGTTAACAACCTTTTCTCATCTTGTGTAGCTAAACAACTTGAACCCTTGTAAATGTGCGGTATCGTCGTGTGTGACGAGTACCTCACTTAACCTGTTAGTAACCGCTCTCGCGGTAGGTGCGATGTCTCGTGTTGCCTTCTTGTTGATGCTTGCTCGTGTTTGCTTCGTAGTAATAGATGCTTGCTCGTTTATTTCTTTCCAGTGTTTACCGTCTTGTGTGCTCCCGCGGGTACCTTCAGAGACGATGCGAGCTTGCGATCAACTACACCTTCGGAACCCGACTTATCAACAGGCAAGGACTATACATTACTTATGATCCATTCTATTTCAACCAGCGGTTTGCATGCTAGTCTAGGTTAGGTTCGATTTTTGATCCTACCACATGTTTACAGCCTCTTTCAAACCGATACAGCCATGTCCCCTTCCAGCAAACCATGTACTGCTATGTTACTATTGCTCGTTGCTCAGCCCCTGCTTAGTATGCATGCTTAGGATGCTACGATGTTACCCTGTTACTCCTTGGTTTGGGCTATCACATTATTATTATTGTTGTTGATGATATGATTATTATAAATGTTGACTATATTCGACGAAGGATGGAAGGTCTAGGCTATCCCGCCCCGACGCTTTGTTCCATTCGAGTCACCTAGGACCCGAGTTCCGGGTATTCATTTTAAGACTGAGCGTGCCTAACCGCGTGTGGGATGCTATGGGGTCCCCTTGTTTTACCTAGCTAGCTTCAAACATTTCTAGTGGTGACCCAAGCTGATTTTACCATTTGAAAACCGCATCTAACGAGGGGGTGACCCCACGACTCCTCTACGTGAGGGTACCTGGTGCGTGTCATGGCTGGCGGCCCACCAGAGGCCCACTCGTGGACACCGCCATGATGGAGTAAGACGTGAAGACCAAGACTTAAGGCGCAAGATAAGGACACCTACTTGTAGTCGACTAAGACTCTTGTAAACCCTACCAGGCTATCTATATAAAGCGAGGTAGGGGCACCTCTCTATACATCTAAACAAACAAGCTCTCAACCCCCACGCATAGCACTAGACATATCTCTCTCCACCAAAGCCCTCGCGGCACCTCTGTACATCATCATCAATACAAGATCAGACAAGCAGCAAGTAGGGTTTTCCCTCCGGGGGCCTGAAGCTGGGTAAATCGTGCCCCATGTGTCCCTTGTCCGCCGTCCGATGAAGCAATACACAATCTGTAACCTAGCCTTGCACACACTAGCCTCGGCCTCCCTGTAATCGCCATCTCCAATCAATAATATCAAGCAGGAACGTATCCTCCTGTTAGCCGACGAGCTTATCGTCCAACATGTGCCTCTCATGACTAACCCAGGGTCCCTGACCATGGGATTTGCCGGGGTACATCCCCGTCAATTGGCGCCGTCTGTGGGAACTACACAGGTTGGAATTACGATCTCGGCGGCCCCGTCTCCAGCAAGTCACAACTCAAGGGCTTCTTCAACAACTACATCAAGATATATATCAAGCTCACGGAGAAAACAAGAAAATTTTCGAGCGCGTCACTCGAAGATCGACATCAACAAAAGTGCTCACGCACAGCCTACATGACAAAAAAAACGTCTGTGTTGCGGGCACTCGCGACGGCAACTCGGAGCTCATCTCGATGATCCCTTCGGTGAAAAGATGCAAAATTCAATTTTCAAAAATCTGTGAAAGTTTTAGCAAATTCCAACGGCTGGATCTCCGTCGGCGACTCCCGCACTGAAGCACTCTCGGAATCTGACGAAACTCCGCGCGACTCAAGAAAATAAATTCCTGACATTGGCTCGGACATCAACTCGGAGATCCCTCCGCTGAAAGCATGCGGGATACAATCCCTCATCAGCACAAAAAATTTCAGAAAATTCCAACGGTTAGAGCTCCGTCAGTGGCTCTCGCACTGCAACGCGTTTTTGGATCTACGCAAGATCGCGAATTCGGGTTCAATCTTGACCCACAAGGATTTTACTCCTACTCGACATGCCATGGATGACTCGCCAAGATTTCTACATCGACTCACGCCGCTACAACGACATCACCTAACAAGCAATCGAAGGACCCCACTCGACACGTCGAGTCCTTCTCGGTCACTCGCCGCACCGTCGACTCCAAGCACACAAAACATCCTGCGACGAGCTCCTTTGTATGTGCTCTCCCGTACCGAGCTCCATCGCGCAGGAATCGCCGCATCGAGTCCTCTCTTCACTCGCCGGATAAATTCATCACGACGACTTCGCCACGCAACTCCGCCGCCTCAACACTCGGGGGCTGAACGTCGCGATCGCTGTCACATCGACTCCGTTCTCGCCTCGTCGACTGCTCATCTTCGACATCCTCCGCCACGTCGATCCTACAGCTAAGTTTTCTTTATATTATTATGCTATGATTCCAAAACCTTTATACATTCTCGATCAGTCGCCAAATACGACTACGCAGTCGCACACAAACATTTGAGGGATACAAAATCATTCGTTGGATCATGCTCAGTTTTATATGATGTTTATTCGCGTTCGTCAAAATAAGTGAGGCTGGGTACCAAAAGGCCGCTCTTGTCTCGGGGTTCAACAAGTCTGGCATCGTGTCCCTGTTACCCGGCAGGAGTTTGCTGCTGGAGGGCCTACTCACAAAAATACACGTTTAACCGTTTATGCAACTACATTTTCCACTCGACAAAAGTGCAATGTCTACAAATCACGTACCTTACAATTGTTTTTTGCACAAGTACACCTTAATACAGTTACACCTTTTTCTCCTTCTCAGCAGATGCTCGGGGGCTGGGCGCCCTCATGACGCGGCGACGCCAACCTCCTCGTCCACGACTGATCTATCGGGGGAATGATACCCGGGTAGGGTCACCCAGACGAAAGCAATGTTTCAAGACAAGGAGGAGGCCGATTGGGCTGCTGCTGGGCCAAGCTAGGCAGTCGCATGGCTGATTGCTCCTAAGCAATCGACCATGATGAATGCGAGCAGTCGGCCCAGGCGCAATCGGCCTACTCCTCAACCGGCTCAGAAGTTGACCTTGTCCAGGTCGGACGCCTCTGGTACAAGGTCATCAATGCAGGATCCCGAGAGATCCGGGTGGTAGTAAGCTAAGTCACTTCGCCGATCTGTCAGAGGAGTGTTCTCACCCTTTTCCTCTGAATTCGGAGACAGGGCCACAAGACCAGAGGGCGTAGTTCCACTGTTCATCATCATTACCTAGAAGCTACAGCATGGGAAGCCACTTGACAAGCCCGGATCAACCGGAGATTTGCAGTCAGTGGACCCCAGCCGATGAGAGGATGACATCTAGGGCCAGACCCCGACTGAAATGACCGTAGTACCCCGAGCTCACACTATAAGAGCCCGGGGTACCCCTCCTGTGAGAGGGATGCCCCATTTCGCATTTACTTCCCACAGTAGTTCCCGTAGAGAAGAAGAGGAGAGCCATGCCCCCGGCAGGTCTCTTCTTCCTCTGAGCAGCTCCATGAGCATTGATTGTAGTTCGTGAGATCATTTATAGAAAACAGACAAGCAGGAGTAGGGGTGTTATCTCTCAAGAGAGCCCGAAACCTGGGTACATCGTGGTGTCCTTCACCGTGCTTGTGCCCAACCCGATTCCGGCACCATCGACATCATTTCTCCCTCGAGTCTTCCCCTCTCTTTAGCCATCCCGATGGCATCTGTTGTTACTAAACGACGACAGTTGGTGCCCACCGTGGGGCAGACCGAGGCGTCGACTGGAGTTCTAATCCGGACGGGATCTTCCTCATCGTCGAGCATGAGCCACGCCTCTGGCCTGATCTTTAGGCATGGGGCAGTGGACTTTGTGGTGGATTACGCTGCGCGGTTCGGGGTCGGTGCACCCCTGCCGCCCGGTGTATCACTGTAGATTGATAGTCACCGTCTCTTCATCAGCTGCTTCCCCGAGGCATATCCCAGGGAAGTGCGCGTCTTCTCCAGCGTCACGGATCCGCTCCCGACCAGGGGCTGCACAGCAGCTCCCGGTGGAGAGGGGCTGTGTGAGCATGCAGCCGTCATGATGGCGGGAACGACCGCGTCAAGCAACCAAGGCGCAGCGAGTGCGGCTAGGAAAGCCAAGGAGGCGGCGGATGCCGCGGAAAGAGTCGGCACCAGTGCGTTACGGGATGTGTTATAGACACCCGTGAACAGGAATAGTGATCCCGACCAAGTTCACACTGATCTGGAGACGGCACGGCTAGCTCTCGCTCGCAGGGACGAGCACGTGCTGGCAGAAGAGCGTAGGCCAGGAGCCATCACTAGAGAGTACAACGCAGCGCACGCCAGTCAGCGGCGGCCGATTGCGCCCACAGTCCTAGAAGATCTCAGGAGCAGAGGTTGCGCTGTCGGCAGAGAGCTGTCAGGAGCTGAGCAACCGGCGGCGTCGGCATTCATCCAGCGGCCAGCATACAACACGCCTGAGAAGAATTTTCGAGCTGCCGAGCAGATTGCAAACGAGCTGGAAGATCTGGAAGGCGAAGAGCGGCGTCAGCAAACTCGCCAAATGCGCGAGCTGCTGGCGCCGGTGAAGCAACAACAGCAGGTGGCGCTAGATAATCCGGGGGCAGGCCCTCAGGCATCAAGAAGGACCGCGAGGCCACCTCCAGAGGTCACCTCAAGAAGGACCGCGAGGCCACCTCTAGCAGTCAGCGGCCGAATGCGTCGCGGCAGAACAGGCAGCAAGGCTAGTCCTGACGTGAGAGTAGGGTCAGAAGAAACCGGGGTCCCCCAGTCATGAACCACAGAGCAGAAGAGCCAGCTGTGAGTAGCAAGCGCAATGATCCACCTCGTCAGCCGGAAGCAAGACCAGCGATCAACAATCGGCTCGGTGCTCGGCAGATCGGCCCGAACGATGCCAGGCATCGCATCGAGCTGTTGGAAAGAGATGCACAGCAAGAAGAGGAGGGAGCAGCCGGACCAGCGTGTTTCGGGCACCGCATTCGGACTGAGCAGTTTCCCAAGGGATTCACCTTGCCCAGAGACACCCCCAAGTACAATGACTCCGTCAAGCCAGAGGACTGGCTGACAGATTACATGACCGCAGTCGGCATTGCCGTCGGCAGTCGGCGTGTAGTTGTACGCTATGCTCCTCTGATGCTATAGGGGTCAGCTCGGACATGGTTGAACAGTTTGCTGGGCAACAACATCAACTACTGGGAAGATTTCTCGGAAGCTTTCATTCGCAACTTCACCGGCACGTATGATCGGCCGCATCTTCCTCGACAGCTCTCCCTGTGCGTGCAAGGCAAGGACGAGCCACTCCGAGAATACCTAGCTCGGTGGATCAAGCTGAAGAATTCATGTGAAGAAGTCCATGAGATCTAGGCCATCCAGTATTTCACCGATGGGTGTCTGGCGGGATCAATGCTGAAGCACAAGCTACTCCTCAAAGATTTTTCGTCGCTTGCCGAGCTCATGAAGGTGGCCAATGCATTTGCTGTCTCTGATTCCGCAATGCGCGAGCCTATTCAGCTCGGCGTCGGCGGCGTGGTTCAGACAACAGGGGCTGCGCAAGCGGCAGAGGCAGGAAACCAAGGGCTCAGTCCGCGGGAGCGCAGAGATATCAATCGGAACAACAACCAGCAAAACAGCGGAAAGAGGAAAGATGAGCAGCCAGACGCTCAATACGGCAGTCGGTTGGTGGCCGATGTCCAAGATCAAGAGGAACAAGGGGCTGCAGGAGACAGTCGGAAGATGAAGCCGAATGCGAAGCCGCAGTGGCCAATGAAGCCCAAGTACACATTCGAGGATATGCTAGATCAGCCATGCAAGATACACAGCAGTCCAGGCAAGCCAGCGGCGCATACCACTCGGCAATGCGATTTCGTCAAGAACATAGCAAAGGGAGAAGCATTACCACCTCCACCCCCACCACCACCTCAGAACAGAGCACCACCTCAGGCGCAGAACCAGTTCCCGCGGCAAGATGCCGCATATATGATCTTTACCAGCGAGTCAAGTGACAAGGGCAGTCGGAGAGCCCGAGCTCAGGAGGTCAATGCCACCATGCCCCCAATTCCCCAGTACATGCACTGGTCCGATTGCAAGATTACCTGGGGCAGGGAGGATCACCCAAGCATCATGCCGAATCCAGGCACCTATCCGCTCGTGGTGGATGCCCTGTTTGCAGCACCAAAGTTTTCATGTCTGTTTTCCCGAGTGCTCATTGATCCAGGGAGCACAATCAACATTCTGTACAGGGACACATTGATCAAGTCGGGACTCATGGAGAGGGACCTGGAGCGCAGTCGGACGACCTTCCATGGGATTGTCCCGGTCCTGTCATGCACTCCAATGGGTCGCATTCGGCTGGATGTGATCTTTGGGACAGAGGAGAACTTCAGGAGAGAGCCGATCTGGTTCGAGGTCGCCGATCTTAGCAACCCATACCACGCCCTCTTGGGATTGCCTGCAATCGCCAAGTTCATGCTTAACTCATATGAGCCCTATCTGAACATGAAGCTGCCAGGTCCGAATGGCATCATCACTGTTGCCGGGGACTTCAGGAAGTATCTTGAGTGCTCATCCGCCGGTGCAAACCTGGTCGATTCCTTGGTGGTGGTCGAAGAGAAGCGCCAGCTCGACAAGGTAGTGGAAATGGCCCAGGCTCAAAAGCAAGGCTCCTCTCCCAGTCGGTCCAGCCAAGCGAGCAGATGAGGAGACCACTTTTCAGGCATCCAAGGACAGCAAGAAGGTTGTTGATCCCTCCGACCCAACCAAGTTTGTTGTGGACGGAGCAGGACTTAGCAACAAATAGGAAGGCAAGCTCGTCGAGTTCCTCCGTGAGAACCGGGACATCTTCGCATGGTCTCCACAAGACATTCCTGGAGTGCCGACGGAACTCGGCGAGCACAAGCTCCACATTAGGCCAGGTTCTAAACCGGTCAAGCAACCCCTTCAACGTTTTTCTGAAGACAAGAGAAGAGCAATCGGCGAGGAGGTCGCCAAGCTCAAAGCTGCAGGCTTCATCATGGAGGTGTTCTACCCCGAGTGGCTGGCGAACCCAGTCCTCGTGATGAAGAAGAACAAGACTTGGCGCATGTGTATCGATTACACTTGCCTGAACAAGGCAAGCCCCAAAGATCCGTTTGCTCTGCCCCGTATAGATCAAGTCATTGATTCTACGGCCGGCTGCGAGCTGTTGTCATTTCTGGATGCCACCGCTGGCTATCACCAGATCAAACTTGCTGTGGAAGATCAAATAAAAACTGCCTTTATAACCCCCTTTGGGGCTTATTGCTATATCACCATGCCTTTTGGTCTGAAGAATGGAGGTGCTACTTATCAGCGCACCATCCAGCGTTGCACGCATTCTCAGGTTGGAAGAAACTTGCATGTGTATGTAGATGATTTGGTGGTAAATACGGTCAAGGGAGTCACACTCCTGGACGACCTCAAGGAGACATTCGCAAATTTGCGTGTCTACAAGATCAAACTGAATCCAGAGAAGTGTGTGTTTGGTGTTCCAGCCGGCAAACTCTTGGGATTTCTCGTTTCTGAGAGAGGAATCGAATGCAATCCCGAGAAGATAGCTGCAATCAAGCGAATGGATCGACCCAAGACTTTGAAACAAGTACAAAAGTTCACCGGTTGCTTAGCGTCACTCAGCCGATTCCTCAGTCGGCTGGGAGAGAAGGCAATCCCTCTATATCAACTCATGAAGAAGACGGAGAAGTTCACTTGGACCCCACAAGCAGATGAAGCATTCAAGGAGCTGAAGCGTATGCTCTCCACCGCACCGATTCTGGCCGCACCGATTGAGAAGGAGCCGATGTTGTTGTATATCACGGCAACCAATCAGGTGATCAGTGCAGTGATGGTGGTAGAGCGTCCTGAGAAGGACAAAGCGCAACCGATTCAGCGGCCAGTATATTACATCAGCGAGGTGCTCTCGACATCCAAGCAAAATTATCCCCACTACCAAAAGATGTGCTACGGAGTCTACATGGCGGCCAAGAGATTGAAGCCATATTTTCAAGCTCATCCAATTGTGGTGGTCAGCTCGGCCCCACTAGCCGACATCATTGGCAGTAGAGACGCAACCGGCAGGGTGGCCAAATGGGCAATTGAGATCGCCAACCACGGCATCCAGTATGAGCCAAGAACAGCAATCAAGTCTCAAGCGTTGGCCGATTTCCTGGTGGACTGGGCTGAAACTCAGTACATGCCACCCGTCCCAGGATCGGACTTCTGGAGAATGCATTTTGATGGGTCCAAGATGAAGAATGGCCTAGGGGCCGACATTGTTCTTACATCACCAAAAGGAGATAGACTGCACTATGTATTGCAAATCCATTTCGCAGCATCAAACAATGTTGCCGAATACGAGGCCCTTGTGCATGGCATCAAGCTAGCCAAGGAGATCGGCATTCGGAACATAGAGTGTTTTGGAGATTCCGACCTGGTGGTGTAGTAGTGTACAGGAAATTGGGATGCCAAGGATGCAAATATGGCGAGCTACCGTTTCCTGGTACAGCAGCTAAGTGGATATTTTGAGGGCTGCGAATTTCATCATGTGCCCAGAGCAAACAATGAAGCAGCAGACGCCCTGTCCAAGCTCGGCTCCACCAGGCAGAGCATTCCACCAGGGGTATCGCTGGAGCACATCAAGAAGCCCTCTATCACGCCTTCGCCAGAGTCCGAGTCCATTTTCATATCAGAAACCGACCTGGAGGCATTACGGCAAGCAAAGTTGGTTCAGCCAATGAAGATTCCGATTCTGAAGAAGCAGTCAAACACCCAGGAAGCTACGGCCTCGGAAAATTCGGCAAATCCAGAGGCTGACGGTTGCGGTCCAGGGGCTGACGATCTCGGCAAGAAGAAGAAGCCGAAGGCAAAAGCAACAGCAGCACCAGGTGTCGGGAGCCCATCCGAGCTATCAACACCAGGGGTTGTCGATTGCGATCTAGAAATATCGGTTTCAAGAGGAGAGCCAGTAGATTCTGAGGCTCCAGTCTCAGCAGAGCAAGCAATACTAGGGGCTGCCGACGACAAGCCAGAGGCTGGAATCATCAGCTCGGAGATTGACTCCGAGATGACAGAAGTACAAGAGGCTGAGCCAGAAGAAACAGTCGCACCACAAGATGCAATGGTCATGGTAGTCGTCACCGCTCCAACCTGGGCACAGCCGATCAGAGATTTCCTGGTCAACGGAACTCTTCCCCCAGATGAAGTTGAAGCCAGGAAGATACAGCGCCGATCTGGTGCATACACCATCATCAACAATGAGCTGATGCACAGAAGTGTAACTGGAGTTCTCCAGCGATGTGTAGAAGAGGACAGGGGGCTCGAGCTGCTCCGGGATATTCATCAAGGTGAATGCGGTCATCATGCCTCAGCAGCTGCAATAGTAGCCAAGGCATTCCGCCATGGTTTCTATTGGCAGACAGCACGAGCCACGGCAGAGCATCTGGTTAAGAACTGCAATGGTTGTCAGCGGTTCAAGGCCAAGAGTCGTCTCCCGGCGTCGGCGCTCAAAACAATCCCGATAACATGGCCGTTTGCAGTATGGGGGTTGGACATGGGTTGGGCCGTTCAAGCGAGCAAGGGGTGGTTTAACCCACCTACTAGTTGCAGTCGACAAGTTCACCAAGTGGATTGAGGCACGCCCGATCAAGAAGCTGGATGGTCCGACAGCAGTTCGCTTCATTGCCGATGTTGCAAGTAGATACAGAATGCCAAACAGCATCATCACCGACAACGGCACGAACTTTGCAAAGGGGGCATTGGCTCGGTATGCATCCGAGTACGGCATCCGGCTCGATGTGGCATCAGTAGCGCACCCCCAGTCAAACGGCCAAGCAGAAAGAGCCAATGGTCTCATCCTTGCAGGCATCAAGCCCAGATTGATTGAGCCACTCGAAAGAGCACCCGGAGCATGGATTGATGAGCTCCCAGCAGTTTTTTGGAGTCTGAGAACTACACCCAACAGGTCAACCGGATTCACCCCATACTTCCTGGTGTATGGTTCAGAAGCAGTCATCCCAACCGACATAGAATTTGATTCACCTTGATGTACCCTATACACCGAAGCAGAGGCCAAGGAAGCGCGAGAAGACGGTGTTGATCTGAAGGAAGAGGCTTGCCTGCTGGCTCTGTCCAGGTCGGAAATTTATCAGCAGAGGTTGAGGCACTACCACAGCAAGAAGATCCGCCCCCTCGCTTTCCGTGAAGGCGATCTGGTGCTTCGCCGAATCCAGAAATCAGATGGTCAGCACAAGTTGTCGTCACCTTGGGAGGGTCCTTTCATCGTCAGTCGAGCACTTAAGAACAATGCATATTACCTCATCAATTGCACGCAAGGCACTCGGCACAAGGATACTGCAGGAGTTGAGACGCAGCGTCCCTGGAACGCCGAGCTATTATGCCCGTTTTACAGTTGAGTCATGCGAGTGTATTTATGCTATCAAGCATTCAATTAGTAAAGTTGTCATGCGTCTAAGAGATGGCATTCGACTGTCTTTGTATGAGCTTTTCGTTTTTGGACAAGCCTCAGTGGGCAAAGACTTGTCATTTCCGAGATGTGCGAAAAGCCTCACTCGGGGACTGGCCGACCGCATGGTCACAAGTATAAAATAAACAAATACGTGAGAACTGCAGGTTTGAAGCCAAGCTAGCATGCGACATGAGTGCAGATCATAAATTGACTGTGGCATCGATGAAGCAACAGCTGGTCGGACCTGCAGTACCGCATCTCAAACGTAAAAACATTCTGAAAAATAATCACGGCCGACGGCGCAATCCGCCGATTACGTCCCCAATCGATGCACCGAGCAATCGGCAAGGAGCAATCGGCTGACCAAGTCTATGCAGAATCCTTCCGTGCTAACGCCAAAACAGTTTAGCCTCAATGACCAAATCCCAGCGGCGTATGATCCTGTGAGCCGATATCAGACCGCACGTCGGCTGTTGGCAAACATGGAATCGTGCCCCCAAGGGAAAATGGCAAAGAGCAAAAACGATAAAGCGAAAAGCAGGAAGTTGATCACATAAGAAAATTTTGCAATAAGCAAAGATAAGAGGCTCAAGGCCGAATGAGTTCATTACATCGGAACATCCCCAGTGGGTGCCCTTGAAATTTAGCAAAGTCTTGCGAAAAGTCGCGGTAAAAGACATAAAGTTCGCTCGCTAAGCGTCAGGGACGGTAGAGGTCGGCAGCACGATTGAAGCAGTCGGAGTAGTGGATGGCGTTTGTGTAATGGTCGGAACTGTTTGCTCCAGCGCAGTCGGACCCTCCGACACAGTAGCCACCTCCGATTGCTTAGGCTCCGTTAAATCTTCCCGCGCCTTGGAGGGCTCGACATCAGCTGGCTTTGCACTTGTCCGTCATGAGGTGGCCTTGGGTGAAGTATGAGACGAGATGTTGTCGGATTAGTCATCGCGATAAAGATGAGAGCTTGAAGAGCGCGCAGGCTGACTTCCTTGACCTCCTCGGGAACGTCCGCCAGCAGAAGGGCCGTCGTCGGCTAGGGCAGTGATAGGAAGTGGAGCAATCGGCATCCCAGCGTCGTCAAGAACAGGGGTGTATTCTGTGTGAGGGAACCACCCGGCCATGGTCGTGGCAAGACGGTTCACCTGGGTATAGGCCGTCTCAAGGAGGTCGGCCGCCCCGTCTCGCATAGTGTAAAGGCGAGCCAGGCTCAGCTTGGGATACCAGCTCAGCACGGTCTGAAGCGCCATCTCGGCGCTAGTCCGGGCAGCTGAGTCAAGCAAGGCCTCGACTCGGCGGGGAGCGGCTTTCAGTAGCATCAGCACCTGGTCATGAGTAGCAGCCGGGGCATCCCCTTGCTCCGAATCCTCGTCGTCGGAGTCATGTGTGACTGTTGAGGACCCTTTGTATGAGCAATCGGCAAGTCCCCAAAGCAGCTCAGCGAGTTTCTGAACGCCCAGTTTGAAGGAGAAGACGCTGCCAAGGATGACAGGGATGCGAACTTCGGTTGCAATGATGAATTCCCGGGGACTCCACCCTTTAGCCTCAGTCCTCACAGGCCAACCTTCTTCGGCTCGGACTCGCTTCTCTTCAGAAACTGCGTGCTGAGCGGCGGGCTCGGAGGCAGGCCAGTGCTCTGTTTCGGGAAGATAAATATGAAAAGATGCAAAAGAGAAGAAACCAGCAGGGGAACCAAGACACGAGAAATGGCTCACCAGAAAGAAGAGAATCCATCTCGCGAAGCCCCTCGAGATTAACCCGGGCCTCACGTCGGGCTTTGGTTAGCTCGTCATTGTGGCGCAGCATCATAGCCTCCAGCTTGGCCACCGCGTCATCTCGTTCAGCTAGCATGGCAGTTCGAGCGGTCATCGCGGCATCACGCTCCGAGCGCAAGACCTCGGCAGTCGTGGCATGGGCCGAGATCACCCCCTCCAGTTCCGCTTTCTGACTGGCTCTGAGCGAATCCATTTCACTTCGCTGCCGCTCGGCAGTACGAGACAAATCAGCTTCGGCGGCTCGAAGGTGCTCAAGTTCCTGCTGAGCAGCGGTAAGCTTGGGGCCTTGACGGCCGAGCTGCTCCACCAGCTCGGCCACACGGCCCTGAAGAGCGGTAATTGTGGGCAAAGATGCGGCAGCAGCTGCAATGCGGATCGGAGGGAAAAGTTAGAATCGGAAAATGAGATCGATCGGTTGGGAATCAGCAGAATTACCTGTCAGCTCGGCGATCTTAGCGATCTGTTGGTTCACCTGAAGCTGAACAGAGGCAATAAGTCGCAAGCTGGCGGCATAAGACTCGAGCAAGGTCTTAAAGACCTTGCGTTTTTCCTCAGCGGCAGCCTGTGCATTGAAAGAGAGTTAGTAAGAAAGTTGACGAGGTCAAAAGTCGAAAGAAGATCCGAGCTGATTGCACGCAATCGGCCCGAATCTCGGGGACTACACCCAGTGGGTGCGCTTGCGCGCACCCATTCGAGGGAATATCCACCGATCTGAGGACGGCTTAGGAAAGCAAAAGTAAGAAGAAGATCCGAGCTGATTGCACGCAATCGGCCCGAATCTCGGGGACTACACCCACTCGAGGGCAGATTCACCGATCTGAGGGCGGCTTAGGAAAGCAAAAGTAAGAAGAAGATCCGAGCTGATTGCACGCAATCGGCCTGGATCTCGGGGACTACACCCAGTGGGTGCGCTTGCGCGCCCCCAATTGGAAAAGAGGACTTACAGTGTGATTACGGTCGACGAGCTCGAGCTCCTGAAGCACGCCGGTGGAGAGTGCCTTCACTCGGTCGTAAGCTGAAGCCATAGTGCCATGGGATGCCAAGGGAAAACGACGCGAGGCGTCAGGCTCGGAGTAGGCAGGACTGGTGCGGGAGTAGGCCATTCGGAAGTGCTCCACCGAATGCATCTGCGATTCGGGAGCAGCAGAGGAGGTCGTTGAGGTCGTCGTCGACATCGGCTGAAGGATTATAGCCTTGAAGGCAGCAACAGTCGAGGGTGGCACCGAGGTGGCTGGCGGGGCAGTAGCACTCGGTGTCGGAGCAGTTGTGGTAGGAGGAGACACCGTCACGATCGACGGGGTGGTCGTGACGATGGCAGTCAGGATCTGACCAGAGCACCGCGGCGGGGAAGGAGCAATCGGAGGGTCTAGTTGCAGTCCCTCGGCGTCGGTGGACTCCAGGTCGACGATGTCCTTGGGAGCCATGGAAGCTTTGGGCAGAGGCTTGCTCGGAGGCTTTCTCGGAGGTTTGGCAACGTCGGCACGAAGCTTCTTGGCCTTGCGCTCGGCATCCTTGGCCGAGAGAGGAGCAATCGGCGGACGTTTTCTAGTGTTGTCAGCATGAACAGAGGTGGCAGAAGGAGCCGGGCCGGCGAAGGCAGGGATGTCTCGGTCAATATCGTCCAGATCAATAGCAGCCCTGAGCAGAAAAGAGAGATAAGCAACAATGGAAAAGAAAGTGTCAAGGAAGAGAAGGAAGGAGAAATAATTACCCCACAGTCATTAGTGCCCCTCGGGGCATCCGGAAGCGCAGAGGTGGGATGTCCAGAGGAGCTTCCTGCAGGACGGGGCCGACCTTGGGCTTGGCACCGGGAGCTTTCCCGGTCTGCTGAACCCGAGTGCGCCCAGTCTGAGTGGCTTTCCCTCTCGGAGCGACCACCGCGGTCTTCACGCTCTTGCTCGGTGCAGCACCGATTGATGAGCCGTCAGCTCGGGAGCGTTTGAGCGGTGCATTCTTGGGGTCAGGATGCGAATCTGCACCGGAACCTCCAACCTTTGAGGCGCTGTCGTCATCACTCCATTCATCCAGAAATCGTTCGAAGGAGGAATCATGCATACCCCCTTGGTCGGCTGCACCGGCGTCGGCGGGGTTGTCCTCGGCGTCAGAATCGGAGGCAGGGGACTCGTCGTATTCAAGATCGGTTGGGTCCTCCTCCTCGCGATCAGGGGCGAATTCGCCAGCAACTTGGCCGTCTTGCATCGCAGCCGTCGCGATAAAATACTGAAGAATGAGCAAAGCATCAGAAGAGCAAATGAGAAATCGAGCAATCAGGTGAAGTGAGAAAGCAATCAGAGCATACCTCTAGAGGATTAACTCCGCGGTGAAGGCACTTTAGGCCGAATCGAAACGGTTTTGGCAAGGGAGTGGTGGTGAGTGCTTTCACTCGGAGGCGCAACGATCTGTTGCTCAGCTTCTTGGTGCATATCCGAGTGGGATCCCTCCAAGTGGCCATGTCGCAGATGCGGTGCACTCGGCGCTGAAGCGGGAGCACTCGGACCTGGAGCCAGGTGGCCATGAGGTCGTACGCCTTAAGGCCATATTTCTCAAGCCGAGCAATCCGAGCTACTTGAGAGTCAATGTCGCAGTCGCCGACCCCTAGCTTGGTCGACCACTGGTATTTCTCCACTGGAGGAGCGATCTGGAATTCGGGTAAGTTGATGAGGTCGGGGCCCTTGTCAGGAGATCAGACGTAGAGAAGGTGGTCTGCCAGTCCTTGACCGATTGAATGATGGCGGGGGACTCATAGCCCTGTTTGCTGGAGTAAAGGATGCAGCCGCCGCAGTCGGTCATGGCGGTCTCGTGAATCGGCGCGTTATCTTCTCCGTTTGGATTCGGCAGCAATCTCCCGGTCCGAGCCATGTGACCTCGGAGGTGGAAGAGGCGCTCCCACAGCCCGATGCTCGGCCGGATGCCGAGACAGCCTTCGCAGAGGGTGACGAATCCCGACATCGTCATGATGAAGTTGGCGGTGAGATGGTGCGGTTGCAGTCGGTGGAAGTCCAAGAATTCTCGGAAAAAAGTGCTCACCGGCAGCCTGAAGCCGCGTTCGAAGTGCGCCACAAAGACCACGCGCTCGCCGGCGCGCGGTTCTGGCACGATCTCCTCGCCGGGGGCACGCCATTGGATGCCAGCCGGCATCTTGCGCGCGTGGAGAAGTTGGCGGATCTCGTCGTCGTTGACGGTGGAGCCTTTCCACCGGCCGTGGCTGGCGGCGGATTTCTCGTCCGCGGCGGCCATGGCGTCTTCCAGGGCGATGGAGGATGAATCCGGAGAGAAGGGCGAGAGGAATCCGGCGGCAGATGCCGGCGAATGGAGGTGCGGCGGCGGCGAAGAGCGCAAGCGAGTCGCAGAGAGGCGGTGCGGTGCGGTGGCGCCACGAACACGCTAGGCCAAGGTCGCCGGAGCAGAAGCACTGCGGCGGTGCGAAGAGGAGAAGGAGAGCGAGGAAGAAGAAGTGGAGATGATCCCGAGGAGCCCCCTCCCCCGGTGGCTTATATGGGCGGAGGGGGCGAGTGGGATCGCAGATGCGGCTCGTGTGGCCCGGTGTGGCCGCGTGTATCAAGAGAAAGTTGGGTGGTTTCGGCGCAAAAGATCGTGGCGCAAAAGGCGAGGCATGCGCAGTAACGTCCCGTCGCGCGTGGGTCGTGGGACCCGGAGCATTAACTGCCCCGGGGAATCGGAAGCGGCGTGCGATGTGGGTTGGTCAGAAGTTGGTCAAAAGTAACCGTTGGAGAAGCAATCGGTTGAGCTAGATCTTAGCTCGGCCAAAGTGTGGCAACGGATATTTTTCAGAGAAGCACAAGAGCAATCGGCGAGATTGTAGTCAGGGTCGGAGAAGGTGTATCGAACTATTATTGGTCTGGTCGACCGGGCAGGATCTCCGATCTGAGCGTACAGATCAGATTGAGAAGTCCGATGAGGCCAGAGCAGTCAAAGCGTGAAGAGAAGAAAAGAAAAACTGCAAGGGTCCCACAGTCAAGTAACCGTGGGACCCTTACAGCTTTAGGGGCTAGTGTCGGGGGAATGATACCCGGGTAGGGTCACCCAGACAAAATCAATGTTTCAAGACAAGGAGGAGGCCGATTGGGCTGCTGCTGGGCCGAGCTAGGCAGTCGCATGGCCGATTGCTCCTAAGCAATCGACCATGCCGAATGCGAGCATTCGGCCCAGGCGCAATCGGCCTACTCCTCAACCGGCTTAGAAGTTGACCTTGTCCAGGTCGGACGCCTCTGGTGCAAGGTCATAAATACAGGATCCCGAGAGATACGGGTGGCAGTAAGCTAAGTCACTTCATCGATCTGTCAGAGGAGTGTTGTCACCCTTTTCCTCTGAATCCGTAGACAGGGCGACAAGACCAGAGGGCGTAGCTCCATTGTTCATCATCATTACCTAGAAGCTACAGCATGGGCAGCCGCTTCAGCATGGGAAGCCGCTTGACAAGCCCGGATCAACCGTAGATTTGCAGTCGGTGGACTCCAGCCGATAAGAGGATGAAGGCTGGGGCCATCCCCCGACTGAAATGACCGTAGTACCCCGAGCTCACACTATAAGAACTCGGGGTACCACTCCTGTGAAAGGGACGCCCCATTTCCCATTTACTTCCCACAGTAGTTCCCGTAGAGAAGCAGAGGAGAGCCATGCCCACGGCAGGTCTCTTCTTCCTCTGAGAAGATCCATGAGCATTGATTGTAGTTCGTGAGATCATTTATAACAAGCAGACAAGCCGGAGTAGGGGTGTTATCTCTCAGGAGAGCCCCGAACCTGGGTACATCGTGGTGTCCTTCACCGTGCTTGTGCACACCCGATTCCGGCACCATCGACATCATTTCTCCCTCGAGTCTTCCCCTCTCTTTAGCCATCCCTATGGCATCTGTTGTTACTAAACGACGACACGCTTAAACCGTATATGCAGCTACATTTTCTACTCGACAAAAGTGCAATGTCTACAAATCACGTACCTTACAATTGTTTTTCGCACAAGTACACCTTAATACAGTTACACCTTTTTCTCCTTCTCAGCAGATGCTCGGGGGCTGGGCTCCCTCATGACGCGGCGACGCCAACCTCCTCGTCCACGACTGATGTGACGCCCCCAAAATCAAGCCGTGTACAGTAATCATACACACAGGGTACACGACTGAGATTAGGGTGCCACGATAATAATATCACAGCACAACACTAAACACAAAAGGATAAACAAATATATTACAATAGAGGGGGTCACGCGGACCCGAATATATAAGTCATACAAACCATAATATCTGAGTACAGACATAGTTAGTCAAGTTTTGCCTTAAGAAGGCTAGAACAAATCACATCAGAGATACAGAACGAAAAGGCGAGGCCTCCTGCCTGGGATCCACAGTACTACTCCTGGTCAACGGGGAACTCGACGTCGTAGTAGGCGCCTCCGGGGTACTCCTGCTCCTGGGCTCCAACGTCGGCTGCAGCGGCCGATCAGGCAAAACAGTAAAGGAAATAAAACAGGTGAGTATCTAGTATACCCGCGAGTCTTACGTCCGCTACTAAGCATTATGCATGATATCAACGGAATGAAGAGGCTGTATATAGTGGACTGAAGACAGAAGTTCAGAGCAAGGGTAAGAAGCTAGGCCTAACGAAGACTAGCATCTTCCGAGGATGTCTTGCAGCATGAGGTAAGAATCAGCCAACAGTTGATATAAAGCAGTAAAGTAACAATGAAGCAGAAGTTGCTGCAACATTGAATAATAATAAGTTGTAATGATTAACAATGCCTCCGAATTCACCTCCTCGACATCCCCGCGAGGAAGGGAACCCGGAACCATACAGTTTAATAATAGTTTCTAGTGGTAAGATCCAGCTTCAGCATAAAGCGTCCTGTTACCGTGGACACGGCTATCGATAGATCAATCTTCCCTGCAGGGGTGCACTTGTGTTACGCTACACGCACGGATCTCCAGGGTGGCGGGAACCTTGTCAGGGAACGCTCCACCGAGGCTATCCGACACTTCATAGCCCATCTTTCAAACTCAACAGAGAGGTCATCCGCCGGTCTAAATCCTAAGTACGCCGGGCCTTGGACCCCAACCCAAACGTACTCCTGCACGGTGCGTGGCTGGCCGGTGAAGTTAAATCAAAGCAAATACAAATCACATGCCCCGGCAAATAAGACAACACCACTTCCCGGCAATCAGCCCGCGGTACTGCTGACGTCTGAAGAGTCCTCGGACGACACTAAGAAGCAGAGGAGCCCATAACTCGTAGTTCCCACGGGTAGGTAGTGCGTACATGGCATATAGCCAACTCAAGACATTCACTGAACCATTTAGTATTTTAATTAACCTGTGTGACAACCGTTATCGTTGCCTCGACTTAACCGACCCGCGGACAACGACAGCAGCCAGGACCACCAGTACATCGGTGCCTGCCCCGTCGTCCCACCAAGTCACTACGGTTACCAACAAGGTGAATCGTCTCCTTACCTTGTCTCGCGTGTGCTCCCGAAGGAGCTCGTCTTTCGGGGTTTGGTAACTCTCGCGGCCAACGATCAGGGTCCAAGCACACCGGTACACTGGTCGTGCCCTCCCTGTCGTCCCGTCGCAATACCTCTTGCGGGCACCATTGGGTCGCCCGACTTCTTACCTTTAGGACAACCGTTGTCAAGACCCTATGGCGGTAAGACAAAGTCAGCCTCGAGTGGAGTACAAAGATTACTCCTTGATAGCTCACACTTGAGGTGACTATGCATAACCCCGATAGGGGCCTTAGACGGTGGCTGCATTGTACCGTACCTGTGCCGTTATAATCTTTGTATCCGCGTTCACTCCCCTGAGTGATCACGGCCCTCTATCTAATCCTAGCTAACAATGCGCAGGGCTCACTGCTGAATAATGCATAATAATAATAGGCAGCATAGGATAAAAGAAGGCACATCAAGGGGCGACAAAAATACAGGCTATGCAGTTGAATAGGATTGTAAACGTAGCAGCAGCAGTAACAATGCCTAGTGCAAGAAATGTACGGAAAGATAGGCGATATCTGGGGAAGAGAATGGCTCTACTTGCCTGCAAGCTCGACGGTAGTAGTAGGGTCGTCGACGACGTAGTCGTACTCAGCAGCGGTGTAGTCGACAGCAGCAACGGGGCCTACCGAAGATTAAAGGGGGCGAGGAAACAGTAAATACACAGCAATAATATACAAACATATGCATGACATGATAGATGAAATGTTATCGGTGTTCTAACGCAGTGCAATGCAATATGCTCGGAGCGGGAATTCATCTGAGGATGAACTTCCGGCTCCGGGTGATTATCGGACAGGGGTGTATTCGTTATATTTTTCTGATCAATTTTTATGTATAAAGTTTTTGAATCCGAGTTACGGTTTAAAAGTTATTGAATTTCCAAGTTTAAATCAATTTAAATGATTTTCTGGATTTTCTTTTATTATTTATTAAACATTATCCAAAACATTATCCACAACATTATCCAGAACAGTGCTGACATGTGGGACCCACATGTCAGCCCCTGTTATTTATAAAACATTTAATTAAATTAGAAAATGCCTCTGGACCCACATGTAAGTCTCTGGATTTTTAATAAACCTTTTAATAAACAAAATGACAGGTGGGGCCGAGGTGTCATAGACTCCAGAGCTGATTAAACATGTTTAATTAAACTAAATGGCTAGGGGACCCACAAGTCAGTGCCTAAGGGGGGTTTATTTTCTGTTAATCTACTCGGTTAACCTAACAGGGTAATTAGCCGGGGGGGTCCACTGTCAGTGGCCCATTAGGGGTGAGATTAACCCCTAAGCAACTGGCTGACACCGGGGTCCCACCTGGCAGCCTCACCGGAACCGCACCGGCGACTCGCCGGCGACGAGGTTGACGGCGACGACGCCACAGGGCACGGGGGGTTTCGTGGTTAGTCCCAATCGAACGGGGAGACGACGGGGCGGCGTTTGGTTGCGGTGGCGGGGGCTGGAAGTGGCCGGAGCGAGATCGGGCTCAACAATGGCGGAGGGGGTCTCGGGCTCTAATGGCGGATCACGACACGGGGCGAAATCGAGCGCTCTATCGGGTGGGAGGGAACCTACGGGTTGCCAGGAGTATGATGGGGCCAAGGGCGTGCGCTAGAACGGCTTGGGAGCACGGTAACGCCAACAATGGCGACGGCCGGAGCAAAGCGAAAGGGGGTTTCTTCACGGAGACCTAGCGGGCGTCAGCGGGCAGTTGGCGACGAACGGGAAGCTCACCAGGAGCACGACGGAGGTGGCAGCGGGCTCGACGCGGGCTTGTGGTGGCCGGAATTCGTCGCGGATCCTGCCGGAGCCGAAGTCGAAGACGATGAGGTAGAGCTCGACGTGGTGGACTAGGGCTCGATTCCTTGCGGGACTTGACGAAGACGACGATGACGCGGCTCCTGGACAACACGGCGAGGTGGAGAGAGCGCGTTGGCCGCGCTTGGCCACGGCAATGGCGACGGCGGCGCTCGGGAAAACTTTCCCCGAAGCGTGAGAGAAGAGGAGAACGGGAATGGAGTGGGGGCGTGTCCAGGGGGTCGGGGGCTTCGACCTTATCGCGACAGCGGCGGCAGGGAGCAGTTGGAGGGCGGGGCCGGGCTGGCAGCGGCGCGTCCACGACGGGCGCCGAACGGGAGCAGGTGGGGGAGTGGTTGGGGAAGAAGACAACCGGGGGGGGGGGGGGGGTTGGGCTGGGCTGAGGTGGGCTTCGCCCCAGGCGAGATATAACAATTTTCCAATTTCCTGTCTTCTGCTTATTCAAATTCCTTTCTGAAATTGATTTGTTAACCCTAGCATTTTTGAAAAATATTATTGGTGTTTGTAAATTAGGTTTATATATTACTGAGGTGCCACAAAAAGTTTTGCAGCAAAATAAATTCATTGGATATTTCTTTTAGATATTAAATGCCCAAAGTAGGGGTTTTAACCTACTGTTTGAATTGTTTACAATTTTCTGCAACTCCAAAAATTACCAAAGTTTGTCCCACATGATTGTAATGATTTTAGGCAATTTATAAAAATAGTTCCATGATTTTTGGAACAACTTTATTTGAGCACTTTTGTTTTAATTTCCATTTGAGGTAGTTTCAACTAGGGTTTGGTTTCATGATGAGCAAAATGCATTGGGCTTTGTGTTTTGATTACCAACCAGCATGGTTTGGAAAGAGCAGAAGCAAAGTTTGATTAAGGACAGGGGATAACAGTGATTAACAATCAGTGATAGTCAACAGTGATGATGATTACTGTTACAGGCATCTGAGGGTGTTACAAATCTCCCCCACTACAAGAATTCTCGTCCCGAGAATTTAAGTGGTAGCGAGGAAAAGTTCGGGGTATTCATCGCGAAGGCGATCTTCACGTTCCCAAGTGGCTTCATCTTCAGAATGATTCGACCACTGAACCTTGAGGAACTTGACGGTCTTGTTGCGGGTTCGACGCTCAGACTGATCGAGAATGCGGTTCGGATGTTCTCCATAAGTCAAGTCTTGTTGCAGCTCGATCATATCATGCTCCACTTCGCGGATAGGATCCTTGAAGCAGCGACGGAGTTGCGACACATGGAAAACATCGTGGACTTGGGAGAGGTTCGGCGGCAATTCCAACCGGTATGCCACGGGTCCACTCCTGGAAAGGATACGGAACGGGCCAATGTAGCGAGGAGCCAACTTGCCCTTGATACCGAAGCGATGAGTGCCCCTCATGGGAGTGACACGAAGGTAAGCGTATTCACCAGGTTGATACTCCATTTCACGGTGTTTGCGGTCATAGTTGCTCTTCTGGCGGGACTGAGCGGCCTTCAAATGTTCACGGATGACGTGAACTTGGTCTTCAGCTTGCTGAATAATATCCGGGCCAATGAGTGCACGTTCCCCAGTTTCTGACCAACTCAGAGGGGTCCGACACTTACGTCCATAGAGAACTTCATAGGGTGCCATCTTCAGACTAGCGTGATAGCTATTGTTGTACGAGAATTCAGCAAATGGAAGAGATTCCTCCCATTTCTTGCCGAAGGAGATGACACAAGCTCGAAGCATATCTTCAAGTACTTGATTGACGCGTTCGACTTGGCCCTGTGACTGGGGGTGATAAGCAGTGCTGAGATGCAGAGTAGTCCCCAGAGCTTCTTGGAAACTCCGCCAATATCTTGAGGTGAAAAGGCTGCCACGATCTGAACTAATCTCCAACGGAATACCGTGGAGCGACACGATCTGGGCGATATATAATTCCGCTAAATGAGCCGCCGTGATCTTCTCCTTGACTAGTATAAAGTGAGCAACCTTGGAGAAACGGTCGATGACGACAAAGATAGCATCGTTACCTTTCTGTGATCGCGGAAAACCGGTGACGAAGTCCATCTGAACCTGGTCCCACTTCCATACAGGGATTTCAGGTGGTTGTAGAGTTCCAGAGGGTTTTTGATGTTCCCCCTTGACGCGACGACAAACGTCACATTCAGAAACATATCGGGCAATGTCTTGCTTCATGTTAGGCCACCAGAATTGTTGACGGATGTCTTGGTACATCTTGGTGCTTCCAGGATGAATGGACAATGGGGTATCGTGAGCCGCTTTCATGACCTTCGGAGTCATATCCAGGTTCTCATGCCTGCCCTTGCTGTGAGTAACCACTAATCGGTTCTGGTAGAACGCCGCACCATTACTATCAAGGGTGAAGGGTGAGGGTCTCCCCTTGGCGATATCGCGCTTAATCTTGTGTACGAAATCATCATAGAACTGTATACACTTGACGGATTTGACGAGATCCGGTTCAATGACCAGGTTATTTGCACAACCTTGAGGAACAATCTCGAGGTTCAACTTTTGAAAGTCTTCATACAGAAGGGGTTGCTGCACCTGAACCTCCAGTTCAGAACAATAAGCTTTGCGGCTCAAGGCATCGGCCATCACATTAGCCTTGCCAGGGGTGTAATGAATATCCATGTTAAAATCGGCTATTGTCTCGAGCCATCTTTGTTGGCGGAGATTCAGGTCGGGCTGAGTAAACAAGTACTTCAGGATTTGGTGGTCGGTGTAGATCTCGCAACGATTACCAACGAGGTAATGTCGCCACAGCTTCAATGCATAAATTACTGCTGCCAATTCGAGATCGTGTGTTGGATATTTGTCTTCGTGAGCACGCAACTGACGAGAGCCATAAGCAATCACTTTGCGCTCTTGCAATAGGACACAGCCTAATCCTTGACGAGACGCGTCGCAATATATCACGAAATCCTTCTGAGTATCAAGGGGAGCGAGCACCGGGGGAGAAGTTAGCTTGTCCTTGAGGGCTTGAAAACTTTCTTGACATTTATCTGTCCACTCAAACTTGACGCCTTTGTGAAGCAGATTAGTCAGAGGCCTGGCAATCTTGGAGAAATTCTCAACGAAACGGCGGCAATAGCTAGCGAGTCCGAGGAAACTGCGGACATGCTTGACGGTCTTCGGAGGACTCCAGTCAAGAATAGCCTGGATACGTTCTGGGGTGACGGCAATGCCATCAGTGGAAATCACATGTCCAAGGTAGGTTACTTCGGGAAGCCAGAACTCACACTTAGAATACTTAGCGTAGAGTTTGTGTTCTCGTAGCTTCTCCAGTATAAGACGAAGATGTTCAGCATGTTCTTCTTCATTCTTGGAATATATCAATATATCATCCAGATAAACCACGACGAACTGGTCGAGGTACTCCATGAAAATATAATTCATCAATCTGGAGAAGGTGGCTGGAGCATTTGTTAAGCCAAAGGACATGACAGTGTACTCGTATGAACCATAGCGAGTAATGAAGGCAGTCTTCGGAATGTCCTCATCACGGACCCGAATTTCGTGATAACCCAACCTCAAGTCGAGTTTAGAAAACACCTTGGATCCGGAAAGTTGATCATACAGATCGTTGATCCGGGGAAGTGGGTATTTATTCTGGATGGTGGCTTGGTTAATGGGCCGATAATCTTGGACCAATCGGTTTGTCCCATCGCTTTTCTTGACAAAGAGCGAAGGTGCTCCCCAAGCTGAGGAACTGGGGCGAATGAATCCTTTCTGAAGTGCCTTGTCGATTTCCTCCTTAAGTTCAAGGAGTTCATGTGGCGGCATCTTGTAAGGGCGCTTGGCAATAGGGACAGTGCCGGGCTTCAAGTCGATGACGAATTCAACTTCTCTGATCGGGGGTATTCCCGGCAGTTCTTCTGGGAAGACGTCGGGAAAATCGCGAACGACTGGAACGGTCTCAATGCCTTCAAGGGGGGCGGCATTCAAAGCATTCATCATAAATATCTGTGTTTCAGCATTACGGGTTACTCTGGTGGTGTGGGTAACAATCTCGCCGGAGGGGTGTAAAAGTCGGACAGAGCTGGTGCCACAATACAGTGCGGCATCGTGAAATTTCAACCAATCCATGCCCAGAATTAGGTCTATGGTGGAAGTCTTTAGAACGATGGGGGAAACAAGGAATTCAATCCCTTCAATTTCAATGATGGTTCCGGGCACTATCTTGGTGGTTTGACATTGGCCTATTGGGGTGCGGACAACCATCGGTGGGTTCATCTTTTCTAGCGTGAAGTTATGCGACAATGCGAATGCTTCCGACATGAATGAATGCGATGCTCCTGTATCAAATAAAACAGTAGCAGGTACGGAATTAACGAGAAGGGTACCCATCACGGTGGCGGGTTGTTGCTGAGCTTCTTCCACATTGACGTTGTTAGCATGTCCACGGGCATAAGCAGCAGACCCAGTATTATAGTTGGGGGTCCGGTTGTTGCCACGACCATTTCCACGGCCAGCGGGGTGAACTACCAGTTGCTTCTGTTTCTGGGGGCACTCTCTGGAAAAATGCCCAGGTTGACGGCACGTGAAGCACAACCCATCCTGAGGACGAAGGGGTGGTGCATTGGGTGGTGCAGGTAGAGCTCTTGGCATCTGCGGTGGCGGAGGCAGACGGGGTGCAGCATAAGACGGCCTTGGAGCAGGGACAGCTGCGTGGGTCACACTGGTAGGGAGCCAGATACGACGCTTCTGCGTTGCGCCCGAAGTTGAGCCAACGTCACGATAACGCTTCAGAGAGTTCTTGTGCTCCATCTGGGCAGTCTCGACGGTGATAGCCTTGTTCACCATGGTGGCGAAGTTGGCGAATTCATGAACGGCAAGAGCGAGCCTGAGTTCAGGGTTGAGGCCACGACGGAACTTCTGCTGCCTGCGAGCATCAGTGGCGATCTCTTCTTCCGCATAGCGAGAGAGGTTAAGGAACTCGCGCTGATAGGCTTCAACAGTCATGTCGCCCTGAGTGAGGTTGCGGAATTCTTCCGCCTTACGATCCATGATCCCCTGAGGAATATAGCGGGCGCAGAAGGCAGACTGAAATTCATCCCAAGTGATGACTTCTCCGACTGGCAGTGAACGCTTGTGGGTGTTCCACCACTGAGCAGCGGCGCCTTTCAGATGGTAAGACGCAAAGTTCACATAGTCGGCTGGATCGACATTAGCAGACTCCAGCTCGTGAGTGATGTCGCGAAGCCAGTCATCAGCATCCAGCGGCTGAACAGTGTTGCGGAACATAGTGGGGTTGAGGCGGGTGAAGTCGTGCAGAGTCACGGTGGCATGCTGATGGTGGTGCCCATTCTGATTCGGCTGGGGGGACTGAGCCATGATATTCTGCATGAACTGACGATTCATCTCGAACTGCTGCATCATCGCGGCCATGTAATCCGGCGGCGGAGGTGGGTCGTTGGCAGCACGTCCACGACCACGACCACCACGACCAGCCATCCTGCTAGAATTAACAGGGGTATTTCAGCGATGAACAACTTAACGAAAAAACCGGAAACGAGTAAGAGGTAAAGCGACAACAAAGAGGAGGCGCGGATATATAGGAGTAGTCATATAAGACATACACATCCACACATAGAATCAACCGAAAATCGGGCAGCGTAACGTCGTAGAATTTAAGGAAAAAGGACTCTCTAGGCGGCGCGCAGACCGCGGTAAGGATTACACGACGCGACATAGATTCCACTATGTCAATCACGCCGCAAGAAAACTGTTGGCCACAGCAGTTGATGCCAGAGAACGCGCGGCCTGCCCAGAATGAGAATGGGATCCGCGGTCTGGGATCTGGCGTACGACTCCTGCAACACGACTCGATCAATGGGGGATGCACCATAAAAACGCCGGATGGAATCAAGAGAACGTGATCCTAATGTCAGATTTTGTAAAACTTACCTGCAAGGATAAGAGAGCAGATTCCCAGGGCATGGGTAAGGAGAAAAGGATCCTAATACCATAGATACCACCGTAGTGACATCGATGTGGGCCCGTAAGCCAAATATTAAGTTAGCAAAATAGTTTTTCAAAGTCTAGACTCAACTTCGACCAGGTAGTGGTGGGGTGGCTTCCTACAGGCAGTCGGCTCTGATACCAACTTGTGACGCCCCCAAAATCAAGCCGTGTACAGTAATCATACACACAGGGTACACGACTGAGATTAGGGTGCCACGATAATAATATCACAGCACAACACTAAACACAAAAGGATAAACAAATATATTACAATAGAGGGGGTCACGCGGACCCGAATATATAAGTCATACAAACCATAATATCTGAGTACAGACATAGTTAGTCAAGTTTTGCCTTAAGAAGGCTAGCACAAATCACATCAGAGATACAGAACGAAAAGGCGAGGCCTCCTGCCTGGGATCCACAGTACTACTCCTGGTCAACGGGGAACTCGACGTCGTAGTAGGCGCCTCCGGGGTACTCCTGCTCCTGGGCTCCAACGTCGGCTGCAGCGGCCGATCAGGCAAAACAGTAAAGGAAATAAAACAGGTGAGTATCTAGTATACCCGCGAGTCTTACGTCCGCTACTAAGCATTATGCATGATATCAACGGAATGAAGAGGCTGTATATAGTGGACTGAAGACAGAAGTTCAGAGCAAGGGTAAGAAGCTAGGCCTAACGAAGACTAGCATCTTCCGAGGATGTCTTGCAGCATGAGGTAAGAATCAGCCAACAGTTGATATAAAGCAGTAAAGTAACAATGAAGCAGAAGTTGCTGCAACATTGAATAATAATAAGTTGTAATGATTAACAATGCCTCCGAATTCACCTCCTCGACATCCCCGCGAGGAAGGGAACCCGGAACCATACAGTTTAATAATAGTTTCTAGTGGTAAGATCCAGCTTCAGCATAAAGCGTCCTGTTACCGTGGACACGGCTATCGATAGATCAATCTTCCCTGCAGGGGTGCACTTGTGTTACGCTACACGCACGGATCTCCAGGGTGGCGGGAACCTTGTCAGGGAACGCTCCACCGAGGCTATCCGACACTTCATAGCCCATCTTTCAAACTCAACAGAGAGGTCATCCGCCGGTCTAAATCCTAAGTACGTCGGGCCTTGGACCCCAACCCAAACGTACTCCTGCACGGTGCGTGGCTGGCCGGTGAAGTTAAATCAAAGCAAATACAAATCACACGCCGCGGCAAATAAGACAACACCACTTCCCGGCAATCAGCCCGCGGTACTGCTGACGTCCGAAGAGTCCTCGGACGACACTAAGAAGCAGAGGAGCCCATAACTCGTAGTTCCCACGGGTAGGTAGTGCGTACATGGCATATAGCCAACTCAAGACATTCACTGAACCATTTAGTATTTTAATTAACCTGCGTGACAACCGTTATCGTTGCCTCGACTTAACCGACCCGGGGACAACGACAGCAGCCAGGACCACCAGTACATCGGTGCCTGCCCCGTCGTCCCACCAAGTCACTGCGGTTACCAACAAGGTGAACCGTCTCCTTACCTTGTCTCGCGTGTGCTCCCGAAGGAGCTCGTCTTTCGGGGTTTGGTAACTCTCGCGGCCAACGATCAGGGGCCAAGAACACCGGTACACTGGTCGTTCCCTCCCTGTCGTCCCGTCGCAATACCTCTCGCGGGCACCGTTGGGTCGCCCGACTTCTTACCTTTAGGACAACCGTTGTCAAGACCCTATGGCGGTAAGACAAAGTCAGCCTCGAGTGGAGTACAAAGATTACTCCTTGATAGCTCACACTTGAGGTGACTACGCATAACCCCGATAGGGGCCTTAGACGGTGTCTGCATTGTACCGTACCTGTGCCGTTATAATCTTTGTATCCGCGTTCACTCCCCTGAGTGATCACGGCCCTCTATCTAATCCTAGCTAACAATGCGCAGGGCTCACTGCTGAATAATGCATAATAATAATAGGCAGCATAGGATAAAGGAAGGCACATCAAGGGGCGACAAAAATACAGGCTATGCAGTTGAATAGGATTGTAAACGTAGCAGCAGCAGTAACAATGCCTAGTGCAAGAAATGTACGGAAAGATAGGCGATATCTGGGGAAGAGAATGGCTCTGCTTGCCTGCAAGCTCGACGGTAGTAGTAGGGTCGTCGACGACGTAGTCGTACTCAGCAGCGGTGTAGTCGACAGCAGCAACGGGGTCTACCGAAGATTAAAGGGGGGGAGGAAACAGTAAATACACAGCAATAATATACAAACATATGCATGACATGATAGATGAAATGTTATCGGTGTTCTAACGCAGTGCAATGCAATATGCTCGGAGCGGGAATTCATCTGAGGATGAACTTCCGGCTCCGGGTGATTATCGGACAGGGGTGTCCGGAGGGGAAGGATCAAGCCGGAGGTGTCGTAGTTACCGGAACAACATAAGGGGGGTGTATCCGTGCTATTTGAACCATTCCGGACAACTTTCGTGTTCGGAATAAAATCATCCGGGCACTCTAACAGTACCGGACAATTTATCGGACAGACGGTCCGAAGGGGGAATGTTCGATGTTCATTGTGTTAGAGGGGTGTGGTAGACATACAGATAGCGTATTCGTATTCGTTATATTTTTCTGATCAATTTTTATGTATAAAGTTTTTGAATCCGAGTTACGGTTTAAAAGTTATTGAATTTCCAAGTTTAAATCAATTTAAATGATTTTCTGGATTTTCTTTTATTATTTATTAAACATTATCCAAAACATTATCCACAACATTATCCAGAACAGTGCTGACATGTGGGACCCACATGTCAGCCCCTGTTATTTATAAAACATTTAATTAAATTATAAAATGCCTCTGGACCCACATGTAAGTCTCTGGATTTTTAATAAACCTTTTAATAAACAAAATGACAGGTGGGGCCGAGGTGTCATAGACTCCAGAGCTGATTAAACATGTTTAATTAAACTAAATGGCTAGGGGACCCACAAGTCAGTGCCTAAGGGGGGTTTATTTTCTGTTAATCTACTCAGTTAACCTAACAGGGTAATTAGCCGGGGGGGTCCACTGTCAGTGGCCCATTAGGGGTGAGATTAACCCCTAAGCAACTGGCTGACACCGGGGTCCCACCTGGCAGCCTCACCGGAACCGCACCGGCGACTCGCCGGCGACGAGGTTGACGGCGACGACGCCACAGGGCACGGGGGGTTTCGTGGTTAGTCCCAATCGAACGGGGAAACGACGGGGCGGCGTTTGGTTGCGGTGGCGGGGCCTGGAAGTGGCCGGAGCGAGCTCGGGCTCAACAATGGCGGAGGGGGTCTCGGGCTCTAATGGCGGATCACGACACGGGGCGAAATCGAGCGCTCTATCGGGTGGGAGGGAACCTACGGGTTGCCAGGAGTATGATGGGGCCAAGGGCGTGCGCTAGAACGGCTTGGGAGCACGGTAACGCCAACAATGGCGACGGCCGGAGATAAGCGAAAGGGGGTTTCTTCACGGAGACCTAGCGGGCGTCAGCGGGCAGTTGGCGACGAACGGGAAGCTCACCAGGAGCACGACGGAGGTGGCAGCGGGCTCGACGCGGGCTTGTGGTGGCCGGAATTCGTCGCGGATCCCGCCGGAGCCGAAGTCGAAGACGATGAGGTAGAGCTCGACGTGGTGGACTAGGGCTCGATTCCTTGCGGGACTTGACGAAGATGACGATGACGCGGCTCTTGGACAACACGGCGAGGTGGAGAGAGCGCGTTGGCCACGCTTGGCCACGGGAATGGCGACGGCGGCGCTCGAGAAAACTTTCCCCGAAGCGTGAGAGAAGAGGAGAAGGGGACTGGAGTGGGGGCGTGTCCAGGGGGTCGGGGGCTTCGACCTTATCGCGACAGCGGCGGCAGGGAGCAGTTGGAGGGCGGGGCCGGGCTGGCAGCGGCGCGTCCACGACGGGCGCCGAACGGGAGCAGGTGGGGGAGTGGTTGGGGAAGAAGACAACCGTGGGGGGGGGGGGGTGGGCTGGGCTGAGGTGGGCTTCGCCCCAGGCGAGATATAACGATTTTCCAATTTCCTATCTTCTGCTTATTCAAATTCCTTTCTGAAATTGATTTGTTAACCCTAGCATTTTTGAAAAATATTATTGGTGTTTGTAAATTAGGTTTATATATTACTGAGGTGCCACAAAAAGTTTTGCAGCAAAATAAATTCATTGGATATTTCTTTTAGATATTAAATGCCCAAAGTAGGGGTTTTAACCTACTATTTGAATTGTTTACAATTTTTTGCAACTCCAAAAATTACCAAAGTTGGTACCACATGATTGTAATGATTTTAGGCAATTTATAAAAATAGTTCCATGATTTTTGGAACAACTTTATTTGAGCACTTTTGTTTTAATTTCCATTTGAGGTAGTTTCAACTAGGGTTTGGTTTCATGATGAGCAAAATGCATTGGGCTTTGTGTTTTGATTACCAACCAGCATGGTTTGGAAAGAGCAGAAGCAAAGTTTGATTAAGGACAGGGGATAACAGTGATTAACAATCAGTGATAGTCAACAGTGATGATGATTACTGTTACAGGCATCTGAGGGTGTTACAACTGATCCCTACAACAACTCAAGCCTACGACGCAAGACCCGAGTCGAGCACTTCCTCGGATGAAAATTACTCGACGACGAAGAAGTCTTGAGTCTATGCTCGACTGCAAGCTGTCAAACATAGCCTCGGGGGCTACTCCCATCGGGAGCGCTGACGCGCACCCGGCGAGCACTACTCGCGCATCCGACAAGAATGAAGGGGTTAGCTAAAAAACAACTTGAGCCTATGCGCGACTCTACGAGCCTGACGCGCACCCGACGACCGCTCGACTGGGCAACTTCTCCCCACCCGACGATGAAACAAGAAGACGAACCGGACTGTAATTTCGATGCTTCATCCAAATACTCCCATCGGGAGCGTACTCACGACATCTTCGACTGCTCATCAGCAAATAATCGACACGCAATATGGCGGCTACTGCAGATTCGAGTCCCTGCGCGACTCTTCGAGTCCCCCAGGCACTCGGGGGCTACTGACGAGGGGGTGACCCCACGACTCCTCTACGTGAGGGTACCTGGTGCGTGTCATGGTTGGCGGCCCACCAGAGGCCCACTCGTGGACACCGCCATGATGGAGTAAGACGTGAAGACCAAGACTTGAGGCGCAAGACAAGGACTCCTACTTGTAGTCGACTAAGACTCTTGTAAACCCTACCTGGCTATCTATATAAAGCGAGGTACGGGCACCTCTTTAGACATCTAAACACACAAGCTCTCAACCCCCACGCATAGGACTAGACAGATCTCTCTCCACCAAAGCCCTCGCGGCACCTCTGTACATCATCATCAATACAAGATCAGACAAGCAACATGTAGGGTTTTCCCTCCGGGGGCCTGAAGCTGGGTAAATCGTGCCCCATGTGTCGCTTGTCCGCTGTCTGATGAAGCAATACACAATCTGTAACCTATCCTTGCACGCACTAGCCTCGGCCTCCTTGTAATCGCCATCTCCAATCAATAATATCGAGCAGGAACGTATCCTCCTGTTAGCCGACGAGCTTATCGTCCAACCTGTGCCTCTCATGACTAACCCAGGGTCCCTGACCATGGGATTTCCCAGGGTACATCCCCGTCAGCCTCCGCTCGCCCTCCTCCCAGCGCCGCCTGGACTCCTCCCCGCCGCGCGGCTACACAGGCCGAGCCGGCGCCCGCTAACCGCCGCCCTGGGCCGCCTCCAGCGCCCCCAGCCCAACCGCCTTCCAGGCCGCCTCATGGGCCGGCCCATGGTGAGCGCGGCTTCTTCTTTTTTCTTCTTTTTTTCCTGTTGAGCTAGATGGGCTTGGCCCAGTACTGTTGGCCCGATAGATGTTTTTTTTCTTTTCTAGTTTAATTATTTTGCAGATTGTTATAGTTTTTTTGCGAGGCCCGTATCTTTTTAACGGTAGCTCGGATCGCGACGCTTTAAACATGAAACTTGCTCAGTTTTCTGTGTAGATTAATAAAATGTGTTCTTTTGCCATGTTTGACTTTGTTTACATGTTGTTTACTGCTAATTACCATCGCATGCCAAAGTAAAATTGTTTATTTAATAACTTTTTAACCGTTGCTCCAAATAAAATGTTTCTTATATGTAACTTGACTAGAATTTTGTGTAGATTGTGTTTATGCTGTTCTTTCTTGCTAATAAAATAATAAAAATATGGTTTAGGGAAGAACAGTACCAAATGCAATAATTATCGTGGGTCCGTAATAGTTGCCATGTATAGATTTTACCCCCCCCCCCACTTAAAGTGACTAGATTAGATAGTTTATTTATGCTTCACCTCTTGACATGTTTGTGTGATATGCCATGCTTGAGTGAGATGCCATATTAACAACCTTTGTTAATCACCTGTAGCTAAATAACTTGAACCCTTGCTAAATGTGCGCTATCGTCGTGTGTGACGGGTACTCCACTTAACCTGTTAGTAACCGCTCTCGACGGTAGGTGTGATGTCTCGGGTTGCCTTCTTCTTGATGTTTTCTCGTGTTTGCCTCGTAGTAATAGAGTGCTTGCTCGTTGATTGCTTTCCAGTGTTTCCCTCTTGTGTGCTTCCGCGGGTACCTCTCGGAGACGATGCGAGCTTGCGATCAACTACACCTTCGGAACCTGACTTATCAACAGGCAAGGACTATACATTACTTATGATCCATTCTATTTCAACCAGCGGTTTGCATGCTAGTCTAGGATAGTTTCGATGTTTGATCCTACCACATGTTTACAACCTCTTTCAAACCGATACAGCCATGTCCCCTCCCAGCAAACCATGTACTGCTATGTTACTATTGCTCGTTGCTCAGCCCCTGCTTAGTATGCATGCTTAGGATGCTACGATGTTACCCTGTTACTCCTTGGTTTTGGGATATCACATTATTATATTGTTGTTGATGATATGATTATTATAATGTTGACTATACTCGACGAATGATGGAAGGTCTAGGCTATCCCGCCCCGATGCTTTGTTCCATTTGAGTCACCTAGGATACGAGTTCAGGGTATTGGTTTTAAGACGGAGCGTGCCTAACCGCGTGTGGGATTTTATGGGGTCCCCTTTTCTTACCTACCTAGCTTCAAACATTTCTAGTGGTGGCCCAAGCTGATTTACCATTTGAAACCGTGTGTGTGTTGGTCGGCCGCCAGTAGTTTTCAAACACCCCGGACCAGTGAGGACATAGTTCCCTTGCTAGCCCACCTTGTCCGGCTGAGGACCCGGTTTCCCATGTGTGATTAACCGGCTATCCAAACCCGAGACAGACGGTAGAGACCGATTTGAGAGCGCGGCCGGCTTTTGAGTTGGATGTCGACTCACCGGGGGCCACCCGGATTTGTTCGTTGTTAGTTAGAGGGACCTGTCGTTTCGGATCTCTTGGAACTAAATCATAAAATGGTTGCCTGTGATGGGTAGCAACTGAGAGAGATGGGCGTGCGTGCGGAGCCTTGTAATGGGCAGTTGGTACACCCCTGTAGGGTTAAATCTTTTCGAGAAGCCGTGTCCACGGTTATGGACGACTTGAGACCTACTCCTTGTTCATAAACAACAACAACTGAGATAATCTTAATATAACTTGATCAACGTGTGTGTGTGCCTTGACTGCTTCTTCTTCGTCGGGATGCGAAGAGGAGGACAAGGATAGGATAGGTGTTATGTTTGCGTAAGTAGTTGATAGCAAGACTTGTTGGAGGCGATTCCTCATCGAATGCTTGGCTTCTTATCTTACTCTCTAGATCGTTAGCCACTTCACAAATGCTAGTGCGGCAGCAACCTCACCAGTTACCACATCCTTACCGTAAACTACTAGTTGTCCTAGAATGACGAGTGATGAAGTCCTTGCTGGGTCAGATGACCACTACAGTTGGATGATGAGTACTTCTGTACTCATGATACTACCCCCAAAATCTTTTTAGGGTTCTTGATCGACAACAGGTATGGTGATCGACTTTTCACGTGGAGACTCGACGACGACTAGTTAGGCGGATCCCGGCGGAGGGCCTGGACCCGTGTGGTTATGGGATCGATGTTTTTCTCTTTTCCACTAGGCATTTGCTTATAGTTTGTACCCAGACATGTATCTTCCGTTGTTGTATTGTGTTTGAGGCAACTGTATGCCGATTGTATGAGATGTTGTATCCTTGTATTTGTAATGTTGTGATACCATGTTGGAAATCTGGGGCATATGACTTCGTCATATGTCGCGGTGGGACCGATATGTGCTTCGTCCCCGGATCTGGATGGAAACATCTAGATCTGGAACAGTACCGCATATCGGGCCTTACAAATCCCTACTCCTCACACCATACCTATCATTAGGCTTACCCTCGCCTAAGGTTGTCCTCATTGGTGTGAGACTTTCTCACTTTTTGATTTCCTACCCTCGTCATTTATTCTATTCGCCGTCCTAAGTGCCAACTAATATTTCTTGCGCTCATTCATTGCATGAGTGCTCAAAGTCGAAAGGGAGAGGATCGAATTGACTTGTACCAAGCTGACGTTCTCGGGATGAGTCATAATAAGATTCCAATAAGACAATGGTTGAAAAGTAGTAGATTGATCTCTCAACACCTAATAAGTATTTTTATGCTCTAAACCCATCTCCCATTCTGCATGGGAACATCGACTAGAGACATTCGAGTCACAGACAATGAGAGTTGTTACACCTTTATGTTCTTACTTTACTAATTTCAATACTAGATATAGACTCTTGCTTGTTATTGTCTTCCCTCTAATTACATATCTTGCTTACTACACTTAATAGTTCTATTTATGTTGGTAGCATTTCACCACAAAAAATATTTTTTTGTCATTTATCTACTCGACGACGAGAAGGAATGAAGCTTGGGGATGTTGATACGTCTCAAATGTATCTATAATTTTTTCTTGTTACATGCTTCTTTTGGTGACATTGTTACATGTTTTCATGCACTTTCATACTGTTTGCAACATATTTTATACTAACCTATTAACCTAGTGCACAGTGCCAGTTTTTTTCCTGTTTTTGTCTGTGCATTGCAGAAAAAGCTAAAAAATCAATATCACCGAAAAAATCCAGACAAACTCCAGAAATTCCACCCCCTGGTCAGGCGACCACACGACGCGGCCCAGGCCGCGCCACCTGGCCGTCTGGCCAGGTGGGCCACTCCATGGTTTCCCCCTTTGGTATATATTTACCCTCGGTTCCGAAAACCCTGAGGGAGGACTCTTTTTCTCGCCATCTACGCCACTGTTCTTCCGCCGCTGTGATCTCGAGATCGGGATCAGCAGAAGTTCCTGTCCCGGCACCCTGTCGGAGGGAGGATTGATCTCCGGAGGGCCCTCCATCACCATGATTGCCTCCGGGATGCTTCGTGAGTAGTCCCTCCTTTGACCATGGGTCCATAGCAGCAAGTTAGATGATTTATTCTCTCCAATCTTGTGCTTCATTGTTTAGACCTTGTGAGCTTCCTATCATGATCAATGAATATATGTTATAGTTCCTTTGTTGTAATGTTGTGTTTACTGGAATCTGATGGATTATGAGATTATGTTCAGTTTATGAAAGTAATATATTTAGATCTCTTTTATATTGTGTTCTTGAGTAGTCATGCATGTTCTCCGTTATAGTTTGTTTCTTTGGCCAAGTAGTAAGTTGTAACTCCAAGAGGGAGCGTTATGCTAGATAATGGGTTCATGCCTCCTGATGTCCAGCTTGAGTGATAGAAACATGGGACTAGGGAATGTGTTATTGCCATTAGGGGTAAAACAACGATGCTTATGACTGCGTGTTGCAAGGATTGCTTACATTACGCATAGTGTTAATGCAGTTGTCCGTTGCTTTGGGTTTGCAACATTAGTTATGGCTCACAACTTAATACCAGCGAGATGTTCTGGATAAATATCTCAAGGTGGATGATTAGTAAGTAGATGTTGATGAATAAACGATATACTTGTTTCATTGTAATGCACATACGATTGAGCCTTTTACTTTCTATAGCATAATTAGCATTACACCGCGTTTATAATTATGTCAATTGCCCAGCTGTAATTTTTTCACCCAACATAACTGTTTACCATCTTTTGGGAGAGAGAGATCACTAGTGAGCGCCATGACGCCCCGGTCCATATTCTTATGATAGTTTACACTGCTACTATTTACTGGTTTACTTTTCCTTTCAGTTGCATTATTATTATTATTATCCCTTGTGTTTTTAATCCTTTGTAAACAACAAGGCCGGAGAGATTGACAACCTCTCTGTACTCGTTGGGAGCAAAGTTATTTTGTTTCATGTGTACAAGTCTTGGCCAAGTAATTTCAAGCGCTAGAGAAGTTACTAGCCACCTACTTGTCGTCTCCAAAATCCTCCTGGATTCAGTAACCTTACACTTTCACGTGAGAGAAATTACCGCTATCTGGATCATAACCTTCCACTTGGGGTAACCAACGAGGAGGTGTTATCTGCACCCATCAGTTGCCTTCTCCACAAATGAAGAAGATGGTTGGGGGTATATATATGCATCACTGAAAATCCAACCGTTACAATGCTATAATAAGTTTTGGTGGGACCGGCTCATGAATCGATGAGATCAAACAGTGTAAAGCAGCCAACTTTGGAGTTTTGATGAGACCGACATATACTACTTCGGAGGCAAGGAGATATATGTAAGGTGCACTTTGAATAGGTCGGTGGGTCGTACTAAAACCACTCTGATTCACCGAAACAAGTCACTCAGTCATCACTACTGAGTCCAGAAGATGTTTTGGTGGGTCCGACTGGTTGTTTCAGAAATTCTGAAATGGGTCCAGTTGAAACTTGACCTATACATAAGGCAAGCTGATGGATCCGACTTGACATCTTGGTGATACCGAAACACTAGGGTTAGGAGCAATGACTATATCTGGTATTTCGGTGAGTCCGACTCGGTTTGACTTGGTAGCACCAAAATGTTATTTTGGCTTTGGATATAGTGGATCTTTGGGAAAACGCTTCAAGGCTGTGGAGGTAAACCAGAGCACTTGAGCAACAATATCATCATCGCAACCTCGCCCCTTTTTATAGTATTGGCATGATCCTAGGACTCAATGTGATACATATCACAAAAATAGAAATGAAGATTCTTCGAACCGGGGCCATCTTATACATAGCATCCAGAGGGGTTTATTCCCATATCCATCAACTGTCCTACATTAAACTTTCCTGAAATGTAGCAGGGGGTTAAATGCACTTTCAAATGGTTGCCCCCACGTGTGATTTTCCATGTCCCCTTAGCAGGTCATCTCCCGCCAAGATTTCTCCGCCGCCCAAAACAAGAGAAGAGGGAGAAGTGTATGGAATCGTGTGGGGTCATGGGGCGCGACTCATGAAATTTAAAACAGACAAACGATGTTGCCCTTGTCTTCGCCTTTCCACCTGGTTAGGGGACACTTTCCATGTGTCAAGATCTGGGCGATATGGGCGGCCAGTTACGATTGTTCGCAACAACCGAAACGTACACACGCTTCGCGCATCAAATGAGAACTTATGTGATTTCTTTCAAAAAACGTAGGGTTTAGTATCTTTTAAAGGAATGTATCCATATAATATAAATTATATATCACAATATTTATATCACTAAAAATATAGCGATTGGGATTTCTATTGATATATTATTTTTAATATGTAAATCAAATCATTTTAGTCAAATTATTTATCTAAGCATATGTGTGAACCTGATAAATCATAAATGAGGTAGATGAAGAGCACGGTGAAAACTACTCTATCAGTTTTGGCCTTGTTTTATCTTTCTTTGACACAACTGTTGGCCTGTTAGTGGTAGGCCCTTCCATGTTTTTGTCGTAGTGTTGATTGTAATGGAAAAAGGACACGGGCAACTTGCAAACGGACAGTCTACGTAGACAGTGTACCATATCTTCTCTCGTAAAGTTGCAAGTAATCGAAATTCGACGTAGACAGTGTACCATATCTTTCGAAAAGTAGGCAGGCCTTCGAACTTATATACACCCAAAGTTGTGTCCTTTTCGCGATGTAGCTGTCGCGAACGGCTTGTTTCTATATGTGCAAGTCGGAAAGGAAACTCATCTCCTCCACCGGTGAAACCGAGAGCCCTGCCACGCATGTTGCTGCGGGCGATAAGGACATCCACCCAACAGGAATGAGAAGGCGCCGGCCCGTGCGAGATCAACTGCCCGTCATCAAACGACAAAGGCAGCTAGGCGTCGCGGAGCACCATATGTCATTCCATCTCCTCAAGCCAACTCCACTGTAGAGATATATTTGGTTTATTTCGATCCGCGCAATTAGAAAAACACAGCTCAAAGGGCAGATACATGCAGCTGTAAGTAAACAAGAGTAGGATAATGGCCGACTGAAATAGCATAGAACAAAGATATATAATTCATCCTTGCACTTCTGTTTGCCACATTAACATTTATGCTGGTGTTTTTCTCAGCGCCAGATGATTCTTCCTACTGACTCTAGGACGCGGTTTCTGTTTCTCAAAAGTAACTATGTAGTCGCGGTAAGGTGGGATCCGGGATCTCCATGCCAACACATCAAACTTGTTTTGATCTTCAGGAATTTCAACACCGATTAGCAGTTGTTGCCATGTCAGTTTTGGCAGCTCACTTTGCCCAGGGTCAGCCTCCCTCAAATCATAAGCCAGATATCTTTGAGCCTGCTCCCTCACACAGGACGACTTAGTGAATTTAACAGAGATGTTTCTCTCGAAAAGGTCGTCGGGGTGTATGCCGAAGGATATATGCTTCCGTACCACTAGTTCCCTTATCCGCAATAATATGTTGAACCAGAATTTAGTATTAGGATTAGCTCTTAATACCTCACCAACTATATTTGCACCAAGAAAACATCCATTTAGGTTAGTACTCATCTGCATTGCCAGACATGCCAGTTTTGGGTGCTCGTGGGGATCCATGCTTCCGAAGGTAAGTGCCTTGAAGAAGTACCAGTATTCTTCTTGGGGCAAACTCTTCATCCTGATCGGCTCAGCAGTTCCCAAGTTAGCAACTTGATCTGTTCTGCCTATCAAGATGGCTTTACTTCCAGCACCTGGAACCTTCTGCAAGAATGATCTGAAGTTCTTCCATGCCGCCTCATCCACATCCCAACTGAAATCAACAACAAACAAGCACTTCCCTGAGTTCGATGCAAATTCTCCAACATGCAGATCATCTCCTTTGAGGAAAAAGATGTGGGAGAAACGATCGCGCACCCGCTCATCCTTGCAAGCATGTTGCACCAGAGTTTTCTTTCCCACCCTGCACGGGCCAATGATCGGAAGGATGCTGGAATTTGTTACATCGTGCCTATCATCACTGCATAGTAAGAAGTTGATGAGTTGCTCTTTCTCGATGTGGCGACCAAACATGCACTTATCCATGTATAGATATGTATCGTATGGCTGGCGAGACAGGCGAGGGCAGCTGCCAAGGAGCATCACAAACTCTCTCATACATGCAGTATTAGCCTCTAAACTTTCAAGGACACTTTTCAACTTTGTTGTGCTGCCGGTCCCAAATGCTACTGGTGTGTTCTTCATTATAGAAGCAGCAGCAGAAAAACGAAGGCGCTTGGCGGTATTAAAAGTAGAAACGGCAAAAGATTGGCTCCGATGACTCACCTCATCATCTTCGACGCTATCTTCTCCAAGGGACTGGACCCTGAGCCTGTCGAGCATGTAGTACCCAAGATACATGCCCTCGATGAGTGCCTTCAGCTGCCGGATCATTCCTCGATTTGTGATGTGCCGCCCCTCTGCTTCCTCAACAATGGTGTGCATCCTCAGCAAGATGTGTTCCAGCCTTCTACGATCATCCTCCTCACATGTGTGAGTACCATAATTTTGTGCCAGGAAAGAGATGAACCTGCTGACAAGATCACCCGCGACCGCTGAAATCAGAACCTCCATCCTGAGCTGAGATGAGACCTCCCTGGGAGCGACGACCGAATGGAAGTTAATTTGCACAGAGCAACACAATTTCAGAGGTGACTTATAAAGGGGTGGTCAATAAAGGCTGCAGTCGTCAAGAAGCGTGACTTTTTTGATAAAGCATAACTAGTGAATGAATGCAGTTCACAAAGTTGAATATTCCTACACTACCAAAAGTATGACCAAAAAGTATTTGCATAGTCTTCTTATTTATACATTTTCATGAATGCAGCTGGAAAAACATTTTATCGCTTGTAAATATCAAGAAGTCTACAGATGGTCCTAACTCGCAAATGGACTGCCTCAAAACAATAACAATAACTCCACAAATGGACCAAATAGAGTGTCACTTTCAGACTATTTTGATATGCTATGGGAAATATTATGTTTGGTGTTGCAAACAAAATAAGGATAACTACTGATGGGGATATAAAAATAATAAGATGGCTCACCAACCAAATAAGATTTCCTCAAAACTTGTCACTGCAAAAAATAAGAAGATCAGTCACAATACGTTGATTTTGGCACAGGTCGCAATAGCCATCTCCCTGAACAATATCAATTATTCTTCAGATGCTAAGCTCTCCAGAACATTAACAAAATTATGATCCATCTGCGTGCTACTTGATCAAGGAGCAAGTCCACTTAAAAACTGTAGGGATAAGCATGTACTCCCTAAAGGGCAGCCTGGTACATGTAGCCCGACCACTTTGGGTCTATTGTACACAGCCTTTCCCTCTGTACTCCCTTTGTAAACTAATATAAGATGTTTTAGATAACTAAACTAGTGATCTAAAACATTTTATATTAGTTTACGGAGAGAGTACATTGTAAGGAAAAGTTGTGGCTGAGCTCACGTGCACTGCATCCCTTTATCTAGCCACATATTTTCTGCGTGGCAACACGCAGACACATTTTTCTTTTTTTGTTTCTTCCAAATAAAACAACATATGAATTTCAAACTTTGCAGGACAAAAACACATTATAACTACAATGTGGAAAAATATTGGATGTTTTCATGCATCATAAACACTTAAAAATATATTCAAAATATCATTTAGTATATTTATGCTTGACCAAGAAAAAAACTTTTCTTCCAGATATTGTGCTTCTAAAGTTTGGTTGACTTGCAAAGTTTCAAATCCATATGTTGTTTCATTTGAGAGAAACAAAAAATAGAAACTTTCATGTAACAAGTTATTTGGCTAGCACAGATCTCAAAGCAATGCTAAAGGGTAAGGAGAAAGGTGCAGTGCACCTAAAACCACTCTCACATTGTAAGGGCTTCACCAGGAGCGGCATTGCCATCCAAGCACCTAGTACTACTGCAGTGTGGCAGTCAAGGAAGCCAAAAGCGACTACATCAAACTTGCTGTGACAGAAGCCAACCAATCACCAACACATACTTGGGAATGGGGAATTACATTGAATTGATCATGCACAATACACTAGTTAGAACTGTGAAGCAATTTCCTTTCATGAGGCTTCTGTTACGAACACAACTCAAACTATCAATAGTAGCTGACTGCATTTTACATGCTCCATCTAGAAACTACATATATATACTATACTAGACTACAAGGAGGAGGCTAATTCCATTGTGCACTTCTGTTTGCCAGATTAACATTTGCAATGACGTTTTCTCACTGCCACATGATTTTTCTTGCCGATGATACGATCTGGCTTCTGTTTTTCATAAGTAACAACGTAGTTGCAGTAAGGAGGGATCCGAGATCTCCATACTAACACCTCAAACTTGTCTTGAACAGGTATATCACGGCCTGTCAGTAGTTCTTGCGATGTCAGTTTTGGCAGCTCACTTTGAGCAGGGCCAGCCTCCCTAAGATCATACACCAGGTATCCCCCCTGAGCTTGACCACCAACTAAGGCTGCACTGCCGAAATTTACAGGAAAATTTCTACCTAGAAGGTCCTCTGGGTGTGTGCCGAAGGTCGACAAGTGTTCGCGAACTAGTCCTCTTATGCTTGATAATACTCCGCGCCAGAATTCTGCGTTTGGATTAGCTCTTAGTAGCTCGCCGAGTATGTTTGCACCAAGAAATGATCCCTGTAGGAGTGCTGCTAGTTGCATGCCCACAGATGCCAGTTTCGGATGCTCATCAGGATCCATGCTTCCAAAGGCAAGTGCCTTGAAGTAATACCAGTACTCTTCTTGAGACAGACTCTTCAGCCTGATGGGTTGAGCAGTCCCCAAGTTTGCAACTAGCTCTGCTCTTCCTGTAACTATAATTTTGATCTCAGTGCCTGGCAGCTTCTGCAAATATGATTGGAAGTTTTTCCATGCTGCCTTATCCACATCAAAGATGAAATCTACAACAAACAAGTACTTCCCTGAGATTACCTGGCTGCTCTTGTTCAATGCAAATACTCCATTCGCGAGATCATCTCCTTTGAAGAAAAACATGTGGGAGAAACGATTGCACACCCTCTCATCCTTGCAAGCATGTTGCATGAGAGTTTTCTTTCCGATTCTAGGTGGGCCGATGATAGGCAGGATGCTAATATGTTTGCGATCATGACGAGTGTCATCACATAGCAAGAAGTTAATGAGTTGCTCTTTCTCAACATGGCGACCAAACATGCACTTATCCATGTATAGGTAAGTATCATATGTCTGGCGAGGAAGGCGAGGGCAGCTGCCGAGGAGCATGACAAACTCTCTCATATCTGCAGTCTTAGCTTCTAAACTTTCAAGAACACTTTTCAGCTTTATTGAGCTCCCGGTACCAAATGCTACCGGTGTGTTCTTCATTATAGAAGCAGCAACAGCAAAACGAAGGCGCTTGGCGGCGTTAAAAGTAGAGACGGCAAGATATTGGCTCCGGTGACTCACCTCATCATCTTCAACGGTCTCTTCTCCACAGGATTGGAACTTGAGCCTGTCAAGCATGTAGTATCCGAGATACACACCCTCGATTAGTGTCTTCAGCTGCAGGAACATGCCTCGATTTGTGATGTGCCGCCCCTCTGCTTCCTCAACAACCGTGTGCATCCTTAGCAAGACTCGTTCCAGCCTTCTACGATCCTCCTCCTCACATGTGTGAGTGCCATAATTTTGTGCCAGGAAAGAGATGAACCGGCTGACAAGATCACCTGCCACTGCTGAAATCAGAACCTCCATGCCAAACTCAAGTCTGCCCTCCCCAGGAGCAAGTGATCTGATTTTGGTTTGCAAAGAAAGAAGGGTCAAGAAAGACAGCAACCCAGAGTTACTATGACAACGACATAAAGAATTCATATGGTGAGGTGGCTTGTTCTAACACTTCTTTACAAAGTTTCCTTTTTGTAACTTTATTTCTACCTTGAGCCCCTTGAGCTGGAGGACCCGTGTTCGGTTTGTTTTTCTGTTGCACCTCCGCTTTCTTGGTGATGGTGAGGATCGCTGGCTGGAGCACCTCAGCTTCTTCAGGTCATCCTCCATCAATAGCAAATGCAGAGATAGGCATGTATAATCTGAGCCTTGACCATAAATTGACCATACACTGATACAAATGATCTTTGAAAGAAACATAGCACGAAGGTGGCTAAAAGTCAAGAAAGGCAACTGCCAAGACTGATGAAACTGGTGTGGCTGAAGCCACTTAGACATCAACACATACTGACTGGGTTAAACTGAATTGACCATACAGATGAGATCAGTCAAGCGTGATGCACTTTCTTCATGAGATTTGTATTGCCATACACGACTCAGTGTAGCAACAGGAAGTGACTGGATATCCCATTGAACAAGTGCATATACATACATACCAGCAAAAAGGTTAAAATAACAACTAAACTCTTAAGGATGGGGATACACATAATTCCTCCGCACACCTCTGTTGGCCAAATTAACATCTGCGCTGATGTTTTCTCTGTGCCCCTAAGTTAGCAACTTCCTCTGCTCTGTCTACCACTACAATTTTAATCCCAGTACCTGGCAATTTCTGCAAATATGATTGGAAGTTTGTCCATGCCGTCCCATCCACATTGAAGATGAAATCAATAACAAACAAGTACTTCCATGAGACTACCTTGCAGTTCAGTGCAAGTTCCATGTTCCATAGATCATCTCCTTTGAAAAAACATGTGGGAGAAACGGTCGTTCACCCTCTCATCCTTGCAAGCATGTTGCACCGAAGTTTTCTTTCCGGTCCCGTGTGGGCCGATGATCGGCAGGATGCCAAAATTTGTGTAATCATGCCTTTTTTTTGAAAAGGTTGTGTAATCATGCCTGTCACCGCACAGCAAGAAGCTGAGGAGTACCTCTTTCTGGAAGTGGCCACCAAACATGAAGCTATCCCATGTATAAATACTTGCTACATGGCTGGCGAGGCAGGTGAGGGCAATTACCGAGCATGATAAACTCTCTCATCATATCTACAATCTTAGCCTCCAAACATTCAAGAACACCTTTCAGCTTTATCGTGTTTTATGTTCCAGAACCACGGAAACGAAGGCGCTTGGCAGTGTTAATGAGTTGAAATGGAGGAGTGGCCCTGACATCATCATTGCAGATTCTCTCTTCTCCAAGGGACTGAAGCTTGTGCATGTAGAGCATGTAATACCCAAGAAGCTGCAAGAACATTCTTCACTCGTGATGTGCCGCCCCTCTGCATCCTCAACAATAGTGTGGATCCTTAGCAACACACGTTCCAGCCCCCTACGATCATCATCCTGACAAGTTCAGTGTCATATACGTGGTTTTGTTTATAAAGCGGGGGCGAAAGCCTGTTTCGAGAGTGCCATATCTGTGAGCAAGGAATGAGATGAAACGGCTGGCAAGATCACCTGCGACTGCTGAAATCAGAACATCCATGCTGAGCTGAGCTGAGCCCTCCCTGTGAGCAAGTGATCAGATGGGAATTAATTTGCAAGGAGTGACACTGTTTCAATTTCAGAGGTGATAGAATGAGGCCAAAGGCTGCAGCTTGCCAGAAACATATGTCACCATGATGGTGACTGAAAGCAGTTCACACAGTTGAACGCTCCTACACCATACAAAATGGTTCTTTCGGTTCACTTATTTCGACCTTTTCATGAATACTGCTGAAAAAAGCATTGTGTGATTTTTAAATGAGAAAGTCTCCAATTGATCCTAACTCCACAAATGGACCAAATGCAATAGACCAAGCACTATTGTGCTTACAAAAGTGTCACTTTCAGATTTTTTGATGTTTCTCTATTTTGTGCAGTAGACGAAGCACTATTGTGCTTACAAAAGTGTCACTTTCAGATTTTTTGATGTTTCTCTATTTTGTGCAGATAGGCAAAAAATATATTACCTTCGATCCATATTAATGAACTCAACTTTGTCTAGATTCGTATGTATCTAGTTAAGTATTTGGACTAGATGCATGTGTATCTAGACAAACTTAAGTCCATTAATATGAATCGGAGGGAGTATTAGATTTTGCAAATAAAATAGTAACAACTAGGATAAATCATTTTGGGATGACCGAAAAAGCATGATTTCAATTAAAACATGGGCATCAGCCGGCCACTCTCTCCCTCCCTACCTCCCGCTCTCTATTTGCACTGATTGACATCCGGTTCATAAAAGTAAAACAAACATCTTTAATGAGCACTCTTGCAGTAAAATCAATAAAGTTTATATGACCAACAAGAGCAAATTTCATTAGTCCACTGGCTACTTGATTCTATTCATCACTAGAAGTTTCCCTGGGAGATATGTGAAGACAACAAGAGCAAGAGAGTGAAAGAGAGACTGAGATAGAAACCAAATAAGGTGTCTCACTAACCAAATATGCTTTCCTCAAAGTTTGCCGCTGCAAAGCTTACAACAACAAAAAGAAAGAACATCATAAACTTCTTTCCTTTAAGATTGGAGCCCAAACAGACACGGAGGTCAATTGCCTGGACTTCCAGCACAACGCAAGCCTGCCCTTCTCGTGCACAACCTCAAACCCCCTATTGAATAACCCAACCAGCATCCTGGCCTGAGCAACATTACAACCACTCAGGTCACAAGCCCCATACCTTTCTAAGACCCCAGGAGCATTGACCTCAACTGCCACCGACCCATACTGCCCCACGAAATCCTGTATCCTTGGCCCCACCATCTCCCTCTCCACAAGTCTCAGGCACACCCCCTGGTTACCACCATCAAAGCAGCTCGCCAGTGACTCGAACACCGTGGTGAAGTGGTGCAATGCCTCGAAGAAGAAGTCGACAAAGGAGGTCTTACATAGAGGCACCTCCTTTCCGATTCTAACTAGCTCCTCTTCTACGATGACCATTAACTTAGGCTGTAGCAGTTTAACACAGGCAGGTAGGAGTGTCGGTAACTTGCTCAGGAACTTGTAAGGCATGCTTGTTGTGTCGCATGAGAAGATCACCGAGCCTCTATGGTTCTTGGAGAAGTCATGCAGGTCTTCATCATTGTGTATGCAGAGAAAGCTGCACTGGAAGGGAAGGTTCAAGGAATCAGCGAACTCCGAGAGCCGCCGCGCAGATGCATGGTGAACGTCGTCGATGTAGTCGGCCTCTGCTGTGATCGCCGTGAGGTGGAATGACATTCCACCATGACGGGCAAGATCTGACATGAGCGATGGCCACTGGATGCCCTCGCCGATGTTCAGGTCGACGACGTGCACATGTGTATCGCCCTTGGTGGCATCTAGAATGGCCTGATTGGCAGTGAAATGTGCAAACTTGGCAAACGGCGACAGCTCTTGTATAATCTGCTGCATCGATATTCTATCAGATGGCAGTGGCTCCGGCGGAGAGCACCTGGTGCTTGCACTGGAGATCCGGGATCGCAGACCTTGGGCAAAGTGGTAGGCCAGGCGATCAAAAGAGCTGGCTGCTGCATTTTCAGGGATGCCACTGAGGAGGCCATCAAGCTTCGAGAACACTGCCGAGGCAAATATTGGATCCCCCGCCTCGACCGCCTCTGCGCCAGTGAGAAGGAGATCAGTTAAACTGTTCTCCTCCATGAGCTCCTCTTGGATCGCGACCAAGTTGCCACTCTCTTGGCCCAGAATCCTCTTGTCGCAATAGGTGAACACACCAACACCAGAAGCATCTTGTTGATGCCAACCATTAGCATGATCATGGGCTGCAGTCTCCAGGAACTCATTATCCTGTTGCTGATCAGTGGAATGATCAACATGGATAGTGGCATTCTCATGGAGAGCTACTTGTGGAGACCATAGGAAAAAACTACTTTCTTCATGTGTGGGGAGGGAGAGAAGAGGGGAACAAGGATATGACATGGTCTCCATTTTAGTTGCTGTCTAAATTGCCTTGATGCGTGTGCCTCACACTGTGTCTTATATAGAAACCACATGGCGGAGGGGCAAGAGATTAGCAGTGGAGAAAAGAGAATGTGTGGACCCCACCTTCATGGCTGATGCACGCAAAACTGTCCTGATCTTGGAGCCTAACGCAACATGAATTGAACTAGAGGTGATTGGCCCTTGTGTAGCTCTTCCACCAACTTCACAGCATACATACATACCCCCCAAAACATCACAATAAAAATAGAACACAAAACCATACGTACGCAATGTGTCATTTTGCTGTGCTGACAGAATGAAGCAGAAGGGACTGTGAATACGCTAATGGCATATTCCAAGAATGCTTCTTGCTACGTGGCAGCATCTAGTCAATTGTTGGACTATGTGCTGTTGCTACTTCAAAGTTTTTATGGCCTGCACATATGTGCCAATGGCAACGCAGAAAGGCACAAAAAATAGCGACCTAGATACAATCATATGTTTGATTTAAATTATTGTGCTCAAGAAATGGTTTCATATTACTATATTTTTTTAGAAAATGAAAGTACAACTTCTTCAGTCTGATACAGAATTAATGTTGACATTTAATAATTAACTTTATCATGATTCATTGACCAGAACAAACCAATTTAGTTTTGGCATGCTAATGGGTGTCCAAATTGCTAGTGGTGTAATAAATTCATGACATCAACTTGCTCCCAGACTGGATTCTTTATTCGACACCAATCAGGTATTCATAAAGCACATTATTGTAAGGTGATACAAATTATTGGCAGATTCTAATGGAGTTATAGGATGTAGACAATAGATTGAAATTAGAAGAGGACAAAGCTGCTTGTCTCAAGGAGTAGAGCTGTTGCAAAGTGGAACTTACAAAACACAAGCATGCGCCACACAGATGTCTTGTTCGAGGCTGCCCCTTGCTACAAATCTGAACGTTTCTCCTGACCTCCCTCCTGGCAATTCCAAAATGATCATTTCCAGAAACTGGCAACAGCAGGATATTAGGGGTGGAGTCCAACAATGTACAGCTTTTCACGGACTATTTCAGAACTCCATATACAAGTGCACAAATGGTGAGTTCCGGTGAGCTTTCAGCATTGTATGATTCTTTTATCTCAAGAGTCTTGATGATTCCACTGAGGTAACTAATATATTTTTCCTGCCCTATGCGGATATGTGTCTGTTATTACATGACAAGCAAAGCTGGCGCCATCTGCACATTTTAAGAGTAACATTGTGAACTTACTTGGTCATGGATTACTGTTATGTTCGATCAGAAAAAGAAAAATATACTAGCAAAGTACAACCGTAAGAGTATAGGCAATGCGAAGTAAAGAAGCAATTACTTTCAAGGGGATCTTGGCAGCATGGTGCTTTTCATCACAACCAGCAGTACAACTGTCCTCAACAATGGATATATCAAGGATAATAAACATGTTTCACAGAAGGAAGATGAGTCACAAATCTGAATAACTAGAGGTATTAAGTATCATATGCCCTCATCACACCCCACAAGATTTCGTCATAGGGCTCAAATTAATTCCTTGAGAGTTGAGACTGACAGGATGGGCTGTATGGTCCATTTTGTCAACGACGCAGGAGATTAGCATGCTCAGGAAACATACGCTCTGACATTAAATGAGTTAAGGACGGCAGGTGGGTACCTAATTATCATCATAATCATAGTTGGTAAGCACTCAACTGGAGAAGAAACCATTAATTAGAAAATATGAATCGGATATTCAGTATTATATGGTAATACATTGATGAAATCAACATTTGCCTAAATATACACCGCATTTTGCTCTTGAACTATTCCTGAGTGGGCAATCAGTGATGAATCACGCCAGGCCAGAGGGTCCGAGCTGATAATAGAGAGCTTCTCAAAAGACACTTGTCGTCATATCACTGATGCAACACAGCCTAACATCTGTCAAAATAATTGAAGGAAGATCAGTGGACAAAGATCACTGAGAATTCCACCAATCAAAGGCCTTAAGAGTTCGGTAGTTGAGAGGAGCATCTCACAGAAATTGGTAAAGAGAAGAGCAGCAAAATAAACTGTTGCTTTCTGTTCTGCAGCATCAGCTTGGTGGTCTCCTAATCCCCAGCTAGTTAGCAAGTCACCTAAAGTATCATCCTTTGTCTATCAGTATGTTCCTAATCCAGCATAAGATACACGGTATAGTACTCAACACGAAGGCCAAAGGGAAGTACAAACGAAGACGCACTAGCACTGTACAGTATATGTTTGGTTTATCTGGACGAGAGGGAGGCAGATGGGTCCGATGAAATTAATTGGACAAGCATGCTAAAATAACGTGGTTTGCCTGTGGCTGTGTGCTGTCCTCCACTGAAGAAAAAACTTAGTTCTAGTACAGCAAGTTTGTCTTCCCTCTTGGTAAACGGAATATTTGAGATTAGCAAACACTAGATGGTATACTAACTTCTGTTTTGATGCATCACTTACTACTTGGCTAGCCTATCAAGTCACTAAGAACTGCTAGGCAAAACAAATTTCTCAAGGGTTCAAATATATTACAGCATGGTCCCATGAATGGCATATCTCATGCAGTACAAAAATGAACTTGTGCGATATGCCTTATTCTTGAGATAGAATCCCAGAGGCACAATAGAAGACAACCGATCACTCTTCTAGGTAAACTACAACTTGAGGCCTGTGTACATTAAAGAAAAAAATTCACTGTCAACTGAGGTACATATTTCATCTGCATCCTACCACATAAACCACCACTTGTCAACAGGGGTTAATATTTCATTTGCACCCTACCACATAGACATGTGTATAGTTAAATTCAGGTTTGAGTAAGCAATACATCACAGTCCAAGGGCGGCAATGCATGGTCAACTGATTTCTCTTTCAGAAGATTGAGACGTTACTGAAATAGTGAAATATGAGCCTAGCTAGACGGCCGAAAACATTCAACAATTACGGGAAGTACATTGAACTTTGAAATGGGGAGGTAACAGCCACTAGCACTGTAGTACCTTGTCACTATCACCTGCATAATCTAAGCTGCCTAATTACAGAAAACAAAAGTACTGGCAAGTTGGTGCAAGTGGGTAGATTCCTGCTAAACGAGCTTGGTAAGCTAAGGTCCGAGCCATACCCTAAATTCAAAATATTGCAGATAAATCTGATTCGCTTCAGTTAATGTGGACCTTATCACTCATGACTCAGATCAGGAAAAAAAATATTAGGGAAGGCACGTCATGTAGGCACCATCCGGAGCAAAGGTTAGCCTGGTTTTGCTGAAAATTACATGTTTGAATCAAATAAAATTGACGTCATTAGACGAAGTAACATACATAGCCTATCCCAACTAGTTTGGAACTGACAGGCTTTGTTGTTGTTGTTATTGTTGTTACACGAAGCAACATACATACATGCTAGTGTTCCAATCGTTCTCCGACACTATTAGCAAAAACAAAATCCCGACAGGATGAAACCGACGGAATGCAAAATTGCGAGCCCATGACTACCTTGTGCTAATTAGCTTAGTCTCCTTCAACTCTTAAACATGGAGACCACTAGGACCCCATATCAGAGACAAGACAAGTTAACAGATAATTTTAGTGCTACTGCATCACCCCAAAGTATGAACAGAATCTCATGACCGATGTACAGCAACGCTGCGGATGGGTGTGCGTGCGTGCAGCTGTCCTGCCATGATTACTCTCGAATGAATAAATAAAATCTAGCGATAAGAAGGAGTGCATGATTACCGCATGCCAATTAGCATGGTTTCCTTGAACTGACGCCACGGGAGCCGCTAGAGCCCGAAATCCAGGGACAGTGCGTCGCCACAATATAATACGAGACAGAATCCCAATGCGCGATTTGCCTTGGGTGCGTGTGCCGTGTGCGCGCAAGATTGGCATGATTTGCACCTGCGGTTGCACGGATTGATCGCGCGCAGATACGAGAATCGTCCCTCTGCACCTTCCATGTGCGCACCGCGGCACCGTGTGACGCGAGCCCCCGCGCGGGAGAGGCGTCAGCGCGTGCGTACATCTCTGGGGGTGAGCTGGTACCTTGCTGACCTATCTCGGTCCTCGGGAGCGGTTGGTGGTGGGCTGGCTCGGCGCCGCGCCGGGCGGGGAGGGGGGCTCGGAGCAGGCCGGAGATGGACGCGCGCGGGATGGGATGTGATCCCTTGGTCGTCCATTGTGCTTCTCCCGCTCCGGATCCTGCTCCGGCGCCACCGAGACGGACAGAAAGATGCGCGCAGGAGGGAAAAAAATTGGGTGGAGACCGGCTCCAAACCTCCTCCTGTGCATACCCTCTGTAATCTTATGCCATCTGTCCTGCCAAATCATCGTACGGCGCATCCTTCTCTCGCCTGCTGCAGACTTCCCCTCGGCTCGTGAGCCGTTCCCCGATAAGCACGGCTCGACAAACAAAAACATCAACTATCCGGATCCGTATCAATTAATTCCGCGCTAACCGGAGTTTTCCATGGGCTGAGCGATCGGGGGCCTGCTCTCCACGCAATCACGCTGCTGCGAACGAACAAGCGACAACAATGGCCACGGCGCGCCAGACCACTTCGCCGCCTTCTACCTTCCATGGCTATAGCGGGCCGGAAGAATAGCCATCATCGCCGCGGGTCGTGCTCCCGCTTCCTGAAGTGCCGCCTCCATCGATGAAGTCGGGAGTCGCCATGCCGGAGTCCAGCACTATCGCCGGCGTGGATGCGGATGAGGACAGTTGCCGCTGCACCTCGTCCCGGCCGACAGTGATGCCAGACACCATGAATTTGCAGCTGCCATCGCATGTAAGAGAAGGCCAGTACAACACTGTCGTTATTACTGAAGAAAGAAGCCAGGAGGATGATGCGATCGCCTCAAATCGTGAAACTGACGGACAGAAGACACCACAGGTACTGGTTCCTGGTTCTTGCATGGTTCCTTCAGAATAACATGATTGAACAAAGCATGATACTATAGCTTGGTTCTTATATTGTGCGTTGTCATGCCGAAAGCTAGATCAAGCCAAAGTAAGATGATTTCTCTGTAGTGAATCATCTGAGTATAACATATTAATATTTGTCTATAGAATAATTATTTCGCTGGAGAGTGCAGTAGCTTGTTGAAGACAAAATATTTCTTCCATGACAAATTTAATTACAATACATTGTAAAATTAATGTGTGTGAATAAAAATATAATATATGTTTCATATGATAATATAGTTTTAATTTTCACCTCGTTTTATTGCAGATTGATAAAGTTGGGCAAGCTTTGATTGTTCCCCAAGTGGGAATGACTTTCGATTCAGAGGACAAAGCTTATGACATGTACAATACATATGCCGGCAAGATTGGATTTAGTATCAGAAGGAGCCAGACAAAGCGTCGCAAAGATAGAACTATATACCAGAAATATATAGTTTGCAGTAGTTAGGGACAACGAGAAACCGATTCATCAAAGGCCACTACAAGGACAGGTTGTGATGCCCGTGTTCAATTTAGTGTCAGTAGAGAGGGGATTTGGACAGTGCAAAAGGTTGTAACGGATCACAATCATTATCTTGCCAGCCCTAATAAGTTGCACAAGTTGAGGTCCCAACGACGTGTTATAGAAGCGGATAGAGCACTAATTGGCCAGATACGTGAAGCCGGGATGAAGCCGTCTCAAGTGTATGATTTCATGGTAGTGTTCTACGGAGGAGCCGATAAAGTTCCATTCTCAAAAAATGGATTGCAATAATGAGATTGGTAAAGAACGCAAGAAATATTTAGAGTCCAATGACTCGAAAACAATGTTGGAATATTTGAAGAATAAGCAGAGAGAGGATCCTACATTCTTATATGCCATTCAAGTAAATGAGAAAGATGGTCAGATAGCTAATTTTTTCTGGGCAGATGGTCAGTCTATTTTGGATTACGCATGCTTTGGCGATGCCGTATCATTTGACACCACCTTCAGTACTAATAAGTTTGAATTGCCTTTCGCTCCAATTCTTGGGGCCAACCATCATAAGCAGACAATAATATTTGGGGCTGCATTGATATTTAATGAGTCTATTGATTCATTTGTTTGGCTTTTTGAGACATTTCTCCTAGCAATGTCAGGCAAGCATCCAAGCACAATTTTCACTGATCAAGACGCAGCTATGGCAGGAGAAGTTGCTTATGTATTTCGAAACACAAGCCATCGTCTTTGCTTATGGCACATTTATCTTAATGCTGCTAAACATCTCAGACATGTAATTCATAAGCATCCGGAGAAGTTTCTACCTGATTTTAAGAAATGCGTCTATGAAGACAGATCTGAATGTATCTTCAAGAGGAAGTGGCTAGAATTATTGCATGAGTATGATCTCCAGGACAATGAATGGATGGCAAAAATATATGATTTGAGGGAAAAGTGGGCTGCTGTCTATCGTGACTCTTTTACAGCTGATATGAACTCGACTCAAAGGAGTGAAGGTATGAACAATGTCTTCAAAAAAAGATTTCGTAGAAAACTTGGTCTTTCGGAACTCCTTGTGGAATGTGACAAGGTTTCCGCTAGTCTGCGCGAAAATGAGTTGGACGCAGATTTTAATTCGCGTCGAAAGAACCCGGTTACTTACAGTCAAAATTTACCATTGTTAAAGACGGCGGTTGAATCATATACAATTCGGATGTATACATAGTTTGAAGAAGAATTTAAAAGGCAGTTTACTTTTTCTTGTACATTGCTACAAACGGAAGGGGAAAACCTTACATATAGTGTTACCCATATGCACAGCAAGAATGGAGCAACGGTTGTATTCAACAGTGTAGATATGACTGTTACATGTTGTTGCAGAAAATTTGAATCAATAGGTATGTATACTATTTTTTATTGCAATATGATTTTTATTACAAACTGATAAAATATGGAATGCATCTTTCATAGGTTTATTGTGCAAGCATGCTCTAAAAGTCTTCAACAAGAATGATGTTTTTATTTTGCCATCGCAATATATACTGAACAGATGGACAAAATATGCAAAAAGAGGCTTCTGTATTGAGAAAGAAGGAACCGATGAGGAAAATTTAAAAGCGCAAGCGGCACGTATCTCACGGAAGGCGACATCCACTGCTTTGAAGTGTTTGGTGTTCAAAGAAATTCTTGATGATTATGAGAAAGCCATAGATAAGTTGGACTTGGAAGTGGATAATTCTCTTAGCAATATGCGAGAAAAATCCAATGAGGTTCCGCTTGTTTCGACTGACTATGCTGCAGAGACATTAAAAGGTATTATAACGTTTAGGGTTCCTCCCGTGGTAAAAGGTGCAAAAAAGAAACGATCAGTCATATCTCTAGAGAAGAAGAAAGGAAAGAAAAAGAAAAGTGCTAAAAAGAAAGGTATTGATCGATCATAACCAATGTACCAAACTCTTTTTCCATAACCAATCATAACATCTGTACATTTTTTTTATATTATTTTCATTTTTATGACTGACCATAGGAGAAGATCCAAATAAAGCAACGGAAAATAGAGAGGAATCTAATTATCCAAATGAATTCATTGTAAGACATATGCCGTTTACTCTTATTTTACTTTCATATTTACTTAATCACATGTTTAAATTAATTTATCTTCCATGTTGTAGGTTCTTGGTGCACATAGCATCGACGCTACGACGCATGATGAGTATGGACAATATTCGTCCATGTCTGATCCACTAATCCAAGATGGTGATGCTAATACCACTATGCCAAGCTTTGAAAATGATGTATATTGCCAACCGTCGATAATAGGTTCTGCCTTCATCCAAGGCGGATATGCTACTGCCCCAACATCAACATTCTCCAGTGATGTGTATGGCCAGTCTTCGACCTTGCATGCTCCTTTCGTCCAAGGAGAATTCACAAGTCTTCTACATGGAGTTCAGCAAGAAGCCACATTGTCCTCATCTGTTAGAAAGTTACATTTTGGTAAGTACTTCCTCCGATCCATAAAAAGTGTCACCCACTTAGTACAAAGTTTGTACTAACTTAGTACAAAATGTACGACACTTTTTATGGATCGGAGGGAGTAGTAGTTTTGGATCTGGCTAGATGCATGTTTTTTGTTTTTACATGCGTGAGTGCCATGGTTGAAGTTGAGTATCTCAAACCGATGTATCTTATGGATTTGAATCATGTATGGTCTTACGTGTGAGTGACATACTGCCATGGCTAGTTGGATACTAAAAATTATCAGTGGCAGCCGGTGAGACACTAAACACCGGTGGCATGTTTTCAATAGTTTATACATTTCTTGTGATCGATCGTTGTGTTGTTTCTTGTGGATTTGAATCATGTATGATCTTCAGTAAACAGATCTGATGTACCCATTTATCCATGACTTTTTTATAGCAAACATGCTAGGAACCAATACCATGGAGCAGAGGTTAAACCACAACTTGTCTCCAGTATATACATAATTAACATCAGTTCAGCATGTAATTTCTGTCATCTTCCTCTTCTCCGATTAAAACACTTTGAAAGGAGAGGTTTTCTCATTAATTTCTTGCCATTAGTCCTCATACAATTCTCACAGCCATTATTTTTTGACTCTGCTAAGTGAAGAACTGAAGATACATAAAATATTGAAACACCACGTTTGATACTAGCACTTCATATATTCTACTTGTTCAGGACTCTTCAATGATTAGACTGAAAGTTAATCATTCAATGAGAACTCACAAGCTACAATGTGATTCTTCCCTGCGTGCAACATCTTCATCATTAGCACGGCAGGCAGTACTAGGTGGTAAGTTCCTACGTGCGGCCTTGAACCTAGGTGGCGTCGACTGTCAGACCGGATGAAGCCATAGACGAGCTGTGTGGCCTCGTGTGGAGGAGATAGTGAGGGCGCAGGAAGAAGAGCTCCAACTCAAACGCCGGAATAGGCCGAGGGATTCACGGCCGTGTCAATCGGAGGTGCCGCCGGACTGCCGGAGATTAGACGCACCCACCATGGCTGCGTATGATATTGAGAAGACAGGATAGGATGAGAGTCGCGTGGGGAAGATGAGATTGCAAGAGCAGCGAGCGGAGCGGAGCGGAGCCGTGCTGATAGTGCGGGGAAAGGATAACGAGCCGAGGGGAAGTCTGCAGTGGGCGAGAGAAGGGTGCGCCGTACGATGATTTGGCAGAACAGATGGCATCAGATTACAGAGGGTATGCACAGGAGGAGGTTTGGAGCCGGTCTCCACCCAATTTTTTTCCCGCCGGAGACAGAGATGGTGACGCGCGCCGACGGTGAGCTGCTGAGGCGTGGTGGGAATGGGCTGTTTTGGATGGGCCGTCGTATTAGATGGGCGCTTCGCCCTTTTTTTTATGGGAAACTCTTTATATCTGTAGTCTGGCCAAACGCTAGTGCCAGACTAGTATTCTACCGCCGATTCAATTAAAATCAAACGGTCAAGTTTCGCTGCTTTCATGAAAAAAACCACTCTCTCGTAAAAAACATGTACTAACCGCACCGGATGCCTGTAATCTCTCCTGTAATCTCATCTCGATCGGTTCTCTTTCTTCGCAGCGCCGGCCAGATCCCCTAGCCCCCATGCACCTCCTTCCGACCACGCGACCGGGCAGATCCCCTCGCACCCACGCACCTCCCTTCGGCCACACGATCGCCCGGCTTTGGCCATACCACTGGCTAGCTCCGCACCTCCTCCATCCGTTCTCCTCGTCAAGCACCATGGGAACGCCATCGACGTCTCCACCATTGTGAAACGGGTGAATCATGTCTGGCTTTGCACGATCTTCATTGTGGCAGTAGATGGTCGAGCCCCCCATCCTCATATGATGTTGTTCTTCTATAGATTCCAGATTTGGTAAATCGGCTGCCGGAGTTGCATCGGCCGGAAGGAGAAGCTATAGTTTCTCTCCAGATTTCAAAATATCCTTCTAATCAAAGCCCATCATCCTAAATTTGAAAGTTTTTCACTGTGTCCATCGCATCCGATTTGTTGATTTGTAATGTTTGCAATGCAAATTTATATCATATTCATCCAATAACACAGTACTCGATGGTTCTGCTTAAGTATTTGGTCCCATAGTATTCTTCTGTTTATGTATTTGGTCGTATATTATACTTGATGTAGGTGGAGTTTTTATATAATTTGATCATCCTTAGCTATGTACGCACCTAACTGTGTCTAGTAATTTATGTTTCCAATGAAGTTGACAAATGTTCAGAAAAATTATTCATTGTTTCCTGTTTGCAGAGCTTCTAAAATATATGCATTCATAGTTGGTAGAAAAAAAATTATTCTTTTAAGAATTTCATGCTTCCAAACAACACTAGCAATGCACCCTTAGCATTATTTTCTAGCTTCATGCCTATGTGCTTCTACATTGTACGCACTATGCTTTGGTCGTCTAGAAAAAGGCTTCGTTAAGACGACCCTCGCCGACCCATCGGACCCTCGTCCCCATATCTCCTTCCCCCGAAACAACCCTCTTTGCTGAGCTTGCTATGACCCTCGCTGCCCCGACGCTCTTCGTCAGGAACTTGCTATACCCATTGCGGTCGTGCGATTCACTTCATCGCTGTGCCGACCATCCGGTGGCCGCGTCAGCCATTATCCATGATCGCACACAAGCTCGCTCTCACCCCCTCCCTACTCCCTAGCTTTCCCGGTCCTCTCCTCCTCATGACCGAACAACCTTCAGTCCATCGTGTCGAAGCGGCTTCTCGGTTGGGCAACGAATCCAACGCATGGTCCATTGCAGTCCCCCTCCACCACCCCGCCCATATCTATGTTGAGATAGTATTGTATTCATGCTTCCCACTGATGGAGCCGCCAAATTGTAATAGAAATCTACCGATTATTAGGAGATGTGTTGAGGTAGTTGTTTTCATGCTTCCAACCAATATATATTTTGAAATGGTAATAATTCATATGCTACTTATGTCAATATAGTTTGCTTCCATAGTCCCCTTATTTTCGGTAAATTTGGCATGGAGGTGACAAAATCATGCATCCTCATGTTCGTGTTATTCTTTGTCTATTCCCATTATCAGTTTATATGCTTCCAAGTATGATGAGCTATACTACATATGCTTCTTCAGCCTAGATTTTTTGCTTCATTATTTTAACCAAGTTCTGTAAATTTAGAATGTATAATCATCCGCATGATGTCACCACTCTAAGTTTTTGTTCATATGCTACTAGATTTTTTAACGTTGTTATTACCATTGTAATATAACTTACTCCCATATGAAACTACATATGTTTCTTTGGTCTACAGTCTTTCTTCTCATCTTCTGCCTAATATTTGGATTATTTCTTATGTTCTCATTAATGATCCATGTTTAAACCTAAACATTGCTCTTGTGCTACCTTCGTGATTGGTCTGGCTAGGTTGCATAACTTCAACCGTGCCTCTACTTTCCACCCTTTGTGTGCTAGCATGCTAATTTGTAAAGTTAAATTTTAGTGCTTCCAATGTGTCTCATACATGTTGTGATAACGTCAAATTATTGCTTCATGTTGTTCATGTTTGCCACTTTTATTTGGTTTAACTACTAGTACTAGCTAGTAGGTGCTTCTACAGCCACGAGTGCTGCTTATTATAGTGAATTATTTTGTTTCAACCACTCGAAACTGTGCTTCACTATTTCTCATTCATGTTTCCATGAAATATATTACAACACAAAATTGTAGCAATGGGACTTTATTGTTAACACATTTCAAAATTGTTGCTATGATTTCCAGATAACTACTAGATGAGGCACCGCTCTTCGTCGGGAAGACTCCTTGTCGGTGATGAGCTTGCGGTGCATGCGGAGCTCCTGCATGTACATGCATGTTTAAGTGCATGATGCGATGCTTCTAAGTCGGAATGAAAATAGTGTTCTATTTTTGCTTTCCTTTTAGTTATGAAAGGAATTGTTAGTAGCAAAGTTTTCTTCGTTTGCGAGTATGTAATAATGCAATTATTTTCTCTGTTTTGATGGAAGCAAATTAATTTTTGGTTGTAATCAAATATCTATTTAGTGGAATCAAGAGAACGTTGCTTCTGAAACAAGTGGGATTAGTTTTCTCTTTTGATGGAAGAAAAATACTATTTAGTTGGAAGCAATTTTCTTGTTAAGCAAAATGGATAGAAGCAAAATTATTTCACCGGAGAAACACATCTTCATATGAATGGACACATAATTTTGCTACAAGGAAAAACTAACTTTAAAGAACATTAGAGAATGTGAATCCATCTAAATTTTTGAAAATGGAAGCAAATCTAGGTCGCATCGGAAACATATATTAGTGTGTGGAGGATAATACACCAGGTCCCATTCATTACGAGAATCCCATAATTAATGGATACCAGAGACATTAGTGGTTAGCGGCAGGACGTGGTATACGGAAGCAGTTCCTAGAAGCATAGAAGCAAAGTCTGTGTACTAGTAAATCTAACGCTTGACATGATTTTAATCCTATGGCTGTTGACTGGTCTGATGAAAGCAAGGCATCAGCAGTCTGATGCCTAGTGCCCTCCAAATACTATTTAGTTGGAAGCAATTTTCTTGTTAAGCAAAATGGATAGAAGCAAAATTATTTCACCGGAGAAACACATCTTCATATGAATGGACACATAATTTTTCTACAAGGAAAAACTAACCTTAAAGAACATTAGAGAATGTGAATCCATCTAATTTTTTTGAAAATGGAAGCAAATCTAGGTCGCATCGGAAACATATATTAGTGTGTGGAGGATAATACACCAGGTCCCATTCATTAAGAGAATCCCATAATTAATGGATACCAGAGACATTAGTGGTTAGCAGCAGGACATGGTATACGGAAGCAGTTCCTAGAAGCATAGAAGCAAAGTCTGTGTACTAGTAAATCTAACGCTTGACATGATTTTAATCCTACGGTTGTTGACTGGTCTGATGAAAGCAAGGCATCAGCAGTCTGATGCCTAGTGCCCTCCTTTTATTTAGTGCGGCCCTATTCATTTTGCCGTAGTATTTGTTGGGCTGTTTTTCAATGGGCCGTAACATTCATTCCTCCATGTATCACGTACTGGACGCACCCGTGTGATCCAAAAAAATTGTGGCTAGGCGTGACTGTGGATGCACACGTCGCTGTGTCTGTGGATGCACCTGTGACTATGGTTGTGGTTGCGCCTCATGACTGTGATTGTGGATGTGGCTACACCTGTGATTGCGTCCATTCCTATGGCTTCACGGTTGGCTATGGGTCTACCTGTGGCTGCATCAAAAACATAGAAACTCCCTCCACTCGACATGTGTTGGATGAGAAGGAAACTAAAAAAACCTCGAAATACACCACAAGTCGACACTTATTATGCCAGAAGTGCGCGCGGATGACCTTCGCAAAGGGTACGCTCCAAATAGTGATTTCCCATAAAAATGGGATACTGCAACGTTCTATTACTGAATAGAGGTTTACATTGCTTTTTAGATGTTTCCTACAAAAGAACCCCATAGTTTTTTGGGTCTTTTTTCCATAAGTATTGTAATTTACGTGATGAGGAGATTACAACAAAGCGTTCATTGTTATTATTCCAAAGGTATTAAACCCAACTTTCATATCTAAGTATCGGCTTATTAACTTGTGCAACGTGATGTTTAAAACTGCATCCAAAGTGCTTGCTAACCATTATAAGTAGATTCTCCCGGAAATTATCTCTGAAGAACAATCGCCCTTTGTGTCGGATCGCCTTATAACTGATAATACCATTATGATGTGTGAATGCTTACATTTTATGAAAAGGAGAAACTGGACATGCAGAAGGAGTATAACAGGATTGAGTGAGACTATCTCAAGCTATTATGAAGAAAACTTGGCTTCGAGGTGTTTGTCCGCGTTGGTGCCTTGCGGGAAATCGCAACCCTATCCCGCCTAGATGAAGTCGTCCTACTACTATGCCACCCAACTCCTCGGTCCGTCCGACGCACAACAATCTTTGTCACTCGACTACTCCCCCCCCCTTATCATCAAAGTGAGCTCATATGATGCAACACATACCACCTACTCAAGCAGTGCTGCAGACTGCGATGCAAGCCACTGCGCACCTCGATGTCACTGACAACTCCTATACTAGGCTATTGCCTACTCCACGACAACCATGAGAGCCGATGAGATCATCTCCAAACTCTATCATGACTCCTCGAGGCAGCCATTTACTGAAGATTGCAAATGCTAGCAATCTAGAAACACTCTAGCAAGGTAAAACTGTAGCCATTTTTTAGGGAAATAGAAGGACTATGTTGTGGATTTTTATTAATTTCCAAATAAATGGTACAAATTTTTTGTAAAGAAAAAGAATATACAACAACTGCAACAAAATCCCTAAACTGGCCAAAATAAACTAAAATACATATCAATTCATATCTGAAAGCAGTGACCCAATCTGCAAACCCACTGTAATCTTGTCTTTTTGCTCTAAGAGTGAGCCATTGTAACTCAGATTTCAGTTTTCTTCTACACCTATAAAGGTTAGGCTGGATCTGATTGAAGATGCTATCATTCCTATTAGTCCAATTTTCCCAGCATACTAGGATGATTATCACAGGGCAAAGGGAACTTTGAGCAAGTGCTTGAGGTTATCAACTTCCAACTCCAAAGTTAAAATTGTAGCTATTGAATGACATTGATGTTTCATGCTTGACTGCTTCTATACAATGATGTAAACCGATTCGATTATTGAATGATGCTTCTTTTTTATAGTGCACAGTGTTCAACAATTAGTTGTAACACCCTCACTATCATGTAACAGTAATCATTTTGCTAAATGACCATTATTGTTGCTAATCATGCCTTGATCAACTTTGCATTTGATCATATCCAAAAAAACCTGTTGGTTGATATTAAAAATAAAGTGCCAAATAAAACTTTGTCCAAAAATTGTGCAACCAATTTTTTTAATTGCACAATAATCAGTGGACCATGATAAACCAACTTTGAGTATTTACTAAGCTATAGAATAATTCAAACAAATATAAATAGCAGCCAAAAGTCACCTTTAGTCAGTTGCAGTCCAAAAACAAATACCAAATGATTTTATTAAATGCCCAAACTTTTTGTGGCAACTCCCTAAGGTGCAATACAAATGTACCAACATGTTTCATATTGAATGAAAATCATTTGATAGCTAAAACAAATAAAAACAGTGCCAAGTAAACCCATTTGACTCCCTTGGAATTAAAATAAAATGCAAGTGATTTAATTTTGCACCCAAACCTTTTGTGACACTGTTATATGGTGTGACATTTATTTAGGAACACTTGGCACATTTTATAAAATCATATACTAGCTAAACAAATAAAACAGAAAGCAAAAGAATAGCAGAAAAGACCTAAAATAAAAAGGGGCTATCCTTCGCACTGGGCAAAGCCCATTCGGCCCACCCCCTTTCCCCTTGCTTTCTTCTTCCCCTGTTCATGGGGGGATCGTGTCGTGCATCCCCCGGATGTCCACGCCGCTGTCGCCGTGGCGGAAATCCAGGACAGCCCCAGCAGGGATAAGTGCAGCCTGACTTCCCCACACCCTCGCAAACCCTAGTTCGCCCCTTCCCCTACCTCTCCATCGCGCCGCCCTTGCTCCTCCCTGAGCTCACCAGGTGACGAGGGGGTGACCCCATGACTCCTATGGATGAGCCTACCTGGTGTATCCGAAGACAAGAGGCCCACAGAGATGCCGCCTGGGCCCAGCCTTGGCCCACTAGTGGCACCGACGTAGGAGTCCGCGACTCATAAGGAAGGTGCAAACTTGCCGTACGTTATAGGATTAGAGTTAGGAAACCTCATCTGTAATCCCATACGGACTCCCCGAGACCTAGCCTCGTATATAAAGGCTAGGAGGGGAGACGTCGAGATCAAGTAATACACAATCTGTAAACCCTAGCCTTGTGCGCACTAGCCTTGGCTCCCCTGTAATCGCCATCTCCAATCAATAACATCGAGCAGGAACGTATCCTCCTGTTAGCCGACGAGCTATCGTCCAACCTGTGCCTCTCATGACTAACCCAGGGTCCCTGACCATGGGATTTGCCGGGGTACATCCCCGTCAATTGGCGCCGTCTGTGGGAACCGCACAGGTTGGAAATGTTGGATATGTGCCCTAGAGGCAAATTAATAAAGATATTTGTCACATATCTGTTTGTTCATAATACGTTAGATATTGTGCTAGAACTGTATTAAGCGGAAACATTAATACACGTGTGATATATAACAACCTGGTCCCTAGTTAAACTCAGGCATACTAGCTCATTGGGAAATTGATGATCAAGGTTTCCTGATCATGAGAACATAATAGTCTATTGACAATGAGGTCATATCATTAGGAGAATGATGTGATGGACACACACCCACCTTAAGCATTGCAGTGTGATCAAGTCACATAAGTTCAGCATTGCGATGACTTAATAACATAGTGACTGAATCCTTAGACCGTGATGATCATACATAATTGCTATCTATTAGGATGCTTTGAGTGCATTAACCGTTACACGGAAACATGGTAACTGAAAAGGTGTATCTTGGGTATTCCGAAGTAGATATGTTGAGGAGTATGAAATAGATCAGAGCGGTATTTGTCAATCCGAGTGACGGATAGGTACTCTGGGCCCACTCGATGGTGTTGCATCAATAGCTTGCAAGCAAGTGACTAGGTCACAAGAGATGTAATATTCACAAACGAGTAAACATGTTATGTCAGAGACGAGGAAGAACTAGGTATTGGATACCGACGATCATACCTCGGACAAACATAGTACCGAAGCACAAAGGGATCAAGTCATATTGTTAACGGTTCAACAGCGATGAAGTTTATTCGATGGAAGCGTAGGGGCACATCAAGGATTGTAACCAGATCCCACATGATGGTCATTGGTCAGAGAGTGTATCGATCATGTCTACTGTTTCCCGGACCGTAGGGTGTCACACTTAAGGGCAATCGATGCATTAAGGATTGATTCGGGATCATCGGTGAAAAGAGAGAAAACACCGGAAATGTACCGGGAGGTGCCGGAAGCTGTTCCGGATATTTTGAAAGGTTCAAAATAATATATATTAATGTTTAAATATGTTTTATTATTTAATTGACAGAATTACATATTAAAGATGATTTAAATAATTAATTAAAAAGGTGAAAAGGTATTTGGGCCTTAAAAGGCCCATGAGGGGAAGGGGGAGCCTCCCCCTTGGGCTTGGCGCCAAGGGAGGGGCCCATCCCCCCTCCTAGCCGCACCACTCCCCCCCTTGGGGGTTTAGTCCAACATGGGGGAAGGGGAGGGGGTGGAGCCTCTCCTTGGCCTATATAAGGAGGGGTGGGGGTGCCTTTTTCAATACAACATTGAGTTTCTCTCTCTCTCTCTTTCTCCGACCTAGAGCGGACTCCCCTGGTTTGTAGTTTGCACCTTGTTGGGGGTTTCACCATCATCCGGACGCTGTCGCGCTGCCGAAATCCGGATGCGGATCAATCTTCTTTCCGCTGCCCTTCTGGTTCGGAGCCCGGAGGGACGTTGGTTGCATCGTACGTGTGTAATCCCGCGAGGCACTACACGTGTGGTGCTACTTCATCGTCGGAGGTTCTTCAACACGACAGGGAGGTCGTAGGATCAGAGTCTACGCCAACCACGTTCGAGGAACGTTTCCCTCTTTCAGTCTTCAAAGGTATGAACACCGATTCCTTCCGTTACATACATCAGCATAGCATAGATCTTGGGTTCGGGAATCGTAGGTAGGAAAATTTTTGTTTTCTGCGCCGATCCCCAACAGTGGTATCATGAGCAAGGCTATGCGTAGATGTATTGTACGGGTAGAACACATCTAGGATGTGGGCATCAATTCTCCAATTGTTACCCTCCCACGTGTACTCGTTTAGCGTTGCGGGAATGTCCTGATGAAGCGGCCCCGACCGAACTTACGCGTTTACGCGAGACTGGTTCCACGCTTGACATATGGCTTGTACCATATAAGTGGCTAGGGGTGTTTGTCTCTCTAACATTAGCGACGCGAAGACGTTTGCAGCGGAGGGCCCCGACAGGGGTGTAATAGAGACGATTGCAGGATTGGTGTTGTGGCTTCTTTTCGCAGGATAGAAAGCGGTTCTCTCTCGAAACCCCTTAGCAGCCACGTAAAACTTGCAAAAGATAAAGTAGAAGATGTTTTAACTTTAATTTTCATGTAAGGGGGGATCATAGCTTGTATGATTTGCAGTTTTACTTCATGTCTTGCTAATATGCTAGATATGCGACGGTAGCATGATAGGATAATCTTTCTCAATACCATGATTGTATTCTCCCTTAGTGGGCACCGCCTGGAAGGATCTCTTTATGATAGGCAGGCCGTGACGATCGGGTGTCATACATACATTAGTGATCGCATGAGGTTGGGTTTGGCAAGCCTAGCATATGCAGATATGGCCTTGCTGAACAGCCATACACTAAGGTTCGACTGGCAGGCTTGACATATGTAGATATGAGCTTGGGATACGGATGACCGAAAGGTTAAGCATGAGTCATATAACGGATATGATTGGCATGATGGCCTACCTAGGGAGATATGTCATCGGCCGTGTGATATTCGAGGACGATCATTCAAACTAGGATTATGTTAGTCACTTAGTAAATTTGGAGAGATGTTTAACTAAGTGGGAGTTTTAGAATTAATTAAAATTGAACTCCAATTATGAACAAAGTCTAAATATGTATTTTGAAAATAACCATTGTAGATGGCTGCACCTCGCCCCTCATTCAACTTAGGGTCATTCCAAGACAAAGACAAACTGAAAACTGATGGGTCAAACTTCACCAACTGGTTCCGCACTCTGAGGATTCTCCTCGTTCCCCTCAAGATGGCATACGTACTAGAGACCGCGTTAGGTGACGAACCACCAGCAGACGCTAGTCAGGATGAGAAGAATGTCTACCTCTCCAAGACGGATGATTACAACCTTGTCCAGAGTGGAATGCTTTACTCCATGGAGGCTGAGCTGCAGAAACTCTTTGAGAGGATGGGTGCATATGCGATAATCACCGACCTCAAGGCCGTCTTTGCACCCCAAGCCAGGGCTGAACGTTATGAGGCTTCTGAAGCTTTCTTCTCAGCAAAGATGGATTAACATAGCAGTGTTAGTGAGCACGTGTTCAAGATGTCTGTCTACGTTCAACGCTTGTTGCTCTGGAATGTCAGATTCCAGATGAAATTGCTGTTGATAGGGGGTTGCAGTCGCTGCCCCTAGCTACAAAGGCTTTGTGTTGAACTACAACATGCAGGGGATGACTAAGACCCCTTCTGAGTTGTTCTCCATGCTGAAAACTGCTGAGGTTGAGATCAAGAAGGAGCATGTTGTATTCATGGTCAACAAGACCGTTGAATTCAAGAAGTCTGGCAAGAAGGAGAAGGGAAAGAAGGGAAGCCCGAAGAAGGGTGACAAGCCAGTTGTCACTCCTCGTAAGGCACCCAAACCTGGACCCAAGCCCGACGTTGAGTGCTTCTACTGCAAGGGTGATGGTCACTGGAAACGCAACTGCCCCAAGTACCTAGAGGATAAGAAGGCTGGCAAGATTGTCAGAAGAGACAAAGGTATATTTGATATGCACGTTATTGATCTTTTCTTAACAAGCGCTGGGAACAAATCTTGGATATTTGATACATGATCCGTTGCTCATATTTCTAACTCCTCTCAGGGGCTACGGAATAGGCGACGCTTGATGAAAGATGAAGTGACAATGCGCGTGGGAAACGGCTGCCGGATTGAAGTGGTGGCGGTCGGCACGAAGCATCTTAGTCTCCCTTCGGGATTAGTTTTGATTTTGAATAAGTGCTACTATGTACCCGCATTGAGTGTGAACATCGTTAGTGGTTCTTGCTTGAAGTGAGACCACAATTCTTTTAAGTCAGATACAATTGGTTGTGCGATTTATAAGGATGATGTGTTTTATGTTCATGCACCGGAGAAAAATGGCTTATTCATTCTTAATCTCGATTGTGATATACTTCATATTGATAACGTAGAGGCCAAAAGATTAAAACCTAGTGGCGAAGAACACATGACGATGTGGCATTGTCGACTTGGTCATATTGGTGAAAAGCGCATGAAGAAGCTTCATGATGATGGACTTCTGGAGTCATTGGATTTTGGATCCCTTGACACATGTGAACCATGCCTTATGGGCAAGATGACAAGGACTCCGTTCAATGGAAATATGGAGCGTGCGGAAGACTTGTTAGGGATCATGCATTCAGATGTATGTGGACCTATGAACGTCCCCACACGAAATGGTCTTCGTTACTTCGTGACCTTCACAGATGACTTAAGCAGATATGGGTATATCTACTTAATGAAACATAAGTCCGAAACCTTCGAAAGGTTCAAGGAATTTCAGAGTGAGGTCGAGAATCAACTCGGGAAGAAAATCAAGCACCTTCAATCCGATCGAGTAGGCGAGTATTTAAGTCACGAGTTTGGCGATCATCTTAAGACTTGTGGCATCGTACCACAACTTACGCCGGCAGGAATACCTCAGCATAACGGTGTTTCTGAGCGACGTAATCGAACTCTATTGGATAGGGTACGATCGATGATGTCTCATACCGACTTACATGTGTCATTCTGGGGGTATGCATTAGAAACTGCCGCTTACATTCTTAATTGGGCACCGTCCAAATCCGTAAAGACAACACCATTTGAGGAATGGCATGGCAAGAAACCAAAGTTGTCTCACTTGAAGATTTGAGGTTGTGAGGCTTATGTTAGGAAACTTCAGCCTGATAAACTCGAATCAAAAGCGGATAAGTGCATCTTTGTGGGATATCCAAGGGAAACCGTTGGATACACCTTCTACAACCAGTCTGAGGGCAAAACGTTTGTCGCCAAGACTGGATGCTTTCTTGAGAAAGAGTTTCTTTCTAAAGAATTGAGTGGTAGGAAAATAGACCTCAACGAGATGATTGACCAATCACTCCAAGTGTAAGAAATGGCAATGGAAGTTGTTCCGGAACCATCTTCCGTAGTGGGAGCTGAAGAGAACGGTCATCATGATATTCATAACGATCGTGACATACATGATGATCATGATCAAGATGAAGAGGATCCTACTGTACCCCGCAGGTCATCAAGAGCCCGAGTAAAAACTCAGTTTTATGGGCAACTTGTCAATGCAGTCATGTTAAATGAACCTGACGAACCTGCGAACTACAAAGAAGCAATGGAGGGACCCGAGTCCAAGAAATGGCTGGAAGCCATGAAATCCGAGATAGACTCCATGTATGCCAACAAAGTATGGACTTTGGTGGATATTCCCGAGGACCGAAAAGGTCGTCGAGAATAAGTGGATATTCAAGAAAAAGACTGACGCAAACGGAAACGTATCTGTCTATAAAGCTCGACTTGTCGCAAAAGGTTTCCGACAAATTCAAGGAGTTGACTACGAAGAGACTTTCTCTCCCATAGCGATGCTAAAGTCTATCCGGATATTGCTAGCAATTGCTGCCTATTACGATTATGAAATATGGCAGATGGATGTGAAAACCGCGTTCCTAAATGGCAACATTGAGGAAGAGTTGTATATGGTACAACCGGAAGGTTTTATTGATCCTAAGGACGCTGGTAAGGTATGCAAACTTCAACGGTACATTTATGGGTTGAAGCAAGCATCTCGGAGCTGGAATCTTCGTTTTGATGAGGTGATCAAAGCTTTTGGATTTGTCCAAAATGAAGAATAATTCTGTGTTTATAAGAAAGCGAGTGGGAGCTCTGTGGCATTCCTAGTACTATATGTGGATGACATATTATTGATAGGGAATGATGTGAAATTTCTAGAGGGGGTAAAGGAATATTTGAATGGACAATTTTCCATAAAGGACCTAGGTGAAGCTGCATACATATTAGGCATTAAAATCTATAGAGATAGATCAAGACGCCTATTAGCACTGAGTCAGAGAACTTACCTTGAGAAGATATTGAAGAGGTTCAATATGGATAACGCCAAGAGAGGCCTCTTTCCCGTTATGAAAGGAAGTAAATTGAGTGTGACTCAATGCCCAGCAACAACAAAAGAAAGGGAGGAAATGTCCTCAAAGCCCTATGCCTCAGCCATAGGTTCTATCATGTATGCTATGCTGTGTACTCGACCAGATGTGGCCCTGGCGGTTAGTCTGACTAATCGTTTCCAAAGTAATCCTGGAATGGATCATTGGATTGCAGTGCAGAATGTCCTTAAGTACTTACGAAGAACTAAGGATCTAGTTCTTGTCTATGAAGGATGTGAAGAAGAGCTCGCCGTAACAGGTTACATCGATGCCAGTCTTGGTACTGATCCCGATGACTCAAAATCCTAGACGGGATACGTGTTTATGTTGAATGGTGGTGCGATTAGCCGGAGGAGCGGCAAACAGTCAGTCGTCGCCCAATCTACGATGGAGTCAGAGTATATTGCCGCTTGTGAAGCGTCAAACGAAGAGCATTGGCTGAAGAAGTTCGTCATCGAGCTTGGCGTATTCCCTAGTTGCACTGGCCCTGTTAGCATTTATTGCGACAATACGGGTGCCATTGCTAACGCAAGGGAGCCGAGGACTCACTCTACAGCCAAGCATATTATCCGGCGTTTCCATGTGACGCGGGACTACGTCAAGGATGGTCATACTAGGATTTGCAAAATACATACGGATCTGAATCCGTCAGACCCAATGACTAAACCTCTTCCACAAGCCAAGTTTGAACAACACCGAGAGACTATTGGTGTTAGATACATACCTGATGTAAACTAGTGTAATTTGTACTCTAGTGCAAGTGGGAGACTGTTGGATATGTGCCCTAGAGGCAAATTAATAAAGATATTTGTCACATATCTGTTATTTCATAATACGTTATATATTGTGCTAGAACTGTATTAAGCGGAAACATTAATACATGTGTGATATATAACAACCTGGTCCCTAGTTAAACCAGGCATACTAGCTCATTGGGCAATTGATGATCAAGGTTTCCTGATCATGAGAACATAATAGTCTATTGATAATGAGGTCATATCATTAGGAGAATGATGTGATGGACACACACCCACCTTAAGCATTGCAGTGTGATCAAGTCACATAAGTTCAGCATTGCGATGACTTAATAACATAGTGACTGAATCCTTAGACCGTGATGATCATACATAATTGCTATCTATTAGGATGCTTTGAGTGCATTAGCCGTTACACTGAAACATGGTAACTGAAAAGGTGTATCTTGGGTATTCCGAAGTAGATATGTTGAGGAGTATGAAATAGATCAGAGCGGGATTTGTTAATCTGAGTGACGGATAGGTACTCCGGGCCCACTCGGTGGTGTTGCATCAATAGCTTGCAAGCAAGTGACTAGGTCACAAGAGATGTAATATTCACAGACGAGTAAACATGTTATGTCGGAGACGAGGAAGAACTAGGTATTGGATACCGACGATCATACCTCAGACAAACATAGTACCGAAGCACAAGGGGATTAAGTCATATTGTTAACGGTTCAACAACGATGAAGTTTATTCGATGGAAGCGTAGGGGCACATCAAGGATTGTAACCAGATCCCACATGATGGTCATTGGTCAGAGAGTGTCTCGATCATGTCTACTGGTTCCCGGACCGTAGGGTGTCACACTTAAGGGCAATCGATGCATTAAGGATTGATTCGGGATCATCGGTGAAAAGAGAGAAAACACCGGAAATGTACCGGGATGTGCCGGAAGCTCTTCCAGATATTTTGAAAGGTTCAAAATAATATATATTAATGTTTAAATATGTTTTATTATTTAATTGACAGCATTAAATATTAAAATCAATTTAAATAATTAATTAAAAATGTGGAAAGGTATTTGGGCCTTAAAAGGCCCATGAGGGGAAGGGGGAGCCTCCCCCTTGGGCTTGGCGCCAAGGGAGGGGCCCATCCCCCCTCCTAGCTACACCACTCCCCCCCTTGGGGGTTTTGTCCCACATGGGGGAAGGGGAGGGGATGGAGCCCCTCCTTGGCCTATATAAGGAGGGGTGGGGGTGCCTTTTTCAATTGTAACACCCTCAGATGCCTGTAACAGTAATCATCATCACTGTTGATCATCACTTGTGGATCATCACTGTTTGATCTCCCTGGTACCTGATAAAACTTTGTGAGGCTCATGATCAAACACCCCATGCACCTTTTACTTGAGCCCTTGGGATTAAATCCCCAAGCCAAATGCATCTTGCTCATCAAGAAAACCAAACCCTAGTTGAAACTACCTCAAATGGAAATTAAAACAAAAGTGCTGGAATAAAGTTGTTCCAAAAATCATGGGACTATTTTTGTAAATTGCCTATAATCATTACAATCATGTTGGACCAACTTTGGTAATTTTTGGAGTTGCAGAAAATTGTAAACAATTCAAACAGTAGGTTAAAACCCCTACTTTGGGCATTTAATATTTAAAAGAAATACCTAATGAATTTATTTTGCTACAAAACTTTTTATGGCACCTCAGTAATATATAAACCTAATTTAAAATCACCAATGATATTTTACAAAAATGCTTGGGTGGATAAATTAACTACTGGAAGAAATTGAGCAAACAGAAAACAAAGCGAAAATGGAAAAACCCTTAAACCCCGCCCAGGGCGAGGCCCACCTTGGCCCAGCCCACCCCGCGCCGTGTCTTCTTCCTCCACCCACCCTCACCTGCTCCCGTACGACGGCAGGGCGCGGGCACGTCGCCGCCAGCCCGGCCCCGCCCTCCAACTGCCCCCTGCCCCCGCGGTCGTGATAAGAACGAACCCCCCTCCCTCCTGGACACGCTCACCCTCTCCTTCCCCTCCTCCTCCTCTCGCACGCCTCGGGGAAAAACAGCCGAGCTCCGCCGTCGCCATTGCCGTGGCCAGGCGCGGCCATCGTGCTCCAGCCGCCTCGCCGTGTTGTCCAGGAGCGTCGTCGTCGTCGTCTTCGTCAACCCCCGCAAGGAATCGAGCCGTGGCGCCTCTCTGCGACGACTACGTCCTCGTCTTCAACCTCGGCTCCGGCGCGATCCCCGACCGATTCCGGCCGCTCCAAGCCCTCCCCGAGCCCGCTGCCTCCCTCAACACCTCCCTGGTGAGCTTCTCACCCGTCGCCAACCGCCCTTTGAAGCCCGTAGGGTCTCAACACGAAAGCCCCCTTCCGCTAGCTCCGGCCGCCGTGGCACGTCGTCGTAGACGTCGATGTGGTTCGTCCCAGCCCGCGATAAGTGCACCAGTAGGTTCCCCGTGGTGCCTAGGTTCATTTTATATCGTTATTTCGCTCGATTTCGACTCGTGGACGCATTCGCCATTGACGCCCGTGCTCGGTTCCGCCGCGGTTGACCTAGCCATCGCCTCGGTGCGTCCCCGCTCGTGAAACAAGTCCAGGTCGAAGCGCCGTTCTCCTGCGGTTCGAACGCGACCGGCGGCGAGCCCAACGGTGCCCTGTGGCGAGCTCCCCGACGACCTCGCCGGCGACGGGCTCCGGTGAGCACTCCGGTGAGGCTGACCGGTGGGCCCCCGGTGTCAGTTAGTTAGTTAGGGGCTAATAGCCCACTGACCAGTGGGTCCCATCCCACTTAAGCGCCTGTTAAGAATTAACAAAACTGTTAGCACGAGTATAGTCACTGACAGGTGGGTCCCCTCTAATTAATTAACTTAATGATTTAGGTTAATCCAATTAATTAAAATTAGTCACTGACATGTGGGTCCAGAGGCAATTTCTGAATTTTATAAATGATTTATAAATAACAGAGGCTGACATATGGGTCCCACATGTCAGCACTGTTCTGGATAATGTTGTGGATAATGTTTTGGATAATGTTTAAATAAATAATAAAAGAAAATCCAGAAAATCATTTAAATTGATTTAAACTTTGAAATTCAATAACTTTTAAACCGTAACTCGGATTCAAAAACTTTATACATGAAAATTGATCAGAAAAATGTAACGAATACGAATACGCTATCCGTATGTCTAACACACCCCTCTAACACCACGAACATCGAACAATCCCCCTCCGGACCGTCTGTCCGATAAACTGTCCGGTACTGATAGAGTGCCCGGATGAATTTATTCCGAACACGAAAGTTGTCCGGAATGGTTCAAATAGCACGGATACACCCCCCTTATGTTGTTCCGGTAACCACGACACCTCCGGCTTGATCCTTTCCCCCTCCGGACACCCTGTCCGGTAATCACCCGGAGCCGGTAGTTCATCCCCAGATGAATTCCCGCTCCGAGCCTATTCCATTGCACTGCGTTAGAACACCGTTAACTTTTCATCTGTCATGTCATGCATATGTTGTATATTATTGCTGTGTATTTATTATTTCTTCCCCCCTTTAATCTCCGGTAGACCCCGCTGCTGCCGTCGACTACACCGCTGCTGAGTACGACTACGTCGTCGACGACCCTACTACTACCGCCGAGCTTGCAGGCAAGCAGAGCCATTCTCTTCCCCAGATATCGCCTATCTTTCCGTACTATTCTTGCACTAGGCATTGTTACTGCTGATGCTACGATTACAATCCTATTCAACTGCATAGCCTGAATTTTGCCGCCCCTTGATGTGCCTTCCTTTATCCTATGCTGCCTATTAATTTTATTATGCATTATTCAGCAGTGAGCCCTGCGCATTGTTAGCTAGGATTAGATAGAGGGCCGTGATCACTCCGGGGAGTGGACGCGAATACTTATATTATAACTGCACATGTACGGTACAATGCAGACACCGCCTCAGGCCCTATCTGGGTTATGCCTAGTCACCTCAAGTGTGAGCTATCAAGGAGTAATCTTTGTACTCCACTCGAGGCTGACTTTGTCTTGCCGTCATAGGGTCCTGTAAACGAGTGTCCTTCAGGTAAGAAGTCGGGCGACCCAACGGTGTCCGCGAGAGGTATTGCGACGGGACGACCGGGAGGGCACGACCAGTGTACCGGTGTGCTTGGCCCCTGATCGTTGGCCGCGAGAGTTACCAAAACTACGAAAGTCGAGCTCCTCCCGGAGCACACGCGAGACAAGGTAAGGAGACGGTTCACCTTGTTGGTAACCGCAGTGACTTGGTGGGACGACAGGGCAGGCACCGATGTACTGGTGGTCCTGGCTGCTGTCGTTGTCCGCGGGTCAGTTAAGTCGAGGCAACGATAACGGTTGTCACGCAGGTTAATTAAAATACTAAATGGTTCAGTGAATGTCTTGAGTTGGCTATATGCCATGTACGCACTACCTACCCGTGGGAACTACGAGTTATGGGCTCCTCCGCTTCTTAGTGTCGTCCGAGGGCTCTTCAGACGTCAGCAGTACCGCGGCCTGCGCCGGGAAGGGGTGTTGTCTTATTTGCTCGAGCGGTGTGTTTTATTTGAATTTGCTTCAACTTCACCGGCCAGCCTCGCACCGTGCAGGAGTACGTCGGGGTTAGGGTCCAAAGCCCCGCGTACATAGGATATAGTCCGGCGGATGACCTCTCTGTTGAGCTTGAAAGATGGGCTATGAAGTGTCGGATAGCCTCGGTGGAGCGTTCCATAACAAGGTTCCCGCCACCCTGGAGATCCGTGCGTGTAGCGTAACACAAGTGCACCCCTGCAGGGAAGATTAATCTATTCGAATAGCCGTGTCCACGGTAACAGGACGCTTTATGCTGAAGCTGGATTTTACCACTAGAAACTATTAATATTAAACTGTATGGTTCCGGGTTCTTTTCCTCGCGGGGCTGTCGAGGAGGTGAACTCGGAGGCATTGTTAATTATTACAACTTATTATTATTCAATGTTGCAGCAACTTCTGCTTCATTGTTACTTTACTGCTTCGTATAAACTGTTGGCTGCCTCTTACCTCATGCTGCAAGACACCGTCGAAAGATGCTAGTCTTCGATAGGCCTAGCTTCTTACCCTTGCTCTAAATTTCCGTCTTCAGTCCACTATATACAGCCTCTTCATTCCGTTGATACAATGCATAATGCTTAGTAGCGGACGTAAGACTCGCGGGTATACTAGGTACTCACCTGCTTTATTTCCTTTACTGTTTTGCCTGATCGGCCGCTGCAGCCGACGTTGGAGCCCAGGAGCAGGAGTACCCCGGAGGCGCCTACTACGACGTCGAGTTCCCCGTTGACCAGGAGTAGTACTGTGGATCCCAGGCAGGAGGCCTCGCCTTTTCGTTCTGTATCTCTGATGTGATTTGTGCTAGCCTTCTTAAGGCATAACTTGACTAACTATGTCTGTACTCAGATATTATGGCTTGTACGACTTTTATATTCGGGTCCGCGTGACCCCCTCTATTGTAATATATTTGTTTATCCTTTTGTGTTTAGTGTTGTGCTGTGATATTATCACCGTGGCACCCTAATCTCAGTCGTGTACCCTGTGTGTATGATTACTGTACACGGTCTGATTTTGGGGGCGTCACATCAATACAGCATTGAGTTTCTCTCTCTCTCTTTCTCCGACCTAGAGCGGACTCCCCTGGTTTGGAGTTTGCACTTGGTTGGGGGTTTCACCATCATCCGGACGCCGTCACGCTGCCGGAATCGGGATCCGGATCAATCTTCTTTCCGCTGCTCTTCTGGTTCGGAGCCCGGAGGGACGTCGGTTGCACCGTACGTGTGTAATCCCACGAGGCACTACACGTGTGGTGCTACTTCATCGTCGGAGGTTCGTCAGCTTGACAGGGAGGTCGTGGGATCAGAGTCTACGCCAACCACGTTCGAGGAACGTTTCCCTCTTTCGGTCTTCAAAGGTATGAACACCGATTCCTTCCCTTACATACATCAGCATAGCATAGATCTTGGGTTCGGGACTCGTAGGTAGGAAATTTTTTGTTTTCTGCGCCGATATCCAACAGGAAACACGATCTCGGCGGCCTCACCAGCATCTTCAACACCCGCCGACGCGATGACTTCATCATCACTTTTCGATCCGACGACCCAGGCGAAATCCGATCTGTTTGGGTCCCTCGGTTTCATGGCCCACCTTTCGACTCTCCGACCAGTCTTCGCCGACCTCCTCTCCGGCATCAACCTGATCTTCGGAGCATATCAGATCTACATCAACCACTGGGGCGCTCTCCGCCTCACGGACGACGCCCGAGCACCCGTGACGACATCTACAGCAACAATCGATGCAGTCGCCACCCGCGTGGCCACCCTTCGAGCCAACCGCGACTGCCCACCCAACCCAAGGCTTCATATCACTCGCGACCGCTCGGGTGGACCTCCGGCCTGGAAAAGCAGCATCACACGCGTGAGCAATAAGGCACTCAGGGCACCATCTCAGGTGTTCATGGCAGAAACCGACGCACCACCAGCAAACGGCAAGGGACAAGAAGACGACCCAAACACTCGTTTCCTATATATCCGCGCCTCCTCTTTGTTGTCGCTTTACCTCTTACTCGTTTCCGGTATTTTCGTTAAGTTGTTCATCGCTGAAATACCCCTGTTAAATTCTAGCAGGATGGCTGGTCGTGGTGGTCGTGGTCGTGGTCGTGCTGCCAACGACCCACCTCCGCCGCCGGATTACATGGCCGCGATGATGCAGCAGTTCGAGATGAACCGTCAGTTCATGCAGAATATCATGGCTCAGTTCCCCCAGCCGAATCAGAATGGGCACCACCATCAGCATGCCACCGTGACTCTGCACGACTTCACCCGCCTCAACCCCACTATGTTTCGCAACACTGTTCAGCCGTTGGATGCTGATGACTGGCTTCGCGACATCACTCACGAGATGGAGTCTGCTAATGTCGATCCAGCCGACTATGTGAACTTTGCGTCTTATCATCTGAAAGGCGCAGCTGCTCAGTGGTGGAGCACCCACAAGCGTTCCCTGCCAGTTGAAGAAGTCATCACTTGGGATGAATTTCAGTCCGCTTTCCGCGCCCGCTACATCCCTCAGGGGATCATGGATCGCAAGGCGGAGGAATTCCGTAACCTCACTCAGGGCGACATGACTGTTGAAGCCTATCAGCGCGAGTTCCACAACCTCTATCGCTATGCGGAGGGAGAGATCACCACTGATGCTCGTAGGCAGCAGAAGTTCCGTCGTGGCCTCAACCCAGAACTCAGGCTCGCTCTTGCCGTTCATGATTTCGCCAACTTCGCCACCATGGTGAACAAGGCTATCACCGTCGAGACTGCCCAGATGGAGCATAAGAACTCTCTGAAGCGTTATCGTGACGTTGGCTCATCTTCGGGTGCAACGCAGAAGCGTCGTATCTGGCTCCCTACCAGTGTGACCCATTCAGCTGTCCCTGCTCCAAGGCCGTCTTATGCTGCACCCCGTCTGCCTCCACCACCACAGTTTCCAAGAGCTCTGCCTGCACCACCCAAGGCTACCCCACTTCGTCCTCAGGATGGATTATGCTTCACGTGTCGTCAACCTGGGCATTTTTCCAGGGAGTGCCCCCAGAAACAGAGGCAACTGGTAGTTCACCCCTCTGGCCGTGGAAATGGTCGTGGCAACAACCGGACCCCCAACTATAATACTGGGTCTGCTGCTCATGCTCGTGGTCACGCGAACAACATCAGTGTTGATGAAGCTCACCAACAACCCGCTACCGTGATGGGTACCCTTCCCGTTAATTCCGTACCTGCTGCTGTTTTATTTGATACAGGAGCATCGCATTCATTCATGTCGGAAGCATTTGCATTTTCGCATAACTTCAAGTACGAAACGATGAAACCCCCGATGGTTGTTCGCACCCCGATTGGCCAATGCCGAACCACCATGATTGTGCCAAACACCACCATTGAAATCGAAGGAGTTGAATTCTTTGCGTCGCCCATCCTCCTGAAGTCTTCCACCATAGACCTAATTCTGGGAATGGATTGGTTGAAATTTCACGATGCCGCACTTTATTGTGGCACCAAGTCTGTCCAACTTTTTCACCCCTCCGGTGGGATTGTAAACCACACCGCCCGAGTTACCCGTAATGCTGAAACGCAGATCTTTATGATGAATGCCTTGAATGTCTCACCTTTGAAAGGCATCGAGAACGTTCCGGTCGTTCGCGATTTTCCCGACGTCTTCCCAGAAGAACTGCCGGGAATACCCCCAATCAGAGAAGTTGAATTCGTCATCGACTTGAAGCCGGGCACTGTTCCTATTGCCAAGCGTCCTTACAAGATGCCGCCACATGAACTCCTTGAACTTAAGGAGGAAATCGACAAGGCACTTCAGAAAGGATTCATTCGCCCCAGTTCCTCAGCTTGGGGAGCACCTTCGCTCTTTGTCAAGAAGAGCGATGGGACAAACCGATTGGTCCAAGATTATCGACCCATTAACCAAGCCACCATCCAGAACAAATACCCACTTCCCCGGATCAACGATCTGTATGATCAACTTGCCGGATCCAAGGTGTTTTCTAAACTCGACTTGAGGTTGGGTTATCACCAAATCCGAGTCCGTGATGAGGACATTCCGAAGACTGCCTTCATTACTCGTTATGGTTCATACGAGTACACCGTCATGTCCTTTGGCTTAACCAATGCTCCAGCCACCTTCTCCAGATTGATGAATTATATTTTCATGGAGTACCTCGACCAGTTCGTCGTGGTTTATCTGGATGATATCTTGATATATTCCAAGAATGAAGAAGAACATGCTGAACATCTTCGTCTTATACTGGAGAAGCTACGAGAACACAAACTCTACGCTAAGTTTTCTAAGTGTGAGTTCTGGCTTCCCGAAGTAACCTACCTTGGACATGTGATTTCCAAGGATGGCATTGCCGTCACCCCAGAACGTATCCAGGCTATCCTTGACTGGACTCCTCCCAAGACCGTCAAGCAAGTCCGCAGTTTCCTCGGGCTCGCTAGCTATTGCCGCCGTTTCGTCGAGAATTTTTCCAAGATTGCCAGGCCTCTGACTAATCTGCTTCACAAAGGCGTCAAGTTTGAGTGGACAGATAAATGTCAAGAAAGTTTTCAAGCACTCAAGGACAAGCTGACTTCGCCCCCGGTGCTCGCTCCCCCTGATACTCAGAAGGACTTCGTAATATATTGTGACGCGTCTCGTCAAGGCTTAGGCTGTGTCCTATTGCAAGAACGCAAGGTGATTGCTTATGGCTCTCGTCAGTTGCGTGCTCACGAAGACAAATACCCAACGCATGATCTCGAATTGGCAGCAGTAATTTATGCTTTGAAGCTGTGGCGACATTACCTCGTCGGTAATCGTTGCGAGGTCTACACCGACCACCAAAGTCTGAAATACCTGTTTACTCAGCCAGACCTGAATCTTCGTCAACAACGATGGCTCGAGACAATAGCCGACTTCAACATGGATATTTCGTATACCCCGGGCAAGGCTAATGTGATGGCCGATGCCTTGAGTCGCAAAGCTTACTGTTCTGAACTTGAGGTTCAGGTGCAGCAACCACTTCTGTATGAAGAGTTTCGTAAGTTGAATCTCGAGATAGTTCCTCAAGGTTACGTCAATAACCTGGTTCTCGAGTCAAAACTCGACGCCCTCATCAAGAGTAGACAATCTCTGGCCCCTGACATTGTGAAGATCAAGCAGGACATCACCGAAGGAAAACCCTCCTCTTTTACCATTGATGCAAATGATGGTGATACTGTGTACTTCAAGGGCCGCTTGGTAGTTCCTGTGAGCCCGCCCCACATTAACTGTGGTCCGGATATCCTGGAAGAAGCCCATAACTCTACCTTGTCAATCCACCCTGGCAGTACCAAGATGTATAAAGACCTTCGTCAACGGTACTGGTGGCCTTACATGAAACAAGACATCGCCCGCTATGTTTCTCAATGTGACGTTTGCAGTCGCGTCAAAGCCGGACATCAGAAACCCGCTGGTTGGTTGCGACCCCTCCCTCCTCCTGATTGGAAGTGGGACAAAGTCGAAATGGACTTCGTCACCGGTTTTCCTAAGTCACAGAAAGGTAACGATGCCATATTTGTCGTCATCGACCGATTCTCCAAGATTGCTCACTTCCTGCCAGTCAAGAAGACTATCACTGCTAGTCAGTTGGCACACCTGTATATCTGTCGAATTGTGTCACTCCACGGTATTCCGTTGGAGATCAGTTCAGATCGTGGCAGCATTTTCACCTCACGATACTGGAATAGTTTCATGGAAGCTTTCGGGACTCGTCTGAATCTCAGCACCGCTTATCACCCCCAGTCGCAAGGCCAAGTTGAACGAGTTAATCAAGTGCTGGAAGACATGCTTCGCGCTTGTGTCCTTTCTTTCGGCATGAAATGGGAGGATGCCCTCCCGTACGCGGAATTCTCGTACAACAATAGCTATCAGGCTAGCTTGAAGATGGCTCCCTTTGAAGTTCTGTACGGTCGTAAATGTCGAACCCCCCTGAATTGGTCAGGAACCGGGGAACGACCCTACTTCGGACCGGATCTTGTCCAAGAAGCTGAAGAACAAGTTCGCATTGTGCAAGAAAATCTCAAGGCCGCACAGTCTCGTCAGAAGAGCAACTACGACCGCAAACACCGTGAAATGGAGTATCAACCTGGTGAATACACATACCTCCGTGTCACTCCCATGAGGGGCACTCATCGTTTCGGTATCAAGGGCAAGTTGGCTCCTCGCTACATTGGCCCGTTCCGTATCCTTTTCAGGAGTGGACCCGTGGCATACCGGTTGGGATTGCCGCCGAACCTCTCCCAAGTCCACGATGTCTTCCATGTGTCGCAACTCCGTCGCTGCTTCAAGGATCCTATCCGCGAAGTGGAGCATGATATGATCGAGCTGCAACAAGACTTGACTTATCGAGAACATCCGAGCCGCATTCTCGATCAGTCTGAGCGTCGAACCCGCAACAAGACCGTCAAGTTCCTCAAGGTTCAGTGGTCGAATCATTCTGAAGATGAAGCCACTTGGGAACGCGAAGATCGCCTTCGCGATGAATACCCCGATCTTTTCCTCGCTACCACTTAAATTCTCGGGACGAGAATTCTTGTAGTGGGAGAGATTTGTAACACCCTCAGATGCCTGTAACAGTAATCATCATCACTGTTGATCATCACTTGTGGATCATCACTGTTTGATCTCCCTGGTACCTGATAAAACTTTGTGAGGCTCATGATCAAACACCCCATGCACCTTTTACTTGAGCCCTTGGGATTAAATCCCCAAGCCAAATGCATCTTGCTCATCAAGAAAACCAAACCCTAGTTGAAACTACCTCAAATGGAAATTAAAACAAAAGTGCTGGAATAAAGTTGTTCCAAAAATCATGGGACTATTTTTGTAAATTGCCTATAATCATTACAATCATGTTGGACCAACTTTGGTAATTTTTGGAGTTGCAGAAAATTGTAAACAATTCAAACAGTAGGTTAAAACCCCTACTTTGGGCATTTAATATTTAAAAGAAATACCTAATGAATTTATTTTGCTACAAAACTTTTTATGGCACCTCAGTAATATATAAACCTAATTTAAAATCACCAATGATATTTTACAAAAATGCTTGGGTGGATAAATTAACTACTGGAAGAAATTGAGCAAACAGAAAACAAAGCGAAAATGGAAAAACCCTTAAACCCCGCCCAGGGCGAGGCCCACCTTGGCCCAGCCCACCCCGCGCCGTGTCTTCTTCCTCCACCCACCCTCACCTGCTCCCGTACGACGGCAGGGCGCGGGCACGTCGCCGCCAGCCCGGCCCCGCCCTCCAACTGCCCCCTGCCCCCGCGGTCGTGATAAGAACGAACCCCCCTCCCTCCTGGACACGCTCACCCTCTCCTTCCCCTCCTCCTCCTCTCGCACGCCTCGGGGAAAAACAGCCGAGCTCCGCCGTCGCCATTGCCGTGGCCAGGCGCGGCCATCGTGCTCCAGCCGCCTCGCCGTGTTGTCCAGGAGCGTCGTCGTCGTCGTCTTCGTCAACCCCCGCAAGGAATCGAGCCGTGGCGCCTCTCTGCGACGACTACGTCCTCGTCTTCAACCTCGGCTTCGGCGCGATCCCCGACCGATTCCGGCCGCTCCAAGCCCTCCCCGAGCCCGCTGCCTCCCTCAACACCTCCCTGGTGAGCTTCTCACCCGTCGCCAACCGCCCTTTGAAGCCCGTAGGGTCTCAACACGAAAGCCCCCTTCCGCTAGCTCCGGCCGCCGTGGCACGTCGTCGTAGACGTCGATGTGGTTCGTCCCAGCCCGCGATAAGTGCACCAGTAGGTTCCCCGTGGTGCCTAGGTTCATTTTATATCGTTATTTCGCTCGATTTCGACTCGTGGACGCATTCGCCATTGACGCCCGTGCTCGGTTCCGCCGCGGTTGACCTAGCCATCGCCTCGGTGCGTCCCCGCTCGTGAAACAAGTCCAGGTCGAAGCGCCGTTCTCCTGCGGTTCGAACGCGACCGGCGGCGAGCCCAACGGTGCCCTGTGGCGAGCTCCCCGACGACCTCGCCGGCGACGGGCTCCGGTGAGCACTCCGGTGAGGCTGACCGGTGGGCCCCCGGTGTCAGTTAGTTAGTTAGGGGCTAATAGCCCACTGACCAGTGGGTCCCATCCCACTTAAGCGCCTGTTAAGAATTAACAAAACTGTTAGCACGAGTATAGTCACTGACAGGTGGGTCCCCTCTAATTAATTAACTTAATGATTTAGGTTAATCCAATTAATTAAAATTAGTCACTGACATGTGGGTCCAGAGGCAATTTCTGAATTTTATAAATGATTTATAAATAACAGAGGCTGACATATGGGTCCCACATGTCAGCACTGTTCTGGATAATGTTGTGGATAATGTTTTGGATAATGTTTAAATAAATAATAAAAGAAAATCCAGAAAATCATTTAAATTGATTTAAACTTTGAAATTCAATAACTTTTAAACCGTAACTCGGATTCAAAAACTTTATACATGAAAATTGATCAGAAAAATGTAACGAATACGAATACGCTATCCGTATGTCTAACACACCCCTCTAACACCACGAACATCGAACAATCCCCCTCCGGACCGTCTGTCCGATAAACTGTCCGGTACTGATAGAGTGCCCGGATGAATTTATTCCGAACACGAAAGTTGTCCGGAATGGTTCAAATAGCACGGATACACCCCCCTTATGTTGTTCCGGTAACCACGACACCTCCGGCTTGATCCTTTCCCCCTCCGGACACCCTGTCCGGTAATCACCCGGAGCCGGTAGTTCATCCCCAGATGAATTCCCGCTCCGAGCCTATTCCATTGCACTGCGTTAGAACACCGTTAACTTTTCATCTGTCATGTCATGCATATGTTGTATATTATTGCTGTGTATTTATTATTTCTTCCCCCCTTTAATCTCCGGTAGACCCCGCTGCTGCCGTCGACTACACCGCTGCTGAGTACGACTACGTCGTCGACGACCCTACTACTACCGCCGAGCTTGCAGGCAAGCAGAGCCATTCTCTTCCCCAGATATCGCCTATCTTTCCGTACTATTCTTGCACTAGGCATTGTTACTGCTGCTGCTACGATTACAATCCTATTCAACTACATAGCCTGAATTTTGCCGCCCCTTGATGTGCCTTCCTTTATCCTATGCTGCCTATTAATTTTATTATGCATTATTCAGCAGTGAGCCCTGCGCATTGTTAGCTAGGATTAGATAGAGGGCCGTGATCACTCCGGGGAGTGGACGCGAATACTTATATTATAACTGCACATGTACGGTACAATGCAGACACCGCCTCAGGCCCTATCTGGGTTATGCCTAGTCACCTCAAGTGTGAGCTATCAAGGAGTAATCTTTGTACTCCACTCGAGGCTGACTTTGTCTTGCCGTCATAGGGTCCTGTAAACGAGTGTCCTTCAGGTAAGAAGTCGGGCGACCCAACGGTGTCCGCGAGAGGTATTGCGACGGGACGACCGGGAGGGCACGACCAGTGTACCGGTGTGCTTGGCCCCTGATCGTTGGCCGCGAGAGTTACCAAAACTACGAAAGTCGAGCTCCTCCCGGAGCACACGCGAGACAAGGTAAGGAGACGGTTCACCTTGTTGGTAACCGCAGTGACTTGGTGGGACGACAGGGCAGGCACCGATGTACTGGTGGTCCTGGCTGCTGTCGTTGTCCGCGGGTCAGTTAAGTCGAGGCAACGATAACGGTTGTCACGCAGGTTAATTAAAATACTAAATGGTTCAGTGAATGTCTTGAGTTGGCTATATGCCATGTACGCACTACCTACCCGTGGGAACTACGAGTTATGGGCTCCTCCGCTTCTTAGTGTCGTCCGAGGGCTCTTCAGACGTCAGCAGTACCGCGGCCTGCGCCGGGAAGGGGTGTTGTCTTATTTGCTCGAGCGGTGTGTTTTATTTGAATTTGCTTCAACTTCACCGGCCAGCCTCGCACCGTGCAGGAGTACGTCGGGGTTAGGGTCCAAAGCCCCGCGTACATAGGATATAGTCCGGCGGATGACCTCTCTGTTGAGCTTGAAAGATGGGCTATGAAGTGTCGGATAGCCTCGGTGGAGCGTTCCATAACAAGGTTCCCGCCACCCTGGAGATCCGTGCGTGTAGCGTAACACAAGTGCACCCCTGCAGGGAAGATTAATCTATTCGAATAGCCGTGTCCACGGTAACAGGACGCTTTATGCTGAAGCTGGATTTTACCACTAGAAACTATTAATATTAAACTGTATGGTTCCGGGTTCTTTTCCTCGCGGGGCTGTCGAGGAGGTGAACTCGGAGGCATTGTTAATTATTACAACTTATTATTATTCAATGTTGCAGCAACTTCTGCTTCATTGTTACTTTACTGCTTCGTATAAACTGTTGGCTGCCTCTTACCTCATGCTGCAAGACACCGTCGAAAGATGCTAGTCTTCGATAGGCCTAGCTTCTTACCCTTGCTCTAAATTTCCGTCTTCAGTCCACTATATACAGCCTCTTCATTCCGTTGATACAATGCATAATGCTTAGTAGCGGACGTAAGACTCGCGGGTATACTAGGTACTCACCTGCTTTATTTCCTTTACTGTTTTGCCTGATCGGCCGCTGCAGCCGACGTTGGAGCCCAGGAGCAGGAGTACCCCGGAGGCGCCTACTACGACGTCGAGTTCCCCGTTGACCAGGAGTAGTACTGTGGATCCCAGGCAGGAGGCCTCGCCTTTTCGTTCTGTATCTCTGATGTGATTTGTGCTAGCCTTCTTAAGGCATAACTTGACTAACTATGTCTGTACTCAGATATTATGGCTTGTACGACTTTTATATTCGGGTCCGCGTGACCCCCTCTATTGTAATATATTTGTTTATCCTTTTGTGTTTAGTGTTGTGCTGTGATATTATCACCGTGGCACCCTAATCTCAGTCGTGTACCCTGTGTGTATGATTACTGTACACGGTCTGATTTTGGGGGCGTCACATCAATACAGCATTGAGTTTCTCTCTCTCTCTTTCTCCGACCTAGAGCGGACTCCCCTGGTTTGGAGTTTGCACTTGGTTGGGGGTTTCACCATCATCCGGACGCCGTCACGCTGCCGGAATCGGGATCCGGATCAATCTTCTTTCCGCTGCTCTTCTGGTTCGGAGCCCGGAGGGACGTCGGTTGCACCGTACGTGTGTAATCCCACGAGGCACTACACGTGTGGTGCTACTTCATCGTCGGAGGTTCGTCAGCTTGACAGGGAGGTCGTGGGATCAGAGTCTACGCCAACCACGTTCGAGGAACGTTTCCCTCTTTCGGTCTTCAAAGGTATGAACACCGATTCCTTCCCTTACATACATCAGCATAGCATAGATCTTGGGTTCGGGACTCGTAGGTAGGAAATTTTTTGTTTTCTGCGCCGATATCCAACAGGAAACGCGATCTCGGCGGCCTCACCAGCATCTTCAACACCCGCCGACGCGATGACTTCATCATCACTTTTCGATCCGACGACCCAGGCGAAATCCGATCTGTTTGGGTCCCTCGGTTTCATGGCCCACCTTTCGACTCTCCGACCAGTCTTCGCCGACCTCCTCTCCGGCATCAACCTGATCTTCGGAGCATATCAGATCTACATCAACCACTGGGGCGCTCTCCGCCTCACGGACGACGCCCGAGCACCCGTGACGACATCTACAGCAACAATCGATGCAGTCGCCACCCGCGTGGCCACCCTTCGAGCCAACCGCGACTGCCCACCCAACCCAAGGCTTCATATCACTCGCGACCGCTCGGGTGGACCTCCGGCCTGGAAAAGCAGCATCACACGCGTGAGCAATAAGGCACTCAGGGCACCATCTCAGGTGTTCATGGCAGAAACCGACGCACCACCAGCAAACGGCAAGGGACAAGAAGACGACCCAAACACTCGGCAGGTCAACGACAACAAAAAAGAGTCTGGAACCACCAGCAAGACCGTCGTGAAGCTGGGAGAAGTGGGAAGCATAGCAATGAAAGTACCGCAGGGACAAGAACAGAGAAACTACAAGGGAAACGAGCCATCAAGCAGCAGGCAACAAACCCCGAGTACGGCGGTGGACGGCCCTCCCAAAGAGCGAATATACGTTTCCAAAGAATCAATGGCCAGAGTAAAAGACGCAGTCGAACACGGCAAGTTACTACCGGAAAGCGCAACAAGGGACGAGCTCAGGGCATACAACAAGTTGGCAAGCGAGCTAACCCAGCAAGCGAGACAATGACGCCTAGAGCTGGAGAAGCAAGAAAGGGTGATCGCCGAGCGGAAAAGCAATCGCAAGCCACCTCCAAGAGACGACTCCCCGGATCACGGTTCTCCTCCCTGCAATAAATTGAAATTCAGCAACCTGCGACTAACAGACAAGAAGAGAGTGGTTCGGAAGCTTGACGACGACTTCAAGCTAGAAGAGGAGGACGACGAAGAGGAACCCCTCATACCAGCAGAAGCCCTTATCAACGCCCGGGATTGCCTGTCTCGCGCCTAGAAAAACAGGCAGAGCAGACCAGACCGCAACACATCGATGGCCTTGCAGATAATGAAAGACGCCATCGCCGCCTCAGCACCCAATAAATCGAGTGCAAGGCGACCGACCCGCGAGAGGACACCAGACAGTGACCCCAGCTCACCCGATGACGACGACATCAGCGATGACTGGGGCAAACGCTCCGGCAAAAATAGGAAGCACGACAGCGACGACGGCGACAACAGGCGCCGCAGCAGTTGGCGAGACGCGCGCGATGTAAGGCCCGATATGCGGTACTGTTCAAGATCTAGATGTTTCCATCCAGATCCGGGGACGAAGCACATATCGGTCCCACCGCGACATATGACATAGCCATATGCCCCGGATTTCCAACATGATATCTGATGTCTACGCACGCTTCTATTCTTGTAGACTATGTTGGGCCTCCAAGCGCAGAGGTTTGTAGGACAGCAGCAATTTCCCTCAAGTGGATGACCTAAGGTTTATCGAACTCAGGGAAGTAGAGGTTGAAGATGGTCTCTCTCAAGCAACCTTGCAATTAAGATACAAGAAGTCTCTTGTGTCCCCAACACACCTAATACAACTAGGAGTTGTATAGGTGCACTAGTTCGGCGAAGAGATGGTAAAATATGGGTGATAGGTGTGGCAAAACAAAGTAATATAAATCTGTAATAAAAAGTGCAGCAAGCAAACATGTAACAAAAGTGATTGCAAACGGTGTAACAATGATGGAAATAAGGCCTAGGCTTCATACTTTCACTAGTGGAAACTCCCAACAACATTAACATAGTCTAATCACATGATATTTCCTATAAAACATGCAATGGAGACGCACTCAGAGGTCATTCCTTTGTGGTCAAGAGAGGATGAGAATTATGTAGGGCTACAAAAGCACACCTCAAAGTTCGTAGTTCTCAATCTATGGATTTCCCAATGTCACCGCGGCCATCCAAAGAGAGTACCACAATCACCACAACATATCTCAAGGATAGTCAAAGACAAGCACCAAGAGAATCTCAATCTTAAATCAACACACAAAAGAGGAAATCACTCATGATAATATTCTTCTAACCCATGTCCAATAGACCACTGTCACCTTGGTCTCGGGGATTATACTAGATAAGATCAATTGAGTACATCAATCCAATACATAGAGGAAGGGGAAATATCATGGGATCACCCTAGATTAACATAGCCTATGATCACAACGAAGATCACATCATGGGAGAGAGAGAAGAACACATAGCTACTGGTAGAAACCTCAGCCCCGAGGGAGAACTACTCCCGCTTCATGGAGGGATGAAGCAACGTCGATGAAGATGAATCCGGGGGCACTTTCCCGTCCAGGCAGGGTGCCGGCACAGGAATTCTGTCCCCCCGAAACTTGATGGCGATGGCGGCGGAGCTCGGAATTGCTTCTGGAGAAAAGGGGTCCGGAATCAGGGTTTTCTCGTCACGGAGAATATATAGGCGAAGGGGGGCAGCCAGGGGGACCACCAGGGGTCCAGGCGCAATCGGTAACTCTCAATCTAGTAAGGAGGTTCACAAAGAGACAAGTACCCCGAGGAGGAGTGTATGGGGGTTTGGTTATCCTTGCGCATCCTCGACTCATGGTACGTGAGTGTACTCTAATATTCGATCCCTCCAAAGAGTAGTGATCCATCTAGTAGCTAAAGTTCTCAACTAATTTTGTAAGTTTTGAAAATAAACACGAATTGCCCAAAATACGACACATATCACTAATAGGCTAGAGCTCTTGACACCAAAATTTCAAACATTACTCACATCAATGCCTCAGAACTATTGCATGTTACTACTGAAATTAAATAGCAACCTCAATTACCTACTTTCAAGACAAGACACAACTCAGTGCAACAACCAACTCTCTTAACAAGATAAACATGAAAACTAAAGAGAGTACCAGAAATAAACCAAACAAAAGACAAAGCTCTTTCTAAAGACAAACTAAAACTAAAACTAAACATGGCAGTAGCTATGAAAAGATAAAGAACACACAACACCAAAAAGATAGGCTTGAAAAATCCTATGATGTGTTCTAGATTTTGAAAGTTGAGCGTGTTTCTCTCACACACAAAGTAAGACGGGATCTAACTTGTTATGAACAGCAAGAAAAGGTAAAGAAACTAAAAATAAAACCTAAGAGCGGGACGCTCCAAGCATAGCACATGACGCATGAAGTGATAAAAATATAGTGAGACGAAGGACGAACTGATGATTGTTGATGGAGAAGGGGATGCACGGGGGCATCCCCAAGCTTAGACGCTTGAGTCTCCTTGAATATTTATTGGGGATGCATGGGGGCATCCCCAAGCTTGAGCGCTTGACACTCCTGAATCTTCTTTCATCATCTTCCATCGCACACTTGAAAACTCCCTTCATACATAACTCATCATAAACCGATTAGAGATGTTAGTACCCTTAATAAATAATTTTTCCACACTGGATATAAAGATATTCTTGAAAAGCTACTGTTTCTCAAGATTGCCAAAAAGTTTCTACAAAGAAAAAGCAAGCTTAAGGTTTGCAAAAGTTAGGAGAGACAAAACGTGGCAGAATCTGTGAAAAACAGAACAGCAGGTGGTAAAGAAATTTTTTGGGGTACTTCTGCAACTCGAATCAAAAAACTCAGAACAGACGCTCGAAAGTCAATTGTATGGAGCACGCTGTCAAAAAATTCAGATCAAAAAGATGATCTGGTGATTTTAGCCTAATTTTTCCGTCCAAGGACAGAATCTGTTTTCTGGACAGCATGTCACAACTTTTGAACTTTCTTGCAATCGGAGGCTAGACTTGGCACAAAGATTGAAAATAAAGATACAATGATGTTGCTACAGTAGTAACAATCATCAAGACCACTAAAAATAGAAAGTAAAAACTCAAACTAAAGATAACAAGGGTTGTCTCCCTAGAGCTCTTTCTTTATAGCCATAAAGATAGGCTTAAGATTTTAATGATGCTCTCATAGGAATAAGGAATAAGAGTTGAAGAACAAAAGAGAGCATCAAGAAGCAAATAACAAACACATTTAAGTCTAACATGCTTCCTATGCAAAGGGATCTTGTAGAGAAATAACTCATTGAAGCATAAATATATTAGCATAGGAAGCCAAAATAAGTGCAACTTCAAAACCTTCAACATAAAGAGAGGGAACTTGATATTATTGAAATATCTATAAGCATATATTCCCTTCTCATAATAATTTCCTGTAGGATCATGAATAAACTCAACAATATAAGCATCACATAAGGCATTGTTACCATGATCCACATGCAAAAGGGTACTCTTACTCTCCACATAAGCATAATCTCTCTCATTGGTAATAGTGCGAGTAGGACTATCATAAACAACTTGAACACTATAGATTAATTGTGTATTAGGAAGATGGTGTTCAACAAGGGAGTAATTACCTCCATGATTATGACAAGTTTCATAAGGATAATTTCTCCTTATGTCATAGGTACCTTTAAAATCACTATAGATAGGAGTTATAACATCATCATATTAGAGAAGAGCATTATCATTGCTAGCAACTATATTTGTAAACATGATGTCTTTATTCTTACTAGCAAAAGATTTATCAATTACCACACCACTAATGGTTAAAGGACTTGCAATCCTATCATCCCCAAGCTTGGAGCTTTCCATATCATCACTCTCAGAGTTGGTACCAAAAAAATTTTCAAGGTCATAAGTAGCATTATCATCATTTTCCCAATCACAAAAAGTAACATGCATATCATAATCAAAATCATCTTCAATAGTACCTACAGACTTATCTTCAAGATAATAATGAATGCAATCAAGCTCACCATCCTCCATAAATTTTGGTCCGTTAGGATAAAAATCTATGCGAGGAATATGCTCAGGCCAGGTTGTTACCAATTCTTCTTCCTTGTTGCTCCTCTTCCTGTTGGGGTTCGGGGCAGAAAACACAAATTTTTCCTTGACCTACGATACCCAATCCCAAGACCTATGCTATGCTGATGCAAGTAACGGACAGAGATAGGTCACATACCAGTATGTAGTCCGTTAAGCGGGAAACGTTCCCGCATGAACGTGGTTGGTGTAGTCGTACCGGCAATCCCCGATGCCGCGCAAATCCACGACGACTCCTGTAGCCACCCGATCCTTGCAGACCGATGACGGGTTTCCATGAACTCAAATGGTTCCCTATGCTGAAGTGAGTGTTCGCATATTAAATTAATAACTCTAAACAATAATAACGTAACTTGGTAAGAGATAACTTAGACCATACACTTTTCGATAGAATATGATCACAATGTTCAGGCACGTCAATCATATTGAAGTGTCTCAAGACATTGCAATTTGTGGAACAACTTTCACACAAGTCTTTATGCCCAAGACTAACTCAAAACATTTGTCACTTTGATGAAATCGTAGAGACTTGTCTTTCTTGTTAATTTAATATCCATCTTTACTCTGAAATCCCTTTTGATCATATCAAATTATTTCAGACTCATGTTTCATTAGTGAATACAAATATTCATCTAAGTCCACATACGAATCACGAAAATAATGAAATTCACCACATGCTGACATACGATACATCACAATGTATGATACTCAACAATCAGTACACAATCTGTTTTACCAGAATGCGAGGTTTTAGTCATCTCACCTCAAAGGCATGGTTTGTATATGTCAAGAGATCAAGTATCTTAAGACATCATCATACCATTCACGACTTAAACTGTAGTGTCATTATTAAGCCTGGATATTTCTTGGCATTACAATATTTCTTATAAATGATCAAACAACTATCATCAATATAAGAATAGCTCATTCATAATCGTAATGTGACCATAATAGATATCATTCATAAAAGGAGAACAACTGACTTGTTTCTCACTAATATGAATAATTGTCTTCGCGAGATGCAAGACACACTAATAAAGTCCTCATTAAAACGATCATAAAATTTATTCATATATTAATCAATTGATAGATGTAGAGGGAGAGTGTTGTCGACCATCAACTATCTTGATTACCGTCAGCACACATTGTCACCTCATCCCTTCCAAGCCACTCTCAAGCAGTAAGTTCAAGCATCGAATACTTAATCAACCGCAATTAGTGTTTCGTGGGAAAGACATTTATAACTAGTATATCAAATATACCTTCTCCGTCAATGACCATTCCTGCATTGGTTCTACTCTTAAAGTTCTTAACTTTAACCATGACCTCATGACAGGTGAACGATTCTCCTTCATGGCACAGTCTAGACATGGTCTTTGTAACTGAGAGGAAGCGGATGCAACTCCCCAGTTATCGCAAAGTAACCAGTCATTCAGTAGTCCAAGTTATACACAAGGTGTTCCATGTATCTTATACATTTTCCAAGTGTCTTTCTCAGCAGGTTGTTCCTTCCACCATGGTTGAAAGAAACCCCGTCCATATACTCATATTCCATTACTCTGATTTGTGACCAAGTGCTTTCAAGTTCACCTAGCACGTCATACGTGTTGGTTAACATGCATTCACAATTCAGATTCCATAGAATGAATTATGGTGTATTGGACAGTCATTCATAAGTGACGGTGAGTGCGATACTCATCATCATCTTCCTTGATTACGGAGTTGTCAGTTGTATCTCCTAGCAGTTCTTCGTATTATGTTTAGCAAGTCATTACTAATGAGTATGTCTCTAATGGTGTTGGTACACACCAATGAATAAGACCCATTTACCTTAAGTTCTATCATACTAAAAGAGCCATAGTTCTAAACATTGGTATGCCGTTATCTACAATGATATTTGCAAAGACATGAAGATTAAGTTCATAATATGGAGTTCATGTTTCAAAAACAATTCTGGAACTCCCACTCAGACAAACATCCCTCATAGTTTGTTCTAAGTGATTACACGATCCTTGAAGAACATACCTCCCCCGTGTGACACGACCATCAGTATGTTGTTCAAGGTAGGCCATCATGCCAATCACATCATCTATGTGACTCATGCTCGACCTTTCGGTCTCTTGTGTCCCGAGGCCATGTCTGCACATGCCAGGCTCGCCACAATAACCTTAGTGAGTATATGCTGCGTATGCAAGGCCATGTTTCTGGACATGCTAGGCTTGCTCCACCCATCTCTTGTGAACGTAAAAATGTTTGACACCCGTGTGACACGTGATGCCTCCATAATGAAGAACTTTCCAGATGGTGCTTCACTAAGGAAGGACACTTTGTTGGATTGGTGAGGGATCATCCTATTATGCTACCGTCGTATATCTAACATATTAGCAAAACAGGATGCAACATAAATCATACATGCTATGATTCCCCCCGACATGCAAATTAAAGTTGAAAACGCCTTTCTACTTTATCTTTTGCAAGTTTTACGTGGCTGCTAGGGGTTTCGAGAAAAGAACCGCTTTCTATCCTGCGAAAACAAGCCACAACACCAATCCCGCAATTGTCTCTATTACACCCCTGTCGGGGCCCTCCGTTGCAAACATCTTCGCATCGCTAATGCAGAGAGACAGACACCCCCCCAGCCACTTTATATGGTACAAGCCATATGTCAAGCGTGGAACCAGTCTCGCGTAAACGCGTAAGGTCAGTCGGGGGCCGCTTCATCAAACATTGCCGCAATGCTAAATGAGTACACGTGAGAGGGTAACAATTGAGAATTTATGCCCACATACTAGATGTGTTCTATCCGTACAATACATCTACGCATAGCCTTGCTCTGATACCACTGTTGGGGTTCGGGGCAGAAAACACAAATTTTTCCTTGACCTACGATACCCAATCCCAAGACCTATGCTATGCTGATGCAAGTAACGGACAGAGATAGGTCACATACCAGTATGTAGTCCGTTAAGCGGGAAACGTTCCCGCATGAACGTGGTTGGTGTAGTCGTACCGGCAATCCCCGATGCCGCGCAAATCCACGACGACTCCTGTAGCCACCCGATCCTTGCAGACCGATGACGGGATTACGTCCCCGTCGGAACGTTGCTGATGAAGACCTCGCGATACGACCACGACGATGAAGTAGCACCACAAGTGTAGTGCCTCGCGGGATTATACACATACAGTATACCCGACGTCCCCTCGGGCTCCGAACCAGTAGAGCAGCGGAAAGAAGATGGATTCGGATCCCGATTCCAGCAGCACGACGGCGTGCGTATAGTGGAGAAATCCCCAACCCGGAGCAGCCTCCAAACAAGGGGAGTCCGCTCAAAGGCAGGAGAAAGGAGGGAGAGAGATGAGAAACTTTTCTCAAAAAATTCATGATTAAAAGGGCACCCCTACCCCTCCTTATATAGGCCAAGGAGGGGTGCCACCTCCCCTCAACTTCCCATGTGGGACTCATCCCAAGGGGAGGGGGGGGCACACCAATAAGGGGGGTGGGCCCCCTCATGGCGCCATGGCCCATGGGGGAGGACTCCCTCTCCCCCTAATGGGCCCTATGAGGCCCATATGCCTTTTAATTCATTTTTAATTATATTTAAATACATTTTAATATTTAATTCAGATAATTAAATAATAAAACATATATTAAACATTATTAAATATATTTTGAACCTTTCAAAATACCCAGAACAACTTCCGGCCTTCATCGAAACAATTCCGGTCATCACCGGAACAATTCCGGTGTTCTCTCCAATTTCTCCGGTGATCCCGAATCAATCCTTACTGCGTCGAGTACCCTTAAGTGTAACACCCTACGGTCCGGGAAACAGCAGACATGATCGAGACAATTCTCATTGATCAATGACTAATCAATTGGACCTGGTTACAATCCTTGATAGCCCCTGCGCTTCCATCGAATGAACTTCAATCGCTGTTGGATCCGTTAACCGTGTGCCTGTTCCATTTGTCCTATGGTACTTTGCTTGTCCGAGGTTTGATCATCGGTATCCAATATACCTAGTTCGTCCTCGTTCTCAACAAACAAGTTTACTCGTTCCCGTGATATTACAACTCCGTGACCTAGTCACACGTTTGCAAACTTTATGATGTAACATCACCGAGTGGGCCCAGAGTACCTATCCGTCACACGGATGGACAAATCCCGCTTTGATCTATTTGCATACTCATCAACCATCTATTTCGGAATTCCCAAAGTGCACCGTTATAGCCAGCATATTTCAGTCAGGCGGTGGGATACAAATCAAAGTCTCCTCATAGATGACAATTACGTATGATCATTACGGTCAAAGGATCTGGTCACTACGTTATAGTTATCGCAATGTCGAACTATGTGACTTGATCACATCGCAACACTTCTGGTGGGTGTATGTCCATCATATCATTATCCAATGATACGACTCCATTGTCAACAGACGCCATTGTCTCATGATCAGGAAACCTTGATCATCAATCGCCCAATGGACTAGTATACTAGGGTTTACTAGGGACCTGGTTGTTTGTATACCACACCTGTATTAATGTTTCCGCTTAATACAGTTCTAGCATAGTATCAAACGTATTATGAACTAATGGAATATGCTCGATAAAACATATTTTATTTGCCTCTAGGGAACATTCCCAACACTTCCTCCTCCTCTTCCTTTTCTTCTTCTTCACCTTAGGGAGGAGTGGTTGGAGAGAAAGGTTCTCCACATATCCTGGTTTATCATTAGAAACAATAGGGGAAACTTGGGAGAAACTCTCCTTTTTATTAGTAGAAACATAAGAGACACTTTTATACTTTGGTAAAGTTCCCTCCTTTCTAATATTTTTTATGTAATCATTATCATGGAAATTAACAACACAATAGAGATGGCAATTCTGCAAAGTGTTATTTATTCCCAAAGCATGAACATCTAGCCAAGAAGTCTTTTCTGATAACTCTTCACACATCAAAAATAACATAAGCTCATCATAAAGATCAGGGGTGATCATATCATCACACAACTGGCTAACAGTTATGTTTTGAAAGTACATGCACTGAAAATTGAAGTGACCCTTTATGCAACAAAGTTCACAAGTAAAAGGATAAAGGTCACACAATTCTCTAGCAATTTCATTTAAATCTCTAACCCAAGTGATTGTTCTTTCATGCTTATGTTGCTTACAATACTTCTCTTCTTCAATCATAGGCCTTTCACAAGGTTTATCCACTCCACAAAAATTAACATGCTTATATAAAACTTCATTTTCAGGAATTGGATCATGCATGTTGCAATCATCATTAACAATTTCATTTTCTTTGCAAATCTCTTTAAAAGGTTCATGATGCTTGATCCAATTCTCCTTAGGCATATTAAGATGTGAAGCAAAAGATTTGAGGAAATCAACAAGGAGTTGAGAATCAAGCCCAAACTTAGAACTAAACTTATTAAAACTTGCAGTTTCAACAAAGGACTTAATGCAATCATACTCATAAATTATACCTGACTCTTTACCTTTGTCGATCTCCCAATCTTCAGTATTGTGTTGGATTCTTTCAAGGAGTTCCCATTTAGAATCAATCTTTTTGTTTGTGAAAGAACCCATCGAGGAAGTATCGAGCAAGTCTTTATCCTGTCGAGATAGCCTTGCATAGAAATTAGTAATAATCATATCTTTGGGGAGCCCATGGTTAGGGCATTTTAGCATCAAAGTTTTCAGTCTCCCCCAAGCTTGAGCTATGCTCTCTCTGTCATGAGGATAGAAATTATAAACATAATTCCTATTCTCATGGACTTCATGAAGAGGATAAAACTTGGAGTAAAAGAGAGACTGGATCTCTTCCCAATCCAGCAGGTGAGAATCATGTAGTAGCCTATACTATTCCAATGTTTTTCCTTTCAGTGACAAGGCAAATAATTTCCTCATGACTTCATCTCTTGTCAAACCTGAAATCTTAAATAACTCACAAAGTTCTGTAAGTTTCAACAGATGAACACTAGGATGGACTGTTCCATCCCCTGCATAATGATCATTCATAACCTTTTCAATTATCCCAAGTGGTATTTTGAATGGGATACATTCATTAGGTAGAGGATACTTCTCTACCACGAGTGTGGTAAAGCGGCCTCCCCGAAGCAGCGAACTAAGATTGCAGTTTTCCATAAGCCTAACTAGTGAAAATAAAAACAAGAAACAAAAAGATTTAATTGCAGAATCTAAAGATATACCTTCAAGCCTTACTTCCCCGGCAACGGCGCCAGAAATAGCTTGATGTCTACGCACGCTTCTATTCTTGTAGACTATGTTGGGCCTCCAAGCGCAGAGGTTTGTAGGACAGCAGCAATTTCCCTCAAGTGGATGACCTAAGGTTTATCGAACTCAGGGAAGTAGAGGTTGAAGATGGTCTCTCTCAAGCAACCCTGCAATTAAGATACAAGAAGTCTCTTGTGTCCCCAACACACCTAATACAACTAGGAGTTGTATAGGTGCACTAGTTCGGCAAAGAGATGGTAAAATATGGGTGATAGGTGTGGCAAAACAAAGTAATATAAATCTGTAATAAAAAGTGCAGCAAGCAAACATGTAACAAAAGTGAGTGCAAACGGTGTAACAATGATGGAAACAAGGCCTAGGCTTCATACTTTCACTAGTGGCAACTCCCAACAACATTAACATAGTCTAATCACATGATATTTCCTATAAAACATGCAATGGAGACGCACTCGGAGGTCATTCCTTTGTGGTCAAGAGAGGATGCGAATTATGTAGGGCTACAAAATCACACCTCAAAGTTCGTAGTTCTCAATCTATGGATTTCCCAATGTCACCGCGGCCATCCAAAGAGAGTACCACAATCACCACAACATATCTCAAGGATAGTCAAAGACAAGCACCAAGAGACTCTCAATCTTCAATCAACACACAAAAGAGGAAATCACTCATGATAATATTCTTCTAACCCATGTCCAATAGACCGCTGTCACCTTGGTCTCGGGGATTATACTAGATAAGATCAATTGAGTACATCAATCCAATACATAGAGGAAGGGGAAATATCATGGGATCACCCTAGATTAACATAGCCTATGATCACAACGAAGATCACATCATGGGAGAGAGAGAAGAACACATAGCTACTGGTAGAAACCTCAGCCCCGAGGGAGAACTACTCCCTCTTCATGGAGGGAGGAAGCAACGTCGATGAAGATGAATCCGGGGGCACTTCCCCGTCCAGGCAGTGTGACGGCATAGAAATTCTGTCCCCCCGAAACTTGATGGCGATGGCGGCGGAGATCGGAATTGCTTCTGGAGAAAAGGGGTCCGGAATCAGGGTTTTCTCGCCACGGAGAATATATAGGCGAAGGGGGGCAGCCAGGGGGGCCACCAGGGGTCGAGGCGCCCCCCTGGCGCGGCCATCCCCTGGGGCGCGCCACCAAGGCGCTTGGGCCCCTGGTGGTGGCCCTCTGGCCCCACTCAGGTCCTTCTGGAAGGTTCTTCTATGCTGATTTTTTATCTGATTTTTCCCGAATTTCTGGAGCACTTTTTATATGGGGGAAAACTGAAATAGAAAAACAGCAGAAAACATGAACTGGCACTGTGGTGCACTGAGTTAATAGGTTAGTCCAAATATGATCAAAAGTGTATGAAAGTGTATCTAGATCATAGCAATATCACACAAAACATGCATGGAGCAAGCAGAAATTATAGATACGTTTTGGACGTATCAATATCACAACATTACAGATACAAGGATACAACATCTCATACATTCGGCATACAACTGCCTTAAATACAATACATCAGCGGAAGGTACATGACTGTGTACAGACTACAATCAAATGCCTACTGGCAAAGGGAAAAACATCAATCCCGTAACCACACGGGTCTAGGACCTCCGCGGGATCCTCCTAACTAGTCGTCGTCGAGTCTCCACGTGAAACGTCGATCACCATACCTGTTGTCGATTAAGAACCCTGAAAAGAGTTTGGGGGTAGTATCATGAGTACAGAAATACTCAATATCTAACTGTAGTGGTCAACTGACCCATCAAGGACTTCATCACTCGTCATTCTAGGACAACTAGTAGTTTACGGTAAGGATGGGGTAAGTGGTGAGGTTGCTGCCGCACTAGCATTTATGAAGTGGCTAACGATCTAGAGAGTAAGATAAGAAGCCAAGCATTCGATGAGGAATCGCCTCCAACAAGTCTTGCGATCAACTGCTTACGGAAAGATAACACCTATCCTATCCTTGGCCTCCTCTTCGCATCCCGACGAAGAAGAAGCAGTCAAGGCACACACACACGTTGATCAAATTATATTAAGATTATCTCAGTTGTTGTTGTCTATGAACAAGGAGTAGGTCTCAGGTCGTCCATAACCGTGGACACGGCTTCTCGAAAAGATTTAACCCTGCAGGGGTGTACCAACTGCCCATTACAAGGCTCCGCACACACGCCCATCTCTCTCAGTCGGGCCCATTAAAGACACTCATTGAAGAGTTGTTCCGAGAGATCCGGTACGACAGGTCCCTCTAACTAACAACGCACAAATCCGGGTGGCCCCCGGTGAGTCGACATCCAACTCAAAAGACGGTCGCGCTCTCGAATCGGTCTCTACCGTCTGGACGAGGTCGGGATAACCTACCCTCGCCCGGGCAGGCTCCTTAGCTTCCAGGTGTGGACCAACAGGATATACCATCCCACTGGCCCGGTTTATTTTAAATCCACTGGCTGCAGACCAGTTACGCACACGGTTTCTCAAATGGTAAAATCATCTTGGGCCACCACTAGAAATGTTTGAAGCTAGGTAGGTAAGAAGAGGGGACCCCATAGAATCCCACACGCGGTTAGGCACGCTCAGTCTTAAAACCAATACCCGGAACTCGGGTCCTAGGTGACTCGAATGGAACAAAGCGTCGGGGCGGGATAGCCTAGACCTTCCATCCTTCGTCGAATATAGTCAACATTTATAATAATCATATCATCCACAACAATATAATAATGTGATAGCCCAACCAAGGAGTAACAGGGTAACATCGTATCATCCTAAGCATGCATACTAAGCAGGGGCTGAGCAACGAGCAATAGTAGCATAGCAGTACAAGTTTTGCTGGGAGGGGACATGGTTGTATCGGTTTGAAAGAGGCTGTAAACATGTGGTAGGATCAAACATCGAACCTAACCTAGACTAGCATGCAAACCGCTGGTTGAAATAGAATGGATCATAAGTAATGTATAGTCCTTGCCTGTTGATAAGTCGGATTCCGAAGGTGTAGTCGATCGCAATCTCGCATCGTCTCCGAAGGTACCCGCGGGAGCACACAAGAGGGTAAACACTGGAAAGCAATCAACGAGCAAGCATCTATTACTACGAGGTAAAAACGAGCAAGCATCTACAAGAAGGCAACACAAGACATCGCACCTACCATTGAGAGCGGTTGCTAACACATTAAGTGGAGTACTCGTCACACACGACGATACCGCACATTTACGATGGTTCAAGTTGTTTAGCTACAAGTGATCAACCAACGGTTGTTAACATGGCAAGGCACCCAAACATGGCATGTCACACAATCATGACAAAAGGTTAAGCACAAAGTAAACTACCTATACTAGTCAAGTTAAGCGGGGTAAAACCCTACGCAAAGCATATCACTAATTACCCCGCAAAATAAATACGTTTGGTACTGTTTTGCCCTAAAAATATTTTATTATTTTTATTAGCAAGCAAGAGCACCAATAACACAATCTACATGCAATTCTACTCAAGTTACATATAAAGAACATTTAAAACAGAGGAACGGTTAAAAAGTTATTAAAGAAACAGTTTACAGTGGCAAGCTGTGTAATTAGCAGTGAAACAACATGTAAACAAAGTCAAACATGGAAACAAGCAACATTTTATTAATCTACGCGCAAAACGGAGCAACTTTCATGTAGAAAGCGTCTTCATTCGAGCTACCGGTGAAAAGATACGTGCATCGCAAAAAAAAACAATACAATCTGCCAATTAATCTAACAAAAAAAAGTAAAAAGGCCTACTGGGCCGAGCCCACTAACGCAACAGGAAAAAAAAAGAAAAACAAATAAAAAAAATAAAAAAGCGGGCTGCTCACCACTGGGCCAAGCCCAACAGTGGCTGGCGGCCTGGGCTGAGGGGCGCCGGCTGGGCCGCTGGGGCTGCGCCGGTTGCTGGGCCTTGGACGCGCTGTTGTCCCACTGCGGGCAACGGGACCGAAGCGAGGTCCTCGTCCTCTTCTCCCGAACAGGGACGGCGGCGACTCGAGCTTCTCCGGCGAGGGACGCACGCGGGAAGGCCGGGGAGGAGTGGAACGGGCGCGGGTCGAGGGGGCGTTGTAGATTTGGCCGGAGGCGAGGTCATGGTGGCGGCGGGTTCCTGGCCTGCGGCAGCGGCTCCAAAGTTCATCCATGGAGGCTCCGCGATCTGGATCTACGGGGGATAGGGATTAGGGGAGAGAGGAGGAAGGAATCGGGGAGAGGAGGAAGGGAGGTGCGAGGCAAGGGGGAGGTGACCTGCGCGGGTGGCTCGCTGCCGGGTCTCACCGGATTTCCTGGTCGCGGCAGCGGCGTGGACGTGGAGGCTCTCGGGTTGGCGGCGGTGGATCCCCATAGGCAGGAGGCGGGAGGAGAGAGGGGTGGAGAGGTAGGGCTGACATGGCGGCCTCTGGGACGTCGGATCGCGAGATCTGACGGTCCAGATGGCTTGGGAGGTTGATCCAGATCTGGATTAGTGTTTTGGACGAAAATGGGGTAGTTTTGGGGCAATTGTGAGGGGGTGGCTGCAATTTTGGACTAGTGGGAACCCTAAAAGGGCTAGGAGAGGGGGTGGTCTTTATATAGCCTAGGTGGCTGGCAGTTTGCAAAAACATCCCCGGTTTTTCTCTCTCGCGCGCGGTGTTTACGTTTCTGACCGCCGAGGGTCCGCATGACCTCCGATTCGGGTAAAACTTCGAACCGCGCGATTAGCGCGTCGAGAAGGCGGCGTTCACCTCGTGCTAGAACCGTTCCGAGAGCACTTTCTGGCACGCTATAAAAATAACCCGTTTAATTATTAAACGGGTTTTTTCGCTCCGTTGGCTACGGCTGGTCTTGTACGGTTTTCGTGACGGTGATCGGGTAAAACCCGGTGTCGCAGAGGTCGAGTGCCAGGGTGGCAAGGGTCGGTCTCCGTCCGGTACGAGATAACAGGGAAAAAATAATCGCCGATTGATAAATCGGGGATGCAAACACCGCAAACAAATCAGACAATCAAACAATTCACACCGATTTTTTTTTTATTTTTGTGAAATCTGGGTTGTTACACGCGACGACATCACACAGAACAAAGTCAACCGCAGCAGACAAAGACTCGCAGCGCGTAAAGAGTACTCGGACGAAGAAGCCTTCGACGAAAAAATTGAGCCATCTAGAGCATTATGCTTCACACGTTCCATACGCGAGACGCGAATGCCGAGCGGGTTCAAATTGAAATCCACAACGCTAAAATACAATGGACTCGATGTCAGAACCATCTGTTAGGTAATGTGCTAGGATCAAAGTAACCTTGCATCATGTCAAAATTTCAAAAAGAATCTTGGAAATCAAATTCAAAATCAAAATGGTTGAAGGAACACCCCCAGATGAATTAATTCAAAAGGCCAGATAAAAATCTTCTCCAAAAATTCATGTTAGATTTTTGAAAAGTCTTATAAATGAGTGTGATCACATATCAAGTGATGTGGGACCCATCCCATGCTCATAGATTTTTCAAATAATCAAACAGTGCCTTGGAATTAAAGAAAAACCCCTATTTGATTTAAGATTCAAATTATTTGAATTTTAAAAATGTTGAAACTTTATGAGTGGCTAGTTTATAATTTTATGAGGCCACATAAAAAATTTCAGCATTTAATAAAATGTTTAGCTATTTATTTTAGCCAAACAGAATAAATGTCAGAAAAGAAAAATAGAAAAGAAAACAGAAAAGACTTACCTCTCGCCCAGGCGAAGTCGGCCCACCCAGCCCAGCCGGCCCACAGGGGCAGGGGCGTCTTCTTCCCCACCCCGCGCCTCCAAGCTGCTCGGTGGAATGCCACCGAGCCAGCCGTGGACGCCACGTCGCCGTTGAGCGCCTTCCAGGCCTCCCCGTGCCCCCTTCTCACGCCTGGAGACGCCTCTCTCCCGTCCTGATCCATTCCCCCCCTCCAGAGCTTCCTCCTCCTCCTCCTGTGCTCGATTCGTCGCCGCCCGAAGACCGCCGTGGAGCACGCCGTCGAGTCCACGTAGCCACCGTCGTCCCCGAGCCGTGCCGCCGTGTCCAGAAGAACCGCAGCAGACGTCTTCGTCGTTCCCCTCAACCAATCGAGCCCGAGCTCCTCAGCAGACGACGCCAGCTTCAACGAGGAGTCGCCGGACCCGCAAGTCGCCGTCGTCGAATTCGCCGCCATCGCGACCTCCCCGACCTCCCTGACTCCTCTGCTAGCTTCAGGGTGAGCTTCTTCATCCGCCCCGACCAACCCCGGAGTATTTCTCCTTCTCCTTTGCGTTTTGCCATGAAAGCCGAGCACGACCTCCGCCATGGATGAGCTCGAGGTCGCCCTTGTGCCCCTTCGACTCAACCAGAGCGCGCGTTTGGCTCCTGAGCATGCCAGCGTTTGAACGCGTGCGAGATCAGCCCGAACCAGGCACCGTAACGTCGACTACGACCTCGCCGTGGTTCTGCTTCCGCCGGAGTCGTCGCCGTCGTCGATTCCGAGCACCCCGCGAACCCCTGTTGCCTCCAGAAGACGCGGACGACCTCCAGGAACAAGATGGTGACCTCCCCGTGGCCCCTAGGCCATTCCGGCGAGTCTCCGCCGTGGCTCCAGTCGCCGGCGTCAAGCCGCCGGTGGATTAGCCACTAATCACCCAGTTAGTGACCCCCTGGGTCACTGACCAGTGGGCCTAGTGGCTTAATTAAGCCACTGGATTAATTTAACCCACGGGTTAAGTTAACCCAGCCACTGACAGGGTGGCCCCACCTGTCAACCCCCCCTGACATCAGCATTGCGCAATAAATCAATTAAATGAATTTCCAGAGATTATTTGAATTAAAAGAATTCCAGAAAATCCAGAAAATACCCCAAACTTTGGAAATTCATAGAAAATTCATATTAACTCCAAATTGGACAAATAATATATGAAAAATGATCAGGAGAAAATTATCTTTCCAAATATGCAACTTTCAACTCTGTTTGAGTTGAATTTAAAATGTGATCAGTAGCTTTTGCTATTTGATTTAAATGGATTTAAATCAAATTCAAATCAAATAATTTTGCAACTTGAACCATGGCAACATGCTACATTTCAATCACACATCAGAGGCATATCTTATACATTTGAAGATAATTCAAAATGATCAAACTATGTCACATACAACTTGGTTAATTTGATTTCAAATGTGGAGTTTGAATTTGCATTTTAAATGCATTATATTCCACTTAAATGGAATTGTCTCACACACATCAAAACTTATACTTCAAGTTTCAACATTCATTCATGTGCTTGAGCATTGCATTCTTTTTGATTGCTACTTCGTGCTTTGTTTGTCGAGTAGAGGTGGAACCGGAGCAGGAGGCTACCCCCTCCGCTGAAGATCCAGAACCCGAACCTCGTCAGCAAGGCAAGCAAACCCCCATTGAACATGTCGATAAAATCCCACTTCCCTCTCATGTCTCTCTTATGCATTGTTTAGGATGATCACCATGCTTCGTTTCTACCGCATAGATGAACCCATTCCTTTGCATGACCTATCATTTTGTCACAGTAGTAAGCAAACCACAATCCTAGCAACTGTAGGAGTTGTTTGATATCATGTGGCCCCTGCAATGTTACTGCTTATTGCATGCTTAGTATGATACCATGTTGTTACTGTGATGTGAGTCGGGATGGGAGTGATCATGTTGATGATGGTAGAAAAGTGTTGGTGAATCGACCCTAATACAAGGTGAACGATGAGAGGCTGTGTAGGAGTACACGGTGGGTTGTCTCGTTGAACACCGCCCTAGTACGAGTTCTTGTGTGGTGATCCAAGATGAAGAGTACAACCACACATTGGGCTCACTGACCCCTCTCAACTTACTAACTCATCCCTTTCGATGTCCAGATGTCGCAGTAGTTCGGAGTTCTGGTAGGCTTGTGGCCTGGATGCTAAGTGAGAGAACGGCTCACCCGAGACCGGCTTATGCACCACGCATACATCGCTTGGGTCCACTTCGGTAAACCGGCCGGGTTCACGATAGTGGTAGCCAACCCAAGTAGGCGGCTTTCTTGGACTAGATAGGCTATGAGGTAACAGTTGTGGTGAGCATCCTCGCCGGCACCCCTTGAATGGTGTCGAGTACAAAGGCGGTAAATGATGGTCATGTGTGTGTAGCGGTACACCCTTGCAAGGTTAACAAAACTATTCGAATAGCCGCGTCCGCGGTTATGGACTGCTTGGAAAGCTTAGCTTGATTATTAGACAACTTGAACCGGATACTTCTAAAACACACCAAGATAAGTGTGAGTGCTATGGCGTGCTTCCTCGTGGGGAAGTCGAGGAAGGCACCATAGTGGTGTATTGGTTGGTGAAAGTAGTGGACTCGTGTACGTTTCTTACCTCAAAGTCTGGTACTCGTAGTTCAGGATTAGCCAAGTCAAAGCTGGCATTTCTGCAAGTGAACCCCACCTCACTTTACCTTGACACATGTGCATGAGTAGTATAGCTCCTATGTAAGTCTTGCTGAGTACGACTTTGTACTCACGTTTGCTTAATCTATGTTTTAGATGACGCCACTAACCCCGAAGGTGGCTTCTTCATCGAGCTGGACGACTGAAGTTAAACTAGTCTAGTCCCAGTCAGCAGACTGGTTCCCTCGTGGAGGGCTTTGTGTTTAAATAAGGCTTCTTAAGCCATTTGTTAAACTTGTCTGTACTCAGACATAATTTTCTTCCGCCTGTGTTGTAATGTTGGATCACATGTATGTGATCTCTGTTTGTACTCTATAAGAGTTATAAATAAAATGTACACTTTGTAGAGAATTGCAATGGTACCTACTGTTCATACAAGGCATGTGTGCTGCGTGTATGTTTATAACATGCATGTCTTTGTATGGGTTTTCGAGACCTTAGTTGTGTTTTGGCTGGCGGTCTTTCATACACCAAGTGGCCCTTAGATGTGCGTAGCTTGGGGCATCGCGATGCGATTGCTCGAGACTCCGTCTCGTGCACACTTTGTGGTATGATCGAGCCCGCCCTAGACTCCGACTAAGTGATCGGGCTGGAGTAAGTCTATGTAAGAGTTTTGAGATAGTCGGTAGTATGGTTGAGGCGACTTGTCTTTGAATATGGGAGTTCACCACCCATATCATTTGACTTGTGTGCGGACGATGAGGACCCATCTCAGTTGATCATCCGGCCTGGATGGGATGCCCCTCACGTACGATGCTTTCCGAGAATGTTCAGTGCTTGGCCTTGTCTTCTTAGACAAGTGGGTGCGGTTCTCGGCTCTCCATATGACTATGTCTTAGCTGTACTTGCATACGCTAACCACGGGTCCCAACAGACTTGGTATCAGAGCAGGACTGACTGTAGGACTAGTAGCCTTGGCCGAAGTTGAGTCTAGCTTGCTATAGTTATATAGTTACTCTGGGTATATAAGGGAATAACGTAAGGCTTCTTTTTTCTCCTTACCCCCTTCGTTCTGAGTTCTGAGTCACCCTCATCTTATTCTATGGGAAGATAGGACTAGGCTCTCCTCTGTCTGATTAGAACATCTCGTTGTTTGCTTCCTTATAGCCGTAGGAAAGTTGTGATCGGTTTGCTAGAGTGGTTATGCTCCTTGTTTTGTTACATCGTATGTAAGTGCTGTTTCCATGTTGTAAGAAATTCTCTTTTCTTGCAATTACAGCCGTTATGCTGTCCGAGTCATTCCATGTTTATCTCATAATCTGATGCATTTGCAAACTCCTTTCTGTTTCAGATGGCAGATCTTCCCCCTCGGCAGATTGTTCGTTTGACCAGGTGCCTCGGTGTGCGTGGCCATCCCGCCACGTTGATCGAGATGATGTCCTATGTGGGATATCGATGGTACCCTGAGTACACCGTCAAGGAGCAGTTCCACGACTTCAACCAGACGCAGTTCCACTACATTGTCCGGATCTACCCGCACCACGTTGGAGTCACCCAGCCTATCCACTTTGGACATGGCATTGGTGTTACCGAGAACATGGCTGTGCAGGATGCTGCATACTCATGTATGACGCTGCTGAGAGAGGAGCACACTTTGCTGAGAGAGACTTCTTTCCGCTATATCCCTGCTGCACTTCCAGGAGAAGAGGGATATTACACCGGACTCTACTCAGATCACTCTGCAGAGGATCCAGCACTCCAGGTGACTGCTAGGTTTGCTAGTGACAGAGATCGTGATGCACGCGCTCTCCGTTTCGAGCTCCACGCCACCCGTGTTCGTCTGTATCGAGCACTGACACTTTTGGCTCCCTTTGTGAGGGTGGGATCGGTTGAGCATGATGCGATCTACCCAGTGAGGACTCAGATGCCTTCTCGAGTTGCTTGGACCGAGATTGGAGGAATTTTTCCACCCCGTGGTCCTTTGCTTCCACCCTACACTGGACCTAGGCCCCATCCTTGACCAAATGGATATCAGGGTCCACAAGCCTCCGTGTTTTCCGATGGTCACCTCCAGCTACCGGGATACGCGGGTAACTTTTATGAGGACTACTATGGAGATGGAGATGAGTGAGACCGCTTATGGTCTTACTTAGTGAGGATGTAGTAGTATCCTAGTATATTGTAAGCAAGGTGTCTAAGTTCCAGAGGCTTAGATAAATAATGTATAGGAAGTCAGAGTGCCTCTGAAGGATGTATCATCTTCATCACGTTTGTATTAGCTTGGTGCTTGTACTTAAACGATGTATGGTTTGTATGACAGCTTGTGAATATATGGCTTGTATGCTTTTATCACCATGTTGTCAAGATGATTACTTCCTTTGCTCTGTAATCCTTCCAGTACTTCAATACCTTGATTAGACTCTTCAAATCAACTCTGTTTGACTTTGGTTTTCACCTTCAGGATGTCTCAAGGAACCCGTGGCCAGATTGGTCGTAACCAAGGTCGTGGGAACAACCAGGAGGAAGACAACCTTCCACCCCCACCCACGATGGCCCAAGTTCTGATGGAGGTCGAGAGGAACCGCCGTGACTCTCACCACCTGCTGGAAGTCATCGCACGCAACACCACTCAGCAGCGCAATGAGCTGGTGTCCCTGAACGACTTCATCTGGCTTCATCCCCCGGTTTTCAGTTACTCCACCGAGACCCTTGACGCCGATGACTGGCTCCGCAGCATCGAGAGGAAGCTCCAAGCAGGCCGTGTTGCAAATGGCGACACGGTCAGCTATGCCACCTATCACCTTGAAGGTGCAGCTAGTTCTTGGTGGGAGAACTTTCTGAATATGCGTCCCGTTGGACCACCTGCATCTTGGGAGGAATTCGGCACCTCTTTCCGCGAGCACCACATTCCCAAGGGTCTCATGGACCGCAAGCGTGAGGAGTTCTGCAACCTCACTCAAGGCAGAAGGACCGTTGATGAGTTTAGTCGTGAGTTCAACCTACTGGCTCGTTACGCTACCGAAGAAGTTTCCACCGACTCCAAGAAACAAGAGAGGTTCCGTCGTGGCCTCAACTCCGGACTCCGTCGCGAGCTCAACCTTCATGACTTTGCCACATTCCAGGTCCTTGTCAACAAGGCCATCAAGGCCGAGGACATGAACACCCCCAACGATTTCCGCAAACACCCCAGAGATGATAGTTCATCCAGTTCTGGCTCCCAGAAGCGCAAGATCTGGATTCCAAACAGCATGTTCCGCCAGAACAACCCACCGAGGCCATCCTATGTGGCGCCTCGTCCACCCACCCAGTTCCACCCAGCTCCACCAAACAACCCAGCTCCACGCACTGTTTTTAGAGCTTGCTACAAATGTGGTCAGGCAGGCCACTACTCTCGCGAGTGTCCCCAGAACCAGCTCCAGCATCAGAACGTTCCACCCCGTGCCGGAGGCAACAACAACAACAATGGCCGTGGCAAGCCATCCCAGAAGGTCTTCACCGCCAAACCCGCTCCTCCCGCCACTCGTGGACGTCTGAACCAGATTGCCGCCGAAGAGACTGACGACACCACTGACGTCATTCTTGGTACGCTCCCAGTCAATTATGTTCCTACTTCTGTTCTTTTCAACCCAGGAGCATCTCATTCATTCATGTCGGAAAGTTATGCACTTTGTCATGAGTTACCCTTTGTTGAATTGTCCACCCCAATGATTATTCAAACTCCAGGGTCAATATGGCAAACTAATAGAGTGAGCCATGGTAATCAAATTGCAATTGAGGGTTTAGTATTCCTTGCTTCACTCGTAGCCCTCAAGTCTTCAGACATTGATGTCATCCTTGGCATGGGTTGGCTATCAAGACAGAATGCCTACCTGGATTGCAGAAGCAAATCCGTGAAACTCACCCACCCTTCAGGCCAAACAGTCAACTATACCTCACCCAGAACAAGAACCCAAGTGCATTCCTTGAATGTACTCCCCCTTCCCGAACTTGAAGATATTCCGGTGGTTCGTGACTTCCCGGATGTCTTTCCTGAAGAGCTGCCGGGCATGCCACCTGACAGATGTGTAGAATTTATAGTGGATCTTGTTCCAGGAACCGCACCAATTTCCAAACGCCCATATAAAATGGCCCCACATGAGTTAGCTGAGCTAAAAACCCAACTTGATGCTTCGTTGGCAAAAGGCTTCATCCGCCCTAGCTCATCGCCATGGGGTTGCCCCGTTCTGTTCGTAAAGAAGAAAGATGGAACAGAAAGGATGTGCGTAGACTATCGCCCGCTAAATTTAGCGACGATAAAGAACAAGTACCCATTGCCCAGGATCAATGATCTTTATGATCAACTTGCAGGATCCTCCGTCTTCTCCAAGATGGATTTGAGATTAGGTTATCATCAGATCAAAATCCGAAACGAGGACATTCCCAAAACGGCTTTTACTACTCGTTATGGTCTTTACGAGTATACCGCCATGTCCTTTGGTTTAACCAATGCCCCCGCCACATTCTCACGCTTGATGAATTCGATCTTCATGGAGTACCTAGATAAATTTGTTGTGGTTTATCTTGATGATATTCTCATCTACTCGAAGAACGAAGAAGATCATGCCGAACACTTAAGGCTTGTATTGATGAAGCTTAGAGAGCATCGCCTGTACGCTAAATTCTCCAAGTGTGAATTCTGGCTACCAGAAGTGACCTACTTAGGCCACGTGATTTCTGCAAAAGGCATTGCTGTGAATCCCGAGAGAGTTCAGGCCATCCTTGACTGGACTCCACCTGAATCGGTTAAGCAAGTTAGGAGTTTTCTTGGCCTAGCCAGCTATTGTCGTCGCTTCGTCGAGAACTTTTCTAAAGTTGCAAAGCCTCTAACTGAACTCCTCAAGAAAGATAAGAAATTCTTATGGACTCCCAAGTGCGAGGAAAGCTTTCAAGAGCTAAAAAGAAGATTGACTTCTGCACCCGTACTTGCACCTCCAGACACCAAAAAGGATTTCGAGATCTATTGTGACGCATCACGGCAAGGGTTAGGATGCATACTTCTGCAAGATCGACATGTGGTAGCTTATGCTTCACGCCAGTTGCGGCCACATGAAGAGAATTATCCTACCCATGACCTTGAACTCGCTGCCTTAGTTCATGCTCTAACAACTTGGCGACATTACCTCCTTGGTAATCGTTGTGAGATTTATTCCGACCACCAAAGCCTCAAATATATTTTCACCTAGCCAGATCTTAATCTCAGGAAAAGACGCTGGATTGAGTTGATAAAAGATTACGACGTAGGAATTTCTTACACCCCAGGCAAAGCCAATGTCATGGCTGATGCACTAAGTCGTAAGTCGTACTGTAACAACCTCATGTTACAGCAGTATCAACCACTTCTTCGTGAGGACTTTCGCAAGCTCAATCTTGAGATTGTTCCTCATAGCTATCTTTCTACCTTGGTGGCGAAACCAACTCTTGAGGATCAAATTATAGTTGCCCAAAGGCGTGCACGAGGTGTTCGCCGGATTAAAGAGAACATTGCTAGCGGAGTTGCTAAATGTTTCTCCACAGATAGTAAAGGGACGATATTCTTTGGCAATCGTTTGGTAGTACCTAAGAATAGAGATCTAAGGCAACTCATCCTCAAAGAAGCCCATGACACACCCCTCTCAATTCATCCCGGTAGCACAAAAATGTACCGAGATCTACGCCAGAGATTTTGGTGGACTAGGATGAAGAGAGACATTGCTCAATTTGTTGCCGAATGTGATGTTTGTCGTCGCATTAAGGCAGAACATCAAAGACCTGCTGGTACACTTCAACCTTGGTCTATTCCCGAGTGGAAATGGGACAAAGTCGGTATGGACTTCATCACCGGCTTTCCAAGAACCCAGAAAGGAAACAATGCCATCTTCGTTATCATAGATAGGCTTTCCAAAGTTGCTCACTTCCTTCCGGTACGCGAGTCTATAACTGCTAGCCAGTTAGCAGACTTGTACATCTCCAGAATTGTATCCCTTCACGGTGTTCCTTTGGAAATCAATTCTGATCGCGGTAGCCTTTTCACCTCTAGATTTTGGGGAAGCTTCCAACGTGCTATGGGAACTCATCTCTCCTTTAGTACAACTTTCCATCCTCAGTCTAGCGGTCAAGTCGAAAGGGTTAACCAAATTCTTGAAGACATGCTCAGAGCTTGTGTTATCTCATTCGAAAAGAATTGGGAGAATTCTCTTCCATTTGCCGAATTTGTTTATAACAATAGTTTTCAATCTAGTCTGAACATGGCTCCTTTTGAACTCCTTTATGGACGACGATGTCGAACACCACTAAACTGGTCTGAAACCGGTGAAAGACAATTCTTTGGACCGGATATGATCAAGGAAGCAGAAGAGCAAGTTCGTATCGTTCGTGATCAATTGAAAGCAGCCCAGTCTCGTCAGAAAAGCTACTATGATCGTCATCATAGGCAACAAAGCTACAATCTGGATGAGAAGGCTTACCTTCGGGTTACTCCTCTGAAGGGAACCCAACGTTTCGGTATCAAAGGCAAGTTGGCCCCACGTTACATCGGACCTTTCCGCATTATTGCTAAACGTGGAGAACTTGCCTACCAACTTGAACTACCTCCGCACCTCTCCCGAGTACATGATGTATTCCATGTGTCCCAACTCAGGCGTTGCTTCAAGGACCCCATCCGCGAAGTCGACCATGAAACGCTTGATCTCCAAGATGACCTTTCTTATCGAGAATACCCCGTTCGTATTCTTGATTCCGCAGAGAGTGTCACTCGTCGTCAGAAGATTAGGTTTATGAAAGTGCAATGGTCACACCACTCTAAAAGAGAAGCTACGTGGGAAAGAGAAGACCGTCTCAGTGCCGAGTACCCCTCCTTCCTACCACAGACTTCTGAATCTCGGGACGAGATTCTGTTGAGTGGGGGCGAGTTGTCAGAACCCTCTGTTAGGTAATGTGCTAGGATCAAAGTAACCTTGCATCATGTCAAAATTTCAAAAAGAATCTTGGAAATCAAATTCAAAATCAAAATGGGAGAAGGAACACCCCCAGATGAATTAATTCAAAAGGCCAGATAAAAATCTTCTCCAAAAATTCATGTTAGATTTTTGAAAAGTCTTATAAATGAGTGTGATCACATATCAAGTGATGTGGGACCCATCCCATGCTCATAGATTTTTCAAATAATCAAACAGTGCCTTGGAATTAAAGAAATACCCCTATTTGATTTAAGATTAAAATTATTTGAATTTTAAAAATGTTGAAACTTTATGAGTGGCTAGTTTATAATTTTATGAGGCCACATAAAAAATTTCAGCATTTAATAAAATGTTTAGCTATTTATTTTAGCCAAACAAAACAAATGTCAAAAAAGAAAAAAAGAAAAGAAAACAGAAAAGACTTACCTCTCGCCCAGGCGAAGTCGGCCCACCCAGCCCAGCCGGCCCATAGGGGCAGGGGCGTCTTCTTCCCCACCCCGCGCCTCCAAGCTGCTCGGGGGAATGCCACCGAGCCAGCCGTGGACGCCACGTCGCCGTTGAGCGCCTTCCAGGCCTCCCCGTGCCCCCTTCTCACGCCTGGAGACGCCTCTCTCCCGTCCTGATCCATTCCCCCCCTCCAGAGCTTCCTCCTCCTCCTGTGCTCGATTCGTCGCCGCCCGAAGACCGCCGTGGAGCACGCCGTCGAGTCCACGTAGCCACCGTTGTCCCCGAGCCGTGCCGCCGTGTCCAGAAGAACCGCAGCAGACGTCTTCGTCGTTCCCCTCAACCAATCGAGCCCGAGCTCCTCAGCAGACGACGCCAGCTTCAACGAGGAGTCGCCGGACCCGCAAGTCGCCGTCGTCGAATTCGCCGCCATCGCGACCTCCCCGACCTCCCTGACTCCTCTGCTAGCTTCAGGGTGAGCTTCTTCATCCGCCCCGACCAACCCCGGAGTATTTCTCCTTCTCCTTTGCGTTTTTCCATGAAAGCCGAGCACGGCCTCCGCCATGGATGAGCTCGAGGTCGCCCTTGTGCCCCTTCGACTCAACCAGAGCGCGCGTTTGGCTCCTGAGCATGCCAGCGTTTGAACGCGCGCGAGATCAGCCCGAACCAGGCACCGTAACGTCGACTACGACCTCGCCGTGGTTCTGCTTCCGCCGGAGTCGTCGCCGTCGTCGATTCCGAGCACCCCGCGAACCCCTGTTGCCTCCAGAAGACGCGGACGACCTCCAGGAACAAGATGGTGACCTCCCCGTGGCCCCTAGGCCATTCCGGCGAGCTGCCGCCGTGGCTCCAGTCGCCGGCGTCAAGCCGCCGGTGGATTAGCCACTAATCACCCAGTTAGTGACCCCCTGGGTCACTGACCAGTGGGCCCAGTGGCTTAATTAAGCCACTGGATTAATTTAACCCACGGGTTAAGTTAACCCAGCCACTGACAGGGTGGCCCCACCTGTCAGCCCCCCCTGACGTCAGCATTGCGCAATAAATCAATTAAATGAATTTCCAGAGATTATTTGAATTAAAAGAATTCCAGAAAATCCAGAAAATACCCCAAACTTTGGAAATTCATAGAAAATTCATATTAACTCCAAATTGGACAAATAATATATGAAAAATGATCAGGAGAAAATTATCTTTCCAAATATGCAACTTTCAACTCTGTTTGAGTTGAATTTAAAATGTGATCAGTAGCTTTTGCTATTTGATTTAAATGGATTTAAATCAAATTCAAATCAAATAATTTTGCAACTTGAACCATGGCAACATGCTACATTTCAATCACACATCAGAGGCATATCTTATACATTTGAAGATAATTCAAAATGATCAAACTATGTCACATACAACTTGGTTAATTTGATTTCAAATGTGGAGTTTGAATTTGCATTTTAAATGCAATATATTCCACTTAAATGGAATTGTCTCACACACATCAAAACTTATACTTCAAGTTTCAACATTCATTCATGTGCTTGAGCATTGCATTCTTTTTGATTGCTACTTCGTGCTTTGTTTGTCGAGTAGAGGTGGAACCGGAGCAGGAGGCTACCCCCTCCGCTGAAGATCCAGAACCCGAACCTCGTCAGCAAGGCAAGCAAACCCCCATTGATCATGTCGATAAAATCCCACTTCCCTCTCATGTCTCGCTTATGCATTGTTTAGGATGATCACCATGCTTCGTTTCTACCGCATAGATGAACCCATTCCTTTGCATGACCTATCATTTTGTCACAGTAGTAAGCAAACCACAATCCTAGCAACTGTAGGAGTTGTTTGATATCATGTGGCCCCTGCAATGTTACTGCTTATTGCATGCTTAGTATGATACCATGTTGTTACTGTGATGTGAGTCGGGATGGGAGTGATCATGTTGATGATGGTAGAAAAGTGTTGGTGAATCGACCCTAATACAAGGTGAACGATGAGAGGCTATGTACGAGTACACGGTGGGTTGTCTCGTTGAACACCGCCCTAGTACGAGTTCTTGTGTGGTGATCCAAGATGAAGAGTACAACCACACATTGGGCTCACTGACCCCTCTCAACTTACTAACTCATCCTTTCGATGTCCAGATGTCGCAGTAGTTCGGAGTTCTGGTAGGCTTGTGGCCTGGATGCTAAGTGAGAGAACGGCTCACCCGAGACCGGCTTATGCACCACGCACACATCGCTTGGGTCCACTTCGGTAAACTGGCCGGGTTCACGATAGTGGTAGCCAACCCAAGTAGACGGCTTTCTTGGACTAGATAGGCTATGAGGTAATAGTTGTGGTGAGCATCCTCGCCGGCACCCCTTGAATGGTGTCGAGTACAAAGGCGGTAAATGATGGTCATGTGTGTGTAGCGGTACACCCTTGCAAGGTTAACAAAACTATTCGAATAGCCGCGTCCGCGGTTATGGACTGCTTGGAAAGCTTAGCTTGATTATTAGACAACTTGAACCGGATACTTCTAAAACACACCAAGATAAGTGTGAGTGCTATGGCGTGCTTCCTCGTGGGGAAGTCGAGGAAGGCACCATAGTGGTGTATTGGTTGGTGAAAGTAGTGGACTCGTGTACGTTTCTTACCTCAAAGTCTGGTACTCGTAGTTCAGGATTAGCCAAGTCAAAGCTGGCATTTCTGCAAGTGAACCCCACCTCACTTTACCTTGACACATGTGCATGAGTAGTATAGATCCTATGTAAGTCTTGTTGAGTACGACTTTGTACTCACGTTTTCTTAATCTATGTTTTAGATGACGCCACTGACCCCGAAGGTGGCTTCTTCATCGAGCTGGACGACTGAAGTTAAACTAGTCTAGTCCCAGTCAGCAGACTGGTTCCCTCGTGGAGGGCTTTGTGTTTAAATAAGGCTTCTTAAGCCATTTGGTAAACTTGTCTGTACTCAGACATAATTTTCTTCCGCCTGTGTTGTAATGTTGGATCACATGTATGTGATCTCTGTTTGTACTCTATAAGAGTTATAAATAAAATGTACACTTTGTAGAGAATTGCAATGGTACCTACTATTCATACAAGGCATGTGTGCTGCGTGTATGTTTATAACATGCATGTCTTTGTATGGGTTTTCGAGACCTTAGTTGTGTTCTGGCTGGCGGTCTTTCATACACCAAGTGGCCCTTAGATGTGCGCAGCTTGGGGCATCGCGATGCGATTGCTCGAGACTCCGTCTCGTGCACACTTTGTGGTATGATCGAGCCCGCCCTAGACCCCGACTAAGTGATCGGGCTGGAGTAAGTCTATGTAAGAGTTTTGAGATAGTCGGTAGTATGGTTGAGGCGACTTGTCTTTGAATATGGGAGTTCACCACCCATATCATTTGACTTGTGTGCGGACGATGAGGACCCATCTCAGTTGATCATCCGGCCTGGATGGGATGCCCCTCACGTACGATGCTTTCCGAGAATGTTCAGTGCTTGGCCTTGTCTGCTTAGACAAGTGGGTGCGGTTCTCGGCTCTCCATATGACTATGTCTTAGCTGTACTTGCATAAGCTAACCCCGGGTCCCGACACTCGAGGAGCCAGAGGCATGGCTCGACGACTACTTGAACAAAAGTCAAGTTCCAGCGAGGGACCAACGTCACGGTAATGCAGTATGTGCAGCTCATGCTCGAGAGCTCGGCACGACACTTGTTGAAGAATCTCTCGCGAGGATCCATCAGCTCATGGAGGCAGTTCCGTGAAGCCTTCATAGAAAACTTCAAATCCACATACAAACAACCGGCATCGCTCGAGGAGCTGCGAGCATGCAAGCAAGGAACCAGGGAAACCCTGCGAGCCTACATCCAGTGGTGGACCATACTCAAGAATTCAGCAGAAGACATATCAGACCAAAGCGCAATCGACGCGTTCAGGCGAGGCGTGCAGCGCATCGAATTCAAGGAACAGATCGGGCAGATGAAAGTCCGAACACTCGCACGGCTGCTGGAGCAAGCCAACAGCTGGGTGGACGGCGACGATTCCGTTCGCAACGAAACAGAAATCCACATCGCACGCTCAGAACACGACTACGACTACCACAACGGAGAAAGAGGACTCGACCGTCGAAGGAAGCGACCCAGGCGCAGTTTCTACGACGACAGAGGACCCGACATGGTCGCCGCCGGCTTCCCAGACGATAGAGACGGCAGGCATCGGGACAATAGCAGAATACAGCGAAGAGACAACCTCGAAGATGCGCCCCAAGCTCAGAAACGAGACTGGAAGACGAGGCAGCCGCGCGATAGTACTAGAACATACCGCTCGGCCAAAGAACAACTCGACGGACCATGCTCGATACACAGATTCAGAAACGAACGAGGGGAGCTCAGATCAGGACACACCCTCAGGAACTGCAGAAGCTTCAACGAGTTGGCTGAGGATCTGCGACAACAGCGGCCCAGCCACTCGCGAGCATAGCAGTCGGGCCCATCACAAACGACGCACCGCCAGCCCCTCCCCTACCAACAAGGCAAGTGGACGCAATCCAGCAACGGCGCAGGACACCAGATGCAGAGGAGCAGTACCCAGAAGCCCACGACAGGATCTACATGATACAAGAAGGCAGGCCTTCAAATAGACAGCAGAAGCAGGTCACAAGACAAGTCTTCCTCACAGCCTCCTCGCACCCCCACTGTCCCGGAGTCCTTGTGCGTGTCCGAGACAGATATTACCTTCTCTCGGGAGGACCACCCGCCTGCCATCCCTCGACCAGGACACGCCGCGCTAGTGCTCGAGGCCAGAATTGGGAACTACGACATGTCACGAGTGTTCATGGACGGCGGCAGTGGGATCAACATCATCTTCACAAGGACACTCGAAGAAATTCTAATCCAGAGCTCCGCGCTGAAATCCTCAAGCACAACCTTCCACGGGATTGTGCCAGGAAAAGCAGTCTATCCTCTGGGAAAAAGAAGCCTGGAAGTGGTCTTTGGCGATGCGACCAACTTCTGCAAGGAGACTCTCGACTTCGAAGTGGTCGACTGGAAGTCGCAGTACCACGCAATCCTCGGACGATCGGCCTTCGCCCGCTTCATGGCAGTGCCTCACTACGCCTACCTTAAGCTAAAGATGCCAGGTCCTCATGGGGTCATCACAATCAGCGGCAGTTTCGTCAGGTCCGACCGCTGCGACAAGGAATTCCACAAGATATCAGAGGCCTTCGGAGCCCACCAAGCCAGCGAGACCACGTGACCCGCAGAAGAAGCGCCCCCGTAGAAGAAGCTACCACCCGGAGGAGCCGAGAACTCAGAGAAGAAGCCATCTAGCCCTTAAGGCCACCACGCCGCCATTTTTAAAGGGGATTGTCCTCATCAAGACCCCCCCCCATTCTTACTAAATGTAAGAAACACCAGGAAGAATATTGAAAAATGTTTTTCCAAAAATTGATTCATTGGCACTCGGGGGCTCGCCGAAGCAGCCATCCCCCGAGGCGTTCTTCGCAATCACGACTTAAACAAAATTGGCACTCGGGGGCTCGCCGAAGCAGCCACCCCCCGAGGCGTTCTTCGCAATCGCGACTTAAACAAAATAGGCACTCGGGAGCTCGCGAAGCAGCCACCCCCCGAGGCGTTCTTCGCAATCGCGACTTAAACAAAATTGGCACTCGGCGGCTCGCCGAAGCAGCCACCCCCCGAGGCGTTCTTCGCAATCTCGACTTAAACAAAATTGGCACTCGGGGGCTCGCCGAAGCAGACACCCTTGAGGTGTTCTTCGCAATCGCGACTTAAACAAAATTGGCACTCGGGGGCTCCCCGAAGCAGCCGCCCCCCGAGGCGTTCTTCGCAATCGCGACCTAACAAAAACGGGCACTCGGGGGCTCGCCGCAGCAGCCACCCCCCGAGGAGTTCTTCGCAATCTCGACCTTAAACAAAATTGGCACTCGGGGGCTCGCCGCAGCAGTCACCCCATGAGGCGTTCTTCGCAATCGCAACACACAAGGGCTCGCCACAGAAACAAAACCCTTTACTGGAAAGGAATACAGTACACCAAAAAGAAGCATATACAAAGAAAGGAAGCATCTAACCCCCAGGCTCCATCTTCGCCTTAATAAGGGCACCAAGATAACGATCGTTCTCTTCACAAACTCGCTCCACTACTCGGCGCGCAGGCTCATCGACCGCCGAGTAATGTTCATCCATCGGGTAATCCCTACCACCTGGAGGACCCCCCACCACTTGAGCAATATCAGCTCCCGGCCAATGACTATGGACCAAACCCAAGGTAGCACGAGCTCCAACATGAATCTGGTGATTCATCACGCGACGCAGCTCTGCAGACTGAGAAAATATGCGACAAAGCGTCTCAAAGGACGATGGCACCACCTGCAGCGGATAAAACTCAGCGTGGATCCCGCCCAGCACCTGTTGACAGAATCGCCGAGCAGCCGGCACCCGCTCAACTCGAAGACGAAGCACGGAAAAAGCTCGAGCACGAGCCCCATGTGCCTAGAAAGGATTGCTCACCTGCACATCAGGATCATCCAGCCGAGACAGCTCCGACTGGATGGCCTTCTCTTCATCCCGGGACCACCCCGCCAGCACTTCGAAAAACAGAATCAAAATCAAAGACAACGACAGGAAAGCTACTAAGCACAGTCGAGCAATCGAGCAGCAGCAAGACTCACCTCGCAGGAGGTCAGACAACTTCACCACCCACGAAGCAAGACTATCCAGCACGGTCTCAGCACGCTCGCGTTTGGAACAATGGACTGCTGCAGCCCGTCTCTCGGCCTCAAGCTCACGGACTCATACGCGCCCTCGCGGGCGTCCTCCTTCAAAGAACTCCAAGACCGAAGCACGCCCGGGGCGGCCTACCGCAAAACAAACAAAAAGAAAGGACAATCAAGCACAACAGCCGGAACGTCCAAGCAGTTATTCCAATCAAGGTAGCACAAATTCACCACCACAAAGGAGGCATATTACAACCAGAAAGTTTCAGACGACACGACATGGCTACGATCCCCCCTTTCCTACAGAAGAGGGACACTGAGCATCCACAACTTCCTGCAGGCGACGATCCAGAACAGTGGCTCGCGCGCTCTGCTCGTTAGTATAAGCAGGGACAGTCTCAACCAAAGAGTCGTCAATGGCAACTCCGTGCCCCATAAGAACAACAAGGGACGTGGAAAGACCACTCACCACGTTCTCCCCAACCAGCTCCTCCAAGAGATCCCCGCCATTACCAAATGCAGCAACGCGGGCGTCCAGACCAGCAGGTACCTTCGTGCCCTCCGGTATGAGGTGCTCATGAACAAGACCCACAAGAGTGGAAGCCCGGGCACAGACCCCCTTGGCAACATCAACATCGGCTGACATGGCATCCACGGCCCCTCGAAGAACCCCAGACTCCGACGCAACAATTTCCGTCGCACTGACACCAGTGGAGGCTGCACCAGGCGACAAAAATCAATACAGGAGGATAAGGAGACAAAGCACCCAGCAGCGGAACAACAACTTACACACAAGCGAGTCCGCCAAGACCCGAAGACGCTCGCACTCGACAGCCTCCGCCTGCACAAGCGCATCCTCAGCCCGACGCAGGCGCACCAGTTCCTCGTGCTGATCGTGCAGCTCCTTCTCCTTGGAAGCCAAAGCAACCTTAAGGTTGGAAACCGTTCTTTCCGCCTTCTCGGCCTGCTTCTTGGCAGTTTGACGACGGTCTAAAAAACAAAACAACACTCAGAATCGAAGACCCAACAGTTCAAGCACGACAGCGCAGGAAGAAATACTCACTACTCATGGCAGACAAGGCATCCTGGGCAGAATTATGAGCTCGCTGCCAACGCTCAGCCTCGACCACCAGACGCTCACAGTGTTGGAACACCGGCTACTCGAAGAAATCAAGTATTAAAGTCAGAACCGAAGCAAGACTACAACCAATCGCAAGCGCTCGCTTGCAGCCATGGGGGCTACTCCCATCGGGAGCACTGGCCGTGCTCCCAACGATGACACAAAGGAATAACTGAGCCAAGGCAAGACCGCAAGCACTTGCTTGCAGCCTCGGGGGCTACTCCCATCGGGAGCACTGCCGTGCCCCCGATGACAAAAACTACACAAACAAACAGGAAACAAACTCACCAGCCCAGCTATATGGTCGAAAAAGCGGACTTTATCTTCAACACCAAGATCACGACGGTCCAAGTAAGGACGATCTGGAGCAACAGCACCAGATGCCACAGGAGGAGCAGCAGAAGGAATCACACCCGCAGCCAGGACAGCAGGAGTCGCCTACGGTGTGGGCTGACCAACAGCAGCCGAAGAATCCCCAGTATGCTTGGCAGCTGCTCCAGAGTCATTCGACTGCAGGTCAACACCAGCCGCACTGGTGGAGGAAGCAGCCGGAGCAGCCGCAGCGCTACAAGAAGAAGCCATCAGACAAATGAGCAGAAGAAAAACTGCCCTAGCAAAGTTAAGCATGTGCTTACCCACCACACGCAGAGCGAGCACGCAACAACCTCCCAAACCTGGGACTTTTGCACGCAGCAACAGAAGGAGACGGCTCAGCAGACGGCACAGACAGCAGGACGGCACCGCTCGACGCGTCAAGATCCTCGACACCTGAAGGCCGCGACCGCTTGACACGAAAGGGCGCCGACTCCTCACTATCTCCGGTCCCCGGCAGCCCGACCCCCGCGGACTCGTCAGCACCAGTGGCACCCGCGAGCACGCTAGCACCAGCACTTGGCGCAGCATCATCAGCAGCGGAAGCATCCGGCTCCTTGTGAATATCAGCATCCTCCGGCTGCGGAGGGTTGCACAACACATGAACATGATTCTACAAAAGCAAATAGCATCATCAGCAAGCAGTCAGACAAGCATCTCAAATCAAACGAGAAATTCAAAAAACGTGAACCTGCGGCAACGCGTGATCAGAAGAATAAGGAAGGACGAAACCCATCTCGGACACGCTCGAGCACTTGGTCACATACTGGATCCGGGCCAAGAGGCCATCGGCATCAAGCTCCTAGCGGGAGCATCTCGTCGAGTCCTCGAGTCCCTCATATTGCCACATGGGACGGGCTCGAGACTGCAATGGTTGAACGTGCCTCCCAATAAAAACAGAGATGAGATGCCCACCGGTCAAGTTGTCCTTCACTAGAGCAACCCTCTCCAAGAATGGAGCCACTTCAGATGACTCTTTCGCACACAAAGAATGGGACCATGAAGCCTGCTTGACTACTCGCGCTTCAGAATTAAAGGGAGCAAGCCCAAATCGCTGCCCAGCTATGTGTCGATCCTTCAGATAGAACCAACTCTTCCGCCAAGCACTGACGGAGTCAAGTATCTCCAAATCAAAGTACGATTTGGAGTCCCTAATGGATATACCCACCTGCCCCACATCATACTCAGAGTTCTTCCTCTTTATACAAAAGAGGTGCTTCCAGAGCCCCCAATGGGGATAGATCCCCAAGAAAGCCTCACAAAGGGTAATAAAGCAAGCAATGTGCAAAATCCCATTGGGAGTCAATATGTGCAGCTGAAGCCGATAAGTGTACAACAAACCACGAACAAAAGGGTGAATCGGAAGGGCAAACCCGCGAGGGAAGAACGCCTGAAAGCACACCCGCTCATCTGCCGCAGGAGCGGGAACATGTTCATCCCCTGGAATCCGTATGGCATCTCCAACCACCAAGCCATCAGCAATCAGCGAGCCGAGATCTGCAGCCCCAAAGGTTGAGCTCCCATTTGCCAGACATCTTTGCCGATTTCAGAGCAGCACGGGAGCGCGTTGTCATCAATCCCGCAGCAAGAAGCAAAAGGAGGAAGGAGAAGGCTTAAGAACAGGGGAAATCTAGAAGCGAGAGGAGAAGGAAATGGATGGGTAAAACCTAAAATTTACTCAGCCGCTCGGTATTTAACCACCAACCAAGTGAGCAGGGGCACCGTTCAATCCCAGCATCCAGTAACCGTGGCTTGATCCCATGGCAGGCGAAAAACATGGAAAACCCAATCGGCGCAGTAACAACACCGCCCACTACGCGTGCAAAAAGAGGACCATCATCACACGAAGCGAAAATTTCGGCGGGACAGCGCCAAGTCATTTCCTTTGACAAACTACAATGGTCAGAGATACTGGAAAAACCAAGCCATCGTCACATCCCCACAAGACGTATCGAGTACGTTTCCCAGCCTTAGAATTTCAACCTTTTAAATCTTTTTCCGATGGGCAAAACATTTTACTCCCATCGGGAGCATCTCCATGAGAGTTTCGGGTGCTCCCTCACCTAAAGAGTAATTATGTGCTCGAGTGATTACTCGCACCCGTGAAGAGTTTCGGGTGCTCCCTCACTTAAAAGAAAAGACGTGCTCGAGTGATTACTCGCACACATGAAGAGTTTCGGGTGCTCCCTCACCACGACAGAAGATAACAGACTTGCACTCGCCAGATGGAGCGATCCCAGAGTATCGGGTGCTCCCTCACCTCGAGAGCGAAAGTGATACTCGAGTAATTACTCGCAAACTCTACGTACTCGAACACTCGACGACCTCTCGAGCAAATATTCCTCTACATTTACTCCTCGCCCGAGCACTCAGCAAAGCTCCGTGAAGGACTGCTAAAATAGCTCACTTGATTGTTTATTCCAAGTGGGTGCATTATCAACTAGGCTCCATGCCTCAATAAAAAATACATATTCCTGGAACACGATACACTGTGCCCAGATGCCACGCAAGCTTAGCGTGTAGGTAAGACCCCGCTGCGCAGATCGGCCGGGCTGGGATTTGCCGTAGAGCGATTTCACTCCCAATCTTTCCCATGCGCTTGCATGATAGAAAAAGCCGGGCGGACGCGCCTAGGCTACGAACTTTACTGGCGGCAACTGGTCACTGTAAGACCTGTAGCGGCTTGACTTTTGCTCGACACCAGTGTTCCAAGCTCATGTCGAGGGACATGGGTTTGATTGGGCTACTGCGGTTTTTGCCACTAGTGCAATTCACCAAGGCTCGACCAGTCGACTCCTTGGGCCCTTTCAGCTTAGCATCCCTCGAAATAGGTTTTGTCATGGCCCCGGACTGCCAGCGACCCGCGGTTGAACCGTGCACACATCAAAACGACGCAAAAATGGACTCGAGTCCCTGCGCGCCTCTTCGAGTCCCCCAGGCACTCCGGGGGCTACTGACGAGGGGGTGACCCCACGACTCCTATGGATGAGCCTAACTGGTGTATCCGAAGACAGGAGGCCCACAGAGATGTCGCCTGGGCCCAGCCTTGGCCCACTAGTGGCACTGACGTAGGAGTCCGCGACTCATAAGGAAGGTGAAAACTTGTCGTACGGTATAGGATTAGAGTTAGGAAACCTCATCTGTAATCCCATACGGACTCCCCGAGACCTAGCCTAGTATATAAAGGCTAGGAGGGGAGACGTCGAGATCAAGCAATACACAATCTGTAAACCCTAGCCTTGTGCGCACTAGCCTTGGCTCCCCTGTAATCGCCATCTCCAATCAATAACATCGAGCAGGAACGTATCCTCCTGTTAGGTGATGAGCTATCGTCCAACCTGTGCCTCTCATGACTAACCCAGGATCCCTGACCATGGGATTTGCTGGGGTACATCCCCGTCACCGGGCGTCCGCCGTGGGCACGCCGCCGTCGTCCTCGCAGCCAACGGCCACCCCGGAGCACGCCTTCGTGTCACAGCTCCTCCTCGGCCTTGTCCTCGCCCTCCCCAATTGGAGATTCGAGGCGGGACGCCCCGCTGCTCGCGAATCGAGCTCGCCCCGTCCCTGCATTCCAGTGGCGCCGCCGCTCGAACCCCCCTCCACCGCGAGCTCTCCAGCGACTCCCCAGCCACCAAGACATCTCCCCTGCCCCCCTCTGAGTGCCGAGTCAATCCCCTCTCCCCCCGTCGGTTCCTCCATCGTGGCTCCTCACTCGCCACGCTCCGCCGCCATGCTCGCCATGGCTGGCCGCCCTCGCCGTGCCTTCCTCCCGCGGACAGGGCGCTCTGGCAGCGCTCCGTGTGGGCACGCGTGCGCCCGACCGCACGTGGCCACGACCCAGCGCCCCCGCCGTACCCCCTGCTCCGGGAGCCGCAACACCTACCATGGCCGGAGCTTAAGCTCCCGGTCTGCTTGCTGTTGCCGCTGTGGTGCTGCTTGTCCCCCAGCTTGCGCTCCAGCCCACTCGCGGTCGCGCCCCGCCGCTTGCCACCTCGCCGGCCGCCGTGCCCCGCCCCCTGGCGGGGCCGGCCTCGCGTCGTGCGTCATCTCGCCGTCGGCGTGCCCTGCTGTGTGCCTTTGTGCTACTGTCACGTGGGGCCAGACCCTGTTTAGATTAGGGGTAATCCCCTATTAAGACTAACCCTGGCTCACTTAAACGCTAAAAATAAACCCCTAGACAATGACAGATGGGCCACTGTCATTTGGATAAATTAAATTGGTTTAATTGTCACTGAGTATATGACACGTGGCCCCCATGTGCTATTTAGATAAATTAATGGTTTTATTAAACTAGTGAGAATGACAGTTGGGCCCCACTGTTGTAAATTATACTAAGTCATTTTATTAGTTACTGTGTATGAGAGTGGGGTCCCACATGTAAGGTTGACCTAGTCAACATTACTATTCTAGATAAGGCTATTTAAATAATAAAATAAAATCCAGAAATTCTTTTAAAATGATTTAAAATTTAGAAATTAATATCTTTTAATCCGTAAGGCAGATGGAAAAACTTTATATAGGAAAGTTGATCAGAAAAATTCCACGGATAAGAATACGTCACCCGTATACCCACTGCACCCCTCTAACATATCGAACACGAGACATTCCCCCTTCGGTTGCACTATCCGGTAATCGCCCGGGCCGGTAAAATTGCCGGTTAAATTCATGTTTCGTTTGCAACGTGTAGCACCGCATTAGTTCACCCCTAACACTGCGTTTGCCTGTCTGGTAGTCACGACGGCCGCTGCCGATGCCCCTGTGATCGACTACGTCGTCGATGACCATACCCCTACCGCCGAGCTTCCAGGCAAGCAGAGCCATTTTCCTTCCCCATATATCGCCTATCTTTTCCGTACTTTTCTTGCACTAGACATTGTTGCTGCTGCTACGTTACAATCCTATTCAATTGCTCAGCTTGTCATTATCGCCCCTTGATGTACCTTCGTTTATCCTATGTTGCCTTTATACATATATATTATATCCAGAAGAAACTCTGCGCATTGCTAGTCAACTAGGATTAGATAGCGGGTCGTGATCACTCTGGGGAGTGAACGCGGATAAAAAATATATATAACTGTCAGAGGTACGGTACAATGCAGACACCGCCTAAGGCCCCTACCTCGGCTCTGCCGAGCCACGTCAAGTGTGAGCTATCGACTAGTAATCCTTGTACTCCACTCGTTGCTGAATCTGTATAGCCGCCCTAGGGGCATGAACAACGGTTGTCCTTAAAGGTAAGAGTCGGACGACCCAATGGTGCCCACGAGAGGTATTGCGATGGGACGGCAGGGAGGGAACGACTGACGTACTAGCGTGCTTGGACCCTGATCATCGTCCGCGAGAGTTACCAAACCACGAAAGTCGAGATCTTCCAAGAGCACACGCGAGATAAGGTAAGGAGTCGGTTCACCTTGTTGGTAACCGCAGAGATTTGACGGGACAACAGGGCAAGCACCGACGCACTGGTGGTCCTGGCTGCTGTTCGTTGTCCGTTGTGTTAACTAGTCGGGCAACGATAACGGTTGCATGCGAGCTAATAATAAAACGACTAATGGTTCAGGTGGATGACTTGAGAGGACGCAAAGGCTTGTACGCACTACCTTCACGCGGGATTACGGTGTGGGCCCTTCGTGTTTTGGTCTTGTTCGAAAGCTCTGAAAGACGTCCAGTTCAGCATTGTGGCAGGGATGGATCGCGCTACGGCGTTGGAATTCACCCTTGCGCTTAGGACTGTAGACCGGCGGGGACCTCTCTGATGTGACGTAGGATGGTCCTCGACGTGTCAGATAGCCTCGGTGGGGCATTCCCTAACAAGGTGTACACCACCCTTGAGATCCGAGCGTGCAGGATGAACAGTAGTGCACCCATGCAGGAAGGATGATCTATTCGAATAGCCGTGTCCACGGTAACATGACGCTTTATGCTGAAGCCAGAGCCTACTACTACTACAAACTACTACTATTAAACTGGTGGTTACGGTTTCTCTTCCTCGCAAGGAAGTCGAGGAAGGGAACTCGAAGGCATTCTGTCCACTATATATAGCCTCCCCTTTCCATTTGATACAAATGCATAAATGCTTAGTAGCGGACGTAAGACTCGCGGGTATGCTAGATAGTCACCCTTGCTTCATTTCCCCCTTTGTTTTATATACCCGACCGGTTGCTTCCATCCGACGTTGGAGCCCAGGAGCAGGAGATTCCAGGAGGAGCCTACTACGACGTCGAGTTCCCCGTCGACCAGGAGTAGGTTCGGTGGATCCCAGGCAGGAGGCCTCACCTTTTCGATCTGTATCTCTGATGATATTTGTGCTAGCCTTCTGTAAGGCCCGATATGCGGTACTGTTCCAGATCTAGATGTTTCCATCCAGATCCGGGGACGAAGCACATATCGGTCCTCGTCATATGCCCCGGATTTCCAACATGATATCACAACATTACAGATACAAGGATACAACATCTCATACAATCGGCGTACAACTGCCTTAAATACAATACATCAGCGGAAGATACATGTTTGAGTACATACTACAAGCAAATGCCTATTGGCAAAGAGAAAAACATCGATCCCCATAACCACACGGGTCCAGGCCCTCCGCCGGGATCCGCCTAACTAGTCGTCGTTGAGTCTCCACGTGAAACGTTAGTCACCATACCTGTTGTCGATCAAGAACCCTGAAAAGAGTTTGGGGGTAGTATCATGAGTACAGAAGTACTCAGCATCCAACTGTAGTGGTCAACTGACCCAGCAAGGACTTCATCACTCGTCATTCTAGGACAACTAGTAGTTTACGGTAAGGAAGGGGTAAGTGGTGAGGTTGCTGCCGCACTAGCATTTATGAAGTGGCTAACGATCTAGAGAGTAAGGTAAGAAGCCAAGCATTCGGTGAGGAATCGCCTCCAACAAGTCTTGCTATCAGCTACTTACGCAATCATAACACCTATCCTATCCTTGTCCTCCTCTTCGCATCCCGACGAAGAAGAAGCAGTCAAGGCACACACACGTTGATCAAGTTATATTAAGATTATCTCAGTCAGTTGTTGTTGTCTATGAACAGGACGTAGGACTCAAGTCGTCCATAACCGCGGACACGGCTTCTCGAAAAGATTTAACCCTACAGGGTTGTACCAACTTCCCATTACGAGGCGTCGCATGCTCGCCCATCTCTCTCAGTTGCTACCCGTTAGAGGCAACCATTTTATGATTTAGTTCCGAGAGATCCGAAACGATAGGTCCCTCTATCTAACAACGCACAAATCCGAGTGGCCCCCAGGGAGTCGACACCCAATCCAAAAGCCGGCCACGCTCTCGGATCGGACTCTTCCGTACGGCTAAGGTCGGGAAATCACACCTGACATCAGGGGACCCCTAGCTCACCAAGTGTGGACCAACAGAGGAACTATGTCTCCGCTGGCCCGAGTTGTTTGAAAACTACTGGCAGTTGACCAGCACACACACGGTTTCAAATGGTTAATCATCTTGGGCCACCTCTAGAAATGTTTGAAGCTAGGTAGGTAAGAAGAGGGGACCCCATAAAATCCCACACGCGATTAGGCACGCTCAGTCTTAAAACCAATACCCGGAACTCGGGTCCTAGGTGACTCGAATGGAACAAAGCGTCGGGGCGGGATAGCCTAGACCTTCCATCCTTCGTCGAATATAGTCAACATTTATAATAATCATATCATCAACAACAATATAATAATGTGATATCCCAAACCAAGGAGTAACAGGGTAACATCGTAGCATCCTAAGCATGCATACTAAGCAGGGACTGAGCAACGAGCAATAGTAACATAGCAGTACATGGTTTGCTGGGAGGGACATGGCTGTATCGGTTTGAAAGAGGATGTAAACATGTGGTAGGATCAAACATCGAACCTAACCTAGACTAGCATGCAAACCGCTGGTTAAAATAGAATGGATCATAAGTAATGTATAGTACTTGCCTGTTGATAAGTCGGGTTCCGAAGGTGCAGTTGATCGCAAGCTCGCATCGTCTCCGAGAGGTACCCGCGGAATCACACAAGAAGGAAACACTGGAAAAGACAATCGACGAGCAAGCATCTATTACTACGAAGCAAACACGAGCAAGCATCAACAAGAAGGCAACACGAGACATCGCACCTACCGTCGAGAGCGTTTACTAACATGTTAAGTGGAGTACTCGTCACACACGACGATACCGCACATTTACAAGGGTTCAAGTTGTTTAGCTACAGGTGATCAACAAAGGTTGTTAACATGGCATCTCACTCAAGCATGGCATAGCACACAAACATGTCAAGAGGTGAAGCACAAAGTAAACTATCTATGCTAGTCAATTTAAGTGAGGCACAACCTAAACATGGCATAACACTAAGTGTCGCACGATGATTAAAACATTTGGTACTGTTCTGTCCCAAACCATATTTTAGGTTCGTTAACAACAGAAAAAAATAGCATAAACACAAAGTACACGAAAAACTAATCAAGTTACATATAAGGCACACTCCAAACGGAGTTACGGTCAAAAAGATACAAGCAAAACAAGTTTGGAACACAATCTGCCAACATCAGGAAGCACACTTTAGAGCAATGCATAAACATGGTAATGAATACAAACATGTTCCCAATTGATATGCAATGAAGTAGACATGGCAGGGAAGGCATGGCAAAAAGAATCATGCAATTAGGCATCATGGATCACTAGTTATAAGCAATGCAAAATGCAACAAAACATTCCTGGTTCCAGACTTAGTGAAAATCAGAGGTGGCTGTCAACAACAGTAGCATAGCAACTTTGGAGCAGAATATAACCATGACCAGGAATGCTAACATGACAAAGAAATACATATAATGTAAGTAGACATGATGATTAACAATGTGCAACAAGAATCACTCAATTCCGATAAACGGTCGCGACACTCTCGTCGACCGAAGTTGCAACAAAATATAAACAGCAGCACACTAACAGCAGGGTAGCTACTTTGGAGCAAGATACAATCAACATGCAGCAACAAAATATGACATGTTAATGCATAGAACTGAAGTAGAAACAATGCTTAACAGGATGCAAAAGGAATCGATCAATTCCTATGAACGGTTGCGAAGCAACCGTCGCCCAAAGTTGCAATAAAATAACAGTTTAGCAACAACAACACAGCTAACGATCTGGTACCCACTTCGACGCAGAATTAAACTATCTAGACGGCCTCAAACGGAAAAAACTTTATACATACGAACGAAAGAGCACGTAAAACTGAGCAATTCATATTTTGGGCGCAACGCGATCCGAGCTACGGTTTGATCGTTATTCGCAGCACAAAATTGAAACAACAACAGATATTCCAGGGACTTAGAAAAATTAATAGCCAGGAAAAAAAAACAAGAAAAAGAAAAAAAATGCCTCACCCAACTGGGCCGGCCCAAGAGGCCGCGGAGGGAGACCAGGCCGGCTCTGGCTAGCGTGCTGGGTCGGGGGCGCTGCGCGGCCCACCTGGCAGCGGCTGGATCGGCCGACTCGGGGCCGTTCCTGTGTGGCCGAGCGGCGGCGGCGCTGGCGCCGGATTCCGGTGAGGAGGGGCGGCGGCAGGCGAGGCCAGGAACGGGGATGGGCGTGGCAGCACGCTGAAGGCGACGGGAGGCACGGATCCGCGCATGCCTTGCCGGACCGGGCCGTGGTGTGGTGGCGGCCGAGCTCTCCTAGCTCGGGCCGGCCATGGAGTCTCGGGCGGCGGCGCTACTGCCCTATGCGTCGGCGGCGACGTGGGAACCTGCGGGGAAGAGGGAGGGTCAGGGGCGGAGAGGGGAAGGCGCAACGAGGAGGAGGAGAAGTGGCCGGCGCGGCTGTTGGTCTCCGGCGGCGGCGTGGCTCGCCGGCCAGATGGAGACGGCGGCGCGGCGGCTGGCCGAGCCCAGATCCGACCTGCAGCGGGCTGGCGGCGGCTCCAAGGGCCCTGCGGGGCCCGGAACGTGGTGGAGGTTGCTGGGAGGCTACGTGGGGGTGCTGGGAACCCTTCGATCTGGATCTAACGGTCCAGATCAAGGGCTGATGCTAGGGTTTCGGGGAGAGAGGGATTTGGGGGCAATTTTGTGGAGTTTTTCAGGGGGGTGGCTGCAATTTTGTCTTAGGGTAAACCCTAAGTGGGGTGGTGGAGTGGTGGTCTTTATATGGCCCAGGTGGTTGGCAGTTTGCAAAAACATCCCCGATTTTCTCTCGCGCGTGCGGTGCTCACGTTTCTGACCGCCGAGGGTCCGCAGGACCTCCGATTCGGGTAAAACTTCGAACTGCGCGATCAGCGCATCGAGCCGGTGGTGTTCACCTAGCGCTGGAACTGTTCCGAGAACACTTTCCGTCGCGCTATAAAAATATCTCGTTTAATTATTAAACGAGGTTTTTCGTTCCGTTGGATGCGGCTGGTCTCGTGCGGTTTTCGCGACGGTGATCGGGTGAAACCCGGTGTCGCAAAGGTCGAGTGTCAGGGTGGCAAGGGTCGGTCTCCGTCCGATACGATATAAGAGGGGGAAAAATAATTGTCGATCGATAAATCGGGGATGCAAACACCACAAACAAATCAGGCAATCAAACAATTCACACCGAAAACAAAATTTTTAATTTTCGTGAAATCTGGGTTGTTACACCTTCTTAAGGAAAAACTTGATTAACTATGTATGTACTCAGATATTACGATTGTATGACTTATGTATTCGGGTCCGTGCGACCCCCCCCCCCTTTGTTGTAAAATGTTGGTTTATCCTTTTGTCTTTAGTGTTGTGCTGTGATATTTTCACCGTGGCACCTTGATCTCGATCATGTAACCTGCGTGTATGATTGTTGTACATGATCGTAAATCGAGGGTGTCACAAGTTTGTATCAGAGTCGACTGTCTGTAGGAAGCCACCCACCCACTCCTTGGTCGAAGTTGAGTCTAGTCTTTGAAAAACTATTTTCCTAACTTAATGTTTGGCTTACGGGCCCACATCGATATCATCCCGTTGTGATATCTATGGTATTACGATCCTTTTTCTCCGTACCTATGCTCTGGGACTCTGCTCTCTTATCATTGCTGGTAAGTTTTACTATATATAACATTAGGATCACGTTCTCGTTGATTCCACCCAGCGTTCTGCTTCTAAACCCTCTATTGAGTCGTGTCGCAGAAGTTCTGACCCAGATCCCGGACCGCGGATCCCCTTTCTCATTCGGGACAGGCCGCGCGTTCTCTGGCACAAATTCCTCTGGCCAACAGTTTTCTTGCGGCATGATTGGCATAGCCTTAGCTATGTCACGTCGTGTATTCCCGGTCTGCGCGCCGCCTACTGAGTCCTTTTTCCTTAATTTCTACGATGTTATGCTGTCCGATTTTGACTGACTATGTGCAAAGATCTGTATGTCTATATGACTACTATTGTGTATCTACTACACTTCTCGCTCATTGCTCGTACTACATCATGTATGACTTCTTATCCTTGCAAATGCTTTGACTGAACTAACCCCTGCTGTTCAGGAAGGATGGCTGACGATCCCCCACCCCCACCGTATTTTGCCGCTCTGATGCAACAGTTTGAACGGAACCGTGAGCGGTTTGATCTGAACCGTCAGTTCATGGCCGGAGTAATGGCCTGGCTTCCAAACCAGAATGCCCCAATCACACTGCAAGAGTTTGTGCCCCGCAATCCATCCACCTTCCGCGACTCCGCATATCCTATGGATGCTGATGATTGGCTCCGTGATATAGCCTTTCAGATGGAGTCAGCTGCTGTTGCCCCTGCTAGTTACATCACCTATGCGACGTACCATCTGAGGGGTCCAGATGCTCAGTGGTGGGAAATCCACAGGCTTGCGCTGCCAGATGGAACTGTAACAACTTGGCAAGAATTTCAGTCAGCCTTCTGTGCATGGCACATTCCTCGAGGTCTGATGGACCAGAAGAAGGAGGAGTTCCTCAAACTCCATCAGGGCCAGACAACTATTGATGAATATCATAGGAAATTCCTTGAGTTGTCCCGCTTTGCTGAGAAAGACGTCGCCACTGATGCTCGCAAGCAGGAGAAATTCTGGGAAGGACTGCAACCTGATATAGAGCTCGCACTTGCCATTGTTGATTGTGCACACTTTGCAACGCTCGTCAGCAAGGCTTTCCAAGCTGAAACTTCTCTGACTAAGCACCATGAGTCGCTCAAGCGTGCTCGTGATACTGGCCCATCTTTGGGTCGTCCTGTTCAGAAACTTCGAGTCTGGCTCCCGCACAATGTTTTTCACCGGCCTGCTCCAACGCCAAGGCCATCTTATGCTGCACCTCGTCTACCTCCGCCTCCGAGACAGCTAACGGCCTAGACCGAACAACCCAATATTATGGCTCCTCCCCAGAACAATGGCTTATGCCGCCAGTGTGGACAGCCAGGTCACCGCGCACCTTGTCCTCTGATAACCCACAAGTGTAGGGGATCACAACAGTCTTCGCGGGTAGGTACAGCCCAATTTATTGATTCGACACAAGGGGAGCCAAAGAATACTTATAACCCTTAGCAGTTGAGTTATCAATTCAACCACATCTGATAAAGCACTAGACAAGATATTTAGTAGCAACGGTGTGTTGACTAGTGTAGCCTTAAGACTTCCCCAATCACCAACACCACAAAGTAGTAACAAAGTAGTATCAACAGTAATGAGAGCAATAGTAACAATGATGGAAATGAAGATGAAAGATGGACCGGCGTTCAAGGTTTCACTAGTGGTAACTCTCCAAGCGAAAATAACAAGTGTTGGGTGAACAAATTACAGTTGGGCAATTGAAAAAATTGCACTAACTCTAGCCAAAGAACAAACTAGAGAAACCCTAGTCTAAGAACCAAACGTAGGCATGTGTTCCGTATCAAGCATGCAAGGGTCCGACATCGTAATGACCAACAAACAAAACAAAACTAAAGAAAATATACAGACGCTCCAAGAACAGCACATATCATGTGAAGCAATAAAAATATAGTGTGGAGAAGGACGAACTGATGATTGTTGATGAAGAAGGGGATGCACAGGGGAATCCCCAAGCTTAAGATTTTGGCACTCCTAAATCTTCTTTCATCATCTCCCTTCGCACACTTGAAAACTTCCTTCACATAAAACTTCTCATAAACATATTAGAGCGGTTAGTACACTAATAGATAATCTGCCAAAACAGGACAGATTGTAAAGATTGGTTTTTTAGGTGCACTTCTGCTGCTCAAATAAGAAAACTCAAAACATATGAAATTTTCACAGTTGTATAGAGCATGCTTTGTAAAAAATTCATCTAAAAAAGATGACCTGGTGATTTATCATGAATTTTTCCGTCAAGCAGACATAATCTGTTTTCTGGACAGCATGTCACAAATTTTTCTTCCCTTATCATAAGAGGCTAGAACTTGGCACAAAACTTGAAAATAAAGATACAGTGGTGTTGCTACAGTAGTAAAACATCCAAGACACAACTACAACAAAAGAAACCTAATCCGTTTTGGGCTGCCTCCTAGAAGTGCTTCTTTAAAGACATTAGCTAGGCATGAGTGTAACGATGCTCACAAAAGAATAAAAAGTTGAAGCACAAAATAGAGCATCAAAGGAGCAAATATAAACCACGTTTAATTCTAACATGCTTCCTATGCATGGGCATCTTGTAAGCAAATAAATCAATGAAGCACAAAGTATCAAGAATAGGAAGGTAGAACAAGAGCACCTTCAAGATTTTCAGCATGGAGAGAGGTGTTTTCCTAACATGAAAATTTCTATAACCAAATTTCCCTCTCTCATAATAATTTTCAGTAGCATCATGCACAAACTCAATAATGTAACTATCACATAAAGCATGCTTTTCATGTTCTACTAGCACATAATCATATAAACTTTCTAAGCAAAACTTTTTGTAATTAAAAACATCCATAGTAGGCGAAAATAGAGGGTTATCATAAGACTTATCAAAATAGCAAGGGTTATCATAATAATAGTAGCAAAATCATCCTTGAAAGTCTCATTCATAGGGGCATCATGGCCACAAGCATCAATTTCATCAAAAAGGGATATTTCAAAAGAATCCATAGGATCATAGCAATCAATATAGCATTCATCCTCCTTTGGTAAGCCTGGAGGGCAATCATATAAAGTAAGAGTCAAAGAGTTACTCTCATTAGTTGGTAGAGATGGGTAGCTACTCCATTCTTCCTCCTTTTGTTCGTCACTCTCCTCCTCTTTTTCATCCAATGATCTTTCAGTTTCAGCAATTTCTTCTTCCGTAGAGTCCTGCAAAGCATTAGTCTCTTCCTCTTGTGGAGAGAACCTTTTGAGATAGCCAGTAATATAAGCATTATCATTAAAATTCTCAAAGAAATATTTAAGTATATCAAGACTCTCAGATTTATAAGGGGCATCTTCAATATTTTCAATAAAGGAAGCAATTTCATAGGCACCCTTAAAGACAAGAAATTCTTCTATTTGTGCTACATCAAAGAAATCATAACAATTTTTAGCATAAGAAGCCAAGGTTTCGTTATCATTACACCAACATTGGAAAGGAAGGTGTTTAAACGGCAAGCAGCAACAAGATTCATCACATCAATAAGATATATCATAATCAGAGCATAAGTTTCTAGAATAGTGATATAATTTGTGTATCAGTTTCCATATAAATATCCTTTTTTTAGACAAGCGGTATTCCTTATAATATTTTTGTTGATCCTCAGTGAATCCACCTTGAAAATAAGATCTAGTTTCAAAGAATTTAACCATTGTAAGGAAACAGAGTAATAAGATAAAGTGTACTTATCAAGTGAACTTATAAGTAAAGCTATGGTCCCCGGCAACGGCGCCAGAAAATAGTCTTGATAACCCACAAGTGTAGGGGATCGCAACAGTCTTAACGGGTAGGTATAACCCAATTTATTGATTCGACACAAGGGGAACCAAAGAATACTTAAGCCTTAGCAGTTGAGTTGTCAATTCAACCACACCTGAAAAAGCACTAGACAAGATATTTAGTAGCAACGATGTGTTGACGGGTGTAGCCTTAAGACTTCCCCAATCACCAACACCACAAAGTAGTAACAAAGTAGTAGCAGCATAATGAGAGAAATAGTAACAACAAAGGCAATGAAGATGAAGGATGGACCGGGGTTCAAGGTTTCACTAGTGGTAACTCTCCAAGCAAAAATAACAAGTGTTGGGTGAACAAATTACAGTTGGGCAATTGACAAAATTGCACTAACTCTAGCCAAAGAACAAACTAGAGCAATCCTAGTCTAAGAACCAAATGTAGGCATGTGTTCCGTATGTAGTTGTTGATACGTCCCAAACGTATCTATAATTTGTGCTTGCTCCATGCATGTTTTGTGTGATATTGATGTGATCTAGACACACTTTCATAAAATTTTGATCATATTTGGACTAACTTATTAACTCAGTGCACCACAGTGCCAGTTCCTGTTTTCTGATATTTTTCTATTTCAGGTTTCCTCCATAGTAAAAGTGCTCCAAACATTCGGGAAAATCAGCGCAACGGAAGCTTCCGGAGTCCCGAAGGAGGACCAAAGGGGACCCACCAGGGCCCCAGGTGGCCACCTGGCGCGGCCTAGGGCTTGGCCGCGCCAAGGGGGAGCCTAGACCCCTGGTGCCCCCCTGGCTGCCCCCCTTCGCCTATATATTCTCCGTGACACAAAACCTCCGAAGAGAGAACCCCTTTTCGCGAACTCGCCTCTGTTCCGCCGCCGCCGCGCTTCCAAGATCGGGAGTGCCAGCTGACCTCTTCCCGGAACCCTGCTGGAGGGAGGATTGACATCCGGGAGCTTCCCCTCCACCATGGACATTTCCCGGATGATCCGTGAGTAGTCTCCCTTGGACCATGGGTCCGTGATCAATAGCTATGTGATGTTCTCCTCCCCTCTTTGTTCTTCATGGTTTAGACCTCGTGAGCTACCCTACATGATCGAGGCACAGATGTAATTTTCTGCTGTTGTTATGCTGAGTTTGCTAGGATCTGATGGATTATGAGACTATATTCAGTTTGTGATTGAATAATATATTTGGTTCTTATCTTTTATATTTTTGTTCCTAAGTAATTATTGCATGTTCTCCGTTGTTGTTTATTGCTTTGGCCAAGTAGTAGGTAGTGACACCAAGAGAGAACGTTATGCTCGATTGTGGGTTCATGCCCCCTGATGACACGCTTGAGTGACAGAAACATGAGTCTAGGGGATGTGTTGTTTCCACAAGGGGGTAAACAACGGTGCTTGTAACCGCGGTTGCAAGGATTGTTTACTTTACGCAAAGTGCTTTTTAATGCAGTTGCCTGTTGCTTTGGGTTTACACTTTGGGTGGGGATCGAAACTTAATACCATCGAGATGTTCTGGATAGATATCTCAAGGTGGATGATTAGTAGTAGATGCAGTTGGATTTCGGTCTACTTATTTTTGCGTACCGGCCATGCTTTTGAGCCTCGCCCTTTCTTTGTAGCATAGTTAGCATTGCGGTGCGTTTTTAATCCTGTCAATTGCCTAGCTGTGATTTTTTTTACCTCACATAGAAGTTTTATCGTCTTTTGGAAGAGAGACATCACCAGTGAACATCACGGGACCCCGGTCCATATTTTTATCACTGTTTACACGCTATTTTATTTCCTGCTTTTACGTTCTAGCTGCTATCACCATTATCATTATCCCTTGTGTTTGATCCTTTGTAAACAACAAGACCGAAGAGATTGACAACCTCTCTGAACTTTTTTGGGAGCAAAGTTATTTGTTTATGTGTGCAGGTCCACGTCAATTGCGCCGTTGACACCTACTTCTCACTTTCGGAGTCCTACTGGAGACATAAACCTCGGTATCTTCACTGAGGGAAACTTGTCGCTACACTGCATCTCACCTTCCACTTGGGGTAACCAATGAAGGGCGAGAAGCCACTATCCTCTCTCGCGTATCAGTTGTACGTGCTTGCAATAAGAACTTACAGAACATCTTTTGTCCTACCATCCCTCTACGAATGGGGCCTAAAGGTACTTATGGAGATTAAGGTGCTCCTGTCAAAGAGCACCGGAACAAAGCATTAACACTCTATGAACACATGTGATCCTCAAATTATAGACCATCCCCTTTGGTGTCCCAAGATGTCACCATTGGGATCGCCGGTTCCGGACTATAACAGGTGCATACAACCGTAGATAAGATCTATAACAACAATTATAATCATGCAACCATAACATGCCCAGATCTAAAATCATTCTACTCATGCACTAGTAACAAGCATTAAGAACAAAAAAATTGCAGCAACAATAATTCATAAACCTCTTAGGACTGAACAAGGTAACAATTCGTCGGATCCCAACAAACACAACACCAATTACATCATATGGATCTCAATCATGTAGGGCAGCTCATGAGAACTTTGTATTGAAGATCATGGGGGAGAAGAATACCAACAAGCTACTGCCAAGAACTCATAGTCCAAGGAGGAACTACTCACGATCCATCATGGGGTGAAGAAGAGTTGATGAAGATGGCCTCGGGGGCCAAGGACCTCTCCGGCAGGGTGCCGGAACAGGATCCTGGTGACCCCTGAAGCTAGGTTTCGATGGCGGAGGAGATCGGGAGCGCTTATGGAAAAGGAGTTCGATATCTCGGGTTTTTGCGTCACGGGTAAATATATAGGCCCAGGGGGAGTCCGAGACGGTGCCCAGGTCACCCAGGAGGCCACCTAGCGCGGGCTTGATACGTCTTAAACGTATCGATAATATCTACTCGTTCCATGCATGTTTTGTGTGATAATTCTATGATCTAGATACACTTTCATACACTTTTGATCATATTTGGACTAACCTACTAACTCAGTGCTCCCCAGTGCCAGTTCCTGTTTTCTGCTGTTTTTTATTTCAGTTTTCCCCCATATAAAAAGTGCTCCGAAAATCCGGGAAAATCAGATAAAAAATCAATGTGTTGGAAGACTCCAGAAGCCCGAAGGAGGGCCAGGGGCCCACCACCAGGCGCCCAGGGTGGCGCCTGGACCCCTGGTGGCCCCCCTGGCTGCCCCCCTTCGCCTATTTATTCTCCGTCACGGGAAACTTCCGAAGGCAGAACCATATTTTGCAATCTCTCCTCTGTTCTGCCGCCGCCGCGCTTCCAAGATCAGGAGCACCGTCAGGACCCTTCCCGGCACCCTGCCGGAGGGAGGATCGACCTCCGGGAGCTTCTCCTCCACCATGGACGCTTCCCGGATGTGCCGTGAGTAGTCTACCTTGGACCTTGGGTCCGTGATCAGTAGCTATGTGATGTTCTCCTCCCCTCTTTGTTCTTCATGGTTTAGACCTCGTGAGCTGCCCTACATGATCGAGGCACTTATGTAATTCTTCTGTTGTTGCTATGCTGAGTTTGATGGGATCTGATGGATTATGAGATTATGTTCAGATCGTTATAGAGTAATATATTTTGTTTTGATCTCTTATATTTTTGTTCCTAAGTAATTATTGCATGTTCTCCGTTGCTATTTATTGCTTTGGCCAAGTGGTAGGTAGTAACTCCAAGAGGGAACGTTATGCTCGATTGTGGGTACATGCCCCCTGATGACACGCTTGAGTGACAGAAACATGAGTCTAGGGGATGTGCTGTGGCCACAAGGGTGAAAACAATGGTGCTTGTAACTGCAGTTGCAAGGATTGTTTACTTTACGCAAAATTCTTTTTAATGCTGTTGTCTATTGCTTTGGGTTTACACTTTGGGTGGGGCTCGCAACTTAATAACAGCGAGATGTTCTGGATAGATATCTCAAGTTGGATGATTAGTAGTAGATGCGGATGGATTTCGGTCTACTTATTTTGGCGTACTGCCCATGCTTATGAGCCTCTTCCTTTCTTTTGTAGCATAGTTAGCATTGCGGTGCGTTTATAATGATGTCAATTGCCCATCTGTAATTTGTTTACCTCGCATAGCAGTTTTATCGTCTTTTGGGAGAGAGACATCACTAGTGAACATCATGGGACCCCGGTCCATATTCTCATCATTGTTTACAAGCTCATTTATTTTCCCGCATTTACTTTAAGTTGCTACCATTATCATTATCATTATCCCTTGTGTGTTTGACCCTTTGTAAACAACAAGACCAGAGAGATTGACAACCTCTCTGAACTTCATTGGGAGCAAAGTTAATTGTATTGTGTGCAGGTCCAGGTCAAGAAAGCAACGTTTGTCGTAAACGGTGCCATTGTTTTCTTGCCACCTACTTATCATCTCCGGAGTCCTACTGGTCGAACTCAACCTCGGTATCTTCACCGAGGGAAATTTGCTGCTATCCTACATCTCACCTTCCACTTGGGGTAACCAACAAAGAGCGAGAGGACATTACCACTTCCACGCCATCAAGCAAATTTTTTGCGCCGTTGCCGGGTACTCCGAGTGATAAGATAGGGGAGTTTCCCACTATCTTTTACCTTTACTTTTTAGTCTTGTTAGTTTACCTTTCAGTTTTTATCTTTGTGTCTTATATCAAAAATTACAAAAAAAATATTTATCTTTCTGTTAGTAGTCCTCCTTGTTTAGATGAACATGTTAGGACTTCGTTCTTTGCGGGAATCGGAAATTCTCGATTTCCGTCAAAGGGATGGAGAAAATATGAAGAAGGCATGGGACAGAATTTCTGAAGCACACAAAAGAATTATGCCTTGGATACCTATAAAAATTGTGCTTAGGAATTTTTACCATGGTCTTTTTAAGTGGTGTAAACACTCTCTTGATATTATAGCTGAAGGAGACTTCTTAGAGTGTGATGAAGCTAGAGCTCTTGATATTTTGCACAATCTATCTAGTTATTTTGTTTATGATCGTAGTATTGATACTGTTATAGATAGACTTGTCACTATTGAACAGAGGATGGATGCTCTAGATTTGAGGGAAGTAGAAAAACTTAAGTCCAACAAAAAATAAATGTTGGAGATAGATGATGATTGGGAGCCCTTTGTTAGGATTAGCATCTCTAACCAAGACTTCCTTGCTTTTTGTGACATTGGATCCATGGTTTCTACTATGCCAAAATTAGTTTATGATTCTTTGAAACTAGATATGGATAAATTATCATCTTATCATGAGCATGCTAATGGAGATATTTCAGAGGTTAAAGGAAAGGTGAAAGAAGTCCAAGTTACATTCCTTCATAGGATTGCACCGATTGATTTCTTCGTCATGGAGCCAAACCAAAGCAACATTGTGCTTGGAAGGAATTTCCTCCGAGCCATCAAAGGCTTTATTGATATTGGTAACGGGTTCATACGCTTACGCGGTAAGGCAAAACTTAAGTACCTATTTCCTAGGAAGAAGAATAATGAGCTTATTGAAAATCAATTTGAAGGTTTTTACGATTCTGACGATCTTGGAGACCTTTTATTCTTCTTTTGCCTTATGCCTAGCTTAAAGGCGTAAAAGAAAGCGCTTGTTGGGAGGAAACCCAAGATGTTTTTACTTCTGTTTTTAGTGGTCTTGATGATTGTTACTACTGTAGCAACATCATTGTATCTTTATTTTCAAGCTTTGTGCCAAGTTATAGCCTCATATGACAAGGGAAGTGAAAGTTGTGACATGCTGTCCAGAAAACAGATTCTGTCTTCATGACGGGAAAAATCAGATAAAATCACCAGTTCATCTTTTTGAGCTGATTTGTTTACACAACGTGCTCTATACAATCACGGAACTTTCGTATGTTCTGAGTTTTTTGATTTGAGTTATAAAAGTACCCCTAAAAAAATCTTTACTACCTGCTGTTCTGTTTTTCACAGATTCTGACATGTTTTGTCTCTCCGAACTTTTGCAAACCTTAAGCTTGCTTTTTCTTTGCAAAATACTTTGGGCAATCTTGAGAAACAGTAACTCTTCAAGAATATCTTTATATCCAGTGGGGAAAAATGATTTATTAAGGGTACTAACCTCTCTAATCAGCTTATGATGACTTATGTATGAAGGGAGTTTTCAAGTGTGCAATGGACGATGATGAAAGAAGATTCGGGAGTGTCAAGCGCTCAAGCTTGGGGATGCCCCCATGCATCCCCAATAAATATTCAAGGAGACTCAAACGTCTAAGCTTGGGTATGCCCCCGTGCATCCCCTTCTCCATCAACAATCATCAGTTCGTCCTTCGTCTCACTATATTTTTATCACTTCATGCGTTATGTGCTATGCTTGGAGCGTCTCGCTCTTAGGTTTTATTTTTAGACCCCGTCTTACTTTGTGTGGGAGAGAAACACGCTCCACTTTAAAATCTAGAACACATTATAGGATTCTTCATGCCTATCTTTTTGTTGTTGTGTGTTCTTTATCTTTTCATAGCTACTGCCATGTTTAGTTTTAGTCTTAGTTTGTCTTTAGGAAGAACATTGGATTTTGCTTAGTTTATTGCTGGAACTCTCTTTAGTTTTCATGTTTATCTTGTTAAGAGAGTTGGTTGTTGCACTGAGTTATGTCTTGTCTTGAAAGTAGGTAATTGAGGTTGCTATTTAATTTTAATAGTAACTTGCAATAGTTTTGAGGTATTGATGTGAGTAATGTTTGAACTTTTGGTGACAAGAGCTCTAGCCTATTAGTGATAGGTGTCCTATTTTGGGCAATCCGTGTTTATTTTCAAAACCTACAAAACTAGTTGAGAACTCTAGCTACTAGATGGATTGCTAATCTTTGGAGGGATCGAATATTAGAGTACACTCACGTACCATGAGTCGTGGATGCACAAGGATAACCAAACCCCCATGCACTGAGTTATGTCTTGTCTTTGTGAACCTCCTTATTAGATTGAGAGTTACCGATAATAAGTGCATTAGTTCTTCGGACTAATGTAAGTACTGAAAGTTGACACTTCCACCTCCTCATATTTTCTAGCCTCTCCCGTGTCGTGCATTACCTTCTTCTCACTCCGAGAGTTGGCGTCCACCTTCGCCGGTACATCCAAACCCTTGGCATGATACGCTCTGTCATCATAAACCTCCTTATATCCTTCCTCAAAACATCCACCATACCTACCTATCAAGGCATTTCCATAGCCTTTCCGAGATATATTGCCATGCAACATCCACCTCTTCATGACTTGATCTTCATATCATACATGTTCCCGCTACACTGGCAGCGGCATACATTGCATACATCATGATAGCTACATCTTCTTTATGATTTGAGTACCTTGTAAAGTGTGAAAGATCTTCTATACCCTCTTGTAAAAATTAGAGTGTTGCCCTTAAGTGAGGAAAAGATCCCAAAGTGGACAAAATAAAATATCCCAAAGAGGACAAATGAGAGTTAATTAGAAAGAGCAATTGAGGCCACCAAAAAATACAAAAAATACAAAAAAGAGAAAAAATAAAATAAAAAGAGAGAAAGGGGCAACACTACTATCCTTTTGAAAGATCCCGACTAGTACTCCCTCTTATCCTTGTACTCCATAGAGATGATCATGCATATAGCTATATGGAGACCTTCACACTATAGAACTTGGCTTGCATATTCCAAGGATGAGCCTCATGAAAAGAGCTCTAGGTCTTCATGAGCGAGCAAGTTAGATGCACCCCACTAGTTCCATTGGAGAGCTTTTCAGCTCATATGTGCATCCGTTGCATGGCAATCCCTACTCCTCACATCATATCTATCATTTGGCCTCCTCGCCTATGATTGTCCTCATTGATGTGAGCCTTTCTCCTACTTTTTGTCTTACTCCTCCACCATATTCTCTCTTTGCCATCCTAAATGTCAACTCTCGTGCTTACGCTCATCCATTGCATGAGTGCTCAAAATATCGAAAAGGAGTGGATCAAATTTATTAGAGTACAGTGTATGACATGTGGGTCCCCCATATCAGTACACTATTTTGGACAATGTCGATTTTAATAATAAAAGAAATTCAAGAAATATTTATAAAATGATTAAATATTAGAAATTCAATATCTTTTAAACCGTAGCTCTGATAGAAAAACTTAATACATGAAAATTGATCAGAAAAATATAACGAATACAGATACGCTATCCGTTGGTCTACCACACCCCTCTAACGCACCAAACATCGAACTGTCTCCCTCCGGACCGTCTGTCCGATGATTTGTCCGGTACTGTTAAAGTATCCAGATGAATTTATTCTGAACACGAAAGTTGTTCGGATTGTTTCAACTAGCACGGTTACACCATCCACACGTTTGTCGGATGTCCACGACACCTCCGGCATGAACCCTTCCCCCTCTGGACACCCTGTCCGCTAATCACCCGGAGCCGGTATTTCATCCCCGGATGAATTCCCATTCCGAGCAACGTGCATTGCACTGCGTTAGAACACCGTTAACATTGCATTTGTCATGTCATGCATCTATTTGTTTATGCTTGCTTTATATTTACTTTTTCTTCCCCCCTTTATTCTCCGGTAGACCCCGCTGCTACCGCCGACTACATCGCTGCCGGGTACGACTACTTCGTTGACGACCGTACCGCTACTACCGAGCTTCTAGGCAAGCAGAGCCATTCTCTTCCCTAGATATCCCCTATCTATTCCGTACTATCTTGCACTAGGCATTGTTACTGCTGCTTCTACGATTACAATCCTATTCAATTGCATAGCTTGTTTTTGTCGCCCCTTGTTGTATCTTCCTTTATCCTATGGTGCATGCTATAACTATATATTATTCAGCAGTGAGCCCTACGCATTGTTACCTAGAATTAGTTAGCAGGCCGTGACCACTCAGGGGAGTGAACACGGATACAATATATACAACTGCACAGGTACGGTACAATGCAGACACCGCCTAAGGCCTCCTAGCTCGGCTCTGCCGAGCCATCAACAAGTGTTAGCTATCAAGGAGTAATCCTTGTACTCCACTCGTTGCTGACTCTGTATAGCCGCTCTAGGTACCTGAGAAACGGTTGTCCTTAAGGTAAGAAGTCGGGCGACCCAACGGTGCCCGCGAGCGGTATTGCATCGGGAACGACAGGGAGGGTACGACCGACGTTACTGGCGTGCTTGGCCCCTGCTCGTATCTCGCGAGAGTTGCCAAACTACGAAAAGTCGAGCTCTACCAAGAGCACACGCGAGACAAGGTAAGGAGACGGTTCACCTTGTTGGTAACCGCGGTGACTTGGTGGGACGACAGGGCAGGCACCGATGTACTGGTGGTCCTGACTGCTGTCGTTGACCGCGGGTCATCTAAGTCGAGGCAACAATAACGGTTGTCACGCAGGTTAATTAAAATGGTAAATGGTTTGGCGGATGACTTGAGAGGCCGCAAAGGCCTGTACGCACTACCTTCACGTGGGATAAGGAGTTATGGGCTCCCCTGCGTCGTAGTTTGTCCGAAAGCTCCTCAGACGTCAGTAGTACCGCGGCCTGTGCCGGGAAGTTGTTTCTTCTTCGCTCGAGCGGTGTGTATTTGGATTTGCTTTTGCTTCACCGGCCAGACACGCACCGTGCAGGAGCGTGCAAGGGTGAGGGACGTAGACCCCTTGGCGCATAGGATATAGTCCGGCGGATGGCCTCTCTGTTGAGCCTAGGATGGGCTGTGTCGTGTCGGATAGCTTTGGTGGAGCGTTCCCTAACAAGGTTCCCGCCACCCTGGAGATCCGAGTGTGCAGGCTGAACAGTAGTGCACCCCTGCAGGGAGTTTAACCTATTCGAATAGCCGTGTCCATGGTAACATGACGCTTTATGCTGAAGCTGGATCTTACCACTACAAACTACTATTATTAAACTGTATGGTTCCGGGTCTTCTTCCCCGCAGAGAGTCGAGGAAGGGAACTCGGAGGCATTATTATTATTAATCATTACAAATTACTATTATACAATGTTGCAGCAACTTCTGATGGATTGTTATTACATTCATGCTATTGAATTGTTGGCTGTTCCTCTTCTCATGCTCGAAGACACGTCAGAAAATGTTAATCTTCGATAGGCCTAGCTTCTTACCCTTATTCTGATTTCTACCTTGCAGTACACTATATACAGCCTCCCCTTTCCATTTGATACAAATGCATATTGCTTAGTAGCGGACGTAAGACTCGCGGGTATGCTAGATACTCACCTTTGCTTTTTCCCCCTCTATGTTTTGCCTGAACGGCCGCTGCAGTCGACGTTGGAGTCCAGGAGCAGGAGATCCCCGATGCGACCACCACAACATGAAGACCTCCGATGCCTTCTACGACGTCGAGTTCCTCGTTGACCAGGAGTAGTTTGGAGGTTCCCAGGCAGGAGGCCTCGCCTTTTTGATCTGTTGTTATTTGTGCTAGCCTTCTCAAGGCATCCTTGTATTCTTGTGTCTGTACTCAGATACTTTTGCTTCCGCTAACTTGTGCTCTCGAGCTTTTGTATTCGAGCCCTCGTGGCCCCTGTCTTGTATTAAACAGCTTGTATTATTTTATTTGTAGAGTTGTGTTGTGATATCTCACCGTGAGTCCCTAATCTCGATCGTGTACCTTCCGTGTATGATTACTGTACACTGTATGATTTTGGGGGTGTCACGTGGGCTCCTCCCCGCCGGGCTCGGCTCGCCGCCGGCGTGGGCTGGCTCAAGCCACCAGGATAAATACCCGCTAACCCCCCCTCCTAATTATCGATTAATTAGCTTGGACTAACCTCTCCACTAATAGCAAATGACAAGTGGGCCCTAGGCCCTTTGATTAAGTTTAAAGAAATAACCCCGTGTTATTAATAACATGTGTCACTGACCAGTGGCCCCCATCCCTGTTTAAATAAATTAAAATGATTTATTAGAGTACAGTGTATGACATGTGGGTCCCCCATGTCAGTACACTGTTTTGGATAATGTTATGGATACTGTTGATTTTAATAATAAAAGAAATTCCAGAAATATTTATAAAATGATTAAATATTAGAAATTCAATATCTTTTAAACCGTAGCTGTGATAGAAAAACTTTATACATAAAAATTGATCAGAAAAATATAACGAATACGGATACGCTATCCGTTGGTCTACCACACCCCTCTAATGCACCGAACATCGAACCGTCCCCCTCCGGCCCGTCTGTCCGATGATTTGTTCGGTACTGTTAAAGTATCCGGATGAATTTATTCTGAACACGAAAGTTGTTCGGATTGTTTCAACTAGCACGGTTACACCATCCACACGTTTGTCGAATGTCCATGACACCTCCAGCATGAACCCTTACCCCTCCGGACACCCTGTACGGTAATCACCCGGAGCCGGTATTTCATCCCCGGATGAATTCCCGTTCCGAGCAACGTGCATTGCACTGCGTTAGAACACCGTTAACATTGCATTTGTCATGTCATGCATCTGTTTGTTTATGCTTGCTTTATATTTACTGTTTCTTCCTCCCTTCATTCTCCGGTAGACCCCGCTGCTACATCCGACTACACCGCTGCCGGGTACGACTACTTCGTCGACAACCGTACCGCTACTACCGAGCTTCCAGGCAAGAAAAGCCATTCTCTTCCCCAGGTATCGCCTATCTATTCCGTACTTTCTTGCACTAGGCATTGTTACTGCTGCTGCTACGATTACAATCCTATTCAATTGCATAGCTTGTTTTTGTCGCCCCTTGTTGTACCTTCCTTTATCCTATGCTGCCTGCTATAACTATATATTATTCAGCAGTGAGCCCTGCGCATTGTTAGCTAGAATTAGTTTGCGGGCCGTGACCACTCAGGGGAGTGAGCACGGATACAATATATACAACTGAACAGGTACGGTACAATGCAGACACCGCCTAAGGCCTCCTAGCTCGGCTTTGCCGAGCCACCATCAAGTGTGAGCTATCAAGGAGTAATCCTTGTACTCCACTCGTTGCTGACTCTGTATAGCCTCTCTAGGTACCTGAGCAACGGTTGTCCTTAAGGTAAGAATTCGGGCGACCCAACGGTGCCCGCGAGCGGTATTGCGTCGGGAACGACAAGGAGGGTACGACCGACGTTACTGGCGTGCTTGGCCCCTGCTCGTATCTCGCGAGAGTTACCAAACTACGAAAATTCGAGCTCTATCAAGAGCACACGCGAGACAAGGTAAGGAGACGGTTCACCTTGTTGGTAACCGCAGTGACTTGGTGGGACGACAGGGCAGGTACCGATGTACTGGTGGTCCTGACTGCTGTCGTTGACCGCGGGTCAGTTAAGTCGAGGCAACGATAACAGTTGTCACGCAGGTTAATTAAAAAGCTAAACGGTTCGGTGGATGACTTGAGAGGCCGCAAAGGCCTGTACGCACTACCTTCACGTGGGATAAGGAGTTATGGGCTCCCCTGCGTCGTAGTTTGTCCGAAAGCTCCTGAGACGTCAGCAGTACCGCGGCCTGCGCCGGGAAGTTGTGTATTCTTCGCTTGAGTGGTGTGTATTTGGATTTGCTTTTGCCTCACTGGCCAGCCACGCACCGTGCATGAGCGTGCAAGGATGAGGGACCTAGACCCCTTGGCGCATAGGATATAGTCCGGCGGATGGCCTCTCTGTTGAGACTAGGATGGGTTGCGTCGTGTCAGATAGCTTTGGTGGAGCGTTCCCTAATAAGGTTCCCGCCACCGTGGAGATCCGAGCGTGCAGGCTGAATAGTAGTGCACCCCTGCAGGAAGTTTAATCTATTCGAATAGCCGTGTCCACGGTAACATGACACTTTATGCTGAAGCTGGATCTTACCACTACAAACTACTATTATTAAATTGTATGGTTCCGGGTCTTCTTCCTCGCAGGGAGTCGAGGAAGGGAACTCGGAGGCATTATTATTATTAATCATTACAACTTACTATTATACAATGCTGCAGCAACTTATGCTGCATTGTTATTACATTCATGCTATTGAACTTTTGGCTGTTTCTCTTCTCATGCTGCAAGACACGTCAGAAGATGCTAGTCTTCGATAGGCCTAGCTTCTTACCCTTATTCTGATTTCTACCTTGCATTCCACTACTCTGGGCTAGATCTTACCACTACAAACTAGTACTATTAAACTATATGGTTTCGGGTCTTCTTCCTCGCAGGGAAGTCGAGGAAGGGAACTCGGAGGCATTGTTAATTGTTAATTATTATAACTTAGTATAATCGAATGCTACAGCAACTTCTGCTGCAATGTTACTTTATGCTTTATATAAACTGTTGGTTGTTCTCTTCTTGTGCTGCAAGACTCGTCGGAAGATGCTAGTCTTCGATAGGCCTAGCTTCTTATCCTTATTCTGTTTTCTACCTTGTAGTCCACTATATACAGCCTCCCCTTTCCATTTGATACAAATGCATATTGCTTAGTAGCGGACGTAAGACTCGCGGGTATGCTAGATACTCACCTTTGCTTTTTTTCCCTTTATGTTTTGCCTGATCGGCCGCTGCAGTCGATGTTGGAGTCCAGGAGCAGGAGATCCTCGATGCGACCACCACAACATGAAGACCCCCGATGCCTTCTACGACGTCGAGTTCCTTTTTGACCAGGAGTAGTTTGGAGGTTCCCAGGCAGGAGGCCTCGCCTTTTTGATCTGTTGTTATTTGTGCTAGCCTTCTTAAGGCATCCTTGTATTCTTGTGTCTGTACTCAGATACTTTTTCTTCCGCTAACTTGTGCTCTCGAGCTGTTGTATTCGAGCCCTCGTGGCCCCTGTATTGTATTAAACAGCTTGTATTATTTTATTTGTAGAGTTGTGTTGTGATATCTCATCGTGAGTCCCTAATCTCGATCGTGTACCTTGCGTGTATGATTACTGTACACGGTCTGATTTTGGGGGTGTCACAAGTTGGTATCAGAGCCGACTGCCTGTAGGAGACCCCCTTCCAACTCCTTGGTCGAAGTTGAGTCTAGTCTTTGCAAAACTACTTTACTAACAGTTCCGTGTGGCTTATCGGCCCACGTCGCAAGATTGGGTGGTATTAGGATCTTTTTCTCCTCACCTCTACTCTGGGACTCTGCTCTCTCTTCCTTTCGGGTTAAAGATTTTGCTAACTCTGAGTTTAGGTTCTCGTGACTACTTCCTCCCGGAGAGCCCCTCTTTACAGATGATCGCTTGCTTCACGAGAAGATACCGAAGATTACTCTCCGATAAAATTCCTGAGACTATATGTGCCGATCACCTTTACAATTCCCTGCCATCGATAAGTCCGTATGTATAACCACATACACCTTCCGTTCATCCATTCAATCCCAGTTGCTCTTGTGTTCACAAGATGCATCGAATTACATTCCGTTGTTTCGGCAATCCTTTGAGCCTACTGCCTTGCAGCTTATTTTCACCTTGCGGATAATTCCTCACATTTATCGAGGATCTGTTCATCCTAAGTTGTCTGTGATTCCCAAAATACTTTGAAATACTATTCGATCTCTTGACAATCCTCGGTAGCCTACTGCTTTGGAGATTCTTCTTACCTACTTGCACTATGATTAATTCCGTTGGCTTGTGGTCTTCGATAACCTCCCTTGGCATTGCCGCCATTCCGATCTTTTGAATCATCGTGTGTGCTAGTGCACGCGATCATCAGTTGATCCCTATGAATCCATTCTTCTGGCTCAGACGTCATTCCGGACATGAGCTGGTTCTCGGTAAATCAAACCTTAATTGATTAACCGTCAAGCTTCTATTCAACTTATTCATGTTTGATCGATATATCTGAATCTGATACACCGATATGGAAGCCATAATTCCCTTGTACTTAAGCATCAAATTATTCTGATGCTTCTATCTCCAATGCTTTGGCATTTTTTTCTAATGGTTGAGTACCGATACTCGCCCTAGACTCTCTGTATGCCGCCTGACCTTTTTGGTGGATTACTACCTGCCGTCCCCTTGTGTCCTAAATCATTGACGAATTTCCCCTGATATAAAATGCCTTTGGCGAACGGTATCATCTGGTCCGTGTCACCAGCCTTCTGCTTTCAAACTTGTATCTCTTGTTTATGTTGTTTGTCGTATAGATTTGTAAGATGTCCCTAGGGGTTGTATCTATGTTTCAACCATCTGTGTGAACCCCGGAAACTTTTGCGGGTCATACTCTATTGGTGTTACGCCAAATAAATTTCCTACTTTACAACTTCATCGAAAGAGAGAACTGATTGAAATGTTATGCATTGAAGAAGTGGGAGTCGACCTTGAACTTGTGTTCATGCCCATGGATACTATGTAGAACTTATCATGAAAGCTTCTCGTAAAGATAATTAACCCCCTTGGTATAAATTGTTCTACACCTATGATCCCATTCTACCTTCGAGTATTACCCCTGGTATCTCGAGGATACCATGCCTTTGCACTACGTATTATGAATTGTGATGAAACAATGCCTATCCCTGTCATAGCCATTTCATGGTTCTGGGTTGTCGTCAACCGAGAACACCGAATACTTTTGCTTCACCATTCCTTTTTCTTGATGTCTCCATTGTTCGATTGTATTTTCTTGAAACTTTTTGACATGATGTGTCATGGTCATCATCGACATCTTAGCTTCTACCAAGTGTCAATTTAATTCATTGTAGGAAATACCATTCTTGCCCCTCGATGATTTGTGACATCATTGACAACCCCCTTTGACTCCCTGCCAATACAAACTTGGTCATGTATGTCTTTCTCTGCTTTCCCTTGGGAAAGATATACCCCTGATACTTGTGTATCATCACATTTTCCTTCCCATTGGTCTGTTTAACCTTTCTTTGAAAATAAATTATCCAAGCAGTGATGATTCCCTGCTGATGTAAACACCTCGGTGTACTACTTTGTCCGTACAACCTGTTACAATTGTTTATGACTTTTCAGTGACCATCGATGGACAAGAACCTTGCCAATTGGTCCGCCTCGTCTTAATGAGCAGGAAAATGGTTCTCTGCGTCCCTCGCCCTTTGTACCGACGTTGTTGCCAACATAGTTGACAAGCTGTTCTCTGACTTACCTTGCAACTTGATCGCATTGTTTGTCACCGCCCTTCTTATTTAATGTGGGCCCATAACCCACAATTCCACAGGATCGAAACCTAACTCTCTTGTACCTTTCCATTCTCGAGGTTATTCCTCTTGTTTGACCTCGTATGCAACTCATGAGTCCTCTACCTTGTGATATTCAGTTCGATATCAGACTCAATGCTTATGCCTGATGCTCTGGACCCCTTTTCATCGTTTGTCATCGGCATCGAGTGCATTCCTATCCGCTTGAAACCTCTCATACCTTCTTTTGCTTCTCTCGATGTGTTTCCTTGTGTTTCAACTCAAGAGATACCATGTGCCCCATTCCCTTGGACAACCACGGTTGATTAACCTTGTGTCGATTCGACCCCCTAAGTGTCCCCTCCTAGCCTATCCGTAGGTTCGATGAAGACCCTGAAAGAAGGAAGACAACTCATCGAGATGCACTAATCCAGAGAAATGAAGACGTCAACGAGAAGGATAAACTTCTTCGAGAAGGACAACAAATACCAGAAGAATCGTTAGAATACGAAACCAAAGCTTTACCCCTTCCAATACCTTTTAATTCTCGGGACGAGAATTCTTTGTAGTGGGGGAGATTTGTAACACCCCGGGTGTCACACTATAGTAATCACTTTTACTGTTTCCATGTCACCATGATTAGGCTTGTGATGATCACCTTGACCATGGCATGTTCCAAAATTCAATCCAATTAAAAATTCGAAAACAAAGTGGTCATTAATGTTCAACCAAAAATTGTGGAACCAGTTTTATAAAATGTCTAATAATCATTAGGTCGTATTAAAAATGAAATAGGAGTTTATTAAAATGTTTTACTATTTTAATCAAATCAAAACAATAGCAAAACAATAGCATTTGACCCCTTTTAAATAAAACAAAAATGCAATTGATTTTATATGGGCACAAAACTTTTTGTGGCACTGTTATAAAGTTCATCACTAATTTTGGTACATGTTTCACATTATACAAAAATGAAACAATGGCCAAATAAATAAAAGAAAAAGAAAACAGAAAAAAGAAAAAGAAAAAAGGGAATAGCCTATCATTCGCTCGGGGCGAAGCCCACCCAGGGCCCAGCCCGTCCCCTCTTCCTCTACCCCCTCCCCTGTTGACCCCGGTGGCGTGGAGGCAATCCCGCGGCTCCACGGCCATTGTCGTCGCCATGGACGCCATCCCACGGCTCACCGGCGAGCTAAGTAGCTCTGGAACCCCTGTGACCCCAAAACCCTAGCCGCCTCGTGTTCATTCCCATCATTTCCCCTTGCCCCTCCTATGACTCTCTCGCCGCTCCCCCGTGGGTGCCGCGACGCCACTTCGACGTGCACGCCATGGCCAACACCCCCCTTCGTCCGCCCCGTAGTGTCCAAGACCCTCGCCATGGATGTCATCGTCCTCCTACGCCACGATATCGAGATCGACTGCACAATAGCGGGCAAATCGTGCACATCCTCAACCTCGGCCATGGCGCACGGCGTCGTTGATTACCTCGACTACACGCTGCCCCGCGCCTCAAACCCTCGCCTGCGAGCATCACTGTGAGCTGCCGCATCGACCCCCCTTGAAACCCCCTTCGATCCGACTCCGTAGCTCCTCCCCGTCGCCCTCCGGCCGCCGCCGTGTCTCCATGGACGTGGCACGCGCTCACCGCGCCTCTGCCCCACGCCCGGCGCGCTCTGGACGCCCATAGCCACGCCCTGGGGCACCTCCCCCCTCCCGCGTACCCGCCCGCCCATAGCCTTTCCCCGTTGTGCCCCTTCTTGGCTGTGGATGAGCTTGTCATGGCCGCGAGCAGGCCGTCGCCGTGGCCACGCGCCCCGCTCCCTTGCTCGCCCGCTTGCGGTCGAGGCCTCGCCGCGCATCTGCGCTCGCCCGTGGTGGTTGCGCCCCTGCCGTGGCCACTGCTCCTCCCCGTCGGGCTCGACTCGCCGCCGGCGTGGGCTGGCTCAAGCCACCAGGATAAATACCCGCTAACCCCCCTCCTAATTACTGGTTAATTAGCTTGGACTAACCTCTCCACTAATAGTAAATGACAAGTGGGCCCTAGGCCCTTTGATTAAGTTTAAAGAAATAACCCCGTGTTATTAATAACATGTGGCACTGACCAGTGGCCCCCATCCCTGTTTAAATAAATTAAAATGATTTATTAGAGTACAGTGTATGACATGTGGGTCCCCCATATCAGTACACTATTTTGGACAATGTCGATTTTAATAATAAAAGAAATTAAAGAAATATTTATAAAATGATTAAATATTAGAAATTCAATATCTTTTAAACCGTAGCTCTGATAGAAAAACTTAATACATGAAAAATGATCAGAAAAATATAACGAATACAGATACGCTATCCGTTGGTCTACCACACCCCTCTAACGCACCGAACATCGAACTGTCTCCCTCCGGACCGTCTGTCCGATGATTTGTCCGGTACTGTTAAAGTATCCGGATGAATTTATTCAGAACACGAAAGTTGTTCGGATTGTTTCAACTAGCACGGTTACACCATCCACACGTTTGTCGGATGTCCACGACACCTCCGGCATGAACCCTTCCCCCTCCGGACACCCTGTCCGCTAATCACCCGGAGCCGGTATTTCATCCCCGGATGAATTCCCGTTCCGAGCAACGTGCATTGCACTGCGTTAGAACACCGTTAACATTGCATTTGTCATGTCATGCATCTATTTTTTTATGCTTGCTTTATATTTACTTTTTCTTCCCCCCTTTATTCTCCGGTAGACCCCGCTGCTACCGCCGACTACATCGCTACCGGGTACGACTACTTCGTTGACGACCGTACCGCTACTACCGAGCTTCTAGGCAAGCAGAGCCATTCTCTTCCCTAGATATCCCCTATCTATTCCGTACTATCTTGCACTAGGCATTGTTACTGCTGCTTCTACGATTACAATCCTATTCAATTGCATAGCTTGTTTTTGTCGCCCCTTGTTGTATCTTCCTTTATCCTATGTTGCATGCTATAACTATATATTATTTAGCAGTGAGCCCTACGCATTGTTACCTAGAATTAGTTAGCGGGCCGTGACCACTCAGGGGAGTGAACACGGATACAATATATACAACTGCACAGGTACGGTACAATGCAGACACCGCCTAAGGCCTCCTAGCTCGGCTCTCCCGAGCCACCATCAAGTGTGAGCTATCAAGGAGTAATCCTTGTACTCCACTCGTTGCTGACTCTGTATAGCGTCTCTAGGTACCTGAGAAACGGTTGTCCTTAAGGTAAGAAGTCGGGCGACCCAACGGTGCCCGCGAGCGGTATTGCATCGGGAACGACAGGGAGGGTACGACCGACGTTACTAGCGTGCTTGGCCCCTGCTCGTATCTCGCGAGAGTTGCCAAACTACGAAAAGTCGAGCTCTACCAAGAGCACACGCGAGACAAGGTAAGGAGACGGTTCACCTTGTTGGTAACCGCGGTGACTTGGTGGGACGACAGGGCAGGAACCGATGTACTGGTGGTCCTGACTGCTGTTGTTGACCGCGGGTCAGTTAAGTCGAGGCAACAATAACGGTTGTCACGCAGGTTAATTAAAATGCTAAATGGTTTGGCGGATGACTTGAGAGGCCGCAAAGGCCTGTACGCACTACCTTCACGTGGGATAAGGAGTTATGGGCTCCCCTGCGTCGTAGTTTGTCCGAAAGCTCCTCAGATGTCAGTAGTACGGCGGCCTGTGCCGGGAAGTTGTTTCTTCTTCGCTCGAGCGGTGTGTATTTGGATTTGCTTTTGCTTCACCGGCCAGACACGCACCGCGCAGGAGCGTGCAAGGGTGAGGGACGTAGACCCCTTGGCGCATAGGATATAGTCCGGCGGATGGCCTCTCTGTTGAGCCTAGGATGGGTTGTGTCGTGTCGGATAGCTTTGGTGGAGCGTTCCCTAACAAGGTTCCCGCCACCCTGGAGATCCGAGTGTGCAGGCTGAACAGTAGTGCACCCCTGCAGGGAGTTTAACCTATTCGAATAGCCGTGTCCACGATAACATGACGCTTTATGCTGAAGTTGGATCTTACCACTACAAACTACTATTATTAAACTGTATGGTTCCGGGTCTTCTTCCCCGCAGAGAGTCGAGGAAGGGAACTCGGAGGCATTATTATTATTAATCATTACAAATTACTATTATACAATGTTGCAGCAACTTCTGATGGATTGTTATTACATTCATGCTATTGAACTGTTGGATGTTTCTCTTCTCATGCTGGAAGACACGTCAGAAGATGTTAATCTTCGATAGGCCTAGCTTCTTACCCTTATTCTGATTTCTACCTTGCAGTACACTATATACAGCCTCCCCTTTCCATTTGATACAAATGCATATTGCTTAGTAGCGGACGTAAGACTCGCGGGTATGCTAGATACTCACCTTTGCTTTTTCCCCCTTTATGTTTTGCCTGAACGGCCGCCGAAGTCGACGTTGGAGTCCAGGAGCAGGAGATCCCCGATGCGACCACCACAACATGAAGACCCCCGATGCCTTCTACGACGTCGAGTTCCTCGTTGACCAGGAGTAGTTTGGAGGTTCCCAGGCAGGAGGCCTCGCCTTTTTGATCTGTTGTTATTTGTGCTAGCCTTCTCAAGGCATCCTTGTACTCTTGTGTCTGTACTCAGATACTTTTGCTTCCGCTAACTTGTGCTCTCGAGCTTTTGTATTCGAGCCCTCGTGGCCCCTGTCTTGTATTAAACAGCTTGTATTATTTTATTTGTAGAGTTGTGTTGTGATATCTCACCGTGAGTCCCTAATCTCGATCGTGTACCTTGCGTGTATGATTACTGTACACTGTCTGATTTTGGGGGCGTCACATCCCCCTTCTTGCACGCAAACACCATCTGGAGACATTCGAGTCACGGAAAGAGAGAGCTCTTGCACCTAATGTTCTTTCGTTGCTTGTTCCAATGCTAATATAGACTCTTGCATGTTATGACTTGAATTGAATTGCATACCTTGATTAATTTACTTTTCAAAGTTCTTATATGGTTGCTAGCATGTCACCACAGAAATTATGCCTGTTATCATTTACCTACTCGTGGACGAGCAGGAATTAAGCTTGGGTATGTTGATACGTCTTAAACATATCGATAATTTCTGCTCGTTCCATGCGTGTTTTGTGTGATATTGCTATGATCTAGATACACTTTCATACACTTTTGATCATATTTGGACTAACCTACTAACTCAGTGCACCCCAGTGCCAGTTCCTTTTTCTGCTATTTTTTATTTCAGTTTTCCCCCATATAAAAAGTGCTCCAAAAATCCGGGAAAAATCAGATAAAAAATCAGCATGTCGGAAGACTCCAGAAGCCCGAAGGAGGGCCAGGGGCCCACCACCAGGCACCAAGGCGGCCACCTGGCGCAGCCAGTTGCCTGGCCGCGCCAGGGGAGCGCCTAGACCCCTGGTGGGGCCCCTGGCTGCCCCCTTCGCCTATTTATTCTCCGACACGGGAAACTTCCGGAGACATAACCCTATTTCGCAATCTTGCCTCTGTTGCTCTTCCGCCGTGCATCCAAGATCGGGGGCACCGTCAGGACCCTTCCCGGCACCCTGCCGGAGGGAGGATCGACCTCCGGGAGCTTCTCCTCCACCATGGACGCTTCCCGGATGTGTCGTGAGTAGTCTACCTTGGACCTTGGGTCCGTGATCAGTAGCTATGTGATGTTCTCCTCCCCTCTTTGTTCTTCATGGTTTAGACCTCGTGAGCTTCCCTACATGATCGTGGCACTTATGTAATTCTTCTGCTGTTGCTATGTTGAGTTTGATGGGATCTGATGGATTATGATATTATGTTTAGATCGTGATAGAGTAATATATTTGGGTTTGATCTCTTATATTTTTGTTCCTAAGTAATTCTTGCATGTTCTCCGTTGCTGTTTATTGCTTTGGTCAAGTGGTACGTAGTAACTCCAAGAGGGAAGGTTATGCTCGATTGTGGGTACATGCCCCCTGATGACACGCTTGAGTGACAGAAACATGAGTCTAGGGGATGTGTTGTGGCCACAAGGTGGGAAACAACGGTGCTTGTAACCGCGGTTGCAAGGATTGTTTACTTTACGCAAAGTTCTTTTTAATGCAGTTGTCTGTTGCTTTGGGTTTACACTTTGGGTGGGGCTCGCAACTTAATACCAGCGAGATGTTCTGGATAGATATCTCAAGGTGGACGATTAGTAGTAGATGCAGATGGATTTTGGTCTACTTATTTTGGCGTACTGCCCATGCTTATGAGCATCTTCCTTTCTTTTGTAGCATAGTTAGCATTGTGGTGCGTTTCTCATCCTGTCAATTGCCCATCTGTAATTTGTTTACCTCGCATAGCAGTTTTATTGTCTTTTGGGAGAGAGACATCACTAGTGAACATCACGAGACCCCGTTCCATATTCTCATCATTGTTTACAAGCTCATTTATTTTCCCGCATTTACATTCAGTTGCTACCATTATCATTATCCCTTGTGTGTTTGACCCTTTGTAAACAACAAGACCGAAGAGATTGACAACCTCTCTGAACTTCGTTGGGAGCAAAGTTAATTGTATTGTGTGCAGGTCCAGGTCAAGAAAGCAATGTTTGTCGTAAACGGTGCCATTGTTTTCTTGCCACCTACTTATCATCCCCGGAGTCCTACTGGTCGAACTCAACCTCGGTATCTTCACCGAGGGAAATTTGCTGCTATCCTAGATCTCTCCTTCCACTTGGGGTAACCAACGAAGGGCGAGAAGCCATTACCACTTCCACGCCATCAGGGTCCCCCCTGGCCGCGCTGGGAGGGCGCCTGGGGGCCCGGGGCCACCTCCTAACTCCATCCTCCTGCTGGAGGACTCTTCTGATGTAAATATTTTTTGGGAATTTTTTGGGAATTTTCTGAGCAACTTCATTTTTGGACTTTTTCTGCAATGCAAAGACAAAACAGACAGGAATTGGCACTGGGCTCTGTATTGGTAGGTTAGTCCAATAAATGATTCAAAAGCATGGAAAAAAGGTTTAGCAATGACAAAAAGGGCATGGAACGAGCAAAAATTATATATACGTTTGAGACGTATCATCCTCCTGTTGGCAGAAAAAGAAGATGTCGAAGCCATCATTCCAGAAACCGCAACACCAAACCGTCTACTATGAGTTGTGCTCAGGTCACCCATGTCAAGGTGGAAGAAGCTCGCGAGTCCCCAAAAATGGTGATGGGCACCTTAATCGTCAATTCAGCGCCAGCTTCTGTTCTTTTTTATTCCGGGGCATCGCATTCATTCATGTCCCATTTGTTTGCTCAGTTGCATGGAATAGCTATGAAACCCTTGGCCACTCCTTTAGCGGTAAATGTTGTTGGATCTCAAAGCCATGCCACCATGACGAGCCCCGATACCACCATTGCAATTGTGGGTTTGTTGTTCCCAGCTCCTCTTATTATCCTCAAGTCGTCCAACATTGATGTCATCCTCGGTATGGATTGGTTGGCGGTACATGATGCCCATATCCACTATGCCACTAAGACAGTTCAGCTCACGCACCCTTCTGGCAAGAAGATTATGTACTCGGCCCGAACAGCTCAACATGCCGAAAGCCAGATATATCTTGTGAACGCATTGAATGCCTCACCTCTTGAAGGGATCGAGGACGTTCCAGTCGTTCGCGAATTTAAAGATGTATTTCCAGAAGAACTACCGGGAATACCCTCGATCAGAGAAGTCGAATTCATCATCGACTTGAAGCCCGACACCGTCCCTATTGCTAAGTGCCCTTATAAGATTCCGCCTCACCACCTCCTTGAACTGAAGAAGGAGATCGACATGGCACTCCACAAAGGCTTCATCCGTCCAACTTCCCCTCTGCATGGGGAGAACCTTCGCTCTTTGTCAAGAAGAGCGATGGAACGAACCGTTTGGTCCAAGATTACCGACCTATCAACCAGGCAACAATACAGAACATGTATCCACTTCCTCGGATCAATGATCTTTATGATCAACTGGCTGGATCTACGGTGTTCTCAAAACTCGACTTGAGATTGGGTTACCATCAGATCAGGGTCCGTGTAGAGGACATTCCGAAGACCGCTTTCATTACTCGCTATGGTTCATACGAGTACACCGTCATGTCTTTTGGCCTGACCAATGCTCCGACCACTTTCTCTCGATTGATGAACTATATATTGATGGAATACCTCGACAAGTTCGTCGTGGTTTATCGGGATGATATTTTGGTATACTCCAAGAATGAAGAAGAACATGCTGAACACCTTCGTCTTATACTGGAAAAGTCTGAGAACACAAACTCTATGCTAAGTATTCTAAGTGTGAGTGCTGGCTTCCCGAAGTAACCTACCTTGGTCATGTGATTTCCAAGGATGGCGTTGCCGTCAACCCAGAACGTATTGAGGCTATTCTTCACTGGACTCCTCCCAGGACTGTCAAGCAAGTTAGAAGTTTCCTCGGCCTCGCTAGTTATTGTCGTCGTTTCGTCGAGAACTTCTCCAAGATTGCCAAGCCTCTGACTAATCTTCTTCACAAAGGCGTTAAGTTTGAGTGGACTGATAAATGTCAAGAAAGTTTTCAAGATCTCAAGGACAAGCTCACTTCTCCCCAGTGCTTGCTCCCCCTGATACCCATAAGGACTTCATAATATATTGCGACGCGTCTCGTCAAGGGTTAGGTTGTGTCCTAATGCAAGACCGCCGCGTGATTGCTTATCGCTCTCGTCGGTTGCGTTCTCACAAAGATAAGTATCCAACGCATGATCTCGAATTGGCAGCAGTAATTTATGCATTGAAGCTATGGCGACATTACCTCGTCGGTAATCATTGCGAGATCTACACTAACCACCAAAGCCTGAAGTACATGTTTACTCAGCCAGACCTGAATCTCTGCCAACAAATATGGCTCGAGACAATAGCCGATTTCAACATGGATATTCATTATACTCCTGGCAAAGCTAATGTGATGTTGATGCCCTGAGTCGCAAAGCCTACTGTAGTGAACTTGAAGTTCAAATACAACAACCACCTCTGTATGAAGAGCTTCGCAAGCTGAACATCAAGATTTTTCCGCAGGGATATGTGAATTCCCTTGTTCTTAAATCAGACCTCGTCGACAACATCAAGACGATACAACATTATGACTCCGACATTGTGAAGATTAAGCGCTATCTCTCAAGTGGAAATCCCTCATTCTTCACTATTGATGTAAATGATGATGGTACGTTGTACTTCAAAGGTCGTTTAGTGGTTCCGGTAGCCAAGTGATACGCGAGAGAGGATTTCTTCTCGCCCTTCGTTGGTTACCCCAAGTGGAAGGTAAGATGCAGCGTAGCATCAAGTTTCCCTCGGTGAAGATACCGAGGTTGTGTATCGACCAGTAGGACTCCGGCGATGATAAGTAGGTGTCAGCGGCGCACCTGACGCGGACCTGCACAAAACACAATTAACTTTGCTCCCAACGAAGTTCAAAGAGATTGTCAATCTCTCCGGTCTTGTTGTTTACAAAGGATCAAAGACACATGATAATGATAATGATAGCAACTGAAAGTAAAAAAGCAAGAAAGTAAATGAGCGTGTAAATAGTGATGAGGATATGGACCGGGGTCCCGTGATGTTCACTAGTGATGTCTCTCTCCCAAAAGACGATAAGACTGCTATGCGAGGTAAACAAATTACAGACGTGCAATTGACAAGATTATAAACGCACCGGAATGCTAACTATGCTACAAAAGAAAGGAAGAGAATCAAAAGCATGGGCAGTACGCCAAAATAAGTAGACCGAAATCCATCTACATCTACTACTAATCATCCACCTTGAGATATCTATCCAGAACATCTCGCTGGTATTAAGTTGCGAGCCCCACCCAAAGTGTAAACCCAAAGCAACAGACAACTACATCAAAAGAACTTTGTGTAAAGTAAACAATCCTTGTAACCGCGGTTACAAGCACCGTTGTTTTCCCCCTTGTGGCCACAACACATCCCCTAGACTCATGTTTCTGTCACTCAAGCATGTCATTAGGGGGCATGTACCCACAATCGAGCATAACGTTCCCTCTTGGATTCACTACCTCCCACTTGGCCAAAGCAATAAATAGCAACGGAGAACATGCAAGAATTACTTCGGAACAAAAATACAAAAGATAAGAACCAATTATATTACTCTATCAAAATCTGAACATAATCTCATAATCCATCAGATCCCATCAAACTCAGCATAGCAAAAGCAGAAAGAATTACATATGGGCCTCGATCATGTAGGGCAGCTCACGAGATCTAAACCATGAAGAACAAAGAGGGGAGGAGAACATCACATAGCTACTAATCACGGACCCATGGTCCAAGGTAGACTACTCACGGCACATCCGGGAAACGTCCATGGTGGAGGAGAAGCTCCCGGAGGTCGATCCTCCCTCCGGCAGGGTGCCGGGAAGGGTCCTGACGGTCCTCCCGATCTTGGAAGCGCGGTGGCGGCGGAATAGAGGAGAATTTGCGAAATAGGATTCTGTCTTCGGAGTTTCCCCGTGACGGAGAATAAATAGGCGAAGGGGGGCATCCAGGGGGGCCACCAAGGGTCCAGGCGCCCCCTGGCGCGGCCAGGCACCTGTCCACGCCAGGTGGCCGCCTGGGCCCCTAGTGGTGGCCCTCTGGCCCCACATGGGTTCTTCTGGAAGACTCCGTTGCGCTGATTTTTTTATCTGATTTTTCCCGAATTTTTGGAGTATCTTTAATATGGGGGAAACCTGGAATAGAAAAACAGCAGAAAACAGGAACTGGCACGGGGGTGCACTGAGTTAGTAGGTTAGTCCAAATATGATCAAAAGTGTATGAAAGTGTATCTAGATCATAGCAATGTCACATAAAACATGCATGGAGCGAGAAGAAATTATCGATACGTTTGAGACGTATCAACATCCCCAAGCTTAATTCCTGCTCGTCCTCGAGTAGGTAAATGATAACAGGCATAATTTCTGTGGTGACATGCTAGCAACCATATAAGTACTTTGAAAAGTAAAGCAATCAAGGTATGTAATTCAATTCAAGTCATAACATGCAAGAGTCTATATTAGCATTGAAACAAGCAACGAAAGAATATTACGTGCAAGAGCTCTCGCTGTCCGTGACTCGAATGTCTCCAAATGGTGTTTGCGTGCAAGAAGGGGGATAGGTAATACGAGAAAAAAAATATTATTGTTGAGAACTCAATCTACTAAAGTTTCACACTTGATCTTCTTTGGAATCTTATCTTGACTCGTCCCCAGACCACTAGCCAGGTACAAGTCAATGTGATCCACTCCTTTTCGATATTTTGAGCACTCATGCAATGGATGAGAGTAAGCACGAGAGAATATGGTGGAGGAGGAAGACAAAAAGGGTGAGAAAGGCTCACATCAATGAGGACAATCATAGGCGAGAAGGCCAAATGATAGATATGATGTGATGAGTAGGGATTGCCATGCAACGGATGCACATATGAGCTGAAAAGCTCTCCAATGGAACTAGTGGGGTGCATCTAACTTGCTCTCTCATGAAGACCTAGAGCTCTTTTGAGGAGGCTCATCCTTGGAATATGCAAGCCAAGTTCTATAGTGTGAAGGTCCCCACATAGCTATATGCATGAATGATCATCTCTATGGAGTACTGATACGTCCCAAACGTATCTATAATTTCTTCTTGCTCCATGCATGTTTGGTGTGACTTTGCCATAATTTGCTTGAACTTTCATACACTTTTGAGCATATTTGGACTAATCTATTAACCCAGTGCACCCAGCTGCCAGTTGCTGTTTTCTGCAGTTTTTGTATTTCAAGTTTTCCGGCCATTAAAAGTGCTCCAAATAATCCGGAAAAATCAGATAAAAAGCAGTGACCCGGAAGCTTTTGGAATCACCAAGGCAACGGAGGAGGTCCACCACAGGGACTCCAGAAGGGTTCTTGGCGCGGCCCCACCCTAGGCCGCGCTAGGGGGCCTCCTGGCTGCCCTGTGGGTCCCCTCGACACCCCCTCCGCCTATATTTAGCCCTTGGGGTGGAAACCCCTAATATCGATCTCTTTTCTGTGAACTCGCCTCTGTACCGCCGCCGCCGCCGTTTCTAGATCGGGGCTGCCTGGAGAAGCTGCCCCGGCACCCTGCCGGGAGGAGGAACCCCCTCCGGGAGACCATCCATAGCCATGGACGCCTCCTGGATGTACCGTGAGTAGTCCCCCTTGGACCATGGGTCCGTGACCAGTAGCTATGTGATGTACTTCTCTCCTCTTTGTGCTTCCACTTTCGAGACCTCGTGAGCTGCCTCACATGATCGAGCCACTTTTGTAATTTATGTTGTTGCTATGCTGAGTTTGCTGGGATCTGATGGATTATGAGACTATGTTCAGATTGTGATGAGTAATATATTTGGTTCTTCTCTTTTATATTTTGTTCTTGATTAAATTCTTGCATGTTCTCCGTTGCAGTATTTTACTTTGCCAAGTAGTTTGTTGCAACTACAAGAGGGAACATTATGCTTGATTGTGGGTTCAGCCCTTGATGTCTAGCTTGAGTGACAGAAACATGAGACTAGGGGATGTGTTGTTGCCACCAGGGATAAAACAACGGTGCTTGTACCCGCGGGTGCAAGGATTGTTTACTTTACGCAAAGTTCTTTTAATGCAGTTGTCTGTTGCTTTGAGTTTACACTACGGGTGGGATTCGCAACTTAATACCAGCGAGATGTTCTGGATAGATATCTCAAGGTGGATGATTCGTAGTAGATGCAGTTGGATTTCGGTATACTTACCTTGGCGTACTTCCCATTGCTTTTGAGCCCTTCCTTTCTTTGCAGCATAGTTAGCATTGCGGTACCTTCATAATTCTGTCAATTGCCCAGTTGTGATTTGTTTACCTGGCTAGCACTTTTATCGTCTTTTGGGAGAGAGACATCACTAGTGAAAATCACGGGACCCCGGTCCATCTGCACATCACTGTTTACATCCTTGGTTTACTTTCAGTCTTTACTTTCAGTTGCCACTATTATTATCTCTTGCGTTGATCCTTTGTAAACAGCAAGGCCGGAGGAATTGACCACTCCTCTGTACTCGTTGGGAGTAAATTTATTTGTTTCTGTGTGCAGGTCCTGTCAACTCCCTAGCCAGAAGCTAATTTCTGGCGCAGTTGGCACCTTCTTGTATTTCTGCGAGTCCTACTGGAGACAAACCTTGGTATCTTCACCGAGTGAAATTTGCTGCTACGCTACATCTCACCTTCCACTTGGGGTAACCAACGAGGAGTGAGAGAGCTATCCTCACCGTATCAAGATAATTTCTGGCGCCGTTGCCGGGGACTCCAGTCTACAAGATAGGGGAGTTGCACACTATCTTTTATCTTTGCTTTTTAGTCTTGTTAGTTTACCTTTCAGTTTTTACTTTTGTGTCCCTTATCAGAAATACCAAAAATACTTGTTACCTTGTCAGTAGTTACCACTATGTATGTTCCTTTTGCCTTTGGTGAGGCAGAAGTACTTACCTTTACTCAAAGAGGTGGTGAAAGTTTGAAAGATGCTTGGTATAGAATTAATGATTCTCAAAAAAGAGCCACCAAGAAGCAATCCACTACTATCTTGCTTAGGAATTTTTATGTTGGGATCACTTCTTGGAATAGGTTTCTTTTAGACACTGCTATCAATGGAACTTCATAGAGGCCCCAGTTTGGGAAGCCCTTAATGTTATTGTAAATCTTGTTGGTATTAAGGAGGACATTACTTTAGCTCACATTATGAGAAAACTTGAAAAAATAGAGCTAGATATGCCAAGTATTGATAGGGTGAATGAGTTGGATCGCAAGATTCAAGGGAATTTGAATAGGCTAGATAACTCCATGCAGAAAATTGTCAAAACTTTGGAGACTATTAAATCCCTTGATGAGAAGTCTTCTAGGATAGAAAAGATTGAGGAAGTTATTGAAACTCTAGAAACTACCTTTTCCTCAATCAAAACCAAAAAGGATGAAACTCCGGCAAAGAAGGAACCTAAGTTCGTTTACGTCCCCAAGGTTCCTCGAGCTAAAGCAAACACACCCATTGCCAAGAGAGTTGAAACGGTGAAAACTTTGGAGGAGACACCTATCTTTAACTTTAATGAAACTCCAATTGATTTCCCTCCTTTTGATTTTATTCCAAGAAGCATTTTCATTCGTCCTTTATTTGAGAAACCTATTAAGACTTTTTGTACTATTGAAGAGCTTTTTGATGATCGTGATGATGGTTCAATGGATACAACTTGATCTTTTGCATTAAGCCTAGCTAATGGCTTTAAAGAAGCGCTTTCGGGAGGCAGCCCGCAACGAATATAGGTTTTCCTTTTTGTTTTTCTTCTGTTTTTAGTGGTCTTGATGATTTTTACTACTATAGCAACATCATTGTATCTTTACTTTTCAAGCTTTGTGCCTTTTATAGCCTCATACGACAAGGGAAGTGAAAGCTGTGACATGTTGTCCAGAAAACAGATTCTGTCCTCGTGACTAGAAAAATCATAGAAAAATCCCAGTTCATCTGTTTGAGCTTAATTTGTTACACAGCGTGCTCTATACAATTACGAAATTTTCGTATGTTCTGAGTTTTCTGATTTGAGTTGCAGAAGTACCCCTAAAAAATCCGTTTCTACCTGCTGGTCTGTTTTTCACAGATTCTGTCATGTTTTTCCTTTTCTTCGTTTTGCAAACCTTAAGCTTGCTTTTTCTTTGCAAAAACTTGTTGGAAATCTTGAGAAACAGTAGCTCTTCATGTTTATCTTTATTTGCAGTAGAGGAAAATTATTTTAGTTGGGTACTAACCTCTCTAATCAGTCTACAATGAGTTATGTATGAAGGGCGTTTTCAAGTGCGCGATGGAAGATGATGAAAGAAGATCTTGGAGTGTCAAACGCTCAAGCTTGGGATGCCCATGCACCCCCAAGAAATATTCAAGGAGACTCAAGCGTCTAAGCTTGGGGATGCCCCCGTGCATCCCCTTCTTCATCAACAATTATCAGTTCGTCTCTCGTTGCACTATATTTTTATCACTTCATGCGTTATGTACTATGCTTGGAGCGTCTCGCTCTTTACTTTTCTTAGGTTTGTTTTTGCTTTGTTTGCTGTAGTAACAAGTTAGACCCCAGCTTACTCTTTTGTGTGGGAGAGATACACGCTCCGCTTGAACAAGAACTCCTCATAGGATTTGCATGCTTATTCTTTTAGCATTGAGTTGTTCTTTTTCTTTTCTTAGCTACTGCTCTGTTTAGTTGTAGTGCTTTGGTTTTTCTAGAGCTTTTCTTTTGTTTTAGGTTGAACTTTCTATAGGTTGCATGTTTTATCTTGTTAGAGAGTTTGCCTGTTGCACCGAGTTTTGTGTCTTGACTAGAAGTAGGTAGTTGAAGTTGCTATTCTCTTTGTAGTAGTAACTTGCAATAGTTTTGAGGTATTGACTAGAGTAATGTTTGAACTTTTGGTGTCAAGAGCTCGAGCCTATTAGTGATATGTCGTATTTTAGGCAATCCATGTGTTTTTCGAAAACCAAAAACCCCTGTTGAGAACTCTAGCTACAAGATGGATCACTAACCTCTGGAGGGTTCGAATATTAGAGTACACTAACGTACCATGAGTTGAGGATGCCCAAGGATAACCAAACCCCCATACACTCCTCCTCGGGGTACCTGTCTCTTTGTGAACCTCCTGATTAGATTGAGAGTTACCGATAATAAGTGCATGAGTTCTTCGGACTAATGTGAGTATTCGAAAGTTGACACTTCCACCCACCTATACTTTTTCTAGCCTCTTTGGTACCGCGCATTGCCCTTTCTCACCTTGAGAGTTGGCGCATACTTCGCCAGTGCATCCAAACCCTTGGCACGATACGCTTTGTCATCATAAGACTCCTTATATCTTTCCTCAAAACATCCACCATACCTACCTACAAGTCATTTCCATAGCCTTTCCGAGATATATTTCCATGCAACATCCACCTTCTCATGACTTGATCTTCATGTCATACATGCTACTTGCTTGATCGATGAGCCGCATGGTAGTTGGGCCTTGCCCTAATCATTGCTACATGACGCGCTATTATCATTGCATATCTTTCTATCCTTGCAGAGGCATACATTTGCATCATGATAGTTATATCTTCTTTATGTGAGTACCTTTGTAAAGTGTGAAAGATCTCCTATATTCTTGTAAAATATAGAGTGTTGCCCCTAAAGTGAGGAAAAGATCCCAAAGAGGACAAAATCAAAAGATCCCAAAGAGGACAAATGAGAGTTGAATAGAAAGAGCCATTGAGGCCACCAAAAAATAGAAAAAATAGAAAAAGGAGAAAAGGAAAAATAAAAAGAGAGAAGGGGCACACTACTATTCCTTTTGAGAGATCCACACTAGTACTTCATCCTCTATCCCTTGTACTCCATAGAGATCATCATCATGCATATAGTTATGTGGGGACCTTCACACTATAGAACTTGGCTTGTATATTCCAATGATGAGCCTCCTCAAACGAGCTCTGCGTCTTCTTGAGCAAGCAAGTTAGATGCACCCCCACTAGTTCCCTTGGAGAGCTTTTAGCTCACATGTGCATCCGTTGCATGGCAATCCCTACTCCTCACATCATATCTATCATATGGCCTTCTCTCGCCAATGATTGTCCTCATTGATGTGAGCCTTTCACACCTTTTTGTCTTCCTCCTCCACCTTCTTTCTGTTTCGCCTTTTAGGTGTCAACTTTCTTGCTCACGCTCATCCATTGCATGAGTGCTCAAAATATCGAAAGGGAGTGGATCAGTTTGACTTGTACCTGGCTAGTGGTCTGGGGAGGAGTCAAGATAAGAATCCAAAGGAGACCAAGTGTGAAACTTTAGTAGATAGTTGTTCTCAACAACCTTTTTTCTCTCTTTTTCCCAGTCCCCTGCTTGCACGCAAACACCATCTGGAGACATTCGAGTCACGGACAGCGAGAGCTCTTGCACCTTTTGTTATTTTGTTGCTTGTGTCAATGCTAATATAGACTCTTGCTTGTTAAGACTTGAATTGAATTGCATGCTTTGATTGCTTTACTTAAAAGTCCTTATATGGTTGTGTGGCATGTCACCACAGAAATTATGCTTGTTATCATTTACCTACTCGAGGACGAGCAGGAATTAAGCTTGGGGATGTTGATACGTCCCAAACGTATCTATAATTTCTGCTTGCTCCGTGCATGTTTTGTGTGACTTTGCCATGATTTGCTTGAACTTTCATCCACTTTTGAGATTATTTGGACTAATCTATTAACCCAGTGCACCCAGCTGCCAGTTGTTGTTTTCTGCTGCTTTTGTATTTCAGGTTTTCCGACCATTAAAAGTGCTCCAAAAAATCCGGAAAATCAGATAAAAAATCAGCGACCCGAAAGCTTCCGGAATCACCAAGGCCGCGGAGGGGGGCCACCACAGGGACTCCAGAAGGGTCCCTGGCGCGGCCCCACCCGAGTTGCCCTGTGGGTCCCCTCGACACCCCCCTCCACCTATATTTAGCCCTCGGGGTGGAAACCCCTAATATCGATCTCTTTTCCGCGAACTCGCCTCTGTACCGCTGCCGCCGCCGTTTCTAGATCGGGGCTGCCTCGAGAAGCTGCCCCGGCACCCTTCCGGGAGGAGGAACCCCCTCCGGGAGACCATCCATAGCCATGGACGCCTCCTGGATATACCGTGAGTAGTCCCCCTTGGACCATGGGTCCGTGACTAGTAGCTATGTGATGTACTTCTCTCCTCTTTGTGCTTCCACTTTCGAGACCTCGTGAGCTGCCTCACATGATCGAGGCACTTTTTTAATTTCCGATGTTGCTATGCTGAGTTTTCTGGGATCTGATGGATATGAGACTATGTTCAGATTGTGATGAGTAATATATTTGGTTCTTCTCTTTTATATTTTGTTCTTGAGTAAATTCTTGCATGTTCTCCGTTGCAGTATTTTACTTTGGCCAAGTAGTTTGTTGCAACTCCAAGAGGGAGCGTTATGCTTGATTGTGGGTTCAGCTCCTTGAGTATAGCTTGAGTGACAAAAACATGAGACTAGGGGATGTGTTGTTGCCACCAGGCATAAAACAACGATGCTTTTATCCACGGGTGTAAGGATTGCTTACTTTACGCAAAGTTTTTTTAATGCAGTTGTCTGTTGCTTTGAGTTTACACTTTGGGTGGGATTCACAAATTAATACCAGCGAGATGTTCCAGATAGATATCTCAAGGTGGATGATTCGTAGTAGATGCAGTTGGAATTCTGTCTACTTACCTTGGCGTACTGCCCATTGCTTTTGAGCCCTTCCTTTCTTTGCAGCATAGTTAGCATTGCGGTGCCTTCATAATTCTGTCAATTGCCCAGCTGTGATTTGTTTACCTCGCTAGCACTTTCATCGTCTTTTGGGAGAGAGACATCACTAATGAAAATCACGGGACCCCGGTCCATCTTCACATCACTGTTTACACCCTTAATTTAATTTCAGTCTTTACTTTCAGTTGCCACTATTATTATCTCTTGCGTTAATCCTTTGTAAACAGCAAGGCCGAAGGAATTGACAACTCCTCTGTACTCGTTGGGAGCAAAGTTATTTGTTTCTGTGTGCAGGTCCTGTCAACTCCCTAGCCAGAAGCTAATTTCTGGCGTAGTTGGCACCTTCGTGTATTTCTGCGAGTCCTACTAGAGACAAACCTTGGTATCTTCACTGAGGGAAATTTGCTTCTACGCTACATCTCACCTTCCACTTGGGGTAACCAACGAGGAGTGAGAGAACTATCCTCACCGTATCAAGTACAAGGATAAGAGGGACTACTAGTGTGGATCTTTCAAAAGGATAGTAGTGTTGCCCCTTTCTCTCTTTTTATTTCTTTTTCTCTCTTTTTTCTATTTTTTTGTATTTATTGTTGGCCTCAATGGCTCTTTCTATTTAACTCTCATTTGTCCTCTTTGGGATCTTTTATTTTGTCCACTTTGGGATCTTTTCCTCACTTAAGGGCAACACTCTAATTTACAAGAGGGTATAGAAGATCTTTCACACTTTACAAGGTAATCAAATCATAAAGAAGATGTAGCTATCATGATGTATGCAATGTATGCCGCTGCCAGTGTAGCAGGAACATGTATGACATGAAGATCAAGTCATGAAGAGGTGGATGTTGCATGGCAATATATCTCGAAAAGCCTATGGAAATGCCTTGATAGGTAGGTATGGTGGCTTTTTTGAGGAAAGATATAAGGAAGTTTATGATGACAGAGCGTATCATGCCAAGGGTGTGGATGTACTGGCGAAGGTGGACACCAACTCTCGGAATGAGAAGGAGGCAATGCACAACACAGGAGAGGCTAGAAAATATGAGGAGGTGGAAGTGTCAACTTTCAATACTTACATTAGTCTGAAGAACTCATGCACTTATTATCGGTAACTCTCGATCTCACGAGGAGGTTCACAAAGAGACAAGTACCCCGAGGAGGAGTGTATGAGGTTTGGTTATCCTTGCGCATCCTCGACTCATGGTTCGTGAGTGTACTTTAATATCCGACCCCTCAAAAGAGTAGTGATCCATCTAGTAGCTAGAGTTCTCAACTAGTTTTGTAGGTTTTTGAAAATAAACACGGATTGCCCAAAATATGACACCTACCACTAATAGGCTAGAGCTCTTGACACCAAAAGTTCAAACATTACTCACATCAATACCTCAAAACTATTGCAAGTTACTACTAAAATTAAATAGCAACCTCAATTACCTACTTCTTAAAACAAGACATAAGTCAGTGCAACAACCAACTCTCTTAACAAGATAAACATGAAAACTAAAGAGAGTTCCAGCAAAAAACTAAACAAAAGCCAAGGCTCTTGCTAAAGACAAACTAAGACTAAAACTAAACATGGCAGTAGCTACGAAAAGATAAAGAACACACAACAGCAAAAAGAACACACTTGAAAACTCCTTTCATACATAACTCATCATAAGCTGATTAGAGAGGTTAGTACCCTTAATAAATAATTTTTCCCCACTGGATATAAAGATATTCTTGAATAGCTACTGTTTCTCAAGATTGCCAAAAGGTTTTTTCAAAGAAAAAGCAAGCTTAAGGTTTGCAAAAATAAGGAAAGGAAAAACGTGGCAGAATCTGTGAAAAACAGAACAGAAGGTAGTAGAGAATTTTTTTGGGGCACTTCTGCAACTCAAATAAAAAAAACTCAGAACATACAAAAGTACCGTGATTGTATAGAGCATGATGTGTACAAAATTCAGCTCAAAAAGATGAACTGGTGATTTTTTCCGTCAAGAAGACAGAATCTATTTTCTGGACATCATGTCACAACTTTTGCTTCCCTTATCATAAGAGGCTAAACTTGGCACAAAGCTTGAAAATAAAGATACAATTGTGTTGCTATAGTAGTAACAATAATCAAGGCCACTAAAATCAGAAGTAAAAACATCTTGGGTTGCCTCCCAACAAGCGCTTTCTTTTACGCCTTTAAGCTTGGCATAAGGCAAAAGAAGAATCAAAGGTCTCAAGCATCATCGGAATCATAAAAACCTTCAAATTGATTTTCAACAAGCTCATTCTTCTTCTTCCTAGGAAGGAGGTACTTACCTTTCGACTTACCGTGTAAGCTTATGTTCCCGTTACCAATATCAATGAAGCCTTTCATAGCTCAGAGGAAGTCCCTCCCAAGTACGTTGTTGCTTTGGTTTGGCTCCATGATGAAGAAATCCATCGGTGTAACCCTATGGAGGAATGCAACTTGGACTTCTTTTACCTTTCCTTTGACCTCTGAAATATCTCCATTAGCATGTTCATGATAAGATGATAATTGATCCATATCTAGTTTCAAAGAATCATAAACTATTTTATGCATGGTAGAAACTATGGATCCAAGATCAAAAAAAGCAAGGAAGTCTTGGTTAGAGATACTAATCCTAACAACGGGCTCCCAATCATCATCTATCTCCAACATTTCTTTCTTGTTGGACTTAAGTTCCTCTACCTTTCTCAAGTCTAGAGCATCCATCCTCTTTTCAATAGTGGCAAGTCTATCTATAACAGTATCAATACTACGATCATAAACAAAATAACTAGATAGACCATGAAAAATATCAAGAGCTCTAGCTTCATCACACTCTAAAAAGTCTCCTTCAGCTATAATATCAGAGAGTGTTTACACCACTTAAAAAGACCATGGTAAAAATTTCTAATCACAACTTTTATAGGTATCCAAGGCATAATTCTTTTATGTGCTTCAGAAATTCTATTACATGCCTTCATCATATTTTCTCCATCCCTTTGACGGAAATCGAGAACTTCCGATTCCCGCAAAGCACCAAGTCCTAACATGTTCATCTAAACAAGGAGGACTACTAAAAGCAAGATACATAAATTTTTTTGTGATTTTTGATATAAGACACAAAGATAAAAACTGAAAGGTAAACTAACACGACTTAAAAGCAAAGGTAAAAGGTAATGGGAAACTCCCCTATCTTAGCACTCGGAGTCCCCGGCAACGGCGCCAGAAATTTTCTTGATGACGAGAGAGTGGACGAGTGCAACACCTCTCCTCGTTGGTTACCCCAAGTGGAATGTGTGATGTAGGATAACGGAAAATTTCCCTCGGTGAAGATACCAAGGTTTGTCTCCAGTAGGACTCCGGAGATGATAAGTAGGTGGCAAGGAAACAATGACACCGAATAAAACAAAAATTTCTGCCTTGACGTGGACCTACACACAACACAAATAACTTTTCTTCAACGAGTACAGAGAGGTTGTCAATCTCTCCGGCCTTGCTGTTCACAAAGGATCAAACGCAACAGATAATAATGATAGCAACTGGAAAGTAAAAACAAGAAAGTAAATGAGTGTGTAAACAGTAATGAGAATATGGTCCGGGGTCCCGTGATGTTCACTAGTGATGTCTCTCTCCCAAAAGACGATAAAACTGCTATGCGAGATAAACAAATTACAGCTGGGCAATTGACAGGATTAAAAACGCACCGCAATGCTAACTATGCTACAAAGAAAGGAAGAGGCTCAAAAGCATGGGCGGTACGCCAAAATAAGTAGACCGAAATCCAACTGCATCTACTACTAATCATCCACCTTGAGATATCTATCCAGAACATCTCACTGGTATTAAGTTGTGAGCCCCACCCAAAGTGTAAACCCAAAGCAACAGACAACTGCATTAAAAAGCACTTTGCGTAAAGTAAACAATCCTTGCAACCGCGGTTACAAGCGTCGTTGTTTTCCCCCTTGTGGCAACAGCACATCCCCTAGACTCGTGTTTTTGTCACTCAAGCGTGTCATCGGGGGGGGGGGGCATGAACCCACAATCGAGCATAACGTTCCTTCTTGGAGTTACTACCTACTACTTGGCCAAAGCAATAAACAGCAACGGAGAACATGCAAGAATTACTTAGGAACAAATATATAAAAGATAAGAACCAAATATATTACTCTATCACAATCCGAACATAATCTTATGATCCATCAGATCCCAGCAAACTCAGCATAGCAATAGAAGAAAGATTACATATGTGCCTCGATCATGTAGGGCAGCTCACGAGGACTAAACCATGAAGAACAAAGAGGGGAGGAGAACATCACATAGTTACTGATCACGGACCCATGGTCCAAGGAAAACTACTCACGGCACATCCGGAAGCGTCCAAGGTGGAGGGAAGCTCCCGGAGGTCAATCCTCCCTCCGGCAGGGTGCCGGGAAGAAGTCTCCTGGCGCTCCCGATCTTGGAAGCGTGGCGGCGGCGAAACAGAGGCGAGATCGCGAAAAAGTGTTATGTCCTTGGGGGTTTCGCGTCACGGAGATTAAATAGGCGAAGGGGGCAGCCAGGGGGGCCACCAGGTGTCCAGGCGGCCACCCAGCACGGCCCCACTCTGGGCCGCGCCACCTGGCCGCCTGGGCACCAGGTGGGGCCCCTCTGTCCTCCTTCGGGACTCTGGAAGGTTCCGTTGCGCTGATTTTTTATCCGATTTTTCCCGAATTTTTGGAGCACTTTTAATATGGGGGAAACCTGGAATAGAAAAACAGCAGAAAACAGGAACTGGCACTGTGGTGCACTGAGTTAATAAGTTAGTCAAATATGATCAAAAGTGTATCTAGATCATAGCAATATCACACAAGACATGCATGGAGCAAGCAGAAATTATAAATACGTTTGGGACGTATCACCCGCAAGCACAAAGAAATGATCAATCAAGCCGGCGAACAAGCTTACATCCGTGTCACTCCAATGAGGGCCACTCATCGTTTCGGGATCAAAGGAAAGTTAGCTCCTCGCTATATCGGCCCGTTCCGTATCCTCTCCAGAAGTGGACCGGTGGCATACCAGTTGGAGTTGCCGTCAAAACTCTCTCAAGTTCATGATGTCTTTCACATGTCGCAACTCCGTCGTTGCTTCAAGGATCCTATCCGAGCAGTGGATCATGGAATGTTGGAATTGCAACAAGACTTGTCTTATCAAGAACATCCGAGCCGGATTCTTGATCAGTCTGAATGTCGATCCAGCAACAAGACAACCAAGTTCCTCAAAGTTCAGTGGTCGAATCACTCTGAAGAGGAGGCCACTTGGGAACGCAAAGATCGTCTTCGATAAGAATACCCCAATCTTTTCCCCTCTACCGCTTAGATTCTTGAGACGAGAATTCTGGTAGTGGGGGAGATTTGTAACACCCTAACTATCATGTAACAGTAATCATTTTGCTAAATGACAATTACTGTTGCTAATCATGCCTTGATCAACTTTGCATTTGATCATATCAAAAGAAAACATGTTGGTTGATATTAAAAACAAAGTGCCAAATAAAACTTTGTCCAAAAATTGTGCAACCAATTTTTTTAATTGCATAATAATCAGTGGACCATGATAAACCAACTTTGAGTATTTACTAAGCTATAGAATAATTCAAACAAATATAAACATCAGCCAAAAGTCACCTTTAGTCAGTTGCAGTCCGAAAACAAATACCAAATAATTTTATTAAATGCCCAAACTTTTTGTTGCAACTCCCTAAGGTGCAATAGAAATGTACCAACAAGTTTCACATTGAATGATAATCATTTGATAGCTAAAACAAATAAAAACAATGCCAAGTAATCCCATTTGACTCCTTTGGAATTAAAATAAAATGCAAGTGATTAAATTTTGCACCCAAACCTTTTCTGGCACTGTTATATGGTGTGACATTAATTTAGGAACACTTGGCACATTTTATAAAATCAAATACTAGCTAAACAAATAAAACAGAAAGCAAAAGAATAGCAGGAAAGACAAAAAATAAAAAGGGGTTATACCTCGCACTGGGCAAAGCCCATTCGGCCCACCCCCTTTCCCCTTGCTTTCTTCTTCCCCTGTTCATGGGGGGATCGTGTCGTGCATCCCCCGGCTGTCCACGCCGTTGTCGCCGTGGCGGCAATCCAAGGCAGCCCCGGTAGGGATAAGTGCAGCTCCGCTGGCCCGCGCCCTCGCAAACCCTAGTTCACCCCCTTCCCCTACCTCTCCACCGCGCCACCCCTGCTCCTCCCTGAGCTCGCCGGGCGTCCGCCGTGGGCACGCCGCCGTCGTCCTCGCAGCCAATGGCCAGCCCGGAGCGCGCCTTCGTGTCCCAGCTCCTCCTCGGCCTCGTCCTCGCCCTCCCTAAGTGGAGATTCGAGGCGGGAGGCCCCGCTTCTCGCGAATCGAGCTCGCCCCGCCCCTGCATCCCGGTGGTGCCGCCGCTCAAGCCCCCCTCCACCGTGAGCTCTCCGGCGACTCCCCGGCCACCAAGGCCTCTCCCATTCTCCTCTTGTGAGCGCCAAGTCAATCCCATCTCCCCCCGTCGATTCCTCCGCCGTGGCTCCTCACCCGCCACGCTCAGCCGCCGTGCTCGCCATGGCTGGCCTCCCTCGCCATGCCTTCTGCCCGCGGAGGGGGCACACTACTATTCCTAAACCCTAAACCAAAAAAATACAAAAAATAGAAAAAAAAGAGAAAAAGAAATAAAAAGAGAGAAGGGGCACACTACTATTCCTTTTGAGAGATCCACACTCGTACTCCCTCTTATATCTTGTACTCCAAAGATATTATCATTCATGCATATAGATATGTGCGGACCTTCGCACTATAGAACTTGGCATGTATATTCCAATGATAAACCTCCTCAAATGAGCTCTAGGTCTTCTTGAGCAAGCAAGTTGGATGCACCCCCACTAGTTCCATTGGAGAGCTTACCTTAGCTCACATGTGCATCCATTGCATGGCAATCCCTACTCCTCACATCATATCTACCATTTGGCTTTCTCTCGCCTATGATTGTCCTCATTGATGTGAGCCTTTCACACCCTTTTTGTCTTCCTCCTACACCATATTCTCTCTTTGCCATCCTAAGTGTCAACTTTCTTGCTTACGCTCATCCATTGCATGAGTGCTCAAAATGTCGAAAAGGAGTGGATCATTTTGACTTGTACCTGGCTAGTGGTCTGGGGATGAGTCAAGATAAGATTCCAAAGAAGACCAAGTGTGAAACTTTAGTAGATTGAGTTCTCAACACAAAAATACTTTTTCTCGTATATCCCTATCCCCTTTCTTGCACGCAAACACCATTTGGAGACATTCGACTCACCGACGGCAAGAGCTCTTGCACCTTTATGTTTTTATGTTGCTTGTTTCAATGCTATATATAGACTCTTGCCTGTTATGACTTGAATTTAATTACATGCCTTGATTGATTTACTTAAAATTTCTTATATGGTTGGTAGCATGTCACCACAGAAATTATGCTTTTATCATTTACCTACTCGAGTACGAGCAAGAATTAAGCTTGGGATGTTGATACGTCCAAAACATATCTATAATTTCTGCTTGCTCCATGCCTCTTTTGTGTGATATTGCTATGATATTGATGAACTTCCATACACTTTTGATCATATATGGACTAACTTATTAACTCAGTGCACCCCAGTGCCAGTTCCTATTTTCTGTTGTTTTTCTATTTCAGGTTTCCCCCATATTAAAAGTGCTCCAAAAATTCGGGAAAAATCCAATAAAAAATCAGTGATACGGTAGCTTCGGGAATCACCGAGGAGGGCTAGAGGGGACCCACCAGGGCCCCAGGCGCCCTCCCGGCGCGCCCTAGGGTGGGGCCGCGCCAGGGGGCCGCCTGGACCCCTGGTGGCCCCCTGGCTGCCCCCCTTCGCCCATATATTCCCCGTGACGCAAAAACCCCGAGACAGGAACCCTTTTTCGCGATCTCTCCTCTGTTCCGCCGCCGCATTGCTTCCAAGATCGGGAGCACCAGGAGACCTCTTCCCGGCACCCTGCCGGAGGGAGGAACCACCTCCGGGAGCTTCTGCACCACCATGGATGATTCCCGGATGAACCGTGAGTAGTCCACCTTGGACCATGGGTCTATGATCAGTAGCTATGTGATGTTCTCCTCTCCTCCCCTCTTTGTTCTTCATGGATTAGACCTCGTGAGCTACCCTACATGATCGAGGCACATATGTATTCTTTCTGCTGTTGTGATGCTGAGTTTGCTGGGATCCGATGGATTATGAGATTATGTTCAGATTGTGTTTCAGTAATATATTTGATTCTCCTCTTTTATATTTATGTTCTAGAGTATTTCTTGCATGTTCTCTGTTGCTGTTTATTACTTTGGCCAAGTAGTAGGTAGTGACTCCAAGAGGGAGCGTTATGCATGATTGTGGGTTCATGCCCCCCGATGACTAGCTTGAGTGACAGAAACATGAGTCTAGGGGATGGGCTGTTTCCACAAGGGAGAAAACAACGGTGCTTGTCCTTGCGGATTTTTTACTTTACGCAAAGTTCTTTAATGCAGTTGTATGTTGCTTTGAGTTTACACTTTGGGTGGGATTCGCAACTTAATATCAGCGAGATGTTCTGGATAGATATCTCAAGGTGGATGATTAGTAGGTAGATGCAGATGGATTTCGGTCCACTTTATTTGGCGTACCGCCCAAGCTTTTGAGCTTCTTCCTTTCTTTATAGCATAGTTAGCATTGGTTTGCGCACATAATCCTATCAATTGCCCAGCTATAATTTGTTTACCTCGCATGGCCATTTTATCGTCTTTTGGGAGAGAGACGTCACTAGTGAACATCATGGGACCCCGGTCCATATTTCCAATACTGTTTACACCCTCATCAATTTACTGCTTTATTTACTTTTCCGTTGCTATCACTATCATTATTATCTCGTGCGTTTTTATCCTTTGTAAACAACAAGGCCGGAGGAATTGACAACTCTTCTGTACTCTTTGGGAGCAAAGTTGTTTGTTGTGTGTGCAGGTCCAGGTAAAGTAAGCAACCTCGGTTGTGAACGGCGCCATTGTTCACTTTACCACCTACTTGTCGACCTTGGAGTCCTACTGGTTCGATACTCAAACCTTAGCATCTTCGCTAAGGGAAATTTTCTGCTACGCTACATCTCAACCTTCCACTTTGGGTAACCAATGAGGGGCGAGAAGTAAACTCTTGTGACATCAAAGCAATTTCTAGCGCCGTTGCCGGGGACTCCACTCTACAAGATAGGGGAGTTGCACACTATGTTTTACCTTTGCTTTTTAGTCTTGTTAGTTTACCTTTCAGTTTTTACTTTAGTGTCCGTTATCAAAAATCAAAAAAATAGTTACCTTGCTAGTAGTTTTCATTATGTCTGGTCCTTTTTCCTTTGGTGAAGCAGAAGTGCTCACCTTTAAACAAAGAGGTGGTGAAAGTCTGAAAGATGCCTGGTATAGAATTAATGATTCTCAAAAAAGAGCCACCAAGAAGCAATCCACTACTATCCTGCTTAGAATTTTTTTATGTTGGAATTACTTCTTGGAATAGGTTTACTCTAGATACTGCTATCAATGGGAATTTCCTAGAAGTCCCAGTTTGGGAAGCTCTTAGTGTTATGGAAAAGCTTGTTGGAAATCTCCATGTTGCTAGCATTCAAGAGGACATTACCCTAGCTCACATTATGAAAAAACTTGAAAAGATAGAGCTAGAGATGCCAAGCATTAATAAGATAAGTGAGTTGGATCGTAAGGTTCAAGGGAATTTGAATAGACTTCATAGCTCCATGCATAAAAATTTCAAAACCTTGGAGACCATCAAATCCCATGACTTGGATCCTTCTAGGATTGATAAGATTGAGGAAATCATTGACACCCTAGGAACTACTTTCTCCTCAAGCAAAACCAAACAGGTGGAAACTCCGGCAAAGAAGGAACCTAGGTTTGTTTACGTTCCAAAGGCTCCTCGTTTCAAAAATAATCTATCTATTGCCAAAGGGGTTGAAACTGTGAAGACTTTGGAAGAGATACCTCTCTTTACTAGAATAAATGAGACTCCAATTGATCTTCTGCCTTTTGCTTTTATTCCTAGAAGTATCTTTATTAGGCCTTTATTTGAAATACCTCTTAAGAGTGGTTGTACTATAGAAGAGATTTTTGATGATCTTGATGATGGTTCAATTGATACGACTTGATCTTTTGCATTAAGCATAGCTAATGGCTTTAAAGAAGCGCTTTCGGGAGGCAGCCCGCAACGAATTTAGGATTTCCTTTTTGTTTTGCTTCTGTTTTCAGTGGTCTTGATGATTGTTACTACTGTAGAAACATCATTGTATCTTTAATTTTCAAGCTTTGTGCCATTTATAGCCTCATATGACAAGGGAAGTGAAAGTTGTGACATGCTGTCCAGAAAACAGATTCTGTCCTCGTGACTAGAAAAATCACAGAAAAATCCCAGTTCAACTTTTTGATCTGAAATTTTTACACAGCGTGCTCTATAAAATTACGGAACTTTCGAATGTCCTGAGTTTTTTTATTTGAGTTGCAGAAGTATCCCTAAAAAATTCTTTACTACCTGCTGGTCTGTTTTTCACAGATTCTGTCCTGTTTTGCCTTTTCTTCATTTTGCAAACCTTAAGCTTGCTTTTTCTTTGAAAAAACTTTTTGGAAATCTTGAGAAACAGTAGCTATCCAAGATTATCCTTATTTACCGTAGAGGAAAAATTATTTTATTATGAGTACTAACCTCGCTAATCAGATTACGATGAGTTATGTATGAAGGGAGTTTTGAAGTGTGCGAGGGAAGATGATGAAAGAAGATTCAGGAGTGTCATGCGCTCAAGCTTGGGGATTCCCCCATGCATCCCCAAGAAATATTCAAGGAGACTCAAGCGTCTAAGCTTGGGGATGCCCCCGTGCATCCCCTTCTCCATCAACAATTATCAGTTCGTCTCTCGTTTCACTATATTTTTATCACTTCATGTGTTATGTGCTATGCTTGGAGCGTCTCGCTCTTAGGTTTTATTTTTAGTTTTCTTTAGCTTTGCTTGCTGTTCATAACAATTTAGAACCCATCTTTCTTTGTGTGGGAGAGAAACACGCTCCACTTTCAAAATCTAGAGCACATCATAAGATTTTTCATGCCTATTTCTTTGCTGTGAGTGTTCTTTATCTTTTTCATAGCTACTGTCATGTTTAGCTCTTAGTTTTCATGCTTATCTTGTTAAGAGCTTTTGTTCAGTTTGTTGCTGTAACTCTCTTGAGTTTTCATGTTTATCTTGTTTAGAGAGTTTGCCTGTTGCACTGAGTTGTGTGTCTTGACTTGAAGTAGGTAATTGAAGTTGCTATTCTTTTGTCGTAGTAACTTGCAATAGTTTTGAGGTATTGTTTTGAGTAATGTTTGGAATTTTGGTGTTAAGACCTTTAGCATATTAGTGATAGATGTTGTATTTTGGGCAATCCGTGTTTATTTTCAAAACTTACAAAATTAGTTGAGAACTCTAGCTACTAGATGGATCACTACTCTTTGGAGGGATCGGATATTAGAGTACACTCATGTACCATGAGTCAAGGATGCGCAAGGAAAATCAAACCCCCATACACTCCTCCTCGGGGTACTTGTCTCTTTTTGAACCTCCTTATTAGATTGAGAGTTACCGATAATAAGTGCATGAGTTCTTCGGACTGATGTGAGTATTCGAAAGTTGACACTTCCACATTCCCATATTTTTCTAGCCTCTCATGTGTCGTGCATTGCTTTCTTCTCACTCCAAGAGTTGGCGTCCACCTTCGCCGGTACATCCAAACCCTTGGCACGATATGCTCTGTCATCATAAACCTCCTTATATCCTTCCTCAAAACAGCCACCATACCTACCTATCAAGGCATTTCCATAGCCTTTCCAAGATATATTGACATGCTACATCCACTTTCTCAAGACTTGATCTTCGTGTCATACATGCTACTTGCTTGATCGATGAGTCGCATGCTAGTTGGGCCTTGCCCTAATCATTGCTACATGGCGCGCTAGTATCATTGCATAGCCTGCTACACTGGCAGAGGCATACATTTGCATACTTCATGATAGTTACATCTTCTTTATGATTTGAGTACTTTTGTAAAGTGTGAAAGATCTTCTATACTTTTTGTAATATATAGAGTGTTGCCCCTAAAGTGAGGAAAAAATCCCAAAGTGGAAACAATAAAAAGATCCCAAAGAGGACAAATGAGAGAAATAGAAAGTGCCATTGAGGCCACCAAAAAATTCTTTAAGTTTAATGCAGTTGTCCGTTGCTTTGAGTTTACACTTTGGGTCGTATTCGCAACTTAATACCAGCGAGATGTTCTGGATAGATATATCAGAGTTGGATGATTAGTAGGTAGATGCAGATGGATTTCGGTCTACTTGACTTGGCGTACCGCCCAAGATTTTGAGCCTCTTCCTTTCTTTATAGCATAGTTAGCATTGGTTTGCGCACATAATCCTGTCAATTGCCCAGCTGTAATTTGTTTACCTCGCATGGCCATTTTATCGTATTTTGGGAGAGACACATCACTAGTGAACATCATGGGACCCCGGTCCATATTTCCAATACTGTTTACACCCGCTATACTTTTAATGCTTTATTTATTTTTCCGTTGCTATCACTATCATTATTATCCCGTGCGTTTTTATCCATTGTAAACAACAAGGCTGGAGGAATTGACAACTCCTCTGAACTCGTTGGGAGCAAAGTTATTTGTTGTGTGTGCAGGTCCAGGAAAAGTAAGCAACCTCGGTTGTGAACGGAGCCATTGTTCACTTTACCACCTACTTGTCGACCTTGGAGTCCTACTGGTTCGATACTCAAACCTTAGCATCTTCGCAAGGGAAATTTGCTGTTACGCTACATCTCAACCTTCCACTTTGGGTAACCAACGAGGGGCAAGAAGTAAACTTTCGTGACATCAGCCAGCCCACCCGCAGTCGCGCCCGGCCGCTCGCCACCTCGCCGGCCGTCGTGCCCCGCCCCCTGGCCAGGCTGGCCTCACGCCTTGCGTCATCTCGCTGCCGGCGTGCCCGTGCTGTGTGCCTTTGTGTCACTGTCACATGGGGCCAGGCCCTGTTTAGATTAGGGGTAATCCCCTATTAAGACTAACCTTGGCTTACTTAAACGCTAAAAATAAACCCCCTAGACAATGACAGATGGGCCACAGTCATTTGGATAAATTACACTGGTTTAATTGTCACTGAGTATATGACATGTGGCCCCATGTGCTATTTAGATAAATTAATGGTTTTATTAAACTGGTGACAATGACAGTTGGGCCCCACTGCTGTAAATGAAACTAAGTCATTTTATTAGTCACTCTGTATGACAGTGGGGTCCCACATGTAAGGTTGACTTAGTCAACATTACTATTCTGGATAAGGATATTTAAATAATAATAAAAATCTAGAAATTCTTTTAAAATGATTTAAACTTTAGAAATTAATATCTTTTAATCTGTAAGTCAGATGGAAAAACTTTATACATGAAATTGATCAGAAAAATGCCACGAGTAAGAATACTTCACCCGTTTACCCACTATACCCCTCTAACATACCGAACACGAGACATTCCCCCTCCGGTTGCACGATCCGATAAATGCCCGGAGCCGGTAAAATTGCCGGCTAAATTCCCGTTTCGTCTGCAACGTGTAACACCACATTAGTTCACCCCTAACACTGTGTTTGCCATGTCTTGTATTTGTATTGCTATTATTGCCATGTATTTACTGCTTCTTCCCCCTTTCTTATTGTCCGGTAGTCACGACGACCGCTGTCGATGCACCTATGATCGACTAAGTCGTCGACGACCTTACCCCTACCGTCGAGCTTCCAGGCAAGCAAAGACATTTTCCTGTCGCCTATATTTTCCGTACTTTTCTTGCACTAGGCATTGCTGCTGCTGCTACGTTACAATCCTATTCAATTGCATAGCATGTCATTGTTGCCCCTTGATGTACCTTACTTTATCCTATGTTGCCTTTATACATATATATTATATCCAGCAGTGAACCCTGTGCGTTGCTAGTCAACTAGGATTAGATAGCGGGACGTGATCACTCTGGGGAGTGAACGCGGATACAAAAAATATATAACTATCACAGGTACGGTACAATGCAGACACCGCCTAAGGCCCCTACCTCGGCTCTGCCGAGCCACGTCAAGTGTGAGCTATCGAGGAGTAATCCTTGTAATCCACTCGTTGCCGACTCTGTATAGCCACCCTAGGGTCCTGAACAACGGTTGTCCTTAAAGGTAAGAGTCGGGCGACCCAACGATGCCCGCGAGAGGTATTGCGACGGGACGACAGGGAGGGAACGACTGATGTACTGGCATGCTTGGACCCTGATCGTCGTCCACGAGAGTTACCAAACCACGAAAGTCGAGCTCTTCCAAGAGCACACGCGAGATAATGTCAAGAGTCGGTTCACCTTGTTGGTAACCGTAGAGATTTGATGGGACGACAGGGCAGGCACTGACGCACTGGTGGTCATGGCTGCTGTTCGTTGACCGTTGTGTTAACTAGTCAGGCAACCATAACGGTTACCTACGAGCTAATAATAAAACGACTAATGGTTCAGGTGGATGACTTGAGAGTCCGCAAAGGCTTGTACGCACTACCTTCACGTGGGATTACAGTGTGGGCCCTCCGCGTTGTGGTCACATTCGAAAGATCTAAAAGACGTCCAGTTCAGCATTGTGGCAGGGACGGATCACGCTGCGGCGTTGGAATTCACCCTCCTCACACCGACCCGGAGAGCGAGGGGCGACGACCCAAGACCCCCTTGCGCTTAGGACTATAGAACGGTGGGGGCCTCTCTGATGAGCCGTAGGATGGGCCTCGGCGTTTTGGTTAGCCTCGATGGGGAATTCCCTAACAAGGTGTACGTCACCCTGGAGATCCGAGCGTGTAGGCTGAACAGTAGTGCATCCCTGCAGGGAAGATGATCTATTCGCCCACGGTAACAGGACGCTTTATGCTGAAGCCAGAGCCTACTACTACAAACTACTACTATTAAACTGTTGGTTCCGGTTTCCCTTCCTCGCAGGGAAGTCGAGGAAGGGAACTCGGAGGCATTTATACTTGTTAATAATTACAACTAACTATTATACAATGCTGCAGCAACTTCTGTTGCATTGTTACTTTATGCTTTATATGAATTGTTGGCTATTCTCTTCTTGTGCTTCAAGACTCGTCGAAAGATGCTAGTCTTCGATAGGCCTAGTTTCTCATCCTTATTCTGACTTTCTACCATTCAGTCCACTATATATAGCCTCCCCTTTCCTTTTGATACAAATGCATAAATGCTTAGTAGCGGACGTAAGACTCGCGGGTATGTTCGATACTCACCCTTGCTTTATTTCCCCCCTTTGTTTTATATACCCGACTGGTTGCTGCCATCAGACGTTGGAGCCCAGGAGCAGGAGATTTCAGGAGGAGCCTACTACGACGTCGAGTTCCCCGTCGACCAGGAGTAGGTTCGGTGGATCCCGGGCAGGAGGCCTCGCCTTTTCGATCTGTATCTCTGATGATATTTGTGCCAGCCTTCTTAAGGCAAAACTTGACTAACTATGTCTGTACTTAGATACTATGATTGTATGACTTATGTATTCGGGTTCGTGCGCCCCCCCCCCCCCTTCCCCTTTGTTGTAACATGTTGGTTTATCCTTTTGTTTTTAATTAGTGTTGTGCTGTGATATTCTCACCGTGGCACCTTGATCTCGATCATGTACCTTGCTTGTATGATTACTATACATGATCATAAATCGAGGGCGTCACATTAACCTAAGCCAATCACTTTTGACTGCTCGACTTTTGTATTGTAATTTTTCTAATTTAGAGCTCAACTATTGTGTTATAATTTTGCTAATTTGGAAGTAATCAGATTAAAAGCTGGAAGGACGGGCAAGGGAAACTAGATAGGCCGAAAATTGGGCGTATGCTGCGGTTAAGATTCGTATTGCCAACTGTCATCCACGGGAGTGGGTTTCACGATTAGCCTGGTACGACCCGGGTCTTATAAGATTTTTTTCGCCGCTCATTGTTGTTTTCATTCCTGTGCCACGCCACAAAAAGGAAAAGGCGAACAAAGGAGAAATCTATGTTATCACAATTCTGTGATTGCATTGGCTCGTATATACGTATAGGATAAAAACATGAATTGTTCTTTAAGGACAAAACCGTAGTATATTTTTTCCAAATAAGAAGAAGCATAGAAGTTTTGAAACATGATAAGTTCTGAAAGGATAAATAAATAAATAATCTTTTGATTTCATGTTTCTGCTAAAATTAAAATAGTAAGGAACTTTTTTATGTTACGGATTAAGCCGTGTGACAAGTGAAATTGGAGTTGCTACAAGTTCTATAAGTGCATTGGTTTGTAAATATGTATATCAAATAAATTGTATATTTTTTACTTTTTTGTTTCCTCTTTATTTCTGTTTCTTTTGATTTTTATTTTATTTTTCTCTATTATTTAAAAAGAACTTAAGGTTTCATCTTTCACCTAGTTTTCTTTTCATCATTCCCTTGTCTAACTTTCTTGTACGATAATGAGTTACCTTAATTTACTTACCTTTTGAACTAATTTCATTTTGATTTACTTACCAAACTTCTCATTGGGAAGAATTTAAGAAACATCTATTTACACAATCATATTAACATGGATAGATAAATCACAAGCTAAGTTAGTAAAATTTTGATATCTCATTTCAACGCACGGGAATTTTCCTAGTGAAATAAAAAAAATTGAAGGAAATGAGTACGGGGATGGAGATCCCGTGCGCCCCTCGGCGACTCCCGTTGGATGGGGCCGGCGCCGGAGCCTCCACCCCACCTCCAGCCGTTTTGCCTAGGATAGCCACCGATCAGCCTACTCTGTGCCTTGACGGTGCTCCGGTCGCCTCAACGGGACGGGCTCCCGGAGCCGTCGGCCAGCGTCGGCGCCCCATCAAGCTCAGACCACCCCCAGGTATTGCCTTACATGCCGCAGCCATGCGTTCCATCCAGTCTGGTGTGTTGTTCGATCATCTAGCCTTCCCCTTGCTCTCTGTCCCCGCCTCCGTGTGGGTTGTTTATCCCTACGTCGCCCCGTGCTTCACCGCCTCCACCGTCTCGGCCTTGGTCTCGCTCTTCTTCTGCGCGCGCCCCGACCATCTTGTCGCCACGGTGGCGTATGTCCTGGTGTTCCACGTCCTGGAGGCGAGTCCGGCCGCGGCGGTCCTCATCGCTGGCGCCGGAGTTGGGCCGGCCGTGAAGGTGAAGATGTCGGTGAATCTATCCTTGGAGGGCGCGCGCGAGGCTGCTATCTTGGCTAGGGAATCTACCCCTAGGGCTACGCACGCCCCATCCCGTCGTAGCAATTACGCCCACTCTAGCCTTTCGGCGTGGAGACGTCCCGTCCCTCCCGCGTCCACGCTTCCCCCCTGCTGCCCTGGCCCGCCGGGGCCAACATTTCGCCCCCATTCGTCCACCGTGGAGGCCCGGACCGTTGAGCGAGTTGCTCCAGTCGAGGCCTCTGCGGCTGTCCCCGCGCGTGACGCGGTTTCCAGCTGTTGCTCCCCGGATCCCGCACTTTCAACGCCATGCATGCGGCATGCATTGACATCCCACCTTCAACTAACGGTGACTCTCCCGCGGCGGCCACGGGCCCAGCGCCTTCAACTCCCCAGCGGCTTCGCCAACCGACCCCCGCTCCCGCTAGCCCTAATCTTCATGCCCTCCTGTCTACCTCCACCCAACAACGCCCTATAGCCCTCCCCCACTCCCTCCTCTTTTGCTCCAGGGCTTCTTTCGCTGCCTCTCCACGCTTCACCGCGTGAAGGACTCCAGGGACCCCGTCCGCTGCCGTCGGTGTCGGCGGTCCGGCCACTGCTCCCGTTCCTTCCCAATGGCCTCCCCTCGCCCTTCGCCCCCGTCCCGCGACACGGTCTTACCCGTCCGCTCCACCCCGCCACCACCCCCACCCCCTCCACCCCGCCAACAGGCCACTCCCTACCCTCGCACGGCGCGCCAACACCCCGTCATCTACCCCTCCATCCCGGTTGAGACTTTGGTGCCGGAGGAGGGGAGCTCCCTCGTCTCGACGGCACTGGGATCAGGTGGGGCATCGGGAGATGCGTCGCCTAGACCTAGCGCTCGGGACGTCTCCCTCACCGACGTCCGGTCACCTTCGCCTTCCCCTCCTGGCACGTCCGCCTCGCTTGGTCACCCCGCGCCCGTCGACCAGGTGGTCCTCCTACGACCCGCTTCTCCGGTCCGATGCGTGCGGCAGAGCCCCTCACCTCCACCCAGCCCGTCCCAGGCTTCTCTGACGGGCTCGGACATGACGTCGGGTGCGGCTGCGCCGTCCCTAGCGGGGGAATCCGACCGCACGGATGCCATCAACGTTTTCATGCCCGCGGGCGATTACGAGACCGCTCTGCGTCTTGCCGTTATCACCGTCGAGCCCCCCCAACGCCTTCATCAACGTCACGAGTGTGGTCCAGACTGCCCTCTTCCAGCCACCTCTCTGTCGAGATGGTACCCTCCTCCATCGGTGTGCTCTACATCCGGTTTGTTTGCTGGGTGGACCAACAGTAGGTGCTCCACGACCAGCTGATACGTCCCAAACGTATCTATAATTTCTACTTGCTCCATGCATGTTTTGTGTGACTTTGCCATTATTTTCTTGAACTTTCATACACTTTTGAGCATATTTGGACTAATCTATTAACCCAGTGCACCCAGCTGCCAGTGGTTATTTTCTGCTGTTTTTGTATTTCAGGTTTTCCGGCCATTAAAAGTGCTCCAAAAAATCCGGAAAAATCAGATAAAAAATCAGCGACCCGGAAGCTTCCGGAATCACCAAGGCAGCGGAGGGGGCCACCAAAGGGACTCCAGAAGGGTCCCTGGCGCGGCCCCGGGGCCTCCTGGCTGCCCTGTGGGTCCCCTCGACACCCCCCCTCCGCCTATATTTATCCCTCGGGGTGGAAACCCCTAATATCGATCTCTTTTCCACGAACTTGCCTCTGTACCGCCGCCGCCGCCGTTTCTAGGTCGGGGCTGCCTGGAGAAGCTGCCCCGGCACCCTGCCGGGAGGAGGAACCCCCTCCGGGAGACCATCCATAGCCATGGACGCCTCCCGGATATACTGTGAGTAGTCCCCCTTGGACCATGGGTCCGTGACCAGTAGTTATGTGATGTAATTCTCTCCTCTTTGTGCTTCCACTTTCGAGACCTCGTGAGATGCCTCACATGATCGAGGCACTTTTTTAATTTCTACTGTTGCTATGCTGAGTTTTCTGGGATCTGATGGATTATGAGACTATGTTCAGATTGTGATGAGTAATATATTTGGTTCTTCTCTTTTATATTTTGTTCTTGAGTAAATTCTTGCATGTTCTCCGTTGCAGTATTTTACTTTGGCCAAGTAGTTTTTTACAACTCCAAGAGGGAGCGTTATGCTTGATTGTGGGTTCAACCCCTTGATGTCTAGCTTGAGTGACAGAAACATGAGACTAGGGGATGTGTTGTTGCCACAAGGGATAAAACAACGGTGCTTGTATCCACGGGTGCAAGGATTGTTTACTTTACGCAAAGTTCTTTTAATGCAGTTGTCTGTTGCTTTGAGTTTACACTTTGGGTGGGATTCGCAACTTAATACCAGCGAGATGTTCTGGATAGATATCTCAAGGTGGATGATTCGTAGTAGATGCAGTTGGATTTCGGTCTACTTACCTTGGCGTACTGCCCATTGCTTTTGAGCCCTTCCTTTCTTTGCAGCATAGTTAGCATTGCGGTGCCTTCATAATTCTGTCAATTGCCCAGCTGTGATTTGTTTACCTTTCTAGCACTTTTATCGTCTTTTGGGAGAGAGACATCACTAGTGAAAATCACGGGACCCCGGTCCATCTTCACATCACTGTTTACACCCTTAGTTTACTTTCAGTCTTTACTTTCAGTTGCCACTATTATTATCTCTTGCATTGATCCTTTGTAAACAGCAAGGCCGAAGGAATTGACAACTCCTTTGTACTCGTTGGGAGCAAAGTTATTTGTTGCTGTGTGCAGGTCCTGTCAACTCCCGACAACCGCTTAATTTCTGGAGCAGTTGGCACCTTCTCATATTTCTGCGAGTCCTACTGGTTCGATAACCTTGGTCTTCAACGAGGGAAATTTGCTGCTACGCTACATCTCACCTTCCACTTGGGGTAACCAACGAGGAGTGAGAGAACTATCCTCACCGTATCAAGCTAATTTCTGGCGCCGTTGTCGGGGACTCCAGTCTACAAGATAGGGGAGTTGCACACTATCTTTTATCTTTGCTTTTTAGTCTTGTTAGTTTACCTTTCAGTTTTTACTTTTGTGTCCGTATCAAAAATACCAAAAATACATTTTACCTTTCTTGTGTGGTCAAGTATGTTAGGAGTTGGTACTATGAGGGAATCTAAGGTCTTGGATTTCCACCAAAGGAACGGGGAGAATATGAAGAAGGGATGGGACAGAATTTCTAAAGCACATAAGGCAAATATGCCTTGGTTACCTATAAGAATTGTGCTTAGAAATTTTTACTTTGGCCTTTTTAAGTGGTGTAAGCACTCTCTTGATCTTATAGCTGAAGGAAACTTTCTAGAGTGTGATGAAGCTAGAGCTCTTGAAATTATACATGGTTTATCTAGTTATTTTATTTATGATGGTCTTGATACTGTTGTAGACAGAATTGCTACTATTGAGAAGAGACTTGATGCTCTAGACTTTAAAGGAGTAGAAAAACTAAATCCTCCTAGAGAGGAGATTTTGGAAATAGAAAATGACTGGGTGTCAGAACCCTCTGTTAGGTAATGTGCTAGGGTTACCCAGTACTCTTGCATCATGTCAAAATTTCAAAAGAAATCCTTGAAATCAATTTCAAAAGCAAAATGGGAGAAGGAACCCCCCCCCAGATGAATTAATTCAAAAGGCCAGATAAAAATCTTCTCCAAAAATTCATGTTAGATTTTTGAAAAGTCTTATAAATGAGTGTGATCACATATCAAGTGATGTGGGACCCACCCCATGCTCATAGATTTTTCAAATATTCAAACAGTGCCTTGGAATTATTCAAATACCCCTATTTGATTTAAAATTCAAATCATTTGAATTTTAAAAATGTTCAAAATTTATGAGTGGCTAGTATATTGTTTTATGAGGCCACATAAAAATTATGAGCATTTACTAAAATGTTTAGCTAATTTATTTAGCTAAACAGAACAAAGGTCAGAAGAGAAAACAAAAAGAAAAAGAAAAACAGGAAAGTGGCCCACTTACCTGGGCCACCTCGGCCCGACTTACCTCTCCCGCAGCCCAAGCCCACCTGGCTCCTTGTCGTCTTCCAGCACGGCGGCAAGCAGCTCGGTGGCCGGCATGCCACGGCCGCCACGCCACCTGCTTGCCTGGCGCCTCCTGAGCCCTCTAGGCATGTCCTGGAGACGCCTCTCAGCCGTCCCAATCCATTCCCCCCTCCTTATCGTCTTCCCCCTCCTCCTGCGCCCGATTTCATCGCCGCCCGTGAGCACCCGTGGAGCACGCCGCCGTCTTCACGCGGCCACCGTCGACGAGAGGCCGCTACGCCAAGTCCAACCGCTCCGCCGTCGTCTACAACCCCACCGTGCAGAAGGAATCGGAGCCAGACGCCTCCACGAGCTCGCTAGCTTCGTCGTCTTCGTCTCCGGACGCCGCGGATCGACCTTGAATTCCGACAGCACCAGAGCCTCCCCGAGAAAGCCGTCGCTTCAGTTAGACTAAGGGTGAGCTCGGGATCAAAACCCCTAACTTTTCCCCCTTGATTGCTTCCTCTAGCCGGATCCGCCATGAGAACCCGAGCTCCTCGACGCCATGGTCGTCGCCCTCCTCGCTCCAGTGCCCGTCGTGAAGCTCCAGTGCACGCGTTTGACTCCTGCGTGTACTAGCGTTCGAACGCGCCACAAATCAGCTCAATCATTGCACTGCAGCGACAACTAGGATCTTTCCGCCGTTCTGTTGCCGCCGAAGACGTCGCCGCCGTCGATTCTGAGCTCCCCGTGACCCCCTGTTGCTTCCAGACGACGCGGACGACGATGCTGCACCCGATGGTGTCCTCCCCGTAGCCTCCCGTGGCCCCTAGCCCATTCCGGCGAGTGCGCCGCCGTGGCCAGGTCGCCGGCGTTTAACCGCCGGTGGGTTAGCCCTAATCCACCACTAATGACCCCCCTGAGCCACTGACCAGTGGGCCCAGTGGCTTAATTAAGCCACTGGTTAAGTTAACCCAGCCGGGTTAATTAACCCAGCCACTGGCAGGTGGGACCCCCTTGTCAGCCACTCCCCTGACGCCAGCATGAAGTCAGCATGACGCGTTAAACCAATTTCCAGAAATTAAAAGATTTAAAGAATTTCAGAAAATTCCAGAAAATACCCCAAACTTTGGAAATTCATAGAAAATTCATATTAACTCCAAATTGGACAAATAATATATGTAAAATGATCAGGAGAAAATAAGCTATCCAAAAATGCAACTTTAAACTATGTTTGAGTTGATCTTAAAATGGGACCAGTAGCATATGTCATTTGATTTATTTGAAATTAATTCAAATTCAATTCAAATGATTTTGCAACTTGGACCATGGAATTATGCTACATTTCAACCACACTTCAGAGGCATATCATACACATTTACAAAAGGTTCAAAATGATCAAGCAATGTCACATGTAACTTGGATAAGTTTGAATTCAAATTGGAGTTTGAATTTGCAATTCAATTTGCAATATACTCCATTTAAATGGAATTGCTTCACACATCAAAGAAAATACATCAAGTTTCAACCTTCCATCATGTGATTGTGCATTGTATTTACTTTGCTACCTTGTTTATTGTTTGTCGGGTAGAGGTGGAACCGGAGCAGGAGGCTGCCCCCTTCATTGAAGATCCAGAACCCGAACCTCGTCAGCAAGGCAAGCAAACCCCCATTGATCATGTCGATAAAATCCCACTTCCCTCTCATGTCTCGCTTATGCATTGTATAGGATGATCACCATGATAACGATTCTATCGCATAGATGAACCCATTCCTTTGCATGACCTATCATTTTGTCACAGTAGTAAGCAAACCACAATCCTAGCAAATGTAGGAGTTGTTTGATATCATGTGGCCCCTGCAATTGTTACTGCTTACTGCATGCTTAGAGTGATACCATGATGATACTGTTATGTGAGTCGGGATGGTAGTGATCATGATGATGATGGTAGAAAAGTGTTGGTGAATCTACCCTAATACAAGGTGAACGATGAGAGGCTGTGTAGGAGTACACGGTGGGTTGTCTCGTTGAACACCGCCCTAAGTCCGAGTTCTTGTGTGGTGATCCAAGATGAAGAGTACAACCACACATTGGGCTCACTGACCCCTCTCAGCTTACTAACTCATCCCTTTCGATGTCCAGATGTCGCAATAGTTCGGAGTTCTGGTAGGTCTGTGGCCTGGATGCTAAGTGAGAGAACGGCTCATCCGAGACCGGCTTATGCACCACGCACACATCACTTGGGTCCACTTCGGTAAACCGGCAGGGTTCACGATAGTGGTAACCAACCCAAGTAGGCGGCTTTCTCGGACTAGATCGGCTATGAGGTAACAGTTGTGGTGAGCATCCTCGCCGACACTTCTTGAACGGTGTCGAGTACAAAGGCGGTAACAGATGATCATGTGTGTGTAGCGGTACACCCCTGCAGGGTTAACAAAACTATTCGAATAGCCGCGTCCGCGGTTATGGACTGCTTGGAAAGCTTAGCTTGATTATTAGATAACTTGAACCGGATACTTCTAAAACACACCAAGATAAGTGTGAGTGCTATGGCGTGCTTTCTCGTGGGGAAGTCGAGGAAGGCACCATAGTGGTGTATTGGTTGGAGAAAGTAGTGGACTCGTGTACGCTTCTTACCTTAAAGTCTGGTACTCGTAGTTCAGGACTAGCCAAGTCAAAGCTGGCATTTCTGCAAGTGAAACCCCACCTCCCTTTACCTTGATACATGTGCATGAGTAGTATATCTCCTATGTAAGTCTTGTTGAGTACGACTTTGTACTCACGTTTGCTTAATCTATGTTTTAGATGAAACCACTGACCCCGAAGGTGGCTTCTTCATTGAGCTGGACGACTGAAGATCAACTAGTCTAGTCCTAGTCAGACGACTGGTTCCCTCGTGGAGGGATTGTGTTTAAATAAGGCTTCTTAAGCCATTTGTTAAACTTGTCTGTACTCAGACATAATTTGCTTCCGCTTATGTTGTAATGTTGGATCACATGTTTGTGATCTCTGTTTGCACTCTATAAGAGTTATCAATAAAGATGTATACTTTGTAGAGAATTGCAATGATACCTACTGTTCATACAAGGCATGTGTGCTGCGTGTATGTTTATAACATGCATGTCTTTGTATGGGTTTTCGAGACCTTAGTTGTGATCTGGCTGGCGGTCTTTCATACACCAAGTGGCCCTTAGATGCGCGCAGCTTGGGGCATCGCGATGCGATTGTTCGAGACTCTGTCTCGTGCACACTTTGTGGTATGATCGAGCCCGCCCTAGACCCCGACTAAGTGATCGGGCTGGAGTAAGTCTATGTAAGAGTTATGAGATAGTCGGTAGTATGGTTGAGGCGACTTGTCTTTGAATATGGGAACTCATCACCCATATCATTAGACTTGTGTGCGGACGATGAGGACCCATCTCAGTTGATCATCCGGCCTGGATGGGATGCCCCTCACGTACAATGCTTTCCGAGAACGTTCTGTGCTTGGCCTTGTCTGCTTAGAAAAGTGGGTACGGTTCTCGGCTCTCCATATGACTATGTCTTAACTGGACTTGCATACGCTAACCCCGGGTCCCGACACTTCCTAATCAAAACTTCCTTGCTTTTTGTGACATTGGATCTACAGTTTCTATAATGCCAAGCTTTATTTATGATTCTTTGTACCTTGCAAGCATGGACAAATTTCCATCTTTCCATGAACATTCTAATGGTGATATTTCTGAGATCCAGGGAAGATTGAAAGATTTTCAGGTCATGTTTCTTAAAATAAGTATGGAGATTGACTTCTTCATCATGAAGGCCAATCGAGGAAATATAGTGCTTGGAAGGGACTTCCTCCGAGCCATGAAAGGCTTCATTGATATAGGTAAAGGACAAATGCGTTTGCGTGGTAAAGCGAAAGGTACGTACCTTTTCCCTCGGAAGAACAAGGACGAGCTTATTGAAAACCCTTTTGAGATCCTTGGTGAACCTTTCGATGATTTTGGAGAACTTTGATCTTTTGCATTAAGCCTAGCTAATGGCTTTAAAGAAGCGCTTTTGGGAGGCATCCCGCAACGAATTTAGGTTTTTCTTTTTCCTTTTCTTCTATTTTTAGTGGTCTTGATGATTTTTACTACTGTGGCAACATCATTGTATCTTTACTTTTCAAGCTTTGTGCCTTTTATAGCCTCATACGACAAGGGAAGTGAAAGTTGTGACATGCTGTCCAGAAAACAGATTCTGTCCTCGTGACTAGAAAAATCTTGGAAAAATCCCAGTTCATCTTTTTGAGCTGAATTTTTTACACAGAATGCTCTATAAAATTACGAAACTTTGGTATGTTCTGAGTTTTCTGATTTCAGTTGCAGAAGTATCCCTAAAAAATTTGTTTCTACCTGCTGGTCTGTTTTTCATAGATTCTGTCCTGTTTTGCCTTTTCTTTGTCTTGCAAACCTTAAGCTTGCTTTATCTTTGCAAAAATATTTTGGCAATCTTGAGAAACAGTAGCTCTTCAAGTTTATCTTTATTTGTAGTAGAGGAAAATTATTTTAGTTGGGTACTAACCTCTCTAATCAGTCTACAATGAGTTATGTATGAAGGGTGTTTTCAAGTGCGCGATGAAAGATGATGAAAGAAGATCTTGGAGTGTCAAACGCTCAAGCTTGGGGATGCCCATGTGCACCCCCAAGAAATATTCAAGGAGACTCAAGCGTCAAAGCTTCAGGATGCCCCCGTGCATCCCCTTCTTCATCAACAATTATCAGTTCGTCCCTCGTTGCACTATATTTTTATAAGTTCATGCATTATGTGCTATTCTTGGAGCGTCTCGCTCTTTACTTTTCTTACGTTGGTTTTTGCTTTGTTTGCTGTAGTAACAAGTTAGAACCCAGATTAATCTTTTGTGTGGTAGAGATACACGCTCCACTTGAACTAGAACTCCTAATAGGATTTGCATGCTTATTCTTTTAGCTGTGAGTTGTTCTTTTTCTTTTCTTAGTTGCTGCTCTGTTTAGTTGTAGTGATTTAGTTTTTCTAGAGCTTTTCTTTTGTTTTAGGTTGAACTTTCTATAGGATGCATGTTTTATCTTGTTAGAGAGTTTGCCTGTTGCACTGAGTTTTGTGTCTAGACTAGTAGTAGGTAGTTGAAGTTGCTATTCTCTTTGTAGTAGTAACTTGCAATAGTTTTGAGGTATTGACTAGAGTAATGTTTGAACTTTTGCTGTCAAGAGCTCGAGCCTATTAGTGATAGATGTCGTATTTTGGGCAATCCGTGTGTTTTTCGAAAACCAAAAACCCCTGTTGAGAACTCTAGCTACTAGATGGATCACTAACCTCTGGAGGGTTCAAATATTAGAGTACACTCACGTACCATGAGTCGAGGATGCGCAAGGATAACCAAACCCCTACACTCCTCCTCGGGGTACTTGTCTCTTTGTGAACCTCCTGATTAGATTGAGAGTTATCGATAATAAGTGCATGAGTTCTTTGGACTAATGTGAGTATTCGAAAGTTGACACTTCCACACACCTATACTTTTTATAGCCTCTTCGGTACCGTGCATTGCCCTTTCTCACCTTGAGAGTTGGTGCATACTTCGCCGGTGCATCCAAACCCTTGGCACGATACGCTCTGTCATCATAAGCCTCCTTATATATTTCCTCAAAACAGCCACCATACCTACCTACAAGGCATTTCCATAGCCTTTCCGAGATACATTGCCATGCAACATCCACCTTCTCATGACTTGATCTTCATGTCATACATGCTACTTGCTTGATCGATGAGCCGCATGATAGTTGGGCCTTGCCCTAATCATTGCTACATGACGCGCTAGTATCATTGCATATCCTGCTATCCTGGCAGAGGCATACATTTGCATCATGATAGATATATCTTCTTTATGTGAGTACCTTTGTGAAGTGTGAAAGATCTCCTGTATTCTTGTAAAATATAGAGTGTTGCCCCTAAAGTGAGGAAAAGATCCCAAAGAGGACAAATGAGAGTTAAATAGAAAGAGCCATTGAGGCCACCAAAAAAATACAAAAAATAGAAAAAAGAGAAAAATAAAAATAAAAAGAGAGAAGGGGGCACACTACTATTCCTTTTGAGAGATCCACACTAGTATTTCATCCTCTATCCCTTGTACTCCATAGAGATCATCATCATGCATATAGCTATGTGGGGACCTTCACACTATAGAACTTGGCTTCTATATTCCAATGATGAGCCTCCTCAAACGATCTCTAGGTCTTCTTGAGCAAGCAAGTTAGATGCACCCCCACTAGTTCCTTGGAGAGCTTTTAGCTCACATGTGCATCCGTTGCATGGCAATCCCTACTCCTCACATCATATCTATCATATGGCCTTATCTCGCCAATGATTGTCCTCATTGATATGAGCCTTTCACACCTTTTTTTCTTCCTCCTCCACCTTCTTTCTGTTTCGCCTTTTGGGTGTCAACTTTCTTGCTCACGCTCATCCATTGCATGAGTGCTCAAAATATCAAAAGTGAGTGGATCAGTTTGACTTGTACCTGACTAGCGGTCTGGGGACGAGTCAAGATAAGAATCCAAAGGAGACCAAGTGTGAAACTTTAGTAGATAGTTTTTCTCAACAACCTTTTTTCTATCTTTTTCCCAGTCCCCTTCTTGCACGCAAACACCATCTAGAGACATTCGAGTCACGGACAGCGAGAGTTCTTGCACCTTTTGTTCTTTTGTTGCTTGTGTCAATGCTAATATAGACTCTTGCTTGTTAAGACTTGAATTGAATTGCATGCTTTGATTGCTTTACTTAAAAGTCCTCATATGGTTGTGTGGCATGTCACCCCAGAAATTATGCTTGTTATCATTTACCTACTCGAGGACGAGCAGGAATTAAGCTTGGGGATGTTGATACGTCCCAAACGTATCTATAATTTCTGCTTGCTCCATGCATGTTTTGTGTGACTTTGCCATGATTTGCTTGAACTTTCATACACTTTTGAGCATATTTGGAGTAATCTATTAACCCAGTGCACCCAGCTGCCAGTTGTTGTTTTCTGCTGTTTTTTGTATTTCAGGTTTTCCGGCCATTAAAAGTGCTCCAAAAAATCCGGAAAATCAGATAAAATATCAGCGACCCGGAAGCTTCCGGAATCACGAAGTGACGGGGATCAACCCCGGAAAATCCCATGGTCAGGGACCCTGGGTTATTCATGAGATGCACAAGTTGGACGATAGCTCGTCGGCAAAGAGGAAGGCTTGGTCCTGCTCGATATTATTGATGGGGGATATGCGATTACAGTGGAGGCCAAGGCTGGAGCGCTCAAGGCTAGGGTTACAGGTGATATCAGATGTCTTTGGCGTCGCCCCTCCTAGCCCTCATATACCGGGCTAGGTCTTGGGGAGTTCATCTACGTTTACAAGTAAGCTTTCCTAACCCTAGCTTGCTCCGTACGGCAGGTCTTCGCACCTTCCTTGTGAGTCGCGGACTCCTACATCGGTGCCAGCTAGCGGGCCGAGGCTGAATCCTCATGGGCCTTCTGTCTTCATGGACACCAGGTAGGATTATCCGTAGGAGTCGTGGGTTCACCCCCTCGTCAGTAGCCCCCGAGTTCCTGGGGGACTCGAAGAGTCGCGCAGGGACTCGAGTACATTCATTTGTCGGTTATTAGTATGCGCGGTTCATCTGCGGGTCGCTGGCAGTCTGGTGGCCATGACAAAACCTGTTTCGAGGGATGCTAAGCTGAAAGGGCCCAAGGAGTTGACGGGTCGAGCCTTGGTGAATTGCACTAGGGAAAATACCTAGAGTAGCCCAATCAAACCCACGTCCCTCGACGTGAACTTGGAACACTGGTGTCGAGTAAAAGTCCGGCCGGTTCAGGTCTTACAGTGTTCATTTGCCGCCAGTAATGTGCATAGCCTAAGGCGCGTCCGCCCGGCTTTTCTATCATGCGCATCGCATGGGAAAGGTTGGGAGTGAAATCGCTCATTGGCAAGTCCCAGCCCGGCCGTACTTCGCAGTGGGGTCTTACCTACACGCTAATCTTGCGTGGCATCTGGGCACAGTGTAACGTGTTCCAGGAATGTGTGTTTTTGAGGCACGGAGCCTTATAGCATTGCACCCGCTTGGAACAAAACATCAAGCGAGCTGTTCACTCATTCACCAAAGGAGCTTGTTTCGAGTGCTCAGTCGGGGGGTTTTCGCGAGTAATCACTCGAATGCCGTTTCGGCTCTTGAGGTGAGGGAGCACCTGAGACTCTTAGCACCGTATGGTCTTGGTGAATGCATGTTTGTCTTTGCGTCGGGTTGAGGGAGCACCCGAGACTCTTCGTGAATGCGAGTGGTCACTCGAGCACTTTGCTGACCTTTAGGTGAGGGAGCACCCGGGACTCTTTATGATGTACTCTCCCGATGGGAGTAAGATGTTTTTTTCTCCATCGGGAAAAAGATCTGAGAGATGGAATCTCAGGGCCTTGATGTGTGTTTGGTTTTCTTGGCCGCTTGTCAGGGATAGCGATGCCTCTGTTTGATGGCAGTCAGGGATGCTCTGCCAGTGAACCGTCACGTCTTTATGACCGGTCATAATAATGGCCGTTGTGGCGTGCGGCAGGCGCCGGTTGAGTTTTCAATACGCGCGTGAATTGACGCGTCTTGCGCACAGTGCGTCCCGTGGGAGAGCATCTTGGTCTTGGAGTCCGAGACGTTTTAGTCTTTCAATTAATTGTTGTTGTCGTCTTGGCTTCTCTGCGCTTGAGGATTGTTGTTCTATAAATAAGCCTTTCTCTTCCACAGCGCTTTGCCTCTATCCAGCTTGCTGCTTTGCCTCTTCCTTCTTCTCTTGTTCCTCTCATGGCTCCCAAGCGGGGTGTTGGCCGCGGCCGTGTTCGTCGTGGCCGTGGTGGCCGTACACCACGTTCATGCCTTGGTGGTCGCCATGTTGCGGCGCCAGTGCCTTCCTCTTCTCCCTTGGAGGAGGGATTCTGGCGCTACGACTTTCTTTTACATGTTCGTGGCCAAAGTGCCAATCGCGTTCTTCTTCCTTCTGCTTTTTTCGCCATTGTCTCTGAACGTGGCTTGGATGGCTTGCTTCTGCATCTTCAAGGGAGCTGTCGATCTCCTTCTTATGTTGACTTGGAGGTTGATAGTTCCCGCTTGATTTTTCTTGGCTCTAGTTGGAGTTTGTTTGCTCGGCGATTGAATTTGCGATATGGGGATGTGCTTAGTTGTCGTTTTGACGGCGAAAGCACTGTCACTGTCCGCGCGTTCAACCCGAGCGGCAACAGCATGGATCCGCGCTGGCAGGAGTCGAGCAGCGGCAGCTCCACAGAGTCGAGGAGTCCTTCGCCTGCGTCTTCGACTGCTTCTTCCTCCAGGGACTCTTCTGGTGCTGGTGGTGAGTCGTCTTCAACTGCTTCCCCCTCTGGCTCTGAAGAAGACCTCGATGTCAAGCCACCGGTTAAACGGGCGCGGCAGGCGACCTTGTAGAACTGGAGGCGGCGGCGTCATCTTCGCCGGCAGCTTGGGCGGAGCTAGAGAAGAAGCTAGAGGAGCGGGAGGAGAAGCTGGTGGAGCATCGTCTTCAATGGTTCCGCAAATAAGTTGAGCTTCACCTTTTTTTATGTCATTGACATCATGAGCCTGCTGCTTTCGACTCCTCCTTTGTCTGTGATGATGCTCTTGTATTAGAGTCGATTACCCCTCATGGGCACACATGTAGAAGTCATAATTCCTTGGGTGATTCCCTCTTGTAACAGGAGTTGCCTTCTATCCAAATGTAGTTGAGTCCTTTTTGTACTGAAGATGATCCTTATGATGTAAACTGTGCTTGATCCTTTGCAATGGAATTTATATTTGGGCCTTTGTGCAACCGAAATCTGAGTTCTAGTCCTTGACGATCAGGAGCTGTCTTCGATTTCTTTGGGACTGAGAGTTGTGTTCGAGTCCTTTGCGGCCGAGAGCTGTCTTCGAGTTCGCCCAATACTTTGCGTTGTGGGTTCTATCGGGTGCGCGACAGCGCTCCCGATGGGAGTAGCCCCCGAGGCTACGCGTGAGTCAAAGGGTCGAGCGTAGGCTAGAATTTGTTTCCTTTGTCGTTACTTTCTGTCTTTTATCGGGTGCGCGGCAGCGCTCCCGATGGGAGTAGCCCCCGAGTCTTTAGGTGATCGTTGGCGATCGGGTGAAGGCTAAATGAGCCTGTGTCCTTGTGCTTCTTCCAAAGTTTCTTCAGAGTACTTGGTGCTCCATCTGATTGTGGCCTTTTTGTTTCGAGCCTTGTTTTCAGCAGGTGGGGCTGGCCGGGTATTTTTGCTTGAGCGTTTTTTAGGCTTCAGACTGCGCAAACGGTCTTCGGGAGGCGATGGTCCTCGAGCTCCCGAGTGCTTGGATGTAGGGGTCGCGTGGGTGACAATAGCGTCCTTCGGGGGGATTTCTTGTGCTCGAGTCCCCGAGTTTTTTTTGATGAAGATCGCGTAGGCGATAGCATCTCTCGGGGGGATTTTTCTCTTAAGCCCCTGAGTGCTTTGGTTAAGATCGCGTAGGCGATAGCGTTGCTCGGGGGGATTTCGCTCTTAAGCCCCCGAGTGCTTTGGTTAAGATCGCGTGGGCGATAGCGTCTCTCGGGGGGATTTTGCTCTTAAGCCCCCGAGTGCTTTGGTTAAGATCGCGTGGGCGATAGCGTCTCTCGGGGGGATTTTTCTCTTAAGCCCCCGAGTGCTTTGGTTAAGATCGCGTAGGCGATAGCGTTGCTCGGGGGGATTTTTCTCTTAAGCCCCCGAGTTCTTTGATTAAGATCGCGTAGGCGATAGCGTCTCTCGGGGGGATTTTTCTCTTAAGCCCACGAGTGCTTTGGTTAAGATCGCGTAGGCGATAGCGTCTCTCGGGGGGATTTTATTCTTAAGCCCCCCGAGTGCTTTGGTTAAGATCGCGTAGGCGATAGCGTTGCTTGGGGGGATTTTGCTCTTAAGCCCCCGAGTTCTTTGGTTAAGATCGCGTGGGCGATAGCGTCTCTCGGGGGGATTTTGCTCTTAAGCCCCCGAGTGCTTTGGTTAAGATCGCGTGGGCGATAGCGTCTCTCGGGGAGATTTTGCTCTTAAGCCCCCGAGTGCTTTGGTTAAGATCGCGTAGGCGATAGCGTCTCTCCGGGGGATTTTTCTCTTAAGCCCCCGAGTGCTTTGGTTAAGATCGCGTAGGCGATAGCGTCTCTCGGGGGGATTTTATTCTTAAGCCCCCGAGTGCTTTGGTTAAGATCGCGTAGGCGATAGCGTCTCTCGGGGGGATTTTATTCTTAAGCCCCCGAGTGCTTTGAGATGGCAATATTTGGGCAACATTTATTTTATTGCAGTCAAGCGGTTACATGAGTTGCCAGTCATGTCCGACCGATAGGGGCTATGGATAGAACAGTCGCAAGTTTGCTACGTTCCTTGGGTTGCCCACGTCCTCGTCTGTCTTCGGGTTCCTCGGCCTGTAGGCGCCGCCTCCAATGACTTCTGAGACTATGAATGGTCCTTCCCATTGGGGGGAAAGTTTGTGGACCTTTTCTTGTATTAGTCGTAGGACTAGGTCACCTTTGTTGAAGGTTCTAGTGCGCAATCGACTGCTTTGGTAGGTGCGTAGTTTGTCTTGGTACCCCTCTGATTTTGTCAGGGTTGTGTCTCTTGCTTCGTCAGCCGTATCTTTGTCATCTTGTAGTGCTTCTTTTGCTTCTTCTTTCTTCGTATCCGGTGACCCGGGGTGCTCCGAACTTGAGGTCATGTGGTAGGACTGCCTCTGCCCCGTACACCATGAAGAAGGGTGTGTACTGGTTCGCGGTGTTTGGTGTAGTACGTAGGCTCCATAGGACCACGGGGAGCTCTTCTACCCAGTTGCCTGCGGCTTGCTCGAGTGGTGCGAGGAGCCGTTTCTTGATTCCCCCGCAGACAAGGCCGTTTGCTCTTTCCATCTGGCCGTTGGACGACGGGTGCGCGACTGATGCATAATTGATTTTGATGCCCAGTTCTTTGCAGAAGTTCTGAAATTCTGCGGCTGTGAAGTTCGTGCCGTTGTCCGTGATGATGTTGTGTGGCACTCCGAATCTGAAGATGATCGACTTGATGAAGTTGACAGCCGTGAGGGCTGTGGAGCTGGTGATGGGCACTACTTCAATCCATCTAGTGAACTTGTCAACTGCAACGAGTAGGTGTGTCCTTCCGCCCTTTGATGATTTCTTGAGTGGGCCCACCATGTCGAGTCCCCAGGTGGCGAACGGCCAGGATAGTGGTATGGTCTTGAGCTCCGATGCGGGAGCGTGTGGCCTGTTGGCGAATTTCTGGCAAGCGACACAATGTCGCACGATTTCCTCTGCGTTTTTCATGGCTGTTGGCCAGTAGAACCCAGCTCGGAATGCTTTGGACACGAGTACTCGACTGCTCGCGTGGTGCCCGCAGGTGCCTTCGTGGATTTCGAGCAGTACGGCTTTGCCGTCCTCTTCGTCGATACACCTTTGGAGTATCTGGGTGATGCTGCGCTTGTATAGTTGTCCGTTGATCACCGTGAACGCCTTGAATCGTCGGCTGATGCGTTGTGCTTCGGCCACATCTTGTGGTAGCGTGCCTTCGATTAGGAATCGGAGGAACGGTTTTGTCCAGACGGGTCCTTCGAGCTCTGTCGGAGCTGTGCTGTCGGATGTGCTTGTGCTTGTGCCTTCTGATGGGGTTGCTGCTGCCACCTGCGCCATTTCTGTGGCGTCTTCACCGTCGATGACTTCTTCGGGTGTTGCTGCCTGTACCTTGATGGATCTCCGGCTGATGCTTTCGAGAAAAACACCGGGTGGTACAGGCCCCCGGGTCAAACCGATGTTCGCGAGCTCGTCAGCTTCTGTGTTGTTGTCCCTGGTGATGTAGTTGAGCTCGCAACCGTCGAAACTTCCTTCGAGTTCGTTGTAGAGCTTTTGGTAGGCCGCCATGTTGATGGCTATTGCGTTGCAGTTTCTCATCGTCTGCTGGACGACGAGACTGGAGTCCCCGTAAATTATGAGGCGAGTGGCTCCGCATGTTTTGGCCATGCGCATGCCATGGAGGAGTGCCTCGTATTCTGCTTCGTTGTTGGAGGCATGACTGAAGTTGATCTGGAGGACATATTTCAGCTTTGTTCCTTTAGGGGAGATGAGCACAACTCCTGCCCCAGCTCCTTGTTGTCTCTTGGACCCATCGAAGAACATTGACCATGAGCTTGGTAGGTCTGGGGGGCCTGGTGTTTGAACCTCCGTCCACTCGACCAGGAAATCTGGGAGTACTTGGGCTTTGATGGCTGTTGGGTGCTTGAACTGCAGGTCCCGTGGGCTGAGCTCAATGTTCCACTCGGCGACTCGCCCGGTTGCTCCAGGGTTGTTGAGTATGTCAGCGAGTGGTGCGCTGCTCACGATTGTGATAGGGTGCTCGTCGAAGTAGTGGGACACCTTTCTTGAGGTCATGACGATGGCCAGTAGTAGCTTCTGATAGTGCGGGTACCGCTGCTGGGATTTGGTCAGGAGCATGCTGAGGTAGTAGATTGTTCTTTGGATGCTCTGGACCTTGCCTTCTTCTGCGCGTTCGACAACGAGCACTGTGCTTACTACACTTCTACGTGCTGCCACGTAGAGGTATAGATTCTCTCGTTCCTTAGGTACCGCCAGGATTGGTGGGGTCGAGAGTGTCTTTTTCAGGTCCGCGAATGCTTGGCGGGCTTCCTCCGTCCACTCGAATTTCTCTCCTTTCCTGAGCAGCTGATAGAAAGGCAGCGTGCATTCTCCCAGCCTGCTGATGAAGCGGCTTAGGGCTGCAGTTTTCCAGTGAGCTGTTGTACTCCTTTGACGTCGGTTGGTTCTTGCATGCGGGTGATGGCTTGGACTTTCTCAGGGTTTTCCTCGATTCCTTGGGTAGAGACCATATAGCCAAGCAGCTTTCCCACCGGTACGCCGAATGTGCACTTCTTTGGGTTGAGTTTGATTCTGTATTTGTTGAGTGCCGCGAAGGTTTCGCGCAGGTCGTCGAGTAGTGTGGCTGCTTTGTAGGTCTTGATGACGATGTCGTCTACGTAGACTTGCACGTTTCTTCCGATCTGCTCCTTCAGGCAGGCCTTCATCATTCGTTGGTAAGTGGCGCCTGCGTTTTTGAGCCCGAAGGGCATGGTCTTGTAGCAGAATACACCATAGGACGTGATGAACGATGTGTGCTCTTCGTCTTCTTCCTTCATCCTAATCTGGTTGTATTCTGAGTAAGCGTCGAGAAAGGAAAGTAGATCGCACCCTGCTGTTGAGTCGATTATATGATCGATTCTAGGAAGGGGGAAGTGATCCTTCGGGCAGTGCTTGTTGACTGGTCCGTAGTCGACACACATGCGCAGCACGGTCGTGTCTTTTTTGGGCACCAGCACTGGGTTGGCTATCCAGGTGGCTTTCTTCGTTTCTCGGATGAACTGAGCGTCAAGTAACCGGTTGACTTCCTCTCCGATTGCTCTGCGCTTGGGCTCCGAGAATCGTCTCAGCGCTTGCTTCACCGGCTTCGTGTTTTGCTTGATGCGTAGGGCATGTTCCGCGAACTCGCGTGGTATCCCAGGCATGTCGGCTGGGCACCAGGCGAATATTTCCCACTCGTCTCGAAGGAAAACGACGAGAGTCGTCGCCTGCTCCTCTGGTAGGTGGGCGTACAAACGGACTGTTTTGTCCGGGTCCGTCGGGTGCACTTGGTGAGTGACTATGTCGCTGTCGATGCTGAAATCGCGTCCGTCCTCCCTGGATTCGCTTCGGTTCACCAATGGGAAGGTACTCTTGTCCGTCACCATGGCTATTTCTCTGAGTTCTTGTTCGGCTCCGAATGTGTCGGAGATTCTATGGAAGTCACGATCACATTGATCTGATTTGATGAAGCTTCCGTTGATCGTGAGGACTCCTGATGATCCTGGCATCTTGAGCTTGAGGTAGGCGTAGTGTGGGACCGCCATGAACTGCGCGAATGCTGGCCGTACCAATATGGCGTGATACTGCGATTGCCAGCCGAGTACCTCGAACTCGAGGACGTGCTTTGCGAAGTTGCGTCGGTTGCCGAAGACAACTTCGAGTTTGATGACTCCGAGGGATGTGGCTGCTTCTCCTGGGACTACCCCGTGTAACTCGGTGCTTGATTTTCTCCATACTGATCGTGGGATCAGCACCTTTTGCAGGGTGCTGGCGAAGATGATGTTCATGCTGCTGCCTCCGTCCATGAAGACCCTATCCATGTCGTACCCTCCGATTTGTGCATCGAGTACTAGGGGCGCGTGCCCCGGTCTTGGGACTGCGGGTGGATGGTCGTCCTGTGAGAACGTGATGCTGGTCTCCGTGTCATGTAGCTGGTAGACTTCGACTATGTTTATGCTCTCAGCTGCTCTAGCCTGCAGGGTGTGGGCGTCGCGTTGTGCTTGCGGTACCCTTCCTTCTTGGATCATGAGCACCTGTTCTTGCGGCGGGCTGTGACGTCCTTCCGGTCTTGAGGTCGGCGATTGTTCGGGTCGTTGGTTGCGCCTGTCTTCTTTCTGCTTCTCCTTCTTGAGGTCGTCGGCTAGCTCGTTGAACAGGCGGCAGTCTCTCAAAGTGTGACCTGACCTGACGCGTCCGCAGTCATCCTCGAAGTTGTGGATCGTGCAGGGTCCTGCTAGCTGCTCTCTAACCGTGAGTTTGCTAGGTCCGGCGTGCCTCTTCCTTCTTGAGATTCTGAAGATTTGCTCGTGATTCTCCGGGTGTTCGTGGAAGCGAGGGTCGATTTCGATTCCTCGACTCATGTCTTGGTTCTTGATGAAGTTGGCGAATTCATCCGGCCTTCGATCTGGGTCGTAGTACTCGCCTACAGGTGTCTCGGAGTCGCTGTCTTGGTTGGCGGCAGGTGCTCGCGCGACGGCGTGTCGTCGAGTGGTCGTTGGTTGTGCGTCTGCGTGATGTGGCTCGTTCATTGGGGCATCGCCGTAGATCTCCCATGCGCGCCTTTTGGGTTATCGATTCCTTCTTCCTTGGCGGTGGTTTTGCTGATCGCTGGATTCGATCTCGTAGTCATCGTCTTGATGTGCGGTGGGTGCCCGGGCGGTGGTGGGTTGTCGAAAGATTTGCGAGTCCTCCGCTGCGCGTCGCGGTTCGTCGAGTGGAATTCCTTCGTAGAGGCCCCTCGCCGTTCTTCTGGGTCGTCGACTCCTTAGGCGCTGGCGCTGCACTTGGCCGTTACCGTAGTATCGGTCCTGGCACAACTGTAGCTCGAGCGGTCTTGATGGGGTGGCAGAGATGTCCTCCGTGATCTTGAATCCTTCGAGTGGGCTAGATCTGGTTCTTGCTTTTGAGTTGTAGCTTGCTGAAGACGGGACCGCCGAGATCGTGATCCCAACATGTGTAGTTCCCACAGACGGCGCCAACTGACGGGGATCAACCCCGGCAAATCCCATGGTCAGGGACCCTGGGTTAGTCATGAGATGCACAGGTTGGACGATAGCTCGTTGGCAAACAGGAAGACTTGCTCCTGCTCGATATTATTGATGGGGGATATGCGATTACATTGGAGTCCAAGGCTGGAGCGCTCAAGGCTAGGGTTACAGGTGATATCAGATGTCTTTGGCGTCGCCCCTCCTAGCCCTTATATACCGGGCTAGGTCTTGGGGAGTTCATCTACGTTTACAAGTAAGCTTTCCTAACCCTAGCTTGCTCCGTACGGCAGGTCTTCGCACCTTCCTTGTGAGTCGCGGACTCCTACATCGGTGCCAGCTAGCGGACCGAGGCTGAATCCTCATGGGCCTTCTGTCTTCATGGACACCAGGTAGGCTTATCCGTAGGAGTCGTGGGGTCACCCCCTCGTCACCAAGCCAACGGAGGGGGGCCACCACAGGGACTCCAGAAGGTTCCCTGGCGCGGCCCCACCCTAGTTGCCCTGTGGGTCCCCTCGACACCCCCCTCCGCCTATATTTAGCCCTCGGGGTGGAAACCCCTAATATCGATCTCTTTTCCGCGAACTCGCCTCTGTACCGCTGCCGCCGCCATTTCTAGATCGGGGTTGCCTGGAGAAGCTGCCCCGGCACCCTGCCGGGAGGAGGAACCCCCTCCGGGAGACCATCCATAGCCATGGACGCCTCCCGGATATAACGTGAGTAGTCCCCCTTGGACCATGGGTCCATGACCAGTAGCTATGTGATGTACTTCTCTCCTCTTTGTGCTTCCAATTTTGAGACCTCGTGAGCTGCCTCACATGATCGAGGCACTTTTTTAATTTCCACTGTTGCTATGCTGAGTTTTCCGGGATCTGATGGATTATGAGACTATGTTCAGATTGTGATGAGTAATGTATTTGGTTCTTCTCTTTTATATTTTGTTCTTGAGTAAATTCTTGCATGTTCTCCGTTGCAGTATTTTACTTTGGCCAAGTAGTTTGTTGCAACTCCAAGAGGGAGCGTTATGCTTGATTTTGGGTTCAGCCCCTTGATGTCTAGCTTGAGTGACAAAAAAATGAGACTAGGGGATGTCCTGTTGCCACCAGGGATAAAACAACGGTGCTTGTATCCACGGATGCAAGGATTGTTTACTTTACGCAAAGTTTTTTTAATGCAGTTGTCTGTTGCTTTGAGTTTACCCTTTGGGTGGGATTCACAACTTAATACCAGCGAGATGTTCTGGATAGATATCTCAAGGTGGATGATTCGTAGTAGATGCAGTTGGAATTCGGTCTACTTACCTTGGCGTACTGCCCATTGCTTTTGAGCCCTTCCTTTCTTTGCAGCATAGTTAGCATTGCGGTGCCTTCATAATTCTGTCAATTGCCCAGCTGTGATTTGTTTACCTCGCTAGCACTTTTATCGTCTTTTGGGAGAGAGATATCACTAGTGAAAATCATGGGACCCCGGTCCATATTCACATCACTGTTTACACCCTTAGTTTACTTTCAGTCTTTACTTTCAGTTGCCACTATTATTATCTCTTGCGTTGATCCTTTGTAAACAACAAGGCCGGAGGAATTGACAACTCCTCTGTACTCGTTGGGAGCAAAGTTATTTGTTGTTGTGTGCAGGTCCTATAAACTCCCGACAACCGCTTAATTTCTGGCGCAGTTGGCACCTTCTTGTATTTCTGCGAGTCCTACTGGTTCGATAACCTTGGTATCTTCACCGAGGGAAATTTGCTGCTACGCTACATCTCACCTTCCACTTGGGGTAACCAACGAGGAGTGAGAGAACTATCCTCACCGTATCACCAGCCGCTGTTCCACAAGGATGCTCGGATCAACTTCCACGCCGAGGAGGTGTTTGGGCGGGTGCCGCAACGCGCCAACAGGTGTGGCCTCGTTGTGGCTACTGGCTTCCCTGTTGAACTCATCACGCCGGATTGCATCCCGGCCGCATTCTCCGGGTTCGGGAAAGTTCTTGAGATCGACCCCATGGTCATTGCCGGTCGGGAGCTTGCAGTTGTGCGCACCATTTTCCGCCTCGAGCACACGCGCGACGTCCCTTGGGATGTTTGGCCGTGGGGAGGTCAATGGGATACCCGTACCGTCTCGGTTCTCCCTCTGCAGTCCTGGCCGCTGGCCAACTTCTACCGTGATGATGGCTCCTACATCTACTCATTCGCCCAGCCGCCGCCTCCATTCGGTCATGCGCTAGGCGGAGGCCCTGTCCTCGCTGAGCATCGCAGCGGGTCCTATGGCAGTCAGCTGGACTCCTGTTGAACGTCCTTGGCGCGCCGCCCCTCCAGCGAGTCTGCCCCCCGCCTCCCTTCGAAGCCAGGTCTCCCTCCCACGGCTCCTCTTCCGTTCGTATCATCGAGATCCTCGATGATGCGGCTAAGGACTCGGACATGGTCGTGGTGGTCAGCCCTCAGCCTGCTGTTGTCAACGTGCTGGAGGGGCCGATCCGCCGCAGCTCACGGATTGCGTACTCCGAGGCCCCGGAGTTCATCAGCATCATGGAGAAGGCCGTCAAGATCAAATCTCTCAGGGAGGCGCTGAGCGTCTGCTCGTCTAACCTGCAGACTCGGGCGGCCCAGGACAATGTTTTGGACGCCGTGGTGAAGCCTCTCCCAGCTAGGGCTCTTGCCAGCCTTCGTTCCGCTGCCTTGGTGCCTTTCCCTCGGGATGGTTGATTTCCTCATTGGCTCCTTAGTCACGGAGGCCCTCGACGGGATTTGTAGTGTTAGACAAGGGGTGTGCGAGGGGCGCCTTCACTGCGCCATGTATCTTTATTCCTGCTATTTTCCTTTTGTCTTTCTTTCGTCTAGTGCCCCCGTTGCCTTCCAGTTAGATCCCCCTTTGGTGTTGGTTAATTGTTATGGATAATCACCCCTTCCGTCGCTTATCGTTTCTGTCTTGGAATGTTAAAGGTCTTGGGAATTCGGATAAGTGTGATATTTTCAGGGATGCTGTTCACTCGTTCGACCCCTCAATTATCTGCTTCCAGGAATCCAAGCTTGATGACATTCCGCGCATTAAAGCCCACTCCTTCCTCCCCTCCACCTTTCCTGATTTTGTTTCTAAACCGTCAGATGGTACCCGTGGGGGTATTGTCACGGCTTGGGACGGGCGTTTGTTCTCACTTTCTGCCCAGGACGAGTCGGTTTTCTCGCTTTCCAACACGTTTCTTTCCACCACCACTAATGCCCAGTTTACCCTTACTAACGTTTACGCTCCTTCCGACCACTCGGGTACCTCTGAATTCGTAGTTGATATGATGTCTATGGCCACCTCCGTCCGTGGGCCATGGTTTCTTTTGGGTGATTTCAACCTGATGTGCTTTGCGCATGAGAAAAATCGGGGGGCCTTCAGCCTCTCTCGCGCTGCTGTTTTCAACAATCTCATCAACACCCTTGCCTGGTTTGAGCTCCATCTTTCCGACCACCGTTTCACTTGGTCCGACATGCGCTCTCCTCCCACGTTAGCTCGTCTCGATAGGGTGTTCTTCAACCAGGATTGGGATGCGCTTTTTCTGGGCTCGACTCTTTCCTCTCGCCACCGCCCCACTTCTGAATACTCCCCCCCTTTGGGTCTTTGCCGCTACCCGCATGCCCTCCGCCTCGCGCTTTTTTTCGAAAATGCATGGCTGCTAAATCCAAGATTTTTACCTACGGTGCTCTCTGCTTGGCGGGGTGTCCGTACTGGTCGTTGCGCCGCCGGGGCGCTCGCGTCTCGTAAAAAGGCTATCCGGTCCGCCGCCAAGGTATGGAAACGGCAACATAAATTTATTTCCACCTTCGATAATAACTGCAAGTTCTTGGTTGACCTCTTCGACTTCGTCGAGGAATTTTGGACTCTATCTTCAGGTGAGGTGGCCCTTCATCGGGACGCGAGGGATGGTCTGTCCGCCTCCACTCTTCGTCAGGCTGCCTACTGGAAACAGCGGGGGAAATGTCGGGCTCTTGTGGAGGGCGATGAGAGCACCAAGTTCTTCCACGCGCAGGCGTCGCATCGACACAGGCGGAACACCATCCCGAGCCTCTCCGTCCACGGGGCGGAGGTGGTTGCGCACGCCGCAAAGGCGGAGGCTCTCCGCGCCTTCTACGCCTCCCTGTTGGGTCGCCTCTGCTCCACCACTTGGAGGTTCGACTTGGAGGCGCTCTACCACGGTTCCCCGGTCGTCGACGACGGCCCTCTCGTCGCCCCCTTCGCCCCCGACGAGATCAAGACGGTGGCGTTCTTGCTGGATCGAACCAGCGCCCCCGGGCCGGACGGCTTGGGGCCATCCTTCTACCAGGCGGCTTGGCCTGCCGTGGCCGCCGACATGCAGTGCCTCTTCGGCGCCCTCCACTCTAGGAAGGTGGACCTCGGCGGGGTCAACAGGTCCTACATCGCCCTCCTCCCCAAGAAGGACGGCCTCCCAACGCCGGCGGATTTTCGTCCAGTTTCGCTTCAAAACTGTGACGTCAAGATCCTCTGTCGCTGCCTCACCTCCCGCCTGCAACACCAGATTACCGCCATCATCGACGAGGATCAGTCGGGCTTCCTCTCTGGCCGCAGCATCTCGAAGAACTTCGTCTACGCGAAGTAGCTCGTCCAGTGCTTCCACCGCCGTTCTGCCTCGACTTTCGTCTTCAAGCTCGACTTCGCCAAGGCCTTCGACTCCATCGACTAGGGGAGCCTCCGCCGGGTCCTCCTGACTCGAGGCTTTTCCTCCCTCTGGTGCGACTGGATGGACCTCATCCTTAAGTCCGTCGTCCTCCTGAATGGCATTCTGGGGCGGTGGTTCGACGTCGAGCGCGGCCTCCGGCAGGGGGATCCACTATCCCCGTACGTGTTCCTTCTGGTGGCCGATATCCTCCAACGCTTGGTTCGCTCGGACGGCGGGATCTTCCACCCCTTGGTCTTGGGCTCCCCTCCTGTGGTGTTGCAATACGCGGACGACACCCTGATCGTGATGAAGACCGAGGTCGCGGGGGTGGCTTGCCTCCGAGCTATCCTGGACATGTTCGCGGAAGCGACGGGGCTCGTCATCAAATTCGGCAAGAGCACACTTGTGCCTATGCACGTCCCACCGTACGTCCTCGCTGCGGCGGTAGCTGGCTTCTAGTACTCCCTGGGGGGGGTCCCACAGTCCTACCTCGGCCTCCCGCTCTCCTGCGACAAGCTGCACCTCAAGGACTTTGCCCCCTTGATCGCCAAGGTGGATCAATATCTGGCTGGCTGGCGCACCATCCTCCTCTCTCCGGCTGGGCGCTTGGTGCTGATCAACGTCGTCCTCGACTCCCTCCCAGCCTACGCCATGGCCGCCATGCGGTTGCCTCCGACGGTGATTAGGGCCATTGATGCCCTTCGTCGCGCCTTCCTTTGGAATGTGGCGGACCGGGCGTTTGGGGCGAGCTTCCTGGTGGCCTAGGGCGTGGTTTGTCGCCCCAAGGCGGATGGGGGGCTGGGGGTACGTGATCTTCGTACCGTCAACTCCGCCCTCCTGGTCAAGATGCTGCACCAGATCCACTACACCAACCGGTCTCATTGGAGCAGCTGGGTGTGGGCTGATATGGGAGGGAGATCCCTGCAGTCGGCTAAACCCCTCTCCCGAGGGGTCCACTTCCGCGACCTGGTCGACCTCCTGTCTCTCTACCGCTCTCTCACCAGGGTTAGAGTGGGCGACGGGGCCACTACTTCCCTCTGGATGGACGCCTGGTCCCCTCATGGGGCGCTTGGCGTTGCCGTCCCGGCGTTGTTCTCGCACTCGACCTGCAGTGAGGCCACGGTCGCCCAAGTGACGGCGGCCGGCATTGATGCCTTTTTGGTCCCCCGGCTTACCAGGGCCGGCGCCCGGGACCGGGCCGTCGTGCTTTCCCTCCTTCCACGGCACACTTCTGAGATGGATGAGCCCTCGGTTCATTTATGTCGTGGTCCTCACGGCAGGCTGGTTTCCAGGGGGGTGTACGCCTTGCTCAGGTATGGGGGCGTTCAGGCCCCCGCTGCGGAGCTCCTTTGGCACAATGGGGTGCGGTCCAGGGTCAAATTCTTCGGGTGGATTCCCGTCCAGTCCCGGGTCCATACGCGGGATGTCTTGCTGCGGAAGACTATCATCTCACCGGGCGAGGAGGGGTGCCCGTGTTGCTCCTCCCTTGTCGTGACGGCCGACCACTTGATGCTCGAGTGCGCCTTCTCCGCGGCGTTCTGGCGCCACCTGCGGGTTGATGCCCATGGGGCTTCTGTGGAGACGCTGCCTTCTATTGACGTCTCTCCTGCTGTTGGCGGGGCTTCTCCGGCTGCTTTCCTGCTCCTGTGTTGTTGGCACCTCTGGAAACGACGCAATGATGTCGTCTTCAGGGAGAACTCTCTCTCCCTCGCCGCTCGCCGCCACTCTGAAGGGTTGCCGGGACGACGCCACACTTTGGCACGGGCGTTTCAAGCAACCTGATCACGTCGAAGTTTGGTTGGTCGCGCTAAGTTAGTTGTACATGTTGTGTTCTGTCTAGTCCCCCTTTCACTGCCTGTTTTGGTTGTTGCTTGATGTAAAACCCTCCCTTTTGCTACGGCTGTTGGTAATATATTCAGGTGGAGGAGTTCTCCCTCCCTCCCCACCCCCCAACCCCCGCGGGTGAAAATTAAAAAAAACTTTTTTTATGTTATCAATCATGTTGTGTGACTAGAGAAATTTGCGTTACCACAATTCTATGAATGCATTAGCTCGTATGTACGTACAAGATAAAAGAAAAACTGGATTGCTCTTCAAGGACAAAAGAAAAATATTTTTCATCACATCAGCTTAGTTTAAGGTGTTATTTTCAGCACGGAAGTCACGAGAAAAGAAAAAAGGGGACACTGGACGAACCGATATTTCGAGGTAGATGCACATCATTTAAAGCATTTCAAGAAGACGGGACAGTTTCTACAAAGTCGGTTGAGTTTTACATATACGTATTTTTCTTGGACAGTCTCACAAATCCTTCCCTAAACCTGTAGCTAAACTCTTAATAGTAACGTAGCAGTAGTCTGGTTACCACAACTGGCAGCCGAAAACCAATAAAGTTCAAGACTTCCAACCAGAAACCATTCCATTCACTATAACACCTTTACAGGGTGACGACTATAGGTAACATGTTAAGCATAGTTCGTTCAGACTTCAATCTAAGGCATGCATGAACCCCCAAGGGAAAACCAAGGAGATGATGGAGCGCGACGCGACACACAGATGAATTTTCTCGTTTGATGGTACAAAGAACATCTAGCTACCCTACGAATGATTTGTGTGCATACAGTGTACATCAGTTATCTTTACAACTACCGACTTGTTGTCGGTATGCGGAGGTCACCTAGGGTCTCCTCACATGAAATCCATGGAGTCGCTTAGAGACTGACCGCTCAGTGACTGGCTTCCATTCGAAGAACTCTGAGGGTGGTTTTGGTGGTGGTTATGCTGATGACCTTGGTAGTGCATCTGCTGCTGCGAGAAATAGTTCGGCATCTGCTGCTGCTGCTCCTGCTGCTGTTGTAGCCCTCCGCTGAAGGGGTTTCCATTCATGCTTGGAACTTGACCTGCCGCTATCTTAAGCCGCTGGACTTCTTCTCTCAGGGCATCATTCAGAGCTGCATCAAACAGACATATGATCACAGGGTGACTGACTGGTTGCTCGTTGACCCAGAGATGGGTTAAATGTTCACGAAACAGAACATCTTTTGTTCGTTCTGGGACTATATTAAAATGACTAGGACATACCATCTCGAAGTTTGGCTTGCTCTTCCATGGACTGCAACCGGAGTTTGAGCTCTCTGTTCTCAACAGTTAAACCAGAAGTGTCCCTCTAGATTAAAGATAAATAGAGACTGTAAGATAATGCAACAAAAGGCAATCACAAGCCTGATGAGAAATGACAAACGCAACGGCTAGTGGAGTATAAATCTGAGTTCATCCTAATCAGAAAGTAGCATTACCAAGAATACAAAGTTAACTCTCCCACAAAAATTTCAGTACTAGTTATAGATCAAGTCTTACTAAATCTGTTTCACTCCCTTACTCTTTTTCTAGTGTAAATAAGATGTTTGGTACTGGCCAGGCTTTCTGGAGAAAAAGAAAAATCTTTTGTTACTATCCCCCCACCCACCAAGCTAAAGCTTCAACCTAACACCATCCATTTGGTTCCAACATCTTCCATCAAATTAGCTTTCGAATGGAGCATCACTTCTCCTCTTTTTGACATGACCGGACATCAAATAGAGGCGTCTACACTATCCCACCTACTTTTCGGTGCAACAAATCAAGTAGTAGTCACAAAAACAACACGATCAACTTTTTGTGCTCTAGAGCATTCAGTTATATGTGCGCCTATTATAAGTTTACCCTAAACACTATCTCAGTGTAACTAGGATTCAGCAGTTAGCTATTGAAGAGCTATACAAGAAATCCACTACATGCTTATGTAGTAGAAATTGTATATACAGCTAGAGAACTACTTGATTCATGATATTTTCTATCGATTTTCATAAAAACAACAAATCAATCTTGGGAGTCCTAACCATTTAGACCGGACATCAAGTAGACCCAAGGGAATTTTCTCCAAATAGACTGATAGTATATATCTTCAGCGTATCAAGGAAGTTCCGCCACATAGTTATGATACAACTTGATACATTTATTAAAGGTGGGCGAATACATCCTAAGAACTATATACTATAACAAACAAAAGTGAGACAAGCAATAAATAGAAGTCGATAACAAAAAGGTGAGTCCTCATGAAGCGGACATGATATTTGTGATTTCATAGTAACATACAGCAATATGTAAAAACTAACTACCAAACAAAGATTTAACCTCATTAGGAACATGTCATCCACTACGCTCGAACGATCCATTATCAGAAGCTCTAGCTACTTGATAATTGGAAAGAACAAATTGGTGAGGGTCAAAAAACACAATCTTCACTGAATGTCCAATGAAAATCATAAAACAGAGGGTAACACATCATCTCAGACCTAGTACATGTAGTGACCCTCAGATATAATAAAATGCACGTGTGACAGTATCAAAGTGTAATTTACTAATTTTTACAAAACTCCCTTCGATGAATAAACAAAGAGAATGTCTGTATTAACTCCAGTAAGAGAAAATAGTTACTGAATATTAAAGGAAATGGTCATAGAAATGTCAACAACTGTAGTTATGAGAACAATTCAAAAGCCAAGTTACATGAGGGGAACAGATAAGCTAAGATAATGAAGTAGTGTTTTTAATAGATAGGATAATGAAATATTACTATAACAGATGACAAGAAGTTGTAAGCAAAGGCTGTTGTTTGTTTATCCTGGTTGCTTCTTTCAGAACGCAAGCTTTTGAGTTAATAAGGTTCATACAAGTGTTACCAATGCAGTTTCCACACTTGTCCATCAAATAAGGAAAGCAACCAACTAATGTAGGCTGATATTGGCTTCAGCTAGTCAAATAATTAGGGTTGGCTCAAGCAATGACGCTGCCATATTTTGCGCTTACCGCATACAAAAAACAAAACAAATCAATGATACACACCTGAAGAAGCGTGAGCTGTGCGGAGAGCGTGGTGGCCTCTGTCTGCAGAGTCTGCACCTTCCTCTCCAGCTCGCCGGTGTACTTGATCTTCCTCTCCTTGGACCTTGCGGCCGACTGCCTGTTGGCCAGAATCCTGCACACCAGCAACCACCACCATGAAACCGAACCTAAAATATAACTCGACTGAACCACATGAAACCCTTGGAAACCGAAAATTAGGCAGCACGAGCAAGGAGCTGGATCTCAATAACGCAGGGCAGTGGAACTAGCAGCAAAGTAGCCCTTGGATCTATCTAGCTTCGCACAACCGGATGATAAAGCGAAAGGGGAAGAGCTGAAGATAGCTCACCTCTTAGCGCGCTTGGGGTCGAGGAGCGCGAGCTCAGCGAGCCTCTCTGCGGGAATGGCCTTCTTAGCGTAGTCCGGCAGGCCTCCGGAGAGCGCAGACTCGCCGTCGGACGGCGAGCTGGCTCCATCCATGGAGCCGCTCCTCTTATGGCCAGCTACGCCCCCGCCTCCTCCCTGCAGCGCGAGGCCGTCGAAGAAGGCGGCGTCGAGGGAGAGGCTCCTCATATGCGCGCCCCCTCCTCCGGGCGGGCGCGGTGCCGGCGACGGGGGCGCAGCGGCCCCCTGCTGCTGCGGCGGGCGCGGCGGGGGAGGCGGTGCGGGATCGGAGGAGACGGCGGGGGAGTCGTCGGAGAGGGAGGGGAAGTCGAGGTCGGAGAATGAGAAGTCGCTGTCCGGGTCGAGCAGCAGGTCCGCGTCGGGGAAGCGGATGAAGGTCTCTGAGTGGGCCCTCCGGTGGCCGCGCGGCGCACCGGCGAACCCTCCGGCGGAGGACGGCGCCGGCGGCGGGAATCGCGGGTCCATGGCGGCGGTCAAGGTCGGGGCGGGAGGCGGGCGCGTGGTTCGCTCGGAGGCGGGGGGAGGAGTAGATGCGGGTGGGTGTGTGCGTCGGGGGAGCTCTGGGGTGGGGGGTAGAGCACAAGAGTCAAAGAAGAGGGGAGGGAGGAAGGGCCGAGGCTGCGGCTCGGTTCGGCGTGAACCCGGTGCACGTAAACCTGATGGTGCCCTGCACCCACACGCGTCACGAGGTAGAGTCCATGGCATATGGCTCGTGCGGTGGGTGCAGGGAGGTGAGGGATGTCCGGCGCCAAAAGTGGCAGTAATTCTGCTCTGGCTCTGTCCTCCCGGTGCGCCGAAGATTGACTGAACCTGGTCTAGCCAAAGTGCGCGAATGTCTTCTCTTTTTCGTGTGACGATAAAGGACGCGAATGTGCGTGCGGTGCATGAGGTGGGTGTACGGGAAAGGAGGTCGGGGAACTCCGGCGAGGGGCGAAACGGTAATTCCGGCGTGGCCGTGGAGGGAACGCCGCGTGGTCCGGAGAAAAAGAGCACCCTCCCTCCGTCGCTGTGCGGTCGCTGTTTGGCTGTTCCTTGCGCTTTACTTGGGAATTAGTGACGTGTGGGCCCTTAGCAGCATGCGGGCCCAGCGGACAGCGGTATACGTGGCGTCCTGGTGATTGCGGGGGGCGAATGGTCCGTGCGTTGGCTTGTCGATCTCCGTGGAAGAAGCGGGTGGATGGGTGCCCACGGGGTTTGCAGTTTTTCAACTTCCAGCGAGTACTATATTGGTTCTGAAATTCCAACTTACAATTTTGTAATGTTTCTATTCATCTTTTTTTAAGATTCTATATATATGGATAATATTTTTTGCGTGATATTTTTTATCTTTTCATCAAACATCATGGCAGTACGAAAAACACAAAAAGCAATAAAACTTACATTCATGTTCATAGATCACCTACGAGATGACTACAAGCACTCGTGTGAACCAAAGACACGCTGATGTTGGAATTGATCTCAGGTTGTTTCAAATCAAGAGAAAATGAAGAGTTCTGCTCCACGTTTGTGCTATGATTGGAGGCACACAAAAACAATATTTGGTTTTGGTCCCTATTTCGTTAGCACCACACTATATAAGACGAGGATGTACCCTTTCAGAGGGATGAATCACGTACGGGCAAAAGCCCCCTCCCCCCTCCCCCCCCCCCCCCCACACACACACTCCTAACTTCCAATCCTAAAAATGTGCTAGAGGGATCATAAAGCCATCGCTGTTTACACTCGCTATCAATTTACTTCTTTATTTACTTTTCCGTTGCTATCACTATCATTATTATCCTGTGCATTTTATCCTTTCTAAACAACAAGGCCGGAGTGATTGATAACCCCTTTGTACTCATTGGGAGCAAAGCTATCTGTTGTGTGTGCAGTTCCACGTCAGCCGCCAATCTCTGGCGCCGTTGACACCTACTTGTCGTTATCGGAGTCCTACTGGAGACAAACCTTGGTATCTTCACCGAGGGAAATTGCCGCTACTCTACATCTCAACCTTCCACTTTGGGTAAACCAACGAGGGGTGAGAAGTATAGTGTCGTGACATCAAAGCAATTTCTGGCGCCGTTGCCGGGGACTCCGCTCTTCAAGATAGGGGAGTTGCACACTATCTTTTATCTTTGCTTTTTAATCTTGTTAGTTTACCTTTCAGTTTTTGCTGTTGTGTCCTTTATAAAAAATCAAAAAAATAGTTATCTTGCTTTTAGTTATCCTTTCTATTTAGTCAAGCATGTTAGGATTTGGTGCCTCGAGGAAGTCGGAGGTCTTAGATTTCCATCAAAGGGATGGAGAAAATATGAAGAAGGCATGGGACAGAATTTCTGATGCACATAGGAGAGTTATGCCTTGGATACCTATAAAAATTGTGCTTAGAAATTTTTACCATGGCCTTTTTAGATGGTGCAAACACTCTCTTGATATTATAGCTGAAGGGGATTTCGTAGCTTGTGATGAAGCTAGAGCTCTTGAAATTATACATGGTCTATCTAGTTACTTTGTTTATGATCATAGTTTTGACACTGTTATAGATAGACTTGCTACTATTGAAAAGAGATTGGATGCTCTATACTTGAAAAAAGCAAAGAAACCCCAGCCAAATAAGAAAAATGTTTATGAGATATATGGTGACTGGGAACCCTTTGTTAGAATTAGCATCTCTAAGGAAGACTTCCTTGCTTTCTGTGACATTGGATCTATGGTTTCTACTATGCCAAAGGTTGTTTATGATTCTTTAAAATTAACATGGAGAAATTATCATCATATCATGAACATGCTAATGGAGATATTTCTGAGATCCAGGGAAGGATAAAAGATGTACCAGTGACATTCCTTAAAGGGATTGCAATGGTTGATTTCTTTGTCATGAAGCCGAACCAAGGAAACATAGTGCTTGGGAGGGATTTCCTCCGAGCCGTTAAAGGCTTCATTGACATAGGTAAGGGACAAATACGCCTACGCGGGAAGGCAAAAGGTGTATACCCCTTTCCTAAAAGAAACACGGATGAACTTGTTGAGGAACCATTTGAATCATATTACAACTCCGATTATTGTGATGATCTTTGATTCCTTCTCTTTGCATTAAGCCTAGCTAATGGTTTTAAAGAAGCGCTTTCGGGAGGCAGCCCGCAACGAATTTAGGATTTCCTTTTTGTTTTCCTTCTGTTTTTAGTGGTCTTGATGATTGTTACTACTGTAGCACATCATTGTATCTTTACTTTTCAAGCTTTGTGCCTTTTATAGCCTCATATGACAATGGAAGTGAAAGTTGTGACATGCTGTCCAGAAAACAGATTCTGTCCTCGTGACTAGAAAAATCAGACAAAAATCCCAGTTCATCTTTTTGAGTTGAATTTTTTACACAGCGTGCTCTATACAATTACGAAACTTTCGTATGTTCTGAGTTTTTGATTTGAGTTGCAGAAGTATCCCTAAATAATTCTTTACTACCGTTGGTCTGTTTTTCACAGATTCTGTCCTGTTTTGCCTTTTCTTCGTTTTGCAAACCTTAAGCTTGCTTTTTCTTTGCAAAAACTTTTTTGAAATCTTGAGAAACAGTAGCTCTTCAAGATTATCTTTATTTCCAGTAGAGAATAATTATTTTATTATGGGTACTAACCTCGCTAATCAGATTATGATGAGTTTTGCATGAAGGGAGTTTTCAAGTGTGCGAGGGAAGATGATGAAAGAAGATTCAGGAGTGTCAAGCGCTCAAGCTTGGGGATGCCCCCATGCATCCCCAAGAAATATTCAAGGAGACTCAAGCGTCTAAGCTTGGGGATGCCCCCGTGCATCCCCTTCATCAACAATTATCAGTTCGTCTCTCGTTTCACTATATTTTTATCACTTCATGTGTTATGTGCTATGCTTGGAGCGTCTCGCTCTTAGGTTTTATTTTTAGTTTTCTTTAGATTTGCTTGCTGTTCATAACAAGTTAGAACCCAGCTTTCTTTGTGTGGGAGAGAAACACGCTCCACTTCCAAAATCTAGAACACAACATAGGATTTTCATGCTTATCTTTGTTGTGTGTGTTCTTTATCTTTTCATAGCTACTGTCATGTTTTGCTCTTAGCTTTCATGCTTATCTTTTCAAAGACCTTTTGTTTAGTTTGTTTCTGGAACTCTCTTGAGTTTTCATGTTTATCTTGATTAGAGAGTTTTCCTGTTGCACTGAGTTTTGTGTCTTGACTTGAAGTAGGTAATTGAGGTTGCTATTCTTTTTGTAGTAGTAACTTGCAATAGTTTTGAGGTGTTGTTTTGAGTAATGTTTGGACTTTTGGTGTGAAGAGATTTAGCATATTAGTGATAGATGTCGTATTTTGGGCAATCCGTGTTTATTTTCAAAACTTACAAAATTAGTTGAGAACTTTAGATACTAGATGGTTCATTACTCTTCTGAGGGGTCGAATATTAGAGTACACTCACGTACCATGAGTCGAGGATGCGCAAGGATAACCAAACCCCCATACACTCCTCCTCGGGGTACTTGTCTCTTTGTGAAACCTCCTTATTATATTGGGAGTTACCGATAATAAGTGCATGAGTTCTTCGGACTAATGTGAGTATTCAAAAGTTGACACTTCCACCTTCCCATATTTTTCTAGCCTCTCCTGTGTCGTGCATTGCTTTCTTATCACTCCGAGAGTTGGCGTCCACCTTCGCCGGTACATCCAAACCCTTGGCATGATACGCTCTGTCATCATAAACCTCCTTATATCCTTCCTCAAAACAGCCACCATACCTACCTACCAAGGCATTTCCATAGCCTTTCCGAGATATATTGCCATGCAACATCCATCTTCTCATGACTTGATCTTCATGTCATACATGCTACTTGCTTGATCGATGAGCCGCATGCTAGTTGGGCCTTGCCCTAATCATTGCTACATGACGCGCTAGTATCATTGCATATCCTGCTACATTGGCAGAGGCATACATTTGCATACATCATGATAGTTACATCTTCTTTATGATTTGAGTACTTTGTAAAGTGTGAAAGATCTTCTATACTTCTTGTAATATATAGAGTGTTTCCCCTAAAGTGAGGAAAAGATCCCAAAGTGGACAAATTAAAAGATCCCAAAGAGGACAAATGAGAGAAATAGAAAGAGCCATTGAGGCCACCAAAAAATACATAAAAATAGAAAAAAGAGAAAAAGAAATAAAAAGAGAGAAGGGGCACACTACTATTCCTTTTTGAGAGATCCACACTCGTACTCCCTCCTATATCTTGTACTCCATAGAGATTATCATTCATGCATATAGCTATGTGGGGACCTTCACACGATAGAACTTGGCTTGTATATTCAATGATGAGCCTCCTCAAATGATCTCTAGGTCTTCTTGAGCAAGCAAGTTGGATGCACCCCCACTAGTTCCATTGGAGAGCTTTTAGCTCACATCTGCATCTGTTGCATGGCAATCCCTACTCCTCACATCATATCTATCATTTGGCTTTCTCTCGCCTATGATTGTCCTCATGGATGTGAGCCTTTCACACCTTTTTGTCTTCCTCCTCCACCATATTCTCTCTTTTCCATCCTAAGTGTCAACTTTCTTGCTTACGCTCATCCATTGTATGAGTGCTCAAAATGTCGAAAAGGAGTGGATCATTTTGACTTGTATGTGGCTAGTGGTCTGGGGATGAGTCAAGATAAGATTCCAAAGAAGACCAAGTGTGAAACTTTAGTAGATTGAGTTCTCAACAAAAAAATACTTTTTCTCGTATCCCTATCCCCTTTCTTGCACGCAAACACCATTTGGAGACATTCGAGTTACGGACAGCGAGAGCTCTTGCACCTTTATGTTCTTATGTTGCTTGTTTCAATGCTAAATATAGACTCTTGCCTGTTATGACTTGAATTGAATTACATGCCTTGATTGCTTTACTTAAAAGTTCTTATATGGTTGTTAGCATGTCACCACAGAAATTATGCTTGTTATCATTTACCTACTCGAGGACGAGCAGGAATTAAGCTTACGGATGTTGATACGTCCAAAACGTATCTATAATTTCTGCTTGCTCCATGCCTCTTTTGTGTGATATTGCTATGATATTGATGAACTTCCATACACTTTTGATCATATTTGAACTAACCTATTAACTCAGTGCACCCGAGTGCCAGTTCCTGTTTTCTGCTATTTTTGTATTTCAGGTTTTCCCATTTTTTAAAGTGCCAGAAAAATTCCGGAAAAAATATAGGAAAAATCAGTGTACGGGAACCTTCTAGAAGAGCCAAAGTGGGGCCCGAGGGGGGCCAGGGGTGGCCTAGGCGGCCACCTGGCGTGGCCTAGGGGGGGGCGCCTGGGGCCCCTGGTCCACCTCTGGCTGCCCCCCTTCGCCTATTTATTCCCCGTGACGAGAAACCCTCGAAGACAGAACCCTTTTTCGCGATCTCTCCTCTGTTCCGCCGCCGCCGCGCTTCCAAGATCGGGAGCACCAGAAGACCTCTTCCCGGCACCCTGCCGAAGGGAGGAATCGCCTCCGGGAGCTTCTCCACCACCATGGATGCTTCCCGGATGAACCGTGAGTAGTCCACCTTGGACCATGGGTCTATGATCAGTAGCTATGTGATGTTCTCCTCCCCTCTTTGTTCTTCATGGATTAGACCTCGTGAGCTGCCCTACATGATCGAGACACTTATGTAATATTTCTGCTGTTGCTATGCTGAGTTTGCTAGGATTCGATGGATTATGAGATTATGTTCATATTGTGTTTGAGTTATATATTTGATTCTCCTCTTTTATATTTATGTTCTTGAGTAATTCTTGCATGTTCTCCGTTGCTGTTTATTGCTTTGACCAAGTAGTAGGTAGTGACTCCAAGAGGGAGCGTTATGCATGATTGTGGGTTCATGCCCCCCGATGACTAGCCTGAGTGACAGAAACATGATCCTAGGGGAATTTTTTGTTGCCACAAGGGGGGAAACAACGGTGCTTGTACTTGCGGGTGCAAGGATTGTTTAATTTACGCAAAGTTCTTTAATGCAGTTGTCTGTTGCTTTGAGTTTATGATAACCCACAACTGCAGGGGATCGAGTTAGTCTTCGCGGGTAAGATAACCCAATTTATAGATTCGACTCAAGGGGAGCCAAAGAATATCCACAAGCTTTAACAGTGGAGTTGTCAATTACACCGCACCCGAGATACACTTACTTGCAACAAGATATTAATAGTAACTGCGATATGGAAGTGATGATAGCAACGGTAATAGTAAAACAGCGAAAGTAAACAACTAGTAACCAACATAATTAAAAACACTGTAGGCTAGGGAGATGGATGGTTGGGCGCAGCATGGATAAGACACATCATGTATTTAACTTGGGGCAAGGCACACAGAAAAGCAATGATCATCTAGGCATAAATCAAACATCAGGCATGTATCCCACAGGTAGTTGTACGTGCTTGCAATAAGAACTTGCACAACATCTTTTGTCCTATCATCCCGCTAAGAACGGGGCCAAAAGGAACTTATGGAGATTAAGGTGCTCCTGTCAAAGAGCACCGGAACAAAGCATTAACAATCAATGGAAACATGGAATCCTCAAATTATAGTCCATCCCTTTGGTGTCCCAAGCTGTCACCTTTGGGATCGCCGGTCCCGGACTATAACAGGTGCATACAACTCATATATAGGATCAAGAACACAAATATATTCATGCAAACATAAAGGGTTCAGATCTGAAATCATGGCACTCGGGCCCAAAGTGACAAGCATTAAGAGCAACAAGTTGAAGCAAAGATGATAAATAACAATCTAGATGATAGGCAACATGCCCCCAACAATCTGGTAAACTATTACATGATCTAACTCATCCAATCCCTACCATCCCCTTAGCCTACAACAGGGAATTACTCACACATGGATGGAGAAGTCATGGAGGGAGGATGGAGTGGCGATGATGATGACGATGGCGATGATCTCCCCTCTCCGGAGGCCAAAACAACCTCCAGATTAGCCCTCCCGGAGAAGAACAGAGGGTGGTGGCGACTCCGCGACGAGAATTGGGAAAACGACTGCTGTTTCGGGGTGTCTCCGTCACGGGAATAAATAGGAGTCTCGGTAGGGCACCGGAGGAGGGGGGAGTCTCCCAGGCGGCCAGAGGGCGTGGCCCCACCCCTGGCCGCGCCAGGGGGGGCTCCTGGGGCCCCCTTGGCTCCCCTCTGGTCCCACTTCTGGCTTCTGCCTCCTTCGGGTGCGTGGATTTTCTGGTATTTTTCTTGGAATTTTCTGGGACGCCCAAAAATCCATTTTCCTGCGCACAATAAAACCATATAGATAGCTCTGCTGAAAACATCATTAGTCCGGGTTAGTTTCGTCCAAATCATGCAAGAATGAGGGCAAAAAAAATAGCAAAAGTGTTTTGAAAAGTAGATACATTTGAGATGTATCAACTCCCCCAAGCTTAGCATATTGCTTGTCCTCAAGCAATTCAATACAACGAACTAAACGCGACAAAGAAAACTTTGACAAACTCTTTTGCTTCAATAGATGTATATAAGCATGTAGTACGAAAAGAATTTAGCAAGTAGCAAAACAATGCTATGAGGACAATGCACGAAGCAATCCTTCTTTCAAGTGATCAATTTCAAACAACTAAAAGCAAATAATATGCTACTGAAAATCAAAATAGGATTACAATGCACAAAGTTTGAACATACTAGTGTGGTATTTCGCAAGCCTCCATGAGTGAAGCAAAACATAAATGCAGAAACTCCTCCGGAGTTTTAAAGGAGACTAGAACTAGAAATTTTAGAATAAATAATTCCACAATCATGCAAAAGACAATGTAGTACTTTGGGACAATTCACATTACACTCAGAATGACAATTATGCTCTCCTTGTTGGTGCTTTGAAGAAGGAAGGTGGAGACTCTCGAACCGTGGAGTTTGATGGAAAGGTTGAAAACCCGTGGATGAAAGCAAAGACTAAACATGTACCAGAGCTCTTGGTTTTGAAAACAGAGATAAAAAGTGTTTTGGGAGGTGCATGCTTCGTCAACGAATGCTAGTAGTCAACTCAATCGCCTCTTACGCTATACATGTTTTGAGGAACGACTCCCAATATCCTTTGTTTATCACTGCCAAAGTTTTCTGATTTCTCAGAGACAAATGATGGCTTCTCGCCCCTCGTTGGTTACCCCAAGTGGAAGGTTTGAGATGTAGTGCAGCAGCAAGTTTCCCTCGGTGAAGATACCAAGGTTATTGAACCAGTAGGACTCAGAAGATACAAGTAGGTGGCAACGTCGCCAGAAATTGCTTCCTGACTAGGGTGTTGTCGTGGACCTGCACACAGCAACAAATAACTTTGCTCCCAACGAGTACAGAGGAGTTGTCAATTCCTCCGGCCTTGTCGTTTACAAAGGATCAACGCAAGAGATAAAAGGTGCAAAGGAAAGTAAAAGCTGAAAGTAAATTGAGGGTGTGAACAATAATGTGAAGATGGACCGGGGTCCCGTGATTTTCACTAGTGATGTCTCTCTCCCAAAAGACGATAAAAGTGCTAGCGAGGTAAACAAATCACAGTTGGGCAATTGACAGGATTATAAAGGCACCGCAATGCTAACTATGCTGCAAAGAAAGGAAGGGCTCAAAAGCAATGGGCAGTACGCCAAGGTAAATAGACCAAAATCCATCTGCATCTACTACGAATCATCCACCTTGAGATATCTATCCAGAACATCTCGCTGGTATTAAGTTGCGAATCCCACCCAAAGTGTAAACTCAAAGCAACAGACAACTGCATTAAAAGAACTTTGCGTAAAGTAAACAATCCTTGCACCCGCAGGTACAAGCACCGTTGTTTTATCCCTGGTGGCAACATCACATCCCCTAGTCTCATGTTTCTGTAACTCAAGCTAGACATCAAGGGGCTGAACCCACAATAGAGCACAACGCTCTCTCTTGGAGTTGCAAATAAAATACTTGGCCAAAGCAAATACCGCAACGGAGAACATGCAAGAGTTTACTCAAGAACAAAATATAAAAGAGAAGAACCAAATATATTACTCATCACAATCTGAACATAGTTTCATAATCCATCAGATCCCAACAACCTGAAATACAAAAACAGCAGAAAACAGAAACTGGCAACTGGGTGCACTGAGTTAATAGGTTAGTCCAAATAGGTTCAAAAGTGTATGAAAGTTCAAGCAAAACATGGAAAAGTCACACAAAACATGCATGGAGCAAGCAGAAATTATAGATACGTTTGGGACGTATCAACATCCCCAGGCTTAATTCCTGCTCGTCCTCGAGTAGGTAAATGATAACAAGCATAATTTCTGTGGTGACATGCCACACAACCAAATAAGGAATTTTAAGTAAAGCAATCAAAGCATGAAATTCAATTCAAGTCTTAACAAGCAAGAGTCTATATTAGCATTGACACAAGTAAAAAAAGAACAAAAGGTGCAAGAGCTCTCGCTGTCCATGACTCGAATGTCTCCAAATGGTGTTTGCATGCAAGCAAGGGGCTGGGAAGAAAGAGAAAAAAGGTTGTTGAGAACAACTATCTACTAAAGTTTCACACTTGGTCTCCTTTGGATTCTTATCTGGACTCGTCCCCAGACCACTAGCCAGGTACAAGTCAAACTGATCCACTCCCTTTCGATATTTTGAGCACTCATGCAATGTATGAGCGTGAGCAAGAAAGTTGACACCTAAAAGGCAAAACAGAAAGAAGGTGGAGGAGGAAGACAAAAAGGTGTGAAAGGCTCACATCAATGAGGACAATCATAGGCGAGAGAAGGCCATATGATAGATATGATGTGAGGAGTAGGGATTGCCATACAACGGATGCACATGTGAGTTAAAAGCTCTCCAAGGGAACTAGTGGGGGTGCATCTAACTTGCTTGCTCAAGAAGACCTAGAGCTCGTTTGAGGAGGCTCATCATTGGAATATACAAGCCAAGTTCTATAATGTGAAGGGTCCCCACATAGCTATATGCATGATGATGATCTCTATGGAGTACAAGGGATAGAAGATGAAGTACTAGTGTGGATCTCTCAAAAGGAACAACAGTATGCCCCCTTTTCTCTTTTTATTTTTCTCTTTTTATTTTTTATTTTTTGGTGGCCTCAATGGCTCTTTCTATTTAACTCTCATTTGTCCTCTTTGGGATCTTTTGATTTTGTCCTCTTTGGGATCTTTTCCTCACTTTAGGGACAATACTCTATATTTGTGACATCCTGGCTTAATAGGAATGATAGACTACTCATATCAACAAGGTGCACCTTCTTTTTCGGGAGCCCAGATCCAAAGAACTCCAAAGTTAAGCGTGCTTGGCTTGGAGCGATTTGAGGATGGGTGACCGACCGGGAAGTTGTTCCCGGGTGCGCACGAGTGAGGACAAAGTGCGCAGGAAAGACTAGTGTTGGTTTGTGGGGACAGTCTAGATCCCGCCAGGCGTACGTCGAGAACCGGTGGGTGTGGCCGGGGCGTTACAAATGGTATCAGAGCCGACCCTTGCGGTTATACGGGCGTGTGTGGGTCAGTGCGCGAACATGTGGGACATGTGTCGGCACTGGACGCACAGACGTGTGCCAAGAGGGAACGTTCCTGTGGGCCGATGAGGACATCGGTTCCTTTGAGTGGGGGTGTATGTGACATCCTGGCTTAATAGGAATGATAGACTACTCATATCAACAAGGTGCACCTTCTTTTCCGGGAGCCCAGATCCAAAGAACTCCAAAGTTAAGCGTGCTTGGCTTGGAGCGATTTGAGGATGGGTGACCGACCGGGAAGTTGTTCCCGGGTGCGCACGAGTGAGGACAAAGTGCGCAGGAAAGACTAGTGTTGGTTTGTGGGGACAGTCTAGATCCCGCCAGGCGTATGCCGGGAACCGGTGGGTGTGGCCGGGGCGTTACAATATTTTATAAGAATATAGGAGATCTTTCACACTTTACAAAGGTACACACATAAAGAAAATGTAACTATCATGATGCAAATGTATGCCTCTGCCAGGGTAGCAGGATATGCAATGATACAAGCGCGTCATGTAGCAATGATTAGGGAAAGGTCCAACTAGCATGCGGCTCATCGATCAAGCAAGTAGCATGTATGACATTAAGATCAAGTCATGAGAAGGTGGATGTTGCATGGCAATGTATCTCGGAAAGGCTATGGAAATGCCTTGTAGGTAGGTATGGTGGCTGTTTTGAGGAAAGATATACGGAGGCTTATGATGACAGGGCGTATCATGCCAAGGGTTGTGATGCACCGGCGAAGTATGCGCCAACTCTCGAGGTGAGAAAGGGAAATGCACGGTACCGAAGAGGCTAGAAAAAGTATAGGTGGGTGGAAGTGTCAACTTTCGAATACTCACATTAGTCCGAAGAACTCATGCACTTATTATCGGTAACTCTCAATCTAATCAGGAGGTTCACAAAGAGACAGGTACCCCGAGGAGGAGTGTATGAGGGTTTGGTTATCCTTGCGCATCCTCGACTCATGGTACGTGAGTGTACTCTAATATTCGAACCCTCCAGAGGTTAGTGATCCATCTAGTAGCTAGAGTTCTCAACAGGGGTTTTTTGGTTTTCAAAAAACACACGGATTGCGCAAAATAAGACATCTATCACTAATAGGCAAGAGCTCTTGACACCATAAGTTCAAACAGTACTCTAGTCAATACCTCAAAACTATTGCAAGTTACTACTACAAAGAGAACAACAACTTTAACTACCTACTTTCAGTCAAGACACAGAACTCGGTGCAACAGGCAAACTCTCTAACAAGATAAAACATGCAATCTATAGAAAGTTCAACCTAAGACAAAAGAAAAGATCTAGAAAAACTAAAGCACTACAACTACACAGAACAACAACTAAGAAAAGAAAAAGAACAGCTCACAACTAAAAGAATAAGCATGCAAATCCTATGAGGAGTTCTAGTTCAAGCTGAGCGTGAATCTCTCCCACAGAAAAGAGTAAGTTGGGGTCTAACTTGTTACTACAGAAAAGAAAGCAAAACAAACCTAGAAAAGTAAAGAGCGAGACGCTCCAAGCAAAGCACATAACGCATGAAGTGATAAAAATATAGTGCAACGAGGGACAAACTGATAATTGTTGATGAAGAAGGGGATGCATCGGGGGCATCCCCAAGATTAGACGCTTGAGTCTCCTTGAATATTTATTGGGGGTGCACATGGGCATCCCCAAGCTTGAGCGTTTGACACTCCTGAATCTTCTTTCATCATCCTCCATCGCGCACTTGAAAACTCCCTTCATACATAACTCATTGTAGGCTGATTAGAGAGGTTAGTACCCTAATAAAATAATTTTCCTCTACTGAAAATAAAGACTTCCAGGAAGAGCTACTGTTTCTATTGCCTGCCCAAAAAAGTTTGCAAAGAAAAAGCAAGCTTAAGGATTGCAAAACTGCGAAAAGAAAACCGGGGCAGAAGCTGAGAAAAACAGAACAGCAGAGAAAGGAGAATTATTTCGAGGTACTTCTGCAACTGAAATCAAAAAACTTTGAACAGACGCCTGAAAGGTAATTGTATGGAGCATGCTGTCAAAAAAATTCAGATCAAAAAGATGATCTGGTGATTTATTGAGAATTTTTCCGTCAAGCAGACAGAATCTGTTTCTGGACAGCAAGCACCGACTTTTGACCTTTCTTGCAATCTGAGGCTAAACTTGGCACAAAGCTTGAAAATTAAAGATACAATGATGTTTCTACAGTAGTAACAATCATCAAGACCACTAATAACAGAACAAAAGCAAAAAATAAATACCTAAATTCGTTGCGGGCTGCCTCCCGAAAGCGCTTCTTTAGAGCCATTAGCTAGGCTTAAAGCAGAAGATCAAGTCTTTTCAAAAGAATAACTAGCCCGTGTGACGGACTTAAAAGGTAACTTAATATTTTTCCTAGGGAAATGTCCCATCCCTTTCTTGAGAGGGAATTGGAATTTGATAGTTCCCTCTTTCATGTCAATGATAGCACCAACTGTGCGAAGAAAAGGACGTCCCAAAATAATTGGACAAGAGGGATCACACTCAATGTCCATAATAGTGAAATCAACGGGAACATAATTGTCATTGAAAATGATAAGAACATCGTCGATCTTCCCCAAAGGTTTCTTTACGAAAGAATCAACAAGACGAACACCAAAAGAACAAGGATCAAAAGGTTTCAATTCAAGCATATCTTACATTCTTTTGGGCATAACAGAGGTACTTGCTCCAACATCACAAAGAGCATAACAAGAGAAGTTATTCAATTTAATTTTTATCATAGGATCCCAACCATCTTCTAGCTTCCTAGGTATGGAGGCTTCTAGTCTAAGCTTCTCCTCCCTAACTTTGATTAGAGCATTGGTGATATGCTCTGTGAAGGCAAGATTGAGTGTGCTAGTGTGGGGGTCTCTAGACATCTTGTGTAGGAAACCAATAACTTCTGGTAAAGTGCAGTTGTCAAAGTCTAAGTCACTACTATCTACCAAGGAAGTAGTGATATCATTTAAGCTCACTTGTTTGCAAGCCTCTGTATTCATAGAGGTTTCTTCGTCTATGGTTGAGGTGGTAGCATCACCATTGATAGGTCCAGTGGGACTAGGGGTGTGATGGGTGCTAACAGTTTGGACATCCTCAACTACTTGGATAGTGGCTACTGTGTGGTAGGTAGGAAGGCTCTTAATTCTATCCTCTTCCTCTTTTCTCTAGCCCATCTCTCTTTAAGTTTAGCCATCATCCTAACATTTTCATTGATTTTTAACTGGATAACATTAATAAGAGTGACCTTACTCTCCTCAAGGGGAGAAGTTCTAATTTTTAACATCTCAACATCAAGGGCTAAGTTGTCTACCTTCAAACAAAGATTATCTAATTTATCTAGTTTTTCTTCCACATTCTTGTTGAAGGCCTTTTGGGTAGTGATAAAGTCTCTAAGCCAGGTCTCTAGCTCTGAAGTGGAGTTCCTGGTGGTAGGAGAAGTGTTGTTCCCATAGTTGTTGGATGGGAAAGGCCTAGGATTGTTGCTACCAAAGTTACTCCTATAAGCATTATTGTTGAAGTTGTTTCTAGAGACAAAATTAACATCTACTTGCTCCTGAACAACCAAAGAATTTAAAGGAACATCTTGAGGATCAATAGAGGGTTGCTTGGTAAGTAGAGACATGATAAGGTCAACCTTTTCATTTAAAGAGGAGATCTCCTCGACAGAGTTTACCTTCTTACCGGTTGGAGATCTCTCGGTGTGCCATTGCGAGTAGTTTAGCACCATCTCATCAAGTAGCTTTGTGGCAGCACCAAGCGTGGTTGACATAAAAGTTCCTCCCGCGGCCGAATCTAACAGGTTCCGCGAGGTGAAGTTCAAGCCTGCATAAAAAGTCTGGATAACCATCCAGGTAGTCAGTCCATGTGTGGGGAAGTTCTTGACAAGTGTCTTCATACGTTCCCAAGCCTGGGCAACGTGCTCATTATCCAATTGCCTGAAATTCATAATGTTACTCCGCAATTGAATAATTTTAGTAGGGGGATAGTACTTCCCTATAAAAGCATCTTTGCATTTACTCCAAGAATCGATACTGTTCTTGGGAAAAGATTGTAGCCACTCCTTGGCTCTTCCTCTCAAAGAGAAAGGAAAAAGCTTTAGCTTGACGATGTCTCCATCCACTCCCTTGTACTTCAGCATGTCGCAGAGCTCGATAAATTTTTTAGGTGCAAGGCAGCATCTTCTCCTGCTCTTGAGAACTGATCTTTCATAACAAGGTTAAGCAGAGCAGGTTTAATCTCATAAGAAGGTGCTGAAGTGGAAGGTGGAGCAATAGGAGTGCAGATAAAGTCACTATTGTTGTGACTAGTGAAGTCACACAACTTAGTGTTTTCATTGGAACCCATAGTAGCAGCAGGTATTTTTGGTATTTTTTATTAGGGACACAAAAGTAAAAACTGAAAGGTAAACTAACAAGACTAAAAAGCAAAGGTAAAAGATAGTGTGCAACTCCCCTATCTTGTAGACTTGGGTCCCCGGCAACGGCGCCAGAAATTTGCTTGATGGCTTCTCGCCCCTCGTTGGTTACCCCAAGTGGAAGGTTTGAGATGCAGTGCAGCAGCAAGTTTCCCTCGGTGAAGATACCAAGGTTATCGAACCAGTAGGACTCAGGAGATACAAGTAGGTGGAAACGTCGCCAGAAATTTCTTCCTGACTAGGGTGTTGTCGTGGACCTGCACACAGCAACAAATAAATTTGCTCCCAACGAGTACAGAGGAGTTGTCAATTCCTCCGGCCTTGTCATTTACAAAGGATCAACGCAAGAGATAAAAGGTCCAAAGGAAAGCAAAAGCTGAAATTAAATTGAGGGTATGAACAATAATGTGAAGATGGACCGGGGTCCCGTGATTTTCACTAGTGATGTCTCTCTCCCAAAAGACGATAAAAGTGCTAGCGAGGTAAACAAATCACAGTTGGGCAATTGACAGGATTATGAAGGCACCGCAATGCTAACTATGCTGCAAAGAAAGGAAGGGCTCAAAAGCAATGGGCAGTACGACAAGGTAAGTAGACCGAAATACATCTGTATCTACTACGAATCATCCACCTTGAGATATTTATCCTGAACATCTCGCTGGTATTAAGTTGCGAATCCCACCCAAAGTGTAAACTCAAAGCAATAGACAACTGCATTAAAAGAACTTTGCGTAAAGTAAACAATCCTTGCACCTGCAGGTACAAGCACCGTTGTTTTATCCCTGGTGGCAACAACACATCCCCTAGTCTCATGTTTCTATCACTCAAGCTAGACATCAAGGGGCTGAACCCACAATCGAGCATAATGCTCTCTCTTGGAGTTGCAAATAAAATACTTGGCCAAAGCAAATACCGCAACGGAGAACATGCAAGAGTTTACTCAAGAACAAAATATAAAAGAGAAGAACCAAATATATTACTCATCACAATCTGAACATAGTCTCATAATCCATTAGATCCCAACAAACTCAGCATAGCAACAACATAAATTACATAGATGCCTCGATCATGTGAGGCAGCTCACGAGGACTCGAAAGTGGAAGCACAAAGGGGGTAGAGATTAATCACATAGCTACTGGTCACGGACCCATGGTCCAAGGGGGACTACTTACGGTACATCCGGGAGGCGACCATGGCTATGGATGGTCTCCCGGAGGGGGTTCCTCCTTCCGGCAGGGTGCCGGAGCAGCTTCTCGAGGCAGCCCCGATCTTGAAACGGCAGCGGCGGCGGTACAGAGGGGAGTTCGTGAGAAGGAGTCCGTATTAGGGGTTTCCACCCCAAGGGGTAAGTATAGGCGAAGGGGGGCATCGAGGGGACCCACGAGGCAGTCAGGAGGGTCCTTGGCGCGGCCCAGGGCGGGGCCGCGCCACCTGCCCTCCTGGCTGCCTGGTGGTGCCCCCCCTTCCCTCTCTTGGTGATTCCGGAAGCTTCTGTTGCGCTGGTTTTTTATATATTTTCCCGGAATTTTTGGAGCACTTTTAATGGCCGGAAAACCTGAAATACAAAAAACATCAGAAAACAGAAACTGGCAACTGGGTGCACTGAGTTAATAGGTTAGTCCAAATATGATAAAAAGGGTATGAAAGTTCAAGCAAAACATGGGAAAGTCACACAAAACATGCATGGAGCAAGCAGAAATTATAGATACGTTTGGGACGTATCAACATCCCCAAGCTTAATTCCTGCTCGTCCTCGAGTAGGTAAATGATAACAAGCATAATTTCTGTGGTGACATGCCACACAACCAAATAAGGACTTTTAACTAAAGCAATCAAAGCATGCAATTCAATTCAAGTCTTAACAAGCAAGGGTCTATATTAGCATTGACACAAGCAAATAAAGAACAAAGGGTGCAAGAGCTCTTGCTGTCCATGACTCGAATGTCTCCAAATGGTGTTTGCGTGCAAGCAAGGGATAGGGAAATACGAGAGAAAAAAGTAAGGTTGTTGAGAACAACTATCTACTAAAGTTTCACACTTAGTCTCCTTTGGATTCTTATCTGGACTCGTCCCCAGACCACTAGCCAGGTACAAGTCAAACCGATCCACTCCCTTTCGATATTTTGAGCACTCACGCAATGGATGAGCGTGAGAAATAAAGTTGACACCTAAAAGGAGAAACAAAAAGAAGGTGGAGGAGGAAGACAAAAAAGGTGTGAAAGGCTCACATCAATGAGGACAATCATAGGCGAGAGAAGGCCATATGATAGATATGATGTGAGGAGTAGGGATTGCCATACAACGGATGCACATGTGAGCTAAAAGCTCTCCAAGGGAACTAGTGGGGGTGCATCTAACTTGCTTGCTCAAGAAGACGCAGAGCTCGTTTGAGGAGGCTCATCATTGGAATATACAAGCCAAGTTCTATAGTGTGAAGGGTCCCCACATAGCTATATGCATGATGATGATCTCTATGGAGTACAAGGGATAGAAGATGAAGTACTAGTGTGGATCTCTCAAAAGGAATAGTAGTATGCCCCCTTCTCTCTTTTTATTTTTCTTTTCTCTTTTTTCTATTTTTTTTATTTTTTTGGTGGCCTCAATGGCTCTTTCTATTTAACTCTCATTTGTCCTCTTTGGGATCTTTTGATTTTGTCCTCCTTGGGATCTTTCCCTCACTTTAGGGGAAATACTCTATATTTTACAAGAATATAGGAGATCTTTCACACTTTACAAAGGTACTCACATAAAGAAAATGTAACTATCATGATGCAAATGTATGCCTCTGCCAGGGTAGCAGGATATGCAATGATACTAGCGCGTCATGTAGCAAAGATTAGGGCAAGGCTCAACTAGCATGCGGCTCATCGATCAAGCAAGTAGCATGTATGACATGAAGATCAAGTCATGAGAAGGTGGATGTTGCATGGCAATGTATCTCGGAAAGGCTATGGAAATGCCTTGTAGGTAGGTATGGTGGCTGTTTTGAGGAAAGATATAAGGAGGCTTATGATGACAGAGCGTATCATGCCAAGGGTTTGGATGCACCGGCGAAGTATGCGCCAACTCTCGAGGTGAGAAAGTGCAATGCACGGTACCGAAGAGGCTAGAAAAAGTATAGGTTGGTGGAAGTGTCAACTTTTGAATACTCACATTAGTCCGAAGAACTCATGCACTTATTATCGGTAACTCTCAATCTAATCAGGAGGTTCACAATGAGACAGGTACCCCGAGGAGGAGTGTATGGGGGTTTGGTTATCCTTGCGCATCCTCGACTCATGGTACGTGAGTGTACTCTAATATTTGAACCCTCTAGAGGTTAGTGATCCATCTAGTAGCTAGAGTTCTCAACAGGGGTTTTGTGGTTTTCGAAAAACACACGGATTGCCCAAAATACGACATCTATCACTAATAGGCAAGAGCTCTTGACACCACAAGTTCAAACATTACTCTAGTCAATACCTCAAAACTATTGCAAGTTACTACTACAAAGAGAACAACAACTTTAACTACCTACTTTCAGTCAAGACACAGAACTCAGTGCAACAGGCAAACTCTCTAACAAGATAAAACATGCAACCTATATAAAGTTCAACCTAAGACAACATAAAAGCTCTAGAATAACTAAAGCACTACAACTAAATAGAACAGTAGATAAGCAAAGAAAAAGAACAGCTCATAGCTAAAAGAATAAGCATGCAAATCCTATGAGGAGTTCTAGTTCAAGAGGAGCGTGAATCTCTCCCACAAAAAAGAGTAAGTTGGGGTCTAACTTGTTACTACAGCAAAGAAAGCAAAACAAACCTAGAAAAGTAAAGAGCGAGACGCTCCAAGCAAAGCACATAACGCATGAAGTGATAAAAATATAGTGCAACGAGGGACAAACTAATGATTGTTGATGAAGAAGGGGATGCACGGGGGCATCCCCAAGCTTAGACGCTTGAGTCTCCTTGAATATTTATCGGGGATGCACATGGGCATCCCCAAGCTTGAGCGTTTGACACTCCTGAATCTTCTTTCATCACCTTCCATCGCGCACTTGAAAACTCCCTTCATACATAACTCATTGTACGCTGATTAGAGAGGTTAGTAACCTAATAAAATAATTTTTCCTCTACTGCAAATAAATATAATCTTGAAGACCTACTGTTTCCCAAGATTTCCAAAAAAAATTTGCAAAGAAAAAGCAAGCTTAAGGTTTGCAAAAGTAAGGAGAGACAAAACGTGGAAGAATCTGTGAAAAACAAAACAGCAGGTAGAAAAGAATTTTTTAGGGATACTTCTGCAACTCAAATAAAAAAACTCAGAACATACACAAGTTTTGTAATTGTATAGAGCACGCTGTGTAAACATTTCAGCTCAAAAAGATGAACTGGGATTTTTCTCTGATTTTTGTAGTCACGAGGACAGAATCTGTTTTCTGGACAGGATGTCACAACTTTCACTTCCCTTGTCGTATGAGGCTAAACTTGGAACAAAGCTTGAAAAGTAAAGATACAATGATGTTGCTACAGTAGTAACAATCATCAAGACCACTAAAAACAGAACAAAATCAAAAAGAAAAACCTAAAGTCGCTGCGGGCTGCCTCCTGAAAGCGCTTCTTTAGAGCCATTAGCTAGGCTTAAAGCAGAAGATCAAGTCTTTTCAAGAGAATAACTAGCCCGTGTGACGGACTCAAAAGGTAACTTAATCTTTTTTCTAGGGAAATGTTCGATCCCTTTCTTGAGAGGGAATTGGAATTTGATAGTTCCCTCTTTCATGTCAATAATAGCACCAACTGTGCGAAGAAAAGGACGTCCCAAAATAATTGGACAAGAGGGCTCACACTCAATGTCCATAATAGTGAAATCAACGGGAACATAATTGTCATTGACAATGATAAGAACATCGTCGATCTTCCATAAAGGTTTTTTACGGAAGAATCAACAAGACGAACACCAAAAGAACAAGGATCAAAAGGTTTCAATTCAAGCATATCATACATTCTTTTGGGCATAACAGAGGTACTTGCTCCAACATCACAAAGAGCATAACAAGAGAAGTTATTCAATTTAATTTTTATCATAGGATCCCAACCATCTTCTCGCTTCCTAGGTATGGAGGCTTATAGTCTAAGCTTCTCCTCCCTAACTTTGATTAGAGCATTAGTGATATGCTCTGTGAAGGCAAGATTGAGTGTGCTAGTGTGGGGGTCTCTAGACATCTTGTGTAGGAAACCAATAACTTCTGGTAAAGTGCAGTTGTCAAAGTCTAAGTCACTACTATCTACCAAGTAAGTAGTGATATCATTTAAGATCACTTGTCTGAAAGCCTCTATGTTCATAGGGGTTTCCTCTTCTAAGGTTGAGGTGGTAGCATCACCATTGATAGGTCCAGTGGGACTAGGGGTGTGATGGGTGCTAACAGTTTGAACATCCTCAACTACTTGGATAATGGCTACTGTGTGGTAGGTAGGAAGGCTCTTAATTCTATCCTCTTCCTCTTTTTCTCTAGCCCATCTCTCTTTAAGTTTAGCCATCATCCTAATGTTTTCATTGATTTGTAACTGGATAGCATTAATAGGAGTGACCTTACTCTCCTCAAGGGGGGAGGTTCTAGTTTTTAAAATCTCAACATCAAGGTCTAAGTTGTCTACCTTCAAACAAAGAGTATCTAATTTAGCTAGTTTTTCTTCCACATTCTTGTTGAAGGCCTTTTGGGTAGTGATAAAGTCTCTAAGCAGGGTCTCTAGCTCTGAAGTGGAGTTTCTGGTGGTAGGATAAGTGTTGTTCCCATAGTTGTTGGATGGGAAAGGCCTAGGATTGTTGCTACCAAAGTTACTCCTATAAGCATTATTGTTGAAGTTGTTTCTAGAGATAAAGTTCACATCTACTTGATCTTGAGCAACCAAAGAATTTAAAGGAACATCTTGAGGATCAATAGAGGGTTGCTTGGTAAGTAGAGACATGATAAGGTCAACCTTTTCATTTAAAGAGGATATCTCCTCGATAGAGTTTACCTTCTTACCGGTTGGAGATCTCTCGATGTGCCATTGCGAGTAGTTCAACATCATCTCATCAATGAGCTTTGTGGCAGCACCAAGCGTGGTTGACATAAAAGTTCCTCCCGCGGCCGAATCTAATAGGTTCCGCGAGGTGAAGTTCAAGCCTGCATAAAAAGTCTGGATAACCATCCAGGTAGTCAGTCCATGTGTGGGGCAGTTCTCGACAAGTGTCTTCATACGTTCCCAAGCCTGGGCAACGTGTTCATTATCCAATTGCCTGAAATTCATAATGTTACTCCGCAATTGAAGAATTTTAGCAGGGGGATAGTACTTCCCTATAAAAGCATCTTTGCATTGACTCCAAGAATCGATACTGTTCTTGGGCAAAGATTGTAGCCACTCCTTGGCTCTTCCTCTCAAAGAGAAAGGAAAAAGCTTCAGCTTGACGATGTCTCCATCCACTTCATTGACAGGATTATGAAGGCACCGCAATGCTAACTATGCTGCAAAGAAAGGAAGGGCTCAAAAGCAATGGGCAGTACGCCAAGGTAAGTAGACCGAAATACATCTGCATCTACTACGAATCATCCACCTTGAGATATTTATCCTGAACATCTCGCTGGTATTAAGTTGCGAATCCCACCCAAAGTGTAAACTCAAAGCAATAGACAACTGCATTAAAAGAACTTTGCGTAAAGTAAACAATCCTTGCACCTGCAGGTACAAGCACCGTTGTTTTATCCCTGGTGGCAACAACACATCCCCTAGTCTCATGTTTCTGTCACTCAAGCTAGACATCAAGGGGCTGAACCCACAATCGAGCATAATGCTCTCTCTTGGAGTTGCAAATAAAATACTTGGCCAAAGCAAATACCGCAACGGAGAACATGCAAGAGTTTACTCAAGAACAAAATATAAAAGAGAAGAACCAAATATATTACTCATCACAATCTGAACATAGTCTCATAATCCATTAGATCCCAACAAACTCAGCATAGCAACAACAGAAATTACATAGATGCCTCGATGATGTGAAGCAGCTCACGAGGACTCGAAAGTGGAAGCACAAAGAGGGGAGAGATAGATCACATAGCTACTGGTCACGGACCCATGGTCCAAGGGAAACTACTCACGGTACATACGAGAGGCGTCCATGGCTATGGAGGGACTCCCGGAGGGGGTAGCTTCTCCCGGCAGGGTGCCATAGCAGCTTCTCCAGGCAGCCCCGATCTTGAAACGGCGGCGGCGGCGGAACAGAGGCGAGATCGCGAAAGAGGAGTCCGTATTAGGGGTTTCCACCCCAAGGGGTAAATATAGGCGAAGGGGGCATCGAGGGGACCCACGAGGCAGTCAGGAGGGTCCCTGGCGCGTCCCAGGGTGGGGCCGCGCCACCTGCCCTCCTGGCTGCCTGGTGGTGGCCCCCCTTCCCTCTCTTGGTGATTCCGGAAGCTTCTGTTGCGCTGATTTTTTATATATTGTTCCCGGAATTTTTTGAGCACTTTTAATGGCCGGAAAACCTGAAATACAAAAACAGCAGAAAACAGAGACTGGCAACTGGGTGCACTGAGTTAATAGGTTAGTCCAAATAGGTTCAAAATTGTATGAAAGTTCAAGAAAAACATGGCAAAGTCACACAAAACATGCATGGAGCAAGCAGGAATTATAGATACGTTTGGGACGTATCAAGGAGTTACATACCAGGGAGTATTTGCCCAAAATCTCAGCTCAAATTATGGGTCGTAGAGAGAGATCAAAATTCTGGAAGGAGAGCAGCAAGAACACAAGAACAAAGTGCAGAACTCGTGTTTTTGGAGAGAGAGGAAGGAGGAGGAAGAAGACTTACCTGGCTGGCTGCCCTGTGGGCCCCAGGTGCCCTGTGGGCGCGGCCAGGGGCCAGGCCGTGCCAGTTGGCCGCCTGGGACACTGGTGGCCCCCCTGGTCAGCCCCAGGTGCTTCTGGGTCACTCCCGGCATGGAAATTTTTAATATATTTTTTCTGGAATTTTTCTGACAACTTCACTGTTGAATTTTTTTCGAAGTTCAAAAAGCTGCGAAACTCTCTGAAAACTTGGAGCAGTGATTAGAGTTGTGAAGTTTCAAAAACATATAAACTTGGTACAGCAAGGAGAATAAAAGCTAAGGCAAATGAAAACATAACAAGCTTCACTTTTTACCTATATAAAACATGCTTACTAGCAAGGTTGATCAAGTCTTACCAACAAACCAGCAATATATAGAGAAAAAGTCTCACCCCTTATGAAGTGATCTTTGCACCTTTACTTTAATGGACATTGTCCCCACCATGATGGTTTTGTATTTGTGGTGCACATGTAGAGGACAATCCCATTCCCCAATCTTCACGGTCTCGATGTTCTTTATAGAGTTGATGCCATGCCTCTTGTCAATCTTCTTCAGAAAATACACTGTGTGTTCTTTGTCATTCACATTGAAAGTAACCTTTCCTTTATTGCAGTCAATAATAGCACCTGCGGTGTTAAGAAAAGGTCTACCAAGAATAATATACATGCTCCCAACCTCGGGCATGTCAAGCACAACAAAATCAGTAAGGATTAAACAATTAGCAACTTCAACGGGAACATCCTCACAAATACCTATGGGAACGGCTGTTGACTTGTCAGCCATCTGAAGAGAGATATCTGTAGGGATTAGTTTTTCTAAAAATAGTCTCTTTTAAAGTGAAAAGGGCATAACACTCACTCCTGCTCCAAGATCACATAAAGCAGTCCTGACATAATTATTCTTTATGGAACAAGGAATGGTGGGTATACCTAGATCACCAAGCTTCTCAAGAATCTTGCCACTAAAAGAGTAGTTAGCAAGCATAGTAGATATTGCTTCATTAGAAACTTTTCTTTTATTAGTAACAATATCTTTCATATATCTCGAATAAGGAGGTAACTTAATAGCATCAGTCAAAGGAATTTGAAGAAAAAGAGGTTTCATCCACTCACAAAACTTATTGTAAGGCTCTTCTTCTTTAGTTTTGAGAGACTTACCTCGAAAGGCATGGGTTTATGTACCCATGGTTCTCGTTCCTTCCCATGTCTTCTTGCGGTAAAATCTTCTCTAGTGTATTTCTTGCGTTTGTCGGGTGCTTCTTCTTCTCGAACCTCGAGTGGATCATTATTTTCACCATCCTTTTCAGGCTCAACACCGTCTTCAGTCTCAGCATCGGAAGTAGATATACTATTTGGATCATTGGAATTGTCAGCTTCTTTGTGCTTCTTCTTCTTCGGAGAGATAACAATTTCTTCTTCCTGTATTTGAGAATCTTGCTCGATCCTCTTAGGATGCCCCTCCGGATAGAGAGGATATTGAGTGCTAGTTCCTCCTCGGGTTTTAATCCCGAAGGTCTGTATATCCTGTTTGGCATTATTAGCAAGCAAATCTTTTTGCACATTAGAAATTTGATCAAGCTGAGTTTGAACCATATGAAAATGCTTCACAAGACATTTAACATCATTAACTGTTCTACCTAGAACATCAAGCAGACTTTTGATAGCAAGGGAATTATCATGCAACTGACTTTGTATCCTCTCATTAAAATGATTTTGCTTCATAATGAAATTATCAAGCTCATCTAAACATTGATCAGGAGGCTTACGATGAGGAATTTCACTTGCATTGAAATCTAAAAGAGAGTGTACCTCAACCATAGGAGGGTGAGTGGTAGGCTCACACAGCTTCTCGAAGGGGGGTAGATTCTTCACGTCTTTACTTTTAATACCCTTCTCTTTAATAGACTTCTTAGCTTCTTGCATATCTTCGGGGCTTAGGGTAAGCATGCCCCTTTTCTTTTGTGGTGGAGGTGGTTCAGGGATGGCCCAATCTTCATGGTTGTTGGCAATCTTGCCCATTAATGCTTCTGCATCGTCCGGTGTTATTTTCCTGAAAACACAACCATCACAACTGTCCAAGTAGGATCTAGATTCATCAGTTAGACCAGCATAAAATATATCAATTAATTCATTCTTAGGAACTCCATGTCCTCGTCTAGCCTGGATCAGACTACAATACCTACCCCAAGCTTTAGGGAGGTTCTCATCCTGCAACTGTTTAAAGTTATAAATTCTTCGTAAAGCAGCATGTTGCATATGAGCAGGAAAATACTTATCAACAAAAGAGTGAGCTAAGTCTTGAGGAATCTTAATGAAACCACATGGCAGTGCATCATACCACGCTTTAGCACCTTCCTTAAAAGAGAAAGGAAGAAGCTTAGTAACATAGAAGTTTCGTATCTTCTCATCTGTAGTAAACAAGCCACCTAACTCAGTGAGTTTGGTCAGGTGTGCAATAGCATCATCATTTTCTCTGCCATAAAAGGGGTCAGATTCAACCATAGATATAAGTGAAAGATCAACAGAGAAATTATAATCAGGATCATTGATGCATATAGGAGACGTAGCAAATTTAGGATCAGGAACGGTCTTGTTCTTCAGGGAATGTTTTTCGAGAAGCTTCTTAATAGCATCAGGGTCAGAGTCGTCAAACTCTGTTAGCTCCCTACATAAATCACCATCAAGTATAATATAATCATCATCAAGGAGTCTCTCCTTGACTTTACTCAAATCGGGATAAGTGTAAGTTCCATCAAAAGGATAGCAAGTATCAGGAATTTCAATTCCAGATTTTTTTGCAACAGCAGCGATCTGTTTCTCAAGAGCGTGACTAAGTGAACCAATATCATCAAGAGTAGTAGAAGCATCATCAAAAGTATCGGACATAGTAACAGATTCCGCAGAGGCATCATGTGGTGGAGGTGAAGCAAACTTACTCATAACCGAAGGTGAATCAAGCGTAACACTAGTGTTCAGAACAGTACCTTTTCTCGTACGGGATGGTAAGATCGGGACCTTGGGGTCTTCTTTCTTACCCATAGCGGATAAATTGCAGCAGGTAAAATACTTCAAGTAGACTTGTGAATAAAGCTATGCTCCCCGGCAACGGCGCCAGAAAACAGGCTTGATAACCCACAACTGCAGGGGATCGAGATAGTCTTCGCGGGTAAGATAACCCAATTTATAGATTCGACTCAAGGGGAGCCAAAGAATATCCACAAGCTTTAACGGTGGAGTTGTCAATTCCACGACACCTGAGATACACTTACTTGAAACAAGATATTAATAGTAACTGCGATATGGAAGTGATGATAGCAACGGTAATAGTAAAACAACGAAAGTAAACAACTAGTAACCAGCAGAATTAAAAACACTGTAGGCTAGGCAGATGGATGGTTGGGCGCTGCATGGATAATACACATCATGTATTTAATTTGGGGGCAAGGCACACAGAAAAGCAATGATCATCTAGGCATAAATCAAACATCAGGCATGTATCCCACAGGTAGTTGTACGTGCTTGCAATAAGAACTTGCACAACATATTTTGTCCTACCATCCCGCTACGAACGGGGCCGAAAGGAACTTATGGAGATTAAGGTGCTCCTTTCAAAACGCACCGGAACAAAGCATTAACAATCAATGGAAACATGGAATCCTCAAATTATAGTCCATCCCTTTGGTGTCCCAAGCTGTCACCTTTGGGATCGCCGGTTCCGTACTATAACAGGTGCATACAACTCATAGATAGGATCAAGAACACAAATATATTCATGCAAACATAAAGGGTTCAGATCTGAAATCATGGCACTCGGGCCCAAACTGACAAGCATTAAGAGCAACAAGTTGAAGCAAAGATGATAAACAACAATCTAGATGATAGGCAACATGCCCCCAACAATCTGGTAAATTATTACATGATCTAACTCATCCAATCCCTACCATCCCCTTTGTCTACAGCAGGGAATTACTCACACATGGATGGAGAAGTCATGGAGGGAGGATGGAGTGGCGATGATGATGACGATGGCGATGATCTCCCCTCTCCGGAGGCCAAAACAGCCTCCAGATTAGCCCTCCCGGAGAAGAACAGAGGGTGGCGGCGGCTCCGCGACGAGAATTGGGAAAACGACTTCTGTTTCGGGGTTTCTCCGTCACGGGATTAAATAGGAGTCTCGATAGGGCACCAGAGGAGGGGGAGTCTCCCAGGCGGCCAGAGGGCGCGGCCCCACCCCTGGCAGCGCCAGGGGGGGCGCCTGGGCCCCCCTTGGCTCCCCTCTAGTCCCACTTTTGGCTTCTGGCTCCTTTGGGTGCGTGTATTTTCTGGTATTTATTTGGGAATTTTCTGGGACGTCCAAAAATCCATTTCCTGCGCACAATAAAACCATACAGACAGCTCTACTAAAAACAACGTTAGTCCGGGTTAGTTTCGTCCAAATCATGCAAGAATGAGGGAAAAACAATAGCAAAAGTGTTTGGAAAATTAGATACGTTTGAGACGTATCAGTTTACACTTTGGGTGGGATTCGCAACTTAATACCAGCGAGATGTTCTGGATAGATATCTCAAGGTGGATGATTAGTAGGTAGTTGCAGATGGATTTCGGTCTACTTGTCTTGGCGTACCGCCCGTGCTTTTGAACCTCTTCCTTTCTTTATAGCATAATTAGCATTGGTTTGCGCACATAATCCTGTCAATTGCCCAGTTGTAATTTGTTTACCTCGCATGACTATTTTATCGTCTTTTGGGAGAGAGACATCACTAGTGAACATCATAGGACCCCGGTCCATATTTCCAACACTGTTTACACTCGCTATCAATTTACTGCTTTATTTACTTGTCCATTGCTATCACTATCATTATTATCCCGTGCGTTTTATCCTTTGTAAACAACAAGGCCGGAGGGATTCACAACCCCTTTGTACTCGTTGGGAGCAAAGCTATCTGTTGTGAGTGCAGGTCCATGCCAGCCGCCAATCTCTGGCGCCGTTGACACCTACTTGTCGTTATCGGAGTCCTACTAGTGACAAACCTTGGTATCTTAACCGAGGGAAATTGACGCTACTCTACATCTCAACCTTCCACTTTGGGTAAACCAACGAGGGCGAGAAGTATAGTCTCGTGACATCAGTCGCCATCGTGCTCGCACAAAAGGCTCCACCGTTTTTGTTGGAACACGACACCGGGAGCCTCGATCGACGGAGGAGCGCGCGGGATTGCGTCCCTGCTCGCTGCTCCGACGAGTGTCACTGATGTGCGAGAGATGATAATGGCTTCTCGCCCTTCGTTGGTTACCTGTAACAGCCCAGATTTCACAAAAATTAAATTTTTTGTTTTCGGTGTGAATTGGTTGATTTCCTACTTTGTTTGCTGTGTTTGCATCCATGAATTATCGATCGGCGATTAATTCCCCCCTCTTATCTCGTACCGGAAGGAGACCGACCCTTGCCACCCTGACACTCGACCTTTGTGACGTCAGGTTTCACCCGATCACCGTCACGAAAACCCGCACAAGACCAGCCGTAGCCAACGGAACGAAAAACCCCGTATAATAAGTAAACGGGATATTTTTATAGCGCACCGGAAAGTTTTCTCGAAACGGCTCCAACGCAAGGTGAACGCCACCGACTCGACGCGCTGATTGCGCAGTTCGAAGTTTTACCCGAATCGGAGGTCCTGTGGACCCTCGACGGTCAGAAACGTAAACACCGCGCACGAGAGAGAGAAACCGGGGATGTTTTTGCAAACTGCCAGCCACCTGGGCTATATAAAGACCACCACTCTCCCTAGCCTTCTAGGGTTTCCCCTAACACAAAATTGCAGCCACCCCCTCACAATGTCCAGATCTGCCCCAGTTTTGCCCCAAATCCCGAAACCCTAGCTCCTGGCTGCTCCTAGCCATTCGATTTGGAGATGGACGCTCCAGAGAAGGCCACGTCGCGCCCAGCCTCCTCCCCACCATATCGGGCCCCGCAGGGCCGGATCCGCGCCGCCGCGGGCCCGCCTGAGCCCATCTGGGGGCCGCCGCCTCGTCGTGGAGCTCCTCCTAGCCGCCCGCACGCCGGCGAGCCGCCGCCCGGCCGCGGCGCCACCTCCTCCGCCGCGGTCCTCTCCCCCCTGCTCTTCGCCTCTCCCTCTCCCTAACCTCCTCCCTCTCCTTCTCAGCAGGGCAACAGAGCCGTCGCCCAAGCCACCATGGCTCCGGCTACCCCGAGCCCGAGCGCCGCCGGCACGGCAGGGAGCTCGCCACCACCCCGGTCGGTGGAGCCGTGCTGCCCCTGCCCCGCCGGTGACCGGACCCACCCTGCCACGCCACTTCCGGAGACCCTCGTCGCGCCACCGCTCGACGCCGACGAGGTAGCCGCCGCCGCCGCCGCAGATCCCTCTCGGGATCAGGACGGGCGACCAGCCAGGCCGCAACGGCCACCACGTGGGCCGCGACACGACCAGCCGCCCACGGCCCACTCCCAGCCGGGCCTGCTCCTCCCCAGCAGCGCCTCCTCACGCCCAGGGCAACGCCCAGCTATCCGTCGCCCCCTGCAATTGGGCCTTGGCCCGCTCGGTGTGGACAGTTGCCCTTTTTTTCCCTGCGCGTGTTGGGCTCGGCCCACTGCTGTTGAGGCTATGCTACGCACGTAGGAGACGAATAAATTATCTATCACCCACTATTTGGGCCCAGTAGCCCCAGATTTGGCCCAGACGCGTTTATATTATTTTCTGGTTTAATAAAAAATGGCAGATTGTATTGCTATTTTGCGACGCTTATATCTTTTTGCTCGTAGCTCGGATTGCGACGGTTCCAACGTCAAACTTGCTTAGAATTTTGTGTAGATTATTAAAATGTTTCTCTTTGCTATGTTTGAGATTGTTTACATGCTGTTTACCTGCTAATTACAACCCTTTCCACTGTAAACTGTAATTGCCATAACTTTTCAACCGTTGCTCCGAATAAAATGTTCTTTATATGTAACTGGACTAGAATTTCATGTAGAATGTGAGTATGCTGCTCTTGCTTTCTAATAAAAATAATAAAATATGGTTTAGGTCAGAACAGTACCAAATCATTTAATTGTCGTGGGGGTACTTAGTGTTATGCCATGTTTAGGTTGCGCCCCACTTAAATTGATTAGCATAGATAGTTTATCTTATGCTTCACCTCTTGTCATGTTTGTGTGCTATGACATGCTTGAGTGAGATGCCATGTTAACAACATTTTCTCACCTTGTGTAGCTAAACAACTTGAACCATTCTAAATGTGCGGTATCGTCGTGTGTGACGAGTACTCCACTTAACCTTCTAGTAACCACTCTCGACGATAGATGCGATACCGTAAAGCATTGTCTCGTGTTGCCTTCTTGTTGATGCTTGCTCGTGACTGCTTCGTAGTAATAGATGCTTGCTCGTCGATTTCCTTTTCCAGTGTTTCCTTCTTGTGTGCTTCCGCGGGTACCTCTCGGAGATGTTGCGAGCTTGCGATCGATTTCACCTTATGTTTCGTCTTCTCATCAGGTAAGGGGGAGCATATATCATGCTTATAACTTTCAGCTCACTCGCGCCTAGGTGTAGGATAAAACGATTGCTTGATCCTACTACTTCATATTTATGCCTCTCAAATAAACCCAAACAGCCATGTCCTCCACATCCCAGCAAACCTTGTTCGGCTATGTTACTATTGTTTGTTGCTCATCCACTGCTTAGTATGCATGCTAGGATGTTATCAACTGTTATCCTGTTACTCATTGGATTGGGCTATCACATTATTATATTTTTGTGGATATTTTGATTATTATAATGTTCACTATACTCGACGAAGGATGGAAGGTCTAGGCTATCCCGCCCCGACGCTTTGTTCCATTCGAGTCACCTAGGACCCGAGTTCCGGGTATTGTGTCTCTTGACGAGCGTGTCTAACCGCTTGTGGGATTTTATGGGGTCCCCTTTTCTTACCTACCTAGCTCCAAAAATTTATAGTGGTGGCCCAAGCTGGTTTACCATTTGAAACCGTGTGTGTGCTGGTCGGCCGCCAGTAGTTTTCGAACCAACACGGACCAGTGAGGACATGGTTCCTTGCTGGCCCAACATGACCGACTGAGGACCCGGTCTCATGTGAGATTAACCGGCAATACAAACCTGGAGTCATACGGTAGAGACCAGATCGAGAGCGCGGCCGGCTCCTGAGATGGATGTCGACTCACCGGGGGCCACCCGGATTTGTTCGTTGTTAGCTAGAGGGACCTGTCGTTTCGGATCTCTCGGAACTAAATCATAAAATGGCTGCCTGTGATGGGTAGAAACTTAGAGAGATGGGCGTGCGTGTGGAGCCTTGTAATGGGCAGTTGGTACACCCCTACAGGGTTAAATCTTTTCAAGAAGCCGTGTCCACGGTTATGGACAACTTGAGACCTACTCCTTGTTCATAGACAACAACAACAACTGAGATAATCTTAATAAACTTGATCAACGTGTGTGTGCCTTGACTGCTTATTCTTCGTCGGGATGCGAAGGGGAGGACAAGGATAGGATAGGTGTTATGCTTGCATAAGTAGTGGATAGCAAGACTTGTTGGAGGAGATTCCTCATCGAATTCTTGGTTCTCATCTTACTCTAAAATAGATCGTTTGCCACTCATATATTGCTAGTGCGTCTGCAACCTCACCACTACCCCCATCTTACCTGTGAGAAGTTAGTTACAAGACTTTTGATATAGCTCACCTCTTTCTTTTCTCTTTTACGCACGTTATGCAACGATATTGGACTTCAGATGAGCTCGGCGATCCTTCTTCTAGACGCCTTCACAAAGAATCGACGACGACTAGTTAGGTGGATCCCGGCGGAGATCCTGGACCCGTGTGGTTACGGGAATGGTGTGTTTTACCTTTGCCAGTAGGCATCTGATTGTAGTTTGTACTCAGACATGTATCTTCCGCTGATGTAATGTATTTAAGGCAGTTGTATGCCGATTGTATGAGATGTTGTATCCATGTAGCTGTAATGTTGTGATATCATGTTGGAAATCTGGGGCATATGGCATTGTCATATGTCGCGGTGGGAACGATATGTGCTTCGTCCCCGGATCTGGATGGAAATATCTAGATCTGGAACAGTACCGCATATCAGGCCTTACATTACCCCAAGTGGAAGGTGAGATGTAGGATAGCAGAAAATTTCCCCTATGTAGAGGATAGGATTTGTCTCCCGTAGGACTCAAAAGCGGCAAACTAGGTGAAAACGGCGCTAGAAATTTAGCGATTGACGTGGACCTGCACACACACAACAAATAAATTTGCTCCCAACAAAGTTCAGAGAGGTTTTCAATCTCTCTGGTCTTGTCGTTCACAAACGATCAACCACAAGGGATAATGATAATGGTGATAGCAGCTGAAAGTAAAAGCAGGAAAATAAATGAGCGTGTAAACAGTGATGAGGATATGGACCGAGGTCCCGTGACGTTTACTAGTGATGTCTCTCTCCTAAAAGACGATAAAACTGCTATGTGAGGTAAACAAATCACAGCTAGGCAATTGACAGGATTAAAAACGCATCGCGATGCTAACTATGCTACAAAGAAAGGACGAGGCTCAAAAGCATGGGCGGTACGCCAAAATAAGTAGACCCAAATCCAACTGCATCTACTACTAATCATCCACCTTGAGATATCTAGAACATCTCGCTGGTATTAAGTTGCGATCCCCACCCAAAGTGTAAACCCAAAGCAACAGACGACTGCATTAAAAATCACTTTGCGTAAAGTAAACAATCCTTGCAACCGCGGTTACAAGCACCGTTGTTTTCCCCCTTGTGGCAACAACACATCCCCTAGACTCATGTTTATGTCACTCAAGCTAGTCATCGGGGGGCATGAACCCACAATCGAGCATAACGTTCCCTCTTGGAGTCACTACCTACTACTTGGCCAAAGCAATAAAAAGCAACGGAGAACATGGAAGAATTACTCAAGAACATAAATATGAAAGATAATAACCAAATATATTACTCTATCACAAACTGAACATAGTCTCATAATGCATCCGATCCCAGCAAACTCAGCATAGCAACATCAAAAAATTACATATGTGCCTCGATCATGTAGGGCAGCTCACGAGGTCTAATCCATGAAGAACATAGAGGGGAGGAGAATATCACATAACTATTGATCACGGACCCATGGTCCAAGGTAGACTACTCACGGATCATCCGAGAAGCGTCCATGGTGGAGGAGAGGCTCCCGGAGGTCAATCCTCCCTCCGGCAGGGTGCCGGGAAGAAGTCTGCTGGCGCTCCCGATCTTGGAAGCGCGGAGGCGATGGAACAGAGGCGAGATCGTGAAAAAGGGTTCTGACTTCGGAAGAATCCCGTCATGGGGAATAAATAAGCGAAGGGGGCCACCAGGTGTCCAGGCGCCCCCTGGCACGGCCAAGCCCTAGGCCGCGCCACCAGGGCGCCTGGACCCCTGGTGGTGACCCTATGGACCCACCCAGGTGATTCCTGAAGGTTCTTCTGCGCTGATTTTTTATCTGTTTTTTCCGAATTTTTGGAGCACTTTTAATATGGGGGAAACCTGAAATAGAAAAACAGCAGAAAACTGGAACTGGCACTGTGGTGCACTGAGTTAACAAGTTTGTCCAAATATGATCAAAATTGTATGAAAGTGTATCTAGATCATAGCAATATCACACAAAACATGCATGGAGCAAGCATAAATTATAGATACCTTTGGGACGTATCAGTCGCCACCCCGTTGGCATGAATCACTGGGGAGCGGCGTGTCGCCTCGCGATGCTGCCTGTGTTTGCTGCCGCGTGAAAATCGGGGAGATGGGTGGAATGGAGCTAGGGTTCACCGGGCACCTCAGTTGATCCACTCGGTTTTCAATTGAACTGCTCGGAGCACGAAGCTCAAGCTAGGCCATGAGGTCTTCACGACCCACTTATGGCCACAGGCTTCGTCCTGTTTTAAATTTCTAGCAGCGGAAGTTTTTTTTAATTATTTTTTACGTTCTTAGTTGCTGGACTGGACATATTTTAGATGTAGCCGTGGGTTATTGGACCAAAATATATATGATTTTCTGTGTATTTGTTTTCTTGTATTCAATGCTTATATATTACGATTATTCTCAAAAGCTATTGCACTGTTATAAATACAAATATTCAGAAAGTTACGTTATAATTTATGTTTTTGGGTTTTCGTAATAAAAATGGAATATAAAAAATATTAATGATGTCAAATTGATATTTAATTTGAGTATGATGTGGCCCATATGTGATGAATTATTCAGTCTTTTCTGGTTTTCAATGCACTTAATGAAGTTTTTTTTCTCCCTCGCTCTAATAATGTCTTATGCATTGTTTCACTGGAAAATGCTTGAATATTAAGGGGGATATAGTGCTATAAGATTAATGTAAGTCATTTATTTTATAGCATTTTAGTGTTGAATTGTGAATGTTATGAGATGATGTTCATCTGAGCACAATTATGAGTATCTCCCTAAAGTATTTGGATATATTTTGTTCGGAGATTTTATTTGGGAATGAAGTTTTATGTAGATACCATGATTATTGAGATTATTAATGATGTGATCATCTCTAAAGGGTCGAGGTCACCTTAAAGATAAAAATGGTTGTGTGGTTTGTTTTTTCGTAACGCACTATGCAGCTTAATAATGATGATCCATAATGCTAAAGTATTATATCAAATGCATTTATGTTTTTACATGTGCTGATAGAAGGTGATGGAGGCTCAACATGATGATTCTCTGAACAAGGAAGTTTAGAGAATCTTAATGTAATATCGTGGTCATTAGTTACCATTTATTGACTATTAATTTTTTATTATTTAGTGAAACTATGATGTAATATCCAAATTTTATTTGGAGAATGTTGATAATGTTATCTCCACTGAGGATATCATCTCTTATTTACTCAATGAGATGTCATGATGAGAATGTTAAAAATGAATGATACTTTAACTATCATGTCATGGAAGGTTTTAATGATAAATTTTGATATGTTATATTGATGATTATTGATATTGTGATGTCACAGTTTGATGAAAAATAAAAAAATGATAAATTATGAATCCATCTATCCAACAACATATTGGATTGCATCAAATATGTTGGTGTCTTCTGTTAATGTAGGCTATTAGTTTAGCAAATGAGTTTGCTGATTATTATGTGACTTAAGTTTTTGTAGTCAAAACGGGAAGTTTTGATTAGAGATTTAATTTATTGGCATCATTCTTATGATATATGACAGTATTCTGACCTACGTTGATTATTGTCATGTATCATTTTGGGTGAATAATGTTCTTTTTCTTTTTCAACCCAACGGTGATACGAATTTGAACACAATTAGCTTGTTTTGATTCACATCATTCAAGTTTATTATGTTTCATATTAAAATAATGATGCTCGTAAAATGTATGACTAAGCTCATTCATTTGAACGACGGGGATGATTTTATAAATGAAAAGAAAGGACTCTCTTCGTAATAGATAGAGTTCCTATTAGGAATTATGTCGAGGAGAAGAAAAGGTATGACCTACAAGTTATGAAGTGGAGGAAGTCTAGCTAATATTCACTCCTTATCTTGAAGCATATCGCCTCCTCTAAGATAAAGAATGTGATGCCCCCTCGGTACATACCAAGGAGTATGTGGCTTCTACTGATATTTTTTTGTATAACCCGTTGAAAAGAGGGTTTGAGGGGTTTTGCTACAAGGATAATAAAGAATAAAGCATAAAAAATATTTTTTATTCCTTTGAACCTTGTGTTCATTTTAATGCAACCTTTGATGTTGTTTTTATCATGTGATAAGAATATTTGATGAATGACTTGTTTGTAACAATGATATGTGCCATGGCACTCTCAAGATTTAAGTGAATAATGAGACCTCATCGAAATTGTGATCATGTTTACCACATTTCGAGGGGGAGAAGGGAATGTCTCATTGAATATGGGAAATGATGAATGTATTAATTCTCCAAGTAGGATGGAACCAACGAGAAGTCTTATTTTGGAGAATGAATGATTACAGTGAAAGAAAAACTACATGAATGTTCTAACTCATTTGGAATGTTAACGTATACTTACTTCCTTATGACCATTATGAAGCACACTTGAATGTTAAAGTGAAAGGCTTTTTATACTACTATTGATTATGATGTGGCTCATGGTTATATTTCTGACCAACGCCGTTTATAATCACTTGTCACACTTCACTAAGTGGTAAGTTTGTTAATATCATGTGGCTCATGATTATATTCCTGGCCAACGTTGTTTTATAATCATGTGTCGCAATTCATGAAGTCCTTTTCCATCTTTTGCCTAACGGTGTTGTGGTTTAGAACTGAAATGATTGTTATGAAGAATTCTGACATATTTCCATCTTCTAAAGTGATCACTAGGGAACCTGAAGCACATGAAGATAAATCTTAAGGATAAGTCCATTAGATCTTTGTCCATATGCATTAGGTATGTTGAAAAGGATACCTAATGCAACACTTTGTGTTGAGACTCAACTACTTTCCTGTGATTGATAATATGTGTGAAAGGTCATCTTAGAGGCTTGTGTGATAATAAGCTCTAATGATCTATGGAACGAGTTTCCTCGTTGAGTTTTTGTGACTCTTGTGTTGTTATTATAACATGCACTTGTGTTGACTAAGTTAAGAATATATGTATCGCTCAACGTAAGGTTTTATCATATAGGTGTAGTTAACATAAGGCATGTTGCCTAAAGAAATTCAATTATGAAATAAGACAAGCGTTGGGACACTCATACCATAAGACGAGGGGGAGTAAGTTTACTACCTTGTGAAGATGGAATATTTTTGGTGGGCCAAGAAATTCCTATCTTCAATTTATGACACAAAGGATTTTGGTGATGACTACTTTGGTTGTATTGCATTTCACTAAGATATAGGTCCAAAAGGAGTATAATTTCTATTGTGAAGACATAAGTCAATAGAGTACATAATAATAATAATTATTCCTAGTACTCTCTCGCACCTACTACTAAATTTAAGGGCAATAAAGACGGGCATTTTAGTGCCCAAGGAACCATTATGAGCTGATCAGAAAATGTTAGTTCCTTATGTTCTAGCTATCATAAGAAATATAAGTATTGAAATATGAACATGCCCTATTTATGATCGGGATTGGCAAATATACGAGTGAGTCCAGAAGTGGGTGATAGGCGATAGATTATAATTGCTTCTCGCCCTTCATTGGTTACCCTAAGTGGAAGGCGAGATGCAGCGTAGCGGCAAGTTTCCCTCGGTGAAGATACCAAGGTTGAGATCGACCAGTAGGACTCCGATAATGATAAGTAGGTGGCAAGGAAACAATGGCACCATTTTAGACAAACGTTGCTTCCTTGACCCGGACCTACACACAGACACAAATAACTTTGCTCCCAACGAAGTTCAGAGAGGTTGTCAATCTCTCCGGTCTTGTTGTTTACAAAGGATCAAACGCAAGGGATAATTATAATGGTGATAGCAACTGGAAAGTAAAAGCAAGAAAGTAAATGAGCGTGTAAATAGTGATGAGAATATGGACCGAGGTCCCGTGATGTTCACTAGTGATGTCTCTCCCCCAAAAGACGATAAAACTCCTATGCGAGGTAAACAAATTACGGATGGGCAATTGAAAAGATTATAAATGCACCGCAATGCTAACTATGCTACTAAGAAAGGAAGAGGCTCAAAAGCATCGGCAGTACGCCAAAATAAGTAGAACGAAATCCAACTGCATCTACTATTAATCATCCACCTTGAGATATCTATCCAGAACATCTCACTGGTATTAAGTTGCGAGCCCCACCCAAAGTGTAAACCCAAAGCAACAGACAACTGCATTAAAATCACTTTGCGTAAAGTAAACAATCCTTGCAACCGCGGTTACAAGCACCGTTGTTTTCCCCTTGTGGGAACATCACATCCCCTAGACTCATATTTCTGTCACTCAAGAGTGTCATCAGGGGGCATGAACCTACAATCGAACATAACGTTTCCTCTTGGAGTTACTACCTACTACTTGGCCAAAGCAATAAACAAAAACAGAGAACATGAAAGAATTACTTAGGAACAAAAATATAAAAGATAAGAACCAAATATATTACTCTATCACAATCTGAACATAATCTCATAATCCATCAGATCCCATCAAACTCAGCATAGCAACAGCAGAAATATTACATATGTTCCTCGATCATGTAGGGCAGCTCACGAGGTCTAAACCATGAAGAACAAAGAGGGGAGGAGAACACCACATAGCTACTGATCACGGACCCATGGTCCAAAGGAAACTACTCACGACACATCGGGGAAGCGTCCATGGTGAAGGGGAAGCTCCCGGAGGTCGATCCTCCCTCCGGCAGGGTCCCGGGAAGAAGTCTGTTGGCGCTCCCGATCTTGGAAGCGCGGCGGCAGAGCAAAGGCGAGAGCGAAAAAGGGTTTTGTCCTCGGGGGTTTCGCGTCATGGGGAATAAATAGGCGAAGGGGGGCAGCCAGGGGCCCCGCCAGGAGTCCAGGCACTCCCCTGGCGCGACCAGACCCTAGGCCGCGCTAGGTGGCCGCCTGGGTCCCTGGTGGTGGCCCCCCGGCCCTCCTTCGGAATTCCGGAAGCTTCCGTTGCACTGATTTTTTATCCAATTTTCCCGATTTTTTGGAGCACTTTTAATATGGGGGAAACCTGGAATACAAAAACAGTAGAAAACAAAAACTGGCACTGGGGTGCACTGAGTTGATAGGTTAGTCCAAATATGATCAAAAGTGTATGAAAGTGTATCTAGATCATAGCAATATCACACAAAACATGAATGGAGCGAGCAGAAATTATAGATACGTTTGGGACGTACCAACATCCCCAAGCTTAATTCCTGCTCATCCTCGAGTAGGTAAATGATAACAAGCATAATTTCTATGGTGACATGCTAGCAACCATATAAGAACTTTGAAAAGTAAAGCAATCAAGGTATGTGATTCAATTCAAGTCATAACATGCAAGAGTCTATATTAGCATTGAAACAAGTAACAAAAGAACATTAGGTGCAAGAGCTCTCGCTGTCCGTGACTCGAATTCCTCCATTGGTATTTGTGTGCAAGAAGGGGGATAGGGAATACGAGAAAAAAGTATTTTTGTTGAGAACTCAATCTACTATAGTTTCACACTTGGTCTTCTTTGGAATCTTATCTTGACTCGTCCCCAGACCACTAGACAGGTACAAGTCAATTTGATCCACTTCTTTTCGATATTTTGAGCACTCATGCAATGGATGAGCGTAAGCACGAGAGTTGACACTTAGGATGGCAAAGAGAGAAATATGATGGAGGAGGAAGACAAAAAGGTGAGAAAGGATCACATCAATGAGGAAAATCATAGGCGAGAAGGCCAAATGATAGATATGATGTGAGGAGTAGGGATTGCCATGCAATGGATGCACATATGATCTAGAAAGCTCTCCAATGGAACTAGTGGGGGTGCATCTAACTTTCTCTCTCATGAAGACCTAGAGCTCTTTTGAGGAGGCTCATCCTTGAAATATGCAAGCCAAGTTCTATAGTGTGAAGGTCCCCACATAGCTATATGCATGAATGATCATCTCTATGGAGTACAATGACAAGAGGGAGTACTAGTGTGGATCTTTCAAAAGGATAGTAGTGTTGCCCCTTTCTCTCTTTTTATTTCTTTTTCTCTTTTTTATTTTTTTGTATTTTTTGGTGGCCTCAATGGTTCTTTCTATTTAACTCTCATTTGTCCTCTTTGGGATCTTTTATTTTGTCCACTTTGGGATCTTTTCCTCATTTAAGGGCAACACTCTAATTTACAAGAGGATATAGAAGATCTTTCACACTTTACAAGGTACTCAAATCATAAAGAAGATGTAGCTATCATGATGTATGCAATGTATGCCTCTGCCAGTGTAGTAGGAACATGTATGACATGAAGATCAAGCCATGAAGAGGTGGATGTTGCATGGCAATATATCTCGGAAAGGCTATGGAAATGCCTTGAAAGGTAGGTATGGTGGCTGTTTTGAGGAAAGATATAAGGAGGTTTATGATGACAGAGCGTATCATCCCAAGGGTTTGGATGTACCGGCGAAGGTGGATGCCAACTCTCGGAGTGAGAAGAGGGAAATGCACGGCACGGGAGAGGCTAGCAAATATGAGGAGGTGGAAGTGTCAACTTTCAATACTTACATTAGTCTGAAGAACTCATGCACTTATTATCGGTAACTCTCAATCTAGTAAGGAGGTTCACAAAGAGACAAGTACCCCGAGGAGGAGTGTATGGGGGTTTGGTTGTCCTTGCGCATCCTCGACTCATGGTACGTGAGTGTACTCTAATATCCGATCCCTCCAAAGATTAGCGATCCATCCAGTAGCCAGAGTTCTCACCTACTTTTGTAGGTTTTGAAAATAAACACGGATTGCCCAAAATACGACACCTATCACTAATAGGCTAGAGCTCTTGACACCAAAATTTCAAATATTACTCACATCAATACCTCAAAACTATTGCAAGTTACTACTAAAATTAAATAGCAACCTCAATTACCTACTTTCAAGACAAGACACAACTCAGTGCAACAACCAACTCTCTTAACCAGATAAACATAAAAACCAAAGAGAGTTCCAGCAACAAACTAAAAAAAATCCAAGGCTCTTGCTACAGATAAACTAAAACTAAAACTAAACATGGTAGTAGCTACGAAAAGATAAAGAACACACAACAACAGAAAGATAAGCATGAAAAATCCTATGATGTGTTCTAGATTGGAGTGGAGCGTGTTTCTCTCCAACACAAAGTAAGATAGGGTCTAACTTGCTATGAACAGCAAGCAAAGCTAAATAAAACTAAAAAGTAAACCTAAGAGCGGGACGCTCCAAGCATAGCACATAACGCATGAAGTGATAAAAATATAGTGAGACGAAGGACGAACTGATGATTGTAGATGGAGAAGGGGATGCACGAGGGCATCCCCAAGGTTAGACGCTTGAGTCTCCTTGGATATTTCTTGGGGATTCATGGGGGCATCCCCAAGCTTGAGCGCTTGACACTCCCGTATCTTCTTTCATCATCTTCCATCGCACACTTGAAAACTCCCTTCATACATAACTCATCATAAGCTGATTAGAGAGGTTAGTACCCTTAATAAAATAATTTTTCCCCACTGGATATAAAGATATTCTTGAAGATCTACTGTTTCCCAAGTTTGCCAAAAGGTTTTAGCAAAGAAAAAACAAGCTTAAGGTTGGCAAAAGTAAGGAAAGTCAAAACGTGGCAGAATCTGTGAAAAACAGAACAACAAGTAGTAGAGAATTTTTTCGGGGCACTTCTACAACTCAAATAAAAAAACTCAGAACATTTGAAAGTTTCACAATTGTATAGAGCATGTTGTGTACAAATTCAGCTCAAAAAGATGAACTGGTGATTTGTTCCGATTTTTTCGCGTCAAGAAGACATAATCTGTTTTCTGGACAACATGTCACAACTTTTGCTTCCCTTATCATAAGAGGCTATGACCTTGCACAAAGCTTGAAAATAAAGATACAATGATGTTGCTACAGTAGTAACAATCATCAAGACCACTAAAAACAGAAGTAAAAACATCTTGGATTGCCTCCAAACAAGCGCTTTCTTTTACGCCTTTAAGATAGGCATAAAGCAAAAGAAGAATCAAGTTTTATCAAGAGAAAGCGAATAGCTAGCCCGTGTAACGAAATCAAATGGTAACTTGATTTTCTTTCTAGGGAAGTGTTCCATCCCCTTTTTGAGAGGGAATTTAAATTTTATATTCCCTTCTTTCATGTCAATAACGGCACCATCGGTGCGAAGAAAAGAACGTCCCAAAAATAATTGGACATAAAGGTTCACACTCTATATCCATAATAATAAAATCAACGGGAACATAGATGTCATTGACAATGATAAGAACATCGTCGATCTTCCCCAAAGGTTTCTTTACGGAAGAATCAACAAGATGAACAGCAAAAGAACAAGAATCAAAAGGTTTCAATTCAAACATATCATACATTCTTTTGGGCATGACGGAGGTACTAGCTCCAACGTCACATAAAGCATAGCAAGAGAAGTTATTTAATTTAATTTTTATCATAGGGTCCCAACCATCATCTAGCTTCCTAGGTATGGAGTCTTCTATCCTAAGATTCTCCTCCCTAGATTTAATGAGAGCATTTATGATATGCTCCGTGAAGGCAAGATTAAATGTGCTAGTGTGGGGGTCTTCAGACATGTTGTGTACCAAGCTAATAACTTTTGAGAGGGTGCATGTATGAAAATCAATATCACTACTATCAAAGGTGGTAGTAGTGTCATCCAGGATCACTTTTTTGAAACCCTCTATGTTCATAGGAGTTTCCTCTTCTACGGTTGAGGTATTAGCATCACCATTAATAGGTCCAATGGGTCCAGGAGTGCATTGGGTGCTAATAGTTTCGGTATCATCAACAATTTGGATAGTGACAATTGTGTGGTGTGTAGGAAGGCTCTTAATTCTATCCTCTTCCTCTTTTTCTCTAGCCCATCTTTCTTTAAGTTTAGCCATCATCCTAATATTTTCATTAATTTGTAACTGAATAGCATTAATAGGGGCGTCCTTCCTCTCCTCAAGGGGAGATGTTCTAATTTTTAGCATCTCAACATCAAGGGCTAGGCTATTGACGAGGGGGTGACCCCACGACTCTTGCATGTGAGGATACCTGGTGCATACGAAGACAAGAGGCCCACTGGAAGCTTTGATAGGCCCACGACTGGCCGGTTCTAGGCACCGACGTAGGAGTCCGTGACCATATACGGAAGTCAAGACTTGGCGTTCAAGGCAAGGCTAGAATTAGGCAATCGTCCCTGTAACCTGAAACGGAATCCCCGAGACCTAGCCTAGCATATAAAGGCTGGGAGGGGGGACATCTCAGGACATCGAATCTACAATCAACACCTCCGGTCTTGCGCGAACTCGCCTAGACTTCCACTGTAACCGCCCCCTCGCATAATATTATCAAGCAGGAAGTGCTTCTCCTGTTAGACGACGAGTATCGCCAACCTGTTCTCTCTACGATCAAACCCAAGGTCCCTGACCATGGGATTTGCCGAGGCTGATCCTCGTCAGCTATCTACCTTCAAAGAGAGATTATCTAACTTAGCTAATTTCTCTTCTACATTCTTGTTGAAGGCTTTTTGGGTAGTGATAAAGTCTCTAAGCAAGTTTTCTAGTTCAGAAGTGGGGTTCTTGTTGCTAGGGTAGGTGTTGTTGTTCCCATAGTTGGATGGAAAAGGTCTAGGATTACTAGCAAAATTGCCCCTATAAGCATTGTTATTAAATTTGTTTCTAGCAATAAAGTTCACATCTACTTGTTCCTGAGCAACCAAAGAATTTAAAGGAACATCATGAGGATCGAATAGGGTTGCTTGGTAAGTAGAGACATAATTAAGGAAACTTTTTCATTTAGGGAGGTAATCTCCTTGACAGAGTTTACCTTCCTACCTGTTGGAACACGTTCGGTGTGCCATTGGGAATAGTTGGTCATCATCCCATCGAGAAGCTTTGTGGCAGCACCAAGTGTAGTTGACATAAAGGTTCCTCCCATGGCCGAATCTAACAGGTTCCGCGAGGTAAAGTTCAAGCCTACATAAAAAGTCTGGATAACCATCCAGGTAGTCAAACCATGTGTAGGGCATTTCTTAACAAGAGATTTCATACGTTCCCAAGCTTGGGCAACCTGTTCATTATCCAATTGCTTAAAATTCATAATGTTACTTCTCAATTGGATAATTTTAGCAGGTGGGTAATACTTCCCAATAAAAGCATCTTTGCACTTATCCCAAGAATCTATGCTATTCCTAGGCAAAGATTGAAACCAAATTTTAGCTCCTTCCCTCAGAGAGAAAGGAAAAAGCTTGAGCTTAACAACATCACCTTCTACTTCTTTATACTTTTGCATATCACATAACTCAACAAAATTATTTAAGTGTAAAGTAGCATCATCTCCAGCACCAGAGAATTGATCTCTCATAACAAGTTTTAGCAAAGCAGGTTTAATTTCATAAGAGGTAGCTGAAGTGGAGGTGTGGAAATAGGAGTGCAGAGAAAGTCTTTGTTGTTGTGACAAGTGAAGTCACACAACTTGGTGTTTTCAGTGGAACCCATAGTAGCAGCAAGTGTGGCAGATTTTTTTGTAATTTTTGATATAAGACACAAAGATAAAAACCGAAAGGTAAACTAACAAGACTAAAAAGCAAAGGTAAAAGGTATTGGGAAACCCCCCTATCTAAGCACTCGGAGTCCCCGGCAACGACGCCAGAAATTTGCTTGATACGCGAGAGATGATAATTGCTTATCGCCCTTCGTTGGTTACCCCAAGTGGAAGGTGAGATGCAGCATAGCGGCAAGTTTCCCTCGGTGAAGATACCAAGGTTGAGATCGACCAGTAGGACTCCGATAAGGATAAGTAGGTGGCAAGGAAACAATGGCACCGTTTTAGACAAGAGTTACTTCCTTGACCTGGACCTGCACACAGACACAAATAACTTTACTCCCAACGAAGTTCAGAGAGGTTGTCAATCTCTCTGGTCTAGTTGTTTACAAAGGATCAAACGCAAGGGATAATGATAATGGTGATAGCAACTGGAAAGTAAAAGCAAGAAGGTAATTGAGCGTGTAAATAGTGATGAGAATATGGACCGGGGTCCCGTGATGTTCACTAGTGATGTATCTCTCCCAAAAGACGATAAAACTGCTATGCGAGGTAAAAAAAATTACAGCTGGGCAATTGACAAGATTATAAACGCACCGCAATGCTAACTATGCTACTAAGTAAGGAAGAGGCTCAAAAGCATGGGCAGTAGACCAAAATCCAACTGCATCTACTACTAATCATCCACCTTGAGATATCTATCCTGAACATCTCGATGGTATTAAGTTGCGAGCCCCACCCAATGTGTAAACCCAAAGCAACAGACAACTGAATTAAAAAGAACTTTGTGTAAAGTAAACAATCCTTGCAACCGCGGTTACAAGCACCGTTGTTTTCCCCCTTGTGGCAACAACACATCCCCTAGACTCATGTTTCTGTCACTCAAGCGTGTCATCAAGGGGCATGAACCCACAATCAAGCATAACGGTCCCTCTTGGAGTTACTACCTACTACTTGGCCAAAGCAATAAACAGCAACGGAGAACATGCAAGAATTACTTAGGAACAAAAATATAAAAGGTAAGAACCAAATATATTACTCTATCACAATCTAAAGATAATCTCATAATCCATCAGATCCCATCAAACTCAGCATATCATCAGCAGAAAGATTACATATGTGCCTCGATCATGTAGGGCATGTCTAAACCATGAAGAACAAAGAGGGGAGGAAAACATCACATAGCTACTGATCACAGACCCATGGTCCAAAGGAAAGTACTCACGGCACATTCGGGAAGTGTCCATGGTGAAGGGGAAGGTCCCGGAGGTCGATCCTCCCTCCGGCAGGGTGCCGGGAAGAAGTCTGTTGGCGCTCCTGATATGTCCCAAACGTATATATAATTTCTGCTTGCTCCATGCATATTTTGTGTGACTTTGCCATGTTTTTCTTGAACTTTCATACAATTTTGAACCTATTTGGACTAACCTATTAACTCAGTGCACCCAGTTGCCAGTTTCTGTTTTCTGCTGTTTTTGTATTTCAGGTTTTCCGGCCATTAAAAGTGGTCCAAAAATTCCGGGGAAAATATATAAAAAATCAGCGCAACAGAAGCTTCCAGAATCACCAAGAGAGGGAAGGGGGGCCACCACCAGGCAGCCAGGAGGGCAGGTGGCGCGGCCCCACCCTGGGCCGCGCCAGGGACCCTCCTGTCTGCCTCGTGGGTCCCCTCGACGCCCCCTTCGCCTATATTTACCCCTCGGGGTGGAAACCCCTAATATCGATCTCTTTCTCGCGAACTCCCCTCTGTACCGCCGCCGCCGCCGTTTCAAGATCGGGGCTGCCTGGAGAAACTGCCCCGGCACCCTGCCGGAAGGAGGAACTCCCTCCGAGAGACCATCCATAGCCATGGACGCCTCCCGGATGTACCGTGAGTAGTCCCCCTTGGACCATGGGTCCGTGACCAGTAGCTATGTGATGAATCTCTCCCCCCTTTTGTGCTTCCACTTTCGAGTCCTCGTGAGCTGCCTCACATGATCGAGGCATCTATGTAATTTCTGCTGTTTCTATGCTGAGTTTGTTGGGATCTGATGGATTATGAGACTATGTTCAGATTGTGATGAGTAATATATTTGGTTCTTCTCTTTTATATTTTGTTCTTGAGTAAATTCTTGCATGTTCTCCGTTGCGGTATTTGCTTTGGCCAAGTATTTTATTTGCAACTCCAAGAGAGAGCGTTATGCTCGATTGTGGGTTCAGCCCCTTGATGTCTAGCTTGAGTGACAGAAACATGAGACTAGGGGATGTGTTGTTGCCACCAGGGATAAAACAACGGTGCTTGTACCTGCGGGTGCAAGGATTGTTTACTTTACGCAAAGTTCTTTTAATGCAGTTGTCTGTTGCTTTGAGTTTACACTTTGGGTGGGATTCGCAACTTAATACCAGCGAGATGTTCTGGATAGATATCTCAAGGTGGATGATTCGTAGTAGATGCAGATGGATTTCGGTCTACTTACCTTGGCGTACTGCCCATTGCTTTTGAGCCCTTCCTTTCTTTGCAGCATAGTTAGCATTGCGGTGCCTTCATAATCCTGTCAATTGCCCAACTGGGATTTGTTTACCTCGCTAGCACTTTTATCATCTTTTGGGAGAGAGACTTCACTAGTGAAAATCATGGGCCCCCGGTCCATCTTCACATTATGGTTCACACCCTCAATTTACTTTCAGCTTTACTTTCCTTTGCACCTTTTTTCTCTTGCGTTGATCCTTTGTAAACGACAAGGCCGGAGGAATTGAAAACTCCTCTGTACTCGTTGGGAGCAAAGTTATTTGTTGCTGTGTGCAGGTCCACGACAAGACCCTAGTCCGGAAGCAATTTCTGGCGACATTGCCACCTACTTGTATCTCCTGAGTCCTACTGGTTCGATAACCTTGGTATCTTCACCGAGGGAAACTTGCTGCTGCACTGCATCTCAAACCTTCCACTTGGGGTAACCAACAAGGGGCGAGAAGCCATCAAGAAAATTTCTGGCGCCGTTGCCGGGGACTCAAGTCTACAAGATAGGGGAGTTGCACACTATCTTTTACCTTTGCTTTTTAGTCTTGTTAGTTTACCTTTCAATTTTTGCCTTAGTGTCTTTTATCAAAAATCCAAAAAAAAAGTATGTCTGGTTCCTTACTTGCCAATCAATGTCTGACTTCTTTGAAACCAGATCTTATTAGCATGGAGGATTCACCGAGGATCAAAAAAAGTGGTACAAGGAACACCGCTTGTCTCAAAAAGGGATACACTTATGGAAACAAGTACATCAGTTGTATGAGTATGCTAGAAACTTGTGCTCAATATATATTATATCTTTCTGCAAGGATGAATCTTGTTGCTTCATGAGGCACAAACACCTTGCTTTCCAATGTGAGTACAATGATGATGAAACCTTAGCTTCTTATGCTAAGAGAAACTATGATTTTTATGGTGCTGAGGAAATAGAAGAATTTGTTGCTTATAAGGATGCCTATGAAATTACTTCTCTTTTAAAAAATATTGATGAAGCCCCTTACAAATTCGAGAGTCTTGCTATACTTAAATATTGTCTGGAAAATTACGATGCAAATTATTATATTACTGATCATCTTGAGAGAATCTCTCCCCAAAAGGAAGAGACTAATGATTTGCAGGACTCTATGGAAGAAGAAATTGCTGAACCTGAAAGCTCTTTGGATGAAAAAGAGGAGGAGAGTGACGACCAAGAGGAGGAAGAATGGATCCATCCATGTGTACCTTCTAATGAGAGTAACTCTTTGACTCCTACCTTATATGAGTGTTATGATCCCATGGATTCTTTTGAAATATCCTTTTTTGATGAAGTTGATGCCTTCTATGCTTATGGCCGTGATGCCACTATGGATGATGCTTACGAAGATGAACTTGCTATAGTTCCTCATGTTAATCATGAAATTTTTTCTATTGCACCCACACTTGATTTTCCTATTATCCTTTTGAAATCTCTAATTCATATTCCGGAGAACTGTGCTCTTATTAAGGATCAATGTGATGGGATGCATTTATCTTATGTTCCCAAAGACCGTGTTAAAAACTATACACGTGTGCTTGTAGGTCATGAACAACATGATTTATGTGATAGTTATATTATTGATGTTGTTCATGATACTACTGAAAATTATTTCGAGAGAGGAAAGTTTGGTTGTAGAAACTCTCATGTTATAAAAACTCCTCTCTTTATGTTGAAAGTTTTGAAAATCTTCTTGTCCCACCTTCCTATGCTTATCTGTTTATGTTTCTTTGATTTATTTTCTTACAAGATGCCAATGCATAGGAAGTGGGTTAGGCTTAAATGTGTTTCATATTTGCTTCTTGATGCTCTCTTTTGCTTCAAATTCTTATTCTTATGAGAGCACCTTTTATAATCCTTAAGCCTAGCTAATGGCTTTAAAGAAGCGCTTTCGGGAGGCAGCCCGCAACGAATTTAGGTTTTTCTTTTTGATTTTATTCTGTTCTTAGTGGTCTTGATGATTGTTACTACTGTAGCAACATCATTGTATCTTTACTTTTCAAGCTTTGTGCCAAGTTTAGCCTCATACGACAAGGGAAGTGAAAGTTGTGACATGCTGTCCAGAAAACAGATTCTGTCCTCGTGAATAGAAAAATTAGAGAAAAAAATCCGAGCTCATCTTTTTGAGCTGAATTTTTTACACAGCTTGCTCTATACAATTACGAAACTTGCGTATGTTCTGAGTTTTTTCATTTGAGTTGCAGAAGTATCCCTAAAAATTCGTTTCTACCTGCTGTTCTGTTTTTCACAGATTCTGCCACATTTTGTCTCTCTTTACTTTTGCAAACCTTAAGCTTGCCTTTTCTTTGCAAAAACTTTTTGGCAATCTTGGGAAACAGTAGCTCTTCAAGTTTATCTTTTTTTGCAGTAGAGAAAAAATCATTTTATTAGGGTAATAACCTCTCTAATCAGTCTACAATGAGTTATGTATGAAGGGAGTTTTCAAGTGTGCGATGGAAGGTGATGAAAGAAGATTCAGAAGTTTCAAACGCTCAAGCTTGGGGATGCCCATGTGCACCCCCAATAAATATTCAAGAAGACTCAACGTCTAAGCTTGGGGATGCCCCCGATGCATCCCCTTCTTCATCCACAATCATCAGTTTGTCCCTCGTCGCACTATATTTTTATAACTTCATGCGTTATGTGCTTTGCTTGGAGTGTCTCGCTCTTTACTTTTCTATGTTTGTTTTGCTTTCTTTGCTGTAGTAACAAGTTAGACCCCAACTTACTCTTTTGTGTGGGAGAGAAACACGCTCCGCTTGAACTAGAACTCCTCATAGGATTTGCATGCTTATTCTTTTAGCTGTGAGCTGTTCTTTTTATTTTCTTAGCTGTTGTTCTGTTTAGTTGTAGTTCTTTAGTTTTTCTAGAGCTTTTATTTTGTCTTAGGTTGAACTTTCTATAGGTTGCATGTTTTATCTTGTTAGAGAGTTTTCCTGTTGCACTGAGTTCTGTGTCTTGACTGAAAGTAGGTAGTTAAAGTTGTTGTTCTCTTTGTAGTAGTAACTTGCAATAGTTTTGAGGTATTGACTAGAGTAATGTTTGAACTTATGGTGTCAAGAGATCTTGCCTATTAGTGATAGATGTCGTATTTTGGGCAATCCGTGTGTTTTTCGAAAACCAAAAAACCCCTGTTGAGAACTCTAGCTACTAGATGGATCACTAACCTCTGGAGGGTTCGAATATTAGAGTACACTCACGTACCATGAGTCAAGGATGCGTAAGGATAACCAAACCCCCATACACTCCTCCTCGGGTTACCTGTCTCTTTGTGAACCTCCTGATTATATTGAGAGTTACCGATAGTAAGTGCATGAGTTCTTCGGACTAATGTGAGTATTCAAAAGTTGACACTTCCACCCACCTATATTTTTTCTAGCCTCTTCGGTACCGTGCATTGCCCTTTCTCACCTCGAGAGTTGGGGCATACTTCGCCGGTGCATCCAAACCCTTGGCATGATACGCTCTATCATCATAAGCCTCCTTATATCATTCCTCAAAACAGCCACTATACCTACCTACAAGGCATTTCCATAGCCTTTCCGAGATACATTGCCATGCAACATCCACCTTCTCATGACTTGATCTTCATGTCATACATGCTACTTTCTTGATCGATGAGCCGCATGCTAGTTGGGCCTTGCCCTAATCATTGCTACATGACGAGCTAGTATCATTGCATATCCTGCTACCCTGGCAGAGGCATACATTTGCATCATGATAGTTACATTTTCTTTATGTGAGTACCTTTGTAAAGTGTGAAAGATCTCCTATATTCTTGTAAAGTATAGCGTATTGCCCCTAAAGTGAGGAAAATATCCCAAAGAGGACAAAATCAAAAGATCCCAAAGAGGACAAATGAGAGTTAAATAGAAAGAGCTATCGAGGCCACAAAAAAATAAAAATAAAAGAGAAAAATAAAAATAAAAAGAGAGAAGGGGGCATACTACTATTCCTTTTGAGAGATCCACACTAGTACTTCATCTTCTATCCCTTGTACTCCATAGAGATCATCATCATGCATATAGCTATGTGGGGACCCTTCACACTATAGAACTTGGCTTGTATATTCCAATGATGAGCCTCCTCAAACGAGCTCTAGGTCTTCTTGAGCAAGCAAGTTAGATGCACCCCCACTAGTTCCCTTGGAGAGCTTTTAGCTCACATGTGCATCTGTTGTATGGAAATCCCTACTCCTCACTCATATCTATCATATGGCCTTCTCTCGCCTATGATTGTCCTCATTGATGTGAGCCTTTCACACCTTTTTGTCTTCCTCCTCCACCTTCTTTCTGTTTCGCCTTTTAGGTGTCAACTTTCTTGCTCACGGTCATCCATTGCATGAGTGCTCAAAATGTCGAAATGGAGTGGATCAGTTTGACTTGTACCTGGCCAGTGGTCTGGGGACGAGTCCAGATAAGAATCCAAAGGAGACCAAGTGCGAAACTTTAGTAGATAGTTGTTCTCAACAACCTTTTTTCTCTTTCTTCCCAGTCCCTTGCTTGCACGCAAACACCATTTGGAGACATTCGAGTCACGGACAGCGAGAGCTATTGCACCTTTTGTTCTTTTTTTACTTGTGTCAATGCTAATATAGACCCTTGCTTGTTAAGACTTTAATTGAATTTCATGCTTTGATTTCTTTACTTAAAAGTCCTTATTTGGTTGTGTGGCATGTCACCACAGAAATTATTCTTGTTATCATTTACCTACTTGAGGACGAGCAGGAATTAATCTTGGGGATGTTGATACGTCCCAAACGTATCTATAATTTCTGCTTGCTCCATGCACGTTTTTTGTGACTTTGCCATGTTTTTCTTGAACTTTCATACACTTTTGAACCTATTTGGACTAACCTATTAACTCAGTGCACCCAGTTGCCAGATTCTATTTTCTGCTGTTTTTGTATTTCAGGTTTTCCGGCCATTAAAAGTGCTCCAAAAATTCCGGGAAAAATATATAAACAACCAGCGCAAAAGAAGCTTCCGGAATCACCAAGAGAGGGAAGGGGGGCCACCACCAGGCAGCCAGGAGGGCAGGTGGCGCGGCCCCACCCTGGGCCGCGCCAGGGACCCTCCTGACAGCCTCGTGGGTCCCCTCGACGCCCCCCTTCGCCTATATTTTCCCCTCGGGGTGGAAACCCCTAATATCGATCTCTTTCTCGCAAACTTCCATCTGTATCGCCGCCGCCGCCGTTTCAAGACCGGAGCTGCTTGGAGAAGCTGCCCCGGCACCCTGCCGGAAGGAGGAACCCCCTCCGGGAGACCATCCATAGCCATGAACGCCTCCTGGATGTACCGTGAGTAGTATCCCTTGGACCATGGGTACGTGACCAGTAGCTATGTGATGAATCTCTCCCCCTTTTGTGCTTCCACTTTCGAATCCTCGTGAGCTGCCTCACATGATCGAGGCATCTATGTAATTTCTGGTGTTGCTATGCTGAGTTTGTTGGGATCTGATGGATTATGAAACTATGTTCAGATTGTGATGAGTAATATATTTGGTTCTTCTCTTTTATATTTTTTTCTTGATTAAATTCTTGCATGTTCTCCGTTCCGGTATTTTCTTTGGCCAAGTATTTTATTTGCAACTCCAAGAGAGAGCGTTATGCTCGATTGTGGGTTCAGCCCCTTGATGTCTAGCTTGAGTGACAGAAACATGAGACTAGGGGATGTGCTATTGCCATCAGGGATAAAACAATGGTGCTTGTACCTGCGGGTGCAAGGATTGTTTACTTTATGCAAAGTTCTTTTAATGAAGTTGTCTGTTGCTTTGAGTTTACACTTTGGGTGGGATTCGCAACTTAATACCAGCGAGATGTTCTGGATAGATATCTCCAGGTGGATGATTCGTAGTAGATGCAGATGGATTTCGGTCTACTTACCTTGGCGTACTGCCCATTGCTTTTGCGCCCTTCCTTTCTTTGCAGCATAGTTAGCATTGCGGTGCCTTCATAATCCTGTCAATTTCCCAACTGTGATTTGTTTACCTCGCTAGCACTTTTATCGTCTTTTGGGAGAGAGACATCACTAGTGAAAATCATGGGACCCCGGTCCATCTTCACATTATTGTTCACGCCCTCAATTTACTTTCAGCTTTTACTTTCCTTTGCACCTTTTATCTCTTGCGTTGATCCTTTGTAAACGACAAGGCCGGAGGAATTGACAACTCCTCTGTACTCGTTGGGAGCAAAGTTATTTGTTGCTGTGTGCAGGTCCAAGACAACACCCTAGTCAGGAAGCAATTTCTGGCGACGTTGCCACCTACTTGTATCTCCTGAGTCCTACTGGTTCGATAACCTTGGTATCTTCACCGAGGGAAACTTGCTGCTGCACTGCATCTCAAACCTTCCACTTGGGGTAACCAACGAGTGGCGAGAAGCCATCAACTCCCAATCTTGGAAGCGCGGCAGTGACATAACAGAGGCGAGATCGCGAAAAAGGGTTCTGTCCTTGAGGGTTTCACATCACGGGGAATAAATAGACGAAGGGGGGCAGCCAGGGGGCCCACCAGGAGTCCAGGCGCCCCCCCTGGGGCGGCCAGACCCTAGGCCGCGCCAGGTGGCCGCCTGGGTCCCTGGTGGTGGCCCCTCGGCCCTCCTTCGGGATTTCGGAAGCTTCCGTTGCGCTGATTTTTTATGCGATTTTTCCCAAATTTTTGGAGCACTTTTAATATGGGGGAAACCTGGAATAAAAAAACAGCAGAAAACAGAAACTGGCACTGGGGTGCACTGAGTTAATAGGTTAGTCCAAATATGATCAAAAGTGTATGAAAGTGTATCTAGATCATAGCAATATCACACAAAACATGCATGGAGCAAGCAGAAATTATAGATACGTTTGGGACGTATCAGTGGGCCACTGGAGAGGTCGCTAAAAGGTCTTGCAGTAAATGCAAGGAAATAAAGTTTACATGGTCACTAATAAGAAGTATGGTAACCTCGACGTCGTGGGTTATTCAGGCATTGTTTCTGTGAGATGTGTGGATATTAAATTTTCCTCGTTATGTTACATCCTCACTCTCTCAAATGGAGCTATATCATGGAAAAGCTCCATAATTACACTGATGGCATTTGAAATAATGCACTTACTTATGTGACATGTTAAGAGGCGACTGGGCAGGTTGTATGTCAAGAAGTTTTTATTCCCGAGATTATGGTGGTAGACAATATTTCTAAACTACCTACTGCAATATGAACATGCAGTTTCTATGCGAGTAACAATAAGTCAAATGGTGTTGCCAAAACCATTGACAATATGTTTCACGTTGTGAAAGATAGAATCCAGGATCAACCTATTGAAGTTGAAGTTATGAGTATGTTTGACTATTTTACGAATCCGTTTATCAAAGGCTTACCACCCAATTGATTGATATTGTTTCTAGCATGGGTTGTTGGAAAGCCTTTTGATCCTGGAAATTAGGACCATTAAATAAACCACCTCCCATAAAGTAAAATGTTATCCATTTCAAGATAGAATGACATGCTATAAGTATTGAGGTTCAATGGCCGTTCATTAGCCATTGCAACACCTTACTTTGGTATATTATTTCAATTAAGAGTGGACTTATGATGTTTGCTAACCTTACGATCAAGGGGGGAATGTTGGAATTGATCTCAGGTAATTCAAACCGAGAGAAAAGGGAGAGTTTTCCTCCATGTTTGTGCTATGATCGGAGGCATACAAAAAGCAATATTTGGTTTTGGTCCCTGTTCCCTTAGCACCACACTATATAATAGGAGGACGTACCCTTTCAGAGGGGTGAGTCACATACGGGAAAAAGCCCCCCCCCACACACACTCCAAACTATCAAGCCTAAAAGTGTGCTAGAGGGATGTGAAGGCCATCTCCACCGCCAAGCTCCAAGGTCAGTGCCGGCGTCCATGGGTTCATGCTCATCTCCGTGCGGCTGTTTCTTCTTCTCCAGCAACCTCCACATCCTGGAGTCTCACGACAGGTGCATGGAGCCCCTGATGATCTCTCACAATCACGGTTAGTCATCTATCTTCCATATAAAGAGGTTTTCTAATCTTGAGATCAAGATCTGTTTCAGGTTAGTCCTAAAGCTATTTATCCTAACAGTTGCCTCCATCACTTCTCCATCACCTGAGGCGGACAAACCTTATTGTCATAAACAGTTCAGAAGTCATCGTGCTAAGGCCTAGAAAGACCAGCATACGACAACAATAATCATCATGGAGGGAGAGGAGCGTAGATTGTAAGGAACCAAAATGTAGATGCTCGAACGCAAACAAACGAAGATCGAATCCAAGAAGATCCACTGGAGACACACCTACGCACGCCCTCCAATGATCCTAGACACATCGTCAGAACGGGGCTAGGGGGAGAACCTTATTCCATTTTTTAAAGCCATCACCGTTTTGTCTTCTTGAGAAGGACACAAAACCTAAATAGACAAAAGTCACCTAAAGACGAAGTTGTGAAAGTGTAGTATATCGACCAGAGGGGGGTGAATGGGAGATTTTCAAATATCTTGAGGAATTTTGATTTCCTCAGGACTGAGGCAATACGAAATTGAGGAAACTAAAACACGAGGAATCACAGAGGTGATACTAAAACGTAGGCATGAATGTAAATCAACCTATTGCATAGCTAGAGTAAGACCGATGCAAGAACTGAGGAATCAGACCAGAGAAAACTCAGAAAGAGAGGAATCAGGATAAGTCATCAGTGCATAATCATAAAAGCTGAGGTTGAAGAAATAGCACCAGGGCACTGAAGACATAGATTTGATGAACCAGTTCGAGTTGCTGTGACAACTCTACATCTGGTTCGAGAGGCTGAGATTGAACTCAGAAGACATAGTCTTCACCTTATTCTCCTTGAAATAAAGTCCTCAGACTCCGTCCAATAACTCAGGCGAGTCTTCAAGGTAGACTCCCGAAACCTTCACAGACTCAGTTCACTCAGGGAAGTCACAATTTCATCTTGACTTCCTCAAACTGATGACTTCTACACCGGCTGGAAGATCACAGTCTTCAAGAGTAAAAAGCTTCGGATCACTCGAACTGACTTCCTCAGAAATGCTCAACTACTCAGGCTGGTGGTATTCCTCACTCTGGTTCTTCGGTATCTTCAGGGGTGGGTTGCTCTCAAATGACAAGTGTCAGTTTTTCTCTCAGAGCATCCAACCCTCAAATGGGGCTGGGGGCGGCTATTTATAGCCGGGGAGCAACCCCAGGTGAAAGTACATAAATGCCCATGCATGAAATTACTTCCATGCCCACCCTTCGGACCGTTGGCTAGATCGGTACCAGCACTGTCCACGTGACACGTGGCACGGTCGGTACACTCACTCTCTTTTTTAGGCGAACTGCACTGGAAGTTTCCTGACTCCTCAACCGAAGACAAATTCCTCAGTGTCCTGAAGAACACCGTCTCAGACACCCGAGGAATTGAACTTCTACTGCAGGAGATTTCTCTGGGTTTTCTTCAGGATTTCTAATTGAGCACTTCCTCAGAAATACAGAACTCATTTTCCTCAACCCCTCCAACAGTGCGATGTTTTCCTACGACTCAAGAAGTATAAAAAGTCTTACCGAGGACTACGCTTCAAGTTCGTCTTTAGCGCGAACGTTTTTAGGATCTTGTACTACTTCAGCTTCATCCGAACGCTTCAGGATCCTGATTCCTCAGGATTTCGCACAACTTCAGTCTTCAGGAAACACACCGATTTCTTCCATGTTCCTCAACATTTTGCGGGTTCGACAACGGTGGTTAACCTCATCCTCAGGGACTGTTTTCCTGTGTATACTCACAAACACATCACTCCCTTAACCGTTTTGTCATCAAATACTCCAAGACCTCAAAGGGGGCACTAGATGCACTTACAATCTCCCCCTTTTTGGTGATTTGATGACAATCAGGTTAAAGCTTCAATGGGATAAAATAAGTAATTTTGAGGATTTAAAAACTTTGAAGAAAACTATTCATCGTTTCCGGATATAGAGATGCTCCCCCTGAGGATATGCATGTTTTGAAGACTTGGTAGAATATTTTTGAAAACATGAGGAGCTCCCCCTATATCCCGGATTATTTGAAACTGTGCAACATATGAAATAACTGAGAAGTCAATAATAGCACTAAGTAAAGTGGTTGCTGAGGAATATCATGTGTAATAGATAAACTTGAGGAATATCATGAGGTAACTTAAAAGTATCAGAAACCACACAAAATATTAGTATACAACTCATTACAAAAATGATCTGAAGAACGAGAGTTGTAACTGAGGAACCCCATGAAAACCCGTTTGAAGACTACCAAATCCCCCCATTTGTCATTAAATGAACAAAAAGGAGAGACTAAAGCTAACATCCCAAAAGTAGTGCCTCAGGGCTGAGCAGGATCAGGTCGAAGGCACGCCGTTGCAGTGTGAGGACAAGCCGCAGTGTCTTCAACTTCTTCAGGGGAGAATTCTTGAGCTAAAGAAAAGGAGTCCATCGCCAGAGGTGGGTTCTTGCTCTTGGTGAACTGACGAGGAGGCCGAATCTCAGCCAGTTGGGGTTGTCTGAGGCCAAGCTTGGCGAGATCTTCAGGAGTGGTGACTTCAGTCAAAAGAGCATCAAGTCGATGATATGTATGATGAGCATAATGATGAAATTCCTTCTGAGTAGTATGCATCTGCGCCATATAGCTAAGAATGTCTCCAATCTGTCGTTTCATCCAGTCATGATTGCGATCCACTTTCTGATGTAAGCTGATGAGGAGCTCGCGGTCAGTCATGAGGCGAGCTTGAGTAGTTTCCTCAGTTGAGGCATGTGTGCGTTCCTCATGGGTGGTGCGAGACTGAGGCTGGCGAATATTTCCACCAAGTGAATCCTGAGGAAGTACTTCTTCGTAGAAGGGCGCTTTTCCCTTGGCATTAGAGTCAAGTGTGTGTTGAAGCACTTCAACTGGAGGAACATAAGGGCGATGATTAGCCTGATCAGGCTTGAAGTTGATGGCAGTCTTGGTGCAGATGAGCTTCATGATCCATGGAGCGTATGGTTTCAGAATATGAGGATTCTGATCAGCATCCACCAAAGTCCTGAAGAAGAAGTCTCAGACATTAATGGGAGCCGACATGCAGAGGCTGTAAAGAATGTTCTTCATGATGCCCACAACTTCCTCAGCAGTTGATTCATATCCCTTGATGGGGCAGAAAGACTTGGCCAATATTCTGTACAATGTGCTGGGCAGATACAGAAGCTCTGAGACTAGAAACTTGGTCCGGGGTGGAGCTTCAGGGGCTTGCGGCTTCATCAGCATATTCATCAGATCATCCCTGAGAAGTGGAGCACCGTAGGTGCTGGGGACTGAAGCGTCAGAGGGAGGAAGTTGAAGAATTGCAATGATCTCAGGTACAGAGGTAGTGTAGTGCTGATGCTGAGTCATCCGGTCGAGCACCCAAGTGTTGATGTATTTGAGGTCCCCTGAGACATAGAGCATCGCATAAAACTGGAGAAGGAGTTCTTCATTCCAATGAATACACTCAGAGAAGAACTGAAGCATCTTGGCATGAAACAAGTTCTCCAGCACGTTGTTGAAGCAAGGGATGTCCTCCATATCTAGATGAGGAATGTGTTTATGAGGAAAAACCTTTTGTGCCATGTACAGGACTGAGGCATAGTAGTTCTTTTGAGTAGCCGTCCAGAACCTCAGGAGCTTGCTGGGCGGAGGAGAATGATACGGATTCTGGATCCCGGCCTGAAAGAAGCTCATGGCATTGCAGAATGCATCAATGTTGAAGTTGGGACGAGCATCAGCTTCAAGATTGCGATAGAATGGCTTCTTCTGCTTCGGACATAGAGAAAGAGCTGAGGCGGTCTCCTGACGAGCCGGTGAGGCTGAAGCAGAGGGAGGCGGTGCTTGCGGAGCATGGGCTTCAACCGTAATATTAGGGCCATGTTTCATTGATGTAGGTGGAGCTGATGGAGATGTAACTTGAGGATCTGCAGTGCAGTCCGAGGCAGCTTCAGTGTCAGCATTAGTGCTGTGCTCGGCTTCAGTTTCAGCTACAGGGGGAGCAGTCTCAGGGTCAGCGGTGGGGGTTGCGGCAGTATCAGTGTCATCAGTAGCATTTGGAGGCACACTGGTGGCTTCAGGTTCATCAGCGTCAGAAGCTGAGGACGATGCACCAACAGAGTCTTTAGAGTGCTGAGAGGTATCACGAAGCACCTCGGTCACAGTGGGGGAGTGAGGCTCGAGTGAAAATATAGTATGAGTGGGGGAGTTTGCCAGCTCGTATTCCTCATCTATAACACGAGGAGTTCCATGATCATCAATATCAACATCCATGTCTTCAATCTCAGTAATGATCGGTGGAGGTGGACACTGAGGTGTTGGAACAATGGGTGTAGGAGTGGCTGAGGCAAGTTCCTTTGACGGTGGGGTGAAGACGATGATGCTGCGCTGAGTATTTGTGGGTGGAGTGGAGGCAGCGGTGGAGTGAATTTTGGTATCAGCAGCCCGTGATGCCAGAGGAGCCGAGGAGAGTGGTGTAGCATCAATTGGCTCCACAACTGTGGGTTCCAGTGTGGGCTTCTTCGCAGCTGGTGGAGTTGAGGGTGGGGCATCGGGCATTGATATGTCTCAAACGTATCTACTTTTCCAATCACTTTTGCTATTGTTTTGCCCTCATTCTTTCATGATTTGGATGAAACTAACCCGGACTAACGCTGTTTTCAGCAGAGCTGTCTGTATGGTTTTATTGTGCGCAGGAAAATGGATTTTTGGACGTCCCAGAAAATTCCCAGAAAAATACCACAAAATCCACGCACCCGAAGGAGCCAGAAGCCAGAAGTGGGACCAGAGGGGAGCCAAGGGGGCCCTAGGAGCCCCCCTGGCGCGGCCAGGGGTGGGGCCGCGCCCTCTGGCCGCCTGGGAGACTCCCCCTCCTCTGGTGCCCTACCGAGACTCCTATTTATTCCCGTGACGAAGAAACCCCGAAACAGAAGTCGTTTTCCCAATTCTCGTCGCGGAGCCGCCGCCACCCTCTGTTCTTCTCCGGGAGGGCTAATCTGGAGGCTATTTTGGCCTCCGAAGAGGGGAGATCATCGCCATCGTCATCATCATCGCCACTCCGTCCTCCCTCCATGACTTCTCCATCCATGTGTGAGTAATTCCCTGCTGTAGTCAAAGGGGATGGTAGGGATTGGATGAGTTAGATCATGTAATAGTTTATCAGATTGTTGGGGGCATGTTGCCTATCATCTAGATTGTTGTTTATCATCTTTGCTTCAACTTGTTGCTCTTAATGCTTGTCACTTTGGGCCCGAGTTCCATGATTTCAGATCTGAACCCTTTATGTTTGCATGAATATATTTGTGTTCTTGATCCTATCTATGAGTTCTATGCACCTGTTATAGTCCGGAACTGGCGATCCCAAAGGTGACAGCTTGGGACACCAAAGGGCATGAACTATAATTTGAGGATTCCATGTTTCCATTGGTTGTTAATGCTTTGTTCCGGTGCTCTTTGACAGGAGCACCTTAATCTCCATAATTTCCTTTTGGCCCTGTTCGTAGCGGGATGGTAGGACAAAAGATGTTGTGAAAGTTCTTATTGCAAGCACGTACAACTACCTGTGGGATACATGCCTGATGTTTGATTTATGCCTAGATGATCATTGATTTTCTGTGTGCCTTGCCCCAAGTTAAATACATCACTACTGGAATCTGCTGGTTTGCCGTCAGCCATAGCTGACGGCAAAGGCCACTTTAACCGACGGCAAAGGCTTTGCCGTCAGTTTGCTGTCGGCAAAGAGGCTGGCCACGATTTTATCGGCAAACAGGTTCTTTGCCGTCAGCTGGAAATCGACCGACGGCAAAGACTGTGCCGTCAGCTAGGGTGGCGAGGCTGATGGCATAGAGCCTTGACGGCAACGTCTTAAGCCCAGCCCCGTTAGAGGGTTAACGGCAGGCTTTGCCGTCAGCTGAACCGTAGCTGACGACAAAGGTTGCTGCTGCTTGTGGGCCATGCTTGCCAGGGGAGCTGCGATCACTGCCACGTGGGTCCCCTCTTTGCCGTCAGCCACCGTCCAGCTGACGGCAAAGCTGACAACCTGGGACATTTGGTCGTCCCAGAGTTGCCAGATTGAACAATTTACTGCCACGTGTCCTTCTTTGCCGTCAGCCCACCGACGGCAAAGGCTTTGCCGTTAATAAGCTGACGGCAAAGACCCTCTCTGTTTATTTTTTATATTTAATTTCTGTTAATTCCCTGCATTTTCAAACAACAATATAAATAACACAATATATATTTCTGCCAGGCCCTAAACAGCACCACAGGTGCATCACAAGTGCATCACAAAGGATTTAAAGTGCAAACAACAAGATGGCATCACAAAGTGCATCACAAAGCATCACAAAGAATCACAAGTGCATCCGCAAGTACAAGTGCATTACAAAGTGCATTACAAAGCATCTAAGACTACAAGTAGAGTCCCTGGAGCATCCATCCATGTGCCATGCTGCTTTATCAAAATCTGCATAATGAGAAGAAGAAAGAATTTAGCGATAAGTAATTAGAAGAAAAAGAAGAAGAAGAAGAACAAGAAGAAGAAGAAAAACACAAGAACAAGAACAACAAGAAGAAGAAGAACACAAGAACAAGAGGTAAGTAAGCTAATTATGTAATTTTTTATGTAATTAAGCTAATTATGCAATTTTTTGCCTAACTAGAATTTACTAAGCTAACTAAAGCATGGCATAGTCTAAGTTGAGCTAAACAATAAGAATAAGAAGGAGAGGAATAACTTACCAAATGCCAAGTCACGGAGGAGAAGCACCATCTCGGTTGGTCGCTGGGTTGGTAGGGCTCTCACCGGGAGAGGGATTGTGGGATGCGACTCTGGAATGATGCTGCAACAAGGCAAGAGTTGAAATATGTGGTTAGCATGGCAACATACAATGATATAAGACCGTGCAAGGTGGGTCATTGAAAGGGAACTCACCGTTCCCACTGGAAAAGGCATCGGCGGAGGGGGTGGCAAACCTTGCTTCTCACACATAGCCTGCAAATTAGTTTTTGAGAAGTCAAAGAAATAGTCTTGTTGCTTCTCACACATAGCCTTGCTTCTCACACAACTGACTTACCGCAAGGAAGTCGTGCATAGCCTTCGCATGGGCATTATTGCGTGCCCTCTCCTCCTCCAGCAGCCTCTGTGTATTCTGGTCCCTCTCCTCCAACAAGAGTCTGGTGGCCTCCCTCTCCTTCTCAAGTGCGGCCTGCAACCACTTCTCTTCATCATCCATCCAGGGTCAAATGAACTAAAGAAATAATGAAGGAAAACTAACCTCGATGGCAAGATCAACTGGCCTCGCGCGTTGCCGTATTACAGGAGCCGAGCTAGTTTGCCTCGCCTTAATCTGAGATAGAGACTCAATGATAGGGACGAAGCCATCACACATGGCCACCGTGCCATGACTCTTACCGCCACCAGAGATCATCAACGCCTCCGCATACATAGGATTCAGGCTCGGGTCAAAGTCAGGGCCACGCAGTTGTTTGACAACCTGAGAATAAGACGTCATCTTGTTGTAGGCGGACAGGCTTGTGTACGCCGATGGCCCGTCCCCCTCAGAATATGGTGTCGCCGTCTTGTACGAGCCCTTATGGGCCATGCCAAACGCGGCGTATCCCTGAGGCTCGGGCTGGTTATGGTGTTTGGCCTACAAGAAAAGGCAAAGAGTTAGTACAACAAAAATAATGCACAAATGAATTAATGATCAAAGAAAACAAGGCACACATACCCATTTTTTGGTGTATTGCTTGATGTTGGCATTCCCTTGGTGGTGTGGCACACCAACCAATTGGGCACGACGCTCCTTGGCCACATTGTGGGTGGTCAACCAAGCCTCTGTGCACCACTTGTCCACTATCGTCTCCCAACAATCCATCTTATCGGCCAACCATCTCGGGGGCACTTATGAATGAAACTAAGTATTGTAACTAGCCCTAACATAACTAATAAAGAATGTAACTAAGGAATCTACGTACCTCCATGTACTGGGTCTTATCAGGGAAAAGCTTTCGACATTCAGCCTTCGTCTTCGGCTCGTTTTGCTTGGCGTACCAATCTCGAACGGCCTGAACACGCATCTCATGCCTCGTGTTATTCAATAATCTCTTGCACTCTTTCTCGAGGTTCTTCTTGGACGCCTCCTCCATCCCCTCCTCGACCCTATGGTAACTCTGCAATTATGCCATATATATGCACAGATGAATAGGAAATAACAAGATATAACATTGGATATTGTATACTTATTATTGGGTAAAATAATAGTTACCCAAAAATCAGCCAACACCTTGTCGGCCACGCTCGCGCAAACAACACCGTTCACGTGAGTGTTTTCCGGGAGCAGCGCGGCTTGGTAGTGCTCCCACTTGAGTCCTGGCTCGGGAACCATACCCTCCCCGGGCAACTGCACTATCCTGGGAAAGTGCTCCCTAAGCAAAGCACCAAGGAGGCAGTTTGGATTCCGGGTATTCTCCGGGTAATTCCACCCCCTGCATAATGAGAAGGCAAGGACATTAGTGACTTGGTGGAAAATAATGATATAAGGTACACAATAGACATCAACTTACTTCTCGCCATCTGGCGAAATCAGCGCCCTGTGCTGCAACTCCAGTCGGTCTGGAACTCGTGTCATACCACGTTGGTAGACCGACTTGCTGGCAGACGGGCCCTCATCCTCCGCCTCAGCCCTCTCATCCTCCGCCTCAGCCCCCTCATCCTCCACCTCAACCTCAGCCTCCGCATCCGCCCCAGCCCCCTCACCGCCCCCAACTCCCCCACTCCTCGTGTGAGGGTGTCGGCTCCTGGACGGGAGGATCCTGCATCGGTGTCCGCTCCTGGACGGGAGGATCCCGCACCGGTGACACCCTTGTCTGCAGGGGTGAAGTGGCTGAGACTGAAGTAGCTGAGGGTGGTGGCGACTGGCTCCTATTAGGCAGCCTCCCTTTCCCGTGACCACGTCCTATGCCTCTCTTCTTTCCTCTGCCTCTCCCACGGGGCTCCTCGGCAAAGCATTGCAACAACTGTCTCCGTAGCTGGCCAGGTGCTATCCTCAACTTATCCCCGCCTGCCATGTCTCACCACCTGCAACAATACATAGTTAAAGACTTAGTACAAATTCAAAGACAATAATTAAATGAACAATAATAAATACATGAATAATTAAACAATTAATTAAATAATTAAACAACAATGTTTGGATGCATACAAATTACTAATAGTCGGGATCATCTGTCTCTTCTCCAAGGTCAACTGAAGCATAATCATCATCAGTATCATACGTGTCGTCATGAATGACATCGTCATCGGGTTCAGGGACATCATGTGGAAGGCCTTTTTGTAACCGATCAACCATTGTTAGCTCATCCGGATTGGTAACCTCTTCTACTTCCACTTCTTCCTCATCATCACGTGATTCTTGTTCCTCCGTGTTCAGGGTGGACATAGAGCAGTTCCGGAGATGACGTCTCACACCACGTGATTCTTGGAAGAATTCTCCATCATATGTTATTGGGTCAATTTGAGGTTCATAATCCTCTTCGTTTGGTGGAGGTGGTCTAAGATGGGGCGGCACATCGTACACGACATACCAACCTTCCAGGTTCTTAACACTTTGACGACTGTATGGCAGATAGAAAACTTGGGTGGCCTGTTGAGCCACAATAAAGACATCATCACCGCTTAACTTCCTGTCTTGTCGGATTTCGACTAGCCCAACATGTTCATGAGTCCGTCTTGTCTTAGTAGGATCGAACCAATGACATTTGAACACAACAACATTTGGAGGATTTTCACCATAATAATGAAGTTCGTAAACTTCTTCAAGTCTTCCATAATACTCGACACCTCCCTCGCCTATAGCAGAGACACCGGAATTGGTTGTTTTTTGACCGGGCATTGAAAGCTTTTTGCTAGGAGTACGAAAGCGATACCCATTGATGTCGTACTTCTGAAATGTTCGGACCTTAAAGTCAAAACCATTTGCTATTTGTCTCAATTCATTATCGACTTGCTCATCTGAATTATCTATTTTTTTGAACCAAGGGGTGAAACCGGGATAGCCGCCTCCTGTCTTTTCAAGAAGTTCATATTCGAGAATGGATTCTTTTTCGATTGCAACACCATTCAAGAACTGTTCGACGTATCGACTGTATCAATTAATAACAGTTGTTAGACACAAAACTTGTTAAAAAGTTGTGAAACAATGTATCGAGGACTTACTCGATGTACGGCCGAACTTCTGTTAAGTTGTTCAATATATATATCGTTAGTGTGCGCCACTCCTCGACGCCCAACAACTTTGATTTTCCCACACCAGAAGGAGCGAGCTTCCCTTTGAAGAGGCTGAGTTTGGATTCACGTCGTTTGGGGTCGCCCACATTGTACCGAGGCTTTGGATTATGCAAGCTGTGCAAAATGGCATCATAGTGTGCTGTTACGAAGTTTGCCGCCTCCTCGGTAATGAACACCTCGGCCATCGATGCTTCAATTCTACGTTTATTTTTACATTTTTCTCTAAGTGTCTTCTGAATTCTTTCAGTTGCATAGCACCAACGATTTTGCATAGGGCCACCCAATCTTGCCTCGGTCGGGAGATGCAAAATCATGTGTTGCATCGGATTAAAGAAGCCCGGTGGAAAAATCTTCTCTAACTTGTAGAGCAACTCAGGCGCCAACTCTTCCATGTCATCTATCACGGCACGCGACAACTCTTTAGCACAAAGAACACGGAAGAAATAACTTAACTCTGCCAATACTAGCCATTCAGACTCTGGGATATAGCCGCGCAACATCACCGGCATTATCCGCTCAAGCCATATGTGCCAATCATGACTCTTGAGCCCAAATTTTTTCATTTTTTCAATGCTCGCTCCCCTCGCTAGATTCGCAGCATACCCATCAGGGAACAACAACTTTTGTTGCACCCACAAGAGGATTTCCCTTATTGCTCCCTTCTCGAGATTGTACCAGGCAGGTGGCTTGGACCAATTTTTTCTTCCTTTCGGTTGTCGCATGTTTAGTGATGGCCTATCACAAAGAGTCTCCTGGTCAACTCTAGCCTTTGTATTATCTTTGCCCTTATCAGTGCCGAAAAATGTGCCAAGAAGGGCCTCGGCGATATTCTTTTCAGTGTGCATCATGTCAATGTTGTGTGGTAGTAAGAGGTCTTCGAAGTAGGGGAGATCCCAGATGCATGGCTTGTGGGTCCAGGCGTGTTCCTCATTATAACCCAAGAAATACCCTGGACGGTTTGGATCAGGCTCCATAGATTTTAACTGTTCATGAATTTGTGTGCCCGTCAACGCAGGTGTTGCCGAGTGTTTGACAACTTTACCTTTCATGAAATTCTTCTTGTCTTTTCTGAATGGATGGTCCATAGGCAAGAACTGTCTATGCAAGTCAAAGCAGGAATACTTTCCACCCGCCGGCAACCAATGAAACTTAAGAGCTGCTTTGCATTGTGGGCATGGGAACCTTCCATGCACACACCAGGCAACGAAAAGCGCAAATGCCGGCAGATCATGCAACGAGTATTGGTACCAAACATACATTTGAAAGTTCTCTTTCTTAGCTGCGTCGTATGTGTTGACCCCATTCACCCAAGCTTCTTTCCAGTCATCCATCAGCGGTTGCATGTACACACTCATATTCTTCCCCGGATAGTTTGGCCCTGGAACTATCAACGTCAGAAATATGTGCTTTCTTTGCATAATGGATGATGGTGGAAGATTGAGCGGAATAAAAAACACATGCCAGCAACTATATTGGGTAGCCGTCATACCAAAAGGATTGAACCCATCGAGACCGATGGTGACTCGGCAATTCCTTGGCTCTTTAGCTTTTTCCGTATGTTTACGATCAAATGCCTTCCACGCGTCACCATCCGAAGGGTGTACCAACATCGGATCTCCGTTTTCATCTAATTCTTTCCTAATTCCATGTTTGTGCCATGTCATTTGTTTTGCTGTTTCTTCGAGCATGTAAAGTCGTTGAAGTTTTGGTAGGATCGGCAGATACCGTAGAACACTCACAGGGGTTTTGCTCTGCTTCTCCTCACCTTCACCGTTTTCTACCTCAATATATCTGGAGGACTTGCAAAATGGACAATATGTTTCGTCCGCATACTCTTTCCTAAATAAGGCACATCCTTTCTCACAAGCATGTATCTGCTCATACGGCATCTTGAGTGCACTAAGGATTTTGTCTGACTCATATAGGTTTGAAGGCATAATATGACCTTCGGGTAGAAACCGCCCAAATAGGGTCATCATTGAGTCAAACAGGTCTCTTCCAATGTTGAATTGGGCTTTCAGAGCCATTACTTGTGCGATGGCATCTAGCTGAGAAATCTTAGTGTGCTCGTGAAGAGGACGTTTTGAAGACTCCAACATGGCATAGAAGGCCTTTGCGGATTCCTCCATCTCTTCGTCCTTGTTCCGAGCATCATCAAAATCATTCACCATGTCTTCAATCCCTGTACCATAATCGTCGGTGTGCCGACGCAAAACCTCGTCTCTGTTACGTTGGGCCGACTCACCATGAAATGTCCACAAGGTATAGACGGGAGTAAAACCACACATTTGCAGGTGTTTACCCATTACATCCTTTGTCTGTCGCGAATAATTCTTGCACTTAGTGCAGGGGCACCATGTTTTTGGCTGGCCTTTAGAAAATGCCGTTTGCAGGAATTCATAGGTTTTGCTCAACCATTCATCGGTCATGTCTTTCTGACTAGGGTGACCGGAGTACATCCATTCACGATCAGTCATTCTGTCAAGCTAGCTATGTAGTATCCACATATGAACAATATAAATTATCAGTTCATCAAGTATGTCAAATTAATTATGGTCATTTTTTAATCATGGTTAAAACATTGGGATGCACGGCATGCACACCTACCAGCTACTAGGTAAAGATGGGTCCTAATCCCACCCGAGTATGTGTAGATTGGGTCATTTTCCCATGCTCTACTCCCGATCCAACGCAAAATTTCGGCAGCACCTCCCCGCTGTTCTCCTACTACACGTCTTGGAAACTAACCGAGAGGATGTGTACTCGGAGAACAACAAGGAGGCGCTGTCGAAACTCTGCATCGGATCCGGAACAAAGCATGGGAAAATGACCCAATCTACACATACCCGGGCTGTCCATGGATAACGTTGGACAATTCGAAAGAATCACCGTTATAAATATGCAAATGCATGCATAGTTATAACCGTAACCCTTTCGAACGGGAGACGCATATTGGTTACGCAAAGACTTTGCATTTCAATACTAAACTACCTATCTAGATAGTGTCATCGGCACGAAGGACGGAACAGAGCAAAATAAAGGTGGAGAAGGAAGAGTTAACACATGTGCTCACTCTCGAATGCAGTGGAGGTCGTCGAAAACCAAACCCTCGCGAAGCTACTGCACATTTAAATGCAATCAATCAAAACAAATACGCACTCGCGATAACTAATCTAACTAATACCAACATCTAATTGACAACTACAATATTAAAAGTATAAAGCTAATTAATATCACTACTATAAAGCTAATAGTTCTTATTCTTCACATCTCTTCTTCTTTTTCTTTACTCTTCTCTTCTTCTATTTCTATTCTTCTTCTTATTTTCTTCTTTTCTTCATTATTCTCTCCTTCTTCCTCTTTTTCCTTTTCTTCTTATTCTCTTAATCTCCTTCTTCTTCCTTTTCCTTTTCTTCTTTTTCTTTTCATCTCCTTCTCCCCATTCTTCAATTATTATTCTTCTCTCCATCTCTTCATTCTTCCTCTTTTTCCTTTTCTTCTTATTCTCTTAATCTGCTTCCCCTTCTTCTTCCTTTTGCTTTTCTTCTTTTTCTCTTCATATCCTTCTCCTCATTCTTCTATTTTTTTTCTCTCAATCTCTTTCTCCTCTCTTTCTCTTCCTACTTCTACTAACTAAGTACTAGGGTCTTATTGTCTAAATACTAACTAATAATTCCTATTGTCTAAATACTAACTACTAACTAATTCATATATTCTTAATAAATTTAATAACAAATTAACTAATAATTGCTAACTAAATATTCTATCTACTTCTAAAAGATATAACTAATATAATAAAAATCAACTAAAAAAAAGGAAAACAGGGAGGAGAGATTACTCACCGGCGGGGAGGTGCAGCGTGGAGGCGGGGGGGAGGAGGAGGAGAACCAGGGCGGGGGGCCTCGGCGGCGAGGAGGAGGAGCACCAGGGCGGGGGGCCTCGGCGGCTCGGGCTCGGGGCCTCGACGGCGGCGGCTCGGGCGCGGGGGAGGCTTCGACGGCGGCGGTCGGGCATGGGGGCAGGGCCTCGACGTCGGCGGCTCGGGCGCGGGGGCGGGTTGGCGGCGGCACGGGGGCAGGGGCGGCTAGGGCACGGGGAGGTCGTTTGAGTGGAGACAGATGGGGCTGGGCGTGGCCACGGGGTGGGGATAACCCCCGGCTTTGCCGTCAGCCGGCTAACGGAAAAGACGGCCGTTAGTCTTTGTCGTCGGCCAGCTGACGGCAAAGACGGGTTCTGTTAAGCAGATCTACGGGGTGGGGCCGAGAAGCTGCCTATGCCGTCAGCCCACCTGTGCCGTCAGTATTTGGGTTCTATGCCGTCAGCCAGCCGACGGCTTAGAAGGGGCTGACGGCAAAGGATTTCTCTGCCGTCAGCCAGGTCTATGCCGTCAGTTTTTGTCCTGGCTGAGGGCAAAGAGCCTTTGCCGTCAGCCCCGTGAAAAAGCTGACGGTAAAGCCAGAAGCTGACGGCAAACTGTGTTTTTCCAGTAGTGCATGATGTGTCTTATCCATCCAGCGCCCAACCATCCATCTCCCTAGCCTACAGTGTTTTTAATTCTGCTGGTTACTAGTTGTTTACTTTCGCTGTTTTACTATTACCGTTGCTATCATCACTTCCATATCGCAGTTACTATTAATATCTTGTTGCAAGTAAGTGCATCTCAGGTGCGGTGGAATTGACAACTCCACTGTTAAATCTTGTGGATATTCTTTGGCTCCCCTTGAGTCGAATCTATAAATTGGGTTATTCTTACCCGCGAAGACTATCTCGATCCCCTGCAGTTGTGGGTTATCAAGCCTGTTTTCTGGCGCCGTTGCCGGGGAGCATAGCTTTATTCACAAGTCTACTTGAAGTATTTGACGTGCTGCAATTTATCCGCTATGGGTAAGAAAGAAGACCCCAAGGTCCCGATCTTACCATCCCGTACGAGAAAAGGTACTGTTCTGAACACTAGTGCTATGCTTGATTCACCTTCGGTTATGAGTAAGTTCGCTTCACCTCCACCACATGATGCCTCTACTGAATCTGTTACTATCTCCGATACTTTTGATGATGCTTCTACTACTCTTGATGATATTGGTTCACTTAGTCACGCTCTTGAGAAACAGATCGCTGCTGCAAAAAAAATCTGGAATTGAAATTCCTGATACTTGCTATCCTTTTGATGGAACTTACACTTATACCGATTTGAGTAAACTCAAGGAGAGACTCCTTGATGATGATTATATTATACTTGATGATGATTTATGCAGGGAGCTAACAGAGTTTGAAGACTCTGACCCTGATGCTATTAAGAAGCTTCTCTAAAAACATTCCCTCAATAACAAGACCGTTCCTGATCCTAATTTTTCTACGTCTCCTATATGCATCAATGATCCTGATTATAATTTCTCTGTTGATCTTTCACTTATATCTATGGTTGAATATGACCCCTTTTATGGCAGAGAAAATGATGATGCTATTGCACACCTGACCAAACTCACTGAGTTAGGTGGCTTGTTTACTACAGATGAGAAGATACGAAACTTCTATGTTACTAAGCTTCTTCCTTTCTCTTTGAAGGAAGGTGCTAAAGTGTGGTATGATGCACTGCCATGTGGTTTCATTAAGAGTCCTCAAGACTTAGCTCACTCTTTTGTTGATAAGTATTTTCCTGCTCATATGCAAAATGCTGCTTTACGAAGAATTTATAACTTTAAACAGTTGCAGGATGAGAACCTCCCTAATGCTTGGGGGAGGTATTGTAGTCTGATCCAGGCTAGACCAGGACATGGAGTTTCTAAGACTGAATTAATTGATATATTTTATGCTGGTCTAACTGATGAATCTAGATCCTACTTGGACAGTTGTGCTGGTTGTGTTTTCAGGAAAAGAACACCGGACGATGCAGAAGCATTAATGGGCAAGATTGCCAAGAACCACGAATCTTGGTCCGTCCCTGAACCACCTCCACCACCAAAGAAAAGGGGCATGCTTGTCCTAAGCCCCGAAGATATGCAATAAACTAAGAAGTCTATTAAAGAGAAGGGTATTAAAACTAACGACGTGAAGAATCTACCCCCCATCGAGAAGATGTGTGAGCCTACCACTCACCCTCCTATGGTAAAGGTACACTCTCTTTTAGATTTCAATGCAAGTGACATTCCTCATGGTAAGCCTCCTGATCAATGTTTAGATGAGCTTGATAATTTCATTATGAAGTAAAGTCATTTTAATGAGAGGATAAAAAGTCAGTTGCATGATAATTCCCTTGCTATCAAAAGTTTGCTTGATGTTCTAGGTAGAACAGTTAATGATGTTAAATGTCTTGTGAAGCATTTTCATATGGTTCAAACTCAGCTTGATCAAATTTCTAATGTGCAAAAAGATTTTCTTGCTAATAATGCCAAACAGGATATACAGACCTTCAGGATTAAAACCCGAGGAGGAACTAGCACTCAAGATCCTCTCTATCCAGAGGGGCATCCTAAGAGGATCGAGCAAGATTCTCAAATACAGGAAGAAGAATTTGTTATCTCTCCGAAGAAGAATAAGCACAAAGAAGCTGACAATTCCAATGATCCAAATAATATATCTACTTCCGATGCTGAGACAGAAGACGGTGCTGAGCCTGAAAAGGATGGTGAAAAGAATGATCCACCCGAGGTTCGAGAAGAAGAAGCACCCGACAAACGCAAGAAATACACTAGAGAAGATTTTACCGCAAGAAGACATGGGAAGGAACGAGAACCATGGGTACAGAAACCCATGCCCTTTCCAGGTAAGTCTCTCAAAACTAAAGAAGAAGAGCATTACAATAACTTTGTTGAGTGGATGAAGCCTCTTTTTCTTCAAATTCCTTTGACTGATGTTATTAAGTAACCTCCTTATTCGAGATATATGAAAAATATTGTTACTAATAAAAGAAAAGTTCCTAATGAAGAAATATCTACTATGCTTTCTAACTACTCTTTTAGTGGCAAGATTCCTGAGAAGCTTGGTAATCCAGGTATACCCAGCATTCCTTGTTCCATAAAGAATAATTATGTGATCTTGGAGCAAGAGTGAGTGTTATGGCATTTTCTCTTTACAAGAGACTATGTTTAGAAAAACTAATCCCTACAGATATCTCTCTTCAGATGGCTGACAAGTCAACAGCCGTTCCCATAGGTATTTGTGAGGATGTTCCCGTTGAAGTTGCTAATTGTTTCATCCTTACTGATTTTGTTGTGCTTGACATGCCCGAGGATGGGAGCAAGTCTATTATTCTTGGTAGACCTTTTCTTAACACCGCAGGTGCTATTATTGATTGCAATAAAGGAAAGGTTACTTTCAATGTGAATGACAAAGAACACACGGTGTATTTTCCTAAGAAGATTGACAAGAGGCATGGCGTCAACTCTATAAAGAACATCGAGACCGTGAAGATTGGAGAATGGGATTGTCCTCTACATGTGCACCACAAATACAAAACCATCATGGTGGGGACAATGTCCATTAAATTAAATGTGCAATGATCACTTCATAAGGGGTGAGACTTTTTGCTCTATATATCGCCTTTTTGTCGGTAAGACTTAATCAACCTTGCTAGTAAGCATGTTTTATATAGGTAAAAAGTGGAGCTTGTTATGTTTTCATTTGCCTTAGCTTTTATTCTCCTTGCTGTACCAAGTTTATATGTTTTTGAAACTTCACAACTTTAATCACTGCTCCAAGTTTTCAAAAAGTTTCGTAGCTTTTTGAACTTCGAAATTTTTTCAACAGTGAAGTTGTCAGAAAAATTCCAAAAAAATTATATTAAAAATTTCCATGCCGGGAGTGACCCAGAAGCACCTGGGCTGACCAGGGGGGCCACCAGTGGCCCAGGCGGCCAGCTGGCGCGGCCTGGCCCCTGCCCGCGCCCACAGGGCGCCTGGGCCCACAGGGCAGCCAGCCAGGTAAGTCTTCTTCCTCCTCCTTCCTCTCTCTCCAAAAATACGAGTTCTGCACTTTGTTCTTGTGTTCTTGCTGCTCTCCGTCCAGAATTTCGATCTCTCACTACGACCCATCATTTGAGCTGAGATTTTGGGCAAATACTCCCTGGTATGTAACTCCTTCACCCCTCCAATTAGAATTTTGATTGGTGGCCTCATTTGTGAGTATTTAGTAACTCTTGGTGCTGTTCATATGAGCTTGCATGCATGTGTAGAATTTTATTTTCCAAGTTTTGATGCAAGTTTATGCCTTAGGTAAGTGAGTAGAGTAGTTTGCCTCAACTCACTTTGTTTAAGTCCTTGTTTTTGTGAATTGTCAAAAAATTCAGAAATGAGTTTCTTTGGAAAAGAAAAGGGATGGCTTGGGAAGAAGAAGCCCGAGCGCTCCGATCGAGTCACTAGAGCTGCAGCCTCACCCTCAGCTGTTAGGGTGAGCTACAATGAAGATCATGTGCCCCTTGAGTTGTTGGAAGACACAAATCGAGCATGCGCAATGATGTATCCGTGCGATGATTTTCTTACAGCTGCAGGAATTAAGGAGGAATTTTATGGCCTTTGTGCCAACGCAGGTTTGACACGGCTAGCTTTATGCCATGTGGTACAATACAAAAATCTTACCTCCTGTTTTGTCAACAGTTTTTGTTATAACCATGATGCTGGAACCGTCAAGTTCAAACTTTATAATGATCTCATAACCATGTCTTTGGCACAGTTTTGTGATATAATAGGTGTGCCGAATGTTGGTCAGACAGCTAAGATGACCATGCAGCCTTCCGGGTTGAGGACCCTCTTCAACTCCCTTTGCTGCTAGGAGGAGACCGACATTCGACGCACGGAGATTTCCAGCATTTTGTTTCCACACCTCAGGTATTTTGCATATTTTGTTGCTAGAGGGGTGTTAGCTCGTGTCAACACGAGCAATGGTTCTGCACCAGACTTCGCTATTTATGCGAACGCCCTCTCTGGTAAGAATGAGTATGATGTGGGTGCCTTGATTGCTCAGCGCCTTGTTACGAACAGTAACAAAGGCCATTTATATGGTGGCATTTACGCCACACTTATCCTTGAGTCTCTTGAGCGCACCCCGCATCCTGATGATGTTCCCTTTTCATACACGAGTCTCGATCTTGCGGCTATGAAGAGGCATACGTTTTTTACCATGACTTCTGTTTGATAACACTCGCAGGAACGGATGGTCCTTCAACGAAATTTAGTTCGATGAGTTCTTGGCTAATTACCAGCCGCATAACCCCATGGAGGGGGTTGTGCCCGATGAGGAGGAGCATGGTGAGTTCCCACCTTTCCAGGGAGAGACCTTCATCGAGCATGGTGAGGGATCTTCTTCCGCTTGGAGCGTAGGACCTTACTCATGGGAGGATCCGAGGACTTCGGTGTACGCACCCGAGGGCTCATACGACTCCTGGACTTACCCTTACCCCGGAGCAGGAGGCTTCTGGGGGCAGTAGCTGCTACCAACTTAGGCCAAAAGCCTAAGCTTGGGGGAGTACGTGTCCTTCTCACCTTTCCATTGTATTATCCATTTTTATTTTATTTGCTTTGATCTTTTCGAAGTTTTTGCCCGTTCTTCTTTGTTCTTTTGCAAAAATAACAAAAAGATTTATCTTTTCTTTTTCTTTCGCTAAATCTTTGAAAAATCCAAAAATATTTTCTTTTCTCTCTTTAGTTTGCTTTGTTGCAGAGTTCAGCTCGAGTCCGTGATGGCACTTGCACTTGATTATATATTTACTACGTTCAATCGTGCAAGTGACAAGGCAGTAATGACGAAGATCGACGAAAGGGATGCAACAAGGAAAACCGGTATGAACTCTTTTTGTTTCTACTTTTGTACATATGCTTGTACTTATGATTTAGAGACCAGCTTGTAGTGACATAGTGCTATGTTTACAATGCTTTCCCAGTGTTCATGCTTTCCTTGTGGTTAAACTCAAATAGCTAGAGTACATAATGTGTTATTGAAATGATTTACATGCACTGCATTGTTCATGGTTTGGCATACTGAAGTGGTATTTCCCTTTGGAGAATTCTTGGATTGACTTGGCACATGCTTACACATGTTTATGACTGAAAAGTCTACTATGCCTTGATGATCTTTGAATTTCAGAATAGTCATATCATTTTCATGCCTGATTCAATGTTACTTTGTCGCTCTGCATGATTATGACTGTTATTGCTCTCTAGTTGGTCGCTTCCCAGTCTTTTTCTAGCCTTCGCTCGCACTAAGAGGATTTCTGCTTGTGCATCCAAAATCCTTGAAACCAGTTTTTCCATATGAGTGCACCATACCTTCCTATGTGGTATTTACTGGCCATCCTAACGAAGACTTTCTTGTACCATCTCGAAATTATTCAAAAGCACTCCTGTGTTGTGCCTCTGTTTTAGCTCATGAGGAAGTAGTAGGTAATTCATGACCGTCTTATGTTAGACATGTTTTATTCCGGGATTGCATGTCTAATCTGCAAACCCCTAATACGAGGAGGGACTGGCATGAGTGCACCCAACTCACAAAAGATAATCACAACCAACAAACCCTCCTTCACGATTTGTCTATGAGAAATCATAAAACTTTGGCAGTGATAAACAAAGGAGATTAAGGGGATGTGATCGTCTCCATCTTGGGAGCCGTTCCTCGAGACATGTCTAGCGTAAGAGGCGATTGAGTTGTCTACTAGCATCCGTTGACGAAGCATGCACCTCCCAAACCATTTTTTTCTCTGTTTTCAAAACCAAGAGCTCTGGTACATGTTTAGTCTTTGCTTCCATCCACGGGTTTTCAACCTTTCCATCAAACTCCACGGTTCGAGAGTCTCCAGCTTCCTTCTTTAAAGCACCAACTAGGAGAGCATAATTGTCATTCTGAGTGTAATGTGCATTGTCCCAAAGTACTACATTGTCTTTTGCATTATTGTGGTATTATTTACTCTGAAATATCTAGTTCTAGTCTCCTTTAAAACTCCGGAGGAGTTTCTGCATTTATGTTTTGCTTCACTCATGGAGGCTACGAAATACCACTCTAGTATGTTCAAACTTTGTGCATTGTAATCCTGTTTTGATTTTCAGTAGCATATTATTTGCTTTTAGTTGTTTGAGATTGATCACTTGAAAGAAGGATTGCTTCGTGCATTGTCCTCATAGCATTGTTTTGATACTTGCTAAATTCTTTTCGTAGTACATGCTTATATACATCTATTGAAGCAAAAGGGTTTGTCAAAGTTTTCTTTGTCGCATTCAGTTCGTTGTACTGAATTGCTTGAGGACAAGAAATATGCTAAGCTTGGGGGAGTTGATACGTCTCAAATGTATCTACTTTTCCAAACACTTTTGCTATTGTTTTTCCCTCATTCTTGCATGATTTGGACGAAACTAACCCGGACTAACGCTGTTTTCAGCAGAGCTGTCTGTATGGTTTTATTATGCGTAGGAAAATGGATTTTTGGACGTCCCAGAAAATTCCCAGAAAAATACCACAAAATCCACGCACCCGAAGGAGCCAGAAGCCAGAAGTGGGACTAGAGTGGAGCCAAGGGGGACCCCAGGCGCTCCCCTGGCGCTGCCAGGGGTGGGGCCGCGCCCTCTGGCCGCCTGGGAGACTCCCCCCTCCTCTGGTGCCCTACCGAGACTCCTATTTATTCCCGTGACGGAGAAACCCCGAAACAGAAGTCGTTTTCCCAATTCTCGTCGTGGAGCCGCCGCCACCCTCTGTTCTTCTCCGGGAGGGCTAATCTGGAGGCTGTTTTGGCCTCAGGAGAGGGGAGATCATCACCATCGTCATCATCATCGCCACTCCATCCTCCCTCCATGACTTCTCCATCCATGTGTGAGTAATTCCCTGTTGTAGGCAAAGGGGATGGTAGGGATTGGATGAGTTAGATCATGTAATAGTTTATCAGATTGTTGGGGGCATGTTGCCTATCATCTAGATTGTTGTTTATCATCATTGCTTCAACTTGTTGCTCTTAATGCTTGTAACTTTGGGCTCGAGTGCCATGATTTCAGATCTGAACCCTTTATGTTTGCATGAATATATTTGTGTTCTTGATCCTATCTATGAGTTGTATGCACCTGTTATAGTCCGGAACCGGCGATCCCAAAGGTGACAGCTTGGGACACCAAAGGGGATGGACTATAATTTGAGGATTCCATGTTTCCATTGATTGTTAATGCTTTTTTCCAGTGCTCTTTGAGAGGAGCTCCTTAATCTCCATAAGTTCCTTGTGGCCCCGTTCGTAGAGGGATGGTAGGACAAAAGATGTTGTGCAAGTTCTTATTGGAAGCACGTACAACTACCTGTGGGATACACGCCTGATGTTTGATTTATGCCTAGATGATCATTGCTTTTCTGTGTGCCTTGCCCCAAGTTAAATACACGATGTGTCTTATCCATGCAGCGCCCAACCATCCATCTCCCTAGCCTACATTATTTTTAATTCTGCTGGTTACTAGTTTTTTACTTTCGCTGTTTTACTATTACCGTTGCTATCATCACTTCCATATCGCAGTTACTATTAATATCGTGTTGCAAGTAAGTGCATCTCAGGTGCGGTGGAATTTACAACTCCACTGTTAAAGCTTGTGGATATTCTTTGGCTCCCCTTGAGTCGAATCTATAAATTGGGTTATTCTTACCCGCGAAGACTATCTCGATCGCCTGCAGTTGTGGGTTATCAGGCATGCGCTTGAGGCCTTGGGTGGTATCCTCAGGTGCTGCATCAGCGTGAGTTGAGGCAGAAGGAGGTACTGAGGAGGCGGGCTGCCGAAGCTTCATCAAATTTTGCATCTGCCGAGACATCCATTCCTTGGATTTTCCTATGTAGGCACATTTGGCGGCATATTCAGTGTTGAGGCGATGAACCTGACATTGATACTCAAGGAACTCCTGAGGAGTAACGTCCATGACAAGTTTCTTTTTAAAGTCACTGTGGACTTTCTTCAGTTGAGTCTTCAATTGTTTGTGAAGATCACGTTGATGAATCTCATTGATGAGGAACTTTTGAATGTAGAACTTGATGTCTTTAGGTATGTCCAAATCATAAGGAGTATCAGGCTTGACTGACCAAATGTCAATATATTCCAAGATCTTCTTGGGATCAAGGAGAAGTGGGATTTTAGAACCCGTGGCCTCAGCTTTGCGTCTGGATGCAGCACACACATACTCAATCTTTTGTTCTTCAGTGGCAACAAAACCGGCCAAGTCTTCAAACTCATCTTCATCATCAGAATCGAAAGTGGTTTGATGAATGGCACCACGCATGGATGTCTTCTTTGGTGAGGGCCGTGGGCCACATTGATGGACAGTTTTGGTCTTCAGCTGAGGCTGAGGCATTGTGGTTGACGCCTCAGGAGCAGTCCCAGATTCATCAGTGCGAATTCTTGAGGCAGGGGAAGCATCGTCTGTGCGTTGGCATGAGGAGCCTGGAGCATCAGGCTTTGCTGAGGACTTCTTGGATGGTATGATACCAGGAGATTTTCTGCGGGGCTTCCGAGACTGAGGTTGCGGTTGAGGTGGAGCATCAGCTTGAGGTGGAAGTTGTACTGATGCAGCCAAGTCATGGGCCAGACTCTTTGCACGACTGACAATTCTCTTGAGGTATTGCTGATAAGCTTCAGGAAAGTCATCATGAGTCCGCAGAGTTGTGGGATCAGGAGTGACACTTGGTTCAGGAGGCGGTCGAGCCTTGATACCCAAGGTCTTCAGAGGAGGATTGACAGCAAACATTTCTTCATGCCGAGGATTGATCCATTGATATGCAGCCCATCGCTTGGCCCATTCCCTCGTGATCTTCTGAACCCGTAGTTTGCGTTCACCAGCGTTTTCACGCTCGGGAGTCTTCAGCTTGGCATAGAGCGCTGGAGGAAAATCTTTAGTGGTATCAGTGTGCTTGTGACGAGGAGCCATTTTCTTCAGCGGTGGATACTGAGGAATGGTTCATTCGAGTTGAGCTGCAAATGAAGTGAGACTATGAGAACCATACGATTCCTCAGCAGACATGTACCTGTGACAGAATTAGTTGCGAGGGAAGTGGGGTCCGGTTATACGCATTCATGAGGAATAGGCTGAGGAAATCAAAGTAATGAGGCATAGATATAGGTCTCAAAAAGCTAGCAATACTGTTGAGGAATGTATTGGCATGAAGAAACGGGAAGATTCTTGAAGACACAACAGTACCGAGGAACAAGCAACTGAGACATAGGCGTACCAGTATTGAGGCGGATGCTGAGGAACCACGAGTCAGTCTTCCCCGGCGACAGTGAACTCTGGCGACGATAGATTGAGAGCTTGTGGAGCTCAAGGGCGGCGGCGCGAGAGGGAGAGGAGATGTGGGGGAAAATGACCGTGGGGTGTATGGCTATTTATAAAGGGGTGAAAGCTGAGGGGTTGAGATTTTTGTGGACAAGATTACCCCCGACGGTTCGGATTCTCAGTGGTTATCATAATGATGGATAAGCACGACGTGCTGTAAAATCGCAACCACTAAGTGAAAAATATCGTAACGGATAATCCTCAGTTCTGGGAAACTAAGGAAAAAAAAGATGAGGATGAAGACAAAGGTCTCAGGCTGAGGAAAACACGAGTTCCGAATGAACGCATATGAGATAGATGGAATGGATAAGTGCGCACAGAGGGACGGGTCCGATCACGTTCACCTAGATGAAAAAGCAAATGCTGAGGAACAATAACTATAGGTGAACGCTGTTGAGGACAAAAACGGTAATCATTAGGATGAAGACTACAAATGAGGAAACTGAGGATCAGAAAATCCTGAGGAATTTGGGCGGTGGCGCTACCCACCTTATTGGGAATGAGACACTTGATGCCATACAATTGTCGTATGGATCTTGAGTCAATTCCACGTTAATTTCTTCACACTTAGCAAGGTAGTTCCTCATGAATTGAGGAGTACGACGCATCGTGTGTTGTACATCAGGATTCTTCAATATTGTTTAAGCGTTAGGATGTGTGTCCATTCACTGGACGTTTGAGGAATCTAAGATATTTAGCTCACACCTCAGAGTGCTAAAACGCTTCTCATCCAAAGGCTTAGTGAATATATCAACAAGTTGGTCTTCAGTCTTCACATGGCTGATGAAGATGTCTTCCTTCAATACATGATCTCGAAGAAAGTGATACCGTATCTCAATGTGCTTCATCCGCGAGTGCTGTACTGGATTCTGAGAGATCTTGATGGCGCTCTCATTGTCACATAGTAGTGGTACTTTCTTCAGGTTGATGCCGTAGTCCTTCAGAGTTTGCTTCATCCAAAGAAGCTGTGAGAAGCTTGCACCAGCATCGATGTATTCAGCTTCATAAGTGGAGAGGGAGACGCAGTTCTGCTTCTTCGATGACCAGCACACCAGAGAGCGTCCGAGGAAATGACATGTTCCTAAGGTAGACTTCCGATCCACTCGATCTACAGCATAATCTGAGTCTGAGTACCCAACGAGATCCAGCTGTGTGCCTTTTGGATACCATAAGCCTAGCGACGGGGTGTGAGCCAAATATCGAAGAATTCGTTTCACCGCTTGGTGATGCGATTACTTAGGTGCCGCTTGGAATCGGGCACACATGCAAACGCTCAACATTATATGAGGCCTAGATGCCCATGGATATAGCAGAGAATCTATCATGGAACGGTATACCTTTTGATCGCAGTCCTTGCCATTTTCATCAGGGCCGAGTTGCCCATTTGTAGGCATCGGTGTCTTGATACCCTTGCAGTCTTGCATCCCAAATTTCTTCAGGCACTCCTTGAGGTACTTCTCCTGATAGATGAAGATGTCGTTGCGTTGTTGACGAATTTGAAGCCCTAAGAAGAACTTCAGTTCGCCCATCATGGACATCTGATACTGCTCACTCATCAAGAATGCAAATTCTTCACTGTATTTCTTATTAGTGCATCCAAATATAATGTCATCAACATAGATTTTACATATGAATAATGCATCATCATATCGTTTAGTGAAAAGAGTTGGATCGAGGGAACCAGATTTGAAGCCCTTGCTGATGAGGAAGTCCCTTAGTGTGTCATACGAAACCCGAGGGTCTTGCTTTAGTCCATATAGGGCTTTCTTCAATCTAGACACCATATCAAGTTTCTTCGAGTCTTCAAAACCTGGGGGTTTGATGGCTTCTCGCCCCTCGTTGGTTACCCAAAGTGGAAGGTTGAGATGTAGACAACAGCAAATTTCCCTCGGTGAAGATACCAAGGTATGTCTCCAGTAGGACTCCGACAACGACAGGAAGGTGACAACGGCGCCCACAATTAGGCGGTTGACGTGGACCTGCACACACAACAGATAACTTTGCTCCCAACGAGTACAGAGAGGTTGTGAATCCCTCCGGCCTTGTTGTTTACAAAGGATCAAACACACGGGATAATAATGATAGTGATAGCAACAGAAAAGGAAATAAAGCAGAAAATAAATAGCAGGTGTAAACAGTGGTGGAAATATGGACTGGGGTCCCATGATGTTCACTAGTGATGTCTCTCTCCCAAAAGACGATAAAATATCCATGCGAGGTAAACAAATTATAGCTGGGCAATTGACATGATTATGTGCGCAAACCAATGCTATAAAGAAAGGAAGAGGCTCAAGAGTTTGGGAGGTACGCCAAGACAAGTAGACCAAAATCCATCTGCATCTACCTACTAATCATCCACCTTGAGATATCTATTCAGAACATCTCGCTGGTATTAAGTTGCGAATCCCACCCAAAGTGTAAACTCAAAGCAACAGACAACTGCATTAAAGAACTTTGCGTAAAGTAAACAATCCTTGCACTCGCAAGTACAAGCACCGTTGTTTTCTCCCTTGTGGAAACTACACATCCCCTAGACTCATGTTTCTGTCACTCAAGCTAGTCATCAGGGGGCATGAACCCACAATCATGCATAACGCTCCCTCTTGGAGTCACTACCTACTACTTGGCCAAAGCAATAAACAGCAACGGAGAACATGCAAGAATTACTCAAGAACATAAATATAAAAGAGGAGAATCAAATATATTACTCAAACACAATCTGAACATAGTCTCATAATCCATCAGATCCTCGCAAACTCAACATAGCAACAGCAGAAAGATTACATATGTGTCTCGATCATGAAGGGCATCTCACGAGATCTAAACCATGAAGAAAAAAGAGCGGAGGAGAACATCACATAGCTACTGATCATGGAACCATGGTCCAAGGTGGACTACTCACGGTTCATCCGGGAAGCATCCATGGTGGTGGAGAAGCTCTGGGAGGTGGTTCCTCCCTCCGGCAGGGTGCCGGGAAGAGGGCTCCTGGTGCTCCCGATCTTGGAAGCGCGGAGCCGGCGGAACAGAGGAGAGATCGCGAAAAAGGGTTCCGTCCTCGCGGGTTTCGGGACGAGAGGGATATATAGGCGAAGGGGGCAGCCAGAGGTGGACCAGGGGCCCCAGGCGCCCTCCTGGCGCGGCCTAGGGGGTGGCCATGCCAGGTGGCCGCCTGGGTCACCCCTGGCTCCCCTCTGGCCCCACTTGGGATCTTCCCGAAGCTTCCTGTACGCTGATTTTTCCTATATTTTTCCCGTAATTTTTCTGGCACTTTAAGTAATGGGAAAACCTGAAATATAAAAACAGCAGAAAATAGGAACTGGCACTGGAGTGCACTGAGTTAATAGGTTAGTCCAAATATGATCAAAAGTGTATGGAAGTGCATCAATATCATAGCAATATCACACAAAAGATGCTTGGAGCAAGCAGAAATTATAGATACGTTTTGGACGTATCAGCGTTGAGAAACATATACTTCTTCCTCGATATTACCATTGAGGAATGCAATTTTCACATCTATTTGATATAACTTGATATTATGATGGTTAGCAAATGCAAGCATAATACGAATGGACTCATGTCTAGCAACAGGAGTGAAGGTTTCATCGAAGTTGATCCCCTCGACTTGTGTGTATCCTTGTGCTACGAGACGAGATTTGTTTCTGATGACTTGTCCATCTTCATCGAGTTTGTTGCGGTAGATCCACTTCATGCCGATGACATTGTGAACTTGAGGATCAGGCTGTTTGACTAGTTCCCAAACATCATTCAGTTTGAACTGAAGGAGTTCGTATTGCATCGCCTGAATCCATTCCGCTTCTTGGAATGCCACAGTGACTTTGGTGGGCTCTGAAATTGATACAAACGAGAAATGCCCACAAAAGTTAGTATACGATTAACTCTTGCACGAGTGAGAGGACCTGATAGATTGACGTCAGCGAGGATTCCGTCCACTTGAACTTAATTCACCACACGAGGAAGACGAGGTTGATGATCTTAAGGCGCATCGTCGTCACTGTCATAAAATTCATTAGCATCTGCTTCAGGTGCTTTAGGAGCTTCAGGAGTCTCAGGAGCCTCAGGATCAGGATCGTCATCAGGATAATTTGCATCAGGATTTGGATGTTCTTCAGGAGCAGGAGGTATGTGAGTTTCTTCAGGATGATCCACTGGTATGATATCACCAGCACCCATCTTCTTGATCTGTTCTTCCGGTGGGGCTTCGTCTAGATCAGGTGACAGGTGCTCTCTTTGCGAGCCGTCAGATTCATCAAACCGCACATCTACAGTCTCAACAATTTTATGATGACTAATATTGTAGACCCTGTAGGTGTGCGAGTTGATACCATAACCTAGCATGAAATCCTCACAAGCTTTGGGTGCAAACTTGGACTGGTGATGAGGATCACGAATCCATCAAGGTGCACCGAATACTTTGAAGTAACTCACATTGGGTTTCTTACCGACCATTAGCTCATATGATGTTTTCTTGAAGAACCTGTGAAGATACACTCGAATTGACGATGTGGCATGCAGTGTTGATTGCTTCAGCCCACCACATGAGTGGTGTGTTGTACTCAGCCAGCATCGTACAAGCCATCTCGATGAGGGTTCGGTTCTTCCTTTCAACAAATCCATTTTGCTGAGGAGTGTAAGGAGATAAGAACTCATTAGTGATTCCCAAGTCGTCGAGGAATTCTTCCACACCGATGTTCTTGAACTGAGTTCCGTTGTCGCTTCGAATGTGCTTGATCTTCAGGTTATAGTTGTTCATGACTCGCTGGGCGAAGCGCTTGAAGATAGCTGGGGTTTCTGACTTATAGAGAAGAAAATGCACCCAAGTGTACCGTGAGAAGTCATCAACAATAACAAGACCATACATACTACCTCCAAAGCTTGAGTACTTTGGAGGACCGAATAGATTCATGTGAAGCAATTCCAGAGGTCTTGTAGTCGTCATGATGGTCTTCGCTGGATGCTTGGCCTTGGTCATCTTTCCAGCTTCACACGCGCCACATAGCCGGTCCTTTGAGAATCTGATTTCCTCAATCCCGAGGACATGTTTCTTCAGAACCAGTTTCTGGAGGTTCCTCATACCGGCGTGGCCGAGTCTTCGATGCCAGAGCCAGCACTCTCAGGCTCGAGCCATGAGGCACATAGCAACCTGAGGACCTTCAGAAAAATCTACAATATACAGATCACCTTTCCTAACTCCACTGAAGACAATGGAGTTATCGCTAACCATATAAACTACAGAACCATATTTTCCGAAAAGCACAACGAGTTCAAGATCACATAGCATATAGACAGACATCAGGTTGTACCCGAGGGATTCAACCAGCATGACTTTGTCAATGTGTTGGTCTCGAGAGATAGCAACTCTGCCGAGACCCAATACCATACTTTTACCTTTATCAGCGAAGGTGATGGTTTTCTTCAAAGAAGGACTCAGAGATGATTCCATGAGAAGGCTTCTATCACCAGTCATGTGATTTGTACATCCAATGTCCATCACCCATTCAGTCTTTCCCTACAAAGGAATTAGTATCTCATACAGCAAATTATGAGCCAGTCTTAGTTTGAAGAATTTATGGTTCCTCAGAATTACTTCCTCAGGATGTTCCTCAGGATTGATTCTATGAAACCAAAATTTATAAATTTCCTTCAACTGACTCAAATGATATTGTCCTGGGCATATGAACTGCAAAATTTATGATTTCCTCAGGACACGTACCAGTAAAGATGATCAGTTCTTCTTTACCACCCACATCTTAATGGGCAGTTTTGAAGTATATGAGGACTGATGAGAACGATGAGACCTAATGGGACGTGAGATGGTGGTATCAGGATAAAAAAATGAATAAGCATTCTTATGAGGAGCTTCCATGTGGACAAAATGGTTAGCTGAGACATAATGATAATCATTTCCATTTGAGGTATCGTCCTCAGATGATATCCTCAGCTCATTTGCATCTGCATTCACAGGGAGGTTAGTGATGAGGTCCTTCTGAACCCAAATCTGCTTGACTGGACGACCGTTCCTGCAGTTAGTTCCGATGTATCTGGCGAATACCTCACCATTTACATGTTTAGACAGTTTATAGTTTGAGTTGAAAGACTCAATCACCACATCTGAGGAAACAGTATCATAACCAGATAAGGTATAGGGATCAGGAGGAGGCATCTTTGCCAAAACCCAAGTGGTCTTTGGATATTGTTCAGGTTTCCAGTAAGACCCATCAACGTTGAGGTTTCGAGTGAACCGTGATGACCCTCAAGGTAAATGGATCTATTGTAGTGTTTTCGATAAGTAAGAGTGTCGAACCCAATAAGGAGCGAAAGGTATTGATAGGTGATTTTGGACAAGGAATAACTGCAAGCACTGAAAGATAACTTTTTAGGGGTTTTCGATATAAGAAACAATAAGATAAAAGAAAGAAAAGTAAATAGTACTGAGGAGCAGCAAGTGGCCCAATTATTTTGAGCAAAGGATAAGCCTGGAAACTGAACTTATAAAGACTAAAGCGTTCTTGAGGACACATGGAGAGGTAGTCACGTGCTTTCGCCATACTCCGTATCAATAACAAGTGTTGTGCTGATAAGTGTTGAGTGGGTGGATCTATGCTAGCACACCTTCTATACTAAGATAAGTGCACACTTATGATTAAACATCTTGCAAGCATCCTCAAATACAAGATAGAAATTAAGGCAAAGCCTAACCACATCAATAAGATCAAGGATCCATTATTCCCTTGTGTAAAAGTGTGCAAACTGGGTTTCAGGTTTCTGTCACTCCGGCAACCCACCGTAAGCATTCTTAATACACAATGTATTCCCCTAGGTCCTTAAGAAGGCGAAGTGTTGAGTGTTCGACTCACACAACAGCACTAGGAAAATAACAACACAACTTAAATATCAAACAACACAAATTACTTCAACATCATATGACTACTAACAACTAGACTTCTCCCATATCCTCAAGAACTAAAGTAACTAATCACAAGACATAAAAGAGATCATGATCAGAGGTGATAAATATATGATAAACAATCTGGACATAATGGTATTTCTCCAACAAAACTCAATAGCATTCACCACAAAGTAGTAATCAACACCGGTAGAGTAGAGAGGATAGATAGTACGGCTTACAACACAAGATAAACTTGTGAGGTCAGATTGGATGGTGATGGAGATGGTGCTGATGTTGGGTATGATGTTGATGATGATCTCGATGATGCCCGTGACGATGGTGATGACGATGGCGATGATCTCCCCTTCCGGGAGGTGATCTCCTCGGCGGAATCTGCCCGCCGGAGAGCCCTTTTCTTCTCTGTAGGTTTCCGCCACGAGCAGCGGCGGAACTCCGTAAAAGCTTCTCCTTTTAGGGTTTTCGCGTAACGAGGAGTATGTAGGCCAGAGGGGGGAGCCGGGAGTGGCCCCAGGGCTCCAGGCGCCCTCCCGGCGCGGCCAGGGGTGGGGCCGCGCCAGGTGGCCACCTGGGGCTCCTGTGGCCCCCCCTCTAGCCCCTCTTCGGCGAGTCTTCGTTAATCCTCTGGAAAATACCCCCCGTCGATTTTCAGGTAATTTGGAGGTATTCTTCTTCAGCAACTCAGCGTCCACTTTTTACCGCTGAATCCTGCGTCTGCTGCTTCGGCACCGGAAAGTTGCAAACTGTGTAAAACAAGCCAAACCAACATAAGAACATCATCGTAACATGAAATATATCAATGAATAAGGATGAATTACGATATAAAATAGTGATGAAATTTGGACGTATCAACTCCCCCAAGCTTAGACCTCGCTTGTCCCCAAGCGAAAACTGGGCTCGGTAAACCTGTCCACAAGTTTAGAGAGTGAAGTGTCGATAAATAAAATACGGACAAGAAGCATCATGATCTTTTCACCAAACTCAAACATCCTAAACAACAATCTCCAACTCATAAGACCCTTATGAAAGAGTAATACAAATTATAATCAAAAGTAGGGCTAAGGAAACTCATCAAATCATGGCAAACAAGTCCTTTTGTCAAGGGACAACTAATAACTTTTACCTTTGATCTCTCTCTTTATATTTTGAAGAGATAAATTGGAAATTTTTGAAAGAACAAGCTATTAGTCATGAAGTGCAAATGCTAACACAAATGAAGATGTTTGCTTAGCAAATGCTTTTGCAAACAACTTACTTATCAAGAGATAATGTCAACAATGATATGGCATGGAAAAACTTTAATGCAACATTATATGGATGAATCTTCATCAACATCAAGTGTCTGTTCTCTTTGGGAAAGGAGGAAGTAGGGAAAACTGACTCAACATAAATGTAAAGGAAAAAGCCTTGTTAAAGGCAAGCAGGGAAAACTCAAGTGCTATCCTTAAATCAAACAGAATGAAAACAAGTTTTGAGAGGTGCATGATTTGTCAACGAATGCTAATAGATAACTCAATTGCTTCTCAGATTGGACAAGTTTCGAGGAACGACTCCCAAACGGGGACGATCACATCCCCGCAATCTCCTTTGTTTATCACTGCCAAAGTTTTCTGATTTCTCATGAACAAAGCGTGAAGGAGGGTTTGTTTGTTGTATTATATTTTGTGAGTTGGGCGCACTCATGCCAGTTCCTCCTCGAATTAGGGGTTTGCAGATTAGACATGCAATCCCGGGGTAAAACTTGTCCAACTTAAGAAGATCATGAGTTAACTACTACTTCCTCATGAGCTAAAACAGGGGCACAAAATAGAAGATTTTGATCTTCTAAGGATAACACAAAAATTCTATGCTTAAGGAGTGGTAGTGGAATACCACGAATAGGAAGGTATGGTGGACTCATATGGAAGATACTGGTTTCAGGGTATGGATGCACAAGCAGAATTCCTCTTAGTACAGAGGTTTGGCTAGCAAAGGCTTTGAGAGAACAGACAATTGATGATGACTTGGAAGCAAAGCAATATAAAGCATAAACATTAAAACAAGCATAGCACATCAAGTTGTATTCCTTGTCAACATAACACTACAAGCATAATAACAAAGAGGGATTGGCTATGTCGCTACTTTGAGAAAAATAACATGCTTGTTGTTATGACCAAAGCTATGTTTGTCAAGATTAAATAAAGTTTTCAAAGCCATACATGATATAAGGTCAATACTCCCCATAAGAATCATCATGAGGTCAATTGCGTGAAGAGAATACTGAGTGCAGCGAAGGGATCAATAGAATTCTCATTAATATTCCATCATAGACGACTCCACACTCACAGATACATAACTCTCCAAAAAGGAGTGATAGACCTCAAAGAAAACACCTATTTTATAAGATAACTTCCCTAGACATGATACGACTCAACTTGACTCTAAAAGACATAGATAAAGATAAAAATATCGGGCACTCCCCCAAGCTTGGGGAAGCCATGGCACCTAGGTCTAGCTGAAAGTTCTCCTGGCAGAAACAACTCGAAAAGAAAACACAGGAAATCGCGAGATACGTTGCCGGAACGATCCGGGCAAATATATAGCAAACATTTCTGCACAGAAAGGAAGGTAACGGGTCAAAGTGGAATCGGAGACGGGCTCCTGGGTGCCCAGGCGGCCTCCCGGCGCGGCCAGAGGTGGGGCCGCGCCAGGGGGGCGCCTGGGCCCCCTGGAGCTGGTCTCCGGCTCCACTTTGGCCTCAAATTTTCTATATTTCTCAAAAACTCGTAATCTGGAACTTTTATGGCGGTTTCGCGATGTTTCCTTACCGTAATACATACCTTTCCTTATTATGCTCCTGCTGGTGTTTGGAACAGGGTTGCAACATGTTCTTCATGAGTTTTCATATATACCAAATCCACATCAACATTGACAGGATCTCCTGCTATGTAATTCTTAAGTCTTTTCCCATTCACCAGTTGAGGTTTGGTGCCTTCAAAATTGTTAATCTTGATTGCACCTGAGCGGTAGACTTCATCAATATGAAATGGCCCTACCCACCTGGAAAGTAGTTTACCTGGAGAAAACCTGAAACGGGATCTAAACAACAAAACTTTATCACCAACATTAAATTCACGTTTCAGAATCCTCCTATCGTGCCACTTCTTTACCTTTTCCTTGAACATTTTAGCGCTCTCGTAAGCTTCACTTCTCCACTCATCTAGAGGAGTCAAGTTCATGAGACGCTTTTCACCAGCTAATTCCGGGTCAGCATAAAGCTCTCTAATAGCCCAGAAAGCTTTGTGTTCTAATTCTAATGGTAGATGGCAAGCCTTGCCATAGACCATCTTATAGGGAGACATTCCCATAGGGTTTTTGTAAGCAGTCCTATACGCCCACAAGGAATCTCCTAACTTATTTGACCAATCTTTTCTATTTCTATTGACTGTTTTATGTAAGATCAACTTGATCTCTCTATTGGTGAGCTCAACTTGCCCACTAGTTTGAGGGTGGTACGGTGAAGCAATTCTATGATTGACATCGTACTTGGCTAAAGCTTTTCTAAAAGCTCCATGTGTAAAGTGCGAACCCCCATCAGTCATGAGGTACCTGGGTACTCCAAACCTAGGAAAAATTACATCCTTGAGCATTTTCAAAGATGTCTTGTGATCAGCACTTTCAGTGGGGATTGCTTCTACCCACTGGGTTACATAATCAACAGCAACTAAAATGTGAGTGTACTTGTGTGAGGAAGGAAAATGACCCATAAAATCAAAACCCAACAATCAAAAGGCTCAATCACTATAGAGTAATTCATAGGCATCTCATTCCTTATAATAATATTACCAACTGTCTGACACTTATCACAGGATAAAACATAATTTCTAGCATCCTTATAGAGAGTAGGCCAATAAAAACCTGATTGAAGAACCTTATGTGCGGTCCTCTCACCAGCATGATGCCCTCCATATGGACTGCCGTGACATTGTTTGAGAATGTCCTTCTGCTCGTGTTCCGGTATGCATCTTCTCACGATCCCATCTGGACCTTATTTGAAAAGATGTGGGTCATCCCAAAAGATGTGGACCTTCCTTTGCTGAAATGTTAAACCTGGAGGCAAAAACTTTGCAACGATAAAGTTAGCATAATCTGCAAACCAAGGATCGGAGATAGATTGTACTTTAACAACAACTAACTGTTCGTCTGGAAAAATGTCGTTGACTGGAATGGGATCATGCGGTATATATTCCATCCTTGAAAGATTATAAGAAACCGAATTGTCTGCTCCTTTCATATCGACAATCTGCAAATCAAATTCTTGAAGAAGGAGTACCCATCGGATGAGCCATGGCTTGGCATCCTTCTTATCCTTAAGATATTTAATAGCAGCATGGTCAGTATGAACAATAATCTTAGAATAAAAAATATACTGCCTAAACTTATCAGAAGCAATGTAACATCCCAAATTTATTTTGGATGAGTTACTAGAGAGCATATGCATATCATTTTTTTTGTGTGCATTTTGGATCTTATTTGAGAAGCTTATTTGAATTTATTGAATAAATTTTTTCTTTAGTATTTTATTTTGTATAAATAACTATTGAAAATATTATTTATGTTTTTCTAAGATTTTAGAAATTTATTTCGTATTTTTCCGACTTGTATTTTATTTTATAAAACTCTTTGAAGTTTAAAGAAAAGTACGTATACATTTATATAAACGTACTTACGTTTACGTATTTTTATTATTTTAAAAAAAATAAGATGTTATTTTTTTGGGGGCTATTTTATTATATTAAAAATACCCCTATACTTTTTAAAAAAAAAACAATATTCGCGAAAAAAAAAAAAACTGAACGGGCCGGCCGGCCGGCCGAGCTAGCCAGCCGGGCCAGGCCCGCAGGCGCGCAGCGGCCGGCACCAGCGCAGCACGCGCACACACGTGCGTTCGTGTTCATCAGGAACACGAACAGTACGAGTCCGGTCTGGACTCTGTCCGTGCACGGTTGCACCGTGTTCGCCCGGAACTCCCTCTCCGATTGCCCTTTTTCCAAGCAATCTTGTCCAATAAATACCCCACGTTCTTCTCCACCGATTCCCCACAAAAATTTCACAGCAAACCGTTCCAAATCGAGCTAATTTCGGGGTAGATCTAGGTCCAACGGAGCTCTAGTGTTGGACGAATTTCGTCACCGGTGAGCCTCCCCTTGACCCCAAATTCTGCAGACCGACTCTTCTCTTCGTTGTGCTTCTAATTGACATCTTTTTCCCTCTTCTTTTCTTGCGCAAGATTGATCCCCAAATTGTACGCGTACCGCGGGAGTTCATCGGAGCGCGCTCGGTTCACCGCGTTGCCACGCCCGTACGGACGACGTTGGAGATCATCACCACCACCGTTGTGATCTTCTAATCAAGCCCTACATCTTAGACGTCCTCGTTGACGCCGAAGATCGCCGGAGTTGTCGTCTTCGTCGCGTCTAATCTACACGTCGCGGTTAGTAAAAGCGCCGTAACTTTTTATCTGTTGCTCCGTTTTAGATGAACAAGGTCTTCATGGAGTTTTTGGACAAATTTGTTGTGGTGTTCATTGATGATATTTTGATTTATTCCAAGAATGAAGAGGAGCATGAAGAACACCTACGCTTAGTCTTGGAGAAACTTAGGGAACATCAACTTTATGCCAAGTTTAGTAAGTGTGAGTTTTGGTTGAAGGAAGTGAGATTTCTTGGACATGTTGTGTCAGGCGAAGGAATTGCAGTGGACCCATCCAAGGTTGAAGCAGTCACAGAATGGCAGGCGCCCACATCCGTTGGTGAAATCCGTAGTTTTCTTGGACTTGCGGGTTATTACATGAGATTCATCGAGAGTTTCTCCAAGATTGCCAAACCTATGACGGAATTGTTGAAGAAGGACACCAAGTTCGTCTGGACGGAGGAATGTGAAGCCAGTTTTCAGGAATTGAAGAAGCGTTTGGTTACAGCCCCAGTGCTGATTCTGCCCGATGTGCGCAAGGATTTTCAAGTGTATTGTGATGCCTCGCGGCAAGGACTCGGAGGCGTTCTCATGCAAGATGGAAAGGTTGTATGTTACACCTCGCGTCAGCTTCGACCTCATGAGTTGAACTATGCCACACATGATTTGGAGTTAGCAGCTGTAGTACACGCACTCAAGACTTGGAGGCATTTTCTTATTGGGAACAAGTGTGACGTATACACGGATCATAAGAGTTTAAAGTATATTTTTACGCAAAAGGATTTGAACCTCAGGCAGAGGAGGTGGTTGGAGCTTATCAAGGATTATGATATGAGATTGCATTACCACCCAGGAAAGGCCAATGTAGTGGCAGATGCCCTGAGTCGGAAAAGTTATGTCAATACCCTTATAGCAGGAGGTTTACCTCAGGAGTTGTGTGACGATCTCAGAGATCTTCGCATGGAGATTGTTCCACGAGGATATGTCGCCACACTAGAAATTCAGTCCACGTTATTGGGAAAGATCCGAGAAGCTCAGAAGTTGGACAAGGGTATTGCAGAGATCAAGGAGAGAATGGAGAAAGGAAAAGAAGAAGGATATCATGAAGATGAGTACGGAACATTATGGTTTGAGAAGCGTATTTACGTGCCCAATGACCCGGAGATCAGGAAGTTGATTCTCCAGGAAGCTCATGATTCTCCTTACTCAATACACCCGGGAAACACCAAGATGTATTTGGACTTGAAGGAAAGTTTTTGGTGGACAGGGTTGAAAAAGGATATTGCTGAGTATGTGGCTATATGTGATGTATGTCAGAGAGTGAAGGCGGAGCATCAGAAACCGGCCGGATTACTTCAACCTTTGCCGATACCTGATTGGAAATGGGACAAACTTGGTATGGATTTTATCACAGGATTACCCAGGACACGGTCAGGCTATGACTCTATTTGGGTAGTGGTTGACCGTTTGACCAAAGTGGCTCACTTCATCCCAGTGAAAACCACCTATACTAGTGCTAAGTTGGCTAAGATATACATGACTAGGATCGTATGTTTGCATGGAGTTCCAAAGAAGATTGTATCAGATAGAGGCACGCAATTTACCTCAAAGTTTTGGCATCAGTTACATGAAACCTTGGGAACTAGGCTGGAGTTTAGCACAACTTTTCATCCCCAGACAGATGGTCAGACTGAGAGAGTGAATCAAATTCTGGAGGACATGTTGAGAGCTTGTGCATTGGATTATGGATCCAGTTGGGATGATAATTTGCCTTATGCGGAGTTCTCGTACAACAACAGTTATCAAGCCAGTTTAAAGATGGCCCCGTTTGAAGCGTTGTATGGAAGAAGGTGTAGAACACCGTTAATGTGGGATGAAGTTGGAGACCGCAAGCTATTCGGACCAGATTTGATCAAGGATTCAGAAGAGAAGGTCAAGTTAATCCGTGATAGGCTGAAGATAGCTCAGTCAAGACAGAAAAGTTATGCCGATGCTAAACGAAAGGAAGTAACGTATGAAGTGGGAGATAGAGCATACCTTCGAGTGTCTCCGCTTCGTGGCATTAAGAGATTTGGAGTTAAAGGAAAGTTAGCACCACGATTTGTGGGGCCATATAAAGTCTTGGAACGCAAAGGAGAGGTTGCTTACAAGTTAGACTTGCCCGAAGGTTTGTCTGGAGTTCACGATGTGTTTCATGTGTCCCAGTTGAAGAAGTGTTATGCAGAGATGACAAATATTCCGTTGAGAGACACTGTGCCATTGGAGGCAATTCAGCTGGAGGGTGATTTAACATATGAGGAGAAGCCTGTGAAGATTCTCGATACGGCAGACAGAGTCACTCGTACCAAGGTTATTAAGTTTTGCAAAGTTCAATGGAGTCACCACACCGAGGAAGAAGCTACTTGGGAGCGAGAAGAGGATCTCAAGCGTGATCACCCACACCTTTTTGCTGACCAACCCGAATCTCGAGGGCGAGATTCACCTTAAGGGGCGTAGGTTTTGTAACATCCCAAATTTATTTTGGATGAGTTACTAGAGAGCATATGCATATCATTTTTTTTGTGTGCATTTTGGATCTTATTTGAGAAGCTTATTTGAATTTATTGAATAAAGTTTTTCTTTAGTATTTTATTTTGTATAAATAACTATTGAAAATATTATTTATGTTTTTCTAAGATTTTAGAAATTTATTTCGTATTTTTCCGACTTGTATTTTATTTTATAAAACTCTTTGAAGTTTAAAGAAAAGTACGTATACATTTATATAAACGTACTTACGTTTTACGTATTTTTATTATTTAAAAAAAAATAAGATGTTATTTTTTTGGGGGCTATTTTATTATATTAAAAATACCCCTATACTTTTTAAAAAAAAAAAATATTCGCGAAAAAAAAAAACTGAACGGGCCGGCCGGCCGGCCGAGCTAGCCAGGCCCGCAGGCGCGCAGCGGCCGGCACCAGCGCAGCACGCGCACACACGTGCGTTCGTGTTCATCAGGAACACGAACAGTACGAGTCCGGTCTGGACTCTGTCCGTGCACGGTTGCACCGTGTTCGCCCGGAACTCCCTCTCCGATTGCCCTTTTTCCAAGCAATCTTGTCCAATAAATACCCCACGTTCTTCTCCACCGATTCCCCACAAAAATTTCGCAGCAAACCGTTCCAAATCGAGCTAATTTCGGGGTAGATCTAGGTCCAACGGAGCTCTAGTGTTGGACGAATTTCGTCACCGGTGAGCCTCCCCTTGACCCCAAATTCTGCAGACCGACTCTTCTCTTCGTTGTGCTTCTAATTGACATCTTTTTCCCTCTTCTTTTCTTGCGCAAGATTGATCCCCAAATTTTACGCGTACCGCGGGAGTTCATCGGAGCGCGCTCGGTTCACCGCGTTGCCACGCCCGTACGGACGACGTTGGAGATCATCACCACCACCGTTGTGATCTTCTAATCAAGCCCTACATCTTAGACGTCCTCGTTGACGCCGAAGATCGCCGGAGTTGTCGTCTTCGTCGCGTCTAATCTACACGTCGCGGTTAGTAAAAGCGCCGTAACTTTTTATCCGTTGCTCCGTTTTAGATGAAACAAGCGGCCAAATCGTTGTTTTAAAACCCTCTAATTATTGTGTACTGTAGATCCAAGTTTTGAGAAAGTTTTTTTTTTCCGTTCGATCAAAAAATTTCCTAGATCCGATGCAAAACTGTTTTTGTAATATCTTTTTACTCGTAGATCCGTTTTGCGTGATTCCAAAGCCCACGGTTTTCTTTCGAAGCCCTCTTTTCAGTTCAACCATAAAGTTTGTTTTGGTATTTTCGAAAATATTCAGATCTGATCAGATTCTATTTTCAACTTTAGTCGATCGTATCTTTTGTTTTACAACTCGGATTTGATTAATTCTTTTTGCAAACTAAAACCCTAGCTAAACCCTATATTTTAGACACTTTGCAACCCACTTTTAAAGAAACAATCTTGATCTGTTTTTGCAAAATCTTTTATTCGGATTTTATTTTGGAGTTCTTGAACATTGTTTTGCTTTTGGTTGTGTATTGATTGTGTGTATCTTTGTTTGCTCACGATAGATTGTCCGGAGTGCGAAGCAGAGTACCACCAATCTTTAGAGTTCTGCAATCAACAGCAAGGCAAGTCATATCTTTGACCATACTCCCTATTACCTATGTTTTCAATGCATTAGTTCTTCTTCTTTAGATTGCATGATAGGTTATGCTATGCTATTACACCCAGTAGTTCATTGAGGTAGGTCTGATCCTTACATCTTTGTCACCATCGTATAATAGGATATTGCTATGCTAAGTAGACGTGGATTGGGAAGTGAATCATTATGAGGTATGAGTGATAAAGTAGTAATTAGGACCAAGATAAAGTTAATGAACTACCTGGGTGGGATGGTTGCGAGCATCCTGGAGGTGGCCAGTGATGACTGCGGAAAGCCACCCAGGCTCAAAGGGACTGTTTGTATTGACATACCTAGAAGCTTACATGTGCAGCCACAAGCTACTATGGGCTCTGGCTTGGTTGATCAGTGGTAGGGACTCTTACTAGGTAGCGCTACGAAAGTAGTTGTGAGTAGGTGGGATGGGTGCTACAGGAGTAAGGGAAACTCTTCTGAAAGACCATGTCTCGATCTTCCAGTTGCCATACACCATGCAGTGTGACAAACTACAAAGGAGGCGATCGAGTCTTGTGGGGAAAAGTGCGCAAACCTCTGCAGAGTGTAAAACTAATCGATTAGCCGTGTCCCCGGTTATGGACAATTTGAGCAACTAGTTGTGGGAATATTGATTTGTCTCATCATCTTTAATTAATTTATTGGGATAATCACTTTGGGATAGATTGAGTGGGGTTTCCCATCTCAATCGTATGCTAGTGTAGAACTTAGCTATTATTATTCTATAGGGAAAAATTAGCTTTTTGCAAAAATAAATGTAGAAGCTCCACCAGCCAAATTGCATGTACTACAGGGCTTTTACTTCTTTCTGTGATATGGCTTGCCGTACGATCAAAGTACTGACCCCTTTTGGGTCTGTAACTTATTCATGTTGCAGATTGTTCCGACGAGGAGTAAGGTGCGAATAGGTCGCTGTCTTATACTCAACTTTTGCCGTGGAGTCGGATGGACTCGCTACTACTACTATTATAGCTTCCGCAAGTATTTGATTAGATGGCCTTAAGCCATGTTATTATTGTAATATTTACTTCATTCGATGTAATAAAGACATGTTTTACTTCTGTTATTTCATCGAGTACTATGTGTGCTAGCAAACTGATCCAGGGACTAGCACGTTAAGCACAGAGACTTGGTCCCTTCGGATCTGGTCGCTACAAGCAAACACTACTGCTAAGAATTCCTTCTCAGTAGTAGCATAATTCTTTTGAGCACTATCAAGGGTTTTGCTAGCATAATATATAACATTCAACTTCTTCTCTACCCTTTGTCCTAAAACAACTCCAACAGCAAAATCACTAGCATCACACATAATTTCAAAAGGTAAATTCCAATCAGGTGGTTGTACCATAGGAGCAGTTATTAAAGATTTCTTAAGAACTTCGAAGGCTTCCTTACAATCTTCGTCGAAAACAAAAGGAACGTCCTTTTGGAGAAGATTAGTGAGGGGTCTCGAAGTCTTAGAAAAGTCTTTAATAAATATTCTATAGAAACCAGCATGACCGAGAAAACTACGAATACCTTTGATGTCCCTTGGATAGGGCATCCTTTCAATTTCTTCGATCTTGGCCCTGTCCACCTCAATTCCCCTCTCAGAAATCTTGTGACCAAGAACAATTCCCTCGTTTACCATAAAGTGGCACTTCTCCCAGTTAAGCACCAGATTTGTCTCCTCACATCTCTGCAAAACTTTTTTAAGGTTGTGGAGACAATGGTCAAAAGAGGTTCCATAGACGGAGAAATTGTCCATGAATACCTCCACAATTGCTTCACAAAAACCATGAAAGATAGCAGACATACACCTTTGAAAAGTAGCAGGGGCATTACATAAACCAAAAGGCATACGTCTGTAAGAATAAGTACCAAAGGGACAAGTAAAAGTGGTCTTCTCTTGATCAGCAGTGTTAACATGAATTTGAGAGAAACCAGAATAACCATCTAAATAACAAAAATGAGCATTTTTGGATAACCTTTCAAGCATTTGGTCGATGAACGACAACGGGTAGTGGTCCTTCCTGGTTTCCTTGTTCAGCTTCCTGTAATCAATACACATTCTATATCCAATAATAATTCTCTGAGGTATTAGTTCATTCTTATCATTAGGAACCACAGTTGTTCCTCCTTTCTTTGGAACACAATGAACCGGGCTTACCCACTTACTATCATCTATAGGGTAGATAATACCTGCGGCTAGAAGCTTGAGGATCTTAGTCCTTACAACATCCATCATTTTCGGATTCAACCGTCGTTGATGATCAACAACTGGTTTAGCATCAGGTTCAAGGTTGATGGTATGTTGACAAATAGACGGACTAATCCCTTTAAGGTCGTCAAGGGTATAGCCAATTGCACCACGATGTTTGCGAAGTACTTCCAATAGTCGCTCCTCTTAATACCCTGAAAGGTTAGAATTGACAATAACAGGATATAATTTCTTTTCATCTAAATAAGCATATTTGAGCGAATCGGGAAGAGGTTTAAGATCAAACACTGGATCTTCTTTTGGTTGCGACAAAATTCCCAAAGGCTCAACTGGAAGGTTGTGCTTTAGGATAGCAGGTTGTCTTAAGAATATTTCGTCCAGCTCATTCCTCTCCTGCATATGCAAATCATTCTCGTGGTCTTCCATATATTGCTGCAAAGGATCGTTATGGGGAATAGCAATGGAAGCAATATCTTCAATAATCTTATCATTAATAGGCAAATCAGTACCACGAGGCTGCTTAGAGAACTTAGAAAAATTAAATTCATAAGGCTCACCATTGAATTCAACAGAAACTTTACCTTTCTTGAAATCTATTATAGCTCCATGATACACGAGATACTTCTCGCCCCCGTTGGTTACCCCAAGTGGAAGGTGAGGTGTAGATAGCGGCAAATTTCCCTTAGCAAAGATGCTAAGGTTGAGTATCGTCCAGGAGGACTCCAACAGCAACAAGTAGGTGGTTCGGTAAGTGAGGCGCCATTTTATGATAATCACTTGCTTTTCCTGGACCTGCACACACAACAGATAGCTTTGCTCCCAACGAGTACAGATGAGTTGTCAATTCCTCCGGCCTTGTTGTTTACAAAGGATAAAAGGCATAGGATAATAATGATAGTGATAGCTACGGAAAAGTAAATACTGAAAGTAAATTGAAAGTGTAAACAATATTGGTGATATGGACCGGGGTCCAATGATGTTCACTAGTGATGTCTCTCTCCCAAAAGACGATAAAATAGCCATGCGAGGTAAACAAATTACAGCTGGGCAAATTACAGGATTATGTCTGCAAACCAATGCTAATTATGCAAAACAGAAAGGAAGAGGCTCAAAAGCACGGGCGGTACGCCAAGACAAGTAGACCGAAATCCATCTGCATCTACCCACTAATCATCCACCTTGAGATATCTATCCAGAACATAAATATAAAAGAAGAGAATCAAATATATAACTGAATCACAATCTGAACATAATCTCATAATCCATCGGATCCCAGCAAACTCAGCATAGCAACAACAGAAAGATTACATATGTGCCTCGATCATGTAGGGCAGCTCACGAGGTCTAATCCATGAAGAACAAAGAGGGGAGGAGAACATCACATAGCTACTGATCATGGACCCATGGTCCAAGGTGACTACTCACGTTTCATCCGGGAAGCATCCATGGTGGTGGAGAAGCTCCCGGAGGTGTTTCCTCCCTCCGACAGGGTGCCGGGAAGAGGTCTTCTGGTGCTCCCGATCTTGGAAGCGCGGCGGCGGTGTAACAGAGGAGAGATCACGAAAAAGTGTTTTGTCCCCGAGGGTATCTCGTCACGGGGAATAAATAGGCGAAAGGGGGCAGCCAGAGGTGGGCCAGGGGCTCCAGGCACCCCCTGGCGTGGCCAGGGGTGGGGCCGCGCCCTCTGGCCGCCGGGGCCCCCTGGCTCCCCTCTGGCCCCTCTTGGGCTCTTCACGAAGCTTCCGGTACGCTGATTTTTCCGGAATTTTTCTGGTACTTTTAATAAGGGGGAAACCTGAAATAGAAAAACAGCAGAAAACAGGAACTGGTACTGAGGTGCACTGAGTTAATAGGTTAGTCCAAATATGATCAAAAGTGTATGGAAGTTCATCAATATCATAGCAATATCACACAAAAGAGGCATGGAGCAAGCAGAAATTATAGATACGTTTTGGACGTATCAACGTCCCCAAGCTTAATTCCTGCTCCTCCTCGAGTAGGTAAATGATAACAAGCATAATTTCTATGGTGACATGCTAACAACCATATAAGAACTTTGTAAGTAAAGCAATCAAAGCATGGAATTCAATTTAAGTCATAACAGGCAAGAGTCTATATCTAGTATTGAAACAAGCAACATAAGAACATAAAGGTGCAAGAGCTCTCGCTGTCCGTGACTCGAATGTCTCCAAATGGTGTTTGCGTGCAAGGAAGGGGATAGGGATATATGAGAAAAAAGTATTTTTATGTTGAGAACTCAATCTACTAAAGTGTCACACTTGGTCTTCTTTGGAATCTTATCTTGACTAATCCCCAGACCACTAGCCAGGTACAAGTCAAAATGATTCACTGCTTTTCAACATTTTGAGCACTCATGCAATGGATGAGCGTAAGCAAGAAAGTTGACACTTGGGATGGCAAAGAGATAATAAGGTGGAGGAGGAAGACAAAAAGGTGTGAAAGGCTCACATCAATGAGGACAATCATAGGCGAGAGAAAGCCAAATGATAGATATGATGTGAGGAGTAGGGATTGCCATGTAACGGATGCACATATGAGCTAAAAGCTCTCCAATGGAACTAGTTGGGGTGCATCCAACTTGCTTGCTCAAGAAGACCTAGAGCTCATTTGAGGAGGCTCATCATTGGAATATACAAGCCAAGTTCTATAGTGCGAAGGTCCCCACATAGCTATATGCATAAATGATAATCTCTATGGAGTACAAGATAAAAGAAGGAGTACGAGTGTGGATCTCTCAAAAGGAATAGTAGTGTGCCCCCTTCTCTCTTTTTATTTCTCCTTTTTTCTCTTTTTTTGTTTTTATTTTTTGGTGGTCTCAATGGCTCTTTCTATTTAACTCTCATTTGTCCTCTTTGGGATCTTTTAATTTGTCCTCTTTGGGATCTTTTCCTCACTCTAAGGGCAACACTCTATATATTACAAAAAATATAGAAGATCTTTCACACTTTACAAAGTACTCAAATCATAAAGAAAATGTAACTATCATGATGTATGCAAATGTATGCCTCTGCCAATGTAGCAGGATATGCAATGATACTAACGCGTCATGTAGCAATGATTAGGGCAAGGCCCAACTAGCATGCGGCTCATCGATCAAGCAAGTAGCATGTATGACATGAAGATCAAGTCATGAGAAGATGGATGTTGCATGGCAATATATATCGGAAAGGCTATGGAAATGCCTTGATAGGTAGGTATGGTGGCTGTTTTGAGGAAGGATATAAGGAGGCTTATGATGACAGAGCGTATCGTTCCAAGGGTTTGGATGTACCGGCGAAGGTGGACGCTAACTGTCGGAGTGAGAAGAAAGCAATGCATGGCACATGAGAGGCTAGCAAAATATGGGAAGGTGGAAGTGTCAACTTTCGAATACTCACATTAGTCCGAAGAACTCATGCACTTATTATCGGTAACTCTCAATCTAAAAAGGAGGTTCACAAAGAGACAAGTACCCCGAGGAGGAGTGAATGGGGGTTTGGTTATCCTTGCGCATCCTCGACTCATGGTACGTGAGTGTACTCTAATATTCGACCCCACAGAAGAGTAGTGATCCATCTAGTAGCTAGAGTTCTCAACTAATTTGTACGTTTTTGAAAATAAACACGGATTGCCCAAAATACGACATCTATCACTAATAGGATAAATCTCTTGACACCAAAATTCCAAACATTACTCAAAACAACACCTCAAAACTATTGCAAGTTACTACTTCAAAAAGAATAGCAACCTCAATTACCTACTTCAAGTCAAGACACAAAACTCAGTGTAACAGGCAAACTCTCTAAACAAGATAAACATGAAAACTCAAGAGTGTTCCAGCAACAAACTAAACAAAAGCTCTGTTAAAAGATAAACATGAAAGCTAAGAGCAAAACATGACAACAGCTATGAAAAAAGATAAAGAACAAACACAACAAAGATAAGCAGGAAAAAGTCCTATGTTGTGTCCTAAATTTTGGAAGTGGAGCGTGTTTCTCTCCCACACAAAGAAAGATGGGCTCTAACTTGTTATGAACAGCAAGCAAGCTAAAGAAAACTAAAAAGCAAAACCTAAGAGCGAGACGCTCCAAGAATAGCACATAACGCATGAAGTGATAAAAATATAGTGAAACGAGAGACGAACTGATAATTGTCGATGGAGAAGGGGATGCACGGGGGCATCCCCAAGCTTAGACACTTGAGTCTCCTTGAATATTTCTTGGGTATGCATGGGCGCATCCCCAAGCTTGAACGCTTGACACTTCTTAATCTTCTTTCATCATCTTCCCTCGTACACTTGAAAACTCCCTTCATACATAACTCATCATAATCTGATTAGCGAGGTTAGTACCCATATAAAATAATTTTTCTCTACTGGAAATAAGGATAACCTTGAAGAGCTACTGTTTCTAAAAGTGCCAAAAAAAATTTGCAAAGAAAAAGAAAGCTTAAGGTTTGCAAAACGAAGAAAAGGGAAAACAGGACAGAATCTGTGAAAAACAGACCAGCAGGTAGTAAAGATATTTTTAGGGATACTTCTGACACTCAAATCAAAAAACTCAGAACATATGAAAGTTTCGTAATTGTATAGAGCACGCTGTGTAAAAACTTCAGCTCAAAAATATGAACTGGGATTTTTCTCTGATTTTTCAAGTCACGAGGACAGAATCTGTTTTCTGGACAGCATGTCACAACTTTTACTTCCCTTGTCGTATGAGGCTATAAAATACACAAAGCTTGAAAAGTAAAAATACAATGATGCTGCTATAGTAGTAAGAATCATCAAGACCACTAAAAACAGAAGAAAAACAAAAAGGAAAACCTAAATTCGTTGTGGGCTGCCTCCCGAAAGCGCTTCTTTAAAGGCTTAATGCAAATAGATCAAGTCTTTTCAAGAAAATAACTATCCCGTGTGACGGACTCAAAAGGCAACTTAATCTTTTTCCTAGGGAAGTGTTCCATCCCTTTCTTGAGAGGGAATTGGAATTTTATAATCCCTTCTTTCATATCAATAACAGCACCCATGGTGCGAAGAAAAGGACGTCCCAAAATAATTGGACAAGAAGGTTCACATTCAATGTCCATAATAGTAAAATCAACGGGAACATAATTGTCATTGACAATTATAAGAACATCATATATCTTCCCCAAAGGTTTCTTTATGGAATAATCGACAAGACGAACACCAAAAGAACAAGCATCAAAAGGTTTCAATTCAAATATATCATACATTCTTTTGGGCATAACAGAGGTACTAGCTCCAACATCACATAAAGCATAGAAAGAGAAATTATTCAAATTGATTTTAATCATAGGATCCCAATCATCTTCTAGATTTCTAGGTATAGAGTCTTCTACCCTAAGCTTCTCCTCCCTAGCTTTGATGAGAGCATTAGTGATATGCTCCGTGAAGGCAAGATGAAGTGTGCTAGTGTGGGGGTCTCTAGACATCTTGTGAAGGAAACGAATAACTTAAGAAAGGGTGCAATTATCAAAATCAAGGTCACTACTATCAAGTAAAGTGGTAGTGGTGTCCTTTAGGCTCACTTGTTTGGTAGCTTCTATAGTCATAGGAATTTCTTCTTCTACGGTTGAGGTCATAGCATGACCATTAATAGGTCCTATGGGACTAGGGGTGCATTGGGTGCTAAGAGTTTGGATATCCTCAACCACTTGGATAGTAGCAACAATATGGTGTGTAGGAAGGCTCTTAATCCTATCTTCTTCCTCCTTTTCTCTAGCCCATCTCTCTTTAAGTTTAGCCATCATCCTAATGTTTTCATTCATTTGCAATTGGATAGCATTCATAGGAGTGACCTTCCTCTCCCCAAGGGGAGAAGTTCTAATTTTAAGCAATTCTACTTCGTGGGCTAAATTGTCTACCTTCGACGAGAGGTTATCTAGTTTGTCTATTTTTTCCTCTACACTCTTGTTGAAGGCTTTTTGGGTAGTGACAAAGTATTTAAGCATACTCTCTAATTCAGAAGTGGAGTTTTTGGTGCTAGGATAAGTGTTGTTGTTCCCATAGTTGTTGGAGGGGAACGGTCTAGGATTGCTACCAAAGTTACTCCTATAAGCATTGTTGTTGAAGTTGTTTCTAGAGATAAAGTTCACATTTACTTGATCCTAAGCAATCAAAGAATTTAAAGGAACATTTTGAGGATCAATAGGAGATTGCTTGGTAAGTAGAGACATAATCAAGTCAACTTTTTCATTTAGGGAGGAGATCTCCTCGGCAGAGTTTACCTTCCTACCTGTTGGAGCTCTTTCGGTGTGCCATTGGGAATAGTTGGTCATCATCTCATCGAGAAGTTTTGTGGCAGCACCAAGTGTAGTTGACATAAAGGTTCCTCTCGCGGCCGAATCTAACAAGTTCCGCGAGGTAAAGTTCAAGCCTGCATAAAAGTTCTGGCTAACCATCCAAGTAGTCAAACCATGCGTAGGGCAATTCTTAACAAGAGATTTCATGCGTTCCAAAGCTTTGGAAACATGTTCATTATCCAATTGCTTAAAATTCATAATAAAGCTCCTCAACTGGATAATTTTAGCAGGGGGATAGTACTTCCCGATAAAAGCATCCTTGCACTTATCCTAAGAATCTATGCAATTCTTAGGCAATTATTGAAACCAGATTTTAGCTTCATCCCTCAAGGAGAAAGGAAAAAGCTTAAGCTTAACAATATCACCATCTACTTCCTTGTAATTTTGCATATCACAAAGCTCAATAAAATTATTTAAATGCAAAGCAGCATCATCTCTAGCACCAGAGAATTGATCTTTCATAACAAGGTTCAGCAAAGCAGGTTTAATCTCAAAAGAAGCTGCTGAAGTAGCAGCTTTAGCAATAGGAGAGCAGATAAAGTCACTGTTGTTGTGACGAGTGAAGTCACACAACTTGGTGTTCTCAGAGGAACCCATAGTAGCAGCAAGCAAGATAACTATTTTTTTGATTTTTGATAAAAGACACCAAAGAAAAAACTGAAAGGTAAACTAACAAGACTAAAAAGCAAAGATAAAACATAGTGTGCAACTCCCCTATCTTGAAGAGTGGAGTCCCTGGCAACGGCGCCAGAAATTTGCTTGATACACGAGATACTTCTCGCCCCCGTTGGTTACCCCAAGTGGAAGGTGAGATGTAGATAGTGGCAAATTTCCCTTAGCAAAGATGCTAAGGTCGAGTATCGTCCAGGAGGACTCCAACAACAAGTAGGTGGTTCGGCAAGTGAGGCGTCGTTTTATGATAATCACTTCCTTTGCCTGTACTACACACACAACAGATAGCTTTGCTCCCAACGAGTACAGAGGAGTTTTCAATTCCTCCGGCCTTTTTGTTTACAAAGGATAAAAGGCACGGGATAATAATGATAGTGATAGCTACGGAAAAGTTAATACTGAAAGTAAATTGAAGGTGTAAAAAATATTGGTGATATGAACCGGGGTCCCATGATGTTCACTAGTGATGTCTCTCTCCAAAAAGACGATAAAATAGCCATGCGAGGTAAACAAATTACAACTGGGCAATTGACAGGATTATGTGCGCAAACCAATGCTATTTATGCAAAACAGAAAGGAAGATGCTCAAAAGCACGGGCGGTACGCCAAGACAAGTAGACCGAAATCCATCTGCATCTACCCACTAATCATCCACCTTGAGATATCTATCCAGAACATCTCGCTAGTATTAAGTTGTGAATCCGACCCAAAGTGTAAACTCAAAGCAACGGAGAACTTCATTAAAGAACTTTGCGTAAAGTAAACAATCCTTGCACCCGCAAGTACAAGCACCGTTGTTTTCCCCCTTGTGTCAACAGCACATCCCCTAAACTCATGTTTCTGTCACTCAAGCTAGTCATCGGGGTGCATGAACCCACAATCATGCATAACGCTCCCTCTTGGAGTCACTACCTACTACTTGGCCAAAGCAATAAACAGCAACGGAGAACATGCAAGAGTTACTCAAGAACATAAATATAAAAGAAGAGAATCAAATATATAACTGAATCACAATCTGAACATAATCTAATAATCCATCGGATCCCAGCAAACTCAGCATGGAAACAACAGAAAGATTACATATGTGCCTCGATCATGTAGGGCAGCTCACGAGGTATAATCCATGAAGAACAAAGAGGGGAGGAGAACATCACATAGCTACTGATCATGGACCCATGGTCCAAGGTGGACTACTCACGGTTCATCCGGGAAGCATCCATGGTGGTGGAAAAGCTCCCGGAGGTGATTCCTCCCTCCGTCAGGGTGCCGGGAAGAGGTCTTCAGGTGCTCCCGATCTTGGAAGCGCGGCGGCGGCGGAACAGAGGAGAGATCGCGAAAAAGGGTTCTATCCCCGAGGGTTTCTCGTCACGGGTAATAAATAGGCGAAAGGGGGCAGCCAGAGGTGGGCCAGGGGCTCCAGGCGCCCCCCTGGCGCGGCGAGGGGTGGGGCCGCGCCCTCTGGCCGCCTGGGCCCCCCTGGCCCCTCTCGGGCTCTTCGCGAAGCTTCCGGTACGCTGATTTTTCCTATATTTTTCCCGGAATTTTTCTGGTACTTTTAATAAGGGGGAAACCTGAAATAGAAAAACAACAGGAAACAGGAACTGGCACTGAGGTGCACTGAGTTAATAGGTTAGTCCAAATATGATCAAATTTGTATGGAAGTTCATCAATATCATAGCAATGTCACACAAAAGAGGCATGGAGCAAGCAGAAATTATAGATACGTTTTGGACGTATCACTCTACAGGTTCTGAGAAAAGGTCTACCAAAAATAATAGGACAAAAATTATCCCTTACTGAACCAAGTACTAGAAAGTCGGTAGGATATTTTACCTTTCTGCATAAAACATCAACGTATGTCACAATTCCGATAGGAGAGATAATTGCTCTGTTTGCAAGATGAATAGTAACATCAACTTCTTCAAGTTGACAAGGTGAAATTTCACCCATGATCTCTTGATAAAGTGAATATGGGATAGCACTAGCACTCGATCCCAAATCGCATAGCCCATAATAATTGTGATCTCCTATTTTAACAGATACTACTGGTGTACCTGAAATTGGGCCCTTATTCTTGGCTGTGACAAGGTTAGTGGAAACAACACAAAAAATTATATTGGAATCTAAAGCATCATTAGTAATAAGATCCTTAACCAATGCAACTCCAGGATCGACCTTAATCTTGTCCTCAGGCTCATCAATTCTTCTCTCACTCTTATTCATTATGCCTGTCACAAAAGAGTGATCCATTATTCTTACGGGAAAAGGGGCTTTTCATATATAACTGCAGGCACAATAGGGTCAGCAACATGAATATCAATAGGTAATTCTTTGAAGGGTTTATGATGTTGATTCCTTTTCTTCTTAGAAGAGTCGATATGAGAGGCAAAGTCCTTACAAAAATCAATCATTAGATGGGAATCAAGACCAATCTTAGAGCAAAAGGCATTAAAGGAATCAGTTTTCACATAGCTCTCTATATAATCATGCTCATAATTTATAGTGGGTTCAATACCTTTATCTATTTCCCAATCTTCGGTATTCTTCTGGATCCTTTCAAGAAGATCCCATCTTTCTTCAACACTTTTAGTCTGAAATACCCCACTAGAGGAGGCATCCAACATCTCTTTATCCTGACGAGAAAGTCTAGCATAAAAATTTGTAAGTATATTTTTATTGGGGAGCTCATGAATAGGACATTTGAGCATTAGAGATTTCAATCTCCCCTAAGCTTGAGCGATGCTTTCTCCGTCACGAGACCTAAAGTTATAGATATAATTCCTGTCTCGATGAATTTCATGAAGAGGATAAAACTTTGTATAAAAGAGAGACATAAGTTCATGCCAATCAAGCAAATGAGAGTTATCGAGAAGCTTATACCAATCTGAAGCTTTATCCATAAGCGATATAGAGAACAATTTCTTCATGGAAAACTCCTTTGATACACCTGCAAGCTTAAATAGTGAACATAGTTGTGATAAATATAGCAAGTGTTCACTGGGATGTCTATCTCCTGCATAACGATTAGCGAAAACACAATCGATAATACCAGATGGTATTTTATAAGGAACAATTTCAGTAGGGGGAGGTACAACCACCACAGAAGTGGGGTGTTTCCCCATAAGCAACGATCCAATAGCTAGGTTTTCCATACGGACAAAGAACAACAACAACAAAATAGCAAGATAAAAATTTCCTTACCAGCTTCACTTACCAATAGCGCTATGCTCCCCGGCAACGGCACCAGAAAATATTACTTGATGACCCTCAACGTAAAGGGATCTATTGTAGTGTTTTCGATAAGTAAGAGTGTCGAACCCAACGAGGAGTGAAAGGTATTGATAGGTGATTTTGGGCAAGGAATAACTTCAAGCACTGAAAGATAACTTTTTAGGGGTTTTCAATATAAGCAACAATAAGATAAAAGCAAGCAAAGTAAATAGTACTGAGGAGAAGCAAGTGGCCCAATCCTTTTGAGCAAAGGATAATCCTGACAACTGAACTTATAAAGACTAAAGCGTTCTTGAGGACACATGGAGAGGTAGTCACGTGCTTTCGCCATACTCCGTATCGATAACAACTGTTGTGCTGATAAGTGTTGAGTGGGTGGATCTATGCTAGCACACCTTCTAGACTAAGATAAGTGCACTCTTATGATTAAACATCTTGAAAACATCCTCAAATACAAGATAGAAATTAAGGCGAAGCCTAACCACAACAATAAGATCAAGGATCCATTATTCCCTTGTGTAAAAGTGTGCAAACTGGGTTTCAGGTTTCTGTCACTCCGGCAACCCACCGTAAGCATTCTTAATACACTATGTATTCCCCTAGGTCCTTAAGAAGGCGAAGTGTTGAGTGTTCGACTCACACAACAACACTAGGAAAATAACAACACAACTTAAATATCAATCAACACAAATTACTTCAACATCATATGACTACTAACAACTAGACTTCTCCCATGTCCTCAAGAACTAAAGTAACAAATCACAAGACATAAAAGAGATCATGATCAGAGGTGATAAATATATGATAAACAATCTGGACATAATGGTATTTCTCCAACAAAACTCAATAGCATTCACCAGAAAGTAGTAATCAACACTGGTAGAGTAGAGAGGATAGATAGTATGGATTAGAACACAAGATAAACTTGTGATGTGAGATTGGATGGTGATGGAGATGGTGCTGATGTTGGGGATGATGTTGATGATGATCTCGATGATGCCCGTGACGATGGTGATGACGATGGCGATGATCTCCCCTTCCGGGAGGTCATCTCCTCGGCGAAATCTGCCCGCCGAAGAGACCTTTTCTTCTCTGTAGGTTTCCGCCACGGAGCGGCGGTGGAACTCCGTAAAAGCTTCTCCTTTTAGGGTTTTCACGTAACGGGGAGTATATAGGCCAGAGGGGGGATCCGGGAGTGGCCCCAGGGCTCTAGGCGCCCTCCCGGCGCGGCCAGGGGTGGGGCCGCGCCAGGTGGCCGCCTGGGGCTCCTGTGGCCCCTCTTCGGCGAGTCTTCGTTAATCTTCTAGAAAATTCCCCTCGTCGATTTTCAGGTAATTTGGAGGTATTCTTCTTCAGCAACTCAGCGTCCACTTTTTACCGCTGAATCCTGCGTCTGCTGCTTCGGCACCGGAAAGTTGCAAACTGTGTAAAACAAGCCAAAACAACATAAGAACATCATCATAACATGAAATATCTCAATGAATAAGGATGAATTACGATATAAAATAGTGATTGATGGAGGAGAAGTTAATAGGTTTAGTTGGGTTGCCTTCCCTGTTAACCGCGCCAATAAACTATTCTTGATAACCCACAAGTCTTGGGGATCCATTGTAGCTTTTCGATAAATAAGAGTATCGATCCCACAAGGAGCAGAAGGTGTTGATAAGTGACAGTGGATAAGGAAAGGGCTGCAAACACTCAAATGTAAATATTTAGGGGTTTTTTCTTTAAGCAACAGAAAAGTAAAAGACAGGCAAAATAAACAGGGTAACTGAGGAGTAGGAAGTGGCCCAATCCTTTCACAAGCATAAGCCTAGGAACTGAACTTATAAAAGCTAAAGAGTTCTCAAGAAAACACGGGAGAGATAGTCAAGTCACTTTCACCATACTCCGCCAAGTAATATGTATTGTGCTGATAAGTGTCGGTGGGTGGATCAATGCTAGTACACCTTCTAGACTAAGATAAGTGTACTCTTATGATTACACACCTTGCAAGCATCCGCAAATACAAGGTACTCCCTCCGATCCATAATAAGTGTCGCTCATCTAGTATAAAGTTTGTACTAGCTTAGTACAAAATCTGCGACACTTATTATGGATCGGAGGTAGTAGTAATTAAGGCATAAGCCTAACCACAGCATTACGATCAAGGATCCATAACTCCCTTGTGCGCAAGTTTGCGAACTGGGGTTCAGGTTTCTGTCACTCCGGCAACCCACCATAAGCATCCTTTGTGCACAATGTATTCCTCTAGGCCCATGAAAGGTGAAGTTTTATGTGTTCGACTCACATAACACCACTAGAGAAATAACAACACAACTTAAGTATCAAACAACACATAGTACTTCAACATAGTATGACTACTAACAACTAGACTTCTCCCATGTCCTCTAGAACTAAAGTAACTACTCACAAGACATAAAAGAGATCATGATCAGAGGTGATAGATGGGTGGTAAATAATCTGGACACAATGATATTTCTCCAACAAAACTCAATAGCATTCACCACAAAGTAGTAATCAACACCAACAGAGTAGAGAGGATAGATAGTACGGGTTAAAACACAAGTTGCAATTGTGAGATGAGATGGGATGGAGATGGAGATGGTGCTGATGTTGGGGATGATGTTGATGATGATCTCGATGATTCCCGTGACGATGATGATGATGATGGCGTCGATCTCCCCTTCCGGGAGGTGATCTCCCCGGCGGAATCTTCCCGTCGGAGATGGATTTTCTCCTCTGTATGTTTCCACCCCGTGGCGGCGGCGAAACATGGAAACGACTCCTCTTTTAGGGTTTCCTCCCCAGGGGGCTTATATAGGCGAAAGGGGGCACCGTGGGGGGCCACCAGGCACCCAGGAAGGTGCCTGGCGCGGCCAGGAGGGGGGCCGCGCCAGGCACCCTTCTGGCTGCCTGGTGGGTCCCCTCACCTCCTCCTTCGGTAATCCCCAGTCAATCTTCATAAAAATGCTCCCCGTAAAATTTCATCGCATTTGGACTTGATCTGATTCAGCAACTTGGTATCCACTTTTTACCGCTGAATTCTGGTTCTGCTGCTTCGGCACCGGAAAGTTGTAAACTGTGTAAAATAAGCCAAAACATTATAAGAACAATACTTCAAAGTGGAATATATCAATGAATAGGGTGAAATCACAATATAAAATAGTGATGCTTTTTGGACGTATCAGTGATGAAATTTGGACGTATCAACCGACACCTTCTTTCCTCGGATTCCTGTTGAGGATCTGTTTCTTGAGGATATCCCACAGAATTGATGCCCTTTCAGACTCTTGAACATACCGGTTTTCAGTAGACTATTCAACCTAGCATTTTCTTCAGCAATGTCTATGGTATCCTCAGATGAGGGGTTAGATACCACAGAAGCAATTGAAATAACAGAGTCTGAATACATTGAAGAACTAGGTACAGAAGTGATACGGTCATGTTCAATGCATTTTAAACAGGTAGGATTCAATCCTTCTTGTGACATAATGGTCTGTTGGGAGAGGAGTGACTCATTTTCTTTCCTCAGATCGTCATGAGACATTCTTACGCGCTCAAGTTCTTGCTTTATCATGAGGAACTCATGAGCCAGCCTCTCATGATGGTGAGGAGTGCCTCATGACGACTGATTAAGTCATCAAACTTTGACTGAAGAATTTTTGATTCATCAGTCAATTTTTTAGTCTTTGTCATTTCCTCAACCAACATATCATCACTCTTATTTAGTGAGGTATGAATCTTTACAAGTGCACGTTGTTGCTTAGATGCAAGTTTAGCAAGTTTAGCATAGTTTTCATCAGGTTCTTCATCTGAGGGATCATCAGATGATGAGTAAGTAGATAGCTTGGAGGACTTAGCCATGAAGCAGAAGGCAGGGGTGCTGTCTTCAGCTTCATCATCAACATGTGATGGGTCAGATTCCTCAGTGCTGAAGATTGACTTGCAGACAAGCGACGTGGCAAGAGCCAGACCAGCCACACCCTCAGATTCTTCTTCCTCAGCATCAGGATCGGAACCAGATTCTTCAGAGTCCAATTCTTTGCCGAGATATGCGCGAGCCTTACGGGAGTTGTGGTTCCTGTATCCAGCAGACTTTGAGGATCTTGAAGATTTCTTCTTTGTCTTTTCATCAGAACTGTCGTCTTTCCCTTTCTTCTTATTCTTCTTCAGTTTCGCTTACTTTTCCCAGAGAGGACACTCAGCGATGTAGTGTCCATGTTTCTTGCATTTGTGGCAGACTCTTTTTCTTGTCTCAACAGAGTCATAATCTTTGCTTTTTCTTGAGGAAGACCTTGAGGAGTTTCCGAAGTGAGTGATTCTTCTTCGTGAATCTTTGGAACTTTCTGGTGAGGAGAGCAAGTTCCCGGCTGAGGGTTTCAGGATCATCAGAGTCATCTTCAGACTCTTCATCAGAGAACACGTTTTTTGCCTTAGCTTTTAGTGCGCGGACTTTTGGCGTGGAGCTGTATAAGTCTCGTTTTTCAGAGAGTTTTAGTTCATGAGAATTGAGGCGCTCGAGAATATCAGCAGGATCCAGAGTCTTGAAATCAGGCCTTTCTTGAATCATCAGCGACAGGAACTCAAATGAGTCATCCAGAGACCTCAGTAGTTTCTTCACCACCTCATGATCTGTGATATCAGCGGCACCCACTGCTTGAAGTTCATTGGATATGTTAGTGAGTTTGTCAAAGGTTTGCTGCACATGCTCGTTGTCTAGCCTATTGAACCTGTTGAAGAGACTTCGAAGTGTACCAACTCGAGAGTCTCATTGAGCAGAGACTCCTTCATTAACTTTTGACAATCTTGTCCATATCTTATTTCCAGTATCCAGACCACTGATACGGTTGAACTGAGCCTTATTGAGGCGACCGCCAATAATTCTTCGAGCTTTTGCATCAAGCTGCCAGTTCTTCTTGACAACTTCAGGAGCAGTCATCAGAGTAGCTTCAGGAATTCCTTGATCAATAATATCCCACAGGTCCTTGTCAATGGCTTCAAGATGCATCCTCATCTTGTTCTTCCAGTACAGGTAGTCTGTCCCGTCGAAGATGGGGTAGTTTGAGGCAACGCTCATTGTACCTGAGGTCGACATAACTAAGACTCCAGGTGATTAAACCGAATCACACATAACAAGGGAGTACCTTGTTCTAATACCAATTGAAAGTGCTGTATATCGACCAGAGGGGGGTGAATGGGAGATTTTCAAATATCTTGAGGAATTTTCATTTCCTCAGGACTGAGGCAATACGAAATTGAGGAAACTAAAACTCGAGGAAGCACAGAGGTGATACTAAAACGTAGGCTTGAATGTAAATCAACCTATTGCATAGCTAGAGTAAGACCGATGCAAGAAATGAGGAATCAAACCAGAGTAAACTCAGAAAGAGAGGCATCAGGATAAGTCATCAGTGCATAATCATAAAAGCTGAGTGACGAGGGGGTGACCCCACGACTCCTCTACGTGAGGGTACCTGGTGCGTGTCATGGCTGGCGGCCCACCAGGGGCCCACTCGTGGACACCGACATGACGGAGTAAGACATGAAGACCAAGACTTGAGGCGCAAGACAAGGACTCATATTTGTAGTCGACTAGGACTCTTGTAAACCCCTACCTGGCTATCTATATAAAGCGAGGTAGAGGCACCTCTCTAGACAAGCTCACACATCACCTAAACCCCCACGCATAGGACTAGACAAATCTTTCTCCACCAAAGACCTCACGGCACCTCTGTACATCATCATCAATACAAGATCAGATAAGCAGCATGTAGGGTTTTCCCTCCAGGGGCCTGAAGCTGGGTAAATTGTGCCCCATGTGTCGCTTGTCCGCCGTCCGAGAAACTCACTACGCATCTACTCACCCTAGCCTTGCGAGAATTAACCTTGGCCTCCACTGTAATCTCCCCCTCACGCAATAATATCGAGCAGGAAGTGCTTCTCCTGTTAGCCGACGAGTATCGTCCAACCTGTGCCATCTCTATGACTAACCCAGGGTCCTTGACCATGGGATTTGCCGGGGTTGATCCCCGTCAATTGGCGCCGTCTGTGGGAACCAAACAGGTTGGAATCACGATCTCGGCTGTACCGTCTCCAACAAGTCACAACTCAAGGGATTTTTCAACAACTACATCAAGATCTACATCAAGCTCACGGAGAAAACAAGAAAATTTTCAAGCGCGTCACTCGAAGATCGACATCAACAAAAGCGCTCACGCGCAGCCTACATGACAGAAAACGTTTGTGTTGCGGGCACTCGCATCGGAGACTCGAAGCTCATCTCGACGATCCCTTCAGTGGAAATATGCGAAATCCAATTCTCGAAAATCTGTGAAAATTTCAGCAAATTCCAATGGCTGGATCTCTGTCGGCAACTCCCGCACTAAAGCACTCTCGGAATCTAACGGAACTCCGCGCGACTCCAGCAAATAAATTCCTGACATTAGCTCGGACATGAACTTGAAGATCCCTCCGGTGAAAGCATGAGGGATTCAATCCCTCATCAGTACAAAAAAACAGAAAATTTCAACGGTTAGATCTCCGTCAGCGGTTCTCGCACTTCAACGCGTTTTTGGATCTACGCAAGATCGCGAATTCGGGGTCAATCTTGACCCACAAGGCTTCTACTCCAACTCGACATACCATGGATGACTCGCCAAGATTTCTACATCGACTCGCGCCGCTACAACGACATCACCCAACGAGCAATCAAAGGATCCCGCCCGACGCATCGAGTCCTTCTCGATCACTCGCCGCACCGTCAACTCCAAGCACACAAATCATCCTACGCCGAGCTCCTTTGTACGGGCTCTCCCGTACCGAGCTCCATCGTGCAGGAATCACCGTGTCGAGTCCTCTCATCACTCGTCGGATAAATTCATTTCGATGACTTTGCCACGCAACTCCGCCACCTCAAGACTCGGAGGCTCGCAGACTCGGGGGCTCGTGGACTCGGAGGCTGAACGTCGCAGTCTCCATCACATCGACTCCGTCGTCTACACCGACACCGCTCACCGCATCAAGACCGTCCGCTGCATCGACTCCGTCTCACCTCGTCGACTGCTCATTTTCGACTACTCGACTGCTCATCTTCGACATCCTCCGTCGCGTCGATCCTACAACTAAGTTTTCTTTACACTCTTATGCTCTGATTCCAAAACCTTTATACATTCTCGATCAGTCGCCAAAGACGACTACGCAGTCGCACACAAACATCTAAGGGCTAAAAAATAATCCTACCGGCTACGCAGTCGTGAAAAATATCTGAGGGCTAAAAAATCATCTTGTCGGCTACGCAGTCGTGCAGAAACATCTGAGGGAAAAAAAATCATCTTGCCGGCTACGCAGTCGTGCAGAAACATCCGAGGGCTACAAAATCATCCTGCCGACTACGCAGTCGTGCAGAACCATCTCGAGGGCTTCAAAACTATACTTTGGATCATGCTCAGTTTTATATGTTGTTTATTCACGTTCGTCAAAGTAGTGAGGCTGGGTACTAAAAGGCCGCTCTTGTCTCCGGGTTCAACAAGTATGGCATAGCGTCACTGTTACCCGGCAAGAGTATGCTGCTGGAGGGCCTACTCATGAAAAGACACACATAAACTTTATATGCTATTACATTATCCTCTCGACAAAAGTGCAACGTCTGCAAATCACGTACCTTCTAATTATTTTGTATATCGCGCAAGTACATCTTAATACAATTTCACTTTTTTCTCCTTCTCGGCAGATTCTCAGGGGCTGGGCGCCCTCATGACACGGCGACGCCAACCTCCTCATCCACGACCGGTCTCTACAACAACTAATGCCTACGACGCTAGACCCGAGTCGAGCACTTCCTCGGATGACAATTACTCGATGAAGAAGAAGTCTTGAGTCTATGCTCGACTGCAAGCAGTCGAACATAGCCTCGGGGGCTACTCCCATCAGGAGCGCTGACGCGCACGCGACGAGCACTACTCACGCAGCTGACAAGAAACAACGGGGTTAGCTTAAAAACAACTTGAGCCTATGCGCGACTCTACGAGTCGCACATAGCCTCGGGGGCTACTCCCATCGGGAGCGCTGACGCGCACCCGATGACCGCTCGACTGGGCAACTTCTCTCCACCCGACGACGAAATACGAAGACGAATCGGACTGCAATTTCGATGCTTCATCCAAATACTCCCATCGGGAGCATACTCATGATATCTTCGACTGTTCATAAGCAAATGATCGACACGCACTACGGCGGCTACTGCAGATTCGAGTCCCTGCGCGACTCTTCGAGTCCCCAGGCACTCGGGGGCTACTGACGAGGGAGTGACCCCACGACTCCTCTACGTGAGGGTACCTGGTGCGTGTCATGGTTGGCGGCCCACCAGGGGCCCACTCGTGGACGCCGACATGACGGAGTAAGACGTGAAGACCAAGACTTGAGGCGCAAGACAAGGACTCATATTCGTAGTCGACTAGGACTCTTGTAAACCCCTACATGGCTATCTATATAAAGCGAGGTAGGGGCACCTCTCTAGAAAAGCTCACACATCACCTAAACCCCCACGCATAGGACTAGACAGATCTTTCTCCACCAAAGCCCTCACGGCACCTCTGTACATCATCATCAATACAAGATCAGACAAGAAACATGTAGGGTTTTCCCTCCGTGGGCCTGAAGCTGGGTAAATCGTGCCCCATGTGTCGCTTGTCCGCCGTCTGAGAAACTCAATATGCATCTACTCACCCTAGCCTTGCGAGAACTCGCCTTGGCCTCCACTGTAATCGCCCCCTCACGAAATAATATCGAGCAGGAAGTGCTTCTCCTGTTAGCCGACGAGTATCGTCCAACCTGTGCCATCTCTATGACTAACCCAGGGTCCCTGACCATGGGATTTTCCGGGGTTGATCCCCGTCACCGAGGTTCAAGAAATAACACAGGGGCACTGAAGACATAGACTTGATGAACCAGTTTGAGTTGCTGTGACAACTCTACATCTGGTTGGAGAAGCTGAGATTGAACTCAAAAGACATAGTCTTCACCTTATTCTCCTTGAACTAAAGTCCTCAGACTCCATCCAATAACTCAGGTGAGTCTTCAAGGTAGACTCCCGAAACCTTCACAGACTCAGTTCACTCAGGGAAGTCATGATTTCATCTTGACTTCCTCAGACTGATGACTTATACACCGGCTGGAAGATCACAGTCTTCAAGAGTAAAAAGCTTCGGATCACTCGAACCGACTTCCTCAGAAATTCTCAACTACTCAGGCTGGTGGTATTCCTCACTCAGGTTCTTCAGTATCTTTAGGGGTGGGTTGCTCTCAAATGACAAGTGTCAGTTTTTCTCTCAGAGCAGCCAACCCTCAAATGGGGCTCGGGGCGGCTATTTATAGCCGGGGAGCAACCCCTGGTGAAAGGACATAAATGCCCATGCATGAAATTACTTCCATGCCCACCCTTCGGACCGTTGGCTGGATCGGTGATACGTCCAAAACGTATCTATATTTTCTGCTTGCTCCATGCCTCTTTTATGTGATATTGCTATGATATTGATGAACTTCCATACACTTTTGATCATATTTGGACTAACCTATTAACTCATTGCACCCCAGTGCCAGTTCCTGTTTTCTGCTGTTTTTGTATTCAAGGTTTTCCCATTATTTAAAGTGCCAGAAAAATTCCGGGAAAAATATAGGAAAATCGGCGTACGGGAACCTTCCAGAAGAGCCAAAGTGGGGCTCGAGAGGGCCAGGGGTGGCCTAGGCGGCCACCTGGCGTGGCCACCCCCTAGGCCGCGCCAGGGGGGCGCCTGGGGCGCCTGGTCCACCTCTGGCTGCCCCCCTTCGCCTATTTATTTCCCGTGACGAGAAACCCTCGGGGACGGAACCCTTTTTCTCGATCTCTCCTCTGTTCCGCCGCCGCCGCGTTCCAAAATCAGGAGCACCAGAATACCTCTTCCCGGCACACTGTCGGAGGGAGGAATCACCTCCGGGAGCTTCTCCACCACCATGGATGCTTCCCGGATGAACCGTGAGTAGTCCACCTTGGACCATGGGTCTATGATCAGTAGCTATGTGATGTTCTCCTCCCCTCTTTGTTCTTCATGGATTAGACCTCGTGAGCTGCCCTACATGATCGAGGCACTTATGTAATATTTCTGCTGTTGCTATGCTGAGTTTGCTGGGATCCGATGGATTATGAGATTATGTTCAGATTGTGTTTGAGTTATATATTTGATTCTCCTCTTTTATATTTACGTTCTTGAGTAATTCTTGCATGTTCTCCATTGCTGTTTATTGCTTTGGCCAAGTAGTAGCTAGTGACTCCAAGAGGAAGTGTTATGCATGATTGTGGGTTCATGCCCCCCGATGACTAGCTTGAGTGACAGAAACATGAGTCTAGGGGATGTGTTGTTTCCACAAGGGGGAAAACAACGGTGCTTGTACTTGCGGGTGCAAGGATTGTTTACTTTACGCAAAGTTCTTTAATGTAGTTGCCCGTTGCTTTGAGTTTACACTTTGGGTGGGACTCGCAACTTAATACCAGCGAGATGTTCTGGATAGATATCTCAAGGTGGATGATTAGTAGGTAGATGCAGATGGATTTTGGTTTACTTGTCTTGGCGTACCTCCCGTGCTTTTGAGCCTCTTCCTTTCTTTATAGCATAATTAGCATTGGTTTGCGCACATAATCCTGTCAATTGCCCAGTTGTAATTTGTTTACCTCGCATGGCTATTTTATCGTCTTTTGGGAGAGAGACATCACTAGTGAACATCATAGGACCCCGGTCCATATTTCCAACACTGTTTACACTCGCTATCAATTTACTGATTTATTTACTTTTCCGTTGCTATCACTATCATTATTATCCCGTGCGTTTGATCCTTTGTAAACAACAAGGCCGGAGGGATTGACAACCCCTTTGTACTCGTTGGGAGCAAAGCTATCTGTTGTGTGTGCAGGTCTACATCAGCTGCCAATCTCTGGCGCCGTTGACACCTACTTGTCGTTATCGGAGTCCTACTAGAGACAAACCTTGGTATCTTCACCGAGGGAAATTGCCGCTACTCTACATCTCAACCTTCCACTTTGGGTAAACCAACGAGGGGCGAGAAGTATAGTCTCGTGACATGAAAGCAATTGCTGGCGCCGTTGTCGGGGACTCCGCTCTTCAAGATAGGGGAGTTGCACACTATCTTTTATCTTTGCTTTTTAGTTTTGTTAGTTTACCTTTCAGTTTTTGATTTAGTGTCCTTTATCAAAAATCAAAAAAATATTTACCGTGCTAGTAGTTATCATTATGTCTGGTCCTTTTTCCTTTTGTGAAGCACAAGTGCTCACCTTTAAACAAAGGGGTGGTGAAAGTATGAAAGATGCCTGGTATAGGATAAATGATTCTCAAAAAAGAGCCTCCAAGAAGCAATCCACTACTATCCTGCTTAGAAACTTTTATGGTGGAATTACTTCTGGTAATAGGTTTATTCTAGATACTGCTATCAATGGGAATTTCATAGAATCCCCAGTTTGGGAAGCTCTTAGTGTTATGGAAAATCTTGTTGTAAATCTCCCTGTTGTTAGCATTCAAGAGGACATTACCCTAGCTCATATTATGAAAAAACTTGAAAAGATAGAGCTAGATATGCCAAGCATTAATATGATAAGTGAGTTGGATCGTAAGGTTCAAGGGAATTTGAATAGACTAGATAGCTCCATGCATAAAATTTTCAAAACCTTGGAGACCATCAAATCCCATGATTTGGACCCTTCTAGGATTGATAAGATTGAGGAAATCATTGACCCTCTAGGAACTACTTTCTCCTCAATCAAAACCAAAAAGGTGGAAACTCCTGCAAAGAAGGAACCTAGGTTTGTTTATGTTCCAAAGGCTCCTCGTTTCAAAGAAATCTATCCATTGCCAAAGGGGTTGAAACTGTGAAGACTTTGGAAGAGATACCTCTCTTTAATAGAATAAATGATACTCCAATTGATCTTCCACCTTTTGCTTTTATTCCTAGCAGTATCTTTATTAGGCCTTTTGAAAGACCTCTTAAGATTGGTTGTATTATTGAAGAGCTTTTTGATGATCTTGATGATGGTTCAATTGATACAACTTGATCTATTTGCATTAAGCCTAGCTAATGGCTTTAAAGAAGCGCTTTCGGGAGGCAGCCCGCAACGAATTTAGGATTTCCTTTTTGTTTTCCTTCTGTTTTTAGTGGTCTTGATGATTGTTAATACTGTAGCAACATCATTGTATCTTTACTTTTCAAGCTTTGTGCCTTTTATAGCCTCATATGACAAGGGAAGTGAAAGTTGTGACATGCTGTCCAGAAAACAGATTATGTCCTCGTGACTAGAAAAATCAGAGAAAAATCCCAGTTCATCTTTTTGAGCTGAATTTTTTACACAGCGTGATCTATACAATTATGAAACTTTCTTATGTTCTGAGTTTTTTGATTTGAGTTGCATAAGTATCCCTAAACAATTCTTTACTATCTGCTGGTCTGTTTTTCACAGATTCTGTCCTGTTTTTCCTTTTCTTCGTTTTGCAAACCTTAAGCTTGTTTTTTCTTTGCAAAAACTTTTTGGAAATCTTGAGAAACAGTATCTCTTCAATATTATATTTATTTCCAGTAGAGTAAAATTATTTTATTATGGGTACTAACCTCGCTAATCATATTATGATGAGTTTTGTATGAAGGGAGTTTTCAAGTGTGCGAGGGAAGATGATGAAAGAAGATTTAGGAGTGTCAAGCGCTCAAGCTTGGGATGCCCCCATGCATCCCCAAGAAATATTCAAGGAGACTCGAGCGTCTAAGCTTGGGGATGCCCCCGTGCATCCCCTTGTCCATCAAAAATTATCAGTTCGTCTCTCGTTTCACTATATTTTTATCACTTCAAGTGTTATGTGCTATGCTTGGAGCGTCTCGCTTTTAGGTTTTATTTTTAGTTTTCTTTAGCTTTGCTTGCTATTCATAACAAGTTAGAACCCAGCTTTCTTTGTGTGGGAGAGAAACACGCTCCACTTCCAAAATCTAGAACACAACATAGGATTTTCATGCTTATCTTTGTTGTGTGTGTTCTTTATCTTTTCATTGTTTATCTTGTTTAGAGAGTTTTCCTGTTGCACTGAGTTTTTTGTCTTGACTTGAAGTAGGTAATTGAGGTTGCTATTCTTTTTGTAGTAGTAACTTGCAATAGTTTTGAGGTGTTGTTTTGAGTATTGTTTGGAATTTTGGTGTCAAGAGCTTTAGCGTATTAGTGATAGATGTCGTATTTTGGTCAATCCATGTTTATTTTCAAAACTTACAAAAATTAGTTGTGAACTTTAGCTACTAGATGGATCACTACTCTTCTGAGGGGTCGAATATTAGAGTACACTCACGTACCATGAGTCGAGCATGCGCAAGGATAAGCAAACCCCCATACACTCCTCCTCGGGGTACTTGTCTCTTTGTGAAACCTCCTTATTAGATTGAGAGTTACCGATAATAAGTGCATGAGTTCTTCGGACTAACGTGAGTATTCAAAAGTTGACACTTCCACCTTCCCATATTTTTCTAGCCTCTCTTGTGCTGTGCATTGCTTTCTTCTCACTCCGAGAGTTGGCGTCCACCTTCGCCGGTACATCCAAACCCTTGGCATGATATGCTTTGTGATCACAAACCTCCTTATATCCTTCCTCAAAACAGCCACCATACCTACCTATCAAGGCATTTCCATAGCCTTTCCGGGATATATTGCCATGCAACATCCAACTTCTCATGACTTGATCTTCATGTCATACATGCTACTTTCTTGATCGATGAGCCGCATGCTAGTTGGGCCTTGCCCTAATCATTGCTACATGACGCGCTAGTATCATTGCATATCCTGCTACACTGGCAGAGGCATACATTTGCATACATCGTGATAGTTACATCTTCTTTATGATTTGAGTACTTTGTAAACTGTGAAAGATCTTCTATACTTCTTGTAATATATAGAGTGTTGCCCCTAAAGTGAGGAAAAGATCCCAAAGTGCACAAATTAAAAGATCCCAAAGAGGACAAATTAAAAGATCCCAAAGAGGACAAATGAGAAAAATAGAAAGAGCCATTGAGGCCACCAAAAAAATACAAAAAAATAGAAAAAAGAGAAAAATAAATAAAAAGAGAGAAGGGGGCACACTACTATTCCTTTTTGAGAGATCCACACTCATACTCCCTCTTATATCTTGTACTCCATAGAGATTATCATTCATGCATATAGCTATGTGGGGACCTTCACACTATAGAACTTGGCTTGTATATTCCAATGATGAGCCTCCTCAAAAGAGCGTTAGGTCTTCTTGAGGAAGCAAGTTGGATGCACCCCCACTAGTTCCATTGTAGAGCTTACCTTAGCTCATATGTGCATCCGTTGCATGCCAATCCCTACTCCTCACATCATATCTATCATTTGGCTTTCTCTCGCCTATGATTGTCCTCATTGATGTGAGCCTTTCACACCTTTTTTGTCTTCCTCCACCATATTCTCTCTTTGCCATCCTAAGTGTCAACTTTCTTGCTTATTCTCATCCATTGCATGAGTGCTCAAAATGTCGAAAAGGAGTGGATCATTTTGACTTGTACCTGGCTAGTAGTATGGGGATCAGTCAAGATAAGATTCCAAAGAAGACCAAGTGTGAACAAAAAAAATACTTTTTCTCGTATCCCTATCCCCTTTCTTGCACGCAAACACCATTTGGAGACATTCGAGTCACGTACAGCGAGAGCTCTTGCACCTTTATGTTCTTATGTTGCTTGTTTCAATGCTAAATATAGACTCTTGTCTGTTATGACTTGAATTGAATTACATGCCTTGATTGCTTTACTTAAAAGTTCTTATATGGTTGTTAGCATCTCACCACAGAACTTATGCTTGTTATCATTTACCTACTCGAGGACGAACAGGAATTAAGCTTGGGGATGTTGATACGTCCAAAATGTATCTATAATTTCTGCTTGCTCCATGCCTCTTTTGTGTGATATTGCTATGATATTGATGAACTTCCATACACTTTTGATCATATTTGGACTAACCTATTAACTCATTGCACCCCAGTGCCAGTTCCTGTTTTCTACTGTTTTGTATTTCAGGTTTTCCCATTTTTAAAGTGCCAGAAAAATTCCGGGAAAAATATAGGAAAAATCAGCGTACGGGAACCTTCCAGAAGAGCCAAAGTGGGGCCCGAGGGGGGCAGGGGTGGCCCAGGCGGCCACCTGGCGCGGCCACCCCCTAGGCCACGCCAGGGGGGCCCTGGGGCCCCTGGTCCACCTCTGGCTGCCCACCTTCTCCTATTTATTCCCCGTGACGAGAAACCCTCGGGGACGGAACCCTTTTTCGCGATCTCTCCTCTGTTCCACCGCTGCCGCTCTTCCAAGATCGGGAACACCAGAAGACTTCTTGCCGGCACCCTGTCGAAGGGAGGAATCACCTCCGGGAGCTTCTCCACCACCATGGATGCTTCCCGGATGAACCGTGAGTAGTCCACCTTGGACCATGGGTCTATGATCAGTAGCTATATGATGTTCTCCTCCCCTCTTTGTTCTTCATGGATTAGACCTCGTGAGATGCCATACATGATCGAGGCACTTATGTAAGATTTCTGGTGTTGCTATGTTGAGTTTGCTGGGATCCGATGGATTATGAGATTATGTCCAGATTGTGTTTGAGTTATATATTTGATTCTCCTCTTTTATATTTATGTTCTTCAGTAATTCTTGCATGTTCTCCGTTGCTGTTTATTGCTTTGGCCAAGTAGTAGGTAGTGACTCCAAGAGGGAGCGTTATGCATGATTGTGGGTTCATGCCCCCCGATGACTAGCTTGAGTGACAGAAACATGAGTCTAGGGGATGTGTTGTTGCCACAAGGGGGAAAAGAACGGTGCTTGTACTTGCGGGTGCAAGGATTGTTTACTTTACGCAAAGTTCTTTAATGTAGTTGTCCATTGCTTTGAGTTTACACTTTGGGTGGGATTCACAACTTAATACCAGCGAGATGTTCTGGATAGATATCTCAAGGAGGATGATTAGTAGGTAGATGCATATGGATTTCGGTCTACTTGTCTTGGTGTACCACCCGTGATTTTGAGCCTCTTCCTTTCTTTATAGCATAATTAGCATTGGTTTGCGCACATAATCCTGTCAATTGCCCAGCTGTAATTTGTTTACCTCGCATGGCTATTTATCGTCTTTTGGGAGAGAGACATCACTAGTGAACATCATAGGACCCCGGTCCATATTTCCAACACTGTTTACACTCGCTATCAATTTACTGCTTTATTTACTTTTCCGTTGCTATCACTAGCATTATTATCCCGTGCGTTTTATCCTTTGTAAACAACAAGGTCAGAGGGATTGACAACCCCTTTGTACTCGTTGGGAGCAAAGCTATCTGTTGTGTGTGCAGGTCCACTTCAGCCGCCATTCTCTGGCGCCGTTGACACTTACTTGTCGTTATCGGAGTCCTACTGGAGACAAACCTTGGTATCTTCACCGAGGGAAATTGCCGCTACTCTACATCTCAACCTTCCACTTTGGGTAAACCAACGAGGTTGAGAGAAGTATAGTCTCGTGACATCAATCGGTACCAGCACTGTCCACGTGACACGTGGCACGGTCGGTACACTCACTCTCTTTCTTCAGGCGAACTGCACTGGCAGTTTCCTGACTCCTCAACCGAAGATAAATCCCTCAGTGTCCTGAATAACATCGTCTTAGACACCCGAGGAATTGAAATTCTGCTGCAGGAGATTTCTCTGGGTTTTCCTGAGGATTTCTAATTAAGCACTTCCTCAGAAATACAGAACTCATTTTCCTCAACCCCTCCAACAGTGCGATGTTTTCCTACGACTCAAGAAGTATAAAAAGTCTTAGCGAAGACTACGCTTCAACTTCGTCTTTAGAGCAAACGTCTTCAGGACCTTGTACTGCTTCAGCTTCATCCGAACGCTTCAGGATCCTGATTCCTCAGGATTTCGCACAAATTCAGTCTTCAGGAAACATACCGATTTCTTCCATGTTCCTCAACATTTTGGGGGGTCGACAATAGTGGTTAACCTCATCCTCAGGGACTGTTTTCCTGTGTGTACTCACAAACATATCAGTCCCTTAACCGTTTTGTCATCAAATACTCCAAATCCTCAAAGGGGGCACTAGATCATCCGGGAAGCGTCCATGGTGGTGAAGAAGCTCCCGGAGGTCAATCCTCCCTCCGGTAGGGTGCCGACAAGAGGTCAGCTGGCGCTCCAATCTTGGAAGCGCGGTGGTGGAGAAACAGAGGCGAGATCGCGAAAAAGGGTTCTGTCCTCGAAAGAATCCCATAACGGAGAATAAATAGGCGAAGGGGGACAGCAAGGGGGGCCACCAGGGGTCCAGGCGGCCCCCTGGCGCGGCCCCACACTAGGGCGCGCCGGGAGGGCGTCTGGGCACCTGGTGGTGGCCCTTTGGCCCCACTTTGGTGTTTCCGGAAGCTTCTGGTACACTGATTTTTTATTCGATTTTCCCGATTTTTTGGAGCACTTTTAATATGGGGGAAATCTGAAATAGAAAAACAACATAAAACAGGCACTGGCACTGGGGTGCACTGAGTTAATAGGTTAGTCCAAATATGATCAAAAGTGTACGAAAGTTTGGGACGTATCAACATCCCCAAGCTTAATTCCTGCTCGTCCTCGAGTAGGTAAATGATAACAAGCATAATTTCTGTGGTGACATGCTAACAACCATGTAATAACTTTTAAAGTAAAGCAATCAAGGTATGTAATTCAATACAAGTCATAACAGGCAAGAGTCTATATTAGCATTGAAACAAGCAACATAAGAACATAAAGGTGCAAGAGCTCTCGCTAGCCGTGACTCGAATGTCTCCAGATGGTGTTTGTGTGCAAGAAGGGGGAGATGGGAATACGAGAAAAAAATACGTATTTGTTGGGAACTCAATCTACTAAAGTTTCACACTTAGTCTTATTTGGAATCTTATCTTGACTCGTCCCCAGACCACTAGCCAGGTACAAGTCATTTGATCCACACCCTTTCGATATTTTGAGCACTAATGCAATGGATGAGCGTAAGCACGAGAGTTGACACTTAGGATGGCAAAGATAGAGATATGGTGGAGGTGGAAGACAAAAAGGGTGAGAAAGGCTCACATCAATGAGGACAATCATAGGCGAGGGAATGCCAAATGATAGATATGATGTGAGGAGTAGGGATTTCCATGCAACGGATGCACACATGAGCTAAGAAAAGCTCTCCAATGGAACTAGGGGGGGTGCATCCAACTTGCTCGCTCAAGAAGACCTAGAGCTCATTTGAGGAAGCTCATCCTTGGATTATGCAAGCCAAGTTCTATAGTGTGAAGGTCCCCACATAGACATATGCATAAATGATCATATCTATGGAGTACAAGATATAGAGGGAGTACGAGTGTGGATCTTTCAAAAGGAATAGTAGTGTTGCCCCTTTCTCTCTTTTTATTAATTTTTATTTTTTCTATTTTTTCTATTTTTTTGGTGGCCTCAATGGATATTTCTATTTATCTCTCATTTTTCCTCTTTGGGCTCTTTTAAGTTTGTCCTCTTTGGGATCTTTTCCTCACTTAAGGGTAACACTCTATTTTACAAGAAGGTATAAAAGATCTTCACACTTTACAAAGTACTCAACATAAAGAAGATGTAGCTATCATGATGTATGCAAATGTATGCCTCTGCCAGTGTAGAAGAAACATGTATGACATGAAGATCAAGTCATGAGAAGGTGGATGTTGCATGGCAATATATCTCGGAAAGGCTATAGAAATGCCTTGATAGGTAGGTATGGTGGCTGTTTTGAGGAAAGATATAAGGAGGTTTATGATGACAGAGCGTATCATGCCAAGGGTTTGCATGCACCGGCGAGATGGACGCCAACTATCGGAGTGAGAAGAGGGCAATGCACGGTACTGAAGAGGCTAGCAAATATGAGGAGGTGGAAGTGTCAAATTTCAATACTTACATTAGTCCGAAGAACTCATGCACTTATTATCGGTAACTCTCAATCTAATGAGGAGGTTCACAAAGAGACAAGTACCTCGAGGAGGAGTGTATGGGGGTTTGGTTCTCCTTGCGCATCCTCGACTCATGGTACGTGAGTGTACTCTAATATCCGATCCCTCCAAAGATTAGTGATCCATCTAGTATCTAGAGTTCTCCACTATTTTCTGTAGTTTTTTTTTAAATAAACAGGATTTCCCAAAATACGACACCTATCACTAATAGGCTAGAGCTCTTGACACCAAAAGTTCAAACATTACTCACAACAATACCTCAAAACTATTGCAAGTTACTACAACAATTGAATAGCAACCTCAATTACCTACTTCAAGATAAGACACAACTCAGTGCAACAACCAACTCTCTTAACAAGATAAACTTGAAAACTAAAGAGAGATCCAGCAACAAACTAAACAAAAGCTAAAGCTCTTGAAAAAGATAAACATGAAAACTAAGAGCTAAACATGGCAGCAGTTACGAAAAGATAAAGAACACACAACAGAAGAAAGATAAGCATGAAAATCCTATGATGTGTTCTAGTTTAAACTGGAGCGTGTTTCTCTCCCACACAAAGTAAGATGGGTTCTAACTTGTTATTAACATCAAGCAAATCTAAAGAAAACTAAAAAGGAAACCTAAGAGTGAGATGCTCCAAGCATAGCACATAACGCATGAAGTGATAAAAATATAGTGAGACGGGGGACGTACTGATGATTGTTGATGGAGAAGGAGATGCACGGGGGCATACCCAAGCTTAGACGCTTGAGTCTCCTTGAATATTTATTGGGGATACAGGGGGCATCCCCAAGCTTGAGCGTTTGAAACTCCCGGATCTTCTTTCATCATCATCCCTTGCACACTTAAAAACTCCCTTCATACATAACTCATCATAAGCTGATTAGAGAGGTTAATACCCTTAAAAAATAAAGATATTCTTGAAGAGCTACTTTTTCTCAAGATTGCCAAAAAGTTTTTACAAAGAAAAAGCAAGCTTAAGGCTTACAAAAGTAAGGAAAGGAAAAACGTGGCAGAATCTATGAAAAATAGAACAGCAGATAGTAAATAATTTTTTCAGGGTACTTCTACAACTCAAATAAAAAAACTCCGAACAGACGCTCAAAAGCCAATTATATTGAGCACGCTGTCAAAACAATTCATATCAAAAACATGATCTGGTGATTTTAGGCTAATTTTTCCGTCCAATGACAAAATCTATTTTCTGGACAACATGTCACAACTTTTGAACTTTCTTGCAATCAGAGGCTAAACTTGGCACAAAGCTTGAAAATAAAGATACAATGATGTTGATACAATAGTAACAATCATCAAGACCAATAAAAACAGAAGTAAATACATATTTGGTTTCCTCCCAACAAGCGCTTTATTTTACGCCATTAAGCTAGGTATAAATCAAAAAGATCAAGTTTTATCAAGAGAGAGAGAATAGCTAGCCCGCGTAACGGACTCAAAAGATAACTTAATAGTTTTCCTAGGGAAGTGTTCCATCCCCTTTTTAAGAGGGAATTGAAATTTTATATTCCCCTCTTTCATGTCAATAACAACACCAACGGTGCGAAGAAAAGGATGTCCCAAAATAATTGGACATAAAGGTTCACACTCTATATCCATAATAGCGAAATCAACGGGAACATAATTGTCATTGACAATGATAAGAACATTGTCAATCTTCCCCAAAGATTTCTTTATGGAAGAATCAACAAGACGAACACCAAAAGAACAAGGATCAAAAGGTTTTAATTCAAACATATCATACATTCTTTTGGGCATAACAGAGGTATTAGCTCCAACATCACATAAAGCATAGCAAGAGAAGTTATTTAATTTAAATTTTATCATAGAATCCCAACCATCCTCTAGCTTCCTAGGTATGGAGGCTTCTATTCTAAGCTTCTCCTCCCTAGATTTGATGAGAGCATTAGTGATATGCTCCATGAAGGCAAGATTTAATGTGCTAGTGTGGGGATGATGGCTTCTCGCCCCTCGTTGGTTACCCCAAGTGGAAGGTTTTATATGCAGTGCAGCAGCAAGTTTCCCTCGGTGAAGATACCAAGGTTATCGAACCAGTAGGACTCAGGAGATACAACTAGGTGGCAACGTCGCCAGAAATTGCTTCCTGACTAGGGTGTTGTCGTGGACCTGCACACAGCAACAAATAACTTTGCTCCCAACGAGTACAGAGGAGTTGTCAATTCCTCCGGCCTTGTCGTTTACAAAGGATCATCGCAAGAGATAAAAGGTGCAAAGGAAAGTAAAAGCTGAAAGTAAATTAAGGGTGTGAACAATAATGTAAAGATGGACCGGGGTCCCGTAATTTTCACTAGTGATTTCTCTCTCCCAAAAGACGATACAAGTTCTAGCGAGGTAAACAAATCATACTTGGGCAATTGACAGGATTATGAAGGCACCACGATGCTAACTATGATGCAAAGAAAGGAAGGGCTCAAAAGCAATGGGCAGTACGCCAAGGTAAGTAGACCGAAATCCATCTGCATCTACTACGAATCATCCACCTTGAGATATCTATCTAGAACATCTCGCTGGTATTAAGTTGTGAATCCCACCCAAAGTGTAAACTCAAAGCAACAAACAACTGCATTAAAAGAACTTTGCGTAAAGTAAACAATCCTTGCACCCGCAGGTACAAGCACCATTGTTTTATCCCTGGTGGCAACAACACATCCCCTAGTCTCATGTTTCTGTCACTCAAGCTAGACATCAAGGGGCTGAACCCACAATCGAGCATAACGCTCTCTCTTGGAGTTTCAAATAAAATACCTTGCCAAAGCAAATACCGCAACGAAGAACATGCAAGAATTTACTCAAGAACAAAATACAAAAGAGAAGAACCAAATATATTACTCATCACAATCTGAACATAGTCTCATAATCCATCACATCCAACCAAATTCAGCATAGCAACAGCAGAAATTACATAGATGCCTCGATCATGTGAGGCAGCTCACGAGGACTCGAAAGTGGAATCAGAAAGGGGGGAGAGATTCATCACATAGATACTGGTCATGGACCCATGGTCCAAGGGGGACTACTCACGGTACATCCGGGAGGCGTCCATGGCTATGGATGGTCTCCCAGAGGGGGTTCCTCCTTCCGGCAGGGTGCCGGGGCATCTTCTCCAGGCAGCCCCGATCTTGAAACGGCGGCGGCAGCGGTACAGAGGGGAGTTCGCGAGAAAGAGATCGATATTAGGGGTTTCCACCCCGAGGGGTAAATATAGGTGAAGGGGGGCGTCGGGGCCGCGCCACCTGCCCTCCTGGCTGCCTGGTGGTGGACCCCCTTCCCTCTCTTGGTGATTCCGGAAGCTTATGTTGCGCTGATTTTTTATATATTTTTCCCGGAATTTTTGGAGCACTTTTAATGGCCGGAAAACCTGAAATACAAAAACAGCAGAAAACAGAAACTGGCAACTGGGTGCACTGAGTTAATAGGTTAGTCCAAATAGGTTCAAAAGTTTATGAAAGTTCAAGCAAAACATGGCAAAGTCACACAAAACATGCCTGGAGCAAGAAGAAATTATAGATACGTGTGGGACGTATCAGGGGATCTCTAGACATTTTGTGCAGTAAGCTAATAACTTCTGAGAGGGTGCAACTATCAAAATCAATGTCACTACTATGAAAGGTGGTAGTGGTGTCATCTAGGCTTACTTGTTCAAAAGCCTCTATGTTCATAGGAGTTTCTTCTTCTATGGTTGAGGTAATAGCATCACCATTAATAGGTCCAATGGGACTAGGAGTGTGTTGGGTGCTAATAGGTTGGGTGTCCTCAACAATTTGGATAGTAGCAACAGTGTGGTGTGTAGGAAGGCTCTTAATTCTATCCTCTTCCTCTTTTCTCTAACCCATCTTTCTTTAAGTTTAGCCATCATCCTAATGTTTTCATTAATTTGCATTTGAATAGCATTAATAGGAGTGGCCTTCCTCTCCTCGAGGGGAGAGGTTCTAATTTTAAGCATCTCAATATCTAGGGCTAAGTTGTCTATCTTCAAAGAGAGATTATCTAATGTGTCTAATCTTTCCTCTACACTCTTATTGAAGACTTTTTGGGTAGTGATAAATTCTTTAAGCATGCTTTCTAATTCAGAGGTGGGGTTCTTGTTGCTAGGATAAGTGTTGTTGTTCCCATAATAGGATGGGAACGGTCTAGGATTGCTACCAAAATTACCCCTATAAGCATTATTATTGAAGTTGTTTCTAGAGATAAAGTTCATATCTACTTGTTCCTGAGCAACCAAAGAATTTAAAGGAACATCATGAGGATCGATAGGAGGTTGCTTGGTAAGTAGAGACATAATCAATTCAATTTTTTCATTTAGGGAGGAAATATCCTCGACGGAGTTTACCTTCCTACATGTTGGAGTGCGTTCGGTGTGCCATTGGGAATAGTTCGTCATCATCTCATCTAGAATTTTTGTGGCAGCACCAAGTGTTGTTGACATAAAGGTTCCTCCGGCGGCCGAATCTAACAGGTTCCGCGAGGTAAAGTTCAAGCCTGCATAAAAAGTCTGGATAACCATCCAAGTAGTCAAACCATGTGTAGAGCATTTCTTAACAAGAGATTTCATTCGTTCCCAAACTTGGGCAACAGGTTCATTATCCAGTTGCTTAAAATTCATAATGTTACTCCTTAATTGGATAATTTTAGCAGGTGGGTAGTACTTCCCAATAAAAGCAACTTTGCACTTATCCCAAGAATCTATGCTATTCCTAGGCAAGGATTGAAACCAGATTTTAGCTCCTTCCCTCAAAGAGAAAGGAAAAATCTTAAGCTTAACAACATCACCTTCTACTTCTTTATACTTTTGCATATCACATAGCTCAAAAAAATTCTTTAAGTGTAAAGCAGCATCATCTCCAGCACCAGAGAATTGATCTCTCATAACAAGGTTCAACAAAGCAGGTTTGATTTCATAAGAGGTAGCTGAAGTGGGGTGTGGCAACAGGAGTGCAGATAAAATCATTATTGTTGTGACTAGTGAAGTCACACAACTTGGTGCTTTCAGTGGAACCCATAGTAGCAGCAAGTGTGACATACATTTTCTTATTTTTGATAAAGGACACTAAAATAAAAGCTGAAAGGTAAACTAACAAGACTAAAAAGCAACGGTAAAAGATAGTGTGCAACTCCCCTATCTTGTAGATTGGAGTCCCCGGTAACGGCGCCAGAAATTTGCTTGATGCGCAAGAGATGATAATGGCTTCTCGCCCTTTGTTGGTTACTGATACGTCTCAAACGTATCTACTTTTCCAAACACTTTTGCTATTGTTTTGCCCTCATTCTTGCATGATTTGAACTAAACTAACCCGGACTGACACTGTTTTCAGCAGAGCTTCCTGTATGGTTTTATTGTGTACAGGAAAATGGATTTTCAGGCATCTCAGAAAATTCCAGGAAAATTCATACAAAATCCACGCACCCGAAGCTTCCACGAACCAGAAGTGGGGCCAGAGTGGGCCCACAAGGGATCCAGGCGCCCTGCTGGCGCGGCCCCACCCCTGGCCGCGCCAGCTAGCCGCCTGGGGGCCTCCCCCCTCCTCTTGTGCCCTACCGATGCCCCTATTTATTCCCTTGACAGGAAAATCCAGAAACAGAAGTCGCTTTTCCAGAACCCGTCGCGGAGCCGCCGCCACCCTCTATTCTTCCACGGGAGGGCTAATCTGGAGGCTGATTTGGCCTCCGGAGAGGGGAGATCATCACCATCGTCATCACCATCACCAATCCATCCTCCCTCCATGAATTCTTAAAGTCCAACTATGTGATCAGAGGGGGAGGGGGTGAATGATCACTTCAAAATTTTCGACTGAAACTATGAAGTGAAGCATAAGTAAAGCGGAACAACGAAGTATAACTGGAAGCGAAACTAAATGCAACGAATCAAAACACATTGAAGCATAACTGCGAAGCAAATGCAATACGGAAGGTAAATGCTTGAAGTAAAACGAACTGAGACTTGGCGATGTTTGTTCGACCAGTTCACGCTCTGCAAAGCGCTACGTCTGGTTGGAGGGACTGGTGATTGAACACCTGGAGAAAATCTCTCTCTGTCCGTTGCTCCACTGCACCAAACTCCTTGAGCTTGGTCAGTTTTTCACTCGTGGTTGATTATTGAGGAAATCACCCAAACCTTTGAAAAAATGGACTTCGAGGCGACAATTACTCTCCGCTCTCTGAAGAACAACACTCTAACCATCTAGGAGAATTGTAGTTCTCCAAGATAAAAAGGCTAGTAAGCGTTCACCTAAGTCATCTCGAATCTACTCAGATCAATGGGACTTAGGCTTCGGTAATCTGGGTTTTGGGTTTTGCTTCGGTGGTGTTTTTGGGGTGCTCTCTTCAGTCCCTCGCAGGAATATTCTTAGAGCAGCCACCCGCAAATGGAGGACGGGGCGGCGTATTTATAGTTGGCGATCCCGAGGTGCGAAATAACAAATTGACCCGAAGTGACAGCTTGACACGTGTCCACAACGGTCGGATTTGTCATCACTGCGCAACTTTACTTGTGGAACAAGTAAAGATGACTCACGGACTTAGTTCTGCTTCAGAAGCCAAAGAACGAGTTCTTCGCTACTAAAGCTTAACTCAGTGCACATGAGATTTCTTCGCTCTTGCTTCTCACTTGGTGTGGATTTGATCTGAGAATTTTCTCAATAACTTCGGTGTCCACAAACTAATGACCCCTCTTGATAGTACGGTTTGTCCTATGACTCAAAGAACAGAAAAAGAACTACACAAAAACATCTAAGTCTTGCGCCGTCTTCTTCCTTTCCTTCAATGAGTTGAGCTTCAGGACACCTTCATTTTTGGGGGTCATCCTCCGTGATTAAGCTTCGCTCAAGGGGTAATGCTTCGATAACTTGAAAACCTTCCCTGAAGCTTTATCACCTAGCTTGTCCTTTAGGAACCTATTCAACTGTTTATACTAGAAAACATTGTTAATTCCTCTACTGTCTTGTCCAACAATATACAAAACACACGGGGCAAAACTTTGCTCTTACAATCTCCCCCTTTTTGGACTATTGTTGACAAAACAGGCATCGATAAAAGATATTGAAGTTTTTGTGAAGTGATGGGACAAACTCTAAGATATGAAGTTTTTGGCTCCCCCTCAATGCAAGCATCGAAGATTTATATAATCGAAGTTAATGCTTGAGAGGAATTTCTTCGGTGGAGAGCAAAACAAATATCTTACCGAATACAATTGCATTTGAAGATATATATCCAGGAATGTATGCAATTGCTTCCAATGACCTGTGACTTAGAAAAGAATAACCACCTGCAAGATAGAAGATACAAAGCAATACTTGCAAGCAAAGGGGTTATTAAAAATTAAGCGTAGCACATGAGTAGCAAGACTGAAGGTAAACTTAAGTTACAACCCAACCGAAGAGAATGGAATGTTTGTTGTAACTTAACCAAGTGAAGCAAAATTCAAATAGGAAAAGCCCTTTCCCCGATGCAAATCTAACTCATCGATGCCCTCATTCTCCCCCTTTTTGTCAATGATTGGACAAAAGTTTGAGAGGAGGTTCGAGAGGTCTACAGCGCGGCATCAGCACCCTTGTAGCCCGACGAAGCAGAGCTTGATGAAGACTCATCCAATGAGGATTGATCGCCAGAGGATTCTTCTTCGGAGGTAGACGAAGGAATTGCTTCGTGGCACGTCTGGGTGATGAGGTTGATGTCGAGGTCGCTGTCGTCAAGGCCTTCGTCGTCCTTTGATGTGATGGAGTCATTCTCAGAGACGGTGTCAGGCCTGATGGGTTTTGGCTTGTTGACGAAGAGGACTTCATCAATCTTGTGCAGGGGAGGGATCTTTTGATTCTAGCGGTCCACCGTATCATCACGGGAAAAGTTTCGCTGGAGGTGCTCATATTCTTTGTAGATGCAATCTTTACGAAGGCTTTTTATAGAGTTGAACTTCCGGAGCCCCTTCCAGGAATGACGTTTGAGAACACGCAGATACTGATTGTTATTGAGCGCAATGTTGCCAACTCAGTTTATTTCATCAGCAAGAAATATTATTTGGCGCTGATTGGCTTCAATGTAGTTTTCGAGCATTTGCTGCGACCGAAGATTAACTTCAAAGTGGTGGCAGTCTTTCTGGAATTTCTTTGATAAGTTTCGCTCATTAATTTCATGACGCACGCCAACATATGTGGCAAAAGGATCATCGGGCTTCCTCAGCAATTCCAAAGTGTCACGAAATGGTGGAAGGAAAAGCTTCGGATGATGGCGAGCCACAAAATCTTCATTCCTGCCATAGTCGCAGACAGCTTGCAGCCATGGAGCATAAGGTTTCAGTGTGAATGGCAGCTCTGCTGCATGAACCAAATTCCTATGGAAGCAGTCTTCAAAGTCAAAGATCAGACCATGAGTGAGCTTCATTATGGCGTACCTTGTCTCTAGATAAATATTTGATTCTTCCGAAGCAGTACTCAATGGAATCAAAGAGTTGGACAAGATGTAGAACCAAGTCCGGGAGATGAAGTTCAAATGCTTCGGGCGAATGTTTTCAGGAATATAGTTTGCAGTGACTTCAGTATCCAGCAAGGTAGCAAATTGTTCTTCAGCCAGATCAGGCTCTAAGTGAATCTTTTCTTGATCGCCAGAATGCCTTGGAATATTGACTATCTCCATGAATTCGGCTGAAGACATTCTGAAGATTTTACCTTGGATCATCCATTCCAGCGTCCAAGAGCTGGGTTCATTTGCATCACCATAGACATAGAGAGTGGCATATAATTGCTTGATGAGTTCAGAATTGAAGGGAGTGCTTAAAGCAAACAACTGAGTCAGATTCTGATTCTCAATGGTTTCGGTGATGTTCTGGAAGCAAGTGGCAGTGGAAAGACTTCGCATATCCAGATATTGGTGCCTAAACAGAACACCTTGCTGACAGAAGACTTTGGTGTATAAAATTTGTTGCTCGGCAGTCCAGAAACGAAGATCATCTGCAATTCGATCTGAAGTGTAAGGACTGACACCAAAGAATCGGTGACGCTTCTGATGTTGTTCTAAGCTGAAATCCGGACCATGCCTTGAAGAACAGCCAGCGCCCTTGAAGATAAGAAAAGTTTCACGAGGGTAATTGGATTCAAGCTGGGTGTCTTGGCAGGGGTGCGAATGTGCGCGAAACCTTTGCAGAGGAGCTATTTGATTGGCTCTAGAAGGGCCAGCAGTTTGAGCGACTATAAGCGCTTGCTCTTGCGAAAGATTCAGTATCTGTACTTGCTCATCTTCGTCTTCTTGTGCTTCGGTGCGAGGCACATGTGATTCGGACTCTTGAGCGGTTCTGGCAGAGGAATAGTCTCGGGTGCCACGAGTTCTGGAGTGGGATGGAGAAGGTTCATTTGCTTCATGGGGACGTGATGGAGGTGGTGCGGGAGCAACAGGTGGTGTGGGAGTCCTTTGCGGTGCGGGGGTTGGAGCACGTATGGGCGTGGGCGCACGAGGTGGAATGGGTGCGGGAGTTGGTGCAGGAGTTGGAGTTGGGGTAGGAGTTCTCTTGGGGGTAGGAGCTTTTTGTGGTGGAGTTGGTTTAGGATTGGATCTGGTAGGAGGAGGTGTGGGGGTTTTGGTGGGTGGAGCTGAAGCTTTTGGTATAGGCTGGGCAGGCTTTGGCTTCGTAGCAGGAGTGGGAACTCCTTCAGGAGTTTCCTTCGGCTACTCATCACTAGTGTTCATGTCAGCAGCTGAAGCCAAAGTGATCTTCCGCTTCTTGGTAGATCTCTTCTTAGGAGAGCGGTCTGGAGCCTTTGTGACAGTTGGCTTGGCAACAACTGGTTTTGCAACAGCTGGTTCAGCTTCTTGCGGAGCCTTGCGCTTCCGTGAATCTCTTTCCATAATGGATGCATTATGAGTCTTCACCATTTCATCGACATCGGCTTTAATCTTTCCCCTGAAGATTTTGATGTTATTCTTGGTGGTGGTGTTGACGTCTGTCACTTGCTGAAGCAACTTCAAAGCATGTTGTTTGAATTCTTCATCAGGTTCAGTTTCAACGCGCTTCTGATAGTTGTGAATCTTTGCAACTTCAGATCTATCTCTAGAATGCAAGTCCTTCAACTGACTAATCATAGTGGATATCATTGCTTCGATGGAGCTTGAGATATAAACTTCTCCTAGATCAACAGCTTCAGGCTCTTCAGCAACACACTTCTCCCAAAGGGCTTCAGTAATGCCCAACTGATCCCATAGTTCGCCTTCACGAGGTTCAGGGAACTAATGGTCACTATGGCGATCAACTTCAGTTTGAGCTTCAGGCAAAGATATGCCTTTCTGCTTCGGTGGAGGGAGTCATGTCGACAACAGGCTTTTTCTGAACTGCCCACGCAGCTTTTTCAGCTTTCTTTGTCCTAAGTCCTTCTAGAGAGGCCTTGCATTTAGCTTCGTGCTCACCCAACAGTTTGGCTTCAGCGGCAGCTTTCTCTTCATTGTTTTCGGCTTCGGCGAGCTTGCGCTTCGTCTCAGCCTTTTCTGCAGCCAATCTAGCGAAGTCCAACTCCTTTTGCTTTCTTGCGGCTTCCTCATCTGCCTTCTGCTTTTCTGCAAAGCTTCTTGCGAGAAGGTTTCACTCAAGTGCCTCCGCGAGGTCTTTCTGTTTTAATTTTTCTTCAGTGAGCTTTCGCTTCGCTGAAGGGTTTGGTGGGGCAGACTGCTTGGGCTTCGCTGGTGCAGCATCCTTTGCAGATTGTTGTTTGGCAGGGTCATGCCTCTGCTTTGATCGCCTCTCAGTGTTGAGAGCATCAGCCAGTGGATTGGAGGCCAAGGGCTTCGCAACCACCAAATTTGATAAGTCAATGGTGGGGCGAGCTGAGGGCTTATCCTTGGGGTCTTGAAACTTTATCCCCTTAGAGGCAGGTTTTTCTCCTGACTTCTTCTTCAATGGAATCCGAATCCTTTGCTTTTTGGAGGGGGCAGGATCTGATTCATCATCAGCTTCCGATTCAGATTCATTATCAGCTGCAGCATTTGATTCATCTAGAATCGAGTCTTCCAGAGCAGCTTGTTCCAGTCTGGCTTGCTCTTCATCATCTGTGGAAGCATGAGGAGGAGAAGCAGATTTCTGCTTGAGTTTCCTCTTCTTCTTCGAGCTAGGCCCAACTTCATGGGCTTCAGCATCAGCTAGCTTGGCAGCTTTCTTAGCTTCCTTGAGTCTCTTCTTCTCTACAGCGATCTTCAATCATTCTTGCTCGTCAGGATAATCATTTGGAGTTTTAAGAGTGTTGGGGTGAGGGTACTTTGGTGGAACAGGATAGTACAAATGACAATTTTCTTCGGTTTACTGACTACACATGGCAGCAGTGTATTGAAAGGGTGGACTGAAGGCAAACTGCATAGCCCACTTCCAGTCAGGGATGCTCTTGTACTTGTACCATCTGACAGCCCAGTAACGGCGAATGTTTTGCAAGCGAATCTTGCGCTGATCTTTGGTTTCTTCCGGAGGCGTATCGTATCCAAGCTCAATGCGAATGGATTCGGGGATGCCTCTGGCATTGTTGGTTTCCTTGGTTCTGCCACCTTTCCTCTTCGGAGCAGCTTGTTCTTCTTGGTTGATGTGATCAAGAATGGGGACTCATTCCCGAAGCCTAAATCCACAGACATCCTGTGAAAAGCACAAGGTAGCGAGGGAAAAAGGCAAGTATGGTATGAGCACCAGCAAAAGTTTCGACCCCAAAACAAAAAGGTTTTGACAAGAGATCCAGTTGAATATGGGAGAGATATCCGATCTGTTCTGAGCTAGACTTAGCAGCCTCAATTGAGTGTCAAACCCTAACACAGAACAGATGGCATCTAACCCTAGCTTCTAACCTGAATCGAGATGGGAAGCTTTTGCTAGCAGAAACAAGTTTCCCAACGGAGCAAAGATCTAACGGATCAAAGATACCTAAGAAAAAACAACCCAAAAACTAGACTAAGAACTCGGATCCAATCCAGACAAGGATGAACAGAGAGACAAAAATTGGATCGAGTGCTCGGCGTACCCTAACTCGGTGGTGTCGAGCAGCTACGGCGGCGAGGAGCGGAGAGGAAGTGCTCGTCGACGGCGTGATGTCCACGGCGGCGGCTGCCCGGTGGTAAAACGGCGCAGTCGTCGTCAGAGGCGAGGAGCTCGGAGGCGCGCTCGGGAGAGATAAGGTTCCAGAGAGGTGAGGAATGAGGTGAGGAGATGGATTCGCTGGGGTGGATGCCTTATATAGGCTGGTCTGACAGGAGTTGTCAGATCAGATCGGACGGCTCCCAGCGTCCGTCTCTCCGGATTCTACGGCGAGGATTTCGTGGCGGATCGCGAGGAAATCTCAACGACCCGGATTAGACGGGTTCTCAACGACCGAAGAATATGTCTTCGATTTGAGTAAAACTTCGATAAAAGTTGGAAGCATTTGATTCGGAACACAATGATGTTCGAAGCAAAATACTTTCCGTTTCAATTGTGCTCAACCACTTTGGACAGACAGAATAAGAAAGAAGAAGAACAGAAGGGGTAGGGTCCGAAACTTATCACCTCGAAGAAAAACCAAACGAAGCAAAAGGTGATAAGCATTGAGGACTAAATCCAAAAAATAAAAAAAATAAAGATAAAGGTTGAAGCAAAAACGAATAACGAAACCAAGGACAAACAACGAAGTAAAAGAGTATATATACATGGAGGTAAGGTTCGGTCTTATAGTACATTTCGTGAGTCCAATATATTGAGCTCACACCTTAACGCACAGGAACTTTTCTCATCCAATGGTTTCGTGAATATGTCAGCCACTTGATCTTTAGTTCTGACATGACTTATCACAATATCTTCACACTGAACATGATCACGAAGAAAATGATGGCGAATGTCAATATGCTTCGTGCGAGAGTGCTGCACAGGATTGTGAGCAATTTTGATTGCACTCTCATTATCAAATAGAAGGGGAATTTTCTTCACATGAATACCATAATCCTTCAGTGTTTGCTTCAGCCAAAGTATCTGAGTACAACATGACCCAGCAGCAATGTATTCGGCTTCAACTGTAGATATTGAAACACAGTTTTGCTTCTTCGAAGCCCAACACACAAGTGATCTTCCAAGAAAATGACAAGTCCCTGAAGTTGATTTTCTATCCACACGATCACCAGCCCAGTCTGAACCAGAATAGCCAAAGAGATCAAACTGAGATCCCTTGGGATACCACAAGCCCAAGGTTGGTGTGTGAGCAAGATACCGAAGAATTCGCTTCACAGCAGTATGATGTGATTCCTTTGGATTGTCCTGAAAACGAGCACAAATACATACTGAAAGCAGGGTTCCAAATATCGGCTGATATTCTGATATATCGGCCGATATATCGCTTATCGGGGTCCTACCGATAGGATAAATACTTATCTTCATGATTTATCGCTCTGGCCGATATATCGGCTGTCAGACCGATTTTTACCGATTTTTTCTGTTTTTTACCGATTTTTACAAAAGAGCAGCACCACGGTAGAATTTATCTTCTCCCTTGATTTTATTTATCTAGTCATCAAATTTGGAGATGATATTAGGCAGTGCAATGGGTGATGCATGATTATATCATGTCAAATTTATTAGCTGGTCCATTAGATGGCAGATTGTATTAGGCAGATTGTAATTATATTAGTTAATCATTGGTAAACTATGTAGATGGATGATATGGTTGTTTCCTTTTATTTATGTAGATGTCTGCTTCAGATTGCTCGCGCTTGTACACTGATATAGCATATTTTGAATGTTGAGAGCACTTATTTGGCATGTGTGTAATAGTTAATATAGCATATTTTATATTATTTCTCTTAGGAAAACATAAGTTTCAAAAAAACTTGCCAATAAATGATCGACCGATATAACCGATAAATCGGCCGATAAGCCGATTTATCCCTTATTTGGCTCGACTGATAAGTTAACGGTAAGCGATATCTTGAACATTGACTGAAAGCATAATGTCAGGTCTAGATGCACAAAGATATAAAAGAGATCCAATCATAGACCGATATTTCTTCTGGTCGAAGGCTTTGCCCTTCTCATCTGCATCTAGGAAACCATTGGTAGGCATTGGAGTCTTAATGGTTTTGCAGTCAGTAAGACCAAACTTCTTCAGGCAATCCTTGAGATATTTTTCTTGAGAAATAAAGGTGCTATTCTTCTGTTGACGGATTTGAAGTCCAAGGAAAAACTTCAATTCACCCATCATTGACATCTCATATTTCTTCGACATCATTTTGGAAAATTCTTCGCTGATTTCAGTGTTAGTGCAGCCAAAAATAATATCATCTACATATATTTGACATACAAACAAATCACCATTATAAGATCGAGTGAAAAGAGTTGGGTCAATTGTTCCTGGTTTGAATCCTTTCTTCAGAAGGAAGTCCTTCAATGTGTCGTACCAAGCACGAGGTGCTTGCTTCAACCCATAGAGAGCCTTGTGCAACCTGTACACCATGTCAGGTTTCTTCGGGTCTTCAAAACCTGGAGGCTGCATAACATATACTTCTTCTTCGATTTCTCCGTTAAGAAAAGCACTTTTCACATCCATTTGATAAAGTAGAATACCATTGAAATTTGCAAAAGCAAGCATAACACGAATGGATTCGAGACGAGCAACTGGAGCATATGTTTCGCCGAAATCGATACCTTCGATTTGGGTGTAACCTTGTGCTACCAGTCGTGCTTTGTTTCTTACCACTATACCATCTTCATCTTGCTTGTTGCAAAAAATCCACTTTGTACCAATGGTGTTGTGCTTCGTGGGATCAGGTCTATCAACTAAGGACCAGACTTTGTTTCGCTCGAACTGGTTAAGTTCTTCGAGCATATCAGTTAACCAATCTGGATCCTTCATGGCTTCATCAAACTTTGAGGGTTCTAGCATGGAGACAAACGAAAAGTTTCCACAGAAGTTAGCCAAACTAGTACGAGAACGAGTTGTGGGACGACCTGGTTGATGATTTCATCAAGGATCGAACCAACATCAACTCTTCTTCGAACTCGTGATAAAATTGAATCATTTCCTTTAGGCTCAGCTTCTGCTTCAGGATCTGCTTCAGCTTCAGGATCAGCTTCACCTTCAGGATCTGCTTCACCTTCGGCTTCAGCATTTCCTTCAGGATTAGCATTTCCTTCGTTCTCTTGGTCTTCTTCGTCCTCTTCACCATTAGCTTCAGGATGTTGATCTCCAGCGCCCCGGGCTAGGTGTGGGAACATTGGATCATCATCATCCCTATTTGCTTGAAGAGGATTTGCTTCAACAGGGCGAATTTCCCCAATAGCCATGGACCTGATCACTTCATCAAGTGGCGGTTCATCTAGATCATGAGGCAAATGCTCTTTTTGAGAGCCATTAGTTTCATCAAACCTCGCATTTACAGTTTCCATAACTTTCCCGAAGTGATAGTTATACACTCTGTAAGTGTGAGAGTTTGAGCCATAACCTAAAAGAAAACCTTCATGTGCCTTAGGGGCAAATTTGGAGCTATGATTCATATCTCTAACAAAGCAAGGATCACCAAATACCCTAAGATATGAAACGTTTGGCTTGTTACCATGGATAAGCTCATGTGAAGTTTTCTTCAGAAATTTGTGAAGGTAAACCTTGTTGATGATATGACATGCAGTGTTAATTGCTTCGGCCCAGAACCTGATAGGTGTCTTGTATTCAGCAAGCATAGTTTTGGCAATTTCAATAAGAGTTCTATTCTTCCTTTCAAGTACACCATTCTGTTGAGGTGTATAAGCAGAAGGAACTCATGTGTAAAGCCATGATCATCAAGAAATTCTTCAATATGAGTATTTTTGAATTCAGTTCCATTATCAGTTCGGATATGCTTCAGAGATAATTCATATTCTGTTTGAGCTCTCTTAGAGAATGACTTGAAGATTTCAACAACTTTGCTCTTGTCATCCAGAAAGAAAACCCAAGTATATCGAGAAAAATCATCAACAATAACAAGACCATATTTGTTTCCGCACTGACTTGCATAATTTTGAGGACCGAAAAGATCCATATGAAGCAATTCAAGAGGACGCGTAGTAGTCATGATAGTCTTCGCTGAATGATGTTTCTTCGTAATTTTACCAGCTTCACAGGCACTGCAAAGATGATCCTTATCGAATTTTACTTTGCTAAGGCCAATAACATGCTTCTTCTTCACTAGATTATGAAGATTTCTCATCCCTGCATGACCAAGTCTTCGATGCCATAACCAACCAGATGAAGCTTTTGCCATTAAGCATGTGGATACGGCAAGGCCCGAAGAAAAATCAACAATGTATAAATCTCCTTTTCGGTAACCCTCGAAGACAAATGTATAGTCATCCTGTGAAAAGACAACACAACGCGAAGAAGAAAATAGAACAAGCATACCCATATCGCATAACTTTGAAATAGACATAAGATTATATCCAAGTGATTGGACTAGCATAACCTTGTCAATGTGCTTATCTTTTGATATGGCAACCTTACCCAAACCTGAAACTTTACCCTTGTTGTTATCACCGAAGGTAATGTACTTCTGAGAAGATTGAGAAAGTTTTTCTTCGGTGAATAACTCCTTGTCTCCGGTCATATGATTTGTGCAACCACTATCCATGACCCATTCGGATCCACCGGAGACATAGACCTGCAGAAGAATTAGTTCTTCTTAACCACCCACAAACGAGTAGGTGACTGAGAAGAGGTTGAAGCAATGGTTGAAGCAATATTAAAACGAACAAGATTATATTGCTTAGGTGGACCATCAAGTACACCATAAATAATGTAAGTCCTCTGCGAATGGTTAGGATAAGAATGAGCATATGCAATCTTATTATGGTTATCATGAGGACGATAAGTATAGCGACCAGTGCGATAGTATTGCTTCTGAGGGACATTTGATTCGGGCACCAGTGAATCATTTCTCGTCTCTAGAGAATAGAAATGATTCGGTGGTACCGAAGACTTTCCCTGCATAGTATGATTAGCAGGCAGTTTTTCCACAAGTGCTTTCTGCACCCATATCTGCCTCTTATAGAAGCCATTCTTAGGAGGAGTACCAACATACTCAGCGGTAACCTTTCCTTGTTCGTCTTTAATGATCTTGTAGTCTGAATCAAGTGATTCATCCACAATAGCTTGGTTCATTTTGCAGTCGAAACCTGAAAGGTTAGCAATATCAATGGGTTTCTCCTTCGCTAGGACACAAACAGTTTTAGGATACTACTCAAGTTCCCAATAGGTGCCATCAGGGTTTATCTTTCTCTCAAAACCAACACCCTCATTCCTGGGATTCCTGTGGAGGAGAGCCTTCCTTAGGATATTACAAAGATACTGATGAACTTGCACACTTTTGAACATGCCTGTTTCAAATAAGTTTTTTAACCTGAGGAGTTCCTCGGTAACAGCAGAGTTTTCCTCATCTGTGGCATTAGTATCATCAATAATAATAGGATCTTTGCCTTTGGAATCAGTTTTGCTTCGTTCCAGACAAGTTAGGCAAGTTGAATCAGTTTTATGATTTGCTTCAGAACCTTGTTGAGCCATGAGAGAGAGATTGACATTTTCCAACTCTTCATGAGCCTCTTTCAGTCTTTCGAGAGCCATTTTCCTCTGAAGAAATTCATAGGTGACCTTCTCATAATCAACTGAAAGAAGATCATGCCTAGAGGATAATTCTTCAAACTTTTCCTTCAGAGCAGCATGCTCATTAGTCAAAGTTTGACTTTTCTCTATCTCATCGATCAACAGATTTTCTGATTTCTTAATGGTTTTGCTTAGCGAATCAAGTTCATCTTGTTGGATTGAAGCAATTTTAGCAAGTTTAGCATAGCTTATCTTTGAATCACTATCATATGAGGAACAATCAGAAATATCATAGGTAATCTTGGATGAAGATACCTTCGCTTTGGCCATGAAGCAATATGCAGGAGTTTCATCTTCACTACTGTTGCTGGTAAAGAATGAGCTCGAAGCTTTGGTTGAAGCATCTGCTGAAGCGAATTCCAAACCAGCAACACCATCTGATTCGGACCCAGACCCAGACCTTGAGCCTGATTCAGCTTCGGACCCAGAAGCTTCATCTTCAGAGTTCATTTCCTTTCCGAGATAGGCCTTGGCACGGTGAGAGCTGCTTCGACGAGACGAGTGAGTCTTTGATGAAGAACCCTCACGCTTCTTATGATACTTCTTCCCTTTTTTCATCATCAGAGTCTTTCTTCTTTTCTCTTCTCGAACTAGAGTCATGTCGCTTGGACTCATAGTTTCTGGAGGATCTGTGGGACTTGGTTGAGGAGTCTCTGAGCGAATGCTTTGATTTGTTCTCATCTTCCCACAGAGGGCAATCAGCAATGTAGTGACCTAGTTTCTTGCACTTGTAGCAGCAGTTGTCCTTCGATGGAGAGCTTCTTGAGGATGAGCGGTGAGATGAGTGACTGGAGCTTCTTGAAGAATACCTCTTCTTAGGTGAAGAAAACCTTTTCTTTGGAAGCGGTTGAAGCGTCTCATGATCAATGCTAACTCCTTCCCAATGCTTGAAGGATCATCAGATTCGACACCTGAAGCAGAACTAACTTCGGTTGAAGAATGACGCGAAGCTTTTTCTTTCAAAGCATGTGATCTTCGAGAGCCATTAATGTCACGTTTCTCATCTTCTTCCATTTCAAAGGTATTGAGTCTCTCAAGAATATCAGCGGCGACAAGACGTCTGAAATCAGTCCTTTCCTTGATCACCAGCACAATGTGATCAAATGAATCATCCAATGAGCGAAGAAAAGTTCTTACAACTGAGTGAGGAGTAATGTCATCAGCACCGAGGGAAATCAACTCATTAGCAAGAGCAGTGAGTCTGCTGTAAATGGAGCTGACTTTTTCACCCTCGTTTCTCTTGAATCGGTAGAATTTGCTTCGGAGTGTGTCAATTATGGCATCCTTCTGGGTAGAAACACCTTCACCAATCTTTTCAAGATAGTCCCAGACACCTTTGGCAGTTGGAATATTCTTCACTACATGATACTTTTCTGGTGTCAGATGATTGGTGATGAATACCCAAACTTCAGAATCAAGATCAATCATTTTTGCTTCTTCATGAGTGATGGCCTTCTCATCGGCGACTTTGACTCTATACAAGACAACTTGCCAGGCAACAGAATTTATAGCCATGATATTTCTCTTCATTTTTTCCTTCCAGTACTGGTAGTCCTTCCCACTGAAAATAGGAATATGTTCGCCGGAGCGAATAGCTGGGAATGACATACTTGAAAGCACTCTAGGAGGTTAATCCAAAGCACACAGAGTGTAGGGAGTGACTAGCTCTGATACCAATTGAAAGTACAAGTATGTGATCAGAGGGGGAGGGGGTGAATGATCACTTCAAAATTTTCGACTGAAACTATGAAGTGAAGCATAAGTAAAGCGGAACAACGAAGTATAACTGGAAGCGAAACTAAATGCAACGAATCAAAACACATTGAAGCATAACTGCGAAGCAAATGCAATACGGAAGGTAAATGCTTGAAGTAAAACGAACTGAGACTCGGCGATGCTTGTTTGACCAGTTCACGCTCTGCAAAGCGCTACGTCTGGTTGGAGGGACTGGTGATTGAACACCTGGAGAAAATATCTCTCCGTCCATTGATCCACTGCACCAAACTCCTTGAGCTTGGTCAGTTCTTCACTCGTGGTTGATTATTGAGGAAATCACCGAAACCTTTGACAAAATGGACTTCGAGGCGACAATTACTCTTCGCTCTCTGAAGAACAACACTCTAACCGTCTAGGAGAATTGCAGTTCTCCAAGATAAAAAAGGCTAGTAAGCTTTCACCTAAGTCATCTCGAATCTACTCAAATCAATGGGACTTAGGCTTCGGTAATCTGGGTTTTGGGTTTTGCTTCGGTGGTGTTTTTGGGGTGCTCTCTTCAGTCTCTCTCAGGAATATTCTTAGAGCATCCACCCGCAAATGGAGGACGGGGCGGCGTATTTATAGTTGGCGATCCCGAGGTGCGAAATGACCAAATTGACCCGAAGTGACAGCTTGACACGTGTCCACAACGGTCGGATTTGTCATCACTGCGCAACTTTACTTGCAGAACAAGTAAAGCTGACTCACGTACTTAGTTCTGCTTCAGAAGCCAAAGAACGAAGTCTTTGCTACTGACGCTTAACTCAGTGGACATGAGATTTCTTCGCTCTGGCTTCTCACTTGGTGTGGATTTGATATGAGCATTTTCTCAATAACTTCGGTGTCCACAAACTAAAGACCCCTCTTGATAGTACGGTTTGTCCTATGACTCAAAGAACAGAAAAAGAACTACACAAAAACATCTAAGTCTTGCGCCGTCTTCTTCCTTTCCTTCAATGAGTTGAGCTTCAGGACACCTTCATTTTGGGGGGTCATCCTCCGTGATTAATCTTCGCTCAAGGGGTAATGCTTCGATAACTTGAAAACGTTCCCTGAAGCTTTATCACCTATCTTGTCCTTCAGGAACCTATTCAATTGTTTATACCAGAAAAAATTGTTAGTTCCTCTACTGTCTTGTCCAACAATATCCAAAACACACGGGGGCAAAACTTTGCTCTTACAACTTCTCTTCACATGTGTGATTAATTCCCTGCTGTAGGCAAAGGGGATGGTAGGGATTGTATGAGTTTGATCATGTAATAATTCGTCAGATTGTTGGGGGCATGTTGCCTATCATCTACTATGGTGTATATCATCTTTGCTACAACTTGTTCCTCTTAATGGTTGTCACTTTGGGCCCGAGTGCCATGTTTTCAGATCTGAACCACTTATGTTTTCATGAGTATATTTATGTTCTTGATCCTATCTATGAGTTGTATGCACCTATTATGGTCCGGAACCGGCGATCCCAAAGGTGACAGCTTGGGACACCAAAGGGGATGGTCCATAGTTTGAGTATTTCATGTATCCATTGAGTTTACTGCTTTGTTCCGGTGCTCTTTGACAGGAGCACCTTAATCTCCATAAGTACCCTTTGGCCCCATTCGTAGCGGGATGGTAGGAAAAAATATGTTCTGCAAGTTCTTATTGCAAGCACGCACAACTACCTACGGGATACATGCCTAATGTTTGATATCTGCCTAGATGATCCTTACTTTTCTGTGTGCCTTGCCCCGTGTTAGAATCTATTACATGTTCACTCTCATCCAAGCAGCTCCCAACCATCCATCTCCCTAGCCTACAGTGTTTTAATCCTGCTGGTCACTACTAGTTTATTTCCGTTGTTTTACTTTTGTTGTTATCACTATCACTATCATACCACAGTTGCTATTAATATTTTGTTTCAAGCAAGTATATTTCAGGTGCGGTTGAATTGACAACTCAACTGTCAAAGCTTATAAATACTCTTTGGCTTCCCTTGTGTCGAATGAATAAATTGGGTTAACTTACCCACGAGAACACTACAAACGATCCCCTACAGTTGAGGGTCATCAGTTACCCCGAGTGGAAGGTGAGATGTAGGATAGCAGCAAATTTCCCCTATGTAGAGGATAGGGTTTGTGTCCCGTAGGACTCCGAAAGCTACAAGTAAGTGGTTCGGCAAGTGATGCGCCGTCTGAAAAGTAACTTTTCTCCCAACGAAGTTCAGAGAGGTTGTCAATCTCTGCGGCCTTGTTGTTTACAAAGGATCAAACGCAAGGGATAATATTAATGGTGATTTCAACTGGAAAGTAAAAGCAGAAAATAAATTGAGCGCGTAAACAATGATGAGAATATGGACCGGGGTCCCGTGATGTTCACTAGTGATGTCTCTCTCCCAAAAGACGATAAAACTGCTATGCGGGGTAAAAAAATCACAGCTGGGCAATTGACAGGATTAAAAACGCACTACAATGCTAACTATGCTGCGAAGAAAGGAAGAGGCTCATGGCTGAGAATAAATAGGCGAAGGGGGCATCCAGGGGGGCCATCAGAAGTTCAGGCGCCCCCCTGGCACGGCCAGACCCTAGGCCGCACCAGGTGGCCGCCTGGGTCCCTGGTGGTGCCCCCCCCCCGGCCCTCCTTCGGGATTCCGAAAGCTTTCGTTACGCTGATTTTTTATGCGATTTTCCCCAAATTTTTGGAGCACTTTTAATATGGGTGAAACCTGGAATAAAAAAACAGCAGAAAACAGAAACTGGCACTGTGTTTCACTGAGTTAATAGGTTAGTCCAAATATGATCAAAAGTGTATGAAAGTGTATCTAGATCATAGCAATATCACACAAAACATGCATGGAGCAAGCAAAAATTATAGATACGTTTGGGACGTATCAGTGGGGCACTGAAAAGGTAGCTAAAAGGTCTTGCAGTAAATGCAAGGAAATAAAGTTTACATGGTCACTAATAAGAACTCTGGTAACCTCGACGTTGTGGCTTATTCAGGCATTGTTTCTGTGAGATGTGTGGATATTAAAGTTCCCACGTTATGTTACATCCTCACTCTCGCAAATAGAGCTATATCGTGGAAAAGCTCCATAATGACACTGATGGCATTTGAAATAATGCACTTACTTATGTGGCATATTAAGAGGCGACTCGGCAGGTCGTATGTCAAGAAGTTTTTATTCCCGAGATTATGGTGGTAGACAACATTTCTAAACCACCTACTGCAATATGAACATGCAGTTTCTATGCGAGTAACAATAAGTCAAATGGTGTTGCCAAAACCATTGACAATATGTTTCACGTTGTGAAAGATAGAATTCAGGATCAACCTATTGAAGTTGAAGTTATGAGTATGTTTGACTATTTTACGGATCCGTTTATCAAAGGCTTACCACCCAATTGATTGATAATGTTGCTAGCATGGGTTTTTGGAAAGCCTTTTGATCCTGGAAATTAGGACCATTAAATAAACCACCTCCCATAAAGTAAAATGTTATCCATTTCAAGATAGAATGGCATGCTATAAGTATTGGTATATTATTTCAATTAAGAGTGGGCTTATGATGTTTGCTAACCTTACAATCAAGGGGGGAATGTTGGAATTGATCTCAGGTTGTTCAAACCGAGAGAAAAGGGAGAGTTTTCCTCCACGTTCGTGCTATGATCAAAGGCACAAAAAAAGCAATATTTGGTTTTGGTCCATGTTCCCTTAGAACCACACTATGTAAGAGGAGGACGTACCCTTTTAGACGGATGAGTCACGTACGGGCAAAATCACCCCCCCCCACACACACACACTCCTAACTACGGAGCCTAAAAGTGTGCTAGAGGGATCAGAAGGCCATCTCCACCGCCAACCTCCAAGGTCAGTGTCGGCGTCCATGGGTTCATGCTCATCTCCGTGCGGCTGTTTCTTCTTCTCCAGCAACCTCCACATCCTGGAGTCTCACGACAGGTGCATGGAGCCCCTGATGATCTCTCACAATCACGGTTAGTCATCTATCTTCCATATAAAGAGGGTTTCTAATCTTGAGATCAAGATCTGTTTCAGGTTAGTCCTAAAGCTATTTATCCTAACAGTTGCCGCCATCACTTCTCCATCACCGGAGGCGGACAAACCTTGTTGTCATAAACAGTCCAGAAGTCATCGTGCTAAGGCGTAGAAAGACCAGCATACCACAACAACAATCATCGTGGATGGAGAGGAGCGTAGATTGTAAGGAACCAAAATGTAGATGCTCGAACACAAACAAAAGAAGATAGAATCCAAGCAGATCCACTGGAGACACACCTACACACGCCCTCCAACGATCCTAGACACATCGTCAGAACGGGGCTAGGGGGAGAGCCTTATTCCATTTTTAAAAGCCATCACCGTTTTGTCTTCCTGAGAAGGACACAAAACCTAAATAGACAAAAGACACCTAAAGACGAAGTTGAAGCCCTCCCGTCGACCAGGACCAAGGTCAATCGTGTCTCTATGGACTAAAGCCAGAGGAAACGGGATAGACCTGCGGCGGTGCCTACGGGAGGCTAGCAAAACCTAATAGCCTTTAGCTCGCTGATGCGCGAGAGATGATAATGGCTTCTCGCCCTTCGTTGGTTACCCCAAGTGGAAGGTGAGATGTAGGATAGCAGAAATTTTACCCTATGTAGACGATAGGGTTTGTCTCCCATAGGACTTCGAAAGCTACAAGTAAGTGGTTCGGCAAGTGATGGGCCATCTAAAAAGAATCACTTGCTTCGCCTGGACCTGCACACACACAAGTAACTTTGCTCCCGACGAAGTTCAGAGAGGTTGTCAATCTCTCCGGCCTTATTGTTTACAAAGGATCAAATGCAAGGGATAATAATAATGGTGATTGCAACTGGAAAGTAAAAGCAGGAAATAAATTAAGCGTGTAAAAAGTGATGAGAATATGGACCGGGGTCCTGTGATGTTCACTAGTGATGTCTCTCTCCCAAAAGACGATAAAACTGCTATGCGAGGTAAACAAATCACAACTGGGCAATTGATAGGATTAAAAACGCACCGCAATGCTAACTATGCTGTGAAGAAAGGAAGAAGCTCTAAAGCATGGGCGGTACGCAAAAATAACTAGACCGAAATCCAACTTCATCTACTACTAATCATCCACCTTGAGATATCTATCTAGAACATCTCGTTGGTAGTAAGTTGCGAGCTCCACCCAAAGCAACAGACAACTGCATTAAAAGAACTTTGCGTAAAGTAAACAATCCTTGCAACCGCGGTTACAAGCACTCTTGTGGCAACAACACATCCCCTAGACTCATGTTTCTGTCACTCAAGCTAGTCATCAGGGGGCATGAACCCACAATCGAGCATAACGTTCCCTCTTGGAGTCACTACCTACTACTTGGCCAAAGCAATAAACATCAACGGGGAACATGCAAGAATCACTCAAGAACAAAAGTATAAAAGATAAGAACCAAATATATTACTCAATCACGAACTGAACATAGTCTCATAATCCATCAAATTCCAGCAAACGCGTTATAGCAACAGCAGAAAGAATTACATATGTGCCTTGATCATGTAGGGCAGCTCACAAGGTCTAATCCATGAAGAACAAAGAGGGGAGGAGAACATCACATAGCTACTGATCACGAACCCATGGTCCAAGGTAGACTACTCACGGATCATCCGGGAAGCATCCATGGTGGAGAAGAAGCTCCCGGAGGTCAATACTCCCTCCGGTAGGGTGCCGGGAAGAGGTCTGCTGGCGCTCCCAATCTTGGAAGTGCGGCAGTGGCGGAACAGAGGCGAGATCGCGAAAAAGGGTTCTGTCCTCGGAAGAATCGCAAAACGGAGAATATATAGGCGAAGGGGGGCCACCAGGGGTCCAGGCGGGCCCCTGGCGCGGCCCCACCCTAGGGCGCGCCGGGAGGGCCCATGGGCACCTGGTGGTGGCCCTTTGCCCCACTTTGGTGTTTCCAGAAGCTTCCAGTACGCTGATTTTTATTGGATTTTCCCGAATTTTTGGAGCACTTTTAATATGGGGGAAACCTGAAATAGGAAAATAGCAAAAAACAGGAACTGTCACTGGGGTGCACTGAGTTAATAGGTTAGTCCAAATATGATCAAAAGTTTATGAAAGTGTATCTAGATCATAGCAATATCACACAAAACGTGCATGGAGCAAGAAGAAATTATAGATACGTTTGGGACGTATCAACATCCCCAAGCTTAATTCCTGCTCGTCCTCAAGTAGATAAATGACAACAAGCATAATTTCTGTGGTGACATGCTAACAACCATATAATAACTTTTGAAGTAAGGCAATCAAGGTATGTAATTCAATTCAAGTCATAACAGGCAAGAGTCTATATTATCATTGAAACAAGCAACATAAGAACATAATGGTGCAAGAGCTCTCGCTGCTCGTGACTCGAATGTCTCCAGATGGAGTTTGCGTGCAAGAAGGGGGAGATGGGAATACGAGAAAAAATATGTATTTGTTGAGAACTCAATCTACTAAAGTTTCACACTTAGTCTTCTTTGGAATCTTATCTTGACTCGTCCCCAGACCACTAGCCAGGTACAAGTCATTTGATCCACACCCTTTCGATATTTTGAGCACTAATGCAATGGATGAGCGTAAGCACGAGAGTTGACACTTAGGATGGAAAAGATAGAGATATGGTGGAGGAGGAAGACAAAAGGGTGAGAAAGGCTCACATCAATGAGGACAATCATAGGCGAGGGAAGGCCAAATGATAGATATGATATGAGGAGTAGGGATTGCCATGCAACGGATGCACACATGAGCTAAGAAAATCTCTCCAAAGGAACTAGTGGGGGTGCATCCAAATTGCTCGCTCAAGAAGACCTAGCGCTCATTTGAGGAAGCTCATCCTTGGAATATGCAATCCAAGTTCTATGGTGTGAAGGTCCCCACATAGCTATATGCATAAATGATCATCTCTATGGAGTACAAGATATAGAGGGAGTACGAATGTGGATCTTTCAAAAGGAATAGTAGTGTTGCCCCTTTCTCTCTTTTTATTTCTTTTTCTTTTGTCTATTTTTTTGTATTTTTTGGGTGGCCTCAATGGCTCTTTCTATTTATCTCTCATTTTTCCTCTTTGGGATCTTTTAAAATTGTCCTCTTTGGGATCTTTTCCTCACTTAAGGGCAACACTCTATTTTACAAGTAGGTATAGAAGATCTTCACACTTTACAAAGTACTCAACATAAAGAAGATGTAGCTATCATGATGTATGCAAATGTATGCCTCTGCCAGTGTAGCAGGAACATGTATGACATGAAGATCAAGTCATGAGAAGGTGGATGTTGCATGGCAATATATCTCAGAAAGGCTATGGAAATGCCTTGATAGGTAGGTATGGTGGCTGTTTTGAGGAAAGATATAAGGAGGTTTATGATGACAGAGCGTATCATACCAAGGGTTTGGATGCACCAGCGAGGTGAAAGCCAACTCTCGGAGTGAGAAGAGGGCAATGCACGGTACTGAAGAGGCTAGCAAATATGAGGAGGTGGAAGTGTCAACTTTCAATACTTACATTAGTCCGAAGAACTCATGCACTTATAATCGGTAACTCTCAATCTAATGAGGAGGTTCACAAAGAGACAAGTACCCCGAGGAGGAGTGTATGGGGGTTTGGTTATCCTTGCGCATAAGTAGCAGCAAGTGTGACAGACATTTTATTTATTTTTGATAAAGGACAATAGGAGTGCAGAAGTGGCAGGTGTGGCAATAGGAGTGCAGATAAAATCATTATTGTTGTGACTAGTGAATTCACACAACTTGGTGTTTTCAGTGGAACCCATATTGACAGACATTTTATTTATTTTTGATAAAGGACACTAAGATAAAAACGGAAAGGTAAACTAACAAGACTAAAAAGAAAAGGTAAAAGACAGTGTGCAACTCCCCTATCTTGCAGATTGGAGTCCCCGGTAACGGCGCCAGAAATTTGCTTGATGCGCGAGAGATGATAATGGCTTCTCGCCCTTCGTTGGTTATTGATATGTCTCAAACGTATCTACTTTTCCAAACACTTATGCTATTGTTTTGCCCTCATTCTTGCTTCATTTGAACTAAACTAACCCGGACTGACACTGTTTTCAGCAGAGCTGCCTATATGGTTTTATTGTGTGCAGGAAAATGGATTTTTAGGCATCTCATAAAATTCCAGGAAAATTCATAAAAAATCCACGCACCCGAAGCATCCACGGACCATAAGTGGGCCCAGATGGGGCCACAGGGGCTCCAGGCACCCTGCTGGCGCGGCCCCACCCTGGCTGCCCCAGCTAGCCGCCTCGGGGCCTCCCCCCTCCTCTTGTGCCCTACCGATGCCCCTATTTATTCCCGTGATGGGAAAATCCCGAAACAGAAGTCGCTTTTCCAGAACCCATCGCGGAGCAGCCGCCACCCTCTGTTCTTCCTCGAGAGGGCTAACCTGGAGGGTGATTTGGCCTCCGGAGAGGGGATATCATCGCCATCACCATCACCAATCCATCCTCCCTCCATGACTTCTCTTCACATGTGTGAGTAATTCCCTACTGTAGGGAAAGGGGATGGTAGGGATTGGATGAGTTTGATCATGTAATAGTTCATCAGATTGTTGGGGGCATGTTTCCTATCATCTACTATGGTGTTTATCATCTTTGCTACAACTTGTTGCTCTTAATGGTTGTCACTTTGGGCCCGAGTGCCATGTTTTCAGATCTGAACCACTTATGTTTTCATGAGTATATTTATGTTCTTGATCCTATCTATGAGTTGTATGCACCTATTATGGTCTGGAACCGGCGATCCCAAAGGTGACAGCTTGGGACACCAAAGGGGATGGTCCATAGTTTGAGTATTTCATGTATCCATTGAGTTTATTGCTTTGTTCCCGTGCTCTTTGACAAGAGCACCTTAATCTCCATAAGTTCCCTTTGGCCCCGTTCGTAGCGGGATGGTAGGAAAAAATATGTTGTGCAAGTTCTTATTGCAAGCACGCACAACTACCTACGGGATACATGCCTAATGTTTGATATTTTCGTAGATGATCCTTGCATTTCTGTGTGCCTTGCCCCGTGTTATAATCTATTACATGTTCACTCTCATCCAAGCAGCTCCCAACCATCCATCTCCATAGCCTACAGTGTTTTCATCCTTCTGGTCCCTACTAGTTTATTTCCGCTGTTTTAGTTTTGTTGTTATCACTATCACTATCATACCACAGTTGCTATTAATATTTTGTTGCAAGCAAGTATATTTCAGGTGTGATTGAATTGACAACTCAACTGTCAAAGCATATAAATACTCTTTGGCTTCCCTTGTGTTGAATCAATAAATTGGGTTAACTTACCCACGAGAACACTACAAACGATCCCCTACAGTTGAGGGTTATCAGTTACCCCAAGTGGAAGGTGAGATGGAGGATAGCAGCAAATTTCCCCTATGTAGAGGATAGAGGTTGTCTCCCGTAGGACTCCACAAGCTACAAGTAAGTGGTTCGGCAAGTGATGCGCCGTCTGAAAATAATCACTTGCTTCGCATGGACCTGCACACACACAAGTAACTTTGCTCCCAACGAAGTTCAAAGACGTTGCCAATCTCTGTGGCCTTGTTGTTTACAAAGGATCAAACGCAAGGGATAATGATAATGGTGATTGCAACTGGAAAGTAAAAGCAGGAAATAAATTGAGCGTGTAAACAGTGATGAGAATATGGACCGGGGTCCCGTGATGTTCACTAGTGATGTATCTCTCCCAAAAGACGATAAAACTGTTATGCGGGGTAAACAAATCACAGCTGGACAATTGACAAGATTAAAAGTGCACTGCAATGCTAACTATGCTGCGAAGAAAGGAAGAGGCTCAAAAGCATGGGCGGTACGCGAAAATAAGTAAACTGAAATCCAATTGCATCTACTACTAATCATCCACCTTGAGATATCTATCTAGAACATCTCGCTGGTATTAAGTTGCGAGCCCTACCCAAAGTGTAAACCCAAAGCAACAGACAACTGCATTAAAAGAACTTGCGTAAAGTAAACAATCCTTGCAACCGCGGTTACACGCACCGTTGTTTTCCCCACTTGTGGCAACAATACATCCTCTAGACTCATGTTTCTGTCACTCAAGCTAGTCATCAGGGGGCATGAACCCACAATCGAGCATAGCGTTCCCTCTTGGAGTCACTACCTACTACTTGACCAAAGTAATAAACAAAAATGGAGAACATGCACGAATTACTCAAGAACAAAAATATAAAAGATAAGAACTAAATATATTACTCAATCACAAACTGAACATAGTCTCATAATTCATCAGATCCCACCAAACTCAGCATAGCAACAACAGAAATAATTACATGTGTGCCTTGATCATGTAGGGAAGCTCAGAAGGTCTAATCCATGAAGAACAAAGATGGGAGGAGAACATCACATAGCCACTGATCACGGACCCATGGTCCAAGGTAGACTACTCACGGATCATCCGGGAAACGTCCATGGTGGAGGAGAGGCTCCCGGAGGTCAATCCTCCCTCCGGCAGGGTGCCGGGAAGAGGTCTGCTGGCGCTCTCGATCTTGGAAGCGCGGTGGCTGCGGAACAGAGGCGAGATCGCGAAAAAGGGTTACGTCCTAGGAAGAATCCCGTAACGGAGAATATATAGGCGAAGGGGGGAAGCCAGGGGACCACCAGTGGTCCAGGCGCCCCTCTGTCTCGACCCCACCCTAGGGCGCGCCGGGAGGGCGCCTGGGCACCCGGTGGTGGCCCTCTGGCCCCACTTTGGTGTTTCCGGAAGCTCCCGGTACGCTGATTTTTATTGGATTTCCCAAATTTTTGGAGCACTTTTAATATGTGGGAAACCTGAAATAGGAAAATAGCAAAAAACAGGAACTGTCACTGGGGTGCACTGAGTTAATAGGTTAGTCCAAATATGATCAAAAGTTTATGAAAGTGTATCTAGATCGTAGCAATATCACACAAAACGTGCATGAAGCAAGAAGAAATTATGGATACGTTTGGGACGTATCACCCGCTAGAGCACCTCGTGTTTATCTCTTGGCAAGAGTTATATATGGTCAATTAAAGGCACTTACAATTCGTCAAATTTTAACGTGTCATTTTAAGTGATAAAAAATTATTTAAAGATAAACATTTCAACGTTTTGTGTTTTACATATAGTATCTAAGTGATGATGCAAGCTTATATCCACGCGGCAAGAGGCGATCGCCAAATTCAAGAAATTAACATGTAGCATGATTTGTGACCGGGAAGCGGCATTGACGATTGACGTAGGTGAAAGCATATGAGAGTCCATTGCGATGAACGGATCATTGGGCAGGTCTCCCCCTCCTTGAAAGAAGGGGAGTCCCAGCCACACAGTCTGAAGTTGAGGGTGATCGATGAAGAGAGAGCTGATATAGTGACCTGAAGGAGTGGGGGACATGCTCGACTCAGGAGAAGAGTCTCGTGTATGTAAATTTTAGGAAGCTTCTATAGGACATGTCTGTTTGACATTCACAATTTTACTTTGCTTTCTCATTCTTCTTATATTTTGTTATAAAATGAAGAAAGCCACCAACTGACCTGCTTGTTTGAGATCCACAATTTTACTTTGCCTTATCATTCCACCAACTTCTCAACAAAAGTGCTGGCAGCGTACCGATTTTTGACGTTTATGGCAGCGTACCTTGGGTATCGTGCCATCCCACGATCCATTGTGTGCGGCTGTGGACTAACTCTATTGTAAAAAAATACTTCCTTCGTCCTAAAATAATTGTCTTAACTTTGTACTAGCTCTACATATAAAGTTGTATTAAGTCTAAAACAGTTATTTTGGAACAGGAGGAGTAGCTACTAGCTATCTGGAAAGTGCCATAATTAGCTCGACCTCATATGAAGTTGGTATAAACAGTAAAATAAATAAATAATGTCCCTAGCTATCTTTACTACTTAAATGAAAACATGTACTCCCTCCGATCCATAATAAATTATGTCGCACATTTTGTACTAAACTAGTACAAACTTTGTACTAGAGGAGCGACACTTATTAGTGCGACACTTATTATGGATCGGAGGGAGTAATTGTTATTGAGCTAGGAAAAAAAAGCGAAACAGGGGAGCGCAAGTTTGGAATCAACATGGATAGATCAAAATCCGCATGACATGAACACTTTATGATAATCTTGAGCACCTCTGGATTCTTCATGGGCAATAATTTCATCGTTTTTGAAATTGATTTTTTTATTGAGTTGGACCATTCATATGTTATTATTAGGTTGATAAAATGAACATGCATAGCCCTTCGAAAATAGGGACATGCATATATCGTCTATATGCAAATTAAAAAAACAATTTGTTGAAAATCTCCTCAGTCGTTCATCCTTAATAAACGAGAAAATGTTTATAAAAAGTCCCAATAAATGATTGTTGGAGGAGATTTTTTCTTGAGTATGTTCAAATTGCACTAATACTCCATGATGACTCCATCAAACATCTTTGGAAAATGGTGTTATCCTCTTATTTATCCCTGTCGTACAAACATTTGGTGTCTAATCTTCTTCAGGGCAAAATCGCGCGGTTGTGTGCATGCATTAGTTGTGAGCTGGAACCGGCGGCGCCAGCCTAAATGCGCGCCGTTCCTCCTCGCCGTACAAGGACGGTGCCGGTGGCCACTTCCATTCCGGCATCGGCGGCGGGTGAAGCGGCAGCGGCGGCCACTGGTTGTTGCCTGGCTCTGGTTGTGGCCATGCCGGGAAAGGAGGCCATTGCTTTCCTGGTTCTGGCTGCGGCCATTCCGGTAACGGCGGCCACTTCGTCCCTGGTTCTGGCTGAGCCCATGCCGGGAGCGGCGGCCACTGCTTTCCTGGTTCTGGCTGTGGCCATGCCGGGAGCGGTGGCCACTGCTTTCCTGGTTCTGGCTGTGGCCATGCCGGGAGCGGCGGCCACTGCTCACTTGGTTCTGGTTGGGGCCATGCAGGGAGCGGCGGTGGGTGGAGCGGGAATGGAGGCAGAGGAGGCCAGTCATCGCCTGGACGCGTCCACGGGGGGAGCGGCGGCCACTGGGTGCCCGGTTGCGGCTGCGGCCACGCTGGCGGGCTTTCTGGGAAAGGTTCCACCGGGGACTGGCCGCCGTACGGGTCAGACGCCGGCGGCGATAGGTCGGCCGGTGGAGCGTGTTGGCCATGCCCGTGGTGCTTGGGCGGCGCCTTGGCGTGACCCTTTTTCTTCAGAGAATGAACGGCGCCATCGTCGCCGATGCCGAGCCGCGGCGGTGGGTTGGCATTCGCGGTTGGAGGCTCGAGCTTGGCGCGCGCGGCGCGGCCACCTTCCAGCTGTGCATGTCCATCGGCGCCATGGGAGGAAACCGAGGGCAGCGACCTCGAGTAGGCGAGGCCGCACGGCGAGAGCAAAACGGCGGCGAAGACCAGGAGGTATGATGTCCTCATGGCTGCTGTTCTTGATGCCACCATGTTAGCAAGCTCTCGTGGTGCAACTTGCGAGCTTGCATATTGCATCGTTTATCTACACGGATGTACTACGTTTATATAGGCTACATGTAAATGCTGGTTTGAACATTTGTCGTCACCATGGTGGTTCTGAGAAGAAATTAGGTTTACTACTACTAGTAATTAGCTGGTGGCCTTCTTATCTCTGATCGTTGAATTTAGAGAGCACGTCGGTAACTAATGGGTTGTTGGTGTCCATGAAGGTGACATGCATTTGCAAAGGATTTTAGGCAAGAGTCATCTTTTTCACTGCTCAGTGGATCTCCAAGATCTCACTTTTAACAAGTCTTGTGTTGTGCATGCGCATGGTGGGCAATAATCTATCCCACCATTGCAAACTTCACTGCTGTATGTGATGGGCCTTAGCTTGTGGCCATCCCTCATGCATGGCAGTAAGAAAATTCCCCAAATGAGCAAATGCTTTCGGCATTTTGGCGTGCAGTAAAGGTAATAGGATTCACCCATTTTGGCATGCGTTTTTCTTCTTCTTTGAGATATTTGGCATGCGTGGTGATGCTGCACTAGAGCAATCCAAACAGTGGCGGAGCCAGGAGTTAAACTTTGTGTAGTCAAGGCAAATCTATGTAGTCAAATACTTGTATTTGTAATATTTTTGTAATTACTTTTTGCTTGATTTAAGCCTCTATTATCAAAAAACTGTGTAGTCAACTGACTACACAGCTAGAACGTGGCTCCGCCACTGAATCCAAAGTGGGTGGATAAGGTAAACTTGGCATAGTGGGGATGGTGTAAGAGAAATTTCTAGCAACTACTTTGTCTCAGCATTTCATCAAAAATTTATAGGAATAAGACTACTAAAAATTCATTACAGCAGTGGAATGGTTGCGTCGCGCCGTACTTGCATTTGGTTCACAACTTCAGAAGAAAAATAATTTACTTTTATGCATATCTGATCATGTTTGCATCATTTACATGTTTCATGAAGAAAATTAGTTTTAAAAAGCAAGGAAAAATAAAAAATATGAGAAAAGATTATTGACAAAATGAAGTATCGGGCCATAGCCAAGGCCCTGTGGTGTTGCCTGATGGGCCCAAACGCTCAACTCATTGGCTAAATTTTAAGATGATGATCCCTAGAGTGAGCATTTGAGGCCCACATGCCATCTCAAATCCCCTCTCTCTCTCTCTCTCTCTAAAATAACAATTCTCTATCTCTAATAGTGTAACAATGAACCTGATAGGGTCTTTGGGATTATCGTGTCCACATCTGGATTGATTAATCAACATACAAATTAAAATAATACTAGAAGGGCAGTACTCGCTTCGGTGCGCCCGTTTATGTTCCTTGATGGTTATAGGTCTTATCATATGTGTTACATTTTTAGTTGTGAGAATTATTTAGTGTAATGTGGTGTTTGAATGGATCCTTTTTAACGTACGATTATGTGATAACTTCTAATAAGTGCACGTACATAAGAAGGTTAACTATGTTGTTGACCACATGTGCTATGATGATGCTAAACATATTCTAGGCGTGTTTCCTTCTTGCCAACGAAGACTCACACCATCCAATCATATATCAAAGGGATGCATCCATTGAGAGATTTCATCACATAGTCAAAATCTTGTATCTAGTTTAAAATTAAAGACCTCAACTGAATGAAAAGGCTTCAAAATTAAACATTTTATACAATTGGTCCTTAAAACACCAATTAACCTTGTTTGGATCGGACGTTATAAAGTTGAATATCATGTTGTTGTTGTGTATGTCGTGGTTGAAATTTGTTGTAGTGGTATCTATCGCATGAGTCGAATTGACTGATTGCGAACTCAATAATTTTGTACTGCAATAATGTTTTGATTGTAAGCTCACAACAAATTCCCTATAGCATGAACATATAAATCATATTAAAATTGACATTCAAATTTTTCAAAAAGATAAATGTTGTTAGTGTTTTTATGTTGCCCATGTCAATTAAAAAATAAATAAGAGATGTAATATATTTAATAATAATAATGATTTAAATATGTAAGGAGTTGACCAAGTCAAATTTGTCTATTTAATTAAATGCCATGGCTAATAATTTAAAGACATAGCCAAAATGTTTGACCAAGTCAAAATTGACTAATCAATTGATTCTAAGGGCTTTTACCCCTAGGGGCTTTAGTATATTAGAAGATAATTAGGACCAAACTCTCTTTAGGATCAAGGCCTTGAACACCCTCAACCGAAAGCAAGGTCGATCTTCTCCGATTTCGCGAAAGGTTTAAGTGTGACATGTATCCATTCCGTCACAAAGTTTTCCTTTCTTGCCATTATCCTTGTGAGCCACGCCATCTTTGTAATTACCTCATGCATATTGAGCATAGCTATTCGAGTATTACCGGGCTTCGCCAAAACTTAAGCACCTAGTGATGCGATATCAAATTGTTACATCATTTGGTATATCATATAGTGTTATAGGTTGCTTCCGTGCACATCTTGCGATTCTAGTCGTGCATATTTGGTCAAGGCTCATAAGAAAGTGGTCAAAAGGAAGAAAAGGAGGAAAAACACCCTTTTAAGCAAGCAAGATAGAGAGAATGACAAGCTTATAAGCAAAGAGAGTTCATGCAAAGAAATATTTGTGCAAAAGACACGTAGAAAGGAAATGCTACGCTTGCATAAATATAGATTGATGCCAAGTGGTGAATTGTGCCCTCTAGAGAAATCAAGGCAGTGTGTCTCCTAGTGTTTGTGCAACGTGAGCTTATTCTTTCATAGGCCAAAATTTTGTATGCTCATTTATTTGGTTGCACAAGGTCTATTATATTTGCGTTTGTGTTTCTTTATTATCGTTCTCTACATTTGTGGTCACTTGCTTTGAATCGGGGGCCTTTTGCATTGATTGCAACTCTTAAAATATCTTGGATGTCAATTTGCTTTATATTTTTTCACTAATCCCTATCGAGCTTCACAATAAGCCTTTGTGTGTAGATGTGAGTTGGAACAAGGTTCAGTACCTAGGGCATAATTGTGAGGTTATCGGCCGATCGACGTCTTCTGCCGTACGTATTATATGTATCTACGGTTTAGTAACGGATGTTGTTAGAGTAGATCTCAAACTCTAGATGTTAATCTTGGCGTGTATTTTTAGATGAAATACTTAAAGCTCTGACTTATTCTGATTAAAAAAAGCTTTGATTTATTCATTTGACAACTAGTAATAGTGACTTTACAATGTCACGTGTTGTTTGGTTTTATTTTCAAACACATGAAATAATATTTTTATAGTTGTTAGATCAACTGTTACGATTTGATTTAGTATATGCAGATTTGATCATCAATATTAATTTTATACATATTGTTATTTAAAGTAATAATATTGTGTGTATCTACGGTTTAGTAACGAATGTTGTTAGAGTAGATCTCAAATTCTAGGTGTTAATTTTGGCGTGTATTGTTTTAGATGAATTGATGATATAAATTGGATACTTAAGCTTTGATTTATTAATTTGACAACTAGTAATGGCAACTTTACACTGTCACATGATTGTTTGGTTTCATTTTCAAACATATGAAAGAATATTTTTATAGTTTTTAGATCAATTGTTGCGATTTTATTTAGTATATGCAGATTAGATCGTCAATTTTCATTTTATACATATTGCTATTTAAAGTTAATCTTGTGTCATTAGTTAGTTCAAAACTACTCTTCATTTTGAATCAAATTTCTTTTAACACTATTCATGAAGTTACCTATCAATACTTTTGTAACACCCTCACTGTTAGTGAACAGTAATCACCATTACTGTTGATCACTACTGTTTAAATTGTTTGCTTTGATCAACTGGTTCAGTTCAAATTCAATTCCCCTTTGTTATTGTTGCAAGCAATGTGAATCATGGACCTTGATCATCATGGATCAAAAACAATGTCCAACCCATTTCATTTGAAGTCAAAATCTAATCTAAAAAAATGCCTTTGGTGAAATATTAAAACCAAGGTGCAAAATAAACTTTCTCCAAAAATTGTGAAAGTACTTTTATTAAATCACAAATATTCAGTGGACCTTGTTGGTATAGTTGTGGTTAATTATTGAATTACCAAATAATTCAAACAATTATAAATAGTGGCCAAAAACCCTATATAAACCATTTAATATTTAATTTAAATATTAAATTACTTGTAATATTACCCAAAAAAATTGTGGCACTCTATTGATGTGGAATGTTATATATGGGACAGGTTCCATATTTTACAAAAAGTCCAAAATGTTAGCTAAGATAAAATGAAACAGAAAAGAAAAAGAAAACCTATCTACTGCATTGGGAAACAGAGGCCCACCCCACCTTCCCCCCACTGGGCCAAGCCCCTCCCTCCATCCCCTTCCCCGTACACAGAGGCGGCGTGGCACGCATCGCGCGGCCAGGCCGCGGCCTCGCCACCGTGGCAGCCATCCACGGTCGCCGCCGGGGGCTAAGTCCGCGAGCCCTCTCCGGAAACCCTAGCGCCCCCCTCGCACCCCTTCGCACCGCCGTCTCTCCCCTCCTTTTCCCGTGCTCCTCCCTGAGCTCGCCCGGCGTTCGGCGCGGGCACGCCAGCGCCGTCCCCGCGGCCAACGGCCACCGCAGGCGGCCCCTCCATGTCCAGAATTTGCGTCGTGGTCGACTCCTTCGACCCCATCACGGAATCGAAGCCAAACGCCCCGAAGGCGACGCCATCTTCTTCCTCTTCACCGCCAGTCGCCAGCTCTCGTCGGGAAATTGGCCGCCGCCCTTGAGCCCCCGGCCTCCTCGAGCAGCTCCCCGCACTCCCAGTGAGCTCCTCTGTCGTTTCCCCTCTTCCCCCGTTGAAATCCGCCGTCGTAGCCTCCCCGGTTGTCGCCGTACTCGCCGGCCGCCATTGCTGTGGGTTCGAGCTCGAGGAACTCCGCCGAGCCCCGTGCTCCCGGTGCGCCATGGCCTCGCCCGCACGCCCTGGACTTGCGCTGGCCGCGCACTTCATCCCCTGGGTCGCGCCCCAGCCACGCCTTGGGCGTGCTCGCCGTCGTACGCCCACACCGCCGCCTTCGAGCTCGGTCGCCATGGCCGCAGCCCAAGCCCACGACACCTCTGCGTGCGCATGGACACGCCCCCTCCGTCGCGCACCCTATGCCGCCCTCGCCCCTCCCCCGTGCCCCCCCCTAGCATGGCCACGGCAATGGTCGGCTGCCGTGTCGTGCGCTGGGTGATGTGGCCTGGGCCACTGACTAGTGGGGGCTAGCCCCTATAGATTAAAAAAGGAATTAGAATTATTTAGTTAAGATATATTAACCCCTGTGTATATGACATATGGACCCCACTGGCAGATTTAATAAAAAGGAATTATTAGATTAATTAGTGTATGACATGTGGGCCCATTGGCCTTTTAAATTAAATAAAATGGTTTATTACTGTTACTGTATGACATGTAGGTCCCACATGTAAGTTTGACCCAGTCAAAGATTCTTTATGGATAATGCTATTTTATTAATAAATGAATCGAGAAAAATGATATAAATTGATTTAAACTTCAAAAATCAATATCTTTTAAACCGTATATCAGATGAAAATATTTTATATATCAAAGTTGATCAGAAAAATATAGCGGTTAAGAATAAGCTACCCGTACCTCCACCACCCCCCTCTAGCATACCTAACCCGAGACTTTCCCCCTCTGGCTCGTCTGTCCGGTAATTACCCGCAGCCGGTAAAATTGCCGATTGAATTTCCGTTTCTTCTGCAACGTGTAGCACCGCGTTAGTTCACCTCTAGCTTAACGTTTACCATGTCTTGTATTTGTATTAATAATCATTGCCGTGTATTTATTGTTTCTTCCCCCTCTCTTATTTTCCGGTAGTCTTGACGTCCGCTGCTGATGCCCCTGTGATCGATTACTTCGTCGACGACCGTACCTCTAGCGTCAAGCTTCCAGGCAAGCAGAGCCATTCTCTTCCCCAGATATCGTCTATCTTTCCGTACTTTTCTTGCACTAGGCATATGCTGCTGCTACGTTACAATCCTATTCAATTGCATAGCCTGTCATTGTCACCCTTGATGTACTATAACGGCCCAGATTTCACAAAAATTAAAAAAATTGTTTTCGGTGTGAATTGTTGGATTGTCTGATTTGTTTGCGGTGTTTGCATCCCAGATTTATTGACCGGCGATTATTTTCCCCGTCTTATCTCGTACCGGACGGAGACCGACCCTTGCCACCCCGACACCCGACATTTGCGACACCGGGTTTCGCCCGATCACCGTCGCGAGACCGCACGAGACTAGCCGCAGCTAACGGAACGAAAACCCCATTTAATAATTAAACGGGTTATTTTTATAGCGCCGGAAAGTGTTCTCGGAACGGTTCCAGCGCGAGGTGAACGCCTCCGGCTCGACGCGCTGATCGCGCAGTTCGAAGTTTTACCCGAATCGGGGGTACTGCGGACCCCCGGCGGTCAGAAACGTAAACACCGCGCGCGCGAGAGAAAAACCGGGGATGTTTTTGCAAACTGCCAGCCACCTGGGCTATATAAAGACCACCAGACTCCCACCTCTTTCTAGGGTTTCCCTAGCCACAAAATTGCAGCCACCCCCTCACAATAGCCCCAATTTTCGCTTTTGCCCATTTTTCTAGCAAATTTGAGCCAGATCCATCCTGGACCGTCAGATCTCGCGATCCGACGGCCCAGGGATCTCCCCACCTACCCATCTTTCTCCTCCAACTCCTCTCCCATCCGCCGCCTCCACGACCACGCCGCCGCCGCCGGCGCGCCACCGAGCAACGGGCCGCCGCGCCTCTCCTCTCTCCTCTGCGCCCCTCCTCTCTTCTCCCTTCTCCATCCTCTCCTCACGCCCCCTCTCTCTCTGCTGCAGGGCCTCGCCGGAGTTGTCGCCATGGCCATGGCCAGCCGGCTTGGAGCTTCACCCCGGCGACCGCAGCTCGCCTCCTTGACCAGAACCGCTGGCGACTGTGGGTCCGAGCCGCCGCGTCCCCACCTCGCCGCCACGGGCCAACGGGAGCCCCGCCGCTCGCCGACGACCGCTGGCGTCCGTTGCCGCCGCCGCCCGATCCAATCGGGACGGGACGGCCGCCAGCCACCACCAGTCGCGCCCACGTGGGCCGGCCCAGCCAACCCCAACGGCCCAGCCAGGCCGCCACAGCCCAGCCGCCAGTGGGCCTCGGTCCGATTAGGTCTATTTTTTCCCTTCCTTTTTATTTTTCCAGATTTCTATTAAGTCTTTTAATTTCTGCTGCTGATTCAATTTTGCGTGTAGTGTTGCGATCAAACCGTAGCTCGGATCGTGTTGCGCCCAAAAGGAAATTTGTTTAGAATTGTGTGTACTTCAATCCATCTTTTGTGAGCATTTTGATTTGAGGCCATCCTGATGTTGTTAATCTGTGTTGAAGTGGGCATCAAGCTGTTAACTTCTCTTAATTTCTGTCAAGTGCTGCTGATGTTATTTTATTGCAACTTTGATTGATGATTTTGACACATCCATGAGGCCTATTGCATTGATTATTTTTTCACACTGTTAAGCATCATGCCTACTTCCATTACATGTATAGCATTGTCATGATATGCTTGCTGCTCATATAGTTATTGAGCTCCAAAGTTGCTATCCCGCTGTTTTTGACAGCCACCTCTGATTTTCACTAAGTCCTAGACCAGTAATGTTTTATTGCATTTTGCTTGGGCTATAACTAGTTGTTCATGATGCCTATTTGCATGATTCTTTTTGCCATGCCTTCCTTGTCATGTCTACTTTAATTGCATATCATTTGTGAGCATGTTTGCATTCATTATCATGTTTATGCATTGCTCTAAAGTGTGCTTCGTGATGTTGGCAGATTGTGCCCGTAACTTGTTTTGCTTGTACTCCCTCCGATCCATAAAAAGTGTCGCTCATTTTGTACTAAGCTAGTATAAACTTTATACTAAGTGGGCGACACTTTTTATGGATCGGAGGGAGTATATTTTTAACCGTAACTCCTTTTGGAGTGTTCTTTATATATAACTTAATTAGTTTTTCGTGTACTTTGTGTTTGTGCTATTGTTTGCTGCTATTAACCAACCTAAAATATGGTTTATGACAGAACAGTACCAAATCCTTTAATCATCTTGAGACACTTAGTGTTATGCCATGTTTAGGTTGTGTCTCACTTAAATTGACTAGCATAGATAGTTTCCTTTATGCTTCACCTCTTGTCATGATTGTATGTTATGTCATGCTTGAGTGAGATGCCATGTTAACAACCTTTGTTGATCCCCTGTAGCTAAACAACTCGAACCATTCCAAATGTGCGGTATCGTCATGTGTGACGAGTAGTCCACTTAACCTGTTAGTAACCGCTCTCGACGGTAGGTGCGATGTCTCGTGTTGCCTTCTTGTTGATGCTTGCTCGTGTTTGCTCCGTAGTAATAGATGCTTGCTCGTTGATTGCCTTTTCCAGTGTTACCATCTTGTGTGCTTCCGCGGGTACCTCTCGGAGACGATGCGAGCTTGCGATCAACTACACCTTCGGAATCCGACTTATCAACAGGCAAGGACTATGCATTACTTATGATCCATTCTATTTCAACCAGTGGTTTGCATGCTAGTCTAGGATAGGTTCGATGTTTGATCCTACCACATGTTTAAAACCTCTTTCAAACCGATACAGCCATGTCCCCTCACAGCAAACCTTGTACTGCTATGTTACTATTGCTCGTTGCTCAGCCCCTGCTTAGTATGCATGCTTAGGATGCTACGATGATACACTGTTACTCCTTGGGTCGGGATATCATATTATCATTATTATTATTGTTTTTGATGATATGATTATTATAATGTTGACTATATTCGACGAAGGATGGAAGGTCTAGGCTATCCCGCCCCGACGCTTTGTTCCATTCGAGTCACCTAGGATCCGAGTTCCGGGTATTGGTTTTAAGACTGAGCGTGCCTAACCGCGTGTGGGATTTTATGGGGTCCCCTTTTCTTACCTACCTAGATTCAAATATTTCCAGTGGTGGCCCAAGTTAATTTACCATTTGAAACCGTGTGTGTGCTGGTCGGCCGCCAGTAGTTTTCCAACCAACCTGGGCCAGCGGGGACTTGGTTTCCTTGTTGGTCCACCTTGTCCGGCTGAGGACCCGGTTTCCCATGTGTGATTAACCGGCTATCCAAACCTGCGACAGACGGTAGAGACCGATTCCAGAGCGCGGACGACTTTTGAGTTGGGTGTCGACTCACCGGGGGCCACCCGGATTTGTACGTTGTTAGTTAGAGGGACTTGTCATTTCGGATCTCTCGGAACTAAATCATAAAATGGTTGCCTATAATGGGTAGCAACTGAGAGAGATGGGCGTGCGTGCGGAGCCTTGTAATGGGCAGTTGGTACACCCCTGCAGGGTTAAATCTTTTCGAGAAGTCGTGTCCACGGTTATGGATGACTTGAGGCCTACTCCTTGTTCATAGACAACAACAACTGAGATAATCTTAATATAACTTGATCAACGTGTGTGTGTGCCTTGACTGCTTCTTCTTCGTCGGGATGCGAAGAGGAGGACAAGGATAGGATAGGTGTTATGCTTGCGTAAGTAGTTGATAGCAAGACTTGTTGGAGGCGATTCCTCATCGAATGCTTGGCTTCTTATCTTACTCTCTAGATCGTTAGACACTTCATAAATGCTAGAGCGGCAGCAACCTCACCACTTACCCCATCCTTACCGTAAACTACTAGTTGTCCTAGAATGACGAGTAATGAAGTCCTTGCTGGGTCAGTTGACCACTACAGTTGGATGCTGAGTACCTCTCTACACATGATACTACCCCCAAACTCTTTTCAGGGTTCTTGATCGACAACAGGTATGGTGATCGACGTTTCACATGGAGACTCGACGACGACTAGTTAGGCGGATCCCGGCGGAGGGCCTGGACCCGTGTGGTTATGGGATCGATGATTTTCTCTTTGCCAGTAGGCATTTTCTTGTAGTCTGTACTCAGACATGTATCTTTCGCTGCTGTATTGTATTTAAGGCAATTGTATGCCGATTGTATGAGATGTTGTATCCTTGTATCTGTAATGTTGTGATATCATGTTGGAAATCCGGGGCATATGGCATTGTCATATGTCGCGGTGGGACCGATATGTGCTTCGTCCCTGGATCTGGATGGAAACATCTAGATCTGGAACAGTACCGCATATCAGGCCTTACAACTTGGTATGAGAGCCTTACCGACCGTAGGATCCCTGGTCTGGCCGAAGTTGAGTCTAGACAAAAAACTATTTTGTAGTTACTAAGTTAGTTATCGAAGAGTAGGAATCTTTTTACTCCTTACCCTTAATCTGGTCAGGACAAGTGTCATAATTGTTTTAATTCTTATCTTACCCCCTTGAAACTCTAGGATCTCGAGAGTGTGGAGTACCGAAACCGTTACAATGCCTTGCTTGCAGCGTATTGTCTCGATTCCGATCTCCGGTTGGGAAATCTTGTAGTACCTTTAGTTCTTCCAACTCTGATTTACATCTTGGTCATCTCTTGACTTCAGTCCTCTTGCCCAGTATCTTCACAATTCTAGTGATAATGCTTCCCTTGATCGTTGCTTTGAATTTTCGTTCTTCCTCTTGAAACTGACGGTTTCATTTTTCTGACGATGTCATCTCTCTGCAGAAAGATATCTCGACAGAAGTTCGACGTCGACATGGAGCAGAGTCCCTTGTTGGTGGTGTTGAAGATTGTCGACTCTCTTTAAACCCGAAAAATGATATAAATTGATTTAAACTTCAAAAATAAATATCTTTTAAAACGTATATCAGATGAAAATATTTTCTATATCAAAGTTGATCAGAAAAATATAGCGGTTAAGAATACGCTACCCGTACCTCCACCACCCCCTCTAGCATACCGAACCCGAGACTTGCCCCCTCTGGATCGTCTGTCCGGTAATTACCCGGAGCCGGTTAAATTGCCGATTGAATTTCCGTTTCGTGTGCAACGTGTAGTGCGCTCGTTAGTTCACCTCTAGCTTAACGTTTACCATGTCTTCTATTTGTATTGCTATCATTTCCGTGTATTTATTATTTCTTCCCCCTCTCTTATTGTCTGGTAGTCTCGATGTCCGCTGCTGATGCCCCTATGATCGACTACTTCGTCGATGACCGTACCTCTACCGTTGAGCTTCCAGGCAAGCAGAGCCATTCTCTTCTCCAGATATCGCCTATCTTTCCGTACTTTTCTTGCACTAGGCATATGCTGCTGCTACGTTACAATCCTATTCAATTGCATAGCCTGTCATTGTCACCCTTGATGTACCTTCCGTTATCCTATGCTGCCTATTATATATATTATATTCAGAAGTGAACCCTGCGCCTTGTTAGTTAATAGGATTAGATAGCGGGTCGTGTTCACTCTGGGAGTGAATGCGGATACGATACATTACAACTGCTACAGGTACGGTTCAGAGCAGACACCGCTTCAGGCCCCTACCCCGGCTCTGCCGATCCACATCAAGTGTGAGCTATCGAGGAGTAATCCTTGTACTCCACTCGTTGCTGACTCTGTATAGCCGTCCTAGGGTACTGAACCACGGTTGTCCTTACAGGTAAGGAGTCGGGTGACCCCACGGTGCCCGCGCAGGGTATCTTAGTGGAACGACAGGTCAGGTGTATTTCACCGGTGTGCGGCGGGCCTGGTACTGTCGTGGCCGAAAGTTTTCTTGTTGTACGAAAGTCGAGCTCTACCAAGAGCACACGCGAGACAAGGTAAGGAGACGGTTCACCTTGTTGGTAACCGCATGAGTTGGTGGGACGACAGGGCAGGCACCGACGGTACTGGTGGTCCTGGCTGTTGTCATTGTCCGCGACTCACCGAGAAAGGGGCAACGATAACGGTTGTGCCGACAGATAATAATAAAATGACTTAACGGTTCCGGTGGATGACTTGAGAGGCCGCAAAGGCCTGTACGCACTACCTTCATGTGGGGTTACGGTCTGGGCCCTCCGCGTTGTGGTCTCGTTTGAAAGCTCTGAAAGACGTCCAGTTCAGCATTGTGGTTGGGTCGCACCGTGCTGCGGCACTGGATCCACCTGGCGCACAACGACCCGGAGTGCGAGAGGTGATGGCCCATGAAGCTCTTGCACTTAGGACTGTAGACCGACGGGGACCTCTCTGATGAGCCGTAGGATGGGCCTCGGCGTGTCGGAAAGCCTCGGTGGGGCATTCCCTACCAAGGTGTACGCCACCCTAGAGATACGAGCGTGCAGGCTGAACAATAGTGCACCCCTGCAGGGAGTTTGATCTATTCGAATAGCCGTGTCCACGGTAACAGGACGCTTTATGCTGAAGCCAGAGCCTACTACTACAAACTAGTACTATTAAACTGTATGGTTCCGGTTTCTTTTCCTCGCAGGGAGTGGAGGAAGGGAACTCGGAGGCATTATTATTAATTATTACAACTTACTATTATACAATGTTGCAGCAACTTCTGCTTCATTGTTACTTTATGCTTTATATAAACTGTTGGCTATTCTCTTCTTGTGCTGCAAGATTCGTCAAAAGATGCTAGTCTTCGATAGGCCTAGATTCTTATCCTTATTCTGATTTCTACCTTGCAGTCCACTATATACAGCATCCCCTTTCCATTTTATACATGCATAAATGCTTAGTAGCGGACGTAAGGCTCGCGGGTATACTAGATACTCACCCTTGCTTTATTTCCCCTTTTCGCTTTGCCTGATCGGCCGCTGCAGTCGACATTGGAGCCCAGGAGCAGGAGATTCCAGGAGGAGCCTACTACGACGTCGAGTTCCCCTTGACCAGGAGTAATTCGGTGGATCCCAGGCAGGAGGCCTCGCCTTTTCGATCTGTATCTCTGATGTTATTTGTGCTAGCCTTCTTAAGGCAAAACTTGACTAACTATGTATGTACTCAGATATTATGGCTTGTATGACTTATGTATTCGGGTCCGTGTGACCCCCCCCCCCTTCATTGTAATATATTTGGTTTATCATTTTGTGTTTAGTGTTGTGCTGTGATATTCTCACCGTGGCACCTTGATCTCGATCATGTACCCTGCGTGTATGATTACTGTACATGATCGTAAATCGAGGGAATCACAAGTTCGTATCAGAGCCGACTGCCTGTAGGAAGCCACCCAACCACTACTTGGTCGAAGTTGAGTCTAGTTTTTGAAAAACTATTTTGCTAATTTAATATTTGGCTTACGGGCCCATATCGATGTCACTACGTGTGATATCTATGGTATTAGGATCCTTTTCTTCGTACCTATGCTCTGGGAATCTGCTCTCTTATCCTTGCTGGTAAGTTTTACAAACTCTGACATTAGGATCACGTTCTCTTGATTCCACCCGGCGTTCTGGTGCTACCCCATTGATTGAGTCGTGTCGTAGGAGTTCTACCCCAGGTCCCGGACCGCGGATCTCATTCTCATTCTGGGCAGGTCGCGCGTTCTCTGGCATTTACTCATGTGGCCAACAGTTTTCTTGCGGTGTGATTGACATAGTGGAATCTATGTCGCGTCGTGTAATCCTTACCGCGGTCTGCGCACCGCCTACTGAGTCCTTTTTCCTTAATTTCTACGACGTTACGCTGTCCGATTTTGACCGACTGTGTGCAAAGATCTGTATGTCTATATGACTACTATTGTGTATCTACTGCACTTCTCGTTCATTGCTCATACTACATCATGTATGGATTCTTATCCTTGCAAACGCTTTGTCTGAACTAACCCCTGTTGTTCTGGCAGGATGGCTGACGATCCCCCACATCCACCTTATATGGCCGCCTTACTACAACGGTTTGATCTGAACCGTCAGTTTATGGCCGGGGTAATGACCCAGCTTTCAACTCAGAATTCCCCAATAACACTGCAGGAGTTCGTGCGCCTCAGTCCGTCCACCTTCCGCAGCTCCGCAAATCCTATGGATGCCGATGATTGGCTCCGTGATATTGCTTTTCATATGGAGTCAGCTGCTGTTTCCCCAGCCAGTTACCTCACCTTTGCGACGTATCACCTGAGGGGTCCAGCTGCTCAGTGGTGGGAAAGCCACCGGCTTGCGCTGCCAGATGGAACTGTAACCACTTGGCAAGAATTCCAGTTAGCCTTCCGTGCATGGCACCTTCCTTAAGGTCTGATGGACCGAAAGAAGGAGGATTTCCGCCAACTCTGTCAGGGCCAGACAACTATTGATGAATATCATAGGAAATTCCTTGAGTTGTCCCACTATGCTGAGAGAGACGTCGCCACCGACGCTCGCAAACAGGAGAGATTCCGAGAAGGACTGCATCCTGAAATAGAACTCGCACTTTTCCTTCATGATTGTGCGGACTTTGCGACCCTTGTCAGCAAGGCTTTCCAAGTCGAAACTGCTCTGACTAAGCACCATGAGTCGCTCAAGCGTGCTCGAGATGCTGGCCCATCTTCGGGCCGGCCTTCTCAGAAACTTAAAGTCTGGCTCCCGCACAGTGTTTTTCACCGGCCTGCACCAACGCCAAGGCCGTCCTATGCTGCACCTCGTCTGCCTCCACCGCCGAGACAGCTAACGATTCCGGCTGGACAACCCAATATTATGGCTCCTCCCCCTAATGATGGCTTATGCCGCCAGTGTGGACAGCCAGGTCACCGTGCACCATGTCCTCCTAATGACCGTAAGAGGAACTGTCGAAATCGTCGTACCAGAAAAGGTAATACCAAGCCGCCTCTTGTTGAACGTGGCTATGCCAATCATGTTGATGTTGAGAAGGCTAGGTTGGATCCGACTATTGTGATGGGAACCCTCTTTGTTAATTCAGTACCAGCTTCTGTACTGTTTGATTCAGGAGCCTCACATTCCTTCATATCTGTTGCGTTTGCCCGTAAGCAAGACTTGCCATTCGAAAACCTGTACCCTTTGCTGGTGGTTTATTCTCCTGGTTCCAGTTTGAATACCTCGATGATAGCCCACAACAATCGTATTGAAATTGGGGGATTGGTGTTTTCTGCTTCACTCATGGCCCTCAAGGTTTCTACCATTGATGTTATTCTTGGTATGGATTGGTTGAAAGCGCATGATGCTCACATCTGCTGTGGTACTAAAACAGTTCAGCTAACTCACCCTTCTGGCAAGACAATTCTGTACTCGGCCCGAACAGTTCAACATGCCGAAAGCCAGATATATGCTCTGAACGCACTGAATGCCTCACCTCTTGAAGGAATTGAGAACGTTCCAGTCGTTCGCGATTTTCTCGACGTCTTCCCAGAAGAACTGCCGGGAATACCCCCGATCAGAGATGTCGAATTCGTCATCGACTTCAAGCCTGGCACCGTCCCTATTGCTAAGCGCCCTTATAAGATGCCGCCTCACCACCTCCTTGAACTGAAGAAGGAGATCGACATGGCACTCCACAAAGGCTTCATTCGCCCGAGTTCCTCTGCTTGGGGAGAATCTTCGCTCTTTGTCAAAAAGAGCGATGGAACAAACCGTTTGGTCCAAGATTACCGACCTATCAACCAGGCAACAATTCAGAACAAGTATTCACTTCCTTGGATCAATGATCTATATGATCAACTTGTTGGATCTACGGTGTTCTCGAAACTCGACTTGAGGTTGGGTTACCATCAGATCCGGGTCCGTGAAGAGGACATCCCGAAGACCGCTTTCATTACTATCTATGGTTCATACGAGTACACCGTCATGTCCTTTGGCTTGAAGAATGCCCCGACCACTTTCTCTCGATTGATGAACTATATATTCATGGAATACCTCGACAAGTTCGTCGTGGTTTATCTGGATGATATCTTGGTATACTCCAAGAATGAAGAAGAACATGCTGAACACCTTCGTCTTATACTGGAAAAGCTTCGAGAACACAAACTATATGCTAAGTATTCTAAGTGTGAATTCTGGCTTCCCGAAGTAACCTACCTTGGTCATGTGATTTCCAAGGATGGCGTTGCCGTCAACCCAGAACGTATTCAGGCTATTCTTGACTGGACTCCTCCCAGGACTGTAAAGCAAGTCAGAAGTTTCCTCGGCCTCGCTAGCTACTACCGCCGTTTCGTCGAGAACTTCTCCAAGATTGCCAAGCCCCTGACTAATCTGCTTCACAAAGGCGTCAAGTTTGAGTGGACTGATAAATGTCAAGAAATTTTTCAAGCTCTCAAGGACAAGCTCACTTCTCCCCCAGTGCTTGCTCCCCCTGATACCAAGAAGGACTTCGTGATATACTGCGATGCGTCTCGTCAAGAATTAGGCTGTGTCCTAATGCAAGAGCGTCGCGTGATTGCTTATGGCTCTTGGCAGTTGTGTTCTCACGAAGATAATTATCCAACACATGATCTCGAATTGGCAGCAGTAATTTATGCATTGAAGTTGTGGCGACACTACCTCGTCGGTAATCATTGCGAGATCTACACCGACCACCAAAGTCTGAAGTACTTGTTTACTCAGCCAGACCTGAATCTCCGCCAACAAAGATGGCTCGAGACAATAGCCGATTTCAACATAGATATTAATTACACCCCTGGCAAAGCTAATGTGATGGCCGATGCTTTGAGTCGTAAAGCTTACTGTAGTGAACTTGAGGTTCAACTAGAACAACCACATTTGTATGAAGAGTTTCAAAAGTTGAACCTCGAGATTGTTCCTCAAGGTTATGTAAATAACCTGGTTATCGAACCGGATCTCGTCAAATCCGTCAAGACTATACAGTTTTATGATGATTTCGTACACAAGATTAAGCGCGATATCGCAAATGGAAGACCCTCACCCTTCACTATTAATAGAGAAGGTGCGGTGCTCTACCAGAACCGTTTAGTGGTTACTCACAGCAAGGGAAGGCATGAGAACCTGGATATGACCCCGAAGGTCATGAAAGCGGCTCACGATACCCCGTTGTCCATTCATCCTGGTAGCACCAAGATGTACCAAGACATTCGTCCGCAGTTCTGGTGGCCTAACATGAAGCAAGACATTTCCCGATATGTTTCTGAATGTGACGTTTGTCGTCGCGTCAAGGGTGAACATCAAAAACCCGCTGGAGCTCTACAGCCACTTGAAATTCCTGAATGGAAGTGGGACAAAGTCCAGATGGACTTCGTCACCGGTTTTCCTAGATCACAAAAGGGAAACGATGCGATCTTTGTCGTCATAGACCAGTTCTCCAAGGTTGCTCACTTTATACCAGTCAAGGAGAAGATCACCGCTACTCAGTTGGCAGAATTGTACATCTCCCAAATTGTTTCACTCCACGGTATTCCGTTGGAGATCAGTTCAGATCGTGGCAGCCTTTTCACCTCAAGATATTGGAGGAGTTTCCAAGAAGCTTTGGGAACTATTTTGCATCTCAGCACCGCTTATCACCACTAGTCACAAGGCCAAGTTGAACGAGTCAATCAAGTGCTGGAAGACATGCTTCGAGCTTGTGTTATTTCCTTCGGTAAGAAATGGGAGGAATCTCTCCCGTTGGTCGAGTTCTCGTATAACAATAGCTACCACGCTAGTCTGAAGATGGCACCCTACGAAGTTCTCTATGGGCGTAAGTGTCGAACCCCTCTGAATTGGTCAGAAACTGGGGAACGTACACTCATTGGTCCGGATATTGTTCAGCGAGCTGAAAATCAAGTTCATGTCATTCGTGAACATTTGAAGGCCGCTCAGTCCCGCCAGAAGAGCAACTATGACCGCCAAAACCGGGAAATGGAGTATCAACCTGGTGAATACGCTTACCTCCGTGTCACTCCCATGAGAGGCACTCATCTTTTCGGTATCAAGGGCAAGTTGGCTCCTCGCTACATTGGCCCGTTCCGTATCCTTTCCAGGAGTGGACCCGTGGCATACCGATTGGAATTGCCGCCGAACAACTCTCAAGTCCACGATGTTTTCCACGTGTCGCAACTCCGTCGCTGCTTCAAGGACCCTATTCGAGAGGTGGAGCATGATATGATTGACTTGCAGCAGGACTTGACTTATCAAGAACATCCGAGCCGCATTCTTGATCAGTCTGAACGCCGAACCCGCAACAAGACGACCAAGTTTCTCAAAGTTCAGTGGTCGAATCATTCTGAAGATGAAGCCACCTAGGAACGCGAATATCGTCTCCGCGATGAATACCCCGATCTTTTCCCCTCTACCACCTAAATTCTCGGGACGAGAATTCTTGTAGTGGGGGAGATTTGTAACACCCTCACTGTTAGTGAACAGTAATCACCATTACTTTTGATCACTACTGTTCAATTTTTTTGCTTTGATCAATTGGTTTAGTTCAAATTCAATTCCCCTTTGTTATTGTTGCAAGCAATGTGAATCATGGACCTTGATCATCATGGATCAAAAACAATGTCCAACCCATTTCATTTGAAGTCAAAATCGAATCTAAAAAAATGCCTTTGGTGAAATATTAAAACCAAGGTGCAAAATAAACTTTCTTCAAAAATTGTGAAAGTAGTTTTATTAAATCACAAATATTCAGTGGACCTTGTTGGTATAGTTGTGGTTAATTATTGAACTAGCAAATAATTCAAACAATTATAAATAGTGGCCAAAAACCCTATATAAACCATTTAATATTTAATTTAAATATTAAATTACTTGTAATATTACCCAAATTTTTTGTGGCACTCTATTGATGTGAAATGTTATTTATGGGACAGGTTCCATATTTTACAAAAAGTCCAAAATGCTAGCTAAGATAAAATTAAACAGAAAAGAAAAATAAATAAAAAGAAAACCTATCTACTGCATTGGGAAACAGAGGCCCACCCCGCCTTCCCCCCACTAGGCCAAGCCCAGCCCAGCCCCTCCCTCCATCCCCTTCCCCGTACACAGAGGCGCCGTGGCACGCATCGCGCGGCCAGGCCGTGGCCTCGCCGCTGTGGCGGCCATCCACGGTCGCCGCCAGGGGATAAGTCCCCGAGGCCCCCGAGCCCTCTCCGGAAACCCTAGCGCCCCCCCCCCTCGCACCCCATCGCGTCGCCGTCTCTCCCCTCCTTTTCCCGTGCTCTTCCCTGAGCTCGCCCGGCGTTCGGCACGGGCACGCCGGCGTCGTCCCCGCGGCCAACGGCCACCGCAGGCGGCCCCTCCATGTCCAGAAGCTGCATCATGGTCGACTCCTTCGACCCCATCACGGAATCGAAGCCAAACGCCCCGAAGGCGACGCCATCTTCTTCCTCTTCACCTCTTGTCGTCAGCTCTCGTCATGAAATTGGCCGCCGCCCTTGATCCCCCGGCCTCCTCGAACAGCTCCCCGCACTCCCGGTGAGCTCCTATGTCGTTTCCCCTCTTCCCCCGTTGAAATCCGCCGTCTTAGCCTCCCCGGTTGTCGCCGTACTCGTCGGCCGCCATTGATGTGGTCTCGAGCTCGTGGAACTCCACCGAGCCCCGTGCTCCCGCTCCCGGTGCGCCATGGCCTCGCCCGCACGCCCTGGACTTGCGCTGGCCACGCACTTCATCCCCTGGGTCGCGCCCCAGCCACGCCTTGCGCGTGCTCGCCGCCGTACGCCCACACCGCCGCCTTCGAGCTCGGTCTCCGTGGCCGCCGCCCAAGCCCACTGCACCTCTGCGTGCGCATAGACACGCCCCCTCCGCCACGCACCCTATGCCACCCTCGCCCCTCCCCCGTGACCCCCCCTCGCTGGCCGGCCTAGCATGGCCACGGCCATGGCCGGCTGCCGTGCCGTGCGCTGGGTGATGTGGCCTAGGCCATTGACTAGTGGGGGCCAGCCCCTGTAGATTACAAAAAAGGAATTAGAATGATTTAGTTAAGATATATTAACCCCTGTGTATATGACATAAGGACCCCACTGGCAGATTTAATAAAAAGGAATTATTAGATTAATTAGTGCATGACATGTGGGCCCACTGGCCTTTTAAATTAAATAAAATGGTTTATTACTGTTACTGTATGACATGTAGGTCCCACGTATAAGTTTAACCCAGTCAAAGATTCCTTATGGATAATGCTATTTTATTAAAAAAAGAATCCAGAAAAATGATATAAATTGATTTTAAACTTCAAAAATCAATATCTTTTAAACCGTATATCAGATGAAAATATTTTCTATATCAAAGTTGATCAGAAAAATATAGCGGTTAAGAATACTCTACCTGTACCTCCACCACCACCCTCTAACATACCGAACCCGAGACTTTCCCCCTCTGGATCGTCTGTCCGATAATTACCCGGAGCCGGTAAAATTGCCGATTAAATTTCCGTTTCCTCTACAACGTGTAGCACCGCGTTAGTTCACCTCTAGCTTAACGTTTACCATGTCTTGTATTTGTATTGCTATCATTGCCGTGTATTTATTGTTTCTTCCCCCTCTCTTATTTTTCGGTAGTCTTGACGTCCGCTGCTGATGCCCCTGTGATCGACTACTTCGTCGACGACCGTACCTCTAGCGTCGAGCTTCCAGGCAAGCAGAGTCATTCTCTTCCCCAGATATCGCCTATCTTTCCGTAATTTTCTTGCACTAGGCATATGCTGCTGCTGCTACGTTACAATCCTATTCAATTGCATAGCCTATCATTTTCACCCTTGATGTACTGTAACGGCCAGATTTCACAAAAATTAAAAATTTTGTTTTCGGTGTGAATTGTTTGATTGTCTTATTTGTTTGCGGTGTTTGCATCCCCGATTTATCGATTGACGATTATTTTCCCCCTCTTATCTCGTACCAGACGGAGACCGACCCTTGCCACCCCGACATCCGACATTTGTGACACCGGGTTTCGCCCGATCACCGTCGCGAGACCGCACGAGACCAGCCGCAGCCAATGGAACGAAAACCCCGTTTAATAATTAAACGGGTTATTTTTATAGCGCGCCGGAAAGTGTTCTCGGAACGGTTCCAGCGCGAGGTGAACGCCTCTGGCTCGACGCGCTGATCGCGCAATTCGAAGTTTGACCCGAATCGGGGGTACTGCGGACCCCCGGCAGTCAGAAACGTGAACACCGCGCACGCGAGAGAAAAACCGGGGATGTTTTTGAAAACTGCCAGCCACCTGGGCTATATAAAGACCACCATACTCCCACCTCTTTCTAGGGTTTCCCTAGCCACAAAATTGCAGCCACCCCCTCACAATAGCCCCAATTTTCGCTTTTGCCCATTTTTCTAGCAAATTTGAGCCAGATCCATCCTGGACGGTCAGATCTCGCGATCCGACGGCCCAAGGATCTCCCCACCTACCCATCTCTCTCCTCCAACTCCTCTCCCAGCAGCCGCCTCCGCGACCACGCCTCTGCCGCCGGCGCGCCACCGAGCAGCGGGCCGCCGCGCCTCTCCTCTCTCCTCTGCGCCCCTCCTCTCTTCTCCCTTCTCCATCCTCTCCTCACGCCACGCCACTCTCTCTCTCTCTCTCTCTCTCTCTCTCTCTCTGTGCTGCAGGGCCTCGCCGGAGTTTCCGCCATGGCCATGGCCGGCCGGCTTGGAGCTTCACCCCGGAGACCGCAGCTCGACTCCCCGACCAGAACCGCTGGCGACTGCGGGTCCGAGCTGCCGCGTCCCCACCTCGCCGCCACGGGCCAGCGGGAGCCCCGCCGCTCGCCGACGACCGCCGACATCCGTTGCCGCCGCAGCCCGATCCAATCGGGACGGGACGGCCGCCAGCCACCACCAGTCGCGCCGACGTGGGCCGGCCCAGCCAACCCCAACGGCCCAGCCAGGCCGCCACATCCCAGCCGCCATGCCGGCTTCTCCAGCCGCCAGTGGGCCTCGGCCCGATTAGGTCTATTTTTTCCCTTCCTTTTTGTTTTTCCAGATTTCTGTTAAGTCTTTTAATTTCTGCTGCTGATTCAATTTTGCGTGTAGTGTTGCGATCAAACCGTAGCTCGGATCGTGTTGCGCCCAAAACAAAATTTGTTTAGAATTGTGTGTACTTCAATCAATCTTTTGTGAGAATTTTGATTTGAGGCCATCTTCATGTTGTTAATCTATGTTGAAGTGGGCATCAGGCTGTTCACTTCTGTTAATTTCTGTCAAGTGTTGCTGATGTTATTTTATTGCAACTTTGATTGATGATTGTGACACATCCATGAGGCTTATTGCATTGATTCTTTTTGCATACTGTTAAGCATCATGTCTACTTCAATTACATGCATTGCATTGTCATGATATGCTTGCTGGTCATATAGTTATTGAGCTCCAAAGTTGCTATCCCGATGTTTTAGACAGCCACCTTTGATTTTCACTAAGTCCTAGACCAGTAAATTTTTATTGCATTTTGCTTGGGATATAACTAGTTGTTCATGATGCTTATTTGCATGATTCTTTTTGCCATGCCTTCCTTTTCATGTCTACTTTAATTGAATATTATTTGTGAGCATGTTTGCATTCATTATCCTGTTTATGCATTGCTCTAAAGTGTGCTTTGTGATGTTGGCAGATTGTGCCCGTAACTTGTTTTGCTTGTATCTTTTTAACCGTAACTCCGTTTGGAGTGTTCTTTATATGTAACTTGATTAGTTTTTCGTGTAATTTGTGTTTATGCTATTGTTTTCTGCATTTAACCAACCTAAAATATGGTTTAGGACAGAATAGTACCAAATCATTTAATCATCGTGAGACACTTAGTGTTATGCCATGTTTAGGTTGTGTCTCGCTTAAATTGACTAGCATAGATAGTTTCCTTTATGCTTCACCTCTTGTCATGATTGTATGTTATGTCATGCTTGAGTGAGATGCCATGTTAAAAACCTTTGTTGATCACCTGCAGCTAAACAACTTGAACCTTTCCAAATGTGCGGTATCGTCGTGTGTGACGAGTAGTCCACTTAACCTGTTAGTAACCGCTCTCGACGGTAGGTGCGATGTCTCGTGTTGCCTTCTTGTTGATGCTTGCTCGTGTTTGCTCCGTAGTAATAGATGCTTGCTCGTTGATTGCCTTTTCCACTGTTTACCATCTTGTGTGCTTCCGCGGGTACCTCTCCGAGACGATGCGAGCTTGCGATCAACTACACCTTCAGAATCCGACTTATCAACAGGCAAGTACTATGTATTACTTATGATCCATTCTATTTCAACCAGTGGTTTGCATGCTAGTCTAGGATAGGTTCGATGTTTGATCCTAACACATGTTTACAACCTCTTTCAAACCGATACAACCATGTCCCCTCCCAGCAAACCTTGTACTGCTATGTTAATATTGCTCGTTGCTCAGCCCCTGCTTAGTATGCATGCTTAGGATGCTACGATGTTACCCTGTTACTCCTTGGTTCGGGATATCACATTATCATTATTATTATTGTTGTTGATGATATGATTATTATAATGTTGACTATATTCGACGAAGGATGGAAGGTCTAGGCTATCCCGCCCCGACGCTTTGTTCCATTCGAGTCACCTAGTATCCAAGTTCCGGGTATTGGTTTTAAGACTGAGCGTGCCTAACCGCGTGTGGGATTTTATGGGGTCCCCTTTTCTTACCTACCTAGATTCAAACATTTCCAGTGGTGGCCCAAGCTGATTTACCATTTGAAACCGTGTGTGTGCTGGTCGGACGCCAGTAGTTTTCCAACCAACCCGGGCCAGCGGAGACTTGGTTTCCTTGTTGGTCCACCTTGTCCGGCTGAGGACCCGGTTTCCCATGTGTGATTAACCGGCTATCCAAACCTGCGACAGACGGTAGAGACCGATTCGAGAGCGCGACCGGCTTTTGAGTTGGGTGTCGACTCACCGGGGGCCACCCGGATTTGTTCGTTGTTAGTTAGAGGGACCTGTCATTTCGGATCTCTCGGAACTAAATCATAAAATGGTTGCCTATAATGGGTATCAACTGAGAGAGATGGGCGTGCGTGCGGAGCCTTGTAATGGGCAGTTGGTACACCCCTGCAGGGTTAAATCTTTTCGAGAAGTCGTGTCCACGGTTATGGACGACTTGAGACCTACTCCTTGTTCATAGACAACAACAACTGAGATAATCTTAATATAACTTGATCAACGTGTGTGTGTGGCTTGACTACTTCTTCTTCGTCGGGATGCGAAGAGGAGGACAAGGATAGGATAGGTGTTATGCTTGCGTAAGTAGTTGATAGCAAGACTTGTTGGAGGCGATTCCTCATTGAATGCTTGGCTTCTTATCTTACTCTCTAGATCGTTAGCCACTTCATAAATGCTAGAGCGGCAGCAACCTCACCACTTACCCCATCCTTACCGTAAACTACTAGTTGTCCTAGAATGACGAGTGATGAAGTCCTTGCTGGGTCAGTTGACCACTACAGTTGGATGCTGAGTACCTCTGTACTCATGATACTACCCCCAAACTCTTTTCAGGGTTCTTGATCGACAACAGGTATGATGATCGACGTTTCACGTGGAGACTCGACGACGACTAGTTAGGCGGATCCCGGCGGAGGGCTTGGACCCGTGTGGTTATGAGATCGATGATTTTCTCTTTGCCAGCAGACATTTTATTGTAGTCTGTACTCAGACATGTATCTTCCGTTGTTGTATTGTATTTAAGGCAATTGTATGCCGATTGTATGAGATGTTGTATCCTTGTATCTGTAATGTTGTGATATCATGTTGGAAATCCGGGGCATATGGCATTGTCATATGTCGCGGTGGGACCGATATGTGCTTCATCCCCGGATCTGGATAGAAACATCTAGATCTTGAACAGTAACACATATCGGGCCTTACAACTTGGTATCAGATCCTTACCGACGAGGATCCCTTCTCTGGCCGAAGTTGAGTATAGACAAAAAACTATTTTGTAGTTACTAAGTTAGTTATCGAAGAGTAGGAATCTTTTTACTCCTTACCCTCACTCTGGTCAGGACAAGTGTCGTAATTGTTTTAATTCTTATCTTACCCCCTTGAAACTCTAGGATCTCGAGAGTGTGGAGTATCGAAACCGTTACAATGCCTTGCTTGCAGCGTATTGTCTCGATTCCGATCTCAGGTTGGGATATCTTGTAGTACCTTTAGTTCTTCCAACACTGATTTACATCTTGGTCCTCTGTTGACTTCAGTCCTCTTGCCCAGTATCTTCACAATTCCAGTGAGAATGCTTCCCTTGATCGTTGCTTTGAATTGTCGTTCTTCCTCTAGAAACTGACGGTTTCGTTTTTCCGACGATGTCGTCTCTCTGCAGAAAGTTATCTCGACAGAAGTTCGACGTCGACATGGAGCAGAGTCACTTGTTGGTGGTGGTTAAGATTGTCGACTCTCTTCATTCCCCCTTCCCCTCTCCCCCGGATCGGCCTGGATCTCTGGACGAGATCCCTTGTTGGTTGTGTTGTATTGTAACGGCCCAGATTTCACAAAAATTAAAATTTTTGTTTTCGGTGTGAATTGTTTGATTGTCTTATTTGTTTGCGGTGTTTGTATCCCCGATTTATCGATCGGCGGTTATTTTCCCCCTCTTATCTCGTACCGGACGGAGACCGACCCTTGCCACCCCGACACCCAACATTTGTGACACCGGGTTTCGCCCGATCACCGTCGCGAGACCGCACGAGACCAGCCGCAGCCAACGGAACGAAAACCCAGTTTAATAATTAAACGGGTTATTTTTATAGCGCGTCGTAAAGTGTTCTCGGAACGGTTCCAGCGCGAGGTGAACGCCTCCGGCTCGATGCGCTGATCGCGCAGTTCGAAGTTTTACTCGAATCAGAGGTACTGCAGACCCCCGGCGGTCAGAAACGTAAACACCGCGCGCGCGAGAGAAAAACCGGGGATCTTTTTGCAAACTGCCAGCCACCTGGCTATATAAAGACCACAATACTCCCACCTCTTTCTAGGGTTTCCCTAGCCACAAAATTGCAGCCACCCCCCCTCAAAATAGTCCCAATTTTCGCTTTTGACCATTTTTCTAGCAAATTTGAGCCAGATCCATCATGGACCATCAGATCTCGCGATCCGACAGCCCAGGGATCTCCCCACCTACCCATCTCTCTCCTCCAACTCCTCTCCCAGCCGCCGCCTCCACGACCACGCCGCCGCCGGCGGCGCGCCACCGAGCAGCGGGCCGCCGCGCCTCTCCTCTCTCCTCTGCGCCCCTCCTCTCTTCTCCCTTCTCAATCCTCTCCTCACGCCACCCCTCTCTCTCTGCTGCAGGGCCTCGCCGGAGTTGCCGCCATGTCCATGGCCGACCGGCTTGGAACTTCACCCCGGCGACCGTAGCTCGCCTCCCCGACCAGAACCGCTGGCGACTGCGGGTCCGAGCCGCCACGTGCCCACCTCGCCGCCACGGGCCAGCGGGAGCCCCGCCGCTCGTCGACGACCGCCGACGTCCGTTGCCGCCGCCGCCCGATCCAATAGGGACGGGACGGCCACCAGCCACAACCAGTCGCGCCCACGTGGGTCGGCCCAGCCAACCCCAACGGCCCAGCCAGGGCGCCACAGCCCAGCCGCCAGGCCGGCCTCTCCAGCCTCCAGTGGGCCTCGGCCCGATTAGGTCTATATTTTTCCCTTCGTTTTTATTTTTCCAGATTTTTGTTAAGTCTTTTAATTTCTGCTGCTGATTCAATTTTGCGTGTAGTGTTGCGATCAAACCGTAGCTCTGATCGTGTTGCGCCCAAAAGGAAATTTGTTTAGAATTGTGTGTACTTCAATCCATCTTTTGTGAGCATTTTTATTTGAGGCCATATTGATGTTGTTAATCTGTGATGAAGTGGGCATCAGGCTGTTAACTTCTGTTAATTTCTGTCAAGTGCTGCTGATGTTATTTTATTGCAACTTTGATTGATGATTGTGACACATCCATGAGGCCTATTGCATTGATTTTTTGCGTACTGTTAAGCATCATGTCTACTTACATTACATGTATTGCATTGTCATGATATGCTTGCTGGTCATATAGTTATTGAGCTCCAAAGTTGCTATCCCGCTGTTTTTGACAACCACCTCTGGTTTTCACCAAGTCCTAGACTAGTAATGTTTTATTGCATTTTTCTTGGGCTATAACTAGTTGTTCATGATGCCTATTTGCATGATTCTTTTTGTCATGCCTTCCTTGTCATGTCTACTTTAATTGCATATCATTTGTGAGCATGTTTGCATTCATTATCCTGTTTATGCATTGCTCTAAAGTGTGCTTCGTGATGTTGGCAGGTTGTGCCCGTAACTTGTTTTGCTTGTATCTTTTTAACCGTAACTTCGTTTGGAGTGTTCTTTATATGTAACTTGATTAGTTTTTCGTGTACTTTGTGTTTGTGTTATCAGTTGCTGCTGTTAACCAACCTAAAATATGGTTTAGGACAGAACAGTACCAAATCCTTTAATCATCGTGAGACACTTAGTGTTATGCCATGTTTAGGTTGTGTCTCACTTAAATTGACTAGCATAGATAGTTTCCTTTATGCTTCACCTCTTGTCATGATTGTATGTTATGTCATGCTTGAGTGAGATGCCATGTTAACAACCTTTGTTGATCACCTGTAGCTAAACAACTTGAACCTTTCCAAATGTGCGGTATCGTCGTGTGTGACGAGTACTCCACTTAACCTGTTAGTAACCGCTCTCGACGGTAGGTGCGATGTCTCGTGTTGCATTCTTGTTGATGCTTGCTCGTGTTTGCTCCGTAGTAATAGATGCTTTCTCGTTTATTTCGTTTTCAAGTGTTTACCATCTTGTGTGCTTCCGCAGGTACCTCTCGGAGACGATGCGAGCTTGCGATCAACTACACCTTCGGAATCCGACTTATCAACAGGCAAGGACTATGCATTACTTATGATCCATTCTATTTCAAGCAGCGGTTTGCATGCTAGTCTAGGATAGGTTCGATGTTTGATCCTACCACATGTTTACAACCTCTTTCAAACCGATACAGCCATGTCCCCTCCCAGCAAACCTTGTACTGCTATGTTACTATTGCTCGTTGCTCAGCCCCTGCTTAGTATGCATGCTTAGGATGCTACGATGATACACTGTTACTCCTTGGGTCGGGATATCATATTATCATTATTATTATTGTTGTTGATGATATGATTATTATAATGTTGACTATATTCGATGAAGGATGGAAGGTCTAGGCTATCCCGCCCCGACGCTTTGTTCCATTCGAGTCACCTAGGATATGAGTTCCGGGTATTGGTTTTAAGACTGAGCGTGCCTAACCGCATGTGGGATTTTATGGGGTCCCCTTTTCTTACCTACCTAGATTCAAACATTTCCAGTGGTGGCCCAAGATGATTTACCATTTGAAACCGTGTGTGTGCTGGTCGACCGCCAGTAATTTTCCATCCAACCCGGGACAGCGGGGACTTGGTTTCCTTGTTGGTCCACCTTGTCCGGCTGAGGACCCGGTTTCCCATGTGTGATTAACCGGCTATCCAAACCTGCGACAGACGGTAGAGACTGATTCGAGAGCGCGGCCGGCTTTTGACTTGGGTGTCGACTCACCGGGGGCCACCCGGATTTGTTCGTTGTTAGTTAGAGGGACCCGTCGTTTCGGATCTCTCGGAACTAAATCATAAAATGGTTGCCTATAATGGGTAGCAACTGAGAGAGATGGGCGTGCGTGTGGAGCCTTGTAATGAGCAGTTGGTACACCCCTGCAGGGTTAAATCTTTTCGAGAAGCCATGTCCACGGTTATGGACGACTTGAGACCTACTCCTTGTTCATAGACAACAACAACTGAGATAATCTTAATATAACTTGATCAACGTGTGTGTGTGCCTTGACTACTTCTTCTTCGTCGGGATGCGAAGAGGAGGACAAGGATAGGATAGGTGTTATGCTTGCGTAAGTAGTTGATAACAAGACTTGTTGGAGGCGATTCCTCATCGAATGCTTGGCTTCTTATCTTACTCTCTAGATCGTTAGCCACTTCATAAATGCTAGAGCGGCAGCAACCTCACCACTTACCCCATCCTTACCGTAAACTACTAGTTGTCCTAGAATGATGAGTGATGAAGTCCTTGCTGGGTCAGTTGACCACTACAGTTGGATGCTGAGTACCTCTGTACTCATGATACTACCCCCAAACTCTTTTCAGGGTTCTTGATCAACAACATGTATGGTGATCGACGTTTCACGTGGAGACTCGACGACGACTAGTTAGGCGGATCCCGGCGGAGGGCCTGGACCCGTGTGGTTATGGGATCGATGATTTTCTCTTTGCCAGTAGGCATTTGCTTGTAGTCTGTACTCAGACATGTATGTTCCGCTGTTGTATTGTATTTAAGGCAATTGTATGCCGATTGTATGAGATGTTGTATCCTTGTATCTGTAATGTTGTGATATCATGTTGGAAATCCAGGGCATATGTCATAGTCATATGTCGCGGTGGGACCGATATGTGCTACGTCCCCGGATCTGGATGGAAACATCTAGATCTGGAACAGTACCGCATATCGGGCCTTACATGTACCTTCCGTTATCCTATGCTTCCTATTATATATATTATATTCAGCAAGGAACCCTGCGCCTTGTTAGTCAATCGGATTAGATAGCGGGCCGTGTTCACTCTGGGAGTGAATGCGGATACGATACATTACAACTGCTAACGGTACGGTTCAGAGCAGACACCGCTTCAGGCCCCTACCCCGGCTCTGCCGAGCCACATCAAGTGTGAGCTATCGAGGAGTAATCTTTGTACTCCACTCGTTGCTGACTCTGTATAGCCGTCCTAGGGTACTGAACCACGGTTGTCCTTACAGGTAAGGAGTCGGGTGACCCCACGGTTCCCGCGCAGGGTATCTTAGCGGAACGACAGGTCAGGTGTATTCCACCGGTGTGCGGCGGGCCTGGTACTGTTCGTGGCTGAAAGATTTCCTGTTGTACGAAAGTCGAGCTCTACCAAGAGCACACGCGAGACAAGGTAAGGAGACGGTTCACCTTGTTGGTAACCGCACGAGTTGGTGGGACGACAGGGCAGGCACCGACGTTACTGGTGGTCCTGGCTGCTGCCGTTGTCCGCGACTCACCGAGAAAGGGGAAACGATAACGGTTGTGCCGACAGATAATAATAAAATGACTTAACGGTTCCGGTGGATGACTTGAGAGGCCGCAAAGGCCTGTACGCACTACCTTCACGTGGGGTTACGGTGTGGGCCCTCCGCGTTGTGGTCTCGTTCGAAAGCTTTGAAAGACGTCCAGTTCAGCATTGTGGTTGGGTCGGATCATGCTGCGGCACTGGATCCACCTGGCGCACAACGACCCGGAGTGCAAGAGGTGATGGCCCATGAAGCTCTTGCGCTTAGGACTGTAGACCGGCGGGGACCTCTCTGATGAGCCGTAGGATGGGCCTCGGCGTGTCGGATAGCCTCGGTGGGGCATTCCCTAACAAGGTGTACGCCACCCTGGAGATCCGAGCGTGCAGGCTGAATAGTAGTGCACCCCTGCAGGGAGTTTGATCTATTCGAATAGCCGTGTCCACGGTAACAGGACGCTTTATGCTGAAGCCAGAGCCTACTACTACAAACTACTACTATTAAACTGTATGGTTCCGGTTTCTTTTCCTCGCAGTGAGTCGAGGAAGCGAACTCGGAGGCATTATTATTATTAATTATTACAACTTACTATTATACAATGTTGCAGCAACTTCTGCTTCATTGTTACTTTATGCTTTATATAAACTGTTGGCTCTTCTCTTCTTGTGATGCAAGACTCGTCGGAAGATGCTAGTCTTCGATAGGCCTAGCTTCTTATCCTTATTCTGATTTCTACCTTGCAGTCCACTATATACAGCCTCCCCTTTCCATTTGGTACATGCATAAATGCTTAGTAGCGAACGTAAGACTCGCGGGTATACTAGATACTCACCCTTGCTTTATTTCCCCTTTTCGCTTTGCCTGATCGGCCGCTGCAGTCGACATTGGAGCCCAGGAGCAGGAGATTCCAGGAGGAGCCTACTACGACGTCGAGTTACCGTTGACCAGGAGTAATTCGGTGGATCCCAGGCAGGAGGCCTCGCCTTTTCGATCTGTATCTCTGATGTTATTTGTGCTAGCCTTCTTAAGGCAAAACTTGACTAACTATGTCTGTACTCAGATATTATGGCTTGTATGACTTATGTATTCGGGTCCGTGTGACCCCCCCTTCATTGTAATATATTTGGTTTATCCTTTTGTGTTTAGTGTTGTGCTGTGATATTCTCACCGTGGCACCTTGATCTCGATCATGTACCCTGCGTGTATGATTACTGTACATGATCGTAAATCGAGGGAATCACAAGTTGGTATCAGAGCCGACTGCCTGTAGGAAGCCACCCAAACACTACTTGGTCGAAGTTGAGTATAGTTTTTGAAAAACTATTTTGCTAACTTAATATTTGGCTTACGGGCCCATATCGATGTCACTACGTATGATATCTATGGTATTAGGATCCTTTTCTTCGTACCTATGCTCTGGGAATCTGCTCTCTTATCCTTGCTGGTAAGTTTAACAAACTCTGACATTAGGAACATGTTGTCTTGATTCCACCCGGCGTTCTGGTGCTACCCCATTGATTGAGTCGTGTCGCAGGAGTTCTACCCCAGGTCACGAACCGTGGATCCCATTCTCATTCTGGGCAGGCCGCACGTTCTCTGGCATTTACTCCTGTGGCCAACAGTTTTCTTGCGGCGTGATTGACATAGTGGAATCTATGTCGCGTCGTGTAATCCTTACCGCGGTATGCGCGCCACCTACTGAGTCCTTGTTCCTTAATTTCAACGACGTTACGCTGTCCGATTTTGACCGAATGTGTGCAAAGATCTATATGTCTATATGACTACTATGGTGTATCTACTGCACTTCTCGTTCATTGCTCATACTACATCATGTATGGCTTCTTATCATTGCAAACGCTTTGTCTGAACTAACCCCTGCTGTTCAGGCAGGATGGCTGACGATCCCCCACCTCCACCTTATATGGCCGCGGTACTGCAACAGTTTGATCTGAACCGTCAGTTTATGGCCGGGGTAATGACCCAGCTTCAACTCAGAATTCCCCAATAACACTGCAGGAGTTTGTGCGCCTTAGTCCGTCCACCTTCCGCAGCTCCGTAAATCCTATGGATGCCGATGATTGGCTCCGTGATATTGCTTTTCAGATGGAGTCAGCTGTTGTTTCCCCTACCAGTTACCTCACCTTTGCGACGTATCACCTGAGGGGTCCAGCTGCTCAGTGGTGGGAAAGCCACCGGCTTGCGCTGCCAGATGGAGCTGTAACCACTTGGCAAGAATTCCAGTTAGCCTTCCGTGCATGGCACCTTCCTCAAGGTCTGATGGACCAGAAGAAGGAGGATTTCCGCCAACTCCGTCAGGGCCAGACAACTGTTGATGAATATCATAGGAAATTCCTTGAGTTGTCCCAATATGCTGAGAGAGACGTCGCCACCGACGCTCGCAAACATGAGAGATTCCGAGAAGGACTGCATCCTGAAATAGAACTCGCACTTGTCCTTCATGATTGTGCGGACTTTGCGACCCTTGTCAGCAAGGCTTTCCAAGTCGAAACTGCTCTGACTAAGCACCATTAGTCGCTCAAGCGTGCTCGAGATGCTGGCCCATCTTCGGGTCGGCCTGCTCGGAAACTTAAAGTCTGGCTCCCTGTAACACCCTCAGTTTCTGTAACAGTAATCACTTTGACTGTTGAATATTACTGTTATTAATCCTGGTTGCTAAGCATGACTTGATCAAACCTTGCCTCTACATATGCAAACCATGATGGTTGATATTCAAAACCATATGCTCAATGCACCTTGATATCTTGGAATCAAATCAAAGTTCAAAACTCCTTTTGGTCAATATTAAAAATATGTGCAAAATAAAACTTTGTCCAAAAATTGTGAAACCAATTTTATTAAATGCACAAATATCAGTATACCATGTTGCAATGGTCATGCATATTTATTGTGGCATATAAAAAATTCAAACAACTCAAACAGTAGCAAAACAGTGACATTTATTAACTTTTAAATAGAACAAAATATTAAGTGAGTTTATATAAGCCCCAAACATTTGGTATCCCTATTGTGAGGTATAACTTTAATTTAGAAACACCTAACACATTTTAATAAAATGGAAATGTAAACAAAACAAATGCAAAAAGAAAATACAGAAAAAGAATAAATAGAAAAATGAAAAACTACCTAACCCTCGCCTAGGGCGAGGCCCACCCCGGCCCAGCCAGCCCCCTCTCCCACTTGTCTCCCTCCCTCCTCTCTCCTCCCACATGCTCCCCATGGCGTGGCGCAACGGACATGGCCAGGGAGCACGCCCAGCCGGCCCCTCCCCCTCGTCCGTCTCACCTACCCCTGGGGATAAGGGCGAGCACCCCACCTCCCCATCCCGTGGACGCCCAAATATCTTCCCCCCCTCGCGCCTCCTCTCCTCTGTTCGCTTCGCCCGCCTCGGACCGGTGGCCGCGCCGCCGGCGTATACGTGGCCAACGGCCACCGCAAGTCGCCCCTTCATGTCCTGGAGCTCCGCCGTGGTCGCCTAGATCTTCTCAACCACCGAATCGAGCTCGGGAGTCACTTGAAGCCACGAATCAGGCCGCGCCCCTCCGCCACGGTCGCCGTCCTCGGCGACGAATTCTTCGTGGTAGATGCCTCCCCCGACTCCCTCAACCCCGTGTTCGTGCTCCCGGTGAGCTCACGAAAACCCCGACCTTTTTCCTCGCTCCCACGCGTTCCGTAGACTCCTCCATGCCGTGCCTCAGCTCGGGCGGCCGTCGTGCCCACCCCAGGCGCGCGCTCCGCGCCCCGCCCGTGTCCAGCCACCGCCGCCCGCACCTTGCGCGTGTGCGCACGCCGTGCGTGGCCACGCCTCGGCCCCTCCCACCGCAGCCCCTCTCGCCGGAGAGGCTTCGCCGGGCGGCCTCGCTGTCGCCGGCGGGGATGGTTTAGTTAAACCGTGGGCAGAGACCCCCCCCCCCCTCACTGCCAGGTGGGCCCCTGGTCCTAATAGTTAGTTTTGATTTTTTTTTCATTTAATTAACGTTAAGTTAATTGGACATGAGCCTATGACCAGTGGGCCTAGCCCCTTAATCTGAATAATTAGTCAATTATAATAGAAATAAAACCTATTAGGTAATGTCTCTATGACATGTGGGTCCAGCAGCTTAATAAGTTTTTAAAATAAGTAATTAACTATGTGCCTATGACAACAGGGCCCACTTCTGTTAAATAAAAAAATAAATGTTTTATTATATGTAAGACTGACATGTGGGACCCACTAGTCAGTAGGTCCCACCTGTCAGGTTTGACCAGTCAAACTAGTTATGGATAATGTTTCTGTTTTAATAATAAAAGAAATTCAGAAAATAATTTAAAATGCTTTAAAACTTCAGAAATTAATATCTTTTAAACCGTAACTCGGATCGAAAAACTTTATACATGAAAATTGATCAAAAAAATACAACGAATACGAATACGCTATCCACATGTCAACCACCCCCTCCAACACAACGAACATCGACATTCCCCCCTCCAGGTCGTCTGTCCGGTAATCGTCCGGAGCCGGTAAAATTGTCGGTTAAAATTCCTGTTTCATCTGCAACGTGTAGCACTGCGTTAGTTCACCCCTAACACTGCGTTCGTCATGTCTAGTATTTGTATTGCTATTATTGTCGTGTATTTATTGTTTCTTCCCCCTCTCTTATTGTCCGGTAGTCTCGACGTCCGCTCTGATGCCCCTGTGATCGACTACTTCGTCGACGACCGTACCTCTACCGTCGAGTTTCCAGGCAAGCAGAGCCATTCTCTTCCCCAGATATCGCCTATCTTTCCATACATTTCTTGCACTAGGCATTGTTGCTACTGCTACATTACAATCCTATTCAACTGCATAGCTTATCATTGTCGCCCCTTGATTACCTTTCCGCTATCCTATGCTGACCTATTTATATATGTCTTATAATCAGGAGTTAGCCCTGCGCCTTGTTAGTCAATAGGATTAGATAGCGGGCCATGATTACTCTGGGAGTGATCGTGGTAACGATAAAGTATAAACTGCTACAGGTACGGTTCAGAGCAGACACCGCTTCAGGCCCCTACCCCAGCTCTGCCGAGCCACATCAAGTGTGAGCTATCGAGGAGTAGTCCTTGTACTCTACTCGTTGCTGACTCCGTATAGCCGTCTTAGGGTACTGAACCACGGTTGTCCTTACAGGTAAGGAGTCGGGTGACCCCACGGTGCCCGCGCAGTGTATCTTAGCGGAACAACGGGTCAGGTGTATTCCACCGGTGTGCGGAGGGCCTGGTACTGTTCGTGCCCGACAGATATCCTGTTGTACGAAAGTCGAGCTCTTCGGAGAAAACGCGGGACAAGGTAAGGAGACGGTTCACCTTGTTGGTAACCGCACGAGTTGGTGGGACGTCAGGGCAGGCACCGATGTTACTGGTGGTCCTGACTGTTGTCGTTGTCCGTGACTCATTCAATAAGGGGCAACGATAACGGTTGTCTCGACAGAAAATTAATAAAATGCTTAATGGGTTCGGCGGATGACTTGAGTAGCCTTTTGGCTTGTACGCACTACCTATACGTGGGATGACGGTGTGGGCCCTCCGCGTTGTGGTCTCGTTCGAAAGCTATGAAAGACCACCAGTTCAGCATTGTGGCCGGGACTGATCGTCACCTGTGGTGTACGGATCTCCCGCCTCACAACGACCCGGAGAGCGAGGGGTGATAGGCCCATGGCCCCCTTGCACTAAGGGCTGTAGACCGGCGGGGACCTCTCTGATGAGTCATAGGATGGGCCTCGGCGTGTTGGATAGCCTCGGTGGGGTGTTCCCTAACAAGGTGTACGCCACCCTGGAGATCCGAGCGTGTAGTATGACACTAGTGCACCCCTGCAGGGAGTTTAATCTATTCGAATAGTCGTGTCCACGGTAACAGGACGCTTTATGCTGAAGCCAGATCCTATCACTACAAACTACTACTATTAAACTGTTGGTTCCTGGTTTTCTTCCTCGCGGGGATGTCGAGGAGGGGAACTCGGAGGAATTGCTAATTATTACAACTTATTATTATACAATGCTGCAGCAGCTTCTGCTGCTTTGTTACTTTATGCTTTATATAAACTGTTGGCTGATTCTTACCTCATGCTGTAAGACTCGTCGGAAGATGCTAGTCTTCGTTAGGCCTAGCTTCTTACCCTTATTCTGATTTCTATCTTGCAGTCCACTATATATAGCCTCCCCTTTCCATTTGATACATGCATAAACTCTTAGTAGCAGACGTAAGACTCGCGGGTATGATAGATACTCACCTTTGCTTTATTTCCCCCTTTTCGCTTTTCCTGATCGGCCGCTACAGCCGACGTTGGAGCCCAGGAGCAGGAGTACCCCGGAGGCGACTACTACGACGTCGAGTTCCCCGTTGTCCAGGAGTAGTTCGGTGGATCCCAGGCAGGAGGCCTCGCCTTTTCGATCTGTACCTCTGATGTTATTTGTGCTAGCCTTAAGACAAAACTTGACCAACTATGTCTATACTCAGATATTATGAGTGTTTAACTTATGTATTCGGATCCTCGTGATCCCTGGTATTGTATCATATTGGTTTATCCTTTTGTGTTTAGTGTTGTGCTGTGATATTGTCACCGTGGCACCCTAATCTCAGCCGTGTACCCTGCGTGTATGATTACTGTACACGGATTGATTTTGGGGGCGTCACAAGTTGGTATCAGAGCCGACTGCCTGTAGGAAGCCACCCCACCACTACTTGGTCGAAGTTGAGTCTAGACTTTGAAAAACTATTTTGCTAACTTAATATTTGGCTTACGGGCCCACATCGATGTCACTACGTGTGATATCTATGGCATTAGGATCCTTTTCTCCATACCTATGCTCTGGCACTCTGCTTTCTTATCCTTGTTGGTAATTTTTACTAAATCTGACATTAGGATCACGTTCTCTTGATTCCACCCGGCGTTCTGGTGCTACCCCATTGATTGACTCGTGTCGCAGGAGTTCTACCCCAGGTCCCGGACCGCGGATCCCATTCTCATTCTGGGAAGGCCGCGCGTCCTCTGGCATTAACTCCTGTGGCCAACAGTTTTCTTGCGGCGTGATTGACATAGTGGAATCTATGTCGTGTCGTGTAATCCTTACCGCGGTCTGCGCGCCGCCTACTGAGTCCTTTTTCCTTAATTTCTACGACGTTACGCTGTCCGATTTTGACCGACTGTGGGCAATGATCTGTATGTCTTTATGACTACTATTGTGTATCTACCGCACTTCTCGTTCATTGCTCGTACTACATCGAGTATGACTCCTTATCCTTGCATATGCTTTGTCTGAACTAACCCTTGCTGATCAGGCAGGATGGCAGACGATCCCCCACCTCCGCCTTATTTGGCCGCAATGATGCAACAGTTTGAACTGAACCGTGAGCAGTTTGATCTGAACCGTCAGTTCATGGCCGGAGTAATGGCCCGGCTTCCAAACCAGAATGCCCCAATCACACTGCAAGAGTTCGTGCGCCTCAACCCGTCTGTTATCCGCAACTCCACCAATCCGATGGATGCTGATGATTGGCTCCGTGAAATCTTGTTCGAGATGGAGTCAGCTAATGTTGCCCCGACCAGTTATGTTACGTTCGCGGCATTTCATCTGAAGGGTTCAGCCGCGCAATGGTGGGAAAGCCACAGGCGAGTGATGCCTGCTGGGACTGTGACCACTTGGCAAGAATTCCAGTTAGCCTTCCGTGCATGGCACATTCCTCGAAGTCTAATGGACCAGAAGAAGGAGGATTTTCTCAAACTTAGACAATGCACGACAACTATTGTTGAATATCATAGGAGATTCCTTGAACTGTCTCGCTATGCTGAGGATTACATCGACACCGACGCTCTCAAGCAGCAGAAATTCCGTGAAGGATTGCATCCCAATATGAAGCTCGCACTAGCTGCTAATGATTTCGCAGACTTTGCGACGCTCGTCAGCAAGGCTTTCCAAGTTGAAACTGCTCTGGCTGGTCACCAGGAACCCCTCAAGCGTACTCGAGATGTTGGCCCATCCTCGGAAAGACCCACTCAGAAACTTCGAGTCTATATCCCACACAATGTCCACCACCGACCTGCCCCAACGCCAAGGCCGTCTTATGTTGCACCTCGTCTGCCTCCGCCACCGAGACAGCTGCCAATTCAGACTAGACAGCCTGTGCACCTCGCTCCCGAATGTTGCCCAGGTCAGCCTCAGCATGCACCACAGCTCCCTGTTGGCCGTAAGAAGAGTTTCCGGAACCATCGTCCTAGAAACGGTAATGCCAAGACGTCTGCTGTTAGTTGTGCTCACGTCACCCATGTCAAGATGGAAGAAGCTCGTGAGTCCCCAAGAATGGTAGTGGGTACCCTTCTCGTCAATTCAGTGCCAGCTTCTGTTCTCTTTGATTCCGGCGCGTCGCATTCATTTATGTCCCAGTCGTTTGCTCAACTGCATGGGTTAGCTATGGATCCCTTGGCCACTCCTTTAGCGGTAAATGTCGTTGGATCTCAGAGTCGTGCCACCATGATGAGCCCCGATACCACCATTGCAATTGTGGGTCTGTTGTTCCCAGCTCCTATTATTATCCTCAAGTCGTCCAACATTGATGTCATCCTCGGTATGGATTGATTGGGGGCACATGATGCCCATATCCACTGTGCCACTAAGACAGTTCAGCTCACGCACCCTTCTGGCAAGAAGATTCTGTACTCGGCCTGGACAGCTCAACATGCTGAAGGCCAAATATATGCTCTGAATGCTTTGAATACCTCCCCTCTTGAAGGGATCGAGAATGTTCCAGTTGTTCGCGATTTTCTCGACGTCTTCCCAGAATAAATGCCGGGAATACCCCCGATCAGAGATGTCGAGTTCGTCATCGACTTGAAGCCTGGCACCGTCCCTATTTCTAAGCGCCCTTATAAGATGCCGCCTCACCACCTCCTTGAACTGAAGAAGGAGATCGACATGGCACTCCTCAAAGGTTTCATTCGTCCAAGTTCCTCTGCTTGGGGAGCACCTTCGCTCTTTGTCAAGAAGAGCGATGGGACGAACCGTTTGGTCCAAGATTACCGACCTATCAACCAGGCCAATATACAGAACAAGTATCCACTTCCTCGGATCAACGATCTGTACGATCAACTTGCTGGATCTACGGTGTTTTCGAAACTCGACTTGAGGTTGGGTTACCATCAGATCCGGGTCCGCGAAGAAGACATCCCGAAGACCGATTTCATTACTCGCTATGGTTCATACGAGTACACCGTCATGTCCTTTGGCCTGACCAACGCTCCAGCCACCTTCTCACGATTGATGAACTATATATTCATGGAATACCTCGACAAGTTTGTCGTGGTTTATCTGGATGATATCTTGGTATACTCCAAGAATGAAGACGAACATGCTGAACATCTTCGTCTTATACTGGAAAAGCTTCGAGAACACAAACTCTATGCTAAGTATTCCAAGTGTGAGTTCTGGCTTCCTGAAGTAACCTACCTTGGTCATGTGATTTCCAAGGATGGCGTTGCCGTCACCCCAGAACGTATCCAGGCTATTCTTGACTGGACTCCTCCCAAGACCGTCAAGCAAGTCAGAAGTTTCCTCGGCCTCGCTAGTTATTGCCGCCGTTTCGTCGAGAACTTCTCCAAGATTGCCAAGCCTCTGACTAGTCTGCTTCAGAAAGGCGTCAAGTTTGAGTGGACAGATAAATGTCAAGAAAGTTTTCAAGCTCTCAAGGACAAGCTCACTTCTCCACCAGTGCTTGCTCCTCCTGATACTCAGAAGGACTTCGTGATATATTGTGACGCGTCTCGTCAAGGATTAGGCTGTGTCCTAATGCAAGAGCGCCGCGTGATTGCTTATGGCTCTCGTCAGTTGCGATCCCATGAAGATAATTATCCAACACATGATCTCGAATTGGCAGCAGTAATTTATGCATTGAAGATGTGGCGACATTACCTCGTTGGTAATCGTTCCGAGATCTACACCGATCACAAAAGCCTGAAGTACTTGTTTACTTAGCCAGACCTGAATCTCCGCCAACAAAGATGGCTCGAGACAATAGCCGATTTCAACATGGATATTCATTACACCCCTGGCAAGGCTAATGTGATGGCCGATGCTTTGAGCCGTAAAGCTTACTGTAGTGAACTTGAGGTTAAACTAGAACAACCACCTCTGTATGAAGAGTTTCAAAAGCTGAACCTCGAGATTGTTCCTCAAGGTTATGTAAATAACCTGGTTATCGAACCGGATCTCGTCAAATCCGTCAAGGGTATACAGTTTTATGATGATTTCGTACACAAGATTAAGCGCGATATCGCCAATGGGAGACCCTCACCCTTCACCATTGATAGCAAAGGTGCGGTGTTCTACGAGAACCGTTTAGTGGTTACTCACAGCAAGGGCAGGCATGAGAACCTGGATATGACCCCGAAGGTCATGAAAGCGGCTCACGATACCCCGTTGTCCATTCATCCTGGAAGCACCAAGATGTACCAAGACATTCGTCAGCAATTTTGGTGGCCTAACATGAAGCAAGACATTGCCCGATATGTTTCTGAATGTGACGTTTGTCGTCGCGTCAAGGGGGAACATCAAAAACCCGCTGGAACTCTACAACCACCTGAAACTCCTGTATGGAAGTGGGACAAAGTTCAGATGGACTTCGCCATCGGTTTTCCCCGATCATAGAAAGGTAACGATGCTATCTTTGTCGTCATCGACCGGTTCTCCAAGGTTGCTCACTTTATAACAGTCAAGGAGAAGATCACGGCGGCTCAGTTAGCGGAATTGTATATCTCCCAAATCGTGTCGCTCCACGGTATTCCGTTGGAGATCAGTTCAGATCGTGGCAGCCTTTTCACCTCAAGATATTGGCGGAGTTTCCAAGAAGCTTTGGGGACTATTCTGCATCTCAACACTTCCTATCACCCCCAGTCACAAGGCCAAGTTGAACGAGTCAATCAAGTGCTGGAAGACATGCTTCGAGCTTGCGTTATTTCCTTCGGTAAGAAATGGGAGGAATCTCTTCCGTTGGTCGAGTTCTAGTATAACAATAGCTACCACGCTAGTCTGAAGATGGCACCCTATGAAGTTCTCTATGGGCGTAAGTGTCGGACCCCTCTGAGTTGGTCAGAAACTGGGGAACGTGCACTCATTGGCCCGGATATTATTCAGCAAGCTGAAGATCAAGTTCATGTCATCTGTGAACATTTGAAGGCCGCTCAGTCCCGCCAGAAGAGCAACTATGACCGCAAACACCGAGAAATGGAGTATCAACCTGGTGAATACGCCTACCTCCGTGTCACTCCCATGAGGGGCACTCAGCGCTTCGGTATCAAGGGCAAGTTGGCTCCTCGCTACATTGGCCCGTTCCGTATCCTTTCCAGGAGTGGACCAGTGGCATACCGATTGGAATTGCCGCCGAACCTCTCCCAAGTCCACGATGTCTTCCACGTGTCGCAACTCCGTCGCTGCTTCAAGGACCCTATTCATGAAGTGGAACATGATATGATTGAGCTGCAACAGGACTTGACTTATCAAGAACATCCGAGCCGCATTCTTGATCAGTCTGAACGTCGGACCCGCAACAAGACGGTCAAGTTCCTCAAGGTTCAGTGGTCGAATCATTTCGAAGATGAAGCCACCTGGGAACGCGAAGATCGCCTTCGCGATGAATACCCCGATATTTTCCTCGCTACCACTTAAATTCTCGGGACGAGAATTCTTGTAGTGGGGGAGATTTGTAACACCCTCAGTTTCTGTAACAGTAATCACTTTGACTGTTGAATATTACTGTTGCTAATCCTGATTGCTAAGCATGCCTTGGTCAAACCTTGCCTCTACATATGCAAACCATGATGGTTGATATTCAAAACCATATGCTCAATGCACCTTGATCTCTTGGAATCAAATCAAAGTTCAAAACTCCTTTTGGTGAATATTAAAAATATGTGCAAAATAAAACTTTGTCCAAAAATTGTGAAACCAATTTTATTAAATGCACAAATATCAGTATACCATGTTGCAATGGTCATGCATATTTATTGTGGCATATAAAAAATTCAAACAACTCAAACAGTAGCAAAACAGTGACATTTATTAACTTTTAAATAGAACAAAATATTAAGTGAGTTTATATAAGCCCCAAACATTTTGTATCACTATTGTGAGGTATAACTTTAATTTAGAAACACCTAACACATTTTAATAAAATGGAAATGTAAACAAAACAAATGCAAAAAGAAAATACAGAAAAAGAATAAGTAGAAAAATGAAAAACTACCTAACCCTCGCCTAGGGCGAGGCCCACCCCGGCCCAGCCAGCCCCCTCTCCCACTTGTCTCCCTCCCTCCTCTCTCCTCCCACCTGCTCCCCATGGCGTGGCGCAATGGCCATGGCCAGGGAGCACGCCCAGCCGGCCCCTCCCCCTCGTCTGTCTCACCTACCCCTCGGGATAAGGGCGAGCACCCCCCTCCCCATTCCGTGGACGCCCAAATATCTTCCCCCCCCCCCTCGCGCCTCCTCTCCTCTGTTCGCTTCGCCCGCCTCGGACCGGTGGCCGCGCCGCCGGCGTATACGTGGCCAACGGCCACCGCAAGTCGCCCCTTCATGTCCTGGAGCTCCGTCGTGGTCGCCTAGATCTTCTCCACCACTGGATCGAGCTCGGGAGTCACTTGAAGCCACGAATCAGGTCGCGCCCCTCCGCCACGGTCGTCGTTGTCGGCGACGAATTCTTCGTGGCAGATGCATCCCCCGACTCCCTCAACCCCGTGTTCGTGCTCCCGGTGAGCTCACGAAAACCCCCGACCTTTTTCCTCGCTCCCACGCGTTCCGTAGACTCCTCCATGCCGTGCCTCAGCTCCGGCGGCCGTCGTGCCCACCCCGGGCGCGCGCTCCGCGCCCCGCCCGTCTCCAGCCACCGTCGCCCGCACCTTGCGCGTGTGCGCACGCCGTGCGTGGCCACGCCTCGGCCCCTCCCACCGCAGGCCCTCTCGCCGGAGAGGCTTCGTCGGGCGGCCTCGCTGTCGCCGGCGGGGATGGTTTACTTATGTATTCGGATCCTCGTGATCCCTGGTATTGTATCATATTGGTTTATCCTTTTGTGTTTAGTGTTGTGCTGTGATATTCTCACCGTGGCACCCTAATCTCAGCCGTGTACCATGCGTGTATGATTACTGTACACGGATTGATTTTGGGGGCGTCACACTCCCGCACAGTGTTTTTCACCGGCCTGCTCAGAAACTTAAAGTCTGGCTTTCCAAGTCGAAACTGCTCTGACTAAGCACCAACTGCTCAGAAATAAAATCCTGAAATAGAACTCGCACTTGTCCTTCATGATTGTTTGGTTTTATTTTCAAACACATGAAATAATATTTTTATAGTTGTTAGATCAACTGTTACGATTTGATTTAGTATATGCAGATTTGATCATCAATATTAATTTTATACATATTGTTATTTAAAGTAATAATATTGTGTGTATCTACGGTTTAGTAACGAATGTTGTTAGAGTAGATCTCAAATTCTAGATGTTAATCTTGGCGTGTATTGTTTTAGATGAACTGATGATATAAATTGGATACTTAAGCTTTGATTTATTAATTTGACAACTAGTAATGGCAACTTTATACTGTCACATGATTGTTTGGTTTCATTTTCAAACATATGATAGAATATTTTTATAGTTTTTAGATCAATTGTTGCGATTTTATTTAGTATATGCAGATTAGATCGTCAATTTTCATTTTATACATATTGTTATTTAAAGTTAATCTTGTGTCATTAGTTAGTTCAAAACTACTCTGCATTTTGAATCAAATTTCTTTTAACACTATTCATGAAGTTACCTATCAATACTTTTGTACCTAAAAGATATAATCTACACTTGTTGTTGTAGTAAGAATGCACTGAAATTCATGTTCAATAAAAAGAATGAATTGAAACTTTTCTCATATTTCCAATTAAAGGTGTTTTGCGGTAATGCACTTTGGCCCTGTTTGTTTGTTCTTTTGCTTCTGTTTTTGCAGCTTTTTTATTTTGGCAAAGAAGCCATAAAAGCTTTTAAATAGGTGCACTTAGAGCTTATATGGCTTTTGGAGCTAAATATTGTTATATTGATTCATCAAAAGCCATAAAAGCTCCTAAATATGGTCAACCACTAATTAGCGAGCACCCTCCACGCGGCCCCGCAAAGGTCAGTTTTGTGCGCTCTAGATCCGCCACGTGTCACGTTTTTACTGTGTCCCGTGCGAAACAACAGTTGTAGTTGCGCGTACCCTCCTGTGACTGCGCACGGACCTGTGGCTTGGACTGTGGAAGGGATGTGGCTGAAAAAACTGTGGTTGTGGCTGAAAAAACTATGGATGTGGCTGAAAAACGGCGGCTGCCGCTGAAAAACTAGGTTGTGGCAGGAGATGTGGCTAAGAGAACTATGGCGGTGGCTGAAAACTAGCATTTGGCGGAGGCTGTGGCTGAAAAAATTGTGGTTGTAGCTAAAAAACTGAGTTGTGGCAGGACTGTGGCTGCAAACTGTGGGTGTGGCAGGACTGTGGTTGCGCGTGTGGGCGTGACTGCGGCTCTATGTTCGAAAGATGCCACATGTCAAACACGGAAGGACCCAAGAAAAACACCGAAACGCGCCAGAACGTGACACTCTGCGCGCTCGGAGCACACGCGAGTGACCTCCGCAAGGAGTACCCTCAATTAATTGCTCTCCTAAATATGTTCTTTTGAAGCTTTTTATGACTTTTTGGCTAAAACGGAAAAAGTGCAAAAGCAGAAGTAAAAGCCCAAATAAATAAAACTTTTGTTTGTTTTGTCTATTTTCTCTGTATATCATCATATGCATGCATACATACATACATACATACATACATACATACACCAACGAATTATTTATGTGATCACAATGATATAGATACCAAGCGTTCATCAATATCATTTTTGTTTATACTGTGCACTCCCTCCTTTTTCAAAAGAATGTACTTCCAACTTATTTGAAAAGTTAAATTATTTTAAATTTTAACCAAATTTAAACAAAAATATAAAAAATTTATGAAACAAAATAACTATATAATAAAAATATATTTCATAACAAATTTAATAATACAAATTTGGCAGTATAAATGTTGATGTATTTTTATTTAATCACGATTAAATTTTAGAAAATTTGACTTTTTAACAAAGTTGAAAGTAACACTCTTTTAAAGATAGAGAGAGTAAGTTGTTAGTACTCCCTCCGTCCTGAATTAATTATCATTTAAATGGATGTATTTAGAACTAAAATAATGTTAGATACATCTATTTAAGCATGTATTTAGAACTAAAATAATGCTAGATACATCTATTTGAGCGACCTGTATTAGGGTTCTAAATTTTGATTTCGCTCTGAACCCTGAAAATCTTAGGACCAGCTCTGGATATAATTGATCTTTTCGCAATATTATACCCCAGTGTATCATCAACCAAGGTAGAAAGTTGAAAAGCCCACATCATATGTACGTAGAAGAAGTATATTGACACACCATCACACTAGTCACAACATCTCAACAAAACCAACGTGATTGACATAAACTAAGTACTGCTGTGGGCTTCAGTTCTATCACATGACGCTGCACCCAGCACTGGGCTCCTCCTCGTAGTACTGCGGCTGGTACGGCGGATTCCTGCCGTATCCCCCGCCGTACGCCCCGTACACGGGCCCGCCGTAGTACCCTCCCGCAGGTGCCCCTCCGCCGTACCCGTATGCCGGCGCGCTGTACCCCCACTCAGGGGCGGCCGGCGGCGGCCAGATGGACGGCGCGGACATCGCCTGCGGCATCATCGTCATACCAGGCGTCGGCGCCGGCATCCGCATCGGCGGCATGGCCATCATGGACGCCGGCTGCTGGGGACGCGGGGCCTCATTCCGTGACATCTCCGTGGTAGTTATCACCCTCGGCTTGCCGCCGTGCCCGTTGCCGTGTCCATGTCCATGTCCGTGTCCGTGTCCTTGATCGCGGTGGCCGTGCCGATCGATGCGTTCGTGGTCGTCGTCGTCGTCCATGCCGAACTTGACGTGCTTGGTCTTGTCCGACTTGCCGCCGTGACCGTGGGCTTGGGGTCCGGCGCCATGGCCGTGACCGTGTGCTTGGGGGCCGGCGCCATGGCCATGACCGTGGGCTTGAGGGCCGGCGCCATGGCCGTGACCGTGTGCTTGGGGACCGGCACCATGGCCGTGGCCGTGTCCTTCCTTCCCGGGCTGCTTGGGCGCCACCTTGGCACCGGGGTTCATCTGGTTCCCTCTGGCGACTTGTATGTCGGTGATCACCTTGCCAGCACCGGAGCAGAGCCTGTCGGAGACCTCCTCGGCGTCAAAGGAGCCGGACACCGTCACCGTGTTGTTCTTCTCGTCGTACGAGATCGTCTTGATGTTTTCTCTGTCTGTTTGGTGCATACACAAACACAAGTGAGTTGTTTAGTCCATGGATCAAGAATCTTTCTACTAGTACATAATTCGCAGAATTAAGATTTGGGGGAAATTAACCTTGAAGCTTGCAGAGGACCTTTCTGATCTTCTTGTAGCATCTGTCGCAGTCAAGGTCGACTCTCATGATGACTGTCGACATCTGAGAAGGTAAAAAATATATCTTGCGATTAGTCCTCCAAACTGTTTCTGTTACATTCTCGGATTCTCCCTAACAAATTTACTGGTTGAGCCTACCTAGTACATAAAGAACAGAGACAATTTAAGAGAGGATTATCTGAAGAGATTCTTGTAGTAGTAGTTTTCTTTCAGGAGAGAAGCAGAGGATGAGTGAATCAGAATCCTAGTTAATTTCTTGGTAATATTGACAACAATTTCTCCGACATACAACTACTAGCTAGGTAGTTGGTCAATTTCTATTAAAGAGGAAAGCATATCGTTTGTTGCCTTGATCTCCACTTCACGTCTCCTTACTTTGGTGGGCAGAGCACCAAGCAATCACTTATCCCACCAAGCGTGGTCAGTACACCAAAACCACTGTACTGATCTCCCTCAAAGAAAAAAGTAGTGTACTGATCATCATCTGAATAAGAATTTGCTAGCATTAGAGTTTCAGGGATAATCTTTTGCCTCGTTACAAAAGAGGGATTCAAGGCACGAAGGGTTGAAACGGACGATCGTAGAAATGCATCTTGTTTTTAAATGAAACAAAGAGTTCGGTCGCTTTTCTCCTGGGACAAGCTATGGAGAAGGAAATTTCAACTAAGAAAAACAGCGAGACAAACTAACAATTACTCTTCATAACAGTTTGTTCATTGCTAACCAAGATTAGCACTTGGTCATAGCAGTTGATAAACTTGCGTACTCTTCCTATGAGCCTACGACCAGGAAAGCTAATTAAGAGAGAAGAGAAGGTTTTACCTTTGACGTCCCAAGGATTCCTTGTTGGTAGTCGCCAGTGGCGAAGCAAGGAAGGAGAGCCAGGCTAGGACTGAGGAGGAAGAAGAGATGAGGAAGCAAGAGAAGAAAGCGAGGGGAGGGCGGGTTTTAAACTAGGTGGTGGCACGGGCGAGGGTGACACGCATCATTGCGCGCTGCGATGGGCGGCGCCAGCTCTCCATGGGACGCCAACCGCTTTACGATCAGTGGGATTCATCACTACTACAGTACCTCAAAAACAACAGGGGAAAAAAGGGCAATGGCTTAGCTCACTGCCACCTTTCTTCCCCCCGGTAACACTCTAGTCTCGGTGCAACTGCTTTGTACTGTAGTCCGTAGTGTGTCGGCGAGCAGGGGCACTGAGCTACCCTATCCCAAATCCACCTTCCATCTCCTCCTCCTATGCGATAAGATTGGCGGAGTTTTTATTAGGTTACTACCACCAAACCAAAGTGCTATACCAGGATTTTCGGTGAAGTGGAGGACAGGCGTCTCCCTACCTCTCCGCCTTTTCCCCACCATTCTCCGGGGAAGGTGCAGGACGGTAGAGCGGTCGCTAACGTTGAAAGCAGACTGTTCAGAGAGAGAGAGGACGTTGTACCCTGACGGACGCAACCAAAGCCAAGTGAACCAGAGCCGGCCATTCCATCCCATGCATGCACCAAAGCGATCGACGACCTTACCACTGCCCTTGAGAATGATGATTCAGGAGTGGTACCATGAAAGTGGCGGTGCACCGGCCGTGTGAGTGAGCAAACGCAGTCCACCCACCGAATCTGATCACACTGCAATGGAACGGAAGGTCCCTCTTTTTTAAGCTCTGACGGCCTTTGCTAAAGCAGTGCCCAACTGACTCCAAGTTCGTGATGTACGTGCGCTGTTTGCACCGTGTTGGAAATGTGTGTGCCCAAAGCTTCCTTTTGTCTTCATTTGGGAGCTCCACCCACCATGCATATGCATTCTCGGCGCACGCACGCTTCAACCGCCCTTACCTTGTTACTAGTACCTACTGCTCCCTAGAAAGGAAAAGCAACTTCCATTAAGCAACAGATCGAGCTCGGAATTGCAAGTTCCTTTCTACTGTTGTATATTGGACATTGGGTAGATTGTTAGGCCGTTTTCTAAAACTATGTTTTTACAGTGCAGTTTATGAGTTTCTAAACTAGGATTTGCAATACCTTCTCCAAGGCATTGTTTTGGAGCCTAGCAAATTGCATGTAGGTTTTCTTGTAGAATTTGGATAGTCTGACTTGAATATGAATGTCCATGTGTGTTTATTTTCTGTTTTCGAGCCGGGTTGTTCGGCAGTAATACTTGTCTTTGCTTGGCATTATTCTTCAATACTTCATAATATGGTTGTGTGTCTGAGAAGATGCATAGGCAGGATATGTGTTCCTTTTGTAAATTTTAGATAAAGGATTATGTTAATATCATGAACGCGAAGATACCAATTACAACAAGTTTCTGCACCTACAAGATGTCGTAAAGACATCCAGAATGCACCTAGTTAAAGTAGAAAACTAAAAAGAAAGGAAAAAAACAAAGGTTCCGCCGCAACGATCAATTCCTTTCAGCATCACCACGCAAAGCCCTACCAAATACGACATCCGGATGACATTAAAAATCTCGAGAAGAAATGCCTTGAAGGAGGGGTGTACAAGCATCGTCGTTGTCCGATCGAAAATCTTAGGTTTTTACCCTGAGATAGCCCGAGCTCTCAAAACAATTCCTTCAGACAGATAGTCAGGCACAACCAATGAAGGTTAGACCTTAGCTTTTCACCCTGAAAGTCACGACTCGGTTCCCGAGGAGCACCACCAAATATGAAATCATGCAGTGCTATCGCCCCACTTGTCAATATTGCTACTGATAGTTATCAAACACCTACATGACTCCATCGCCTCAAAGGCACCGTCCGACTAACTAATCCTCTTATCTCAATCACCATGTCCTTCTCCATTTCTATCTACACCATGGAAATGTCAGCGGCATTGGGAGGTTTGTGGGCAAGATCTGACGAAAATAGTACTATGTATTGTTTTTTATATAAAAGGGGTTTCCCCCTGGTTCCATCTTTATTGATGCATCCAAATAAGTCACAACATAATCAACACAACATCACCGACTTGGTCCACTCCAAGCTACAACTAGATAACATCTACCTTGTTAAAAATAGTTCTTAGCTAGAAACGACAAACCATATTTGGATACACAACTAGTTACTCGACCAGGAACTTATCCCGTCGAAGGAAGTAGTCCCGATTCGCCTCCGTCGCCCCAGCTGGTAACATCCTCACCAGGCTATCCTTAGGAGCTCTCCACGGCGCCGATTGAGCCGCATCAGGTATCTCCTCAGGAGCACCGAATGAGCACCTTCCACTAGCGAAGCAGAGATGATAACTTGCCCAGTATACACCGAGCATCGCGCCAGACCCGGCCCTGAAAGCACATTTCATTTCTCAATGTCCACAAACTACATAAGGAGGCATCACAAACAAGGCTAAACACTTTCCCAGATTTAATCATCCAGGTTTTCAAGGCATCCTCAAAAGAGATAATCACAGGGCAGTACTCCATATTGTGGAGGGGCAAGAAAGTACAGCTGAAATTAATAAAACCATCTTGCTTCTAATACCAAAGGTAAAAGATGCTCACATTCTCTCGTAGTATCATCCCATCAGTCTATGCAATGTGATTTATAAGAAAGCATCCAAAGTATTTCTGAATAAACTCAAAATTAATTTTCCTGGGATTGTGTCGGAAGAACAATCAACTTTTGTGCCTGGATGGTTGATCACATATAATATCACCACAGCGTATGAGTTTTTTACATTTTATGAAGAGAATTAAAGCCAATAAAAATAGGTGTTGTGCTTTGAAGTTGGACATGATGAAGGCTTATGACAAACTTGAGGGGTGTTATGTTAGAGATACTAGATGATACCACACGTGTTGCTACGAGAATCAGTTGCCGTATATTTCAAAGAAATTTGATTATGTGAATTCTAAATATTTGGATTAATAACCCATGAACCAGATTTTTGAAATACATACAACTTATTATATTTGATTATGTATACTTGTAAAATATTTATTGAATATAAGTATAGTAATAGAATGAAAAATACTTTTCCATGCATGGTTGCATGTGGTGGTTGGTCTTGTCTCATGCATGGTTGCATGTTGAGGTGGACCTTATCCCATCCATAATTGTGTGATGATGTGGCATGCTTGCATGTCAAGATAAATAAGATAGTGGACATGAACTATTTAGATATTATAGATTATAGATTATGGTCAAGCTGGGTTCCAGTGACAGATGGGTTAACATTGTTTTGGGGATGATGAGATCAATCACTTTTTTAGTGTTTTTAATGGTCAAAAGCTTGAGGAATTTCAGCATACCGGAGGGATCATATAGGGGGATCCAATTTCACCTTATCTTTTATAGCAACGAAGGGCCTTTCGTGCCTTTTAAAGTCTCGAGTTCAGGCATCCATTATGTGTGGGGTAAAGTTGGTAGCTTCCACTCCACCTATTAATCATTACTCTTCGCGGATGACAACATGTTGTTCTTCATAGCAGTAAATGAGGGGCAGTGGAGATGTCTCAGTTCTTGGAGCAGTATTGCCAAGCTTTGTGCTAGAGAATAAACAGAGATAAATCCTCATTTTTTCAGCAAAATATGCCCTAAGTAAGTTGAAGAGTCTGTTAAGTTATTCTTTAGATTGAAAATGAGGCTCTTAATGCAAGGTATTTGGGAATGCCTAGTGATGTAAGCATATCCAAGAATGGAGCTTCCAAATATATCAAAGATATCTTGTGGAATAAATTACAAGGTTGGGTGGAGAAACCCACGTCTACTATTAGGAAGGGAGTTTTGATACAGATAGTTGCTCAGGCCGTAGTAATTTTCTTTATGTCATGTTTTAAATTCCTAAGGGGATTATGCGAGCATTTGAATTCTTTGATAAGGAAGTTCTGGTGGGGAAGTAAATAGGGGCAAGGGAAACACGCATGGATATCATGGGAGACGACGACGAGACCCAAATTTTTAGGCGGTTTGGGATTCAAAGAATTTGGAATTTTCAATCTATCATTGTTAGCCAAGCAGGTGTGGAAACTACTACAAACACCGGAATTACTATGTGCTCAAATTCTCAAAGCCAACTATTACCTAATGGATCTATAAGGAATGCTCAGCTAGGGTTCCATCCATCACAGATCTGGTGTGCCGTGATAGAGGGTAGATATGTAATATATCATGGGTTGATCAGAAGGATTGGAGATGGTCAATATACAAACATTTGGTCTCATAACAGTTTGCCAAGGGTCGAGTGCATGCGACTGCTTCTGGCTAGAAAGACTGATCCACCTACCCCCGGTAGAAGAACTAATGGACAAACCAAATTCCTTCGAGAACATAGTACCTATGCACATGTGATGGCGTGGAAGTGATAATGGCTTCTCGCCCTTCGTTGGTTACCCCAAGTGGAAGGTGAGAAGTAGGATAGCAGTAACTTTCCCCTATGTAGAGGATAGGGTTTATCTCCCGTAGGACTCCGACAATGATAAGTAGGTGGTTCGGCAAGTGATGTACCGTCTGAAAAGAATCACTTTCTTCTCCTGGACCTGCACACGACACAAATAAATTTGCTGCCAACAAAGTTCAGAGAGGTTGTCAATCTCTCTGGTCTTGTTGTTTACAAAGGATCAAAAACAAGGGATAATGATAATGATAGCAACTGAAAGTAAAAGCTAGAAAAAAATGAGCGTGTAAACAATGATGAGAATATGGACCGGGGTCCCGTGATCTTCAATAGTGATGTCTCTCTCCCAAAAGACGATAAAAATGCTATGCGAGGTAAACAAATTACAGACGGGCAATTGACAGGATTATAAACGCGCCGCAATGCTAACTATGCTACAAAAGAAAGGAAGAGGCTCAAAAGCATGGGCAGTACGCCAAAATAAGTAGACCGAAATCCATCTGCATCTACTACTAATCTTCCACCTTGAGATATCTATCCAGAACATCTCGCTGGTATTAAGTTGCGATCCCCACCCAAAGTGTAAACCCAAAGCAACAGACAACTGCATTACAAAGAACTTTGCGTAAAGTAAACAATCCTTGCAACCGCGGTTACAAGCACCGTTGTTTTCCCCCTTGTGGCCACATCACATCCCCTAGACTCATGTTTATGTCACTCAACCGTGTCATCAGGGGGCATGTACCCACAATCGAGCATAACGTTCCCTCTTGGATTTACTACCTACCACTTGACCAAAGCAATAAACAGCAACGGAGAACATGCAAGAATTACTTCGGAACAAAAATACAAAAGATAAGAACCAATTATATTACTCTATCACAATCTGAACATAATCTCATAATCCATCAGATCCCGTCAAACTCAGCATAGCAAAAGCAGAAAAATTACATATGTGCCTCGATCATCTAGGGCAGCTCACGAGGTCTAAGCCATGAAGAACAAAGAGGGGAGGAGAACATCACATAGCTACTGATCACAGACCCATGGTCCAAAGGAAACTACTCACGGCACATCCGGGAAGCGTCCAAAGGTGCCTCGATCATGTGAGGCAGCTCACGAGGTCTCGAAAGTGGAAGCACAAAGAGGGGAGGAGTACATCACATAGCTACTGGTCACGGACCCATGGTCCAAGGGGGACTACTCACGTCACATCCGGGAGGCGTCCATGGCGATGGATGGTCTCTCGGAGGGGATTCCTCCTTCCGGCAGGGTGCCGGGGCAGCTTCTCCTGGCAGCCCCGATCTTGAAACGGCGGAGGCGGCGGAACAGAGAGGAGAATGGGAATAGCAGATCGATATTAGGGGTTCCCGTCACGGGGGGTAAATATAGGCGAAGGGGGGGGAACCGAGGGGGGCCACCAGGAAGCCAGGAGGCCTCCTGGCGCGGCCTAGGGTGGGGCCACGCCAGGGACCCTCCTGGGCCCCGGTGGTGGCCCTCCTGCCATATCTTGGTTATTCCGGAAGCTTCCGTGACACTGATTTTTTATATAATTTTTCTGGGATTTATTGGGCACTTTTAATGGCCGGAAAACCTGAAATACAAAAACAGCAGAAAAACTGGAACTGGAAACTGGGTGCACTGAGTTAATAGGTTAGTCCAAATATGATAAAAAGGGTATGAAAGTTCAAGCAAAACATGGCAAAGTCACACAAAACATGCATGGATCAAGCAAAAATTATAGATACGTTTGGGACGTATCCACATCCCCAAGCTTAATTCCTGCTCGTCCTCGAGTAGGTAAATGATAACAAGCATAATTTATGTGGTGACATGCCACACAACCATATAAAGACTTTTAAGTAAAGCAATCAAAGCATGCAATTCAATTCAAGTCTTAACAAGCAAGAGTCTATATTAGCATTGACACAAGTAACACAAGAACAAAAGGTGCAAGAGCTCTCGCTGTCCGTGACTCGAATGTCTCCAGATGGTGTTTGCGTGAAAGAAAGGGGACAGGGAATACGAGATAAAAAATAATTGTTGAGAACCACTATCTACTAAAGTTTCACACTTAGTCTCCTTTGGATTCTTATCTTGACTTGTCCCCGAACCACTAGTCAAGTACAAGTCAATTTGATCCACTCCCTTTCGATATTTTGAGCACTCATGCAATGGATGAGCGTGAGCAAGAAAGTTGACACCTAAAAGGCGAAACAGAAAGAAGGTGGAGAAGGAAGACAAAAAATGTGTGAAAGGCTCACATCAATGAGGACAATCATAGGCGAGAGAAGGCCATATGATAGATATGATGTGAGGAGTAGGGATTGCCATGCAGTGGATGCACATGTGAGCTAAAAGTTCTCCAATGGAACTAGTGGGGGCACATCTAACTTGCTTGCTCAAGAAGACCTAGAGATCTTTTGAGGAGGCTCATCACTGGAATATACAAGCCAATTTTTATAGTGTGAAGGGTCCCCACATAGCTATATGCATGTATGACAATCTCTATGGAGTACAAGGGATAGAGGATGAAGTACTAGTGTGGATCTCTGAAACGTCCAAAACGTATCTATAATTTCTGCTTGCTCCATGCATGTTTTGTGTGATATTGCTATGTTCTAGATACACTTTCATACATTTTTGATCATATTTGGACTAACCTATTAACTCAGTGCACCCCAGTGTCAGTTCCTGTTTTCTGCTGTTTTTCTATTTCAGTTTTCCCCCATATAAAAGTGCCAGAAAAATTCGGGAAAATTCAGATAAAAAATCAGCGTGGAGGAAGCTTCGCGAAGAGCCCGGGAGGGGCCAGAGGGGAGCCAGGGGGGCCCAGGCGGCCACCCGGCGCGGCCCCACCCTTGGCCGCGCCAGGGGGGCGCCTGGGGCCCCTGGTCCACCTTTGGCTGCCCCCCTTCGCCTATTTATTCTCCGTCACAGGAAAACTCCAGAAGAGGAACCCTATTCCGCGAACTCGCCTCTGTTCTGCCGCCGCCGCGCTTCCGAAGATCGGGAGCACCAGAAGACCACTTCTCGGCACCCTGCCGGAGGGAGGAATGACCTCCGGGAGTCTCCTCTCCACCATGGATGCTCCCCGGATGTCTCGTGAGTAGTTTTCCTTGGACCATGGGTCCGTGATCAGTAGCTATGTGATGTTATCCTCCCCTCTTTGATCTTCATTGTTTAGACCTCGTGAGCTTCCCTACATGATCGAGGCACCTTTGTAATATTTATGCTATTGCTATGTTGAGTTTGATAGGATCTGATGGATTCTGAGATTATGTTCAGATTGTGATAGAGTAATATATTTGGTTTTTATCTCTTATATTTGTGTTCCTAAGTAATTCTTGCATGTTCTCCGTTGTTGTTTATTGCTTTGGCCAAGTAGTAGGTAGCGACTTCAAGAGGGAACGTTGTGCTAGATTGTGGGTTCATGCCCCCCGATGACACGCTTGAGTGACAGAAACATGAGTCTAGGGGATGTGATGTTGCCACAAGGGGGAAAACAACGGTGCTTGTGACCGCGATCACAAGGATTGTTTACTTTACGCTGAGTTCTTTATAATGTAGTTGTCTATTGCTTTGGGTTTACACTTTGGGTGGGGCTCGCAACTTAATACCAGCGAGATGTTCTGGATAGATATCTCAAGGTGGATGATTAGTATTAGATGCAGATGGATTTTGGTCTACTTATCTTGGCGTACTGCCTGTGCTTTTGAACCTCGTCCTTTCTTTTGTAGCATAGTTAGCATTGCGGTGCGTTCATAATCCTGTCAATTGCCTTTCTGTAATTTGTTTACCTCGCATAGCAATTTTATCGTCTTTTGGGAGAGAGACATCACTAGCGAACATCACGTATCCCGGTCCATATCCTCATTATTGTTTCACGCTATATTTACTTTACTGCTTTTACTTGCTATCTTTATCCCTTGCATTTTATCCTTGTGAACAACAAGACCGGAGAGATTGACAACCTCTCTGAACTTCGTTGGGAACAAAGTTATCTATGTCTGTGTGCAGATCCGCGTCAGTCGCGCCGCTGACACCTACTTATCATCTCTGGAGTCCTGCTGGAGACAAACCTTGGTATCTTCACCGAGGGAAAACTGCTGCTGCACTACATCTCAACCTTCCACTTGGGGTAACCAACGAAGGGGCGAGAAGCCATCAATCTCTCAAAAGGAATAGTAGTGTGCCCCCTTCTCTCTTTTTATTTGTATTTTTCTCTTTTTTCTCTTTTTTTGTATTTTTTGGTGGCCTCAATGGCTCTTTCTATTTCTCTCATTTGTCCACTTTGGGATCTTTTCCTCACTTTAGGGGAAACACTCTATATTTTTCAAGAATATAGGAGATCTTTCACACTTTACAAAGGTACTCACATAAAGAAGATGTAACTATCATGATGCAAATATATGCCTCTGCCAGGGTAGCAGGATATGCAATGATACTAGCGCGTCATGTAGCAATGATTAGGGCAAGGCCCAACTAGCATGCGGCTCATCGATCAAGAAAGTGGCATGTATGACATGAAGATCAAGTCATGAGAAGATGGATGTTGCATGGGAATGTATCTCGGAAAGGCTATGGAAATGCCTTGATAGGTAGGTATGGTGGCTGTTTTGAGGAAAGATATAAGGAGGTTTATGATGACAGAGCGTATCATGCCAAGGGTTTGGATGTACCGGCGAAGGTGGACGCCAACTCTCGGAGTGAGAAGGAGGCAATGCACGGCACAGGAGAGGCTAGCAAAATATGGGAAGGTGGAAGTGTCAACTTTCGAATACTCACATTAGCCCGAAGAACCCATGCACTTATTATTGGTAACTCTCAATCTAATCAGGAGGTTCTCAAAGAGACAAGTACCCCGAGGAGGAGTGTATGAGGGTTTGGTTATCCTTGCGCATACTCGACTCATGGTACGTGAGTGTACTCTAATATTCGAACCCTCCAGAGGTTAGTGATCCATCTAGTAGCTAGAGTTCTCAACAGGGGTTTTGGTTTTCGAAAATAAACACGGATTGCCCAAAATACGACATCTATCACTAATAGGCTCGAGCTCTTGACACCAAAAGTTCAAACATTACTCCAGTCAATACCTCAAACCTATTGCAAGTTACTACTACAAAGAGAATAGCAACTTCAACTACCTACTTTCTAGTCAAGACACAAAACTCAGTGCAACAGGAAAACTCTCTAACAAGATAAAACATGCAACCTATAGAAAGTTCAACCTAAGACAAGACAAAAGCTCTAGAAGAAAACTAAAGCACTATAACTAAACAGGACATCATCTAAGAAAAGAAAAAGAACAACTCACAGCTAAGAGAATAAGCATGCAAATCCTATGAGGGGTTCTAGTTCAAGCGGAGCGTGTTTCTCTCCCACACAAAACAAAGCTGGGTCTAACTTGTTATGAACAGCAAACAAAGCAAAAACAAACCTAAGAAAAGTAAAGAGCGAGATGCTCCAAGCATAGCACATAACGCATGAAGTGATAAAAATATAGTGCAACGAGGGACGAACTGATAATTGTTGATGAACAAGGGGATGCACGGGGGCATCCCCAAGCTTAGACGCTTGAGTCTCCTTGAATATTTATTGGGGGTGCACATGGGCATCCCCAATCTTGAGCGTTTGACACTCCAGTATCTTCTTTCATCATCTTCCATCGCACACTTGAAAACTCCCTTCATACATAACTCATTGTAAACTGATTAGAGAGGTTAGTACCCTATTAAAATAATTTTCCTCTACTGCAAATAAATATATTCTTGAAGAGCTACTTTTTCTCAAGATTGCCAAAAAGTTTTTCAAAGAAAAAGCAAGCTTAAGGTTTGCAACAGTAAAGAGAGACAAAACGTGGCAGAATCTGTGAAAAACAGTACAACAGGTAGTAAAAAACTTTTTAGGGATACTTCTGCAACTCAAATCAAAAAACTCAGAACATACGAAAGTTTCGGATTGTATAGATCACGCTGTGTAAAAAATTCAGCTCAAAAAGATGAACTGGGATTTTTCTTCGATTTTTCCCGTCACGAGGACAGAATCTGTTTTCTGGACAGCATGTCACAACTTTCACTTCCCTTGTCATATGAGGCTATAAATGGCACAAAGCTTGAAAAGTAAAGAGACAATGATGTTGCTACAGTATTAACAATCATCAAGACCACTAAATACAGAAGAAAAACAAAAAGGAAAACCTAAATTTGTTGTGGGCTGCCTCCCGAAAGCGCTTTAAAGCCATTAGCTAGGCTTAAAGCAAAAGATCAAGTCTTATCAAGAAAATAACTAGCCCGTGTGACGGACTCAAAGGGCAACTTAATCTTTTTCCTAGGGAAATGTTCCATCCCTTTCTTGAGAGGGAATTGGAATTTGATATTCCCCTCTTTCATGTCAATAACAGCACCCACGGTGCAAAGAAAAGGACGTCCTAAAATAATTGGACAAGAAGGCTCACACTCAATGTCCATAATAGTAAAATCAACGGGAACATATTTGTCATTGACGGAACCGCCGAGATCGTAATTCCAAACTGTGTAGTTCGCACAGAAGGCACCAATTGACGGGGATGTACCCCGGAAAATCCCATGGTCAGGGACCCTGGGTTAGTCATGAGAGGCACAGGTTGGACGATAGCTCGTCGGCTAACAGGAGGATACTTTCCTGCTCGATGTTATTGATTGGAGATGGCGATTACAGGGGAGCCAAGGCTAGTGCGCACAAGGCTAGGGTTACAGATTGTGTATTGCTTGATCTCGACGTCTCCCCTCCTAGCCTTTATATACTAGGCTAGGTCTCGGGGAGTCCGTCCCGTATTACAGATGAGGTTTCCTAACCATGATCTTGTTCCGTACGGCAAGTTTGCACCTTCCTTGTGACTCGCGGACTCATACGTCGGTGCCATTAATGGGCCAAGGCTAGGCCCAGGCGGCATCTTTGTGGGCCTTCTGTCTTCGAGTACACCGGGTAGGCTCATCCATAGGAGCCGTGGGGTCACCCCCTCGTCAGTCGCCTGCTCAGAAGTGTGGCGCCGGAGAGTGCCATCAACAGTAGCAGACTCCGGAACAGCGCGAGTCATGGGAGCAGGAGCATCATAGTACATGTAGGTCAGAAAGGTCCACATGGGGTGACGATGAGTGATCTCAATAGGGTGTGACGCACGAGACTGGATGAGGGCCATGATGAACGGTGCATGAGGGAAACTGCGTTTAGTCTGAATGCTGGCAAGACGGATCTCATTCCAGATAAAGTGTGGTATATCAATAAGCTCCGTCGGGTGCGACTCCATGCGACACATCAGATCAATGGCATAGCTGCTACAAGTGGACTTGTCCCCAGCCTTCAGATATAGATTCTGAAGCACACACTGGAACAAAAAGTCAAACTGTGGTAGCCAGATGGACACATCATTGAGCTTCCTGTAGGCATCATCACCTTGCAGATCCGGCTTGATGAGACGAATCCAGTCTTCGTGAGTCATGGGCATGTGCTCCTTGTTGGCAGAGTGGATGCGAAAACCAGAGGCCCGAAAGCCAAGGGCCTTCACAAACTGGGCATATGTAGCAGAGAGACGCTCCTCACCAGTCATCCACAAACTGGGCAGATGTGAACACGGGCCACCGGTAGAGCGTCATCTGGGGCCACATCATCATCAGCATGAGCCGCCGAAGCAGAGGAGGAACCCCGAGCAGCGCGACGTGAACTCAATTTGGCACGCGCCGCCGGGCGAACAGGTTCATCAGGAATGAGATCATCCTCCTCAAAGTCAGCAACAAAGTCCTCATCGACTTCCTCATTCTCAAACGTGATCTCAGGATCATCATGAGTGTCATCGCTGTCCTCGGATGATGCAAGGTATTGGGGTTGTTTCCCACGAGAGATAACCCGATGAGCAAGACGTTTGGGACGTCGATGTTCATCGGAATCCTTGGACCCCCCTAGTCAAAATATACCGTGGATGAGTGAAGACTGATTTTGACCGGGATTAACAGGGAAGAAACACTACAAGAAAGGAGAGGCATACCCCGGGAGACGGATCCACCCACTCTCTTTTGCGTGGATTGCTTCGTGCGAACCATGGTGAAACCCTAGATGGGGAATAAGCAATGAGACACAAATCCGGGCACCATCCCTAAAAGTAATTGGAGGAAAGGATAGATCGAAGGGAAGGGTACCCGTGGCGCGTAGATCCGGAGGAGAGGGGCCAGGAGCCGGCCAAGGCGGCAGGCGGCCGGCGGCGGCATGCGGATGGAAACGAACGCGTGGAGAGGATAACTGCCCCTCTCCACGCGGTTGCGTTTATATAGTCTGCACGGAACTGGACGTCCGGTGCGGGTCGGACTTCCGATCGATCAGAAGTCCGATGGGAACCAGATTTCCGATAGGGAAGAACGGATGTGTGATGACCAGGCAGTGGGTGTTCCAGGTACCGGACGTCCTGTGTGTACCGGATGTCCGATGCCTGGGTGAGGTCTGTGACATAGACGAATATCAAGGCCATAATATTTACGAGAGACTAATATACCAAGATCATATAGTAGATAGGGTCATAGTGGATATGTATGTATGTATGTATAAATAAAACCAACCAATCAAGCACAGAGAACACAAGAAATCCTTCCGAAGGGAAGGGCGGTGGCCGAAACCACCATATCTGAGTGTATGTGCTTTGACACCGCGAAGATATATCTTGGGTCCAAAGTCACGACTCCATCTTTAACCACTACACATGGATTCACTGAAGTGAGCATGCGGATTGTTGATGTTGGTTCTCTTTGTGCATCACATAGAGAGTTGAGAACTCATGAATTGAGTTTCTCCCCCTACATATATGCCTACATCTAGACAAGTTATATGCTATGTGCATGAATGAGAGCAAGATGCCCCTAGGCAAAAAAGCTATAACGTTCCAAGATACCAAGTTCACCCCTTAGTTGGCAAAACCTTGCTTCATCCAACGGCTTCATGAAGATATCGGCAAGTTGCTTGTCGGTGCCCACATGTGCAAGAACAATATCACCCTTTTGAATATGATCCCGTATGAAGTGATGACGGATGTCAATATGCTTGGTGCAAGGATGTTGACACGGGTTGTTGGCAATCTTGATAGCACTTTCATTGTCACATAAGATGGGTACCTTCTTATAGGTGAGGCCATAATCCTTCAAAGTTTGCCTCATCCATAGAACTTGAGTAGCACAACTTGCGGAGGCCACATATTCGGCTTCGACGGTGGAGAGGGAGACACAATTTTGCTTCTTGGAGTGCCAACTTACTAATGAGCGCCCAAGAAATTGGCATGAACCGGATGTTGACTTCCGATCCACCTTGTCTCCGGCCCAATCCGCATCGGTGTACCCCAAGAAATCAAACTTGGCTTCCTTGGGGTACCAAAGGCCCAACAAAGGAGTATGAACAAGGTATCTAAGAATGCGCTTAACCGCCAAATGATGACTCTCCATAGGAGAGGCTTGATATCTTGCACACATTCCTACGCTAAGCATAATATCCGGTCTAGATGGACAAAGGTAAAGCAATGACCCAATCATAGAACGATAAAGAGTAGCATAAAACGGAATACCGGAAAGGTCTTGATCTAGATATCCCTTGGTTGGCATGGGTGTCTTGCATGGCTTGGCATCCTTCATAACAAACTTCACGAGCATGTCTTGAATGTACTTTGTTTGGGAGATGAAGGTTCCTTCGGCAAATTGCTCGATTTGAAATCCAAGGAAGTACTTCAAGCTCCCCATCATGGATATCTGATGGTACGAATTAACTCCCCCTCGTTGGTTACCCAAAGTGGAAGGTTGAGATGTAGACAGCAGCAAGTTTCCCTTAGCGAAGATGCTAAGGTTTAGTATCGAACCAGTGGGACTCCAAGATCGACAAGTAGGTGGCAAGGAAACAATGGCACCGTTTTAAGACAAAAGTTGCTTCCTTGACCTGGACCTGCACACATAGCAAATAACTTTGCTTCCCAACGAGTACAGAGGAGCTGTCAATTCCTCCGGCCTTGCTGTTTACAAAGGATAAAACGCACGGGATAATAATGATAGTGATAGCAACGTAAAAGTAAATAAAGCAGTAAATTGATAGTGGGTGTAAACGATATTGGGAATATGGACCGGGGTCCTATGATGTTCACTAGTGATGTCTCTCTCCCAAAAGACTATAAAATAGCCATGCGAGGTAAACAAATTACAGCTGGGCAATTGAAAGGATTATGTGCGCCAACCAATGATAATTATGCTATGAAGAAAGGAAGAGGCTCAAAAGCATGGGCGGTACGCCAAGAAAAGTAGACCGAAATCCATCTGCATCTACCTACTAATCATCCACCTTGAGATATCTATCCAGAACATCTCACTGGTATTAAGTTGTGAATCCCACCCAAAGTGTAAACTTAAAGCAACATACAACTGCATTAAAGAACTTTGCGTAAAGTAAACAATCCTTGCACCCCGCAAGTACAAGCACCGTTGTTTTCCCCCTTGTGGCAACAACACATCCCCTAGACTCATGTTTCTGTCACTCAAGCTAGTCATCGGGGGGCATGAACCCACAATCATGCATAACGCTCCCTCTTGGAGTCACTACCTACTACTTGGCCAAAGCAATAAACAACAACAGAGAACATGCAAGAATTACTCTAGAACATAAATATAAAAGAGGAGAATCAAATATATTACTCAAACACAATCTGAACATAATCTCATGATCCATCGGATCCCAGCAAACTCAGCATAGCAACAGAAGAAATATTACATATGTGCCTCGATCATGTAGGGCAGCTCACGAGGTCTAATCCATGAAGAACAAAGAGGGGAGGAGAACATCACATAGCTACTGATCATAGACCCATGGTCCAAGGTGGACTACTCACGGTTCATCCGGGAAGCATCCATGGTGGTGGAGAAGCTCCCGGAGGTGGTTCCTCCCTCCGGCAGGGTGCCGGGAAGAGGTCTCCTGGTGCTCCCGATCTTGGAAGCGCGGCGGCGGCAGAATAGAGGTGAGATCGCAAAAAAGGGTCCCGTCACGAGGATTATATGGGAAAAGGGGGGCAGCCAGGGGGGCCACCAGGGGTCCAGGCGGCCCCCTGGCGCGGCCCCACCCTAGGGCGCGCCGGGAGGGCGCCTGGGGCCCTGGTGAGTCCCCTCTGCCCCCCCCTCGGTGATTCCCGAAGCTTCTACTACGTTGATTTTTTATTGTATTTTTCCCGTATTTTTGGAGCACTTTTAATATGGGGAAACCTGAAATAGAAAAACAGCAGAAAACAGGAACTGGCACTGGGGTGCACTGAGTATGGAAGTTCGTCAATATCATAGAAATATCACACAAAAGAGGCATGGAGCAAGCAGAAATTATAGATACGTTTTGGACGTATCAACATCCCCAAGCTTAATTCCTGCTCGTCCTCGAGTAGGTAAATGATAAAAGCATAATTTCTGTGGTGACATGCTAACAACCATATAAGAACTTTTAAGTAAAGCAATCAAGGCATGTAACTCAATTCAAGTCATAACAGGCAAGAGTATATATTTAGCATTGAAACAAGCAACATAAGAACATAAAGGTGCAAGAACTCTCGCTGTCCGTGACTCGAATGTCTCCAAATTGTGTTTGCGTGCAAGAAAGGGGATAGGGATATACGAGATAAAAGTATTTTTGTGTTGAGAACTCAATATACTAAAGTTTCACACTTGGTCTTCTTTGAAATCTTATCTTGACTCATCCCCAGACCACTAGCCAGGTACAAGTCAAAATGATCCACTCCTTTTCGACATTTTGAGCACTCATGCAATGGATGAGCGTAAGCAAGAAAGTTGACACTTAGGATGGAAAAGAGAGAATAAGGTGGAGCAGGAAGACAAAAAGGGTGTGAAAGGCTCACATCAATGAGTACAATCATAGGCGAGAGAAAGCCAAATGATAGATATGATGTGAGGAGTAGGGATTGCCATGCAACGGATGCACATATGAGCTAAGGTAAGCTCTCCAGGAACTAGTGGGGGTGCATCCAACTTGCTTGCTCAAGAAGACCTAGAGCTCATTTGAGGAGGCTCATCATTGGAATATACAAGCCAAGTTCTATAGTGTGAAGGTCCCCACATAGCTATATGCATGAATGATAATCTCTATGGAGTACAAGATATAAGAGGGAGTACGAGTGTGGATCTCTCAAAAGGAACAGTAGTATGCCCCCTTCTCTCTTTTTATTTCTTTTTCTCTTTTTTCTCTTTTTTGTATTTTTTGGTAGCCTCAATGGCTCTTTCTATTTCTCTCATTTGTCCTCTTTGGGATCTTTTAATTTGTCCTCTTTGGGATCTTTTAATTTGTCCACTTTGGGATCTTTTCCTCACTTTAGGGGCAGCACTCTATATATTACAAAAAGTATAGAAGATCTTTCAAACTTTACAAAGTACTCAAATCATAAAGAAGATGTAACTATCATGATGTATGCAAATGGATGCCTCTGCCAGCGTAGCAGGATATGCAATGATACTAGCGCGTCATGTAGCAATGATTAGGGCGAAGCCCAACTAGCATGCGTCTCATCGATCAAGCAAGTAGCATGTATGACATGAAGATCATGTCATGAGAAGATGGATGTTGCATGGCAAAGTATCTCGGAAAGGCTATGGAAATTCCTTGATAGGTAGGTATGGTGGATGTTTTGAGGAAGGATATAAGGAGGTTTATGATGACAGAGCGTTTCATGCCAAGGGTTTGGATGTACCGGCGAAGGTGGACGCCAACTCTCGGAGTGAGAAGAAAGCAATGCACGGCACAGAAGAGGCTATAAAAATATGGGAAGGTGGAAGTGTCAACTTTCTAATACTCACATTAGTCCGAAGAACTCATGCACTTATTATCGGTAACTCTCAATCTAATAAGGAGGTTTCACAAAGAGACAAGTACCCCGAGGAGGAGTGTATGGGGGTTTGGTTATCCTTGCGCATCCTCGACTGATGGTACGTGAGTGTACTCTAATATTCGACCCCTCAGAAGAGTAGTGATCCATCTAGTAGCTAAAGTTCTCAACTAATTTTTTAAGTTTTGAAAATAAACACAGATTTCCCAAAATACTACATCTATCACTAATAGGCTAAAGCTCTTGACACCAAAAGTCCAAACATTACTCAAAACAATACCTCAAAACTATTGCAAGTTACTACTACAACTGAATAGCAACCTCAATTACATACTCCTAAGTCAGGACACAAAACTCAGTGCAACAGGCAAACGCTCTAAACAAGATAAATATTAAAACTCAAGAGTGTTCCAGCAACAAACTAAACACAAGCTCTTTAAAAAGATAAGCATGAAAACTAAGAGCTAAACATGGCAGTAGCTATCAAAAAGATAAAGAACAAACACGGCAAAGATAAGCATGAAAAATCCTATGTTGTGTTCTAGATTTTGGAAGTGGAGCGTGTTTCTCTCCCACACAAAGAAAGATGGGTTCTAACTTGTTATGAACAGCAAGCAAAGCTAAAGAAAACTAAAAATAAAACCTAAGAGCGAGACGCTCCAAGCATAGCACATAATGCATGAAGTGATAAAAATATAGTGAAACGAGAGACGAACTGATAATTGTTGATGGAGAAGGGGATGCACGGGGGCATCCCCAAGCTTAGACGCTTGAGTCTCCTTGAATATTTCTTGGGGATGCATGGGGGCATCCCCAAGCTTGAGCGCTTGACAATCCTGAATCTTCTTTCATCATCTTCCCTCGCACACTTGAAAACTCCCTTCATACATAACTCATCATAATCTGATTAGAGAGGTTAGTACCCATAATAAAATAATTTTTCTATACTGGAAATAAAGATATTCTTGAAGTGATACTGTTTCTCAAGATTTCCAAAAAGTTTTTACAAAGAAAAAGCAAGCTTAAGGTTTGCAAAACGAAGAAAGGGCAAAACAGGACAGAATCTGTGAAAAACAGACCAGCAGGTAGTAAAGAATTTTTTAGGGATACTTCTGCAACTCAAATAAAAAACCTCAGAACATATGAAAGTTCCGTAATTGTATAGAGCACACTGTGTAAAAATTTCAGCTCAAAAAGATGAACTGGTATTTTTCTGTGATTTTTCTAGTCACGAGGACAGAATCTGTTTTCTGGACAGCATGTCACAACTTTCACTTCCCTTGTCATATGAGGCTATAAATGGTACAAAGCTTGAAAAATAAAGATACAATGATGTTGCTACAGTATTAAAAATCATCAAGACCACTAAAAACAAAAGAAAAACAAAACGGAAATCCTAAATTCGTTGCGGGCTGCCTCCCGAAAGCGCTTCTTTAAAGCCATTCACTAGACTTAATGCAAATAGATCAAGTTGTATCAATTGAGCCATCATCAAGATCATCAAAAATCTCTTCAATAGTACAATCACTCTTAAGAGGTCTTTCAAATAAAGGCCTAATAAAGATACTTCTAGGAATAAAAGAAAAGGGCGGAAAATCAATTGGAGTCTCATTTATTCTGTTAAAGAGAGGTATCTCTTCCAAAGTCTTCACATTTTCAATCCCTTTGGCAATAGATAGATTATTTTTGAAACGAGGAGCCTTTGGAACGTAAACGAACCTAGGTTCCTTCTTTGCCGGAGTTTCCACCTTTTTGGTTTTGATTGAGGAGAAAGTAGTTCCTAGAGTGTCAATGATTTCCTCAATCTTATCAATCCTAGAAGGGTCCAAGTCATGGGATTTGATGGTCTCCAAGGTTTTGAAAATTTTATGTATGGAGCTATCTAGTCTATTCAAATTTCCTTGAACCTTACGATCCAGCTCGCTTATATTATTAATGCTTGGCATCTCTAGCTCTATCTTTTCAAGTTTTTTCATAATGTGAGCTAGGGTAATGTCCTCTTGAATGTTAGCAGCAGGGAGATTTCCAACAAGATTTTCCATAACACTAAGAGCTTCCCAAACTGGGGCTTCTAGGAAATTCCCATTGATAGAAGTATCTAGAATAAACCTATTCCAAGAACTAATTCCAACATAAAAGTTTCTAAGCGGGATAGTAGTGGCTTGCTTCTTGGTGGCTCTTTTTTGAGAATCATTAATTCTATACCAGGCATCTTTCAGACTTTCAACACCTCTTTGTTTAAAGGTGAGCACTTCTGCTTCACCAAATGCAAAAGGACCAGACATAATGGAAACTACTAGCAAGGTAACTATTTTTTTATTTTTGATACAGGACACTAAAGCAAAAATTGACAGGTAAACTAACAAGACTAAAAAGCAAAGGTAAAAGATAGTGTGCAACTCCCCTATCTTGAAGAGTGGAGTTCCCCGGCAACGGCGCCAGAAATTATTTTTGATGGTACGAATTAACGCCCCCTCGTTGGTTACCCAAAGTGGAAGGTTGAGATGTAGACAGAAGCAAGTTTCCCTTAGCGAAGATGCTAAGGTTTAGTATCAAACTAGTAGGACTCCAAGATCGACAAGTAGGTGGCAAGGAAACAATGGCACCGTTTTAACACAAAAGTTGCTTCCTTGACCTGGACCTGCACACACAACAAATAACTTTGCTTGCCAACGAGTACATAGGAGTTGTCAATTCCTCCGGCCTTGTTTTTTACAAAGGATAAAACACACGGGATAATAATGATAGTGATAGCAACGGAAAAGTAAATAAAGCAGTAAATTGATAGTGGGTGTAAAAAATATTGGAAATATGGACCGGGGTCCTATGATGTTCACTAGTGATGTCTCTCTCCCAAAAGACGATAAAATAGCCATTCGAGGTAAACAAATTACAGCTGGGCAATTGAAAGGATTATGTGCGCAGACCAATGATAATTATGCTATGAAGAAAGGAAGAGGCTCAAAAGCATGGGCGGTACGCCAAGAAAAGTAGACCGAAATCCATCTGCATCTACCTACTAATCATCCACCTTGAGATATCTATCCAGAACATCTCACTGGTATTAAGTTGTGAATCCCACCCAAAGTGTAAACTCAAAGCAACATACAACTGCATTAAAGAACTTTGCGTAAAGTAAACAATCCTTGCACCCCGCAAGTACAAGCACCGTTGTTTTCCCCCTTGTGGCAACAACACATCCCCTAGACTCATTGTGAGAGCAAGTTTTGCCCCCGAAGGTTTTGGACATTGTTGGACAAAGCAGAAGTGGAACTAATATTGTTTTCGAGTATAAACAGATACTTAGGTTCCGAAAGAATGGAGTTTGCAAGTAGAAGGTCGAAGGACAACTCGCTGCAGTGAAGCTGCAGTTATCCACCGAAACCTTTGAAGGAAGACGACCCCTAAAAATGTCGTCGAAGAAGATGTCTCTCTCGAGTAAAAGCGCGACGAGGAGAAAGCTGAAGCTGGTCGAAGACTTAGTCTTTTTGCTAGTTTCTCTTTATTTCTTGAGTCGTAGGAAAAACCGTACTATTAAGAGGGGTTTGCTAGTTGAGATCTTTGTCGAAGTGAATTTGCTCTGCTCAACCAAAACCCACAAAAGCTTACCGAGAGAAATCTTACCGAGTCGAGCGAATAGCTCGAAGGCAAAGTCATCGCACTTCGTGCCTTCGAGAGAGAACTCGTTCGGTGAGTCAGCTTACTTGTTCCTCAAGTAAAGTTGCGCAGTGATTGGAATCCGACCATTGTGGACACGCGTCAAGCGGTTGCATCGGGTCACTTCAGTCATTTTACCCATCGGGATCGCCAACTATAAATACCCCGCACCTACCCGCCATTTCGGGCGGGATGCTCCACTGAAGATTCTAAGACAGAAGTCTGTGAGCATCCCAAAGAGATCCATCGAGAGAAAACCTACACCCAAGTCTGAACTGAGTTGAGCAATTCATGGAGACTTAGGTTGAGATTAGCCGATCTTTTTATCTTGGAGAACTGCAAGTCTCCTAGACGGTTAGGCGTCGCCTGTCAAGCAGTCGAAGAGTAATTGTCACTGCTGAAGGAAGTTTGTAAAGGTCTCGGAGATGTCCTGAATCATCTACCACGAGTGAAAACTGGACAAGCTCGAGGAGTTTGTTGCAGTGGAGAATAGGACGGAGAAAGTTTTGCTCCAGGTGTTCAATCACCAGTCCCTCCAACCAGACGTAGCACTTTGGAGAGTGTGAACTGGTTTACCAAACATCGTCGTGTCAGGCTCGTTTTCCTTCATGCTTTTATATTAAGCATTTACTCGTTGCCTGTTTGTCTTCGATGTTTTCCTTCGCTCCCAATCCTTTCGAGCTATGCATTACCTTCGATACTGTATTTCCTTCGAGATGTGCTTAGTTCTTTGCAGTTTGTATGAATTCCTTCTAAGTTCCTTAGAATTTTTAGAAGTGATCATTCACCCCCTCCCCCTCTGATCATTCTTGAGCTTTCAATTGGTATTAGAGCTAGGCACTCCCTACGCTCTGCGTATTTTGGTCTAACAACCTGGAGTGTTGTCAAGAATGTCGTTTGCAGCGGTTCGCTCGGGGGAACCAATCCCTATTTTCAATGGGAAGGACTATCCCTATTGGAAGGACAAAATGAAGAGGAATATCATGGCTATCAACTCTGCCGCTTGGGAAGTTGTCAAGAATGGTGTAACTGTCAAGGACACTGATGCCATTACTCCTGAAGAGACAAAGAAGATAGAGCTAGATGCTGAAGTCTGGGTATTCATCACAAATCATCTGATTCCTGAAAAATATCATGAGGTCAAGAATATTCCTTCGGCCAAAGGTGTTTGGGATTATCTCGAGAAGATTGGTGAAGGTGTCTCTACTCAGAAAGATGCTCGAATTGACACCCTTCGAAGCAAGTTCTATCGGTTCAAGAGGCACGAGGGAGAAAAAGTTTGTTCCATATACAGCAGACTCACTGCGCTGTCAAATGAACTGATTTCCCTCGGTGCAGATGACATTACCAATCGGATTATTGTCAGAAATTTGCTCCGTTCTCTTGATGATTCCTTCGATCACATTGTGCTGATGATTAAGGAAAGAACTGATTTCAAGGATATGGTTGCCGTTGATATTCTTGAAAGGCTTAATACTTTTGAGATGGAAGAAGATGAGAAACGTGACGTCAATGGGAGTCGAAGAAAATCTCATGCACTAAAGGCCAGAGCTTCACATCACTCCTCTCCTGAAGCTAGTTCTGAATCGGGATGTGCCTCAGATGACCCCGAGAACATTGGAAAAGATCTGGCACTGATAATGAGAAGATTCAATCGCTTTCAGAGAAGGAACTCCTCTTCACCGAAGAAAAACTATTCTTCAAGACATTCAAGTAATTCATCTCAACATCGATCATCATCCAGAAACTCTTCAGCGAAAGATAACTGTTGCTATAAGTGCAAGAAGCCAGGTCACATCATTGCTGATTGTCCTCTCTGGGAAATTGAACATAAATCAAAGCACTCTCACAGCAGCTCTTCGAGCAAGTCTTACAGATCGAGCAAAAACCACGATTCGAAGAAATATGATTCAAGGTCAAGAAAAGACAAGAAAGATGGTTCTGATGATGACAAGAAGAAGAACTATCACAAGCATCGAGAGGGTTCTTCCTCTAAATCACATTCCTCTCGTCGACAGAATTCACACCGAGCAAAAGCCTATCTGGGTAAAGAGATGAACTCTGAAGATGAAGCTTCCGGTTCTGAAGCAGGATCAAAGTCAAGATCTGGTTCTGGTTCTGAATCTGATGGTGTTGCTGGAATAGCATTCGCCTCGAACAAGAATTCAAGTTCATTCTTCTCCAACCAGAGCAGTGAAGATGAATCTCCCGCTTACTGCTTCATGGCCAAGGCTAAGGTATCCTCATCTAAGAAATCCAACGATACTTCTGATGGATCTGCTTATGAAAGTGACTCTAGGATAAGCTATGCTAAACTTGCTAAAATTGCTTCTATCCAACAAGATGAGCTAGACTCTCTAAGTGAAACCATTCAAAAATCTGAGACCTTGTTGATCGATGAGATTGAGAAGGGTCAAACTTTGACAAATGAGCATGTTGCTCTGAAGGAAAAGTATGATGAGCTTTCCTCTCCGCATGATCTTCTCTCAGTGGACTACGAGAAGCTAACCTATGAATTACTTCAAGGGAAAATGGCTCTCAAGAAACTGAGAGAGGCTAATGAAGAGTTGGAAAGTGTCAATCTCACGCTCATGGCTCAACAAGGCTCAGAAACTAAAAATGAATCTACTTCACCTTGCTTAACCTGTTTGGAACGAAGTAAAATTGAGTCTATTTCTGAGAGATCGAAAGGAAAGCAACCTATTGTTATCGATGATACTAACCCCTCGAACGAGGAAACCATTACCGAGGAACTCCTCAGGTTGAAAAATTTATTTGAAACAGGCATGTTCAAAAGTGTGCAGGGACACCCGTACTTATGTGACATCCTACGAAAGGCTCTTCTTCACAGAAATCCCCGAAACGAAGGAGTTGGCTTCGAAAGGAAAATCAATCCTAATGGAACCTACTGGGAACCCAAGCAGTATCCTAAAACTATCTGGGTTCTTGCGAAAGAAAAGCCCATTGATATTGCTAACCTTTCAGGTTTCAGTTGCAAAATTGACAAAGCCATTGTTGATGAATCACTTGATTCTGACTACAAGCTTGTCAAAGATCAGGAAGGAAAGGTGTCGGCTGAGTTCGTTGGTACTCCTCCAAAGAATGGCTTTTATAAGCGACAGATTTGGGTTCGCAAATCTCTCGTAGAAAAACTGCCCCCTAATCATTCTTTGCAGGGAAAATCCTTGGTACCACCGAATCACTACTATTCTCTCGAGGATAGAAATGAACCCTTGGTGCCTGCTTCAAATGTTCCCCAAAAGGATTACTATCGTATAGATAGAAATGTTTATCGCCATCGTGACAATCGCACCAAAATTGCAATTACCCATCGTTACTCTAACCCCTCATCGAGGAATTATATTTATGGTGTGCTTGATGGTCCTGATCGACAATGCAATCCTGTTCGATATAATATTTCTGATCCATCTAGCTCTACCATGCCTTCTAAGTCACCTGCTCATTTGTGGGTGGTTAAGAAGAACTAATTCTTCTGCAGGGCTATGTCTCCGGTGGATCCGAATGGGTCATGGATAGTGGATGTACAAATCATATGACCGGAGACAAAGATTTGTTCATCGAAGAAAAACTGTCTGAATCTTCACAGAAATACATTACCTTCGGTGACAACAACAAAGGAAAAGTACTTGGTTTGGGTAAGGTTGCCATATCGAGAGACAAGCATATTGATAAGGTTTTGCTTGTACAATCTCTAGGATATAATCTTATGTCTATATCAAAACTTTGTGATATGGGTATGCTTGTACTGTTTTCTGCGTCTCGCTGTGTTGTCTTTTCACAGGATGATTATTCCTTCGTGTTCGAAGGATATCGCAAGGGTGATCTTTACGTCGTTGATTTTTCTTCGGGACCTGCAGTGTCCACATGTTTAATGGCCAAAGCCACTTCTGGTTGGTTATGGCACCGAAGACTTGGTCATGCAGGGATGAAAAATCTTCAAACTCTTATCTCAAAGAAGAACATCGTTGGAATTGATTATGTGAAATTCGATAAAGATCGTCTATGCAGTGCTTGTGAAGCAGGAAAGATTGCCAAGAAACATCACTCAGCAAAAACCGTCATGACTACTACTCGTCCTCTTGAATTACTTCAATGGACTTATTCGGTCCTCAAAATTATGCTAGTCTTGGAGGTAACAAGTATGGTCTGGTTATTGTTGATGATTTCTCTCGATATACTTGGGTTTTCTTTCTAGATGACAAGAGCAAGGTTGTTGAAATTTTCAAAACTTTTGCAAAGAGAGCTCAAACTGAATATGAATTATCTCTCAAGCATATCAGAAGTGATAATGGTACAGAATTCAAAAATACTCATATCGAAGATTTTCTTGATGAATATGGCTTTACTCATGAATTCTCAGCTGCTTATACACCGCAACAAAATGGTGTGGTCGAGAGAAAGAATCGAACACTTATTGAAATGGCCAGAACAATGCTTGCTGAATACAAGACTCCTATCAGGTTCTGGGCCGAAGCCATCAACACTGCATGTCATATCATCAACAAGGTTTATCTGCATAAGTTTCTGAAGAAAACTTCACATGAACTCATCACTGGTAAAAAGCCAAATGTGTCTTATCTCAGGGTTTTTGGTGCTCCATGTTATATCAGAGACATGAATCACAGCTCCAAGTTCGCCCCAAAGGCACACGAAGGTTTTCTTCTAGGTTATGGTTCAAATTCTCACACTTACAGAGTTTACAACTCACATCTTGGCAAAGTTGTAGAAACTGTAAATGTTCGATTTGATGAAACTAACGGCTCTCAAAAGGAGCAATTACCTCTTAACCTGGATGAACCACCTTTGGATGAAGTTATCAGGTACATGGCTATTGGAGATATTCGACCTGTCGATGGAAATGCTCAACAAGCAAACAGGGATGATGATGGTCCAATGTTCCCACACATAGCCCGGGGCGCTGGAGATCAACATCCTGAAGAAATTGATGCACAAGTCGAAGGAGAACTCATAAACGAAGAATATGTTGATCCCGAAGGACAAGCTGAACCCGAAGGAAATGATCCCGAAGGACAAGCTGATCCCGAAGATCAACCTGATCCACAAGATGAAGAAACTTTTCCTCGTGTTCGAAGAAGAGTGGATGTCGACTCAATTCTCGAAGAGATTCGTTTACCAGGTCGTCCCACCACTCGTTCTCGTACTCGATTAGCTAACTTCTGTGGAAATTTCTCGTTTGTATCCATGCTAGAACCTTCAAAATTTGATGAAGCCTTGAGAGACTCAGACTGGATGACTGCCATACTCGAAGAACTTAACCAGTTCGAGAGAAATAAAGTCTGGTCCCTCGTCGATAGACCTGATTCCACGAAGCATAATATCATTGGTACGAAGTGGATTTTTCGCAACAAGCAAGATGAAGATGGCATAGTGGTAAGAAATAAAGCTCGACTGGTTGCACAAGGCTATACCCAAATCGAAGGTATTGATTTTGGTGAGACTTATGCCCCAGTTGCTCGTCTTGAATCCATTCGTGTCATGCTTGCTTTTGCCAATTACAATGGTATATTGCTATATCAAATGGATTTCAAAAGTGCATTTCTTAACGGTGAAATCGAAGAAGAAGTGTATGTTATGCAGCCACCAGGTTTTGAAGACCCGAAGAATCCTGATAAGGTGTACAGATTACACAAGGCCCTATATGGGTTAAAGCAAGCACCTCGTGCTTGGTATGAAACACTGAAGGATTTTCTTCTAAAGAAGGGCTTCAAACCAGGAACAACTGATCCGACTCTTTTTACTCGTGCATACAAAAATGACCTTTTTGTGTGTCAAATTTATGTCGATGATATTATTTTTAGCTGTACTAACCCTGATATTAGCGAAGAATTTGCTCGCATGATGTCGAAGAAATATGAAATGTCAATGATGGGTGAATTGAAGTTCTTTCTCGGGCTTCAAATCCGTCAACAGAAGAATGGTACTTTCATTTCACAAGAGAAGTATCTCAGAGATTGCCTGAAGAAGTTTGATCTTGTCAGTTGCAAAACTATCAAGACTCCAATGCCTACGAATGTTCATCTAGATGCAGATGAGAAGGGCAAACCTTTCGATCAGAAGAAATATCGCTCGATGATCGGTTCGCTTCTTTACCTTTGCGCATCTAGACCTGACATTATGCTATCAGTTTGTATGTGTGCTCGTTTTCAGGCATATCCGAAAGAATCTCATCATATTGCTGTCAAGCGAATCCTTCGATATCTGGCTCACACACCAACCTTGGGTCTTTGGTATCCCAAGGGTGCCCAGTTTGATCTCGTTGGATATTCAGATTCCGACTGGGCTGGTGATCGAGTCGACAGGAAATCTACCTCAGGCACATGTCATTTTCTCGGTAGATCTCTTGTCTGTTGGGCCTCGAAGAAACAGAATTGCGTATCTATTTCTACGGCCGAAGCCGAGTATATTGCTGCCGGTTCATGCTGTACTCAGATTCTGTGGATCAAGCAAACGCTGAAAGATTATGGTATTCTTATGAAGAAAATTCCATTGCTATGTGATAACGAGAGTGCAATCAAAATTGCTCATAATCCAGTGCAACACTCTCGAACGAAGCATATTGATATTCGTCATCATTTTCTTCGAGATCACGTTCAGCGAGAAGATATTGTTATCAGCCATGTGCGCACCGAAGATCAATTGGCTGATATCTTTACGAAGCCCTTGGATGAAAAGAGGTTCTGTGCACTAAGGTGTGAGTTAAACATATTGGACTCACGCAATGTGCAGTAAGATCATAACCATCGGTACTATGTATCATTAGTTTTCATTGTTGATTACTTTCGTTAGTTTTCTGTCGTCTTCCTTTTTCGTTTATTTTGTTCGTTTGGTGTTGTCCTATACACTTATCACTCCGAGTTTTATCGCTGTTTTATCTCGGATTGACTAAGTATCGGACCCTGTTTTTCCCTCTATTCTATCCCTACCTATTCTGTGCTTTTCTCTCGTGAACATGTATATATTGTACTCGATCAAGATTCCCTTCGAATGTCATTGATTCCGAAGGAAAATCTATCGAAGTTTTATCTACTTTTATACTCGATGTTCGATGAGTTTGGTCTCGGACGTGGAGCAACTATCTTTCGGTTCGTTGGGATTTCCCGCGATTACCGCCACAAAATCCGTCCGTTGAATGCGGAGAGACGCGAAATCTGCGCCGTTGGATCAGATCTGACAGCTTGTTCAGACCCCCCCCCCCTTATAAATACTGATCCACCCCACCGGCTTAGACATCGCTATTCCTTCGACTTCGTCTCTTCGCCTCCAGAAGCTCTCTCTCGCACGCCGCCGTGCTGCCTCGTCACCGTCGACTCCCTCGCCGCTTAGCTGCCGGAAGGAAGCCGCCGGAGACGTTCCCGTCGACTAAGATCTTCATCTGCGTCGCCGTAGTCGCCTCACATCACCAAGTTAGGGTATGTGTGGCTCTGGATTCGATTCAATCTCGTTCTGTTCATCGTTTCCAGTTTCTGTGTTGATTTTTCTGTGATTTCTTTTAGGTCTGTTTGATCCGTTTGGATCTTTGAAACTTGGGAAATCTGTCTCTAGCCTTTTCTGTCGATTCCCCATCTGTCCTTGGTAAGAAATCCCTCGGATTCTCTCACTTAGGCAAATCCTACAGTATCGTTTCGATAGATTTAATCTTGTGCGATTTATTCATACAAGTTCTTCGTTAGATTTCCACCCGATGAAAATCTAGCCTAGCACTTTCATGAAAACTTGCGATAAGACAAATCTCTCGAAAAGATTGCCGCATTCAATGTTTTTCCTCGAAATTGCTGGTACTTGTTCACAACTTTCCTATATTCCCTCGTACCTCTCTTTTTCGCAGGAAAATGTCTGGCAACGAAGGAATTATCAGAGCACCCAAGCGTATGGGTGGCAGAACAAGAATCACCAATAACTCTGATGGTTTATCAGAGGATTTGATCATTGAAAAGAACTTGAGGACACCTTCAGGTTCTGAGGATGAACGTACGAGAGAAAATCGTCTGCAAGAGATACGAAGGCTTCAAGCTCTTCGTTGGTATGAGTACAAGTCCCTTTTGCCTCGCTGGGAGAGGCTGTTCGCCATGAAGAATCCATGGACTGATGTCAAAGCTCTAAGGCCAAAGTGGACGAAAGCAAATCGACCACCTCCTACTGCTGATGCTCACCCTACAGCTCTCAAAACACCTAATGATTTTAAAGAGCTTGTTGAAGCTCGAGAAGCTCGAGCATAAAAGAGGAAAGAAGCCAAAGCACGAAAGGAAGCTGCGGCTGCTAAATCTGCTGAGGATGTTGGCCCTAGCGCCAAATCGAAAGGTGGCAAGAAGTCTGCCAAGAGACAGAAAAAGGTTGTAATAGTTTCACCTCCTGATGCAAGCTCCGAAGGAGAAGCCAATTCAGATGATCAAGACCCTGGTACAGAGGCTGATGTAGAGGACTTACCTCTGAAGAAAAAGCCGAGCAGTAGAGGCATAAGGATCCAGGAGCCAGCACCACAGGCTCCTCGAGGAAATATTGACTTGACCAACTTGGTCACAGATCCACCTATTTCATCTGCTCCACCTGTTCCTGCTCGCCATCCAAAACCTTCGGCTCCATCGAAGGGAAAGAAAGCTCAAGTTGGTGAAGATGATGAAACGCTTATTCAGCGAAAGGAAAGGCTGGCCAAGCAAAAGGAACAAGAAGAAAAAGACTTGATTAATTCTAAGCTCCTAAACTTTCACAGTCAGCCCGAGCATAAAAAGGCTCTGGTTTCTCAACAACTTGGCATTCTTCATTTGGTCAGTGAAAAATATCGACGACAGATTTCTGCAGGCACTATCCCCAGTGACCCGAAAGAAAAGGTCACCGAGAAAGTTGTGACTCCCACAGTCAGGAAAGAAAAGGTTATAGCCCCAAGTGCTTCGAAGAAGAATGCTGAGGCCCCTAGTGCCTCGAAGGATAAAGCAGTGGTCTCAAAACCCATTGCTGCTGCCAAGGCCACCAAGGAAGCCGAAAAGAAAGCCAAGGAGGCAAGACAGAAGGCTCAAGCTGCTCCAGTTCCTCGAGCTGCACCAGCTCCTGCCCCTGTTGCACCAGCTGTTTCCGGTCCTCGTGCCGATGAAGAGAGTTCCAACGAAGGAGAATCAAATGTCAATGCTCCTTGGGATGCTGCACATATATCTCACATTTCTGGAAGATGGCTACTACACCGAGCAAAGTCACTACCGAGGATGATGTTCCTGCTAAAATCCAAGAGCATGTTGCTCGCTACATGATTCGCTGGGAAGGCTACATCACCCAAGATAAAAAGGATAAGGAGCAAGTCAGGTTTTACACCAGGCAACTCCAAGAGGAAACCGAGGACATTGAGTCCCGAAATTTTTTCAAGTCCAAGATTGCATCTGCTGAAGCTTCCAGGAGGACTCAGAAAGAAAATTTAACTGCTGTGTTTGACAAGGTAAAACAAGTTGTGTCTGCTGTTTGCAAAGAGCATAATGATGCTCTGTTCCATAGACAATCTCGAAAGAGAAAGTCTGCTGCCCCAACCTCTGAGCGTGGGACGCCAGAGATCGAGAAGAACGCCAAGAAGGCCAAGTCCACCGAGGTCGTTGCTACCACAGAACGACAAGAAACTGAACCAATCCCCACCAAGCAACCCACTCCTCCCCGCAAGACAACTCCACCACCTCGTCAAACAACCCCACCGCCGCAACAAACACCTCCACCTCCACCTAGACAACCCTCACCACCAAAAGCCTCGCCACCACCTCCAAACCCACCATCTCCACCTCAAGTCATTCCATCGACCTCCCCGGCCATTGAAACCCAAGTTCATGCAGAGACCGAGCAAGTTGCTCGTGTCGAGCAAGAAACTCAAGTCCAGAAAGATTACTCTTCTGCCCGGACTATGCCTGAAGGAGAAGATGATGATGTTGATATCACGACAGTTTCCTCTCGGCGAGACCCTGTCGAAAGCAATTGTTCTGGAGATGCCAGTTCCTGTGATAATTCTTCATCCTCCTCATCAAGTTCTTCGAACGAAGAAATGGTTGATGCCTTTGCTCAATTTGATGAAGATTTGGAGGCCATGGAAAATGAAGAGGCCGCGCAGAATGCTCAGACCGACGAAGGAGATGCCGTCGTAGCTCAGGCCGAGGAGAATGCTCCTGCAGTCACTCCGGCTCGGGATATTGTCAACATCCCATCATCTGTCACTCGACCTGCTGAAGCAGAGTTCCAGATGCCAGATAACGCTGCTGAGGTTTTTCCCATTGATGAGCTGCTTCACTCTGCTCATCCGAGAGAAATGCTGCCTTTGTTCCGCTCAGATGTTCCTCGAGGAGGTCCCATCTTCAAAAGGCGCGAACACAAGCCATTTTTCTTCGGTACCAATCCCTACGAGAAGCCCAGAAGTGCTTATTCTCTTCGGTTTTGGACCCAAGAGCAAGCTATCTATTATACTCGTGTGTTTTACAACAAGGCAAGAGTTTTCCAGCATCAATATCTTGATATGCCTTCGGTGTACTCCACTACTTGTTTCGAGAACATTGCCGAGACAATTGATAGCCTGCATGCTCACAAGATGTTTGCTCTCGATTGTGGTTACAATCCCGAGCTTATCAAGCAGTTTTATGCAACACTTTATGTCTCTGGAGATCCTGAGAACTCGAAGACATGGAAATTTTACTATATGATTCAAGGCCAAGTTTTTCACATGACTGTCGACCAATTTCTGGCTATCATCAATTTACCTCGGTTCGAAGGATTACCTCACAAACTTCATGACTTACCTGCTGCAACTCCTGCTGAATTCTCTACGCTGATGGATCCAGAAGTCGTAGGAGATCACTACCCCACTGAGCCGAAGCCAAGACACTTGGTATTTGAAGCAAAGGCATTGTTTTATATTCTCTCGAAGACTTTGATGCCAATGCTTGATGTGCACGATAATTTTCCAATTCCAAATGATGTGCAACTTGCTCTGTTGAAGTTAGTCCACGGTCATCCCTTCGATTTTGAAGACTACTTCCTCAGAACTTTAGTGTCTTGTGCTGATGACCACAACTCCCACAAGCCATATGCACCTTGGCTGATGGCAATCTGCAATTACTCTCCGGACGTGCCATTCCCAGTATCTATTTACCCAAAGATTTTCACTCCACCTGTTCGTGAGGTATTGCAGGTTGTTTCTCGACCCAACGATCCTTTTGCTGAGCACACTGGCATCCGCGCCCACTTAACTGAGCGCAATATTCGCTCGAAGTTTATCAAGCCAGTGCATCATATGGAAGTTTCTCTTCGGTCCCAACAAATGCTTCAACATCACATTGATCAAGATTTTATTCAGAAGCAAGCTATGATGGACGAGATCAATCACCTGCGAAACATTGCCATGAACAACAATCAGATGCTGCGTGAATGTCTTCGCCGTGATTGGAAAGGTCTTCGGAAGTTCAATTCCCTCGGTCAACTCCAACGTTGTGGTTTCGAAGAATATCCTCCTCACCTGAACAGAAATTGGACCAATGATGATCGAGTAGATCGACCGGATCCCAATATCCCTCGTCTGCCGAAGAACAGAGATATTCTCAGTGTTGATGATTATTATCATATCACTTTGGACATTTTCTCCTCTGACTCCGAGCAAGAAGAAGCCCCTCACCGTCAACCCAGAGTTCACTCGCCACTTCCTCGAAGCCCCAGGACCTCGCCGGAATCGCAGCTGGAATCTTCTGGAGATCAACACTCCTTCCGCACGAAGATCACTCCTCCAGGCGCTCGTCCCATTCGTCGTGCTCCAACTCTCGCCGAATCTTCTCGTCGTTGCCGGAGCCAGCGTCGCGAGTAGGGATTTCTTTCGACCCTATTCTCTCGACTTTTTGTACGTTGTGACAAAAAGGGGGAGATGTAGTGGCATCGAAGAAATTAGTTTGCCTACGAGGTTAAGGGTTTTGTCTTGTTTCATTCGACATACTCTTGCTTCTGAGGTTTCTGAGTAGTTTCAACAAACTTTCGATTCACATTCGATCTGGTTGTAACTAACTCTAAGTAGGACTGTGAACTGCTACTCTTTTCGTAAGATATCTATCTGTTGCTTGCTATACTTAACCATTTTTGCAGGAAGTTATCTTTCATATAAGTTCACAAATCATTCGAGGAGATTGCATATTTCTCATTGGATACTATCTGGAATGCAATTTCTCTCGCTAAGATTTTTAATGTTTTTCCCTCGACACTTCTTGTCAAATATGCACTTCACAGGAAATCTTTATCTTCCGTGCATACATCAAGGGGGAGTACTTCATCGATCTTAGCACTGGTTTATCATCGAAAACTCAAACTTTTTCAAAATTATTTATCGATGCCTGTTTTGTCAACAATCGTCCAAAAAGGGGGAGATTGTGAGAGCAAGTTTTGCCCCCGAAGGTTTTGGACATTGTTGGACAAAGCAGAAGTGGAACTAATATTGTTTTCGAGTATAAACAGATACTTAGGTTCCGAAAGAATGGAGTTTGCAAGTAGAAGGTCGAAGGACAACTCGCTGCAGTGAAGCTGCAGTTATCCACCGAAACCTTTGAAGGAAGACGACCCCTAAAAATGTCGTCGAACAAGATGTCTCTCTCGAGTAAAAGCGCAACGAGGAGAAAGCTGAAGCTGGTCGAAGACTTAGTCTTTTTGCTAGTTTCTCTTTATTTCTTGAGTCGTAGGAAAAACCGTACTATTAAGAGGGGTTTGCTAGTTGAGATCTTTGTCGAAGTGAATTTGCTCTGCTCAACCAAAACCCACAAAAGCCTACCGAGAGAAATCTTACCGAGTCGAGCGAATAGCTCGAAGGCAAAGTCATCGCACTTCGTGCCTTCGAGAGAGAACTCGTTCGGTGAGTCAGCTTACTTGTTCCTCAAGTAAAGTTGCGCAGTGATTGGAATCCGACCGTTGTGGACACGCGTCAACCGGTTGCATCTGGTCACTTCAGTCATTTTACCCGTCGGGATCGCCAACTATAAATACCCCGCACCTACCCGCCATTTCGGGCGGGCTGCTCCACTGAAGATTCTAAGACAGAAGTCTGTGAGCATCCCAAAGAGATCCATCGAGAGAAAACCTACACCCAAGTCTGAACTGAGTTGAGCAATTCATGGAGACTTAGGTTGAGATTAGCCGATCTTTTTATCTTGGAGAACTGCAAGTCTCCTAGACGGTTAGGCGTCGCCTGTCAAGCAGTCGAAGAGTAATTGTCACTGCTGAAGGAAGTTTGTAAAGGTCTCGGAGATGTCCTGAATCATCTACCATGAGTGAAAACTGGACAAGCTCGAGGAGTTTGTTGCAGTGGAGAATAGGACGGAGAGAGTTTTGCTCCAGGTGTTCAATCACCAGTCCCTTCAACCAGACGTAGCACTTTGCAAAGTGTGAACTGGTTTACCAAACATCGTCGTGTCAGGCTCGTTTTCCTTCATGCTTTTATATTAAGCATTTACTCGTTGCCTGTTTGTCTTCGATGTTTTCCTTCGCTCCCAATCCTTTCGAGCTATGCATTACCTTCGATACTGTATTTCCTTCGAGATGTGCTTAGTTCTTTGCAGTTTGAATGAATTCCTTCTAAGTTCCTTAGAATTTTTAGAAGTGATCATTCACCCCCTCCCCCTCTGATCATTCTTGAGCTTTCACTCATGTTTCTGTCACTAAAGCTAGTCATCGGGGGACATGAACCCACAATCATGCATAACGCTCCCTCTTGGAGTCACTACCTACTACTTGGCCAAAGCAATAAACAACAACAGAGAAGATGCAAGAATTACTCTAGAACATAAATATAAAAGAGGAGAATCAAAGATATTACTCAAACACAATCTAAACATAATCTCATAATCCACCGGATCCCAGCAAACTCAGCATAGGAACAGCAGAAATATTACATATGTGCCTCGATCATGTAGGGAAGCTCACGAGGTCTAATCCATGAAGAACAAAGAGGGGAGGAGAACATCACATAGCTACTGATCATAGACCCATGGTCCAAGGTGGACTACTCACGGTTCATCCGGGAAGCATCCATGGTGGTGGAGAAGCTCCCGGAGGTGGTTCCTCCCTCCGACAGGGTGCCGGGAAGAGGTCTCCTAGTGCTCCCGATCCTGGAAGCGCGGCGGGGGCGGAACAGAGGAGAGATCGCGAAAAAGGGTTCCCGTCACGGCGGTTTCACGTCACGAGGATTATATGGGCGAAGGGGGGCAGCCAGGGGGGCCACCAGGGGTCCAGGCGGCCCCCTGGCGCGGCCCCACCCTAGGTCGCGCCGGGAGGGCGCCTGGGGCCCTGGTGGGTCCCCTCTGCCCCCCCCCCCCCTCGGTGATTCCCGAAGCTTCTTCTACGCTGATTTTTTATTGGATTTTTCCCGAAGTTTTGGGGCACTTTTAATATGGGGGAAACCTGAAATAGAAAAACAGGAGAAAACAGGAATTGGCCTTGGGGTGCACCGAGTTAATAGGTTAGTCCAAATATGATCAAAAGTGTATGGAAGTTCATCAATATCATAGAAATATCACACAAAAGAGGCATGGAGCAAGCAGAAATTATATATATGTTTTGGACGTATCAACATCTCAAAGTTCTTGGTCATAGTTTCCGAGAACCACTTGCACAAAGATGGGTTAGGAGAACCAAATATTATGTCATCTATATAGATTTGTCATATGAGTAATTCACCATTGGTTCTCTTGGTAAAAAGAGTGGCATCAATGACACCCCTCACAAATCCTTCCTCGAGTAAAAACTTCCTAAGATGGTCATACCAAGCCCTAGGGGCTTGCTTAAGACCATATAGTTCCTTATGAAGTTTGTACACGTGGTCCTTGTGATGAGGGTCACAAAAGCCGGGTGGTTGTGCTACATATACATCATCTTGTAGTGGACCATTAAGAAAATCACTTTTTACATCCATTTGAAATAATGGGAATCCATTGAATGCGGCATAAGCAAGAAACATGTGTATAGACTCAAGACGGGCAACGGGAGCAAAGGTCTCATCAAAATCCAAGCCTTCAACTTGGGAGTACTGTTGTGGGAAAGTCACGGCAGATGTCCATTGAGTCGGACTTATCATGGGACCTTTGTTGCGAGGTGCATTCGAGGAGAGAGTCGACATAGACACGGGACTCGGCGGTTTACCCAGGTTCGGCCCCGTCGATACGGTAAAGACCTACTCCTGTTTCTTGACTATTGTGGGATCGACTCCTCAATAGGAAGAGCCGATCTTATGGATTACAGTGATGATGTTTCGCAACCTTAGTCTCGTGGAGATCTAGGTTATAGTGCGAGTTGTCTAGTCCTGGCTTGAGGTAAGTTATCCTTTGGCTCCCATGGACCTCGGCCTATAAAGGTGTCGGGTCCCGGGATTCCGAGAGTCCGACTCCTACACGATGTGGAGCTCTATAGTTTGCTACGTGCTATACAAGGTAAGTCGAATTCCTTCTAGGGCTTCAATCTTCACGCTTGGCACGTCAGACTCCTGGCCGGGTCTTCTTTGTGGGCTTTCACATGTAAGTCGGCCCAGAGGTTTCTAATGCCGGGTCTATGGGCCTGATCCATCCCCCAACATTAGCCCCCAGGATTTTTGTGATGCTTTAGTCTTCACATCAATCTTTCTTTATTTTCTTCATTGCTACCGGCTCTTCATGGATCAAGGGCCGACTTTATGCTTGGCGTTGATTGGGAGTCGGAGTCGTCTCTCTTCAATCTTGCTTTGATTCTTTTATCTCCATGAAATCGACTCTTCTGGTTGATTCAACTATTATTTGATGCTTACTAGGACTCGACGCCAACTCTTTTTAGCTTCACATCTCCTTTTACTTGAAGATTTTTCTTTTGACCTTTGGTCAAAGATCCGGTTTGGTTTTTATGATCACACTGCCCGAAACTACGGTTGGAGGCATTGATGTTTGTAATGGGAATCGAGGAGTCTTTCCATAAATGCTATCTACCACGGGTAGTTATCCCATATCATTTATGGTATTTAATTGATCCTCTCCATGAATCTACTATAAATATTCCTTGGGTAGTTTGATCCTTCAAGCGCATCCATCTTCTTCTTCATCTTCCTGTTTTCCCCATGGAACATAAACTAGAAGCCTCTTCTCCTTTGGCATCCAACGAGCCCAATCCCCGTGCAAGTACTCGAGGTCGCGGCCGTGGTCGTGGCCGTGGTAGAGGTAGAGGAAGAAGTATTCGTGCTGCTTCTCCTTCCGAATCTCCCCCTTCTTCTCCTGAGAGGAGTGAGTTATTGGTTCATATCCGGACGATTCGAACCTGGATCAAACTTCCTGAGTCTTTTACTCAACTTGTGATTGACTCAACGCCTTCGGATCTTTGGCTCCGATCTGATGGATGTCCTCATGGGCCTGTCTGGGTGACGGTTAGATTTTCTAGCCATGGCACCATGTTTTTTGAGAAGGGTTGGAAAACTTTTCTTCGATCTAGGAATATCTCAAGAGGAGACACCATTGTCTTCGGATTTGATGGTGAAGACACCTTGTGGGCTAGGATCTTTGACTCGTATGGAGACCGAGCCTGCTGTTGTATGGAGAGCTCCAGCGATGAAGAACTCCTTTGTGAAGAAGAAGCTTCAACGGAAGATGAAGCCGACTCTGAAGAAGATGTCTGAAGCTGTGGACTTTTCTTCTTAGTAGTATTTTGCGGAGTTTAGCTTTTGCTTGTAAGGTTGCCTCCTTTGATGTAAGACCCAGTTGGTTTGATGAATGAAAATTATGAATTTTCATTGATTCCATGAGTCGGTTTTATTCCCGACTTTGAATATTTTTCAAAATGTATGAGAGCCGCTTATTTATGATAGTGTATGTATATGTAGCCCCCCTGAGTCGATTAAGAATAGTTGTGTATCGGTAATCGACTCATAGGATAGATCGACTTGTAGCCCCCAATGAGATGGTGTGGTCCAGTTTGTGTGCCGTACCGGGTCATCAAAGAAGTGTTTCTTCTCAAGAGTTGGTATAATTATCATGGCGTTTGAGCCGATTCCTCAAAGAAGAAGTTCTTCAAAGTGTTACTTCCCAACAGTCGGTGTATGCATCTGGGTGCTGTTCCGAGTCTTTTGTTTGAGAAGAAATTTTTTATTTTTTAAGTGTAGTCCCCATGAGTCGGTGTGAGCATTTTTTGTGTCATACCGAGTCATAGAGAATTTTTTGAGCTATAGTCCCCATGAGTCAGTATGAGCATCTTTTGTGTCATACCGAGTCACACAGGTTAATGCTCAAGGTGCATCTTTTGGATGACATATAAAATGAAAAATTATGTGATGATGCTAATGTATGAAAAAAGAAAGTATGAAGGCTCATATAGAAGTCGACTATGGATTCAACATGCCTCATCTTCTCGTGTTTGAGATAGATTATTGGGTTATCCAGGAGTCAGAACTTCTCTGTAAGCCGGCTACATATGCCTAGTGCTCCCTGTACTTTAAGACTAAACTTGGTAGGCGTTGCTATCAGCCCCCAAGGTTTTTAGGCTAAGTCAGGTACACGTAGATCGTATGAGCTTGAGCTATACAGGCCAAGATTAAGGCGTGGTTTAGCCTGTTCATGTATATGCCGGGATTTCTTCGGTGAAGAGTCGATGAGTGACATCGAGCTCCCCTACTGCCCCTAAATAAGCGTATACACATGTTATTTTTACATATATATGCCAAGTTTTCGGATAAAGAGTCAATGATTGTCATCGAGCTCCCCGATTCCCCTGAATAAGCAATATACATGCTCAGTACCAATACAAGGGTTGATCAAGCCCCCCAGGTCTCTGAGATATAAGAATGCAAAATATGCAATGTATGATTTAATAATAATATGGAAGAAAAGGAAAAGAGGAGTCGATATGGCGAGAGCTGGCGCGACAAAAGTCGACTTAGTTATATGTGGCGAGGGCCAGTGCGACAAGATTCGACTTAGGTATATGTAGCGAGGGCCAGTGCGACAAGAGTCGACTTATGTATATTTTGATGGCGAAAGGCAGCACGACGAATGTCGGCTTATATATATATACATATATATATATATATATATATATACATATATATATATATTAATATGGCGAAGCCAGTGCGACGTGTGTCGACTTAGATAAATGTACAGTAACATTCCTATTCTACTCAAGTGTAATATGGATGGAGTTGTGCGATGTTCCACAGCTTGGGAGTCTCCTCCATGCATGTGCGCGTGTCTGCCTTCTCGCGTATATCAACTAGGTAGTAGGATCCATTGTACAGGTTCTTGCTGACCACGAACGGTCCTTCCCAAGGAGAGGATAACTTGTGCATTCCATCTCTTTTCTGTATGAGTCGAAGCACTAAATCACCTTCCTGGAAAGTCCGACTTCTGATGCGGCGACTATGGTAGCATCGCAGATCTTGTTGGTTAATAGCCTACTGAGCTGCAGCCAAATCTCATTTTTCATCGAGAATATCCAAGGCATCTTGTCTTTCTTTCTCGTTTTCAGCTTCTACATAAGCAGTGACTCGTGGTGAGTCGTGACGCATGTCACTTGGGAGGACGACTTCCTCTCCATAGACTAGGAAGAAGGGCGTATAGCCTGTCGACCTGTTGGGAGTCGTCCTGATGCTCCATAATACTGAGGGTAACTCCTCCTCCCAGCAACCCGGCGTCCTTTTCAAGGGGACAATGAGTCGGGGTTTGATGCCTCGGAGCAACTCTTGGTTGGCTCTCTCGGCTTATTCGTTGAACTGTGGGTGAGCCATTGATGCAAGGTCGAGTCAGATGTGCTTGTTCTGGCAGAATCGTTGCATAGGTTAGAACCATTATCAGTGACGATGCTGTGGGGGTAGCCGAATCTGTATATGATCTTTTTCAAGAATTTCAGTGTTGTCGCAGCGTCACATTTGCTGACCGGCTTGGCCTCGACCCATTTGGTAAACTTATCCACTGCCACTAATATGTGGGTATTTTTGTTGGCTGACCTTTTGAAAGGTACCACCATATCAAGCCCCCATACTACAAAGGGCCAAGTGATAGGTATCATCCTGAGTTCTTGAGCCGGCACGTGAGCTTGTTTTGCATAGCGCTGACATCCATCACATTTCTTGACTATGTCCTCTGCATCCGCATGAGCTGTGAGCCAGTAGAAGCCACGTCGAAAGGCTTTAGCTACAAGAAAACGAGAGCCGGCATGGTGTCCGCAATCTCCAGAGTGTATTTCGTTGAGGATGGCTCTACCTTCTTCTAGTGAGACACATCTCTGAAAAACATATGTGGCACTCCGCCGATGTAACTCACCATTGATGAGTACAAAGGATTCGCTTCTCCTGACGATTTGTCTGACCAACATCTCATCTTGAGGAAGGATTCCTCGAGTCTTGTAATCCAAGTAAGGTATGACGCATGAGGGTGTAGCATGAATTGCAGCAACCAAAGTCGGCTCTGGATCCGGCTCTGCTATGTCTTGCTCTGTTGGTGGTTATACATACGGTTTTGTTAGAACATCCAGGAATATGTTTGGAGGGACCGGCTTTCGCTGAGAGCCGAGTCGGGACAGAGCATCTGCTGCTTCATTTTCCCTACGGTCCACATGATCCACCTGGTATCCAACGAAAAATCCAACTTGTCTTTGCACTTCTCGTCGATAAGCTGCCATTATGGGATTCTTGGAATCCCATTTTCCTGAAACTTGTTGAGAAACGAGATCAGAGTCGCCATAGCATTGGATCCAACTTATGCTCATCTCACGATCCAGTCGTAGCCCATGAAGTAAGGCTTCATACTCTGCTACATTGTTGGTGCAGGTGAACTGCAGCTGCAGAACATAGCACAATTTCCCCCCTTTAGGTGAGGTCAGGACCACGCCGGCTCCTGACCCTTGGTGTTTCCGACTTCCATCGAAGTGCATCGTCCAATATTTGGTAACTGGCTTCTCCGGAAATGTTTGGATTTCCGTCCAGTCATTGATGAAGTCATCTAACGCCTGGGATTTGATGGCCGTTCGAGGTTTATATTTCATGTGATAAGCCCCCAAATCTATGGCCCACTTTGCAATCCTTCCCGTGGCTTCCCAGTTTTGGATGATATCTGCAAGTGGTGCTAAGCTGGCTACAGTTATGGGGTGCTCCTGAAAGTAGTGTTTAAGTTTCCGACTCGCCATGAATACACCAAGAACCAATTTCTGCCAGTGAGGATATCGTTTCTTTGATAAAGTCAAAACCTCCCTGACGTAATAAACTGGCCTTTGCAGGGGGTGATCTTTGCCGGCTTCCATACGCTCAACAACACCCACAGCGCTGACCGCTCGATTGTTGGCTGTGATATAAAGTAACATGGGTTCCTTTGGCTTGGGAGCCGCCAAGATTGGAGCCTGGGATAGCTTCTTCTTCAATGACTCTAGGGCCTGATCGGCTTCGTCATCCCATAAAAATGTTTCTGATTTCCTCAGAAGTCGATACAGGGGGATTGCCTTTTCACCGAGCCGGCTTATAAACCGACTCAGAGCGGCTACGCATCCTGTGAGTCGTTGGACTCCCTTTATCGAGGCCGGATTCTGAAGAGTCATGATAGCGTTGATTTTCTCTGGGTTTGCCTCGATACCTCTCTCTGATACTATGTATCCAAGGAGCTTACCTGCAGGTACCCCGAAGGTGAATTTGGCCGGGTTTAGCTTTATCTGGTACTTGCGCAGATTTTTGAACGTTTCCCGTAAGTCACCGATGAGTGAGTCGGCCAATTGGGATTTGATCACTATATCATCCACATAAGCATGCACGTTGCGCCCAATCTACTCTTTGAGGCAACTCTGCACTGTTCACTGATATGTGGCTCCCGCATTCTTAAGTCCAAAAGGCATAGAAGTGTAACAGTAGATCCCGAAGGGAGTGATGAAAGCCGTTTTTTCTTGATCCTCAAGGGCCATCTTGATCTGGTGATAACCAGAGTAGGCATCAAGGAAACATAGGAGCTCACATCCCGCAGTCGAGTCTATGATCTGGTCAATACGAGGCAGCGCGAAGGTATCCTTCGGGAAGGCCTTGTTTAAGTCTGTGTAGTCGATGCACATGCGCGAAGTCCCTTTCTTTTTCAAAACGAGGACCGGGTTTGCGAGCCATTCTGTATAGAAGACTTCCATGATGAACCCGGCGGCAAGGAGCCGGGCTATCTCTTCCCCAATAGCGTTTCTCCTTTCGTCGTTGAAACGGCGAAGGAATTGCTTGACCGACTTCAGTTTTGGATCTATGTTTAGGTGGTGCTCAGCGAGTTCCCTCGGGACACCTGGCATATCAGATGGTTTCCATGCAAAGATGTCCCGATTCTCACGGAGGAACTCGATGAGCACGCTTTCCTATTTATCAGATAACTCTGTCCTAATGATGAACTGCTGAGAAGAGTCACCAGGGACAAAGTCAACTTTCTTTGTATCCTGAGCCGGTTGGAACTTGGGGTTGTTGTTGGGAGTCGATTTCTTCAGGATTATGGGGTCTGCCGGGTCTACCTTTTCTTGGTATACTGACAAGTCCTCTTTGGCGCCTGTCGACTCGGCAAATTTGACGTGTTGTTCGTCACAATCCACTGCCCAGTACCGACTTCCGTCGACTGTGATTGGGCCATTTGGACCCGGCATCTTTAGTTTTAAGTAGACATAACATGGCCGAGCCATGAATTTGGCGTAAGCCGGTCTGCCTAAAATGGCGTGATATGGGCTCTCGAGTTTTACCACTTCAAAGGGTATGAGCTCGGATCGGAAATTTTCGGCGTTTCCAAAAGCCGTCTCCAGGTAGATCTTGCCTATCGGACGTGCTGACATGCCTGGGACTATTCCGTGGAAAACGGTGTTGGAGGGTTGCAGCTGTTTTTGGGTCAGCCCCATCCTACGGAAAGTTTTGTAGTAAAGGATGTTGATGATGCTTCCTCCGTCCATGAGCACTTTGTCAAGTGTATATCCTCCAATTTGTGGAGAGACTACTAGAGCCAGGGCCCCCGGGTTATCCACCACCGGGGGGTGATCATCCCTTGTCCAAGTGATTGGTTGTTCTGACCAATTAAGCCACCTGGGCCAAGCCGGCTCTGCAGTCACAGCCATAGCGGCTCTCCGTTGCAGTTTCCTATCCCTCCTGCAACTGCTGGTGGTGAAAACGTGATATGCTTCACGGTCATGGAGTTGTTTCGGGTTTGCTTGGAATCCAGCAAGCCCTGACTGATTTTGCTGGGCCCCTCCTCTGGGTCCTTGGTGTTGAGGCATTGCACCGGCTCCTTGGTAGCCAGGATTTTTGTTGTTACCGGTCTGGCCGGCTCCCCCACCTGGCCCGGGAGGTCCCTGGTTCCCACGCCGTGCAAATTCTTTCATGAAATTGCAATCTCCCCAGGTGTGGTTGGATGGGCGACCGGGTTCACTATGGGTCGGGCAAGGACTCTTCATAGCTTCTTCAAAGCTGTTTGGGAGAAAATTTCCTTCCGACTTGCGGTAGTTGTTGCCCCCTGCTTCTGTCTTTGGGAGCCGACATTTGTGTTGGCTACCAAGTCAGAAGTAGTCTGATCAAGTCGCCGCTTGGTTTGCTGACTCTGATTCTGGGATGTTTTGCCGCCATTTTTGTTCTGGCCGGCTTTATCCTGTTGAGGTTCAGTATCCTTGGTTTTGTCAGACTCGACGTATTTGATAACCGCGTTCATGAGTTCTCCTATATCTTTGACCGTCCGTTTGAGTCGGCCAAGCTTGTGTACTAGGGGCTCGAACTTGCAGTTCCTTTCCAAGACAATGACGGCTGTTTGGGCAGTGATAGTGTCCGAGGAGTGGATTATTTCTGCTACCCGTCGTGCCCAACTCAGGGTCAACTGTCCTTCCTTCTGGACACAATGCTCCAGGTCAACAATTGTGGTGGCTCGCAGACATGTGCCTTGGAAGTTCTTGATGAACTTTTCCTTGAGATCCGCCTAGGAGGTGACAGAATTCTCTGGGAGGTTTTTGAACCATGTGCGAGCCGACCCTTTCAACATCATTGTGAGGTAACATCTCCATGGCTAGGTCATAACTTTCGCTGGCTTGTAACATCTCCATGGCTAGGTCATAACTTTCGATCCAAGCTACCGGGTCCATGTCAGTTATATAGTTCGCGATCTTACGTGGGCCCTTGAAATCTGATGGAAAGCGTGTATTTCGCAGAGCCGGCACCAGGCATCGGTTTCCCACGGATCTGCTGATGAACTCGGTGTCTTGATCTTGGGTTGCAGGTTGGGTCGACTGCTCTACACGGCGTTCGGGATTGAAGCCGGCTGGTAGGTCTTGGATCCTTATTGCCCAGGTCCGGCGGTGGTGGAGCTCAGCGCTGGCGATGGCTGCTCGAGCCGGCCGGAGCCGGTGAATCCGCTTGCCGGCTCATACTTTGATATGGGGTCTCATGTAAGTATTGGAAACCCTGTGAGTACTGGGCTTGCTGTGTGATTGCGGTTTTGAGCAGATCGATTGACCCTCGAGTGGCCTGGTCCACCAGAGTGTCTCCGTGCGCAGGCACGCTGGCGAGGAACCGTGTTCCTGCCACCACGTTTTCCATGGGGTTATTGAAATGATCAGGAGGTGTATGGAACCGTTCCTGCCATGGTGAGGGGGCAGGTTGCCTTGGTGGCGTGTACCCTGGGGGAGTGGATTGATGCGTATCCTGGAATAGTCTCCGTGCCTGGAGATCAGCAGGGATCCGGCTCACGGGCCCTGTGGGGCATGCGTTGGCGAGACTTAGTTTCTGAGCTTCTATCAACTCTAACTCGTGTCGTAAGCGCTTGGTTTCTTGGGCGAGTTGGGTTTCTCTTTCCACCATTTTTGCATTCTGGGAGTTAATTTCCCTCCGTATGCTCATTACCTGGGCCTTGAGTCCGTTGACCCTGGTTCTCCAGGCCTCCTGGTTTTCCGTGGTCATTGGTGCGGCTAAGGCTTCGTCCAGGGCGTTTAAGGTATCAGTGAGGGCTTCTGCTCTCGTGAGAACTTCTGGCTGCTCCCTATCTGGATTAGGGGCCCTGTTGTGAGCCGTCTCTGCGTTCCGATTCTGCGCCGCGCCCTGAGACGGCTAACTTCCCTGCTGTTCGGTGCCTGCCATGAACACTATCACGCAGTATGGAGGCTCGTACTGCGGGAAGTCGGGGTCGTATTCTGCTGTTCCCGGGCCGAGTCTGTTGTTCCCGGCGGATCAGATGGAGCCGGTATCTGAAAAGCTTGTTTCACTAGGATGCGAGTTAGCGTCAGATGTTTCTTCCGAGGCGTCGGGTGTCGGGGACTCGGCAGGGCGCGCCGACTCTGGAGATCCAGCGATGAACCCAACAAAAGTGTGCCTTGAGCCGACATGTCGCCGACTCGAGGTTTCCAGGGGGACTTCGGGATCTGGCTCTGGCTCAGATCCGTCTGTCTTCCCAATGAAGATATGAATAGACCCGATCGGGACCCGATAACCGGATTTGACGGAGTCAGTGTCAGGGCCCCTAGTCGAGTCGTCGATGCAGAGCTTTCCACGTCGGCTCCTGGTGATTCGCCCAGCCACGAATCCTTCCATACCTTGCAGAGCTCCCCCTAGAGTCTCAACACCTGCGAGCGCAGGCCCTACGGTGGGCGCCAATTGTCGTGGGAAAGTCACGGCAGTTGTCCGTAGAGTCGGACTTATCATGGGACCTTTGCTACGAGGTGAATTCGAGGAGAGAGTCAACATAGACACGGGACTCGGCGGTTTACCCAGGTTCGGCCCCGTCGATACGGTAAAGACCTACTCCTGCTTCTTGACTATTGTGGGATCGACTGCTCAATAGGAAGAGCCGATCTTATCGATTAAAGTGATGATGTTTCGCAACCTTAGTCTCTTGGATATAGTCACCAAAAACTATATGGTGACTTGTACTCATCCAACATGGACCGGGACATCTCCACAAGAGTGCGGTTCTTCCTCTCGGCTACACCATTTTGTTGAGGAGTGTAAGGTGCAGAATATTGATGTTCAATCCCCTCATCACTCAAGAATTCATCCAAAGTTTAGTTCTTGAATTCGGAGCCATTGTCACTTTGTATCGCCAAGATATACATGTTGTGTTTCCTTTGGGCTTGCTTGGAAAAATCAATGAAGGTGGCCTTCGTCTCATCCTTGGAATTGAGAAAGAACACCCATGTGTATCTTGAATAATCATCAACAATGACAAAACCATATTTCTTCCCACCAAGACTATCCCATGATGGAGGTCCAAAGAAATCCACATGAAGGAGCTCCAAAGGCCTTGACGTTGACACGATATTCTTGGGGGAATGCTTTGCTTGATGTTGCTTCCCGGCTATGCATGCACTACACACACAATATTTCTCAAAAGACACGTTTGTTAGTCCGAGGATGTGTTCACCCTTTAGGAGATCTTTTAGATTTCTCATACCGACATGGGCTAGCCGACGATGCCATAGCCACCCCTTGTCGGCCTTGGCCATTAGACAAGTTGCATGGTAAGTACTCTCTTTCGAGAAATCAACCGTGTAAAGGTTGCCATCCAACTCTCCAACAAAGGCCACTTTGAGAGTATCTCTCCTAAAGACTTTCACACTTGTTAGACCAAATAGTGTATCATAACCAACGGAACCTAATTGACGAACGGATATCAAATTGTATTGAAGGGATTGAACAAGCATGCCATTTGAAAGAGACATGTCATTAGTAATGGCCACCTTGCCCAACCCAAGTACCTTTCCCTTGGAACCACCACCAAAGACAATGCTCATATATGGTTGAATTGCATCCATGAAGTCCTTGAGAAAAAGGATTTCTCCGGTCATATGTTGGTGCATCCACTATTAATCAACCATTTGGCTTCACCGGAGATAGCATCCTACACATAGATTTAAGCTTTGGTTAGAGGTGCCCATTTTGCAATGGGACCTCTAAGGTTAGTAACAAGGTTCTTTGGAACCCAAATGGTATAGAACCGGAAAGCATTACGGAGCCCAATGAATTTTGCAAACACCTCTCCATCCTTTGCCTTACGGAGCACATAGGATGGAGGCATCTTCTCCTTCTTCTTGTTAGGAGTGGGCTTGCCCCTAGTGGCCTTCCCATTCCCAACACCAACCTCATCAACAATTTTCTTACATTTGTCCTTGTGCCCTTCACGAACAAAGATCACCTTTTGGGGAGTTGATTCCTTGCTAAGGGTGACATCCTTTGTCACACTCGTACTTGGGTCAAACCCAAGTCCCTCTTTAGCACAGGACTCCTTGTGATGACTTAATACATCATTTGGATTTTTCTCGCCTTGGGAACAAATCAAAAGGCCTTTCTTTAGTTGAGCATGAAGAGCTAAGTTTTCCTCAATGAAATATGCTTGATCAAGGGTAGAGTTAGTAGCACAAGCATCAATATGCACAATAGTGGGAGGAGACATCTTAGTAAGTGTTTTTATATGAGCAAGTTTGTGAGCATCTGATGTCTACGCACGCTTCTATTGTTGTAGACTATGTTGGGCCTCCAAGCGCAGAGGTTTGTACGACAGCAGCAATTTCCCTCAAGTGGATGACCAAAGGTTTATCGAACTCAGGGAAGTAGAGGTTGAAGATGGTCTCTCTCAAGCAACCCTGCAATTAAGATACAAGAAGTCTCTTGTGTCCCCAACACACCTAATACAACTAGGAGTTGTATAGGTGCACTAGTTCGACGAATAGATGGTAAAATATGGGTGATAGGTGTGATAAAACGAAGTAATATAAATCTGTAATAAAAAGTGCAACAAAAAACAAGTAACAAAAGTGAGTGCAAACGGTGTAACAATGATGGAAACGAGGCCTAGGATTCATACTTTCACTAGTGGCAACTTCCAACAACATTAACATAGTCTAATCACATGATATTTCCCATAAAACATGCAATGGAGACGTACTCGGAGGTCATTCCTTTGTGGTCAAGAGAGGACGAGAATTGTGTAGGGCTACAAAAGCACACCTCAGAGTTCGTAGTTCTCAATCTATGGATTTCCCAATGTCACCGCGGCCATCCAAAGAGAGTACCACAATCACCACAACATATCTCAAGGATAGTCAAAGACAAGCACCAAGAGACTCTCAATCTTGAATCCACACACAAAAGAGGAAATCACTCATGATAATATTCTTCTAACCCATGTCCAATAGACCGCTGTCACCTTGGTCTCGGAGATTATTTTAGATAAGATCAATTGAGTACATCAATCAAATACATAGAGGAGGGGGAATATCATGGGATCACCCTAGATTAACATAGCCTATGATCACAACGAAGATCACATCATGGGAGAGAGAGAAGAACACATAGCTACTGGTAGAAACCTCAGCCCCGAGGGGAACTACTCACACATGGACATGGTGAGAGGGAGAGTTGTTGATGGAGAGGTGCAGCCCGGAGGAGATGAAGGAGACGGCGACGGCGGCGGCAGCGGCGCCCACGGCCACGGCCACGGCCCTCGGGGGCAGCGGCCCTTGGCCCCTTCTTCTTCCTTGGAGATGGTGCTGCTGTGGAGATTGATATCCCCCTCAAGACGGCTGCCAAGGGGGAGGAAATTTCGTGGTGCCCTTTGACCTAGGTTTCCTTATAGACTCTCGGATTCCCGTCATCCAGATTACGTCTTCTGTATTTCGGGGTTTCTGGAAGCATCTGAACTCCGATTGGGCCGACTTTTATTCCTAAATCCACCGGAAAAAAATTCCCTACAACTTTGTAGTTTTAAGTTTTTCCGTTTGAGGCCGTCTTCTAGCGTTTCCTACGCGATCTTTTAAACCTGTCTGGTGGGGACAGATTTCGGAAAGTTAGAGTCCAACTCCAGAAGGCTTCTTTTTTTATTTTTCGTTTATCCAAGTAATTCCTACACATAAAGTAAAAAAACAAGAACTTGTGCACTCTTGCAACCATTAATAGATAGTTCCAAAATATGTTATAAAAATATATGAAAGGGTATCAAACGCATAGCAATATCACACAAAATATGCATGGAGCAAGCAGAAATTATAGATACGTTTGGGACGTATCAACATCCCCAAGCTTAATTCCTGCTCGTCCTCGAGTAGGTAAATGATAACAAGCATAATTTCAATGGTGACATGCTAGGAACCATATAAGAACTTTGAAAATAAAGAAATCAAAGGATGCAATTCAATTCAAGTCTTAACAAGCAAGAGTCTATATTAGCATTGAAACAAGCAACATAAGAACATAAAGGTCCAAGAGCTCTCGCTGTCCGTGACTCGAATGTCTCCAAATGGTGTTTGCGTGCAAGAAAGGGATAGAGATATACGAGAAAAAGTATTTTTGTGTTGAGAACTCAGGCTACTAAAGTTTCACACTTGGTCTTCTTTGGAATCTAATCTTGACTCATCCCCAGACCACTAGCTAGGTACAAGTCAAAATGATCCACTCCTTTTCCACATTTTGAGCACTCATGCAATGGATGAGCGTGAGCAAGAAAGTTGACACATAAAAGGCGAAACAGAAAGAAGGTGGAGGAGGAAGACAAAAAGGTGTGAAAGGCTCACATCAATGAGCACAATCATAGGCGAGAGAAGGCCATATGATAGATATGATGTGAGGAGTAGGGATTGCCATGAAACGGATGCACATATGAGCTAAGGTAAGCTCTCCAACGGAACTAGTGGGGGTGCATCCAACTTGCTTGCTCAAGAAGACCTAGAGCTCATTTGAGGAGGCTCATCATTGGAATATACAAGCCAAATTCTATAGTGTGAAGGTCCCCACATAGCTATATGCATGATGATGATCTCTATGGAGTACAAGGGATAGAGGATGAAGTACTAGTGTGGATCTCTCAAAAGGAATAGTAGTGTGCCCCCTTCTCTCTTTTTATTTTTCCTTTTCTCTTTTTTCTATTTTTTTCTATTTTTTTGGTGGCCTCAATGGCTCTTTCTATTTAACTCTCATTTGTCCTCTTTGGGATCTTTTGATTTTATCCTCTTTGGGATCTTTTCCTCACTTTAGGGGCAACACTCTATATTTTACAAGAATATAGGAGATCTTTCACACTTTACAAAGGTACTCACATAAAGAAGATATAACTATCATGATGCAAATGTATGCCGCTGCCAGTGTAGCAGGAACATGTATGACATGAAGATCAAGTCATGAAGAGGTGGATGTTGCATGGCAATGTATCTCGGAAAGGCTATGGAAATGCCTTGATAGGTAGGTACGGTGGCTGTTTTGAGGAAAGATATAAGGAGGTTTATGATGACAGAGCGTATCATGCCAAGGGTTTGGTTGTACCGGCGAAGGTGGACGCTAACTCTCGGAGTGAGAAGAAAGCAGTGCACGGCACAGGAAAGGCTAGCAAAATATGGGAAGGTGGAAGTGTCAACTTTCGAATACTCACATTAGTCCGAAGAACTCATGCACTTATTATCGGTAACTCTCAATCTAATAAGGAGGTTCACAAAGAGACAGGTACCTCGAGGAGGAGTGTATGGGGGTTTGGTTATCCTTGCGCATCCTCGACTCATGGTACGTGAGTGTACTCTAATATCCGATCCCTCCAAAGATTAGTGATCCATCTAGTAGCTAGAGTTCTCAACTAGTTTTGTAGGTTTTTGAAAATAAACACGGATTTCCCAAAATACGACACCTATCACTAATAGGCTAGAGCTCTTGACACCAAAAGTTCAAACATTACTCACATCAATACCTCAAAGCTATTGCAAGTTACTACTAAAATTAAATAGCAACCTCAATTACCTACTTTCAAGACAAGATGCAACTCAGTGCAACAACCAACTCTCTTAACAAGATAAACATGAAAAATAAAGAGAGTTCCAGAAACAAACTAAAAAAAATCCAAGGCTCTTGCTAAAGACAAACTAAAACTAAAACTAAACTTGGCAGTAGCTACGAAAAGATAAAGAACACACAACAGCAAAAAGATAGGCATGAAGAATCCTATGATGTGTTCTAGATTTTGAAAGTGGAGCGTGTTTCTCTCCCACACAAAGTAAGACGTGATATAACTTGTTATGAACAGCAAGCAAAGCTAAATAAAACTAAAAATAAAACCTAAGAGCGAAACGCTCCAAGCATAGCACATAACGCATGAAGTGATAAAAATATAGTGAGACGAAGGACGAACTGATGATTGTTGATGGAGAAGTGGATGCACGGGGGCATCCCCAAGCTTAGACGCTTGAGTCTCCTTGAATATTTGTTGGGGATGCATGGGGGCATCCCCAAGCTTGAGTGCTTGACACTCCCGAATCTTCTTTCATCATCTTCCCTCGCACACTTGAAAACTCCCTTCATACATAACTCATCATAATCTGATTAGTGAGGTTAGTACCCATAATAAAATAATTTTTCCCCACTGGATATGAAGATATTATTGAATAGCTACTGTTTCTAAAGATTTCCAAAAGTTTTTTTCAAAGAAAAAGCAAGCTTAAGGTTTGAAAAAGTTAGGAGAGACAAAACGTGGCAGAATCTTTGAAAAACATAACAGCAGGTAGTAAAGAATTGTTTAGGGGTACTTCTGCAACTCAAATCAAAAAACTCAGAACATACAAAAGTTCTGTAATTTTATAGAGCATGCTGTGTAAAAATTTCATCTCAAAAAGATGAACTGGGATTTTTCTGTGATTTTTCCCGTCACGAGGACAGAATCTGTTTTCTGGACAGCATGTCACAACTTTCACTTCCCTTGTCATATGAGGCTATACTTGGCACAAAGATTGAAAAATAAAGATACAATGATGTTGATACAGTAGTAACAATCATCAAGACCACTAAAAACAGAAGAAACACAGAAAGCAAAACCTAAATTCGTTGCGGGCTGCCTCCCGAAAGCGCTTCTTTAAAGCCATTAGCTAGGCTTAAGATTTTAGTGATGCTCTTGTAGGAATAAGAGTTGAAGAACAAAAGAGAGCTTCAAGAAGCAAATATCAAACACATTTAAGTCTAACATGCTTCCTATGCAAAGGGATCTTGTAGAGGAATAACTCATTGAAGCATAAAGATATTAGCATAGGAAGGCAAAATAAGTGCAACTTCAAAACCTTCAACATAAAGATAGTGAACTTGATATTATTGAAATATCTATAAGCATATGTTCCCCTCTCATAATAATTTTCAGTGGGATCATGAATAAACTCAACAATATAAGTATCACATAAAAAATTCTTATCATGATCCACAAGCATAGAAAATTTGTTACTCTCCACATAAGCAAAATCCTTCTCATTAGTAATAGTGGGAGCAAACTCAAGAAAATAGCTATCACATGAATCATTCTTATCATGATACACTTCCAAACATTTATTTTTTATAGCATAAGTGTCATCACAATAATCATCATAGATAGGAGGCAAAGTATCATCAAAATAAATTTCCTCATCAAAACTTGGGGGCCTAAAAAGATCATCTTCATAAAACGTAGCATCCCCAAGCTTATAGCTTTGCATATCATTAGGATCAAAGGTATTCAAAGAAGACATACTAATAACATTGCTACTAACATGAGTGTTGTGCAAATAATGAAGCTCCATAGGCTTTTTGATTTTCTCTTCAAACAGTTCATGTCCCAACTCAAGGTAGAGCTCATAAAGCTCTCTCATAATATTTTTGTTGTTTTCCATAAGCCTAACTAGTAAAAATAAAAACAAGAAACAAAAAGATTTAATTGCAAGATCTAAAGATATACCTTCAAACATTTACTTCCCCGGCAACGGCGCCAGAAATAGCTTGATGTCTACGCACGCTTCTATTCTTGTAGACTATGTTGGGCCTCCAAGCGCAGAGGTTTGTAGGACAGCAGCAATTTCCCTCAAGTGGATGACCTAAGGTTTATCGAACTCAGGAAAGTAGAGGTTGAATATGGTCTCCCTCAAGCAACCCTGCAATTAAGATACAAGAAGTCTCTTGAGTCCCCAACACACCTAATACAACTAGGAGTTGTATAGGTGCACTAGTTCGGCGAAGAGATGGTAAAATATGGGTGATAGGTGTGATAAAACGAAGTAATATAAATCTGTAATAAAAAGTGCAGCAAAGAAACAAGTAACAAAAGTAAGTGCAAATGGTGTAACAATGATGGAAACAAGGCCTAGGCTTCATACTTTCACTAGTGGCAACTCCCAACAACATTAACATAGTCTAATCACATGATATTTCCCATAAAACATGCAATGGAGACGTACTCGGAGGTCATTCCTTTGTGGTCAAGAGAGGACGAGAATTGTGTAGGGCTACAAAAGCACACCTCAAAGTTCGTAGTTCTCAATCTATGGATTTCCCAATGTCACCGCGGCCATCCAAAGAGAGTACCACAATCACCACAACATATCTCAAGGATAGTCAAAGACAAGCACCAAGAGACTCTCAATCTTCAATCCACACACAAAAGAGGAAATCACTCATGATAAAATTCTTCTAAACCATGTCCAATAGACCGCTGTCACCTTGGTCTCGGAGATTATACTACATAAGATCAATTGAGTACATCAATCCAATACATAGAGGAAGGGGAAATATAATGGGATCACCCTAGATTTACATAGCCTATGATCACAACGAAGATCACATCATGGGAGAGAGAGAAGAACACATAGCTGCTGGTAGAAACCTCAGCCCCGAGGGGAACTACTCACACATGGACATGGTGAGAGGGAGAGTTGTTGATGGAGAGGTGCAGCCCGGAGGAGATGAAGGAGACGGCGACGGCGGCGGCGACGCCCACGGCCACGGCCCTTGGGGGCAGCGGACCTTGGCCCCTTCTTCTTCCTTGGAGATGGTGCTGCTGTGGAGATTGATCTCCCCCTCAAGACGGCTGCCAAGGGGGAGGAAATTTCGTGGTGCCCTTTGACCTAGGTTTCCTTATAGACTCTCGGATTCCCGTCATCCATATTACGTCTTCTATATTTCGGGGTTTCTGGAAGCATCCGGACTCCGATTGGGCCGAATTTTATGTCTAAATCCACCGGAAAAAAAATTCCCTACAACTTTGTAGTTTTAAGTTTTTCCGTTTGAGACCGTCTTCTAGCGTTTCCGAGGCAATCTTTAAAACCTGTCTGGTGGGGACAGATTTCGGAAAGTTAGAGTCCAACTCCTACAAGGCTTCTTTTTGTGATTTTTCGTTTATCCAAGTAATTCCTACACATAAAGTACAAAAACAAGAACTTGTGCACTCTTGCAACCATTAATAGGTTAGTTCCAAAATATGTTATAAAAATATATGAAAGTGTATCAAACGCATAGCAATATCACACAAAACATGCATGGAGCAAGCAGAAATTATATATACGTTTGGGACGTATCAGCCTCAAGATTCTTCTTAAGGGTGGCGAGTTCCTCATCTTTTGTCTTGAGAGACAAGGTGAGTACCTCAACATCCTTATAAAGGGAGGTGTTTAGCTCCACAAGCTTGCTCATATCATGAGAAAGTTCCTTACATATTTCATTAGCCTTTTTCAAGGAGGCAACATGCTTGTCATTTAAGTCATTTGATGCGTGAACAACTTTGCACAAGTTATCATTTCGAGCTTCCTCAAAGTCAACTTTTCGCTCAAGGAGAGTATAGTTCTCCTTTTCCTCGGTGAGGAGGATTTCAAGATCCTTTATGGTTGTGGAGTGATTACCCACCACATCCATAAGTAACTGAAACATTTTGAGCTTGTTGCCTTTGAGAGAGCTCATCATTTTGTTCACTTTAGCAAAAAACAAATCTTCACAAATAGCATGTGCATCATCACTTTCCGCATCATGAAATTCATCATGAGGTTCGGAAGAGAACATGAAGGACTCATCAATAGGAGTTACCTTGATCTTAGCCGAGGAGGAGGGAGTGTCACCATCAACCAACTTGGCCATGAGACACTTGTGTGCATTGCCGGTGTAGTCACTCATGTAGTGCTAGTTCACAACTTCACCTTACTTGTTGAGGAGCTTCAAGGTCTTTTGTGTATCTTAAGTAACTCCGGCAACACCACCAACATCCTCGGGATCGGACCCTTCTAGAGCCAACAATGCTTTCTTCTTGAATTTGTTGTTGAGAGGGTTTGGGATCTTCTTGGCAACTTCCTTCCGAGGAAATCGAGGTTTGTCCTATCTTTTCTCATACGGACAATCCTCCGCAAAGTGTCCCGGTTTCTCACAGTTGTAGCAGTTTCTTGTGTTCTTATTTTGGAATCTTCCCTTGAAGTCCCCTTTGGTGAACATCTTCACAAAGAGAGCAATATCATCATATGAGGGAGTATCATCGGAGTTATCATCATCTTCATACTCATCTTCTTCCTCATCATCATCAAACTCCTCGAGCCTAGCCTTGAGTGCAAGGTTTGAGGACGGACCACGATATGTGGCAAGTAGTCTCTTGGACTCCTTTAGGTGCTCTTCGTATTGCAAGAAGGTGGCAATCACATCATCCGGTGTCATCTTGAAGAAGTCGGGCATACGCCTCAATTCCCACACCATTTGATGAGAATACACCATGAGAGCATTCAACATCTTGTCCACAAGGTAACGGTTGGTGATTTGATATCCATCCAAAGATTTCTCACATGTGAAGGACTGGACATGATCAGAGAGAACTTTGAGACGCATATGAAGTTGTTGGGGCGTCTCATCTTTCTTTATGTGAAGGTTGTGCAATGCATTCTTTGCGTTCTCATATCTTGTCATTTGAAGAGACTCGGTGCCGGACTTGGCAATGAGAAGAGTATCCCACATTTCCTTGGCATTGGTGATATGAAGAAATGGTGCACGTTTCAACTCATCCATTCCTCTTTTCAAGAACCCAAAAGCCGCAAGGTTGAGATGTCGATCAAACACTTCACTTGGAGTAAGGTTGTTTGGATCAACGGGATAATAACCTTTCCTGGAGTCGATGAGGTTCCACATGGGTTCGCACACAAACCTAAGATAATCTTCCATAAGACTTTTCCAATCCAAGAAGGTAGTGTTCTCGATTAGTACCGGAGGATTGCCGTTAAAGTTATACTTAGGTTCCACAAGTTTAGGAGCAGGATAGTCCCATTGGTAGGGACCACCTCTTTGCAAGGGAGCCTCGGAATCGGGGTGCATAAAGGTCGCTTGTGGGGACCTAGGGGCCGCACCACTTGACGTTTGTGACTCCGATGCTGAAGCCTTCAATCTTGCAAAGGAGGCTTCCATTTCCTTCCTTTGATTGCCCAAAGCATTTTGCAAGGCTTTTCCATATCTCCGGAGGTGAACAACTTGGGATCCTCAATCTCATAACTAACATGCCCCGTGGAAGGAGGAAACGCAGCTTGTGCGGCTGCCCTTTGTTCGGCAGCCAATCTCTCGGCTTCCGAACTCGCGGCATCCGCAGCAATTGCGACCTCCTCCACATTGGCACCCGAACTTTCGGGGATGACGTTCTTGGTCATCTCGCTCTAGGGCGGTTAAGCCACAAGAATAGAGCACGAGGATCTAATACCAATTGAAAGGATCGAGATAGACCTAGAGGGGGGGGGTGAATAGGTCTTATTACAAATTTTATCACTACTTAGAAATTTTAGGAAATAATGCGGAAGATAAAGGTGTGCCTAACAATTGCAAGGTTTACCTAGCTATGACAAGATAAACAATAAGCACAATATACAAAAGCAAGTGAGGGGCAAATAGTACGGTAGCACAAGTAATAAGGGGAAAGAGTAGGGATAACCGAATGACGCGAAGACAACGATGTATCCCGATGTTCACTTCCTTGGAGGGAAGCTACTCACCGTTCGGAGAGAGTGGGTGAAACCATGAAGGCACACCAACGCCACGAAGGCTGACTCTATTCCCCTTGAGATATCACCACGAAGGTGATTCCCAACCACTACCGGTTGACCTTAAAGGTGGTCACCAAACCCTCACAAACTCAACGGGGGTAATCACAATGGTCGATTCCTCTCCGAACAACTCCTACCCGCCTAGGAGTCTCCGACCTCCAAGAGTAACAAGATCAATGGAGAAATCTCAAGACTTGCTCAAAACGCAATTTGCTTTGGTTGAAAGATGGGGAAGGGGCGGATCTATCACGGGGTGAAAGATCCGTCAAGAACTCTCACGGAGCTCTCTGGGATCTGAGATTTCGTGAGGGAGAGAGTGAGAGAGTGAGAGGGAGCACTTGTGTTCTTGGGCGTGTTGGAAATGAAGTGGTCAACTCTCTCAAGTGGTGGAGAGGGCCTATTTATAGCCCAAGGCCAGAAATGGTCGTTGGAGCATTCTTCCTGCATAGGTATCGGACGTCCGGTTCGGACCGGACGTCCGGTACGTGCATACCGGACGTCCGGTTTGCACCGGACACTCACTAATACACTGCATGCGCAAAAGAACAACATCAGGTACCGGACGTCCGACGGATACCGGACATCCGATGACCGGATGTCCGATGCGCGCCGGAAATCCGATAAAACATTGAAAAACGCTACTGACCCATCGGATCCTTAGTCCGACGCCAACCGGGCGTCCGACAGGGACCGTAAATCCGATGAAAAGGGGCAAAAGCCCACTGACCTCTCGGACCCTTAGTCCGACGGTGACCGGACGTCCGAGAGCATCAGGTACCGGACGTCCGGTAGGGACCGGACGTCCGATGTGTGTATATTCAGCAGGCTTGTTTAAACTGAGTGTGAGACATTGAATTTGTTTGTTTTGCGAGATGTTTGAGCAAGACTTAAACAGTACACCCACTGATCCCCTCTTAATAGTGCGGGGATCTCTATACTCAAGATAACCGGAAAAAGCTTACGCTTCAAATTCATTGGTTCCATCTCTTGAGCAATTGTAGATGTCAATGGTCTATGATCCACCATCACAACGAACCGAGGACTAAAACCTGAGATAAACTTGACAAACATTATTAGTCCTCTATATGTATATTGTCATCAACATCAAAATATGATTAAGGGCATGATTGCACTTTCAGATTGTTTGTCCGTTGAGGGGTTCGTGTCGGAAGGTTGTCGAGAGCGAACTAAATCGTTCGCTCGTTCCTCACTTGTAGGGTGAATGAATAGTTTGCGTTAGAGTGATTAGTCGTTCGAAATCGCTTTCTTATTTCTTAATTCCAGTAAATATTAAAATATTTATATTATTTTTTATTAATATAATACACAACTCCATGTTAAGAGGGATGCGATGCTCCGCACCAATGCGTTAGAAAGGTGGGCGCAAAGGTGATCATATGGATCAACCTTAGTGTGTCCACTCCATAGCACGCATGCTTAGTTTGTGATGGGCCTGATCCTGCACGGTTCGTAATGTGATGTGTCGACATGTGGCTCGTCAAGGATCGTGTCTGAGCCTGGAGGTTGGGTACACATGTTGTCACAGTAGGATCTATTTATTTAATACTTTTTGTAGTCCAATAAATTTATGTACGCCTAATTGATTTTTTTTGTGAGTTGGATGTGGTAAATGGGCTGCTGTGTCGACTTTATAGCTGGTGGATCGTGCCTAGTCCCGAGAAAACATACACACACCAATTCGCCATGACCCGTATACTTAGGCCTCTTTTGATTGGGAAAATTTCATAGGTCTATAGGATATAATTTTTATATGGTTTTTTCTTTAGAGCTCTTTGATTCATAGGAATGGGCTAGTAAATGCGTAGCAACGAAGAAAATAGTTATTATATATGCATTTAGTAATGGAAAGGAAAGGGATTGCGCGTTTCCTCCTCGTATGCCCTTCACACGTGTCATTATTTTTTTAAATAATATTTCGCACTGATCAATGGACTGAAGCTTCGATCAATTGCGTCCCATACACGTGCTACAGTGTTAATTTTGCTGGAACCGGCGACTACAACGTTTGATTTTACTGTAACTGATGGAGTGAGTATCAAGTGATACAAAGCCTTACATGCTACCATGATACGAACCATCGCCGTCCGTTGAATCTCAGATCCAATGGTTGTTAGATAAAGTCTTGGATCAATGCGTAAATATCAGATACTTAAGGCCTTTTCTGCAAAAGTTTTGGATCTCGTCTCACAACCGTTGGATTCAGATCCAACGAAGGAAGAAAGCTTGTATCATGGTAGCATTTAAATGTTTGGAACACCTGATATTTTCCCTAACTGATGCCCATGGAAGCAATAACTTCTACGGGAGCTGCAACTTATTTGTAAGTGAGTTGTTGATCGTGCTAGTACCATCGAAAAAACTACAACGGTGAAAAAACGATTCAACTTTCGAAGAATTTTTTTGCAATCAAAATGATGAAAAAGCCTTGACCTAGTGCTGTTAAAAGAAACAACTGCAATCATTCACACAAGATCTTCGAATCATACATAAAAAAGCTCCAACTAAGTGATAGCGAGTGTGGCCAGCGACAACGATAAAGTATGGCCCTCGAATTTACTACAACTAGAGACGATTAAGGATGACCGGCAATGAAGAACTGACCCGATGTATTGGAACATTTTTCCTTTTCTTTTTCTAATCTCTTTGTCTGATTTTTTCCGCATGCAAATATCATCTCGTCACTCACACGGATGGCCTGTACACACTCGAAACCGATGCCCAACGTGCATCACTTCTTCATGTTTCATCAAATAGAAGTGAGGTGGCCCACGTGCATTAGCTGATTTAATCTCATCTTTTTCTTTAACTTGTAGAATGCCCGTTGCAACGGCCATTTGAAATATTTTTCTAGAATTATATATAAATTTAATATATATATATATCAAATTTTGTAAGATAACCAATAACAATTGGGTAATAACTGAAATCCATAAAAACAATTAGGTATTGTTCATTGATCAAACCTTAACATCTACTAAGATATTTGTAGTCATTTTTCCTATCAAGGTTAAAAGAAAGTACTCCCATCAAAAGTAATAAACAAAGGAGTGTAATATTCTAATTAGTTGTCTAATTTAGGCATTTCTCCCTCGTCCACAAATATTATACTTCAATAATTCTAAGATGCCTTGAACCTTTTGTATTCCTTAATTCAATCGTTTTCAGGTAAGCAAAATACCTATTTTAGTACTCTAAAAAAAGTTTGAGTGGGAATGATTGTAGCGACAAATAATATGACAGAGTAATAAAGGAAACTATAATGTTTTGTCCTTCGGATCAATACTGGCCATATAAATAAGCCATAGACTGTAAAATTAAACAACGAGACAAGTAATCACTCATGTATTGCTACGGAATAAAACAATATTTAAAGAGTGATGACATGTGACTGATTATCTTCAATCGTCATCGTCATTCTCGAAGATAGTGGCTGAAGGCCTCACCGGCCAACACTTGGTCGTCCTTGAGTGCGGGACAGTCGACCTCGCCCCCGTAAATGTTTCGGCAACCATCAGGGTGGGAACGTCCTGTAGAGTATGGTCGTCATACATCTTGGTGAATGCCTGGTCGCTCATGTCACAAGCATGTGGTTGTGGTTCATGTTGGCAAGTGATGCTCATTCATGCCTTTGAGAGTCTGTGGACAATCGCCAACCTCAACAAGAGACGTCCTTGATTGAGAGCGCTTATAAAATGATTCAACGCAATTAATTGTCTTATTAATTAAGTATTTATATACATAATTAAATGTCTACCTAATTATCTGCTTTAAAATATGTTATGTATTGTTTGTGTTCATGATTATGATCTTTTGAGTGAAGATTTAATGGATCCAAGTCTCAACTTTAAGAATGACCCACTACAGGTGGGTTTGTGAACCACTATAATTACTCAATTTAATTCTTGCTCCATGCATGCTGCTTTGACATTTATTTATGTTGTCTGGTCTTTTTCTTAATCTATGTTAACAATACATCAACGGTCAAAATCGGTAGCGGCTCACACAGCTCATTAAAAATTATTTGCTCGACAAAAAGAGTTGAAGTTCTCTTCAATATCAAAAATTTACTCGACATGTTTGAGGATGGCATTGAATAAAAACAAAATCTGAATACAAGATATGACAGATTCACCATCGATATGGAGACATGTACACAACCATCATAGCCCCCTATTTATTTTCCTTTATGCAAGATTTGCCTGCAATGATAGTTTTCTAAGACATTTAAAGAGATGCCAATTAGCAGTCTCAAACTAACTTTGAAAGTGCATTTACTCCTAAATGGTGTTTTGGTATTATGACAATGTGGTTAGTGGGACTAATGACAGGTGCTAAAGATTTATCTCAGGTCATTTGTCTCGTGGAGGGTTACTAATTTTGGAGGATGATTGGCCCCGCTACAAAAAGATAAAAGGCGTGGTTTTCCCGTGACTCGAAGGATTATTTTCGGTTTGATTTGAGTCGTAGGAACACCGCACTATTAAGAGGGGTCAACAAGGCTAGAGCATGTGTCGGAACACATTTTTCATATCACCAAGCCTCCCACAAAACTCCCCGAAAAGTGTGTATTTTATATGTGCGAAGGAGGGTGTCTAAGTGGAGTGATCAGAAAAGTCCCTGATCACCCCGTGTGCACGGGGTACTCAGGAACATTCTGAGTAGCCCGTGCGCACGGGGTACCCCAAACCCCATTGAGTAGCCCGTGCGCACGGGGTCTTGACCCCGTGCGCACGGGGTAGGTGGATTCCCTGTGCGCACGAGGCTCACTTAGCCCGTGCGCACGGGGCTCCAACGGCTGGATATCCCACTTACCCCCCCCCCCCCCCCCCCCCCAAGCACTATAAAAGCACCCCTTCTTCCTCCTCCAACCCTAACTTCTCCCCCCTTGCTTGAGCTCCATTTCTAGACCTTCATTTTGCTCATTCCTCTAAAGTCCTCTGATACGTCCCAAACGTATCTATAACTAGATCAAAGGTGGCGCGCGTTGCCGCACCCGTCCCTTTTTTCAATAGAATGATAGTAAAATTTGCGAATATAGTGGTAAATAACATGAAATTTGAACAAAAATAATGGAAGGCAATTTATGTAAAATAGAGATGCATACACAAGAAAATAACATTATTCAATAGCATGACCCAAGATAAACTCTATGCTTGCAAGTGATGACAACATGACGAAAGAAAAACTTTGTACACCGAGAACTACTTTGATCATTCTGTACAGGTGAAATCATTGATAGAAATCAAAGCATTGACAGGCGAGGAAGCACGTCATGGTGGTATGGAAATACTCGGCAATACACTGGAGAATCCGGATTGTTTAGTATCCCTAGTAGCAATACCCATGCCCTCCGTTTCATCATTTGCCTTATCTCCTGATATCCTGATATGTATTATATCATTCGTGGATGACACAAACCTTACCGATCAAAATTCAGAAAATAGTAAGACCTCTTAATAATCAACTATACTAATGAAGTCAATGCTATCCGTGAAAAAGGACTATTTGAAGTGGTAAGAGACAAGTTAACAGGAACATAGCAACATAACTGGACAAAGAGTACCACATGAGTATGTAGATCTTGGATTATCAATACAAACACAAGTATTTGCAATCTGGAACTGCAACAGAAGGAGATATATTCATTTCACTATGAACAATAGAAGGAAATCCTAGTCATTTAGCTACAGACCACAGGCACATACACACTTGCCTTACCTAACAAACTTCGGAACTTATGAGTTAGCTTGGATTCCCTATTTAACATCAAAAAGTTAAACTGAATGAGGTGGTATGGCTGATCCAAAGCTATGCTTATTAAAGGAACTAAACAAGGTAGATGCTTATGTATGTGAACGTACAGAATAGGACTGGACTATATATGAGATGTGGTATTTCTAAAGTAGAGTCGCAATAAAATCGCCCTATGCCGAGAATGATTTTTTTTCACAAGCTAAGTAACTATTGACTTCTGCATCTCCTCTCTATGTCTCTCTTTAAGCCAAAAACTAACGTCCAGTAAGGTCGACCAACAAGTCAATTTGATGTACCTCACTCCTAACCGTGACCCTAACCAACCTGCAACATCGAAGTCTAGATAATTGATATGATTGTCCCAATACAAAAATAATGGCAATAACATATGGAGTGGTTCACTAATAACAAAATTGTGATTTGTGAAAGAGCATTTTACTGCTACATGCGAGCACAAGTTTTAGGCAAATTTGATGTTATCTCAGTAGTGAAATACATAGTTGTGTATTTCTTGCAGATAACAGAAGTTCCTTGAAAAAACTGCTAGTGAATTTCACTCCAGAATAGATGATCATGTCTAAAAGTAGACACCCGAATTTTAATGACACGATTATTGACCTCAAGATCCTATTTTACTAAAATTTACAACACAACAAGGAAATAAATTGTAGCTTGAGAAAATAGACCTGGCATTATGTATGTGAACACAGCAGTACTGAGATCTTCCCCACAGAAAAGAATAAACATGTTCTCTTTCGTTCCAAGCAATTAGCATAGATAATCCATTTCCATGTTCCAGCTTATCACATGGCAAATATAAGAATCTGCATTGCAAAGGGCATCCCAACAATGTGCAAAATGAGAGGTACAATTGAATAAAAAAATGGTAACTGGCAAAGAATCTGAGATAGTCTGGTTAGCTATGCATAATCCTAAACTCCCATGGTTACACTAAGGAAAACCTAGAAGGAAGGGTCACCACTGCAAGGAACCTTCAACATTACCTCACGCAGCCGCAGGAGGGTGGTTTGTCATGATATATGGCCATCACCTCACACCACAAGTCAGTGTCGTCAGTTCATATCACCACGAGAGGAGGGATCCGTCAGTGTCACCTCATACCACCACGAGTGTGGATCTAGGGATTTGGCTGTTGCAATGAGAGATTTCTTAAGACCCACACCTTCCGGGATTGAGGTACAAAATCAACTAACCTGACAAAAAATGTTAAATTTCCTGTTCATCAGTACATCGATCTTGGTGTTGAGCTTACTAATAAGGATCAAGGTAAAAAATAAACGAATATGCAATTACAAAAATAGCATGTCTGTCAGTAAACAATTGTTTTGACTTTATTTTCATGAGATTCCCAAGTGGTAGTTGCACGTATTAATTTTATGCTTTTATTCACATGTCACATGGGAAAGAACCAAGTGAATCTTTGGAGATAGATAGGCACTTGAATAGGCAAGAGGCTACGGTCATAGACTCTAACGAACAAGTGAAGAAGTATAGCCGCTAAACTTTTTCAAGAAAATACTAAATAGAGGAAGAGGAGATGAGGTGCTCGATGTACAAAATCCTCTGGAGCATCTGCTCCTCTCCTCTCAGATATTCTCTCCGGTTGTCACTGGGGCAGTACGGCAGATCGCCACACAGTCTCAAAATATGCGCAAATCAATTGACCACAACCAACATGAAATTACCTATATGTACAGATTAGATTGGAAGTATATCAAGCAAAAGGGAAATCAGTACATAGAGAAATCAAAGAGTTTGTATGCCGAATTGATATGATCAGCTACAAACATATACTCCGTATATATCTATATGCAGAAACTATGCATGGTCATTTATTAGCTATATGCCTATAAATATCAAAATGTGCTTCACATATGCCATATAAATTAGGAAGTGACATTACACAATTCAGATATCATATTAGCACATTAATTTGACAATAAGGAGCTAATAAAAAAACATAAAATAGGGGAAAGGCCATGCCATAATGCAATTTGACTCTGAATAGTTTCTGGAGTGTAGAATATGTAATTTAAGGAGGAAGAAAATTAATGTTAAAAATGTAAGAAAATGTCATGGGAAATAATACACTTTGTTAACATTAGTTAAGATCTGTTTTTTTTAATCATGGACACTTAGAACATACTCCTTATGGTTAGAGAAACCTTTAGTGGTTGGAGCGAACGACCTTTATCCTTATGAGACACGTACTCCACATTCACTATTCCTCATCATCAAAACCACAACCTCAAACTGAATTAAAATAATCAAACTGGAAAATTAAGGGATGTACCGATTGGTTGACATGGTGCTTCACTAATCATAGTCGCCGCCAAGGTTTCGAAGCACCACATGTCGTATGGACTGCTCATAGAAAGGATTAATTAACAACTCCCCATCAACAACAACCACCGATCTCCAGTTCATCACAAGATAGATAGATGAGGTGAATGATAAAAAATCTGAATTGAGTTGTTGAGGTAACAAAGGAACAGAGGAGGAGGAGGATGACAAGTCACGTTGGTTAGAATAGAGGGGGACTGGAGTTGATGTTGAGCAGCAGCAGCTTCTCCACAAAACCAGATCGGAGCAGCTTCTTCATGCCTCCCTTGCACAAAAGCACACACACGGATCAGAATTGGAATGATCTGAAGAAGAAGAGAAGGGGAGGAACCTGAGGTGCTGGTGTGTTGATGCTGCTGATGGAGCTCCTCCTAAGTTTTGTTGGTCAGCTACCACTGATCATTAGTTAGTCTCAGACCTGCGTGAGTAAGCAAATCGCATCCATCAGGGAAGAGAAGGGAAGGGAAGAAGAGAAGATGGAAGAGGGGGACATTCCTGGGACTGGAGGGAGGAGGAGCAGAGGAGCTCCACTCCATGGCGTCCCTCCCCTGTCCAGACGCGGGGGCCTGATAGTTAGGGAGAAGGAGGCCGACGTGCTTCCCACGGAGGCACACCTCCTCTCCCGGCGTGTGGTCATGGAGACGAACCTCCTACCTCGACGATACCTCGCGGACCTCCTCCCTCGTTGTGGCCATCGCGGATCTGGCGCGGCCTGATCACCGGGTCGATCTGGTGCTTTTGGGAGAAGGTGAGGGTCAGCGGAGAGGATCGAGCAGATGAAAAAGAAGCGGTCGGTGGGGGAGGGAAGGAGAGGCGGCCGGCGGCTGCCGTGTCGATCGATGGACCTGTGACGGAATAGCTCGCTCGCAAAACTGGACCCGAAACCTCGCAAAACTGAACCCGAAACAACATATCAGGCGGCTGGAATGGACTGGGCTATGACCCAGTTAACCACGGCGCGCCGATTCGGCCCGTGGAGCAGCTGTCATTAGGATAGCCAGCCCAATTCGTAGAACTTACACAGGCAGCTGAATCCAACGCTCAAAAATGCCTAGATCAAGAAAATGGACGGTCCAAAATTCAAATCCCTGTGAGGGAAAGAATTATGCCCAGTTATACTGTCCTAAATTTCTGTTTGCTCCATGCATGTTTTGTGTGATATTGCTATGATCTAGATATACTTTCATACACTTTTGATCATATTGGACTAATCTATTAACTCAGTGCATCATAATGTCAGTTCCTGTTTTCTTCTGTTTTTCTATTTCAGTTTTCCCCCATATTAAAAGTACTGCAAAAATTCGGGAAAATCGTATAAAAAACAGCGCAACAGAACCTTCCAGAGCCCCGAAGGAGGGCCAGAGAGGCCCCACCTGGTGCCCAGGCGGCCAAGTGGGGCCGCGCCGGGTGGCCGCCTGGACACCTGGTGGCCCCCCTGGCTGCCCCCCTTCGCCTATTTAATCTCCGTGACGCGAAACCCCCGAAGACAGAACCACTTTTCACGATCTCGCCTCTGTTCCGCCGTCGCCGCGCTTCCAAGATCGGGAGCGGCAACAGACTTCTTCACAGAACCCTACCGGAGGGAGGATCGACCTCCGGGAGCTTCCCCTCCACCATGGACGCTTCTCGAATGTGCCGTGAGTAGTTTCCCTTGGACCATGGGTCCGTGATCAGTAGTTATGTGATGTTCTCCTCCCCTCTTTGTTTTTCATGTTTTAGTCCTTGTGAGTTGCCCTACATGATCGAGGCACATATGTAATCTTTCTGCTGTTGCTATGCTGAGTTTGCTGGGATCTGATGGATTATGAGATTATGTTCAGATTGTGATTGAGTAATATATTTGGTTATTATCTTTTATATTGTTATTCTTAAGTAATTGTTGCATGTTCTCCGTTGTTTTTTATTGCTTTGGTCAAGTAGTAGATAGTGACTCCAAGAGGAAATGTTATGCTCGATTGTGGGTTCATGCCCCCCGATGACACGCTTGAGTGACAGAAACATGAGTCTAGGGGATGTGCTGTTGCCACAAGGGGGAAAACAACGGTTCTTGTAACCGTGGTTGCAAGGATTGTTTACTTTACGCAAAGTTCTTTGTAATGCAGTTGTCTGTTGCTTTGGGTTTACACTTTGGGTGGGGCTCGCAACTTAATACCAGCGAGATGTTCTGGATAGATATCTCAAGGTGGATGATTAGTAGTAGATGCAGTTGGATTTCGGTCTACTTGTTTTGGCGTCCTGCCCATGCTTTTGAGCCTCTTCCTTTCTTTGTAGCATAGTTAGCATTGCGATGCGTTTTTAATCATGTCAATTGCCCAGCTGTAATTTGTTTACCTCGCATAGCAGTCTTATCGTCTTTTGGGAGAGAGACATCACTAGTGAACATCACGGGACCCCGGTACATACTTTCATCATTGTTTACACGCTTATTTACTTTCCTGCTTTTACTTTCCAGTTGCTATCATTATCATTATCCCTTGCGTTTGATCCTTTGTAAACAACAAGGCCAGAGAGATTGGCAACCTCTCTGTACTCGTCGGGAGCAAAGTTATTTGTGTTGTGTGCATGTCCAGGTCAAGGAAGCAACTTTTGTCGTAAACGGTGCCATTGTTTCCTTTCCACCTACTTTTTATCATTGCCGGAGTCCTATGGGTTCGATACTCAACCTTGGTGTCTTCACCAAGAGAAATTTTCCATTATCCTACATCTCACCTTACACTTGGGGTAACCAATGAGGGGAGATATATCCTTCATCAAGCAAATTTCTGGCGCCGTTGCCAGGGACTCCGAGTGCTAAGATAGGGGAGTTTCCCACTACCTTTTACCTTTTCTTTTTAGTCTTATTAGTTTACCTTTTAATTTTTCTCTTTGTGTCCTTTATCAAAAACTACAAAAAAAAATCTGCCACACTTGTTGCTACTATGGGTTCCACTGAAAACACCAAGTTGTGTGACTTCACTAGTCACAACAACAAAGACTTTATCTGCACTCCTATTGCCACACCTGCCACTTTAGCTACCTCTTATGAAATTAAATCTGCTTTGCTAAACCTTGTTATGAGAGATCAATTCTCTGGTGCTGGAGATGATGCTGCTTTACACTTAAATATTTTTTTTGAGTTATGTGATATGCAAAAGTATAAAGAAGTAGAAGTTGATGTTGTTAATCTCAAGCTTTTTCCTTTCTCCTTGAGGGAAGGAGCTACAATTTGGTTTCAATCTTTGCCTAGGAATAGCATAGATTCTTGGGATAAGTGCAAAGATGCTTTTATTGGGAAGTATTATCCACCTGCTAAAATTATCCAATTGAGGAGTAACATTATGAATTTTAATCAATTGGATAATGAACAAGTTGCCCAAGATTGGGAACGTATGAAATCTCTTGTTAAGAAATGCCCTACACATGGTTTGATTACCTGGATGGTTATCCAGACTTTTTATGCAGGCTTGAACTTTACTTCGCGGAACCTGTTAGATTCGGCCGCGGGAGGAACCTTTATGTCAACTACACTCGGTGCTGCCACAAAACTTCTCGATGAGATGACGACCAACTATTCCCAATGGCACACCGAACGCGCTCCAACAGGTAGGAGGTAAACTCTGTCGAGGAGATTACCTCTCTATATGAAAATTTTGACTTAATTATGTCTCTACTTACAAAGCAACCCTCTATTGATCCTCATGATGTTCCTTTAAACTCTTTGGTTGCTCAAGAACAACTAGATGTGAACTTTATTGCTAGAAACAACTTCAGCACCAATGCTTATAGGGGCAACTTTGCTAGTAATCCTAGACCGTTTCCATCCAACTATGGGAACAACAACACTTATCCTAGCAACAAGAACCCCACTTCTGAACTAGAAAATATGCTTAGAGACTTTATCACTACCCAAAAATCCTTCAACAGGAATGTAGAAGAGAAATTACCTAAGTTAGATAATATATCTTTGAAGGTAGATAGCCTAGCCCTTGATGTTGAGATGCTAAAAATTAGAACCTCTCCCCTCGAGGAGAGGAAGGCCACTTCTATTAATGATATCCAATTACAAATCAATGGAAATATTAGGATGATTGTGACACCCTTGTTTTTGGCCCTCTTTTGAATGCAATTTTATTTGCTGGTTTTCTCGATTTGGATTTTCTCTACCTGAGTTTTCCAGCTCTTTGGCCTTGATCACTTGGGCCTGATTTTTTTTCCTAGGCCAAGTGACCTCTGAACCCCTTCCCCTCATGGTCATGCTCAAGCTTTGATCATCCAAACTCTTGCCATATTTTTATTACTCAAGAAACCCCTTTTTCATTAAGGGAATCAACCCTTTTCCCCCTCCTTTTTGAAACTAGCCTCACCTCTGCTTATCCTTTGGCCCTGAAACTTTTTGTGCTAAACAATGGGGTCATGCCTCATGATGCTATGCAAAAAACATGAGCAAGTTTAGTACAAAAATAATCCTATGGAAATTCATTTCCTATTCTGACCAGAGAGGCACTTTGTGAAGCAAGTACCCAGTAGACTTGTCCATTTGCTCTGAAATTTTTACCACATATGCACCCTCCTAGATAACCCAGGCACACCAAATTTCAGCCCCAAAATCCCAGCCAAACTCCCTGGAGAAAATCTCAAAGTTTCATGCAGGAAACTATTTTTGAAGCTGGCAAGTGATTGAGCCCACCTGCAAGCCTCCCAACCCCTCACCCACGCTACTGGATGATGTAAACACGCCAAGGACACAGTGTGCACGCCCTGGACGCCCTCAATGCACGCGTGCAAGGGGTGAACACGCGCACTGCCGGCCACAGGCGTGCTCTGGTCGTGGCCGTGTGGTCTCCATCACGGGCACGCCTCACCCCAAGCGCCCTCGGCCGTTTGCTCGTGTCCGTAGCCCCCGTGGTATACCCGCGCTCCACCTGGCTCTCCCAAAGCCCCGCCGCCCGCAGGAGACCTCGCCGTCATCGCCATGATTGCTTCAGGAGGCACGCGGGATGGCCACTGTGGCCAGCATGCCTCCGTTGGACCCGTGGCTGCATCCACGCGTCCGTAGCATCGCCGCACTCCCAATGCGCCACCTGCCCCTCAAAGCCGCACCGCCCGCCACCCCTTTTGTCGACTCAGGCCGCCGCAGCGCCATGGCTGTTTCCGCCCCGTGCTTCCCGTCGATGCAGGCCATTGGGGAACGCACGCACGCGCTCTGCACCTCCACTAGAAGCTCCCAGAGCCACCGGGAACAGCCCGAGCTCATCCACACGAGCACTACTCCAGCAATCTTCCGCTCGTCGGCAACCGCGACGGAATCCCGAGCCCCCCTATAAATTGACTCTCGCCTCTGCTTCCAAGCATCACATCCCACCCCCACACCACTCCTAGAGAGCTCAAACGCAGAGGAGACCGGTATGGGAGGCCCCTGGTCGGAGATCGCACCGGAGCGTCGCCGCCATCGTAGCTGGAGAAGAAGCTAGCGAAGCCGTCCGGCCACCGTTCGAGGAGTTTCGGGTACGTGGATGCTCGTCATGACCCCCTGCGTCTCTTCCCCTAGCCCTAGGTCACCCCCGAGGCCTCCTCGCCGGTGAACCACCGTCGCCGGAGCCGTGGCCTCTGTCTCTCTCTCTTTTTATTTCAACCTGACGCCCTGACCCCACCTGTCAGCCACCCAGGCCAACCCGAACCGGTATAAGTGGAGACGCCCGCATAGGTTTACGCCTTCGATGTGGCTCATCCAGAGTTTTTCCAGAAAATTGATTTAAACCTTCTTAAATTGAAACTTTGACCAAACTTTGACCATTAATATCTTCTAAACCACAAGGCCAAATGAGTTGATCCTTTTTGCTAAATTTTTGTCTTGAGCTCCTCTTCAAGTTGGCAAAGTTTGGGAGCTTGTCTCTCTGTTTAGTTCCACTGGACAGAAGGAAAGTACTTTGGACTTATATTGCTTTTCCACTTGTTTTTATTTTTCAGAAGGTGATCAAGTGCTTGCAGGAGACCAGGAGTTCAAGGACACTCCATTTGACCAAGGCAAGCCATAACAATCTGGTCATGAGGAACTTGAGTTGCCATTTGATAATTTGGATCATTAAACTTGGATTTTCTTGCCTTTAATTTTCTTGCTAATAAAGTTAACCAAACTAGGATAAGTGAAATGTTACAATCATGCCATGTCCCAGCAGTGTCCTTGTGGAGTGGAGCTCCATCACTGATACGTCCCAAACGTATCTATAATTTCTGCTTGCTCCATGCATGTTTTGTGTGACTTTGCCATGATTTGCTTGAACTTTCATACACTTTTGAGCATATTTGGACTAATCTATTAACCCAGTGCACCCAGCTGCCAGTTGCTGTTTTCTACTGTTTTTGTATTTCAGGTTTTCTGGCCATTAAAAGTGCTCCAAAAAATCCAGAAAATCAGATAAAAAAGCAGCGACCAGGAAGCTTCCGGAATCACCAAGGCAGCGGAGGGGGCCACCACAGGGACTCCAGAAGGGTCCCTGGCGCGGCCCCACCCTAGGCCGCGCCAAGGGGCCTCCTGGCTGCCCTGTGGGTCCCCTCGACAACCCCTCCGCCTATATTTAGCCCTCGGGGTGGAAACCCCTAATATCGGTCTCTTTTCCGCAAACTCGCCTCTGTACCGCCTCTTTGTGCTTCTCCTTTTGAGATCTCATGAGCTGCCTCACATGATCGAGGCACTTTTGTAATTTCTGCTGTTGCTATGCTGAGTTTGCTGGGATCTGATGGATTATGAGACTATGTTCAGATTGTGATGAGTAATATATTTGGTTCTTCTCTTTTATATTTTGTTCTTGAGTAAATTCTTGCATGTTCTCCGTTGCAGTATTTTGCTTTGGCCAAGTAGTTTGTTGCAACTCCAAGAGGGACCGTTATGCTTGATTGTGGGTTCAGCCCCTTGATGTCTAGCTTGAGTAACAGAAACATGAGACTAGGGGATGTGTTGTTTCCACCAGGGATAAAACAACGGTGCTTGTACCCGCGGGTGCAAGGATTCTTTACTTTACGCAAAGTTCTTTTAATGCAGTTGTCTGTTGCTTTGAGTTTACACTTTGGGTGGGATTCGCAACTTAATACCAGCGAGATGTTCTGGATAGATATCTCAAGGTGGATGATTCGTAGTAGATGTAGTTGGATTTCGATCTACTTACCTTGGCGTACTGCCCATTGCTTTTGAGCCCTTCCTTTCTTTGCAGCATAGTTAGCATTGCGGTGCCTTCTTAATTCTTTCATTTGCCCAGCTGTGATTTGTTTACCTCGCTAGCACTTTTATCGTCTTTTGGGAGAGAGACATCACTAGTGAAAATCACGGAACCCCGGTCCATCTTCACATTATTATTTACAACCTTAGTTTACTTCCTGTCTTTACTTTCATTTGCCACTATTATTATCTCTTGCGTTGATCCTTTGTAAACAGCAAGGCCGGAGGAATTGACAACTCCTCTGTACTCGTTGGGAGCAAAGTTATTTGTTTCTGTGTGCAGGTCTTGTCAAGTCCCTAGCTAGAAGCTAATTTCTGGCGAAGTTGGCACCTTCTTGTATTTCTGCGAGTCCTACTGGAGACAAACCTTGGTATCTTCACCGAGGGAAATTTGCTGCTACGCTACATCTCACCTTCCACTTGGGGTAACCAACGAGGAGTGAGAGAACTATCCTCACCGTATCAATCACCTCGTTATTCCGCTGCCGTAGAGTTCTTCGTCGATCGTATTGAGGCCCTGAGATGTGACATAAATAATGTTGATAGCGTTGCCGCACGAGATGTGTCGCCATGCCTCGTAATAGTTTGTATCCCCGAACCTTTGTACCTTTATAATTATCAATGAAGCGGTTGTATCTGTACCAATATGTTGTACATTGCCAGAAGACTTGATCTCTGGGCTGGCAATGTAAGGTAAACCGGTTGCTCTGAGCCGGGGTGCCACAATGATGGCTAAACTTAAAGAAAGATGGGCTAGAGAAAAAGAGGAAGATGATAGAATTAAGAGCCTTCCTACACACCACACAGTTGCCACTATCCAAATTGTTGAGGACACTCAAACTATTAGCACCCAATTCACTCCTAGTCCCATGGGACCTATTAATGGTGATGCTAATACCTCAACCGTAGAAGAAGAAACTCCTATGAACATAGAGGGTTTCAAACAAGTGAGCCTAGATGGCACTACCACCAACTTTGATAGTAGTGATATTTATTTTGATAGTTGCACCCTCTCAGAAGTTATTAGCTTGCTACACAAAATGTCTAGAGACCCCCACACTAGCACACTTAATCTTGCCTTCACGGAGCATATTACAAATGCTCTCATGAAAGCTAGGGAGGAGAAGCTTAGAGTAGAAGCCTCCATACCTAGGAAGATAGATGATGGTTGGGATCCTATGATCAAAATTAAATTGAATAACTTCTTTTGCTATGCTTTATGTGACGTTGGAGCTAGTACCTCCGTCATGCCCAAAAGAATGTATGATATGTTTGAATTGAAACCTTTTGATTCTTGATCTTTTGGTGTTCGTCTCGTTGATTCTTCCGTAAAGAAACCTTTGGGGAAGATCGACGATGTTCTTATCATTGTCAATGACAATTATGTTCCCGTTGATTTTATTATTATGGATATAGAGTATGAACCTTTATGTCCAATTATTTTGGGACGTCCTTATCTTCGCACCGTTGGTGCTGTTATTGACATGAAAGAGGGGAACATAAAATTTCAATTCCCTCTCATAAAGGGGATGGAACACTTCCTAGAAATAAAATCAAGTTTCCTTTTGAGTTCGCCACACGGGCTAGCTATTCTCTCTCTCTTGATAAAACTTGATTCTTCTTTTGCCTTATGCCTAGCTTAAAGGCGTAAAAGAAAGCGCTTGTTGGGAGACAATCCAAGATGTTTTACTTATCTTTTTGGTGGTCTTGATGATTGTTAATACTATAGCAACATCATTGTATCTTTATTTTCAAGCTTTGTTCCAAGTTATAGCCTCATATGATAAGGGAAGCAAAAGTTGTGACATGTTGTCCAGAAAACAGATTCTATCTTCTTGACAGGAAAAATCGGAATAACTCACCAGTTCATCTTTTTGAGCTGAAAGTTTTACACAACATGCTCTATACAATTGTGAAACTTTTGTATGTTTTGAGTTTTTTTATTTAAGTTTTAGAAGTGCCCCAAAAAAATTCTCTACTACCTGTTGTTCTGTTTTTCACAGATTCTACCATGTTTTGCCTTTCCTTACTTTTGCAAACCTTAAGCCTTCTTTTTCTTTTCAAAAACCTTTTGGCAATCTTGATAACCAGTAGCTCTTCAAGAATATCTTTATATCCAGTGGGGAAAAGTTATTTTATTAAGGGTACTAACCTCTCTAATCAGTTTATGATGAGTTATGTATGAAGGGAGTTTTCAAGTGTGTGATGGAAGATGATGAAAGAAGATCCGGGAGTGTCAAGCGCTCAATCTTGGGGATGCTCCCATGCATCCCCAATAAATATTGAAGGATACTCAAGGATCTAAGCTTGGGGATTCCCCGTGCATCCCCTTCTCCATCAACAATCATTAGTTCGTCCTTCGTCTCACTATATTTTTATCACTTCATGCGTTATGTGCTATGCTTGGAGCGTCGCGCTCTTAGGTTTCCTTTTTAGTTTTATTTAGCTTTGCTAGCTGTTCATAACAAGTTAGACCCCAGCTTAGTTAGTGTGGGAGAGAAACACACTCCACTCCAATCTAGAACACATCATAGGATTTTTCATGCTTATCTTTTTACTGTTGTGTGTTCTTTATCTTTTCTTAGCTACTGTCATGTTTAGTTTTAGTCTTAGTTTGTCTTTAGCAAGAGCCTTGGCTTTTGTTTAGTTTGTTTATGGAACTCTGTTTAGTTTTCATGTTTATCTTGCTAAGAGAGTTGGTTCTTGCACTGAGTTGTGTCTTGTCTTGAAAGTAGGTAATTGAGGTTGCTATTTAATTTCTAGTAGTAACTTGCAATAGTATTGAGGTATTATTATGAGTAATGTTTGAACTTTTGGTGTCAAGAGCTCTAGCCTATTAGTGATAAGTGTCGTATTTTGGGCAATCCGTGTTTATTTTCAAAACCTACAAAAACTAGTTGAGAACTCTAGCTACTAGATGGATCACTAATCTTTTGAGGGATCAGATATTAGAGTACACTCACGTACCATGAGTCGAGGATGCGCAAGGATAACCAAACCCCCATACACTCCTCCTCGGGGTACTTGTATCTTTGTGAACCTCCTTATTAGATTGAGAGTTACTGATAATAAGTGCTTGAGTTCTTCGGACTAATGTAAGTATTGAAAGTTGACACTTCCACCTCCTCATATTTGCTATCCTCTTCCGTACCGCGCATTGCCCTCTTCTCACTCTGGGAGTTGGCGTCCACCTTTGCCGGTACATCCAAACCCTTGGCATGATACGCTCTGTCATCATAAACCTCCCTATATCTTTCCTCAAAACAGCCACCTTACCTATCTATCAAGGCATTTCCATACCCTTTCCGAGATACATTGCCATACGACATCCACCTCTTCATGACTTGATCTTCATGTCATACATGTTCCTGCTACACTGGCAGAGGCATACATTGCATACATCATGATAGCTACATCTTCTTTATGTTTGAGTACCTTGTAAAGTGTGAAGATCTTATATACCTTCTTGTAAAATAGTATGTTGCCCTTAAGTGAGGAAAAGATCCCAAAGTGGAAAAAATAAAACATCCCAAGAGGACAAATGAGAGTTACATAGAAAGAGCCATTGAGGCCACCAAAAATACAAGAAAATAGAAAAAAAGAGAAAAAGAAATAAAAAGAGAGAAAGGGGAAACACTACTATCCTTTTGAAAGATCCACACTAGTACTCCCTCTTATCCTTGTACTCCATAGAGATGATCATTTATGCATATAGCTATATGGGGACCTTCACACTATAGAACTTGGCTTGCATATTCCAAGGATGAGCCTCCTCAAAAGAGCTCTAGGTCTTCATGAGCGAGCAAATTGGATGCACCCCCACTAGTTCCATTGGAGAGGTTTTCTTAGCTCATAAGTGCATCCGTTGCATGGCAATCCCTACTCCTCACATCATATCTATCATTTGGCCTCTCTCGCCTATGATTGTCCTCATTGATGTGAGCCTTTCTCACCCTTTTTGTCTTCCTCCTCCACCATATTTCTCTCTTTGCCATCCTAAGTGTCAACTTTCGTGCTTACGCTCATCCATTGCATGAGTGCTCAAAATATCGAAAAGGAGTGGATCAAATTGACTTGTACCTCGCTAGTGGTCTAGGGACGAGTCAAGATAAGATTCCAAATAAGATCCAGTGTGAAACTTTAGTAGATTGAGTTCTCAACAAAAATACTTTTTCTCGTACTCCGTATCCCCCTTCTTAAACGCAAACACCATTTGGAGACATTCGAGTCACGGACAGCGAGAGCTCTTGCACCTAATGTTCTTTCGTTGCTTATATCAATGCTAATATAGACTTTTTCATGTTATGACTTGAATTGAATCACATACCTTGATTGCTTTACTTTTCATAGTTCTTATATGGTTGCTAGCATGTCACCATAGAAATTATACTTGTTATCATATACCTACTCGAGGACGAGAAGGGATTAAGCTTGGGGATGTTGATACGTCCCAAACGTATCTATAATTTCTGCCTGCTCCATGCATGTTTTGTGTGATATTGCTATGATCTAGATACACTTTCATACACTTTTGATCATATTTGGACTAATCTATTAACTCAGTGCACCACAGTTCCAGTTCCTGTTTTCTGTTGTTTTTCTATTTCAGTTTTCCCCCATATTAAAAGTGCTCCAAAAAATTGGGAAAATCGGATAAAAAATCATCGCAATGGAACCTTCCAAAGCCCCAAAGGAGGGCCAGAGGGGCCCCACCTGGTGCCCAGGAGGCCAGGTGGAGCGGCCTAGGGTGGGGTCGCGCCGGGTGGCCGCCAGGACACGTGGTGGCCCCCGTGGCTGGCCCCTTCGCCTATTTAATCTCTGTGACGCGAAACCCCAGAAGACAGAACCCCTTTTCACGATCTCACCTCTGTTCCGCCGTCACCGCGCTTCCAAGATCGGGAACGCCAGCAACTTCTTCCCGACACCTTGCCATAGGAAGGATCGACCTCCGGGAGCTTCCCTTCCACCATGGACACTTCCCGGATGTGTCGTGAGTAGTTTTCCTTGGACCATGGGTCCGTGATCAATAGCTATGTGATGTTCACCTCCCCTCTTTTTTCTTCATGGTTTAGTCCTCGTGAGCTTCCCTACATGATCGAGGCACATATGTAATCTTTCTATGGTTGCTATGCTGAGTTTGCTGGGATCTGATGGATTATGAGATTATGTTCAGATTGTGATTGAGTAATATATTTGGTTCTTATCTTTTATATTGTTGTTCTTAAGTAATTCTTGCATGTTCTCCGTTGCTGTTTATTGCTTTGGCCAAGTAGTAGGTAGTGACTCCAAGAGGGAACGTTATGCTCGATTGTGGGTTCATGCCCCCCGATGACACGCTTGAGTGATATAAACATGAGTCTAGGGGATGTTTTGTTGCCACAAGGGGGAAAACAACAATGCTTGTAACCGCAGTTGCAAGGATTGTTTACTTTACGCAAAGCGCTTTTTAATGCAGTTGTCTGTTGCTTTTGGTTTACACTTTGGGTGATGCTCACAACTTAATACTAGCGAGATGTTCTGGATAGATATCTCAAGGTGGATGATTAGTAGTAGATGAAGTTGGATTTCGGTCTACTTGTTTTGGCGTACAACCCATGCTTTTGAGCCTCGTCCTTTCTTTGTAGCATAGTTAGCATTGCGGTGCGTTTTTAATCTTGTCAATCGCCTAGCTGTAAATTGTTTACCTCGCATAGGATTTTTATCGTCTTTTTTGATAGAGACATCACTAGTGAACATCACGGGACCCTGGTCCATATTCTCATCATTGTTTACTAGCTCTTTTACTTTCCTGCTTTTACTTTTTAGCTTCTACCATTATCATTATTATCCGTTGCGTTGATCCTTTGTGAACAGCAAGGCTGGAGAGATTGACAACCTCTCTGTACTCGTTGGGAAGCAAAGTTATTTGTGTTGTGTGTAGGTCCACGTCACCAAGGAAAATTTTCCCCTATCCTACATCTCACCTTACACTTGGGGTAACCAATGAGGGGAGGTATATCCTTGATACGTCCCAAACGTATCTATAATTTCTACTTGCTTCATGCATGTTTTGTGTGATATTGCTATGATCTAGATACACTTTTGATCATATTTGGACTAACCTATTAACTCAGTGCACCCTAGTGCCAGTTTATGTTTTCTGCTATTTTTCTATTTCAGTTTTCCCCCATATTAAAAGTGCTCTAAAAATCCAGGAAAATCAGATAAAAAATCAGCGCAACGGAAGATTCCAGAGTCCCGAAGGAGGGCCAGAGGGGCCCCACCTGGTGCCGAGGCGGCCAGGTGGCGCGACCTAGGGTGGGGCCGCGCCGGGTGGCCGCTTGGACACCTGGTGGGCCCCCTGGCTGCCCCCTTCTCATATTTATTCCCCATGACGCGAAACCCCTGAGGACAGAACCCTTTTTCGCAATCTCGCTTCTGTTCCGCCGCAGCCGCGCTTCCAGATCGGGAGCACCAGCAGACCTCTTCCCGTCACCCAGCCGTAGGGAGGATTGACCTCCGGGAGCTTCCCCTCCACTATGGATGCTGCCCGGATGTGCCGTGAGTAGTTTTCTTTGGACCATGGGTCCGTGATCAGTAGCTATGTGATGTTCTCCTCCCCTCTTTGTTCTTTATGGTTTAGACCTCGTGAGCTGACTTACATGATCGAGGCACATATGTAATCTTTCTGCTGTTGCTATGCTGAGTTTGATGGGATCTGATGGATTATCAGATTATGTTCAGATTGTGATAGAGTAATATATTTGGTTCTTATCTTTTATATTGTTGTTCTTAAGTAATTCTTGCATGTTCTCCGTTGCTGTTTATTTCTTTGGCCAAGTAGTAGGTAGTAACTCCAAGAGGGAACGTTATGCTCGATTGTGGGTTCATGCCCCCCGATGACATGCTTGAGTGACAGAAACATGAGTCTAGCGAATGTGATGTTGCCACAAGGGGGAAAACAACAGTGCTTCTAACCGTGGTTGCAAGGATTGGTTACTTTACGCAAAGTGCTTTTTAATGAGTTGTCTATTGCTTTGGGTTCACACTTTGGGTGGGGCTCGCAACTTAATACCAGCGAGATGTTCTGGATAGATATCTCAAGGTGGATGATTAGTAGTAGATGCATTTGGATTTCGGTCTACTTATTTTGGCGTACTGCCCATGCTTTTGAGCCTCTTCCTTTCTTTGTAACATAGTTAGCATTGCGGTGCGTTTATAATCCTGTCAATTGCCCAGCTGTAATTTGTTTACTTTCTTGCTTTTACTTTCCAGTTGCCACCATTATCACTATTATATGTTGTGTTGATCCTTTGTAAACAGCAAGGCCGGAGAGATTGACAACCTCTCTGTGCTCGTTGGGAGAAAAGTTATTTGTGTTGTGTGCAGGTAGACGTCAGTTGCGCCGCTGATACCTACTTATCATTGCAAGAGTCCTACGGGAGAGATACCCTATCCTCTACATAGGGGAAATTTGCCGTTATCCTACATCACACCTTCCACTTGGGGTAACCAATGAGGAGAGGTGTTGCACTAGTCAACTCTCTTGTCATCAATCCTTCATCATCCTCCACCGAAACTTGTTGATCTTTTGGGATTTGAGAGAGCAAGGCCCGATCTACATTTCCACCAAACCATTTTGTGTTCCCCACAAGATTTCTTCACCGTTGACTTTGTTACTCTTAGAGCTTTGGCTCCTACGCGGCTACGTGTCCGCCCGGAAGCTTACTTGCTTGTGGTGTGCTCAGGGAAGTTTGTAAAGGTGTGGTGGTCGCCTTCAAGACCAATGTAAAAGCCCAGATTTCACAAAAATTAAAGATTTTGTTTTCGGTGTGAATTGGTTGATTGCCTGCTTTGTTTGCGGTGTTTGCATCCCCGATATATCGATCGGAGATTATCCCCCCCTCTTATCTCGTACTGGACGGAGACCGACCCTTTCCACGCTGACACTCGACCTTTGCGACACCAGGTTTCACCCGATCATTGTCGCGAAAACCCGCACAAGACCAGCCGCAGCCAACGGAACAAAAAAAACCATGTTTAATAAGTAAACGGGGTATTTTTATAGCGCGCCGGAAAGTGTTCTCGGAACGGTTCCAACGCGAGGTGAACACCGTCGGCTCGATGCGCTGATCGCACAGTTCGAAGTTTTACCCGAATCGGAGGTCCTGCGGACCCCCGTCGGTCAGAAACGTAAACACCGCACGCACGAGAGAGAGAAAACGGGGATGTTTATGCAAACTACCAGCCACCTGGGCTATAAAAAGACCACCACTCTCCCACCCCTTCCTCGGGTTTCCCCTAAGCCAAAATTGCAACCACCCCCCTCACAATTGCCCCAAATCTACCCCATTTTTGTCCAAAAACCTAGCCTGATATGAGAACAGCCCAATGGATCTCGGCCGTCAAATCTTCGGATCTGACGGCCAGGAGAGCGCCACGTCAGCCCCTGCCTCTCCCTCTCTCTCCACCCGCGCCCGAGCCGTGAGCTCACCGTCGCCGCCGCCGCGCGCCGCCCGCGCCCAGGTCAGCCCGCCGCCGGCCTCTCCCTTATCCTCCTCCACCCTGACTGTCATGTTCCCTCTCCCCTCGCAAGACGCCGGCGAGCCCCGCCGCCATCCGCCATGGCCGTCGGCCTGAAGTCGCGTCGCGCCGCCGGCCTCCAACCGCCACGGACGGCGAGCACCGCGCCGGATCCGGCACCTCCAGCCGCGCCCCCTCTTCTGGCCTCCTCGCCGCTCGCCTCGCCTTGCGGTGCCTCGCCGCCGGCCATGGAGCTCGGCCTGATTCGATCGTATTAGGCGAGCAGCAGGCCACCGCCCCGGCCATGTGGGCCGGCCTGCAGCAGCCGCGGCACAGGAGCCCCCAACCCAACCGCCAGGCCTCCTCTACCTCATGGGCCAGCCCACTTGGTGAGGCTCGAGCCCCTTTTTTCCCTCTCTCTGTTTTCCCTTTTGCTAATTTTTCTAAGTCTGTGAAATTCTGCTGCTAGTTCAGTTTTGCGTAGTAATTTGCGATTAAACGGTAGCTCGGTGGAATGTGCGCCCAAAATAAAAACTGTTTATAATTGTGTGTACTTCAGTTCATCTTTTGTGAGAATTTTGATTTGACGCCACCTTGATTGTGTTATTGCTGGTCAAACAGGGCCACCCATCGTTAATTGCAAACTGCTGATAAATGCTGCTGAAAACTGTTGCTTGATTGAAACTTCGGGTGACGGTTGCGTCGCAACCGTTCATGGGAATTGAGTGATTCTTGTTGAATACTGTTAAGAATCATGTTTACTTTAGTTCTATGCTTTCACTTGTCATATTGGTCTGTTATATGTTGATTGTATCTTCACCCAAAGTAGCTACCCTGTTGTTAGTGTGCTGCTGTTTATATAAAGTTGCAAACTTTGTTGCATTGTATCTTTTTCACCGTGCATCGTATTGAGCATTGCAATATGCCCTTTTGATCTATGCCATGTCTACTTCCATTATATGTATTGCATTGTCATGGTTGCATTTCTAGTCATAGATATGTTTAGCTCCAAAGTTGTTATCCCGCTGTTTTTGACAGCCACCTCTGTTTTTCACTAAGTCTGTAACTTTCCGAAGCCATGTTGCACGTTTAATATCTTTTGATCTGTGATGCATATGACCTTGATTCTTGTTTGTACCTGATCACCATCATGTCTAGTTTATGCCCATATATTGCTATGTCATGTTGCTGCACTTTTTGTTGGGAAACGTAGTAGAAAACAAAAAAATTCGGCCTACGAATCAAGAACCCAAGATCATCCAAGAAGATTGCATACAAGGTTTTAGGTCATGGCTCTCCAACCGATGTAGCGGAAGTAGAGTTGGTGTAGCTCGTTGAAGTAGATCTCGCGGATGGTCCCACAAACATTCCCTCGATCAAGATCACCGAGGAAGAAGAAGCACCTCGATCCGTCCCACGCACAAGTCCCTCGAGCAAGTCCCTCGAACAATATCTCCGACGAAGAAGAAGCTCCTCGGAGAAGGACCAAAGATATGATCCCTCTATTAGTATCCACATGTTAAGTAGCAGCAATCCAGCAGCGCTCCGCCGTCCAGAGATGAATGCCACCAAGAAAACGAGAGGGAGAAAACCCTAACGGATTCCGATCTAGAACATCGTCTAAACCGGGGTCTAATTGTGGAGCAACGGGGTTTAGAGGAGGGAGGGTGGCGCATAGGCCTTGGGGACAAGTTGTGCTGCGCCCCCCACCCCTCCCCCACATTATATAGGTGGCCAAGAGGCCCTTGGGGTGCAATAAGGGGGGTGGGAAGTCCAACTTGGACTCCCAAACCTTCCCACCAGAAACCTGCCATATTTGAGTTTTGGTATTCCCACCCGGAGGAGGATTCCCTCCCCTTGGTGCGCCCCACCTCCTTGGACGGCCAGGGCAGCCTAGGTGGCTTGCCCCCCAAGGCTAGGGGCGTGGGGTAGTGGGTGGTACTGCCCGGAAACTTCTGGAACCTTCCAGAAGCTTCCAGGACCTTCCATGACCTTCCGGGACCTTCGGGGATCGTTTCGGGACATTCCGGAACCTTCCGGAGCACTTCCAGGACCTTCCGGGACTGTTCTCGGACGTTCCGGAGCCATCCGGATAGTTTCCAAGACCATCCAAGTTACAGTTTAAGCCACCCGATGACCGTGAAGGTTGTCGGGACGCCCAGTGATTATCCAGAAACTATTCCGGTTGATCCAGGACTTCCCTAGTACCATTCTCATATGTTCCGGAACCACCTGGGACTACTCTAGAGTGATCCAGACATATCCTTAAACACCCAAAACTACTTCTGGTGCCCTTATGAACTATTTCATAAATCCCCGGAACTACTTCCGGTACCCGTATGAACTATTTTGCTTTGCTTCCACTAAACCTTCTACCATTCCAGCATTCTAACAGACTACTTCTCGTTAAGTGTGTGACCCAATAGGTTCGGTATAATACGGACATGACTCAGAACATCTTCTGGACATAGGTCAATAGCCTTTTTTCAATAGTCAATAATCAAAAGCGGAGCCATGGACACCCATGTTGACTCCCGCACATACACGAAGAAACTTCGAGTGAACCATTATGTTTATTCATGTACCATTCCCTTTGCTTCGTGATATATGACAAAGTTAGAGGAGAGATGTTTGGCACCCATTTGTAACAACTTCTTGAACACAAGCCACTCGTTATCCTCTTTGCTCGTTTGTCTCTATTTCTCGTTATTGTATTCCGGTATCCCCGTGATTAAATCACAATGCGTCTGGCCAGACTAGAATGGATACCGTCATACCGAGTGGGCCCAAAGTCAATATCTCTTCATCGTGAAGGAGCAAATCCCATTCTTGAACTATCACAGTCACTAGCCACACCATCTGACATACCCAGAACTTATTTTACTACTTCCCATTTACGGGAGGATTCATCTAAGAACCAAATCATGTCTTCCTATCTGAAGCAACTCGATACTCTCATGGTCTAAGGAATTACGTATATGATAACATTTCATGATATGACTTATAACGTTGTTACGATGTGATCTCTAAGTATATCATTCAATACTGGGGTCGGTTCAACATCATTGTTCCGCTAACAATATGTTTCCATTGCTACTGACATCCTTGTTACAAGAACAATGTCCATGATTAAGAATACGTAATCATCAGTTAGCACATGAGCTGGTCTTAGAGGCTAAACCAGGAACTCTTGGTGTTTACATTTCCACACATGCAAATGAGTTTTCTTCTGAATCTCACAGTCAGGGTCATTGCAATTATAGCATAGAAATATAACATTAATTACGAACGTGGAAATATATATAATAACATTTTGTTATTGCCTCTAGGGCATATTTCCAACAGTCTCCCACTTGCACTAGAGTCAATAATATTGTCAGTGCATGAGCACTTTACACCTATGGCATACCGGTGTAATGCATGCTTCAATTGTGGTATAGACTTCATCATTGGATCTGACGTTTCAGGCCCGTTTGTATCTTGCATATCTTCGCATTTTCACGCTATCATAAAATTCACTAATTTTATCAGTTTAGCTTTGTATATGTTTGAATCATTTGGCAGGACCTTGGTTCCTTTAGAATAAGTCATGAAATCATTCATCAATGTTCCATGAGGTTCAAGCATCTAGGAAACCATACCATGTTCATAAATGAACTGATGATTCAAAATACCCTCCCTTGTTACTTCTTTAAGCAACAATATACTTAGCCTCTGTTATAGAATTCGCCACAGTATCTAACTTGACAAATTTCCTCCATACTGCGCCACCCTTACGTGTCAAACACATAATCCCAATTAAAATCGAAAATCGGTCAGAGTAAGTATGAAGACTGAATTGGTGTAACTGGTTACATCAAAATCCAGCTGGTGTATCTTATTACAACGAGCTCTTCATTATCTCCATTTTCCGAGAAACATATCTTATCTATCATAAGTTTAACTTTTCACTGTTTGTCCAATGATCAACATATTGATCACTTTGGTATCTTGCTCACAACCTTTTGGAGCACTGGACATATATGGTCGTTTTACATATTATGGTGTACATGATTAATTCAAACACACAGGTGAGTCGAATTCAATTCACGTGTTTTTGCCTATTTGTTTTCATCAACACCGATTTCTTCAAACAACTTTTCACCACGACTTCGACAAGAACATGTTTCTTGGCGTTTCATACTAAACTACTTTAGTATCATGTCAATATGTAGTGTTGGCTTTAGCATGATCAGGCACTTACTATCTTAATAGATCACTGTGCTCAATACTAATGCTATATTAGCCCAAGTTCTTCAACTGAAAACTATTTCCAATGAAGTCCTTATTCGTGTCAAGAAATTTATATCATTTCCAATCAACAATATGTCATCTACATAAGGTTTTAGAAATATCATTCAGCTCCCACTTACTTTCTTGAACATTCAAGCATCTTCGTTTATTCCCGATGAAAACAAACTCTTTTGGCAATTTCATCATAACGAAAATTCCAACTCCATTGTGCTAGCTTCAGTCCATCACTGGATATCCAAGGCTTGCATCTATTTTAGCATCTTTTGAATCGACAAAACATTTCGGTCGTATCACATATACGTCCTTTGTTATATTTCCGTGTAGGAACTTTGTTTTGACGTTCATTCTACCATATCCTATAAATGAGAGATGTAGTAATTGCTAATATAACCCGAACTGACTAAAGCATCTCTACGGTCGAAACTATTTCGCCGTAGTCAACCTTTGAACTTGCTAGAAAGCAATTTTCCAACGAGTTGAGCTTTATAGATAAAACAATTTCATCCTAATCAATTATAGATCCATATATATATTCTTCAGACTTTTAGTCTTTCGGAGGGTCTACCAAGTTCAAAACTTGACTTACTTCCATGGATACTATCTCAGATTATTTGGCATTTAGCCAAATCCCGGAGTCAGGGCCCATCAACGCTTCTTTGTATATCACAGGTTTATTATTGTTGAATAACAATATCTCGTTTTACATATCATGAATGTTTGTACGAGTTATGTCTAACCTGTGTGGTTCAGCCGCGCACTTCTTTGAAGATTCAACAATCTTTGACAAGTTGCACTGTCCTCCCACTCACTCTTTTGTAAGAAACTATTTTTCTTCAAAACACAACGTTCTTAACAACAAACAGTTTTGCTTTTGTGTAGTGATAGAGGAATACCAAAACTTTTGGCATAACCTTAACAAAGTAGCACTTATCTGATTTGGGGTTTTGAGTATGTCAAACATATGCCTCATATACCCAAATTTTAAGAAAAGACAACATGGTTTTAACAGTTCATACCACATCTAATATGGTGTCATTTCAACAGATTTGATGGTGCTCTTTTCAGTGTAAAAGCCGTAGTCACTAACGCATAACTTTAATAAGTATAATGGCAAATTGATAAACGTCATATTTGATCTTACCGTGTCATACATGGCTTGATTATGTCTCTCGAACACTTTACTCTTATTTGAGTTCCGCGAGGCACAAGTTATGACACCTTTTCACAACTCCTCAGATGTTCGCTAAACTTGTAACTCAAATATTACTTTCTACAATCTAATTTGCAGAAGCATTATTTCTTGTTACAATACATTTCTATTTCACTCTAATTTTCCTTGAACGTTTCAAATATTTCAGACGTATGTCTCCACTGAACAGATATGCATATATTTACTTCAGTTCATGAGTGAAGATAGAAAATCCACTGTACACAACTACACTTATTGGACTACCCACATCATCATGTATGATTTTCAATAATTTAGTTGCCCGTTAATGCATGGCCTATCAACGGTGTTTTTAGTCACATTACTTTTAGACAATGTATGCAAGCGTCAAGTGATTCATAATCATATGACTCAAAAGTCCATCACTTAGTGAAATTCTTCATGCATGTTATGTCACTTGTGACAAACTGCAGTGCCACACACTTGTGGTATTTCTATTAGTATTGCGACGTTTAGCGTCAGTGTTATGGATGTTTAGCATTATTATCAAGATTCATAACATACAACCTATTCACAATAGAAGTATGGCCTTTATGTTATTCATAGCTTTGAACAACTCTCTTGCAATAAACATGATTCAAAAAATGATGTTTTGCAACAAGGTTAAAGTGTAGTAACAATTTACTCAACTCTAAAATGAATTATGAAGATAATCATAGAGTCAACACACAGTATAGTAAACCTTTTACCGTGTTCTCGTGTGTGTCAAAACTCATCATTTAGCTAGTCATAAAGGCCATAGTATTTCTTGCATCGACTTGCAACGATATGCAATTGAAGTGATATTCTAGTGATCAACAGTTTAATCACAATATACAAGAATTAAGATTAAGCGCTTAATCATGATTCCCAAGAATTACATCTTTTGACCAGCAATGAATTCATCTATAACTTCTTATGACTTTCATTTCTGAGCTGGATATTCCAGTCTCCTTTCGCTTTGCCTTTATACGTATCATAGTTCTATTTCCAATGTCACTCCTACTCACAGAAGATTACATATGATCAAGGGTGGCGCATGCCATGGACTTTTCGGCGTGTGAGTCTTACTAACATCCTTTGGACTTCCTTTCCCTTAATTCTCATCATCATATGATCGGTGTTCTTCTGGATCCCACACTTATCAGTTTTTTTTACTATATATCTTATATCCAACATTAATTGTCTTACTAATGAAAACAAATTTTCAGTTCCATGAATATAACATAACTATCCCAAACGTTTCGAAGTTCGGGTTTCATGGTGGTGAAGACAATGCACTTAGCTGTGGTGGAATTCTAGCATTTTGGATTATGGACGTAAGTCACATCATCCATAGCATCAGTGGGAGAGCATCAAAAATTTGCGATAGGACAAGCTCCGTCTCGACACTATTGAGGATAGTCCTCACAATACGGCACCAATCGTAAAGTTTTTACCAGATAATACAGTTAATCAAAATCAATTGGGAAGGTGGTAACGCGAGCCATTATTCTACAACGATAATGCAAATACTTAGACTTTGTTCATAATTAAGTTGCACTTGTGATTAATCAATTTAATTACTTAGTGCGCTCCCACTCAGATCAATATCTCTCGTAATTGATGCTGGGGTGATTCAAGATCCGACCCAATCGTCCGCCATTGATGTGACATCACTGATGACTTATACTGGACCGGTAGGCCAACTTGCCAATCACGCCAAAGGTGATTCTTGTTCATCTTTCGATGGGCGTGTTCCGGTAGCAAACTTTTATCCAAACCGTCAAGACAACCAAGTGTAATTGCAGTGTTTTCTTAACACACCCGCCTTTTATGTGTCACACCGTGTGCACCCATGTGACATGACCTGCTCCGATGTGAAACATAGTATAGACGGTGCTATAGTTGGAAGAACACTATCAACTTGATATTGTTTTGCGAGAGATCACCCTAATAAAATACGACTACTGCGCATCAAACAAGGGTGCATCAAAGGGATAAACATCACAGGCAGTTCATAAAATTATGTGATATAGTATAGCCCTTTGCTTCGTGAAGTCTTCGTTGTATTCACGCCGTCGTGGTAGAAGTCACCGTCTCCACCAACTTTCTCCTTGGCGCCGGGACCAACACCACGGCTTCTGGAATGTGCGTCGGGGTCCACCTCCGCATCGTAGATCATCACCTTGCATCTATCTATTGCTTTGCCTCGAGCTAATAAACAGTTCTGGCACGCAGGCCATAATTAAGTGACAATCATATGACTCCAGTCATCATGCCGTACCACGACACGCAGGTCGCGAATAAATATTACATAACATATAGCATCTCATACAAACACATTGAAAATCTTGAAGGCTATACCACATCACATGCACATTCTGCAAAAACGAGTTAGATCGCCATCTACACGGGTTGTTGCAACTTTTATCGTGGTTGATTAGCAGGTTACATGAAAATCTTGTTCCCTATACAAACCAAACACGATACTTCATTGTTGCTAGTTCAACGTTCGGGGTGCGTGGAACAACTAATGCCACAAGCCAAACTTCGTTCAACGCGTGACCCCCGTGTGGATTTGAGTTCATAAAATCCACAAGTCCCTCCATGTTAAATCTTCTATTGCGAGATTAAGATGAGATCCAAGGAGTTTGATGTAGACCAGATCAAGGCACCCAGCATACTGAAAGCAGCATAGAGGGATCGATGGAAAACTCAATCCTTGTAGCAAAACCTCAACTTGCCATCAAGCATAGAAAAAATCACATGACAGGGAAGCAACAAGAAAATCAATGCCTCATATCACACATATGATCTAGACCTAAACATGCATCTAATCAAGGATCTCTCATGATACCGCTGTTGGGAAACGTAGTAGAAAACAAAAAAAATCGGCCTACAAATCAAGAACCCAAGATCATCCAAGAAGATTGCATACAAGGTTTTAGGTCATGGCTCACCAACCGATGTAGCGGAAGTAGAGTTGGTGTAGCTCGTTGAAGTAGATCTCGCGGATCGTCCCACAAACAGTCCCTCGATCAAGATCACCGAGGAATAAGAAGCACCTCGATCCATCCCACGCACAAGTCCCTCGAGCAAGTCCCACGAACAAGATCTCCGAGGAAGAAGAAGCTCCTCGGAGAAGGACCAAAGATATGATCCCTCTATTAGTATCCACACGTTCCGTAGCATCAATCCAGCAGTGCTCCGCCGTCCAGAGATGAACGCCACCGAGAAAACTAGAGGGAGAAAACCCTAACGGATTCCAATCTAGAACAGCGTCTAAACCGGGCTCTAATTGTGGAGCAACGGGGTTTAGAGGAGGGAGGGTGGCGCATAGGCCTTGGGGACAAGTTGTGCTGCGCCCCCACCCCTCCCCCACATTATATAGGTGGCCAAGGGGCCCTTGGGGCGCAATAAGGGGGGTGGGGAGTCCAACTTGGACTCCCAAACCTCCCAAACCTTCCCACACCTTCCCACCGGAAACCTGCCATATTTGGGTTTTGGTATTCCCACCTGGAGGAGGATTCCCTCCCCTTGGTGCGCCCCCACCTCCTTGGACGGCCAGAGCAGCCTAGGTGGCTTTCCCCCCAAGGCTAGGGGCGTGGGGTAGTGGGTGGTACTGCCCGGAAACTTCTGGAACCTTCCAGAAGCTTCCAAGACCTTCCGGGACCTTCGGGGATCGTTTCGGGACATTCCGGAACCTTCTGGAGCACTTCCAGGACCATCCGGGACCGTTCTCGGACGTTCCGGAGCCATCCAGATAGTTTCCAAGACCATCCGAGTTACAGTTTAAGCCATCCGATGACCGCGAAGGTTGTCGGGACGCCCAGCGATTATCCGGAAACTATTCCGGTTGATCCAGGACTTCCCCAGTACCATTCTCATATGTTTCGGAACCACCTGGGACTACTCCAGAGTGATCCGGACATATCCTTAAACACCCAAAACTACTTCTAGTGCCCTTATGAACTATTTCATAAATCCCCGGAACTACTTCCGGTACCCGTATGAACTATTTTTCTTTGCTTCCACTAAACCTTCTACCATTCCAGCATTCTAACAGACTACTGCTCGTTAAGTGTGTGACCCAATAGGTTCGGTATAATACGGACATGACTCAGAACATCTTCTGGACATAGGTCAACAGCTTTTTGTCAATAGTCAATAATCAAAAGCGGAGCCATGGACACCCATGTTGACTCCCGCACATACACGAAGAAACTTCGAGTGAATCATTATGTTTATTCATGTACCATTCCCTTTGCTTCGTGATATATGAAAAAGTTAGAGGAGAGATGTTTGGCACCCATGTGTAACAACTTCTTGAACACAAGCCACTCGTTATCCTCTTTGCTCGTTTGTCTCTATTTCTCGTTATTGTATTCCGGTATCCCCGTGATTAAATCACAATGCGTCTGGCCAGACTAGAATGGATACTGTCATACCGAGTGGGCCCAAAGTCAATATCTCTTCATCGTGAAGGAGAAAATCCCATTCTTGAACTATCACAGTCACTAGCCACACCATCTGACATACCCAGAACTTATTTTACTACTTCCCATTTACGGGAGGATTCATCTAAGAACCAAAGCATGTCTTCCTATGTGAAGCAACTCGATACTCTCATGGTCTAAGGAATTACGTATATGATAACATTTCATGATATGACTTATAACGTTGTTACGATGTGATCTCTAAGTATATCATTCAATACTGGGGTTGGTTCAACATCATTGTTCTGCTAACAATATGTTCCCATTGCTACTGACATCCTTGTTACAAGAACAATGTCCATGATTAAGAAAACATAATCATCAGTTAGCACATGAGCTGGTCTTAGAGGCTAAACCAGGAACTCTTGGTGTTTACATTTCCACACATGCAAATGAGTTTTCTTCTAAATCTCATAGTCAGGGTCATTGCAATTATAGCATAGAAATATAAACATTAATTACGAACGTGGAAGTATATATAATAACATTTTGTTATTGCCTCTAGGGCATATTTCCAACACTTTTGCATATAGTTTTGCTCCTGTTTATACAGCATGAAAATAACAGCTTCTGTCATGTTTTCCTGATTTTCTCTAAGTCCTTGACCAGTAATGATTTATAGCTTCTTGTGTTGCTTATAACTAGTGAACCATGCTTCCTATTTGCATGATTATTATTGCCATGACTTTGCTGCCATGTCTACTTTAATTACATATCATTTTTGTGCATGTTTACAACCTTTTTCTTGTTTATTTGTTGCTCTAAAGTGTGCTCCCTCATGTTGGCAGATTGTGCCTGTAACTTGTTTTGCTTATATCTTTTTAACCGTAACTCTGATCGGGGTGATCTTTATACGTAACTTGATTAGTTTTTCATGTACTTTGTGTTCAAGCCTTTGTTTGCTTTTGTTAACCAACCTAAAATATGGTTTAGGGCATAACAGTACAAAATTCTTAAATTGTCGTGGGGTACTTAGTGATATGTCATGTTTAGGTTGTGCCTCACTTAAATTGACTAACATAGATAGTTTACCTTATGCTTCACCTCTTGTCATGTTTGTGTGCTATGCCATGCCTGAGTGATATGCCATGTTAACAAACTTTGCTCATCTTGTGTAGCTAAACAACTTGAACCCTTGTAAATGTGCGGTGTCGACGTGTGTGACGAGTACTCCACTTAACCTGTTAGTAACCGCTCCCGACGGTAGGTGCGATGTCTCGTGCTGCTTTCTTGTTGATGCTTGCTCATGTTTGCTTCGTAGTAATAGATGCTTGCTCGTTGATTGATTTCCAGTGTTTACCGTCTTGACTGCTCACGGGGTCACCTTCGGAGACGATGTGAGCTTGCGATCAACTACACCTTCGGAACCCGACTTATCAATAGGCAAGGACTATACATTACTTATGATTCCTTCTATTATAACCAGCGGTTTGCATGCTAGTATAGATTAGGTTCGATGTTTGATCCTACCACATGTTTACAGCCTCTTTGAAACCGATACAACCATGTCCCCTCCCAGCAAACCATGTACTTCTATGTTACTATTGCTCGTTGCTCAGCCCCTGTTTAGTATGCATGCTTAGGATGCTACGAATGTTACCCCCTATTACTCCTTGGATTGGGCTATCACATTATTATATTGTTGTGGATGATATGATTATTATAACATTGACTATATTCGACGAAGGATGGAAGGTCTAGGCTATCCCGCCCCGGCGCTTTGTTCCATTCGAGTCACCTAGGACCCGAGTTCTGGGTATTTTGTCTCTTAACGAGCGTGCCTAACCGTGTGTGGGATACTATGGGGTCCCCTCTTCTTACCTACCTAGCTTCAAACATTTCTAGTGGTGGCCCAAGCTGGTTTACCATTTGAAACCGTGTGTGTGCTTGGTTGGGGCCCCCAGCATACTTTAAAACAACTCGGGCCAGCGGAGACAGAGTTCCTTCGTTGGTCCAAACCTGGAAGCTCGAGGGCTACCCACAGTGATGGGTTAGTTACCCCGACCTCGTCCAGACGGTAGAGGCCGACTCGAGAGCGCGGCCGGCTTTTGAGTTGGATGTCATCTCACCGGAGGCACCCGGATTTGTGCGTTGTTAGTTAGAGGGACCTGTCGTTCCGGATCTCTCGGGACTAAATCATAAAATGGCTGCCTGTGATGGGTATAAACTGAGAGAGATGGGCGTGCATGCAGAGCCTTGTAATGGGCAGTTGGTACCTCCCTGCAGGGTTAAATCTTTTCGAGAAGCCGTGTCCACGGTTATGGACGACTTGAGACCTACTCCTTGTTCATAGACAACAACAGCTGAGATAATCTTAATATAACTTGATCAATGTGTGTGTGCCTTGACTACTTCTTCTTCGTCGGGATGCGAAGAGGAGGACAAGGATAAGATAGGTGTTATGCTTGCGTAAGTAGGTGGATAGCAGACTTGTTGGAGGCGATTCCTCATCGAGTGCTTGGCTTCTTATCTTACTCTCTAGATCGTTAGCCACTTCATAAATGCTAGTGCGGAAGCAACCTCACCACTTACCCCATCCTTACCGTAAACTATTAGTTATCCTAGAATGACGAGTGATGAAGTCCTTGCTGGGTCAGTTGACCACTACAGTTGGATGCTGAGTACTTCTGTACTCATGATACTACCCCCAAACTCTTTTCAGGGTTCTTGGTCGACAACAGGTATAGTGATCAACGTTTCATGTGGAGACTCGACGACGACTAGATAGGCGTTTCCCGTCGGAGGGCCTCGACCCGTGTGGTTATGGGGATCGATGATTTCATCTTTTCCACTAGGTAATTGATTGTAGTCTGTACTCAGACATGTATCTTCCGCTGTTATATTGTATTAAGGCAGTTGTATGCTGATACGTCCCAAACGTATCTATAATTTCCGCTTGCTCCATGCATGTTTTGTGTGACTTTGCCATGTTTTGCTTGAACTTTCATACACTTTTTATCATATTTGGACTAACCTATTAACTCATTGCACCCAATTGCCAGTTCCTGTTTTTCTGCTGTTTTTGTATTTTAGGTTTTTCGGCCATTAAAAGTGCCCAATAAATCCCGGAAAAAATATATAAAAAATCAGTGTCACGGAAGCTTCCGGAATAACCAAGATATGGCAGGAGGGCCACCACAGGGGGCCCAGGAGGGTCCCTGGCGCGGCCCCACCCTAGGCCGCGCCAGGAGGCCTCCTGGCTTCCTGGTGGACCCATTGGTGCTCCCCTTCTCCTATATTTACCCCCCATTGAAGGAAACCCCTATTATCGATCTGCTATTCCCATTCTCCTCTCTGTTCTGCCGCCACCGCCGTTTCAAGATTGGGGCTTCCAGGAGAAGCTTCCCCGGCACCCTGCCGGAAGGAGGAATCCCCTCCGAGAGACCATCCATCAGCATGGACGCCTCCTGGATGTGCCGTGAGTAGTCCCCCTTGGACCATGGGTCCCTGACCAGTAGCTATGTGATGTACCTCTCCCCTCTTTGTGCTTCCACTTTCGAGACCTCATGAGCTGCCTCACATGATCGAGGCACTTTTGTAGTTTTCTATGTTGCTATGCTAAGTTTGCTGGGAGCTGATGGATTATGAGATTATGTTCAGATTGTGATGAGTAATATATTTGGTTCTCTTTTATATTTGTGTTCTTTAGTACATTATTGCATGTTCTCTGTTGCCGTATTTTACTTTGGCCAAGTGATTTGTTGCAACTCCAAGAGGGAGCGTTATGCTTGATTGTGGGTTCATCCCCTTGATGTCTAGCTTGAGTGACAGAAACATGAGACCATGGGATGTGTTGTTGCCACCAGGGACAAAACAATGGTGCTTGTACTTGCGGGTGCAAGGATTGTTTACTTTACGCATGGTTCTTTTAATGCAGTTGTCTGTTGCTTTGAGTTTACACTTTGGGTGGGATTCGCAACTTAATACCAGCGAGATGTTCTGGATAGATATCTCAAGGTGGATGATTCGTAGTAGATGCAGATGGATATCGGTCTACTTACCTTGGCGTACTGCTCATTGCTTTTGAGCCTCTTCCTTTCTTTTGTAGCATAGTTAGCATTGCGGTGCGTTTATAATCCTGTCAATTGCCCAGCTGTGATTTGTTTACCTCGCTAGCACTTTTATCGTCTTTTGGGAGAGAGACATCACTAGTGAACATCACGGGACCCCGGTCCATATTCACATAATTTTTTACACTTTCAATTTACTTTCAGTTCTTACTTTTAGTTGCCACTATTATTATCTATTTCGTTGATCCTTTGTAAACAGCAAGGCCGGAGGAATTGACAACTCCTCTGTACTCGTTGGGAGCAAAGTTATTTTCTGTGTGTGCAGGTCCAGGTGAGGTAGAACCTCGGCGCCATTGCTCACTTTACCACCTACTTGTATCTCTATGAGTCCTTGATACGTCCAAAACGTATCTATAATTTCTTCTTGCTCCATGCCTCTTTTGTGTGATATTGCTATGATATTGATGAACTTCGATACACTTTTGATCATATTTGGACTAACCTATTAACTCAGTGCACCCCAGTGCCAGTTCCTGTTTTCTATTGTTTTTCTATTTCAGGTTTCCACCTTATTTAAAGTGCCAGAAAAAATCCGGGAAAATGTAGGAAAAATCAGCGTTCGGGAACCTTCCAGAAGAACCAAACTGGAGGCCGAGGGGGGCCCAGGTGGCCACCCGGCGTGGCCACCCCCTAGGCCGCGCCAGGGGGGCGCCTAGAGCCCCTGGCCCACCTCTGGTTGCCCCCCTTAACTTTGCTCCCAACGAGTATAGAGGAGTTGTCAATTCCTCTGGCCTTGCTGTTTACAAAGGATAAACGCAAGAGATAATAATAGTGCCAACTAAAAGTAAAGACTGAAAGTAAATTGATGATGTAAACAATGGTGTGAATATGGACCGGGGTCCCGTGATGTTCACTAGTTATGTCTCTCTCCCAAAAGATGATAAAAGTGCTAGCGAGGTAAACAAATCACAGCTAGGCAATTGACAAGATTATAAACGCATCGCAATGCTAACTATGCTACAAAAGAAAGGAAGAGGCTCAAAAGCAATGGGCAGTACGCCAAAGTAAGTAGACCGAAATCCAACTGCATCTACTACGAATCATCCACCTTGAGATATCTATCCAGAACATCTCTCTGGTATTAAGTTACGAATCCCACCCAAAGTGTAAACTCAAAGCAACAGACAACTGCATTAAAAGAACTATGCGTAACGTAAACAATCCTTGCACCCGCAAGTACAAGCACCGTTGTTTTATCCCTGGTGGCAACATCACATCCCCTAGTCTCATGTTTCTATCACTCAAGCTAGACATCAAGGGGCTGAACCCACAATCAAGCATAACGCTCCCTCTTGGAGTTGCAACAAATCACTTGGCCAAAGTAAAATACGGCAATGGAGAACATGCAAGAATTTACTAAAGAACACAAATATAAAAGAGAACCAAATATATTACTCATCACAATCTCTCATAATCCATAAAATCCCAACAAACTCAGCATAGCAACATAGGAAACTATAAAAGTGCCTCAATCATGTGAGGCAGCTCACGAGGTCTCGAAAGTGGAAGCACAAAGATGGGAGAGGTACATCACATAGCTACTGGTCATGGACCCATGGTCCAAGGGGGACTACTGACGGCACATCCCGGAGGCGTCCATGGCTATGGATGGTCTCCCGGAGGGGATTCCTCCTTCCGGAAGGGTGCCGGGGCAGCTTCTCCTGGTAGCCCCGATCTTGAAACGGCGGAGGCGGCGGAACAGAGAGGAGAACGGGAATAGCAGATCGATATTAGGGGTTTCCGTCATGGGGGGTAAATATAGGCAAAGGGGGGCACCGAGAGGGGTCACAGGGAAGCCAGGAGGCCTCCTGGCGCGGCCTAGGGTGGGGCCGCGCCAGGGAACCTCCTGGGGCCACCCCCCTTCTCTCTTGATTATTCAGGAAGCTTTCGGGTCGCTGATTTTTTTATTAGATTTTTCCGGAATTTATTTGGCACTTTTAATGACCGGAAAGCCTGAAATACAAAAACAGCAGAAAAAACAGGAACTGGCAACTGGGTGCACTGAGTTAATAGGTTAGTCAAAATATGATAAAAAAAGTGTAGGAAAGTTCAAGCAAAACATGGCAAAGTCACACAAATCATGCATGGAGCAAGCAGAAATTATAGATACGTTTGGGATGTATCAACATCCCCAAGCTTAATTCCTGCTCGTCCTCGAGTAGGGAAATGATAACAAGCATAATTTCTGTGGTGACATGTCACACAACCATATAAGGACTTTTAAGTAAAGAAATCAAAGCATGCAATTCAATTCAAGTCTTAACAAGCAAGAGTCTATATTAGCATTGACACAAGTAACAAAAGAACAAAAGGTGCAAGAGCTCTCGTTGTCTGTTACTCGAATGTCTCCAAATGGTGTTTGCGTGCAAGAAAGGGGATAGGGAAATACGAGATAAAAATAGTTGTTGAGAACTACTATCTAATAAAGTGTCACACTTAGTCTCCTTTGGATTCTTATCTGGAATCGTCCCCAGACCACTAGTCAGGTACAAGTCAAACTAATCCACTCCCTTTCGATATTTTGAGCACTCATGCAATGGATGAGCGTGAGCAAGAAATTTGACACCTAAAAGGCGAAACAGAAAGAAGGTGGAGGAGGAAGACAAAAAAGGTGTGATAGGCTCACATCAATGAGGACAACCATAGGCGAGAGAAGGCCATATGATAGATATGATGTGAGGAGTAGGGATTGCCATGCAACGGATGCACATGTGAGCTAAAAGCTCTCCAAGGGAACTAGTGGGGGTGCATCTAACTTGCTTGCTCAAGAAGACCTAGAGCTCATTTGAGGAGGCTCATCATTGGAATATACAAGCCAAGTTCTATAGTGTGAAGGGTCCCCACATAGCTATATGCATGCATGATGATCTCTATGGAGTACAAGGGATAAAAGATGAAGTACTAGTGTGGATCTCTCAAAAGGAATAGTAGTGTGCCCCCCTTCTCTCTTTTTATTTTCATTTTATCTTTTTTTCTATTTTTTGTATTTTTTTGGTGGCCTCAATGGCTCTTTCTATTTCTCTCATTTGTCTTCTTTGGTATCTTTTAATTTTGTCCTCTTTGGGATCTTTTCCTCACTTTAGGGGCAACACTCTATATTTTACAAGAATATAGGAGATCTTTCACACTTTACAAAGGTACTCACATAAAGAAAATGTAACTATCATGATGCAAATGTATGCCTCTGCCAGGGTAGCAGGATATGCAATGATACTAGCGCGTCATGTAGCAATGATTAGGGCAAGGCCCAACTAGAATGCGGCTCATCGATCAAGCAAGTAGCATGTATGACATGAAGATCAAGTCATGAGAAGGTGGATGTTGCATGGCAATGTATCTCGGATAGGCTATGGAAATGCCTTGATAGGTACGTATGGTGGCTGTTTTGAGGAAAGATATAAGGAGGTTTATGATGACAGAGCGTATCGTGCCAAGGGTTTGGATGTACCAGCGAAGGTGGACGCCAACTCTCAGAGTGAGAACGAGGCAATGCACGGCACATGAGAGGCTAGAAAAACATGGGAAGGTGGAAGTGTGAACTTTCGAATACTCACATTATTCCAAAGAACTCATGCACTTATTATTGGTAACTCTCAATCTAATCAGGAGGTTTCACAAAGAGACAAGTACCCCGAGGAGGAGTGTATGGGGGTTTGGTTATCCTTGCGCATCCTCGACTCATGGTATGTGAGTGTACTCTAATATTCGAACCCTCCAGAGGTTAGTGATCCATCTAGTAGCTAGAGTTCTCAACAGGGGTTTTGGTTTTCGAAAATCACACGGATTGCCCAAAATACGACATCTATCACTAATAGGCTCGAGCTCTTGACACCAAAAGTTCAAATATTACTTTAATCAATACCTCAAAACTATTGCAAGTTACTACTACAAAGAGAATAGCAACTTCAACTAACTACTTTCTAGTCAAGACACAAAACTCAGTGCAACAGGCAAACTCTCTAACAAGATAAAACATGCAAACTATAGAAAGTTCAGCCTGAAAAAAAACAAAAGCTCTAGAAGAAAACTAAAGCACTATAACTAAACAGGGCAGCAACTAAGAAAATAAAAAGAACAACTTACAACTAAAGAAATAAGCATGCAAATCCTATGAGGAGTTCTAATTCAAGCGGAGCGTGTTTCTCTCCCACACAAAATAAATCCGGGATCTAACTTGTTATGAACAACAAACAAAGCTAAGGAAAACTAAGAATAAAATGTTGGATATGTGCCCTAGAGGCAAATTAATAAAGATATTTGTCACATATCTGTTTGTTCATAATACGTTTTATATTGTGCTAGAATTGTATTAAGCGGAAAGATTAATACACGTGTGATATATAACAACCTGGTCCCTAGTTAAACTCAGGCATACTAGCTCATTGGGCAATTGATGATCAAGGTTTCCTGATCATGAGAACATAATAGTCTATTGACAATGAGGTCATATCATTAGGAGAATGATGTGATGGACACACACCCACCTTAAGCATTGCAGTGTGATCAAGTCACATAAGTTCAGCATTGCGATGATTTAATAACATATTGACTGAATCCTTAGACCGTGATGATCATACATAATTGCTATCTATTAGGATGCTTTGAGTGCATTAACCGTTACACTGAAACATGGTAACTGAAAAGGTGTATCTTGGGTATTCCGAAGTAGATATGTTGAGGAGTATGAAATAGATCAGAGCGGGATTTGTCAATCCGAGTGATGGATAGGTACTCTGGGCCCACTCGGTGGTGTTGCATCAATAGCTTGCAAGCAAGTGACTAGGTCACAAGAGATGTAATATTCACAGACGAGTAAACATGTTATGTCGGAGACGAGGAAGAACTAGGTATTGGATACCGATGATCATACCTCAGACAAACATAGTACCGAAGCACAAAGGGATCAAGTCATATTGTTAACGGTTCAACAACGATGAAGTTTATTCGATGGAAGCGTAGGGGCACATCAAGGATTGTAACCCGATCCCACATGATGGTCATTGGTCAAAGAGTGTCTCGATCATGTCTACTGTTTCCCGGACCGTAGGGTTTCACACTTAAGGGCAATCGATGCATTAAGGATTGATTCGGGATCATCGGTGAAAAGAGAGAAAACACCGAAAATGTACCGGGAGGTGCCGAAAGATATTCCGGATATTTTGAAAGGTTCAAAATAATATATATTAATGTTTAAATATGTTTTATTATTTAATTGACAAAATTAAATATTAAAAATGATTTAAATAATTAATTAAAAAGGTGAAAAGGTATTTGGGCCTTAAAAGGCCCATGAGGGGAAGGGGGAGCCTCCCCCCTTGGGCTTGGCGCCAAGGGAGGGGCCCATCCCCCTTTGTATCCGCACCACTCCCCCTCTTGGGGGTTTAGTCCCACGTGGGGGAAGGGGAGGGGGTGGATCCCCTCCTTGGCCTATATAAGGAGGGTTTGGGGTGCCTTTTTCCACACAACATTGAGTTTCTCTCTCTCTCTTTCTCCGACCTAGAGCGGACTCCCCTGGTTTGGAGTTTGCACCTGGTTGGGGGTTTCACCATCATCCGGACGCCGTCGCGCTGCCGGAATCGGGATCCGGATCAATCTTCTTTGCTCTGCTCTTCTGGTTCAGAGCCCGGAGGGACGTCGGTTACACTGTATGTGTGTAATCCCGCAAGGCACTACACGTGTGGTGCTACTTCATCGTCGGAGGTTCTTCAACACGACAGGGAGGTCGTAGGATCAGAGTCTACGCCAACCACGTTCGAGGAACGTTTCCCTCTTTCGGTCTTCAAAGGTATGAACACCGATTCCTTCCGTTACATACATCAGCATAGCATAGATCTTGGGTTCGGGACTCGTAGGTAGGAAAATTTTTGTTTTCTGCGCCGATCCCCAACAGTGGTATCATGAGCAAGGCTATGCGTAGATGTATTGTACGGGTAGAACACATCTAGGATGTGGGCATCAATTCTCCAATTGTTACCCTCCCACGTGTACTCGTTTAGCATTGCGGCAATGTCCTGATGAAGAGGCCCCGACCGACCTTACGCGTTTACGCGAGACTGGTTCCACGCTTGACATATGGCTTGTACCGACGATCATACCTCGGACAAGCATAGTACCGAAGCACAAAGGGATCAAGTCATATTGTTAACGGTTCAAGAGCGATGAAGTTTATTCGATGGAAGCGTAGGGGCACATCAAAGATTGTAACCAGATCCCACATGATGGTCATTGGTCAGAAAGTGTCTCGATCATGTCTACTGTTTCCCGGACCGTAGGGTGTCACACTTAAGGGCAATCTATGCATTAAGGATTGATTCGGGATCATCGGTGAAAAGAGAGAAAACACCGAAAATGTATCGGGAGGTGCCGGAAGCTGTTCCGGATATTTTGAAAGGTTCAAAATAATATATATTAATGTTTAAATATGTTTTATTATTTAATTGGCAGAATTAAATATTAAAAATGATTTAAATAATTAATTAAAAAGGTGAAAAGGTATTTGGGCCTTAAAAGGCCCATGAGGGGAAGGGGGAGCCTCCCCCCTTGGGCTTGGCGCCAAGGGAGGGGCCCATCCCCCTTCCTAGCCGCACCACTCCCCCCCCCTTGGGGGTTTAGTCCCACATGGGGGAAGGGGAGGGGGTGGAGCCCCTCCTTGGCCTATATAAGGAGGGGTGGGGTGCCTTTTTCCACACAACATTGAGTTTCTCTCTCTCTCTTTCTCCGACCTAGAGCGGACTCCCCTGGTTTGGAGTTTGTACCTGGTTGGGGGTTTCACCATCATCCGGACGCCGTCGCGCTGCCGGAATTGGGATCCGAATCAATCTTCTTTCCGCTGCTCTTCTGGTTCGGAGCCCAGAGGGACGTCGGTTACACCGTACGTGTGTAATCCAGCGAGGTACTACACGTGTGGTGCTACTTCATCGTCGGAGGTTCTTCAACACGACAGGGAGGTCGTAGGATCAGAGTCTACGCCAACCACGTTCGCGGAACGTTTCCCTCTTTCGGTCTTCAAATGTAACATCCGAATTTTCTAAATTTGGATGTTAATAGATCATCATATGCATCTCATACTGTTTCCGCATTCTTTTGGAGTTTTAAAATATTTTTAAACATTTTTCAACACTTGGCAGTTCGCTGGAGACGATATAAAAGGACTTATCCCCATTTTCAAATTGTTGGAAAATAGTTTAAAATATTTTTGGGAGACTTTTTAATTTTACTTTGGGATTATAAATAATTTCTAAAAATATTTTGGGAATTTATTTATGCTCCGGAAAAGTTTTAAAATCATTCTCGGAGTTTTTTCGGTATTTTTAAATTGCCGGAAAAGTATTCAAAAATATTTAAAAATAAGTTGCAAAGTTTTTATTTTTATTTAATATTTTGGTTATGCCAAAAATTCAATTTTATTATTTTAAAATGTTTGGTGAAAACGGAAATTAAAAATATTTATCCGTGATTTTTCTAAAATTATTTTGGGCCTAATGGGCCTGGTTTTTTTTTCCGCCTGGCCGATTTCCTATTTGTCTCGGATTAAAAAACGGAGGAGAGGCTCTCTATAAATAGCTCCGTTTAGGGTTAGAATAGTTTCTTTTAGCGTTTTAGGTTTAGCCCTAAACTAATCCGCGGGACCCGCCGCCGCCGACGCCGACGTCATCGCCGGAATCTCGCCGGAGTTCGTTTTTTCCGTCGCAGGTGAGCACCTCGCGCCGCGCCGCCACCCCAGCCCGCACCGCCGCCGCCGCTTGGCCGCTGCCGGCGAGCCGGCGAGCTCGCCCCGGCCACAGGCCGCCACCGCTCTTTGCGCCGCTGGCCGGAGGCGCCAGAGCCAGCCCGAGCTGTTGTGCGTGCCCATAGCGCCGGCCTCGTTCGAGTAAAAAAACACGCGTTGGAAAAAAAAGGTCCAGATCTGGTCAGTCGTCGGCCAGGGACCCGATCGCGTTTTTCAAAGTTATTTTATTTACGGATAGGTCCCTGTTTGCAGTTTAGACCCCGATTGCACCCGGTACCATTTTCGCGAGTACTTTTGAACCGTAGCTCGTAATCGAGTGATTCCAGTTTCTTTGCGACCGTGATGAAATTTTGTAGCCAATAGACTAAGTTTTACAGAAGTTTGAAGTTTTCAAATTTGAATCCCGAGCAGATCCAAATTTGAACTTCCGGTAGCCGTATCTTTTTAACGGTGCGCCCGTTTGCGCCGTTTCTTTTTGCGTTGGTTTTATTTTGTCGAGTACTTTAAGTTTAGATTCTGTTAGGAAAGTTTTGCTACTATTCTTTGAATGTTTATTATTGTTTGTGCATATTTGTGATGAATATTTGTTGATTGGTGCTATGTTTGCTCGTATAGACTGTCCGGAGTGCGCCGCCTCGTTTTGTGAGGATTGTGATCATCAGGAACAGGAAGAAGGCAAGTGAAGCTTTGACCATACTCATACCTATATTTTATATATGCATTATGTTAAGAATATCACCTTATTGCATGATAGGTAGTTTACTTTACTGTTGCTGCAAAACCAGTTAGGATAGCCACATGTCTTGACTTGTATTTGTAGATCAACCTAACACGTGTTGTTACTTTATTGATATGCTTGGTAGACGTGGTTTGGGTTGTGAGAATTCATGGAGTGCATGTGAGCTATTAATAATTTGTGTAGCAACTTTATAATAAATAGAAATATAAATCTGGACGGGCGGGTTGCATCCCGGTGACCGTGCCTTGTCTAAGGACAGTGCCGGGGTTAAATGCACCCAATGGTTGTTATGGTGGTGAACCGGGTGCGACATGGTGTCTACCCTCTGAACGCAGTGGGTGCCGTCCAGGCTCAAAAAGATCAGACAGGCAATATTACTAGTAGCTTCCGTGTACAGCCACTGGCTATATGGGCTCTGGCTTAGCACAAGTACGTTGTGGGGAACCTGGCCCTGGTAGCTAGCTGATGTAGATGTGTGTTAGGTGTACCGGCTACCAAAGGGTGGAGGCAACCTCTTCGGAAAGTCTTCGTCTCAACCTTCGGGTTGAGTCCAGTGGGGAACGTGTACAACCTCTGCAGAGCGTATAAACTGATCATGATTAGCCGTGTCCACGGTTACGGACGAACTTTGAGAAACTAGTTAGTACTGTTGATGAATGATCTTGACAGATGAACACTTAATAATAAATTGGTGGGAAATATTAGCATTGGGTTGCTATGTGTATCAGGTAGAATTCAACTTAAAATTTTGACTAGTTTAGTTCAGGAGAAAATTAGCTTTCTGCAAAACAAAACCATAAGCCTTTCCTTTGACTTACCTTGCATGTAGTTGTAGGTCCTTTATATAAACTTTTCCGTGTCACTTGCCGTACAAATCAGATGTACTGACCCGTTGTCGGGCTGTAACCTTCGGTGTTGCAGGTTTTTCAGACGACCAGTAAGGTGCGTTTAGGGTTGTGGGTCTACACTCAGCATGTTCGCATGTGGCTGTTGATGGGACTCCACGTTACTTGCTTTTTCTTCCGCTACATTTATATGGAATAAGCTAGACTTGAGCTATGCAACTTGTTATTTGTTTTATTCTGGATCATACGTTGTAATAATGATGCACTTGTACTTTGATATACATCTATGATACTGTGTGTGCCAGCGAGTTCGATCCAGGGACTGGCCCTTGAGCACAGAGACTTCAATTCTATGTGAATTGGGTCGTTACATCAAAGGTATGAACACCGATTCCTTCTGTTACATACATCAGCATAGCATAGATCTTGGGTTTGGGACTCGTAGGTAGGAAAAAAAATTGTTTTCTGCGCCGATCCCTAACATAAAAACCAAAGAGCGAGACGCTCCAAGCATAGCACATAACGCATGAAGTGATAAAAATATAGTGAAACGAGGGACGAACTGATAATTGTTGATGAAGAAGGGGATGCACGGGGGCATCCCCAAGCTTAGACGCTTGAGTCTCCTTGAATATTTATTGGGGGTGCACATGGGAATCCCCAAGCTTGAGCGTTTGACACTCCATGATATTCTTTCATCATCTTCCATCTCACAGTTGAAAAATCCCTTCATACACAACTCATCATAAGCTGATTAGAGAGGTTAGTACCCTATTAAAATAATTTTTCCCTTACGGGAAATAAAGATATTCTTGAAGAGCTACTGTTTCTCAAGATTGCCAAAAAGTTTCTGCAAAGAAAAAGCAAGCTTAAGGTTTGCAAAAGTTAGGACAGACAAAACGTGGCAGAATGTGTGAAAAACAGAACAACAGGTAGTAAAGAATTTTTTTAGGTATACTTCTGCAACTCAAATAAAAAAACTCAGAACATACGAAAGTTCCGTGATTGTATAGAGCATGCTGTGTAAAAATTTCAGCTAAAAAAGATGAACTGGGATTTTCTATGATTTTTCCCGTCACGAGGACAGAATCTGTTTTCTGGACAGCATGTCACAACTTTCACTTCCCTTGTCATATGAGGCTATTAATGGCACAAAGCTTCAAAAGTAAACATACAATGATGTTGCTACAGTAGTAACAATCATCAAGACCGCTAAAAACAGAAGAAAAATAAAAAAGAAAACCTAAATTCGTGGCGGGCTGCCTCCCGAAAGTGCTTCTTTCAAGCCATTAGCTAGGCTTAAAGCAAAAGATCAAGTTGTATCAATTGAACCATCATCAAGATAATCAAAAAGCTCTTCAATAGTACAACTAGTCTTAAGAGGTTTCTCAAATAAAGGTCGAATAAAAATGCTTCTAGGGATAAAATCAAAAGGGGGGAAATCAATTGGAGTTTCAAAATTAAAGATAGGTATCTCCTCCAAAGTCTTCACTGTTTCAACTCTTTTGGCCATAGGTGTGTCAGCTTTAGCTCGAGGAACCTTAGGGACGTGAACGAACTTGGGTTACTTTCTTTCCGGAGTTTCATCCTTTTTGGTTTTGATTGAGGAAAAGGTAGTTTCTGGAGTTTCAATAACTTCCTCAATCTTCTCTATCCTAGAAGACTTCTCATCAAGGGATTTAATAGTCTCCAAATTTTTGACAATTTTTTGCATGGATTTATCTAGCCTATTCAAATTCCCTTGAATCTTACGATCCAACTCATTTACTTTATCGATACTTGGCATCTCTAACTCTATTTTTTCAAGTTTTCTCATAATGTGAGCTAGAGTGATGTCCTCCTTAATACTAGCAATGGGGAGTCTTCCAACAAGATTTTCAATTACGTTAAGGGTTTCCCAAACTGGAGCCTCTATAAAGTTCCCATTGATAGCAGTGTCTAGAACAAACCTATTCCAAGAAGTAATCCCAACATAAAAAATTCTAAGCAAGATAGTAGTGGATTGCTTATTGGTGGCCCTCTTTTGAGAATCATTAATTCTATACCAAGCATCTTTCAAACTTTCACCACCTCTCTGAGTAAAGGTAAGTACTTCTGCCTCACCAAAGGCAAAAGGACCAGCCATAGTGGTAACTACTAACAAGGTAACAGGTATTTTTGGTATTTTTGATAAGGGACACAAAAGTCAAAAACTGAGAGATAAACTAGCAAGACTAAAAAGCAATGATAAAAGATAGTGTGCAACTCCCCTATCTTGTAGACTGGAGTCCATGGCAACGGCACCAGAAATTAGCTTGATACGGTGAGGATAGTTCTCACTCCTCGTTGGTTACCCCAAGTGGAAGGTGAGATGTAGCGTAGCAGCAAATTTCCCCTATATAGAGGATAGGGGTTTGTCTCCCGTAGGACTCGCAGAGATACAAGAAGGTGGTAAAGTGAACAGTGGCGCCGAGGTTGCTAACTTCTCCTGCACCTGCACACACAGCAAATAACTTTGCTCCCAACGAGTACAGAGGAGTTGTCAATTCCTCCGGCCTTGCTGTTTACAAAGGATCAACGCAAGAGATAATAATAGTGGCAACTGAAAGTAAAGACTGAAAGTAAATTGATGATGTAAACAATGGTGTGAATATGGACCGGGGTCCCGTGATGTTCACTAGTGACGTCTCTCTCCCAAAAGACGATAAAAGTGCTAGCGAGGTAAACAAATCACAGCTGGGCAATTGACAGGATTATAAACGCACCGCAATGCTAACTATGCTACAAAAGAAAGGAAGAGGCTCAAAAGCAATGGGCAGTACTCCAAAGTAAGTAGACCGAAATCCAACTGCATCTACTACGAATCATCCACCTTCAGATATCTATCCAGAACATCTCGCTGGTATTAAGTTGCGAATCCCACCCAAAGTGTAAACTCAAAGCAACAGACAACTGCATTAAAAGAACTATGCGCAAAGTAAACAATACTTGCACCCGCAAGTACAAGCACCGTTGTTTTATCCCTGGTGGCAATAACACATCCCCTAGTCTCATGTTTCTGTCACTGAAGCTAGACATCAAGGGGTTGAACCCACAATCAAGCATAACGCTCCCTCTTGGAGTTGCAACAAATCACTTGGCCAAAGTAAAATACGGCAACGGAGAACATGCAAGAATTTACTAAAGAACACAAATATAAAAGAGAACCAAATATATTACTCATCACAATCTGAACATAATCTCATAATCCATCAGATCCCAACAAACTCAGCATAACAACATAGGAAACTACAAAAGTGCCTCGATCATGTGAGGCAGCTCACGAGGTCTCGAAAGTGGAAGCACAAAGAGGGGAGAGGTACATCACATAGCTACTGGTCACGGACCCATGGTCCAAGGGGGACTACTCACGGCACACCCGGGAGGCGTCTATGGCTATGGATAGTCTCCCGGAGGGGATTCCTCCTTCCGGCAGGGTGCCGAGGCAGCTTCTCTTGGCAGCCCCGATCTTGAAACGGCGGCGGCGGCGGAAAAAAGAGGAGAACGGGAATAGCATATCGATATTAGGGGTTTCCGTCACGGGTGGTAAATATAGGCGAAGGGGGGCACCGAGAGGGGCCACAGGGCAGCCAGGAGGCCTCCTGGTGCGGCCTAGGGTGGGGCCGCGCCAAGGACCCTCCTGGGGCCCTGGTGGGTCCACCCCCCCCCTTCTCTCTTGATTATTCGGGAAGCTTCCGGGTCGCTGATTTTTTTATTGGATTTTTCTGGAATTTATTTGGCACTTTTAATGGCCGGAAAACCTGAAATACAAAAACAGCAGAAAAACAGGAACTGGCAACTGGGTGCACTGAGTTAATAGGTTAGTCCAAATATGATAAAAAGTGTAGGAAAGTTCAAGCAAAACATGGCAAAGTCACACAAATCATGCATGGAGCAAGCAAAAATTATAGATACATTTGGAACGTATCAGTTGCTAGTGTGTCACCACAGAAATTATGCTTGTTATCATTTACCTACTCAAGGACGAGCAGGAATTAAGCTTGGGGATATTGATACGTCTCAAACGTATCGATAAATTCTGCTTGCTCCATGCATGATTTGTGTGATATTGCTATGATCTAGATACACTTTCATAGACTTTTGATCATATTTGGACTAACCTATTAAATCAGTGCAGCCCAGTGCCAGTTTCTGTTCTCTACAGTTTTTTATTCCTGGTTTCCCCCATATTAAAAGTGCTCCAAAAATTCGGGAAAAATCAGATAAAAAATCAGCGCATCGGAAGGCTCCAGAACCCCGAAGGAGGGCCGGGGGGCCACCACCAGGTGCCTAGGCGGCCACCTGGCGAGGCCTAGGGCTTGGCCGCGCCAAGGGGGCGCCTGGACCGTTGGTGGCCCCCTGGCTACCCCTCTTCGCCTATATATTCCCCGTGACGTGAAACCTCAAGAGAACCCTTTTTCGCTATCTCGCCTCTGTTCCTTCGCCGACGCGCTTCCAAAATCGGGAGCGTCAGCAGACTTCTTCCAGGCACCTTGCCGGGCGGAGGACTGACCTCCGGGAGCTTCCCCTTCACCATGGACGCTTCCCGGATGTGTCGTGAGTAGTTTTCCTTGGACCATGGGTCCGTGATCGGTAGCTATGTGATGTTCTCCTCCCCTCTTTGTTCTTCATTGTTTAGACCTCGTGAGCTGCCCTACATGATCGAGGCACATATGTAATCTTTCTGTTGTTGCTATGTTGAGTTTGATGGGATCTGATGGATTATGAGATTATGTTCAGATTGTGATAGAGTAATATATTTGGTTCTTATCTTTTATATTTTTGTTCCTAAGTAATTCTTGCATGTTCTCCGTTGTTGTTTATTGCTTTGGCCAAGTAGTAGGTAGTGAATCCAAGAGGGAACATTATGCTCGATTGTGGGTTCATGCCCCCTGATGGCACGCTTGAGGGAAAGAAACATGAGTCTAGGGGATGTGTTGTTTCCATAAGGGTGAAAACAACAGTGCTTGTAACCGCAGTTGCAAGGATTGTTTACTTTACGCAAAGTGCTTTTTAATGTAGTTGTTTGTTGCTTTGGGTTTACACTTTGGGTGGGGCTCGCAACTTAATACCAGCGAGATGTTCTGGATAGATATCTCAAGGTGGATGATTAGTAGTAGATGCAGTTGGATTTCGGTCTACTTATTTTGGCCTACTGCCCATGCTTTTGAGCCTCTTCCTTTCTTTTGTAACATAGTTAGCATTGCGGTGCGTTTATAATCCTGTCAATTGCCCATCAGTAATTTGTTTACCTCGCATAGGAGTTTTATCGTCTTTTGGGAGAGAGACATAACTAGTGAACATCACGGGACCCCGGTCCATATTCTCATCATTGTTTACATGCTTACTTACTTTTCAGTATTTACTTTCAGTTGCTATTATCATTATCATTACCCCTTGCGTTTGATCCTTTGTAAACAACAAGACCGGAAAGATTGACAACCTCTCTGAACTTCGTTGGGAGCAAAGTTATTTGTGTCTATATGCAGGTCCAGGTGAAGTAAGCAACCTCGGTTGTGAACAGCGCCATTGTTCGTTTCACCACCTACTTATCATTATCGGAGTCCTACTGGTCCATACTCAACCTTGGTGTCCTCACCAAGGGAAACTTGCCGTTGCGCTGCATCTCACCTTCCACTTGGGGTAACCAACGAAGGGCGAGAAGCAATTATCATCTCTCGTGTATCAACAGGGCATGGTTAGTGGCACAAGGTTTTACCCAAATTGAAGGTTTGGATTTTGGTGAAACCTTTGCCCCCGTTGCCCGTCTTGAGTCCATTCGCATCTTACTTGCTTATGCCTCCCATCATGATTTTAAATTGTATCAAATGGATGTTAAGAGTGCATTTCTAAATGGTCCTTTGAGTGAGTTAGTGTATGTCAAACAACCTCGCGGTTTCGAAGACCCCGAACACCCCAATCACGTTTATCAAATTCATAAGGCTTTGTATGGTCTCAAGCAAGCACCTCGTGCTTGGTATGACCACCTTACGACGTTTTTAATCGAGAAGGGGTTTGAGATCGGTTTAATAGATTCCACTCTCTTCACGAAGAGAGTAAACGGAGATTTTTTTTGTATGCCAAATATATGTTGGTGATATTATATTTGGTTCTACTAACCATGCTTGCAATGTTGAGTTTCAAAATCTTATGACCAAGGAGTTTGCCATGTCTATGATGGGTGAGTTGAAGTTCTTCCTCGGATTTCAAGTCAAGCAATTGAGGGGAGGGACTTTTATTAACCAAGCAAAGTATATTCAAGACATGATCAAACGGTTCGGGTTAGATGATGCCAAGCCTATGAAGACTCCAATGCCAACCAATGGACAACTTGATCTCGATCCCAATGGTAAATATGTGGATCAAAAGGTATACCTCTATGATTGGTTCTTTGCTTTACCTTTGTGCATCTAGGCCAGATATTATGTTAAGTGTGTGTATGTGTGGCCGTTAAACAGATCCTTCGATATTTGGTTTATACCCCAAACTTAGGACTTTGGTACCCCAAAGGATCTTCCTTCAAGTTGGTTGGATATTAGGATTCGGATTGGGCCAGTGACAAGGTGGATCGTAAGTCCACATCCGACTCATGTCAATTCTTTGGGAGGTCCTTAGTGAGTTGTTCCTCCAAGAAGCAGAATTGTGTTTCTCTATCTACCGCCGAAGCCGAGTATATTGCCGCGGGATGTTGTTGTGCCCAATTATTATGGATGAGGCAAACTTTGATGGATTATGGTGTCAAATGTGACAAGTGCCTCTATTATGTGACAATGAAAGTGCAATCAAGATTGTGGATAATTCCGTGCAACATAGCCGAACCAAGCATATTGATATTCGTCATCATTTTCTTCGGGATCATGTGGCACGAGAAGACATTGAGCTCTTTCATGTGGGCACCCAGAAACAACTTGCAGATATTTTCACGAAGCCACTTGATGAAGCAAGGTTCCGTGAGTTAAGGCATGAGCTAAATATCGTGGATCTTAGTAACATGGGTTGATGATCTTACATACACACACTAGCTATACTATATCTTTCTTAGATGTAGGCACATAAGTAGGGGGAGTAGAATTCTCTCAATGATTCCGACATAACCCTACTTGTGCATAAAATGATCAAAATCTTTCACATCCGCCATTTAAATATGGTACTTGTGCTTCAAAGATGAGTAGTGAAGAAGGGCCCAAGGTTAAAATCTTCGCGGTTCCGGACCACATACACTCAAACATGGTGACCTTCGGGTCACCACCTTTTTCCACTTAATTGCGTTGTTTGTTTTTCGGGTCATTTTAGACCCTTGTTTTTCCCCCGGATAGGAATAGTTTCCCTTTTAACCATAGATGCCCTATCCTATTCCACTATTATCTCATAAGACATTCTTCTTTCGATCCGTGCAAATGCTCTCCATATACACCTTCCGTAGATTAGGGATTCTTGTGCGATGTTACTCAAAGGAAAGTGTTCGATTTTTACCTAGGGGAGAGGTAAGGAGTTAACATCCAGCTTCCTCCCTCCCTGCAAACTAAGGAATTTTCCTCTCTGAGTACCCCGTGCCCACGGGGTGTACTGTGCGCACGGCCCCCGTGCGCACAGGGTTATGCGGTTTCGTCTGGGTATTCAGGCAAGGGTGTGGGGAGGCAGTTCTCCTCCTCCTCACTTTCCCCCCACGCCCGTGGTCCTCCCAGTCGCTGCCGCCATCGCCTCGGGTGCTCCCTACCGGCTCCTCCGGCCTACCACCGCCCCCTCCTCGCTGTCGGCCGCCATGGCCTCCTCCGGTGAGGATTTTCCCCTTGCCCCCTGTTTTCTTGTGTTATTTCTCGTAGGATGCAAAGTTCTCTTCGGATCCATGGTGGTTAGGATTGTATCTGTGTGTAGGGAGTAGATCTGTGATGCTTCTATGCCTGGCTTGACCTCCTCAGCCCGTCCCTCCCCTCCTCGCGAGGTTTGAGCGACGGCTGGGAGGACCCCGTGCCCACGGTACAGACCCCGTGTGCACGGGCCTTCCAGGCAGAAACATCCCAGATCTGCTGACTTCCACCTTCTGATTATCCATTGTCTCTGAGCATTTTCACATGTATCGTCTTTCGTCTGTAGATTCCCCCGACCGTATGGTGTTCGTTCGTCGCAAGCGTGGCAAGGCCGGTGATGACTCTGTCTCTCATCGTCAGCAGCCGTCAGAGGGTCTGGGAGAGGGTTCCCAAGCATGTGGCCGTCCTAGCCGTCGTGCTTCAGCAAAGGACCCCATTGTTGAGGACAACACCAGTTATGAGGAGTCTGATTCTGAAGGTGCATATCATCCTGAACGTGAGCCCTCTCTAGTGTCTGGTTTCATGGATGAAGATGATGAAGAGGATGAAAGAGCTTGAGTCCCGGTACGCATACGATTCCAGGTGGTCGGAATGTGGCCAACATTCCGGTCAGTGAGTGGACTCAGCCCGAGTATTGGGCTTTCCGTCGGCGGGATCCTTATGTGGTTGCTACTGAGATTGGCATGGACCCAAAATTCCGCAACTAGTACCAGCACCGCATATTTCATGAGTTGATGATGGCCAAGGCGAAGAAGTTTGCTCCCCACAAGCAGATAAATGTGGAGCACTTGTGGGACAATGCTCATATCTATCCCGGGGTGTATGATATGTTGGGATTCGGAGTAGAAAACAAAAAAATCAGCACTACGAAACCAAGTCCTAAGATTGGATCTAGATAGATGCAAACACAGTTAGCGATCTTGTTACCTTAACAACCATTTAAACGGTAGTTCTCTCGCAGCGGAAGAAGTTGATGGAGAGTTGGGGAAGATTGACGCGGTGCAATACCTCGAACAGATCTGATCCGTGTGATGCCCCACGAACAGATCTACTCCTCAGAAGAAGATGCATAAGTCCCTCGAACAAAGATCGAACGCACGATCTCTCTACGGTTGATCCACACGTACGGTGTGGAAGATCCGGAAAGGCTCTGCCGTCCAGAGCTCGGCGCCTCCGGGGTAGAGAGGAGGGAGGAGCAGCACTTCGAGATATGGAGGAGCAGCACTTCGAGCGCCACCTATGGGCCTTCTTGGTCCAAGTGGCTCCCTCCCCACTTGGGCCTTCCAAGTGAAAGGGGGGGCATTGATATTTAATCCCTTTTATTGATTCTAAAACAATTCTAGAATTCGCAAGAAATAAATATTAAACATATTTAGATCATCCCGGAACTTTTCCGGCCCTCCGGTTTTCTCAAAACTTTTCCCGGTACTTTACCGGTGCCCCGAAACAATTCCGGTTTTCTCTTCGATTAAATCTCAATTACTCCGGAACTTTTCCGGTGTGTTATACTCGTGATCCTATCACTCTAGTACTCAAAAAATCTACCACCCTTAAGTGTGTGACCCCATAGGTTCGGTAGAATACGGACATGAACCAGAAACTGTATTTCCTCGGATCAATAACCAATAGCGGAGCCATGGACACCCATAATGGTTCCCGCACCTACACGAATATGAATTCGAGTGAACCTCTGGTTGACATGCCAATCCCTTTGCTTCGCGATACTTTACAAAACATGAGGTGAGATTATATAGGTAACCACATGATCAACTCATTAATCATTATACCAATTATCCTCATATCGGTTTTGTTCTTTTCTCGTTCACGTTTTCCGTATCCCATGTGATCTATTCACAAATTATCCGGCCGGATGTTGGTGGATACGTAATACCGAGAGGGCCCAAAGAATATCTCTCCTGATAAGGAGGAGAAAATCCCAACTTGAATCATCAAGTCCCTAGACATACTTTCGAGTGTGAGTGAGCAAAGCCGTTATAGCCACGACTGTTACGGGTGGTGTTAGGACAAAGTCAAAACCCACCCTCCCGTATGTAGGTACTTAACATTCTCATGTCTATAAGGATACATGCAAATGTCAACTCATCTGATGATTTAACTCATAATACAATGATGATGAAATCTCAAAGCAAATCATACAATTGGGTCGGTTCAGCACCCTTGTTCTGGCAACAACGTGCTCCCATGTATTACCAGCATATTCAATGCCCTATGTCAGGAAAACATGACATCCATAATACACAGGTTAGTCCTAGAGGCAGACTAAGAACACTTTGTGTTTATACTCCACACCCGCATTTGTGTTTTCCTCCGAAGGCAGTTAACATGCACTTGGCAAACCTCCGCATAGGCCATTGCAGTTATAGCACAGACATATAAACATTAATAATGAACCTGAAATTATAATAATACATTTTATTATTGCCTCTAGGGCATAATTCCAACATGATGCTCTTGGTCGGCTGGGGATCATTCATTTCTGTCAGTTCACGCACAAGTACAATGAGGACCTCGTCATGCGGTTCTTTGCCACGGTCTATTTTCATAATTGACGAGGATCAGCCTTGGCAAATCCCATGGTCAGGGACCCTGGGTTAGTCATAGAGAAGGAACAGGTTGGACGATACTCGTTGGCTAACAGAAGAAGCACTGCCAGCTCGATATTATTGCGTGAGGGGGTGATTACAGGGGAGGCCAAGGCGAGTTCTCGCAAGACCAGGAGAGTAGATTGTGTATTGGATTGATCTAGACGTTTCCCCTCCCAGCCTTTATATACTAGGCTAGGTCCTGGGGAGTCCGTACTAGATTACAAAGATAGTTTCCTAGTTCTAGTCTTGCCTTGTACGCCAAGTCGTGCCTTCCATATCAGCCGCGGACTCCTACATCGGTGCTTGATTGGGCCAGTCGTCGGCCTGTCGAGGCTTTCTAGTGGGCCTCCCGTCCTCATACGTACCAGGTATCCTCACACGCAGGAGTCGTGGGGTCACCCCCTCGTTAGTAGCCCCCGAGTGCCTGGGGGACTCGAATTCATTAGTGCTTTATTGTTTGTAGGCACGGCACCGCCGCGGGTCAGTGGCAGTTTTGAGCCATGACAATACCTGTTTCGAGGGATTGCTAAGCTGAAAAAGCGCCCAAGAAGTCGACTGGTCGAACCTTGATGAATTGAGCTAGTGGCAAATACCGCAGTAGCCCAATCAAGCTCACGTCCCTCGACATGAACTTGGAACGACCGGTGTCTAGCAAAGTCATGCCGCTGCAGGTCTTATAGGAACAACTGCTGCCAGTCTAATCAAATAGCCTGAGCGCGTCCGCTCGGCTCTTTCTATCATGCAAGCGCATGGAAAAGGTCGGGAGTGAAATCGCTCTACGGCAAGTCCCGGCCCGGCCGTTCTGCGCAGCGGGGTCTTACCTGCACGCTAAGCTTGCGTGGCATCTGGGTACAGTGTGTCGTAGCCCAGGCATAATTGTTTTTTGTAGAGGCACGAAGCCTAGTTAGTGATGCACCCACTTGGAATAAACAATCAATTGAGATATTAGCAGTCACTCGCGGAGCTTGTAGCGAACTCAGGCGAGGAAAATAAGAAAGCACCCACTCGGAAAAGTCTTCGAGTGCACGAGTAGATCATATTGTCGAATACTTGTTGAGTCTTTTGCGAGTAGTCACTCGAATGCTTTATTGTCTTCAGGGTGAGGGAGCACCCGAACTCTGAAAGTACGTTGTTTCTGCTGGTGCGAGTGATCACTCGAGCACGTTTATGCTTTTCTGGGCGAGGGAGCGCCCGAAACTCTGTAAATGTTGTGATTACTTGTTGGTTCGAGTGGCCACTCGAGCAGGTCTTTGCCTTCTGGGTGAGGGAGCGCCCGAACTCGAATAAAGGTACTCCCAATGGGAGTAAAAGATTTTTTGGAATAATATATAAAAGCTTGTGATGAGGAGGATGTTGACCGAAGGTGCTTGTTTAAGACGCATTGCTGAGATGTGACGTTGTCGGCCCGCCTGACAGGTTGGGTCTCCGTGTCATGTGAAAATTAAGTGACTTGACGCCTGCTGCCCGAAAATTTCACGCTACGCAATGATGCCCCTCGTTTTTCGCGCGCAGTGGGCGGTATGGTTAATGCGCCAGTTGAGTTTTCCATGTTTCTCGACTATCGTGGGATCGCGCCACGTCCGCTGGATTCCAGGATTAACGGTGATGATTTGCGTTCCCCTACTGCTGGTTAAATACCGGGGGGGTCTGGTTTGTTTAGGTTTTCACCCATCCACTGCCTTCTCCTGCTAGTACTTCTTCTTCCTTCTTCGTTCTTTGTCTCCTGCCTTTCTCTTTGCGTGGTTTTCTTAGTGAGATCCATGTCCAAGCGTCCTCGCAGTGCAGCACAGGAGTCGGCGAGGATGACTGGTAGGTGGGAGCGGTCTGCTTTTGGAGCCGCTGATCTGGATGAATGGATGGCGGACGGCCTGGTGGTGGGTGGTGACATGCGGATTCCTAGGGATGAGGAGGTTCCTGCGCTCTGTCCAGATGAACGGGTATGCTTTCAGAGCTTCTTTCCTCGTGGTTTTGCGCTTCCCATTCATCCTTTCCTCCGGGGGTTGATTTTTACCTATCAATTGCAGTTGCATGACTTGACCCCCAATGGGATTCTGCACATTGCCTGTTTTATCACGCTTTGTGAGGGTTTTTTGGGGATCTATCCCCATTGGGGCCTCTGGAAGCTTCTTTTCAATGTGAAGAGGACGAACTCTGAATATGCCATTGGGGGCGTTGGTATTTCCATTAAGGAGAAAGCTGCCTATTTTGATCTGGAAAAGCTAGACTCCGTCTATACATGATGGAGGAGTTGGTTTTATCTGAAGGATCGGCGCGTTGAGGGGTAGCGATTTGGTCTTGCCCCTTTCGATCCTACTGCGCGAGCAGTTAAGCGGTCTTCGTGGGCACATCTTTTGTCTGCTTGCGAGGTGTCTATTGTGGAGCCATTGGTGCAAAGGATCTCTGCATTGAAGGATGAGTTGACTGGCGGTCAGTTTATCTCATTGTTTGTGAGTAGACGCGTGCAGCCGCTTCAGCATCGGGTGTGTCCCATGTGGCAGTACACTAGGCCCAACGACTCGACCGGGTGTTCACCCGAGGAGTTCTCTGATGGTGACCTTTTGACTCGGGTTTAGAAAGTCACGAAATGTACCAGCATTGGGGAGGAGAGCTTTGTCAGACCTTACTCTGCTGATTTACCTCTTCCTCAGGTGCTTGTCTTGATTTTCTATTTGTGATTTTGACTCCTTTCTGTTGATTACTGATGTTGCTCTGATTTGTAGGATCATAGTCCCTTATTGAACCTGGTGCGGCTGATGCTGGTCCTGTTCTTGTGAGTGACGGGGGTGCTTCGGGTGCTGATGTTGTCGAGTCAGCGGGTGGTCGTTCGTCAGTTGCGGAGGACTCTGAGGAATAGAGTCCTCTGCGAGTCAAACGCACTCGCCCTTTGAGTGTGAGTGGTCGTGATGCCGCAGGTGACGGTGATGATTTGCCAGCGGTCGTGCGGCCTGCTGTGCCGTGTCCTCCTTCAGCTGCCCCGAAAAAACGCAGGTTCGGGATATTTCTTCGTCCGGGCGCTGCACCTGCTGGGTTAGTATAACTTTCTGCTTGGTCATTCTGTTGTTCTTTGTTTTGACTCGTGTTCTGAAGATATGTTGTTTGTAGGACTACTCCTGTTCCGGCTGCTTCTTCTGCGAGTGCCGCTGCTGTTGGAGCTCCTTCGACTGATTCTGGCGCGGCGCCTGATCGGCCGGCTGATTCGGTTACTCCTGTGGCTTCAGGTGCGGGGACGATCCCTGTGACTGTAGGCGCGTGATACAGAGTGGCAACTCTCCTCGTTGGTTACCCCAAGTGGAAGGTGAGATGCAGTGTAGCAGCAAGTTTCCCTTAGCGAAGATGCTAAGGTTGAGTATCGAACCAGTAGGACTCCAAGAGATACAAGTAGGTGTCACGGCGCTTGACGTGGACCTGCACACAGATACAAATAACTTTTCTCCCAACGAGTACAGAGGAGTTGTCAAATCCTCCGGCCTTGCTGTTTACAAAGGATCAACGCAAGAGATAAAAGTGGAACTGAAAGTAAAGACTGAAAGTACACTAAGGGTGTAAACAATAATGTGAAGATGGACCGAGGTCCCGTGATTTTCACTAGTGATGTCTCTCTCCCAAAAGACGATAAAAGTGCTAACGAGGTAAACAAATCACAGCTGGGCAATTGACAGAATTATGAAGGCACCGCAATGCTAACTATGTTGCAAAGAAAGGAAGGGCTCAAAAGCAATGGGCAGTACGCCAAGGTAAGTAGACCGAAATCCAACTTCATCTACTACGAATCATCCACCTTGAGATATCTATCCAGAACATCTCGCTGGTATTAAGTTGTGAATCCCACCCAAAGTGTAAACTCAAAGCAACAGACAACTGCATTAAAAGAACTTTGCGTAAAGTAAACAATACTTGCACCCGCAGGTACAAGCACCGTTGTTTTATCCCTGGTGGCAACAACACATCCCCTAGTCTCATGTTTCTGTCACTCAAGCTAGACATCAGGGGGCTGAACCCACAATCAAGCATAACGCTCCCTCTTGGAGTTGCAAGAAAACTACTTGGCCAAAGCAAAATACTGCAACGGAGAACATGCAAGAATTTACTCAAGAACAAAATATAAAAGAGAAGAACCAAATATATTACTCATCAAAATCTGAACATAGTCTCATAATCCATCATATCCCAGCAAACTCAGCATAGCAACAACAGAAATTACAAAAGTGCCTCGATCATGTGAGGCAGCTCACGAGGTCTCGAAAGTGGAAGCACAAAGAGGGGAGAGGTACATCACATAGCTACTGGTCACGGACCCATGGTCCAAGGGGGACTACTCACGGCACATCCGGGAGGCGTCCATGGCTATGGATGGTCTCCCGGAGGGGGTTCCTCCTCCCGGCAGGGTGTCGGGGCAGCTTCTCCAGGAAGCCCCGATCTTGAAACGGCGGCGGCGGTGGTACAGAGGCGAGTTCGCGGAAAAGAGATCGATCTTAGGGGTTTCCACCCCGAGGGCTAAATATAGGCGGAGGGGGTGTCGAGGGGACCCACCAGGCAGCCAGGAGGCCTCCTGGCGCGGCCTAGGGTGGGGCCGCGCCAGGGACCCTCCTGGTCTCCTGGTGGTGTCCCCCCTCCGCTACCTTGGTGATTCTGGAAACTTTCGGGTCACTGATTTTTTATCTGATTTTTCTGGATTTTTTGGAGCACTTTTAATGGCCGGAAAACCTGAAATACAAAAACAGCAGAAAACAACAACTGGCAGCTGGGTGCACTGGGTTAATAGATTAGTCCAAATATGCTCAAAAGTGTATGAAAGTTCAAGCAAATCATGGCAAAGTCACACAAAACATGCATGGAGCAAAACAGAAATTATAGATACGTTTGGGACGTATCAGCGCGGAGGGAACTCCTGCGACTGCTCCATTGGCGGATCTGCTGCGGCTGTTGCGGCTCCTGGAGGGGACTTTCCTCCAGATGTTAAATCAGTGATCCCTGAGGAGCACTTCTTGATGAGGAGGGATATTTCTGCTGAAGATAAGGCCAAGTTCTTTGATCGCATGGCGTAGCAGGTATGTGATTTCTTGTCCTTCTGAACTTTGTTGGAGTAGCCCCCGAGGCTGCAAGCGATCACTTGTGATTGTTTATATTCTTTAGCTTGGGTTTTTCTCTTTTGTCGATCTTATGAATATGGGAGCACGGCAGTGCTCCCAATGGGGGTAGCCCCCGAGGCTGCAAGCAATCATTTGTGATTGGTTGTAGTCTTGAGCTTGATTTTCTTCTTTCCTAGGCTTTGACTGGTGCATTTACTTGAATTCAGCCTTTGTTCCGGATATGCGAACGTGTGCTGACTGAGACTGATCGGTGGCGACGTGCTCATGACTCAGTCTAGGGGAGCTTGACCGCTATGAGACGTGAGATCTTGATTCTTGGTCTTTGTTTCTTTTGCTAGTTGGTTTTGTCTGACTGGTGTCCATTTCGCAGGTCGCAAGAAAGGTGCTGACAAGCGGGCAGAGGATGCAAAAAAGGAGCTTGCTGAGCTACGGACCGCTCTGGAATCCAAGGAAAGGGAGCTGCAAACGCAGCATGGCGAGCTCGAGCGGTTGCGGCAGGTGGAGGAGTAGTTTCTCCGGGTCGAGAAGGTTGAGTGCGAGCGCCTGCGGGACTTGGTGGGCTCGTTGACTGGTTTGTGGATTGTTCCTGTTTTCCGTTTACTTGGGTTTGTTCGTCTCTTGAGTTTCTGGGTATTTGAGTCTTTTTCCTTCTTCCAGGTTCTGCGGGTGTTGGGTGTCAGAACCCCAACTAGGGTAAGTGCTAGGGTTTGAGTTCACCTTTGCATCATGAAAAATTCAAAAAGAAAATCAAAAATGGGGAAAAGAAAAGCCCTGAGAAATTAAATCAAATGGCCAGACAAAAATTTCTTCCAAAAATTGCTCTGGTATTTTTGAAAAGTCTTATAACTATGCATGATCCCATATAAAGTGAAGTGGATCCCACTGCATGCACCAAGATTTTTCAAATATTCCAAACAGGGCTTGGAAATTAAATTAAACTCCAATTTGAATTTAAATTCAAATTGTTTGATTTTCAAAAGTCACCAAAACTTATGAGTGGCTAGCTATATATGTTATAAGCCCACATAAAAGTTTTCATGAATTTTAAAAATGCTCTGCTATTTTTGTTTGGGGCAAAACAAATAACAGAAAAGGAAAACAGAAGCAAAAACACAGAGAAAAAGAAAAAAGGAAAAGGAGCCCACCCAATCGGCCCCCCCGGCCCAACTTACCTTTTTCCCAGCCCAGCCCACCAGCCCCGGTGTCGTCTTCCTCCCCGGCGCCCGAAGCAGCTCGGTGGCGCGCTCACCGCCGCGCAGGCCACCGAGGAGCTTCTAGGCCCTCCCTTTCTTCCCCAGGACGCCACGCAACGCCCTGGACGCCCCCACACACTTCCCCCCTCCTCCAGCTCACTCTCCCTCTCTCCTCGCGTCAGAAACCACCATGGCCGAGAGCTAGGTCTCGCCGCCGACGAGCGCTTGCGTGGCCACCGTGCCTCCCCCGTGACGCCGTGTTGTCCAGAGGAGTCCCCAGCGCCGACTCCTTCGACCAACAGCCTCAATTCGAGCTCAGCCGCCCCGAGGTCGTCGCCATCTTCAACGAGACGCCGCCGGCCGCCGTGAAGCTCTTCGTCGAATTCGCCGCCTGCAGTGCTCCCTCGACCCCGCTGTGGCCGCCATCGTCCTCCTAGCGCTCCGGTGAGAAGAACCCCCCTATCCCTGGACCTTCTCGCGCACGGTTTCGCCGTTCCCCTCTTCACCAGTGGCGGCCTCCGCCATTGTCGTCGTGCCCGTGCTCCGAAGCCTCCCCTTGAACAGGGGGGATGGCGCAACTAGACGCGCGCGAGCCCCAGCAACCCTCCAGTGCATCCCCCGTGCCCTCCCGTGGCCCGTAGCACTATTCCGGCGAGCGCCGCCGTGGCCAGTGCCGCCGGCGTCAAGCCGCCGGCCATTAGGGCCCTAATGACCAGCTAATCCCCCCCCTTAGCCCAATGACAAGTGGGCCAGCCCCCCCCTTAACCCCACTGTTAAGCTAATTAAACCGGATTTTAAAACAAAGTCACTGACATGCATGGCCCACATGTCAGCCCCCTGCTGATGTCATGCTGAGGTCATACTGATGCAATAATCAGTTTCTCTGATTAAATTTAAATAGAAAAGAATTAAAAGAAATCCAGAAATTACAGAAAATAGGTGAAACTTTAGAAATTCATAGAAAATTCATATGAACTCCAAATTGGACACATAATATATGAAAAATGATCAGCATAAAATTCTCTATCCAAATATGCAACTTTCAACCATGTTTGAGTTGATTTTAAAATGGGACCAGTAGCTTTTTCTATTTGTCTTAATTGGAATTAATTCAAATTTATTCCAAATGCAATTCAAATTTGAACCATTGCAATACACCACATCTCACTTGTACTTCAGAAGCATATCACACATATGATCACATGGTTTCAAATGATCAAACATTTTCAAATGCAATTTGGTTAAATTGAAATTCATATGTGGAGTTTGAATTTGCATTTCAAATGCAATATACTCCTTTTAAATGGAATGCTCAACACATCAGTACCTTGAACATCACCATTACAATCTTATTCATGTGATTGTGCATTGTACATTATGGTGATCCTATGATTGTCATGTTGCTGATAGAAGTGGAGCCGGAACCCGAAGCCACCCCCTTCGTTGAAGACATCGTAACGAACCTCGTCAGCAAGGCAAGCAAACCCCATTGATCATGTCTATAAAATCCCAATTCCCTCTCAGTCTCGCTTATGCATGTTTAGGAGATCACTTTGTATCGATTCTACCGCATAGTTGAACCCATATCAGATGCATGACCTATCATCTTGTCACAGTAGTAAGCAAACCACAATCCTAGCTGACATAGGACTTGGTTGATATCATGTGGCCCCTGCAACTGTTACTGCTTATTGCATGCTTAGTGGTACAATGAGGTTGCTTTTGATGTGAGTCGGGATGATAGTGAACATGGTGTTGATGAAAGTGAAACTGTGTTGGTGAATCCACCCTAATACAAGGTGAACGATGAGAGGCTGTGTAGGAGTACACAGTGGGTTGTCTCGTTGAACACCGCCTTAAGCACCGAGTTCTTGTATGGTAATCCAAGACAAAGAGTACAACCACACATTGGGCTCACTGACCCCTCTCGGCCTAGTACCTTGATCCGTGTCGACGTCCAGGAGTCACATTAGTTCGGGCTTTCCATTTGACATGTGCATAGGAAAAGAACGAAGGAATGGTTGCATCATATAGATATGTGGGTGCACCTGTGAGGCAGGAAAACCATCTGCCAGAGGTGGCGTCTCGGTCACTTACATTGTTTGAGTCTGTTTCGTTGATCCGGCCGGGCTCTCGAGCGGAGGCAAACTCAGATAGTCGACTCCTGGAATAGACCGGTTGTGAGCGAAGTGTCGTGGTGAACATCCTCGTTGTCACCTCTTGAACGGTAGCGAGACCTGGCGGTAACCGATGGTCATGTGTGTGTAGTTTACACCCTTGCAAGGTTAACAAAACTATTCGAATAGCCGCGCCCGCGGTTAAGGACTACTTGGAACATGTACCTGGTTATTAGACAACTTGAATGGATACTTATAAAACTCGCAAGATAAGCGTGAGTGCTATGGTGTGCTTCCTCGTGGGGAAGTCGAGGAAGTAACCATAGTGGTGTATTGGTTGGAGATGTAGTGGACTCGTGTACGCTTCTTACCTCAAGTCTGGTACTTGTAGTACAGGACTAGCCAAGTCAAAGCTGGCACTTCTGCATGATGAAACCCCACCTCCCTTTACCTTGATACTTGAGCATGAGTAGTGTAGTTCTGATGTAAGTCTTGCTGAGTACGACTTTGTACTCACGTTTGCTTATTCTATGTTTTAGATGAGAAACCGGACCCCGATGGAGTCACCGATCTGAAGCTCGACGTTGACCTTGGTAGCATAGTTCCAGACAGCAGTCTGGTCCCTCGTGGAAGGGCATGTTTGTTTACAAGGCTTCTCTAAGCCATTTGTTAAACTTGTCTGTACTCAGACCTAATTTGCTTCCGTTGTATGATGTAATGTTGATCATAGACATGTGATCTTTGTATACTCTATGTGTAAGTAAATAAAGAAGTACTTTGTAGAGTTATGTGATGATACCTGTTGTTCATACTAGGCATGTGTGCTGCGTGTATGTTTATAACATGCATGTCTTAGTATGGGTTTTCGAGACCTTAGTTGTGATCTGGCTGGCGGTATTTTATACACCAAGTGGCCCTTAGATGTGCGCAGCTTGGGGCATCGCGATGCGATTTCTCGTGGCTCTGCCACGTGCCCACTTTGTTGTATGATCGAGCCCGCCCTAGACCCCGACTAAGTGATCGGGCTGGAGTAAGTCTATGTAAGAGTTAGGATTCAATCGATAACATGGTTGAGGCGACTTGTCTATGAGTATGGGATTCACCACCCATAAACATCTAGACTTGTGAGCGGGCAATGAGGACCCATCTCAGATGATCATCCGGCCTGAATGGGATTCCCCTCACGTTTGATGCTTACCGAGAACGTCCTGTGCTTGGCCTTGTCTGCTTAGACAAGTGGGTACGGTTCTCGGCTATCCATGTGATTGCATCGTGACTGGAATTACATACGCTAACCCCGGGTCCCGATAGACTTGGTATCAGAGCAGGACTGTCTGTAGGACTAGTCAACCCTTGGTCGAAGTCGAGTCTAGCATTCTATAGTTATATAGTTACTTGGGCATAAAGGGAACAACGTAAGGCTTCTTTTTCTCCTTACCTCCATCGATCTGAGTTCTGGGTCACCCTCATCTTATTCTACGGGAAGATAGGACTAGGCTCACCTCTGTCTGATTAGAACATCTCATTGTTTGCCTCCTTGTAGCCGTAGGACAGTTGTGGTCGTCCAGAGTCTTCATGTTTTGAGTTCCTTGAGGAAGTTCTGTCCAAATTCCTCGAGGTTGTCTTGTTTTCCATCCCGGTGTAGCCGTTATGCTGCCGGATTTGTTCCAAGTTTTCTGTGAGTCATTGCCTTCGCATTAAAATCTTTTCCGTCTTCATCATGTCCTTCTTGTCTTTGATTCCATCGTACAACCTGTTATGATTGTTGATCTTTATCACACAGGATGTCAGGTGGAACTCGTAGTGCTGTTCGTCGGAATCGAGACCGTGTTCGGAATCGAAATGATGATGAACCTCTACCACCGCCTTCTGCGGCGGAAATCATGATGGAAGCTGAGAAGAATCAACGTGATCAAACACGTCTTCTGGAGCTCATCGAGCAGAATACCTCACGTCATTGCAATGTGGTTGTGAGCATTCAGGACTTCATCCTCCTCAAGCCACCGGTATTTCGATGTTCTTCTGAGCCCCTTGAAGCTGATGATTGGCTCCGTTCCATCGAGCGTAAGCTTGACACTGCACATGTTGCTCCCGATGATCGAGTTATATTCGCGGCATACTTTCTGGAAGGTGCTGCTGCTGAATGGTGGGAGAACTATGTTGTTATGCAGCCAGATGGTCACCTAGTGACTTGGCAGGAGTTCCGTGATGCCTTTAGAGGGTACCACCTCCTAGATGAGTTAATGGAGCGCAAGAAGGAAGAGTTCTGCAATCTGACTCAAGGAGAGATATCCATGCATGAGTATGTGAGAGAATTCAACCGTCTTGCTCGGTATGCCCAAGATGAGATCACCACCGATGCCAGAAAGCAGGCAAGGTTCCGTAAGGGACTTAGCCCCATCCTTCGTCATGATCTCAACCTCCTTGAATTTGCCACCTTTGAGGATTTAGTCAACAGATCCTTCAGAGCTGAGCATGGCAATGAAATTTTCGAGGAGTCTCGCAAGCATGCTCTTGAGCTTGCCCCTTCTTCAAGTTCAGCCCCTCAGAAACGCCGAATTTGGATTCCAACCAGAGCCATACCTCAAAACTTTCTGCATAGACCAACCTCCAATATATGTCATCCACCCCAACAAATTATTCCACCCCGGAATGATGGTGTGCAACCAAGTAATCCCACTCCCAGCAATTCAGACAGGGTATGCTTTAAGTGTGGTCTTCCAGGCCATTACTATCGTCAATGCCCTCAGGTCTTGATGGCACCACGTCATTCTCGACCCAAGCCTCCAAAGAAATCAACCACCAAAGCCTTTCTAGCAAAGCCTTTATCCACTAGTAGTGGTTGTGTGAACCAAATCTCAGTTGAGGAAACCACTGCTGCTTCTGACGCCATTCTTGGCACACTCCCAGTCAATCATGTCCCCACCTCCGTTCTTTTCGATCCACGAGCTTCTCATTCATTCATGTCGGAGAGTTATGCACTTCGTCATGAGTTCCCCTTTGAAGAAATGTTTTCTCCAATGATCATTCAAACTCCTGGTTCAAAGTGGCAAACTAATAGAGTAAGCCATGGCAATCAAATTGCAATTGAGGGTTTAGTATTCCTTGCTTCTCTTATAGCCCTCAAGTCTTCAGACATTGATGTCATCCTAGGCATGGATTGGTTATCAAGGCAGAATGCTTTCCTTGATTGTAAAGCCAAGTCAGTTAAACTCACCCATCCTTCAGGCTAGACCATTGACTACACATCACCCAGCTCTAGAATCCAGATGCATACTTTGAATGTGCTTCCCCTTCCTGACCTTGAAGATGTTCCGGTGGTTCGTGACTTCCCGGATGTCTTTCCTGAAGAGCTGCCGGGAATGCCACCCGACAGGTGTGTAGAATTCATAGTGGATCTTATACCAGGCACAGCCCCAATTTCCAGACGTCCATATAGAATGGCCCCACATGAGTTAGCTGAGCTAAAACCCCAACTTGATGCTTCGTTGGCAAAAGGCTTCATCCTCCCTAGCTCATCGCCATGGGGTTGCCCCGTTCTGTTCGTAACGAAGAAAGATGGAACAGAAAGGATGTACGTAGACTATCGTCCGCTAAATCTAGTGACGATAAAAAACAAGTACCCACTGCCCAGGATCAATGATCTTTATGATCAACTTGCAGGATCCTCTGTCTTCTCCAAGATGGATTTGAGATTAGGCTATCATCAAATCAAAATCCGAAACGAGGACATTCCAAAAACGGCTTTCACTACTCGATATGGTCTTTACGAGTACACCGTCATGTCCTTCGGTTTAACCAATGCCCCCGCCACATTCTCGCGCTTGATGAATTCGATCTTCATGGAGTACCTAGATAAATTTGTTGTAGTTTATCTTGATGACATTCTCATCTACTCGAAGAACGAAGAAGAGCACGCAGAACATCTTAGGTTGGTATTGATGAAGCTTAGAGAGCATCGCCTTTATGCCAAGTTCTCCAAGTGTGAATTTTGGCTACCAGAAGTGACCTACTTAGGCCACGTGATTTCTGCGAAAGGTGTTGCAGTCAATCCCGAGAGAGTTTAGGCCGTCCTTGACTGGACTCCACCTGAATCGGTTAAGCAAGTTAGGAGTTTTCTTGGCTTAGCAAGCTATTGCCGCCGCTTCGTCGAGAACTTTTCTAAAGTTGCAAAGCCTCTTACTGAACTCCTCAAGAAAGATAAGAAATTCCAATGGACTCCCAAGTGCGAGGAAAGCTTTCAAGAGCTAAAAAGAAGATTGACTTCTGCACCCGTACTTGCACCTCCAGACTCCAAAAGGGATTTCGAGATATATTGTGATGCTTCACGGCAAGGGTTAGGATGCATACTTATGCAAGATCGACATGTGGTAGCTTATGCTTCACGCCAGTTGCGGCCACATGAAGAGAACTATCCTACCCATGATCTTGAACTCGCTGCCGTAGTTCATGCCCTGAAGACTTGGCGACATTACCTCCTTGGTAATCGTTGTGAGATCTATTCCGACCACCAAAGCCTCAAATATATTTTCACCCAGCCATATCTTAATCTCAGGCAAAGACGCAGGATAGAGTTGATAAATAATTATGACTTAGGAATTTCTTACACCCCAGGCAAAGCCAATGTCATGGCTGATGCACTAAGTCGTAAGTCGTATTGTAACAACCTCATGTTACAAAAGTATCAACCACTTCTTCATGAGGAATTTCGAAAGCTCAATATCGAGATTGTTCCTCGTGGATCTCTTTTCAACTTGGTTGCGAAACCAACCCTTGAGGATCAAATCAGAGTTGCCCAAAGGCGTGCACGAGGTGTTCGCCGGATCAAGGAGAACATTGCTAGAGGAGTTGCTAAATGTTTCTCCACAGATAGCAAAGGAACGATATTCTTTGAAAATCGTTTGGTAGTACCTAAGAATAGAGATCTAAGGCAACTCATCCTCAAAGAAGCCCATGATACACCCCTCTCAATTCATCTCGGTAGCACAAAAATGTACCGAGATCTACGCCAGAGATTTTGGTGGACTAGGATGAAGAGAGACATTGCTCGATTTGTTGCTGAATGTGATGTTTGTCGTCGCATTAAGGCAGAACACCAAAGACCTACTGGCACACTTCAACCTTTGCCTATTCTCGAGTGGAAATGGGACAAAGTCGGTATGGACTTCATCACGGGCTTTCCGAAAACCCAGAAAGGAAACGATGCCATCTTCGTGGTCATTGACCGACTTTCCAAAGTTGCTCACTTCCTCCCTGTTCGCGAGTCTATAACTGCTAGCCAGTTAGCGGACTTGTACGTCTCTAGAATTGTGTCTCTTCACGGTGTTCCTTTGGTAATCAATTGTGACCGTGGTAGCCTTTTCACCTCTAGATTCTGGGGAAGCTTTAAGAATGCTATGGGAACTCATCTATCCTTTAGTACAGCTTTCCATCCTCAGTCTAGCGGTCAAGTTGAAAGGGTTAATCAAATCCTGGAAGACATGCTCAGAGCTTGTGTTATCTCTTTCGGAGAGAATTGGGAGAAATCTCTTTCCTTCGCCGAATTTGCTTATAACAATAGCTATCAATCTAGTCTGAACATGGCTCCTTTTGAACTCCTCTATGGACGACGATGTCGAACACCCCTTAACTGGTCAGAAACCGGTGAAAGACAACTCTTTGGACAGGAAATGATCAAGGAAGCAGAAGAGCAAGTTCGCATTGTTCGTGATCGTTTGAAAGCCGCTCAGTCTCGTCAAAAGAGCTACTATGATCGTCATCATAGAGAGGAGAGCTACAATATTGATGAGAAGGCTTACCTCCGGGTTACTCCTCTGAAGGGAACCCAACGATTCGGTATCAAAGGCAAGTTGGCCCCACGTTACATCGGACCTTTCCGCATTCTTGCTAAACGTGGAGAAGTTTCCTACCAACTTGAACTACCTCCGCACCTTTCCCGAGTACATGACGTATTCCATGTGTCACAACTCAGGCGTTGCTACAAGGACAACATCCGCGAAGTCGACCATGAAACGCTTGATCTCCAAGATGACCTTTCTTATCGAGAGTACCCTGTTCGTATTCTTGATTCCGCAGAGCGTGTCACTCGTCGTCAGAAGATCAAGTTCCTCAAAGTGCAATGGTCACATCACTTCGAAAAAGAAGCTACGTGGGAAAGAGAAGACCGCCTCCGTGCCGAGTACCCCTCCTTCCTCCCGACGACTTCTGAATCTCGGGACGAGATTCTTTTGAGTGGGGACGATTTGTCAGAACCCCAACTAGGGTAAGTGCTAGGGTTTGAGTTCACCTTTGCATCATGAAAAATTCAAAAAGAAAATCAAAAATGGGGAAAAGAAAAGCCCTGAGAAATTAAATCAAATGGCCAGACAAAAATTTCTTCCAAAAATTGCTCTGGTATTTTTGAAAAGTCTTATAACTATGCATGATCCCATATAAAGTGAAGTGGATCCCACTGCATGCACCAAGATTTTTCAAATATTCCAAACAGGGCTTGGAAATTAAATTAAACTCCAATTTGAATTTAAATTCAAATTGTTTGATTTTCAAAAGTCACCAAAACTTATGAGTGGCTAGCTATATATGTTATAAGCCCACATAAAAGTTTTCATGAATTTTAAAAATGCTCTGCTATTTTTGTTTGGGGCAAAACAAATAACAGAAAAGGAAAACAGAAGCAAAAACACAGAGAAAAAGAAAAAAGGAAAAGGAGCCCACCCAATCGGCCCCCCCGGCCCAACTTACCTTTTTCCCAGCCCAGCCCACCAGCCCCGGTGTCGTCTTCCTCCCCGGCGCCCGAAGCAGCTCGGTGGCGCGCTCACCGCCGCGCAGGCCACCGAGGAGCTTCTAGGCCCTCCCTTTCTTCCCCAGGACGCCACGCAACGCCCTGGACGCCCCCACACACTTCCCCCCTCCTCCATCTCACTCTCCCTCTCTCCTCGCGTCAGAAACCACCATGGCCGAGAGCTAGGTCTCGCCGCCGACGAGCGCTTGCGTGGCCACCGTGCCTCCCCCGTGACGCCGTGTTGTCCAGAGGAGTCCCCAGCGCCGACTCCTTCGACCAACAGCCTCAATTCGAGCTCAGCCCCCCCGAGGTCGTCGCCATCTTCAACGAGACGCCGCCGGCCGCCGTGAAGCTCTTCGTCGAATTCGCCGCCTGCAGTGCTCCCTCGACCCCGTCGTGGCCGCCATCGTCCTCCTAGCGCTCCGGTGAGAAGAACCCCCCTATCCCTGGCCCTTCTCGCGCACGGTTTCTTCGTTCCCCTCTTCACCAGTGGCGGCCGCCGCCATTTCCGTCGTGCCCGTGCTCCGAAGCCTCCCCTTGAACCCCCGATGGCGCTGCTAGACGCGCGCGAGCCCCAGCAACCCTCCAGTGCATCCCCCGTGCCCTCCCGTGGCCCGTAGCACTATTCCGGCGAGCGCCGCCGTGGCCAGTGCCGCCGGCGTCAAGCCGCCGGCCATTAGGGCCCTAATGACCAGCTAATCCCCCCCCCCTTAGCCCAATGACAAGTGGGCCAGCCCCCCCCTTAACCCCACTGTTAAGCTAATTAAACCGGATTTTAAAACAGAGTCACTGACATGCATGGCCCACATGTCAGCCCCCTGCTGATGTCATGCTGAGGTCATACTGATGCAATAATCAGTTTCTCTGATTAAATTTAAATAGAAAAGAATTAAAAGAAATCCAGAAATTACAGAAAATAGGTGAAACTTTAGAAATTCATAGAAAATTCATATGAACTCCAAATTGGACAAATAATATATGAAAAATGATCAGCATAAAATTCTCTATCCAAATATGCAACTTTCAACCATGTTAGAGTTGATTTTAAAATGGGACCAGTAGCTTTTGCTATTTGTCTTAATTGGAATTAATTCAAATTTATTCCAAATGCAATTCAAATTTGAACCATTGCAATACACCACATCTCACTTGTACTTCAGAAGCATATCACACATATGATCACATGGTTTCAAATGATCAAACATTTTCAAATGCAATTTGGTTAAATTGAAATTCATATGTGGAGTTTGAATTTGCATTTCAAATGCAATATACTCCTTTTAAATGGAATGCTCAACACATCAGTACCTTGAACATGACCATTACAATCTTATTCATGTGATTGTGCATTGTACATTATGGTGATCCTATGATTGTCATGTTGCTGATAGAAGTGGAGCCGGAACCCAAAGCCACCCCCTTCGTTGAAGACATCGTAACGAACCTCGTCAGCAAGGAAAGCAAACCCCATTGATCATGTCTATAAAATCCCAATTCCCTCTCAGTCTCGCTTATGCATGTTTAGGAGATCACTTTGTATCGATTCTACCGCATAGTTGAACCATATCAGATGCATGACCTATCATCTTGTCACAGTAGTAAGCAAACCACAATCCTAGCTGACATAGGACTTGGTTGATATCATGTGGCCCCTGCAACTGTTACTGCTTATTGCATGCTTAGTGGTACAATGAGGTTGCTTTTGATGTGAGTCGGGATGATAGTGAACATGGTGTTGATGAAAGTGAAACTGTGTTGGTGAATCCACCCTAATACAAGGTGAACGATGAGAGGCTGTGTAGGAGTACACAGTGGGTTGTCTCGTTGAACACCGCCTTAAGCACCGAGTTCTTGTATGGTAATCCAAGACAAAGAGTACAACCACACATTGGGCTCACTGACCCCTCTCGGCCTAGTACCTTGATCCGTGTCGATGTCCAAGAGTCACATTAGTTCGGGCTTTCCATTTGACATGTGCATAGGAAAAGAACGAAGGAATGGTTGCATCATATAGATATGTGGGTGCACCTTTGAGGTAGGAAAACCATCTGTCAGAGGTGGCGTCTCGGTCACTTACATTGTTTGAGTCCGTTTCGTTGATCCCGCCAGGCTCTCGAGCGGAGGCAAACTCAGATAGTCGACTCCTGGAATAGACCAGTTGTGAGCGAAGTGTCGTGGTGAACATCCTCGCTGTCACCTCTTGAACGGTAGCGAGACCTGGCGGTAACCGATGGTCATGTGTGTGTAGTTTACACCCTTGCAAGGTTAACAAAACTATTCGAATAGCCGCGTCCGCGGTTAAGGACTACTTGGAACATGTACCTGATTATTAGACAACTTGAATGGATACTTATAAAACTCGCAAGATAAGCGTGGGTGCTATGGTGTGCTTCCTCGTGGGGAAGTCGAGGAAGTAACCATAGTGGTGTATTGGTTGGAGATGTAGTGGACTCGTGTACGCTTCTTACCTCAAGTCTGGTACCCGTAGTACAGGACTAGCCAAGTCAAAGCTGGCACTTCTGCATGATGAAACCCCGCCTCCCTTTACCTTGATACTTGAGCATGAGTAGTGTAGTTCTGATGTAAGTCTTGCTGAGTACGACTTTGTACTCACGTTTGCTTATTATATGTTTTAGATGAGAAACCGGACCCCGATGGAGTCACCGATCTGAAGCTCGACGTTGACCTTGGTAGCATAGTTCCAGACAGCAGTCTGGTCCCTCGTGGAAGGGCATGTTTGTTTACAAGGCTTCTCTAAGCCATTTGTTAAACTTGTCTGTACTCAGACCTAATTTGCTTCCGTTGTATGATGTAATGTTGATCATAGACATGTGATCTTTGTATACTCTATGTGTAAGTAAATAAAGAAGTACTTTGTAGAGTTATGTGATGATACCTGCTGTTCATACTAGGCATGTGTGCTGCGTGTATGTTTATAACATGCATGTCTTAGTATGGGTTTTCGAGACCTTAGTTGTGATCTGGCTGGCGGTCTTTTATACACCAAGTGGCCCTTAGATGTGCGCAGCTTGGGGCATCGCGATGCGATTGCTCGTGGCTCTGCCACGTGCACACTTTGTTGTATGATCGAGCCCGCCCTAGACCCCGACTAAGTGATCGGGCTGGAGTAAGTCTATGTAAGAGTTAGGATTCAATCGATAACATGGTTGAGGCGACTTGTCTATGAGTATGGGATTCAACACCCATAAGCATCTAGACTTGTGAGCGGACGATGAGGACCCATCTCAGATGATCATCCGGCCTGAATGGGATGCCCCTCACGTTCGATGCTTACCGAGAACGTCCTGTGCTTGGCCTTGTCTGCTTAGACAAGTGGGTACGGTTCTCGGCTCTCCATGTGATTGCATCGTGACTGGAATTACATATGCTAACCCCGGGTCCCGACATTGGGGCGGTGGAGGTGGCTGCTGCAGGATCAGGCGCTCTCCGTGGCTCTGTAGATGTTGTCTCGGGCGCTGTTGTAGCTGTTGGGGATGTCTGCGCACGGGCTTCAACTCTCCTGAAGCTTCTTCATGAGCATATGTTCCCAGATGAGGAGAAACGGCCTGAGAGTCTTGATTCTCTGGTTGCTGCCTTCGGTCCGGACGGTAATCAGCTGGAGGGCTTGGTTTGCGAGAACGTGGTGAGTGGGCTTGCCACGTCTATTGTTGTTCTTCTGGGGCATGGTGTTCCCATTGAGGATTCCATGGTGGATAGTTCTCCTGACTATACGGACGAGCAGAGTGCTCGAGCCACTCGGCTGGCCCGCCAACTGCAGCTCGTCCTGGAGGCTGATAATCGCAATTCTTCAGCCGAGGAGTAGGGTGAACTTGTTTTTGTTTTGAAAACTTCAGCTGTAATGTGCCTCCTGCGGGACGGTGGATCTTTTTTAATTCTTGGAACTGCTTTGCTCTTTTGTGCTGCTTGTTGTCTCGTTTCCTTTGACTTGTTCCTCTTTACGGTAGGCCATCCCAGGCGTTTCTCGGGCTTGGAATTTGCTGAAGGAGGATGCTCGCGAGGGTGCCTACGAGTCTGTTTTCTTGAGGCTAAAAGAGGCCGAACGTGAGATTGTTCGCCTGAAAGGTGTTGTTGTGGTCCATCGCTCGAAACGTGAACGTGCTGAAGCCGTCTTGGATAGCTTGGCGGATTGGATGATAAAGTCGTCTGGTCTTTTGAAGGGTGAGTTTGTCTTTCTTCGGCTGCTCGACTGTGAGAGTTCTTTTCCTTATGCTTGCAGCTGATATTTTGTTCTTCATTGCGAAGTGCTTGCTGGGCGTTCTCGCGAGGAAGAGGAAGCAGTGCAATCGGAGTTGTTGCGGCTGGAGGATCCGGTTGTGCAGGCGAACAATCCTTTCTGGATGGATAGGGCGCGTGCTCGGGTGTTCGCCATTCTGCGGATGCGGGTTGAGAGGGTACCGCGGGCTCTTGAGTACTGTTGCGGAGTGTTTGACAGGATCTTTGCTGAGTTTTATCCTTTGGATCCTGTCCCGTCTTCTCTTGAAAAGCTTTGTCGGGTGTTCTCTCAGCCTGCGGATCTTCGGCGTGTAGTTATTCACCAGATTTATGCAGGGGCTCGCTGTGCTTTTGCCTTTGTCCATAGTCATTGGCCGGGGGTGGACATTATGCTGGCAGCTCAAGGTCCTCCTGGTGGTCGAGCTCAGCCGATGGACGACCATTACGCCGTGGCGGACAAGCCTGCAAGTCAAGTTGTGAAGTGGGTGGTCGAGGATAACGACCGTCGGTTGGGTGCTCTGTGCAAAGTAAAATCAGAGCCTGGGGATTAGTCTTTCTTGGCGTTGGTTCCTTTGCTGGACAACGTGTGTTGTTGTTCCCTTTTGTTTTACGTTGTTTGTCTGTTGTAAATGGATCCTGTGTGGTACGGGTTAGACTTGCCGGTTGCTAAGTTTTTGGCGAGGAGCTCTTTTGGGGGGTGGCTGTTGCTGCGAGCCCCCGAGTGCCAATTTCAGAGTCGCTTAAGCGAAGAACGCCTCGGGGGTGGCTGTTGCGGCGAGCCCCCAAGTGCCAATTTTAGAGTCGCGTAAGCGAAGAACGCCTCGGGGGGTGGCTGCTGCGGCGAGCCCCCGAGTGCCAATTTTTGAGTCGCGTAAGCGAAGAACGCCTCGGGGGGTGGCTGCTGCGGCGAGCCCCCGAGTGCCAATTTTTGAGTCGCGTAAGTGAATAACGCCTCGGGGGTGGCTGCTGCGGCGAGCCCCCGAGTGCCAAAAAATTTGGAAAAATATTTTCTTTTGTTTCTTACACGAGGGGGTTGTTTGGAGACAACCCTTTTATTTGGATCGATGGCTTGGTAGCCCTAAGAATTGTAAATTGTTGCGGTGGACTGGCATAGGTTCTTGATGTGCGAAACCTAGCAGGTCCTCTAGTTACTCCCTTTGCTTCTTTGGTAGTGCCTCTTCTTTTGATGTTGCGGCTCTGCTGACTTGGTGTGCTCCGAAGGTTTCTGATATCTTGTGGAACTCTTCGTCGCAGCGGTCGGATCTGACGAAGCTGCCGCTGACTGTGATCACTCCTCGCGGACCCGGCATTTTCAGCTTGAGGTAGGCGTAGTGTGGAACTGCCATGAAACGTGTGAAGGCTAGGCGTCCTAGGATGGCGTGGTACTGTGATTTCCAGTTTACCACTTCGAAGTCCAATGTCTCTTTGCGGAAATTACTCGTGCTGCCAAAAACCACCTCGAGACTTATTTTTCCGAGGGGGTAGACTGCTTTCCCTGGCACGATTCCATGGAACGTTGTGCCTGAAGATTTTAGCGCCGAGTTTTGGATGAGAATTTCTTCCAGGGTTCTAGCGAATATGATGTTGATTCCACTGCCGCCGTCCATGAAGACTCGTGACATGTCGTAGCTTCTGATTCTTGCTTCGAGTACTAATGCGGCGTGTCCTGGACGCGGGATGGCTGGCGGGTGGTCTTCTCGGGAGAAGGAGATTTCAGTCTCAGACCCACGTAAGTATTCTGGGACAGCAGGTGATGTCTACGCACGCTTCTATTCTTGTAGACTATGTTGGGCCTCCAAGCGCAGAGTTTTGTAGGACAGCAGCAATTTCCCTCAAGTGGATGACCTAAGGTTTATTGAACTCAGCGAAGTAGAGGTTGAAGATGGTCTCTCTCAAGCAACCCTGCAATTAAGATACAAGAAGTCTCTTGTGTCCCCAACACACCTAATACAATGGCAAATTGTATAGGTGCACTAGTTCGGCGAAGAGATGGTAAAATATGGCTGATAGGGGTGGCAAAGCAAGGTAATATAAATCTTAATAAATAAAAACAGCAAGGTAGCAAGCGACAAAAGTGAGCACAAACGATACTGCAATGGTGGAAACAAGGCCTAGGCTTCATAATTTCACTAGTGGCAACTCCCAACAACATTAACATAGTCTAATCACATGATATTTCCCATAAAACATGCAATGGAGACGTACTCGGAGGTCATTCCTTTGTGGTCAAGAGAGGACGAGAATTGTGTAGGGCTACAAAAGCACACCTCAGAGTTCGTAGTTCTCATCTATGGATTTCCCAATGTCACCGCGGCCATCCAAAGAGACTACCACAATCACCACAACATATCTAAAGGATAGTCAAAGACAAGCACCAAGAGACTCTCAATCTTCAATCCACACACAAAAGAGGAAATCACTCATGAAAATATTCTTCTAACCCATGTCCAATAGACCGCTGACACCATGGTCTCGGGGATTATACTAGATAAGTTCAAGTGAGTACACCAATACAATACATAGAAGAAGGGGAAATATCATGGGATCATCCTAGATTAACATAGCCTATGATCACAATGAAGATCACATCATGGGAGAGAGAGAAGACCACATAGCTACTGGTAGAAACCTCAGCCCAGAGGAGGAACTACTCCCGCATCATGGAGGGAGGAAGCAACGTCGATGGAGATGAATCCGAGGGCACTTCCCCGTCCCAGCAGGGTGCCGGCACAGGAATTTTGGTCCCCCGAAACTTGCTGGCGATGGCGGCGGAGATCGGAATTGCTTCTGGAGAAAAGGGTTTTGTCCTCGAGGGTTTCGGGACGAGAGAGATATATAGGAGAAGGGGGGCAGCCAGAGGTGGACCAGGGGCCCCAGGCGCCCCCCTGGCGCGGCCTAGGGGGTGGCCGCGCCAGGTGGCCGCCTGGGCCACCCCTGGTTCCCCTCTGGCCCCACTTTGGCTCTTCCCGAAGCTTCCTGTACGCTGATTTTTCCTATATTTTTCCCGGAATTTTTCTGGCACTTTAAATAATGGGAAAACCTGAAATACAAAAACAGCAGAAAACAGGAACTGGCACTGTGGTGCACTGAGTTAATAGGTTAGTCCAAATATGATCAAAAGTGTATGAAAGTGTATCAAAAGCATAGCAATATCACCCAAAACATGCATGGAGCAAGCAGAAATTATAGATACGTTTTGGACGTATCAACATCCCCAAGCTTAATTCCTGCTCGTCCTTGAGTAGGTAAATGATAACAAGCATAATTTCTGTGGTGACATGCTACCAAAGAGTCTTTCACAATCACATGACAAATGCTTATTGAGATAATGAATCTTTAGTAATTAATTACCTCATGAGAATATCACAAAGAACTAAAAGTTTACAATATGATACTGAAACACCCAATAGATTTGTAGTGAGCATGGTGTGCAAACATGACAAAGTGATACCTCGCTTGCCCCCTTTATTGAAGCAAAACATAAATGCAGGAGCACCTCCGAAGTTTAAGTGACGACTAGATACAATGATTTCAGAATAAGCGATATCACAATCATGCAGAAGACAATGGTGCTTTGGGACAATGCACATTACACTCAGAATGACAATCATGCTCTCAATAGTTGGTGCTTTGAAGACAGAAGGTGGAGACTCTCGAACCGTGGCTTTTGATGGCAAGGTTGAAAACCCGTGGCTGGAAGCAAAGACTAAACAAGTACCAAAGCTCGTGGTTTTGAAAACAGAGATACAAAGCTTTTGAGAGGTGCATAATTCGTTAACGAATGCTAGTAGATAACCTAATTACTTCTTATGCTGGACAAGTTTCGAGGAACGGCTCCCGCGCGAGGATGATCACATCCCCTTAATCTCCTTTGTTTATCACTGCCAAAGTTTTCTGATTTCTCATGAACAAAGCATGAAGGAGGGTTTGTTTGTTGCTATTATCTTTAGTGAGTTGGGTGCACTCATGCCAATCCCTCCTCGTATTAGGGGTTTGCAGATTAGACATGCAATCCCGGGGTAAAACTTGTCCAACATAAGAAGATCATGAATTACCTACTACTTCCTCATGAGCTAAAACAGAGGCACAAAAGAGAAGTTCTTTTGAATAATTTTGAGATGGCACATGAAAGTCTTCGTTAGGAATGGCAAGTAAATACCATATATAGGAAGGTATGGTGGACTCATATGGCGTAACTGGTTTCGAGGATTTTGGATGCACAAGCAGTCAGTCCGCTTAGTACAGGGGAAGGCTAGCAAAAGACTGGGAGCGACCAACTAAGAGAGCAATGACGTCCATAATCATGCAGAGCGACAAAGCAACATTGAATCGGGCATGAAAGTTATATCACTACTCAGAAATTAAAGATCATCAAGGCTTGATAGACTTTCTTTACAGTCTCAAATATGCATGAGCATATGCCAAGTCAATCAAAATAAATTCTTGGAGGAAGATATCACTAAACCATACCACATCATAGGCAAACAAATTATGTTGGTATTTCAATAACACATTAAGAACCCCCAGCTATTTGAGACTAACCATAAGAAAACATGAACTACTAAGCAACATTATGCACATAGAATTTTTTATCATAGACATATCAACCAGTGCCACAGAAGCCAACTCTCTTAACAAGATAAGCATGAAAACTCAAGAGAGTTCCAGAAGCAACAACCTAAATAAAAGCTCTTAAAAATATAAGCATGAAAACTAAGAGCTAAGCATGACAGCAGCTAAGAAAAGATAAAGAACACACACAAGAAGATAAGCATGCAAGCCTATGTTGTGTTCTACAGTGGACTGGAGCGTGTTTCTCTCCCAAACAATGAAGGCTAGGATCCAACTTGTTAAGAACAGCAAGCAAAACTAAATAAACTAAAAATAAAAGAGCAAGACTCTCCAAGCATAGCACATAACGCATGAAGTGATAAAAATATAGTGGAATGAAGGACGAAGTGATAATTGTTGATGGAGAAGGGGATGCACGGGGGCATCCCCAAGCTTAGATTCTTGAGTCTCCTTGGATATTTCTTGGGGGTTCATGGGGGCATCCCCAAGCTTGAGCGTTTGACACTCCTGAATCTTCTTTTATCATCTTCCCTCGCACACTTGAAAACTCCCTTCATACATAACTCATCATAATCTGATTAGAGAGGTTAGTACCCACAATAAAATAAATCTTCTCTACTGAAAACAAAGATATTATTGAAGGGCTACTGTTTCTCAAGATTGCCAAAAATAATTGCAAAGAAAAAGCAAGCTTAAGGTTTGCAAAATGAAGAAAGGCAAAACAGGGCAGAATCTGTGAAAAACAGACTAGTAGGTAGTAAATAATTTTTTTGGGGTACTTCTGCAACTCAAATAAAAAAACTCAGAACAGACGCTCGAAATCCAATTGTATAGAGCATGCTGTCAAAAAAATTCAGGTAAAAAAGATGATGTGGTGATTTTATTCGAATTTTTCTGTCCAAGGACAGAATCTGTTTTCTGGACAGCATGTCACAACTTTTGAACTTTCTTGCAATCAGAGGCTAAACTTGGCACAAAGCTGAAAAATAAAGATACAATGATGTTGCTACAGTAGTGACAAACGTCAAGACCACTAAAAACTAAAAGAACAAACTGAAAGTAAAGATAACAAGGGTTGTCTCCCTAGAGCTCTTTCTTTATAGCCATAAAGATAGGCTTAAGACTTTAATGATGCTCTCGCAGGAATAAGAGTTGAAGAACAAAAGAGAGCATCAAGAAGCAAATACGAAACACATTTAAGCCTAACATGATTCCTATGCATAGGAATATTGCAATAGAATAATTCATTGAAGCACAAAGCAATAAGCATAGGAAGGCAAAACAAGTGCAGCTTCAAAACCTTCAACATAAAGAGAGGGAACTTGATATTATTGAAATATCTATAAGCATGTGTTCCCTTCTCATAATAATTTCCAGTGGGATCATGAATAAACTCAACAATATAAGTATCACATAAAGCATTGTTACCATGATCCACATGCAAAAAGGTACTCTTACTCTCCACATAAGCATAATCTTTCTCATTGGTAATAGTGGGAGTAGGACTATCATAAACAACTTGAAAACGATAGATTAATTGTGTATTAGGAAGATGGTGTTCAACAAGGGAGTAATCCCCTCCATGATTATGACAAGTTTCATAAGGATAATTTCTCCTTATGTCATAGGTACCTTTACAATCACTATAGATAGGAGTTATAACATCATCATAGTAGAGAAGAGCATTATCATTGCTAGCAACTATATTTGTAAACGTGTTGTCTTTACTCTTACTAGAAAAAGAATTATCAATTACCACATCACTAATGGGTAAAGGACTTGCAATCCTATCATCCCCAAGCTTAGAGATTTCTATATCATCATTTTTAGAGTTGGCACCAAAAAGATTTTCAAGATCATAAGTGGTATTATCATTATCTTCCCAATCACAATAAGTAACATGCATATCATAATCAAAATCATCTTCAATAGTGCCTACAGACTTAACATCAGGATAATAATGAATGCAATCAAGCTCACCATCCTCCATAAATTTATATCTGTTAGGATAAAAATTGATGCGAGGAATATGCTCAGGCCAGGTTGATACCCATTCTTCTTCCTTCTTGCTCCTCTTCCTCCTCCTCTTCTTTTTCTTCTTCTTCACCTTAGGAGGGAGTGGTTGGAGATGAAGTTTCTCCATATATCCTGGTTTATCATTAGAAACAATAGGGGAAACTTGGGAGACACTCTCCTTTTTATTAGTAGAGATATAAGAGACATTTTTATACTTTGGTAAAGTTCCCTCCTTTCTAATCTTACTTATGTAATCATTTTCATGGCAATTAACAACACAATAGAGATGGAAATTTTGCAAAGTGTTGTTTATTCATAAGGCATTAACATCTAGCCAAGAAGTCTTTTCTGATAACTCTTCACACATCAAAAATAACATAAGTTCATCATAAAGATCAGGGGTGATCATGTTATCACACAACTGGTTAACAGTTATGTTTTGAAAGTTCATGCATTGAAAATTAAAGTGACCCTCTATACCACAAAGTTCACAAGTAAAAGGATAAAGGTCACACAATTCTCTAGCAATTTCATTTATATCTTTGACCCAAGTGATTGTTCTTTCATGCTTATGTTGCTTACAATACTTCTCTTCTTCAATCATAGGCCTTTCACAAGGTCTATCCACTCCACAAAAATTAACATGCTTATATAAAACTTCATTTTCAAGAATTGGATCATGCATGTTGCAATCATCATGAACAATTTTATTTTCTTTGCAAATCTCTTTCAAAGGTTCATGATGCTTGATCCAATCCTCCTTAGGCATATTAAGATGTGAAGCAAAATATTTGAGGAAATCAACAAGGAGTTGAGAATGAAGCCCAAACTTAGCACTAAACTTATTAAAACTTGTAGTTTCAACAAAGGACTTAATGCAATCATACTCATAAATTATACCCGACTCTTTACCTTTGTAAATCTCCCAATCTTCAGTGTTGCGTTGAATTCTTTCAAGGATTTCCCATTTAGCATCAAGCTTTTCGTTTGTGAAAGAACCCATAGAGGAAGCATCGAGCAAGTCTTTATCCTATGGAGAGAGCCTTGCATAAAAATTATAAATAATGATATCTTTGGGGAGCCCATGGTTAGGACATTTTAGCATTAAAGTTTTCAGTCTCCCCCAAGCTTGAGCTATGCTTTCTCCATCATGAGGATAGAAATTATAAACATAATTCCTATTCTCATGGACTTCATGAAGAGGATAAAACTTGGAGTTAAAGAGAGACTGGATCTCTTCCCAATCCAGCAGGTGAGAATCATCTAGTAGCTTATACTATTCCAATGCTTTTCCTTTCAGTGACAAGGCAAATAATTTCCTCATGACTGCATCTCTTGTCAAACCTGAAATCTTAAATAACTCACAAAGTTCTGTAAGTTTCAACAAATGAATACTAGGATTGACTGTTCCATCATAACAATCATTCCTAATTATTTCAGTTATCCCAAGTGGTATTTGGAACGGGATACATTCAGTAGGTGGAGGAGACTTCTCTACCACGGGTGTGGTAAAGAGGCCTTCCCCAAGCAATGAACTAAGAGTGTGGTTTTCCATAAGCCTAACTAGTGAAACTAAAAACAAGAAATGAAAAGATTTAATTGCAAGATCTAAAGATATACCTTCAAACACTTACTTCCCCGGCAACGGCGCCAGAAATAGCTTGATGTCTACACACGCTTCTATTCTTGTAGACTATGTTGGGCCTCCAAGCGCAGAGATTTGTAGGACAACAGCAATTTCCCTCAAGTGGATGACCTAAGGTTTATCGAACTCAGGGAAGTAGAGGTTGAAGATGGTCTCTCTCAAGCAACCCTGCAATTAAGATACAAGAAGTCTCTTGTGTCCCCAACACACCTAATACAATGGCAAATTGTATAGGTGCACTAGTTCGGCGAAGAGATGGTAAAATATGGCTGATAGGGGTGGCAAAGCAAGGTAATATAAATCTGAATAAATAAAAACAGCAAGGTAGCAAGCGACAAAACTGAGCACAAACGGTATTGCAATGGTGGAAACAAGGTCTAGGCTTCATAATTTCACTAGTGGCAACTCCCAACAACATTAACATAGTCTAATCACATGATATTTCCCATAAAACATGCAATGGAGACGTACTCGGAGGTCATTCCTTTGTGGTCAAGAGAGGTCGAGAATTGTGTAGGGCTACAAAAGCACACCTCAGAGTTCGTAGTTCTCATCTATGGATTTCCCAATGTCACCGCGGCCATCCAAAGAGACTACCACAATCACCACAACATATCTAAAGGATAGTCAAAGACAAGCACCAAGAGACTCTCAATCTTCAATCCACACACAAAATAGGAAATCACTCATGAAAATATTCTTCTAACCCATGTCCAATAGACCGTTGTCACCATGGTCTCGGGGATTATACTAGATAAGATCAAGTGAGTACACCAATCCAATACATAGAAGAAGGGGAAACATCATGGGATCATCCTAGATTAACATAGCCTATGATCACAATGAAGATCACATCATGGGTGAGAGAGAAGACCACATAGCTACTGGTAGAAACCTCATCCCCGAGGAGGAACTACTCCCGCATCATGGAGGGAGGAAGCAACGTCGACGGAGATGAATCCGGGGGCACTTTCCCGTCCCGGCAGGGTGCCGGCACAGGAATTCTGGTCCCCCGAAACTTGGTGGCGATGGCGGCGGAGATCGGAATTGCTTCTGGAGAAAAGGGTTTTGTCCTTGAGGGTTTCGGGACGAGAGAGATATATAGGAGAAGGGGGGCAGCCAGAGGTGGACCAGGGGCCCCAGGCGCCCCCCTGGCGCGGCCTAGGGGGTGGCCGCGCCAGGTGGCCGCCTGGGCCACCCCTGGTTCCCCTCTGGCCCCACTTTGGCTCTTCCCGAAGCTTCCTGTACGCTGATTTTTCCTATATTTTTCCCGGAATTTTTCTGGCACTTTAAATAATGGGAAAACCTGAAATACAAAAATAGCAGAAAACAGGAACTGGCACTGTGGTGCACTGAGTTAATAGGTTAGTCCAAATATGATCAAAAGTGTATGAAAGTGTATCAAAAGCATAGAAATATCACCCAAAAAATGCATGGAGCAAGCAGAAATTATAGGTACATTTTGGACGTATCAGCAGGGTGTGAGGAGACTGTGAGGAAAACTTGTCTGGCGACCTGCTTCTGTTGCCTGTTTGACGGTCTTCCTTCTTGTATCATGTAGATCTGTCCATGCGCTTCTGGGTACTTTTCTTCTTCCTCGGGTGTCGTGCTTCGTTCTTGGATTGCCGCTACTTGCCTTGCTGGTATTGCAGGGGCTGGTGGTGCGTTGTGGGCGACGGTCCCGACTGCTACGCTTGCGAGAGGCTGTGCTGCTATTGTTATAGATTGGATTTTTTTCTTCTGAGAGCTCGATGAAGCGCCTGTAGATTCTGAGGGTGTGTCCTGATATGAGCTCTCCGCGCTCGTTTCTGAACCCGTGTAGTGTACACGGTCCGTCGAGTTGTTCTTTGGCCGAGCGATATGCTCGGGCGTCATCTCGCGGCTTCCTTGTCCTCCAATCCCGTTTCTGAACTTGGGGTGCTTCTTCTTGGTTGTCCCTGCGCTGCATTCGTCTGTCGTCGCGGTGTCTGCCTTCTCATTCATTCGGGAAGCCGGCTGCGACCATATCGGGTCCTCTGTCGTCGTAGAAGTTACGCCTCGGGCATTTTCTTCTTCTGTCGAATCCTCTGTCGCTGGTGTGGTAGTCGTAGTCGCGTTCTGAGCGCGCTGTCTGGATCTCTGATTCGTTCCGTACGGAGTCCTCTCCGACTGCCCAGTTGTTGGCTTGCTCTAGTAGTCAGGCGAGTGTTCGGACCTTCATCTGCCCGAGTTGCTCCTTGAAGTCGATGTGTTGCAAACCCCTCCTGAATGCGTCGATTGCGCTTTCCTCTGATATGTCCTCGGCTGAGTTTTTGAGTATGGTCCATCGCTGGATGTATGCTCGCAGGGATTCTCTGGATCCTTGCTTGCAGGCCCTTAGCTCCTCGAGTGATGCCGGTCGTTCGTAGGTGGACTTGAAGTTCTCGATGAAGGCGCTGCGGAACTGCTTCCAGGAACTAATTGATCCTCGCGGTAGTTTTTTCAACCAGTGTCGTGCCGAGCTCTCGAGCATGAGTTGTACGTACTGCATTGTTGTGATATTGGTTCCACGCTAGAATTTGACGGTTGTTAGGTAGTCGTCGAGCCATGCTTCTGGCTCTTCCAGGCCGTCGTACTTGTGTGTTGTGGAGTTTAACTTGAAACCTTTCGGCATCCGTGTTTCTCGTATGGATCGCGTGAAGCACAGTGCTCCGCATGGTTCTATGTCCTCATCGGAAGATTGCTCGTCCGAGTATTCTTCGCGGGCTGCTCGCCTTCGTCTTCTGCGGTTGACCTTGTTCTGTGTTATGTTGTCGCGTGCGTCTCGTCGATTGCTGTTGCGTCTGTTGCCGTTGTTGTCGCTGTCATGGTTTTTGTTTTTGTTTGGGTGCTTGCGCCAGTCGTCGCTGCTATCGTCGTCGTCGGGTGAACTGGGGTCCCTGTCCGGAGTCTGCTCGGGGGGGACTGATACGTCCAAAACGTATCTATAATTTCTGCTTGCTCCATGCATGTTTTGTGTGATATTGTTATGATCTAGATACACTTTCATACACTTTTGATCATATTTGGACTAACCTATTAACTCAGTGCACCACAGTGCCAGTTCCTGTTTTCTTGCTGTTTTTCTATTTCAGTTTTCCCCCATATAAAAAGTGCCAGAAAAATTCCGGGAAAAATATAGGAAAAATCAGCATACAAGAAGCTTCGCGAAGAGCCCGAGTGGGGCCAGAGGGGAGCCAGGGGTGGCCCAGTGTAACACCCTCAGTTGCTTGTAACAGTAATCATCCTTACTGTTGATCATCACTGTTGATTTATCACTGTTGATTCCCTGACCCTGTTCAAACTTTGTGATGCTAATGATCAAAACCTTGATGTGGGTGATCAACACCCCATGCACCATGTACTTGAGCCCTTGGAATAAAAACCCCAAAGTCAAAACCCTAAAACCCCTTTCTGTGGATAATAAAAACTTGGTGGAAATTGAACCTTGCTCAAAAATCATGAAACCATTTTTGTAAATTGCCTAAAATCATTACAATCATGTTGGACCAACTTTGGTAATTTTTGGAGTTATGAAATATCTCAAACAATTATAACAGTAGCTTATAAGGTCCTTTTTAATCATAAAATATTTAAAAGAAATATCCACTGAGTTTTAAAATGTACCAAACCTTTTATGTCACCTACATGTGACATACACCTATTTTACAAACCACCAACACATTTAAATAAAATGCAAAAGCATTTATTTTAACTGCAACAGTAAACAAAATAAAATACAGGTAAAAATAAATAAATAAAAATGGAAAACTCACTATACCTCGCCCTGGGCAATGGCCCACCCCGGCCCACTCCTCTCTCTCCTTCCTCCTCCCGCACTGGCGCCATGCCGCCGCCGTGGCCGCCGCTGCCAAGCCGGCCCCGCCCTCCTCACATGCTCCCCTGTCCCCTAGCCGGCCCGGAGACGATAAGGAAGACCCCCGCGATTCGTGGATCGTGAGCTGACGCCATTCCCCCCCCCTCCCCAGCCATCCCCCACCCGCCCGAGTTCTGCCGTGGACGCGACCTCACCGCCGGCGTGGCCACTGGCCTCTCCTTACCGCACCAGGTTGTCCGCGAGGTGCGCCGTGGACTGCTACGCCACCCCGTACCATCAATTTGAGCCACGACGCCCTTGCTGAGCCGCAATCGATGCCGGACTTCACCACGGCCGCCGCGCCTCGACGTTCGATTCGCCGCCGCCTGTGCCTCCCTGAGCCCGTTAGCCACCTCGACAGGTTCCCGGTGAGCACCGCTACCTCCCCCATGTACTCGCACCCGCCCGACTAGCCCCACGCAGGAACCCCTCTTTCGCACGCTCCGGCAGCCGCCATTGTTGACGATGCCGAGCTCACAGGCCCTCCTAGCGCGCGCTTTTGGCACCGTTGTACTCCCCGTGCATCGTAGGCTCGATTCCATCCTTTTGCGCGCTCGGATTCACCACGGTTCGCAAGACGCCATAGGATCCCGACGCCGCCGCCCGCCAAACCTCGTCGCCAACCTCGTTCCCGGCGACCCCAAGCCACCGCACCCTCCCCAATCGACGCGGCTCACCTCCAGCTACCCGTAGGGCTCAACGACGCCCCCAATGGTGCTCTGTACCGTGCGCATGCTCGACCTCGTCGGAGCTCTGTCTCCGGCGAGCTTCCGACGAGCCGCCCGTGCCACTGACGTGTGGACCCCGCCGGTCAGAACTATCATTAGGGGTTAATTAGATCACTATGGGTCACTTACATGTGGGGCCCGATCCCCTAATTAACTGTTAGTTGGAAATAACCCCCCCCCCACAGCCAATGACACATGGGTCCTACCCCTGTTAAATTAAATCAATAAACTGTTTAATTAAACATGTGTCACTGACTGGTGGCCCCCACTGTCAGATTATTATTTAATAAGAATTTAGATTTAATTCCAGTCTATGACATGTGGGCCCTATCTGTTTTATTAAATTAAATAAATTATATAAATACCACTGTCTATGACATGTGGGTCCCAGATGTCAGGTTTGACCAGTCAAACTACTATTCTGGATAATGTTATATTAAATGATTAAAGAATTCAGAAAATGTTATAAAATCATTTAAAACTTTAAAATTCAATATCTTTTAAACCGTAAGTCAGATTCAAAAACTTTATACATGAAAATTGATCAGAAAAATATAGCGAATACGAATACGCTATCCGTATCTCTATCACACCCCTCTAACACAACAAACATAGAACCGTCCCCCTTCGGACCGTCGGTCCGATAAACTGTCCGGTACTGTTAGAGTGCCCGGATGAATTTATTTCGAACACGAATGTTTCTCAGAATAGATCAACTAGCACGGATACACCCCCCTTATGTTTTTCCGGTACCCACGACACCTCTGGCTTGATCCTTCGCCCCCCTCCGGACACCTTGTCCGATAATCACCCGGAGCTGGCAGTTCATCCCCGGATGAATCTCCGTTCCGAGCAATGTGCCTTGCACTGCGTTAGAATACCGTTAACATTTCATCTGTCATGTCATGCATTTGTTTGTATATGCTTGTTGTGTATTTACTGTTTCTTCCCCCCCTTAATCTCCGGTAGACCCCGCTGCTGCCGTCGACTACACCGCTGCTGAGTACGACTACTTCGTCGACGACCCCACTACTACCGTCGAGCTTCCAGGCAAGCAGAGCCATTCTCTTCCCCAGATATCGCCTACCTTTCCGTACTTTCTTGCACTAGGCATTGTTACTTCTGCTGCTACGATTACAATCCTATTCAATTGCATAGCCTGATTTTGTCGCCCCTTGATGTACCTTTCTTATCCTATGTTGCCTGTTATAATTATGCATATATTCAGCAGTGAGCCCTGCGCATTGTTAGCTAGGACTAGATAGCGGGACGTGATCACTCAGGGGAGTGAACACGGATACAGTATATACAACTGCACAGGTACGGTACAAAGAAGACACCGCCAAAGGCCCCTATCTGGGTTATGCCTAGTCACCTCAAGTGTGAGATATCAAGGAGTAATCCTTGTACTCCACTCGAGGCTGACTTTGTCTTACCGCCATAGGGTCCTGAACAACGATTGTCCTTCAGGTGAGAAGTCGGGCGACCCAACGGTGCCCGCGAGAGGTATTGCGACGGGACGACAGGGAGGGTACGACCAGTGTACCGGTGTGCTTGGCCCCTGATCGTTGGCCGCGAGAGTTACCAAACTACGAAAGTCGAGCTCCTCCAGGAGCACACACGAGACAAGGTAAGGAGACGGTTCACCTTGTTGGTAACCGCAGTGACTTGGTGGGACGACGGGGCAGGCACCGATGTACTGGTGGTCCTGGCTGCTGTCGTTGTCCGCGGGTCAGTTAAGTCGAGGCAACGACAACGGTTGTCACGCAGGTTAATTAAAATGCTAAACGGTTCAGTGGATGTCTTGAGTTGTCTATATGCCATGTACGCACTACCTACCCGTGGGAATTACGAGTTATGGGCTCCTCTGCTTCGTAGTGTCGTCCGAGGACTCTTCAGACGTCAGCAGTACTGCGGGCTGATTGCCGGGAAGTGGTGTTGTCTTATTTGCTCGCGCGGTGGTGTCTTATTTGGATTTGCTTCAACTTCACCGGCCAACCACGCACCGTGCAGGAGTACGTTCGGGTTGGGGTCCAAGGCCCGGCGTACTTAGGATTTAGACCGGCGGATGGCCTCTCTGTTGAGTTTGAAAGATGGGCTATGAAGTGTCGGATAGCCTCGGTGGAGCGTTCCCTAACAAGGTTCCCGCCACCCTGGAGATCCGTGCGTGTAGCGTAACACAAGTGCACCCCTGCAGGGAAGATTAATCTATTCGGATAGCCGTGTCCACGGTAACAGGACGCTTTATGCTGAAGCTGGATCTTACCACTAGAAACTATTATTATTAAATTTTATGGTTCCGGGTTTTCTTCCTCGCGGGGATGTCGAGGAGGAGAACTCGGAGGCATTGCTAATTATTACTACTTATTATTATACAATGCTGCAGCAACTTCTGCTGCGTTGTTACTTTATGCTTTATATAAACTGTTGGCTGATTCTTACCTCATTCTGCAAGACATCGTCGGAAGATGCTAGTCTTCGATAGGCCTAGCTTCTTACCCTTGCTCTGGATTTCTGTCTTTCAGTCCACTATATACAGCCTCTTCTTTCCGTTGGTACAATGCATAATGCTTAGTAGCGGACGTAAGACTCGCGGGTATACTAGATACTCACCTGCTTTATTTCCTTTACTGTTTTGCCTGATCGGCCACTGCAGCCGACGTTGGAGCCCAGGAGCAGGAGTACCCCGGAGGCGCCTACTACGACGTCGAGTTCCCCGTTGACCAGGAGTAGTTCGGTGGATCCCAGGCAGGAGGCCTCGCCTTTTCGATCCGTGCCTCTAATGTGATTTGTGCTAGCCTTCTTAAGGCAAAACTTGACTAACTATGTCAGTACTCAGATATTATGGCTTGTATGACTTATGTATTCGGGTCCACGTGACCCCCCTTTATTGTAATATATTTGTTTATCCTTTTGTGTTTAGTGTTGTGCTGTGATATTCTCACCGTGGCACCCTAATCTCAGCCGTGTACCCTGCGTGTATGATTACTGTACACGGATTGATTTTGGGGGCGTCACAAGTTGGTATCAGAGCCGACTGCCTGTAGGAAGCCACCCCACCACTACTTGGTCGAAGTTGAGTCTAGACTTTGAAAAACTATTCTGCTAACTTAATATTTGGCTTACGGGCCCACATCGATGTCACTACGTGTGATATCTATGGTATTAGGATCCTTTTCTCCTTACCTATGCTCTGGGAATCTGCTCTCTTATCCTTGCTGGTAAGTTTTACAAAATCTGACATTAGGATCACGTTCTCTTGATTCCACCCGGCATTTTTGGTGCTTCCCCCATTGATTGAGTCGTGTCGCAGGAGTCATACCCCAGGTCCCGGACCGCGGATCCCATTCTCATTCTGGGCAGGCCGCGCGTCCTCTGGCATTAACTCCTGTGGCCAACAGTTTTCTTGCGGCGTGATTGACATAGTGGAATCTATGTCGCGTCGTGTAATCCTTACCGCGGTCTGCGCGCCTCCTAGTGAGTCCTTTTTCCTTAATTTCTACGACGTTGCCCTGCCCGATTTTCGATTGACTCTGTGTGTAAATGTGTATGTCTTATATGACTACCCCTATATATTCGCGCCTCCTCTTCACTGTCTTTTTTACTTCAGGCTTGATTCCATTATCTCGTTAAATTTTCATCGCTGAAATACCCCTGTTAAATTCTAGCAGGATGGCTGGTCGTGGTGGTCGTGGTCGTGGTCGTGGTGCCAACGACCCACCTCCGCCGCCGGATTACATGGCCGCGATGATGCAGCAGTTCGAGCTGAACCGTCAGTTCATGGAGACTGTCATGGCTCAGTTCCCCCAGCCGAATCAGAATGGGCACCACCATCAGCATGCCACCGTGACTCTGCACGACTTCACCCGCCTCAACCCCACTATGTTCCGCAACACTGTTCAGCCGTTGGATGCTGATGACTGGCTTCGCGACATCACGCACGAGCTGGAGTCCTCTAATGTCGATCCAGCCGACTATGTGAACTTTGCGTCTTATCATCTGAAAGGCGCCGCTGCTCAGTGGTGGAGCACCCACAAGCGTTCCCTACCAGTTGGAGAAGTCATCACTTGGGATGAATTTCAGTCGGCCTTTCGCGCCCGCTACATTCCTCAGGGGATCATGGATCGTAAGGCGGAAGAATTCCGCAACCTCACTCGGTGCGACATGACTGTTGAAGCCTATCAGCGCGAGTTCCTCAACCTCTCTCGCTATGCGGAAGGAGAGATCACCACTGATGCTCGCAGGCAGCAGAAGTTCCGTCGTGGCCTCAACCCAGACCTCAGGCTCGCTCTTGCCATTCATGATTTCGCCAACTTCGCCACCATGGTGAACAAGGCTATCACCGTCGAGACTGCCCAGATGGAGCACAAGAACTCTCTGAAGCGTTATCGTGACGTTGGCTCATCTTCGGGCGCAACGCAGAAGTGTCGTATCTGGCTCCCTACCAATGTGACCCATTCAGCTGTCCCTACTCCAAGGTCGTCTTATGATGCACCCCGTCTGCCTCCGCCACCGCAGTTGCCAAGAGATCTGCCTGCACCACCCAATGCTACACCCCTTCGTCCTCAGGATGGATTATGCTTCACGTGCCGCCAACCTGGGCATTTTTCCAGAGAGTGCCCCCAGAAACAGAAGCAACTGGTAGTTCACCCCGCTGGCCGTGGAAATGGTCGTGGCAACAACAGGACCCCCAACTATAATACTGGGTCTGCTGCTTATGCTCGTGGGCATGCTAACAACATCAATGTTGTAGAAGCTCAGCAACAACCCGCTACCGTGATGGGTACCCTTCTCGTTAATTCCGTACCTGCTACTGTTTTATTTGATACAGGAGCATCGCATTCATTCTTGTCGGAAGCATTTGCATTTTCGCATAACTTCACGCTAGAAAAGATGAACCCACCGATGGTTGTCTGCACCCCGATAGGCCAATGTCAAACCACCAAGATAGTGCCCGGAACCATTGTTGAAATTGAAGGGGTTGAATTCCTTGCTTCCCCCATCGTTCTGAAGTCTTCCACCATAGACCTCATTCTGGGAATGGATTGGTTGAAATTTCACGATGTCGCACTTTATTGTGGCACCAAGTCTGTCCAACTTTTTCACCCCTCTGGCGAGATTGTTAACCACACCACCCGAGTTACCCGTAATGCCGAAACACAGATATTTATGATGAATGCTTTGAATGCCGCCCCCCTCGAAGGCATCGAGAACGTTCCAGTCGTTCACGATTTTCCCGACGTCTTCCCAGAAGAACTGCCGGGAATACCCCCGATCAGAGAAGTTGAATTTGTCATCGACTTGAAGCCCGGCACCACCCCTATTGCCAAGCGTCCTTACAAGATGCCGCCACATGAACTCCTTGAATTTAAGGAGGAAATCGACAAGGCACTTCAGAAAGGATTCATTCACCCCAGTTCCTCAGCTTGGGGAGCACCTTCGCTTTTTGTCAAGAAGAGCGATGGGACAAACCGATTGGTCCAAGATTATCGGCCCATTAACCAAGCCACCATCAAGAACAAATACCCACTTCCCCGGATCAACGATCTGTATGATCAACTTGCCGAATCCAAGGTGTTTTCTAAACTCGACTTGAGGTTGGGTTATCACCAAATCCGAGTCCGTGATGAAGACATTCCGAAGACTGCCTTCATTACTCGCTATGGTTCATACGAGTACACCGTCATGTCCTTTGGCTTAACCAATGCTCCAGCCACCTTCTCCAGATTGATGAATTATATTTTCATGGAGTACCTCGACCAGTTCGTCGTGGTTTATCTGGATGATATATTGATATATTCCAAGAATGAATAAGAACATGTTGAACATCTTCGTCTTATACTGGAGAAGCTTCGAGAACACAAACTCTACGCTAAGTATTCTAAGTGTGAATTCTGGCTTCCCGAAGTAACCTACCTTGGACATGTGATTTCCAAGGATGGCATTGCCATCACCCCAAAACGTATCCAGGCTATTCTTGACTGGACTCCTCCCAAGACCGTCAAGCAAGTCCGCAGTTTCCTCGGACTCGCTAGCTATTGCCGCCGTTTCGTCGAGAATTTTTCCAAGATTGCCAGGCCTCTGACTAATCTTCTTCACAAAGGCGTCAAGTTTGAGTGGACAGATAAATGTCAAGAAAGTTTCCAAGCTCTCAAGGACAAGCTAACTTCTCCCCCGGTGCTCGCTCCCCCTGATACTCAGAAGGACTTCGTGATATATTGCGATGCGTCTCGTCAAGGATTAGGCTGTGTCCTAATGCAAGAGCGCAAAGTGATTGCTTATGGCTCTCGTCAGTTGCGTGCTCATGAAGACAAGTATCCAACACATGATCTCGAATTGGCAGCAGTAATTTATGAATTGAAGATGTGGCGACATTACCTCGCCGGTAATCATTGCGAGGTCTACACCGATCACCAAAGTCTGAAGTACCGGTTTACTCAGCCAGACCTGAATCTTCGTCAACAACGATGGCTCGAGACAATAGCCGACTTCAACATGGATATTTCGTATACCCCGGGCAAGGCTAATGTGATGGCCGATGCCTTGAGCCGCAAAGCTTACTGTTCTGAACTTGAGGTTCAGGTGCAGCAACCACTTCTGTATGAAGAGTTTCGCAAGTTGAACCTCGAGATTGTTCCTCAAGGTTACGTCAATAACCTGGTTCTCGAGTCAAAACTCGACGCCCTCATCAAGAGTAGACAATCTCTGGGCCCTGACATTGTGAAGATCAAGCAGGACATCGCAGAAGGGAAGCCCTCCTCTTTTACCATTGATGCCAATGATGGTGATACTGTGTACTTCAAGGGCCGCTTAGTAGTTCCTGTGAGCCCGGCCATCATTAACTGTGGTCCGGATATCATGGAGGAAGCCCATAATTCTCCCTTGTCAATCCACCCTGGCAGTACCAAGATGTATAAAGACCTTCGTCAACGGTACAGGTGGCCTTACATGAAGCAAGACATCGCCCGCTATGTTTCTCAATGTGACGTTCGCAGTCGCGTCAAAGACGGACATCAGAAACCTGTTGGTTGGTTGCGACCACTCCCTCCTCCTGATTGGAAGTGGGACAAAGTCGAGATGGACTTCGTCACCGGTTTTCCTAAGTCACAGAAAGGTAACGATGCCATCTTTGTCGTCATCGACCGATTCTCCAAGATTGCACACTTCCTGCCGGTCAAGGAGACGATCACTGCTAGTCAGTTAGCACACTTGTATATCTCCCTGATTGTGTCACTCCACGGTATTCCGATGGAGATCAGTTCAGATCGTGGCAGCTTTTTCACCTCACGATACTGGAATAGTTTCATGGAAGCCCTCGGGACTCGTCTGTCTCTCAGCACCGCTTATCACCCCCAGTCGCAAGGCCAAGTTGAACGAGTCAATCAAGTGCTGGAAGACATGCTTCGCGCTTGTGTCCTTTCTTTCGGCATGAAATGGGAGGATGCCCTCCCGTACGCAGAATTCTCGTACAACAATAGCTATCAGGCTAGCTTGAAGATGGCCCCCTTCGAATTTCTATACGGACATAAATGTCGAACCCCCCTGAATTGGTCAGGAACTGGGGAACGACCCTACTTCGGTCCGGATCTTGTCCAACAAGCTGAAGATCAGGTTCGCATTGTGCAAGAAAATCTCAAGGCCGCCCAGTCTCGTCAGAAGAGCAACTATGACCGCAAACACCGGGAAATGGAGTATCAACCTGGTGAATACGCTTACCTCCGTGTCACTCCCATGAGGGGCACTCATCGCTTCGGTATCAAGGGAAAGTTGGCTCCTCGCTACATTGGCCCGTTCCGTATCCTTTCCAGGAGTGGACCCGTGGCATACCGGTTGGAATTGCCGCCGAACCTCTCCCAAGTCCACGATGTATTCCACGTGTCGCAACTCCGTCGCTGCTTCAAGGACCCTATCCGCGAAGTGGAGCATGATATGATCGAGCTGCAACAAGACTTGACTTATCGAGAACATCTGAGCCGCATTCTCGACCAGTCTGAGCGTCGAACCCGCAACAAGACCGTCAAGTTCCTCAAGGTCCAGTGGTCGAATCATTCTGAAGATGAAGCCACTTGGGAACGCGAAGATCGCCTTCGCGATGAATACCCCGATCTTTTCCTCGCTACCACTTAAATTCTCGGGACGAGAATTCTTGTAGTGGGGGAGATTGTAACACCCTCAGTTGCTTGTAACAGTAATCATCCTTACTGTTGACCATCACTGTTGAGTTATCACTGTTGATTCCCTGACCCTGTTCAAACTTTGTGATGCTAATGATCAAAACCTTGATGTGGGTGATCAACACCCCATGCACCATGTACTTGAGCCCTTGGAATAAAAACCTCAAAGTCAAAACCCTAAAACCCCTTTCTGTGGATAATAAAAACTTGGTGGAAATTGAACCTTGCTCAAAAATCATGAAACCATTTTTGTAAATTGCCTAAAATCATTACAATCATGTTGGACCAACTTTGGTAATTTTTGGAGTTATGAAAAATCTCAAACAATTATAAAAGTAGCTATAAGGTCCTTTTTAATCATAAAATATTTAAAAGAAATATCCACCGAGTTTTAAAATGTACCAAACCTTTTGTGTCACCTACATGTGACATACACCTATTTTACAAACCACCAACACATTTAAATAAAATGCAGAAGCATTTATTTTAACTGCAACAGTAAACAAAATAAAATACAGGTAAAAAATAAATAAATAAAAATGGAAAACTCACTATACCTCGCCCTGGGCAATGGCCCACCCCGGCCCACTCCCCTCTCTCCTTCCTCCTCCCGCACTGGCGCCATGCCGCCGCCGTGGCCGCCGCTGCCAAGCCGGCCCAGCCCTCCTCACCTGCTCCCCTGTCCCCTAGCCGGCCCAGAGACGATAAGGACGACCCCCGCGATTCGTGGATCGTGAGCCGACGCCATTTCCCCCCCCCCTCCCCAGCCATCCCCCACCCGCCCGAGTTCTGCCGTGGACGCGACCTCACCGCCGGCGTGGCCACTGGCCTCTCCTTACCGCACCAGGTTGTCCGCGAGGTGCACCGTGGACTGCTACACCACCCTGTGCCATCAATTTGAGCCACGACGCCCTTGCTGAGCCGCAATCGATGCCGGACTTCACCACGGCCGCCGCGCCTCGACGTTCGATTCGCCGCCGCCTGTGCCTCCCTGAGCCCGTTGCCCACCTCGACAGGTTCCCGGTGAGCACCGCTACCTCCCCCATGTACTCGCACCCGCCCGACTAGCCCCACGCAGGAACCCCTCTTTCTCACGCTCCGGCAGCCGCCATTGTTGACGATGCCGAGCTCACAGGCCCTCCTAGCGCGCGCTTTTGGCACCGTTGTACTCCCCGTGCATCGTAGGCTCGATTCCATCCTTTTGCGCGCTCGGATTCGCCACGGTTCGCAAGACGCCATAGGATCCCGACGCCGCCGCCCGCCAAACCTCGTCGCCGGCCTCGTTCCCGGCGACCCCAAGCCACCGCACCCTCCCCAATCGACGCGGCTCACCTCCAGCTACCCGTAGGGCTCAACGACGCCCCCAATGGTGCTCTGTACCGTGCGCATGCTCGACCTCGTCGGAGCTCTGTCTCCGGCGAGCTTCCGACGAGCCGCCCGTGCCACTGACGTGTGGACCCCACCGGTCAGAACTGTCATTAGGGGTTAATTAGATCACTATGGGTCACTTACATGTGGGGCCTAATCCCCTAATTAAATGTTAGTTGGAAATAACCCCCCCCCCACAGCCAATGACACATGGGTCCTACCCCTGTTAAATTAAATCAATAAACTGTTTAATTAAACATGTGTCACTGACTGGTGGCCCCCACTGTCAGATTATTATTTAATAAGAATTTAGATTTAATTCCAGTCTATGACATGTGGGCCCTATCTGTTTTATTAAATTAAATAAATTATATAAATACCACTGTCTATGACATGTGGGTCCCAGATGTCAGGTTTGACCAGTCAAACTACTATTCTGGATAATGTTATATTAAATGATTAAAGAATTCAGAAAATGTTATAAAATCATTTAAAACTTTAAAATTCAATATCTTTTAAACCGTAAGTCAGATTCAAAAACTTTATACATGAAAATTGATCAGAAAAATATAGCGAATACGAATACACTATCCGTATCTCTATCACACCCCTCTAACACAACGAACATCGAACCGTCCCCCTTTGGACCGTCGGTCCGATAAACTGTCCGGTACTGTTAGAGTGCCCGGATGAATTTATTCCGAACACGAATGTTTCTCAGAATAGATCAACTAGCACGGATACACCCCCCTTATGTTTGTCCGGTACCCACGACACCTCCGGCTTGATCCTCCCCCCCCCTCCGGACACCCTGTCCGATAATCACCCGGAGCTGGCAGTTCATCCCCGGATGAATCTCCGTTCCGAGCAATGTGCCTTGCACTGCGTTAGAATACCGTTAACATTTCATCTGTCATGTTATGCATCTGTTTGTATATGCTTGCTGTGTATTTACTGTTTCTTCCCCCGCTTAATCTCCGGTAGACCCCGCTGCTGTCGTCGACTACACCGCTGCTGAGTAAGACTACTTCGTCGACGACCCCACTACTACCGTCGAGCTTCCAGGCAAGCAGAGCCATTCTCTTCCCCAGATATCGCCTACCTTTCCGTACTTTCTTGCACTAGGCATTGTTACTGCTGCTGCTACGATTACAATCCTATTCAATTGCATAGCCTGATTTTGTCGCCCCTTGATGTACCTTTCTTATCCTATGCTGCCTGTTATAATTATGCATATATTCAGCAGTGACCCTGCGCATTGTTAGCTAGGACTAGATAGCGGGACGTGATCACTCAGGGGAGTGAACACGGATATAGTATATACAACTGCACAGGTACGGTACAAAGCAGACACCGCCAAAGGCCCCTATCTGGGTTATGCCTAGTCACCTCAAGTGTGAGATATCAAGGAGTAATCCTTGTACTCCACTCGAGGATGACTTTGTCTTACCGCCATAGGGTCCAGAGCGATTGTCCTTCAGGTGAGAAGTCGGGCGACCCAACGGTGCCCGCGAGAGGTATTGCGACGGGACGACAGGGAGGGTACGACCAGTGTACCGGTGTGCTTGGCCCCTCATCGTTGGCCGCGAGAGTTACCAAACTATGAAAGTCGAGCTCCTCCAGGAGCACACGCGAGACAAGGTAAGGAGACGGTTCACCTTGTTGGTAACCGCAGTGACTTGGTGGGACGACGGGGCAGGCACCGATGTACTGGTGGTCCTGGCTGCTGTCGTTGTCCGCGGGTCAGTTAAGTCGAGGCAACGACAACGATTGTCACGCAGGTTAATTGTAATTCTAAATGGTTCAGTGGATGTCTTGAGTTGGCTATATGCCATGTATGCACTACCTACCCGTGGGAATTACGAGTTATGGGCTCCTCTGCTTCGTAGTGTCGTCCGAGGACTCTTCAGACGTCAGCAGTACTGCGGGCTGATTGCCGGTAAGTGGTGTTGTCTTATTTGCTCGCGCGGTGGTGTCTTATTTGGATTTGCTTCAACTTCACCGGCCAGCCACGCACCGTGCAGGAGTACGTTCGGGTTGGGGTCCAAGGCCCGGCGTACTTAGGATTTAGACCGGCGGATGGCCTCTCTGTTGAGTTTGAAAGATGGGCTATGAAGTGTCGGATAGCCTCGGTGGAGCGTTCCCTAACAAGGTTCCCGCCACCCTGGAGATCCGTGCGTGTAGCGTAACACAAGTGCACCCCTGCAGGGAAGATTAATCTATTCGGATAGCCGTGTCCACGGTAACAGGACGCTTTATGCTGAAGCTGGATCTTACCACTAGAAACTATTATTATTAAATTTTATGGTTCCGGGTTTTCTTCCTCGCGGGGATGTCGAGGAGGAGAACTCGGAGGCATTGCTAATTATTACTACTTATTATTATACAATGCTGCAGCAACTTCTGTTGCGTTGTTACTTTATGCTTTATATAAACTGTTGGCTGATTCTTACCTCATTCTGCAAGACATCGTCGGAAGATGCTAGTCTTCGATAGGCCTAGCTTCTTACCCTTGCTCTGGATTTCTGTCTTTCAGTCCACTATATACAGCCTCTTCTTTCCGTTGATACAATGCATAATGCTTAGTAGCGGACGTAAGACTCGCGGGTATACTAGATACTCACCTGCTTTATTTCCTTTACTGTTTTGCCTGATCGGCCGCTGCAGCCGATGTTGGAGCCCAGGAGCAGGAGTACCCTGGAGGCGCCTACTACGACGTCGAGTTCCCCGTTGACCAGGAGTAGTTCGGTGGACCAGGAGTAGTCCGTGCCTCTGATGTGATTTGTGCTAGCCTTCTTAAGGAAAAACTTGACTAACTATGTCTGTACTCAGATATTATGGCTTGTATGACTTATGTATTCGGGTCCGCGTGACCCCTCTTTATTGTAATATATTTGTTTATCCTTTTGTGTTTAGTGTTGTGCTGTGATATTCTCACCGTGGCACCCTAATCTCATCCGTGTACCCTGCGTGTATGATTAATGTACACGGATTGATTTTGGGGGCGTCACACCCAGGCGGCCACCCGGCGCGGCCACCCCCTGGGCCACGCCAGGGGGGCGCCTGGGGCCCCTGGTCCACCTCTGGCTGCCCCCCTTCGCCTATATATTCCCCGTGACGTGAAACCCTCGAGGACAGAACTCTTTTTCGCGATCTCACCTCAATTCCTCCGCCGCCGCGCTTCCGAGATCAGGAGCACCAGAAGACCTCTTCCCGGCACCCTGCTGGAGGGAGGGTTGACCTCCGGGAGTCTCCTCTCCACCATGGATGCTTCCCGGGTGTATTGTGAGTAGTTTTCCTTGGACCATGGGTCCGTGATCAGTAGCTATGTGATGTTCTCCTCCCCTCTTTGTTCTTCATGGTTTAGACCTCGTGAGCTGCCCTACATGATCGAGGCACTTTTGTAATCTTTCTGTTGTTGCTATGCTGAGTTTGATGGGATCTGATGGATTATGAGATTATGTTCAGATTGTGATTGAGTAATATATTTGGTTCTTATCTCTTATATTTTTTTTCCTAAGTAATTCTTGCATGTTCTCCGTTGCTGTTTATTGCTTTGGCCAAGTAGTAGGTAGTAACCCCAAGAGGGAACGTTTTGCTCGATTGTGGGTTCATGCCCCCCCCCCCCCGATGACACGCTTGAGTGACAGAAACATGAGTCCAGGGGATGTGTTGTTGCCACAAGGGGGAAAACAACGGTGCTTGTAACCGCGGTTGCAAGGATTGATTACTTTACGCAAAGTGCTTTTTTATGAAGTTGTTTGTTGCTTTGGGTTTACACTTTGGGTGGGGCTCGCAACTTAATACCAGCGAGATGTTCTGGATAGATATCTCAAGGTGGATGATTAGTAGTAGATGCAGTTGGATTTCGGTCTACTTATTTTGGCGTACTGCCCATGCTTTTGAGCCTCTTCCTTTCTTTTGTAGCATAGTTAGCATTGCGGTGCGTTCATAATCCTGTCAATTGCCCTTCTGTAATTTGTTCACCTCGCATAGCAGTTTTATCGTCTTTTGGGAGAGACACATCACTAGTGAACATCATGTATCCCGGTCCATATCCTCATTACTGTTTACACGCTCATTTACTTTTCTGCTTTTACTTTCAGTTGCTATCATTATCCCTTGCGTTTGATCCTTTGTGAACAACAAGACCGGAGAGATTGACAACCTCTCTGAACTTCGGTGGGAACAAAGTTATTTGTGTCTGTGTGCAGGTCTGCGTCAGTTGCGCCGCTGACACCTACTTATCATCTCTGGAGTCCTACTGGAGACAAACCTTGGTATCTTTACTGAGGGAAATTTGCTGCTGTGCTACATCACGCCTTCCACTTGGGGTTTACCAATGAAGGGCGAGAAATCACTATCATTACCTCGCACATCAAGCCAAATTTCTGGCGTCGTTTCGGGGACTCCGAGTGCTAAGATAGGGGAGTTGCACACTACCCTTTACCTTTGTTTTTTAGTCTTGTTAGTTTACCTTTCAGTTTTTATCTTTGTGTCTTATATCAAAAATCACAAAAAAATTATTTATCTTGCTAGTAGTTGCCATTATGTCTGGCCCTTTTGCCTTTGTTGAGACAGAGGTTCTCACCTTTAAACAAAAAGGTGGTGAAAGTTTAAAAGATGCTTGGTATAGAATTAATGATTCTCAAAAAAGAGCCTCCAAGAAGCAATCCACTACTACCCTGCTTAGAAATTTTTATGTCGGGATTACTCCTTGGAATAGGTTCATATTAGATACTGCTATCAATGGGAATTTCCTAGAAGCCCCGATTTGGGAGTCTCTTAATGTTATTGAAAATCTTGTTGGAAATCTCCCTATTGCTAGCATACAAGAAGATATAACTCTAGCTCACATTATGAAGAAACTTGAAAAGATAGAGTTAGAAATACCAAGTATAACTAGGATACATGAGTTGGATCGCAAGATTCAAGGGAATTTGAATAGGCTTGATAGCTCCATGCTAAAAATTATTAAAACTTTGGAGGTCATCAAATCCCGTGATACGGATCTTTCTAGGATTGATAAGATTCAGGAAATCATTAATACTCTAGGAACTACTTTTTCCTCAATCAAACCAAAAAAGGTAGAGACTTCAGCAAGAAGGGAACCTAAGTTCAAGTATGTCCCTAGGGTTCCCCGACCTAAAAATAAACCACCCATTGCTAAAGAAGTTGAAACCGTGAAAACTTTGGAAGAAATACCTCTCTTTGATAATTCTATAAATGAATCTTCCATTGATTTTCCTCCTTTTGGTTTTCTCCCTAGAAGTATCTTCATTAGGCCTTTATTTGAAAGACCTCTTAAGACTAGTTGTACAATTGAAGAGCTTTTTTATGATCTTGATAATGATTCGATTGCTACAACTTGATCTTTTGCATCATGCCTAGCTTAAAGGCATAAAAGAAAGCGCTTTCGGGAGGCAGCCCACAACGAATTTAGGTTTTTCTTTTTGCTTTTGTTGTGTCTTGATGATTGTTACTACTGTAGCAACATCATTGTATCTTTATTTTTCAGCTTTGTGCCAAGTTATAGCCTCTTATGATAAGGGAAGCAAAAGTTGTGACATGCTGTCCAGAAAACAGATTCTGTCCCTTGACAGAAAAATTCGAATCAAATCACCAGATCATCTTTTTTATCTGAATTTTTTTGACAGCGTGCTCTATACAATTTTGAAACTTTCGTATGTTTTGAGTTTTTTTATTTGAGTTGCAGAAGTGCCCCTAAAAAATTCTTTACTACCTGCTGTTCTGTTTTTCACAGATTCTGCCACGTTTTGTCTCTCCTAACTTTTGCAAACCTTAAGCTATCTTTTTCTTTGCAAAAACTTTTTGGCACTCTTGAAAAACAGTAGATATTCAAGAATATATTTATATCCAGTGGGGGAAAATTATTTTATTAAGGGTACTAACCTCTCTAATCAGCTTATGATGAGTTATGTATGAAGGGAGTTTTCAAGTGTGCGATGGAAGATGATGAAAGAAGATCCACGAGTGTCAAGTGCTCAAGCTTGGGGATGCCCCCATGCATCCCCAATAAATATTCAAGGAGACTCAAGCGTCTAAGCTTGGGGATGCCCCCGTGCATCCCCTTCTCCATCAACAATCGTCAATTCGTCCTTCGTCTCACTATATTTTTATCACTTCATGCGGTATGTGCTATGCTTGGAGTGTCTCGCTCTTAGGTTTTATTTTTAGTTTTCTTTAGTTTTTCTTGTTGTTCATAACAAGTTAGACCCCGTCTTACTTTGTGTGGGAGAGAAACACGCTCCACTTTCAAAATCTAGAACACATCATAGGATTTTTCCTGCTTATCTTTTTGCTGTTGTGTGTTCTTTATCTTTTCATAGCTGCTGCCATGTTTAGTTTTAGTCTTAGTTTGTCTTTAGCAAGAGCTTTGGCTTTTGTTTAGTCTGTTGCTGGAACTCTTTTTAGTTTTCATGTTTATCTTGTTAAAGAGAGTTGGTTGTTGCACTGAGTTGTGTTTTGTCTTGGAAGTAGGTAATTGAGGTTGCTATTTAATTCTAGTAGTAACTTGCAATAGTTTTGAAGTTTTGATGTGAGTAATGTTTGAACTTTTGGTGTCAAGAGCTCTAGCCTATTAGTGATAGGTGTCGTATTTTGGGCAATCCGTGTGTATTTTCAAAGCCTACAAAACTAGTTGAGAACTCTAGCTACTAGATGGATCACTAATCTTTGGAGGGATCGAATATTAGAGTACACTCACGTACCATGAGTCGAGGATGCGCAAGGATAACCAAACCCCCATACACTCCTCCTCGGGGTACTTGTCTCTTTGTGAACCTCCTTATTAGATTAAGAGTTACCGATAATAAGTGCATGAGTTCTTCGGACTAATGTAAGTATTGAAAGTTGACACTTCCACCTTCCCATATTTGCTAGCCTCTCCCGTGCCGTGCATTGCCTTCTTCTCACTCCGAGAGTTGGTGTCCACCTTCGCCGGTACATCCAAACCCTTGGCATTATAGGCTCTGTCATCATAAACCTCCTTATATCTTTCCTCAAAATAGCCACCATACCTACCTATCAAGGCATTTCCATAGTCTTTCCGAGATATATTGCCATGCAACATCCACCTCTTCATGACTTGATCTTCATGTCATACATGTTCCTGCTACACTGGCAGCGACATACATTGCATACATCATGATATTTACATCTTCTTTATGATTTTGAGTACCTTGTAAAGTGTGAAAGATCTCCTTTACCTTCTTGTAAAATAGAGTGTTGCCCTTAAGTGAAGAAAAGATCCCAAAGTGGACACAATAAAAGATCCCAAAGAAGACAAATGAGAGTTCAATAGAAAGAGCCATTGAGGCCACAAAAAAATACAAAAAATAGAAAAAAGAGAAAAAGAAAAAAAAAAGAGAAAGGGGCAACACTACTATCCTTTTGAGAGATCCACACTAGTACTCCCTTTATATCCTTGTACTCCATAGAGATGATCATTATGCATATAGCTATATGGGGACCTTCACACTATAGAACTTGGCTTACATATTCCAAGGATGAGCCTCCTCAAACGAGCTCTAGGTCTTCATGAGCGAGCAAGTTAGATGCACCCCCACTAGTTCCATAGGAGAGCTTCCTAGCTCGTATGTGCATCCGTTGCATGGCAGTCCCTACTCCTCACATCATATCTATCATTTGGCATCTCTTGCCTATGATTGTCCTCATTGATGTGAGCCTTTCTCACCCTTTTTGTCTTCCACCTCCACACTATTTCTCTCTTTGCCATCCAAAGTGTCAACTCTCGTGCTTACGCTCATCCATTGCATGAGTGCTCAAAATATTGAAAAAGGAGTGGATCAAATTGACTTGTACCTGGCTAGTGGTCTGGGGACGAGTCAAGATAAGATTCCAGAAAAAGACCAAGTGTGAAACTTTAGTATAATTAGTTCTCAAAAAATAAATGTTTTCTCGTATTCCCTATCCCCCTTCTTGCACGCAAACACCATTTGGAGACATTCGAGTCACAGACAGCGAGAGATCTTGCACCTAATGTTCTTTTGTTACTTGTTTCAATGCTAATATAGACTCTTGCATGTTATGACTTGAATTGAATCTCTAACCTTGATTGCTTTACTTTTCAAAGTTCTTATATGGTTGCTAGCATGTGACCACAGAAATTATGCCGTTATCATTTACCTACTCGAGGACGAGCAGGAATTAAGCTTGGGGATGTTGATACGCCCAAAACGTATCTATAATTTCTGCTTGCTCCATGCATGTTTTGTGTGATATTTCTATGATCTATATACACTTTCATACACTTTTGATCATATTTGGACTAACCTATTAACTCAGTGCACCACAGTGCCAGTTCCTGTTTTCTGCTGTTTTTCTATTTCAGTTTTCCCCCATATAAAAAGTGCCAGAAAAATTCCGGGAAAAATATAGGAAAAATCAGCGTACAGGAAGCTTCGCGAAGAGCCCGAGTGGGCACAGAGGGGAGCCAGGGGTGGCCCAGGCGGCCACCCGGCGCGGCCACCCCCTGGGCCGCGCCAAAGGGGTGCCTGGGCCCCCTGGTCCACCTCTGGCTGTCCCCCTTCGCCTATATATTCCCCGTGACGTGAAACCCTCGAGGACAGAACCCTTTTTCGCGATCTCGCCTCTGTTCCGCCGCCGCCGCGCTTCCGAGATCGGGAGCACCAGAAGACCTCTTCCCGGCACCCTGCCAGAGGGAGGGTTGACCTCCGGGAGTCTCCTCTCCACCATGGATGCTTCCCGGATGTCTTGTGAGTAGTTTTCCTTGGACCATGGGTCCGTGATCAGTAGCTATGTGATGTTCTCCTCCCCTCTTTGTTCTTCATGGTTTAGACCTCGTGAGCTGCCCTACATGATCGAGGCACTTTTGTAATCTTTCTGTTGTTGCTATGCTGAGTTTGATGGGATCTGATGGATTATGAGATTATGTTCAGATTGTGATTGAGTAATATATTTGGTTCTTATCTCTTATATTTTTGTTCCTAAGTAATTCTTGCATGTTCTCCGTTGCTGTTTATTGCTTTGGCCAAGTAGTAGGTAGTAACCCCAAGAGGGAACGTTTTGCTCGATTGTGGGTTCATGCCCCCCCCCCGATGACACGCTTGAGTGACAGAAACATGAGTCCAGGGGATGTGTTGTTGCCACAAGGGGGAAAACAACGGTGCTTGTAACCGCGGTTGCAAGGATTGATTACTTTACGCAAAGTGCTTTTTTATGAAGTTGTTTGTTGCTTTGGGTTTACACTTTGGGTGGGGCTCGCAACTTAATACCAGCGAGATGTTCTGGATAGATATCTCAAGGTGGATGATTAGTAGTAGATGCAGTTGGATTTCGGTCTACTTATTTTGGCGTACTGCCCATGCTTTTGAGCCTCTTCCTTTCTTTTGTAGCATAGTTAGCATTGCGGTGCGTTCATAATCCTGTCAATTGCCCTTCTGTAATTTGTTCACCTCGCATAGCAGTTTTATCGTCTTTTGGGAGAGACACATCACTAGTGAACATCATGTATCCCGGTCCATATCCTCATTACTGTTTACACGCTCATTTACTTTTCTGCTTTTACTTCCAGTTGCTATCATTATCCCTTGCGTTTGATCCTTTGTGAACAACAAGACCGGAGAGATTGACAACCTCTATGAACTTCGTTGGGAACAAAGTTATTTGTGTCTGTGTGCAGGTCTGCGTCAGTTGCGCCGCTGACACCTACTTATCATCTCTGGAGTCCTACTGGAGACAAACCTTGGTATCTTTACTGAGGGAAATTTGCTGCTGTGCTACATCACGCCTTCCACTTGGGGTTTACCAATGAAGGGCGAGAAATCACTATCATTACCTCGCACATCAGGGACTCGTCTTGCGCCTGCTTTTTTAGGGGCTGTGGCGGAGATGGCGTCTTTCATTATTTTGAGTGCCATCGTCATTGTCGGGACCCGGGGTTAGCGTATGCAAGAATCGCTACAACATAATCATATGGAGAGCCGAGAACCGTACCCACTTGTCTAAGCAGACAAGGCCAAACATAGAACGTTCTCGGAAAGCATCGAACGTGAGGGGCATCCCATCCAGACCGAATGATCAACTGAAATGGGTCCTCATCGTCCGCACACAAGTCTAAATGATATGGGTGGTGAACTCTCATACTCATAGACAAGTCGCCTCAACCATACTATCGATTGTATTATAACCCTTACATAGACTTACTCCAGCCCGATCACTTAGTTGGGGTCTAGGGCGGGCTCGATCATACAAAAAAGTGTGCACGAGACATAGTCTCGAGCAATCGCATCGCGATGCCCCAAGCTGCGCACATCTAAGGGCCACTTGGTGTATAATAGACCGCCGGCCAGATCACAACTAAGGTCTCGAAAACCCATACAAAGACAAGCATGTTATAAACATACACGCAGCACACATGCCTTGTATGAACAGCAGGTATCATTGCAATTCTCTACAAAGTATACATTTTATTGATAACTCTCACAGAGTGCACACAGATATCACAAGTATGTGATCCAACATTAAAACATTCAAAGGAAGCAGAGTAGGTCTGAGTACAGACAAACTTAACAAATGGCTTAAGAAGCCTTATTTAAACACGAGCTCGAGGAAGAATCCACCTTCGGGGTCAGTGGGTTCATCTAAAACATAGAATAAGCAAACGTGAATACAAAGTCATACTCAGCAAGACTTACATAGGAGCTATACTACTCATGCACATGTATCAAGGTAAAGGAAGGTGGGGTTCAATTGCAGAAGTGCCAGCTTTGACTTGCCTAGTCCTGAACTACGAGTACCAGACTTGAGGTAAGAAGCATACACGAGTCCACCACATCTCCAATCAAATACACCACTATGGTGCCTTCCTCGACTTCCCCACGAGAAAGCACGCCATAGCACTCATGCTTATCTTGGTAAGTTTTATAAGTATCCAGTTCAAGTTGTCTAATAATCAAGCTAAGCTTTCCAAGCAGTCCTTAACCACGGAAGCAGCTATTCGAATAGTTTTGTTAACCCTGCAGGGGTGTATTGCTACACACACATGACCATCGGTTACCGCCTTTGATCTCGACACCATTCAAGGGGTGTCAGCGAGGATGCTCACCACAACTGTTACCTCATAGCCGATCTAGTCCAAGAAAGCCGCCTACCTGGGTTGGCTACCACTATCGTGAACCCGTCCGGTTTACCGAAGTGGACCCAGATGATGTGTGCGTGGTGCATAAGCCGGTCTCGGTTGAGCCGTTCTCTCACTTAGCAGCCAGGCCACAAACCTACCAGAACTCCGAACTACTGCGACATCTGGATATCGAAAGGGATGAGTTAATAGGTTGAGAGGGGTCAGTGAGCCCAATGTGTGGTTGTACTCTTCATCTTGGATCACCACACAAGAACTCGTACTTAGGGCGGTGTTCAACGAGACAACCCACTGTGTACTCCTACACAGCCTCTCATCGTTCACCTTGTATTAGGGTAGATTCACCAACACATTTCCACCATCATCAACATGATCACTACCATCCCGACTCACATAACAGTAACAACATTGTATCACTCTAAGCATGCAATAAGCAGTAACAATTGCAGGGGCCACATGATATCAACCAACTCCTACATTTGCTAGGATTGTGGTTTGCTTACTACTGTGACAAATGATAGGTCATGCAAAGGAATGGGTTCATCTATGCGGTAGAAACGTAGCATGGTAATCATCCTATACAATGCATAAGCGAGACATGAGAGGGAAGTGGGATTTTATCGACATGATCAATGGGGGTTTGCTTGCCTTGCTGACGAGGTTCAGTCTCGGGATCTTCAACGAAGGGGGCAGCCTCCTGTTCCGGTTCAACTTCTACTCGACAAACAACAAACAAGGTAGCAAGTAAATACAATGCACAAGCACATGGTTGAAGGTTGAAACTTGGTTTGCATGCTTCTGATGTGTGAGGCAATTCCATTTAAATGGAGTATATTGCAAATGAATTGCAAATTCAAACTCCAATTTGAATTCAATTTAGCCAAGTTGCAAATGCTATTGTTTGATCAATGTAACTCATCTTGATATGTGTATGCTATGCCTCTGATGTTCAAGTGAAATGTGGCATGTTGCTAAGGTTCAAATTGCAAAAGAATTTGAATTTAATTTGATTAAATTCCAATTAAACCAAATAGCAAATGCTACTGGTCCCATTTTAAATTCAACTCAAACATAGTTGAAAGTTGTATATTTGGAAATATTATTTTCTCCTGATCATTTTATCATATATTATATGCTAAATTTGGAGTTAATATGAATTTTCAAAGTTTGGAATAATTTCTGCCAATTTCTGAAATGAATTAAATAGAAAAGGGATTACTGCATCACCATGACCTCATGCTGGCGTCAGGGGGGGTTCTGACCAGGGGGTCCCACCTGTCATTCTCTCTGTGGTTAATTAAAACATTTTGTTTTTTATTTAAATTAAACTGGTGATTGGCAGGGACAGGGCCCACATGTCAGTGACAGCGGGGGGGGATTAGTGGTTAAACAGGTCCACCACGTCAGCCTCGCCGGCGGCTAGTCGCCGGCGACGTCCAGGGACGGCGGTGTCCGCGGGGACGGCGTTCCCATGGCCCAAATTGAGCGCTGCAACCACTGAGACGCAGCTCTTGGTGCCGCGCGTCGAATGGGACCAAGAACAGGGGCTGGGGTGCCCTGTAGGCTCACCGGCGTCGAGCTTTGCGGCGGCGGAGCTACTGGCTCAGGGTGGAACTCGCTACGCCGCGCCATTTGAAGAGGGGCTGGGATCAAACGAAGCAGAAGACCAAGGCGAAGGTGAAGGACATGGTCTTGTGCTCGATTGCTTCACGGGTGCTCGCCGACGAACACCACGGCGGAGCTGAGCTACGGCTCCCATGGCAGATCCGGCTAGAGGAGGAGCGGGGGGCTGCGAGGTGAGGGGAAACGCTCACCAGAACTCAGGGAGCACGACGAGGCAAATGGGAGAGGCGGGGAGGCTCCAACGGCGGCGAATCGAAGACGACGAGCTCGCGGGTCCGGCGGCGCCTCGGTGAAGAATCCGGCGACTAGAAGGCGTTGCAGCTCGTGATCCTGTGCACAGAGACGAAGTCGAGGACGGTGAAGAGGATGGACACATTCTTGGCGGCTATCTCGGGCTCGGGCTGCGAGTTTCCATCGCCATGGCCTGCGACTGCTCTCGGGGAAGCTCACGGGAGGGAAGGAGAGGGATGGATAGGCACTTGGAGGAGGGGGAATGGATCGGGGAGGCTTCTGGGCGTCTCCAGGACACGTAGAAGACGGCGGGGAAGCAGCTGCGTGGCCAGGGCGTCGCGGTGGCGTCGGCAGCCTCGGCATAGCCGGCACGCAGCAGCGTGCCCGCTTGCCTGGGGAAGACGACAAGCTCTCCAGGTGGGCTTGGGCCGGGGGCAATAAGTTGGGCCCCTTCACAGGTGAGCCTCTTTTCTTTATTTCTTTCTGTTTTCTTTTCTCTAATTTTGTTTTGTTGTGCTAAATAAATAGCTAGGCATTTTATTAAATGCTAAAACTTTTTACATGGCCTCATAATATATTAGGCTAGCCACTTGTAAAGTTTGGCACTTTTTAAAATTCAAAACATTTGAATTTTAAATCAAATAGGGGTTTTTGATTAATTTCAAGGTCCTGTTTGAATATTTGAAAAATCCATGAGCATGGGGTGGGTCCCACATCGCTTGATATGTGATCACACTCATTTATAAGAATTTTCAAAAATCAAACATGAATTTTTGGAGAAGAATTATTTCTGGCCTTTTGAATTAATTCATCTGGGGGGTGTTCCTTCTCCCATTTGAGTTTGAATTTGAATTCCATTTGATTTTCTTTGATGAATGCAAGGTGACTTTGATCCTAGCGCATTACCTAACAGAGGGTTCTGACAGTCGTGTTGCGGTCTAAACTGCCCTTCTTGCCCTTCTGAGCACGAGATAGGTATTCTTGGGCAGTTATAAGGGCTTCAGGTGGCGTGAGTTGTTCTTCCTCGTCGTCGTCCTCTTCTAGCTTGAAGTCGTCATCTAGCTTGCGGGCTACCTTCTTCTTGTCTGTGCGTTTCAGATTGTTGAATCTAGATCTAGCTCGGACGGGGGAGTCGTAGTCGGAGGAGTCGCTTCTGGGAGATGGCCTGTGGTTTGTCCTTGGGTCGATGGTGGTTTTTCCTTGCTTCTCTAATTATAGGCGTTGTTGTCTTGTTTTCTTGGTGGCGTCACTTGCCAACTTGTTGTATGCTCTGAGCTCGTCTCGTGTTGCGCTCTCTGGGAGTAGTTTGTTGTGTTTTACTGCGTCTCTTACTCTGGCGATTGCTTCTTTGGACAGGTAGATTTTTTCTATATGATGGTCCTCTTTCGCCATGCTTGGGGTCTGGTGCTTGCTTCTTTATGGCTCGTCGCTCCTTTGATTGCTATGCTCCATTCCTTTGTATAATTTTCTTGGTATGGTTCCTGGTTCTCCAAGTGTGACGGTAACCTGGCCGATGTTGTCGGGACCACTGCTTTTGTTGTTTGATCGAATGTCTCGGCGACTGCTTGGGTCGTCGTCTTGGCCTTTGTCATCTGCGGTTGGCTCGTGAATGTCTGACATGAACACTTGGGACGGTGTCTTGAATGTCGTCTTGCTTGCCCGCATGTTGCGCTTCTTCCATGATCCACTCCAGTAGTCGGGTTGGGAGTTGTGGCTGACTCGCAGAGTCGCCACGCGGGCGGGTGCTGCTTCGATCGCTGCTGTAGCAACTGTGGCTGCGGGTGCTCGAGTGCTATCTGTGAGGCGGAGGGCTCCCCAGTGGTTGATGTAGATATGGTACGCTCCGAAGGTCAGGTTGACGCCGGTGCGCAGGTCGACGAAGGCCGGTCGAAAGGCCAGAAGGTGAGCCATGAAGCCGAGGGACCTGAACAGATCAGAGTTTGTTCGAGTCGTGGAGTCGATGAGTGTTGTCGGAGTCGCTGCTTTGATGGTTGCTGGTGATGAGGCCGCCGAGATCGCGATTCCAACCTGTGTAGTTCCCACATACGGTGCCAATTGACGAGGATCATCCTCGGCAAATCCCATGGTCAGGGACACTGGGTTAGTCATAGAGAAGGAACAGGTTGGACGATACTCGTCGGCTAACAGGAGAAGCACTTCCTGCTCGATATTATTGCGTGAGGGGGTGATTACAGGGGAGGCTAAGGCGACTTCTCGCAAGACCAGGAGAGTAGATTGTGTATTGGATTGATCTAGACGTCTCCCCTCCTAGCCTTTATATACTAGGCTAGGTCCCGGGGAGTCCGTACTAGATTACAAAAATAGTTTCCTAGTTCTAGTCTTGCCTTATACGCCAAGTCGTGCCTTCCATATCAGCCGCGGACTCCTACGTTGGTGTTTGATTGGGCATGTCGAGGCTTTCCAGCGGGCCTCCCGTCCTCATACGTACCAGGTATCCTCACACGCAGGAGTCGCGGGGTCACTGTTGGGAATGTGCCCTAGAGGCAAATAAAATATGTTTATTGGCGTATTCCATTAGTTCATAATAAGTTTTATACTGTGCTATAAATGTATTAAGCGGAAACATTAATACACGTGTGGTATACAAACAACCAGGTCCCTAGTTAACTCTAGTAAACTAGTCCATTGGGCAATTGATGATCAAGGTTTCCTGATCATGAGATGTGAACAGTCTATTGACAATGGGGTCATGTCATTGGGAGAATGACATGATCGACACACACCCACCAGAAGTGTTGCAATGTGATCCAGTCACATAGTTCAACATTGCGATAACTATAAACGTAGTGACCCGATCCTTAAGACCGTGATGATCATACATAATTGCTATCTACCAGGATGCTTTGAGTGCATTAACCGTTACACTGAAACATGGTAACCATAAAGGTGTATCTTGGGTATTCCGAAGTAGATATGTTGATGAGTATGCAAATATATAAAAATGGGATTTGTCCATCCGAGTGACGGATAGGTACTCTGGGCCCACTCGGTGATATTGCATCATAAATATTGCGCAATCATGTGACTAGGTCACAGGGTTGTAATATCACGGGAACGAGTAAACATGTTTGTCTGTAACGAGAATGAACTAGGTATATTGGATACCGACGATCAAACCTCGGACAAACAAAGTACCGTATTACAAAGGCATCATGACTGTGACGCCCCCAAAATCAATCCGTGTACAGTAATCATACACGCAAGGTACACGATCGAGATTAGGGACTCACGGTGAGATATCACAACACAACTCTACAAATAAAATAATACAAGTTGTTTAATGCAAGCCAGGGGCCACGATGGCTCAAATACAACAGCTCGAGAGAACAAAGTCAGCGGAAGCAATAGTATGTGAGTCCAGACACAAGGATACAAGGTTGCCTTAAGAAGGCTAGCACAAAAATCAACACTCGATCGAAAAGGCAAGGCCTCCTGCCTGGGAACCTCCTAAATACTCCTGGTCAAAGGGGAACTCGACGTCGTAGTAGGCATCGGGGGTCTTCATGTTGCGGTGGTCGGCATCGAGGATCTCCTGCTCCTGGACTCCAAGGCTCCAACGTCGACTGCAGTGGCCGATCAGGCAAAACAATAAAAGGGGAAAATAAAGCAGGTGAGTATCTAGCATACCCGTGAGTCTTACGTCCGCTACTAAGCATTTATGCATTGTATCAATGGAAAGAAGAGGTTGTATATAGTGGACTGCAAGATAGAAATCAGAATAAGGGTAAGAAGCTAGGCCTATCGAAGACTAGCATCTTCCGACGATGTCTTGCAGCATGAGGTGAGAATCAGCCAACAGTTTATATAAAGCATAAATAACAATGCAGCAGAAGTTGCTGCAGCATTGTATAATGATAAGTTGTAATAATTAGCAATGCCTCCGAGTTCACCTCCTCGACATTCCCGCGAGGAAGAAAACCCGGAACCATACAGTTTAATAATAATAGTTTGTAGTGGTAAGATCCAGCTTCAGCATAAAGCGTCCTGTTACCATGGACACGGCTATTCGAATAGATTAATCTTCCCTGCAGGGGTGCACTTGTGTTACGCTACACGCACGGATCTCCAGGGTGGCGGGAACCTTGTTAGGGAACGCTCCACCGAGGCTATCCGACACTTCGTAGCCCATCTTTCAAACTCAACAGAGAGGCCATCCGCCGGTCTAAATCCTAAGTATGCCGGGCCTTGGACCCCAACCCGAACGTACTCCTGCACGGTGCGTGACTGGCCGGTGAAGTTAAAGCAAATCCAAATAAGACACCACCGCGCGAGCAAATAAGACAACACCACTTCCCGGCAATCAGCCCGCAGTACTGCTGACGTATGAAGAGTCCTCGGACGACACTACGAAGCAGAGGAGCCCATAACTCGTAATTCCCACGGGTAGGTAGTGCGTACATGGCATATAGCCAACTCAAGACATCCACTGAACCATTTAGCATTTTAATTAACCTGTGTGACAACCGTTATCGTTGCCTCGACTTAACTGACCCGCGGACAACGACAGCAGCCAGGACAACCAGTACATCGGTGCCTGCCCTGTCGTCCCACCAAGTCTCTGCGGTTACCAACAAGGTGAACCGTCTCCTTACCTTGTCTCGTGTGTGCTCCTGGAGGAGCTCGACTTTCGGGGTTTGTTAACTCTCGTGGCCAACGATCAGGGGCCAAGCACACTGGTACACTGGTCATTCCCTCCCTGTCGTCCCGTCGCAATACCTCTCGCGGGCACCGTTGGGTCTCCCGACTTCTTACCTGAAGGACAACCATTGCTCAGGTACCTAGAGAGGCTATACAGAGTCAGCAACGAGTGGAGTACAAGCATTACTCCTTGATAGCTCACACTTGATGGTTGCTCGGCAGAGCCGAGCTAGGGGGCCTGAGGCGGTGTCTGCATTGTATCGTACCTGTGCAGTTATAATATTTGTACCCGCGTTCACTCCCCTGAGTGATCACGGCCCTCTATCTAATCCTAGCTAACAATGCACAGGGCTCACTGCTGAATAATGCATAATAATAATAGGCAGCATAGGATAAATGAGGTACAACAAGGGGCGACAAAACAGGCTATGCAATTGAATAGGAGTGTAATCGTAGCAGCAGCAGTAACCATGCCTAGTGCAAGAAATGTACAGAAAGATAGGCGATATCTGGGGAAGAGAATGGCTCTGCTTGCCTGGAAGCTCGACGGTAGGGGTAGGGTCGTCGACGAAGTAGTCGTACTCGGCAACGGTGTCGTCGGCGGCAGTGTCGAGGTCTATCGATGAATAAAAGGGGGGGGACAATAAATAAACAACAATAATAGCAATACAAATTTAAGACAAGGCAACACATTGTTGGCGGTGTTCTAACGCAGTGCAATGCACGTTGCTCGGAACGGAAATTCATCTGAGGATGAACTACCGGCTCCGGGTGATTATCGGACAGGGTGTCCGGAGGGGGAAAGGATCAAGCCGGAGGTGTCGTGGGTACCGGACAAGCATAAGGGGGGTGTATCCGTGCTAGTTGATCTATTCTGAGAAACATTCGTGTTCGAAATAAATTCATCCGGGTACTTTAACAGTACCGGACAATTTATCGGACTATCGGTCCGGAGGGGGACGGTTCGATGTTCGTTGTGTTAGAGGGGTGTGATAGAGATACGGATAGCGTATTCGTATTTGTTATATTTTTCTAATCAATTTTCATGTATAAAGTTTTTGAATCTGAGTTACGGTTTAAAAGTTATTGAATTTCAAAGTTTTAAATCATTTAAATGATTTTCTGAATTTCTTTTATTATTAAATTCCAACATTATCCAAAACATTATCCACAACAGTGCCTGACATGTGGGACCCACATGTCAGCCTCTATTTATTTACAAAACATTTTAATAAATCAGAAAAGCCTCTGGGCCCACCAGTCAGCCTCTGATTATTAGCTAAAACATTTTATTAATCAATTAACCCAGTGGGGGCCACATGTCATTGTCACATGTGTTGATTTAACAGCTAAATAAATTCAGTGATTAAATCAATTGCCTAGGCCCACATGTCATAGACCTAGGGGTTATTTCCATTTAGACATAATAACAAGTTTAACAGGGGGTGGGGCCCAGCTGTCAGTGGCTAATTAGCCACTAACAGCGGATCTGACCGGCGTGGCCCACCGGTAAGTGACAGGGCGACCTCGCCGGCGGCGAGCAGTACGCCGGCGACGAGCGTGTGCTCGCCACAGGTCACGGGAGGAGGCGCGCCTGGGTTCATTTGAAAGAGGAGAGGACGACGCGTCGTTTGGTGGGCTTGTGGTGGTCGGGGGTTCGCCGGAACGACGCCGACGTCGAGCGGGGCGACGGTCAGTACGGTGGCGACGACGAATCTATGGATTCCTAAAGCGGGCGAGCTAGCGACGGGGGGGGGGGGGATCAAGCTAACACACGATGGGGAGCAAAAGGACGCGGTCGGTAGCTAAAGGCGTGAACCGAGGCCACAGGTATGTCGACGCTCGCGGCGCCGGAGCTCTGCTCCAATGGTGGAGACGGCTACGGTGAGAGGGAAAGCACGTGGGCAGTTGGGGAAGGTGCGACAGCTCACCTTGAGCACGCAGGAGGTGGCAGCGGGCTCGACGACGGCGGGGAAAATGGAACGTCCACGTGCTCTCCGCGTAGAGCTTTCCGGTTCGATTCCGCGCGCTGGTTGATGTAGTCGACGTCGTAGAACGGCTTGGACAAGGCTGCAGGGCGCCGGGAGGTCTCCGACCACGGGAGTTCACGGCGGCGGCGACGGCCTCCGCTGCGAAGATTTGCCCCGACGAGGGAGTGAGCGTGGCGAGGGGAAAATGGCGAGGGCCTCGTCCAGGGGGTGGTTGGGGTCGCCCATATCGACTACGCGCGCACATGAGGAGAAGGGGCCCCGCAGCGGCGTCGACCACGGCGCGCACGCCACGGCGACGAGGCAGGTGGGGGTGGGTGGGGGGAGGAAGATGACAAGGGGAGGGGGTGGGTTGGGCTGAGGTGGGCCTCGCCCAGGGCGATAGTTTAGGTTTTTGCATTTTTTTTCTTTTAGTTTTTTTTTCTTCTGTTAATATTTAATTGGCCATCAAAATGATTTTTATAAAAATTCCAATCAATTCTAATATTATGGTTACATCATACAAAGATGCCACAAAAGATTTGGATCAAATATAAAATCATTTGTATTTTCTATAATTATTTAATAATTAAAATGGGCTACTTTGCTACTGTTTTTAATTTGTTTATACCATTTAAACAATTTAATAAATTCCCAACTCCATTTTACTAACACCTACTGGTTACTTGACATTTTATAAAATAGGTTCCCCAATTTTTAGTGCACCTAAAATTCCCACTTGTTTATTAAAATTATCATGGCAATCCAATAATCCCCAAGCAATTATTTTATTTCATAATATTACTAAATCACTTTAATAAAATATCCATTACTACATTATCATGTCCCATGATTGCTAGGAAATTTTATTAATAGGTTCCACAAATTTTGGTTTAACAAAGATTTTCATTTCCATTTTAAATTTCATGGCAATTTTGGATAAGCCAACCCTATTTGGTTTCACAACTATCATGGACTAAGGATTATTCAAATGAAAAGGATGTTTTGGTTTAACCATTTGCAAGTGGGTTGATAATCTCCCAAAATTCCTTGGAGCAAATCTATAGTCCACTCTAATTTGAAAATTTTATCAGGCTGAGAATCTGACAGAGCTATGATCAAAGGTGATCATGGCTTCATCATCAAGAGTAATGATCACTAACGGTGGAATCACTGTAGTGACTACTGTTACTGATTCTGAGGGTGTTACAATGACTCAACGTTAACGGTTCAAACGATGAAGTTAATTCGATGGAAGCGCAGGGGCTCATCAAGGATTGTAAACAGATCCCACATGATGGTCATTGGTCAGAGAGTGTCTGATCATGTCTGCTGTTTCCCGAACCGTAGGGTGTCACGCTTAAGGGTATTCACGCAATAAGGATTGATTCGGGATCATCGGTGAAATAAGAGAGAACACCGGAATTGTTCCGGGAGGTGCCAAAAGTTGTTCTGGATATTTTGAAAGCTTCAAAATAATGTTTAATGATGTTTAAATATGTTTTATTATTTAATTAACAGAATTAAATATTAAAATATGATTAAATATAATTAAAATGAATTAAAAGGCATATGGGCCTAAAGAGGCCCATTAGGGGAAGGAGGGAGCTCCCCCTTGGGCCAAGGCGCCAAGGGAGGGAGCCCACCTCCCCTAGCCGCACCAAACCCCCCCCCCCTCCCTAGGGTTTAGTCCCACATGGGAAGGGGAGGGAGGGTGGCACCCCTCCTTGGCCTATATAAGGAGGGGTGGGGGTGCCCTTTTTCTACATACAATTTGATTTGAGACAAGTTTCTCAGATCTCTCTTCTCTCTCTTTCTCCCTCCTCGAGTGGACTACCCTTGTTTGGAGTCTACACTTGGTTGGGGTTTCTCCACCATACGCACGCCGTCGTGCTGCTCGAATCGGGATCCGAATCCATCTTCTTTCCGCTGCTCTTCTGGTTCGGAGCCCGAAGGGAACGTCGGGTACACCGTATGTGTGTAATCCCGCGAGGCGCTACACTTGTGGTGCTCCTTCATCGTTGAGGTCGTTGATGTCTACACACGCTTCTATTCTTGTAGACTATGTTGGGCCTCCAAGCGCAGAGGTTTGTAGGACAACAGCAATTTCCCTCAAGTGGATGACCTAAGGTTTATCGAACTCAGGGAAGTAGAGGTTGAAGATGGTCTCTCTCAAGCAACCCTGCAATTAAGATACAAGAAGTCTCTTGTGTCCCCAACACACCTAATACAACTAGGAGTTGTATAGGTGCACTAGTTAGGCGAAGAGATGGTAAATTACGAGTGATAGGTGTGGCAAAGCAAGGTAATATAAATCTGTAATAAAAAGTGCAGCAAGAAAACATGTGACAAAAGTGAGCACAAACGGTGTAACAATGGTGGAAACAAGGCCTAGGCTTCATACTTTCACTAGTGGCAACTCCCAACAACATTAACATAGTCTAATCACATGATATTTCCCATAAACATGCAATGGAGACGCACTCGGAGGTCATTCCTTTGTGGTCAAGATAGGATGAGAATTATGTAGGGCTACAAAAGCACACCTCAAAGTTCGTAGTTCTCAATCTATGGATTTCCCAATGTCACCGCGGCCATCCAAAGAGAGTACCACAATCACCACAACATATCTCAAGGATAGTCAAAGACAAGCACCAAGAGACTCTCAATCTTCAATCAACACACAAAAGAGGAAATCACTCATGAAAATATTCTTCTAACCCATGTCCAATAGACCGTTGTCACCTTGGTCTCAGGGGTTATACTAGATAAGATCAATTGAGTACATCAATCCAATACATAGAAGAAGGGGAAATATCATGGGATCACCCTAGATTAACATAGCCTATGATCACAACGAAGATCACATCATGGGAGAGAGAGAAGAACACATAGCTACTGGTAGAAACCTCAGCCCCGAGGAATAACTACTCCCGCTTCATGGAGGGAGGAAGCAACGTCGATGGAGATGAATCCAGGGGCACTTCCCCGTCCCGGCAGGGTGCCGACACAGGAATTCTGTCCCCCCGAAACTTGATGGCGATGGCGGCGGAGATTGGAATTGCTTCTGGAGAAAAGGGGTCCGGAATCAGGGTTTCCTCCGCGGGGGTAAAAATAGGGCCAAAGGGGGGCACCAGGGGGCCACAGGGCAGCCAGTAGGGTGCCCGGCGCGGCCTAGGGTGGGGCCGCGCCAGGGACCCTTCTGGAGTCCCTGTGGTGGCCCTCCTCTCCTTCCTTGGTGATTCCGGAAGCTTCCGGGACGCTGATTTTTAATATAATTTTTTCGGAATTTTTGGAGCACTTTTAATGGCCAGAAAACCTGAAATACAAAAGCAGCAGAAAACAGGAACTGGCAACTGGGTGCACTGAGTTAATAGGTTAGTACAAATATGATCAAAAGTGTATGAAAGTTCAAGCAAAACATGGCAAAGTCACACAAATCATGCATGGAGCAAGCAGAAATTATAGATACGTTTGGGACGAATCAGCCGTGTCGCGACGTCTTCGCCGACAACGTTCCGACGGGGACATAATCCCGTCATCGGTCTTCAAGGAACGGGTGGCCTCAGGAGTCATCGTGGATCTGCGCGGCATCGGAGATTGCCGGTACGACTACATCAACCACGTTCACGCGGGAACGTTTCCCGCTTAACGGACTACATACTGGTACGTGACCAATTCCCTCCGTTACTTGCATCGCCATAGTATAGGTCTTGGGTTCGGGACGCGTAGGTCATGAAAAATTATTGTTTTCTGCCCCGTTCCCCAACAGTGGTATCATGAACAAGGCTATGCGTAGATGTATTGTATGGATAGAACACATCTAGTATGTGGCATCAATTCTCCAATTGTTACCCTCCCACGTGTACTCGTTTAGCATTGCGGCAATGTCCTGATGAAGCGGCACCGACCGACCTTACGCGTTTACGCGAGACTGGTTCCATGCTTGACATATGGCTTGTACCATATAAGTGGCTGGGGGGTGTCTGTCGCTCTAACATTAGCGATGCGAAGACGTTTGCAATGGAGGGCCCCGACAGGGGTGTAATAGAGACAATTGCGGGATTGGTGTTGTGGTTGTATGTTCGTAGGCATAGAAACGGTTCTATCTCGAAAGCCCTATCAGCCACGTAAAACTTGCAAAAGATAAAGTAGAGGCGTCTAAACTTTAATTTGCAGGGGGCATCATAGTTAGTATGATTTATACTGTTGCATCCTGTTTTGCTTGTATTAGATACTAGTTGACCCGTTGCGCCAAATGGCGCAGAGACCCGTTGAAACCATGTTGTCGATGAAAATAGTTTCATGTTTTTTGTTAAACTCGCTTATCACGGGTAAAGAAAAAAATCTGTAGAACATAGATTGGTATTTGATATGTTTTCATCAGGAATGGATATGGCATACATAACATAGACTTCATAGATATTTAATAGAACTATTAGTAGTGCTTACATACATGGCTTGGTTAACTCTTGGTTTGAACATGGTCTAAATAGAAAGCAAAAGTACACATTGGGGCATTTCTGCTGCTAGGTCATACAAAAGGTGTAAAACACATTGTAACGACCCAATTCACACAGAATTGAAGTCTCTGTGTTCAAGTGCCAGTCCCTGGATCGAACTCGCTGGCACACACAGTATTATAGATGTATATCAAAGTACAAGTGCATCATTATTACAACGTATGATCCAGAGTAAATAAATAACAAGTTGCATAGCTCAAGGCTAGCTTATTCAATATAAATATAGCGGAAGCAAAAGCAAACAACGTGGAGTCCCATCAACAGCCACATGCGAACATGCTGAGTGTAGACTCGCAACGTCTGAAAAACCTGCAACACCGAAGGTTACAGCCCGACAACGGGTCAGTACATCTGATTTGTACAGCAAGTGACACGGAAAAGTTTATATAAAGGGCCTACAACTACATGCAAGGTAAGTCAAAGGAAAGGCTTATGGTTTAGTTTTGCAGAAAGCCAATTTTCTCCTGAACTAAACTAGTCAAAGTTTTAAGTTGAATTCTACCTGTAACACACAGCAACCCATGCTACTCTTTTCCCAACCAAATTATTATTAAGTGTTCATCTGTCAAGATCATTCATCAACAATACTGACTAGTTGCTCAAAGTTCGTCCGTAACCGTGGACACGGCTAATCATGATCAGTTTATACACTCTGCAGAGGTTGTACACGTTCCCCACTGGACTCAACCCGAAGATTGAGACAAAGACTTTCTGAAGAGGTTGCCTCCACCCTTTGGTAGCCGGTACACCTAACCACATATCTACATCAGCTAGCTACCAGGGCCAGGTTCCCCACAACGTACTCGTGCTAAGCCAGAGCCCATATAGACAGTGGCTATACACGGAAGCTACTAGTAATAATGCATGTCTGATCTTTTTGAGCCTGGACGGCGCCCACTGCGTCAGAGGGTACTCGCCATGACGCACCCGGTTCACCACCAAAACAACCATTGGGTGCATTTAACCCCGGCACTGTCCTTAGACAAGGCACAACTACCGGGATGCAACCCGCCCGTCCAGAAGTGATTTCTATTTATTATAAAGTTGCTACACAGTTTATTAAATAGCTCACATGCACTCCGTGAATTCTCACAGCCCAACCTCGTCTACAAAGCATAGCAATAAAGTAACAACACGGCTAGGTTGATCTACGGTAGACAAGTCAAAACATGTGGCTATCCTAACTGGTTTGCAGCAACAGCAAAGTAATCTACCTATCATGCAATAGGGTGATATTTCTTAACATAATGCATATAGAAAATATAGGTATGAGTATGGTCAAAGCATCACTTGCCTTATACATTTGATGAAGATCTTCGCTCTCCCGTTCCAGTCAACTCTATTCGTCACACTCCGAGAATCTATCGCAACGAAGGAACTCAAATAAGCAAACACATCACAACGAGACAAACAAAAGATCAATAACCCAAACACAAAGGTTTTAGCAACATAACAAAAACCTCAAAGTGCAAAGGTGTGGATGTGCTCGAAGGTGATCGGTGGAACGTGAACTCGAGAGAGTCAACGGATAAAGAGTTGTCGATACAAGAGTATGATCAAGGCATTATGAAATCAAGGTAAAGATCATGGCAATATGAATGGTGTGTGGATATTTCCGATAGGACGTCTCATATGATCCAATATGCAAAAAGAATCACGTGAAACGGAATACTACAACACAGGTCATAGCGAGTACCAAATTGATTTGAATTTGAATTTAAACAGATCAATAAACTTGTGAATTTTCATGCACACATGATATAAACAGAAGGTACATGGAACGAGTGATCCAACGCAAAAAGAAACGGCGCAAACGGGTGCACCGGTAAAAAGCTACGGTTGCCGGAAGTTAAAATTTGGATCAGCTTGGAATCCAAATTTACATACTTCAAACTTCTGTAACACTAGGTCTACTGGCTAGAAAATTTCACCACAGTCGCAACGCAACTGGAATCGCCCAATTCCGAGTTACGGTTAAAAAGTAGTCGCGAAAACGGTATCGGGGTGACACCGGAGGGTACCGGGGTGCTCCACTGTAAAAAGGACCCGTACGTAAATAAATTTTTTTCTGAAAAACGCGATCGGGTCCCCGGGCGGTTTGGATCTAGATCTGGAAAAAAAAATCGAAAACGCGTTTGACTTTTTTTTTCTCATCTTCTCCACGCAGCACGCACGGGACACAAGCCATGGAGGCCATGGCTTGGCGTGGCCGAGCTCGGCTCGGGCGAGCGAAGACGAGGGCGGCCGGGCGCGGCGGAGGGGCGGAGGGGTCGGCGCGCAGCGGTGGGGCGGCGCAGGGCGCACGGGGCGGGCGGCGGCCGTGGGCTCGCGGACATGGCGCGCGGACGCGGGGCACCGGGGCGGCGGCGGCGCTCCGGCCGGCTGCTCCAGCGAGCGGCGGCGGCGGGGCTAGGGCGGCTAGGCTGCGGGGTCGGCTCCGGGAGGCGTGGTGACGGCGCTACACGGCGATGCGTCGCGAAGTTACCTCGAAAATTCGCGAAAAAAAACGCAACTCCGGCGAAACTCCGGCGAACTCCGGCGATGACGTCGCGATGATGTCGGCGGCGGCGGGTCCCGCGGATTAGTTTAGGCTAAACCTAAAAACGCTAAGCGAAAATAATTTAGCCCTAATCGGGGCTATTTATAGCCAGCCCCTAATCCCTTTTTTTTAAATCCGAGATAAATACAAAATCGGTCTGCGGGAAAAAAAAACAAAACAGGCCCATTAGGCCCAAAACAATATTAGAAAAATCACGGAAATTTATTTTAAAATTCCGTCTTCACCAATATTTTTAAAATAAGAAAATTTAATTTTTGGCTTTACCAAATTAATAAAAAAACAAAAACTTTGCAACTTATTTTTAAATACTTTTCTGGCATTTTAAAAATACCCAAAACTCCGAAAATTGATTTAAAAACTTTTCCGGAGCATAAATAAATTCCCAAAATAATTTTAGAAAATATTTATAACTCCAAAGTAAAATTAAAAAGTCTCCCAAAAATATTTTAAAATATTTTTCAACAAATTAAAAATGGGGATAAGTCCTTTTATATCCTCTCAAATGAATTTCCTTGAGCTGAAAAATATTTTGAATATTCACAAGAATTCCAATAAAGATTTAAAACCTTTTCCAAACTTTTAATAAGTTGAAGGAGTCATATTACCTTCTCTCATTTTATTTTGTTGGTTTTGTTTTTAAATAATAACTTCCAAAACACCAACGGTGAATATTAGGGAAAGTCATTTTATTCCCTCTCACTTTAATATTCTTTTCAACACCAAAAGTTTTAAATCCCAGAGAAATATCAAACACACCAAGCAAACAATCATTATCTATTTAACTTTATTAACATTCCAAAATTCGGAGAATTTTGGGATGTTACACACTACCACCCTTAAAAGGAATCTCGTCCTCGAGATTCGAGAAGGCTAGAAAGAAAGGTTAGGGTTCGGGTCTTCATGATAGTCCATCGATCCTCCGATGAGCTAGGGTGCTACCACCCTTAAAAGGAAAGCGACTTAGTCTTCAAAAGCTTGCTCCCTCAGCGAGCTCCTCACACATGCTCTTCATACTCCATTGGGGCATGGAATTCTTCATCACAAGTGTGGGCTTCCAGTATCTTAATCCATCGATGACATTCTCCATACAGGTTTCACCTGCGGTCTTTGAGGTTTCACGAATTCCTCCTTTGAGGTTTCCATTCCTTAGCAAGCGAGTGGTCTTCCAAGTACTGAGACTTCATGGCTGACAGGTCAGACGCCACTACTAAACAACTATCGATTTCTCTCTTGGTGGTCATCCAGAATATTATTACGGGATACCTACAGGAAATGGTCTTGGTCTATACTCACCGTATAACACAAACGGTAATCTCCTACAGGGGTCACACATCGTACCATTCTATGGTTTAGGCTTTGACATCGTCGTCTCTCTTCTATAGGTAAGTCACTCAAGATTTACTACCCCGCATAGCAAGAGCGAATAATAAGAGTAGTCGTCATGGTGATCAATCCATTTCGCACCCCAATCATTACCTTGTACATGGTTTAGTGAATCTCGCAATCTAACACTCGGTCATCCTCACAAGCATTGCAGAAATTCCTCTTGATCATGAACTGGGTTCAGATAAAACCATTGTTCTGCAAGCCAACCCACATCTAGCGTTTCTTCACAACTCTCAGGTTTACGAAGACTACTGTAAAGCGTACACTTGTAAACTCCAATTTCCTCCGGGGTTCCTCCTTCAGCAAGATTGTGCTTCCTCGTCATCAGATCCTTGCACATGCGGTTTAAATTTGAACTCGGTATTAAGTTGCATCCGTCTTTTGTCCTCGTCCTGGCATTAGCAGCCATTGTAGTAGCCCCTTCAGTGTAGGGTTTGAGGTGAGAGGGAACGGAAAGTAGAGAGATATGGGTACCCATACAAACATCACACTAGTTTTGGAAAATATAAGTTTTGATGTGTAGCTGTCAGTAAAACAAGAAATGACAGCCCACATAATCGATCTAACGATAGAAACTTTTAATCTTCCAGGTCTTCAAGTCTTCAATGCCGGTAGCTTCAGTTTTGAATGTCGAAACAATCTTCATATCGTTGAGTCATCCATCAAGTTATTCTTCTTCTTGTTGTGTCTTCTTTAGTCTTGAAGCATACTAAATAGATGAGGGTCTAATGAAACGTAAACTTATTCTACGCGCATAGAAGAAACACAAAGGGCCACACACAACATCAATCAAAACAAGACATAACAGGGTCAAGGCCACAAGCAAAACTTAACAAAACAATCATGACATAAAACATCTAGTTAAACCACTAGATAAACATGCATCGATACACATCTCCAACTAACTTTAAAAGATACCACCATACACTAGTGCACACCACGAATATTCTATTCTCCAATTGCAAAACATAAGCTTCTTCGAGTCAGCATCCCTGCTTCCCGTTCACAACTTCTCCTTCCCCTTCAATTCTGGACACGTATTGCTGTAGTGTCCCATGTTCCTGCACCGATAGCACTCAATTTGGCTAAGGTCCTTTATCTTCTTCATCATGAGTGCTTCCTTTAATTCTGGACACAATTTGGCAAAGGTGTGGATATGCTCGAAGGTGATCGGTGGAACGTGAACTCGAGAGAGTCAACGGATAAAGAGTTGTCGATACAAGAGTATGATCAAGGCATTATGAAATCAAGGTAAAGATCATGGCAATATGAATGGTTTGTGGATATTGCCGATAGGACGTCTCATATGATCTAATATGCAAAAAGAATCACGTGAAACGGAATACTACAACACAGGTCATAGCGAGTGCCAAATTGATTTGAATTTGAATTTAAACAGATTGATAAACTTGTGAATTTTCATGCACACATGATATAAACAGAAGGTACATGGAACGAGTGATCCAACGCAAAAAGAAACAGCGCAAACGGGTGCACCGGTAAAAAGCTACGGCTGCCGAAAGTTCAAATTTGGATCAGCTTGGAATCCAAATTTAAAAACTTCAAACTTCTGTAACACTAGGTCTACTGGCTAGAAAATTTCACCACAGTCGCAACGCAACTGGAATCGCCCAATTCCGAGTTACGGTTAAAAAGTAGTCGCGAAAACGGTATCGGGGTGACACCGGAGGGTACCGGGGTGCTCCACTGTAAAAAGGACCCGTACGTAAATAAAAAATTTCTGAAAAACGTGATCGGGTCCCTGGGCGGTTTGGATCTAGATCTGGAAAAAAAATCGACAACGCGTTTGACTTTTTTTTCTCTCATCTTCTCCGCGCAGCACGCACGGGACACAGGCCATGGAGGCCATGGCTTGGCGTGGCCGAGCTCGGCTCGGGCGAGCGCCGGCGGCCGGGCGCGGCGGAGGGGCGGCGGGGTCGGCGCGCAGCGGTGGGGCGGCGCAGGGCGCACGGGGCGGGAGGCGGCCATGGCGCGCGGACGCGGGGCACCGGGGCGGCGGCGGCGCTCCGGCCGGCTGCTCCGGCGAGCGGCAGCGGCGGGGCTAGGGTGGCTAGGCTGCGGGGTCGGCTCCGGGAGGCGTGGTGACGGCGCTACACGGCGATGCGTCGCGAAGTTACCTCGAAAATTCACAAAAAAACGCAACTCCGGCGAAACTCCGGCGAGATTCCGGAGAACTCCGGCGATGACGTCGCGATGATGTCGGCGGCGGCGGGTCCCGCGGATTAGTTTAGGCTAACCCTAAAAATGCTAAGCGAAAATAATTTAGCCCTAATCGGGGCTATTTATAGCCAGCCCCTAATCCCTTTTTTTTAAAATCCGAGATAAATACAAAATTGGTCTGCGGGAAAAAAAAACAGAACAGGCTCATTAGGCCCAAAACAATATTAGAAAAATCACGGAAATTTATTTTAAAATTCCGTCTTCACCAATATTTTTAGAATAATAAAATTGGATTTTTGGATTTACCAAAATAAAAAATAAAAAAAAACTTTTCAACTTATTTTTAAATATTTTCAAATACTTTTCTGGCATTTTAAAAATACCGAAAACTCCGAAAATTGATTTAAAAACTTCTCCGGAGCATAAATAAATTCCCAAAATAATTTTATAAAATATTTATAACTCCAAAGTAAAATTACAAAGTCTCCCAAAAATATTTTTCAACAAATTAAAAATGGGGATAAGTCCTTTTATATCCTCTCAAATGAATTTCCTTGAGCTGAAAAATGTTTTGAATATTCACAAGAATTCCAATAAAGATTTAAAACCTTTTCCAAACTTTTAATAAGTTGAAGGAGTCATATTACCTTCTCTCATTTTATTTTGTTGGTTTTGTTTTTAAATAATAACTTCCAAAACACCAACGGTGAATATTAGGGAAAGTCATTTTATTCCCTCTCACTTTAATATTCCATTCAACACCAAAAGTTTTAAATCCCAGAGAAAAATCAAACACACCAAGCAAACAATCATTATCTATTTAACTTTATTAACATTCCAAAATTCGGAGAATTTTTGGATGTTACACACATCACAGCTTTGAAAGGTTTAGCCTAGGATGCTTTTCCGATCGCACCATTCTTAAAACCCCTTCTAATGCTTCTGAACTTCTTCTCTGAACTGATCACCCTACGCTTGAGCCTTTCCGCCACCTTCTCAATGTTGATAAGAGGGCCATTGAGAAGCTGATCTATGGGTTCTTTTCCAGCTGATTTGTTCAGTGCTGTTACATTGCATATATGATTAGAAAGCCCATGCATATATCTTGTCAGAACAAACCAGCCCATTGCATTGTTCTTGTTCTTGTATCTGGCCATCTTAAGATTATTCTTTATGGATTTGATTTTCATCTCCATCCTTTTTTTTTTGGTTATAGCTAGTTGATGCTTCAAGGACTTATTTTCTTCCTTTTATTTCTTCATACCGCTGTAATTGTAGTCTCTTATGTCCGTTGTCACCATGCCTTTTATGTATCCCATTGCTTCCATAGCAGTTGTGTCCTCTGACATTGCATAATTCACAGATTCTATTCCAGGGATAGCCATGCGATTGCTATCATTTCCATGGTATGACCCAGGCGTGTTGAAAAAAAAAACAGTTGCACAGATTCTAGCCCCACTGCACTGCTTGCTATGGTACTCAGCCATTGGAAGACCCAAAGCTTCTAAAAGAACATCTAGCATCATCTTGTATGGGATTTTCACCAGGGGTGGTGTCACCTGCGATATCAAATAGATGATAAGTTGTAATAAGACAGAGTAGTTGATAGAGCATGGGTAAAGTTGCGGATTTGATATCTACTGGGACCTTTTCCTTCATAGCTATTTAAATAATTCTAAAGAAGATTAAGATAAAAGGATACTGTCTTGTTGGAATCCATATGGTAGTAAAATGCTTGTTTTCCAAAGACCGGATTTAATTTTCAAAAATACTAAACGCACTTTGTATAAGATATGAGTACTGATTCTAATATAAGCCTACCAAATGAGAAGAAGGAAGAGCCATACTGTAATACTGATTAACCACCCAACAGTAAACAGCTGGTTCGTTGGACTGATACTAATTGCTCTATGCTAACATGAAAATCGCAATGCCAGTACCAGTAGCTATCCTATAAAATGTAGCAACAGCAAATGAATACGATTCCTGTAATAGATGGCCAAATGGTTGTAATTACTAACCTCAAAACATGGTTGTGAGTTCTCATACTCACTGTACCATGCTGCATAGGGGCAGGTGGTCGTGGATCTCGTCCAGGTATGTTGCGTCACCCTGCGGCAACCATATACAACAGCAAATCCAAGGAACAAGGGTTTATAAAGACATGGAGTTAACATGCAAAACAGAGCGGTCATGTTCAGTTTTTTCCACCTAATTGATGTAGGGCGGTTATGCTAGACCGTGTACCTAATTGTTTTATAAAAGGATCTGGCACCCTGAATCTACTTCAACCATGGATTAATGCAGACAATCATGGGTAGCTAAGGAAGAAAATCAACAATGAAGTACATTTCAAAATGAAGAATTAGGGCTAAATAAAAGAAAAGTAAGCTGAATTTTCATTAGAGAAGAAAATAGTGATGCAGTGCATTCAAAAATGCAGGATGAGAGCTAAATAGAAAAAGAAATCAGTAATGCAATACACTTAAAAATACAGAATCAGAAAAGTATAGGAGTTTAAGAAGAATATTTTGTTTGGATAATTTTTTCAAAAGGAAGGGTAAACATGCACAAACGGATAAATACATATAATCCAAAGGAGAGCAAACCTTGAGCAGTGGAAGGCTGGCAGCAGGTTGTAGATTCAACAACAGAGCAGCTCTTGCAGCCTGTGAAATAAACGCAGACATAGCCATTAGACGATAGCAGGTTTGATTAGGCGATAGCAGATTCACCTAATATTTTGTCTGGACATTTTTTGTAAAAAAGTTGCATTAGGCATGACCATCAGTGACTGAAAGGCATACATTGGTGCTTCCAAAAGCTTAAAAAACAATTTGTACAAAGGTGGAGAAGAGATTTGTATAGTTAGTGACTGTGACCACTATATTAAATCAAAGTCATATTCGAGGAATGCGAGAAGAGCCACAACAGTTTAGTATCTAAATATTTAGGGAAGGAAAAGATTATGAAGTTAAGAAGAATATTTTGGTTGGGCATTTTTTTGTAATTTTTTTGCATCAGGCAAGACCTTGAGCAGCGGCAGCAGCTTAAAAAGAAGGGTAAACATGCACAAACGGATAAATACATCTAATCCAAAGAAGAGCAAACCTTGAGTAGTGGCAGCAGGTTGTAGATTCAGCAATAGAGAAGTTCTTCCTACCTGTGAAATAAACGCATACATAACCATTAGACGATAGCAGGTTTAATAGTGCCGGTACAGAGCACAAAACATCATTCACTCTTTAATCAACACATTTTGATCGATGAGCCATCTGATCCTAAACATGCAGAAACAGAAGAAAGCACACACGCATGGGTAGTTAAGAAAGGAAAACAATAATGCAACACATTTTAAAACACAAGGAAAGAGCTAAATAGGAAGGGAAAATATGCAGTTTTTGCATTGGGCAGGACTATCAGTGACTGAAAGTGGTGCTTCCAAAAGCTAAAAAAACACTTGTACAAAGGCGGAGAAGAGATTTTTATCGTTAGTGATTATGACCACTATATTCAATCAAAGGTATATTCCATGAATGCTAGAAGATCCAAAAATGTATTATCTAAATATTTAGGGAAGGGGCAGTATAGAAGTTTAAGAAGAATATTGTGGTTGGACATTTTTTGTAAAAAAGTTGCATTAGACAGGACCATCGGTGGCTGAAAGCCATACGTTGGTGCTTCCAAAAGCATAAAAAACAAATGATTATTAAGAATTTAAGAATAATATTTTGTTTGGACATTCTTTTTTAAAAGGAGGGTAAACATTATTAAGAAGAGATGTTGGTTGTTGTCTGCCTATCCCCTTGTATTTACTGAAACTAAGATTTGCGACCACAAATGATTGATATGTGTTGGGCGTCTTCAACATCCATGCCTTTATTTTTACTGCAGCCAATGAATATTATTATGATATTTCTTGCCTAACGGATTCAATGATTGTCACCATGTTAAAACCTACACTCTAATCCTAGGTATACTGCAAGTTATTTGCCTCTTACTTGAATCCATTGCAAGAGAGATGAGATGAGCAGCAGAAAGGAAGAACAGGGGGCTGAGGGGGGATAAAAAGATACGAAGATGGTATATGCATAGTCATGCATGTTGTCCCCCTGTTTTCTGCTACCTGGAAGATGGTAAATGCATGCTTACAATTCGATCTAAGTCATGTTATTTTCAAAAACTATCATCCTGTACTCCAGTATGTTGTTATCGCTTTTCATTTTCAACAATATTTCATATCTTCTCAATGACCTTTGTTGAGAGCAAACCTTGAGCAGCTGCGGCAGCTTGTAGATTCAGCAATAGAGTAGTTCTTCCAACCTGTCAAATAAACGCAGACATAACCTTTAGACGATAGCAGGTTTAATTTTCCACAAGGCAGCAGACAAACATCTTATCGAGCAGCACTTAAGCATTTCATCGAACACCTTGAACGCATATACCCACACAGAATCAGAAGAGGTGAGCACCAACCTGAACAACAACAGAGGAAGGGCCTACGCCCCCACGCACAAGGCAATGCAGAAAACCAACAGCAAGATGCACACCAATTGAGCAAACAAAAACAAAGGGGTCAATAAACAAGAGAAGGAACGAAAGACATGAACTAAAACAGGATAAGAGGGAAAACCTTAACCAACAGCACCCATAGAGAAACGGCCGGCCATGGCAACAACCACAATGTAAGCTCTTCGAACTGGACGAACTGAGTCGAACAGGAGAAGACGCAGTGGTGCGGAAGGGTGGACGGCAGTGAGCAGACAAAGCGAGAGTGGAGGGAATGAGCAACCGAAGAAGAATGAAAGGTAAAACCAAAGATAAAAGGCCCTCGTCCACTGCGACCGAATGGGCAATCCATCCCCTCACACAGAAACACCAGAACCCACCACACATGTATCGACACGCGGCCTGCCCGAGCCCAGAGCCCACCGTCAGAGAGAGCGACGAACGCTCGGAGAGATGAGGCCACGCCGTGACGCACGCCCACCCATGGAGCCCGCCCGCGCGTAGGGCACAGTAACAAGCCACTGAACCAACCTACCCCGCCCAACCGCGCAGAGATCGGCGAGGGATCCAAACAGTCTCCAGCGACCAAATTATACCAATGATGTGCGGGGCCAGCGAGAGCGGGGGCCAAGCGGAAGTGAGGAACGGTCGTGGGGAAGACGGTAATAGATGACCTAGGGATAAAGCAAGCGACAGTACCCGGAGACACGACGCGGTGAGGCGCTGCAGGTCGCCGCTGTTCGCCCCCTCCGTCCATACGTGGGACGAGACCGCCGCTGGTTGCCGCCGATGTTCGCCCCGGAGACACGACGCGGTGAGGCGCTACAGGTTGCCGCTATTTGCCCCCTCCGTCGTCCATACGCGGGACGAGACCGGCGTTGTTCGCCGCCGCTGCTCGCAACAGGGTGCGGCAGGCTGCCCCGTTCACCCCAAAAATTGGAACCCAAGCCAGCCAGATCTAACCCGAGCCCACAAGTCATCGTGAGCCCAAAGTACACGGTGCGGTTAAAACGGTCCAGCGAGGATCCAACGGCCAGGACTGAAAAAAAGACCCCGCTGACCCAAATCCAAAGGCCAGGAAGATGCAAATCGGGGGAGCCTCCTGGTAGAGAGTTGGCTAGCCTCCTTATTGGTTTAAATACGACGGTAGCATTATAGGATGATCCCTCACTAATCCAACAAAGTGTCCTTCCTTAGTGAAGCACCATCTGGAAAGATCTCCATTATGGAGGCATCGCGTGTCACACGGGTGTCAAACATATTAGCGTTCAAATGAGATGGGTGGAGCAAGCCTAGCATGTCTAGAAACATGGCCTTGCATACGCGGCATATAATCACTAAGGTTATTGTGGCGAGCCTGGCATATGCAGATATGGCCTCGGGACACAATGATCGAAAGATCGAGCATGAGTCACATGGATGATGTGATTGGCATGATGGCCTACCTTGAGAATATACTGATGGTCGTGTCACACGGGGGAGGTATAGTTCTCAAGGATCGCGTAATCACTTAGAATAAACTATGAGGGATGTTTGTCTGAGTGGGAGTTCCAGAATTGTTTAAAAAAACATGAACTCCTATTATGAACTTAATCTTCATGTCTTAGCAAATATCATTGTAGATAATGTCATACCCAATGTTTATAACTATGGCTCTTTTATGCGTGATGAAGAACTTAAGGTAGACGGGTCTTACTTCATTGATTGGTACCAACACCATTAGAGACATACTCATTAATAATGACTTGCTAAACGTAATACGAGAACTGCTAGGAGATGCACCAGATAAACTCCGTAATTAAGGAAGATCATGATGAGTATCGTACTCACCGTCACTTATGAATGACTGTCCAATACACCATACTTCATTCTATGAAATCTGAATTATGAATGCATGTTAACGACACCAACACGTATGACGTGCTAGGTGTACTTAAAAGCACTAAGTCGCAAATCAGAGTAATGAAGAATGAGTATATGGACGGGGTTTCTTTCAACCATGGTGGAAGGAACAACCTGCTGAGAAAGTCACATGGAAAATGTATAAGATACATGAACACCTTGTGTATAACTTGGACTACTGAATGACCGGTTCTTTTGCGATAACTGGGGAGTTGCATCCACTTCCTCCCAGCTACAAAGACCGTGTCTAGACTATGTCATGAAGGAGAATCGTTCACCTGTCATGAGGTCATGGTTAAAGTTGTGAACTTTAAAGGTAGAACCAATGCAGGAATAGTCATCGACGGAGAAAGTATATTTGACATACGGGTTATAAATGTCTTTCCCACAAAACACTAATTGCGGATGATTAAGTATCCGATACTTGAACTGACTGCTTAAAGAGTGGTTTGGAAGGGATGAGGTGACAATGTGTGCTGACGGTAATCAAGATAGTTGATGGTCGACAACACTCTCCCTCTACATCTATCAGTTGATTAGTATATGAATAAATTTATGATCGTTTGAGTGTGAACCTTATTAGTGTGTCTTGCATCTCGCGAAGACAATTATTCATATTAGTGAGAAACAAGTCAGTTGTTCTCCTTTTATGAATGATATCTTTTATGGTCACATTACAGTTATGAATGAGTTATTCTTATATTGATGGTAGTAGTTTGATCATTTATAAGAAATATTGTAATGCCAAGAATTATCCAAACTTAGTAATGACACTACCGTTTAAGTCATGATTGGTTTGATGAAGTCTTGAGATACTTTATCTCTTGACACATGCAAACCATGCCTCTTTAGGTGAGATGACTGAAACCTCGCATTCTGGTAAAACAGAGTTTGCGATGACTGTTGCATATCATAGATAGTGATGTATCATATTTCAGCATGTAGTGAATTTCATTATTTCGTAAACTTCAGATGTGGACTTAGATGAATATGTGTATTCACTAATGAAACATGAGTCTGGGATAGTTTGATGTGATCAAAGGGATTTCAGAATAAAGACGGGTACTAAATTAACGAGAAAAACAAGTCTCTACGATTTGATCAAAGAGACAAATGTTTTGAGTTAGCCTTCGGCATACGGACTTGTGTGAAAGTTGTTCCACAAATTACAATGCTTGGAACACTTCAATATTGTTGATGTGCCTGAACATTATAATCATACTCTATTGGATAGTGTATGGTATAAGTTATCTCTTACCGAGTTACGTTATTATTGTTTAGAGTTATTAATTTAATAAGCAAACACTCACTTCAGTATAGGGAACCATCTGAGTTCGTGGAAACCAACGCTATATAAGTTATGTTGTGTCATGGTTTCTAGGAAAATAATTTATGTGGTAAATTATCTTTGTAGTGTATCCTTAGTCAACTATGGATGCATCTTCCGCAACTAGGACCAAAGAGCAAAACTTATGTTGCTAAGTTTGGTGTTTGTCAAGAAGTGTTCTTGATGAATGTGTTAATGGAAGAAAGTGAAAGTTCAAACAAGGTAATTGACCTTGCCTCCAGATGTCATAGTAGCGCAACGGAATGTGTTCCGAAACCAAAGCTCTACAATTAGAGGAGAAAATGATGATGATGATCATGGTATTTCGGTTGAAACTTTTACTGAACAAAGTAGGATTCAAAAATACATATTTGCCCTTGTGCAAAGTAATATTCATGATTCACTTGTCAAGTTAATGGAACAAGACATACCTACGAACTACGAAGAAGCGATGGTGGACCTAAGTACGAGAAATAACTATGAGTCATGGAATCCTATATTGAGTTACATTTAAGATTACATGAATCTTATCGAGTAAAGAGGTTACTTGATATTCTCAATAACTTCAAGGTTATAAGGAATAAATGTGAACATCAAAGGAAGACATCAAGATCGATTTGTCATGAAGGATGTTTCTGACAAATTCAAAAGGTTGACTACAATAGTAGCGATGCTTGAGTCAATAGGATTATCACTACGATTGATCCAAATTGTTATCAATACCGTGATTTCCTCAAATCCTGCATTTGAAGAAGGGTTCTAATTGGTACAACGAGAAGGTTTTGGAAAACATATGGATGCTAGTGTCTCGTAACCGGAATTCTCGATTCGATGGATGATCAGAGGATTTTGGACTTAGACAAAATATCGAGGAAACATGCATTTGCATGAAACTGAGTGGGAGCTGAATAGTATCCTAAACCTAATATGTGGACGACATATTTTGAGTGGGAGCTATGGGAGTATTATCCTGAACTTAATATGTGGGTGACATATTTGAGTGGGAGCTATGTGGATGTTATCCTAGTCTTATATGTGGCTGACATATTTGAGTGGGAGCGTGACAACATTCTCATATATAACATATGGTGAATGATGTAGTTGGTATTAATGATTATTGAAAATCTTTCATGAATGAAGTTAAGCATTGAAAATCTATTAAGATAGATTAATGTGTTTAATATCATTGAGTCGGAATACTTTCCTGGATAAGATTCTGAAGAAGTTCAGAATGGGACAAGTCAAGAAGGTAGTTCTTACTTGTATATCCAAGAGAAGTATCGAGTTAATCTCAGTACAAGAACAATGGTTAAATGATGGTTAAATGAAAGAAATGGATGTGCTACATCCTCTATGCCTCTGTCATAGGTTCTTTCATATAAAAACCAAAGTTTTGTACTCGACGTAATGTGACCCAAGTTCTTAGTAAGAAGAACATGTTCTGATATGATTTATGAGTAAATCATTGAACAACGAGTTAAGTTTATCCTTCAGTATCTGGGGAGAACTAAGGATACATCTCTAATTTGTAAAGGATAGTGGACTTGACCATAAATGTTATGTTGGTTCAAGTTCTGACACTAACCTGAAAAATTGAGATATCATACTAATAAATGCCTAAGTTGAAAGAAACATGGTTAGACATCAAAGTTGCATACAACTCACTAAGGATTAAATCTACAATGATATGGCTACTTTAGAAGTGGCAAGAGTTATATTCTGGCTTACGAAGTTCGACTTCTGACTGAGTGAGTTTTAGTGTGCATGATTATGGGAAAGTCCGCGTGACCCACCGGATGTCATTGCTGAAACACAAACAAACGAAGTCTCGCTCTACCGCCGAATATATATATATATATATATATATACCTCATCATTATAATGGATAATGAAGTAATGTCAAACTAGGTGACATTAATGATTTGCAAAAGACATATGGATCTGAATGGTACCCAGACCGTTGATACAACCTTTTCCACAAGCAAGCATGATCTATAACCATATACATGATATGGAGTTATGATCCACAGAAAAATGCAACTAGATTATTTGTACTCTAGTGCAAGTGGGAGAGTGTTGGGAATGTGCCCTAGAGTCAAATAAAATATGTTTATTGGCGTATTCCATTAGTTCATAATAAGTTTTATACTGTGCTATAACTGTATTAAGCGGAAACATTAATACACGTGTGGTATACAAACAACCAGGTCCCTAGTTAACTCTAGTAAACTAGTCCATTGGGCAATTGATGATCAAGGTTTCCTGATCATGAGATGTGAACAGTCTATTGACAATGGGGTCATGTCAGTGGGAGAATGACATGATGGCACACACCCACCAGAAGTGTTGCAATGTGATCTAGTCACATAGTTCAACATTGCGATAACTATAAACGTAGTGACCCGATCCTTAAGACCGTGATGATCATACATAATTGCTATCTACCAGGATGCTTTGAGTGCATTAACCGTTACACTGAAACATGGTAACCATAAAGGTGTATCTTGGGTATTCCGAAGTAGATATGTTGATGAGTATGCAAATAGATCAAAATGGGATTTGTCCATCCGAGTGACGGATAGGTACTCTGGGCCCACTTGGTGATATTACATCATAAAGATTGCGTAATCATGTGACTAGGTCACAGGGTTGTAATATCACGAGAACGAGTAAACATGTTTTTCGGTAACGAGAATGAAGTAGGTATATTGGATACCGACGATCAAACCTCGGACAAACAAAGTACCGTATGACAAACGGATCAGGACTCAACGTTAACGGTTCAAACGATGAAGTTAATTCGATGGAAGCGCAGGGGCTCATCAAGGATTGTAACCAGATCCCACATGATGGTCATTGGTCAGAGAGTGTCTGATCATGTCTGTTGTTTCCCGAACCGTAGGGTGTCACGCTTAAGGGTATTCGACGCAATAAGGATTGATTCGGGATCATCGGTGAAATAAGAGAGAACACCGGAATTGTTCCGGGAGGTGCCGGAAGTTGTTCTGGATATTTTGAAAGGTTCAAAATAATGTTTAATAATGTTTAACTATGTTTTATTATTTAATTAACATAATTAAATATTAAAATATGATTAAATATAATTAAAAAATGAATTAAAAGGCATATGGGCCTAAAGAGGCCCATTAGGGGAAGGAGGGAGCTCCCCCTTGGGCCAAGGCGCCAAGGGAGGGAGCCCACCTCCCCTAGCCGCACCAAACCCCCCCTCCCTAGGGTTTAGTCCCACATGGGAAGGGGAGGGAGGGTGGCACCCCTCCTTGGCCTATATAAGGAGGGGTGGGGGTGCCCTTTTTCTACATACAATTTGATTTGAGACAAGTTTCTCAGATCTCTCTTCTCTCTCTTTCTCCCTCCTCGAGTGGACTCCCCTTGTTTGGAGTCTACACTTGGTTGGGGTTTCTCCACCATACGCACGCCGTCGTGCTGCTGGAATCGGGATCCGAATCCATCTTCTTTCCGCTGCTCTTCTGGTTCGGAGCCCGGAGGGAACGTCGTGTACACCATATGCGTGTAATCCCACGAGGCGCTACACTTGTGGTGCTCCTTCATCGTTGAGGCCGTGTCGCGACGTCTTCACCGACAACGTTTCGAACGGGACATAATCCCTTCATCGGTCTTCAAGGACCGGGTGGCCTCAAGAGTCATCGTGGATCTGCGCGGCATCGGGGATTGCCGGTACGACTACATCAACCACGTTCACGCGGGAACGTTTCCCGCTTAACGGACTACATACCGGTATGTGACAAATTCCCTCCGTTACTTGCATCGCCATAGCATAGGTCTTGGGTTCGGGACGTGTAGGTCATGGAAAATTATTGTTTTCTGCCCCGTTCCCCAAAAGTCACCCCCTCGTCAATAATGATGATGCTCGTACTATGCGGTGGATGTATGGCACGGCTGTGTGTTCTGCTCCCTTTGCCAAGTTTGTCAAGATTATCCCTCGGTACCAGTTCTTCTCTGAGCCTCATCCAGACTTTGACACAATTTCTGAGACTGTGAGGGACAAGGATGAGATTGCATTTGCATACAAGCAAGAGAAGTCGTTTTTCACTGTTCGATTAAGGATTTGACGCCCACCTATGATACACTGCGTCACATCCTTTGGTACACTCTTACACCGAAGGCGGGTGACTCTCATCACTTGCGTTCCTTTATGATTGATCTCTTTCTGATGGTAAAGGAGCGCAAGAAGGTGGATGTTTTGGACACCATGTTCTTTGAGTCCGTGAGTGTGTTCGTCTGAGGAAATCGTTGATCTATGCTCCGTTCATTCAGGCACTGATTGAGTCTGTGTGCCCTGTGAGGTTTATTCCTCAATCCCAGTACCCAGTCAGTGTGCTCAAGAGAGATCTGAACAGGAAGCCGTCTGCCCCTGCTTTTTATGTCGCGCACAAGGTGGGTCGCAACCCGAGGCCCGAGGACCGTGCTACCTACACTCCGGGCTGCTCCTCTTCCACTAGGATCCCTCGCTCGAGGGATCCTCCTACTGGTGATGATGCGCCTGCTGCCTTGACGCGCCGCGAGAAGAAGACCCTTTCCAAGACCATCAGCAACATGCTCAAGATGTGTCAGTCTATTCAGAAGAGGCAAATCAAGGACAACAACCATTTCAAGGCAGAACAACGTGCTAGCAAGGCACTCCATGCCCAACTGACAGGACGTGGATGTCGCCTAGAGGGGGGGTGAATAGGAGTTTAAAATAATTACGGTTTCAGCTTGAACAAATGCGGAATAAAACTTAACGTTTAATTTGCCAAGCAAGAAACCTAAATAATCTAGGCTCAACTATGTGCACCAACAACTTATACTAAGCAAGATAAACAACTATGTGATAGCAAGATATATGACAAGAGCACTATGGCTATCACAAAGTAGGTGCACAAGTAAATAGGTTATCTAGAAGAACAACCTATGGGACAAGCAATGTACAATAATATGAGCAAGCACAAGATAAACAATGTAATAAGCTTACTCAAAGTAAAGGTAGAGATAACCGCAAGTGGAGCCGATGGATACAAGGATTTGTTACCGAAGTTCCTTCTCTTGCGAGAAGTACGTCTCCGTTTGGAGAGGGTGAGGAGCACAATGCTCACACGAAGCCAACGAGGGCCACCCTATTTCTCCTCACGCTCTTACCAATGCAAGAAGCCGTGATTCCACTATTAGGACACTTGAGGGCGGTCACCGAACCCGTACAAATGGCAACCCTTTGGGGCGGTCATCGAACCCATACAAATGCTCGGGGCAATCTCCACAACCGAATTGGAGGCTCCCGTAGCGTCCCGAAGCTTTCCACCACAATGATTGAGCACCGTAACAACAAGCCTCTAGGTGCCAACGCACCCACGAGTAAAAAGCTCTAGAGTGCCAATGCACTCAAGAGTAGCTATCTTCACAACTTCACTCACTACAAAGAATCCTCGGAGAGAACTCAAACCGATGCACCAAATGCAATGGCAAGAGCACACGAAGTGCTCAAGTCCCCAACTCTCAAATCCCACCAAAGCAACAAAAGCTATGGAGGAATATGAGAGGAAGAACAAGGAGAACACCAAGAACTCCAAGATCTAGATCCACAAGGTTCCCCTCACTTAGAGGAGATATGGCTTGGTGGAGAATGTGGATCTAGACCTCCTCTCTCTTTTCCCTCAAAAAGGAGCAAGAATCATAGGAGGGGAAGAGAGTAAGCAAGCTCAAAGAGGTCAACAATGGGGGGAAGAACTTGCACAAAACCGGTGGGGACAAAGGAAGAAGAAGACCCCCTTTTATAGTCCCCCACGAATCCAGCCGTTGGGAACCGTTGGCAGCCCACCAACCACGATACTACCGCTCGGAGAGCGGTACTACCGTGGCGCGGTACTACCGCACCGGGAGCGGTACTACCGCCCCACGGTACTACCGAAGTCCAGTACCGTGCCCACTACCGCAGAGTCCAGTGGACTTACGGTAGTGAGTGCAGTACTTGCCCACGGTACTACCGCGCTGGGAGCGGTACTACCGGGGGCCAGTACCGTGCCCACTACCGCAAAGTCCAGTGGACTTACGGTAGTGAGTGCGGTACTCGCCCACGGTACTACCGTGGCGCGGTACTACCGCCCTGGCAGAACCAGGGAGCCCAGGCCACACAACAGATGAACTCCAAAGAAACAGGCAAACCCTGAAATGCCACAACTTCTGCAAATGAACTCCGATTAATGCAAAAAGCTTGATGGAAAGCTAACGAACAGAGCTGCCTAATCACGACTGGAAAATATTTAGAAGTGGCAAGGGAGAAATGTCAAACAAATAGAGGTGTGAAACCTCTAACCGAGACGACCCGGCAAATCTCCCACATCGAAAAACATACGAGAAGACGCATATGAAATCCGTTTTTGATGAACAAGAGCTTGTCATGAAGAAGACCACAAGCTCCAAAACTCACACGGAGAAAAGTCAAACAAGAACCAATAAAGATGATGCCAATGATGCAAAAGGTTTGAGCTCTCCACGAACGAATCGGCCTAGCCTATAACACGGTCTCCTAACTACTACCAAGAGACCGGTAAACTAGACACCTATCTAGTCAAACCTTTGTCTTGCGCATAATCCACTTGAGCTTGATGATGACGATCATGCCCGCCTCAAGTTGGAACATCTTCCTTGATTCCGCCGGCTCGATGAAGACTTGTAGATAGCTCCCCCATACTCCATTATGGGTGAGCCTATTTTAGGCACATCTTCACACGACCATTATCACCAAATGGTCGGCAAGCTCCAAGCATACGATATCTTCGTGATGCTCCTCTTGACCTTGCACACATCTACTTGACCAATCTTTGGATAGCTCCATGAAGAACACCTTGGTCAACACGTAATCTTCATCTTACAACCTTGAAGCCACCATATGATCTTCAAGCGTTGCCTATGGACAAACCTTAAAGTACAACTCAAGGAAACCATTAGTCCATAAAGATTGTCATCAATTACCAAAACCAAACATAAGGGCACATGCCCTTTCACCAACAGTCAGGCACTCCAGCACCTCCCGGCCCTGAGGACAGAGACAATCAGATAACAGAGTACTCCTTCCCCATGGCCAACTGGCGCTTTGATGATGATGACGATGCTTCGAGCCACCCGTCGGTCGTCTAGTGCCGTTAGCATCACCTTTTCCCTTTTTGTGTCTTGATGCCAAAGGGGGAGAAGAGTTCTATTTAGAGATCGTGTGTTGGTTAGGTGGCAATCCATAGTGTGACCTTGTCCATTTGTTTAAGTTGGCTTGTGGTACTTTCAGTATTTCCTTTCCAGTACCTGTGTGGATGTGAGCCACTTTACTCTATTATGTGTGAGACTATGTGCGTTATGCTATCTTCGATCTTTGTCATGATATTACATATGCCTTGTTGCATGTTTTTTATATCATGTCATTACCATTCATAGTCTTACACAATTGCTTAGCTCACATCCTCATTCTCTTCATGTGATCTATGCCAGTCATTGTTATTTTCTAAAAATATCACATGAAGTTCTTGTACAATGTTTATCTTAGTTCATATGCATCTCTCACGTCATTGCACTTGGCTATTTACATACGGGGAGACCTGTTGTTGTGTGTGTATTGCATTCAAACGCAAACACTATTATATGCATACATCAAGGGGGAGCCCTCTATGCTAAATAGTTTTTCATGGCATCGTTAATTCATATATCTCATTGCCATGCTCTAATCATATTGTCATCAATTCATCAAAAAGGGGGAGATTGAAAGTGCATTTACTCCTAAATGGTGTTTTGGTATTATGATAACTAGATGATACCCCGCGCGTTGCTAGGGGAATCGGTTGCCGTATATTTCAATAAAATTTGATTATGTGACTTCTAAATATTTAGATTAATTACACATGAAACAAAATTCTAAAATACATGCAACTTATTATATTTAATTATGCATATTTGTAAAATATTTATTTAATATAAGTATATTAATAAATCAAAACTATTTTTCATGCATGGTTGCATGTGGTGGTGGGTCTTGTCTCATGGATGGTTGCATGTTGAGGTGGGCCTTATCCCACCCATAATTGTGTGATGATGTGGCATGCTTGCATGTTAAGATAAATAGGATAGTGGGGATGTACTATTTAGATATTATTATAGATGTGGTTAGTGGGACTAATGACGGGTGCTAAAGATTTATCTCAGGTCATTTGTCTCATGGAGGGTTACTAATTTTGGAGGATGATTGGCCTCGCTACAAAAAGATAAAAGGCGTGGTTTTCCCGTGACTCGAAGGATTATTTTCGGTTAGATTTGAGTCGTAGGAACACCACACTATTAAGAGGGGTCAACGAGGTTAGAGCATGTGTGGGAACACATTTTTCATATCACCAAGCCTCCCACAAAACTCCCCGGAGGTTTTGTATTTTATATGTGCGAAGGAGGGCGTCTAAGTGGAGTGATCAGAAAAGTCCCTGATCACCCCGTAGCCCGTGCACACGGGGTCTCTGACCCCCGTGCGCACGAGGTAGGTGGATTCCCTCTGAGTAGCCCGTGCGCACGGGGCTCACTTAGCCCGTGCGCACGGGGCTCCAACGACTGCATCTCCCACTTACCCCCCAAGCACTATAAAAGCACCCCTTCTTCCTCCTCCAACCCTAACTTCTCCCCCCTTGCTTGAGCTCCATTGCTAGACCTTCATTTTGCTCATAGCTCTCAAGTCCTCCACTCAAACTTGTTGATCTTTTGAGATTTGAGAGAGCAAGGCCCGATCTACATTTCCACCAAACCGTTTTGTGTTCCGCACAAGATTTCTTCACCGTTGACTTTGTTATTCTTGGAGCTTTGGCTCCTAGGCGGCTAGGTGTCCGCCCGGAAGCTTACTTGCTTGTGGTGTGCTCCGGGAAGTTTGTAAAGGTGTGGTGGTCGCCTTCAAGACCAACCCCTAGTGATTCGAGGCTCATCCGTTGGGGGTGACTCGAGAACGGAGAATACGGTGAGCTACGTTGTTGGTACTCTCAAGGATTGAGCACCGCTCCAACAGAGATTAGCACTCCCTCAAAAGAGCGTGAACTTCGATCAATCGAATCTCCTTGTCTCCGTGTCACTTGTGGTTTATCCTTTTCGCACCTTTACTTGTACTAGCTTCATATGCTTGTTGGCTTGCTATTGTATTGTTGCCTAGCATTTGAGTTTAGCTTGCTTGCCACATAGGGTTATTCATCTAGAACACATCTAGAGAATCTTATTTATCTGCTTAACCCTAAAAGTTGGTATTTTAAGTTAAATTTGTTAGTCACCTATTCACCCCCTCTAGTTGACCATATCGATCCTTTCAATTGGAAGAATCACGCTCTTTCCATAATACATCATTCAGAATTTCAGAGAACATAACTAATTTATGTGTTTTCATACAATTTGCAGTCATAATATTAAATTATTAATAAAGGCATCCAAGGGTAGAAGGCATGACCATGGACCATGGCCGTCGAGATGGCTTTAGTACCGCTACTGCAAAAACACCACTCAATAAATTGCCTATGTGCACTACAGATTACATCATTATTGATATGGTTGTTCTAGTCCTCTATACATGTCTATATGATGAGCTCTAGCAGGAAAAGAAAACCTTAACATGCATATCACAACAAAATGCCTCAGGTCTAATTTGTCAAATAAGACAAAACTGATGCCACAACTAATCCAAGTTAATAGTACTCCATGAAAATAATTTTATGTTCATGTCTGTAATAAAGACGAACAAAGGAAAGTGGCGGCGGGGATCTGCTTCATTCTCCTCTCACCCCTTACACATAGGATTGACCTTCTAATCCTTTGGGAACCTTTCCCTTCCCGCTATGGACCAAGAGGCAATACATTATTGGTGGCCTTGACATGTACTCACCATTGATATGTGATTGAGTACAATGGGGGATTAAGAAATCGAAGAGGCTTACCTTGAGAAATTGGCACTCGGATGCGTGATGCCACTGTACGTGGTCGCTGCCGGGGTCGCATCGGGAGATGAGGGAGTAGGCGCGGTGGACATGGCCTAAGAGAGAGGCGTGTGGAGCTTGGGCCTGGTCGATTTTGCCGATGTCGTCCCCTTCCCTCCTCCACCGGAACCGATCGAATCGTTCTGGACCAGATCAAGGCCGGGACAGATCGTGGGCGGTGGCGATACTGAACGAGATCCAGAAGCTGTCGCGCTCGAGCTCGAGGCGGGCTTCGGGCGGAGAGAACCGAGGGACGTCGACAGCGGCGGGAGGCAGGGCACGTGGCGGCGGCGGCGACTGTGAACCCTAAAAGAGCAGGCGGTGGGAGAGGAGCCAGAGAGGACAAGAAGATGAGGATTGTGAGGCGGGCGAACGACCGAGGCTAAGCGAGGAGGGATTCGTTCGTGTAGGAAAAACCGGTAAGAAAATCGGCGGGGGGAGTGCGGTTCGACGAGGAAAAAATCAGTGGGACGCGGTGGGTGCTCTGTCGAGACGACGTACGGACTGAACATTTAGGAGTAGAGATTAATTCCTTCATGATCCTACCATTAATCTTAAATTTCTCTTCGAATCTGATCTTTTTCTTAGATTATGTCCTTCATGATCCTTCCATTAATCCTGGATTTATATCCGCTCATTTAATCCGATATTGAAACGTTCTTCCTAGGAGATAAATGTGCCCACCTTTTATCTCTTCTTTATTAATTCTTGAGTCGATTTAGTGATTTCACCTTGTAGAGATATATAAATTGACATAATTGCTCGTGAAAGAGCTAGGTGATACTATATTTTTTTACTTGAAACGTCTTTTGTTCGCATTAGAGTGCGCTGAGTTTGTTGGATCTATGTACGCTGATCCCATAGCATGTCTAGGGTTCCATCTTTGCATCGCTCAATTTTTGTCGGTCTTGCGATACATGTGGTGAAGCCCAAGACGCAAGAAGGCCCTTGTGCACAAGACTAAAAAAGGCTATGTATGACGCGAATCCGTTTTTCCATTGAACTTGAGAGTGCACGTTGGTTTGAGAAAAGCTAAGGAGGGTTTCTGCAAAATTATATGACTGACAAAAAAGTCACCTTCCTTTAGAATTAAATCTAGATTAATGTTTATTTTATTTTAAATTTGGAGGATAGATACAATCCTATATAGAAATTGTATTTTCTTTTTTTTTGGGGGGGGGGGAGAGAATACTATTTCTATATAGGATTGTTTCTATCCTCCAAATTTTAAATAAAATAAACATTAATCTAGATTTAATGAAAAAATATGATGTAAATCAAATAACATTTTTTTATATTTCTACTAAGATACATATAATATTATTTTCTTTTTTAAAATATATCATTTGATTTCCTATAAGTTTTCAATTTTGTAATAACCGTATACTATAAACAAAAAGTATCAACATACCTGGCCTGATAATGTCTAAAAACTAGATGATACCCCGCGCGTTGCTGCGGGAACTATTAACAAATACTGTAATGTTTTAAAAGAAGAGAAAATTTATGAAACATATTATAATTAGATTTTTTTTAAAGATATTGTTTAGAGTACAAATCTAAGATAATTTAATGAAAATCCAAAAATATATGTGATTATTATTTTCTTTTTTAAAATATATCATTTGATTTCCTATAAGTTTTCAATTTTGTAATAACCGTATACTATAAAAAAAAGTATCAACATGCCTGGCCTGATAATGTCTAAAAACTAGATGATACCCCGCGCGTTGCTGCGGGAACTATTAACAAATACTGTAATGTTTTAAAACAAGAGAAAATTTATGAAACATATTATAATTTGATTTTTTTTAAAGATATTGTTTAGAGTACAAATCTAAGATAATTTAATGAAAATCCAAAAATATATGTGATTTTTTGCTTTGTTAATTAATTACCTTGACAATATATCGGTGAGATGATAAGAGACGAGAAGAAGTTGAGTAAAGATAGTGGAAACATCTCCATCCTTGACTAAACCTAAAAATCTGATAAAAACTACAGATGTGCATTCATAGAAAAATTGTCGAATAGAAAAATGACATGCGAGGTAACTTATAATTTGATTTTCTATAAAGAAATTATTTATAAATCATGGAGCCAAGTGCATAATTTTTATAAATATTTTATTTGTGATGCATGGAGAATTAATGGGAGCATGTGAATAAAGAGTCGGTGAAAATTAATTTTTGCATGATGAACCTACTTAATGATATGGATAACTTGCATGTCAAAATAAAAAGATTAGTGGGGATGAACTATTTATGTATTATAGATAATAATACCTGACCATACTGAACCGGCCCATAATATCTTCGGTGGGCGGGCGTGCCACGAGCCCACGAGGCAGTCCACCTCCACAAACTTTTTATACACGCGCATCATTTCCACTATATTAGCCTTCCCCGTTTCGTAGGGTTTCCATCCTCTCCGTCCGTCCATAGCGGCGCTCTCTCCTTCCCACCAGCTGCTGCTGCTGCTGTGTTTGCGATGCTCTTATAGTTCAAGAGGCGGAAGATCTGAGGGGATCCCGCAGGCGCCGTGAGATGGTACGCCTTCTTGTCTCTCCACTCTACCCTGGGCATCGTCTCTCTCCTTCTCCTGTGGGGTTTCCGGCGGCGGCGGCGGCGTGTATTCGCCTGGATCACCCACCGATGACCTGGTGCTCTGTAAGAGAGAAGGGGACGATTTGTTCTACGGACGATCTGCGTTTAGATCGGATGAAATTAGTAGGGATTTTGTTTACTTTGGAGATCTTTGTAGCCATTGCTAACCCGAGAATACATCTTTTGGTGAATTTCTGCGCGCAGGTTGATGTGTGTGACGAGTGTGGAGTTGCTGGCTTCACACACCTTCTGCTGAGCTGCAGCATATGCAACAATGCTGCTAGGCATCGGTATGCTTCTCGATCGTGCTATGGGACTGTTTGGTTTCCAACCACACCTTGCCTGTCATATCCCAAGTTTGGCAAGTTAGTTGGGCGTTTGGTTTTTGCCACACCTAAGGCCCTCGATCGTGCTAAGGGACTGTTTGGTTTCCAACCACATCTTGCCTGTCATACACAAAGTTAGGCAAGTTAGTTGGGTGTTTGGGTTTTGCCACACCTAAGGCACGATTCTTTTTGTGAGTAATAAGTTCCATATGTCATACACATAAAATGTGTGGCAAGATTCTTTTAGCCTTGTTGGGCTAATTCTCCTCCCAAGGGGATTAGAGGGGATTTTGACTTGCAAGGGATTTAATTCCCCGTCAATTGCTACGAATCCCTTTAAATCTACCTTAACCGAACACAGCCTTAGGCAACATAATGTGTGACTATAAATTTGAACATCTCAAGTAAAGTAAGTATGGAAAATATATGCCAACATGTCCCAAAGTTAGCTATAGACCAAACAAGCCCTAAATATCTCCAAGTATTATTCGCCATGCCATTTGCTTTCATCTCAAAACACTAGATCAAAGGGCTTTACTTCTTACTAAATGCATGGATTTTATTTATTGTTCTATTAATTTGCTATGGTAACTCCAACGAAGTATATTTCCTTGATAATATCTTGTTTTGATTCACTCTAGTTTATTCGCGTCACAATTGTTCGAGGCTACAGCAGTGTAGTAGTTTGCTACCATCCTCTTGATGCTATTTTTGGAGTATAGTGGCCGCGTGGAGTAATTTGTTCATGTCTTCCCAAAGCCGATGACACTTTGTTCTTTTTCCCTAATTTGGGCATCCTTTGATCTTTTCCCCTATTTATATCTATTATATTATACTAGTATAAAAAGCATCGCTGATTTGGAATCTAGATGATTAAGGCCACACATATATGATGCTATTTTTCGTAGCCTTAGGTCTATCATATGTTAGGGAAAGATAAACAAAGTTTATAGGGTAATTGATCGTTTCCCCCAAACCGGTGACACCTTTTCTTTTTCCCTAAATTGCTCATCCATTGGTCCCTTTCCCTAATTTGGTCATCCTTTGGTTTACTGCGCTATCTATATTTATAATCTAAATGATCTTCACTACATTATATCTTGTGGTAATTCGATCACATCCCCTAAAGTTGTTGAGGTTTTGCTCCCCCCTCCCCATGTTAACATCATCTTTTTAAGTACTAAATTTATTTTTGAATGATTTATCTCACAAACTCAAACTGTTAATTTGATTAGCGATTGTCTTCAATAGTGAGTTCGTCTTGACAAGGGCTTCAATAGTGAGTTGTGTAGTTGTTATATTAGCAATGAACATTCTCCACAATAATAGAACTAAGCAATAGTTTTCAAGCATTTGAATGTTATGTAAAACTACAAAGTGAGTTTCAAGTGTTTCAAACATGTAAAGATGGTACCATATCACGAAAGTAGTATGGGGGCAAGTCTTACATAGGTGGGAGAATGACATCTGGTTGTTAAGCTTCATGTACTAGACAACGCAACTAAAAGGCATAATTGATGGAAAGGTTAGTAAATTCATATATACACTACAACACCCCCTCTTATGTGTGACACGAAAAGTTAGCATCTGAATAGACTCAGGGATGGCTAGAGGCTCATAGGTGGAGAAAGGGGGCACTACAATAATTCTTAGATAAATTGCGAAAGTGAAGACTTGAACTCAAGAGATGGGTAGAGGCTCATACGTGGAGAAAGGGGCACTACAATAATTCTTAGATAAATTGCGAAAGCAAAGACTTGAACTCAAGACATTAGGCTCTGATACCATGTTAAGTTTCATGCATTAGCCAACAGAACTAAAAATCCGAACTAATGGAAAGGGTTAGGCAATTCACATATACACTTCAACGCTGGTATCATAATAACCAAGCTATTATAATTTGGTAACGGAGTGACAACAATCTTATGAGCAAGTGATATTAATTTGACAATTGTTGACATAAGAGAAATTACCAAAATATTTGAACTTGGTATCAAGTTTTGAATGTTGAAAATGGTATCACTAGAAATCGGGTTGACAGGTGGCCACACTATTGCCTACTCCATTCTTTGCTTCGATGCGTGTTGCATCCTTGTTGGAAGCAAGGATCACACAATTGTCAAGCTTTATGCACTAGCTAACGCAACTAAAATTTTGAACTGATGGAAAGGGCTAGGCAATCCACATGTGCATTTCAACACCCTTTCATTGTCGATGCGAAAAGTCAACACGTGGATAAACTTTGAGGTATGCCTCAAGTGGCCTATACATGGACACAGGGGGTGGGACAACAACATTTTTTAGATAAATTGCTGAAGTGATAGGATCGGGATGTCAACTAGAAGGGGGAGGGGTGAATAGGCAACTAACAAGTTTTAACTTTAACAAATTAAGGCGCAACGAGTAAATAGTTGTCTAGATATGCAACTAGCTGGACAATCTATATGACAAGCACACCAACAACAATAAAAGTAAGCATAAGATAGATACACAATAGAAGCTTGCACAAAGTAAATGTACGAAGTAACCGCAAGTGGAGCCGATGAAGATGAGCATTTGTTGGCCGAAGTTCCCTCCTTTTGGGAGGTACATCTTCGTTGGAGAGCTGTGGAGGCACAATGTTCCCCAAGAAGTCACTAGCATCACCTTATTCTTCTCACGCCCTCGCTGAATGCAAGATGCCACGATTCCACTAGTGGTGCCCTTGAAGGCGATGGTCTTAAGAGACTCTCCACCACTTAATTGGAGGCTCCCAACTCCATCACGATGCTTCACCACAATGAAATGTGGCTCTGAGGTAGGAATCAATTTTCTGTTGGTGAAAGTGTAGATCGGGTCCTTCTCCAAATCCTAGAGTATCAACAAGTTTTGATGGTTGGGAGGAAGATCGGGCGAGATTGAGCTTTAGGCAACAATGAAACAATGGGAAAAAGACAGGTAAGTCTTCTTGGAGAAGAATAAGATCGGGAGTGGTACTATCGCTAAGTTAGTGGTCGTAGCTCAGACCCGCAGTGCACCAGTGCAACACTAAAGTAGTAGTACCATCGGAGCGGTACTACCGCCTCTAATACGTGGTACTGTCGTGAATTAGCCAGAGGGAAATCGAGCACTTACTCCACGGAAGTACGCGCGATACTCCAACGGAAGTACCGCAAAATGGTTCTACTGGAGGAGCAAGTTGTACTACCGCGAAATACTTGAGTGGAAACAGAGAAACCCACGTTAGTTAAGGTGGCACACCAACGGAAGTACCGCACAAGCGGTAACAGAATCCCCCGGTAGTAGCCGCGGAACACCAGTAGAAGTACCGCACAAGCAGTACTACCACGGTGACCAACGGTACTACTCCTAAGTACGCACAAGCAGACCAGAACACAACAGAAAATGCTCCAAAGTTGGGGAAGAAAAAATGGGTGCGTATAGGTTTTGTATGTGTTGATTCCACTCGTACCTTCCAATGCGACCCCTTCTTAATAGTATGACAGATTTCCCATGACTCAAATCAAATGAAAAGAAGCTCCGGAAAACCCGTCTTCGCTCTTCGCTACATTGAGGGGAAACAAACCATGTTGTGCCTTGGAAGTGAAACTTTGAAATACTCAATGCACATGGTTAGTCTGCAAAGCGCATTGTCATCAATCATCAAAACCAACTAGATAGAGATATGCCCTAACAAGAAGTTGGGACTAACTCAACTTCTTAGGCTTTGATACCATGATAAGCTTCATGCACTAGCCAAAGCAATCAGAAATCTGAAATGATAGAAAGGGCTAGGCAAACCACATATACACTTCAACAACAACTATGCTCCCAATGGTTGAGTGCGCTAGTTTGCCTCCTTGTCTGCCAAACGATATTGTTTTGGGCACACAACTCGCTTTCGCACAACCTGATCTCCACTACACAACTGCACCTCAAATACAACAACAAAGATTGCTAGTCCCAAATAAGTTTGGGTGGACTGGAGTTGAAACCCATGGGCTCTCGAAACCTAGTCATAGTTTTGAAATGTGCTTGCGAACTTCCACATATTCATGTCCATGACTAGTTCTTTGATGATATTTTGGTCTTTCAAGTCTCTTTTGGTACTTCTTCCATGTTAAGTCTCGTCTACCCCGATCTCTCTTGACATTATCTACACATTTTAATCTTGGACGCGACTCCACAGCGGCGCCGCATCTAGACTATCATGCGGCGGCTGACCAGGACGTGTATACGCGCTAGTACTAGTACTAATATACTTGTAAAATGTGCTAGTTTTTGTGTTTTCAAATTTTTGAAATGTTTTATCTCTCAAACTGTTAACCTGATTGATAATCCGTTCATCATTAGCTTTCTTGCGACGAGATCTTCGAAACTAGATCCCATGTTAATATGTTTTGAAAAACTTTTTTTTCCATCAATACTTGCCACATTACTGTTCTATTTGCCTGATAATTATTCATATAATTGCCGGATTATAGTAACTTGATTGTTAATATTTTTTTCATCAGTATTTGCCACATTACTGTTCTATTTACCTGATAATTATTTATATAGTTGCCAAATATATATTAGCTTGGTTGTTAATATTTTTTTTCATCAGTACTTGCCAGTACTTGCCACATTACTATTCTATTTACCTGATAATTATTCGTATAGTTGATAGATTATACCAATTTGGTTGTTAAAACATCGTACATTAACATACATAAATGAAAACTTATTTTGTGGTGTTTGTATGTGTTTCTCTTTTGATTCACCAAAAAAACACTCATACTTGTCATGTTATTTATACCCAAAAATCATAATGACTTTTTGTGCTTGAAGGATTGGTTGCCGGTTCGGTTGTCGTATTTTTTACATCTAATTGACATGATGATTTATTGTTCTTGCCAGTTTTATCAATTTAAGTTATTTTATTTTATCGGGTTGTATCCTAAGCTTAAGTATAGATAGCTATTCCCCGACAACTATGTACAAATATTTGTGGCAACAGTTCATGGTAAAAATGACAACTAGAGTGACCTAACAGACAATTGATTGTGACAAAAAAAATCATTAAAACATATCAATATGGGATTTTGTTTCGAAGATCTCGTTGCGAGAAAGCTAATTGTGAAAACGGATCATCAATCGGATTAACGGTTTAAGAGAGAAATCTTTAAAAAATTGAATTTCTAAAAGCTAACACATATGATCCATCCGAACAGCCGCCGCACGACCACGCTCCGCTGCGGCGGATGGGTGTATCAATTCCCTTTAATCTTTTGTTGTGCATTGTTGCTTCTGGACCTTTGATGTATATGTTCAAATCATCTTAGACGACGTGGACAAGATCCTCTTTAAAAGATGTTACCGGACATATATCATTGTTTCGCGACCCGGTCTTTGTGTGGTCACATATCCATCTTAGCATGCCCATAACTATTGGACATGTTACCTTTTAGTTGACTTAACATTATGTGATAGCTCTTGTGGCACTCTTGTCTCATAAGGACACTAGAAGCTTGGCACCACTTCACCTACCCATTTTTGATTCAATGGCTCACATATTCATCGATATTACTATCGTTATGTATCATTGATCCCAAATATCAAAAGGTGTCTTTCTTAGGTACCACCTATCCATCAGGTTAACCACCTCCTCTGCTTAGTAGCACTGAAATTGCACCTTGAGTAATTGGTTTTAGTTCAACTAAGCCTAAAATCTTTTCAATTTTTTTTACATCTCTTAACTTTCTATCGACCCTTGTTTGACTATTGCCGACTAGCAGCACAACATCTGCAAAGAGCTTACACCATTGGACACCGGTTTCACAAACTGTAGGACAAGTCTTCAAACAAATTGACATTTACGGTAGGCGCCAACGGTTGGGTTCCCTAACTCTCGACACATAAGCTAATTGGGGGCATGTGTTTCCAATCTGATGGTGCTGCTTGTGAATTGCAATGAGCTCGAGGAATTAATTGAGCCAAGTGCCACATTGCTCGCAAAAGATCCAATCTTATTATCATCGGCTTCAAACTTGAGGTCACTTAGAGCCACTAGTTGTGCATAGAAGAGATATCAAAGGCTCTATTGTGTGTTTGGTTGGGATTTGATAAGAGTATTAACAATCTTCATCCAATAACCTTGATATCCTATTGCCTTTTCTAGTACGCCTCATCTTGTACTCAAATGTGATTCTTTGAATCCCTAAATGTTTAGAAAATATTTGCTAATTTTTTGACAAGCCATTGCTTCAACATCAACATTTTCAGGGGTCAACATGCACTGTCGAATTATGCACATGTGTATAACTAGAAGCTCATTAGTTCTTCATTCAAACCCCACTAGGAGGGTACTTGAAATTGTTTGTCATTAATCATCAAGCCCCAATAGGAGGGCACTAGATGCACTTTCAAGTGTTATATAAGACTTAATATGTTATTCTTGCACCACTTGCATGCGAAATGCCTTCACACCGTCCAAGCCCCACTACCCACATGTTTGGATCTTGGTCCTTGCATCTTGTTGTCACATTTCTTCTAGTTGGATTTGGAAGGCGTTGTCTTACTGTCAAGACGCCTCCATCTTATGTTCAAAGGCCACTTCATCTCGCTAAGAACAGAGCTTATAAGTGTATAGCCACGACCACCACTAGATCACCATCGATTCTTGGTCGTTATGCCTAGGATCTAGATCGGCCCCACATATCAACATTAGTCTTTTTTGCATACTTTGTCCTAACTTGTGTGCACCTCGAATCAACTTCACAGTCGGTCACCATCATCAGATTGCTTCAAGCCAAACACGCTTAACTTTGAGGTTCTTTGCGGATGGGCTTCTGAAAACGAAGTTGCACCTTATTGATATGAATAGTCTATCATTCCTATTAAGCTGAAATGTCACATACACCCGAATTGATGTCCTCGTCGGCCCAACAGGAACATTCTCTCTTGACAGATGTCTGTGTTTGGTGCCAACACATGTCCCACATGTTCAAGCCCTTGACCCGCACACACGTCCATGTAACTGTGAAGGTCGGCTCTGATACTATTTGTAATGCTTCGGCCATATACGTTAGTTTTCGGTTGTAACGCCCGGTGGGATCTAGACTGGCTCCACATATCAACACTAGTCTTTTTTACGCACTTTGTTCTCATTCGTGCACACCTAAAATTAACTTTCGTTGATCACCCATCATTAGATTGCTCAAAGCCAAGCATGCTTAACTTTGAGGTTCCTTGCAGATGGGCTCTTGGAAAAGAAGGTGCAACTTATTGATATGGGTAGTCTATCATTTCTATTAAGCCGCGATGTCACAACATACATTAGTTATATCTTGAATACATAAAAAACTTGTATCTTAAATTGAATTAGGATTGAATTATATCCTATCCTAATCAATTTATTTCGATCCACCAAGTGTGCGGTGGTGTCATATGTCGAGGTATTAGCAGCCGTCACCTAGAAAGGCCTTTTGTATCCGAAGATGGCAGTTGCTCATAGCAAGACACAATGATCCTTGAATAGATGAATGCAAAATGATTGTACCAAATTAAGTACACAATGGGAACATGGGCTCTATAGTGGATGGAACTTATTGTGAGATGTTCGCTATCATGTCATGGCTTGACCATTAACCTATCACTAGGGAATTGCCTCTCATCGGCATATTCTAGTTATTCTAGTGAAATTTTAGCCTCACAAGGAGCAAAGGAAGGACCTGCATATGGTGTTCATTGACTTGGAGAAGGCCTACGATAAGGTACTGCGGAATGTCATGTGGCGGGCATTGGAAAAACACAAAGTTTTGACAAAGTACATTACTCTCATTAAGGATATGTACGACAATGTTGTGACAAGTGTGCGAACAAGCGATGTCGACACTGATAACTTCCCAATCAAAATAGGACTGCACCAGGGGTCAGCTTTGAGCCCTTATCTTTTCGCACTGGTAATGGATGAGGTCACATGGGATATACCAGGGGACATCCCATGGTGCATGCTCTTTGCAGACGATGTGGTGTTAGTCGATGATAGTCGGGCGGGGCTAGTAGAAAACTGGAGCTATGGAGACAGACTTTAGAATCGAAAGGTTTTAGGCTTAGTAGAACTAAAACTAAGTACATGAGGTGCGGTTTTTGTACTACTAACCATGGGGAAGAGGAGGAAGTTAGCCTTGAGGGGCAAGTGGTACCTCAGAAGGACACCTTTCGATATTTGGGGTCAATGCTGCAGAAGGATGGTGATATTGATGAAGACGTTAGCCATCGAATCAAAGTTGGAGCTAAAGTGGCGCCAAGCTTCTGGCGTTCTCTGTGATAAGAGTGCCACAAAAGCTAAAAGGTAAGTTCTATATAACGGTGATTCGACCTGCGATGTTGTATGGTGCTGAATGTTGGCCAACTAAAATGCGACATGTCCAACAGCTAGGTGTGGCAGAGATGCGCATGTTGAGATGGGCATGTGGCCACACAAGGAAGGATCGGATTCGGAATGATGTTATACGGGAGAGAGTTGGGGTGGCACCAATTAAAGAGAAGCTTGTCCGACATCGTTTGAGATGGTTTGGGCATATCCAGCGTAGGCCTTCTGAAGCGCCTGTGCATATCGGGCGGTTAAGGCGTGCGGATAATGTCAAGAGAGGTCGGGGGTGGACAAACTTGACCTGGGAGGAGTCCGTGAAGAGAGATCTAAAGGACTGGGCTATCAACAAAGATCTAGCTTTGGACAGGGGTGCGTGGAAGTTAGCTATCCACGTGCTAGAACCTTGATCTGGTTACGATATCTTTTGGGTTTCAGCTCTAGCCTACCCCAACTTGTTTGGGACTGAGAGGCTTTGTTGTTGTTGTTGTTGTTGTTGTTGTATATCTTCCACCCTCTATATTCTAGTGGATCTTTTATGCATCAATGTTTTGTAGTTAATTTTGCACATTAATGATAACTGCCCATCCAAGTAAAGTGTGATTCAGTTGAGGTTTTGGTAAGATTTTATTTTATTTGATTGAGTTAATGAAAGATGTGGGGTGAGATTTTGGTAAAATTTGATTTGATTTGAAGTCATAAAAAGTTACTCCCTTCGATCCATAATAAGTGTTGCTCATTTTGATGAGCGACACTTATTATGGATCGGAGGGAGTATGATTTATTTGCGGTTTTGGTAAGACCTGATTTGATTGAGTTAATGTAACACATGGGGGGCGATCCTGCATATTTGATTATGTAGCTTTTTTAGTAGGTAGCAATTTGATTAGAAAATGTCATAAATACATTTGGAATCGGTTAAAAAAACCATGTTGTGGATTAAACAAAACTGATGCGAGGGGGACACGTGGTATCACCAAACGTACGACCGCCAATTCCCCTTTAGGCCTTAGGAATCTATATATCTTATAAAGTAAAACCCCATTAAGATACATTTATGGTATCTATCTCAACATGCAGACTATCTACATCACCTACTATTGCAGCCAATTATTTGTCCATGTCATTCACTAACATTCATCAGTGATAAAAAACCCATGTACGTGGCTTCACCAAACGTACGACCGCCAATTCCCCTTTAGGCCTTAGGAATCTATATATCTTATAAAGTAAAACCCCATTAAGATACATTTATGGTATCTATCTCAACATGCAGACTATCTACATCACCTACTATTGCAGCCAATTATTTGTCCATGTCATTCACTAACATGCAGACTATCCACATCACCCACTATTGTAGCCAATCATTTGTTCATGTCATCAACTAACATTCATCAGTGATAGCGTAAAACCCACTAAGATGCATTTATGGCGTCTATCTTAACATGCAAGCTTTTCATCCATGCAAGTGTACACACGTCACCAATTTTTAGTCATCATAAAACAATTTTACATAAAAAATTAAAATGCATTTATGGTGTCTATCTTAACATGCATGCTATCCACATCACCCATTATTGTAGTCAATCATTTGTTTATGTCATCAACTAACATTCATCAGTGATAGCGTAAAACCCCACTAAGATGCATTTATGGCGTCTATCTTAACATGCAAGCTTTTCATCCATGCAATTGTACACACGTCACCAATTTTTAATCATCATAAAACAATTTTACATAAAAAATTAAGTTTCTCTACTATTGTGATCAACCGAAAGTTGCATTTAAATACTTCATATTTCATACATCTTTAAGTCCTTTTGTTTAAACAATAAAATTCTTAAAATATTTCCGTCGCAACACGTGTTGTCTCCACATCATTTTATCTATCAACCAACTAATTATCTACATGATATCCACTAATATTTATTAATAATATATCTATCTCTACATACAAGCTATACACATAATCTATTTGTAGCCATTCAACAATTATCCACACTACCACCACATCATCCATTTGTTTAACCACCATGTAATCACTTTAGTCATCAAAATAAACAATAATTACATGTCAACTAAATTTAGAACCTTAAGCACTATGAAAAAAATGAATTTTACATTTTTTGTATACAATTTCCAATTTCATGCATACATCGTAGAGTTCTTATAGAGATTTCCGCTGCAGCGCGTGGGGTATTCTTCTAGTATCAAGGGAATAGGAAACCCATAGGAAAAGAGATGTCATTTGATTCATAGAATATGATTTTTGTTCATTGTGTCTAGGCAAATGCATTTTCCCCTTTGAAATGTGAAGAGAGGTCGGGGAAGACCAAACTTTACTTGGGGGGAGTCGGTGAAGAGAGTTCTGAAGGATTGGGTTATCACCAAAGATCTAGCTCTAGACAAGGGTGCGTGGAGGTTAGCTATCCACGTACCAGAACCATGACTTGGTTTTTATATCATTTGGGTTTCAGCTCTAGCCTACCCCAACTTGTTTAGGACTAACAGGCTTTGTTGTTGTTGAAATGTAAGGACCAGTTCCTACCCTACATAGGAATAGGAATTCATTCCTACAAATCAAAGGGCCCCAAATGATTTTTTTTCGTACATATAAATCCTATCCTTTAGAATTAACCAAGGAAAGCCTCATAGTACAGATTATAGATGACCCTACCTCAACATTTTACATTGCCATGCACTCTCTAAATCCAATCACATTGAGGAGCCTAGATATCTATGCCTTTGTAGAGAGGGCAAATCCCTTCTTGACATGTGTAAAGATGTCTAGGATTAATCGTTGTCTCCATTAACATCTTAAATAATCCATTCTATATCTTCCACTTAACATGGTTTGTTGTTTTGTAGATATTGCTTGGATGTGATAAACTTCGATTCGGAAGTGGATTGGTTGTGTAGTGATTGTATCCCAAAAAACAACGAGGGAATAAAGTCTCTAGAAGCAGAAACTAATCAAAGGCATCTAAGAAACACCCAGTTGGGTTCCTTTGTAGTTAATGAACCAAATGTTGAGCCAGAGAAGGTAACTCTGGTATGGGGACTTCGTAGAAATAGATCATGCCGGAAAAGAGAAGATTCTTTGGATGAAAGTACTAAACATTTCCCGGGTGGAGACATGTCGAATCAGGGACCATGTGTAAGCCGGCACAAGGAAAGAAGAGATAGTAGTGATGCAAACACTAAACTATTCCATAGTGGAGACACATTAGATTCTAGTAAAACCTTTGTCGGGGATATACCCAACCACGTTGATTGTGAGAAGGAAGGGGAGGATACAAATGGACACTTAATTTGTGCACCGGTGAGTTTTGATGGTTCAAGTAGTTTGGCTTTGGATCATGCTCCAAGTATTGTACCCAGCAATTTGCAAAAGGCAATCGGTGGTTTTAAACTTGCTTCAGATTCTACGGAGTGTCCTGACCTCTCAAATGCATGGACCGGCTGCTTTGCTTCATCGAAGTATGTTGAGGGTCTCGTTCCACAAGGAAGAAAGGGTGATATGTTTTCTCTAATGAATGATGTCGAGGGAGCCCTCCCATTGATTGTGGACAAGTCTTGTCCTACATCGGCAAGCATGGAGCAAGCGGATGGTTTATCAGTAAGCATGGAGAAACCTGAACCTTTGAAGTCGGTTAAAGAATTGGAGGCGAGTGTTGTAGCATCAAAGTCCGCACCAACTCATTCTGAGCCAATGCAAGGATCAGATCTGAATACAGGGAGTGTTGATATCTTGAATCCTCTAGAGCAGCATTTGGACTCTTCGTCAATGGTGCTGATGCAATCAAGTCCCTCAAATGAACTGGAAGACGTGGCTATTCAGGGAAGCATGGAGAAATCTGCAAGCATAGAGCAAGAGGATGGTTTATCAGTAAGTATGGAGAAACCTGAACCTTTGAAGTCGGTTACAGAATTGGAGGCTAGTATTGTAGCATCAAAGTCTGCACCAAATCATTCGGAGCCAATGCAAGGATCAGATCTGAATACAGGGAGTGTAGATATCTTGAATCCTCTAGAGCAGCATTTGGACAATTTGTCAATGATGCCGATTCAATCAAGTCCCTCGAATGAACTGGAAGATGTGGCTGTTCAGGAAACTGGTGCTGAAAGAACAAAGTGCTTGGCATACAAGGAAACTGTTGTCCATAAATTGGAGAACCACAAAGGATCAAACCCCTCGATGGCAAATGAAAGCTTGATTTCTACTGAAGGTAACTTTGATGGAACAAATAGAAGATCAGATGAGCTTTTATCGAGTACCAAAGACAAAAAGATGCGAAGGCCAATGAGTGGTGCTAGAAAGATAGTGAACTCTTGCAAGGTAGATGCAATTTCAGATCCTGAGTCAGTACATGGTGACCGAGATGCAATAAACCTCCAATGTAATGCAGGAAAGACTTCATCTCTTGCTGTCAAAAAGGCGCCTCTTCAGCTGATATTGCAAGAGGAAGGCATTAGCAACGAGTTATTGCCTTCCAAGTTTGTTGGTCCATGCGAGTCAATAAAAACCAACCCTAGAAAGTGTAAGCAAGGAGAAAATCACGCTCCAGATGGAACAAAATATCAGGAAGCTTGTATTATAAACGGGAACAAAAATGACAATGCTGCAGGGTCAAAAAGTGGTAGACCAGCACAAGCTAGCCAGAACATGCCCAGCAAAGACAATGATAGCAATGATAAAGTTATTGGGCTCTTTAAGATGGGAAAAGATAAGAAAACGGACAAGTCGTGGCTGGCTAACAAGGGCATGCGAGATTCACGGAAGAGGCGCAGGGTTACCAGTGTCTTGCGGTCCTCTCTGTGCAGAAGTTCTGTGGACAAATCAAGACCCTCAGAAGACATGGATCTGACACTGACAGAAAGCAACTGCGCATTGAATAATCCAAGGAGCAGTTGTGCAACGCAGGCAGCAGATTTCTCTTCAAAAACAAAAGAATCATGTCAGGGAAGTCAGCCAAAGAAACAAAGACGACTCGTTTTACTGTATGAAGATGAAGATGCTGAGGCCTTGCAGACAGAAGATTTGAATTCTCGACCTTGTGATAATGATGATAAACATGTTAAGAAGACAGAAGATTTGAATTCTCGACATTGTGATAATGATGATAAACATGTTAAGAAGCGAGGAAAATGCATGGAGAATGCTGTGAATAACCAGAGATCTTTAGAAAAAGGTAAAGAAGCTTTGGGGTCAGGAGATGTGAATCATCGATGTTCCAAGAATCGCAAGCAGGTGAAGAAGCAGAGAAGCATAGAGGCAAAGGAAGATGAAAATGCATCTGTAAGAAATCTGAATGCTGGATGCGCTGAGAATGATGTTTCACAGGTGGCGTTACAAACTGTAGTCACCGAGGACCACTGTGGCACATCGAGGATGCCACTCATTTCAGAATGTATTGACGTGCAACCCCTTGATATGCCTTATTGGACGTATGTTACATGCCCTTTATTCCTTCTTGGAGTTTCAATTGCGTACTTTTTCTTCTTCTGCCGAGTACTAATATGTTCTCTTTATGGTGACAGTGGAATCATGAAGATCGACAGGGACTATATTCCATTGGCTGCACACCTGTCGACCAAAGCAGGCAAGACTACACACTTGTCGACCAAAGCAGGCAAGAAGCTGCTGGAACTGTCAAGATCATTGCCACCAATAATGAAAGTGGCAAAGCTTTCTACATCAAAATCATGTCTGAAGCACTTGGATGCACCGATAACTAGAGCTGACAGCACTGGATTGTATTTCTTTTTGGGTGATATGAGGTTTGTTGAGCCTTGAATTATGTCTACTTTATTTCTTCTACACACACTAGGGCCTAATGTTCTTTGATCATCTAGGCCAAATAAAGAACTGGATCAGCTAGTGAAGCATCTTGCTGATAGTGGAGTTATTCTAGAAGCTGTTGTTGGTTTGGCGAAGCTGTTTCTCTACCCCTCTGTTGTACTACCAGCGGAATATCAGAGTAAGTCATATTGCAGATTGCATTATTCAAATTTTATGAGTATCATGCAAAATATACGATACTACTCCTAATCTACATATGCTACTACTAATATAGTAAAACTGCATTGTTATCATATAGTGTAATGCAGTTCTGTATGTTTTCTCATACTGCCTACTTGAACATTGTTTTGTTTGTTGTGGTGGACCATGGTTACAAAGCCTTGCTCCATATCAAAATATATTGCAGTAATTTGTCAGTTAGTTATTAGTTTCTGTCTTGTTGTAGCATCCCAAGGGAAACCCTATTTGTGGGGAGTGTTCAAGCCTAGAAAACATAAGATCAAAAGATTAGCTCCAGTGGAACAAGATTGTACGGCAGAGCTTATGAAGGAAGAACATATCCAAGAACGGCATGTCTTGGACCAGCAAGACAAGGCTCAAGGCAAAACCCTGGACCAAGTCGTGCATTCCGAGGATCAACCCTTGCTTGTTGCAAATCAAGTAGGAAAAGAAGAAATGTCTGGCCACGGTCTGCCCCCTGTTGACATGAAAGCCCTAGCTTCTGCAAATATCAGCCCAGCTGATCACGGACAACCCTGCTCAAATCCAGAAGCTCCGACACTCAAACTCTGTGGGTTTGTTGTCTCACGGACACCAAGATCTGCGCAACTCATCCAGGAGATGCAGAAGGAAGGTGCACTACTGTTTTCTGTGCAGCAGGTGATGACCGAACCTGGGTCAGTGATGTAGGATCAGAATATGTCCGCGGCAATCATACTGTGGTTTTCTGAGGAGCATACCTGGAACTCTTTGGGTTTGTTGTCTCACGGACACCAAGATCTGTGCAACTCATCCAGGAGACGCAGAAGGAAGGTGCACTACTGTTTGCTATGCAGCAGGTGATGACAGAACCTGGGTCAGTGATGTAGGATCAGAATATGTCCATGGCAATCATACTGTAGTTTTCCGAGGAGCATACCTGGAACTCTTCCTGCTTATGCATACATCACCTCTTGGGGTAGAAACAAGCTAGTAGTAGACCTGAGCTGTTAACTTTAGTGCGGGCTCACTGCCTCACATTCTCGGTCGCTGTGTATTTATTTGCTAGCTAGTCCCCCCTCTGTTCAAGACCAAACTGTGGTGGTCTTTAACTCGGTAGGATGTATTACCCGAAGCAGAATTTCTATGTGGTTATAGTACCATCAGAGCTTACTTTTGTGTTGGGCAAGTTGCTAGGTCAGGTGAAAGGTTCTACTGTGAAAGTGTCTCCTTTTACTAGATAATGACATGCAAATTATCATCAGTTCATCTTTTCTTAGCATGGCGTTGAAAATTTGCAATTGACTATGGCAATTCCATTTTGTTTGAAGTGTAGTGGATGGCTCTAACCGAACTTACAGATTGTTATATTCCAGTTTTGGGAACAAGAATCTCTGTTCATGTGTTTTAAGCCAAGCTGATTGTTCGAGCTGGCATGTTTGTGCATCAACCAGCACATGAAGATTGCATGCTAATATGAAAACTTGATGCATGTGTGGAGGTAAGACGATCACCATGGAGAAGCAGAATAGTAAAAGTTTCAGTTAACCTGGTTGAAGCCTACAGATACTAAATTCTGACCTAATGTGTGTATATATAGCAGGTTCTGCATATTCTGCCTTTAATTTGTTGTTTCCCACTCTATCCATCACACACAAAACTACAAAAGGAAGATATGGACGGTATGCCGTATGAACATGGTTGAAACATCGTAAAAAAGAAAGAAACATGATCGAACTTATCAATTAACAGTATGCATGGTCAAAATTGTGTAACCATTTGATTTATATGTATATTTGGTATAATGTACAAAAGATCGGTAGAGTAACATGGCTTGAGAGCTGAGAGCATCTAGGAGCTAAGGATGTTGAGGAGTGAAACCCTGCTCTGCATCAACCTCCTGAACAGGGACTCAACGCCGCTTTCAAGATCTGCCATGCCAAGCTCGAGTGCTCGCAGCTGCGCCTCCTCGCAGATAACCCTCTTCTTCTGGAACCTCTGTGAGACCAGAGACCATCGGCTTCCATTGGTGATCCCAATTTGCTTTGGTACGAAGCACGATGCCGACTCAAGCAGAGAGACGGTCATCTCCCTCGCTTCTGCCAATAGCCTGACCGCCCTGCAGCCATCGACGGTTGCTTTGCTGCTTGTGATCTTCTTGAAAGGCTTCTGCGCCTTCTTTGCGAGGCGAATGAAAGACTCAAGCTTGATCTGAGCAGCCACACCATCTCCTCTCTTGAGGGCAAGCTGCAGCTCCTGGACGCTTATCTTCAGCCCTGCTAAGCTCTCCTGCATGGCGTTGCAGAGATCCACCAGGACAAGTGACCTGTCAAGCTCCTCCTCGATCATTCTCCTCTGCAGGGAAAGGGAGAGGCCGACTTGGTTGCAGGGCAAGCTCATGATGGAGCTGTAGATGTCTCCGAGCCTCCTCAGACCGTCACACGTCGTGTCTACGGTCGTGGAAGGCGAAGAGATGCGTGTTTGCAGGGCCTGCAGCTCCACCTCCACTTTGGATTCGGTGGGGTGAGGGATGGAAGGGAGACTCGCAGATCTTTGATGGCAGGCCATTGTTTCTATTGGATGAACTGATGATGTACTCTATTTCTGTTTGTAATGGAGGATGAAGTGAAGAGCAGATGAGCTTAATTCGTTGGTGCTCAGACCTTTGTGCCGCGCTCTATTTATAGTCGAAAACCAAAAGGAAATAATAATGGAGCAAGTTCTGTAATCGTCGGCCGCCTAGGCAAAACTGGTGCTCTCTTATTTTGGTTAGTGCAACTGACATCAATGAGTGAGATTTGAGAGCGTGTGCATGTCTCGTCTATAGATGGCAAATATCCGCACGAGTGATTCGTCTAATAATCCAGATTGGCAGAATGCACACGAGACCCAGTTGGAAGACCCGGCTGGCTTTGTTGCCTTCTGGAAATTCGGTTCTCAACTTGTGGTAGTTGCATCTGCACTTCAACATTCGTGCAGCATTGTTGCCTTCTTGGTATGTATCCGTGCCTCATCATGGTCCACCACACATGCGCTAGAATTCTTAACAAACGCTCCAAATCTGTAGTTGATGGCTAAAATAATAAATATCGAATCGAAGCAGAATAACATTTTTTATGAAAGCTTATTTCATAAATGCCATCGTATTTCAATTTTTCAAGACAAGGGCGTGAGTTCAACAAATCTTATCATTCTTTTTCAATGCGGCAATGGCTATCCATGGGAACGTTACAGATGATATTTTAACATCCTGGTTTTGTTGTTGTTGAGGAAATGTTAACATCCTGGTCTGACATGCTAGACTTTCTGGATGGTCTTCTAGCAGGAGCCACATCCCTAGCAGTTCAGCAATACTAAGAACTGTAATTATATCCCTAAAAAAACTGTAGTTATAGAGTTAAATGTTTCTTTCCCACCAATTTAGGTTTTGGATGTTCAAAAATTATCTAAAAACGGAGCTAATGGGAAATTTCACAAATCACTATTATACGAAGCTCATCTCACCTTGCGAACCTTTCCTGCACACGCGCGAACACATACAACTGTCTTGACATCTCTGAAGAATTTGTACTGACGCATCGACTTTGTCATCCCACGTCTTGACAATTCTTGGTACTAACTTTTTCCCCAAAGGAAACAGTGCACGAATGTTTCAATTGCCCACACATGAATCACTGCTAGAACAAAGAAAATGTTTCAGTTGCGAAATGAACTAAACATATATTAATACCACTGCTAAAAGAGCTGAATATGCTTCTGAACTAACATGAGTTAAATTTTAGTTTGAAATCACATAAGAAGAATAATGAATACACACAAAAAAACTAGCTGCCATTGACTTAAAATACTCAAGCAGTAAGAGCATCTCCAGCCGCGCCCCTAAGAGGTCTCCAAGCCGGCGCTATTTGAGCCGGACGGATGAATTCCGCCCAGCCGCGTTCCCAAGGGCCCAAATAGCGCCGGATTGGGCCGAATTTGAGTTCGGCGATCCCAAGCCGACCCGGCGCGCTGGGGTCGCTTGGGGGCGTTGGATGAAAGAAAACGGCGCGAACGCGGGAACTGTTCGCGCGCGCCGCGTCCACGGCCCCACATGTCGGCGTCTTCCCACGTGGTGGCCTCATTCTCTCGCCTCGGCTTCCCCGCGCCTGGCGCCGACGCAGGGGAATCAATGTGGCGTCGGAGTCGAGTCCAATCGTCGCGGCAGGCGAATCAATGCGACCCTGCCGATGGGCATGGACGGGGCGACGTCCTCGTCGTCTGGCGGGTCGGCGTTCCGCTCCACCGGCTCGCAGTCGTCCGGGCCGGCGTACTCGCCCCCGGCGTTCTCCCCGTCAAGACCGAGGACAAGACCGAGCCGGGGACGACGCCTCTTGGTCGCCGCACGCGCTCCGGCGGCGGCGTCATCGGCAGCTCCTCCTCAGCGGCTCCACCTCGCCGGGGCCTCCTTTCTCAGCTCAAACAGAAGAAGGAGGTCGTCGAGCCCCCGCCGGCCGCCGCGGAAGACGACGAGGAGGAAGACGCCGGCCTCGCCTGGGCGAAGGACTTCCTCCTCGGCGAGATGGAGCGCCAGAGGAGGGTGTGGGACTTCTTCGACGCGAAGAAGCGTGCCGAGGCGGCGTGGGGGGAGGGCAGCAGCAGCAGCAGCAAGGCCGCACCGCCGCCGCCGGCTGCTCCGGCTGCTCCGGCGGTGGTGGTGCTCGATGACACTGACGACGAGGACGAGGCGTCGCTGCGACTGCGGAGGAAGAGGGCGCCGCCCGGCGGCGGCACATGCAGTGCACAGGCCGCCGTGAAGCGCGAGCCCAAAAACGACGGCGACGACGACGGCGCTGGCATGGCCGCTGGAGGAGGCGCCGGGGAGCTCGATGTCGAGCAGCTTTACTCTTTTTTTTGCTTTCCAATAGATTTATTTTTTATATTTTAGTTGTTACTATGTAAATTAGACCAAATATTATGAATTCAGCCAAATTTTGTTCAATTTGCCTTATTTTAAACTAATTTTCACCGAACCTGAGGGGCCGTTATGAGGCCGCGGCTGGGGGACCGGTCACCCCAAGCCTTTTCGCCGCCCGAGCGCCCTCAAGTGGCACTAAAATAGCGCCGAAAAACGGCTTGGGGGGCCGAACGGCTGGAAATGCTCTAATCCCCCATAGTAGGCCGGTCCGCCCTACGTAAATCAATCATCATATCATTCCCTAGGTCCCACGAATACCGCTGAGTCATGATCAGCACAAGTTGTTAAGAAAGGAAATACCCGATTTAACCTACGGAAACCGCTCAGTCATGATAGGTCCAGGTAACATCAAGATAAACATGAACTCAACGCCTCGCGGAGCATCGCTGTCTTGTTTCATCAACCTGCAACAAGATCAGCCGCAGAAACAGAAAGATCAGCATCCTTGACCAGCTGAAACAGAAACTCGCTAAAACAGGCGTGGGATAACTTCACGTGCAATAGAATATGAGCTGAGATAGTGCTTATTATTTAGAGGATCTAAATAATTGGTGGCATATGCTTAAGTCTGATACACCTGTTGGGCATAATAGAGGTTCTACCTTATGCTAGTTATCAGACTAATAATGAGCGACTACCACATGGCCTAGAGCTGGCATGTTCAATGGTTGTTAAGAGTACTGCAAGTAAAAGCAAACTGTAGACTGTAATTTCTTTGACCTAACATAGGAATAATAATTACACATAAAGCTACCATTGCTCTTCTGAATAATTTAATCTTCACTTAAGACTCTTCTCACGACGAAATTCATTTTTGGTTCATCGTGTACTAAAAAGAGAACATACCAACATGAAATTCAGCTATGAAAAATAATCAAAATCATCGTCTGACAAAGATCAGTGAAACCATATGTCATGATATAGACACAGTCAAAACTGTTTTCATCAAATGATGATTTGTATGTACATTTGTTACTGTATGCAAACTAGAAAGGTTCTATAGGACTGGTGAATCCTTTAAAAGGCGGATGCCAATCACAAGGTGCTAGAGAAGCGAGGTCTGAGAGTATCTATGAGCTGAGAATGTTCAGGAGTGAAACCCTGCTTTGGATCAATCTCCTGAACAGAAGCTCCGCACCGTTCTCAAGATCACCCATGCTCCGCTCTAGCGCCTGCAACTGTTCATCCTCGCAAACAACCTTTCTTTTCTGGACAAGAGACCACTTGCTTCCTTTGGTGGCGAACTGCTTCGGCAATATCAGCGATGTGGACTCAAGTAGAGAGACAGACATCTCTCTGGCTTCGGCAAGTAGCCTGACCAGCCTGCAATCCTCAGCAGTAGCTTTGATGCTTGTGATCTTCTTGAAAGGCTTCTGTGCCTGCTTCGCGAGGCGGATGAAAGATTCAACCTTCAGCTGAACAGCCGCATCATCTCCTCTTTTGAGAACCAATTGGAGCTCCTGGGTACTCATCTTCAGCCGTGCTAACTTCTCTTGCATGGAATTGCAAAGATCGATCAGCACAAGGGATCGTTTCAGTTCCTCTTCCACCATTTTCTTGTTTTGGGGAAAGGAGAGGCCAACTTGGTTGTTGGGCAAGCCCATGATCTCCTCTATGCTCTTGTAGATGTCTCCGAGCCTTGCGTAGCTACCAGACATTGTGTCGATGGTTACTGAGGATGAAGAGATGCATGACTTCAGGCCCTGCAGCTCTACCTCCACGTTGGATTCACTGGGGTGAGCAACAGAAGGCAAACTTGCAGATCTTTGATGGCAAGCCATGTTTCTAATGGATAAATTGAACTGATGATGTGTTTCTGTTTGTAATGGAGGAGAAAGTGAAGAGCAGATGCACTTCGTTGGTGCTGAAACCTTTGCTGCCCACTCTATTTATAGTCAAGAAACAAAAGCAGTCTTGCTGGCAAAGCCCATAAGGCAGCAGGAATATTGTGCACCACGCTCCGTTTATTGCCAATAATTGTTCGATTGCTTGGAGCAGCATATCCATTACAATCTTATTGAGGAGACAAGCATCAGAAAGTGCATGCCATGTCCCGACAGTTGGAGGCAAAGCATCTGCGCGAGTGCTTAACACAGAATCCAGATCAGCAAACAGAGGCAGAATAAACTAGAACGCAAGTCATGCAACTGGGTGTATGCTGAAGAACAAGATGACTTCACCTTCCAACAGCTTGTCAATTTGGTTCTCAACTTACGGCAGCTGCACCTTCGCCTCAATTGCCTTGCAGTACTGTTGCTTTGCTGGTATGTCTCTGCTATCTGCAGCATGATCCACCACTGATGCATTATAATCATCAATATTTAATGGATACTTCACTTCTTCCAATGCAACAATTAATTTGTTTAGAACATAAGAAACTTACGGAAACTGACTCATAGACAACAGTGGAATAGGTTCTAGATTGCAAAATATCTAGATATGAGTAGAAGGTAATACCTGTTTCTGTAAGAAATATGTGGTGTCATCCTTCCGTAGAACAGGTAGAGGTGCCCGATTTGTTCAATTACATGAGAAACTTGAGAATAAGGCATAACAGACTGATACACAGACAGAGAGTATCTCCATCTCCGCAGACCCCATGTACTCACATGGCCACCACAGCCTCAGACAAGTTGGTGAGTTGCTAAATGCTAAACATTAGCCAAACGTGTGATTGTGATTTGCACGACTACTTGACACTTGACAGTACAGGAAGACAAGTTGCTACTTGGTATTGCCAGTCTGTCATGTTTCAATTATGTCCGACAAAAAACTGCACGAGTACCCAGAGTTGTTTTTTGCTATAAGGTGGTGAGCGAGAATCGCAGTTCAAGAGAGGAAAAGTTGACATGCACAACCTACAAAAACGTGTTCAATGCTATTATGGGCCAGCTAGGCTTCAAGATAAGCATGAACTTGAAATCTCATGGAGTAGTGTTGGCAAGTTTCATCCACCTACAATAAGATCCATTATAAAAGGTTTAACATCTTTGGCCATATTAAAAGTACCATTGATAAATGGCAAGAATGTAACTTCCAATGAAGCGCAAACTATCTGTGTCATTGGTAGCATGCACTTAACAGTTCAAGTCTGGCTGCATATTTGTTAGTTTTTCAAGTTTTCTGTTCTTATTATCGAGTCTAATAACAAGCACATATACTAGGTCATGTTTGTTTGGGCTTTTGCACCTTTTCCATTTTGGCCAAGAAGCCATAAAAGTTCCTAAATAGGTGCTTTTGAAGCTTTTGTGGCTTTTGGAGCTAAATATTATTATATTGATTCATCAAAAGCCATAAAAGCTCCAAAAGCGCCATAAAAGCTTCTAAATAGGTGCTTTTGGAGCTTTTATGGCTTTTTGACCAAAGTGTAAAAGCTGCAAAAACAAAAACAAAAGCTCAAACAAACAGGGCCATAGCCTGGATCTTGTATAGCATGTAGAGCAAATCCATGATGTAATAATAATCTTAATGCAAGCATAGAAATAACATCAAGATAAGCATGAACCCGACACGTCATGGAGCACTGATGTCTTGTTCCATCAACCTGCAACAAAATCCGCCGCAAAAGGATCAGTATCCTTGACCTGCCGAAAAAGAAAATTACTAAAAGAGAGGTGAGATATTAGATGATCTAAATAATTGGTAGCATACTGGCATGTGCTTAAGTCTGGTACACCTGTTAGCATGACAGGGTTTGTACCTTATTCTGATCACCAGACTAATTATGAGCAGCTATCACATGGCCAAGAGCTGTCATGTTCACGATTGTTAGAGAATTGCAAATTTGCAAGAAAAGGATTATGGTGCCAACTGCAAACATTACCGTTTCTAAGATAAAACCTAACAAAAATTGTACATGTGTACAGCCTATGGCTAGAAATGATTGCACATAAAGCTCTGATCGATTACTAAAGTAATCTTCACTTAGACTCTGCATGCCGTTTTCTTACGATAAATTTCCTTTTCTCGTAACATTCATCATATAGTCGAAAAGAGTGCATACCAACATGACATCCAGCTATGAAAAATAATAAAAATCATCACTCGGTAAAGATAAGTGAAATCACAAGTCATGATATAAACATAGTCAAAACTGTTCTCATCAACTATTCATTTGTATGTACATTTGGTACTGTATGCAAACTAGGTGTGCTCTATATGACAGGTGAATCCTTTAAAAGGTGGATGCCAATCGCAAGGTGCTAGAGAAGCAAGGTCTGAGAGTATCTACGAGCTGAGAATGTTCAAGAGTGAAACCCTGCTTTGGATCAATCTCCTGAACAGAAGCTCCACACCGTTCTCAAGATCTGTCATGCTTCGCTCTAGCGCCTGCAACTGTTCCTCCTCACAAACGACCTTTCTTTTCTGGACAAGAGACCACTTGCTTCCTTTGGTGGTGGCGAACTGCTTCGGCAACAGCAGCGACGTGGACTCGAGTAGAGAGACAGACATCTCTCTGGCTTCCGCAAGTAGCCTGGCCAGCCTGCAATCCTCAGCAGTACCTTTGTTGATTGTGATCTTCTTGAAAGGCTTCTGCACCTGCTTCGCGAGGCGAATGAAAGACTCGACCTTGAGTTGAACAGCCGAATCATCTCCTCTTTTGAGAACCAGTTGCAACTCCTGGGTACTCATCTTCAGCCCTGCTAATTTCTCTTGCATGGAATTGCAGAGATCGATCAGCACGAGGGACCGGTCCAGTTCCTCTTCCACCATTTTCTTGTTTTGGGGAAAAGAGAGGCCAACTTGGTTGCTGGGCAAGCCCATGATCTCCTCTATGCACTTGTAGATGTCTCCAAGCCTTGCGTAACCACCACACATTGTGTTGATGGTTGCGAAGGGTGAAGAGATGCATGACTTCAGGCTCTGCAGCTCCACCTCTACTTTGGATTCACTGGAGTGAGCAATAGAAGGCAAACTTGCAGATCTTTGATGGCAAGCCATGTTTCAAATGGATGAAGTGATGATGTGTTTCTGTTTGTAATGGAAGAGAAAGTGAAGAGCAGATGCGCTTTGTTGGTGCTCAGACCTTTGCGGCACACTCTATTTATAGTCAAGAAACAAAAGCAGTCTTGCTGGCAAAGCAGTCTTGTTGGCAGCAAGATATTGTGCACGAAGCTTCATTTGTTGCCAATAATGGATCATTGTTTTTCTGGAGAAGCATAACCATCTAAATCCATTACAATATTTTTAAGGAGACAAGCATCACTAAGTGCATGCCATGTCTTGACAACTGGCGGCAAAGCATCTGCACAAGTGGTTAGCGTAGCACAGAAAACAGATAGCAAACCAAGGCAAAATAAACTAGAACACGTGTCATGCAACTGAGGTGTATGTTTTAGAACCAGATGACTTTACCTTCGAACAGCCTGTCAATTCGCTTCTCAACTTATGACAGCTGCGCCTTTGCCTCAGTCGCCGTGCAGCACTGTTCCTGTGCTGGTATGTCTCTTCTATCTGCAGCATGATCCACCACAAATACGTTATAATCATCAATAGAGGCTTCCCTTCTATCAATGCATGTTTCTATAAGAATCTGTGGTGTCAATTGTCGTCCGTCAGTAACAGAGGGTCAGAGGTAGAGGTCTCCAGTTACATGAGAAACTTAAGAATAAGGCACAACAGACTGATACACAGACAGAAAGTATCTCCATCTCTACAGACCCTATGTACTAACATGGCACCACAGCCTTGGACAAGTTGGTGCCTTGCCTATCTTAGTTTAAAACGGCACGGTTTGCTAAATGCTAAACAATGCACCTTTGACATGTTCCAAACGTAGCCGAACTGTGGTCTACATGAGTACTTGACAGTACAGGAATACAGGTTGCTATTTGGTATTGCCAATCTGTCATGTTTCAGTTATGTACAACAAAATGGGCTGCACGAGTACCCGGAGTTGTTTTCTGCTATAAGGTGGTGGGCAAGAATCGCAATTTGTGAGAGGAAAAGGTAAGACACAAAACCTCCAAAAACGTGTTCAGTGCTAATATGGGCCAGGTAGCTTCAAGATAAGCATGAACTCAACACCTCATGGAGTAGCGCTGGCAAGTTTCAACCACCTACAATAAGATCCACCATAAAAGGATCAACATCTTTGACAATTTTAAAAGTGCCATTGCTAAGTGGCAAGACTGTAAACTTCCAATTAAATGCAAAGTTTCTGTGTCAGTGGTAGCATCAAGCTTAAGTCTGGTTGCTGCACATTTGTTACTTTTTCAAATTTTCTCTTCTTATTATTCAGTCTAATTACAAGTTTACATGCATGGCCTGGATATTGTGTACTCAACTACTCATGCATGTACAGCAAATCAATCACAAAATAATAAGCTTAATTCAAGCATAAAATGACATCTAGATAAACATGAACTCAACACCTAATGGAGGATGGCTGCCTTGTTCCATCAACCTGCAACAAGATCCGCCGTAGAACAGAAGGATCAGCATTCTTGACCAGCCCAAACAGAAACTTGCTAGAAGAGATGTGCAATAGAATATGAGCTGAGATGGTGCTTATTATTGCCTCTGGTTAGATGATTCTGAATAATTAATAGCATATGCTTAAGTCTGGTACATCTGTTGGGCATAATACAGCTTCTACCTTATGCTAGTCATCAGGCTAATAATGAGCGACTACCACATGGCCTAGAGGTGGCATGTTCATGATTAATAGAGCACTCAACTACAAGATGGTGCCGATTGCAAGTTGTGATTGGTGTAATGTAACATGGCCACTTCAAAGATAAGACGAAATAAAAACTGCACATGTGTACCTACAGCTAGATTTATTACACATAAAGCTCCTACCATAATTTTGAACAATTTAATCTTCACTTAGACTCTGCATGCCATTTTCTTACGAGGAATTCCCTTTTCAGTTACTTAACATTCATCGTATACTATACTCAAAGAGAACACACCATCATGACATTCAGCTATGAAAAATGAACAAAATCATTGCCTGGTAAATATCAGTGAAATCACAAGTCATGATATAGAGACAGTCAAAACTTTTTTCCTCAACTGATCATTTGTATGTACATTTGATACTGTAAGCTAGCTAGAAAGGTTCTATATGATTGGTGAATCCTTTAAAAGGCGGATGCCAATCGCAAGGTGCTAGAGAAGCAAGGCCTTGAGAGTATCTACGAGCTGAGAATGTTCAGGAGTGAAACCCTGCTTTGGATCAATCTCCGGAACAGAAGCTCAGCACCGTTCTCAAGATCTCCCATGCTTCGCTCTAGCGCCTGCAACTGTTCCTCCTCAAAAACGACCTTTCTTTTCTGGACAAGAGACCACTTGCTTCCTTTGGTGGTGGTGAACTGCTTCGGCAACAGCAGCGACGTGGACTCAAGTAGAGAGACAGACATCTCTCTGGCTTCCGCAAGTAGCATGACCAGCCTGCAGTCCTCAGCAGTAGCTTTGCTGCTTGTGATCTTCTTGAAAGGCTTTTGTGCTTGCTTCGCGAGGCGAATGAAAGACTGAACCTTGAGTTGAACAGCCGCATCATCTCCTCTTCTGAGAACCAGTTGCAGCTCCTGGGTACTCATCTTCAGCCCCGTTAACTTCTCTTGCATGGAATTGCAGAGATCAATCAGCACGAGGGACCGTTCCAGTTCCTCTTCCACCATTTTCTTGTTTTGGGGACAGGAGAGGCCGACTTGGTTGCTGGGCAAGCCCATGATCTCCTCTATGCTCTTGTAGATGTTTCCAAGCCTTGCGTAGACACCACCCATTGTGGCGATGGTTGTGGAGGGCGAAGCGATACATGACTTCAAGCCCTGCAGCTCTACCTCTACTCTGGATTCACTGGGGTGAGAAATAGAAGGCAAACTTGCAGATCTTTGATGGCAAGCCATGTTTCTAATGTTTGAGCTGATGATGTGTTTCTATTTGCAATGGAAGAGAAAGTGGATAGCAGATGTGCTTTGTTGGTGCTCAAACCTTTGCAGCACACTCTATTTATAGTCAAGAAACAAAAGCAGTCTTGCTGGCAAGGCCCATTAGGCAGCAAGAATATCGGGCATGACGCTCCAATTGTTGCCAATAATGGATCAATTTTTTGGAGCAGGACAGCCATCTAAATCCATTGAAATCTTGTTAAGGAGACAAGCATCACTAAGTGCATGCCATGTCTCAACAATTGGCGGCAAAGCATCTGCACAAGTTCTTAGCTTAAAAGAGAAACCAGATCAGCAAACCAAGGCAAAATAAACAAGAATGCAAGTCAGAGGTGTATGTTGAAGGACCAGATGACTTAACCTTCGAACAGCCTGTCAATTTGATCCTCAACTTATGACAGCTGCACCTTGGATTAATTGCCGTGCAGCACAGTTGCTGTGCTGGTATGTCTCTGCTGTCTGCAGCATGATCCGCCACGTATGCATTATAATCATCAATAAATGCTTTACTTCTTCCACTGCAATGTTTACTTGTTTAGAACATAAGCAACTGATGAAAAATAACTAATAAATGTCACCGGAACAGGTTCTAGCTTGCAAAATTCCACATATTAGAAGGGAATGCATGCTACTGTAAGAAATAAGTGGTGACACCCTTCAGTACCAAAGATAAGAGGCGCCCAATAACATGAGAAACTGGGAATAAGGCACAACTGGTACACAGCCAGAAAGTATCTATATCTCTGCAGACCACATGTACTCACATGGCCACCAGCCCACCACAGCCTCAGACAAGCTGGTGCCTTGTCTACCTTGGTTTAAAATAGCACGCGTTGCTAGATGCTAAACAATGCACCTTTGACATGTTCCACAAGGAGGCAAACTATGGTCTGTACGCCTACTTGACAGTACAGGAAGACACGTTGCTGTTTGGTATTGCCCGACAAACTGAACTGCACAAGTACTCAGACAGTCTGTCACGTTTCAATTATGCCCAACAAACTGAACTGCACGAGTACTCAGACTTGTTTTCTGCTATAAGGTGGTGAGCAAAATTCCAGTTCATGAGTGGAGTGGAAAGGTTGACATGCACAACCTCCATAAAGGTGTTCAATGCTAATATGGGCCAGGGCCATGTAGGCTTCAAGATAAGCATGAACTCAGCACCTCATGGAGTAGTGCTGGCAAGTTTCACGCACCTACAATAAGATCCATCATAAAAGGATCAACATCTTTGACCATATTAAAATTACCATTGATAAATGGCAAGACTGTAAACTTTGAATGAAACACAAACTACCTGTGTCATAGGTAGCATGCAGTTAAGTCTGGCTCTTGCACAATTGTTAGTTTTTCAAGTTTTCTCTTCTTTCCGATTATTCAGTCTAATTACAAGCCTATACACATAGCTTAGATCTTGTGTACTCATGCATGCAGAGAAAATCAACCACAAAAAATAAGCTTAATGCAAGTGCAGAAAAAAGATGAGGTAAAAACCTACAGACAATAGACGAAAAGTACTTCAATATATAGTTATATACTGAGGATACCAATTTTTAGCTACAAATAAGCACAATCACATTTCACCACAATCAGAATTCAGAAGTACGTACAGAGGACCATTGGCAACATACACGTGATGAAAGCATTTTTCCATTTAGTCTACCAGTACTATGTACATGGGTAGTCTCATCATACACACTAGACAGGTTTACACAAGGTTGGCAAACCCCTTAAAAGGTGGATGCCATTCACAGGGCACCAGAGAAGCAAAGCATATGGATGAGCTGAGAATGTTCAAGAGAGAAACCCTAGTCTGGATCAATCTCCTGAACAGAAACCCTACACTACTCTCAAGATCTCCAATTCTGCACTCTAACGCTTTTAGCTGATCCTCCTCACATATAACTTTTCTTTTCTGAAACCTTTTGGATACAAGAGACCATTTGCTAGAATTGGATGTGACAATCTGCTTTGGCAAGAGATATGAGGCAGATTCAAGTATGGAGACAGCTATCTCTCTGGCTTCTGCTAGTAGCCTGACAAGGCCGAGACCTTCAGGAGTAACTTTGTTGTTGTGCTTTTTGAAATGCTTTTGCATATTCGTTGCTGAACGGAAGAACGACTCAACTTTGAGACTGGCAGCGGCAGGATTTCCTCTTTTAAGGACTAGTTGCAGCTCTTGGATACTCATCTTCAACTCAGCGAAATTCTCCTGCATGTCATTGCAGATATCAAGCAGCACAAGGGACTGCTCCAGTTCTTTCTCCACCATTTTCTTTTGCTGGGGCAAGCAGAGGTCAACGTGGCTCCTTGGCAAGCGCGCAATCTCCTCAACAAAGCTGTAGACATATGCAAGCTTCCTCAAACCATCACTCAGTATAACTATGGTAGCGGGCTGCCTACAGAAGCATGCTTTGAGGCTGTGCAACTCTTCTTCTGCTTTGATCTCACTAAAAGGAGGCCTAGAAGGCAGACTTGTAGATCTTAGATGGCAAGACATGTTTGTGACGGATGGTGTGAATGGGTGATGGTATATTTCTTCAGGATATGGAAGACAAGAGAAAGGAAGAAAAGTTGCACACCGTTCAGCTCTTCAGGTGTACCCTATTTATAGTTGAGAATCAAAAGGACAATGGGAGTACCAAGCGGGTGATCATCTAAAAAATATGGAGCAAGTTTTGAGCTATGGTTATGTGGCGTAGCCGTTCGTGTCATAGACAAGTTCATGTTGTTTCATCTTGTTTGTGCAACAGACATCAATAGCAGATGATGTCCCTACAATTGGTGGCACAGCATATGCACGAGTTTTTAACATAACTCGGAATCAATCTGCATTGTTGACTCATAGGTAGCACACAAAAGAAAGAAAATGCAAGCTTTGTAGCTGGCGTTTGTTGGAGGGCCGCCTGCTATCTACAGAATGATCCGCAACCAATGCATCTAAATTCTACAAGCGTGCTATGATGCCGTGTTCCGATTACTCCAGGCAGAATAAACTGCACGGGTGCACAATTTTCTGTTGGAAAGAGGTTGAGGGAGCAGAAATAAAAGATACTAATAAGAAATAAGATCTGCTAGTTGACTCAACCTCCAGAAATGTGCTCACCTAGTTGAGGTCATGAACTGTCCACCTATTGGAGTTGCCCTGGCATGTCGTTGCCATCTGTGACAAGATCCACCACAAAATGATCTGCGATCTTGACACCCTGTAATGGAACCGATTAAGTGAAAAACTATGAGGTTGAAATCAGGCCGAACAAAGATAGGAAGGATGGCATCATGAGTACCGTAATTCTTTTGGCAGGCAACAACAACGGAGAAAATGGTGACTATATGCATGATTGCCACTGACAAACAGTTAGGCTTCATCTCCAAAATAAAAGAAATAACTGATGAGGTTCTGCTGCTGGCATTAAGAGTTGGATGCCAACCGCATCATCAGAGGAGGCTGCTATTTGGGCGCCATCTATATCATCAGGAGCATCTTCCAGCCCAAGAGAAGTTGAGAAGAGACACAATACTCTGCCTCGCTGGAGCAAATTCTGCTCTGCTCCCCACGTTTTCCCTGAACCGCCTGTTTCTGTCGAAGAAACTTCCTTGGATGGCGGAAAGGGGCTCTGCGCGCCGCCGTCCGTCCGGATCCGGCGATCTGAGAGACCGTGTAAGCAAATGGTCGTCCGTAACTGCCGCAGAGACGTACGAGCATGCGGTGGACGAAGTAGGTCGAGGCGGATGAGGAGGAGGGATACGAGGCGGCGGCGCGGTGGCGAGACTTTACTAGAGGAATGGGATGGGGCCTGAAGACGACGGAGGAACAACCGAGGCCCCATGTCAAAAATAGGTATAATAACCGTGTTAGCAAAGTTAAAGCAAAAAGGGCATTTGGTCTAGTGGTATGATTCTCGCTTAGGGTGCGAGAGGTCCCGAGTTCAATTCTCGGAATGCCCCTTATTTTTTAATTTTATTTTCTACTTCATGCTCTAAATTTTGTTTTAATCATGATGTTTTGCTTCTTTTATTGTTACTAGGAAACATGCCCGTGCGTTGCAACGAAATATTTTCTTACTTCTGCCTTTTCTCTGCTCCATGCTCTAAATTTTGTTTTAATCATGATGTTTTGCTTCTTTTATTGTTACTAGGAAACATGCCCGTGCGTTGCAACGAAATATTTTCTTACTTCTGCCCGTAACATGAATTTTAGCGAACACCCTAATGCATCGTCCGCCACGTACATGATTCCTTAGGATTCTGGTTTGATCACATTTATTAATAAATTTTTAAAAAAGATACAAATATAGATCTGTGCATTTTGCTCGCGCTTTCATATTTTTGAATAAGGATATTCAATATACTCCCTTTCTTTTCCTAATAATTATTTATTTATATAAGGTGTAGTTATTTTGACAAGATGATCAAAGCAATAAATTAAAGAGCATTGAAGATGAAATTATCCTAGGTTAAATTATTTATTAACGACAAATAATTCAATGAGAACAAAAAAGAATAGATAAGTGCAATCGAAAAAGAAATACTTTTATTTCTAGTTGGAGAGATACATGCTATCAAAAGAGAGACATTTTGCTTTCTTCTAGAGGGATAAAAAATAATTAATAAAATAGAAATAAAAAGTTATATTTATTTTTGAAACGATGACCAAGATACGAAATTATAGATAATTTAAAACGAAATTACTCTACATTAAATTTTTATTAACTGCAATTAAATAAATTAGTCCAAGAAAGAAAGAGATACATACAATTAAAAGAGAGATATTTTTTCTTCTTCTATAAGAAGAGATACATGTAATAAAAAAGAGGTAAGTTTCTTTATTCTGGAGCCCTAAAAAGGTGATCATCCACTTAACTTGCGCATTCGTATTTTTTATTGGACGTAATCTTATTTTGGACCCAACCAATGAAATATATTCCTGTTTAAGTAATTTTTATCCTTGCTTTAATTAATTATGTATGAATCAAGCACGCACATTCTCACATATTTAATCTGATATTTAGTCCTTTATTAATTATCCTAACCGCTCAACTTCGTGAGCACACTGGTGGCCCACTCTTTGAAATTAACTCTACATGTTTTTTTCATGCGGCCAAGGCCCCAAGCGTGCTTTTGTTTTTTTCTCCTGAGCGCGTTTTGCTTTTTCACCTACCACGGCCCAAGTGAAAGTGGCCCAACAGAAAATAACAGAGCAACAACGATATTTTTTCTGTATAAACAATGGACTGCGGGTTGATTCAACTAAAAGGGAGAGACTTTTATGCAAAATCCAGCGAAATGTTTTTTCTATCTAAACAGTGGACTGCGGGTTGATTCACCTAAAAGGTAGGGGGTTTTGTGCAAAATCACCAAAACAGAAGGAGAAACTCACCTCTCTTTATTATTAGGGAAAGATATACTCCCTTTCTTTCCCTAATAATTATTCCTTTATATAAGGTGTAGTTATTTTGACAAGATGATCAAATAAATAAATAAATTAAAAAGCATTGAAGATGAAATTATCCTAGGCTAAATTATTTATTAACGACAAATAATTCAATTAGGACCAAAAAAATAGATAATCGAAAAATAAATATTTTTATTTCTAGTTGGAGAGATACATGCTACCAAAAGAGAGGCATTTTGCTTTCTTCTGGAGGGATAAAAAATAATTAATAAAATAGAAATAAAAAATTGTATTTATTTTTGACACGATGAGCAAGGTACAAAATTATAGATAATTTAAAACGAAATTACTCTACACTAAATTTATATTAACTGCAATTAAATAAATTAGTCCAAGAAAGAGATAGATACATACAATTAAAAGAGATATATTTTTTATTTTTCTAGAAGAAGAGATACATGTAATAAAAAAGGGGTAATTTTCTTTATTCTGGAGTGCTAAAAAGGTGATCATCCACTTAACTTGTGCGTTCGTATTTTTTATCGGACACAATCTTATTTTGGACCCAACCGATAAAATATATTCCCGTTTAAGTACTCTTTATCCTTGCTTTAATTAATGATGTATGAATCAAGCACGCACATTCTCACATGTTTAATTCGACATTTAGTCCTTTTTTAATTAGCCTAATCGCTCGTTTTCATGAGCACAGCTGGTGGCCCACTCATGAAACTTACTGTACATGTTTTTTTAATGCAGTCAAGGCCCCAAGCGTGCTCTTGTTTTTTTTCCTTCTGAGCGCGTTTTTGTGTTTTCACCTACCACGACCCAAGTGAAAGTGGACCAACAGAAAATAACAAAGCATCAGCGATTTTTTTTTTGTATAAACAATGGACTGCGGGTTGATTCAACTAAAAGAGAGGGACTTTTATGCAAAATCCATCGAAAAGTTTTTTCTATCTAAACAGTTGACTGCGGGTTGATTTACCTAAAAGTAGGGGGTTCTCTGCAAAATCGCCCAAACGGAAGGAGAAACTCACCTCCCTTTATTATTAGGGAAAGACTAGCTTAATGTTCGTGCGGTGTCACGGAATAACAAAAAATTATTGTGATCACAGAATTTAGAAATATGTGATAAGTATGATGACATGTTTTCATTCATGTATTGATGAATTGAGTCTTTCACATTCATTTTGTCCTTAATAACTGGTGTTTTCTTAACCACTCTATCATTCTACGAGTATACAACATCTTTATCTCCACCCTTTCCTTCCCTCCCTCCACTTTCATTCACGCCATTGTGTCTGAACTCTCTTCTCACAATCGTGTACCACCATAGATTATAATACTTTATTGTTTTTAAGATTCTTTTGATCTCTTTCTTGGAGAATAGTTAGTCTAAAATATTTGATTAATTCATATTTAATTATTCGATTAGTAGTCCTTCCCTTAGCCAACCCTTGCTCATAAAAAAGTACATATGTTGCAACAAAGACAATTTTATTCTAATGGCTTAATATTAATTTTGGTAAACCTATAACCTTAGGTCAAATCATACGACATTGTGATTTTCTTCGCGTTAAATCACTCTTTCTTTGACTCATCATAGGTTCAAACTATGTGTAAACACCACACAAATAAAGCATATGGAAAAGTACAAAGATAGGACAAGACATATGTTTTCATTCTCACTAAAAATGATTCGCAAAAGAGTAACATCTGAACCATTTATTAATACACTTGCACTTATAAGAATAACGTATAATTTTCAACCATGTTTAACAATTTATTTATATATATGAATTAAAAATTGTCCAAAATATATACATTTTTTTATTTTGCTGCGACAAATAACATGTTGCTATTGCTTTATCTCACGGGCAGTCACTGTCGTGGTCATGCCAAGGGGATACCCTTAAGGGACATAAACCATGGGGTACCCTTGATACACGGGGTTATGTAATGAAATAACTTAACATGATCCTGAGCAAAGAGTTAACCCAGAATGATAAAGCAGAACCATACTTCCGAGTAGCACCTAGCTCGGGAGTACGCGTTACTCGGAAAGGAAGCTACCAAGTCAACTGTTACTCGGAAGAAAGGAAATCAACCGCCAGGACGAGCAATGAAGCCCAAGGCGTTACCTCCCATTTAAAGAGCAGTAATAGGTAGATTAATGAGTAGCCGTTTCCTGTATTTATGATAGGGCATTACTTGTAACATTAAACATCATCAATGTGCCATGACCAGCCTTTACAAACTCCCATGACGCACTCTATATAAGCCATGGGAGGACATTGGGTTGGGGACACGCACACACCTCTTCTTCCTCCTTTCTCGCGGGATCTTATCCCATGTAATACCATGTTCTTCGTGTTCTTACACAGATAAAGGAAAAGCTCCTCCGGGAGCACGAGACGTAGGGATTTTATCTCCTCCGCGAGAGTCCCGAACTCGATAAAATCACCTGCGTCCACCCGTTTGCATCTCGATAGATCATGCTCCGTTCATACCCCCCTCTCTATTGTCAGGATCATATCCACGACAGTTGGCGCCCACCATGGGGCATGGCGTCTATCGATCCATGATGCGAACGGTTTGTATTTCTTTCTTACACGTATTTTTCTATTTGCTCTTGATGCATATTATCGTTGCCAAGAAGCAGGGATTTTTCGGATGATATCTTTGAGTTCGAAGATGAACCATCATCGCTGAAAAATTCAACTGTCGGAGTTCCTCCCATTACACCTTTCACATTCCAAAGGATCAGGGAAGCTATCCATTTAATACTTTTTCTTGCAACGCAATCGATTAATTATCTGCCTATGGACTGTTTTTCTTTCTTGTGCAAATCTCCTGAAGAACAGATCGATCTTCAACCGGGCGCAACATGTTCTCTAGAACAACCTCCTTTGCGTCTTCCTCATAGCTGCGTTTGGCGGTCGGCCCACGCACGATGAAACAATTTTGTATAGCTTCAACAAAAGACTCCAACTAACTACCAGTAGTTAGTCGGAGCCTTGGGGGCTACACCCAGTGGGTGCACTGATCGTGCTCCCACTGGAAGGAAAATTAACCCGAGTAGATCTTCACTCGGAAGAATGACATGTAGAGTAAGGCACCACTCAGATACACCCAATGGGTAGCCAATAAAAACCGAGTAAGTTACCACTCGATTACTGAACAAAACCGAGTAAGTCGTCACTCGGAGTATTTTTGAGAGAAGCTATTCCGCAAGCATGAAACAATTTCGAACCCGATAATACTCGGGACTAAGTGACATGCATGAATGCAGCCATATTTCAAATAAGCAGCAAACGGAAAATCTTGTATTCATTAGTTATTCGAGAAAAATTCCGAGTAGCTAATTCACTAATAGTCCGTCTCTGACGAAGATTTCCAGATTATTAGTAAGATAAGATGCAAGGGGTAAAGAACCGATATCCTATGTGGTATTGATCTAAGGACCATAATAAGGCCTTAGAATATCGACTTTCCAAATTTGGATAAATAAAATCTATAAGGCCTTAGATTTTCATGACACGCCTCCTGTGGGCCTCAGTCTACCTCTTTCGAGAGCAGCTTGAGTGTCGCCAATTTTTTCCTTTAACTTTCCCGACCCATATACAAGGGAAAAGTATACAACTTTAATAAAGTCCTTCCGGGCCTCTTATTGAGTTAAAACTTCATGAACCTTATGAAAACATCATCAGAAGAAAGAATGATCTTCTGACAATTTGATAGCTTCAGTTAAAGACTCCAACCAACTACAAGTAGTTAGTCGGAGCCTTGGGGGCTACACCCAATGGGTGCACTGATCGTGCCCCCACTGGAAGAAAAATTTCCCGAGTAGATCTTCACTCGAAAGAACAACACACCGAGTAACTCATGAATCGGAATAGCCCATCCCGAGTAGATCTTCATTCGGAAGAACAACACACCGGGTAAGTTGTCATTCGGAAACCTTAAACGAAGCCGAATAAGTCATCACTCGGAAATCTAGAGGAAACCATGTAAGTCATCACTTGGAGTATTTTTGGAGAAACCCCGACCTGTGTACAAGGGAAAAGTATGAAACTTTAATAAAGTCCTTTCAGGCCTCTTATTGAGTTAAAACTTTGAAACCTTACGAATATATAAACACCGACAAAAGAAAGGATGTTCTTCTGAAAATCTGGTTACTCAATCTCGAGAACCCAAAAGCACTTGGGGGCTACTGTCGTGGTCATGCCAAGGGGATACCCTTAAGGGACATAAACCATGGGGTACCCTTGATACACGGGGTTATGTAATGAAATAACTTAACATGATCCTGAGCAAAGAGTTAACCCAGAATGATAAAGCAGAACCATACTTCCGAGTAGCACCTAGCTCGGGAGTACGCGTTACTCGGAAAGGAAGCTACCAAGTCAACTGTTACTCGGAAGAAAGGAAATCAACCGCCAGGACGAGCAATGAAGCCCAAGGCGTTACCTTCCATTTAAAGAGCAGTAATAGGTAGATTAATGAGTAGCCGTTTCCTGTATTTATGATAGGGCATTACTTGTAACATTAAACATCATCAATGTGCCATGACCAGCCTTTACAAACTCCCATGACGCACTCTATATAAGCCATGGGAGGACATTGGGTTGGGGACACGCACACACCTCTTCTTCCTCCTTTCTCGCGGGATCTTATCCCATGTAATACCATGTTCTTCGTGTTCTTACACAGATAAAGGAAAAGCTCCTCCGGGAGCACGAGACGTAGGGATTTTATCTCCTCCGCGAGAGTCCCGAACTCGATAAAATCACCTGCGTCCACCCGTTTGCATCTCGATAGATCATGCTCCGTTCATACCCCCTCTCTATTGTCAGGATCATATCCACGACAGTCACTGTGTTCCCTTCTAGCTCCCTTCAAAATATAGAAAATAGACCATCAAAAATAAGAAAAAAGTAAACAACTAATTCTTGGCAATAGTGTATAGCAAATGTTGGAGAATAGAACAATGGTGAACTAATTTTCCATATTACTAATTTATCAGGACATTTCTTGCAGAACATATTGCGCAAAATGATCAACACGTGTATAAACATATTATTAATTCTTGATCTGGTAACAACATAAAATAAAAATAGTAATAAAAATGATCGTTTAAGATAAAAAGGCTAACAATTAAATCCATCATTTTATTTGAGGCTAATGAGGTTGTTATTTTTGGAGTGTATGTATAAAGTACACACTGATTGTTTTACAATATCATTAATTAATTCCGTAAAAGCACCCATGTGCACATGCTATTTTGTGTCCAATTTATGTGTGACTTGTACGGTAAGGAAGAGATTCTTTAGCTTGATCGAAGGATGTTAAGGCATGGATATCTGGAATAGTTAGATTTTAGGTAAGTTTAAAAACGAGCTAAATCTTGAATGGGGGGGGGGGAGGAATGGAATCATGAAAGAAAAAATTGATGGGATTGATGGAAGGGGGTCAACGTAGGTGAAACAAAACGAACGAACGACGTACTTCCCATTTAGAAGAAAGCATTATAGGAAACAAATCAAAACGTTAATGTTTTAAAAAATCAAATCAATACGTTTTCCTTTTATGCACAAGGATATAATGAAATGCGTGTGTGATTAACATTAAAAGGAAGGAATGTAGGAGATCTGGTTTTTAATGGGAGGGTAATGGAACCAGCATGGAGGGGTGGTGGTGGAAGGTGAAGACGAAAAATCGTGGAGACAAAAAAAAGCTGTGGAGGACCGTCTACCAACTCCTCATTTAGGAGTAGAGACTAGGACAATGCCCGTGCTTTGCAACGGGAAATAAATATTTTTATAATTGTCCGTACTTTACCTTTTTATATTAATGTAATCGTGTAATAAATGCTAATAAAATTCTATCCGAGATTTACCATGTGATTTACACATTAAAGGTTTCGTCGGAGATTTTAGGAAGTGGTTCGATGATTTTGGTGACAATTAATATTAATTATTGTTGCGTGAGAGAGGCAGGGAGGTAGATGGACGAAACGGACGATGAATAAAATGGGGATATGTGCTCATGATGGACATGCGGCTGTTTCCCCTCTCCTCCGTGTACATTATAATCTCCTATCGCCGGCCGCGGGCGCCATTGACCGCCACCCTCCATCGTCGTACAACACCATGTGTTGTTTGGTCCATCGGCGGTTCTTCACGTGTCCCCTTGCCGCGTCGCTCCACACTTTTTTTTACCCCGGTCCGCGTCACCCCGCCCAACATGAACACCCATCACCATGGCTTGACGACACCATCAAATCGATCACGCGCTTGTTGCGCGACGACGACCAACTAAGTCAAGATAGTTTTTGCCCTATTATCTTTGGTAGGCCCTTCCTCAGCACTTTTGGAGCTATAATAGATTGCAAGAAAGGTAAAGTTTCTGTTGAATTCAACGGTGAGCCGTATGAATTTAATTATTCTAAGTTTTCTAAGCAGCATCATGGTACTGACTTGTCAAGTAATGACAAAATTATTGAATAAATTGCTTCTATTGCTATTCCTCCTAATGATACTTTGCAGCAATTTATGGAAGACCATGAGAATGACATACATATGCAGGAGAGGGATGAACTAGAAGACATATTTTTAAGACAAATTCCTATCCTGAAGCACAACCTCCCGGTTGAACCTTTAGGAATCCTCTCGCAACCAAAAGAAGACCCGGTGTTTGATCTAAAACCACTACCCGATACGCTCAAGTATGCTTATTTAGATGAAAAGAAAGTATATCCTGTTATTATCAATTCTAACCTTTCAGGGTATGAAGAAGAGCGATTATTGGAGACACTCCGCAGACACCGAGGTGCTATTGGCTATACTCTTGATGATCTCTAGGGTATTAGTCCATCCATTTGCCAACATACTATCAATATCGAGCCCGATGCTAAACCAGCTGTTGATCATCAACGACGGTTGAACCCAAGGATGAAGGACGTGGTTAGGACGGAGGTTCTCAAACTTCTAGCCGCAGGTATCACCTATCCTATAGATGATAGTAAGTGGGTAAGTCCCGTTCATTGTGTTCCTAAGAAAGGAGGCATGACTGTTGTTCCTAATGATAAAAATGAACTAATACCTCAGAGGACTATTATTGGATATAGAATGTGTATTGATTTCAGGAAGTTGAACAAGGCCACCAGGAAGGACCACTATCCTCTGCCCTTTATTGATCAGATGCTCGAGCGACTGTCTAAAAACACCCACTTCTGCTATCTTGATGGGTATTCTGGCTTCTCCCAGATTCACGTTAACACCGCGGACCAAGAGAAGACCACCTTTACGTGTCCTTACAGTACTTATGCTTATAGGCGTATGCCTTTTAGTTTGTGTAATGCACCTGCTACTTTTCAGAGGTGTATGTCTGCAATATTTCATGGTTTCTGTGAGGAGATTGTAGAAGTTTTCATGGACGATTTTTCCGTCTATGGAAACTCCTTTGACCACTGTCTCCACAATCTTAATAAAGTTTTGCAGAGATGTGAAGAAACTAATTTGGTGCTCAATTGGGAGAAGTGCCATTTCATGGTCAACGAAGGGATAGTTCTTGGACACAAGATTTCCGAAAGGGGAATTGAAGTGGACAAGGCAAAGATTGAAGCTATTGAAAGGATGCCCTATCCAAGGGACATCAAAGGTATTCGTAGTTTTCTAGGTCATGCTGGTTTCTATAGAAGATTTATCAAGGACTTTTCTAAGACCTTGAGACCCCTTACCAATCTTCTCCAGAAGGATTCTCCTTTTGTATTTGATGAAGATTGTAAGGAAGCTTTTGAAGTTCTTAAGAAAGCCTTGATAACCGCTCCTATAGTACAACCACCTGACTGGAATTTTCCCTTTGAAATTATGTGTGATGCTAGTGATTTTGTTGTTGGAGTTGTTTTAGGAAAAAGGGTTGACAAGAAGTTCAATGTCATCCACTATGCCAGCAAGACACTTGATAGTGCTCAAAAGAATTATGCTACTACCGAGAAGGAATTCTTGGCAGTGGTGTTTGCTTGTGATAAGTTTAGACCGTATATTGTTGATTCTAAAGTTATTATTCATACTGACCATGCTGCCATTAAGTATCTTATGCAGAAAAAGGACGCCAAACCAAGACTCATTAGATGGGTACTCCTTCTTCAAGAATTTGATTTGTAGATTGTCGATAGAAAAGGAGAAGACAATCCGGTGGCGGATAATCTTTCAAGGATGGAAGATATCCCGCACGATCCTATTCCAGTCAACGACAGTTTCCCAGATGAACAACTTGCTGTTGTAAAGTACAATCTCATTCTGACCCTTGGTTTGCAGATTATGCTAATTTTATCGTTGCAAAGTTTTTTCCTCCAGTTTTTACATTTCAGCAGAGGAAGAAATTCTTCACGGATTTGAGGCACTACTTTTGGGATAACCCACATCTTTTCAAAGAAGGTGCGGACGGGATCGTAAGAAGGTGTATACCGGAGCACGAGCAGCAGGACATTCTTCGACAATGTCACGATAGTCCCTATGGAGGACATCATGCCGGAGAAAGGACCGCACATAAAGTTTTACAATCAGGTTTTTATTGGCCTACTCTTTTTCAGGACGCCCGAAGGTACATTCTATCTTGTGATAAGTGTCAAAGAGTTGGTAACATTAGCAGGAGAAATGAGATGCCTATGAATTACTCACTAGTGATCGAACCTTTCGATTGCTGGGGTTTTGATTTTATGGGTCCTTTTCCTCCTTCACACAAGTACACACACATCTTAGTTGCTGTTGATTATGTAACCAAGTGGGTTGAAGCAATCCCCACTGAGAGTGCTGATCACAAGACATATTTGAAAATGCTCAAGGATGTAATTTTTCCTAGGTTTGGAGTACCAAGGTACCTCATGACAGATTGATGGTCACACTTCACGCATGGATCTTTTAGGAAAGCTCTATCCAAGTACGATGTCAATCGTAGGATTGCATCACCGTACCACCCTCAAACTAGTGGGCAAGTTGAGCTCACCAATAGGGAGATCAAGTTGATCTTACAAAAGACAGTAAACAGTTCTAGAAATGACTGGTCAAAGAAGTTAGGAGATGCTTTGTGGGCGTATAGAACTGCTTACAAACACCCCATGGGCATGTCTCCGTATAAAATGGTCTATGGCAAGGCTTGCCATTTACCATTAGAGTTAGAGCACAAGGCTTTCTGGGCTGTCAGAGAGCTAAATGCTGACCCAAAGTTGGCTGGTGAAAAGCGTCTCATGAACTTAACTTCTCTAGATGAGTGGAGGAGTGAAGCTTACGAGAGCGCTAAACTGTTCAAGGAAAAGGTAAAGAAGTGGCACGATAAAAGAATTCTGAAACGTGAATTTAATGTTGGTGATAAAGTTTTGTTGTTTAGATCCCGTTTCAGGTTTTCTCTAGGTAAACTACTTTCCAGATGGGAAGGACCTTTTCTTTTATCGAAGAAGTATATCGGTCTGGTGCAATCAAGATCAATAATTTCGAAGGCACCAAACCTCAAGTTGTGAATGGACAAAGACTCAAACATTATATGGCAGGTGATCCAGTCAATGTGGATGTGAACATGATATATACAAAGACTCACGAAGAGCATGTTGCAGCCCAGTTTCAGACTCCTGCAGGAGCAGAATAAGAAAAGGTATGTATTACGATAAGCAAACATCGCAAACGTCAATAAAAGTCTACTTTTAAAAGTTTTTGAAAAATTAGGAAAATTCCAAGCCCGAGTGGAGCCGGAGAAGAGCTCCAGGGTGCCCAGGAGGCCTCCTGGCGCGGCCCCCTCCTGGCCGCGCCAGGCACCCTCCTGGGTGCCCTGGACTCTGACTCCGACTCCGCCTAGGCTTGAAACCTTCCTTCTGTTGCGGAAATTTTTGCTATATATTTGTCCGGATAGTCCCAGCACCGTATCTCTCGATTTCGCGTGTTTTCTTTCTCGGTCTGTTTCTGCCCGGAAAACTTTCAGCAGATCTAGCTGCCATGGCTTCCCCAAGTTCCCCCAAGGACAAGTTCGTCGTCAACGTTATCAACCCTTACCTCGCTGAGGTGAGGAAGCACCCCCAGGTCCTTCGTGTGGAGGGCGGTGTTCTCCACAAGGAAGATCTGAAGGGACCAGTCAAGGAGGGGAGCACCGAGGAGCGGCTGAAGGAGATGGAACATGAGGTCTTCAATTTTAAGAAGATGGTGGAGCGTGGTGTTGAAGCTAACTTCGACATCATGAACGAGATCGAGGCTTCCCACAAGAAAGAGATGAAGGATATGTGGTCAAGTTTGGCCGCACTAGGAGAAAAAGTTTATGGGCTCCAAGCACAGATCTATGATCTACAGAACCAGAACTGTGAGTATGAACTAAAGTTTCCACGCATGGGTTTGGGTGCTGAGTGCATGATCTTGGAGACGGGAATGTCCTTCGAGACTGTAGAACCTTTGCCATGGAAGCGCTTCGCCAAGGAGTACGTGACCGACAAGAACAAGAATGAGGAGTAAATCTCCTCGGGTAATGGCACCCCCTTAGCTTGTTCCAAGCTTGGGGGAGTGCCGAGTATCTTTATCTTTTTCTTTATGAGTTAAGTAGAGTCGTATCATGTCTAGGGAAGTTACTTTATGAAATAGATGTTGCTTTGAGGTCTATCACTCCTTTTGTGGAGAGGTTTGTATCTGTGAGTGTGGGGTCGTCTATGAAGGAATATTAATGAGAAGTCTATTGGTTTCTTCGCTGCACTCGGTATTCTCTTCACGCAATCGACATTATGAGCTGATTCTTATGGGGAGTATTGACCTTATATCAGGTATGGCTTCGAAAAATTTATTTAAATCTTGGCAAGTATAGCTTTGGTCATAACAACAAGCATGTTTTTCTCAAAGTAGAGACATAGCCAAAACCTTTGTGTTATTATGCTTGAAGTGTTATGTTGACAAGGAAGACAACTTGATGTTTCATGCTAGTTTTAATGTTTATGCTTTGTATTGCTTGCATCTAAGTTGTCATCAATTGTCTGGTCTCTCAAAGCCTTGCTAGCCAAAACTCTGTACTAATCAGAATTCTGCTTGTACTTCCATACCCTAAAACCAACATCTTCCACTAGTCCACCATACCTTCCTATTCGTGGTATTCCACTACCACTCCTAAAGCATATAATTTGTGTGCTATCTCTAGATGTTCAAAATCTTCTGTTTTGTGCCACTGATTCAGCTCATGAGGAAGTGGTGGGTAACCCATGATCTTCTTAATTTGGACAAGTTTTATCTTGGGATTGCATGCCTAATCTGCAAACCCCTAATACGAGAAGGGACTGGCATGAGTGCCCAGCTCGTAAAAGATAAATACTAACACACAAGTTCCTTCGCCCATTTATGAGTGATAAACAAAGGAATTTAAGGGGATGTGATCGTCCCTGCATGGGAGCCGTTCCTCGAAACTTGTCCAAATCATGAAGTGAGTGAGTTATCTATCAGCAGTCGTTGACGGATCATGCACCTCCCAAAAGTCTGTTTTTATTCTGTTTGATCTAGAGATGGCACATGAGTTTTCCCTGCTTACCCTTTTGCACGGGTTTTATCCTTTATTTTATGCTGAGTCAGTCCTTCCTACTTCCTTCCTTCTTGAGAGAGAACAAACACTTGATGTTAATAAAGATTCTTTCATACAAAGCTGCAGTGAAAGTTAGCATGTTACATCTTTGTTGACTTATCTTTTGATAAGTGAGTTGTTTGCAAAAGCTTATGCTTAGTAAACATCTTCCTTTGTGTTAACATGTGCACTTCTTGAATAATAACATGTTCTTTCCAAAGCTTCAACTGGCTCCATTATAAGTGAAAGAGCAAAAGTAAAAGTTATTAGTTGTTCCTTGACCAAGGATATGTTTTCCATGATTTGATGAGTTTTCCAGGTCCTACTTTGTTATAATTGTTACTACTTTCTCATATGGACCTTATGAGTTGAGGTTGCTGTTGAGGATGCTTCAGTTTGGTGAGAAATCTTGATGCTTCTTGTCCGTATTCTTTTATCGACACTTCACTCTCTAAACTTGTGGACAGGTTTACCGAGCTCAGCAATCGCTTGGGGACAAGCGAGGTCTAAGCTTGGGGGAGTTGATACATCCAAAAAGCATCACTATTTTATATTGTAATTTCATCATATTCATTGATATATTCCACTTTAAAGTATTGTTCTTATGTTGTTTTGGCTTGTTTTACACAGTTTACAACTTTCCGGTGCCGAAGCAGCAGAACCAGAATTCAGCGGTGAAAAGTGGACACCAAGTTGCTGAATCAGATCAAGTACAAATGCGATGAAAATTTACGGGGAGTATTTTTATGGGAATTGATTGGGGATCACCGAAGACGGAGGTGAGGGGACCCACCAGGCAGCCAGAAGGGTGCCTGGCGCGGCCCCCCTCCTGGCCGCGCCAGGCACCCTCCTGGATGCCTGGTGGCCCCCCTCGGTGCCCCCTCTCGCCTATAAGTCCCCCCTGGGTTAGAAACCCTAAATACAGAAGAGTTTCCGTGTTTCGACGCCGCCACGGGGCAGAAACCTACAGAGGAGAAAAGCCATCTCCGGCGGACAGATTCCGCCGGGGAGATCACCTCTCGGAAGGGGAGATCGTCTCCATCATCATCATCATCATCATCATCATCGTCACGGGCATCATCGAGATCATCATCAACATCATCCCCAACATCAGCACCATCTCCATATCCATCCCATCTCATCTCACAATTGCAACTTGTGTTGTAATCCGTACTATCTATCCTCGCTACTCTATTGGTGTTGATTACTACTTTGTGGTGAATGCTATTGAGTTCTATTGGAGAAATATCATTGTGTCCAGATTGTTTGCCACCCATTTATCACCTCTGATCATGATCTATTTTATGTCTTGTGAGTAGTTACTTTAGTTCTTGAGAACATGGGAGAAGTCTAGTTATTAGTAGTCATATGATGTTGAAGTATTATGTGTTGTTTGATACTTAAGTTGTGTTGTTATTTCTCTAGTGGAGTTATGTGAGTCGAACACTTAACACTTCACCTTTCATGGGCCTAGAGGAATACATTGTGCACAAAGGATGCTTATGGTGGGTTGCCGGAGTGACATAAACCTGAACCCCAGTTCGCACACTTTTGCACAAGGGAGTTATGGATCCTTGATCGTAATGCTGTGGTTAGGCTTATGCCTTAATTACTACCTTGTATTTGCGGATGCTTGCAAGGTGTGTAATCATAAGAGTACACTTATCTTAGTCTAGAAGGTGTACTAGCATTGATCCACCCACAAACACTTATCAACACAATACATATTACTTGGCGGAGTATGGTGAAAGTAACTTGACTATCTCTCCCTTGTGTTCTCGAGAACGCTTTAGCTTTTATAAGTTTAGTTCCTAGGCTTATCCTTGTGAAAGGATTGGTCCACTTGTTACTCCTCAGTTACCTTGTTTACTTTGCTTGTCTTTTACTTTTCTGTTGCTTAAACCAAAACCCCTAAATATTTACCTTTGAGTGTGTGCAACCTTTCCTTATCCAGTGTCACTTATCAGCACCTTCTGCTTCTCGCTGGGATCGACATCCTTATTTATCGAAAAGCTACAATTGATCCCCTTGACTTGTGGGTTATCAAGAATCATTTATTGGCGCGGTTGACGGGGGAGGCAACCCAACTAAACCTATTAACTTCACCGCCATCACTAACTCAGTGCACCCGAGTGCCAGTTCCTGTTTTCTGCTGTTTTTCTATTCCAGGTTTCCCCCATATTAAAAATGCTCCAAAAATTTGGGAAAATCAGATAAAAAAATCAGCGCAACAGAGTCTTCCAAAAGCACCCAAGTGGGGCTAGAGGTCCACCACCAGGCCCCTAGGCGCCCACCTGGCGCGGCCAGGGGCCTGGCCGCGCCAGGGGGGCGCCTCGACCCCTGGTGGCCCCCCTGGCCCCTTCCCCTATTTATTCTCCGTCACGGGGAAACTCCGAAGACAGAACCCTATTTCGCAAATTCTCCTCTGTTTCGCCGCCGCCGCGCTTCCAAGATCGGGAGCACCATCATGACCCTTCCCGGCACCCTGCCGGAGGGAGGATCGACCTCCGGGAGCTTCTCCTCCACCATGGACGCTTCCCGGATGTGCCGTGAGTAGTCTACCTTGGACCATGGGTCCGTGATCAGTAGCTATGTGATGTTCTCCTCCCCTCTTTGTTCTTCATGGTTTAGACCTCGTGAGCTGCCCTACATGATCGAGGCACATATGTAATTCTTTCTGCTTTTGCTATGCTGAGTTTGATGGGATCTGATGGATTATGAGATTATGTTCAGATTGTGATAGAGTAATATAATTGGTTCTTATCTTTTGTATTTTTGTTCGGAAGTAATTCTTGCATGTTCTCCGTTGCTATTTATTGCTTTGGCCAAGTGGTAGGTAGTGACTCCAAGAGGGAACGTTATGCTCGATTGTGGGTACATGCCCCCTGATGACACGCTTGAGTGACAGAAACATGAGTCTAGGGGATGTGTTGTGGCCACAAGGGGGAAACAACGGTACTTGTAACCGTGGTTACAAGGATTTTTTACTTTACGCAAAGTTCTTTTAATGCAGTTGTCTTTTTCTTTGGGTTTACACTTTGGGTGGGGCTCGCAACTTAATACCAATGAGATGCTATGGATAGATATCTCAAGGTGGATGATTAGTAGTAGATGTAGATGGATTTCGGTCTACTTATTTTGGCGTACTGCCCATGCTTTTGAGCCTCTTACTTTCTTTTGTAGCATAGTTAGCATTGCGATGCATTTATAATCATGTCAATTGCCCGTCTGTAATTTTTTTTTACCTCGCATAGCAGTCTTATCGTCTTTTGGGAGAGAGACAACACTAGTGAACATCACGAGACCCCGGTCCATATTCTGATCACTGTTTACACGCTCATTTACTTTATTGCTTTTTACTTTCAGTTGCTATCATTATCATTATCCTGTTTCTTTGATCCTTTGTAAACAACAAGACCAGAGAGATTGACAACCTCTCTGAACTTCGTTGGGAGCAAAGTTAATTGTGTTGTGTGCAGGTCCGCGCCAGGTGCGCCGCTGACACCTACTTATCATCGCCAGAGTCCTACTGGTCGATAATCAACCTCGGTATCTTCACCGAGGTAAACTTGCTGCTACGCTGCATCTTACCTTCCACTTGGGGTAACAACGAAGGGCGAGAAGCAATCCTATCTCGCGTATCAAGCATCCATGGCAGACGAATGCTAATGAGAGGTACGGGCAGAGGAGGAAGCACCGACAGTAGAGGAACCACGAGCAACGGTCCTCTGGCTGCACCCACGAGCAACGGGCGGAGCAAACTTGGCTGGAACAGGTGGCTTATACCTTAGATCCCTCTTGGGCATGCTGACACGGTAAGGTGAAATGTCCTCAGGGCGGCAAAGTTTCTCAATCAGGGCCTGAATGAGAGGAGCATAGATCAAAGATTTCTACAGACGCACACAGTCCCTCATCTCATGATGCATGGTGTCAAGCACATCAATCTTCTTTCCCTCATGAACCATCTTGAACAAATCAAATACAGAGGACCTAATCTTGTTGGAATCACCTGCCTTCGGAGTAATGGTATACCTGAGAATGTGGCGAAGCGTATCATAGGTTGGCAACAAATTCTGAGCAGAACCAATCTCAAAGGGCTCCTTAGGCATATATGCAAAAGCAATCTCCTCCTTTTCAAGGGTAATCTAGGCCACACGTGCAAACTCGGGCTGCTCCTCAAGATAAAACTCATATGGAATGATCTCAGAAAACGTATGGAATGGAGCAGTATACTTGGAAGTGCCAGGCATCCAAGTCGGAGAGCGAGTGTCATTGCGCTCAAAGAACACTGTAGCATAGAACTGCATCACAAGATCTTCATTGAATGGGTGAGAGTAAGTGACAAACTGAAGAAGTCCCAAACTCTCCAAAGCAACATAAACTCCAGGGTACATATGAGCATTCTCCCTAATATGATCAACATCCACTTGCTTCTAAGCAGCAAACTTGGTCTTCTTCACAGCCATCAACTGATGATAAACATTGTACTGGAAGGTATTCTTGAAGCGAGGATCTAGAACACTACATGTGGAGTGAAGATATGGAGTCACTTGGCAATGCTCCCAAACCTCAGGCAAGGTCCACTCAGATAGCAGACGATTGAGAGGGTTGATTGGTGTCTGCTCACGAATAAGAGGAGCCTCATCCTCTTCCACTTCCTCTTCCTCTTCATCATACTCAACATTCAGGTCATCAACCTCATCATCATTGGAGCTGCTTGGTTCTTCAACCACCGGAAGCTTGGAGGCAGCACGACGAGCACGAGCGGAATGGGTGCCCTCGCTACCTCCCACGGATGGCTGAGCTTGCCCAACTGAGGCATCACAGGCCTTGGCACGCTTGCGACGAACATACCTCACGGTGTCGGAATCTATAGACGAAAGATAAGAACATATGCAAGTGCTCAGGACAACTTGGTGAAGGAAGCAGGAGACAAATCACATGAATTGGTGTGCTGCAAGGCCCGTGTGCACGGGCTCGGAGTCCGTGGATATGGGGTCCCGCCCAGCCATTTCTCAGTGCTCGCGAGGAGTGGAGGAATGGGCTGGGCAAATCTTTGCAGAAAACACGAGACACATGGACTCATCAATAGCGCAACAATATGAAGCAACAATGTCCCCAAGATGAACCCTAATGGGGTACAAGACGAGGGGAGGAGGCTCACCAGACAACATGGCGGCGAGGAAGGAGCGGAGGGATGGTCTGTGGTGACCGGGGCCGAGCCAACGGGCGGCGGCGGCGCAGGAGGCGCCCAGGGGCGATGGCGGCGGCACCTTGGAGATGAAACGAGGCATGGGGAAGTGACAGAGTGGAACTTCCTCCCCACGGCCTCGATCCCCTTTTAGGGCACCAGCCTTACCCCGTGTGCATGGGGCCAAGGGCCCGTGTGCACGCCCCCCGTGAGCACGGCCATAAGCCCGTGTGCACAGGGTCTTCAGCAATTTGACCCTAGATTTACACATGGGGAAAGAGCTGGGTGGCTGGTGGACCGCCCTTACCCCATCCCTGAGTGAAAAACGGGCATTTTTACTGAAGATTCATCGCCAAAAAATTCCTACGCTACGGGAGGTGTATGAGGAGAGCACTTGCATAGATAAAATGAAAAGCATTTCTTAAAGATAAGAGTGGAATGGGATAGGCAATCTATGGTTATAGGAAAAAATATTCCTATCCAGGGGATGAACAAGGGCCTAAACGACCCGAAAAACACACAACACAATTAAGTGGAAAAAGGCGGTGACCCGAAGGTCACCATGTTTGAGTGTATGTGGTCCGGAACCGCAAAGATTTTAACCTTGGGCCCTTCTTCACTACTCATCTTTGAAGCACAAGTACCATCTTTAAATGGCGGATGTGAAAGATTTTGATCATTTTATGCACAAGTAGGGTTATGTCAGAATCATTGAGCGAATTCTACTCCCCCTACTTATGTGCCTACATCTAAGCAAGATATAGTACAACAAGTGTGTGCATGCAAGAACATCAACCCATGTTACTAAGATCCACTATATTTAGTTCATGCCTTAACTCACGGAACCTTGCTTAATCAAGTGGTTTCGTGAAAATATCCGCAAGTTGCTTCTCGGTGCCCACATGAAAGAGCTCGATGTCTTCTCGTGCCACATGATCCCAAAGAAAATGATTAAAAATTTCAATATGCTTGGTTCGGCTATGTTGCATGGGATTATCCGCAATCTTGATTGCAGTTTCATTGTCACATAATAGAGGCACTTTGTCACATTTGACACCATAATCCATGAAAGTTTGCCTCATCCATAATAATTGGGCACAACAACTTCCCGCGGCAATATACTCGGCTTCGGCGGTAGATAGAGAAAGACACTTTTTTCTTCTTGGATGACCAACTCACTAAGGACCTCCCCAAGAATTGACATGAGCTGGATGTGGACTTCCGATCCACCTTGTCACCGGCCCAGTCCGAATCCGAATATCCAACCAACTTGAAGGAAGATCCTTTAGGGTACCAAAGTCCTAAGTTTGGGGTATAAACCAAATATCGAAGGATCCGTTTCACGACCATATGATGGATTTCTTTGGGGGCGGATTGGAATCTTGCACACATACACACACTTAATATAATATCCGACCTAGATGCACAAAGGTAAAGCAAAGAACCGATCATAGAGCGGTATACCTTTTGATCCACATCTTTACCATTGGGATCGAGATCAAGTTGACCGTTGGTTGGCATGGGAGTCTTCATAGGCTTGGAATCATCCAACCCGAACCATTTGAGCATGTCTTGAATATACTTTGCTTGGTTAATAAAAGTCCCTCACCTCAATTTCTTGACTTGAAATCCGAGGAAGAACTTCAACTCACCCATCATAGACATGGCAAACTCCTTGGTCATAAGATTTTGAAACTCAAAATTGCAAGCGTGGTTAGTAGACCCAAAGATAATATCATCAACATATATTTGGCACACAAAAAAAATCTCCGTTTACTCTCTTCGTAAAGAGAGTGGAATCTATCAACCCGATCTCAAACCCCTTCTCGATTAAAAACGTCGTAAGGTGGTCATACCAAGCACGAGGTGCTTGCTTGAAACCATACAAAGCCTTATGAAGTTGATAAACATGATTGGGGTTCTCAGGGTCTTCGAAACCGGGAGGTTGTTTGACATACAGTAACTCACTCAAAGGACCATTTAGAAATGCACTCTTAACATCCATTTGATATAATTTAAAATCATGATGGGAGGCATAAGCAAGTAATATGCGAATGGACTCAAGACGGGCAACGGGGGCAAAGGTTTCACCAAAATCCAAACCTTCAATTTGGGTGAAACCTTGTGCCACTAACCGTGCCTTGTTACGTGTTACTTGACCATGCTCATCTTTCTTGTTCTTGAAAACCCATTTGGTCCCAATGATATTATGATTTCCCTTGGGTCTTGCAACAAGTGACCAAACTTTATTGCGAGTAAAGTTGTTGAGTTCTGTTGGATATATGCTCTAGAGGCAAATAATATATGATTATTCCAATATATCTAAATAAGTTCATGACCAGTTTCATACTGTGCTGGAACTGTATCAGTGAAACAATGATACAGGTGTGGTATAGAAACAACCAGAGTTCCTAGTCAGCCTCTCATGATGACTGGTTTATCGTCAACTGATGATTGTGGATTCACGATCATGGACAATCAAGTCAATTGACGGTAAGGTCACCTCATTGAATGAATGACATGATGAGCATTACTCAATGCAAGCATTGCAACATGATCAAATCATAAAAGTTCAGTGTTGTAATTACAGAACGTAGTAGCATGTTCCTTTGACCGTGAGATCACGCATAATTGCTATCTTCTGAGGATGCTTTGAGTGCATTAACCGTCACACTGAAACATGGTGACCATAAAGGTGTATCTAGGGCTATCCGATGGGATATGTTGAGGAGTACAAGAGCGGGATTTTTCAATCCATATAATGGAAAGATACTTCATGGCCAACTCAGTGAGATTGCATCCATAAAGCTGCGCAGCGTGTGACTAGGTCACAAGGATGAATATCACGGAACGAGTGAATAAGATTTGTCGGTAACAAGATAACACTAATGCATTGGATGCAGTTGATCGAATCTTGGACTAATCTAGTATCGCATGACAAAGGGAATGGTATACAACGTGTACGGTTCAATCGGTTACTTCCGGAATGCACATGGGTCATTATGGGCATCCAGGTCCCGCTATTGATCATTGGCCGTAGCCTTTGTCTTGGTCATGACTGGAGTGTTCTCGGACCGTAGGGTAACACACTTAAGGGTCGATGAATATCGGAGACCTTTTCGGAACTATCAGAGTTACCGGAGAAGAGAGAAAGACGTACCGGAAAAGTTCCGTGTTGGTCCGAAGGACGTTCAGAGTGAGCTGGAAGGAGTTCCGGATCATCGGGAGATGAAATAATTAATAATAATTTATTTCAGATTAAAAAGTGCAATGAGCCTTATTTGTGAAACAAGCCCATTAGGGGAAGGAGGAAAATAAAAGGGAAAAGGAAAAAAAAGGGGGGCGCCATGGGCCTTGGGGCCCATGTGGGTGGCGCCCCACTTCCCCCCTCCTCCTATCCGCACCCTCCCCCCTTGGCAAGGGATTAGTCCCACATTGCCAAGGGAAGGGGGGTTGACTCCTTCCGTCTGCCTATATAAAGATGGGAAGGGGTGCACTTCTTAAAGACAGAAAAATTCGCAGAGAATTCAATATTACTCCGAATTGAGATCAGTTTTCACCGGTCTTCTCCCCTCTCTCGTCTCTCTCAAGCCGGGGTCCCCTTGTCTGGAACCTGTGCTGGGATTGAGGCTTCTCTGCTATGCGGACGCCGTCGTGCTGCCGAAACTCCGGTTCCGGGAGGTCTACTTCTGCCACCTTCGCTGGATCGGAAAACGGAGGTCGTTATCGAGTCCGTACGTGTGCGAGTACTACGAGGTGCTGCACGTGCGGCACTACCACCCAACAGGGTGCTAACACAGCCAGGGGGCTGTGAAAGGTATACGAGTTTATCAACCACGTTTGCGGGAACGTTTCCCGCGCAACGGACTACACCCCGAGGTATGTTTCCGCAAGTCTTTCCGTTACGACATTACAGCTAGATAGATCTTGGGTTAAGGGTGACGCCAGTTAGAAAAATTATTGTTTTCTGCTGCGAGACCCAACAACGGTATCATGAGCTAGATCTATGCTTCGTATTGCTGTACGGTTAGAACACATCGGGGATGTGGGCGTTGATTCTACGATTGTTACCCTCTCACGTGTACTTGTTATATCTGTGGCATTGTTTGATGAAGCAGCCCCCGACCGACCTTACGCGTACGCTTACACGAGACTGGTTCCACGCTTGACATACGACTTGTACCGTATAAAGTGGCTCTGGGGGGTGTCTGTCTCTCTTACTTTAGCGGATATGTCATTTTCAACGGAGGGCCCCGTACGGGGTGTAATAGAGACAATCTATAATCTACGTTGTGGTTCAATGTTCGTAGAAACGGTTGTTCTATGAAAAGCCATAGCAGCCACGTAAAACATGCAATATACAAAATAGAGGCGTCTAACTTTATATTGCAGAGGGGGCTATTGTTGTTTGCTTAATCTTGATGTAGTGATAGCTTTGCTATGTGTTACTAGAAAGTAGTAAACATTCATCATGATGAAACAAACTTAAATGGAGACACTATAGACTTAGTGCCACCATGATCATACATCTTAAAACATGCTAGTATAGGATACACGACGGTAGCATTAAATAAGACGATCCCTTATAAAATGCCAAACATAAGTATTCTACCGAAGTGTGCACCACCTGGAAGGTTCTCTTTATGATGGGCATGCCGTGACGATCGGGTGTCATACATACATTAGAGTTCGCATGAGGTTGGGCCTGGCAAGCCTAGCATATGTCGATATGGCCTTGCTAAGCAGCATATAACAGTAAGGTCAATTTGGCGAGCCTAGCATATGCAGATATGGCCTCGGAATACTAGAGATCGAAAGATCGAGCATGAGTCACATATAGGATGTGATCGCACAAACTAGTTGTCTACCTTTGAAACTAATCCGTCGGCCGTTGTGATATTCGAGGACGGATAGTGAACCTGGATCATGTAATCACTAAAAATTCTTAGGGATGATTGTTTTAGTGTGAGCTCATCTATAATATGATTATTATGAACTCATTGTTATGAACTAGTCTTAATTGTTTTCCTTGCAAATATTTTGTAGAAAATTAAAATGGACATGAATCAGTATCATGGATTGGTTACTTTCTTACGTGGTGAAAGACTTAAAGATGATGGGTCAAATTTCGTTTATTGGTACTTATACCTTAGGACTGTGCTCAAGAGAGCTAACCTCTTGTTCGTGATACAAGAGCGTATGGAAGACCCTCCAGTAGACAACATGGATGAAAAAGTAATGCTTGATTACCATAATCGTCGAAGGACTTACGCCATGATTAAAAGTGTCATAGAAACTAGCTTTCTGCAAGATTTACGTGAACAATATGCGGATATGGACACGTTTGACACAATCGACATGATGAAGTCATTGTTTATACATCAGTTCAGAGTGGCCAGATTTGAGTTAGAAAATGAGTTTCTTACTACAAAGATGGAAGAGAACACTTGTCTGAAAACTCACGTAGCCAAGATGCATGGGATACATCTGAAACTCGTGGAGGACTTTGACTATTGGACCACAGAGGAGTCTGCTATAAACACGGTGCTACACTCGCTTCCACCGAGTTACACAGACTTTGTCCATGACTATGTCGGAAGAGGTGAAAGCCTTCAGTTCTTTGAGTTCATGGTCAACCTCCGAGATTTAGAGGTTGAACCCATTGAAGGAGAAATTGTTGATGGAGAAGGTATATGTTTGATATACTCGTTATAAATGTTTGTTCCCTTATACAAAATTTGCAGTTTAATAAGTATTTGATACTTGTTCTGTTTTATGAAAACAGGGCCTGACGTTGCATGGACGGGAAGAGGTGCGATCCAAGATTGATGGCAACCAAGACAGTTGATGGCCACCAAGATTTCACCAAGACATCTATCATAGAAATATACTTAGAGTATTAGATAAATCTTTTGTAATCAATCGAATATGAACACTTAGTGGTATGTCTTGCATCTCGCGAGACAAAGTTATTCATGTTTTGAGACAAGTCGGTTGTTCCAGTTTGATGAATAAAGTGTGCTTATACTATGATTTCAATTGAGTTTATAATATGATAGAAGCATTTATAAAACACCATAATTGTCAAGTGATATTTAATGTTTAATGATTAAGTTATTATGAATAACAATAAGGTCAAAAGTCATAACTATACTAAATGCATGAGATGAATTCATAAATGATGAAGTCATTAGATACTCGATCTATTAACTCATGAATTTATTATCAACCAAGATGACTAATGACGGAGTTCTAGCAAAGTAGAACTTGCGCCAAACATTGTACATAAATGATGTATTAACCAAGCGCATGAATAATCATTAAAGATGCTTCGCATGATTAATTGAACAAGGCATTCAATTAAGATCATAAATCTGAGATTACGGAATCACAGTGAAGTTGGATATAAGAATACAAATCACCATGATGTGATCAAAGTGATGAGTATTATAGTTGACATAAATGGGAGACTTGTGGAAATAATGCCACAAATTACGATGGAAGTTTAAAATGCTCAGGCACCAGAACCATTCGTAGTCATACTAAAATGTAGTATGGTCTAAATACATTCCCCTTACGCTAATGCTATTGAATGAACAAAGTTTTTATAATTTATTAAGTTAAAACACCCACTTCATGAAATAAGTAAACCATTCTGAATTTAATGAAGCTGATGACTCCATATGATGATGGTGTTAGAAAGTTTCTAGAAGTTTTATATGATATAACTTTCTTTGTATTAGAGTTGTGAGCAATTGTAAAACACACCTTCCCAAATAGCAAAACTTGTATTGCTTGAATTGGTGAATGAGAAGATGGTTCTCAAGGAATAAACCAATGGGAGAAAAGTGAATTCTTTGACCAGGGTGATTGACCCTGCCTCAAGATAACAGAGTAACGCAACGGAAAACGTTCCTCTGAAATGACTCCATGAGAAGTGGAAATATGCTATTGATGATGATCATGGTATATTAGTTAAAGCCTTAGTTTAAAAATAAGAAGATTGTCATGAATACGTTCTGTACAGAACAATAATCATGAGTCTTCTTAAGTGAAACAAAAGGGACACTACTCATAAATTACGAAGGATTGATGGTTACCTAGGAAACGAGGAGAAATGAAATCATATTGAGTTTCATATGGGATGGCTCACATCCTATGAAATAAAGTAGTTATTTCACATTCCGAATAACCAGGAAGTTATTAAGAATGATGCAACACATAAAGGCATGATTTGGCACATAAAAGATGTTAGGGCTAAATTCAATAATGATTGACTACGGAAGCGTAGTAATGCTAAATCAATATGGGTATTTCATTCACAAACACTATACTGGGACCATAGCCTGAAGAAAATTGCATCACATTCAAATTTGGAATTTGAAGAGAAGTAGCAAATGGCATAACGAAAGAATGTTTCGATAAGATGGACCATGGTACCTCAAGGCAGAAACTCTCAACCTTGATTTGATCAAGTGATTTTGAAGTAATCAAAATATTGAGATGGACTGTAATTTCATGAAACTGAGTGGGAGCTTTGGAGACTTCCTGAAAACTTGGAATGCAGAGAGCATTTTCTGAGTGGGAGCTTTGGGAGCAATTATTATGTCTGACATAATTAGAATAGAAACTTAATAAAAGCTTACTTACAGATATATGTCGGATATATTTGAGTGGGAGCACAATGTCAATTTCATATATATACGATGATATATGTGAAAACAATCTCATATATATACGTTGATACACATGGAGATTAAGGCTAATAAGATGAAAGGATTACGAGAATCTTATATGAACGAAATACAGATGTGTCACACACTAAAATCTATAAGGATAGATTAGGACACGTGTAATGAACATCAAAAGGATTGGAATGATATCCTAAACAAGAAAAGGTTCTTGTGGCTAGGAATTATATAAAGGATGTAAAACCTTAATATCACAAAATAATGTTTTAATGGAAGAATAGGGATGCACTTTGTCTCAAGACATGTGATCCTATATGACCTTTGACATATGATTCTACCATAAAACGAAAGTTGTGAATCCAATAACAGAATGACTCGAAGGTTCTTAGAAGAAGAACAGGTTCCGATGTGCTTGGTTGGCAAAACATAGAACCTGAGCAAAGTCCAAGCATTCAGTATCTGAAGAGAAACTGAGGACAATACTCTAAATGATAGAAAAGATAATATACTTGAATGTAATACTGGATTATGATTGCAAGCCTTATTATGGGTCTATATGAATTAGAGATATCACCAAAAGGAATAGAAAGGAAATGTGAGCTATAATTTCACGAACCAAAACTCTACAAAATATAAATATCTACTTAAGGAAGTAGAAGGTTGAATAAAGTTTAGTGTAAGAAGTTTAGACTTCTGGTTGAGTGTATTTTTCAGTATACATGAATATGGGAGTCCTAGGGACTAAAACCATTTTGTCATTAGAGAATACTGTAAAATAAGAAGTCTCACTCTCCCGCCAAACTTATAGTTCAAGCATTATTAGACAATGAAAGGTATATCAAGTAAGTTGACCAATACCTGTTGCAAAAGGAACATACGAATCTGAACGGGTACAGATCATTGACGAAACCTCTTCCATGAGCAAGCATGATCAATAAACACTTATATGATAAGATGATTATGATCGAGAAAGTATGCAGCTAGATTATTTGCTATCTAGTGCAAGTGGGAGACTGTTGGATATATGCTCTAGAGGCAAATAATACTCCCTCCGTCCCAAAAAGAATGACATTCTTTTTGGGACGGAGGGAGTATATGATTATTCCAATATATCTTAATAAGTTCATGACCAGTTTCATACTGTGCTGGAACTGTATCAGTGAAACAATGATACAGGTGTGGTATAGAAACAACCAGAGTTCCTAGTCAGCCTCTCATGATGACTGGTTTATCGTCAACTAATGATTGTGGTTTCACGATCATGGACAATCAAGTCAATTGACGGTAAGGTCACCTCATTGAATGAATGACGTGATGAACATTACCCAATGCAAGCATTGCAACATGATCAAATCGTAAAAGTTCAGTGTTGTAATTACAGAACGTAGTAGCCTGTTCCTTTGACCGTGAGATCACGCATAATTGCTATCTTCTGAGGATGCTTTTGAGTGCATTAACCGTTACACTGAAACATGGTGACCATAAAGGTGTATCTTGGGATATCCGATGGGATATGTTGAGGAGTGTTGATTCAAGAGCGGGATTTGTCAATCCATATAATGGAAAGATACTTCATGTCCAACTCGGTGAGATTGCATCCATAAAGCTGCGCAGCGTGTGACTAGGTCACAAGGATGAATATCACGGAACGAGTGAATAAGATTTGTCGGTAACAAGATAGAACTAATGCATTGGATTCATTTGATCGAATCTTGGACTAATCTAGTATCGCATGACAAAGGGAATGGTATACAACGTGTACGGTTCAATCGGTTACATCCGGAATGCACAGGGGTCATTATGGGCATCCAGTTCCCGCTATTGATCATTGGCCGTAGCCTTTGTCTCGGTCATGACTGGAGTGTTCTCGGACCGTAGGGTAACACACTTAAGGGGTCGATGAATATCGGAGACCTTTTCGGAACTATCGTAGTTACCGGAGAAGAGAGAAAGACGTACCGGAAAAGTTCCGTGTTGGTCCGAAGGACGTTCGAAGTGAGCTGGAAGGAGTTCCGGATCATCGGGAGATGAAATAATATGTATTATTTATTAATTAAGTGAATTAATAATTAATAATAATTTATTTCAGATTAAAAAGTGCAATGAGCCTTATTTGTGAAAGAAGCCCATTAGGGGAAGGAAGAAAATAAAAGGGAAAAGGAAAAAAAGGGGGGCGCCATGGGCCTTGGGGCCCATGTGGGTGGCGCCCCACTTTCCCCCTCCTCCTAGCCGCACCCTTCCCCCTTGGCAAGGGATTAGTCCCACATTGCCAAGGGAAGGGGGGTTGACTCCTTCCGTCTGCCTATATAAAGATGGGCAGGGGTGCACTTCTTAAAGACAGAAAAATTCGCAGAGAATTCAATATTACTCCGAATGGAGATCGGTTTTCACCGGTCTTCTCCCCTCTCTCGTCTCTCTCAAGCCGGGGTCCCCTTGTCTGGAACTTGTGCTGGGATTGAGGCTTCTCTGCTATGCGGACGCCGTCATGCTGCCGAAACTCCGGTTCCGGGAGGTCTACTTCCGCCACCTTCGCTGGATCGATGAACGGAGGTCGTCATCGAGTGCGTACGTGTGCGAGTACTACGAGGTGTTGCACGTGCGGCACTACCACCCAACAGGGTGCTAACACAGCCAGGGGGCTGTGAAAGGTTTACGGCTTCATCAACCACGTTCGCGGGAACGTTTCGCGCGGAACGGACTACACCCCGAGGTATGTTTCCGCAAGTCTTTCCGTTAAGGCATTACAACTAGATAGATCTTGGGTTAAGGGCGACGCTAGTTAGAAAATTATTGTTTTCTGCTGCGAGACCCAACAAGTTCTTCATGCATGGCTTCTACCAAATCCGGGTCATCAAGAGCTTCATCTACCTTAAGGGTCTCAATACAAGAGAGAAACGAGTGATGTTCACAAAAGTTTGCCAAACGTTTACGAGTAGTTACCCCTTTTGTGATGCTTCCAAGGATGTTGTCGGTGGAGTGTTGTAGCATTTGAAGTCTCAATGCCACCTTTTGTCTCTTATTTTAAATTTCTTCTTCACTTGGTTGAATTCTTCGTGGAGAAACTCGAACTTGTTTTTGCTTAGTTGGTGGAGAGACAATTTCTTAAACTTGATCTTGACCACTTTCTTGAGCTTGATCTTGGGACTCAAAAATATGCTCATCACCATTAGGTTGATCTTGCCCTTGATCTTGCTTGGAACCTTGAGGGACCTCATCTTGTTCTTGGATAGGTGCTTGTGCCCCCGAAGCATCTTGCCCTTGTGGTGGAGATGATGACTTCCGTTGAGGAGATTTCTCAAGAGTGGCTCTTACTCCTTCTTCGATTACTTGGACTTGGGGTGTTTCTTGTGGAAGAATGTGGCCTATCCCCATGGTCCTTATAACTTGAGAAGGAGCCTCATCACCTACAACACTTGGAACAATTTCCTTGGCTTGGGAGCCGTTATCCTCGTCAAACTCCACACTCGATGACTCCTCAATACATCCCGTGGATTTATTGAGAACTCGATACGAATGAGAGTTTGATGCATATCCAACAAATATTCCCTCATATGTTTTAGCCTCAAATTTAGCTAACCGGGTTTTCTTGTTGAGAATGAAACACTTACAATCGAATACTCGGAAGTACTTGACATTTGGCTTCTTCCTGGTTAGGAGTTCATAAGGTGTCTTGTTCTTGATCTTGCGGACATATAGCCTATTAGAGGCATGACATGCGGTGTTGATGGCTTCAGCCCAAAGCTTGTATGGAGACTTGTACTCGTCAAGCATTGTCCTTGCCATATCAATAAGAGTCCTATTATTCCTCTCCGCAACACCATTTTGTTGAAGAGTATAGGACGTGGAATACCGATGTTTGATCCCCTCATCACTCAAGAACTCATCCATCGTGTAATTCTTGAACTCGGTACCATTATCACTTCGAATAGCCATAATCTCACATTGATGTTGACGTTGAGCTTCTTTGGAAAATGATATAAAGGTCTCTTGAGTCTCATCCTTGGTCTTGAGAAAGAAAAACCATGTATATCTTGTATAGTCGTCGACAATGACAAGGCAATACCTCCTCCCACCCAAACTATCATATGATGGAGGCCCAAAAAGATCCAAATGAAGGAGCTCAAGAGGCCTCGTCGAAGTGATGATAGTCTTCACCTTATGTTGCTTTCCCGCAATGCAAGCACTACAAACACGATCTTTGGCAAAAGAAACATCGCTTAGTCCAACAACGTAATCCCACTTTATAAGGGATTGTAAATTTCTCATACCAACGTGGGCTAGCCTACAGTGCCATAGACACCCCACGTCGGCCTTGGCCATTAGGCATGTTTTTAGGTGAATGCTTGATACGCGAGAGATGATAATTGCTTCTCTCCCTTCGTTGGTTACCCCAAGTGGAAGGTGAGATGCAACGTATCGGCAAGTTTCCCTTGGTGAAGATACCAAGGTTGAGATCGACCAGTAGGACTCCGGAGATGATAAGTAGGTGGTTCGGCAAGTGATGCGCCGTTTGAAGATAATCACTTGCTTCTCCTGGACCTGCACACAGACACAAATAACTTTGCTTCCAACGAAGTTCAGAGAGGTTGTCAATCTCTCCGGTCTTGTTGTTTACAAAGGATCAAAACACAAGGGATAACGATAATGATAGCAACTGAAAGTAAAAGCAGAAAAGTAAATAAGCGTGTAAACAGTGATGAGATATGGACCGGGGTCCTGTGATGTTCACTAGTGATGTCTCTCTCCCAAAAGACGATAAAACTGCCATGCGAGGTAAACAAATTACAGATGGGCAATTGACATGATTATAAACGCACCACAATGCTAACTATGCTACAAAGAAAGGAAGAGGCTCAAAAGCATGCGCAGTACGCCAAAATAAGTAGACCGAAATCCAACTGCATCTACTACTAATCATCCACCTTGAGATATCTATCCAGAACATCTCGTTGGTATTAAGTTGCGAGCCCCACCCAAAGTGTAAACCCAAAGCAACAGACAACTGCATTAAAAAGCACTTTGCGTAAAGTAAACAATCCTTGCAACCGCGGTTACAAGCACCGTTGTTTCCCCCCTTGTGGTAACAGCACATCCCCTAGACTCATGTTTCTGTCACTCAAGCGTGTCATCAGGGGGCATGAACCCACAATCGAGCATAACGTTCCCTCTTGGAGTCACTACCTACTACTTGGACAAAGCAATAAACAACAACGGAGAACATGCAAGAATTACTTAGGAACAAAAATATAAAAGATAAGAACCAAATATATTACTCTATCACAATCTGAACATCATCTCATAATCCATCAGATCCCATCAAACTCAGCATAGCAACAACAGAAAGATTACATATGTGCATCGATCATGTAGGGCAGCTCACGAGGTCTAAACCATGAAGAACAAAGTGGGGAGGAGAACATCACATAGCTACTGATCACGGACCCATGGTCCAAAGTAAACTACTCACGGCACATCCGGGAAGCGTCCATGGTGAATGGGAAGCTTCCGGAGGTCGATCCTCCCTCCGACAGGGGGCCGGGAAGAAGTCTACTAGCGCTCCCGATCTTGGAAGCGCAGAGGCGGTAGAACAGAGGCGAGATCACGAAAAGGGGTTCTCTCCTCAGAAGTTTCACGTCACGGGGAATATATAGGCGAAGGGGGGTAGCCAGGGGGGCCACCAGAAGTCCAGGCGCCCCCCTGGCGCGACCAAGCTCTAGGCTGCGCCAGGTGGCCGCCTAGGCACCTGGTGGTGGCCCCCCGACCCTCCTTTGGGGTTCCGGAAGCTTCCGATGCGCTGATTTTTTATCCGATTTTTCCCAAATTTTTGGAGCACTTTTAATATGGGGGAAACCTGGAATAAAAAAAACAATAGAAAACAGAAACTGGCACTGGGGTGTACCTATTTAATAGGTTAGTCCAAATATAATCAAAAGTGTATGAAATTGTATCTATATCATAGCAATATCACACAAAACATGCATGGAGCAAGCAGAAATTATCGATACGTTTGGGACGTATCAACATCCCCAAGCTTAATTCCTGCTCGTCCTCGAGTAGGTAAATGATAACAAGCATAATTTCTGTGGTTACATGCTAGCAACCATATAAGAACTTTGAAAAGTAAAGCAATCAAGGTATGTGATTCAATTCAAGTCATAACATGCAAGAGTCTATATTAGAATTGGAACAAGTAACAAAAGAACATTAGGTGCAAGATCTCTCGCTGTCCGTGACTCGGATGTCTCCAAATGGTGTTTGCGTTCAAGAAGAGGGATAGGGAATACGAGAAAAAAGTATTTTTGTTGAGAACTCAATCTACTAAAGTTTCACACTTGGTCTTCTTTGGAATCTTATCCTGACTCGTCCCCAGACCACTAGCCAGGTACAAGTCAATTTGATCCACTCCTTTTCGATATTTTGAGCACTCATGCAATGGATGAGCGTAAGGACGAGAGTTGACACTTAGGATGGCAAAGAGAGAAATATGGTGGAGGAGGAAGACAAAAAGGTGAGAAAGGCTCACATCAATGAGGACAATCATAGGCGAGAAGGCCAAATGATAGATATGATGTGAGGAGTAGGGATTGCAATGCAACGGATGCACATATGAGCTAAAAAGCTTTCCAATGGAACTAGTGGGGGTGCATCTAACTTGCTCGCTCATGAAGACCTAGAGCTCTTTTGAGGAGGCTTATCCTTGGAATATGCAAGCCAAGTTGTATAGTGTGAAGGTCCCCACATAGCTATATGCATGAATGATCATCTCTATGGAGTACAAGGATAAGAAGGAGTACTAGTGTGGATCTTTCAAAAGGATAGTAGTGTTGCCCCTTTCTCTCTTTTTATTTTTATTTTTCTCCTTTTTCTCCTTTTTTGTATTTTTTATGGCCTCAATGACTCTTTCTATTGAAATCTCATTTGTCCTCTTTGGGATCTTTTATTTTGTCCACTTTTGGATCTTTTCCTCACTTTAAGGGCAACACTCTAATTTACAAGAGGGTATAGAAGATCTTTCACACTTTACAAGGTACTCAAATCATAAAGAAGATGTAGCTATCATGATGTATGCAATGTATGCCTCTGGCAGTGTAGCAGGAACATGTATGACATGAAGATCAAGTCATGAAGAGGTGGATGTTGCATGGCAATATATCTCGGAAAGGCTATGGAAATGCCTTGATAGGTAGGTATGGTGGCTGTTTTGAGGAAGGATATAAGGAGGTTCATGATGACAGAGCGTGTCATGCCAAGGGTTTGGATGTACCAGCGAAGGTGGACGCCAACTCTCGGAGTGAGAAGAAGGCAATGCACGGCACGGAACAGGCTAATAAATATGAGGAGGTGGAAGTGTCAACTTTCAATACTTACATTAGTCCGAAGAACTCATGCACTTATTATCGGTAACTCTCAATCTAGTAAGGAGGTTCACACAGAGACAAGTACCCCAAGGAGGAGTGTATGGGGGTTTGGTTATCCTTGCGCATCCTCGACTCATGGTACGTGAGTGTACTCTAATATCCGATCCCTCCAAAGATTAGTGATCCATCTAGTAGCTAGAGTTCTCAACTAGTTTTGTAGGTTTTTGAAAAGACACACGGATTTCCCAAAATACGACATCTATCACTAATAGGCTAGAGATCTTGACACCAAAATTTCAAACATTACTCACATCAATACCTCAAAACTATTGCAAGTTACTACTAAAATTAAATAGCAACCTCAATTATCTACTTTCGAGACAAGACACAACTCAGCGCAACAACCAACTCTCTTAACAAGATAAACATGAAAACTAAAGTGAGTTCCATCAACAAACTGAACAAAAACCAAGGCTCTTGCTAAAGACAAACTAAGACTAAAACTAAACATGGCAGTAGCTACGACAAGATAAAGAACACACAACAGCAAAAAGATAAGCATGAAAAATCCTTTGATGTGTTCTAGATTGGAGTGGAGCGTGTTTCTCTCCCTGAAAAAGTAAGATGAGGTCTAACTTGTTATGAACAGAAAGCAAAGCTAAATAAAACTAAAAATAAAACCCAAGAGCGAGACGCTCCAAGCATAGCACATAACGCATGAAGTGATAAAAATATAGTGAGACGAGGGACGAACTGATGATTGTTGATGGAGAAGGGGATGCACGGGGGCATCCCCAAGCTTAGACGCTTGAGTCTCCTTGAATATTTATTGGGGATGCATGGGGGCGTCCCCAAGCTTGAGCGCTTGACACTCCCTGATCTTCTTTCATCATCTTCCATCGCACACTTGAAAACTCCCTTCATACACAACTCATCATAAGCTGATTAGAGAGGTTAGTACCCTTAATAAAATAATTTTTCCCCACTGGATATAAATATAATCTTGAAGAGCTACTATTTATCAAGATTGCCAAAAGGTTTTTGCAAAGAAAAAGCAAGCTTAAGGTTTGCAAAACTAAGGAGAGACAAAACGTGGCAGAATCTGTGGAAATAGAATAGCAGGTAGTAGAGAATTTTTCGGGGCACTTCTGCAACTCAAATCAAAAAACTCATAACATACGAAGGTTTCAAAATTATATAGAGCATGCTGTGTAAAAAATTCAGCTCAAAAATATGAACTGGTGATTTGATCCAATTTTTTCCGTCAAGAAGACAGAATTTGTTTTCTGGACAGCATGTCACAACTTTTGCTTCCCTTATCATAAGAGTCTATAACTTGGCACAAAGCTTGAAAATAAAGATACAATGATGTTGCTACAGTAGGAAAAATCATCAAGACCAATAAAATCAGAATTAAAAACATCTTGGGTTGCCTCCCAACAAGCGCTTTCTTTTACACCTTTAAGCTAGGCATAAAGCAAAAGAAGAATCATGTTTTATCAAGAGAAAGAGAATAGCTAGCCCGTGTAACAAACTCAAATGGTAACTTGATTTTCTTTCTAGGGAAGTGTTCCATCCCCTTTTTGAGAGGGAATTGAAATTTTATATTCCCCTCTTTCATGTCAATAACGGCATCAACGGTGCGAAGAAAAGGACGTCCCAAAATAATTGGACATAAAGGTTCACACTCTATATCCATAATAATAAAATCGATGGGAACATAGTTGTCATTGACAATGATAAGAACATCATCGATCTTCCCCAAAGGTTTCTTTACGGAAGAATCAACAAGACGAACACCAAAATAACAAGAATCAAAAGGTTCCAATTCAAACATATCATACATTCTTTTGGGCATGACGGAGGTACTAGCTCCAACGTCACATAAAGCATAACAAGAGAAGTTATTTAATTTAATTTTTATCATGGGGTCCCAACCATCATCTAGCTTCTAGGTATGGAGGCTTCTATCCTAAGCTTCTCCTCCCTAGCTTTGATGAGAGCATTTGTGATATGCTCCGTGAAGGCAAGATTAAGTGTGCTAGTGTGGGGGTCTCTAGAAATTCTGTGTAACAAGCTAATAACTTCTGAGAGGGTGCAACTATCAAAATCAATATCACTACTATCAAAGGTGGTAGTAGTGTAATCTAGGCTCACTTGTTTGAAACCCTCTATGTTCATTGGAGTTTCTTCTTCTACGGTTGAGGTATTAGCATCACCATTAATAGGTCCAATGGGACTAGGAGTGCATTGGGTGCTAATAGTTTCGGTATCCTCAACAATTTGGATAGTGGCAACTGTGTGGTGTGTAGGAAGGCTCTTAATTCTATCATCTTCCTCTTTTTCTCTAGCTCATCTTTCTTTAAGTTTAGCCATCATCCTAATATTTTCATTGATTTGCAATTGGATACCATTAATAGGAGTGGCCTTCCTCTCCTCAAGGGGAGAGGTTCTAATTTTTAGCATCTCAACATCAAGGGCTAAGGTATCTAACTTCAAAGAGAGATAATCCAACTTAGCTAATTTATCTTCTACATTCTTGTTGAAGGCTTTTTGGGTAGTGATAAAGTCTCTAAGCATGCTTTCTAATTCAGAAGTGGGGTTCTTGTTGCTAGGATAAGTGTTGTTGTTCCCATAGTTGGATGGAAACGGTCTAGGATTGCTAGCAAAATTGCCCCTATAAGCATTATTGTTGAAGTTGTTTCTAGCAATAAAGTTCACATCTACTTGTTCCTGAGCAACCAAAGAATTTAAAGGAACATCATGAGGATGAATAGAGGGTTGCTTGGTAAGTAGAGACATAATTAAGTCAACTTTTTCATTTAGGGAGGTAATCTCCTCGACAGAGTTTACCTTCCTACCTGTTGGAGCGCGTTCGGTGTGCCATTGGGAATAGTTGGTCATCATCTCATCGAGAAGTTTTGTGGCAGCACCAAGTGTAGTTGACATAAAGATTCCTCCCGCGGCCGAATCTAACAGGTTCCGCGAGGTAAAGTTCAAGCCTGCATAAAAAGACTGGATAACCATCCAAGTAGTCAAACCATGTGTAGGGCATTTCTTAACAAGAGATTTCATACGTTCCCAAGCTTGGGCAACATGTTCATTATCCAATTGCTTAAAATTCATAATGTTACTCCTCAATTGGATAATTTTAGCAGGTGGGTAATACTTCCCAATAAAAGCATCTTTGCACTTATCCCAAGAATCTATGCTATTCCTAGGCAAAGATTGAAACTAGATTTTAGCTCCTTCCCTCAAAGAGAAAGGAAAAAGCATGAGCTTAACAATATCACCTTCTACTTCTTTATACTTTTTCATATCACATAATTCAACAAAATTATTTAAGTGTAAAGCAGCATCATCTCCAGCACCAGAGAATTGATCTCTCATAACTAGGTTTATCAAAGCAGGTTTTACTTCATAAGAAGTAGCTGAAGTGGCAGGTGTGGCAATAGGAGTGCAGATAAAGTCTTTGTTGTTGTGACTATTGAAGTCACACAACTTGGTGTTTTCAGTGGAACCCATAGTAGCAGCAAGTGTGGCTGATTTTTTTGTAATTTTTGATATAAGACACAAAGATAAAAACTAAAAGGTAAACTAACAAGACTAAAAAGTAAAGGTAAAAGGTAGTGGGCAACTCCCCTATCTTAGCACTCGGAGTCCCCGGCAATGGCGCCAAAAATTTGCTTGATACGCGAGAGATGATAATTGATTCTCTCCCTTCGTTGGTTACCCTAGGTGGAAGGTGAGATGCAGCGTAGCGGCAAGTTTCCCTTGGTGAAGATACCAAGGTTGAGATCGACCAGTAGGACTCCGGAGATGAAAAGTAGGTGGTTCGGCAAGTGATGCGCCGTTTGAAGATAATCACTTGCTTCTCCTGGACCTGCACACAGACACAAATAACTTTGCTCCCAACAAATTTCAGAGAGGTTGTCAATCTCTCCGGTCTTGTTGTTTACAAAGGATCAAAACACAAGGGATAATGATAATGATAGCAACTGAAAGTAAAATCAGAAAAGTAAAAAAGCGTGTAAACAGTGATGAGAATATGGACCGGGGTCCCGTGATGTTCACTAGTGATGTCTCTCTCCCAAAAGACGATAAAACTGCTATGCGAGGTAAACAAATTACAGATGGGCAATTGACATGATTATAAACGCACCACAATGCTAACTATGCTACAAAGAAAGGAAGAGGCTCAAAAGCATGGGCAGTACGCCAAAATAAGTAGACTGAAATCCAACTGCATCTACTACTAATCATCCGCCTTGAGATATCTATCCAGAACATCTAGCTGGTATTAAGTTGTGAGCCCCACCCAAAGTGTAAACCCAAAGCAACAGACAACTGCATTAAAAAGCACTTTGCGTAAAGTAAACAATCCTTGTAACCGCGGTTACAAGCACCGTTGTTTTCCCCCTTGTGGCAACAACACATCCCCTAGACTCATGTTTCTGTCACTCAAGCGTGTCATCAGGGGGCATGAAACCACAATCGAGCATAACGTTCCCTCTTGGAGTTACTACCTACTACTTGGACAAAGCAATAAACAACAACGGAGAACATGCAAGAATTACTTAGGAACAAAAATATAAAAGATAAGAACCAAATATATTACTCTATCACAATCTGAACATAATCTCATAATCCATCAGATCCCATCAAACTCAGCATAGCAACAACAGAAAGATTACATATGTGCCTCGATCATGTAGGGCAGCTCACGAGGTCGAAACCATGAAGAAAAAAGTGGGGAGGAGAACATCACATAGCTACTGATCACGGACCCATGGTCCAAAGGAAACTACTCACGACACATCAGGGAAGCGTCCATGGTGAAGGGGAAGCTCCCGGAGGTCGATCCTCCCTCTGGCAGGGTGCCGAGAAGAAGTCTGCTGGCGCTCCCGATCTTGGAAGCACGGCGTCGGCCGAACAGAGGCGAGATTGCGAAAAGGGTTTCTCTTCTCGGAAGTTTTACGTCACAGGGAATATATAGGCGAAGGGGGGCAGCCAGGGGGCGCACCAGGAGTCCAGGCGCCCCCTGGCGCGGCCAAGCCCTAGGCCGTGCCAGGTGGTCGCCTGGGCACCTGGTGGTGGCCCCCCGGCCCTCCTTCTGGGTTCCGGAAGCTTCCGATGCATTGATTTTTTATTCAATTTTGCCCGAATTTTTGGAGAACTTTTAATATGGGGGAAACCTGGAATAAAAAAAGCAGAAAACAGAAACTGGCACTGGGGTGCACTGAGTTAATAGGTTAGTCCAAATATGATCAAAAGTGTATGAAAGTGTATCTAGATCATAGCAATATCACACAAAACATGCATGGAGCAAGCAGAAATTATCAATACGTTTGGGACGTATCAACATCCCCAAGCAGAAATGGCGTCAGAGATACAGATCGAAAAGGCGAGGCCTCCTGCCTGGGATCTACCGAACTACTCCTGGTCCACAGGGAACTCGACGTCCTATAAGTCGCCTCTGGGGTACTCCTACTCCTGGGCTCCAACGTCGACTGCAGCGGCCGATCAGGAAAAACAAAAAGGGGAAATAAATCAAGGGTGAGTATCTAGCATACCCGTGAATCTTACGTCCGCTACTAAGCATTTATGCATTTGTATCAAAAGGAAGGAGAGGCTATATATAGTGGACTGCAAGATAGAAATCATAATAAGGGTAAGAAGCTAGGCCTAACGAAGACTAGCATCTTCTGACGAGTCTTGCAGCATGAGAACAGAATAGCCAACAGTTCAAAATAAAGCATAAAGTAACAATGCAACAGAAGTTGCTGCAGCGCTGTATAATAGTAAGTTGTAATAATTAGAAATTCCTCCGAGTTCCCTCCCTCGACTTCCCTGCGAGGAAGAAGACCCGGAACCATACAATTTAATAGTAGTAGTTTGTAGTGGTAAGATCCAGCTTCAGCATAAAGCGTCATGTTACCGTGGACACGACTATTCAAATAGATTAAAATCCCTGTAGGGGTGCACTACTGTTCAGCCTGCACGCTCGGATCTCCAGGGTGGCGGGCACCTTGTTAGGGAATGCTCCACAAAATCTATCCGACACGCCGCAACCCATCCTACGCTCAGCAGAGAGGCCATCCTCCAGACTAAATCCTATGCGCCAAGGGGTCTAGGTCCCTCACCCTTGCACGCTCCTGCACAGTGCGAGGCTAGCAGGGAAGCAAAAGAAAACACCACTCACGAGTAAAAAAGAGACACAACTTCCCGGCAATCAGACCGCGGTACTACTGACGTCTGAAAAGCTTTCGAATGAACTATGACATAGGGGAGCCCATAACTCCTTATCCCACGTGAAGGTAGTGCGTAAAGACCAACGGGCCTCTCAAGTCATCCACTGAACCATTTAGCATTTTATTATTATCTCACAGACAACCGTTATCACTGTATGACTAACAACACAACGGACAACGAACAACAGCTAGGACCACCAGTACATCGGTGCCTACTCTGTTGTCCCGTCAAAGTGCGCGGTTACCAACAAGGTGAACCGACTCCTTACCTTGTCTCGTGTGTGCTCCTGGAGGAGCTCGAATTTCGTGGTTTGGTAACTCTCGCGGCCAACGATCAAGGGCCAAGTACACCGGTACACTGGTCGTACCCTCCCTATCGTCCCGTCGCAATACAACTCGCGGGCACCGTTGGGTCACCCGACTTCTTACCTTACGGAAAACCGTCACTCGGGTACCTAGAGCAGCTATACAGAGTCAGCAACGAGTGGAGTACAAGGATTACTCCTTGATAGCTCACACTTGATGGTGGCTCGGCAGAGCCGAGCTAGGGGGCCTTAGGCGGTGTCTGTATTGTACCGTACATGTGCAGTTGTAATAAGTTGTACCCGCGTCACTCCCCTGAGTGATCACAACCTGCTATCTAATCCTAGCTAACAATGAGCAGGGCTCACTACTGAATAATATATTTATATATAAGGCTGCATAGGACATATGAAAAGGTACATCAAGGGGCGACAAAAGCAGGCTATGCAATTAAATAGGATTGTAACGTAGCAGCAGCAGTAAAAATGCCTAGTGCAATAAATGTACGGAAAGGTAGGCGATATCTGGGGAAGAGAATGGCTCTGCTTGCCTGGAAGCTCGATGGTAGGGGTAGGGTCGTCGACGAAGTAGTCATACCCGGCAGCGGTGTAGTCGGCGGCAGCAGCGGGGTCTACCGGAGAATAAGGGGGGAGAAACAGTGAATACAAAGCAAACATATACAAACAGATGCAAGACATGATAGATGTAATGTCAACGGTGTTCTAACGCAGTGCAATGCACGTTGCTCGGAGCGAGAATTCATCCGGGGATGAAATACCGGCTCCGGGCGATTATCGACAGACGACCCGGAGGGGGGATGTCGATGTTCGTTGTGTTAGAGGGGTGTGGTTGGTATACGGATAGCGTATTCGTATTCGTTGTATTTTTCTGATCAAGTTTCTGTTGGGGATCGACGCAGAAAACAAAAACTTTCCTACCTACGAGTCCCGAACCCAAGACCTATGCTATGCTGATGTATGTAACGGAAGGAATCGGTGTTCATACCTTTGAAGACCGAAAGAGGGAAACATTCCTCGAACGTGGTTGGCGTAGACTCTGAACCTACGACCTCCCTGTCGTGTCGAAGAACCTCCGATGATGAAGTAGCACCACACGTGTAGTGCCTCGCGGGATTACACATGTACGATGCAACCGACGTCCCTCCGAGCTCCGAACCAGAAGAGCAGCGGAAAGAAGATTGATCCGGATCTCGATTCCAGCAGCGCGACGGCGTCCGGATGATGGTGAAACCCCCAACCAGGTGCAAACTCCATACCAGGGGAGTCCGCTCTAGGTCGGAGAAAGAGAGAGAGAGAAACTCAATGTTGTGTAGAAAAAAGGCACCCCACCCCTCCTTATATAGGCCAAGGAGGGGCTCCACCCCCTCCCCTTCCCCCATGTGGGACTAAACCCCCAAGGGGGGGGGAGTGGTGCGGCTAGGAGGGGGGATGGGCCCCTCCCTTGGCGCCAAGCCCAAGGGGGGAGGCTCCCCCTTCCCCTCATGGGCCTTTTAAGGCCCAAATACCTTTTCACCTTTTAATTAATTATTTAAATCATTTTTAATTTTTAATTCTGTCAATTAAATAATAAAAAATATTTAAACATTAATATATATTATTTTGAACCTTTCAAAATATTCGAAAAAGCTTCCGGCACCTCCCGGTACATTTCCGGTGTTTTCTCTCTTTTCACCGATGATCCCGAATCAATCCTTAATGCATCGATTGCCCTTAAGTGTGACACCCTACGGTCCGGGAAACAGTAGACATGATCGAGACACTCTCTAACCAATGACCATCATGTCGGATCTGGTTACAATCCTTGATGTGCCCCTACGCTTCCATCGAATAAACTTCATCGCTGTTGAACCGTTAACAATATGACTTGATCCCTTTGTGCTTCGGTACTATGTTTGTCTGAGGTATGATCGTCGGTATACAATACCTAGTTCTTCCTCGTCTAAGACATAACATGTTTACTCGTCTATGAATATTACATCTCTTGTGACCTAGTCACTTGCTTGCAAGCTATTGATACAACACCACCGAGTGGGCTCAGAGTACCTATTTATCACTCGGATTGAAAAATCCCTCTCTGATCTATTTCATACTCCTCAACATATATACTTCGGAATACCCAAGATACACCTTTTCAGTTACCATGTTTCAGTCTAACGGTTAATGCACTCAAAGCATCCTAATAGATAGCAATTATGTATGATCATCACGGTCTAAGGATTCAGCCACTATGTTATTAAGTCATCGCAATGCTGAACTTATGTGACTTGATCACACTGCAATGCTTAAGGTGGGTGTGTGTCCATCACATCATTCTCCTAATGATATGACCTCATTGTCAATAGACTATTATGTTCTCATGATCAGGAAACCTTGATCATCAATTGCCCAATGAGCTAGTATTCCTGAGTTTAACTAGGGACTAGGTTGTTATATATCACACGTGTATTAATGTTTCCGCTTAATACAGTTCTAGCACAATATATAACGTTCTATGAACAAACAAATATGTGACAAATATCTTTATTAATTTGCCTCTAGGGAACATATCCAACAGTCTCCCACTTGCACTAGAGTACAAATTACACTAGTTTACATTAGGTATGTATCTAACACCAATAGTCTCTCGGTGTTGTTCAAACTTGGCTTGTGGAAGAGGTTTAGTCATTGGGTCTGACAGATTCAGATCCGTATGTATTTTGCAAATCCTAGTATGACCATCCTTGACGTAGTCCCGCGTCACACGGAAACGCCGGAGAATATGCTTGGATCTAGAGTGAGTCCTTGGCTCCCTTGCGTTAGCAATGGCACCCGTATTGTCGCAATAAATGCTAACAGGGTCAGTGCAACTAGGGAATACGCCAAGCTCGATGACGAACTTCTTCAGCCAATGCGCTTCGTTTGACGCTTCGCAAGCGGCAATATACTCCGAATCCATCGTAGATTGGGCGACGACTGACTGCTTGCCGCTCCTCCAGCTAATCGCACCACCATTCAACATAAACACGTATCCCGTCTGGGATTTTGAGTCATCGGGATCAGTACCAAGACTGGCATCGACGTAACCTGTTACGGCGAGCTCTTCTTCACATCCTCCATAGACAAGAACCAGATCCTTAGTTTTCGTAAGTACTTAAGGACGTTCTTCACTGCAATCCAATGATCCATCCAGGATTACTTTGGAAACGATTAGTCAGACTAACCGCCAGGGCCACATCTGGTCGAGTACACAGCATAGCATACATGATAGAACCTATGGCTGAGGCATAGGGCTTCGAGGACATTTCCTCCCTTTCTTTTGCTGTTGCTGGGCATTGAGTCACACTCAATTTACTTCCTTTCATAACGGGCAAGAGGCCTCTCTTGGCGTTATCCATATTGAACCTCTTCAATATCTTCTCAAGGTAAGTTCTCTGACTCAGTGCTAATAGGCGTCTTGATCTATCTCTATAGATTTAATGCCTAATATGTATGCAGCTTCACCTAGGTCCTTCATGGAAAATTTTCCATTCAAATATTCCTTTACCCCCTCTAGAAATTTCACATCATTCCCTATCAATAATATGTCATCCACATATAGTACTAGGAATGCCACAGAGCTCCCACTCGCTTTCTTATAAACACAGAATTCTTCTTCAGTTTGGACAACTCCAAAAGCTTTGATCACCTCATCAAAACAAAGATTCCAGCTCCGAGATGCTTGCTTCAACCCATAAATGGACCGTTGAAGTTTGCATACCTTACCAGCGTCCTTAGGATCAATAAAACCTTCCGGTTGTACCATATACAACTCTTCCTCAATGTTGCCATTTAGGAACGCGGTTTTCACATCCATCTGCCATATTTCATAATCGTAATAGGCAGCAATGTCTAGCAATATCCGGATAGAAAGTCTCTTCGTAGTCAACTCCTTGAATTTGTCGGAAACCTTTTGCGACAAGTCGAGCTTTATATATAGATACGTTTCCGTCTGCGTCAGTCTTTTTCTTGAATATCCACTTATTCTCGACGGCCTTTCGGTCCTTGGGAATATCCACCAAAGTCCATACTTTGTTGGCATACATGGAGTCTATCTCGGATTTCATGGCTTCCAGCCATTTCTCGGACTCGGGTCCCTCCATTGCTATTTTGTAGTTCGCAGGTTCGTCAGGTTCATTTAACATGACTACATTGACAAGTTGCCCATAAAACTGAGTTTTTACTCGAGCTCTTGATGACCCGCGGGGTACAATAGGATCCTCTTCATCTTGATCATGATCATCATGTATGTCACAATCGTTATGAATATCATGATGATCGTTCTCTTCAGCTCCCACTACGGAAGATGGTTCCGGAACAACTTCCATTGCCATTTCTTCCACTTGGAGTGATTGGTCAATCATCTCGTTGAGGTCTATTTTTCTCCCACTTAATTCTTTCGAAAGAAACTCTTTCTCAAGAAAGCATCCAGTCTTGGCGACAAACGTTTTGCCCTCAGACTGGTTATAGAAGGTGTATCCAACGGTTTCCCTTGGAAATCCCACAAAGATGCACTTATCCGCTTTTGATTCGAGTTTGTCAGGCTGAAGTTTCCTAACATAAGCCTCACAACCCAAAATCTTCAAGTGAGACAACTTTGGTTTCTTGCCATGCCATTCTTCAAATGGTGTTGTCTTTACGGATTTGGAAGGTGCCCTATTAAGAATGTAAACGGCAATTTCTAATGCATACCCCCGGAATGACACGGGTAAGTCGGTATGAGACATCATCGATCGTACGCTATCCAATAGACTTCGATTACGTCGCTCAGAAACACCGTTACACTGAGGTGTTCCTGCCGGCGTAAGTTGTGGTACGATGCCACAAGTCTTAAGATGATCGCCAAACTCGTGACTTGAATACTCGCCTCCTCGATCGGATCGAAGGTGCTTGATTTTCTTCCCGAGTTGATTCTCGACCTCACTCTGAAATTCCTTGAACCTTTAAAAGGTTTCAGACTTGTGTTTCATTAAGTAGATATACCCATATTTGCTTAAGTCATCTGTGAAGGTCACGAAGTAACGAAGACCATTGTGTGTGGGGACGTTCATATGTCCACATACATCTGAATGTATGATCCCTAACAAGTCTTCCGCACGCTCCATTGTTCCATTGAATGGAGTCCTTGTCATCTTGCCTATAAGGCATGGTTCACATGTGTCAAGGGATCCAAAATCCAATGACTCCAGAAGTCCATCATCATGAAGCTTCTTCATGAGATTTTCATCAATATGACCAAGTCGACAATGCCACATCGTCATGTGTTCTTCGCAACTAGGTTTTAATCTTTTGGCCTCTACGTTATCAATATGAAGTATATCACAATCGAGATTAAGAATGAATAAGCCATTTTTCTCCGGTGCGTGAACATAAAACACATCATCCTTATAAATCGCACAACCAATTGTATCTGACTTAAAAGAATAGTGGTCTCGCTTCAAGCAAGAACCACTAATGATGTTCACACTCAATGCGGGTACATAGTAGCACTTATTCAAAATAAAAAATAATCCCGAAGGGAGACTAAGATGCTTCGTGCCGACCTCCACCACTTCAATCCGGCAGCCGTTTCCCACGCGCATCGTCACTTCATCTTTCATCAAGCGTCGCCTATTCGGTAGCCCCTGAGAGGAGTTAGAAATATGAGCAACAGATCTTGTATCAAATATCCAGGATTTGTTCCCAGCGCTTGTTAAGAAAAGATCAATAACGTGTATATCAAATATACCTTTGTCTCTTCTGACAATCTTGCCAACCTTCTTATCCTCTAGGTACTTGGGGCAGTTGCGTTTCCAGTGACCATCACCCTTGCAGTAGAAGCACTCAACGACGGTCTTGGGTCCAGGTTTGGGTGCCTTACGAGGAGTGACAACTGGCTTGTCACCCTTCTTCGGGCTTCCCTTCTTTCCCTTCTCCTTTTTGCCAGACTTCTTGAATTCAACGGTCTTGTTGACAATGAATACATCATGCTCCTTCTTGATCTCAACCTCAGCAGTTTTCAGCATGGAGAACAACTAATAAGGGGTCTTAGTCATCCCCTGCATGTTGTAGTTCAACACAAAGCCTTTGTAGCTAGGGGGCAGCGACTGCAGCACCCTATCAACAGCAAGTTCATCTGGAATCTGACATTCCAGAGCATTCAAGCGTTGAACGTAGCCAGACATCTTGACCACGTGCTCACTAACACTGCTATGCTCATCCATCTTTGCCGAGAAGAAAGCTTCAGAAGCCTCATAACGTTCAACCCTGGCTTGGGGTGCAAAGACGACCTTGAGGTAGGTGATTATCTCATATGCACCCATCCTCTCAAAGCGTTTATGCAGCTCAGCCTCCATGGAGTAAAGCATTCCACTCTGTACAAGGTTGTAATCATCCGTCTTAGAGAGGTAGACATTCTTCTCATCCCGACTAGCGTCTGCTGGTGGTTCGTCACATAACGCGGCCTCTAGTACGTATGCCATCTTGAGGGGAACGAGGAGAATCCTCAGAGTGCGGAACCAGTTGGTGAAGTTTGACCCATCGGTTTTCAGTTTGTCTTTGTCTAGGAATGACCCTAAGTTGAATGAGGGGCGAGGTGCAGCCATCTACAATGGTTATTTGCAAAACACATAGTTAGACTTTGTTCATAATTGGAGTTCAATTTTAATTAATTCTAAAACTCCCACTTAGTTAAACATCTCTCCAAATTTACTAAGTGATTAACATAATCCTAGTTTGAATGATCGTCCTCGAATATCAAACGGCCGACGACACATCTCCCTAGGTAGGCCATCATGCCAATCTTATCCGTTATATGACTCATGCTTAACCTTTCGGTCATCCGTATCCCAAGCTCATATCTACATATGTCAAGCCTGCCAGTCGAACCTTAGTGTATGGCTGTTCAGCAAGGCCATATCTGCATATGCTAAGCTTGCCAAACCCAACCTCATGCGATCGCTAATGTATGTATGACACCCGATCGTCACGGCCTGCCTATCATAAAGAGATCCTTCCAGGCGGTGCCCACTAAGGGAGAATACAATCATGGTATTGAGAGAGATTATCCTATCATGCTACCGTCGCATATCTAGCATATTAGCAAGACATGAAGTAAAAATGTAAATCATACAAGCTATGACCCCCCCTTACATGAAAATTAAAGTTAAAATGCCTTCGACTTTATCTTTTGCAAGTTTTACGTGGCTGCTAAGGGGTTTCGAGAGAGAACCGCTTTCTATCCTGCAAAAACACAACACCAATCCTGCAATCGTCTCTATTACACCCCTGTCGGGGCCCTCCGTTGCAAACGTCTTTGCGTCGCTAATGTTAGAGAGACAAACACCCCCCAGCCACTTATATGGTACAAGCCATATGTCAAGCGTGGAACCAGTCTCACGTAAACGCGTAAGGTCGGTCGGGGCCGCTTCATCAGGACATTGCCGCAACGCTAAACGAGTACACGTGGGAGGGTAACAATTGGAGAATTGATGCCCACATCCTAGATGTGTTCTACCCGTACAATACATCTACACATAGCCTTGCTCTGATACCACTGTTGGGGATCGGCGCAGAAAACAAAATTTTTCCTACCTACGAGTCCCGAACCCAAGATCTATGCTATGCTGATGTATGTAACGAAAGGAATCAGTGCTCATACCTTTGAAGACCGAAAGAGGGAAACGTTCCTCGAACGTGGTTGGCGTAGACTCTGAACCTACGACCTCCCTTTCGTGTTGAAGAACCTCCGACAATGAAGTAGCACCACACGTGTAGTGCCTCGCGGGATTACACACGTACGGTGCAACCGACGTCCCTCCGGGCTCCGAACCAGAAGAGCAGCGGAAAGAAGATTGATCCGGATCCCGATTCCGGCAGCGCGACGGCGTCCGGATGATGGTGAAACCCCCAACCAGGTGCAAACTCCAAACCAGGGGAGTCCGCTCTAGGTCAGAGAAAGAGAGAGAGAGAAACTCAATGTTGTGTAGAAAAAAGGCACCCCCACCCCTCCTTATATAGGCCAAGGAGGGGCTCCACCCCCTCCCCTTCCCCCATGTGGGACTAAACCCCCAAGGGGGGGGGGAGTGGTGCCGCTAGGAGGGGGATGGGCCCCTCCCTTGGCGCCAAGCTCAAGGGGGGAGGCTCCCCCTTCCCCTCATGGGCCTTTTAAGTCCCAAATACCTTTTCAACTTTTTAATTAATTATTTAAATCATTTTTAATATTTAATTCTGTCAATTAAATAATGAAACATATTTAAACATTAATATATATTATTTTGAACCTTTCAAAATATCCGGAACAACTTCCACGGCATGGAAGGGGAACTGTAACACCCTCAGTTGCTTGTAACAGTAACCATCATCACTGTTGACCATCACTGTTTGTTAATCACTGTTATCCCCTGTCCTTAATCAAAATTTGCTTCTGCTCTTTTCAAACCATGCTGGTTGGTAATCAAAACCCAAATCCCAATGCATCTTGCTCATCAAGAAACCAAACCCTAGTTGAAACTGCTTTGAATAAAAATTAAAACAAAGGTGTTCAAATAAAGTTGTTCCATAAATCCTGAAACCATTTTTGTAAATTTCCTAAAATCATTATAATCATGTTGGACCAACTTTGGAAATTTTTGGAGTTATGAAAAATCTCAAACATTTATAACAGTAGCTTGTAAGGTCCTTTTTAATCGTAAAATATTTAAAAGAAATACCCACTGAGTTTTAAAATGCACCAAACCTTTGGTGTCACCTACATGTGACATACACATAATTTAGAAACCACTGGCACCTTTTATAAAAATGTTTTAGCATTTAAATTAATTGTTTCTAGCAGTAACAGAATAAAAAAAATATAGCAAATAAAAGAAAATGGTTATTCCTCGCCTGGGGCGAGGCCCACCCTGGGCCCAGCCCCCCCTTCTCTCTCCTTCCTCCCTTCACCTGTCCCCCCACCTCGTACACGCACAGGGGCCCCATGGCCCCCTGCTCCACCTGCTCCCCACCTCCCTACCTGCTCCCCCTCCCCCCTCTGGATAAGGAGGCCTCCCCCCCTCCTGACCCCGCAACTGAAACCCTAGCCACTCCCCCCCTCCTCGCGCGCCTCGTCATCTCCCACCGCTAGCCGAGACGCCATGGACGCGCCAAAGTGAACCCGCGCGGCCACCGCGCTCCCCAGCTCCAGCCGGCGTGTCCGGCGAGACCGCGCCAGTCGTCTCCCCCAACCCGCAGGGGGAATCGAGCCGGAGTGCCCCCTGTCGCTCGAGCCGCGGTCGTCTTCTACCTCCAGTCACCATCGCCATTGACGGCGATTCGCGCGCTCCGGACTCCCCCAAGCGCACTACCGACCCCCTACGCGCTCACTGTGAGCCCCCAAGTCGAACGCCCCTATCCCCCTTCCGTTTAGCCGTCTCCCTCGACGTATTCCGCGAGGTCGAGCTCCGGCGGCCGCTGCTCGTCGGCGTTGTCGCCCATCCGGATGCCCCCTGCTCCGGCTTGCGGCACCACTGGGTGCACGCGACCGCCCACGGCCGAACGGGCCTAACCGCGCACGTCTTGGTCCTCTGATGCGCGTCCCCGGCAAGCGTCGTGCTCATCGCCGGCGTCGGCCTCACCCCCGTGGGCATTGGCCCCCTAACCTCCTTGCGCTATCCCTATGACATCTGGGGTCGGCCCTGTGTTAATTAAATGTTAAACATCTATTAGCTTAACTCCCCACTTAATTGAAATAGAAATAAACCCCCCTGTTTAGTTACTAGGCCTATGACAGATGGGCCCCATGTCTTTTAGAATAAAAGTAAATAGATAACTAGTTAGGTGTGTATGACATGTGGGCCTAGTGACTATTTTTGATTTAATTAAATGGATTATATAAAATGAGTCATTGAAAGGTGGGACCCCCTGGTCAGTTTGACCAGTCAAAGGCCTCAGCCTATGACAGGGTGGCCCCACATGTCAGACACTGTTTTGGATAATGTTTTGGATAATGTTCTGGATAATGTTGAATAAATAATAAAAGAAATTCAGAAAAACATTTAAATGATTTAAAACTTTGAAATTCAATAACTTTTAAACCGTAACTCGGATTCAAAAAATTTATACATGAAAATTGATCAGAAAAATATAACGAATACGAATACGCTATTCGTATGTCTATCACACCCCTCTAACACAACGAACATCGAACCGTCCCCCTCCGGACCGACGGTCCAATAAATTGTCCGGTACTGTTAGAGTGCCCGGATGAATTTATTCCGAACACGAATGTTTCTCGGAATAGATCAACTAGCACGGATACACCCCCCTTATGTTTGTCCGGTACCCACGACACCTCCGGATTGATCCTTCCCCCCTCCGGTCACCCTGTCCGGTAATCACCCGAAGCCGGTAGTTCATCCTCAGATGAATTTCCGTTCCGAGCAACGTGCATTGCACTGCGTTAGAACACCGTTAACATTTCATCTATCATGTCATGCATCTGTTTGTATATGCTGACTGTGTATTTACTGTTTCTTCCCCCCTTAATCTCCGGTAGACCCCGCTGCTGCCGTTGACTACACCGCTGCTGAGTACGACTACTTCGTCGACGACCCTACTTCTACCGTCGAGCTTCCAGGCAAGGAGAGCCATTCTCTTCCCCAGATATCGCCTATCTTTCCGTACTTTCTTGCACTATGCATTGTTACTGTTGCTGCTACGATTACAATCCTATTCAATTGCATAGCCTGATTTTTTCGCCCCTTGATATACCTTTCTTATCCTATGCTGCCTGTTATAATTATGCATATATTCAGCAGTGAGCCCTGCGCATTGTTAGCTAGGACTAGATAGCGGGACGTGATCACTCAGGGGAGTGAACACGGATACAATATATACAACTGCACAGGTACGGTACAAAGCAGACACCGCCAAAGGCCCCCTATCTGGGTTATGCCTAGTCACCTCAAGTGTGAGCTATCAAGGAGTAATCCTTGTACTCCACTCGAGGCTGACTTTGTCTTACCGCCTTAGGGTCCTGAACAACGGTTGTCCTTCAGGTAAGAAGTCGGGCGACCCAACATTTCCCGCGAGAGGTATTGCGATGGGACGACAGGGAGGGCACGACCAATGTACCGGTGTGCTTGGCCCCTGATCGTTGGCCGCGAGAGTTACCAAACCACGAAAGTCGAGCTCCTCCAGGAGCACACGCGAGACAAGGTAAGGAGACGGTTCACCTTGTTGGTAACCGCAGTGACTTGGTGGGACGACAGGGCAGGCACCGATGTACTGGTGGTCCTGGCTGCTGTCGTTGTCCGCGGGTCAGTTAAGTCGAGGCAACGATAACGGTTGTCACGCAGGTTAATTAAAATGCTAAATGGTTCAGTGAATGTCTTGAGTTGGCTATATGCCATGTACGCACTACCTACCCGTGGGAATTACGAGTTATGGGCTCCTCTCCTTCGTAGTGTCGTCCGAGGACTCTTCAGACGTCAGCAGTACCGCGGCCTGCGCCGGGAAGTGGTGTTGTCTTATTTTCCGCGGCAGTGTGATTTGTATTTTCTTTGATTTAACTTCACCGGCCAGCCTCGCACCGTGCAGGAGTACGTCGGGGTTAGGGTCCAAAGCCCCGCGTACATAGGATATAGTTCGGCGGATGACCTCTCTGTTGAGTTTGAAAGATGGGCTATGAAGTGTCGGATAGCCTCGGTGGAGCGTTCCCTAACAAGGTTCCCGCCACCCTGGAGATCCGTGCGTGTAGCGTAACACAAGTGCACCCCTGCAGGGAAGATTAATCTATTCGAATAGCCGTGTCCACGGTAACAGGATGCTTTATGCTGAAGCTGGATCTTACCACTAGAAACTATTATGATTAAACTGTATGGCTCCGGGTTTTCTTCCTCGCGGGGATGTCGAGGAGGTGATCTCGGAGGCATTGCTAATTATTACAACTTATTATTATACAATGCTGCAGAAACTTCTGCTGCATTGTTACTTTATGCTTTATATAAACTGTTGGCTGATTCTTACCTCATGCTGCAAGACATCGTCGGAAGATGCTAGTCTTCGATAGGCCTAGCTTCTTACCCTTGCTCTGGATTTCTGTCTTTCAGTCCACTATATACAGCCTCTTCTTTCCGTTGATACAATGCATAATGCTTAGTAGCGGACGTAAGACTCGCGTGTATACTAGATACTCACCTGCTTTATTTCCTTTACTGTTTTGCCTGATCGGCCGCTGCAGCCGACGTTGGAGCCCAGGAGCAGGAGTACCCCGGAAGCGCCTACTACGACGTCGAGTTCCCCGTTGACCAGGAGTAGTTCGGTGGATCCCAGGCAGGAGGCCACGCCTTTTCGATCTGTATCTCTGATGTGATTTGTGCTAGCCTTCTTAAGGCAAAACTTGACTAACTATGTCTGTACTCAGATATTATGGCTTGCATGACTTATGTATTCGGGTCCGCGTGACCCCCCTCTATTGTAACATATTTGTTTATCCTTTTGTGTTTAGTGTTGTGTTGTGATATTCTCACCGTGGCACCCTAATCTCAGCCGTGTACCCTGCGTGTATGATTACTGTACACGGATTGATTTTGGGGGCGTCACAGGAACAGGGGAGGGAGATGAGTGGGGGTGGGCCAGATGGGCTTGGCAGGGGGACAGGGAGTGGGCCGGGTCCAGGGGGTTTTGCCCTGTGATAAAAATAAGGATTTTCCTTTTTATTTGTTTTCTTTTTGTTTTGCATTTCTTTGCTGTTTTATTTGTTTTTTTATTTGAGTTTTGTAAAATATTTTTATATGTTCCATAACTAGTGTTACACTCCATATCAGTGCTACAAAATGTTTGGGGCATTTATAAATTCATTTGTATTATTTCCATATTTAATATGATTAAATATTGCTGTTTTGCTAGTGTTTTGAATTGTTTGATTTATTAGGTCATTGCAACAAATCCCAATGTTGTTCTAACATGGTGTACTGATTTTTAGGGATTTGTCAAAAAAATTGCACAATTTTTGGATGAACTTTTATTTGCCACATAAATTTTAATGCCAACAAAAGGGGATTTTGAATGTGATCAAAAGCAAAGATAATCATACCATGATTAGCAACATTAATGATTATTAACAAGAGTATCACTATAGTGATTACTGTTACATGACAGTCAGGATGTTACAAATCTCCCCTACTACAAGAATTCTCGTCCCGAGAATTTAGGCGGTAGAGGGGAAAAGATCGGGGTATTCTTCACGAAGGCGATCTTCGCGTTCCCAAGTGGCTTCATCTTCAGAATGATTCGACCAGTGGACTTTGAGGAACTTGGTTGTCTTTTTGCGGGTTCGACGTTCAGAATGATCAAGAATGTGGCTCGGATGTTCTTGATAAGTCAAGTCCTGTTGCAGCTCAATCAGATCATGATCCACCTCACGGATAGGATCCTTGAAGCATCGCCGGAGTTGCGACACGTGAAAAACATCGTGGACTTTGGAGAGGTTCGACGGCAGTTCCAATCGGTATGCCACTGGTCCACTCCTGGAAAGGATACGAAACGGGCCAATGTAGAGAGGAGCTAACTTGCCTTTGATCCCGAAACGATGAGTGCCTCTCATGGGAGTGACACGAAGGTAAGCTTGTTCGCCGGGTTGATAGACCATTTCCTTGTGCTTGCGGTCATAGTTGCACTTCTGACGGGACTGAACAGCCTTCAAGTGTTCACGGATAACGCGAACCTGATCTTCTGCATGCTGTATAATGTCCGGACCAATGAGGGTTCGTTCCCCATTTTCTGACCAATTCAGAGGGGTTCGACACTTACGTCCATAAAGAACTTCAAAGGGTGCGATCTGCAGACTATCTTGGTAGTTGTTGTTGTACGAGAATTCAGCAAATGGAAGAGATTCCTCCCATTTCTTACCGAATGAAATGACACAAGCTCGAAGCATATTTTCAAGCACTTGGTTGACTCGTTCAACTTGTCCTTGCGACTGGGGGTGATAAGCGGTGCTGAAGTTTAGGTGAGTGCCCATCGCTTCATGGAAACTATCCCAAAATCTGGAGGTGAAAATGCTGCCACGGTCTGAACTGATCTCCAACGGAATGCCGTGGAGGGACACAATCCTGGAAACTACAAGTCTGCTAACTGACTAGCAGAGATCGTCTCCTTGACTGGCAGAAAGTGGGCAACCTTGGAGAATCGGTCGATGACGACAAAGATCGCATCATGACCCTTCTATGATCGCGGAAAACCGGTGACGAAGTCCATTTCGATCTTGTCCCACTTCCATTCAGGAATAGAGAGTAGTTGCAGAGTTCCAGCAGGTCTTTGATGTTCGGCTTTGACGCGATGACAAACGTCACACTCATCAACATAACAAGCAATGTCTTTCTTCATGCTAGGCCACCAGTACCGCTGACGAAGGTCTCGGTATATCTTGGTGCTACCTGGGTGGATCGACAACGGGGTATCATGAGCTTCTTTCATAACATGTGGAGTCAAGTTTAGATTACACTTGCTAGGAACCACTAAACGATTCTTGAAGTACAACGCTTGATCATCAGCAAGCCTATAGTTTGAAGGCCTTCTTGTGGCGAGATATCGCTTCATCTTTTCGACATCCGAGTCAGCTTTTTGGATGAACTTGATGTCTTTGACGAGGTCTGCTTCAACAACAAGGGAATTCACATATATCTGTGGAACAATCTCAAGGTTCAGCTTGCGTATCTCTTCATACAAAAGTGGCTGATGTACTTCAACTTCAAGTTCACTACAGTAGGCTTTGCGGCTCAAGGCATCGGCCATCACATTAACTTTTCCAGGGGTGTAATGAATATCCATATTGAAATCGGCTATTGTCTCGAGCCATCTTTGTTGGCGGAGATTCAGATATGGCTGAGAAACAGGTACTTCAGGCTTTGGTGGTCGGTGTAAATCTCGCAACGATTACCAATGAGGTAATATCGCCACAACTTCAATGCATAAATTACCGCTGCCAATTCGAGATCATGTGTTGGATAGTTTTCTTCGTGAGCACGCAACTGACGAGAGCCATAAGAAATCACTTTGCGCTCTTGCATTAGGACACAACCTAATCCTTGACGAGACGCGTTGCAATATATCACGAAGTCCTTCCGGGTATCAGGGGGAGCAAGCACCGGAGGAGAAGTGAGCTTGTCCTTGAGAGCTTGGAAACTTTCCTGACATTTTTCTGTCCACTCAAACTTGACACCTTTGTGAAGAAGATTAGTCAGGGTCTTGGCAATCTTGGAGAAGTTCTCGACGAAACAGCGGCAATAGCTGGCGAGTCCGAGGAAACTTCTGACTTGCTTGACAGTCTTGGGGGGAGTCCAATCCAGGATAGCCTGAATACGTTCTGGGTTGACGGCAATGCCATCCTTGGAAATCACGTGACCAAGGTAGGTTACTTCGGGAAGCCAAAACTCACACTTGGAATACTTAGCGTAGAGCTTGTTTCTCGAAGCTTGTCCAGTATAAGACGAAGATGTTCAACATGCTCTTCTTCATTCTTGGAGTATATTAAGATATCATCTAGATAAACCACGACAAACTTGTCGAGGTATTCCATGAATATATAGTTCATCAATCGGGAAAAGGTGGCTGGGGCATTCGTCAAGCCAAAGGACATGATGGTGTACTCGTATGAACCATAGCGAGTAATGAAGGCGGTCTTCGGAACATCCTCTTCACGGATCCAGATCTGATGGTAACCCAACCTTAAGTCGAGTTTCGAGAACACCGTAGATCCAACAAGTTGATCTTATAGATCGTTGATCTGAGGAAGCGGATACTTGTTCTGTATCGTTGCCTGATTGATAGGTCGGTAATCTTGGACCAACCGGTTCGTGCCATCGCTTTTCTTGACAAAGAGCGAAGGTGCTCCCCAAGCAGAGGAACTAGGGCAAATGAATCCTTTCTGAAGTACCTTGTCGATTTCCTCCTTAAGCTCAAGGAGTTCATGTGGCGGCATCTTGTAAGGACACTTGGCTATAGGAACAGTGCCTGGCTTCAAGTCGATGACGAATTCAACCTCTTTGGTCGGGGGTATTCCTTGTAGTTCCTCTGGGAAGACGTCGAGAAACTTGTGAACGACTGGAACGTTCTCAATTCCTTCAAGTGGCGAAGCATTCAATGCATTCAGAGCATATATACGAGCTTCGGCATTCAGCGACACTAAGCCATCATGTCAACGTGACACTTGCCACCGGGAGTACTAACGGCTAAGGGAGTGCTCATATTTTCGTGGTGTATGCCATGCTTAAATGCAAATGCCCCGGACATAAATGAATGTGATTCTCCCGAATCAAATAAAACAGTAGCAGGTATTGAGTTAACAGGAGAGTACCCATCACTGTAGCGGGTTGTGCCTGAGCTTCTTCAAGATCAATGTTGTATGCATGCCCAGGAGCATGAGCAGCAGACCCAGTATTATAGTTGGGGGTCCTGTTGTTGCCACGACCATTACCGCGGCCAACGGGGTGAACTACCAGTTGCTTCTAATTCTGGGGGCACTCCCTGAAAAATGCCCAGGTTGGCGGCACGTGAAGCATACTCCATACTGAGGACGAAGGGGTGCAACATTGGGTGGTGGAGGCAGAGCTCTTGGCATCTGCAGTGGCGGAGGCAGACGGGGTGAAACATAAGACGACCTTGGAGCAGGGGCAGGTGAGTGGGTCACACTGTGAGGGAGCCATATGTGACGCTTCTGTGTTGCGCTCGAAGATGAGCCAACATCACGATAGCGTTTCAGCGTGTCCTTGAAATCCATCTGGGCAGTCTCAACGGTGATAACCTTGTTCACCATGGTCGCGAAGTTGGCAAAATCATGAACGTAAAGAGCGAGCTTGGGGTCTGCATTGAGTCCATGGCGAAACTTCTGTTGTCTGTGAGCATCAGTGGTGATCTCTTCTTACGCATAGCGAGAGAGGTTCAGGAACTCGCGCTGATAGGCTTCAACAGTCATGTTGCCCTGAGTGAGGTTGCGGAATTCTTCCCCCTTACGGTCCATGATCCCCTGAGGAATGTAGCGGGCGCGAAAAGCTGACTGAAATTCATCCCAAGTGATGACTTCTCCGACTGGAAGTGAACGCTTGTGGGTGCTCCACCACTGAGCAGCGGCGCCTTTCAGGTGATAGGACGCGAAGTTCACATAGTCGGTTGGATCGACATTAGAAGACTCCAGCTCATGAGTGACGTCGCGAAGCCAGTCATCAGCATCCAATGGCTGAACAGAGTTGTGGAATATAGTGGGGTTGAGGCGGATGAAGTCATGCAGAGTCACTGTGGCATGCTGATGGTGGTGCCCATTCTGACTTGGCTGGGGGAACTGAGCCATGACATTCTCCATGAAATGACGGTTCAGCTCGAGCTGCTGCATCATCCCGGCCATGCAATCTGGCGGCGGAGGTGGGTCGTTGGCACCAGGACCATGACCACGACCACCACGACCAGCCATCCTGCTAGAATTTAACAGAGGTATTTCAGCGATGAAAATTTAATGAGATACCGGAAACAAGCATGAGGTAATGTGACAACGAAGAGGAGGCGCGAATATATAGGAGTAGTCATATAAGACATACACATCCACACACGGAATCAATCGAAAATCGGGCAGCATAACGTCATAGAAATTAAGGAAAAAGGACACACTAGGCGGCGCGCAGACCGCGGTAAGGAATACACGACGCGACATAGCTTTCTGCTAAGTCAATCACGCCGCAAGAAAACTGTTGGCCACAAGAGTTTGTGCCAGAGAACGCGCGGCCTACCCCGAGAGAGAAAGGGAATCCGCGGTCCGGGACCTGGGTCAGAACTCCTGCGCGACAACTCAATCAAGGGGGAAGCACAAAAACGCCAGGTGGAATCAAGAGAACGTGATCCTAATGTCAGAGTTTGTAAAACTTACCAGCAAGGATAAAAGAGCAGATTCCCAGAGCATATGTACGAAGAAAAGGATCCTAATACCATAGATATCACGACAAGGTGATATCGATGTGGGCCCACAAGCCAAACATTAAGTTAGCAAAATAGTTTTTCAAAATCTAGACTCAACTTTGACCAAGTAGTGGTTGGGTGGATTCCTACATGCATTTGGCTCTGATACCAACTTGTGACGCCCCCAAAATCAATCCGTGTACAGTAATCATACACGCAGGGTACACGGCTGAGATTAGGGTGTCACGGTGAGAATATCACAGCACAACACTAAACACAAATAAGATAAATCTAATAATACAAACCAGGGATCACGAGGATCCGAATACATAAGTTATACAAGCCATAATATCTGAGTACATACATAGTTAGTCAAGTTTTGCCTTAAGAAGGCTAGCACAAATGACATCAGAGATACAGATCGAAAAGGCGAGGCCTCCTGCCTGGGATCCACCGAACTACTCCTGGTCGACAGGGAACTCGACGTCGTAGTAGTCGCCTCCGGGGTACTCCTGCTCCTGGGCTCCAACGTTGACTGCAGCAGCCGATCAGGAAAAACAAAAAGGGGAAATAAACCAAGGGTGAGTATCTAGCATACCCGCGAGTGTTAGGTCCGCTACTAAGCATTTATGCATTTGTATCAAAAGGAAGGGGAGGCTATATATAGTGGACTGCAAGATAGAAATCAAAATAAGGGTAAGAAGCTAGGCCTAACGAATACTATCATCTTCTGACGAGTCTTGCAACATGAGAAGAGAATATCCAACAATTCAAAATAAAGCATAAAGTAACAATGCAACAGAAGTTGCTGCAACATTGTATAATAGTAAGTTGTAATAATTAGCAATGCCTCCGAGTTCCCTCCCTCGACTTACCTGCGAGGAAGAAGACCCGGAACCATACAGTTTAATAGTAGTAGTTTGTAGTGGTAAGATCCAGCTTCAGCATAAAGCGTCCTGTTACCGTGGACACGACTATTCGAATAGATTAAACTCCCTGCAGGGGTGCACTACTGTTCAACCTGCACGCTCGGATCTCCAGGGTGGCGGGCACCTTGTTAGGGAACGCTCCACCAAAGCTATCTGATAACCCTCAACTGTAGGGGATCGAGATAGTCTTCGCGGGCAAGATAATCCAATTTATTGATTCGACACTTGGGGACACAAAGAATATGTACAGGCTTTGACAATTGAGTTGTCAATTCAACCGCACCTGAAATAAACACTTTCTTGCACAAAAGTATTAGTAGCAACGGTAATATGGTAGTGGTAGTGTAGGTGATAATAGTGATGATAGTGGTGGTGAAACAGCAAAAGTAAAACAACGAAAGTAAAGAACTAGTAACCAGCGAAAAGAAACACTGTAGGCTAGGGAGATGGATGGTTGGGCGCTGCTTGGATGAGAAAAAACATGTAATAGATTCTAACATGGGCAAGGCTCACAGAAAAGAAAGGATCATCTAGGAAAATATCAAACATCAGGCATGTATCCCAAGGTAGTTGTACGTGCTTGCAATAAGAACTTTGGACAACATCTTTTGTCCTACCCTCCCGCTACGAACGGGGCCAAAAAGGAACTTAGGGAGATTAAGGTACTACTGTCAAAGAGCACCGGAACAAAGCATTAACACTTTATGGATACACGGAATCCTCAAATTATAGTCCATCCCCTTTGGTGCCCCAAGCTGTCACCATTGGGATCGCCGGTTCGGGACTATAATAGGTGCATACAACTCATAGATAGGATCAAGAACACCTCAAACTCAAGAAACAAAAGGGTGATCAGATCTGAAATCATGGCACTCGGGCCCAAAGTGGAAAGCACTAAGAACAACAAGTTGTAACAGAGATGATAAACACCAAGTAGATGATAGGCAACATGCCCCCAAAAATCTAATGAACTATTACATGATCTAGCTCATCCATACCTACCATCCCCTTTGCCTACAGCAGGGAATTACTCACACATGAGAGAAGAAGTCATGAAGGGGTGATGGAGAGGCGATGATGATGACGATGGCGATGATTTCCCCTCACCGGAGGCCAAAACATCATCCAGATTAGCTCTCCCGGAGAAGAACAAAGGGTGGCGGCGGGTCCGCGACATAGATTGGAAAAGCGACTTCCGGAGGCTGTTTTCGCAAGTGACATCCCTAAAGGTAAACCTCCTGACCAATGTTTAGATGAGCTTGATAATTTTATTATGAAGCAGAATCACTTCAATAACTAAATACAAGGTCAGTTGCATGATAATACTCTTGCTATCAAAAGTTTGCTTGATGTTCTAGGAAGAACAATTAATGATGTTAAATGTCTTGTAAAGCATTTTCATATGGTTCAAACTCAGCTTGAACAAATTTCTAATGTGCAAAAAGATTTTCTTGCTAACAATGCCAAACAGGACAATTTACATGCTTATGGTATAAAGACCCGGGGTGGAACACACACCCAGGACCCTCTCTATCCAGAAGGACATCCGAAGAGGATCGAGCAAGATTCTCAAGTGCAGGAAGAAGAAATTGTTAGCTCTCCGAAGAAGAAGAAGAAGAAAAAGAAACACAAGGAAGCTGACAATTCCAATGATCCTATAGAAGAAGAAGAACATGCTGTTGATCCAAACAACATATCTACCTCCGATGCTGAGACTGAAGACGGTGCTGAACCTGAAAAAGATGCTGAAAAGAATGATCCACCTGAGGTTCGAGAAGAAGAAGCACCTGATAAGCGCAAGAAGTACACTAGAGAAGACTTCCTTGCAAGAAGACATGGGAAGGAATGAGAACCATGGGTATAGAAATCCATGCCCTTTCCAGGCAAGTCAGTCAAAACCAAAGAAGAAGAGCACTACAACAAGTTTTTTGAGTGGATGAAACCTCTTTTTCTTCAAATTCCTTTGACTGATGCTATCAAGTTACCTCCTTACTCTAAATATATGAAAGATATTGTTACTAATAAAAGAAAAGTTCCTAATGAGGCAATATCTACTATGCTTGCTAACTACTCTTTCAGTGGCAAGATTCCTGAGAAGCTCGGTGATCCAGGTATACCCACCATTCCTTGCTCCATAAAGAATAATTATGTTAGAACTGCCTTATGTGATCTTGGTGCAGGAGTGAGTGTTATGCCCTTTTCTCTCTACAAAAGGCTTTGTTTAGAGAAACTAATTCCTACATATATCTCACTTCAGATGGCCGACAAGTCCACGGCCGCCCCGATCGGTATTTGTGAGGATGTTCCTGTTGAAGTTGCCAATTGCTTAATACTTACTGATTTTGTTGTGCTTGACATGCCCGAGGATGGGAGCATGTCCATTATTCTTGGTAGACCTTTTCTTAACACCGCAGGTGCCATTATTGATTGCAATAAAGGGAAGGTTACCTTCAACGTGAATGACAAAGAACACACGGTGTATTTTCCAAAAAAGATCGACAAAAGGCATGGCCTTAACTCCATTGAGAATATCGAGACCGTGAAGATTGGAGAATGGGATTGTCCACTACATGTATACCACAAATACAAAACAATTATGGTAGGGACAATGTCCATCAAAGTGAGAGTGCAATGATCACTTCATAAGAGGCGAGACTTTCTGCTCTATATATCGACGGTTTGTTGGTAAGACTTGATCAACCTTGCTAACTAGCATGTTTTATATAGGTAAGAAGTTGAGCTTTTTATGTTTTCATTTCCTTTAGCTTTTATTCTCCTTGCTGTACCCAAAGTTTTTGTTTAAAGCTTCACTTTTTCTAACTTTTGTCTCAAGTTCACGAAAGTTTTTGCAACTTTTTGAACTTTGAAAAATTCTCTACAGTGAAGTTGCCCAAAAAATTCCAGAAAATTCAAAATAAAAATTTCCAGGTAAAAAGCCATCGGGGAGTACCAGTGGCTGACCAGGGGGTCCACCCCTAGCCCAGGAGGTCCACCCCTGGCCCAGGAGGCCAGGTGGCGCGACCTAGCCCCTGGCCGCGCCACACACCCTCTTGGGGCCCACAAGCACCCCCTAATGGCATCTCTTCTTCCACTCTCTCTCTTTCACCACCAAAACTCGTGTTCTTGCTCTGGTTTCGTATTCTTGCTGTTCTTGAGCACGGAACTTCGATCTCCCTCTATAGCCACTCTTTTGAGCTGAAATTTGGAACAAATACTCCTTGGTATGTGACTCCCTCACCCCTCCAATTAGTTTTCTAGTCGGTGGCTTCATTAGTGAGTATTTAGTAGTTCTTGGTGCTGTTTAGTTCAGCTTAAATGTTTGTGTAGAAATTTATTTTCCAAGTTTTGTTGCTAGTTTGAGCCTTGGTAAAGTAAGTAGAATGTTTTGCCCAAACTAGTTTTGCTTAAACCTTCATTTTTGTGATTTGTCAAAAATTTCAGAAATGATAGGCTAGGAAGATGGCTTGGGAAGAAGAAACCCGAGCGCTCTAGCCGTGTTACGCGGTCCACAGCTTCACCTTCGGCCACGAGGGTGAGCTATATAGAAGAAATCGTACCCTTGGAGCTGTTGGATGCATCACCCGCAAAGGCATTCCCATGTAGAGATTTTATGGCGGATGCCGGCATACAGGAGGATTTCGACGCCCTGTGTGCCAGAGCAGGTTTGACACGGCTTGTGACGAGCCGTGTGCCACAATATGAAATGCTCACTGCTATATTTATTAACAGTTTCAGATTCTATCCTGAAAGTGATGCTATTGCGTTTCAGATTTATGAAAGGTTACTAATCATGCCTATGAGTACCTTTTGTGAAGCTTTAGGTTTGCCCGACAGAGGAGAGAAGATGAGGAAAAATTCTCAAACTGCTGCACTCAAGACTCTTCTCGACTCGTTGTGCAACACTGAAGTGAGGATCACTAACCGTCAGAAGATCTCCAATATTTTATTTCCTCACCTCAGGTATTTCTCTTATTATATTGCTAGAGGGGTGTTGGCTCGAGACAACACGAGCAGCACTTCTTCTCCTGATACTGCTATCATGGCGAACGCCCTCTCAGGGAATCACGAGTATCGTGTGGGCACACTAATTGCTAGACGCCTTGCTGCTAATAGAAACAAGGGGGACCTCTTTGGTGGCATTTATGCCACACTTCTTTTGCAGTTTCTCCGAGGAGAACTGCGCCCAGATGATACATTTTTTCCTTTTTTTAGTCTTGATTTGGCTGCCATGAAGAGGCATTTCTTTGTTACTAGGGCCTCTGACCGATATGCACTTCATTATATTGTGTGGTTTGAGGGCGATGTGGAACGCATCATCCGTCTACCTGCACCACTTGTGTTTGATTTTTCTCGCAGGAACGGATACCGCTTTTCAGATACCCAGTTTGATGAGATCATGGGGAGATACCAGTTTCACGACCCCATGGAGGGGGTTGCGCCAGATGAGGAGGAGCGCGTGGTGTATCCACCCGCCCAGGAGGAGACCGTCGCACCATGGGACGGAGGGTCTTCCTCTGGTTGGGATGAGGGACCTTCCTCATGGGAGGATCCGAGGACTTCAGTGTACGCACCGGAGGGCTCATACAACCCTTGGACTTACCATTACCCCGGAGCAGGAGGCTCCTCGGGACAGCAGTAAACGAGCCCAACTTAGGCCAAAATCCTAAGCTTGGGGGAGTACGTAATCTCCTCCCCTTCCATTGTATCTTCCGTTTTGTTCGCTTTGATCTTTTTGAATTCTTTGCCTGTTATTCTTTGTTCCTTTATTTTGCAAAAACAACAAAAAGATTTCTCATTTCTTTTTCTTTTATTTAGCCTTTGAAAACCCCCAAAAAGATTTTCTTTCTCTCTTTAGTTTGCTTTGTTGTCAGAGTTCAGCTCAAGTCCGTGATGGCATTTGATTATATGTTTCCTACTTTCGGTCGTGCAAATGACAAGGCAGTAATGACAAAGATCGACGAAAGGGATGCAACAAGGAAAGCCGGTATGAACTCTTTTTGTTTCTACTTTTTTACATATGCATGTACTTATGCTTAGAGACCAGCTTGTAGCGACATAGTGCTATGTTTACAATGCTAGCCTAGTGGTTCATGCTTTCTTTGTGGTTAATCTCAAATAGCTAGAGTTCATAGTGTGTTGCTTGAAATGATTGACATGCATTGCATTGTTCATGGTTTGGCATATTGAAGGGGTATTTTCTTTCGGAGAATTCTTGGATCGACTTGGCACATGTTCACGCATGTTAAGACTAAAAAGTCTGTTCAGCCTTGATGACCTTTTTATTTCCGAATAGTTATATCACTTTCATGCCCGATTCAATGTTACTTTGTCGCTCTGCATGATTATGACAATTATTGCTCTCTAGTTGGTCGCTTCCCAGTCTTTTGCTAGCCTTCACTCGCACCAAGCGGAATTCTGCTTGTGCATCCAAACTTCTTTTCAAACCAGTTGTTCCATTTGAGTCCACCATACCTACCTATATGTGGTATTTACCGGCCACTCCTAACTTAGACTTTCTTGTGCCATCTTAAAATTTATTCAAAAGTTTCCCTTTTTGAAACCGTACAAGCTCATTGTGCGGTGAGGGAAAATCAGTATCTTTCATGCCAAAAATATTTTGACGGAAGTTTTAACTAGTCAATTAAAAAAATGAGAGTTACACCTCCCCCATATTTGATGATGGAATGAAATGGACCAAATACTGCTTATGATAGGTGGAACGATACCCCCCTTCCATCCTTGAGGCAAAATAAAAGGTTCCGTAGACCATCAAAGATTCATGGATAAGGGAACATGTGTAAGCAAAAGGCATTAATATGGTTGGCATGGGAGATATTGAGAGACCTTTACCATTCACCATTCACTGGAAAGTTGCACTTCTCAAAAGAGTTTTATCTCTGTTTTCAAAACCAAGAGCTCTGGCACATGCTTAGTCTTTGCTTACTTTCACGGGTTTTCAACCTAGCAATAAAAAATCCACGGTTCGAGAGTCTTCACCTTCTTTCTCCAAAGCACCAACTATTGAGAGCATAATTGTCATTCTTAGTGTAACATGCATTGTCCCAAAGTACTACATTGTCTTCTGCATGCTTGTTATATTGCTAGTCTGAAATTCTTAGTTCTAGTCTCCTTTAAAACTCTGGAGGAGTTTCTGCATTTATGTTTTGCTTCACTCATGGAGGCTAGCGAGATACCACTCTAGTTTGTTCATGCTATGTGCATTGTGATCTTGAATTGATTTTCAGCAGCATATTATTTACTTCTGTTTGTTTGTGACTGATCACATGAAAGAAGGATTGCTTCGTGCATTGTCTTTGTAGCATGGTGTCAAAACTTGCTAAACTCTTACGTAGTACATGCTTATGTAAATCTAATGAAGCAAAAGAGTTTGTCAAAGTTTTCTTTGTCGCATCCAGTTCGTTGAACTGAATTGCTTGAGGACACGCAATAGCTAAGCTTGTGGGAGTTGATACGTCTCAAACGTATCTACATTTCCAAACACTTTTGCTATTGTTTTGGCTTCATTCCTGCATAATCTGAACGAAACTAACCCGGACTGACGCTGTTTTCAGTAGAGCTACCAGTGCTGTTTTATATTGTGCAGGTTTCTGGATATTTAGGTACGCTGGAAAAATCCACAAAAATTATATAAAAATCAGCGTTCCCGAAGCTTCGACAATGCCAAAGGGGGGCCACAGGGCAGCCAGGGGGAACCCAGAAGGGTGCAGGGTGCCCCCTGGCTGCCCTGTGGCCCCCCTTTGGCATCGTCGAAGCTTCGGGAACGCTGATTTTTTATATATTTTTTGTGGATTTTTCCAGCGTACCTAAATATCCAGAAACTTGCACAATATAAAACAGCACTGGTAGCTCTGCTGAAAACAGTGTCAGTCCGGGTTAGTTTCGTCCAAATTATGCAAGAATGAAGCCAAAACAATAGCAAAAGTGTTTGGAAAAGTAGATACGTATGAGACGTATCACTATCCGACACGCCGCAACCCATCCTAGGCTCAGCAGAGAGGCCATCCGTCGGACTAAATCCTATGCGCCAAGGGGTCTAGGCCCTCACCCTTGCACGCTCCTGCACGGTGCGAGGCTGGCCGGGAAGCAAAAGCAAACACCACTCGCGAGTAAGAAAGACACACAACTTCTCGGCAATCAGACCGCGGTACTGCTGACGTCTGAAAAGATTTTGAATGAACTAAGACGCAGGGGAGCCCATAACTCCTTATCCCACGTGAAGGCAGTGCGTACAGACCAACGGGCCTCTCAAGTCATCCACCGAACCATTTAGCATTTTATTATTATCTCGCAGACAACCGTTATCGCTGTCTGACTAACAACCCAACGGACAACGAACATCAGCCAGAACCACCAGTACATCGGTGCCTACTCTGTCGTCCCGTCAAAGCGCGCGGTTACCAACAAGGTGAACTGACTCCTTACCTTGTCTCGCGTGTGCTCCTGGAGGAGCTCGACTTTCGTGGTTTGGTAACTCTCGCGGCCAACGATCAGGGGCCAAGCACACCGGTACACTGGTCGTACCCTCCCTGTCATCCCGTCGCAATACCACTCGCGGGCACCGTTGGGTCACCCGACTTCTTACCTTAAGGATAACCGTCAGTCAGGTACCTAGAGCGGCTATACAGAGTGAGCAACGAGTGGAGTACAAGGATTACTCCTTGATAGCTCACACTTGATGGTGGCTCGGCAGAGCCAAGCTAGGGGGCCTTAGGCGGTGTCTGCATTGTACCGTACCTGTGCAGTTGTAATAAGTTGTATCCGCGTCACTCCCCTGAGTGATCACGACCCGCTATCTAATCCTAGATAACAATGCGCAGGGCTCACTGTTGAATAATATATTTATATATAAGGCTGCATAGGACATATGAAAAGGTACATCAAGGGGCGACAAAAACAGGCTATGCAATTGAATAGGATTGTAACGTAGAAGCAACAGTCACAATGCCTAGTGCAAGAAATGTACGGAAAGGTAGGCGATATCTGGGGAAGAGAATGAATCTGCTTGCCTGGAAGCTCGACGGTAGGGGTAGGGTCGTCGACGAAGTAGTCTTACCCAGCAGCGGTGTAGTCGGCGGCAGCAGCAGGGTCTACCGGAGAATAAGGGGGGAGAACAGTGAATAGAAAGCAAACATATACAAACAGATGAAATACATGATAGATGCAACATTGACGGTGTTTTAACGCAGTGCAATGGACGTTGCTCGGAGCGAGAATTCATCCAGGGATGAAATACCGGCTCCGGGCGATTATCGACAGACGGCCCGGAGGGGGGATGTCGATGTTCGTTGTGTTAGAGGGGTGTGGTTGGTATACAAATAGCGTATTTGTATTCGTTGTATTTTTCTGATCAAGTTTCATGTATAAAGTTTTTGAATCTGACTTACGGTTTAAAAGATATTCAATTTTAAAGTTTAAATCAATTTAAATGATTTCCTAATTTATTTTTATTATTATATTAAACATTATCCACAATTGACATTTGACTAGTCAAACCTGACCAATGGGTCCCACTGGTCAGCCTCACATCTAATATAAATCAATTTTATTTAATAAAACAGTAGGGTGGCCCACATGCCATACACCTAGTTTAATAACTGCATTTAAGTTAAACTAAATAGGCAGTGGGGCCCAGGTGTCATACACACATTGTCTTAATTAAATATTTTTTGTTAATTAAAAGGGCAGAGGCCCACATGTCATAGGGGGGAGTTTATCTCTGTTAAATTAAAACAGAGAGGGGTTAGAGGGGGCTGGCCCACTGTCAGGGGGAGATTAGTGCTAAACTAATCTCCTGACAGGCGGGGCCCACTTGACAGTGGCCCTAGCCACGGCACGGCTATGCCAGGGGCGAGTAGTGGCATGGCCGGAGACCCAGCGCACGCCACAGGGGCTCGTTTGGGGCGGGTCCAAGCGCGTTGGGGAGCTGGTGACTGCGCACGTCTCCAGGCCAAAAGCGCGAGCTGGGGCGACGTGTGGCCGCGACGGCGATCCCACCACGAGCGGCGGTCGAAGTACGTTCTAGGAGGGGCGGCGTTCTGGTGTACGCGGGAGAGCGCGGGGAGGGGGAAAACGAGGCCACGCTCACCATGGAGCACGTCGACGAGGCAGCGGGCATGGGGAGGGCGTGTGGCGGCGGGGATTCAACGGCGACCTCGCGCGGGGCAGAGTAAGACGATGGCTCGATTCGGCGAGCCTGTTGCGCCTTGGCGCGTCTCCTTGTCATGGAAGACGTAGGCTTTGGCGACGAGTCCAATGGACAGCTCGGCGGGGGCGAGGGGGCACGGTGGCCACGCGAGTTCACCGGCGGGCGCCCATGGCGGGTTCGGGCAGCGACGGGAACGAAGGCAGAGAGCTAGCGGGAGGGGAATGGGGTGATAGGCTAGGGTTAGGGTTCGTCCAGGGGCATGGGGGCGACTGGGGGACTTTATCCTCGCCAGCTTGCCGCCGATGGGCGACACGGCGACGCCCATCGCCGTGGCACAGCCCGATGGCCTCCACGACATGGAGGGGGAACAAGGGAGGGAGATGAGTGGGGGTGAGACAGATGGGCTGGCCAGGGGGACAGGGAGTGGGCCGGGTCCAGGGGGTTTTGCCCTGTGCGGAAAATAGGTATTTTCCTTTCTATTTGTTTTCTTTTTGTTTTTCATTTCCTTGTTGTTTTATTTGTTTTCTTCTGTTTGAGTTTTGTAAAATATTTTTATATGTTCTATAACTAGTGTTACACTCCATATCAGTGCCACATAAATCCCAATGTTGTTCTAACATGGTGTAATGATTTTTAGGGATTTGTCAAAATTGTTTGCATAATTTTTGGATGAACTTTTATTTGCCACATAAATTTTAATGCCAACAAAAGGGGATTTTAAACGTGATCAAAAGCAAAGATAATCATACCATGATTAGCAACATTAATGATTACTAACAAGAGGTTCACTGTATTGATTACTGTTACATGACAGTGAGGATGTTACATCACCTTCCACTTGAGGTAACCAACGAAGGGCGAGAAGCAATTATCCTCTCTCACGTATCAAGAAAATTTTTGGCGCCGTTGCCGGGGACTCCGAGTGATAAGATAGGGGAGTTGCCCACTACCTTTTACCTTTACTTTTCTCGTATTCCGGAGAACTGTGCTCTTATTAAGGCTCAATGTGATGGGATGCATTCATCTTATGTTCGTAAAGACCGTATTGAAAACTATACACGTGTGCTTGTAGGCCATGAACAATATGATTTATGTGATAGTTATATTCTTGATGTTGTTCATGATTTTTTTTTGAAAATTACTTTGAGAGAGGAAAGTTTGTTTGTAGAAACTTCCATGTTACAAAAACACCTCTCTTTTTGTTGAAAGTTTTTAAGTTGTTCTTGTTCCACCTTCCTATGCATGTCACTTTGTGCTTCTTTGATTTATTATCTTATGAGATGCCTATGCATAGGAAGTGGGTTAGGCTTAAATGTGTTTCATATTTGCTTGTTGATGCTCTCTTTTGCTTCAACTCTTATTCTCTTGTGAGAGCATCTTTCATAATCCTTATGCCTAGCTTAAAGGCGTAAAAGAAAGCGCTTGTTGGGAGGCAACCCCAGATGTTTTTACTTCTGTTTTTAGTGGTCATGATGATTGTTACTACTGTAGCAACATCATTGTATCTTTATTTTCAAGCTTTGTGCCAAGTTATAGCCTCATATGACAAGGGAAGCGAAAGTTGTGACATGCTGTCCAGAAAACAGATTTTGTCTTCGTGACGGGAAAAATCGGATCAAATCTCCAGTTCATCTTTTTGAGCTGAATTTTTTACACAGCGTGATCTATACAATCGCGGAACTTTCTTATGTTCTGAGTTTTTTGATTTGAGTTGCAGAAGTACCCCGAAAATATTCCCTACTACCTGCTGTTCTGTTTTTCACAGATTCTGCCACATTTTGTCTCTCCTTACTTTTGCAAACCATAAGCTTGCTTTTTCTTTGCAAAAACCATTTGGAAATCTTGAGAAACTGTAGATCTTCAAGAATATCTTTATATCCAGTGGGGAAAAATTATTTTATTAAGGGTACTAACCTCTCTAATCAGCTTATGATGAGTTATGTATGAAGGGAGTTTTCAAGTGTGCGATGGAAGACGATGAAAGAAGATTCGGGTGTGTCAAGCGATCAAGCTTGGGGATGCCCCCATGCATCCCAAAAAAATATTCAAGGAGACTCAAGCGTCTAAGCTTGGGGATGCCTCCGTGCATCCCCTTCTCCATCACCAATCATCAGTTCGTCCTTCGTCTCACTATATTTTCATCACTTCATGCGTTATGTGCTATGCTTGGAGCGTCTCTCTCTTAGGTTTTATTTTTAGTTTTCTTTAGCTTTGCTTTCTGTTCATAACAAGTCAGACCCCGTCTTACTTTGTGTGGGAGAGAAACACGCTCCACTTTCAAAATCTAGAACACACCATAGGATTTTTCATGCCTATCTTTTTGCTGTTGTGTGTTCTTTATCTTTTCGTAGCTACTGCCATGTTTTAGTTTTGGTTTTAGTTTGTCTTTAGCAAGAGCCTTGGATTTTGTTTAGTTTGTTGCTGGAAATCTCTTTAGTCTTCATGTTTATCTTTTTAAGAGAGTTGGTTGTTGCACTGAGTTGTTGATACGTCCCAAACGTATCTATAATTTCTGCTTGCTCCATGCATGTTTTGTGTGACTTTGCCATGTTTTGGTTGAACTTTATTACACTTTTAAAGCAATTTGGACTAACCTACTAACTCAGTGCACCCAGTTGCCAGCTTCTGGTTTTCTGCTGTTTTTGTTTTTTAGGTTTTCCGGCTGATTAAAGTGCCCAAAAAATTCCGCAAAAATTATATTAAAAATTAGCGGGCAGGAAGCTTCCGGAATAACCAAGGGAGAGAGCCGGGACCACCACCAGGGAGCCAGAAGGGTCCCTGGCGCGGGCCCAACCCTAGGGCGCGCCAGGCACCCTCCTGGCTGCCCTGGGTGGCCCCTCGACGCCCCCTTCGCCTATATAACCCCCTCGGGGTAGAAACCCCTAAACAAGAACTCTTTTTCGCGGAAACCTCTCTGTTCCGCCGCCGCCGCCGTTTTCAGATCGGGGCTGCCTGGAGAAGCTGCCCCGGCACCCTGCCGTAAGGAGATCACCCCTCCGGGAGACCATCCATAGCCATGGACGCCTCTCGTATGTGCCGTGAGTAGTCCCCCTTGGACCATGGGTCCGTGATCAGTAGCTATGTGATGTCCTCTCCCTCTTTTGTGCTTTCACTTTCGAGACCTCGTGAGCTGCCTCACATGATCGAGGAACCTATGTAATTTTCTGCTGTTGCTATGCTGAGTTTGTTGGGATCTGATGGATTATGAGACTATGTTCAGATTGTGATGAGTAATATATTTGGTTTGCCCTTTTATATTTTGTTCTTGAGTAAATTCTTGCATGTTCTCCGTTGCAGTATTTGCTTTGGCCAAGTTATTTGCTTGCAACTCCAAGAGAGAGCGTTATGCTCGATTGTGGGTTCAGCCCCCTGATGTCTAGCTTGAGTGACAGAAACATGAGACTAGGGGATGTGATGTTGCCACCAGGGATAAAACAACGGTGATTGTGCCTATTGGTGCAAGAATTGTTTACTTTACGCAAAGTTCTTTTAATGCAGTTGTCTGTTGCTTTGAGTTTACACTTTGGGTGGGATTCGCAACTTAATACCAGCGAGATGTTCTGGATAGATATCTCAAGGTGGATGATTCGTAGTAGATGCAGATGGATTTCGGTCTACTTACCTTGGCGTACTGCCCATTGCTTTTGAGCCCTTCCTTTCTTTGCAGCATAGTTAGCATTGCGGTGCCTTCATAATCCTGTCAATTGCCCAACTGTGATTTGTTTACCTCGCTAGCATTTTTATCGTCTTTTGGGAGAGAGACATCACTAGTGAAAATCACGGGACTCCGGTCCATCTTCATACCATTGTTCACACCCACTATTTACCTTTCTGTTTTTACTTTTACTAGTACCTTTTTATCTCTTGCGTTTGATCCTTTGGAAACGACAAGGCCGGAGGAATTGACAACTCCTCTGAACTCGCTGGGAGCAAAGTTATTTGTTTTGTGCAGGTCCACGACAACTCCACGCATTAGAATAATTTCTGGCGCCGTTGCCACCTATCGTACTTATCGTTGAGTCCTACTGGAGACAAACCTTGGTATCTTTACTGAGGGAAATTACCGCTACGCTGCATCTCAACCTTCCACTTGGGGTAACCAACGAGGGGCGAGAAGCCATCAAGCTAATTTCTGGCGCCGTTGCCGGGGACTCAAAGGAAGTACAAATATGCGAGTCCTGATAACCGCCAATTTCTGGCGCCGTTGTCGGACTCCTGTATCAAAAATAGGGGAGTTACACGCTATCTTTTACCTTTGCTTTTTAGTCTTGTTAGTTTACCTTTCAGTTTTTACTTTTGTGTCCCTAATCAAAAATACCAAAAATACCTGTTACCTTTCTTGTGTGGTGAAGTATGTTAAGAGCTGGTACTATGGGGGAATCCGAGGTCTTGGATTTCCACCAAAAGAACGGGGAGAATATGAAGAAGGCATGGGACAGAATTTCTGAAGCACATGAGGCAAATATGCCTTGGTTACCTACAAGAATTGTGCTTGGAAATTTTTACTTTGGCCTCTTTAAGTGGTGTAAGCACTCTCTTGATCTTATAGCCGAAGGAGACTTTTTAGAGTGTGATGAAGCTAGAGCACTTGAAATTATACATGGTTTATCTGGCTATTTTGTTTATGATGTTTTTGATACTATTATAGATAGAATTGCTACTATTGAAAAGAGACTTGATGCTCTAGTCCTAAAAAAAGTAGAGAGCCTAAATCCTCCTAGAGAGGAGATTTTGGAAATAGAAAATGACTGGGAGCCTTTTATTAGGGTTGTTATCTCTAATCAAAACTTCCTTGCTTTTTGTGACATTGGATCTATAGTTTCTATAATGCCAAGCTTTATCTATGATTCTTTGTACCTTGCAAGCATGGACAAATTTCCGTCTTTCCATGAAAATTCTAATGGTGATATTTCTGAGATACAGGGAAGACTGCAAAATGTTCAATTCATGTTTCTTAAAAGGAGTGTGGAGATTGACTTTGCCATCATGAAGTCCAATAAAGGAAATATAGTGCTTGGAAGGGACTTCCTCCGAGCCATGAAAGGCTTCATTGATATAGGTAAAGGACAAATACGTTTGCGTGGTAAGGCGAAAGGTACGTATCTCTTCCCTCGGAAGAACAAGGATGAGCTTATTGAAAACCCTTTTGAAATCCTTGGTGAACCTTCCGATGATTTTGGAGAACTTTGATCTTCTGCTTTAAGCCTAGCTAATGGCTCTAAAGAAGCGCTTTCGGGAGGCAGCCCGCAACGAATTTAGGTTTTTATTTTTGTTTTTGTTCTGTTCTTAGTGGTCTTGATGATTGTTACTACTGTAGCAACATCATTGTATCTTTGTTTTTCAAGCTTTGTGCCAAGTTTAGCCTCAGAATGCTTGAAAGTTCAAAAGTTGGAGCTTGCTGTCGAGAAACAGATTCTGTCTTCTTGACGGTAAAATTCGCGATAAATCACCAGATCATCTTTTTGATCTGAATTTTTTTGACAGAATGATCCATACAATTGGCTTGCTAGCCCATGTTCAAAGTTTTTTGATTTGAGTTGCAGCAGTACCTTGAAAAAATTCCCCTTTCTCTGCTGTTCTGTTTTTCTCAGCTTCTGCCCCAGTTTTTCGTTTCGCAGTTTTGCAATCCTTAAGCTTGCTTTTTCTTTGCAAACTTTTTTGGGCAGGCAAGAGAAACAGTAGATCTTCCTGGAAATCTTTATTTTCAGTAGAGAAAAATTATTTTATTAGGGTACTAACCTCTCTAATCAGCCTACAATGAGTTATGTATGAAGGGAGTTTTCAAGTGCGCGATGGAAGGTGAAGAAAGAAGATCCAGGAGTGTCAAGCTCTCAAGCTTGGGGATGCCCAAGTGCACCCCCAATAAATATTCATGGAGACTCAAGCGTCTAAGCTTGGGGATGCCCCCGGTGCATCCCCTTCTCCATCAACAATCATCGGTCTGTCTTTCGTTGCACTATATTTTTATCACTTCATGCGTTATGTGCTTTGCTTGGAGCGTCTCGCTCTTTACTTTTCTAGGTTTGTTTTGCTTTTTTTGCTTTAGTAACAAGTTAGACCCCAACTTACTCTTTTGTGTGGGAGAGAAACACGCTCCACTTGAACTAGAACTCCTCATAGGATTTGCATGCTTATTTCTTTTAGCTATGAGTTGTTCTTTTTCTTTTCTTAGCTGCTGGTCTGTTTAGCTGTAGTGCTTTAGTTTTTCTAGAGCTTTTCTTTTCAGGTTGAACTTTCTATAGGTTGCATGTTTTATCTTGTTAGAGAGTTTTCCTGTTGCACTGAGTTCTGTGTCTTGACTAGAAAGTAGGTAGTTAAAGTTGCTTTTCTCTTTGAAGTAGTAACTTGCAATAGTTTTGAGGTATTGACTAGAGTAATGTTTGACTTTTGGTGTCAAGAGCTCTTGCCTATTAGTGATAGATGTCGTATTTTGGGAAATCCGTGTGTTTTTCGAAAACCAAAAACCCCTGTTGAGAACTCTAGCTACTAGATGGATCACTAACCTCTGGAGGGTTCGAATATTAGAGTACACTCACGTACCATGAGTCGAGGATGCGCAAGGATAACCAAACCCCCATACACTCCTCCTTGGGGTACCTGTCTCTTTGTGAACCTCCTATTAGATTGAGAGTTACCGATAATAAGTGCATGAGTTCTTCGGACTAATGTGAGTATTCGAAAGTTGACACTTCCACCTACCCATACTTTTTTCTAGCCTCTTCGGTACCGTGCATTGACCTTTCTCACCTCGAGAGTTGGCGCATACTTCGCCGGTGCATCCAAACCCTTGGCATGATACGCTCTGTCATCATAAGCCTCATTATATCTTTCCTCAAAACAGCCACCATACCTACCTACAAGGCATTTCCATAGCCTTTCCGAGATACATTGCCATGCAACATCCACCCTCTCATGACTTGATCCTCATGTCATACATGCCACTTGCTTGATCGATGAGCCGCATGCTAGTTGGGCCTTGCCCTAATCATTGCTACATGACGCGCTAGTATCATTGCATATCCTGCTATCCTGGCAGAGGCATACATTTGCATCATGATTAGTTACATTTTCTTTTTGTGAGTACTTTTGTAAAGTGTGAAAGATCTCCTATATTCTTGTAAAATATAGAGTATTGCCCCTAAAGTGAGGAAAAGATCCCAAAGAGGACAAAATCAAAAGATCCCAAACAGGACAAATGAGAGTTAAATAGAAAGAGCCATTGAGGCCACCAAAAAAAAAGATAAAAAGAAAAATAAAAAGATAGAAGGGGGCATACTACTATTCCTTTTGAGAGATCCACACTAGTACTTCATCTTCTATCCCTTGTACTCCATAGAGATTATCATCATGCATATAGCTATGTGGGGAACTTTTACACTATAAAACTTGGCTTGTATATTCCAATGATGAGCCTCCTCAAACGAGCTCTAGGTCTTCTTGAGCAAGCAAGTTAGATGCACCCCCACTAGTTCCATTGGAGAGCATTTAGATCACATGTGCATCCGTTGTATGGCAATCCCTACTCCTCACATCATATCTATCATATGGCCTTCTCTCGCCTATGATTGTCCTCATTGATGTGAGCCTTTCACACACCTTTTTGTCTTCCTCCTCCACCTCTTCTTTCTGTTTCGCCTTTTAGGTGTCAACTTTCTTGCTCACGCTCATCCATTGCATGAGTGCTCAAAATATCGAAAGGGAGTGGATCAGTTTGACTTGTACCTGGCTAGTGGTCTGGGGACGAGTCCAGATAAGAATCCAAAGGAGACTAAGTGTGAAAATTTAGTAGATAGTTGTTCTCAACAACCTTTTTTCTCTTCATTCCCAGTCCCTTGCTTGCACGCAAACACCATCTGGAGACATTCGAGTCACGGACAGCAAGAGCTCTTGCACCTTTTGTTCTTTTGTTGCTTGTGTTAATGCCAATATAGACTCTTGCCTGTTAAGACTTGAATTGAATTGCATGCTTTGATTGCTTTACTTAACAGTCCTTATTTGGTTGTGTGGCATGTCACCACAGAAATTATGCTTGTTATCATTTACCTACTCGAGGACGAGCAGGAATTAAGCTTGGGGATGTTGATACGTCCCAAACGTATCTATAATTTCTGCTTGCTCCATGCATGTTTTGTGTGACTTTGCCATGTTTTGGTTGAACTTTATTACACTTTTAAACCAATTTGGACTAACCTACTAACTCAGTGCACCCAGTTGCCAGCTTCTGGTTTTCTGCTGTTTTTGTTTTTCAGGTTTTCCGGCTGATTAAAGTGCCCAAAAAATTCCGCAAAAATTATATTAAAAATCAGCGGGCAGGAAGCTTCCGGAATAACCAAGGGAGAGAGCCGGGACCACCACCAGGGAGCCAGAAGGGTCCCTGGCGCGGCCCCAACCCTAGGGCGCGCCAGGCACCCTCCTGGCTGCCCTGGGTGGCCCCTCGACGCCCCCTTCGCCTATATAACCCCCTCGGGGTAGAAACCCCTAAACAAGAACTCTTTTTCGCGGAAACCTCTCTGTTCCGCCGCCGCCGCCGTTTTCAGATCGGGGTTGCCTAGAGAAGCTGCCCCGGCACCCTGCCGGAAGGAGATCACCCCTCCGCAAGACCATCCATCGCCATGGACGCCTCCCGTATGTGCCGTGAGTAGTCCCCCTTGGACCATGGGTCCGTGATCAGTAGATATGTGATGTCCTCTCCCTCTTTTGTGCTTTCACTTTCGAGACCTCGTGAGCTGCCTCACATGATCGAGGCACCTATGTAATTTTCTGTTGTTGCTATGCTGAGTTTGTTGGGATCTGATGGATTATGAGACTATGTTCAGATTGTGATGAGTAATATATTTGGTTTGCCCTTTTATATTTTGTTCTTGAGTAAATTCTTGCATGTTCTCCGTTGCAGTATTTGCTTTGGCCAAGTTATTTGCTTGCAACTCCAAGAGAGAGCGTTATGCTCGATTGTGGGTTCAGCCCCCTGATGTCTAGCTTGAGTGACAGAAACATGAGACTAGGGGATGTGCTGTTGCCACCAGGGATAAAACAACGGTGATTGTGCCTATTGGTGCAAGAATTGTTTACTTTACGCAAAGTTCTTTTAATGCAGTTGTCTGTTGCTTTGAGTTTACACTTTGGGTGGGATTCGCAACTTAATACCAGCGAGATGTTCTGGATAGATATCTCAAGGTGGATGATTCGTAGTAGATGCAGATGGATTTCGGTCTACTTACCTTGGCGTACTGCCCATTGCTTTTGAGCCCTTCCTTTCTTTGCAGCATAGTTAGCATTGCGGTGCCTTCATAATCCTGTCAATTGCCCAACTGTGATTTGTTTACCTCGCTAGCATTTTTATCGTCTTTTGGGAGAGAGACATCACTAGTGAAAATCACGGGACTCCGGTCCATCTTCATACCATTGTTCACACCCACTATTTACCTTTCTGTTTTTACTTTTACTAGTACCTTTTTATCTCTTGCGTTTGATCCTTTGGAAACGACAAGGCCGGAGGAATTGACAACTCCTCTGAACTCGCTGGGAGCAAAGTTACTTTTTTTGTGCAGGTCCACGACAACTCCACGCATTAGAATAATTTCTGGTGCCGTTGCCACCTATTGTACTTATCGTTGAGTCCTACTGGAGACAAACCTTGGTATCTTTACTGAGGGAAATTACCGCTACGCTGCATCTCAACCTTCCACTTGGGGTAACCAACGAGGGGCGAGAAGCCATCAGTTGTGCCTTGTCTTTAAAGTAGTTAATTGAGGTTGCTATATAATTTTAGTAGCAACTTGCAATAGTTTTGAGGTATTGATGTGAGTAATGTTTGAACTTTTGGTGTCAAGAGCTCTAGCCTATTAGTGATAGGTGTGTTATTTTGGGAAATCCGTGTCTATCTTCAAAAACCTACAAAACAAGTTGAGAACTCTAGCTACTAGATGGATCGCTAATCTTTGGAGGGATCGAATATAAGAGTACACTCACGTACCGTGAGTCGAGGATGCGCAAGGATAACCAAACCCCCATACACTCCTTGTAACAGCCCAGATTTCACAAAAATTAAAAATTTTGTTTTCGGTGTGAATTGTTTGATTGTCTGATTTGTTTGCGGTGTTTGAATCCCCGATTTATCGATCGGCGATTATTTTCCCCCCTCTTATCTCGTACCGGACGGAGGCCGACCCTTTCCACCCTGACACTCGACCTTTGCGACACCGGGTTTCACCCGATCACCGTCGCTACCGGCACAGGACCAGCCATCGCCACCGGAACGAAAACCCCGTTTATTTAATAAACGGATTATTTTATGGGGCGCCAAATTTTTTTGTCGGAATGTCACTGCAGTGTGGTACGATCAACGGGCTCGACGAGCTGAGCGCGTGGTTCGAGATTTCATCGGAATCGGAGTCCATACGGAGTCACGGCGGTCACGAACGCGATCACCGGACGCGCGAGAGGGGTACCAGGGGCATTTGCGTAAACAGACCAGCCAACCCTGCCCTATATATAGACCAGCACACTCCCCTAGAACTTCTAGGGTTTCCCCCATTTAAAATTTGCAGCCACCCCGTAGAGTTGCTCCAAATTCTGCCCACTAGCCCCCAGATTTGCGAAACCCTAGCCTCCCAGCAAATTCCAGCCCTTCGATCTGAGATCTGGGGCTCAGATCACGTCCACGTGGCCTCCCAGCCGCTACTCCACTGAACCAGGCCCCGCAGGGCCCGAGATCCGCTGCCGTGGCCCGCGAGGCCCATGTCGTGCCGCCACCAGCCCGTGGCTCCGCCGCCGCACCAGCCGTCGCGCCCCTCCGGTGAGGCCGCCACCGTGCACCTCCTCCCTCTCCTGCTCTCACACCTCCGCCCCCTCCTCCACAGGTCGCCGAGAGCTCCACAGCCGGCCGCGCCATGGCTGCCTCGAAGCCGAGCTCGAGGAGCTCGAGCTCCTCCTGTCCAGTCGCTGCGCCGCCCGGGGAACGTCGCCGGCGTCGTCCCCACGCCACCGGACCCGCCGCCCGCGCCGTTCCCGCACCACAGGACGCCGCTCGCCTCGCCGGTGGTCACCTGCCACCGCAGGGGCTTCGCCGCCGCCATCCTGCCCCGATCCAGATCGGATCGGGTAGCTCCGCCACCAGGTGGGCTGGCCACCACTAACGGCCTAGCTGCGGCCACCACCTCGCCATCCGGCCCAGCACCAAGGCCAGATCCGCCGGCCAAATGGGCCAGGCCCAGGGATGAGAGCCAGGCCGCCCCCTTTTTTTTATTTACTGTCTTTGTTTTTTTTTCTTCTTAGCACCCTGTTAATTTTTCCAAGTCTGGAAAATATGTGCTGCTGATTCAATTTTGCGCCGTAGTTTGCGAGTGATCCGTAGCTCCGATGAACGTGCCCCCAAAATGAAAGTTGCTTAGAATTGCGTGTACTTCAATTCATCTTTTGTGAGCAGTTGCATCTGAGGTCATCTTGATTGTGTTATTGTTGGTCAAATAGGGCATCCCATCGTTAATTGCAAACTGTTGTTTAACTGCTGCTGAAACTGTTGCTTGATTGAAACTTCGGGCGACGGTTGCTTCGCAACCGTACGTCGGAATTAAGTGATTCCTTTTGCGTTGCGTTAAGCATTGTTTCTACTTCAGTTTCATGCATTCACATTACATAATTGCTTGCTGCGTCATGATTGTATCTTGCTCCAAAGTAGCTACCCTGCTGTTATTGTGCTGCTGTTTATATTTTTGTTGCAACTTCGGTCGACGAGTGTGTCGCGACCGTTTATCGGAATTGAGTGATTCCAATTTCATATTGTTAAGCATCATGTCTAATTTAATTACATGTATTACATCTTCATGTTAGCATTCCTGGTCATATAGATATTCTGCTCTAAAGTTGCTATGCTGCTGTATTGACAGCCACCTCTGTTTTTCTATAAGTCTGTAACGTCACGATGCCATGTTGTTTGCTTAATATCTTTTGATCTATGATGTCTTTTTGCATGATTATTTTTGCCATGCCTTCCCTGTCATGTCTAATTTAGTTCCATATCATTTGTGACCATGTTTACATTGATTATCCTGTTTATGCATTGCTCTAAAGTGTGCTTCCTGATGTTGGCAGATTGTGCCCGTAACTTGTTTTGCTTGTATCTTTTTAACCGTAACTCCGTTTGGGGTGTTCTTTATATGTAACTTGATTAGTTTTTTGTGTACTTTGTGTTTATGCTATTGTTTTCTTCTGTTAACCAACCTAAAATATGGTTTAGGACAGAACAGTACCAAATGTTTTAATCATCGTGCGACACTTAGTGTTATGCCATGTTTAGGTTGTGCCTCACTTAAATTGACTAGCATAGATAGTTTACTTTGTGCTTCACGTTTTGCCATGTTTGTGTGCTATGCCATGCTTGCTTGAGTTGCAATGTTAATAACCGTTGGTTGATCACCTGTAGCTAAACAACTTGAATCTTTCCAAATGTGCGGTATCGTCGTGTGTGACGAGTACTCCACTTAACCTGTTAGTAACCGCTCTCGACGGTAGGTGCGATGTCTCGTGTTGCTTCTTGTTGATGCTTGCTCGTGTTTTCCTCGTAGTAATAGATGGTTGCTTGTTGATTGCTTTCCAGTGTTTACCTCTTGTGTGCTTCCGCGGGTACCTCTCGGAGACGATGCGAGCTTGCGATCGACTACACCTTCGGAACCCGACATATCAACAGGCAAGGACTATACATTAATTATGATCCATTCTATTTCAACTAGTGGTTTGCATGCTAGTCTAGGTTAGGTTCGATGTTTGATCCTACCACATGTTTACAACCTCTTTCAAACCGATACAGCCATGTCCCTTCCCAGCAAACCTTGTACTCTATGTTACTATTGCTCGTTGCTCAGCCCCTGCTTAGTATGCATGCTTAGGATGCTACGATGTTACCTGTTACTCCTTGGTTTGGGATATCACCTTATTATATTGTTGTTGATGATATGATTATTATAATGTTGACTATATTCGACGAAGGATGGAAGGTCTAGGCTATCCCGCCCCGACGCTTTGTTCCTTTCGAGTCACCTAGGATCCGAGTTCCGGGTATTGGTTTTAAGACTGAGCGTGCCTAACCGCGTGTGAGATTTTATGGGGTCCCCTTTTCTTACCTACCTAGCTTCAAGAATTTCTAGTGGTGGCCCAAGCTGATTTTACCTTTTGAAACCGTGTGTGTGCTGGTCATACGCCAGTAGTTTTCCAACCAACCCGGACCAGTGGGGACATGGTTTCCCTGTTGGTCCACCTTTGACCGGCGAGGGCCCGAGGCCTCACGTGAGGCGTCTCGGTAACCCAAACCCTGTTGAGACGGAAGAGTCCGATCCGAGAGCGTGGCCAGCTTTTGGATTGGTTGTCGACTCCCCGGGGGCCACCCGAATTTGTTCGTTGTTAGTTAGAGGGACCTGTTGTTTCAGATCTCTTGGAACTAAATCGTAAAATGGTTGCCTGTGATGGGTAGCAACTGAGAGAGATGGGCGTGCGTGCGGAGCCTTGTAATGGGCAGTTGGTACACCCCTGCAGGGTTAAATCTTTTCGAGAAGCCGTGTCCACGGTTATGGACGACTTGAGACCTACTCCTTGTTCATAGACAACAACAGCTGAGATAATTTTAATATAACTTGATCAACGTGTGTGTGCCTTGACTGCTTCTTCTTCGTCGGGATGCGAAGAGGAGGACAAGGATAGGATAGGTGTTATGTTTGCGTATGTAGGTGGATAGCAGACTTGTTGGAGGCGATTCCTCATCGAATGCTTGGCTTCTTATCTTACTCTCTAGATATTTAGCCACTTCATAAATGCTAGTGTGGCAGCAACCTCACCACTTACCCCTTCCTTACCGTAAACTACTAGTTGTCCTAGAATGACGAGTGATGAAGTCCTTGCTGGGTCAGATGACCACTACAGTTGGATGCTGAGTACTTCTGTACTCATGATACTACCCCCAAAATCTTTTCAGGGTTCTCGATCGACAACAGGTATGGTGATCGAAGTTTCACGTGGAGACTCGACGACGACTAGTTAGGCGGATCCCGGTGGAGGGCCTGGACCCGTGTGGTTGTGGGGATCGATGTTTTTCTCTTTGCCAGTAGGCATTTGATTGAAGTCTGTACTAAAACATGTATCTTCCGCTGTTGTATTGTATTTGAGGCAGTTGTATGCCGATTGTATGAGATGTTGTATCTTTGTATCTGTAATGTTGTGATATCATGTTGGAAATCCGGGGCATATGGCTTTGTCATATGTCGCGGTGGGACCGATATGTGCTTCGTCCCCGGATCTGGATGGAAACATCTAGATCTGGAACAATACCGCATATCCGGCCTTACACTCCTCCTCGGGGTACTTATCTCTTTGTGAACCTCCTTATTAGATTGAGAGTTACCGATAATAAGTACATGAGTTCTTCAGACTAATGTAAGTATTGAAAGTTGACACTTCCACCTCCTCATATTTGCTAGCCTCTCCTGTGTCGTGTATTGCCTTCTTCCCACTCCGAGAGTTGGCGTCCACCTTCGCCGGTACATCCAAACCCTTGGCATGATACGCTCTGTCATCATAAACCTCCTTATATCTTTCCTCAAAACAACCACCATACCTACCTATCAAGGCATTTCCATAGCCTTTCCGAGATATATTGCCATGCAACATCCACCTTTTCATGACTTGATCTTCATGTCATACATGTTCCTGCTACACTGGCAGCGGCATACATTGCATACATCATGATAGCTACATCTTCTTTATGATTTGAGTACCTTGTAAAGTGTGAACGATCTTCTATACCCTCTTGTAAATTAGAGTGTTGCCCTTAAGTGAGGAAAAGATCCCAAAGTGGACAAAATAAAAGATCCCAAAGAGGACAAATGAGAGTTAAATAGAAAGAGCCATTGAGGCCACAAAAAAATACAAAAATAGAAAAAATAGAAAAGGAAAAAAAGATAAAGGGCAACACTACTATCCTTTTGAAAGATCCACACTAGTACTCCCTCTTATCCTTGTACTCCATAGAGATGATCATTCATGCATATATCTATGTGGGGACCTTCACACTATAGAACTTGGCTTGCATATTCCAAGGATGAGCCTCCTCAAAAGAGCTCTAGGTCTTCATGAGCGAGCAAGTTAGATGCACCCCCACTAGTTCCATTGGAGAGCTTTTTAGCTCATATGTGCATCTGTTGCCTGGAAATCCCTACTCCTCACATCATATCTATCATTTGGCCTTCTCTCGCTTATAATTGTCCTCATTGATGTGAGCCTTTCTCACCCTTTTTGTCTTCCTCCTCCACCATATTTCGCTCTTTGCCATCATAAGTGTCAACTCTCGTGCTTGCGCTCATCCATTGCATGAGTGCTCAAAATATCGAAAAGGAGTGGATCAAATTAACTTGTACCTGGCTAGTGGTCTGGGGTCAAGTCAAGATAAGATTCCAAAGAAGACCAAGTGTGAAACTTTAGTAGATTGAGTTCTCAACACAAAAATACTTTTTTCTCGTATTCCCTATCCCTCTTCTTGCACGCAAACACCATTTGGAGACATTAGAGTCACGGACAGTGAGAGATCTTGCACCTAATGTTCTTTTGTTACTTGTTTCAATGCTAATATAGACTCTTGCATGTTATGACTTGAATTGAATCACATACCTTGATTGCTTTACTTTTCAAAGTTCTTATATGGTTGCTAGCATGTCACCATAGAAATTATGCTTGTTATCTTTTACCTACTCGAGGACGAGCAGGAATTAAGCTTGGGGATGTTGATACATCCCAAACGTATCGATAATTCATGCTTGCTCCATGCATGTTTTGTGTGACATTGCTATGATCTAGATACACTTTCATACACTTTTGATCATATTTGGACTAACCTATTAATTCAGTGCACCCCAGTGCCAGTTTTTGTTTTCTGTTGTTTTCCTATTTCAGTTTCCCCCATATAAAAAGTGCTCCAAAAATTCGGGAAAAATCAGATAAAAAATCAGCGTGAAGGAAGCTTCCAGATCCCCAAAGGAGGGCCAGGGGGCCACCACCAGGTGCCCAGGCGGCCACCTGATACGGTGAGGATAGTTCTCTCACTCCTCGTTGGTTACCCCAAGTGGAAGGTGAGATGTAGCGTAGCAACAAATTTCCCTCTGTGAAGATACCAAGGTTTGTCTCCAGTAGGACTCGCAGAAATACAAGAAGGTGACAACGGCGCTAGAATTTGACTTCTGGTTAGGGAGTTGTCTGGACCTGCACACAGAAACAAATAATTTTGCTCCCAACGAGTACAGAGAATTTTTCAATTCTCCGGCCTTGCTGTTTACAAAGGATCAACGCAAGAGATAATAGTGCAACCGAAAGTAAGAACTGAAAGTAAATTGAAGGTGTAAACAATGGTGTGAATATGGACCGGGGTCCTGTGATGTTCACTAGTGATGTCTCTCTCCCAAAAGACGATAAAAGTGCTAGCGAGGTAAACAAATCACAGCTGGGCAATTGACCGGATTATAAATGCACCGCAATGCTAACTATGCTACAAAAGAAAGGAAGAGGCTCAAAAGCAATGGGCAGTACACCAAGGTAAGTAGACCGAAATCCATCTGCATCTACTACGAATCATCCACCTTGAGATATCTATCCAAAACATCTCACTGGTATTAAGTTGCGAATCCCACCCAAAGTGTAAACTCAAAGCAACAGACAACTGCATTAAAAGAACTATGCGTAAAGTAAACAACCTTGCACCCGCAAGTACAAGCACCGTTGTTTTATCCCTGGTGGCAACAACACATCCCCTAGTCTCATGTTTCCGTCACTCAAGCTAGACATCAAGGGGCTGAACCCACAATCAAGCATAACGCTCCCTCTTGGAGTTGCAACAAATCACTTGGCCAAAGTAAAATACGTCAATGGAGAACATGCAAGAATTTACTAAAGAACACAAATATAAAAGAGAATCAAATATATTACTCATCACAATCTGAACATAATCTCATAATCCATCAGATCCCAGCAAACTCAGCGTAGCAACAAAGAAAACTACAAAAGTGCCTCGATCATGTGAGGCATCTCACGAGGTCTCGAAAGTGGAAACACAAAGAGGGGAGAGGTACATCACATAGCTACTGGTCACGGATCCATGGTCCAAGGGGGGCTACTCACGACACATCCGGGAGGCGTCCATGGCAATGGATGGTCTCTCGGAGGGGGGTTCCTCCTTCCGGCAGGGTGCCGGGGCAGCTTCTCGTGGCAGCCGCGATCTAAAAACGGCGGTGGCGGCAGTACAGAGAGGAGAACGGGAATAGCAGATCGATATTAGGGGTTTCCGTCACGGGGGGGGGGGTAAATATAGCCGAAAGGGGGCATCGAGAGGGGCCACAGGGCAGCCAGGAGGCCTCCTGGCGCGGCCTAGGGTGGAGCCGCGCCAGGGACCCTCCTGGGGCCCTGGTGGGTCCACCCCCTTCCTTTCTTGGTGATTCGGGAAGCTTCCGGGTCGCTGATTTTTATATAATTTTTCCGGGATTTATTTGGCACTTTTAATGGCCGGAAAACCTGAAATACAAAAACAGCAGAAAATAGGAACTGGCAACTGGGTGCACTGAATTAATAGGTTAGTCCAAATATGGTCAAAAAGTGTATGAAAGTTCAAGAAAAACATGGCAAAGTCACACAAATCATGCATGGAGCAAGCAGAATTATAGATACGTTTGGGACGTATCAAAATCCCCAATCTTAATTCCTTCTCGTCCTCGAGTAGGGAAATGATAACAAGCATAATTTCTGTGGTGACATGCCACACAACCATATAAGGACTTTTAAGTAAAGCAATCAAAGCATGCAATTCAATTCAACTCTTAACAAGCAAGAGTCTATATTAGTATTGACACAAGCAACAAAAGAACAAAAGGTGCAAGAGCTCTCGCTGTCCGTGACTCAAATGTCTCCAGATGGTGTTTTCGTGCAAGAAAGGGGATAGGGAATACGAGATATAAAAAAATAGTTGTTGAGAACTACTATCTACTAAAGTTTCACACTAAGTCTCCTTTGGATTGTTATCTAGACTCGTCCCCAGACTACTAGTCAGGTACAAGTTAAACTGATCCTCTTCTTTTCGATATTTTGAGCACTCATGCAATGGATGAGCGTGAGAAAGAAAGTTGACACCTAAAAGGCGAAACAGAAAGAAGGTGGAGGAGGAAGACAAAAATGTGTGAAAGGCTCACATCAATGAGGACAACATAGGCGAGAGAAGGACATATGATAGATATGATGTGAGGAGTAGGGATTGCCATGCAATGGATGCACATGTGAGCTAAAAGCTCTCAAGGAAACTAGTGGGGGGGTGCATCCAACTTGCTTGCTCATGAAGACCTAGAGCTCGTTTGAGGAGGCTCATCATTGGAATATACAAGGCAAGTTTTATAGTGTGAAGGGTCCCACATAGCTATATGCATGTATGATGATCTCTATGGAGTACAAGGGATAGAGGATGAAGTACTAGTGTGGATCTCTCAAAAGGTATAGTAGTGTGCCCCTTCTCTCTTTTTATTTTTCTTTTTATCTTTTTTCTATTTTTTTTATTTTTTTGGTGGCCTCAATGGCTCTTTCTATTTCTCTCATTTGTCCTCTTTGGGATCTTTTGATTTTGTCCTCATTGGGATCTTTTCCTCACTTTAGGGGCAACACTCTATATTTTACAAGAATATAGGAGATCTTTCACACTTTACAAAGGTACTCACATAAAGAAAATGTAACTATCATGATGTAAATGTATGCCTCTGCTAGGATAGCAGGATATGCAATGATACTAGCGCGTCATGTAGCAATGATTAGGGCAAGGCCCAACTAGCATCGGCTCATTGATCAAGCAAGTAGCATCTATGACATGAAGATCAAGTCATGAGAAGGTGGATGTTGCATGGCAATGTATCTCAGAAAGGCTATGGAAATGCCTTGATAGGTAGGTATGGTGGCTGTTTTGAGGAAGGATATAAGGAGGTTTATGATGACACAGCGTATTGTGCCAAGGGTTTGGATGCACCGACGAAGTATGCGCCAACTGTCGAGATGAGAAAGGGAAATGCACGGTACTGAAGAGGCTAGAAAAAGTATAGGTGGGTGGAAGTGTCAACTTTTGAATACTCACATTAGTCCGAAGAACTCATGCACTTATTATCGGTAACTCTCAATCTAATCAGGAGGTTCACAAAGAGACAAGTACCCCGAGGAGGAGTGTATGGGGTTTGGTTATCCTTGCGCATCCTCGACTCATGGTATGTGAATGTACTATAATATTCGAACCCTCCAGAGGTTAGTGATCCATCTAGTAGCTAGAGTTCTCAACAGGGTTTTTTTTGGTTTTCGAAAATCACACGGATTGCCCAAAATGCGACATCTATCACTAATAGGCTCGAGCTCTTGACACCAAAAGTTCAAACATTACTCTAATCAATACCTCAAAACTATTGCAAGTTACTACTACAAAGAGAATAGCAACTTCAACTACCTACTTTCTAGTCAAGACACAAAACTCAGTGCAACAGGCAAACTATCTAAACAAGATAAAAAATGCAACTTATAGAAAGTTCAACCTAAGACAAAAGATAAGCTCTAGAATAAAACTAAAGCACTACAACTAAACAGGGCAGCAGCTAAGAAAAGAAAAAGAACAACTCACAGCTAAGGAAATAAGCATGCAAATCCTATGAGGAGTTCTAGTTCAAGCGGAGCGTGTTTCTCTCCCACACAAAAGAAATCTGGGATCTAACTTGTTACTACAGCAGACAAAGCAAAAACAAACCTAAGAAAAGTAAAGAGCGAGACGCTCCAAGGATAGCACATAACGCATGAAGTGATAAAAATATAGTGCAACGAGGGACGAACTGATAATTGCTGATGAAGAAGGGGATGCACGGGGGCATCCCCAAGCTTAGACGCTTGAGTCTCCTTGAATATTTATTGGGGGTGCACATGGGCATCCCCAAGCTTGAGCGTTTGACACTCCAGGATCTTCTTTTATCATCTTCCATCGCACACTTGAAAACTCCCTTCATACACAGCTCATCATAAGCTGATTAGAGAGGTTACTACCCTATTAAAATAATTTTTCCCTTACTATAAATAAGGATATTATTGAAGAGATATTGTTTCTCAAGATTGCCAAAAAGTTTTTGCAAAGAAAAATCAAGCTTAAGGTTTGCAAAAGTTAGGAGAGACAAAACGTGGCAGAATCTGTGAAAAACAGAACATCAGGTAGTAAAGAATTTTTTAGGGGCACTTCTGCAACTCAAATCAAAAAAATCAGAACATACGAAAGTTCCGTTATTGTATAGATCACTCTGTGTAAAACATTCAGCTAAAAAAGATCAACTGGTAATTTGTTGGGGATCGACGCAGAAAACAAAAAAATTTCTACCTACGAGTCCCGAACTCAAGATCTATGCTATGCTGATGTATGTAACAGAAGGAATCGGTGTTCATACCTTTGAAGACCGAAAGAGGGAATCGTTCCTCGAATGTGGTTGGCGTAGACTCTGAACCTACGACCTCCCTGTCGTGTTGAAGAACCTCCGACGATGAAGTAGCACCACACGTGTAGTTCCTCGCGGGATTACACACGTACGGTGCAACCGATGTCCCTCCGGGCTCCGAACCAGAAGAGCAGCGGAAAGAAGATTGATCCGGATCCCGATTCCGGCAGCGCGACGGCGTCCGAATGATGGTGAAACCCCCAACTAGGTGCAAAATCCAAACCAGGGGAGTCCGCTCTAGGTCGGAGAAAGAGAGAGAGAAACTCAATGTTGTGTAGAAAAAGGCACCCCCACCCCTCCTTATATAGGCCAAGGAGGGGCTCCACCCCCTCCCCTTCCCCCATGTGGGACTAAACCCCCAAGGGGGGGAGTGGTGCGTCTAGGAGGGGGGATGGGCCCCTCCCTTGGCACCAAGCCCAAGGGGGGAGGCTCCCCCTTCCCCTCATGGGCCTTTTAAGGTCCAAATACCTTTTCACCTTTTTAATTAATTATTTAAATCATTTTTAATATTTAATTCTGTCAATTAAATAATAAAACATATTTAAACATTAATATATATTATTTTGAACCCTTCAAAATATCCGGAACAGCTTCCGGCACTTCCCGGTACATTTCCGGTGTTTTCTCTCTTTTCACCGATGATTCCGAATCAATCCTTAATGCATCGATTTCCCTTAAGTGTGACACCCTACGGTCCGGGAAACAGTAGAAATGATCGAGACACTCTCTGACCAATGACCATCATGTGGGATCTTGTTACAATCCTTGATGTGCCCCTACGCTTCCATCGAATAAATTTCATCGTTGTTGAACCGTTAACAATGTGACTTGATCCCTTTGTGCTTCGGTACTATGTTTGTCCGAGGTATGATCGTCGGTATCCAATACCTAGTTCTTCCTCGTCTACGACAGAACATGTTTACTCGTCTGTGAATATTACATCTCTTGTGACCTAGTCACTTGCTTGCAAGTTATTGATGCAACACCACCGAGTGGGCCCAGAGTACCTATCTGTCACTCGGATTGACAAATCCCGCTCTGATCTATTTCATACTCCTCAACATATCTACTTCGGAATACCCAAGATACACCTTTTCAGTTACCATGTTTCAGTGTAACGGTTAATGCACTCAAAGCATCCTAATAGATAGCAATTATGTATGATCATCACGGTCTAAGGATTTAGTCACTATGTTATTAAGTCATCGCAATGCTGAACTTATGTGACTTGATCACACTGCAATGCTTAAGGTGGGTGTGTGTCCATCACATCATTCTCCTAATGATATGACCTCATTGTCAATAGACTATTATGTTCTCATGATCAGGAAACCTTGATCATCAATTGCCCAATGAGCTAGTATGCCTGAGTTTAACTAGGGACCAGGTTGTTAAATATCACACGTGTATTAATGTTTCCGCTTAATACACTTCTAGCACAATATATAACGTATTATGAACAAACAGATATGTGACAAATATCTTTATTAATTTGCCTCTAGGGCACATATCCAACAGTCTCCCACTTGCACTAGAGTACAAATTACACTAGTTTACATTAGGTATGTATCTAACACCAATAGTCTCTCGGTGTTGTTCAAACTTGGCTTGTGGAAGAGGTTTAGTCATTGGGTCTGACGGATTCAGATCCGTATGTATTTTGCAAATCCTAGTATGACCATCCTTGACGTAGTCCCGCGTCACATGGAAACGCCGGAGAATATGCTTGGCTGTAGAGTGAGTCCTCGGCTCCCTTGCGTTACCAATGGCACCCGTATTGTCGCAATAAATGCTAACAGGGTCAGTGCAACTATGGAATACGCCAAGCTCGATGACAAAATTCTTCAGCCAATACGCTTCGTTTGACGCTTCGCAAGCGGCAATATACTCCGACTCCATCGTAGATTGGGCGACGACTGACTGCTTGCCGCTCCTCCAGCTAATCGCACCACCATTCAACATAAAAACGTATCCCGTTTGGGATTTTGAGTCGTCGGGATCAGTACCATGACTGGCATCGATGTAACCTGTTACGGAGAGCTCTTCTTCACATCCTCCATAGACAAGAACCAGATCCTTAGTTCTTCGTAAGTACTTAAGGACGTTTTTCACTGCAATCCAATGATCCATTCCAGGATTACTTTGGAAACGATTAGTCAGACTAACCGCCAAGGCCACATCTGGTCGAGTACACAACATAGCATACATGATAGAACCTATGGCTGAGGCATAGGGCTTTGAGGACATTTCCTCCCTTTCTTTTGTTGTTGCTGGGCATTGAGTCACACTCAATTTACTTCCTTTCATAACGGGCAAGAGGCCTCTCTTAGCGTTATCCATATTGAACCTCTTCAATATCTTCTCAAGGTAAGTTCTCTGACTCAGTGCTAATAGGCGTCTTGATCTATCTCTATAGATTTTAATGCCTAATATGTATGCAGCTTCACCTAGGTCCTTCATGGAAAATTGTCCATTCAAATATTCCTTTACCCCCTCTAGAAATTTCACATCATTCCCTATCAATAATATGTCATCCACATATAGTACTAGGAATACCACAGAGCTCCCACTCGCTTTCTTATAAACACATAATTCTTCTTCATTTTGGACAAATCCAAAAGCTTTGATCACCTCATCAAAATGAAGATTCCAGCTCCGAGATGCTTGCTTCAACCCATAAATGGACCGGTGAAGTTTGCATACCTTACCAGCGTCCTTAGGATCAATAAAACCTTCCGGTTGTACCATATACAACTCTTCCTCAATGTTGCCATTTAGGAACGCGGTTTTCACATCCATCTACCATATTTCATAATCGTAATAGGCAGCAATGTCTAGCAATATCCGGGTAGACTTTAGCATCGCTACGGGAGATAAATTCTCTTCGTAGTCAACTCCTTGAATTTGTCGGAAACCTTTTGCGACAAGTCGAGCTTTATAGACCGATACGTTTCCGTCTGCGTCAGTATTTTTCTTGAATATCCACTTATTCTCGACGGCCTTTTGGTCCTCGGGAATATCCACCAAAGTCCATACTTTGTTGGCATACATGGAGTCTATCTCGGATTTCATGGTTTCCAGCCATTTCTCGGACCCGGGTCCCTCCATTGCTTCTTTGTAGTTCGCGGGTTCGTCAGGTTCATTTAACATGACTGCATTAACAAGTTTCCCATAAAACTGAGTTTTTACTCAGGCTCTTGATGACCTGCGGGGTACAATAGGATCTTCTTCATCTTGATCATGATCATCATGTATGTCACGATCGTTATCAATATCATGATGACCGTTCTCTTCAGCTCCCACTACGGAAGATGGTTCCGGAACAACTTCCATTGCCATTTCTTCCACTTGGAGTGATTGGTCAATCATCTCGTTGAGGTCTATTTTCATCCCACTCAATTCTTTCGAAAGAAACTCTTTCTCAAGAAAGCATCCAGTCTTGGCGACAAACGTTTTTCCCTCAGACTAGTTGTAGAAGGTGTATCCAACGGTTTCCCTTGGATATCCCACAAAGATGCACTTATCCACTTTTCATTCGAGTTTGTCAGGCTGATGTTTCCTGACATAAGCCTCACAACCCCAAATCTTTAAGTGAGACAACTTTGGTTTCTTGCCATGCCATTCCTCAAATGGTGTTGTCTTTACGGATTTAGACGGTGCCCTATTAAGAATGTAAGCGGAAGTTTCTAATGCATACCCCCAGAATGACACAGGTAAGTCAGTATGAGACATCATCGATCGTACGCTATCCAATAGAGTTTGATTATGTCGCTCAGAAACACCGTTACGCTGAGGTGTTCCTGTCGGCGTAAGTTGTGGTACGATGCCACAAGTCTTAAGATGATCGCCAAACTCGTGACTTAAATACTCGCCTCCTCGATCGGATCGAAGGTGCTTGATTTTCTTCCCGAGTTGATTCTCGACCTCACTCTGAAATTCCTTGAACCTTTCAAAGGTTTCAGACTTATGTTTCATTAAGTAGATATACCCATATCTTCTTAAGTCATCTGTGAAGGTCACGAAGTAACGAAGACCATTGCGTGTGGGGACGTTCATAGATCCACATACATCTGAATGTATGATCCCTAACAAGTCTTCCTCACGATACATTGTTCCATTGAATGGAGTCCTTGTCATCTTGCCCATAAGGCATGGTTCACATGTGTCAAGGGATCCAAAATGCAATGACTCCAGAAGTCCATCATCATGAAGCTTCTTCATGCGCTTTTCACCAATATGACCAAGTCGACAATGCCACATCGTCATGTGTTCTTCGCCACTAGGTTTTAATCTTTTGGCCTCTACGTTATCAATATGAAGTATATCACAATAGAGATTAAGAATGAACAAGCCATTTTTCTCTGGTGCGTGAACATAAAACACATCATCCTTATAAATCGCACAACCAATTGTATCTGACTTAAAAGAATAGTGGCCTCGCTTCAAGAAAGAACCACTAACGATGTTCACACTCAATGCGGGTACATAGTAGCACTTATTCAAAATCAAAACTAATCCCGAAGGGAGACTAAGATGCTTCGTGTCGACCGCCACCACTTCAATCCGGCAGCTGTTTCCCACGCGCATCGTCACTTCATCTTTCATCAAGGTCGCCTATTCCGTAGCCCCTGAGAGGAGTTAGAAATATGAGCAACAGATCCTGTATCAAATATCCAGGATTTGTTCCCAGCGCTTGTTAAGAAAATATCAATAACGTGTATATCAAATATACCTTTGTCTCTTTTGACAATCTTGCCAGCCTTCTTATCCTCTAGGTACTTGGGGCAGTTGCGTTTCCAGTGACCATCACCCTTGCAGTTGAAGCACTCAACGCCAGGCTTGGGTCCAGGTTTGGGTGCCTTACAAGGAGTGACAACTGGCTTGTCACCCTTCTTCGGGCTTCCCTTCTTTCCCTTCTCCTTCTTGCCAGACTTCTTGAATTCAACGGTCATGTTGACCATAAATATAGCATGCTCCTTCTTGATCTCAACCTCAGCAGTTTTCAGCATGGCGAACAACTCAGAAGGGGTCTTAGTCATCCCCTGCATGTTGTAGTTCAACACAAAGTCTTTGTAGCTAGGGGGCAGCGACTGCAGCACCCTATCAACAGCAAGTTCATCTGGAATCTGACATTCCAGAGCATTCAAGCGTTGAACGTAGCCAGACATCTTGACCATGTGCTCACTAACACTTCTATGCTCATCCATCTTTGATGAGAAGAAAGCTTCAGAAGCCTCATAACGTTCAACCCTGGCTTGGGGTGCAAAGACGGCCTTGAGGTCGGTGATTATCTCATATGCACCCATCCTCTCAAAGCGTTTATGCAGCTCATCCTCCATGGAGTAAAGCATTCCACTCTGGACAAGGTTGTAATCATCCGTCTTGGAGAGGTAGACATGCTTCTCATCCTGACTAGCGTCTGCTGGTGGTTCGTCACCTAACGCAGCCTCTAGTACATATGCCATCTTGAGGGGAATGAGGAGAAGCCTCAGAGTGCGGAACCAGTTGGTGAAGTTTGACCCATCGGTTTTCAGTTTGTCTTTGTCTAGGAATGACCCTAAGTTGAATGAGGGGCGAGGTGCAGCCATCTACAATGGTTATTTGCAAAACACATATTTAGACTTTGTTCATAATTGGAGTTCAATTTTAATTAATTCTAAAACTTCCACTTAGTTAAACATCTCTCCAAATTTACTAAGTGATTAACATAATCCTAGTTTGAATGATCGTCCTCGAATATCACACGGCCGACGACGCATCTCCCTAGGTAGGCCATCATGCCAATCATATCCGTTATATGACTCATGCTTAACCTTTCGGTCATCCGTATCCAAGCTCATATCTACATATGTCAAGCCTGCCAGTCGAACCTTAGTGTATGGCTATTCAGCAAGGCCATATCTGCATATGCTAGGCTTGCCAAACCCAACCTCATGCGATCGCTAATGTATGTATGACACCCGATCGTCACGGCCTTCCTATCATAAAGAGATCCTTCCAGGCGGTGCCCACTACGGGAGAATACAATCATGGTATTGAGAGAGATTATCCTATCATGCTACCGTCTCATATCTAGCATATTAGCAAGACAGGAAGTAAAACTGTAAATCATACAAGCTATGATCCCCCCTTACATGCAAATTAAAGTTAAAATGCCTTCTACTTTATCTTTTGCAAGTTTTACGTGGCTGCTAAGGGGTTTCGAGAGAGAACCACTTTTCTATCCTGCGAAAACACAACACCAATCCTGCAATCGTCTCTATTACACCCCTGTCGGGGCCCTCCGTTGCAAACGTCTTCGCGTCGCTAATGTTAGAGAGACAGACACCCCCAGCCACTTATATGGTACAAGCCATATGTCAAGCGTGGAACCAGTCTCGCGTAAACGCGTAAGGTCGGTCGGGGCCGATTCATCAGGACATTGTCGCAACGCTAAACGAGTACACGTGGGAGGGTAACAATTGGAGAATGGATGCCCACATCCTAGATGTGTTCTACCCATACAATACATCTACGCATAGCCTTGCTCTGATACCACTGTTGGGGATCGGCGCAGAAAACAAATTTTTCCTACCTAGTAGTCCCGAACCCAAGATCTATGCTATGCTGATGTATGTAACGGAAGGAATCAGTGTTCATACCTTTGAAGACCGAAAGAGGGAAACGTTCCTCGAACGTGGTTGGCGTAGACTCTGAACCTACGACCTATCTGTCGTGTTGAAGAACCTCTGGCGATGAAGTAGCACCACACGTGTAGTGCCTCGCGGGATTACACACGTATGGTGCAACCGACGTCCCTCCGGGCTCCGAACCAGAAGAGAAGCGGAAAGAAGATTGATCCGGATCCCGATTCCGGCAGCGCGACGGCGTCCGGATGATGGTGAAACCCCCAACCAAGTGCAAACTCCAAACCAGGGGAGTCCGCTCTAGGTCGGAGAAAGAGAGAGAGAGAAACTCAATGTTGTGTAGAAAAAAAGCACCCCACCCCTCCTTATATAGGCCAAGGAGGGGCTCCACCCCCTCCCCTTCCCCCATGTGGGACTAAACCCCCAAGGAGGGGGAGTGGTGCGGCTAGGAGGGGGGATGGGCCCCTCCCTTGGCGCCAAGCCCAAGGGGGGAGGCTCCCCCTTCCCCTCATGGGCCTTTGAAGGCCCAAATACCTTTTCACCTTTTTAATTAATTATTTAAATAATTTTTAATATTTAATTCTGTCAATTAAATAATAAAACATATTTAAACATTAATATATATTATTTTGAACCTTTCAAAATATCCGGAACAGCTTCCGGCACCTCCCGGTACATTTCCGGTGTTTTCTCTCTTTTCACCGATGATCCTGAATCAATCCTTAATGCATCGATTGCCCTTAAGTGTGACACCCTACGGTCCGGGAAACAGTAGACATGATCGAGATACTCTCTGACCAATGACCATCATGTGGGATCTGGTTACAATCCTCGATGTGCCCCTACGCTTCCATCGAATAAACTTCATCGCTATTGAACCGTTAACAATGTGACTTGATCCCTTTGTGCTTCGATACTATGTTTGTCCGAGGTATGATCGTCGGTATCCAATACCTAGTTCTTCCTTGTCTACGACATAACATGTTTACTCGTCTGTGAATATTACATCTCTTGTGACCTAGTCACTTGCTTGCAAGCTATTGATGCAACACCATCGAGTGGGCCCAGTGTACCTATCCGTCACTCGGATTGACAAATCCCGCTCTGATCTATTTCATACTCCTCAACATATCTACTTCGGAATACCCAAGATACACCTTTTCAGTTACCATGTTTCAGTGTAACGGTTAATGCACTCAAAGCATCCTAATAGATAGCAATTATGTATGATCATCACGGTCTAAGGATTTAGTCACTATGTTATTAAGTCATCGCAATGCTGAACTTATGTGACTTGATCACACTGCAATGCTTAAGGTGGGTGTGTGTCCATCACATCATTCTCCTAATGATATGACCTCATTGTCAATAGACTATTATGTTCTCATGATCAGGAAACCTTGATCATCAATTGCCCAATGAGCTAGTATGCCTTAGTTTAACTAGGGACCAGGTTGTTATATATCACACGTGTATTAATGTTTCCGCTTAATACATTTCTATCACAATATATAACGTATTATGAACAAACAGATATGTGACAAATATCTTTATTTATTTGACTCTAGGACACATATCCAACATTATTTTCTATGATTTTTTCCGTCACGAGGACAAAATCTGTTTTCTGGACAGCATGCCACAACTTTCACTTCCCTTGTCATATGAGGCTATAATTGGCACAAAGCTTGAAAAGTAAAGATACAATGATGTTGCTACAGTAGTAATAATCATCAAGACCATTAAGAACAGAAGAAAAACAAAAAGGAAAACCTAAATTCGTTGCGGGCTGCCTCCCGAAAGCGTTTCTTTAAAGCCATTAGCTAGGCTTAAAGCAAAAGATCAAGTCTTATCAAGAAAATAACTAGCCCGTGTGACGGACTCAAAAGGCAACTTAATCTTTTTCCTAGGGAAATGTTCCATCCCTTTCTTGAGAGGGAATTGGAATTTGATATTCCCCTCTTTCATGTCAATAACAGCACCCACGGTGCGAAGAAAAGGACGTCCCAAAATAATTGGACAAGAAGGCTCACACTCAATGTCCATAATAGTAAAATCAACGGGAACATAATTTTCATTGACAATGATAAGAACATCATCGATCTTCCCCAAAGGTTTCTTTACGAAAGAATCGACAAGACGAACACCAAAAGAACAAGGATCAAAAGGTTTCAATTCAAGCATATCATACATTATTTCTGGCATAACGGAGGTACTAGCTCCAACATCACAAAGAGCAAAGCAAGAGAAGTTATTCAATTTGATTTTTATCATAGGATCCCAACCATCTTCTAGCTTCCTAGGTATGGAGGCTTCTAGTCTAAGCTTCTCCTCCCTAACTTTGATTAGAGCATTTGTGATGTGCTCTGTGAAGGCAAGATTAAGTGTGCTAGTGTGGGGGTCTCTAGACATTTTGTGTAGGAAACCAATAACTTCGGTAAGGTGCAGTTATCAAAGTCTAGATCACTACTATCTATCAAGGAGGTAGTGATATCATTTAGGCTCACTTGTTTGAAAGCCTCTATGTTCATAGAGGTTTCTTCATCTATGGTTGAGGTGGTAGCATCACCATTGATAGGTCCAGTGGGACTAGGGGGGGTGATGGGTGCTAACAGTTTGTACATCCTCAACAACTTGGATAGTAGCTACTGTGTGGTAGGTAGGAAGGCTCTTAACTCTCTCTTCTTCCTCCTTTTCTCTAGCCCATCTCTCTTTAAGTTTTCCCAACATCCTAACGTTTTCATTAATTTGCACTTGGATAGCATTCATAGGAGTGGTCTTCCTCTCCTCGGGGGGAGCAGTTCTAATTTTAAGCATCTCAACATCATGGGCTATGTTGTCTACCTTCGAACAGAGATTATCTAATTTGTCTAATTTCTCTTCTACACTCTTGTTGAAGGCCTTTTGGGTAGTGATAAAGTCTTTGAGCAAGGTTTCTAGTTCAGAGGTGGAGTTTTTGGTGCTAGGATAAGTGTTGTTGTTCCCATAGTTGCTGGATGGGAAAGGTCTAGGATTGTTGCTACCAAAATTACTCCTATAAGCATTATTGTTAAAGTTGTTTCTAGAGATAAAGTTCACATCTACTTGTTCTTGAGCAACCAAGGAATTTAAAGGAACATCCTGAGGATCAATAGGAGTTTGCTTGGTAAGTAGAGACATGATTAAGGCAGTATTTTTATTAAGAGAGGAGATCTCCTCGACAGAATTTACCTTCTTACCAGTTGGAGATCGTTCGGTGTGCCACTGAGAGTAGTTCAGCATCATCTCATCAAGTAGCTTCGTGGAAGCACCAAGTGTGGTTGACATAAAAGTTCCTCCCGTGGCCGAGTCTAGCAGATTCCGCGAGGTAAAGTTTAAGCCTGCATAAAAAGTCTGGATAACCATCCAGGTAGTCAAACCATGTGTAGGGCAGTTCTTAACAAGAGATTTCATTCGTGCCCAAGATTGGGCAATGTGTTCATTATCCAATTGCCTAAAATTCATAATGTTACTTCTCAACTAGATAATTTTAGCAGGGGGATAGTACTTCCCAATAAAAGCATCCTTACACTTGTCCCAAGAATATATACTATTCTTAGGTAAGGATTGCAGCCACTCCTTGGCTCTTCCTCTCAAGGAGAACGGAAAAATATTAAGCTTGACGATGTCTCCATTTAATTCCTTGTACTTTTGCATATCACAAAGCTCAACAAAATTATTTAAGTGCAAGGCAGCATCCTCTCCAGCACCTGAGAATTGATCTTTCAAAACAAGATTAAGAAAACAGGTTTAATTTCATAAGAAGGTGCTGAAGTGGTAGGCGGAACAATAGGAGTGCAGATAAAGTCACTGTTGTTGTGACTAGTGAAGTCACAACTAGGTGTTTTCATTGGAACCCATAGTAGCAACATGTATTTTTGATAAGGGACACAAAAGTAAAAACTGAAAGATAAACTAGCAAGACTAAAAAGCAAAGATAAAAGATAGTGTGCAACTCCCCTATCTTGTAGACTGGAGTCCCCGGGAACGGCGCCAGAAATTAGCTTGATACGGTGAGGATAGTTCTCTCACTCCTCGTTAGTTACCCCAAGTGGAAGGTGAGATGTAGCGTAGCAGCAAATTTCCCTCGGTGAAGATACCAAGGTTTGTCTCCAGTAGGACTCGTAGAAATAAAAGAAGGTGACAACGACGCCATAATTTTACTTCTGGTTAGGGAGTTGTCTGGACCTGCACACAGAAACAGATAACTTTGCTCCCAACGAGTACAGAGGAGTTGTCAATTCCTCCGGCCTTGCTGTTTACAAAGGATCAACGCAAGAGATAATAGTGCAACTGAAAGTAAGAACTGAAAGTAAATTGAAGGTGTAAACAATGGTGTGAATATGGACCGGGGTCCCGTGATGTTCACTACTGATGTCTCTCTCCGAAAAGACGATAAAAGTGCTAGCGAGGTAAACAAATCACAGCTGAACAATTGACTGGATTATAAACGCACCGCAGTGCTAACTATGCTACAAAAGAAAGGAAGAGGCTCAAAATAAATGGGCAGTACGCCAAGGTAAGTAGACCGAAATCCATCTTCATCTACTACGAATAATCCACCTTGAGATATCTATCAAGAACATCTCGCTGGTATTCAGTTGCGAATCCCACCCAAAGTGTAAACTCAAAGCAACAGACAACTGCATTAAAAGAACTATGCGTAAAGTAAACAATCCTTGCACCCGCAAGTACAAGCACCGTTGTTTTATCCCTGGTGGCAACAGCACATCCCCTAGTCTCATGTTTCTGTCACTCAAGCTAGACATCAAGGGGGTGAACCCACAATCAAGCATAACGCTCCCTCTTGGAGTTGCAACAAATCACTTGGCCAAAGTAAAATACGGCAACGGAGAACATGCAAGAATATAAAAAAGAACACAAATATAAAAGAGAACCAAATATATTACTCATCACAATCTGAACATAATCTCATAATCCATCAGATCCCAGCAAACTCAGCATAGCAACACAGAAAACTACAAAAGTTCCTCGATCATGTGAGGTAGCTCACGAGGTCTCGAAAATGGAAGCACAAAGAGGGGAGAGGTACATCAAATAGCTAATGGTCACGGATCCATGGTCCAAGGGGGGATACTCACGGCACATCCGGGAGGCGTCCATGGCAATGGATGGTCTCACGAAGGGGGGTTCCTCCTTCCGGCAAGGTGCTGGGGCAGCTTCTCCTGGCAGCCCCGATGTTGAAACGGCGGCGGCGGCGGTATAGAGAGGAGAATGGGAATAGCAGATCGATATTAGGGGTTTCCGTCACGGGGGGTAAATATAGGCGATAGGGAGCACCGAGAGGGGCCACAGGGCAGCCAAGAGGACTCCTGGCGCGGCCTAGGGTGGGGCCACGCCAGGGACCCTCCTGGGGCCCTGGTGGGTCAACCCCCTTCCTTCCTTGGTGATTCGGGAAGCTTCCGGGTCGCTGATTTTTTATATAATTTTTCCGGGATTTATTTGGCACATTTAATGGCAGGAAAACCTGAAATACAAAAACAGCAGAAAACAGGAACTGGCAACTGGGTGCACTGAGTTAATAGGTTAGTCCAAATATGATAAAAAAAGTGTATGAAAGTTCAAGCAAAACATGGCAAAGTCACACAAATCATGCATGGAGCAAGCATAAATTATAGAAGTGGCCGCGCCAGGGGGGCGCCTGGACCCCTGGTGGCCCCCCTGGCTGCCCCTCTTCTCCTATTTATTCTCCGCCATGGGAAACTTCCGAAGACAGAACCCTATTTCGCAATATCGCCTCTGTTCCGCTGCCGCCGCACTTCCAAGATCGGGAGCACCGCCAGGACCCTTCCTAGCACCCTGCCGGAGGGAGGATCGACCTCCGGGTGCTTCCCCTCCACCATGGGTCCGTGATCAGTAGTTATTTGATGTTCTCCTCCCCTCTTTGTTCTTCATGGTTTAGACCTCGTGAGCTGCCCTACATGATCGAGGCACATATCTAATCTTTCTGCTTTTGCTATGCTGAGTTTGATGGGATCTGATGTCGGGACCCGGGGTTAGCGTATGTAATTCCAGTCACGATACAATCACATGGAGAGACGAGAACCGTACCCACTTGTCTAAGAAGACAAGGCCAAGCACAGAACGTTCTCGGTAAGCATCGAACGTGAGGGGCATCCCACTCAGGCCGGATGATCATCTGAGATGGGTCCTCATCGTCCGCTCACAAGTCTAGATGTTTATGGGTGGTGAATCCCATACTCATAGACAAGTCTTCTCAACCATGTTATCGATTGAATCCTAACTCTTACATAGACTTACTCCAGCCCGATCACTTAGTCGGGGTCTAGGGCGGGCTCGATCATACAACAAAGTGTGCACGTGGAAGAGCCACGAGCAATCGCATCGCGATGCCCCAAGCTGCGCACATCTAAGGGCCACTTGGTGTATAAAAGACCGCCAACCAGATCACAACTAAGGTCTCGAAAACCCATACTAAGACATGCATGTTATAAACATACACGCATCACACATGCCTAGTATGAACAGCAGGTATCATCACATAACTCTAAAAAGTACTTCTTTATTTACTTACACATAGAGCATACAAAGATCACATGTATGTGATCAACATTACATCATACAACGGAAGCAAATTAGGTCTGAGTACAGACAAGTTTAAAAAATGGCTTAGAGAAGCCTTGTAAACAAACATGCCCTTCCACGAGGGACCAGACTGCTGCCTGGGACTATGCTAACTTAGTCAACGTCGAGCTTCACGAAGGTGACTCCATCGGGGTCCGGTTTCTCATCTAAAACATAGAATAAGCAAACGTGAGTACAAAGTCGTACTCAGCAAGACTTACATCAGATCTATACTACTCATGCTCAAGTTTCAAGGTAAAGGGAGGTGGGGTTTCATCATGCAGAAGTGCCAGCTTTGACTTGGCTAGTCCTGAACTACGATTACCAGACTTGAGGTAAGAAGCGTACACGAGTCCACTATCCAAGTCTCCAACCAATACACCACTATGGTTACTTCCTCGACTTCCCCACGAGGAAGCACACCATAGCACTCACGCTTATCTTGCGAGTTTTAGAAGTATCCATTCAAGTTGTCTAATAATCAGGTACAGGTTCCAAGTAGTCCTTAACCGCGGACGCGGCTATTCGAATAGTTTTGTTAACCTTGCAAGGGTGTAAGCTACACACACATGAACATCGGTTACCGCCAGGTCTCGCCACCGTTCAAGAGGTGACAGCGAGGATGTTCACCACGACACTTCGCTCACAACCGGTCTATTCCAGGAGTCGACTATCTGAGTTTGCCTCCGCTCGAGAGCCCGGCCGGATCAACGAAACGGACTCAAACAATGTAAGTGACCGAGACGCCACCTCTGGCAGATGGTTTTCCTGCCTCACAGGTGCACCCACATATCTATACGATGCAACCATTCCTTCATTCTTTTTATATGCAGATGTCAAATGGAAAGCCCGAACTAATGTGACTCCTGGACGTCGACACAGATCAAGGTACTAGGCCGAGAAGGGTCAGTGAGCCCAATGTGTGGTTGTACTCTTTGTCTTGGATTACCATACAAGAACTCGGTGCTTAAGGCGGTGTTCAACGAGACAACCCACTGTGTACTCCTACACAGCCTCTCATCGTTCACCTTGTATTAGGGTGGATTGACCAACACAGTTTCACTTTTATGAACACCATGTTCACTATCATCCCGACTCACATCAAAAGCAACATCATCGCCGTGGTCAACTTCGGCAAGTCGCCAGCGAGGTCAGAGAGACCGGCGAGCTCCGGAGGACGATTCCCTGCGCCAAAAAGGATGCTGTGGCCTCCATTCGAACCAGGAAGCTCCCGCGCGTCACCCTGGACCAACAGGCGAGCTCGAGGGTCACCGGAGCGTCGCCGACGTCGAGGGAGGGGGAGGCCGTGGCTCTGGAGATGTCGGGAGGACGCTCTGGAGCGCGCTTTTGACCGGGGAGTGGGGCGTTGCGAAGCTGTGGTGTTGGGGATCACGATGCGCGTCACGGGCGAAGCAGAAGGGAAGGGGAGCAGCGTCCCCGTCGTTCATGGCGGCGGTGCCTCTCGGCGTTCATGGAAAATCGGGCTAGGAGAAGGGAGGGGCGCAAAATCTTGAGGGGAAAACGGCGCGAGCTCACCGTGATGCGAACGGAGCCGACGGGGAGGTTGGGGAAGGGCTGGAGACGACGAATTCGTCGACGAGCTTCACGGCGGCCGGCGGCGTCTCGTTGAAGATGGCGACGACCTCGGGTCTTCTGGGCTCGATTACGCGCTTGGGAAGACGAAGACGAGCACGGCGAGTCTTCTGGACACGGTGGCTCGCCTTGAGGGGCACGGTGCCCACGCGAGTGCGGCGGCGCGGCGAGACCGAGCGCTCGGAGGCGGTGAGAAACTGGCGAGAGAGAGAGCTAGAGGGAGAAGGGAGAGGAGGAGAAGTGCTGCGGGGCTCTGGGCGTCTCCGTGGCACGCGTAGGAGGAGGGGGAGGCTCTGGAAGCGCCTCGGTGGCCACGGCGGCGTCGTCGGCTCCCTCCCAGCTCGCCACCGAGCTGGTTGAGGAAGACGACAAGGGGTCTGCGGGCTGGGGTGGGCCAAACGGGCCAGGGGGAAACTAGTTGGGCCGAAGCCAGGGGTTGTTCCCCCTTTTCCTTTTCTTCTCTTTTTCTTTCTGTAATTTTGTTGTGCCTTGATAAATAAATACCTAGGCAATTTATAAAATGCCAAAAACTTTTCCATGGACTTACAAAGCATATAGTTAGCCACTCACAAGTTTTGGAGACTTTTGAAATTCAAACAATTTGAATTTAAATTCAAATTGGAGTTCAATTTAATTTCCAAGGCACCTTTAATATATCTTAAAAATCAGTGAGCCTTGAGTGGGACCCACTCCACTTTATATGTGATCTCACTTATTTCTAGGACTTTTCAAAAATATCACAGTGATTTTTGGAGCAACTTTTTATCTAGCCATTTAATTGAATTATTTAGGGCTTTTCTTTTCCCCAATTTTGAATTTCTTTTGAAATTTTTGCATGATGCAAAGGGGCACTCAAACCCTAGCACTTACCCTAGTTGGGGTTCTGACACTGATGGATTAAGAGATTATGTTCAGATTGTGATAGAGTAATATATTTGGTTTTTATCTCTTATATTTTTGTTCCTAAGTAATTCTTGCATGTTCTCTGTTGTTGTTTATTGCTTTGGCCAAGTAGTAGGTAGTGACTCCAAGAGGGAACGTTATGCTCGATTGTGGGTACATGCCCCCTGATGACACTCTTGAGTGACAGAAACATGAGTCTATGGGATGTGTTGTGGCCACAAGGGGGAAAACAATGGTGCTTGTAACCGCGGTTGCAAGGATTGTTTACTTTACGCAAAGTTTTTTTAATGCAGTTTTTTGTTGCTTTGGGTTTACACTTTGGGTGGGGCTCGCAACTTAATACCAGCGAGATGTTTTGGATAGATATCTCAAGGTGGATGATTAGTAGTAGATGCAGATGGATTTCGGTCTACTTATTTTGGCGTACTGTCTATGCTTATGAGCCTCTTCCTTTCTTTTGTAGCATAGTTAGCATTGCGGTGCGTTATAATCCTGTCAATTTCCCATCTGTAATTTGTTTACCTCGCATAGCAGGCTTATCGTCTTTTGGGAGAGAGACATCACTAGTGAACATCACAGGGCGCCGGTCCATATTCTCATCACTGTTTACGCGCTCATTTACTTTTCAGTATTTACTTTCAGTTGCTATCATTATCCTGTGTTTTTTATCCTTTGTAAAAAACAAGACCGGAGAGATTGACAACATCTCTGAACTTTGTTGGGAGAAAAGTTATTTGTGTCGTGTGTAGGTCCACTTCAGTTGCGCCGCTGACACCTACTTATCATTGCCGGAGTCCTACGGGCGGCAATATTAAAAGCTCGGTATCTTCACCGAGGGAAACTCGCCGCTACGCTGCATCTCAGCTTCCACTTGGGGTAACCAACGAAGGGCGAGAAGAAATTATCCTCTCGCGCGTATCAGTAAGCACAAGAGTTGACACTTAGGATGGCAAAGAGATAAATATGATGGAGGAGGAAGACAAAAAGGTGAGAAAGGCTCACATCAATGAGGACAATCATAGGCGGGAAGGCCAAATGATAGATATGATGTGAGGAGTAGGGATTGCCATGCAACGGATGCACATATGAGCTAAAAATCTTGCCAATGGAACTAGTGGGGGTTCATCTAACTTTCTCTCTCATGAAGACCTAGAGCTCTTTTGAGGAGGCTCATCCTTGGAATATGCAAGCCAAGTTCTATAGTGTGAAGGTCCCCACATAGCTATATGCATGAATTATCATCTCTATGGAGTACAAGGATAAGAGGGAGTACTTGTGTGGATATTTCAAAAGGATAGTAGTGTTTCCCCTTTCTCTCTTTTTATTTTTATTTTTCTCTTTTTTTTATTTTTTTTATTTTTTGATGGCCTCAATGGCTCTTTCCATTTAACCTTCGTTTGTTCTCTTTGGGGTCTTTTATTTAGTCCACTTTGGGATATTTTACTCACTTTAAGGGCAACACTCTAATTTACAAGAGGGTATAGAAGATCTTCCACACTTTACAAGGTACTGAAATCATAAAGAAGATGTAGCTATCATGATGTATGCAATGTATGCCTCTGCCAGTGTAGCAGGAACATGTATGACATGAAGATCAAGTCATGAAGAGGTGGATGTTGCATGGCAATATATCTCGGAAAGGCTATGGAAATGCCTTGAAAGGTAGGTATGGTGGCTGTTTTGAGGAAGGATATAAGGAGGTTTATGATGACAGAGCGTATCATGCCAAGGGTTTTGATGTACCGGCGAAGGTGGGCGCCAACTCTCGGAGTGAGAAGAAGGCAATGCACGACACGGAAGAGGCTAGCAAATATGAGGAGGTGGAAGTGTCAACTTTCAATACTTACATTGGTCCGAAGAACTCATGCACTTATGTAAGGCCCGATATGCGGTACTGTTCCAGATCTAGATGTTTCCATCCAGATCCGGGGACGAAGCACATATCGTTCCCACCGCGACATATGACATAGCCATATGCCCCGGATTTCCAACATGATATCACAACAATACAGATACAAGGATACAACATCTCATACAATCGACATACAACTACCTTAAATACATTACATCAGCGGAAGACATATGTCTGAGTACAAACTACAATCAATTGCCTAGTGGCAAAGAGAAAAACATCGATCCCCATAACCACACGGGTCCAGGACCTCCGTCGGGATCCGCCTAACTAGTTGTCGTCGAGTCTCCACGTGAAACGTCGATCACCGTACATGTTGTTGATCAAGAACCCTGAAAAGAGTTTGGGGGTAGTATCATGAGTACAGAGGTACTCAGCATCCAACTGTAGTGGTCATCTGACCCAGCAAGGACTTCATCACTCGTCATTCTAGGACAACTAGTAGTTTCCGGTAAGGATGGGGTAAGTGGTGAGGTTGCTGCCGCACTAGCATTTATGAAGTGGCTAACGATCTAGAGAGTAAGATAAGAAGCCAAGCATTCGATGAGGAATCGCCTCCAACAAGTCTTGCTATCAGCTACTTACGCAAACATAACACCTATCCTATCCTTGTCCTCCTCTTCGCATCCCGACGAGGAAGAATCAGTCAAGGCACACACACACGTTGATCAAGTTATATAAAGATTATCTCAGTTGTTGTTGTCTATGAACAAGGAGTAGGTCTCAAGTCGTCCATAACCGTGGACACGGCTTCTCGAAAAGATTTAACCCTGCAGGGGTGGACCAACTGCCCATTACAAGGCTCCGCACGCACGCCCATCTCTCTCAGTTGCTACCCATTATAGGCAACCATTTTATGATTTAGTTCCGAGAGATCCGAAACGACAGGTCGATCCCTCTAACTAACAACGAACAAATCCGGGTGGCCCCCGGTGAGTCGACACCCAACTCAAAAGACGGTCGCTCTCTCGAATCGGTCTCTACCGTCTGTCGCAGGTTTGGATAGCCGGTTAATCTCACATGGGAAACCGGGTCCTCAGCTGAACAAGGTGGGCCAGCAAGGGAACTATGTCCTCACTGGTCCGGGTTGGTTGGAAAACTACTAGAGGCCGACCAGCACACACACGGTTTCAAATGGTAAATCAGCTTGGGCCACCACTAGAAATGTTTGAAGCTTGGAAGGTAAGAAAAGGGGACCCCATAAAATCCCACACACGGTTAGCCACGCTCAGTCCTAAAACCAATACCCGGAACTCGGGTCCTAGGTGACTCGAATGGAACAAAGCGTCGGGGCGGGATAGCCTAGACCTTCCATCCTTCGTCGAATATAGTCAACATTTATAATAATGAATATCATCAACAACAATATAATAACGTGATAGCCCAAAACCAAGGAATAACAGGGTTACATCGTAGCATCCTAAGCATGCATACTAAGCAGGGGCTGAGCAACGATCAATAGTAACATAGCAGTACATGATTTGCTGGGAGGGGACATGACTGTATCATTTTGAAAGAGGTTGTAAACATGTGGTAGGATCAAACATCCAACCTATCCTAGACTAGCATGCAAACCGCTGGTTGAAATAGAATGGATCATAAGTAATGCATAGTCCTTGCCTGTTGATAAGTCGGGTTCCGAAGGTGTAGTTGATCGCAAGCTCGCATCGCCTCCGAGAGGTACCCGCGGAAGCACACAAGACGGTAAACACTGGAAGCAATCAACGAGCAAGCATCTATTACTACGAGGCAAACACGAGCAAGCATCAACAAGAAGGCAACACAAGACATCGGACCTACCGTCGAGAGCGGTTACTAACAGGTTAAGTGGAGTACTCGTCACACACGACGATACCACACGTTTACGATGGTTCAAGTTGTTTAGCTATAGGTGATCAACAAAGGTTGTTAACATGGCATCTCACTCAAGCACGGCATAGCACACAAACATGACAAAAGGTGAAGCATAAGATAAACTATCTATGCTAGTCAATTTAAGTGAGGCATAACCTAAACACGGCATACCACTAAGTACCCCACGACAATTAAAACATTTGGTACTGTTCTGTCCTAAACCATATTTTAGGTTGGTTAACAACAGAAAATAATAGCATAAACACAAAGTACACGAAAAACTAATGAAGTTACATATAAAGAACACTCCAAACGGAGTTACGGTTAAAAAGATACAAGTCAAACAAGTTACGGGCACAATCTGCCAACATCAGGAAGCACACTTTAGAGCATTGCATAAACAGGATAATGAATGCAAACATGCTTAAAAATGATATGCAACTAAACTAGACATGGCAGGGAAGGCATGGAAAAAAGAATCATGCAAAAAGGCATCATGAACAACTAGTTATAGCCAATGCAAAATGCAATAAAACATTACTGGTCTAGGACTTAGTGAAAATCAAGAAAACAGGGCAGAAACTGTTATTTTTATGCTGTATAAACAAGGGTAAAACTATATGCAAAATTGCAGCAACATGGCATAGCAATATATGAGCATTAACTAGACACGATGGTGATCACGTACAAACAAGAATCATGGTCATAGGCATAACAGATCAAAAGATATTAAGCATGCAACATGGCATCGGATAGTTACAAACTTAGAGAAAAACTGAGGTGGCTGTCAACAACAGCAGCATAGCAACTTTGGAGCTAAAAATAACTATGACCAGGAATGCAAACATGACAATGCAATACATGTAATGGAAGTAGACATGATGCTTAATAGTATGCAAAAAGAATCAATGCAATAGGCCTCATGGATGTGTCACAATCATCATGCAAACTTGCAATAAAATAACAACAACAGCACAAAACAGAAATTAGTAGCAGTTAACAGTCTGATGCCCACTTCAACACATATTTGCACCATCAAGATGGCCTCAAATCAAAATGCTCACAAGAGATGAACTGAAGTACACACAATTCTAAACAATTTTCCTTTTGGGCACAACGTGATGCAGGCTATGGTTTGATCGCAATTCGCACGGCAAAACAGTATCAGCAACACTTAACTCAGGACTTAGAAAAAATAACAGAGAGAAAAAAACAATGCAACAAAAAAATAAAAACGGGCCTCACCCTAATGGGCTCGCCCCATGTGGCGCTGGACGGGGGAGGCCGGCTGGGCTGGCGGCTCGGTGGGCTGCGGTTCGCCGCCTGGATCTGGGCCGTAGGGGCGGTTGGGAGGCCCACGTGGCCGGCGACCGCTGGATCGGGAGCCCGACCTCCCGTCGGCCATGGCGTCGGGTGCGGCGGCCGCGCCGGCGAGGCAGCTCCGGCGAGAAGGCATGCGGCGGCTGGGAGGCGCACGGTGGCGGACGGACCCGGGCCGGCGGCGCGACAGCCCGGCGAGCTCCAAGGCGGGGCCCTCGAGCTCCTGCTTTGGGCCACGACCTCCCATTGCGCCGGCTCGGCTGGAACTCCATGTCCATGGTGCCCCTTGCACGCACAGAAAGAGAAGGTGAGAGGGAGAAGAAAGAGAAGAGAAGAAGAAGAAGAAGGGGCAGAGGAGAGGAGGCGACCTGGGGCGGCCGTCGGAGCACGGCGGCTTGCCGGGGCGCACGGTGGCGGCGGCGGGACTCCACGGGCGGCTGCGTCCAAGGGAGGAGGTTGGTGGAGGCCAGAGCCGATCTGGGCCATTGGATCGGCCGATCCGACGGTCCAGATCCGCTGGGAGGCTAGGGTTTGGATTTTGGGGATAAAACTGCGAAAATGGGGCAATTTTTGGGGCAAAGTGGAGGGGTGGCTGCAATTTTGTGGCTAGGGAAACCCTAGAAATGGGTGGGAGAGTGGTGGTATTTATATAGCCCAGGTGGCTGGCAGTTTGCAAAAACATCCCCGGTTTTTTTCTCGCGCGCGCGGTGTTTACGTTTCTGACCGCCGAGGGTCCACAGGACCTCCGATTCGGGTAAAACTTTGAACTGCGCGATCAACGCGTCGATCCGGCGGCGTTCACCTCGCGCTGGAACCGTTCCGAGAACACTTTCCGGCGCGCTATAAAAATAACCCGTTTAATTGTTAAACTTGGTTTTTCGTTCCGTGGGCTGCGGCTGGTCTCCTGCGGTTTTCGCGACGGTGATCGGGCGAAACCCGGTGTCGCAAAGGTCGAGTGTCAGGGTGGCAAGGGTCGGTCTCCGTCCGATACGAGATAAGAGGGGGAAAAATAATCGCCGATCGATAAATCGGGGATGAAAACACCGCAAACAAATCAGACAATCAAACAATTCTCACCGAAAACAAAAATTTTAATTTTTGTGAAATCTGGGCTGTTACAACTTATTATCGGTAACTCTCAATCTAGTAAGGAGTCTCACAATGAGACAAGTACCCCGAGGAGGAGTGTATGGGGGTTTGGTTATCCTTGCGCATCCTCGACTCATGGTACGTGAGTGTACTCTAATATCCGATCCCTCCAAAGATTAGTGATCCATCTAGTAGCTAGAGTTCTCAACTAGTTTTGTAGGTTTTGAAAAGACACACGGATTGCCCAAAATACGACATCTATCACTAATAGGCTAGAGCTCTTGACACCAAAAGTTCAAACATTACTCACATCAATACCTCAAAACTATTGCAAGTTACTACTAAAACTAAATAGCAACCTCAATTACCTACTTTCAAGATAAGACACAACTCGGCGCAACAACCAACTCTCTTAACAAGATAACCATGAAAACTAAAGAGAGTTCCAGCAACAAACTAAACAAAATCCAAGGCTCTTGCTAAAGACAAACTAAGACTAAAACTAAACATGGCAGTAGCTAAGGAAAGATAAGGAACACACAACAGCAAAAAGATAAGCATGAAAAATCCTATGATGTGTTCTAGATTGGAGTGGAGCGTGTTTCTCTCCCTCACAAAGTAAAATGAGGTCTAACTTGTTATGAACAGCAAGCAAAGCTAAATAAAACTAAAAATAAAACCTAAGAGGGAGACGCTCCAAGCATAGCACATAACGCATGAAGTGATAAAAATATAGTAAGACAAGGGACGAACTGATGATTGTTGATGGAGAAGGGGATGCACGGCGGCATCCCCAAGCTTAGACGCTTGAGTCTCCTTGAATATTTATTGGGGATGAATGGGGGCATCCCCATCTTGAGCGCTTGACACTCCCGGATCTTCTTTCATCATCTTCCATTGCACACTTGAAAACTCCCTCAATACACAACTCATCATCAGCTGATTAGAGAGGTTAGTACCCTTAATAAAATAATTTTCCCCACCGGATATAAAGATATTCTTGAAGAGATATTGTTTCTCAAGATTTCCAAAAGGTTTTTGCAAAGAAAAGGCAAGCTTAAGGTTTGCAAAAGTAAGGAGAGACAAAACATGGCAGAATCTGTGAAAAATAGAACAGCAGGTAGTAGAGAATGTTTTCGGGGCACTTCTGCAACTCAAATAAAAAAACTCAGAACATACGACGGTTTCACAATTTTATAGAGCATGTTGTGTAAACAATTCAGCTCAAAAAGATGAACTGGTGATTTGATCCGATTTTTTCCGTCAAGAAGACAGAATATGTTTTCTGGACAGCATGTCACAACTTTTGCTTCCCTTATCGTAAGAGGCTATAACTTGGCACAAAGCTTAAAAATAAAGATACAATGGTGTTGCTACAGTAGTAAAAATCATCAAGACCACTAAAAACAGAAGTAAAAACATCTTGTGTTGCCTCCCAACAAGCGCTTTCTTTTATGTCTTTAAGCTAGGCATAAAGAAAAAGAAGAATCAAGTTTTATCAAGAGAAAGAGAATAGCTAGCCCGTGTAACATACTCAAATGGTAACTTGATTTTCTTTCTAGGGAATTGTTCCATCCCCTTTTTGAGAGGGAATTGAAATTTTATATTCCCCTCTTTCATGTCAATAATGCCACCAACGGTGCAAAGAAAGGATGTCCCAAAATAATTGGACATAAAGGTTCACACTCTATATCCATAATAATAAAATCGACGGGAACATAGTTGTCATTGACAATGATAAGAAAATCGTCGATCTTCCCCAAAGGTTTCTTTACGGAAGAATAAACAAGGCGAACACCAAAAGAACAAGAATCAAAAGGTTTCAATTCAAACATATCATACATTCTTTTGGGCATGACGGAGGTACTAGCTCCAACGTCACATAAAGCATAGCAAGAGAAGTTATTTAATTTATTTTTTATCATGGGGTCCCAAAAATCATCTAGCTTCCTAGGTATGGAGGCTTCCATCCTAAGCTTCTCCTCCCTAGCTTTGATGAGAGCATTTGTGATATGCTTCGTGAAGGCAAAATTAAGTGTGCTAGTGTGGGGAGCTCTAGACATTTTGTGTAACAAGCTAATAACTTCTGAGAGGGTGCAACTATCAAAATCAATATCACTACTATCAAAGGTGGTAGTAGTTTCATCTAGGCTCACTTGTTTGAAACCCTCAATGTTCATAGGAGTTTCTTCTTCTACGGTTGAGGTATTAGCATCACCATTAATAGGTCCAATGGGACCAGGGGTGCATTGGGTGCTAATAGTTTCGGTATCCTCAACAATTTGGATAGTGGCAACTGTGTGGTGTGTAGGAAGGCTCTTAATTCTATCCTCTTCCTCTTTTTCTCTAGCCCGTATTTATTTAAGTTTAGCCATCATCCTAATATTTTCATTGATTTGCAATTGGATAACATTAATAGGAGTGGCCTTCCTCTCCTCAAGGGGAGAGGTTCTAATTTTTAGCATCTCAATATCAAGGGCTAAGTTATCTACCTTCAAAGATCGATTATCCAACTTAGCTAATTTCTTTTCTACATTCTTGTTGAAGGCTTTTTGGGTAGTGATAAAGTCTCTAAGCATGCTTTCTAATTCAGAAGTGGGGTTCTTGTTGCTAGGATAAGTGTTTTTGTTCCCATAGTTGGATGGAAACGGTCTAGGATTGCTAGCAAAATTGCCCCTATAAGCATTATTGTTGAAGTTGTTTCTAGCAATAAAGTTCACATCTACTTGTTCCTGAGCAACCAAAGAATTTAAAGGAACATCATGAGGATCAATAGAGGGTTCCTTGGTAAGTATAGACATAATTAAGTCAACTTTTTCAGTTAGGGAAGTAATCTCCTCGACTGAGTTTACCTTCCTACCCGTTGGAGCGCATTCGGTGTGCCATTGGGAATAGTTGGTCATAATCTCATCGAGAAGTTTTGTGGCAGCACCAAGTGTAGTTTACATAAAGGTTCCTCCCGCATCAGAATCTAACAGGTTCCGCGAGGTAAAGTTCAAGCCTGCATAAAAAGTCTGGATAACCATCCAAGTAGTCAAACCATGTGTAGGGCATTTCTTAACAAAAGATTTCATGCGTTCCCAAGCTTGGGCAACGTGTTCATTATCCAATTGCTTAAAATTCGTAATGTTACTCCTCAATTGGATAATTTTAGCAGGTGGGTAATACTTCCCAATAAAAGCATCTTTGCACTTATCCCAAGAATCTATGCTATTCCAAGGAAAATATTGAAACTAGAGTTTAGCTCCTTCCCTCAAAGAGAAAGGAAAAAGCTTTAGACTAACAATATCACCTTCTACTTCTTTATACTTTTGCATATCACATAATTCAACAAAATTATTTAAGTGTCAGGCAGCAGCATCTCCAGAACTAGAGAATTGATCTCTTATAACAAGGTTTAGCAAAGCAGGTTTAATTTCATAAGAGGTAGCTGAAGTGGCAGGTGTGGCAATAGGAGTGCAGATAAAGTCTTTGTTGTTGTGACTAGTGAAGTCACACAACTTGGTGTTTTCAATAGAACCCATAGTAGCAGCAAGTGTGGAAGATTTTTTTTGTAATTTTTGATATAAGACACAAAGATAAAAATTGAAAGGTAAACTAACAAGACTAAAAAGTAAAGGTAAAAGGTTGTGGGCAACTCCCCTATCTTAGCACTCGGAGTCCCCGGCAACGGCGCCAGAAATTTGCTTGATACGCGAGAGATGATAATTGCTTCTCGCCCTTCGTTGGTTACCCCAAGTGGAAGGTGAGATGCAGCGTAGCGGCAAGTTTCCCTTGGTGAAGATACCAAGGTTGAGATCGACCAGTAGGACTCCGGAGATGATAAGTAGGTGGTTCGGTAAGTGATGCGCCGTTTGAAGATAATCACTTGCTTCTCCTGGACCTGCACACAGACACAAATAACTTTTCTCCCAACGAAGTTCAGAGAGATTTTCAATCTCTCCGGTCTTGTTGTTTACAAAGGATCAAAACACAAGGGATAATGATAATGATAGAAACTGAAAGTAAATACTGGAAAGTAAATGAGCGCGTAAACAGTGATGAGAATATGGACCGGGGTCCCGTGATGTTCAGTACTAATGTCTCTCTCCCAAAAGACGATAAAACTGCTATGCGAGGTAAACAAATTACAAATGGGCGATTGACAAGATTATAAACGCACCGCAATGCTAACTATGTTGCAAAGAAAGGAAGAGGCTCAAAATCATGGGCAGTACGCCAAAATAACTAGACCGAAATCCAACTGCATCTACTACTAATCATCCGCCTTGAGATATCTATCCAGAACATCTCGCTGGTATTAAGTTGCAGGGTGCCGTGATTAAGTCTGCTAGCGCTCCCGATCTTGGAAGCACGGCGGCGGCGGAACAGAGGCGAGATCGCAAAAAGGGGTTCTCTCCTCAGAAGTTTCATGTCACGGGGAATATATAGGCAAAGGGGGGCAGCCAGGGGGGCTACCAGGAGTCCAGGCGTCCCCCTGGAGCGTCCAAGCCCTAGGCCGCGCCAGGTGGCCGCCTGGGCACCTGGTGGTGGCCCCCCGACCCTCCTTCGGGGTTCCGGAAGCTTCCGATGCGCAGATTTTTTATCCAATTTTTCCTGAATTTTTGGAGCACTTTTAAATTTTAATATGGGGGAAACCTAGAATAAAAAAACAGCAGAAAACAGAAACTGGCACTGGGGTGCACTGAGTTAATAGGTTAGTCCAAATATGATCAAAAGTGTATGAAAGTGTATCTAGATCATAGCAATATCACACAAAACATGCATCGAGCAAGCAGAAATTATCAATACGTTTGGGACGTATCAACATCCCCAAGCTTAATTCCTGCTCGTCCTCGAGTAGGTAAATTATAACGAGCATAATTACTATGGTGACATGCTAGAAACCATATAAGAACTTTGAAAAGTAAAGCAATCAAGATATGTGATTCAATTCAAGTCATAACATGGAAGAGTCTATATTAGCATTGAAACAAGTAACAAAAGAACATTAGGTGCAAGAGCTCTCGCTGTCCGTGACTTGAACATCTCCAAATGGTGTTTGCGTGCAAGAAGGGGGATAGGGAATACGAGAAAAAAGTATTTATGTTGAGAACTCAATCTACTAAAGTTTCACACTTGGTCTTCTTTGGAATCTTATCTTGACTCGTACCCATACCACTAGCCAGGTACAAGTAAATTTGATCCACTCCTTTTTTATATTTTGAGCACTCATGCAATGGATGAGCGTAACTGATACGTCCCGAACGTATCAATATTTTTTGCTTGCTCCATGCATGTTTTGTGTGATATTGCTATGATCTAGATACACTTTCATAAACTTTTGATCATATTTGGACTAACCTATTAACTCAGTGCACCCCAGTGTCAGTTTCTGGGTTTTGTTGTTTTTCTATTTTAGTTTTCCCCCATATAAAAAGTGCTCCAAAAATCCGGGAAAAATCAGATAAAAATCAGCATGAAGGAAGCTACCAGAGCCCCGAAGGAGGGCCAGGGGGCCACCACCAGGTGCCCAGGCTTCCACCTGGCGCGGCCAAGGGCCTGGCCGCGCCAGGGGGGCGTCTAGACCCCTGGTGGCCCCTGTCTTCCCCCTTCACCTATTTATTCTCCGCCACGGGAAACTTCCGAAGACATAACCCTATTTCACAATCTCGCCTCTTTTTCGCCGCTGCCCCGCTTCCAAGATCGGGAACACCATCAGGACCCTTCCCGGCACCCTACCGGAGGGAGGCTCAACCTCTGGGAGCTTCACCTCCACCATGGACGCTTCCCGGATGTGTCGTGAGTAGTTTCCTTTGGACCATGGGTCCGTGATCGGTAGCTATGTGATGTTCTCCTCCCCTCTTTGTTCTTCATGGCTTAGACCTCGTGAGCTGCCCTACATGATCGAGGAACATATGTAATCTTTCTGCCTTTGCTATGCTGAGTTTGGTGGGATCTGATGGATTATGAGATTATGTTGAGATTGTGATAGAGTAATATATTTGGTTTTTATCTCTTATATTTTTGTTCCTAAGTAATTCTTGCATGTTATCCGTTGATGTTTATTGCTTTGGCCAAGTAGTTGGTAGTAACTCAAAGAGGGAACGTTATGCTCGATTGTGGGTACATGCCCCCTGATGACATGCTTGAGTGACAGAAACAAGAGTCTAGGGGATGTGATGTGGCCACAAGGGGGAAAACAACTGTCGGGGGATTGGTACCCGGGTAGGCTCACCCAAGCGGAGGCAACCTTTCAAGACAAGGATGGACCGATTGGGCTGCAGCTGGGCCGAGCTAGGCAGGTGTACAGCCGATTGCTCCAAGGCAATCAGCCGTACCGAATGCCAGCAGTCGGCCCAGGCACAACCGGTCCACCCTTTTCATCACCAAGACGATCATCCGATTGGCCCGCAGCTGGGTCGAGATGGGCATTGACGTGGCCGATTGCCTAGAGCAATCGACCCTGCCGAGGGCCACCAGTCGGCCCAGGCGCAATCGGTACAACTTACCACCCCTGGAGAAGTTGACCCCGAGACCAGTCGAAGGTCCAAGTACGAGGTCATAAATGCGCAATCCCGAGAGATCGGGGTGGCAGAGAAGCCAAGTCACATCGAAGATCTGGCAGAGATGCGTTGTCGACCTCTCCGCCGATTCCGCGGACAGGGCGACAAGACCGCACCTCCTAGCTCCACTGTTCACCATCATGCCCTACGAGTCTACGGCATGGGCCGCCGCTCGTCGGGTCCGGATCACCCGGAGAGGCGCAGTCGGTGGGACCCAGCCGATTAGAGGATGACAACTGGGCCCAATCGGCAGTGAAGTTACCAATTTACCCCGGGCTCACACTATAAGAGCCCGGGGTACCCCCCCCCCCCCCCGCGTGAGGGACGATCCATTACATTCGCACCATTACTCACATCTCGCTCAGCTCATTTACTGCTTGTAGTTCCTCCTCAGGGAAGCAGGAGAGAGCCTTGCCCATGGCAACTCTCACCTTCCCCTGAGTAGATAGAGAAGCAGTTATTGTAGTCCAGTTCCATTGATATAGAAGAGACAAGCATGAGTAGGGGTGTTATCTCTCCGGAGAGCCCCGAACCTGGGTACATCGTGGTGTCCGTCACCGTGTTTGTGCCCAGCCCGATTCCGGCACCATCGACATCTTCTTCCTCGCGTCTTCCCCTCACTTTAGCCATCCCCATGGCATCTTCCGTCACATATCAACGACAGTTGGCGCCCACCGTGGGGCAGACCGAGGCGTCGACTGGAGTAAAGATCCGGACGGGATTTTCCTCTGCATCGGGCGGAGGCCACGCCTCTGGCCTGATTCTTAGGCGTGGGGCAATCGACTATGTGGTGGACTACTCGGCGCGGTACGGGGTCGGCGCACCCCTGCCGCCCGGTGTGTCGCTGCAAATTGGCAGCCATCGCCTCTTCATCGGCAGCTTCCCCGAGGCATATCCCAGGGAGATACGCGTCTTTTCGTGCATCACGGATCCACTCTCGACCAGGGGCTGCACTGCAGCACCCGACGGAGAGGATGGCCGTGTGCACGCAGCCGTCATGATGGCGGGGGCATCTTCATCAAGCAACCGCGGCGCAGCGAGTGAGGCTAGGAGGGCCAAGGAGGCGGCAGACGCCGCGGAAAGAGTCGGCACCAGTGCGTTGCGGGATGTGTTGTACACACCCGTGAATAGGAATGGTGATCCTGATCAAGTGCACACTGAGTTGGAGACAGCACGGCTCGCCCTCGCTCGCAGGGCCGAGCAAGTGCTGGCATAAGAGCGTAGGCTGGGAGCTATCACAAGAGAGTACAACGCAGTGCATGCCGGATCGCGTCGGCCGATTGAGCCCGCAGTCTTAGAAGATTTGAGAAGCCGAGGTCGGGCAGTCCATCAGCAGCTGTCGGGAGCCGAGAAACCGGCGAGGCCGGCTCAGCCGGCACAGTTGGCATTCGTCCAGAGGCCGACGTACAGCACGCCTGATAAGAACCTGAGAGCCGCCGAGCAGATAGCAATCGAGTTAGAAGAGCTAGAAGGAGATGAACGGTGTGAGCAGATGCGCCGAATAAGCGAGTTGTTGGCAGCTGCAAAGGAGCAGCAGCTGGTGGCAATGGAGAATCTGAATCCAGGACGTGGGGCATCAAGAGGAACTGTGAGGCCGATTCCGGAAGCTAGCCAGCGACCGAATGCATCGCGCCAGAACAGGCAGCAACCAGCCCCATCTCGGCGTGAGAGTAGGGTCAGGAGCAATCGGCCACCCCCAGCGGCAAGCAGAAGAATAGAAGAGCCAGCTGTTAACAGCAGGCGCAATGACATGCCTCAGCAGTCGGCAGCAAGACCAGCGATCAGCGCCCGACTTGGCCTTCGCCAAATCGGTCAAAATGATGCCAGGCATCGCATTGAGCTCCTGGAGAAGGAGGCTCAAGAAGATGAAGAAGGAGAGGCTGGCCCGTCGTGTTTCGGTCATCGCATTCGGACCGAGAAGTTTCCCAAAGGCTTCACGCTGCCGAGGGACATGCCCAAGTACAATGGTTCTGTGAAGCCAGAAGATTGGTTGTCCGACTACCTGACCGCAGTTCGCATTGCAGGGGACAATCGGCGCGTGGCAGTCCGCTATGCACCTTTGATGCTGCAGGGTTCAGCTCGGACGTGGTTGAATAGTCTGCCCAAGGATAGTGTAAATTTTTGGGAAGATTTCACAAGTGCATTCATTCACAACTTCACGAGCATATATGAGCGGCCTAACCTCCCGCGGCAGTTGGCTCTTTGTGTGCAAGGCAAGGATGAACCCCTCCGAGATTACCTATCTCGGTGGATCAAGCTAAAGAATTCATGCGAAGGAGTCCATGAGATCCAGGCCATTCAGTACTTCACGGATGGATGCCTGGCCGATTCAATGTTGAAGCATAAGTTGCTCCGCAAGGATTTCACATCGATGGCCGAGCTCATGAAGGTGGCCAACTCGTTTGCTGTGTCCGATTTTGCGATGCGCCCTATCCAGCTTGGAGTTGGAGGTGTCATCCAGTCATCAAGGGCTCCGCAGTCGGACACAGGAAACCAAGGCCTCAGTCGGAAGGAAAGAAGAGAGAACAACCGCAACAACAGCAACAACCAGCAGAACAATGGCAAGCGCAAGGATGAGCAGCCAGATACTCAGTATGGCAGTCGGCAGGTGGCCGCTGTCCAGAATGAAGAAGATCCAGGGGCTGCAGGAGGCAGTCGGAAGATGAGACCGAATGTGAGGCCACAGGGACAGATGAAGCCCAAGTACAGGTTTGATGATATGCTGGATGCATCGTGCAAGTTGCACAGCACTCCTGGCAGGCCGTCTACGCACACCACTCAGCAGTGTGATTTTGTGAGAAGGATTGCAAAGGGAGAAGCTTTACCAACTCCACCCCCACCACCACCCCAGAACAGAGGACCACCTCAGCAGCAGAACCAGTTCCCGCGGCAAGACGCCGCTTATATGATTTTTACCAGTGAGTCCACCGACAAGGGCAGTCGGAGAGCCCGAGCGCAATAGGTCAATGCCACCATGCCACTGATTCCTCAGTACATGCATTGGTCCGAGTGTCCCATATCCTGGGACAGAGCAGATCACCCGACCATCTTGCATCCAGGCAACTATCCGCTTGTGGTTGATGCTCTGTTCGCAGGACCGAGATTTTCATGCAAGTTCTCCTGAGTGCTCGTCGATGGAAGAAGCACATTCAACATCCTGTACAGAGACACCTTGATCAAGCTAGGGCTCACCGAGAAGGATCTGGAGCGCAGTCGGATGACATTCCATGGGATTGTCCCTGGTTGTCTTGCACCCCCATGGGTCGCATTCGGCTGGATGTCATATTCGGCACAGAGGAAAATTTCAGGAGGGAGCCAATCTGGTTCGAGGTCGCCGACCTCAGCAGTCCTTATCATGCTCTGTTGGGACTGCCTGCATTCGCCAAGTTCATGTTCAATGCACAGCAGACTTACCTAAAGATGAAGATCCCAGGCCCAAACGGCGTCATCACCGTCACCGGGGACTTCAGGAAGTCCCTCGAGTGCACGTCGGCTGGCGGCAGTTTGGCTGACTCTCAAGTGGTTGAGACAGAGAAGCGTCAGCTCGGCAAAGTGATAGCAATGGCGCAAGCGTAGAACAAGGCTCCACTCCCAGTCGGCCCAGCCAAGAGAGCAGATGAGGAATCGGCTTTTCAGTCGGCCAAGGACAGCAAGAAGGTCGCTCTAGATCCCTCCGACTCAACCAAGTTCGTTGTAGTTGGAGCTAGACTTAGCGACAAATAGGAAAGCGAGCTCGTTGAGTTTCTCCGTGAGAATCAGGACATCTTCGCATGGTCTCCACAAGACATGCCCGGTGTGCCGAGAGAACTCGCCGAGAACAAGCTGCACATTCGGCCAGGCTCTGTGGCACCCCGGCTCAGAGCAACCGGTTTACCTTACATTGCCAGCCCAGAGATCTAGTCTTCTGGCAATGCACAACATATTGGTACAGAATACAACCGCTTCATAATAATTATACAGATACATAGGTTCGGGATTACAACTGCTATGAGGCATGGCGGCACATCTCGTGCGGCAACACTATCAAGATTATTTATGTCACATCTCAGGGCCTCGATACGATCGACGAAGGACTCTACGGCATCGGAATAACGAGGTGATGGGACTCCATTCCACGGGGACACTGCTGGGACACGGCCTAGTTCACGTAGTACAGCTCAGCCAACTCTTCAGGTGCAACACCTCCTGCATCTGGCATGACACGCCAGGTCAGTACATTAAATGTACTTGCTAGCTCATAACAGCCAAGTCATCAGGAGAAACAATAGCATGGCAAGAATGCAAACATTAACATGGCAAACATGGTAAGAACAATAATAACACTTGTCTCATGAACACCACATGATTTATCCAGCTTACCTCCGAGTCGTGCGGACTCGGTAACCGGGTCATTTCTTGACCCACCATCATACGGGTCGTAGCTCGACCACTCAACGGGTTAGGTGACCTCAGTTACCACCCAAACAATCACGTGACCACCGTTTCCGCATTAACATTCATATTATTAAACATATTAGTGTTGACCTCCGTGTGACCTAGTACGAACTGTGTCCCATGACCGAGGATGCGGCTATTCGACTAGATTTTGACTCTGCAGAGTTTGTGCACGTTACCCACATTATGGAGTTCCTCCTCCATCCAGCACCCCGGTACTTGTCCCACAGGATCCTTGGAACTCGCACCGCAGGAGTGGACTAGGACATCTCCAACGAAACCCGACTACCGCGTTACCTCCCTACGGTATCACCGACACACTGTCTTGGGTATCCCTGTGTCCTTCCGACACTGACCATCACATGGCCCTGACCAACACGTGGTCCATAAACTTTGTCCTCCTCTGGGACCCCCGGGTAAACAACTATGGATTTCGAGATTATCACCACCTACCTGATCATGGTAGCGTGCGTGCATAACCTCCCCTACTGGGTGATATCCGTAGAAGGCACTACGATAGCCCGAGTCAAGGCCCGCCCATACAAGCAAATGTGGCTGCACGGATAAGCTCGGTTCGGTGGCACTTGGTCAACCATTTTGTTTATTAGGTTCTGGTGAATAGTAATATGAAGACATAGAAACATGGCATGAGTATGAACTACTATCATGAATATGCGTCAACCAACATGGCATATATTCAGGAGCATGACCAACACTAGCATGATTCCGGCATAGACATGGCAACGAAATAAACACGGTGATAGCATGAACTAGAGTGACAGGTTAAAATCAGTAGCATGGCATGTTTATACCAATCAACTTATTATGGTTATTTATTTTTATTACCAAGCAATGTGAAGACAATTCAAATAAACCCAAGTTAAATGCTTTAAATCATCAAAAAGCAACTTAAGCTCCGCATGACCAGATTGTTATGGCTTTCCTTGGTCAAGTGGAGTATCCTTGAACTCCTGGTCTCCTGCAAGCACTTGATCACTCTCTGAAAAAAAATAAACAAGTGGCAAATAGAAATAAGTCCAAAGTACTCCCTCACTGTCCAGTGGACCTAAACAGTGAATCAAGTTCCCAAACTTTTCCAACTTGAAGACGAGCTCAAAAGAAAAATGTAGCAAAAAGAATCAACTCATTTGGCCTTGTGGTTTAGGAGTTATTCATGGTCAAAGTTTGGTCAAAATTCCATTTTAAATAGATTTAATCAATTTCCAGAGAAATAACCAGAGAGGGCCACGTCGAAGGCGTAAACCTACGCGGGCGCCTCCACTTAAAACGGTTCGAAACGGCTGGAGTGGCTGACAGGTGGGGTTAGGGCGTTAGGTTGAATTAAACAGAGAGGGAGACAGAGGCCGCGGCTCCGGCGAGGGCGGTTCGCCGGCGAGGAGGCCTCGGGGGTGAACTAGGGCTAGGGGATGAGACGCAGGGGACCATGGCGAGCATCTACATACCCGAAATCCTGCTAACGGTGGCCGGACGGCATCGCTAGGTTCTCCTCCGGCTACGGTGGCGGCGGTGCTCCGGTGCGATCTCCGACCAGGGGCCTCCCCGGCCTGTCTTCTCCTTGTTTGCGCTCTCTAGGGGTGGTGTGGGGGTGTGTGGTGATGGCTGCGAGCAAGGGGAGGCGCCAATTTATAGGAGGGCTCTGGATCCCTCCGCGGGTGTCGCCGGACAGAAGACGACGGCGCCGTGCTCGCGTGCGGGTGAGTAGTGAAGGCTCGGGTGAGCTCTAGGAGGTTCTGATGACGGTGTAGCACGCGTGCGTGCGTGCCCTGGGTCTCTGCAGAAGCGGGGCGACGAGACGGCTCGGGCGTGGCTGCGGTGGAGGCTCTGCATCGACGGGCGACGCGGCTTTGAGGGGGCTCTGGTGCCGCGCGTGCTTGCTAGGGGTAGGGGACGCGGGGAAGACGACGCGGGCAACGCGGAGGCGTGCGTGCCACTGTGGCCACTACGCGCGGGATTCAGGCAGACCGCGGCGGCGACGACAAGGTCTCCGGCGGGCAGCGGGACTTTGGGATGATCCAGGTGGCGCACGGGTGTGCCACGACGGCTACAGACACGCGCAAGCAGCCGCGGGTGCTCGGGGTGCGGCGTTCCCGTGATGGCGACCTCACGGCCACGGCCAGAGCATGCCTGTGGCAGGCAGTGCGTGTGCTCACCCCTGGCACGCGTGCACTAAGGGCGTCCAGGGAGTGCGCACTGTGTCCTTGGCACGTATCCAACGTCCAGTAGCATGGGTGAGGGGTTGGGAGGCTAGCAGATGGGCTCAAACACTTGGTAGCTTCAAAAACAGGTTTCTGCTGGAAAGTTTGAGAATTTCTACAGAGTGTTTGGCTAGGATTTTGGGGCTGAAACTTGGTGTTCCTGGGTCATCTAGGAAGGTGCTTATGTGGTAAAAATCTCAAGGAAAATGGACAAGTCTACAGGGTACTTGCTTCACAAAGTGCCTCTCTGGTCAGAAATGGAAAAGAATTTCTAGAGGGGAAACTTTGTACTAAGCTTTCCCATGTTTTTGCATAGAATCATGAGGCATGTCCCCCTTGCTTAGCACAAAAAGTTTCAAGCCAAAAGAATAAGCAGAAGGGAGGCTAGCTTCAAAAATGGGAGGGAAAAGACCAATTTCCTTTAATGAAAAAGGTTTTTTATGAAAAATAAAAATAGGGCATGGGCTAGCTTGATCATAGCCATAGGGGAGAAGTGTTTAGGGGTTACTTGGCCTAGGGGAAAATTGTAGGCCCAAGTGATCAAGGTCGTCTGAGTTGAGAAAATCCAAGCAAATGCTTTCAAACTCCAGAAAATCAGCAAATAAAGTTGCAAACAAAAGGGGCCAAAAACCAGGGTGTCACAGGCTCGAAGCCGGTCAAGCAACCCCTGAGGCGTTCTTCCGAAGATAAGAGTAGGGCAATCGGCGAAGAGATTGCGAAGCTGCAAGCTGCAGGTTTCATCATGGAAGTGTTTTACCCCGAGTGGCTGGCGAATCCAGTCCTCGTGATGAAGAAGAACAAGACTTGGCGCATGTGTATCGATTACACTTGCCTGAACAAGGCGTTCCTGAAAGATCCGTTTGCTCTGCCCCGTATCGATCAAGTGATTGATTCTACGGCCGGCTGCGAGCTTTTGTCTTTTCTGGATGCCACAGCTGGCTATCACCAGATCAAACTTGTCGTGGAAGATCAAATAAAAACTGCATTTATAACCCCTTTAGGGGCTTATTGTTATATCACCATGCCTTTTGGTTTGAAGAATGGAGGTGCCACTTATCAGCGCACAATTCAGAGATGTACACACACCCAACTCGGCAGAAATCTCCACGTCTATGTGGATGATCTGGTAGTGAAGACGGCCAAGGGAGTCACACTCCTAGATGACCTCCGAGAGACATTTGCAAATCTGAGAACTTACTAGATCAAGCCCAATCCTGAGAAATGTGTTTTTGCGGTCCAAGCCGGCAAGCTCTTGGGATTTCTCGTTTCCGAGAGAGGAATTGAATGCAATCCCGAGAAGATAGCCGCAATCGAGCGAATGGAGCAACCCAAGAACCTGAAGCAAGTATAGAAATTCACCGGTTGCCTCGCCTCACTCAACCGATTTCTCAGTCGGCTGGGTGAAAAAGCAATCCCGTTATATCAGCTGATGAAGAAGACGGAGAAGTTCACCTGGACACCTCAGGCAAGCGAAGCATTCCGAGAACTCAAGCGCATGCTCTCCACTGCGCCGATTCTGGCTGCCCCGATTGAGAAGGAGCCAATGATGTTATACATTGCGGCAACCAATCGGGTGATCAGTGCAGTCATGGTGGTGGAGCGGCCCGAGAAGGACAAGGCACAGCAGATTCAGCGACCTGTGTACTATATCAGTGAAGTGCTCTCGGCGTCCAAGCAGAACTACCCTCACTACCAGAAGATGTGCTAAGGAGTATATATGGCGGCCAAGAGATTGAAGCCATATTTTCAAGCCCACCTGATCACGGTCGTCAGCTCGGGTCCACTGGACGACATCATAGGAAGCAGAGATGCAACCGGAAGAGTGGCGAAGTGGTCAATCGATATCGCCAACCATGGCATCCAGTATGAGCCGAGAACAGCAATCAAATCTCAGGCGTTGGCCGCTTTCTTGGTCGATTGGGCTGAAACTCAGTATGCTCCACCCGCTCTAGGGATGGATTGCTGGCGAATGCATTTTGATGGATCCAAGATGAAGAGCGGCCTAGGGGCTGGCGTAGTGCTCACCTCACCAAGAGGAGATCAACTACATTATGTACTCCAGATTCACTTTGCAGCATCGAACAACGTTGCCGAGTACGAAGCCCTTGTGCATGGTATCTAGCTGGCCAAGGAAATCGGCATTCGGAATATCGAGTGCTTTGGTGACTCCGATTTGGTGGTGCAGCAATGCACCGGCACCTGGGATGCAAAGGATGCAAATATGGCAAGCTACCGTTTCCTAGTGCAGCAGATCAGCGGGTACTTTGAAGGATGTGAGTTCCACCATGTGCCGAGAGCAAGCAACGAAGCAGCCGATGCATTGTCCAAACTCGGCTCAACAAGGCAAGCTATTCCGCCAGGCGTATCACTTGAGCACATCAGGAAGCCATCCATCATGCCATCTCCAAAATCCGAGTCCATCTTCATCTCGGAGACGGACCTTGAAATATTGAAGAAGGCGAAAGAAGCTCAGCCGGAAAAAATCCCAACTCTGAAGAAGCAATCAAGCGCCCAAGGTGTTCCAGCCTCAGTAGAGCCGACAGCACCAGGGGCTGCCGATTGCAGACTAGGGGTTGCCGAATGCAGCAAAAAGAGCAAGGCTAAAGGGAAGCGAGCGGAGGCAGCATCAGACGGCACAGCCTCAGAAGAGCCAATGACATCAGGCACTGGCGATTGCATTAAAGAAGTTCCAGATCCAGACGAGCAGTCGTCACCAGGGGCTGCCGAATGCGTGCCAGGCGCTGCAATCGGCAGTTCAGAGACAGAAGTCGAGATGGCAGAGGTTCAAGAGGCCGAAATCCAAGAGGCTAATGGCCAAGATGCCGAGGTCCAAGAAGAAGTCGCACCCCAGCAAGCATTAGTGATGGTAGTTGTCAGTGCGCCATCATGGGCACAGCCGATTAGAGATTTCCTAGTAGACAGAGTTCTTCCAGAAGAGGAAGCCGAGTCAAGACAAATCAGTCGCCGGTCTTGGGCATACACAATAATCAACAACGATCTAGTGCACAAGAGTACAACTGGTGTCTTTCAGAGATGTGTAGAAGAGGACAGAGGCCTGGAGTTGCTCAGAGAAATCCACCAAGGTGAATGCGGTCATCACACATTAGCATGAGAGATTGCCAACAACGCTTGCCTACATGGTTTCTACTGGCCGACTGCGCGTGCAGCAGCTCAGAACTTGGTGAAATATTGCAAGGGCTGCCAGCGGTTCAAGGCAAAAAGTCATCAGCCATCATCAGCATTGAAGACAATCCCAATAGCATGGCCATTTGCGGTGTGGGGTTTGGACATGGTTGGTCCGTTCAAGAGAGCCCTAAGTGGCATGACACATCTCCTGGTCGCAGTGGACAAGTTTACCAAGTGGATTGAAGCCCGCCCGATCAAGAAGCTGGATGGTCCGACTGCGGTCCGTTTTGTGGTCGACATCGTGTGCAGATATGGTGTCCCCAATAGCATCATCACCGACAACGGCACCAATTTTGCGAAGGGCGCACTGGCTCGATATGCATCTCAGCAGGGTATTCGGCTCGATCTTGCATCTGTTGCACATCCTCAGTCGAATGGTCAAGTAGAAAGAGCAAACGGCCTCATGCTGTCGGGTATCAGACCCCGATTGGTGGAGCCACTTGAGAGGGCACCCGGAGCTTGGATTGAAGAACTCCTAGCAGTATTGTTCAGCTTAAGGACCACGCCAAATAGGTCGACTGGATTCACTCCTTTTTTTCCTGGTATATGGATCAGAAGCAATCATCCCATCCGACATCGAGTTTGATTCACCTCGGCATGCCTTGTACACCGAGGAAGAAGCCAAGTTAGCACGAGAAGACGGCGTTGATCTCAAGGAAGAAGCCTGCCTGCTGGCCTTGTCCAGATCGGCAGTCTACCAGCAGAAGTTGCGGCACTGCCACAGCAAGAAGATTCGTCCTCTCGCTTTCTGAGAGGGTGACATGGTGCTACGCCGAATTCAGAAATCAGATGGGCAGCACAAGCTGGCCTCACCCTGGGAGGGACCATTCGTCATCAGCCGCGCACTCAAGAACAACTCGTATTATTTGATCGACTGCACCAAGGGCACTCGGCATAAGTACACATCAGGAGTAGAAACGGAGCGGCCGTGGAACGCCGAGCTCTTATGCCCGTTCTATAGTTGAGCGGCAGAAATTTATGTATGCTATTCGGCAAATGATCAGTAAAGCTACCATGCTTCTGAAGAAGAGCATTGTCACAACCCCAAGTTAGGTATGTGCTAGGATCAAGTGCTACTTTGCATCATGCAAAATTTTCAAAAAGAAAATCAAAAATGGGGAAAAGAAAAGCCCTCAGAAATTAAATCAAATGGCCAGATAAAAATCTGTTTCCAAAAATCATTTGAATGTTTGGAAAATTCCTATAAATGGTGCTGATCATTTTAAAAATGGTTTGGGAGCAATCCCATGCTCATGGAATTTTCTAATATTCAAACAGTGGCTTTGGAAATTAAATAAAACCCTATTTGAATTGAAATTCAAATTAATTGAATTTCAAAAATGCCCAAAAGTTATGAGTGGCTAGCTCTCTATTTTATGAGGCCACATAAAAATTTGGGGCATTTAATAAAATGCCTAGATATTTTATTTCTAGGCAGAACAAATAGCACAGAATTAAATAAAAAGAAAAAGGTAGGCAAAGCTTACCTTGCGCCTCAGGCGAGGCCCACTTACCTGGCCGGCCCAGCCCACCAGGGGACCTCCCCTGTCGTCTTCCACCCCGCCCCTCCAAGCACCTCGCTGGAGGCAGGGCGAGGCCACGGCGACACGACGCCTCCAAGCCCTTCTAGGCCTCCCCCCTCCTTCTCTCTCTCGCCACGCACGCCTGGGAAGCTCCCAGTTCCTTTCCCCCCCTCTGGAACCCTCTTCCCCCTCTCTCCCGTGCGATCCCGTGAGGAACCGAGAGCTCGACCTCGCCGCTGTCGTGCCCGCACGCGGCCACCGTGCTCCTCACGCCGCTGCACCTTGTCCAGGAGACTCTCCGGCGTCGACTATTTCTTCACGAGCAATCAATCGAGCCGAGCTGCACCGAGGACGCCGCCCCCTTCACCAACTCACCGCCGGCCTCCGCACGGGACTTCTCCAAATTCGTCGTCCACCGGACCTCCCCAGCCCCGCCGTCCCCTTCATCGCGTTCCCGGTGAGCTTCTGGAGCGAATCCCCCTCCCCGTTCTTCTTCTCGAGCCGCCCGTCGCCGTTTGCCATGGACAGTGGCTCCGGCCGCCGCCGGGCTTGTCCTAGCCGACGACTCCGTGCTCCCCTTGGTGCCCTGATGGCACCAGTGGACGCGCGACATCGCGAGGCACGTTCCCGTGCCCCCAGCCCTCTTCCCCGTGCTCGAAAACCACACCCCGGCCGAGCGCCGCCGTGCCCGTGCCACCGGCGGTTAACCGCCGGGAACTGAAACCTAAAACCACCCCTAATCACCCCTAACCCCCACTGACAGGTGGGGCCCCAGCCCTAATCCCTCTGCTTAATTAAGTTAAACCACGGGATTAAAACCGCAGAGGCTGACCAGTGGGGCCCCTTGTCAGTTTGACTCGGGTCAAACCCCCTGACGCCAGCATGACACCGTAGTGACGCAATAAAGGTTTTTTTTTCAGAGTTTTAAAATATTACAGAAAATCCAGAAAATACCCCAAACTTTGGAAATTCATACTAACTCCAAATATAGCAAATAATATATGAAAAATGATCAGGAGAAAATTATCTTTCCAAATATGCAACTTTCACTTTGTTGGAGTTGATTTTAAAATGGGACCAGTAGCATATGTCATTTGATTTATTTGAAATTAATTCAAATTCAATTCAAATGCTTTTGCAACTTGGACCATGGAATTATGCTACATTTCACCTACACTTCAGAAGCTTATCACACACATGATCATTTGGATTACAAAATACAAATGCTAGCAAATGCAACTTGGATCAAATTAAATACATTTGGAGTTTGGAATTTGAATTCACTTTCAAATCAACTTCAATTTAAATTGTTGCAAATGGAACCTAGATCACATCAATGCAATTCACATCATTTGAAAACATAATCATGTGCTTGAGCATTGCAACTTATTTATGCTTTGTTTATATTGTTTGCTCGGATAGAAGTGGATCCGGAGATCGAGATCACCCCCCCTTCGTTGAAGACTCCGTTATCGAAACCTCGTCAGCAAGGCAAGCAAACCCCCATTGATCATGTCTATAAAATCCCACTTCCCTCTCATGTCTCGCTTATGCATTGTTTAGGATGATCACCATGATAACGTTTCTATCGCATAGTTGAACCCATATCCTTTGCATGACCTATCATCTTGTCACAGTAGTACGCAAACCATAATCCTAGCAGATGTACGAGTTGATTGATATCATGTGGCCCCTGCAACTGTTACTGCTTATTGCATGCTTAGTGGTACAATGAGGTTGCTTATGATGTGAGTCGGGATGATAAACATGGTGTTGATGAAAGTGAAACGTGTTGGTGAATCTACCCTAATACAAGGTGAACGATGAGAGGCTGTGTAGGAGTACACAGTGGGTTGTCTCGTTGAACACTGCCTTAAGTCCGAGTTCTTGTGTGGTGATCCAAGAAGAAGAGTACAACCACACATTGGGCTCACTGACCCCTCTCGACCTAGTACCTCACCCCGTTCGACACCCAGAAGTCGCAGTAGTTCGGAGTTCTGGTAGGGCTGTGGCACGGTCTGCGAAGTGGATGAACGGCTTTTCAAGACCGGCTTGGGACCCTGCACACATCGTTTGAGGCTGTACTGGAACCTCGGCCGGACTTCCATACGGATCCCCCTCAGATAGGCGACTCTCTGGACTAGAACGGAGCTGTGGGCGAAGTGTCGTGGCAACATCCTCGCCGGTACCCGCTTGAAGGGTCCCACTCCCAGGCGGTAACTGATGAGTGTGTGTGTGTAGCGGTACACCCCTGCAGGGTTAACAAAACTATTCGAATAGCCGCGTCCGCGGTTAAGGACTGCTTGGAGAGCTGTGCTCAATTATTAGACAACTTGAACTGGATACTTCTAAAATTCGCAAGATAAGCGTGAGTGCTATGGTGTGCTTCTCGTGGGGAAGTCGAGGAAGTAACCATAGTGGTGTAATTGGTTGAAGAGATGTAGTGGACTCGTGTACGCTTCTTACCTCAAGTCTGGTACTCGTAGTTCAGGATTAGCCAAGTCAAAGCTGGCACTTCTGCAAGTGAAACCCCTCCTCCCTTTACCTTGATACATGTGCATGAGTAGTATAGTTCCTATGTAAGTCTTGCTGAGTACGATTTTGTACTCACGTTTGCTTAATCTATGTTTTAGATAAACCCACCGACCCCGTTTGTGACTTCTACCTGAAGCTCGAAGAATGAAGACTCAGACCAAGACCAAGCTAGTGTAGTCCCAGTCAGACGACTGGTTCCCTCATGGAGGGCTTGTTTTTAGATAAGGCTTCTCTAAGCCATTTGTTAAACTTGTCTGTACTCAGACCTACTTTGCTTCCGCCTGCTTGTTGTAATGTTGGATCACATGCTTGTGATCTCTGTGTGCACTCTGTAAGAGTTATTAATAAAGTATATACTTTGTAGAGAATTGCAATGATACCTGCTGTTCATACAAGGCATGTGTGCTGCGTGTATGTTTATAACATGCATGTCTTTGTATGGGTTTTCGAGACCTTAGTTGTGATCTGGTTGGCGGTCTTTTATACACCAAGTGGCCCTTAGATGTGCGCAGCTTGGGGCATCGCGATGCGATTGCTCGAGACTCTGTCTCGTGCACACTTTGATGTATGATCAAGCCCGCCCTAGACCCCGACTAAGTGATCGGGATGGAGTAAGTCTATGTAAGAGTTATGAGATAGTCGTTAGTATGGTTGAGGCGACTTGTCTGTGAATATGGGAGTTCATCACCCATATCATTTAGACTTGTGTGCGGACGATGAGGACCCATCTCAGTTGATCATCCGGCCTGGATGGGATACCCCTCACGTACGATGCTCTCCGAGAACGTTCTGTGCTTGGCCTTGTCTGCTTAGACAAGTGGGTACGGTTCTCGGCTCTCCATATGATTATGTCGTAGCGGGACTTGCATACGCTAACCCCGGGTCCCGACAGACTTGGTATCAGAGCAGGACTGACTGTAGGATTATCAGCCTTGGCCGAAGTCGAGTCTAGCCTTCTATAGTTATATAGTTACTATGGGTATATAAGGGAACAACGTAAGGCTTATTTTTCTCCTTACCCTCATCGATCTGAGTTCTGAGTCACCCTTACCTTTTCTACGGGAAGATAGGATTAGGCTCACCTCTGTCTTACTAGAACATCTCGTTGATTGCCTCCTTATAGCCGTAGGATTGTTGTGGTTGTCCAGAGTCTCCGTATTTTTGAGTTCCTTGAGGAAGTTCTGTCCAATCTCCTCGAGGTTGTTTCATTTTCCATCCCGGTGTAGCCGTTATGCTGCCGGATTTGTTCCGTGTTTCTTTGAATCATTGCCTTTGCATTATAGTCTTCTCCTTCTGAAATCATATCCTTTTATCCTTGAATCCATCATGCAGCCTGTTCTGATTGTTGATTTTTATCACACAGGATGTCAGGTGGAAATCGTAGTGCTGTTCTTCGGAATCGAGACCGTGATCGGAATCGAAATGATGATGAACCTCCAACCCCGCCTTCTGCGGCAGAAATCATGATGGAAGCCGAGCGGAATAGACGTGATCAAACACGCCTTTTGGAGATCATCGAGCAGAATACCGCCCACCATCGTAATGTGGTGGTCAGCATTCAGGACTTCATCCTCCTCAAGCCACCGGTATTCCGATGTTCTTCTGAGCCCCTTGAAGCTGATGATTGGCTCCGTTCCATCGAGCGTAAGCTTGATACTGCACGTGTTGCTTCCGATGACCGAGTTGTTTTCGCGGTATACTTCTTGGAAGGTGCTGCTCTTCAATGGTGGGAGAACTATGTTGCAATGCAGACAGATGGTCACGTAGTGACTTGGCAGGAGTTCTGTGTTGCCTTTCGAGGGTACCACATTCTGGATGAGTTGATGGAGCGCAAGAAGGAAGAGTTCTGCAATCTGAATCAAGGAGAGATGTCCATTCACGAGTATGTGAGGGAATTCAACCGTCTTGCTCGGTATGCCCAAGATGAGATCACCACCGATGCCAGAAAGCAGGCAAGGTTCCGTAAGGGACTTAGCCCCATCCTTCGTCATGATCTCAACCTCATCGAATTTGCCACCTTTGAGGATTTAGTCAATAGATCCTTTAGAGCTGAGCATCGCAATGAAGTTTTCGAGAAATCTCGCAAGCATGCTCTTGATCTTGCCCCTTCTTCCAGTTCACGCCCTCAGAAGCGTATGATCTGGATTCCTAACAGCTTGATCCACCAAAACAACCCACCGAGGCCATCCCTTGTGCCGCCTCGTCCACCAGCTCCACCAAACAACCCAGCTCCCCGCACCATCTTTGGAGCCTTCTTCAGATGTGGCCAGCCTGGTCACTACTCTCGTGAGTGCCCCGTCAACCAAAATGCTCCACCCCATGCCAAAGGAAAACCCACTGTTCGCGCCAATCCACCTCCGAAGGTTTCCACCGCTAAGCCATACATCTCAGAAAATCTTGGACGTGTGAACCAAATCTCAGCTGAGGAAACTGATGGTACTTCTGACGTCATCCTTGGCACACTCTCAGTCAATTTTGTTCCCACTTCTGTTCTTTTCGATCCAGGAGCATCTCACTCATTCATATCGGAAAGTTATGCACTTCGACATGATGTATCCTTTGAAGAAATGTTCACCCCTATGATCATTCAAACTCCTGGTTCCAAATGGAAAACTAATAGAGTAAGCCATGGCAATCAAATTGCAATTGAGGGTTTAGTATTCCTTGCTTCACTCATAGCCCTCAAGTCTTCAGACATTGATGTCATCCTTGGTATGGATTGGTTATCAAGACAACATGCTTTTCTTGATTGTAAAGCCAAATCCATTAGACTTACACATCCTTCAGGCCAGACAATAGATTACACCTCACCCAGAACAAGAAACCAAGTACAATCTTTGAATGTGCTTCCCCTTCCTGACCTTGAAGATGTTCCGGTGTTTTGTGACTTCCCGGATGTCTTTCCTGAAGAGCTGCCGGGCATGCCACCCGACAGATGTGTAGAATTTATAGTGGATCTTGTTCTAGGAACCACACCAATTTCCAAACGCCCATATAAAATGGCCCCACATGAGTTAGCTGAGCTAAAAACCCAACTTGATGCTTCGTTGGCAAAAGGCTTCATCCGCCCTAGCTCATCGCCATGGGGTTGCCCCGTTCTGTTCGTAAAGAAGAAAGATGGAACAGAAAGGATGTGCGTAGATTATCGCCCGCTAAATTTAGCGACGATAAAGAACAAATACCCACTGCCCAGGATCAATGATCTTTATGATCAACTTGCAGGATCCGCTGTCTTTTCCAAGATGGATTTGAGATTTGGTTATCATCAAATCAAAATCTGAAACGAGGACATTCCAAAAACGGCTTTTACTACTCGTTATGGTCTTTACGAGTACACCGTCATGTCCTTTGGTTTAACCAATGCCCCCGCCACATTCTCACGCTTGATGAATTCGATCTTCATGGAGTACCTAGATAAATTTGTTGTGGTTTATCTTGATGATATTCTCATCTACTCGAAGAACGAAGAAGATCATGCCGAACACTTAAGACTGGTATTGATGAAACTTAGAGAGCATCGCCTGTACGCTAAATTCTCCAAGTGTGAATTCTGGCTACCAGAAGTGACCTACTTAGGCCACGTGATTTCTGCAAAAGGCATTGCTGTGAATCCCGAGAGAGTTCAGGCCGTCCTTGACTGGACTCCACCTGAATCGGTTAAGCAAGTTAGGAGTTTTCTTGGCCTAGCCAGCTATTGCCGTCGCTTCGTCGAGAACTTTTCTAAAGTTGCAAAGCCTCTAACTGAACTCCTCAAGAAAGATAAGAAATTCTTATGGACTTCCAAGTGCGAGGAAATCTTTCAAGAGCTAAAAAGAAGATTGACTTCTGCACCCGTACTTGCACCTCCAGACACCAAAAGGGATTTCGAAATCTATTGTGATGCATCACGGCAAGGGTTAGGATGCATACTTCTGCAAGATCGACATGTGGTAGCTTATGCTTCACGCCAGTTGCGGCCACATGAAGAGAACTATCCTACCCATGACCTTGAACTCGTTGCCGTAGTTCATGCCCTAACAACTTGGCGACATTACCTCCTTGGTAACCGTTGCGAAATCTATTCCGACCACCAAAGCCTCAAATACATTTTCACCCAGTCAGATCTTAATCTCAGGCAAAGACGCTGGATTGAGTTGATAAAAGATTACGACGTAGGAATTTCTTACACCCCAGGCAAAGCCAATGTCATGGCTGATGCACTAAGTCGTAAGTCGTATTGTAACAACCTCATGTTACAACAGTATCAACCACTTCTTCATGAGGAATTTCGAAAGCTTAATCTCGAGATTGTTCCTCGTGGATCTCTTTTCAACTTGGTGGCGAAACCAACCCTTGAGGATCAAATTATAGTTGCCCAAAGACGTGCACGAGGTGTACGCCGGATCAAGGAGAACATTGCTAGCGGAGTTGCTAAATGTTTCTCCACAGATAGTAAAGGAACGGTATTCTTTGAAAATCGTTTGGTAGTACCTAAGAATAGGGATCTAAGGCAACTCATCCTCAAAGAAGCCCATGACACACCCCTCTCGATTCATCCCGGTAGTACAAAAATGTACCGAGATCTACGCCAGAGATTTTGGTGGACTAGGATGAAGAGAGACATTGCTCAATTTGTTGCTGAATGTGATGTTTGTCGTCGCATTAAGGCAGAACATCAAAGACCTGCTGGTACACTACAACCTTTGCCTATTCCAGAGTGGAAATGGGACAAAGTCGGTATGGACTTCATCACCGGCTTTCCAAAAACCCAGAAAGGAAACGATGCCATCTTCGTTGTCATAGATAGGCTTTCCAAAGTTGCTCACTTCCTTCCGGTTCGCGAGTCTATAACTGCTAGTCAGTTAGCGGACTTGTACATCTCTAGAATTGTGTCTCTTCATGGTGTCCCTTTGGAGATCAATTCTGATCGTGGTAGCCTTTTCACCTCTAGATTTTGGGGAAGCTTCCAACGTGCTATGGGAACTCATCTCTCCTTTAGTACAGCTTTCCACCCTCAGTCTAGCGGTCAAGTCGAAAGGGTTAACCAAATTCTTGAAGACATGCTCAGAGCTTGTGTTATCTCGTTCGGAAAGAATTGGGAGAAATCTCTTCCATTTGCCGAATTTGCTTATAACAATAGTTTCCAATCTAGTCTGAACATGGCTCCTTTTGAACTCCTATATGGACGACGATGTCGAACACCCCTTAACTGGTCAGAAACCGGTGAAAGACAATTCTTTGGACCGGACATGATCAAGGAAGCAGAAGAGCAAGTTCGCATTGTTCGTGATCGTTTGAAAGCCGCACAGTCTCGTCAGAAGAGCTACTATGATCGTCATCATAGGAAAGAAAGCTACAATCTGGATGAGAAGGCTTACCTTCGGGTTACTCCTCTGAAGGGAACCCAACGTTTCGGTATCAAAGGCAAGTTGGCCCCACGTTACATCGGACCTTTCCGCATTCTTGCTAAACGTGGAGAAGTTGCCTACCAACTTGAACTACCCCCTCACCTTTCCCGAGTACATGATGTATCCCATGTGTCACAACTCAGGCGTTGCTTCAAGGACCCCATCCGCGAAGTCGACCATGAAACGCTTGATCTCCAAGATGACCTTTCTTATCGAGAATACCCCGTTCGTATTCTTGATTCAGCAGAGCGTGTCACTCGCCGAAAGAAGATCAAGTTTCTGAAAGTTCAGTGGTCTCATCACTCAGAGAAAGAAGCCACGTGGGAAAGAGAAAACCGTCTCCGTGCCGAGTACCCCTCCTTCCTTCCGCAGACTTCTGAATCTCGGGACGAGATTCTTTTGAGTGGGGGCGAGTTGTCACAACCCCAAGTTAGGTATGTGCTAGGATCAAGTGCTACTTTGCATCATGCAAAATTTTCAAAAAGAAAATCAAAAATGGGGAAAAGAAAAGCCCTGAGAAATTAAATCAAATGGCCAGATAAAAATCTTTTTCCAAAAATCATTTGAATGTTTGGAAAATTCCTATAAATGGTGCTGATCATTTTAAAAATGGTTTGGGAGCAATCCCATGCTCATGGAATTTTCTAATATTCAAACAGTGACTTTGGAAATTAAATAAAACCCTATTTGAATTGAAATTCAAATTAATTGAATTTCAAAAATGCCCAAAAGTTATGAGTGGATAGCTCTCTATTTTATGAGGCCACATAAAAATTTGGGGCATTTAATAAAATGCCTAGATATTTTATTTCTAGGCAGAACAAATAGCACAGAATTAAATAAAAAGAAAAAGGCAGGCAAAGCTTACCTTGCGCCTCAGGCGAGGCCCACTTACCTGGCCGGCCCAGCCCACCAGGGGACCTCCCCTGTCGTCTTCCACCCTGCCCCTCCAAGCACCTCGCTGGAGGCAGGGCGAGGCCACGGCGAAACGACGCCTCCAGGCCCTTCTAGGCCTCCCCCCTCCTTCTCTCTCTCGCCACGCACGCCTGGGAAGCTCCCAGTTCCTTTCCCCCCCTCTGGAACCCTCTTCCCCCTCTCTCCCGTGCGATCCCGTGAGGAACCGAGAGCTCGACCTCGCCGCCGTCGTGCCCGCACGCGGCCACCGTGCTCCTCACGCCGCTGCACCTTGTCCAGGAGACTCTCCGGCGTCGACTATTTCTTCACGAGCAATCAATCGAGCCGAGCTGCACCGAGGACGCCGCCCCCTTCACCAACTCACCGCCGGCCTCCGCACAGGACTTCTCCAAATTCTTCGTCCACCGGACCTCCCCAGCCCCGCCGTCCCCTTCATCGCGTTCCCAGTGAGCTTCTGGAGCGAACCCCCCTCCCCGTTCTTCTTCTCGAGCCGTCCGTCGCCATTTGCCATGGACAGTGGCTCCGGCCGCCGCCGGGCTTGTCCTAGCCGACGACTCCGTGCTCCCCTTGGTGCCCTGATGGCACCAGTGGACGCGCGACATCGCGAGGCACGTTCCTGTGCCCCCAGCCCTCTTCCCCGTGCCCGAAAACCACACCCCGGCCGAGCGCCGCCGTGCCCGTGCCACCGGCGATTAACCGCCGGGAACTGAAACCTAAACCCACCCCTAATCACCCCTAACCCCCACTGAAAGGTGGGGCCCCAGCCCTAATCCCTCTGCTTAATTAAGTTAAACCACGGGATTAAAACCGCAGAGGCTGACTAGTGGGGCCCCTTGTCAGTTTGACTCGGGTCAAACCCCCTGACGCCAGCATGACACCGCAGTGACGCAATAAAGGTTTTTTTTCAGAGTTTTAAAATATTACAGAAAATCCAGAAAATACCCCAAACTTTGGAAATTCATACTAACTCCAAATATAGCAAATAATATATGAAAAATGATCAGGAGAAAATTATCTTTCCAAATATGCAACTTTCAACTTTGTTGGAGTTGATTTTAAAATGGGACCAGTAGCATATGTCATTTGATTTATTTGAAATTAATTCAAATTCAATTCAAATGCTTTTGCAACTTGGACCATGGAATTATGCTACATTTCACCTACACTTCAGAAGCTTATCACACACATGATCATTTGGATTACAAAATACAAATGCTAGCAAATGCAACTTGGATCAAATTAAATACATTTGGAGTTTGGAATTTGAATTCACTTTCAAATCAACTTCAATTTAAATTGTTGCAAATGGAACCTAGATCACATCAATGCAATTCACATCATTTGAAAACATAATCATGTGCTTGAGCATTGCAACTTATTTATGCTTTGTTTATATTGTTTGCTCGGATAGAAGTGGATCCGGAGATCGAGATCACCCCCCCTTCGTTGAAGACTCCGTTGTCGAAACCTCGTCAGCAAGGCAAGCAAACCCCCATTGATCATGTCTATAAAATCCCACTTCCCTCTCATGTCTCGCTTATGCATTGTTTAGGATGATCACCATGATAACGTTTCTATCGCATAGTTGAACCCATATCCTTTGCATGACCTATCATCTTATCACAGTAGTACGCAAACCATAATCCTAGCAGATGTAGGAGTTGATTGATATCATGTGGCCCCTGCAACTGTTACTGCTTATTGCATGCTTAGTGGTACAATGAGGTTGCTTGTGATGTGAGTCGGGATGATAAACATGGTGTTGATGAAAGTGAAACGTGTTGGTGAATCTACCCTAATACAAGGTGAACGATGAGAGGCTGTGTAGGAGTACACAGTGGGTTGTCTCGTTGAACACTGCCTTAAGTCCGAGTTCTTGTGTGGTGATCCAAGAAGAAGAGTACAACCACACATTGGGCTCACTGACCCCTCTCAACCTAGTACCTCACCCCGTTCGACACCCCCGAAGTCGCAGTAGTTCGGAGTTCTGGTAGGGCTGTGGCACGGTCTGCGAAGTGGATGAACGACTTTTCAAGACCGGCTTGGGACCCTGCACACATCGTTTGAGGCTGTACTGGAACCTCGGCCGGACTTCCATACGGATCCCCCTCAGATAGGCGACTCTCTGGACTAGAAAGGAGCTGTGGGCGAAGTGTCGTGGCAACATCCTCGCCGGTACCCGCTTGAAGGGTCCCACTCCCAGGCGGTAACTGATGAGTGTGTGTGTAGCGGTACACCCCTGCAGGGTTAACAAAACTATTCGAATAGCCGCGTCCGCGGTTAAGGACTGCTTGGAGAGCTGTGCTCGATTATTAGACAACTTGAACTGGATACTTCTAAAATTCGCAAGATAAGCGTGAGTGCTATGGTGTGCTTCTCGTGGGGAAGTCGAGGAAGTAACCATAGTGGTGTAATTGGTTGAAGAGATGTAGTGGACTCGTGTACGCTTCTTACCTCAAGTCTGGTACTCGTAGTTCAGGATTAGCCAAGTCAAAGCTGGCACTTCTGCAAGTGAAACCCCACCTCCCTTTACCTTGATACATGTGCATGAGTAGTATAGTTCCTATGTAAGTCTTGCTGAGTACGATTTTGTACTCACGTTTGCTTAATCTATGTTTTAGATAAACCCCTCCGACCCCGTTGGTGACTTCTACCTGAAGCTCGAAGAATAAAGACTCAGACCAAGACCAAGCTAGTGTAGTCCCAGTCAGACGACTGGTTCCCTCGTGGAGGGCTTGTTTTTAGATAAGACTTCTCTAAGCCATTTGCTAAACTTGTCTGTACTCAGACCTACTTTGCTTCCGCCTGCTTGTTGTAATGTTGGATCACATGCTTGTGATCTCTGTGTGCACTCTGTAAGAGTTATTAATAAAGTATATACTTTGTAGAGAATTGCAATGATACCTGCTGTTCATACAAGGCATGTGTGCTGCGTGTATGTTTATAACATGCATGTCTTTGTATGGGTTTTTGAGACCTTAGTTGTGATCTGGCTGGCGATCTTTTATACACCAAGTGGCCCTTAGATGTGCGCAGCTTGGGGCATCGCGATGCGATTGCTCGAGACTCTGTCTCGTGCACACTTTGATGTATGATCGAGCCCGCCCTAGACCCCGACTAAGTGATCGGGCTGGAGTAAGTCTATGTAAGAGTTATGAGATAGTCGTTAGTATGGTTGAGGCGACTTGTCTGTGAATATGGGAGTTCATCACCCATATCATTTAGACTTGTGTGCGGACGATGAGGACCCATCTCAGTTGATCATCCGGCCTGGATGGGATACCCCTCACGTACGATGCTCTCCGAGAACGTTCTGTGCTTGGCCTTGTCTGCTTAGACAAGTGGGTACGGTTCTCGGCTCTCCATATGACTATGTCGTAGAGGGACTTGCATACGCTAACCCCGGGTCCCGACAAGCATTCGATTACCTTTGCATAATTTATTCGAAAAGCTAGCCCAAGTCGGCAAAGCTTATTCATACCCGAGACGTGCATAACGCACTCGGGGACTGATCGACCACGAGGTCAGAAATATGAGCCAACGAGGCACGGGGGCTGCGTGATGGCACTCAACCTAGCACTTGACTCAAGCACAAGTCACGAGAGTGGTTGTGGCATTGAGAAGGGTAGTGGTTGGGGCAGCCGGCAGTACAAATCCTCGAGAAACAAATCAAAACGCTCTAAAAAGGGCATAGCCGACTAAGTCAGCTACCGATTGTGCCGCAGACCGGTGCACCGAGCAGCCGGAAGCGAGCAATCGGCTCTTAACATTGCAGAATCCTTTGCGCTTAGTCTTGTCGTGTAAACTCAAAAAACTTATCGAACCTTGGCCGGAAATCAACCTTCGATCCGACTGCAGACCGCATGTCGGTTGCAGAATGGACAAGGCATGACGCCCCCAAGTGCAGACCGATAAAGGAAACCGACAACAACGCCAAGTGGATCGCACAAATAAAACTTGCAACGAGAAATCGGATTGCATAAGGATAGCAGGCCTAAGGCCGAATAAGTTCATTACAACGAAGCACACCTAGTGGGTGTCGGCGGAATTAAAATCGTGTTTTACAAGCAACTGTTCTGAAAATAAAAATAAGATAAGGCCGATCAGATGTCGGCGGCCGAGGTAGAGGACTTCATCGGCGGCACGGCTCAAGAAGTCGGGGCAGTTGGTGGCGCAGAGCTCGCAGTCGGGGCGGCCGAGGTGGCGGGAGCAGTCGGATCGGCTTGCGCAGTAGCGACCTCCGGCTTCGTCTGCGCGTCAGTCGACGTGGACCCAGCTTGTTTGGACCTTGAAGAGGTATGGGACGAGCCGCTGTCAGAAAGGTCATCGGCCAAGACAGAGATGGAAGTTGCTGCCAGTGGGTTCCCTCCCTCGTCGAGATACGGAGTGTAGTCATAGGGAGAAAACCAGTTCACCATGGTGCTGGCTAGCCGATTCACCTCAGCATAAGTCTTCTCAAGCAAGTCGGCCGCGTTCTCTCTGATGCTGTAGAGCTGGGGAAGCTTCACTTGTGGGTACCAGCTCAGCACAGTTTGAAGGGAAGTTTCCGCACCAGTCCGACCGGCAGAATTAAGCAAGACATCAATCTGACGGGGGATGGCCTTCAGATGAATCCGAGTCTGCTCGGTGGTAGCATTCGGAGACTCTCCCTTGTCAGAATCTTCTTCGGCCAAAGTCTCCGGTTCGCGGATCTGGGCGGAGGAGCCGGCAGCATGGTTCATCCTCTGGAGCCCAACCTTGAGTTCAGTCGGCGGCCATAGCAATTCGGCAATCTTCAGAATGCCAAGTTTGAAGGACAGTGCAACTCCCTTGATAAGAGGAATGCGAGCCTCTGTATCAATCAGATATTCATGCCGAGTCCAGACATCAGCGTCAAGTTGGGCGGTCCCTCCGGCCGCGATGGTCTCCTCTCGGGATTTGGCCACCGCTGCATAAGCAGCTGCCTCAGACTCAGGCCAGGCCTCTGCATCGCGAAGGAAAGTATGAGTAAGAGCACAGAAGAAGGAAGCAATCGGAAAATGCACTCAGATGCAAGAAATACTCACCGCTAAGAAGGACGTCCATCTCAGTCATTGCATCGCAGAAACCCTTGGCCCTGCGGCGCAGTCGGGTTGTTTCTTCATAGTTGTGCTTCTCCAAGTCTTCATACTTGGCAATGTGCTCATCGCGGTCTTTCCGGATGGAGTCTCGGGCGGCAACGGCGTCATCCCTCTCGGCCAGCATCGCTTCTCGGACAGCCACGGCTGCATCTCGTTCAGCACGAAGTGCATCGCCAGCAGCAGTCATGACGGCTAGGTCGTCCGAATGTTGCTTCTTCAGAGTTAGCAGATCGGAGTGGAGGGTTTGGATGGTCCGAGACAAATCGGCCTCCACCCCTTGCAGTCGGGTCATCTCTTGCTTAGCTGCGGCAAGTGCGGGCCCTTGCTGGCCGAGTTCAGTGGTCAATTCAGCAAAGCGGCCCTGTAAGTCATCTACCATGGGAACAGAGACAAGAGGAAGATATAAAGATATTAATACAAGAGAAATTATCAATCGGAGGGAAGATAGAAGTAATGAAGAAGTTACCTCTCAGTCTGTTGATCTCGGCCGATTGATTGTTGACCTCGAGATGGGCCTGAGCGAGGGTTCGGAGGCTGGCGGCGTGGCTTCGAGGAGCTTCTCGAAGACCTTGCGTCGTTCTTCAAGAACGACCTGAGAAGAAGAACAAGATGAACTTTAGAGACACAGCATCCAAAAGAAGATCCGAATCGTTTGCCAGAAATCGGCCCGAATATCGGGGACTACACCCAGTGGGTGCGCTTGCGCGCACCCACCGGAAGAAAAGTCTCCCGATAGGAGGAAGGCAGGAGAGATGAGCAAAAGAAGTAAAAAGAATAAAAGATCCGAACCGATTGCAAACAATCGGCCCGAATCTCGGGGACTACACCCAGTGGGTGCGCTTGCGCGCACCCACCGGAAGAAAAGTCTCCCAATAGGAAGAAAGGCAAGAAAAAGAAGCAACAAGCATAAAAGATCCGAACCGATTGCTAACAATCGGCCCGAATCTCGGGGACTACACCCAGTGGGTGCGCTTGCGCGCACCCACCGGAAGAAAAGTCTCCCGATTTGAGGAAGCCATAAAGGAAAGTTGAAGAGCTTACCGCGTGATTGCGGTCGAGCAGTTGGAGGTCCTGAGCTATGGCGGTGGCGAAGTCGTTCACCCGATTGTAGGCTGTCGTCAAAGGACCTTGAGAGGAAACCAGGGAGCGGTGCGAAGCATCGGGCTCGGCGCCGACATGTCTGGTGCGAGAGTACTCGGCCCGGAACTGGTCCACTAAGCGCATCAGAATTATTGACGCGGAAGAGGTCGGCTACGGCGGCGGAGCTTGAGTCGCAGCGCAGAGGAGGCAATGGTCGAGTCCGGTGGCGCCGACGTCGCCGGAAGGCCGGAGGCATCCGGCTGTGGCTGCGGCGAAATCGGACGAGACGAGGTCGAGGTGGTTGCCACAATCGGCGAGGTGGTCGTCATAATCGGCGAGGTGGTCTTCAAGATGGGCGAGGAGATAGTCGTAATGGGGGCAGAGACTGGGTCGGAGCGGCGTGGCGGAGATGAGGCAATCGGATCGACCGGTTGCGCTCCTTCGCCACCAGTAACTCCCTGGTCGGCCGTGCTCTTGGAGGTCTTGGAGGCAGTGGTGGAAGCGGTAGTTTTCTTGGCAGTCTCGAGGCGGGCTTTTTTGGCGGCGCGCTCGGCATCCTTGGAGGTACGATGTGGAGCCGGTTGTCGTTTGCGGACCGCAACAGCAGACGCGGCGGGGGCAATGACTGCGCCGACATGGGCAGGAATGTCGGCGTCGACGTCATCAAGACCAATCGGCTCCCTGAAAAAAGAAAGAAAAGGTGAATCAGTATAAGAGAAGGAAATGAGGTTCAAAGTGTGAAGATAAAGGAATACCCGACTGCCCTCGGCGCGCGCGTGGGCATCCGACATCTTAGCGGGGAGGCATTCATAGGGGCATCTCCTAGCAAACGTCCGCCCCTGGACCTGCCGAGAGGAGCTTGACCAGTCGGCACTCGAGTGGCCGCGGCCTGAGGCTGTTTGCCTTTGAGAGAAGTCGACGCCGTCTTAGCGACCTTGCTGGGAGCAGCACCAGAGGAGGAGTCGGTCGCCAAGGCACGCTTAGTCGGCGCCTTCGGAGGCTTGGCGTGAGGAGCTGCATCAGAATCACCAACCTTTGAGACACTGTCGTCATCGCTCCATTCGGCCAGAAATTGCTCAAGGGAAGGGTCAGGCGTACCCCCTTGAGCTGCAGTTCGGATGTCGGCGTTCTTGGGTTCGGCGGCCTCGGCATCGGCGTCATCAGCGGGATCTTCCGATTCGGAGGACTCCCCGGAGGATTCACCGTCATCGGCGGATTCGGATGGGGGAACCTCACCGATGTACTCGAAGTCCGCGGGGTCATCTTCCTCACGGTCGGGGGCGTACGTGCCGGCCTCCTGGCCGTCCTCCATCAAGTCGGATCGAATGAAGTGCTGAGCAAGAAGAAGAAGGTTATCAGAAAAGATAAGTATAAGGAAGAAGCAATCGGAGAAAGAAGACAGTCGGAACATACCACAGGCGGTTTCTGCCGACGGTTGAGGTACTCAACGCCGAAGCGGAAAGGGTCGGGCAAAGGACTGGCTGTGATAGTCCTCAGTATGGTGCAAAGGTCTTCGAGTTTCACTCGCCATGTGCAGAGCCGAGTGGGATCTCGGGGGCCCGACGTATCGCAGATGTGGTGCACTCGGCGCTGTAGAGGAAGCACTCGAGCTTGAAGCCAGCCAGCAGCAAGGTCAGTCGGCAGGAGCCCCTCCTGCTCTAGCCGAGCAACCCTGGCGACTTGAGCGTCGACATCGCAATCACCAACACCATACTTCAGCGACCACTGATATTTCTCAGTCGACCGTGCGAGGGAGACCTCGGGCAGGTTCAGGAGATCGGGGCCTTGGTCGGGCGATTTGACATAGAAGAATGTGGTTTGCCAATTTTTGCACGATTGGATGATCTCAGGACCTTTGTACTTGTGCTTGCCGGCTGCGACGAGGCAACTGCCGCAGTCGGTCATGTCAGTCACAAATGTCGAATCGCCACCTTCCGTGGCAGAAGTCACCATAGCTCCCGTCCGAGCATTGTGAGCTCGGAGGTTGAAGAACCGCTTCCAGAGAGAGATGCTTGGGCGGCAGCCAAGATACCCCTCGCACAGCATGAAGAATCCGGAGAGAATCATGATGAAGTTCGCCGCGAGGTGATGCGGTTGCAAGTTGTGGAAATTGAGGAAGTCCCGAAAGAAAGTGCTGGCAGGGAGTCTGAATCCACGCTCGAAGTGAGAGAGGAAGATGACTCTCTCGCCAGCACGCGCATCGGGCACGAGCTCGGCGCCGGGAGCACGCCATTGGACCTCGTCCGGCATCTTGCGGGCGCGAACCAAGGCCTGGATGGCACCAGCGGTGACGGTGAAGCCCTTCCAGCACCCACGGCTGGCCTGAGAGGTGTCTCGCCGGGGCATCGTGGAACTTGCGGGACGGAAGACAATCAATAGGAGTAGCGAAAGAACGCCGCGCAAGGCGGCGGTGAGAGGTTACCGCAATGGCGGAGGAGCACGCGAGTGCGCGGCCATAGCGGATTCTGTGCGCGGAGGCGGAGCTGCGAGCACGACGGAGAGCTTGGGGCGGAACAACAATGGCGTGCGCGAGAGCAAGAGGCGGAGGAGGAAGAAGGAGTATGAGAGAAGTAGGAGCCCGAGGCCCTATCCTGTGGCTTATATGGGCGGCGGGGGAGGGGAGTGGGATCTGGCTGCGGCCGTGTGGCCCGGTGTGGCCTAGCCCACAGGAAGTTCAACCGGAAAACCGGCGCAAGAGATCCCAGCATGGGAAGCGAGGCGTGCGACGTGGGGGTCGAGGCCTGCAGTTATGTCAAATCGTGCGTGGGTCGTGGGCCCCGGTCCATTGAATGCTCCCCGGAAGAATCGGAGGTAACCGTTGGGAAGCAGCCGAGTGATCGTGTGATCAAATCGTCCAAAAAGTGAAGAAAGAAATCGGAGACAATTCAAATAAAATCGGACAAAATCTTGGCCAGCCGAGTGTGATCTCCGAGTCGGTCGACGAACTCGGAACGACGCACTTGATGAAGCCAAAGCATTCGGAAGATGTTGGAGAAAGATTGAAAAGTGCAAAGGCCCCACGATCAAATGACCGTCGGACCTTTACAGCTTTAGGGGCTACTGTCGGGGGATTGGTACCCGGGTAGGCTCACCCAAGCGGAAGCAACCTTTCAAGACAAGGATGGACCGATTGGGCTGCAGCTGGGCCGAGCTGGGCAGGCGTATGGCCGATTGCTCCAAGGCAATCAGCCGTACCGAATGCCAGCAGTCGGCCCGGTCGCAACCGGTCCACCCTTTTCATCACCAAGATGATCATCTGATTGGCCCGCAGCTGGGCCGAGATGGGCATCGACGTGGCCGATTTCCTAGAGCAATCGACCCTGCCGAGGGCCACCAGTCGGCCCAGGCGCAATCGGTACAACTTACCACCCATGGAGAAGTTGACCCCGAGACCAGTCGAAGGTCCAAGTACGAGGTCATAAATGCGCAATCCCGAGAGATCGGGGTGGCAGAGAAGCCAAGTCACATCGAAGATCTGGCAGAGATGCGTTGTCGACCTCTCCGCCGATTCCGCGGACAGGGCGACAAGACCGCACCTCCTAGCTCCACTGTTCACCATCATGCCCTACGAGTCTACGGCATGGGCCGCCGCTCGTCGGGTTCGGATCACCCGAAGAGGCGCAGTCGGTGGGACCCAGCCGATTAGAGGATGACAGCTGGGCCCAATCGGCAGTGAAGTTACCGATTTACCCCGGGCTCAGACTATAAGATCCCGGGGTACCCCCCTGCGTGTGGGACGATCCACTACATTCGCACCATTACTCACATCTCGCTCAGCTCATTTACTGCTTGTAGTTCCTCCTCAGGGAAGCAGGAGAGAGCCTTGCCCACGGCAGCTCTCACCTTCCCCTGAGTTGATAGAGAAGCAGTTATTGTAGTCCAGTTCCATTGATATAGAAGAGACAAGCAGGAGTAGGGGTGTTATCTCTCCGGAGAGCCCCAAACCTGGGTACATCGTGGTGTCCGTCACCGTGTTTGTGCCCAACCCGATTCCGGCACCATCGACATCTTCTTCCTCGCGTCTTCCCCTCACTTTAGCCATCCCCATGGCATCTGCCGTCACATATCGACGACAACAACGGTGCTTGTAACTGCGGTTGCAAGGATTGTTTACATTAAGCAAAGTTATTTTTAATGCAGTTGTTTGTTGCTTTGGGTTTACACTTTGGGAGGGGCTCGCAACTTAATACCAGCGAGATGTTCTGGATAGATATCTCAAGGTGGATGATTAGTAGTAGATGCAGATGGATTTGTCTACTTATTTTGGCGTACTCCCATGCTTATGAGCCTCTTCCTTTCTTTTGTAGCATAGTTAGCATTGCGGTGCATTTATAATCCTGTCAATTGCCCATCTGTAATTTGTTTACCTCGCATATCAGTCTTATCGTCTTTTGGGAGAGAGACATCACTAGTGAACATCACGGGACCCCGGTCCATATTCTCATCACTGTTTACGCGCTAATTTACTTTTCAGTATTAACTTTCAGTTGTTATCATTATCATTATCAAGTGTTTTTGATCCTTTGTAAACAACAAGACCGGAGAGATTGACAACCTCTCTGAACTTCATTGGGAGCAAAGTTATTTGTGTCGTGTGCATGTCCACTTCTGTTGCGCCGCTGACACCTACTTATTATTTCCGGAGTCCTATGAGGGACAATCTTAAAACCTCGGTATGTTCACCGAGGGAAACTTTCCGCTACGCTTCATCTCACCTTCCACTTGGGGTAACCAACGAAGGACCACAAGCAATTATCCTCCTCGGGGTACTTGTCTCTTTGTGAACCTCCTTATTAGATTGAGAGTTACCGATAATAAGTGCATGAGTTCTCCGGACTAATGTAAGTATTGAAAGTTGACACTTCCACCTCCACATATTTGCTAGCCTCTCCTGTGCCGTGCATTCCTTCTTCTCACTCCGAGAGTTGGCGTCCACCTTCGCCGGTACATCCAAACCCTTGGCATGATACACTCTGTCATCATAAACCTCCTTATATATTTCATCAAAACAGCTACCATACCTACCTATCAAGGAATTTCTATAGCCTTTCTGAGATATATTGCCATGCAACATCCACCTTTTCATGACTTGATCTCCATGTCATACCTGTTCCTGCTACACTGGCAGGGGCATACATTGCATGCATCATGATAGCTACATCTTCTTTATGATTTGAGTACCTTGTAAAGTGAGAAAGATCATCTATGCCCTCTTGTAAATTAGAGTGTTGCCCTTAAGTGAGGAAAAGATCCCAAAGTGGACAAAATAAAAGATCCCAAAGAGGGCAAATGAGAGTTAAATAGAAAGAGCCATTGAGGCCACCAAAAAAATAGAAAAAAGAGAAAAAAGAGAAAAAAGAGAAAAAAGAAATAAAAAGAGAGAAAGGGGCAACACTACTATCCTTTTGAAAGATCCACAGTAGTACTCCCTCTTAACTTTGTACTCCATAGAGATGATCATTCATGCATATAGCTATGTGGGGACCTTCACACTATAGAACTTGGCTTGCATATTCTATGGATGAGCCACCTCAAAAGAGCTCTAGGTCTTCATGAGCAAGCAAGTTAGATGCACCCCCACTAGTTCCATTGGAAAGCTTTTTAGCTCATATGTGCATCCGTTGCATGGCAATCCCTACTCCTCACATCATATCTATCATTTGGCCTTCTCGCCTATGATTGTCCTCATTGATGTGAGCCTTCCTCACCTTTTTGTCTTCCTCCTCCACCATATTTCTCTCTTTGCCATCCTAAGTGTCAACTCTCGTGCTTACGCTCATCCATTGCATGAGTGCTCAAAATATCGAAAAGGAGTGGATCAAATTGACTTGTACCTGGCTAGTGGTCTGGGGACGAGTCAAGATAAGATTCCAAAGAAGACCAAGTGTGAAACTTTAGTAGATTGAGTTCTCAACAAAAATATATTTTTCTCGTATTCCCTATCCCCCTTCTTGCACGCAAACACCATTTGGAGACATTCGAGTCACGGACAGCGAGAGCTCTTGCACCTAATGTTCTTTTGTTACTTGTTTCAATGCTAATATAGACTCTTGCATGTTATGACTTGAATTGAATCACATACCTTGATTGCTTTACTTTTCAAAGTTCTTATATGGTTGCTAGCATGTCACCACAGAAATTATGCTTGCTATCATTTACCTACTCGAGGACGAGCAGGAATTAAGCTTGGGGATGTTCATACGTCCCAAACGTATCGATAATTTCTGCTTGCTGCATGCATGTTTTGTGTGATATTTCTATGATTTAGATACACTTTCATACACTTTTGATCATATTTTGACTAACCTGTTAACTCAGTGCACCCCAGTGCCAGTTTCTGTTTTCTGCTATTTTTCTATTTTAGTTTTCCCCCATATAAAAAGTGCTCCAAAAATCCGGGAAAATCAGATCAAAAATCAGCGTGAAGGAAGCTTACAAAGCCCCGAAGGAGGGCCAGGGGGCCAACACCAGGTCCCCTGGCGGCCACCTGGCGCGGCCAGGGGGGCGCCTGGACTCCTAGTGGCCCCCCTGATTGCCCCCCTTCGCATATTTATTCTCCGCCACGGGAAACTTCCGACGACAGAACCCTATTTCGCAATCTCGCCTCTGTTCCGCCGCCGCCGCGCTTCCAAGATCGGGAGCACCGTCAGGACCCTTCCTGGCACCCTGCCGGAGGGAGGATGAACCTTCGGGAGCTTCCCCTCCACCATGGACGCTTCCCGGATGTGCCGTGAGTAGTTTCCTTTGGACCATGGGTCCGTGACCAGTAGCTATCTGATGTTCTCCTACATGATCGAGGAACATATGTAATCTTTCTTCTTTTGCTATGCTGAGTTTGATGGGATCTGATGGATTATGAGACTATGTTCAGATTGTGATAGAGTAATATATTTGGTTTTTATCTCTTATATTTTTGTTCCTAAGTAATTCTTGCATGTTCTCCGTTGCTGTTTATTGTTTTGGCCAAGTAGTAGGTAGTGACTCCAAGAGGGAACGTTATGCTCGATTGTGGGTACATGCCCCCTGATGACACGCTTGAGTGACAGAAACATGAGTCTAGGGGATGTGTTGTGGCCACAAGGGGGAAAACAACGGTGCTTGTAACCGTGGTTGCAAGGATTGTTTACTTTACGCAAAGTTCTTTTTAATGCAGTTGTCTGTTGCTTTGGATTTACACTTTGGGTGGGGCTCGCAACTTAATACCAGCGAGATGTTCTGGATAGATATCTCAAGGTGGATGATTAGTAGTAGATGCAGATGGATTTCGGTATACTTATTTTTGAGTATTGCCCATGCTTATGAGCCTCTTCCTTTCTTTTGTAGCATAGTTTGCATTGCGGTGCGTTTATAATCCTGTCAATTGCCCATCTGTAATTTGTTTACCTCGCATAGCAGTCTTATCGTCTTTTGGGAGAGAGACATCACTAGTGAACATCACGGGAGCCCGGTCCATATTCTCATCACTGTTTACGCGCTCATTTACTTTTCAGTATTTACTTTCAGTTGATATCATTATCATTATCCTGTGTTTTTTATCCTTTGTAAACAACAAGACCGGAGAGATTGACAACCTCTCTGAACTTCGTTGGGAGCAAAGTTATTTGTGTCGTGTGCAGGTCCACTTCAGTTGCGCTGCTGACACCTACTTATGATTGTCGGAGTCCTACGGGAGACAATCTTAAAACCTCAGTATCTTCACCGAGGGAAACTTGCCGCTACGCTGCATCTCACCTTCCACTTGGGGTAATCAACGAAGGGCGATAAGCAATTATCCTCTCTCGCGTATCAGTAAGCACGAGATTTGACACTTAGGATGGCAAAGAGAGAAATATGGTAGAGGAGGAAGACAAAAAGGTGAGAAAGGCTCACATCATTGAGGAAAATCATAGGCGAGAAGGCCAAATTATATATATGATGTGAGGAGTAGGGATTTCCATGCAACGGATGCACATATGAGCTAAAAAGCTTTCGAATGGAACTAGTAGGGGTGCATCTAACTTGCTCGCTCATGAAGACCGAGAGCTCTTTTGAGGAGGCTCATCCTTGGAATATGCAAGCCAAGTTCTATAGTGTGAAGGTCCCCACATAGCTATATGCATGAATGATCGTCTCTATGGAGTACAAGGATAAGAGGGAGTACTAGTGTGGATCTTTCAAAAGTATAGTAGTGTTGCCCCTTTCTCTCTTTTTATTTTTCTTTTTCTCTTTTTTATTTATTTTTTATTTTTTTGATGGCCTCAATGGCTCTTTCTATTTAACTCTCATTCGTTCTCTTTGTGATCTTTTATTTTGTCCACTTTGGGATCTTTTACTCACTTTAAGGGCAACACTGTAATTTACAAGAGGGTATAGAAGATCTTTCACACTTTACAAGGTACTCAAATCATAAAGAAGATGTAGCTATCATGATGTATGCAATGTATGCATCTGCTAGTGTAGCAGGAACATGTATGACATGAAGATCAAGTCATGAAGAGGTGGATGTTGCATGGCAAAATATCTCGGAAAGGCTATGGAAATGCCTTAATAGGTAGGTATGGTGGCTATTTTGAGGAAGGATATAAGGAGGTTTATGATGACAGAGCGTATCATGCCAAGAGTTTGGATCTACCGGCGAAGGTGGACGACAACTCTCGGAGTGAGAAGAAGGCAATGCACGACACGGAACAGGCTAGCAAATATGAGGAGGTGGAAGTGTCAACTTTCAATACTTACATTAGTCCGAAGAACTCATGCACTTATTATCGGTAACTCTCAATCTAGTAAGGAGGTTCACAAAGAGACAAGTGCCCCGAGGAGGAGTGTATGGGGGTTTGGTTATCCTTGCGCATCCTCGACTCATGGTACATCAGTGTACTCTAATATTCGATCCCTCCAAAGATTAGTGATACATCTAGTAGCTAGAGTTCTCAACTAGTTTTGTAGGTTTTGAAAATACACACGGATTGCCCAAAAGATGACATCTATCACTAATAGGCTAGAGCTCTTGACACCAAAAGTTCAAGCATTACTCAATCAATACCTCAAAACTATTGCAAGTTACTACTGAAATTAAATAGCAACCTCAATCACCTACATTCATGAAAAGACACAACTCAGCGCAACAACCAACTCTCTTAACAAGATAAACATGAAAACTAAAGAGATTTCCAGAAACAAACTAAACAAAACCCAAGGCTCTTGCTAAAGACAAACTAAGACTACAACTAAACATGGCAGTAGCTACGAAAAGATAAGGAACACACAACAGCAAAAAGATAAGCATGAAAAATCCTATGATGTGTTCTAGATTGGAGTGGAGTGTGTTTCTCTCCCTCACAAAGTAAGATGAGGTCTAACTTGTTATGAAAAGCAAGAAAAGCTAAATAAAACTAAAAATAAAACCTAAGAGCGGGACGCTCCAAGCATAGCACATAACGCATGAAGTGATAAAATATAGTGAGACGAGGGACGAACTGATGATTGTTGATGGAGAAGGGGATGCACGGGGGCATCCCCAAGCTTAGATGCTTGAGTCTCCTTGAATATTTATTGGGGATGCACGGGGGCATCCCCAATCTTGAGCGCTTGATACTCCCAGATCTTCTTTCATCATCTTCCATCGCACACTTGAAAACTCCCTTCATACACAACTCATCATAAGCTGATTAAAGAGGTTAGTACCCTTAATAATATATATTTTCCCCACTAGATATAAAGATATTCTTGAAGAGCTACTATTTCTCAAGATTGCCAAAAGGTTTTTGCAAATAAAAAGCAAGCTTAAGGTTTGCAAAAGTAAGGAGAGACAAAAAAAGGCAGAATCTGTGAAAAACAGAACAACACGTAGTAGAGAATTTTTTTCCGGGCACTTCTGTAACTCAAATCAAAAAACTCAGAACATACGAAAGTTTCACAATTTTATAGAGCATGTTGTGTAAACAATTCAGCTCAAAAAGATGAACTAGTGATTTGATCCGATTTTTTCCATCAAGAAGACAGAATCTGTTTTCTGGACAACATGTCACAACTTTTGCTTTCCTTATCATAAGAGGCTATAACTTGGCACAAAGCTTGAAAATAAAGATACAATGATGTTGCTACAGCAGTAAAAATTATCAAGACCACTAAAAATAGAAGTAAAAACATCTTGGGTTGCCTCCCAACAAGCTCTTTCTTTCACGCCTTTAAGTTAGGCATAAAGCAAAAGAAGAATCAAGTTTTATCAAGAGAAAGAGAATAGCTAGCCCGTGTAACGGACTCAAATAGTAACTTGATTTTCTTTCTAGGGAAGTGTTCCATCCACTTTTTGAGAGGGAATTGAAATTTTATATTCCCCTCTTTCATTTCAATAACGGCACCAACGGTGCGAAGAAAAGGACGTCCCAAAATAATTGGACATAAAGGTTCACACTCTATATCCATAATAATAAAATCGACGGGAAAATAGTTGTCATGGACAATGATAAAAACATCGTCGATCTTCCTCAAAGGTTTCTTTACGGAAGAATAAAAAAGGCGAACACCAAAAGAACAAGAATCAAAAGGTTTCAATTCAAACATATCATACATTCTTTTGGGCATGACGGAGGTACTAGCTCCAACGTCACATAAAGCATAGCAAGAGAAGTTGTTTAATTTAATTTTTATCATGGGGTCCCAAAAATCATCTAGCTTCCTAGGTATGGAGGCTTCTATCCTAAGCTTCTCCTCCCTAGCTTTGATGAGAGCATTTGTGATATGCTTCGTGAAGGCAAGATTAAGTGTGCTAGTGTGGGGAGCTCTAGACATTTTGTGTAACAAGCTAATAACTTCTGAGAGGGTGCAACTATCAAAATCAATATCACTACTATCAAAGGTGGTAGTAGTTTCATCTAGGCTCACTTGTTTGAAACCCTCTATGTTCATAGGATTTTCTTCTTCTACGGTTGAGGTATTAGCATCACCATTAATAGGTCCAATGGGACCAGGAGTGCATTGGGTGCTAATAGTTTCGGTATCCTCAACAATTTGGATAGTGGCAACTGTGTGGTGTGTAGGAAGGCTCTTAATTCTATCCTCTTCCTCTTTTTCTATATCCCATCTTTCTTTAAGTTTAGCCATCATCTGAATATTTTCATTGATTTGCAATTGTATAGCATTAATAGGAGTGGCCTTCCTCTCCTCAAGGGGAGAGGTTATAATTTTTAGCATCTCAACATCAAGGGCTAAGCTATCTACCTTCAAAGAGAGATTATGCAACTTAGCTAATTTTCTTCTACATTCTTGTTGAAGGATTTTTGGGTAGTGATAAAGTCTCCAAGCATGCTTTCTAATTCAGAAGTGGGGTTTGATACGTCCCAAACGTATCTATAATTTCTGCTTGCTCCATGCATGTTTTGTGTGACTTTGCCATGATTTGCTTGAACTTTCATACACTTTTGAGCATATTTGGACTAGTCTATTAACCCAGTGCACCCAGCTGCCAGTTGCTGTTTTCTGCTATTTTTGTATTTCAGGTTTTCCGGCCATTAAAAGTGCTCCAAAAAATCCGGAAAATCAGATAAAAATCAGCGACCCGGAAGCTTCCGGAATCACCAAGGTAGCGGAGGGGGGCCACCACCAGGAGACCAGGAGGGTCCCTGGCGCGTCCCCACCCTAGGCCGCGCCAAGAGGCCTCCTGGCTGCCTGGTGGGTCCCCTCGACACCCCCTCCGCCTATATTTAGCCCTCAGGGTGGAAACCCCTAATATCGATCTCTTTTCCGCGAACTCGCCTCTGTACCGCCGCCACCGCCGTTTCAAGATCGGGGCTGCCTGGAGAAGCTGCCCTGGCACCCTGCCGGGAGGAGGAACCCCCTCCGGGAAACCATCCATAGCCATGGACGCCTCCCGGATGTGCCGTGAGTATTCCCCCTTGGACCATGGGTCCGTGACCAGTAGCTATGTGATGTACCTCTTCCCTCTTTGTGCTTCCACTTTCGAGACCTCGTGAGTTGCGTCACATGATCGAGGCACTTTTGTAATTTCTGTTGTTGCTATGCTGAGTTTGCTAGGATCTGATGGATTATGAGACTAAGTTCATATTGTGATGAGTAATATATTTGGTTCTTCTCTTTTATATTTTGTTCTTGAGTACATTCTTGCATGTTATCCGTTTCAGTATTTTGCTTTGGCCAAGTAGTTTGCTTGCAACTCCAAGAGGGAGCATTATGCTTGATTGTGGGTTATGCCCCTGATGTCTAGCTTGAGTGACAGAAACATGAGACTAGGGGATGTGTTGTTGCCACCAGGGATAAAACAACGGTGCTTGTACCCGCGGGTGCAAGGATTGTTTACTTTACGCAAAGTTCTTTTAATGCAGTTGTCTGTTGCTTTGAGTTTACACTTTGGGTGGGATTCGCAACTTAATACCACCGAGATGTTCTGGATAGATATCTCAAGGTGGATGATTCGTAATAGATGCAGTTGGATTTCGGTCTACTTACCTTGGCGTACTGCCCATTGCTTTTGATCCCTTCCTTTCTTTGCAGCATAGTTAGCATTGTGGTGCCTTCATAATTCTGTTAATTGCCCATCTGTGATTTGTTTACCTCGCTAGCACTTTTATCGTCTTTTGGGAGAGAGACATCACTAGTGAAAATCACGGGACCCCGGTCCATCATCACATCATTGTTTACACCCTTAGTTTACTTTCAGTTCCACTTTTATCTCTTGCGTTGATCCTTTGTAAACAGAAGGCCGGAGGAATTGACAACTCCTCTGTACTCGTTGGGAGCAAAGTTATTTGTATTTGTGTGCAGGTCTACGTCAAGCGCCGTGACACCTACTTGTATCTCTTGGAGTCCTACTTGTTCGATACTCAACCTTACTATCTTTGCTAAGGGAAACTTGCTGCTACACTGTATCTCACCTTCCACTTGGGGTAACCAACGAGGAGAGTTGCCACTCTGTATCAAGCGAATTTCTGGCGCCGTTGTCGGGGACTCCAGTCTACAAGATAGGGGAGTTGCACACTATATTTTATCTTTGCTTTTTAGTCTTGTTAGTTTACCTTTCAGTTTTTACTTTTGTGTCCCTTATCAAAAATACCAAAAATACCTGCTGCTACTATGGGTTCCAATGAAAACACCAAGTTGTGTGACTTCACTAGTCACAACAACAGTGACTTTATCTGCACTCCTATTGATCCACCTGCCACTTCAGCACCTTCTTATGAAATTAAACTTGCTCTGCTTAATCTTGTTATGAAAGATCAATTCTCAGGTGCTAGAGAGGACGTTGCCTTGCACTTAAACAATTTTATCGAGCTCTGTGATATGCAAAAGTACAAGGAAGTGGATGGAGATATCGTCAAGCTGAAGCTTTTTCCTTTCTCTTTGAGAGGAAGAGCCAAGGAGTGGCTGCAATCCTTACCCAAGAACAGTATCGATTCTTGGAGTAAATGCAAAGATGATTTTATAGGGAAGTACTACCCCCCTGCTAAAATTATTCAATTGAGGAGTAACATTATGAATTTGAGGCAATTGGATAATGAACACATTGCCCAGGCATGGGAACGTATGAAGACGCTTGTCAAGAACTGCCCCACACATGGACTGACTACCTGGATGGTTATCCAGACTTTTTATGCAGGCTTGAACTTTACCTCGCGGAACCTGTTAGATTCAGCCGCGGGAGGAACTTTTATGTCAACCACACTTGGTGCTGCCACAAAGCTACTTGATGAGATGATGTTGAACTACTCTCAGTGGCACACCGAAAGATCTCCAACTGGTAAGAAGGTAAATTCTATCGAGGAGATCTCCTCTCTAAATTAAAAGGTTGACCTTATCATGTCTCTACGTACCAAGCAAGCTCCTATTGATCCTTAGGATGTTCCTTTAAATTCTTTGGTTGCTCAAGAGAAAGTAGATGTGAACTTTGTCTCTAGAAACAACTTCAACAATAATGCTTATAGAAGTAATTTTGGTAGCAACAATCCTAGGCCTTTCCCATCCAACAACTATGGGAACAACAACACTTATCCTAGCACCAAAAACTCCACCTTTGAACTAGAGACCTTGCTCAAAGACTTTATCACTACCCAAAAAGCCTTCAACAAGAGTGTGGAAGAGAAATTAGATAAATTAGATATCCTCTCTTCGAAGGTAGACAACATATCCCATGATGTAGAGATGCTGAAGATTAGAACTTCTCCCACCGAGGAGAGGAAGACCACTCCTATGAATGCCATCCAAGTCCAAATTAATGAAAACATTAGGATGTTGGGAAAACTAAAAGAGAGATGGGCCAGATAAAAGGAGGAAGAAGAGAGAATTAAGAGCCTTCCTACCTACCACACAGTAGCCACTATCCAAGTAGTTGAGGATGTCCAAACTGTTAGCACCCATCACACCCCTAGTCCCACTAGACCTACCAATGGTGATGCTACCACCTCAACCATAGATGAAGAAACCTATATGAACATAGAGGCTTTCAAACAAGTGAGCCTAAATGATATCACTACCTCCTTGATATATAGTAGTGACCTAGACTTTGACAACTGCACTTTACCTGAAGTTATTGGTTTCCTACACAAGATGTCTAGAGACCCCCACACTAGCACACTTAATCTTGCCTTCACAGAGCATATCACCAATGCTCTAATCAAAGTTAGGGAGGAGAAGCTTAGACTAGAAGCCTCCATACCTAGGAAGCTAGAAGATGGTTGGGATCCTATGATAAAAATCAAATTGAATAACTTCTCTTGTTATGCTCTTTGTGATGTTGGAGCAAGTACCTCTGTTATGCCCAAAAGAATGTATGATATGCTTGAATTGAAACCTTTTGATCCCTGTTCTTTTGGTGTTCGTCTTGTTGATTCTTCCGTAAAGAAACCTTTGGGGAAGATCGATGATGTTCTTATCATTGTCAATGAAAATTATGTTCCCGTTGATTTCACTATTATGGACATTGAGTGTGAGCCCTCTTGTCCAATTATTTTGGGACGTCCTTTTCTTCGCACAGTTGGTGATGTTATTGACATGAAAGAGGGGAATATCATATTCCAATTCCCTCTCAAGAAAGGGATGGAACATTTCCCTAGGAAAAAGATTAAGTTACCTTTTGAGTCCGTCACACAGGCTAGTTATTCTCTTGAAAAGACTTGATATTCTGCTTTAAGCCTAGCTAATGGCTCCAAAGAAGCGCTTTCGGGAGGCAGCCCGCAAAGAATTTGTGTTTTCCTTTTTGCTTTTCTTCTGTTCTTAGTGGTCTTGATGATTTTTACTACTGTAGCAACATCATTGTATCTTTACTTTTCAAGCTTTGTGCCAAGTTTAGCCTCAGATTGCAAGAAAGGTCAAAAGTTGGTACGTGCTGTCCAGAAACAGATTCTGTCTGCTTGACGGAAAAATTCGGGTAAATCACCAGATCATCTTTTTGATCTGAATTTTTTTGACAGCATACTCCATACAATTACCTTTCAGGCGTCTATTCAGAGTTTTTTTATTTGAGTTGCAGAAGTACCTCGAAAAAATTATTTTCTCTCTGCTGTTCTGTTTTTCTCAGCTTCTGCCCCGGTTTTTATTTTCGCAGTTTTGCAATCCTTAAGCTTGCTTATTCTTTGAAAAATCTATTGGGCAGGCAAGAGAAACAGTAGCTCTTCCTGAAAAACTTTATTTGCAGTAGAGGAAAATTATTTTAGTAGGGCACTAACCTCTCTAATCAGTCTACAATGAGTTATGTATGAAGGGAGTTTAAAAGTGCGCGATGGAAGATGATGAAAGAAGATCTTGGAGTGTCAAACACTCAAGCTTGGGTATGCCCATGTGCACCCCAAATAAACATTCAAGGAGACTCAAGCGTCTAAGCTTGGGGATGCCCCCGTGCATCCCCTTCTTCATCAACAATTATCAGTTTGTCCCTCGTTGCACTATATTTTTATCACTTCATGCGTTGTGTGCTATGCTTGGAGCGTCTCGCTCTTTACTTTTCTAGGTTTGTTTTTTGCTTTGTTTGCTGTAGTAACAAATTAGACCCCAGCTTACTCTTTTGTGTGGGAGAGATACACGCTCCGCTTGAACTAGAACTCCTCATAGGATTTTCATGCTTATTCTTTTAGCTGTGAGTTGTTGTTTTTATTTTCTTAGTTGCTGCTCTGTTTAGTTGTAGTGCTTTAGTTTATCTAGAGCTTTTGTTTTAGGTTGAACTTTCTATAGGTTGCATGTTTTATCTTGTTAGAGAGTTTGCCTGTTGCACTGAGTTTTGTGTCTTGACTAGAAGTAGGTAGTTGAAGTTGCTATTCTCTTTGTAGTAGTAACTTACAATAGTTTTGAGGTATTGACTAGAGTAATGTTTGAACTTTTGGTGTCAAGAGCTCGAGCCTATTAGTGATAGATGTCGTATTTTAGGCAATCCGTGTGTTTTTCGAAAACCAAAAACCCCTGTTGAGAACTCTAGCTACTAGATGGATCACTAACCTCTAGAGGGTTCGAATATTAGAGTACACTCACGTACCATGAGTCGAGGATGCGCAAGGATAACCAAACCCCCATACACTCCTCCCTGGGGTCCTTGTCTCTTTGTGAACCTCCCGATTAGATTGAGAGTTACCGATAATAAGTGCATGAGTTCTTCTGACTAATGTGAGTATTCGAAAGTTGACACTTCCACCCACCTATACTTTTTCTAGCCTCTTCGGTACCGTGCATTGCCCATTCTCACCTTGAGAGTTGGCGCATACTTCGCCGGTGCATCCAAACCCTTGGTACGATACGTTCTGTCATCATAAGCCTACTTATATCTTTCCTCAAAACAGCCACCATACCTACCTACAAGGCATTTCCATAGCCTTTCCGAGATACATTGCCATGCAACATCCACCTTCTCATGACTTGATCTTCATGTCATACATGCTACTTGCTTGATCGATGAGCCGCATGCTAGTTCGGCCTTGCCCTAATCATTGCTACATGACGCGCTAGTATCATTGCATATCCTGCTATCCTGGCAGAGGCATACATTTGCATCATGATAGTTATATCTTCTTTATGTGAGTATCTTTGTAAAGTGTGAAAGATCTCCCATATTCTTGTAAAATATAGAGTGTTTCCCCTAAAGTGAGAAAAAGATCCCAAAGAGGACAAAATCAAAAGATCCCAAAGAGGACAAATGAGAGTTAAATAGAAAGAGCCATTGAGGCCACAAAAAAATAGAAAAAATAGAAAAAAAGAGAAAAATAAAAAATAAAAAGAGAGAAGGGGGCACACTACTATTCCTTTTGAGAGATCCACACTAGTACTTCATCCCTTGTACTCCATAGAGATCATCATCATGCATATACCTATGTGGGGACCTTCACACTGTAGAACTTGGCTTGTATATTCCAATGGTGAGCCTCCTCAAACAAGCTCTAGGTATTCTTGAGCAAGCAAGTTAGATGCACCCCCACTAGTTCCCTTGGAGAGCTTTTAGCTCACATGTGCATCCGTTGCATGACAATCCCTACTCCTCACATCGTATCTATCATATGGCCTTCTCTTGCCTATGATTGTCCTCATTGATGTTAGCCTTTCACACCTTTTTGTCTTCCTCCTCCACCTTCTTTCTATTTCGCCTTTTAGCTTTCAATTTTCTTGCTCACGCTCATCCATTGTATGAGTGCTCAAAATATCGAAAGGGAGTGGATCAGTTTGACTTGTACCTGGCTAGTGGTTTGGGGACGAGTCAAGATAAGAATCCAAAGGACACCAAGTGTGAAACTTTAGTAGATAGTTGTTCTCAACAACCTTTTTTCTCTCTTTTTCCCAGTCCCCTTCTTGCACGCAAACACCATCTGGAGACATTCAAGTCACGGACAGCGAGAGCTCTTGCACCTTTTGTTCTTTTGTTGCTTGTGTCAATGCTAATATAGACTCTTGCTTGTTAAGACTTGAATTGAATTGCATGCTTTAATTGCTTTACTTAAAAGTCCTTATATGGTTGTGTGGCATGTCACCACAGAAATTATGCTTGTTATCATTTACCTACTCGACGACGAGCAGGAATTAAGCTTGGGGATGTTGATACGTCCCAAACGTATCTATAATTTCTTCTTGCTCCATGCATGTTTTGTATGACTTTGCCATGATTTGCTTGAACTTTCATACGCTTTTGAGCTTATTTGGACTTGTCTATTAACCCAGTGCACCCAGCTGCCAGTTGCTTTTTTCTGCTGTTTTTGTATTTCAGGTTTTCCGGCCATTGAAAATGCTCCAAAAAATCCGGAAAAATCAGATAAAAAATCAGTGACCCGGAAGCTTCCGGAATCACCAAGGTAGCGGAGGGGGGCCACCACCAGGAGACCAGGAGGGTCCCTGGCGCGGCCCCAACCCTAGGTCGCGCCAGGAGGCGTCCTGGCTGCCTGGTGGGTCCCCTCGACACCCCCCTCCGCCTATATTTAGCCCTCGGGGTGGAAACCCCTAATATCGATCTCTTTTTCGCGAACTCGCCTCTGTACCGCCGCCACCGCCGTTTCAAGATTGGGGCTGCCTGGAGAAGCTACCCCGGCACCCTGCCGGGAGGAGGAACCCCCTCCGGGAGACCATCCATAGCCATGGACGCCTCCCGGATGTGCCGTGACTAGTCCCCCTTGGACCATGGGTCCGTGACCAGTAGCTATGTGATGTACCTCTCCCCTCTTTGTGCTTCCACTTTCGAGACACTTTTGTAATTTCTGTTGTTGCTATGCTGAGTTTGCTGGGATCTGATGGATTATGAGACTAGCACTCTATAGTTATATAGTTACTCTGGGTATATAAGGGAAAAACGTAAGGCTTATTTTTTCTCCTTACCTTCATCGTTCTGAGTTCTGAGTCACCCTCATCTTGTTCTACGGGAAAATAGGACTAGGCTCATCTATGTCTTACTAGAACATCTCGTTGTTTGCTTCCTTGTAGCCGTAGGAAAGTTGTGTTCGGTTTGCTAGAGTAGTTGTTCTTCCTGATTTCTTACATCGTATGTAAGTGTTGTTTCTATGTTGTAAGAAAGTTGTTTTCTCTTGCAATTACAACTGTTATGCTGCCGGATTTATTCCGTGTCTCGATGAATCATTTCCTTCGCATTATTATCTTTTCTGCCTAAATCATATCCTTTTATCCTTGCCTCCATCATACAACCTGTTCTGATTGTTGATTTTTATCACACAGGATGTCAGGTGGAACTCGTAGTGTTGTTCTTCGGAATCGAGACCATGATCGGAATCGAAATGATGATGAACCTCCACCACCCCCTTCTGCGGCTGAAATTATGATGGAAGCTGAGAGGAATAGACGTGATCAAACACGCCTTCTGGAGCTCATCGAGCAGAATACCGCCCACCATCGTAATGTGGTGGTCAGCATTCAGGACTTCATCTTCCTCAAGCCACCGGTATTCCGATGTTCTTCTGAGCCCCTCGAAGCTGATGATTGGCTCCGTTCCATCGAGCGTAAGCTTGATACAGCACATGTTGCTCCCGATGACCGAGTTATTTTCGCGGTATACTTCTTGGAAGGTGTGGCTCTTCGGTGGTGGGAGAACTATGTTGCAATGCAGCCAGATGGTCACGTAGTGACTTGGCAGGAGTTTTGTGTTGCCTTTCGAGGGTACCACATTTTGGAGTAGTTGATGGAGCGCAAGAAGGAAGAGTTCTGCAATCTGAATCAAAGAGAGATGTCCATTCATGAGTATGTGAGAGAGTTCAACTGTCTTGCTCATTATTCCCAAGATGAGATCACCACCGATGCCAAAAAGCAGGCAAGGTTCCGCAAGGGACTTAGCCCCATCCTTCGTCATGATCTCAACCTCCTTGAGTTTGCCACCTTTGAGGATTTAGTCAACAGATCCTTCAGAGCTGAGCATGGCAATGAAGTTTTCGAGAAGTCTCGCAAGCATGCTCTTGAGCTTGCCCCTTCTTCCAGTTCACGCCCTCAGAAGCGCATGATCTGGATTCCTAGCAGTTTGTTCCACCAAAACCATCCACCGAGGCCATCACTTGTGCCGCCTCGTCCACCAGCTCCACCAAACAACCCAGCTCCCCGCACTATCTTTGGAGCCTGCTTCAGATGTGGCCAGCCTGGTCACTATTCTCGTGAGTGCCCCATAAATCAGAATGCTCCGCCCCATGCCAAAGGGAACCCCAATGTTCGTGCCAAGCCACCCCCAAAGGTTTCCACCGCCAAGCCTTCCACTTCCGCAAATCTTGGACGTGTGAACCAAATCTCAGCTAAGGAGACTGATGGTACTTCTGACGTCATTCTTGGTACGCTCCCAGTCAATCATGTTCCCGCTTCTGTCCTTTTCGATCCAGGAGCATCTCACTCATTCATGTCGGAGAGTTATGCACTTCGGCATGAGATATCCTTTGATGAAATGTTCACCCCAATGATTATTCAAACTCCTGGTTCCAAGTGGCAAACTAATAGAGTAAGCCATGGTAATCAAATTGCAATTGAGGATTTAGTATTCCTTGCTTTACTCATAGCCCTCAAGTCTTCAGACATTGATGTCATCCTTGGTATGGATTGGTTATCAAGACAACATGCTTTTCTTGATTGTAAAGCCAAGTCAGTTAGACTTACACATCCTTCAGGCCAGACAATAGATTACTCCTCACCAAGAACAAGAACCCAGATGCATTCTTTGAATGTGCTTCCCCTTCCCGACCTTGAAGATGTTCCGGTGGTTCGTGACTTCCCGGATGTCTTTCCTGAAGAGGTGCCGGGCATGCCACCCGACAGATGTGTAGAGTTCATAGTGGATCTTATGCCAGGAACCGCACCAATTTCCAGACGCTCATACAAAATGGCCCCACGTGAGTTAGCTGAGCTTAAAATCCAACTTGCAGCTTTGTTGGCAAAAGGCTTCATCCGCCCTAGCTCATCGCCATGGGGTTACCCCGTTCTGTTCGTAACGAACAAAGATGGAACAGAAAGGATGTGCGTAGACTATCGCCCGCTAAATCTAGCGACGATAAAGAACAAGTGTAACACCCCCAGTGTCTTGCTACAGTAATCACTCTTATTAAATGCCAAGTCACCATGATTAGCAATGCTTGATCATGTTCATTCAAATTCTAACTCAACTAAAATTCCAAAACAAAGTGATAAATAAAGTTAAACCAAAAATTGGAAAAACAATTTTATTAAATGCCTAATAATCAGTAGGTTGTACCAAAATATAAATAGGAATTTATTAAAATAGTTTACTAATTTAGACAAGTCATAACAGCAACAAAACAACCCCTTTTACTCGTTGCATTTTCAAACGAAACTCTAAAAGAATTTATTTCTCAACCTAACTTTTTGTGACATCATTTTATGGTGTAACAATAATACCAAAGCTAGTCACATATTTTACAAAATTCATTTTCTAGTTAAACTAATTAAAACAGAATAGAAGCTCAGCTAGCAAATAAATAAATAAATAAATACAAACACATTATCTCTCGCACTGGGCAACTTCGTTGCGCCCCAGCCCAACCCCACCATCCCCTTCCTTACTGCTCACCCGACCTGGCGCCATGGCCGCACTGTCGCCGTTCCCATCGGACCACCTCGCCGCCCCTGTGCCGCTACAGTGCGCCTAGTGGATAAGGATGCGCCCCTCGGCCGCGTAGACACCCTCATCCACTCGCCCCTTCCTCTCGCGCCCTCTCTCTCTATCTCTCTGCTCAAGCTCGGTCCAGGAGGACCCGTGGCTGCGCCGACGAGCTCGCGCGTCCAATGGAGCTGCCTCTCCTTGCCCCCATGACAAGAAGTTCCACCGGCGACCTCTCCTTCTTCCCCAACCTCGCGTTCGAGCCGGAGGCCATCACATCGACTGAATCGAGCTCGCCCCGACTATGGTCATCGCCGGTCGCCGTCGTCGATTCGCGCCACTACCTCTTCCAGTCGCTCGCCGGGCCGTCGTGTGCCTCCGCTGTGAGCTTCTCCCTGTTTCCCTCTGCCCATTGCCCCGAATTCGTCACCGTTTACCGCCTGTACGTTTTGTGTCCTCCATGGCCGGAGCTCGCCGTGCGTGCTCGCGCTCCTGCCCTGCTGCAGCTGCGCTCGCCACTGCCCTCTGGCTGGCGGCCTCACCGCCCCTGCGCGCGTGCTCGCGCCACCCTGGCCGCGCCAGCCGCTCTTTGCTGCTGCTCTGGCCACGGCCACGGCCGGCATAGCCATGGGCGTTGGTGTGCTGGGTGCGTGTGGTGTGCGTGCGTGGTGGTGCGTGTGAGTGTGTGTACGTGCAAGTGTGTCCCGGCTAGGTGTGCACAGCCGGCCGCCGGCTGGTCCGGCCGCCGCCGCCGGCCATGCCCAGTGTGTCGCTGCTAGTTGCGGCTGCTGCGGCTGTTGTTACGTGTTACTGCTGCTGAAGTGTTGATCTTTAACTGAAGATTGCTAAATGGAACTAGTGCTATTACTTTGTATCCTTTGCATAACAACTAAACATGTAGTAGATGAATTAGAAATTGTATAAAAATTATATGGATTGGTAGTACATCGGATGTACTCCATTTTATCTTATTGGAGCAAAGTCACTAGATGCACCGATTAATTCGTAGAAAAATAGCAAATATGCAAAAAAAAATTGATGAGCTAGTAGAGTTATAGATAAAACGATTTGAGTTTACAGATAAGTTCCTAAATTCCTGGAATTTGCAAATAGGTCGTCTGCCATTAATTAGAAATTAGATTAAATAAATCTGCTAAATAAATAGCCTATAACATATGGGGCCCATCCCCTGTTAATATTTTGAATAAAATAAATCACTGGAAATAGTTACACTCTATGACAGTAGGGTCCCACCTGTAAGTTTGACCAGTCAACAGACTTATAGATAATGTTGATTTAATAATAAAGAAATTCCAGAAATTCTTTTAATTGATTAAAACTTTGAAAATCAATATCTTTAATCATAAGTCCGATTAAAATAATTTATATATGAAACTTGATCAGAAAAATATACTAGATATGAATACGATACCCATACCCCCACCACACCCCTCTAACATACCGAACATCGAACATTCCCCCTCCGGACCGACTGTCCGATAAATTGTCCGGTACTGTTAGAGTGCCCGGATGAATTTATTCCGAACATGAATGTTTCTTGGAATAGATCAACTAGCACGGATACACCCCCCTTATGTTGTTCCGGTAACCACGACACCTCCGGCTTGATCCTTCCCCCTCCGGTCACCCTGTCCGGTAATCACCCGGAGCCGGCAGTTCATCCTCAGATGAATTTCCGTTCCGAGCAACGTGCATTGCACTGCGTTAGAACACCGTTAACTTTTCATCTGTCATGTCATTCATCTGTTTGTATATGCTTGCTGTGTATTTACTGTCCCCCCCCCTTAATCTCCGATAGACCCCGCTGCTGCCGTCGACTACACCGATGCTGAGTACGACTACTTCGTCGACGACCGTACCGCTACCGTTGAGCTTGCAGGCAAGCAGAGCCATTCTCTTCCCCAAATATCGCCTATCTTTCCGTACATTTCTTGCACTAGGCATTGTTACTGCTGCTGCTACGTTACAATCCTATTCAATTGCATGGCCTGAGTTTTGTCGCCCCTTGATGTACCTTCCTTTAATCCTATGCTGCCCATTATTACTTATGCATTATTCAGCAGTAAACCCTGCGCATTGTTAGCTAGGTTTAGAATAGCGGGCTGCGATCACTCTGGGGAGTGAACGCGGATTACAATTATAATAACTACAACAGGTACGGATCAATGCAGACGCCCTAGGGAACCTACAACGGCGAGACTCTGCCGAGTCGCTTCGAGTTTGACTTACGAGTGGAATGGACTCGTATTTCATTCTCGTCGGCTCAGTAGCGTAGCATCACCGGGATGATATGAGGTTTACCTCTTTAGTTCATTCCGCTGATGTCTCAGTCGAGCCAGCTCAAGTGTACCATTGAGGGTGATTCCTCCTGGTTTCACTTAATGGTAGGGACTCGAACCAACTGGTGTCCTTAAAGGTAAGAAGTCGGGCGACCCAACGGTGCCCGCGAGTGGTATTGCGACGGGACGACAGGGAGGGCACGACCAGTGTACCGGTGTGCTTGGCCCCTGATCGTTGGCCGCGAGAGTTACCAAACCACGAAAGTCGAGCTCCTCCAGGAGCACATGCGAGACAAGGTAAGGAGACGGTTCACCTTGTTGGTAACCGCAGTGACTTGGTGGGACGACGGGGCAGGCACCGATGTACTGGTGGTCCTGGCTGCTGTCGTTGTCCGCGGGTCAGTTAAGTCGAGGCAACGATAACGGTTGTCACGCAGGTTAATTAAAATGCTAAATGGTTCAGTGAATGTCTTGAGTTGGCTATATGCCATGTACGCACTACCTACCCGTGGGAACTACGAGTTATGGGCTCCTCTGCTTCGTAGTGTCGTCCGAGGACTCTTCAGACGTCAGCAGTACCGCGGGCTCATTGCCGGGAAGTGGTGTTGTCTTATTTGCTCGCGCGGTGGTGTCTTATTTGGATTTGCTTTAACTTCACCGGCCAGCCACGCACCGTGCAGGAGTACGTTTGGGTTGGGGTCCAAGGCCCGGCGTACTTAGGATTTAGACCGGCGGATGGCCTCTCTGTTGAGTTCGAAAGATGGGCTATGAAGTGTCGGATAGCCTCGGTGGAGCGTTCCCTGACAAGGTTCCCTCCACCCTGGAGATCCGTGCGTGTAGCGTAACACAAGTGCACCCCTGCAGGGAAGATTAATCTATTCGAATAGCCGTGTCCACGGTAACAGGACGCTTTATGCTGAAGCTGGATCTTACCACTAGAAACTATTATTATTAAACTGTATGGTTCCGGGTTTTCTTCCTCGCGGGGATGTCGAGGAGGTGAACTCGGAGGCATAGTTAATTATTACAACTTATTATTATACAATGCTGCAGCAACTTCTGCTGCATTGTTACTTTATGCTTTATATAAACTGTTGGCTGATTCTTACCTCATGCTGCAAGACATCGTCGGAAGATGCTAGTCTTCGTTAGGCCTAGCTTCTTATCCTTGCTCTGGATTTCTGTCTTTCAGTCCACTATATACAGCCTCTTCTATCCGTTGATATCATGCATAATGCTTAGTAGCGGACGTAAGACTCGCGGGTATACTAGATACTCACCTGCTTTATTTCCTTTACTGTTTTGCCTGATCGGCCGCTGCAGCCGACGTTGGAGCCCAGGAGCAGGAGTACCCCGGAGGCGCCTACTACGATGTCGAGTTCCCCGTTGACCAGGAGTAGTACTGTGGATCCCAGGCAGGAGGCCTCGCCTTTTCGTTCTATATCTCTGATGTGATTTGTGCTAGCCTTCTTAAGGCAAAACTTGACTAACTATGTCTGTACTCAGATATTATGGTTTGTATGACTTATATATTCGGGTCCGTGTGACCCCCTCTATTGTAATATATTTGTTTATCCTTTTGTGTTTAGTGTTGTGCTGTGATATTATCATCGTGGCACCCTAATCTCAGTCGTGTACCCTGTGTGTATGATTCCTGTACACGGTCTGATTTTGGGGGCGTCACAAGTTGGTATCAGAGCCGACTCCCTGTAGGAGACCCCCTTCCAACTCCTTGGTCGAAGTTGAGTCTAGACTTTGCAAAACTACTTTGCTAACTTAATGTTTGGCTTACGGGCCCACATCGATGTCACTACGTGTGATATCTATGGTATTAGGATCCTTTTCTCCTTATCTATGCTCTGGGACTCTGCTCTCTTATCCTTGCTGGTAAATATTTAATAACTCTGGCTTAGGTTCACGTACCTCCTTCCTTCCGGAGACCTCTGCATTCCCGATGATCGACTGATTCACCTGAAGATTCCGAAGATTACTCTCCGATAAATTCCGAGAACCTGCGTGTTCATCGCCTTTGCAATCCGCTGCCACCGATAAGTCCATATGGATATTTGCATCCACCTCCCGATCTTGGAATCACAATTCCGGTGTACTTAAGCATCAAATTATTCCGATGCTTCCATCATCTGATGCCTTTGCATTCTTTCTCCTCCCGATTGAGTGCCGATACTCACATCGGATCCTTTGCAAACCATTCGACCTTTTCGTGGATTATTATCCGACTAAGCTTACGTGGTTTCTTCCATGTGTCGATTGAATTCATTGTGTGAACTACCATCCTTGCCCCTCGATGCTTTGTATTATCATCGACAACCCCCTTGACTCTCTGCCAATACAACTTGGTCGTGTACATCGTGCTCTGCTTTTCCTTGGGAAAGACATACACGTGATACTTGTGTATCATCACTTTTTCCCTTCCATTGGTCTGTATGATCAGACAATCACATTTTTCCTTTCCATTGGTCTGTTTAAACTTTCTTGCGATCATTATAACCTAAGCAGTGATAATTCCCCTGCTTATCTAACACCTTGGTGTGCAACCTCGTCAGTAACACCTTGTTGCCATTGTTGATGACATTTCGGTAGCCACCGGGACGAGAACTTTGCCAATTGGTCCGCCTCGTATTAACGAGCAGGAAAGTGGTTCTCAATGTCCACTGCTCCTGGTATCAATGTTGTTGCCGACATAGCTGATAAGTTGTTCTCTGATAATCCTTGCATTGTGATCGCGTAATATGCCACCCCTCCAAGTCACCGTTCCACATGATCGAAACCTGACTATTGCCATCGACCTTGTGATATTCTGTCCGATATCAGACTCAGTGATTGTGTCTGATGATTGGGGCCCCTTTCCCACCATCCGTCATCGGCATCGAATACGTGCCTATCCGCTTAAAACTTCTCTCGACGTACTTCCCTGAGCTTAAACTCGGAAGGACTTTGTACCCCATACCCTTGAGCAACCCCATTCGATTGATCTTGTATCGATCCGACCCCCTTAAGTGTTCCCCCGGCCTATCCGTAAGTACGATGAAGACCCCGATAGAAAGATGACAACTCGTCGAGCTACACCAATGCAGAGAAAATGAAGACATCAAGATGAAGGATTAACTCCTTCGAGAAGGACAACAAGAACGAGAAGATTCGTTAGAATTCGAAACCAACGCTTTAACCCTGACACTACCTTTAATTCTCAGGACGAGAATTCTTTGTAGTGAGGGAGATTTGTAACACCCCCAGTGTCTTGCTACAGTAATCACTCTTATTAAATGCCAAGTCACCATGATTAGCAATGCTTGATCATGTTCATTCAAATTCTAACTCAACTAAAATTCCAAAACAAAGTGATAAATAAATTTAAACCAAAAATTGGAAAAACAATTTTATTAAATGCCTAATAATCAGTAGGTTGTAACAAAATATAAATAGGAATTTATTAAAATAGTTTACTAATTTAGACAAGTCATAACAGCAACAAAACAACCCCTTTTACTCGTTGCATTTTCAAACGAAACTCTAAAAGAATTTATTTCTCAACCTAACTTTTTGTGACATCATTTTATGGTGTAACAATAATACCAAAGCTAGTCACATATTTTACAAAATTCATTTGCTAGTTAAACTAATTAAAACAGAATAGAAGCTCAGCTAGCAAATAAATAAATAAATACAAACACATTATCTCTCGCACTGGGCAACTTCGTTGCGCCCCAGCCCAACCCCACCATCCCCTTCCTTACTGCTCACCCGACCTGGCGCCATGGCCGCACTGTCGCCGTTCCCATCGGACCGCCTCGCCGCCCCTGTGCCGCTACAGTGCGCCTAGTGGATAAGGATGCGCCCCTCGGCCGCGTAGACGCCCTCATCCACTCGCCCCTTCCTCTCGCGCCCTCTCTCTCTATCTCTCTGCTCAAGCTCGGTCCAGGAGGACCCGTGGCTGCGCCGACGAGCTCGCGCGTCCAATGGTGCTGCCTCTCCTTGCCCCCATGACAAGAAGTTCCACCGGCGACCTCTCCTTCTTCCCCAACCTCGCGTTCGAGCCGGAGGCCATCACATCGACTGAATCGAGCTCGCCCCGACTATGGTCATCGCCGGTCGCCGTCGTCGATTCGGGCCACTACCTCTTCCAGTCGCTCGCCGGGCCGTTGTGTGCCTCCGCTGTGAGCTTCTCCCTGTTTCCCTCTGCCCATTGCCCCGAATTCGTCACCGTTTACCGCCTGTACGTTTTGTGTCCTCCATGGCCGGAGCTCGCCGTGCGTGCTCGCGCTCCTGCCCTGCTGCAGCTGCGCCCGCCACTTCCCTCTGGCTAGCGGCCTCACCGCCCCTGCGCGCGTGCTCGCGCCACCCTGGCCGCGCCAGCCGCTCTTTGCTGCTGCTCTGGCCACGGCCACGGCCGGCATAGCCATGGGCGTTGGTGTGCTGGGTGCGTGTGGTGTGCGTGCGTGGTGGTGCGTGTGAGTGTGTGTACGTGCAAGTGTGTCCCGGCTAGGTGTGCACAGTCGGCCGCCGGCTGGTCCGGCCGCCGCCGCCGGCCGTGCCCAGTGTGTCGCTGCTAGTTGCGGCTGTTGCGGCTGTTGTTACGTGTTACTGTTGCTGAAGTGTTGATCTTTAACTGAAGATTGCTAAATGGAACTAGTGCTATTACTTTGTATCCTTTGCATAACAACTAAACATGTAGTAGATGAATTAGAAATTGTATAAAAATTATATGGATTGGTAGTACATCGGATGTACTCCATTTTATCTTATTGGAGCAAAGTCACTAGATGCACCGATTAATTCGTAGAAAAATAGCAAATATGCAAAAAAAATTGATGAGCTAGTAGAGTTATAGATAAAACGATTTGAGTTTACAGATAAGTTCCTAAATTCCTGGAATTTTCAAATAGGTCGTCTGCCATTAATTAGAAATTAGATTAAATAAATCTGCTAAATAAATAGCCTATAACATATGGGGCCCATCCCCTGTTAATATTTTGAATAAAATAAATCACTGGAAATAGTTACACTCTATGACAGTAGGGTCCCACCTGTAAGTTTGACCAGTCAACAGACTTATAGATAATGTTGATTTAATAATAAAGAAATTCCAGAAATTCTTTTAATTGATTAAAACTTTGAAAATCAATATCTTTAATCCGTAAGTCAGATTAAAATAATTTATATACGAAACTTGATCAGAAAAATATACTAGATATGAATACGATACCCATACCCCCACCACACCCCTCTAACATACCGAACATCGAACATTCCCCCTCCGGACCGACTGTCCGATAAATTGTCCGGTACTGTTAGAGTGCCCGGATGAATTTATTCCGAACACGAATGTTTCTTGGAATAGATCAACTAGCACGGATACACCCCCCTTATGTTGTTCCGGTAACCACGACACCTCCGGCTTGATCCTTCCCCCTCCGGTCACCCTGTCCGGTAATCACCCGGAGCCGGCAGTTCATCCTCAGATGAATTTCCGTTCCGAGCAACGTGCATTACACTGCGTTAGAACACCGTTAACTTTTCATCTGTCATGTCATGCATCTGTTTGTATATGCTTGCTGTGTATTTACTGTCCCCCCCCCTTAATCTCCGATAGACCCCGCTGCTGCCGTCGACTACACCGATGCTGAGTACGACTACTTCGTCGACGACCGTACCGCTACCGTCGAGCTTGCAGGCAAGCAGAGCCATTCTCTTCCCCAAATATCGCCTATCTTTCCGTACATTTCTTGCACTAGGCATTGTTACTGCTGATGCTACGTTACAATCCTATTCAATTGCATGGCCTGAGTTTTGTCGCCCCTTGATGTACCTTCCTTTAATCCTATGCTGCCCATTATTACTTATGCATTATTCAGCAGTAAACCCTGCGCATTGTTAGCTAGGTTTAGAATAGCGGGCTGCGATCACTCTGGGGAGTGAACGCGGATTACAATTATAATAACTACAACAGGTACGGATCAATGCAGACGCCCTAGGGAACCTACAACGGCGAGACTCTGCCGAGTCGCTTCGAGTTTGACTTACGAGTGGAATGGACTCGTATTTCATTCTCGTCGGCTCAGTAGCGTAGCATCACCGGGATGATATGAGGTTTACCTCTTTAGTTCATTCCGCTGATGTCTCAGTCGAGCCAGCTCAAGTGTACCATTGAGGGTGATTCCTCCTGGTTTCACTTAATGGTAGGGACTCGAACCAACTGGTGTCCTTAAAGGTAAGAAGTCGGGCGACCCAACGGTGCCCGCGAGTGGTATTGCGACGGGACGACAGGGAGGGCACGACCAGTGTACCGGTGTGCTTGGCCCCTGATCGTTGGCCGCGAGAGTTACCAAACCACGAAAGTCGAGCTCCTCCAGGAGCACATGCGAGACAAGGTAAGGAGACGGTTCACCTTGTTGGTAACCGCAGTGACTTGGTGGGACGACGGGGCAGGCACCGATGTACTGGTGGTCCTGGCTGCTGTCGTTGTCCGCGGGTCAGTTAAGTCGAGGCAACGATAACGGTTGTCACGCAGGTTAATTAAAATGCTAAATGGTTCAGTGAATGTCTTGAGTTGGCTATATGCCATGTACGCACTACCTACCCGTGGGAACTACGAGTTATGGGCTCCTCTGCTTCGTAGTGTCGTCCGAGGACTCTTCAGACGTCAGCAGTACCGCGGGCTCATTGCCGGGAAGTGGTGTTGTCTTATTTGCTCGCGCGGTGGTGTCTTATTTGGATTTGCTTTAACTTCACCGGCCAGCCACGCACCGTGCAGGAGTACGTTTGGGTTGGGGTCCAAGGCCCGGCGTACTTAGGATTTAGACCGGCGGATGGCCTCTCTGTTGAGTTCGAAAGATGGGCTATGAAGTGTCGGATAGCCTCGGTGGAGCGTTCCCTGACAAGGTTCCCTCCACCCTGGAGATCCGTGCGTGTAGCGTAACACAAGTGCACCCCTGCAGGGAAGATTAATCTATTCGAATAGCCGTGTCCACGGTAACAGGACGCTTTATGCTGAAGCTGGATCTTACCACTAGAAACTATTATTATTAAACTGTATGGTTCCGGGTTTTCTTCCTCGCGGGGATGTCGAGGAGGTGAACTCGGAGGCATAGTTAATTATTACAACTTATTATTATACAATGCTGCAGCAACTTCTGCTGCATTGTTACTTTATGCTTTATATAAACTGTTGGCTGATTCTTACCTCATGCTGCAAGACATCGTCGGAAGATGCTAGTCTTCGTTAGGCCTAGCTTCTTATCCTTGCTCTGGATTTCTGTCTTTTAGTCCACTATATACAGCCTCTTCTATCCGTTGATATCATGCATAATGCTTAGTAGCGGACGTAAGACTCGCGGGTATACTAGATACTCACCTGCTTTATTTCCTTTACTGTTTTGCCTGATCGGCCGCTGCATCCGACGTTGGAGCCCAGGAGCAGGAGTACCCCGGAGGCGCCTACTACGATGTCGAGTTCCCCGTTGACCAGGAGTAGTACTGTGGATCCCAGGCAGGAGGCCTCGCCTTTTCGTTCTATATCTCTGATGTGATTTGTGCTAGCCTTCTTAAGGCAAAACTTGACTAACTATGTCTGTACTCAGATATTATGGTTTGTATGACTTATATATTCGGGTCCGCGTGACCCCCTCTATTTTAATATATTTGTTTATCCTTTTGTGTTTAGTGTTGTGCTGTGATATTATCATCGTGGCACCCTAATCTCAGTCGTGTACCCTGTGTGTATGATTCCTGTACACGGTCTGATTTTGGGGGCGTCACAACAAGTACCCACTGCCCAGGATCAATGATCTTTATGATCAACTTGCTGGATCCTCTGTCTTCTCCAAGATGGATTTGAGATTAGGCTATCATCAAATCAAAATTCGAAACGAGGACATTCCCAAAACGGCTTTCACTACTCGTTATGGTCTTTACGAGTACACCGTCATTTCTTTGGTTTAACCAATGCCCCCGCCACTTTCTCGCGCATGATGAATTCGATCTTCATGGAGTACCTAGATAAATTTGTTGTAGTTTATCTTGATGACATTCTCATCTACTCGAAGAACGAAGAAGAACATGCCAAACATCTTAGGCTGGTATTGATGAAACTTCGAGAGCATCGCCTGTATGCTAAATTCCCCAAGTTTGAATTTTGGCTACCAGAAGTGACCTACTTAGGCCACCTGATTTCTGCAAAAGGCATTGCTGTGAATCCCGAGAGAGTTCAGGCCTTCCTTGACTGGACTCCACCTGAATCGGTTAAGCAAGTTAGGAGTTTTCTTGGCCTAGCCAGCTATTGTCGCCGCTTCGTTGAGAACTTTTCTAAAGTTGCAAAGCCTCTAACTGAACTCCTCAAGAAAGATAAGAAATTCCTATGGAATCCGAAGTGTGAGGAAAGCTTTCAAGAGCTAAAAAGAAGATTGACTTCTGCACCCGTACTTGCGCCTCCCGACACCAAAAAGGATTTCGAGATCTTTTGTGACGCCTCACGGCAAGGGTTAGGATGCATACTTATGCAAGATAGACATGTGGTAGCTTATGCTTCACGCAAGTTGTGTCCACATAAAGAGAACTATCCTACCCATGATCTTGAAATCGCTGCCGTAGTTCATGCCCTGACAACTTGGCGACATTACCTCCTTGGTAATCGTTGTGAGATCTATTCCGACTACCAAAGCCTCAAATACATATTCACCCAGCTAGATCTTAATCTCAGGAAAATACGCTGGATAGAGTTGATAAAAGATTACGACGTAGGAATTTCTTACACCCCAGGCAAAGCCAATGTCATGGCTGATGCACTAAGTCGTAAGTCGTATTGTAACAACCTCATGTTACAACAATATCAACCGCTTCTTCATGAGGAATTTCGAAAGCTCAATCTCGAGATTGTTCCTCATGGTTATCTTTCTACCTTGGTGGCGAAACCAACCCTTGAGGATAAAATTATAGCCGCCTAGAAACGTGATAGTGGTATTCGAGAGATCAAGAAGAACATTGCTAGCGGAGTTGCTAAATGTTTCTCCATAAATGATCAAGGTGTCGTTTTCTTTGACACTCGATTGGTTTTACCACGAAAACACAATCTTAGGAGGCTAATCCTCAAAGAAGCTCATGACACATCCCTTTCGATTCATCCTGTTAGCACAAAGATGTAACGAGACCTACGCCAGAGATTTTGGTGGACTAGGATGAAACGAAAAATTGCTCAGTATGTTGCCGAATGTGATGTTTGTCGTCGCATTAAGGCTGAACACCAAAGACCTGCTGGCACTCTTCAACCTTTGCCTATTCCAGAGTGGAAATGGGACAAAGTCAGTATGGATTTCATCACTGGCTTTCCAAAAACCCAGAAAGGAAATGATGCCATATTCGTTGTCATTGACCGACTCTCAAAAGTTGCTCACTTCCTTCCAGTTCGCGAGTCTATAACTGCTAGACAGTTAGAGGACTTGTATGTCTCTAGAATTATGTCTCTTCATGGTGTTCCTTTGGAAATCAATTCTGATCGTGGTAGCCTTTTCACCTCTAGATTTTGGGGAAGCTTTCAGAATGCTATGGGAACTCATCTCTCCTTTAGTACAGCTTTCCATCCTCCGTCTAGTGGTCAAGTCGAAAGGGTTAACCAAATTCTTGAAGACATGCTCAGAGCTTGTGTTATCTCATTCGGAAAGAATTGGGAGAAATCTCTTCCATTTGCCGAATTTTCTTATAACAATAGTTTCCAATCTAGTCTGAACATGGCTCCTTTTGAACTCCTTTATGGACGACGATGTCGAACACCCCTTAACTGGTCAGAAACCGGTGAAAGACAATTCTTTGGACCGGATATGATCATGGAAGCAGAAGAGAAAGTTCGCATCGTTCGTGATCAATTGAAAGCAGCCCAGTCTCGTCAGAAAAGCTACTATGATCGTCATCATAGGCAAGAAAGCTACAATCTGGATGAGAAGGCCTACCTTCGGGTTACTCCTCTGAAGGGATCCCATCGATTCCGTATCAAAGGAAAGTTGGCCCCACGTTACATCGGACCTTTCCACATTCTTGCTAAACATAGAGAATTTGCCTACCAACTTGAACAACCCCCGCACCTTTCCCGAGTACATGATGTATTCCATGTGTCACAACTCAGGCGTTGCTTCAAGGACCCCATCCGCGAAGTCGACCATGAAACGCTTGATCTCCAAGATGACCTTTCTTATCGAGAAAAACCCGTTCGTATTCTTGATTCAGAAGAGCGTGTCACTCGCCGTCAGAAGATCAAGTTTCTAAAAGTTCAATGGTCACACCACTCTAAGAAAGAAGCCACGTGGGAAAGAGAAGACCGTCTCAGTGCCGAGTACCCCTCCTTCCTCCCGATGACTTCTGAATCTCCGGACGAGATTCTTTTGAGTGGGGGCGAGTTGTCACAACCCCAGTTTAGGTATGTGCTAGGAATAGCAAGTCATTTTGCATCATGACAAAAATTTCAAAAAGAAATTGAAATGGGAGAGAACCCCCCCCCCCCCCCAGATGAATTTATTTCAAATGGCCAGAAATAAAGTTGCTCCAAAAATTCCTTTTGTATTTTTTAAAACTCACATAAATGAGTATGATCACATATCAAGTGATGTGGGACCAACCCCATGCTCATGGATGTTTCAAATATTCAAACAGGAGCATGGATTTAAATTTAAACCCCTATTTGAATTAAAGTTCAAATTATTTGAATTTTAAAAGTGTCCAAACTTTATAAGTGGCTAGCTAGATATATTGTGAGGCCATATAAAAATTTGGGGCATTTAATAAAATGCCTAGCTATTTTATTTAGCAAGGCACAACAAATAACAGAAATAAAACAGAAAGAAAAAGAGAAAAGAGCAAAAGGCTTACCTAGGCAAAGAGGCCCAACTTGTCGCCCCGCAGCCCAGCAGCCGTCCTAGCCCACCCCACCTTGTCGTCTACCTCCCCCGCGCCCCGAAGGTGCTCGCTGTAATGCATGCACGACGCCGCCGACGCCGCATGCCACCTCCTGCTCACCGTGGACGTCCCTGAGGCCTCTAGGCGCACCACGATGACCCCTGGACACGTCCACATCCATTCCCCCCCTCTCCTGGTCTTCCCCCTCTCTCCTAGCACAAGAACGCCGTCGTCCGAGAAGAACCGCAGCGCGGCCGCCATGGAAACTCGTGGCCGGAGCCCGAGCTAGGCCTCAAGAGCATGTCCTTCGTCTTCACCGTCGTCGTCTACGCCGAGAAGCAGAATGAATAGAACAGGGATGCTCTAGGATCGCCGCCCCCTTCTTCGTCTTCACCTCCGGCCGCCGCACGTCGCCGTTCAATTCCGATCGTCGTGAAGCATCCCCGATCGCGCCACTGACTCCGTTGAGTTCACGGTGAGCTTACGGTTCTCCCGAGCTATTCCATCATCTCCCTCCTCCTCTCTAGCTCGATCCGCCATGAACGCAGAAACACCTCGCCGCCGGGATGCTCGTCGCCGTGCAGCCTTGAACCCTAGAACCCCGCGGCCATGTCTAACTTGCTCCTTGTGCTCCTCTGCTTCGATTGAAACCACGGACGTTTCAAATGGCGCTCCACAACTAGTTCCACCTCGGTCCAGTAGCTCCGTGGCCGCTAGGGCTCGTCGCCGACGACGATGTCGTGCCCCCCAGGCCTTGTTCTTGGTCTAGTTCGAAACGCGACGCTTGATGTGCGAGGTAATGATAGTGATTTCTCGCCCTTCGTTGGTAAACCCCAAGTGGAAGGCGTGATGTAGCACAGCAACAAATTTTCCTGAGTAAAGATACCAAGGTTTGTCTCCAGTAGGACTCCAGAGATGATAAGTAGGTGTCAGCGGCGCAACTGACGCGGACCTGCACACATACACAAATAACTTTGTTCCCAACGAAGTTCAGAGAGGTTGTCAATCTCTTCGGTCTTGTTGTTCACAAAGGATCAAACGCAAGGGATAATGATAGCAATTGAAAGTAAAACCAGAAAAGTAAATGAGCGTGTAAACAGTAATGAGGATACGGACCGGGATACGTGATGTTCACTAGTGATGTCTCTCTCCCAAAAGACGATAAAACTGTTATGTGAGGTGAACAAATTACAGAAGGGCAATTGACAGGATTATGAACGCACCGCAATGCTAACTATGCTACAAAAGAAAGGAAGAGGCTCAAAAGCATGGGCATTACGCCAAAATAAGGAGACCGAAATCCAACTGCATCTACTACTAATCATCCACCTTGAGATATCAATCCAGAACATCTCACTGGTATTAAGTTGCGAGCCCCACCCAAAGTGTAAACCCAAAGCAACAAACAACTGCATTAAAAAGCACTTTGCGTAAAGTAAACAATCCTTGCAACCGCGGTTACAAGCAGCGTTGTTTTCCCCCTTGTGGCAACAGCACATCCCCTAGACTCATGTTTCTGTCACTCAAGCGTGTCATCGGGGGGCATGAACCCACAATCGAGCAAAACGTTCCCTCTTGGGGTTACTACCTACTACTTGGCCAAAGCAATAAACAGCAACGGAGAACATGCAAGAATTACTTAGGAACAAAAATATAAGAGATAAGAACCAAATATATTACTCAATCACAATCTGAACATAATCTCATAGTCCATCAGATCCCATCAAACTCGGCATAGCAACAGCAGAAAGATAACAAAAGTTCCTCGATCATGTAGGGCAGCTCACGAGGTCTAAACCATGAAGAACAAGGAGGGGAGGAGAACATCACATAGCTACTGATCACGGACCCATGGTCCAAGGAAAACTACTCACAAGACATCCGGGAAGCATCCATGGTGGAGAGGAGACTTCCGGAGGTCAACCCTCCCTCCGGCAGGGTGCCGGGAAGAGGTCTTCTGGTGCTCCCGATCTCGGAAGCGCGGCGGCGGCGGAACAGAGGCGAGATTGCAAAAAAGGGTTATGTCCTCGAGGGTTTCACGACACGGGGAATATATAGGCGAAGGGGGCAGCCAGAGGTGGACCAGGGGCCCCAGGCGCCCCCCCTGGCGCGGCCCAGGGGGTGGCCGCCTGGGCCACCCCTGGATCCCCTCTAGCCCCACTCGGGCTCTTCGCGAAGCTTCCTGTACGCTGATTTTTCTATATTTTTCCCGAAATTTTTCTAGCACTTTTTATATGGGGGAAAACTGAAATAGAAAAACAGCAGAAAACAGGAACTGGCACTGTGGTGCACTGAGTTAATAGGTTAGTACAAATATGATCAAAAGTGTATGAAAGTGTATCTATATCATAGCAATATCACACAAAACATGCATGGAGCAAGCAGAAATTATAGATATGTTTTGGACGTATCAACATCCCCAAGCTTAATTCCTGCTCGTCCTCGAGTAGGTAAATGATAACTGCATAATTTCTGTGGTGACATGCTAGCAACCATATAAGAACTTTGAAAAGTAAAGCAATCAAGGTTAGAGATTCAATTCAAGTCATAACATGCAAGAGTCTATATTAGCATTGAAACAAGTAAAAAAAGAACATTAGGTGCAAGATCTCTCGCTGTCCGTGACTCGAATGTCTCCAAATGGTGTTTGCGTGCAAGAAGGGGATAGGGAATACGAGAAAAAACATTTATTTGTTGAGAACTCAATCTACTAAAGTTTCACACTTGGTCTTTTTCTGGAATCTTATCTTGACTCGTCCCCAGACCACTAGCCAGGTACAAGTCAATTTGATCCACTCCTTTTTCAATATTTTGAGCACTGATGCAATAGATGAGCGTAAGCACGAGAGTTGACACTTTGGATGGAAAAGAGAGAAATAGTGTGGAGGAGGAAGACAAAAAGGGTGAGAAAGGCTCACATCAATGAGGACAATCATAGGCAAGAGATGCCAAATGATAGATATGATGTGAGGAGTAGGGATTGCCATGCAACGGATGCACATACGAGCTAGGAAGCTCTCCAATGGAACTAGTGGGGCTGCATCTAACTTGCTCGCTCATGAAGACCTAGAGCTCGTTTGAGGAGGCTCATCCTTGGAATATGCAAGCCAAGTTCTATAGTGTGAAGGTCCCCACATAGCTATATGCATAATGATCATCTCTATGGAGTACAAGGATATAAAGGGAGTACTAGTGTGGATCTCTCAAAAGGATAGTAGTGTTGCCCCTTTCTCTCTTTTTATTTATTTTTCTCTTTTTTCTATTTTTTTGTATTTTTTTGTGGCCTCAATGGCTCTTTCTATTTAACTCTCATTTGTCCTCTTTGGGATCTTTTATTGTGTCCAATTTGGGATCTTTTCCTCACTTAAGGGCAACACTCTATTTTACAAGAAGGTGAAGGAGATCTTTCATACTTTACAAGGTACTCAAAATCATAAAGAAGATGTAACTGTCATGATGTATGCAATGTATGTCGCTGCCAGTGTAGCAGGAACATGTATGACATGAAGATCAATTCATGAAGAGGTGGATGTTGCATTGCAATATATCTCGGAAAGGCTATGGAAATGCCTTGATAGGTAGGTATGGTGGATGTTTTGAGGAAAGATATAAGGAGGTTTATGATGAAAAAGCGTATCATGCCAAGGGTTTGGATGTACCGGCGAAGGTGGACACCAACTCTCGGAGTGAGAAGAAGGCAATGCACGGCACGGGAGAGGCTAGCAAAATATGGGAAGGTGGAAGTGTCAACTTTCAATACTTACATTAGTCCGAAGAACTCATGCACTTATTATCGGTAACTATCAATCTAATAAGGAGGTTCACAAAGAGACAAGTACCCCGAGGGGGAGTGTATGGGGGTTTGGTTATCCTTGCGCATCCTCGACTCATGGTACGTGAGTGTTCTCTAATATTCGATCCCTCCAAAGATTAGTGATCCATCTAGTAGCTAGAGTTCTCAACTAGTTTTGTAGGTATTGAAAATACACACGGATTGCCCAAAATACGACACCTATCACTAATAGGCTAGAGCTCTTGACACCAAAGTTCAAACATTACTCACATCAAAACTTCAAAACTATTGCAAGTTACTACTAGAATTAAATAGCAACCTCAATTACCTACTTCCAAGACAAAACACAACTCAGTGCAACAACCAACTCTCTTTAACAAGATAGACATGAAAACTAAAAAGACTTCCAGCAACAGACTAAACAAAAGCCAAGGCTCTTACTAAAGACAAACTAAGACTAAAACTAAACATGGCAGCAGCTATGAAAAGATAAAGAACACACAACAGCAAAAAGATAAGCAGGAAAAATCCTATGATGTGTTCTAGATTTTGAAAGTGGAGCGTGTTTCTCTCCCACACAAAGTAAGACGGGATCTAACTTGTTATGAACAGCAAGCAAAACTAAAGAAAACTAAAAATAAAACCTAAGAGCGAGACGCTCCAAGCATAGCACATAACGCATGAAGTGATAAAAATATAGTAAGACGAAGGACGAACTGATGATTGTTGATGCAGAAGGGGATGCACGGGGGCATCCCCAAGCTTAGACGCTTGATTATCCTTGAATATTTATTGGGGATGCATGGGGGCATCCCCAAGCTTGAGCGCTTGACACTCCTGGATCTTCTTTCATCATCTTCCATCGCACACTTGAAAACTCCCTTCATACATAACTCATCATAAGCTGATTAGAGAGGTTAGTACCCTTAATAAAATAATTTTTCCCCACTGGATATAAAGATATTCTTGAAGAGCTACTGTTTCTCAAGAGTGCCAAAAAAATTTTGCAAAGAAAAAGCAAGCTTAAGGTTTGCAAAAGTTAGGAGAGACAAAACGTGGCAGAATCTGTGAAAAACAGAACAGCAGGTAGTAAAGAATTTTTGAGGGGCACTTCTGCAACTCAAATCAAAAAACTCAGAACATAAAAAAGTTTCACAATTGTATAGAGCAAGCTGTCAAAACAATTCAGGTCAAAAAGATGATCTGGTGATTTGATTCGAATTTTTCTGTCAAGGGACAGAATCTGTTTTCTGGACAGCATGTCACAACTTTTGCTTCCCTTATCATAAGAGGCTATAACTTGGCACAAAGCTGAAAAATAAAGATACAATGATGTTTCTACAGTAGTAACAAACATCAAGACACAACAAAAGCAAAAAATAAAAACCTAAATTCGTTGCGGGCTGCCTCCCGAAAGCGCTTTCTTTTATGCCTTTAAGCTAGGCATGATGCAAAAGAAGAATCAAGTTTTATCAAGAGAAAGAGAATAACTAGCCCGTGTAACGGACTCAAAAGGTAACTTGATTTTATCTCTAGGGAAGTGTTCCATCCACTTTTTGAATTGGAATTGGAATTTTATATTCCCCTCTTTCATGTCAATAACCGCACCAACGGTGCGAAGAAAAGGATGTCCCAAAATAATTGGACACAAAGGTTCACACTCTATATCCATAACAATAAAATCAACGGGAACATAGTTGTCATTTAAAATGATAAGAACATCGTCGATCTTCCCCAAAGGTTTCTTTACGGAAGAATCAACAAGACGAACACCAAAAGAACAAGGCTCAAAGGGCTTCAATTCAAACATATCAAATATTCTTTTGGGCAACTATCAATATCACTACTATCAAAGGTGGTAGTAGTGTCGTCTAGGCTCACTTGTTTGAAACCCTCTATGTTCATAGGAGTTTCTTCATCTTTGGTTGACGTATTAGCATCACCATTAATAGGTCCAACGGGACTAGGAGTGCATTGGGTGCTAATAGTTTGGGTGTCCTCAACAATTTGGATAGTGGCAACTGTGTGGTGTGTAGGAAGGTTCTTAATTCTATCCTCTTCCTCTTTTTCTCTAGCCCACCTTTCTTTAAGTTTAGCCATCATCCTAATATTTTCATTAATTTGTAATTGGATAGCATTAATAGGAGTGGCCTTATTCTCCTCAAGGGGAGAGGTTCTAATTTTAAGCATCTCAATATCAAGGGCTAAGCTTTCTACCTTCAAAGAGAGATTATCTAATTTAGCTAATTTATCCTCTACATTTTTATTGAAGGCTTTTTGGGTAGTGATAAAGTCTCTAAGCATGCTTTCTAATTCAGAAGAGGGGTTCTTGTTGCTAGGGTAGGTGTTGTTGTTCCCATAGTTGGATGGAAACGGTATAGGATTGCTAGAAAAATTACCCCTATAAGCATTGTTGTTGAAGTTGTTTCTAGCAATAAAGTTCACATCTACTTGTTCTTGGGCAACCAATGAATTTAAAGGGACATCACGAGGATCAATAGAGGGTTGCTTGGTAAGTAGAGACATAATTAAGTCAACTTTTTCATTGAGGGAGGTAATTTCTTTGACAGAGTTTACCTTCCTACCTGTTGGAGCGCGTTCGGTGTGCCATTGGGAATAATTGGTCATCATCTCATCGAGAAGCTTTGTGTTAGCACCAAGTGTAGTTGACATAAAGGTTCCTCCCGCGGCCGAATCTAACAGGTTCCGCGAGGTAAAGTTCAAGCCTGCATAAAAAGTCTGGATAACCATCTAGGTAGTCAAACCATGTGTAGGGCATTTCCTAACAAGAGATTTCATTCGTTCCCAAGCTTGGGCAACGTGTTCATTATCCAATTGCTTAAAATTCATAATGTTACTCCTCAATTGGATAATTTTAGCAGGTGGGTAGTACTTCCCTATAAAAGCATCTTTGCACTTATTCAAAGAATCTATGCTATTCCTAGGCAAAGATTGAAACCAGATTTTAGCGTCTCCCCTTAAAGAGAAAGGAAAGAGCTTGAGCTTAACAATATCACCTTCTACTTCTTTATACTTTTGCATATCACATAATTCAACAAAAATTTTCAAGTGTAAAGCAGCAGCATCTCCAGCACCAGAGAATTGATCTCTCATAACAAAGTTTAGCAAGGCAGGTTTAATTTCATAAGAGGTAGCTGAAGTGGCAGGTGTGGCAATGGGGGTGCAGATAAAGTCTTGGTTGTTGTGACTAGTGAAGTCACACAACTTGGTGTTTTCAGTGGAACCCATAGCAGCAGCAAGTGTGGCAGATTTTTTTGTGATTTTTGATATAAGACACAAAGATAAAAACTGAAAGGTAAACTAACAAGACTAAAAAACAAAGGTAAAGGGTAGTGTGCAACCCCCCTATCTTAGCACTCGGAGTCCCCGGCAACGGCGCCAGAAATTTGGCTTGATGTGCGAGGTAATGATAGTGATTTCTTGCCCTTCGTTGGTAAACCCCAAGTGGAAGGCGTGATGTAGCACAGCAACAAATTTCCCTCAGTAAAGATACCAAGGTTTGTCTCCAGTAGGACTCCAGAGATGATAAGTATGTGTCAGCGGCGCAACTGACGCGGACCAGCACACAGACACAAATAACTTTGTTCCCAACGAAGTTCAGAGAGGTTGTCAATCTCTCCGGTCTTGTTGTTCACAAAGGATCAAACGCAAGGGATAATGATAGCAACTGAAAGTAAAAACAGAAAAGTAAATGAGCGTGTAAACAGTAATGAGGATATGGACCGGGATACGTGATGTTCACTAGTGATGTCTCTCTCCCAAAAGACGATAAAACTGCTATGCGAGGTGAACAAATTACAGAAGGGCAATTGACAGGATTATGAACGCACCGCAATGCTAACTATGCTACAAAAGAAAGGAAGAGGCTCAAAAGCATGGGCAGTACGCCAAAATAAGTAGACCGAAATCCAACTTCATCTACTACTAATCATCCACCTTGAGATATCTATCCAGAACATCTCGTTGGTATTAAGTTGCGAGCCCCACCCAAAGCAACAGACAACTGCATTAAAAAGCACTTTGTGTAAAGTAAACAATCCTTGCAACCGCGGTTACAAGCACCGTTGTTTTCCCCCTTGTGGCAACAGCACATCCCCTAGACTCATGTTTCTGTCACTCAAGCGTGTCATCGGGGGCATGAACCCACAATCGAGCAAAATGTTCCCTCTTGGGGTTACTACCTACTACTTGGCCAAAGCAATAAACAGCAACGGAGAACATGCAAGAATTACTTAGGAACAAAAATATAAGAGATAAGAACCAAATATATTACTCAATCACAATCTGAACATAATCTCATAATCCATCAGATCCCATCAAACTCAGCATAGCAACAGCAGAAAGATTACAAAAGTGCCTCGATCATGTAGGGCAGCTCACGAGGTCTAAACCATGAAGAACAAGGAGGGGAGGAGAACATCACATAGCTACTGATCAGGGACCCATGGTCCAAGGAAAACTACTCACAAGACATCCGGAAAGCATCCATGGTGGAGAGGAGACTCCCGAAGGTCAGCCCTCCCTCCGGCAGGGTGCCGGGAAGAGGTCTTCTGGTGCTCCCGATCTCGGAAGCGCGGCGGCGGCGGCGTGATGGCTTCTCGCCCTTCGTTGGTTACCCCAAGTGGAAGGTTGAGATGTAGTGCAGCAGCAGTTTTCCCTCGGTGAAGATACCAAGGTTTGTCTCCAGTAGGACTCCAGATATGATAAGTAGGTGTCAGCGGCGCAACTGACGCGGACCTGCACACAGACACAGATAACTTTGTTCCCAACGAAGTTCAGAGAGGTTGTCAATCTCTCCGGTCTTGTTGTTCACAAAGGATAAAACGCAAGGGATAATGATAGCAAGTAAAAGCAGTAAGTAAATATAGCTTGGAAACAGTAAATAGGATATGGACCGGGATACGTGATGTTCACTAGTGATGTCTCTCTCCCAAAAGACGATAAAAATGCTATGCGAGGTAAACAAATTACAGAAGGGCAATTGACAGGATTATGAACGCACCGCAATGCTAACTATGCTACAAAAGAAAGGAAGAGGCTCAAAAGCACGGGCAGTACGCCAAAATAAGTAGACCGAAATCCATCTGCATCTACTACTAATCATCCACCTTGAGATATCTATCCAGAACATCTCGCTGGTATTAAGTTGCGAGCCCCACCCAAAGTGTAAACCCAAAGCAACAGACAACTGAATTAAAAAGAACTTTGCGTAAAGTAAACAATCCTTGTAACCTCGGTTACAAGAACCGTTGTTTTCCCCCTTGTGGCAACAGCACATCCCCTAGACTCATGTTTCTGTCACTCAAGCGTGTCATCGGGGGGCATGAACCCACAATCTAGCACAACGTTCCCTCTTGGAGTCACTACCTACTACTTGGCCAAAGCAATAAACAGCAACAGAGAACATGCAAGAATTACTTAGGAACAAAATTATAAGAGATAAAAACCAAATATATTACTCTATCACAATCTGAACATAATCTCATAATCCATCAGATCCCTCCAAACTCAGCATAGCAACAGCAGAAATATTACAAAGGTGCCTCGATCATGTAGGGTAGCTCACGAGGTCTAAACAATGAAGATCAAAGAGGGGAGGAGAACATCACATAGCTACTGATCACGGACCCATGGTCCAAGGAGAACTACTCACGAGACATCCGAGGAGCATCCATGGTGGAGAGGAGACTCCCGGAGGTCAATCCTCCCTGCGGCAGGGTGCCGTGAAGAGGTCTTCTGGTGCTCCCGATCTCGGAAGCGCGGCGGCGGCGGAACAGAGGCGAGTTTGCGGAATAAGGTTCCTCTTCTGGAGTTTTCCCGTGACGGAGAATAAATAGGCGAAGGGGGGCAGCCAGAGGTGGATCTGGAGCCCCAGGCGCCCCCCTGGTGGGGCCGCGCCAGGTGGCCGCATGGGTCCCCCTGGCTCCCCTCTGGCCCCTCCCGGGCTCTTTTCGAAGCTTCCTGTACACTGATTTTTTCTGTATTTTTCCCGGAATTTTTCTGGCACTTTTTATATGGGGGAAAACTGAAATAGAAAAATAGCAGAAAACAGGAACTGGCACTGGGGTGCACTGAGTTAATAGGTTAGTCCAAATATGATCAAAAGTGTATGAAAGTGTATCTAGATCATAGCAATATCACACAAAACATGCATGGAGCAAGCAGAAATTATAGATACATTTTGGACGTATCACGGCGAAACAGAGGCGAGATCGCGAAAAAGGGTTCTGTCCCCGAGGGTTTCACGTCACGGGGAATATATAGGCGAAGGGGGGCAGCCAGAGGTGGACCAGGGGCCCCAGGCGCCCCACTGGCGCGGCCCAGGGGGTGGCCGCGCCCGGTGGCCGCCTGGGCCACCCCTGGCTCCCCTCTGGCCCCACTCGAGCTCTTCGCGAAGCTTCCTGTACGCTGATTTTTCCTATATTTTTCCCGGAATTTTTCTGGCACTTTTTATATGGGGGAAAACTGAAATAGAAAAACAGCAGAAAACAGGAACTGGCACTGTGGTGCACTGAGTTAATAGGTTAGTCCAAATATGATCAAAAGTGTATGAAAGTGTATCTAGATCATAGCAATATCACACAAAACATGCATGGAGCAAGCAGAAATTATAGATACGTTTTGGACGTATCAACGCTCAGGGCTTCAAGATGGTGGTCTTGGCGCATCAAGAGAACCACGGGAACGCCGTCACAGAGGACACCGCCATCTCGGGTGGTCGCCGAAGACACGTCGCCGGCGAGGTGACGTGTCCGGCGAGGTTAACCACCTTGGCCCCACCTGCAGTGTCACTGACCAGTGGGCCTAGCCCCTGTTAATCCCACTGTTAATTAAATTAAAACGAATAACTTAACGATGACACTGACAGAGAGGTCCCACCAGTCAGAGCCCCCCCCCCCCCACGTCAGCCCCGCGTCAGCATGACGCAATAAACTGTTAAACGATTTAATTTAATCCAGAAAAGGCAGAAAATAGCTTAAACTTTGGAAATTCATAATTAATTCATTTTAACTCCAAATTAGAAAAATAATATGTCTAAAATTATCAGAAAAATACAAGGATTCTGAATATTCAACTTGTTTCTATGTTTGACCATTTTAAAATGGGTGAAAAGTAGCATACATGCATATGGCATTCTTTTGAATTCAAATTTGGAGTGAATTTGCAAATGACTTTGCAACACACTTCTTTTAAATGGTTTCATCCACACATCAGAGACTTTACCTCACCTTTACAACATCACTTCATGATCAACCTTTTCAAATGAACATTCATGGATTCAAATGCATTTGAAATTCATCGATAAATCATATGGAGTTTGAATTTGCAACTCAAATGCAATACACTCCATTTAAATGGAATTGACAACACATCAGCACCCCTTACACCATGTTATAACATTTGATCATGTGCTTGTGCATTGTACATTATGTTGATCACTTTGTTTGTATTGTTTGCTCGGATAGAAGTGGAGCCAGAACCCGAGATCACCCCCTTCGTTGAAGACCCCGATACTGAACCTCGTCAGCAAGGCAAGCAAACCCCCATTGATCATGTCGATAAAAACCCATTTCCCTCTCAGTCTCGCTTATGCATGAAATAGGATGATCACCATGATAACATTTCTACCGCATAGTTGAACCCAATCCTTTGCATGACCTATCATTTTGTCACAGTAGTAAGCAAACCACAATCCTAGCAAATGTAGGAGTTGATTGATATCATGTGGCCCCTGCAACTGTTACTGCTTATTGCATGCTTAGAGTTACAATGAGGTTACTCTTCTGTGAGTCGGGGTGGTAGCAATCATGTTGATGATGGTGGAAATGTGTTGGTGAATCTACCCTAATACAAGGTGAACGATGAGAGGTTGTGTAGGAGTACACAGTGGGTTGTCTCGTTGAACACCGCCTAAGCCCGAGTTCTTGTGTGGTGATCCAAGACGAAGAGTACTACCACATGTTGGGCACATGGACCCCCGCTCAACCTACTAACTCACCCCTTCTCAGTTCAATGAGTCGCAGTAGTTCGGAGTTCTGGTAGGTCTGTTGCACGGTCTGCGAAGTGGAAGAACGGCTATTCAGACCGGATTGGGACCCTGCACACATCTTCTGGGACCACATCGGTAAACCGGCCGGGTTCACGATGTGGACTCCAGCCCAGATAGGCGTCTCCAATGTACTTGAGTTGGCTGTGAGGTAAAAGTTGTGGAAATTATCCTCGCCGACACCAGCTTGAAGGGTGACGAGATCCCGGTGGTAACTGATCGTTTCATGTGTGTAGCAGTACACCCCTGCAGGGTTAATAAACTATTCGAATAGCCGCGTCCGCGGTAAGGGACTACTTGGAAAGCTGTGCTCGATTATTAGACAACTTGAACTGGATACTTATAAAACTTGCCAAGATAAGCGTGAGTGCTATGGCGTGCCTTCTCGTGGGGAAGTCGAGGAAGGCAACATAGTGGTGTAATTGGTTGGAGACATGTAGTGGACTCGTGTACGCTTCTTACCTCAAGTCTGGTACTCGTAGTTCAGGACTAGCCAAGTCAAAGCTGGCACTTCTGCAATTGAACCCCACCTCCCTTTACCTTGATACATGTGCATGAGTAGTATAGTTCCTACGTAAGTCTTGCTGAGTACGACTTTGTACTCACGTTTTCTTATTCTATGTTTTAGATGAACCCACTGACCCCGAAGATGGATTCTTCCTGGAGCTCGACGACCGAAGCTAAGCTAGTGTAGTCCCAGTCAGCAGACTGGTTCCCTCATGGAAGGGCTTGTTTATAGATAAGGCTTCTCTAAGCCATTTGTTAAACTTGTCTGTACTCAGACCTACTTTGCTTCTGCATGTTTGATGTAATGTTGGATCACAGACTTGTGATCTCTGTGTGCACTCTGTAAGAGTTATCAATAAAGTTGTATACTTTGTAGAGAATTGAAATGATACTTGTTGTTCATACTAGACATGTGTGCTGCGTGTATGATTATATCATGCATGTCTTAGTATGGGTTTTCGAGACCTTAGTTGTGATCTGGCTGGCGGTATTTTATACACCAAGTGGCCCTTACATGTGTGCATCTTGGGGCATCGCGATGCGATTGCTCGTGACTCCGTCACGTGCACACTTTGATGTGTGATCGATCCCACCCTAGACCCCGACTAAGTGATCGGGCTGGAGTAAGTCTATGTAAGGGTTATAAGACAATCAATAGTATGGTTGAGGAGACTTGTCTATGAGTATGGGAGTTCACCACCCATATCATTTAGACTTGTGTGCGGACGATGAGGACCCATCTCAGTTGATCATCCGACCTGGATGGGATGCCCCTCACGTTCAATGCTTTCCGAGAACGTTCTGTGATTGGCCTTGTCTTCTTAGACAAGTGGGTACGGTTCTCGGCTCTCCATATGATTGTGTTGTAGCGAGTCTTGCATACGCTAACCCCGGGTCCGGACAGTAAATAGCAAGGCCGGAGGAATTGACAACTCCTCCGTACTCATTGGGAGCAAAGTTATTTGTATCTGTGTGCAGGTCCACGTCAAGCGCCGTGACACCTACTTGTATCTCTTGGAGTCCTACTGGTTCGATACTCAACCTTAGCATCTTTGCTAAGGGAAACTTGTTGCTACACTGCATCTCACCTTCCACTTGGGGTAACCAACGAGGAGAGTTGCCACTCTGTATCAGGGTGGACCTAGTTGCTGTCGTTGTCCGCGACTCACCCGAATATGGGCAAAGATAACAGTTGTCCCGATAGAAAATTAAAAAATGACTAATGGTTCGGTGGATGACTTGAGTGGCTTTATGCTAATACGCGCTGACTACACGTGAGGCAAGGAGTTATGGGCTCCCCTGCATCGTAGTCTCGTTCGAGAACTCTTCAGACGTCAGCAGTACCGCGACCTGCGCCGAGAAGTGGTGTGTCTTCTTTGCTCGCACGGTGATGTCTTATTTGGTTTGATTTTGCTTCACCGGCCAACCTCGCATCGTTCAGGAGCGCACGGGGTTAGGGTCCAAAGTCCTGCGCGCATAGGATTTATTCCGGCGGATGGCCTCTTTGTTGAGTTTGAAGGATGGGCTGCGGAGTGTCGGATAGCCTCGGTGGGGCATTCCCTAACAAGGTGTACGCCACCCTGGAGATCTGTGTGTTGTAGTGTAACACAAGTGCACCCCTGCAGGGAAGATTAATCCATTCGAATAGTCGTGTCCACGGTAAGAGGACGCTTTATGCTGAAGCCTGATCCTACTACTACAAACTATTACATTACTAAACTGTTGGTTCCAGGTTTTCTTCCTCGTAGGGAAGTCGAGGAAGGGAACTCAGAGGCATTGATAATTGTTAATTATTACAACTTACTATTATATAATAATGCAGCAACTTCTGCTGCATTGTTACTTTATGCTTTATATAAACTGTTCACTATTCTCTCCTCATGCTGAAAGAGCTGCTTGAAGATGCTAGTCCTCGATAGGCCTAGCTTCTCATCCTTATTCTGACTTTCTACCATTCAGTCCACTATATATAGCCTCCCCTTTCCATTTGATACAAATGCATAAATGCTTAGTAGCGGACGTAAGACTCGCGGGTATGCTAGATGCTCACCTTTACTTTATTTCCCCCCTTTGTTTTATAAACCCAAACGGTTGCTCCAATCAGACGCGAGGCGTCTAGGAGTAGGAGATCCCCGATGCTGACCACCGCAACATGAAGATCCCCTATGCCCTCTACGACATGGAGATCCACGACGATCAGGAGTAGTTTGGAGGTTCCCAGGCAGGAGGCCTCACCTTTTCGGTCGTTGTTGTTTTTGTGCTAGGCTTCTTAAGGCAGATCATGTGTACCTTGTGTCTGTACTCAGATACTATTGCTTCCGTTGACTTTGTGCTCTCGAGCTGTTATATTCGAGCCCTCGTGGCCCCTGGCTTGTATTAAACAACTTGTGTCATTTTATATGTAGACTTGTGTTGTGATATCTTACCGTGAGTCCCTGATCTCGATCGTGTACCTTGCGTGTATGATTACTGTACACAGTCTGATTTTGGGGGCGTCACACCCATGAAATTGTTCTTGATGAAGTTTTCATCCGCCCAAGTGCATCCAAAGTTTCTCAAATCCAACACAATGGACTTGAGTCTACGGTAAACATGTTCCGCAGATTCTCCATCCTTCCTTACAAACATATTGACTTCTTGCTAGAGAATAGCCAAACGAGATCTCTGCACACTGATATCTCCTTCAAAGATTTCCCCAAGAGTGATCGAAATTTCGTTAGCCGTCTTCAAAAGAACAATGTGATCTTTGGACTCCTCGGGCACGGCCAACCGAAGCATGTGGCAGGCAGTGTCATTGAGTTGTTCATCAACCTCTTCTCTTAGAGAAAGGCTAGAAGGATCTTTGCTGAAAGCCTCTCTTGATGATCCACCACAACTGGGTGGATGCGCTTCGAATATGAGACTCTATAGCTAATTTCCATTTTCCAAACGAGTCAGGATTCAAACGGGGGGGGTCCCCAACATGATTAATATGCGGCATAGGAACATGAGTACGAGCATACGAAGGAGCAGCAGCATTGTACAATTGTGCAGTGTTGGTTGAGGGTGGTTTTGGTGTCTCCTTTACTCCATCAACATCCAAAGTGGTGTTTAGACAAAATGTTGATGAGGTAGAGGGAGTTTGCGAGAATGAAGCAAATTTCTTGTCAACTTCTTTTCCTACCAATTCTTTGATCAAAATTTCCATGGAGCTTTTGAAGGACTCCATGAATTTAGCAAATTCGGTCAAGGTGAGCGAGTTGGAGGCGCTAGAGCTAGCTCCTCCACTCTCTTGGATAGGGATGGTATTTTGTGGCATTGGTGGGGTGGATGGGTTAGCAACGCGTGCACCAAGTGCACCAAGTGCTTCCCCATCCACGGGAAAGTGTTCACCTTGATTCCCTAGTTCGACCATATCCTCTTAGGAGGTAAAGCCTTTAATAAGAACCTGACTCTGATACCAATTGAAAGGATCGATATGGTCAACTAGAGGGGGTGAATAGGTGACTAACAAATTTAACTTTAATTACCAACTTTTAGGGTTAAACGGATAAATAAGATTCTCTAGATGTGCTCTAGATGAAAACCCTATGTGGCAAGCAAGCTAAACTCAAATGCTAGGAAACAACTACAATAGCAAGCCAACAAGCATAAGAAGCTAGTACAAGTAAAAGTGCGGGAAAGGATAAACCACAAGTGACAAGGAGACGCGGAGATTTGGTTGACCGAAGTTCACACTCTTTTGAGAGAGTGCTAATCTCCGTTGGAGCGGTGCTCAATCCTTGAGAGCGCTACCAACAACGTAGCTCACCGTATTCTCCTTTCTCGAGTCACCCCCAACGAATGAGCCTCGATTCACTCGGGGTTGGTCTTGGAGGCGACCACCACACCTTTACAAACTTCCCGGGGCACACCACAAGCAAGGAAGCTTCCGGGATGGACACCTAGCCGCCAAGGAGAAAAAGCTCCAAGAGTAACAAAGTCAACAGAGTAGAAATCTTGAGGGAACACAAATCGGTTTGGTGGAAGTGTAGATCGGGCCTTGCTCTCTCAAATCCCAAAAGATCAACAAGTTTGGGTGGAGGACTTGAGAGGAATGAGAAAAATGGTGTTCTAGCAATGGAGGCTCAAGCAAGGGGTGAAGGATTAGGGTTGGAGGAAGAAGGAGGTATTTATAGCACTTGGGTGGGGGTAGGTGGGATCTGGCCGTTGGACCCCGTGTGCACGGCCTAAAGGCCGTGTGCACGAGGTCTACAGTCAAATTCCCACATAACCCCGTGTGCACGGCCCTAGGACCCCGTCTGCACGGTGGCCCATGAGCACGGCCATGCACCCCGAGTGCACGGGCATTACCGCAGGATTTTCCAGAGGGGCCAGGGCGCTGTACACCCCGTGGGCATGGGGGCTCGTGTGCACGGCCTCAAGGGTCGTGTGCACGGGGTGACCATCACCTTTACCACTTTGGAAAAGAATCCATAATACCCATGCCCACATAAACATCCTTCTTCCAGGCTGTATGGTGGATGAAATATGGCTTAGGCAAATTGTGTCCCCACACATACTCAAACCTCGTTGAGCCCTCTTGATAGTGTGGTTTTCCTATGACTTAAATAAAACCGAAATAAATCCTTTGAGCCACGGGATAACCACGCCTTTTATCTTTTTGTAGTGGGGCCAATCATCCTTCAAATAAATAATCCTCCGCGAGACCAATGACCTGATATACATATTTTAACACTCGTCATTAGTCCCACTAACCACATTGTCATAATACCAAAACACCATTTAGGAGTAAATGCACTTTCACAAACAGTAAAAATAAATGAATTGTGTGTGATAGATCGAACAATGCATATGAGTCCTTAGAACGAACTGGTTGTATATTGTCGCACGCGGTTTGTCCATAAAAAGTGTGTGCGATGAGTCATCCGTCGCACACGATTCATTTCCTACACATGGTTCCATTTTTGGAGCGTATGCGATGAACTCATCAGCGACAGTTTTACTCTATCGTGTGTGATAGGGGATGCTTAATAGTCGTGGCCTGCACTAGTGACATCTCCTTCCTCTTCGCGGGTTTTGTCTTCCCGTGAGCCAATGGGTTTGAGGCCTTTTTGACTTCTATGGTCTTCAACTCCATTAGGTGACGCCGAATAGCCTTCGTATCTCATGCTTTGTTACTTTTTGTAAAGCGTTTTTGGAAATCCCTTTGCACTTCGACCTATGGAGATTTTTCTTCGAGGTCGTCCTTCAACCAGTGGGATGATGTATCCCTGCTTACGGTGGGGCTGGAATCCAACTTGTGCAGACTCGGGTTATTTTATGTCCCCGATGCCTACCGCTACCCCAGGATGGCAATGGGGTTGGTTTTATGCTCCTGACTTCCCTCTTCCTGGTGAAATGGCCGGGTTGCGTAGCTTCAAAGATGAGACTCGTGTTCCCTGGATCTCATGGTCATCGGGCACAGATATGACAATCCGATAGACCATGGTTTGGATGGCTGCCAAATCTTGGTAACTTGGCTGAAGAGATTTGTTCAGCCCTTGGCTAGTAGGGAACATTTGATGTTTGATTATACTGGGGTAAAAAACGTCACTCGGATGATGGATAGGGAGCTCAGCGATGACGATCTCCTTGCTCGATTCCACATCATGCCGCACGTTCCGTTGAAGGAGATCCCTCTGAAGGTCAAGGTGGAGCCCTTACGCACTATGATGGAGAGTTTCCAGGTACATTGTGTCAACGTTTATGATTCTTTTTAACATTGCAATAACCACGTTGTCTAGTTTTGCGGGAGTTCATTCACCTCGAGTCCATGTCGCCTCTTCGAGTGAAGCTTCCTAATATAGGGTTTATGGCCTTGATGAGGGATTCCAAAGAGCATGTAATTGGTCTATTGTAAGGCCCGATATGCGGTACTGTTCCAGATCTAGATGTTTCCATCCAGATCCGGGGACGAAGCACATACCGGTCCCACCGCGACATATGACATAGCCATATGCCCCGGATTTCCAACATGATATCACAGCATTACAGATACAAGGATACAACATCTCATACAAGCGGCATACAACTGTCTTAATACAATATAACAGCGGAAGATACATGTCTGAGTACAGACTACAATCAAATAACTAGAGGCAAAAGAAAATCATTGATCCCCATAACCACACGGGTCCAGGCCCTCCGCCGGGATCCGCCTAACTAGTCGTCGTCGAGTCTCCACGTGAAACGTCGATCACCGTACCTGTTGTCGATCAAGAATCCTGAAAAGAGTTTGGGGGTAGTATCATGAGTACAGAAGTACTCAGCATCCAACTGTAGTGGTCAACTGACCCAGCAAGGACTTCATCACTCGTCATTCTAGGACAACTAGTAGTTTACGGTAAGGATGGGGTAAGTGGTGAGGTTGTTGCCGCACTAGCATGTATGAAGTGGCTAACGATCTAGAGAGTAAGATAAGAAGCCAAGCATTCGATGAGGAATCGCCTCCAACAAGTCTGCTATCCACCTACTACGCAAACATAACACCTATCATATCCTTGTCCTCCTCTTCGCATCCCCACGAAGAAGCAGTCAAGGCACACACACGTTGATCAAATTATATTAAGATTATCTCAGTTGTTGTTGTCTATGAACAAGGAGTAGGTCTCAAGTCGTCCATAACCGTGGACACGGCTTCTCGAAAAGATTTAACCCTGCAGGGGTGTACCAACTGCCCATTACAAGGCTCCGCACGCACGCCCATCACTCTCAGTTTCTACCCATCACAGGCAGCCATTTTATGATTTAATTCCGAGAGATCCGAAACAACAGGTCCCTCTAACTAACAACGAACAAATCCGGGTGGCCCCCGGGGAGTCGACACCCAATCCAAAAGTCGGCCACGCTCTCGGATCAGACTCTTCTGTATGACGCAGGTCGGATAGCCGGTTAACCACACATGGGAAACCGGGTCCTAGCTGATCAGGTAGACCAACAGAGAAACCATGTCTCCACTGGCCCAAGTTGTTTTAAAAGATATCTGCTAGGAGCGACCCGACAAGGTATATATGCATGTTTTCAAATGGTAAATCAGCTTGGGCCACCTCTAGAAATGTTTGAAGCTAGAGCGGTAAGAAAAGGGGACCCCATAAAATCCCACACGCGGTTAGGCACGCTCAGTCTTAAAACCAATAACCGGAACTCGGATCCTAGGTGACTCGAATGGAACAAAGCGTCGAGGCGGGATAGCCTAGACCTTCCATCCTTCGTTGAATATAGTCAACATTATAATAATCATATCATCAACAAAAATAATATAATAATGTGATATCCCAAACCAAGGAGTAACAGGGTAACATCGTAGCATCCTAAGCATGCATACTAAGCAGGGGCTGAGCAACGAGCAATAGTAACATAGCAGTACAAGGTTTGCTGGGAGGGGACATGGCTGTATCGGTTTGAAAGAGGCTGTAAACATGTGGTAGGATCAAACATCGAACCTAACCTAGACTAACATGCAAACCGCTGGTTGAAATAAAATGGATCATAAGTAATGTATAGTCCTTGCCTGTTGATAAGTCGGGTTCCGAAGGTGTAGTTGAATTCAAGCTCGCATCGTCTCCGAGAGGTACCCGCGGAAGCACACAAGACGGTAAACACTGGAAAGCAATCAACGAGAAAGCATCTATTACTACAAAGCAAACACGAGCAAGCACCAACAAAAGGCAACACGAGACATCACACCTACCGTCGAGAGCGGTTACTAACAGGTTAAGTGGAGTACTCGTCACACACGACGAATACCGCACGTTTATGGTGGTTCAAGTTGCTTAGCTACAGGTGATCAAACAACGGTTATTAACATGGCATCTCAAGCAAGCACGGCATAGCCCACAAACACGTCAAGAGGTTAAGCATAAAGAAAACTATCTATGCTAGTCAATTTAAGTGAGGCACAACCTAAACATGGCATACACTAAGTACAGCACAACAATTAAAAGATTTGGTACTGTTCTGTCCTAAACCACATTTTAGGTTGGTTAACAACAGCAAACGATAGCATAAACACAAAGTACACGAAAAACTAATCAAGTTACATATAAGGCACACTCCAAACGGAGTTACGGTTAAAAAGATATAAGCAAAACAAGTTACGGGCACAATCTGCCAACATCACGAGGCACACTTTCGAGCAATGCATAAACAACATAATGAATTCAAACATGCTCACAAATGATATGAAATTAAAGTAGACATGACACGTAAGGCATGGCAAAAAGAATCATGCAAAAAGGCATCATATATCAAAAGATATTAAGCAAACAACATGGCATCGGAACGTTACAGACTTAGAGAAAAACAAAGGTGGCTGTCAAAAACAGCGGGATAGCAACTTTGGAGCTAAATATCTATATGACCAGGAATGCTAACATGAAGATGCAATACATGTAATGAAAGTAGACATGATGCTTAACAATATTCAAAAGGAATCACTCAATTCCGACGTACGGTTGCGAAGTAATCGTTGCCCGAAGTTTCAATCAAGCAACAGTTTTCAGATAGTTTAACAGCAGCAGTTGCAATTAACGATCGGATGCCCTGTTTAGCACACAATTGCACAATCAAGATGACCTCAGATGAAAAATCTCACAAAAGATGAATTGCAGTGCACATGAAACTAAGCAACTTTCATTTTGGGGGCACGTTCATCGGAGCTACGGATCAACGGGAAATCGCACTACAAACGGGATCAGCGGCAAAATATCTCCAGACTTAGAAAATTTTACAAGGTGCTGGAAAAAAAATAACAGATGCGAAAATAAAACAGGGGGGCGGCCTGGCTCACCCATGGGCCGAGGCCCACTGGCCTGTTGTTGGATCTGGGCCACTGGGGCCGCTGGGGTGACTGGGTCGGCCCAGGCCGCGGTCAACGGGGCCGCCAGATCGGGATCCAGCCGATCCCGAGCGTGGCGATGGGGACGACGGCCGGACGCGGTCTCCGGCGAGGGCGGCAGCCCTCCGGCGAGATGGCAGGGCGAGGACGGCCGGGAGGAGGAGAAATCGGGCGCGGCGGGCACGGAGGGGCCGGATCCGGGGCGGCTCGTCGTTCTGGCAGCGGGGAAGGTCACCGGCTCGAGCTCGGGCTCGGCTCGATCTCGCCGGCCATGGCACCGGCGGCAGGCGGCTACGTAGGAGAGAGAGGGAGGGGTTAGAGGGGATGGAGAGCGAAGGAGAAGCAGTGCGCAGCAAGGAGAGAGGAGGGCGCGGCGGCCATGGCCTCGCCGGAGCGCAACGGCGGTTGCCGGCGGCGGGAAGCTCCACGGTGAGGCGGCGGCGCGATGGGCTCGGGCGGGCCCGGCGGCAGCCCTGCGGGGCCCGGGCACCCTTGCTGCTGCGGGAGGAGGCTGAAGGGCCACGTGGCTGCCCTGGAGCCCTCGAATCTCAGATCCGACGGCTCCGGAGGTGGCTAGGATTAGGGTTTTCAGATCTGGGGAGTTGGGGCGAAAATTGGGGCAAAATTGAAGGGGTGGCTGCAAATTTTACATGGGGGAAACCCTAGAAGGCCTAGGGGAGTGTGGTGGTCTATATATAGGGCAGGGTTGGATGGTCAGTTTACGCAAATGCCCCCGGTACCCCTCTCGTGTGTCCGGTGGTCGCGTTCGTGACCGCCGAGACTCCGTACGGACTCCGATTCCGACTAAATCTCGAACCACGCGCATAGCGCATCGAGCCCGTCGATCGTACCTCACTGCGGTGACGTTCCGACAACATTTTTCGGCGCCCCATACAATAATCCGTTTATTAAATAAACGGGGTTTTTCGTTTCGTTGGCTGCGGCTGGTCTCGTGCGGTTTTCACGACGATGATTGGGTGAAACCCGGTGTCGCAAAGGTCGAGCGTCAGGGTGACAAGGGTCAGCCTCCGTCCGGTACGAGATAAGAAGGGTGAAAATAATCGTCGATCGATAAATCGGGGATGCAAACACCGCAAACAAATCAGACAATCAAACAATTCACACCGAAAACAAATTTTTTTAATTTTTGTGAAATCTGGGCTGTTACATCTATCAACGACTTTTCAACTCTAGTTGGAGCGATCCCTGCTTGGAGGGCTGGGTTCCGTGCCCATAGAAGTTGGTGAGAGCTCTTATTCTTTCAAATGGGTCGTCGACCCACCAGTCATCACGGGAACCGGTGAATAGGACGCTATCCCTTCTAATCTTTGTTACGTGGTCGTTCATTTGACCGAGAATACTTATTTTTCTCAGAGACTCGTGTTGTGGTCCGCTAACCTCTCCCTTACCTCCTATGTATGCTCAAGCATCTTTGCCGAAGGAGCCCAAAATGACAGAGCTGGAGGTGGATTCTTCTCAAAAGGGCATCGACTCTCTCGCAAGTAGGTCAGAGGATCCTTGGGTGGGCTTATTGAGCACAGAGGGGGGGGTGTTAGGTAAGGTGTTTTCCTGTTATTCCCTTCTAATGCTTCTTTATTGATTTGCTTCTCTATGGATTTTCTTTTATCTATGTCGTCGCCCCCTTGGTAGAAGGGGAACTAACTTAAAGCGTAAGGCTATGTTTATTTTGAGCTTCTCATCCGAATTAGATGGTGAAGGAGAGAGGCTGAAAATTACGAAGCCATCCTTCTTGTCACTCCCTGGTAGCTTGAGGATTTTTGTGTTTCTTCCTTGGAACTCTGTAACTTCCTATGGGTTTATTTTTGATAATTGTAATATAGGGGGATGTGAGGTTGCTGATGTTCCGAAGCCAACTCGAACTGATGCTTCAATCACTCCTGCTGGAGATTGGGTGGCTAGGTGAGGTGTGTACTTGATGGCGTGAATCACACACACTCGTCGAGGAACCCCAAGAGGAAGGTATGATGCAACACTCTAGTAATATTCCCTCAATTTAGAAACCAAGGTTATCAATCCAGTAGGACTTCAAAGACTTCAGTTAGGTGTTCATACATGGACATACACACAAAACACAAAATCCCTTCGGCCCCAACTTGCCAGAAAGGTTGCCAAGCTTTATGTTTGGTTGTTAACAAGAGAATTAAACATATGGTGTGGTGGAAAGTAATAAAAATAAAAATGTCCAGTGATCAAAATAATATTAAAAGTAAATAAATAAGGTTGTAAATAATGGAAAAAGATGGACTAGGGGCCATAGTTTCACTGGTGATGTCTCTCAATAAAACGATAAATATGTTGGGTGAACAAATTATAGCTAAGCAATTGATAAATCACAAGAACATAACAATGCCTTTATGACATGGTAAAGTTCATGGTACTAATCATGCAGGCATTACGTCAAACATATATAGACCGCTATCCAGTTATATCTATAACTAAGAATCCACCTTGAGATCGCAATCCAGCAGCATCTCTATGGTATTTAGTTACAAAAGCAATGTACAATTGCATTAAGCATGGTACATGATGTAAGCAACATTTATAATCAATAAATAGATACAAACACCGTTGTTTTACCCTTAGTAGCACCAAGACATCCTTGCCCTTAGACGTTTCTGTCACTCGTGCCCAGGATCGAAGGAGGCATGCATGAACCTACTATCTAGCACTAAACTCCCTCTTGAAGATATATGCAACTACTTGGCATGTCACTCAAGCGCGACATACGGAGGGATGAACCTACTATATAGCACAAAGCTCCCTCTTGGAGTTATAAAGCACTACTTGACCAAATCAATAAATTATAACAGAGAGCATGCAAGAACAATCATGAACACAATATAAAATAAGAGCAAATATATTACTTCCATAGTCTGAACATAATCTCACAATCCATCGGATCCCAACAAACTCAGCATAACAACATAGTAATTATAACATATATGCCTTGATCATGATAGGCAGCTCACAAGGAATAAACATTGGAGAGCAAGATTGGAGGGAGGACATCATCTAGCTACTATCATGAACCCTAGGTCCAAGGTGAAACTACTCACGGTTCACCCGTGGACAAGAATGGTTGATGGAGAGGCCTCCGGAGAGGAACCTATCTTCCAACAGAGTGTCGGAACAGTACTGCAGGGACTCCCGATCTGAGAATCGCGGTGGTGGCGGAACGACTATGGCTTTTGGAAAATAACTCCGCCCTAATGGTTTTCGATTATCGAGGAATATATAGGCGAAGTGGGGCACCAAGGGAGGTCCCACCTGGTCAGGCAACCAAGGGGCACGACCCACCCCTGGCCGCGTCCTCGGGTCGCTTGGCTAGGGGTTGGCTGCCCCTTGGCCCTCCTTCGGTCTTCTGGAGTCTTCCGATAAAATAGAATTTTATGATTTTTTCTTGAATTTTCTGAGCATATTGATTTTTCACCTTTTTCTGCGATGCATAGTAATAACAGACAAAAACTGGCACTAGACACTAGGTTAATAGGTTAGTCCCAAATATGTTGTAGAAAGGTATAAAAGTGCATTAGAACATATAGTAACTAGATGATACCCCGCGCGTTGCTGCGGGAACTATTAACAAATACTTTGGTGTTTTAAAATATGAGAAAAAATATGAAACATATTATAATTTGACTATAAATTCTTTTTTGATTTTTTTGTTTAGAGTACAAATCTAAGACAATTTGATGAAAATCCAAAATATGTGTGATTTTTTGCTTCGTTAATTTATTATCTTGACAATATAAGAGACGAAAAGAAGTTGAGTAGAGACAATGTAAACATCTACACCCTTGACTAAACCTAAAACAATGATAGCAACTACAGATGTGCATTCATAAAAAAATTGTCGCATATAAAAATAACATGCGAGGTAACTTATAATTTGATATTCTGTAAATAAATCATTTATAAATCATGGAGTTAGGTGCATAAGTTTCTAAAATATGTTTTTGTGATGCATGGAGAATTAAATGGGAGAATGTGCATGAAGAGTTCGACAATGATAGCAACTACAGATGCGCATTCATAGAAAATTTTCCGAACAGAAAAATAACATGCAAGGTAACTTATAATTTGATTTTCTATAAATAAATCATTTATAAATTGAGGAGCTAAGTTCATAATTTTTTTAATATTTATTTGTGATGCATGAAGAATTAATGGGAGCATGTGCATAAAGAGTTGGTGGAAATTAGTTTTTGCATGGTGGATCTACTTGATGATGTGGATAGCTTGCATATCAAGATAGATAGGTAGTGGGGATGAACTATTTAGGTATTATAGATATCAAACAAATAAGCATGGAACAAGAAAAAAATATGGATATGTTTGAGATGTATGAGACCGTTGAGCCTGGCTAAAACCTTATGTGGGCCACTCCCGATATAGCACACCATCAGTACGCACCATGGGGGACGCCTTGTGACGTAGAGCCTGGCTAAACCCTTATATGGGCCACCCCCAGTATAGCACACCATCAGCCGATCTTGCGTTCCTAGCGGGCCTGGCTGGAAGGTTCTTTGAGGTTCGTGCGATGCGGGCTAAACAGTGAACACATGCAACCAAATAGACTTCTTCCCGCGTGAGCCTTGTTGGGTTGTATGAACTGAACCAAACGCGCCCCAGTGAATGCAAGCCATCACATGCAAGCTGCTACAGAGGGAATTTTGTACATTTATTCTAGGTCAGACTGGAGTTTGTTAGGCTGGCCATAGTGGGGAATAATTCATATTGTATATTGCTAATCTATGTTGTGATATTCATAGTAAGTAGTAACACCATGTAAGATCATATTTATTAAGCTATAGATTTATTTTATCTTAGTACAAGTGATGTTATAATAACTACCTAAGTTGCCACAAGAGTTTTTTTCTCATTAACTAAATTGCCACATAAGCAATTTTGCTTTTGAAATGTGTAATGTTACTATTGAAGTTTTTTTGAGAACTGTTACTATCGAAGTTACTTCCATTATGATCAACCTTAATTGGTTGATTTTAGCTTTATTTTTCATTCAGGTTTTTCAAGCATTGCCTTGGTATTGTCAAAGTGGTCTTTATGTTCAGTAAACCCGGACGAAGGGAGTAGATCATCACGTTACATGGCTTTGTATGTAAATAAAAATTATGATATAAGTGGTTTGACGTGTTCATGAACATGATCGATCGTGTCCATAAACATTTGAGATCTCAAATTACGTACGTGTGGTTATAGATGCTCTTGAAAAGATAGACACACTTCAAAATTTTAAAGTAATAACTTGTGATAGCTAACTACCAACTAAACGTACCTACATTTTTTTGATATAAAAGTGAATTTTATTGATTCAAAATTAAGAATCAAGGGGACACAAACACAATAAACGCACATCAGGCCTCTACATAGCTAGGATGCACACATCCAACACTAACGCACAAACACATAAACACACCGGCAATAAAAAAATCATATAAGACCAAAGCTATGCCTAAGCAAAGAAAAAAAAGAAACCCCAAAGCGATTAAGACAACTGTCAACAATATATAACGATGACCATATACACACTAATCATCTTTTGACATCACAAGGACAATGAGAAAAGTTCTTCAATAGCAATGCCTCCATGAAGGAAGCGAGATTCAGGTACTGTTGTCTCTGGATCCAACCACCAAAGGTCAGATTGTAAGTTTTCACCCTAAAGAACAAGTTTCCACAAGGTGACGATGCAAAAAACATCACCCTTGCTAGATAAAACTATCTCGGTTTTTCACCACAGAGCTCTAGACTAGGTACTCAAGAAGCATCATTTGTCACCACCACTTTTTCACGATCCAAACAACTACATGTACTAGGCTATACTTGCCACCGGCTTTGTTCCACAACTATACCTCTGTGTCAAGTTATCATCCGTAGATTGTATCTTACTATCAAAATCAAACTGGCCAAAGTAAGAGTCACCGAAACTCACAAAAGAGCATTCTGGTCACATCTAACAACCACGCTAGTAAGCCACCACCAACAATCACCGATTCTGGGAGGGGAACTCTCACGTCTGTGTCCAGCACAACTCACAACGCCATCGTCAATACCGATGGTCTCCTTCGGTTGCAGCAGGTTGGCTTGGGAGGCGATAGGTTTTTTTAGGTGGCTGCGGGGTGTTTCCTTCGGAATCGCCTGATTTTTTTTCGAGGGTATGCCGAGGCATACCATAGCTTTATAGAAGGAAGAGTATATATCATCGATATGTAACGGCAGATGCCATGGGGATGGCTAATGAGGGGGACAAACCGAGGTTAGTGTCGCTGGTACCAGAAGCGAGAATGGGAACACACGGTGAGACATCACGATGTACCCAGGTTCGGGGCTCTCCGTAGAGATAACATCCTTAGTCCTGCCGAGCTAGCTATATGCAATAACTCTGGCTACAATGAATGCTCCTTGAGATGTTTGAGAGGAAGAAGAAGAGGACCTCTGGTCACTACTCTCTCCTTGCTCTCTCTATGGTGGGTGAGATTGTAATAACTGCTCTGCCGTTCCCCACGCAGGAGGGGTACCCGGGGCTCTTATAGGCCGAGCTCCGGGTACAAAGGTAAATATACAAGAGGGAGGGCCCAGCTGTCTGTCTCAGATCAGCTAGAGACCTAACATCGTGCTCCTCCGGATGACCCGGTGTAGACTTGCGGCTTGCCATGCCGCTATCCCGTAGACTTCAGTAATGAACAGTGAAGCTAGATACTTAGACCTATCGTCCTGTCCGCGTGATCGGCGCTGGAGGAGACCGCACGCCTCTGACAGTCCCGATCTTCAGGGATTGTGCATTAAATGCTCTTGTACCAGGTGTCCGACCTGGACCTCTGATCGGACGTTGCTCTTCTTACTTCGGCCGAATGCTCCTGGATGAGGCCGATTGCGCCCTTTTTAGGGCAATCGGCCCTCACCTGGAACAGATCGACCCACTTCTTACTTGATCTTGTTTAGCTCGACCTTGATTAGATCGGTGACCATCAGGTCGGTGATCTTTGCCTTGATGAATTGTTTCCCCTGGGTGACCCTATCCGGGGGTCATTCCCCCGATAGTATATGTACAAGAAAAGGTACTGTAACGCTAGACCACAAGCGGTCCAAGCACACCCACACTCCACACTAAACACGACTACTTACGTAACATATTAGCTCCATAGACTCCTGCTTGCGACCAGAATGTGAGTTCCTGGAATATTATCTCAACCGTGTCGCTCTCATTAAGGATCGCACCAGACCCGAAAACCCTCGCTTTTCTTTGTTTCCAAAGGCACCAGCAAGCGAGCATAATGAACGAGTCAAAGCCGTTGCGCCAAGTCTTGTGAATGCGCTTCCTGCTCGCCATCCACCAATCGCCCATCGTCTCCTGGCCCGATGGCAGTAGTGCCACGCTGAGCCCACACCGAACAAAGCAGAGGAACCATACCTTCCTGGCAAAGACAGACCTCAATAACAGGTGGCCCACTGCGTCCTCATCTTGCTCGCAGGTGTCCGACCTGGACCTCTGATCGGACGTTGCTCTTCTTACTTCGGCCGAATGCTCCTGGATGAGGCCGATTGCGCCCTTTCTAGGGTAATCGGCCCTCACCTGGAACAGATCGGCCCACTTCTTACTTGATCTTGTTTAGCTCAGCCTTGATTAGATCGGTGACCATCAGGTCGGTGATCTTTTCCTTGATGAATTGTTTCCACTGGGTGACCCTACCCGGGGGTCATTCCCCCGACAGTAGCCCCTGAAGCTGCGGAGGTCCCACCGAACTCAAAGACGGCGGGGTCTGCACAGGTTCCTTCTCTTGTAAAATGCTAACTCTTTGTTTCTGACCGATTGCTTCAATAGGCTGGTTGCTTGCTATCTGCCGATTGCTCCCAATGGGCCGATTGCTCTCAAATGGCCGATTGCTCTTGATCTTCCGATTGCTCTTAGTGGGCCGATTGCTTTCAGCCTGCCGATTGCTCTTGACCTCCTCGACCAATCCGCCCAACGGTTGGTTTGACTGGAATGTTGACCGAACTTGCCGCTTCGAATTCGCTGAAGAATACGGGACGTCGTGCCATGATTTGACATGCCGTAACCGCCGCCTCGACCAATGCGCGCACATCCCGTCCCATTTGCCGGATCTTCTGTGCTCCGAACTGATGCTGCTCTGTGGATACACGCGGCCACACCGTCTACCAGATCGGCACACCCGATCCCACTACCTCCTCGTCGTGCCTTTAAGTATCCCGTGGGGTGAGAGACGCGTCTTGCACCCCTCACTCCACCATCTCCCTTGATCTCTCCTCCATTGCCTCTGCCGCTGCACCGCTCGCCCCGCCGTGCTGCTGCCGCTGCTCCTGACGCCGAAGGCCGCTGCACCGAGGACCGTGCTGCCGCACGCCGCCGCCATTGCCCTTGCTCCTCCTCTGCCACCATAGGTGGGCTTGGATCTAGATTTCCGCCGCCTCCGCCGTCGTCTTCTCCGCCACCGCCGCCTTCTTCCTCATCTCCGTCTTGCTCCTCCTTGCCCACCACGGAGTCCGACGCCTCCATGGGGGACGACGCCGCCGCAGGCTCCCAGAGGGGGCTTGGAAAGGCTCAACTATCATCGAGATGCACATTGCGCTCCTCCGCCGGTCTCGCAAGATTACGGCGGACCTTGACTTCCGCGTTCCCGGCGACGAGATTGTACCCGCGCCCCGGGACGGCGAGCGTGTTGTCTTCCTCTCTCATTTCGAGCGCGGATTCGGGCTCCCGGTGAGCCAGTTCTTCCATGACTTCCTTGCCTTCTATCACCTGCAACCGCACCACCTTAGAGCAAATGCCATCATGCTGCTCTCCACTTTTGTGGCGCTGTGCGAAGGTTACCTCGGAGTCCGGCCCACCATTGGGCTCTGGTGCTGGCTCTTCCACTTCCGCAGCTTCCAAGTAGGCACTGGTGTGTATACTATCAACCCCAAGACCAAGAATAAAGAGGAGGTGAAGATGATGGCCGAATGCGGTGGTGCCACCATATACCTCCGCCAGGTCAGACTCTATCCTCATCCCCAACTACCTCAGTCCATCAAGAACTGGCAGATGGGGTTCTTTTATGTTTCCTCACCAAAGAACGAAGATCTGTTGAATCTGCCCGAATTCTCTCTGCCGCCTCCGACTGCACAGTACCACTGGGCTGAGAAACCAGGGGACGGGGACACCGATCTGGATCGTCAAGTAGCCTATATCCAGAAACTAATGGAAAAAGGCCTACAGCCGCCGATCTGGTGGCGACCTGGCTCTGCCGCCGAGTGCTCCCGCTGCAACGCCGCTGCCACCGGATCTGCGACATGCACCTGCGCCTTGATCCCACTCGTATTTCCACCTTCCGAATCAACGAAGCTGATTTCCTCCGCCGAATCAACAGTATTACCCACCTCAAGGTCGTTGGGCCTTTCGAGTTCGGAGTGACGTCGTACAACCGATCTCGGCCCTGCCCTGATATATGCTCTAAACACTATCTTTTATCTTGGCTCTCATTTCCTCCGTACTAACTTTGATCGGACCCTTCTCCTCAGGAGTTCCTTGGCTCTAGGATCATGCAAGACGGACAGTCCGCCTCGGGCTACCACCCCGACCGAGCTGAAGAAGTTGCCCAAGACGTAGAACTTGAAGAGGAGACCGATTCCGAGACCGAGGCTCGGACTGCTTCTTTCGGGCTCGGTCTCAACATGCGGGGTCAGTCTGATTCCTCCATCAAACACTTCATGCCGAATGGAGCAGCGATTCTGATCCTCCTGGTGACTTCGGCGCAGAGTCTGAATCGGCCGAGCAGACGCGGCCTAAAGGGAAATGCCCCCGACCTGATGATACCGCCGGCCCCTCCAAGGTTGCCAAGAAGAAAGGGAAGACTGGCCCGTGCCGAGCCGCCCCCGAGATTAGTGGTCATGTGCTTTCTCCCACTCCCCTGAATATTGCTCGCCCTGACTTTTCCATGGCCAGATTTTCTGCTCAACTGGCCCGAGATGCCGGGTATACTTCTCTTCATCTTTTTTGTTCCTCTCAATTCTGCCTGTACTGCTTTTCTCACTTGTGCTTTTTCTTATTGCAGGGCTGCCCGATCTGTTGACCCTGCGGGACCTGGGGGTGCTCCGATTGCTCCCCCTGCCCCCTCTGCTGCTCCTCGTACGACCCCTGCTACCTCGGCTACCTCCAACGTGCCTGCACCTGCTCGCAAGAGGGGTGGTGCCGATACTCACAAGGCCGAGCGGGCCAAGAAAAAAGCTGCTGCTGCCGCCCCACGGGCGCGGGCGACTGCTCCACTGCCAACCTCTGCTACTCCTCCTACTGCTGGCGCACAGTCGGCCACTCCTTCCCCGACCACCACTACTGCTCCGATTTTGCTGGACCCTTCTGGCATCGCACATACTGATGTGTCGCTGCCAGATCGGCCTGCCGCTGATGCTCCTCAGCCTGAGGCTTCTCCAGCCCAGGCCACTGCTGCCGACCCAACTCCTATCGCTGGCTCGGAGAGTGTTGTTGCTGCCTCCATCGAACCAGAGACTTCTCCATCCGCTGTTCCACAAGCCGCTCACGCCGTCGCCGGATCCAGTGCTTCTACAGCACCATCCTCTGGCACCCTCCGCGAGGCGTACCTTGGAGCTTCCGACGTTTCCCCCGTCCGACCTGCTGCCGACTCGGCTACTCCTCCGCCTCCTGGATCCGAGGACCAACTTTCGTCCCATCTCTTGGGCCGGTTGGGTGGTCTTGCCACTGATATCAGACGCTTCGCTGATGGGGCGCTGAGCCAAGTCCTTGCCTTCGAGCACTCTGCTAGTGTAAGTTTTCTTTTCAGTGGGGGCGCGCCTAGCGCACCCACTGGGTGTATTCCCCGAGATTCGGGCCGATTGCTTGCAGTCTGTCTGGATCTTCATTTCTTTTTATTGCTCTGTGCTTTTTCTTAGATCAGCTCGGCCCATTTTTCAGGCCATCTGTGATCGACGTCAGTCTGTATTTGAAGAACTTCTGACCGCTTATTCAGCGGGTCAGAAGTCTATTGCTACCTTGAAGAAAAATGCTGACACTCAAGCCGCCAAGATTCAAGAGCTAACATGTATACTTTTGCTTGTCCTTTCTTGTTTCTCCCGATTGTGATTACACTCTTACTTGACTGCCCACTTGTAGCTGCTGCCACCCACTCCTCCGAGCTAGAAGCTGCTCAGAAGAAAATCGCCGAACTGGAGAACCAGCTCGGTGAGAAGAATGGCCAGCTCGGCCGAGCCGAACAAGAAAATCAGCGCCTCGCCGCTGTCAAGACTGAGCTGCAAGCCAAACTTCAACAAGCTGCCAAGGATCTTGCCGCCGCACGAACTGCCCATGGACATGAACTACAGAGGCTCTCAGACGCCCGAATTGAGGTTGAGGGTCAACTTATGAAGGAAAGGGATGCTGCCATCAAGCGTGCTGAGGACATGGATGCCCAACACATCACAGAGATCTAGCGCGCCCAGGCTGGTGTTGATCTTGCTCTTTCTTGCCTTCACCGAGTGGATCTTGCCCTTGCAGGTATTATTCATTCTGTTTACTCTAGCCTTCCGATCTACCCCTGATACTCTCCGAACTTAATTTTTCTTCGATTATTCCTGCCAGATGCTTGGCCCAACTCCACTACTGCCGCCGATGAAGCTGTTGCCGCAGCCCGCCGAGTGCGGGGTGTGGTGGTTGCTGCTGATGCCGGCTGGGATGCCGAGGACTTCGTGGTTGCTCTGGATACCAGGATTCCCCATGTGAAAGGTGCACTGTGCACTTACAAGACTGGTATTCATAAGCTGAACGACAAGTTATTCAAGGGCAAGCAGGAAGCCATTGCTTTTGATCAGCATGAGGATGTCGCCCGGAGTCTCCGAGATGTTACTCGCCAGATTGATAATATGCTCGATTCTGCCTTCCGGTCTGGAGTACAGGCCGCCCTCTCTATTGCGAAGAGCTGGTACCCTGGTATCGATCTGAAATTGATGATTGCTCTGCGGGAGGGCTCGGAAGAATTCATTGGCGAGCTCTGGACTCAAATCTGCCAAATTGCCCAGGAGCTCGCAAATGGTATGGATCTCCTGGAGGTTAATCCTTACGTTGATTCTTCTGGTCACCCGACTGGAGTTGCCTCCTTCAGCGACCTTCTGTATACCACAAGTGAAGATAAAGCGCCTCAATCCCGACCTGCTCGTCAGACCGGCAGCGAGAACTCCCACTCTTCAGATTATGCGGATGATGGTGCCGAGCAAGAGAGCGAAGGGTCCTCCGACGGACACTCGGTGAGTGCTGCCCAAGACCCCTCACGTGACCAGGCCAAGACCACTGCCTCTTCTGCTCCGGGGGGTGCTACCAGCATGGCCCCAACTGCTTCTTCTCCGATTGCTCCCTCCGCGCCAGATGCTCCAGATGCACCAGCCGCTTGAGCTCGGCCTACCGATCTAGTTTCCTGCTTTTTCTTAAAAAACAGTTAAATTTCAAGTGCGCCCGTCGAGGGCCACTTTCATGTAATGAACATCATTCGGCCAATCGGCCCTATCTGCTTGTGAACTTGCTTTTGCTTAGACAATTATGGCACTCTGCCTTTGCGTTTTTCAACCGATTTCCTTTTTCTTTCCCATTTGCTCTCTCTTGGTCAATATCCTCACCAACCTTACAGCCGACCTGCGGTCTGTGGTCGGATCGGAGAATAGACCTCGAAAGAATTTTTGACAAGTACTTCCAGGTTCTTAGTTTTTCTCGCAAAGGTAGATCTTTACAGATGGGCCGATTGCAACTTGCCGACTGTTCGGCCAGCCGGTCTGGTCACAATCGGCGGGTCTGCGAGCGGCTTAACTCCGAACTAGATATACTTTGAGTACGAACTCTCCGATCGATAGTTCTGCTCGGCCCGGTCCACCCGACATTACAGCCGACCTGCGGTCTGCATTCGGTTTGGACCAGCTTTCACAAAACCCTTCACTCGTTTTGCTCTTTCTCCGAGTATACCCTTTTCGTGGCAACCGGCCAGTCCCCGGGTCTGCTCTTGCTGACCCTAGGACCGGATATGAATGCAAGTAATTTTATAACTCCTGCCGAATGCAGTCTTATAGACGCACGACTATTCTCATTGATAATACTTCCACAAAGGGAGGGGATACAACCAATACCATTCAACTTTAAAACGGACATAATAGCTCGGCGTTCCGGGGACGCTTCGTTTCTTGCCCCCAAGTATCCACATGTCGGGTCGGCTTCCTGAGATCAATGAGGTAGTATGCGTTCTTTTTGAGCGCTCGACTGACAATGAATGGACCTTCCCAAGGAGGGGATAACTTGTGCTGGCCATCCGATTTCTGGATTCGGCGCAGCACCAAATCACCCTCACGAAAAGCTAGGGGACGGATCTTCTTGTTGTGGTAGTGATGCAGCTTCTGCTGGTATATTGCCGACCTGGACAAGGCCAGGAGACATGATTCTTCTCTGAGATCAACGCTGTCCTCACGAGATTCCTTGGCTTCTGCCTCCGTATACATGGCATGCCGAGGTGAATCGAACTCAATGTCACAGGGGAGCATTGCTTCAGCACCATATACCAGGAAGAAGGGAGTGAATCCAGTTGAACGGTTCGGTGTGGTTCTCAAACTCCAAAGTACTGTTGGCAGCTCATCAATCCATGCGCCGGGTGCTCTTTCTAGTGGTTCCACCAATCTTGGCTTGATTCCAGACAGAATGAGACCATTCGCCCGCTTTGCTTGACCATTTGACTGGGGTGAGCCACAGATGCGACGTCTAGCCGGATGCCTTGCTGGGAGGCAAACCGAGCTAGCGCCCCCTTTGCGAAGTTTGTTCCATTGTCAGTGATGATGCTGTGTGGTACTCCATATCTGACCATGACGTCTGCTATGAACCTGACTGCAGTCGGCCCATCTAGAGTCTTGATCGGCCTTGCCTCTATCCACTTGGTAAATTTGTCCACTGCTACCAGTAAGTGTGTCATGCCACCTCTTGCTGTTTTGAACGGCCCTACCATGTCCAGACCCCAAACTGCAAACGTCCAAGTGATCGGAATAGTTTTGAGTGTTGAGGCTGGTAAGTGGCTTTTTGCTTTGAATCTTTGACACCCATTGCAGTGCTTGACCAGATCTTCTGCTGCTGCTTTCGTAGTCGGCCAATAAAAGCCATGGCGAAAAGCCTTGGCAACTATTGCTATTGCTGATGTGTGATGACCGCACTCGCCTTGGTGGATGTCTCGGAGCAATTCCAGCCCCTTGTCCTCTTCCACACACCGCTGAAGGACTCATGTTACACTTCGGTGTACCAGCTCGTTGTTGATGATCGTGTATGCTCCAGATCGGCGCTGTATTTGCCGAGCTTCCACTTCATCCTCTGGGAGTATGCCATCTACCAGGAAATCTCTGAATGGTTCTACCCATGACGGCGCTGCCACAATCACCGTTACAGTAACTGCTTCTGGCTCTGGTTGTACGACTTCTGCTACTGGCAGCTCGAAAGAGGGGGAGCCGATCGCACCTGGCATGGTCCCCTCAGTCCCCGAGCTGACGATAGCAACCCCTGGTTTGCAATCGGCAGCCCCTGGTGCGGCTGAATGCTCCTTTGTCTTTTGCTTCTTTACTTCGATTTCTTCCATCTTTAGGTCGGTCGGAATAAAGATTGACTCTGATTCTGGGGAAGGCTTGATGGATGGCTTGTGTACGTTTTCTAGTGATATGCCTGGAGGAACTTCCTTTCTAGTGGACCCCAGCTTGGACAGTGCATCTGCTGCTTCATTTTCAGCTCAGGGAATGTGATGAATTCACATCCCTCAAAGAACCCAGACAACTGCTGCACAAGGAATCTGTATCTTGTCATATTTTCATCCTTTGTGTCCCAAGTGCCAGTGCATTGCTGCACCACCAGATCGGAATCACCATAGCACAGAATACGTCGAATGCCGATCTCCTTGGCCAATCGGACTCCATGCACCAAATCTTCGTATTCGTCCACATCGTTTGATGCTGCGAAATGGATCTGCAACACATACTCGAGCTTTTCACCCTTTGGAGAAGTGAGAACAACACCAGCCCCTAGTCCGGTCATCATCTTGGAGCCATCGAAGTGCATTTGCCAGAATTGAGAGTCCGGACAGGGGGGTATGTACTGAGTTTCTGCCCAATCCACCAAGAAATCTGCCAGAACTTGAGATTTGACCGCAGTCCGAGGTTCATACTTGATCCCATGCGTTGCAATTTCAATGGCCCATTTTTCCACCCGACCAGATGCGTCCCGACTGCCAATGATTTCTGCCAATGGAGCCGAACTGACCACCGTGACCGGATGCGCCTGGAAATAGGGCTTCAACTTTCTTGCTGCCATGTACACACCATAGCACATTTTCTGATAATGGGGGTAGTTTTTCTTGGAGGTGGAGAGCACTTCATTGACATAATATACTGGCCTCTGGACCGGTTGCGCTTTGTCCTTTTCAGGACGCTCGACCACCATAACAATACTGACCACCCGAGTGGTTGCCGCAATATATAACATCATTGGCTCTTTTTCCTTTGGAGCTGCTAGCACTGGAGCAGTGGACATCATGCGCTTGAGCTGCTTGAATGCATCGTCCGCTTGCGGTGTCCAACTGAAACTTGTCTGTTTTCTTCATTAGTTGATACAGCGGGATTGCCTTCTCTCCCAGCCGACTGAGAAATCGGCTGAGCGACGCCAGGCATCCGGTAAACTTCTGCACATCTTTGAGACTTCTGGGCTTGCCCATCCTCTCAATTGCTGCAATCTTCTCGGGGTTGCACTCTATTCCTCTCTTAGAACCCAGAAAACCAAGCAACTTGCCGGCTGGCACGCCGAACACACATTTCTCTGGGCTGAGCTTGATCTGGTATGCTCGCAAATTTGCGAATGTCTCCTTGAGATCGTCCAGCAAGGTTGATCCCAGCACCGACTTGACCACAAGGTCATCTACATATGCATGAATGTTCCGACCTAACTAAGGCCGAACACATCGCTGCATAGTACGCTGATAAGTCGCGCCGCCATTTTTCAGGCCAAAGGGCATGGTGATGTAACAATAAGCCCTGAAAGGGGTAATAAAAGCTGTTTTAATCTGATTGTTTACATCAAGCTTAATCTGGTGATAGCCTGCTGTGGCATCCAGAAAGCACAGGAGCTGACAGCCAGCCGTAGAATCGATCACTTGATCGATACGGGGCAACGCAAAAGGATCCTTGGGGCAGGCCTTATTCAGGCAAGTGTAATCTATACACATGCGCCAAGTTCCATTCTTCTTCGGAACCAGAACTGGATTTGCTAACCAGTCTGGGTCACTTCCTTGATAAATCCCGCTGCGAGCAACTTGGCTATCTCATCGTCGATTGCTCCTCTCTTCTCTTCTGAAAAACGTCGAAGCGGCTGCTTGATCGGCTTGGATCCAGGTCGGACGTGAAGCTTGTGCTCGGCAAGTTCCCTCGGGACACCCGGCATGTCATGTGGGGACCATGCAAAGATGTCACGATTCTCACGGAGGAACTCGACGAGCTCGCCTTCCTATTTGCTGCTGAGCCCGGCCCCAACAATGACGCGCTTGCTCGGGTCGGAGGGGTCTAGGGCAATCCTCTTGCTGTCCTTTGCTGCTTGAAATATGGTCTCTTCATCCGGTCTCTTGTCCTTCGTGCTCGGCGTGGGGTCCTTCATCTGAGCTTGGACTACTGCTACCACCTTGTCAAGCTGGCGCCGTTCTGCATCAATGACCAGAGCATCCGCTAGCTTGGAACCAGCAGACGAACACTCCAGTGACTTCTTGTAGTCACCACACACAGTGATTGGACCATTCGGCCCTGGGAGCTTCATCTTCAGATAAGGCTGCATGATGTTGAACATGAACTTGGTGATTGCAGGCGACCCGAGCAAAACATGGTACGGGCTGCTCAGATCGGCCACCTCGAACCAGATCGGCTCTCGGCGGAAATTCTCTTCCGACCCGAATATTACCTCAAGTCGAATGTGGCCTAATGGGTTACATGACAGGCCAGGCACTATCCCATGGAATGTGGTCCTGCTGGGCTCTAACTCGCTCTCACTGATGCCGATCTTGATCATCGTGTCTCTGTACAGAATGTTGATGGCACTGCCTCCATCAATGAGTGTCCTGGTGAACTTGCATGAATACAATGGTGCCGCCAAGATTGCATCCACCACGAGCATATAACTGCCCGTGTTGGGCATTGCGCTCGGGTGGTCTTCTAGGCCCCATGTTATAGCATTGTCCGACCAGTTCATCCTCTGAGAAATTGCTGGCATGGTGGCATTGACTGCCTGCTCACGGGCTCTCCGACTGCCCTTGTCATCCGACTCGCTGGTGAAGATCATGTATGCTGCATCATGACGTGGAAACTGCTGCCGAGCATTTGCTGGCGGTGGGCCTGGGGGTGGGGGTGGGGGTGGTGGTGGTGGATTTCCTGGTCCTCCCTTTGCCAAACGCTCAACCCAAATGCACTGCCGAGTGGTGTGCGATGCGGGCTTGCCTACTCCACTATGCATCTTGCAGGGCTGGTTCATCATGTCCTCAAACGTGTATGGGGGCCTGGGCTGACCTGGCGGCCTTTCCGCAGGCTTCTACTTCCGACTGCCTCCCGCATCCCCTTGTTCCTCTTGGTGCTGCACTGTTGCTACCTGCCAATTGCCATACTGGGCATCCGGCTGCTCATCCTTCCTCTTGTTGAAACCAGTGTTGTTGTTGTTGAAGTTTGGGGTGTTGTTGTTGTTGTTGCCAAAGTTGTTGTTCCTCTGGATCTCGCGCCTCTCGCGCCGATTGGGACCGCTTGGCCCATTTGCTTCCGCCGATTGCTGCTGCTGGCCGGATTGTTGTCCTTGGATAAAACCACTGGGACTCAACGTGATCGGGCGCATTACAGAGTCAGATGCGGCGAATGAATTGGCTATTCTCATCAGATCGGCCAAAGAAGGTATCTCCTTGCGCAGGAGCTTGTGCTTCAACAGAGACCCGTCCAAGCAGCCGTCAGTGAAGTACTGGATGGCTTGGATTTCATGAACTCCCTCGCAAGTGTTCTTGAGCTTGATCCACCGCTGGAGGTAATCGCGAAGGAGCTCATCCTTTCCTTGTACGCAGAGTGCCAAGTGCCGAGGCAGACCTGGGCGCTCGTAAGTACCCGTGAAATTGCGGACAAATGCGTCCTTAAAATCCTTCCAGCAATTGACACTATTGCTGGGCAAGATATTTAACCAGGACCGAGCTGAACCTTGAAGCATGAGCGGAGCATAGCGTACAGCTACGCGCCGACCACCTCCTGCGATACCGACGGCTGTCATATAATCGACCAGCCAATCTTCTGGCTTGACTGATCCGGCGTACTTGGGGGTGTCCCTGGGCAATGTGAAACCTTTGGGGAACTGCTCTTGCCGAATGCGCGGGCCGAAGCATGCTGGACCCGCCGACGCATCGTCTTCCGGTTGCTTATCCTGCTGCAACTGCTCGATTCGGTGTCTTGCGTCATTATCCGCGATTGCTCGGGGACCTAACCGCTGGCTTATTGCCGGCCGGACTGATGCCGCCGGTTGCTCATTGCGCCTGTTGTTGACTGCTGGCTCATCCCTCCGACTGCCTCCCGCAGCCCCTTGATTCTTATGACTGTGATGCAAACTACCATGCGGCGAAGATGCCTGCCTTTGCTGCCATTGTGGCGCATTCGGCTGGTTCGCACCCGCAGTTGCCCGAACTGACTTTGAGGCTACTGGCCCTTGCTGCTCGGTGGCCGCCTTTTGCTGCTGGTTTGCTATGGTTATGAGGTCGCGCATTCGGCGCGTCCTCTCCCGCAACTCTTCCCCCTCCAAGTGCTCTAGCTCGGTGGCGATCTGCTCGGCAGCTCTCATGTTCTTCACGGGAGAACTATATGAGATTTGCGGAACAGCGATGAGTGTTGTTACTGGCTGCTGGGCTCCTCCCAGCTCTCTGCCGACCTCTCGGCCTGCTGCTCGGAGCTCCTCAATCACAGGGGGTGGAATAACACGCTGTCGAATGCCATGCACTGCGTTGTACTCCCGAACTGATGCCTCCATTCGACGCTTTTCAGTGTCGATCCTCTCTGATTGCTCCTTCAGAGCCTGACGCACCTTTTCCAGCTCGGCCTGAGCCACAACTGGATCGGCATGAAGATCCACGGGAGTGCTAAGCACATCCGATGGGTTGCTTGGGCCTACTGGTGCCGTGGTTGCTGCCCTCGCGGCTCGAGTTGCTGAAGTGGAACTGTGGCGACTAGATGCACCTGCCATCATAACCTCCGCACGGATGTGCGCAGTCGTGCCCTCTGTTCCCACAGCATCCGACCCTCCTGGCAACGGATCCGTGAGCTCAGAAAACACCCGCACCTCCCTGGGAAACACGTCAGGGAGTGCTGCGACGAAGACGCGATGTCCGCCGAAAGGAATGATGACGCCGCGCGGTAGAGGCATTCCATCCCCAAACCGCGAGGCGTTGTCGATGACAAAGTCCCATGCTCCACTCCTCATCACCAGGCCGGAGGCGAAGCGCACGCGCGATGCAGATGATGGTCCCGTCCGGATCAGAACTCCAGTCGACGCCTCGGCCTGCCCCATGGTGGGCGCCAACTGTCGTCGATATGTAACGGCAGATGCCATGGGGATGGCTAATGAGGGGGACAAACCGAGGTTAGTGTCGCTGGTACCGGAAGCGAGAATGGGAACACACGGTGAGACATCACGATGTACCCAGGTTCGGGGCTCTCCGTAGAGATAACACCCCTAGTCCTGCCGAGCTAGCTATATGCAATAACTCTGGCTACAATGAATGCTCCTTGAGCTGTTTGAGAGGAAGAAGAAGATGGCCTCTGGTCACTACTCTCTCCTTGCTCTCTATGGTGGGTGAGATTGTAATAACTGCTCTTCCGTCCCCCACGCAGGAGGGGTACCCGGGGCTCTTATAGGCCGAGCCCGGGGTACAAAGGTAAATATACAAGAGAGAGGGCCCAGCTGTCTGTCTCAGATCAGCTAGGGACCTAACATCGTGCTCCTCCGGATGACCCGGTGTAGACTTGCGGCTTGCCATGCCGCTATCCCGTAGACTTCAGTAATGAACAGTGAAGCTAGATACTTAGGCCTGTCGGCCTGTCCGCGTGATCGGCGCTGGAGGAGACCGCACGCCTCTGACAGTACCGATCTTCAGGGATTGCGCATTAAATGCTCTTGTACCAGGTGTCCGACCTGGACCTCTGATCGGACGTTGCTCTTCTTACTTCGGGCGAATGCTCCTGGATGAGGCCGATTGCGCCCTTTCTAGGGCAATCGGCCCTCACCTGGAACAGATCGGCCCACTTCTTACTTGATCTTGTTTAGCTCGACCTTGATTAGATCGGTGACCATCAGGTCGGTGATCTTTGCCTTGATGAATTGTTTCCCCTGGGTGACCCTATCCGGGGGTCATTCCCCCGACAGTATATGTACAAGAAAAGGTATTGTAACGCTAGACCACAAGCGGTCCAAGCACACCCACACTCCACACTAAACACGACTACTTACGTAACATATTAGCTCCATAGACTCCTGCTTGCGACCAGAATGTGAGTTCCTGGAATATTATCTCAACCGTGTCGCTCTCATTAAGGATCGCACCGGACCCGAAAACCCTCGCTTTTCTTTGTTTCCAAAGGCACCAGCAAGCGAGCATAATGAACGAGTCAAAGCCGTTGCGCCGAGTCTTGTGAATGCGCTTCCTGCTCGCCATCCACCAATCGCCCATCGTCTCCTGGCCCGACGGCAGTAGTGCCACGCTGAGCCCACATCGAACAAAGCAAAGGAACCATACCTGCCTGGCAAAGACAGACCTCAATAACAGGTGGTCCACTGCGTCCTCATCTTGCTCGCAAAGATAGCACGGCGAGGTCAGCTCCTGCAGCCCATGCTGCGCGCGTCTGTCGAAAGTCCAAAGGCGATGCTGCATCGCCAACCACATAAAAATCTTGAACGCCAGCGGTGCCCAGCAGCTCCATATCGCGGACGCCGTCAGGGATCTAGCTCGCATATCATTTTGTAGGCTGAGGCAGAGGTGTACTGTCCAGAGGCGTGGCAGGCCCAGATCCGCTTGTCCTCCATCTCCGGGTTCAACTGCATCTCCACCAGAAGCTCCCACAAGGTGATGAAATGGGCGAGCCCCTCCGTGGTCATCTCGTCTGAGATATCATTCATCCAAGCATGGGTCCACAACCCATCCTGGACCAAGCGCCCGTTAGCCACACGTGGCCTCACCAAAGCCACCACAGCAGGGGTGATCTCCACCAAGCGTCGTCCGTTACACCACCGATCCTTCCAGAATAACACGCGATCACCCTTGCCAATATTCCATCTCACTAAGCTATGAAATGCTTCCAACATGGTCTTGTCCTCCGGGACACCCAGCCCCTGCAACGCACGCGAGGGATCCGTTCGCCTGAGCCACTCCAAGCGGAGCCGCAAGGCGATGCCCTTCTTGCGAAGATCGATCACACCAAGCCCTCCAAGTGTCCTAGACCTACAAACACTTTGCTAGGAGACCACACACTTACTGCCTTGTACCTCATCCGAACCGGCCCAGAAAAGGCCCGACATCCTTTGTCAATCTTGTCGAGTGCCCACTTGGGCGCAGCTGCCACAATCAGGTGGTGTGTGGGTCGCGCATGCATCACCTGATTCACAAGGATCAGCCGTCCAGGCGGGTAACCATCCCACGCTGCCATCCCGACAGCAGATTGAGCGCTGCATCCACCACAAGCTGCCAGTCCGATCTAGTCAGCCGTCTAATACTCAGCTACAAACCCAAATATCGGAACGGAAAATGTTCAATCCTCCAAGGCAAAGCTGTCTGCACCAGCGCCTCGTCTCCCTCCTCTTCCCGGATGAGAATGGTCGCCGACTTGGGAAAATTAACCCGGAGGCCAGAGGCAGTCCCGAAGAGGCCCAATACCTCTCTTACAAAGATCAAGTCTCGCAACGTGGGTCTGATGAAGAGGGTTACATCGTCCGTGTAAAGGGATAACCGTTGAAGTGGGTTGCAGCCAGGCGTTCTGTCCAGAATGTTTAACGAATGTGCCTTGATCATTATGTCCGAGAGAATATCCATAGCGATCACAAACAAGGGGGAGAGGGGGTCCCCTTGCCTGAGGCCCCGGGCGTGCATGAACTTAGCTCCTGCCTGGCCATTCACAATCACACGAGAACTTGCCGATGTGAGGAGTATGGCGATCCAAGACAGCCATGTGCTCGAAAAGCCCTTGGCTCTCAACACCTCGAAGAGGAACGACCAAGAGATCGAATCAAACGTCCGAGAAATATCCAATTTTAGGAGCACTCCTTTAGTCTTACGTTGAAGCAGCCTACGGGCCAGCTGCATAACTAGGAGGAAGTTGTCGTGGATGGATCGTCCCTGGATAAACGCCGACTAGTTTGAATGAACCAAATCAGCCATACGGGGTCGCAACCGCGTAGCCAGAAGCTTAGAGGCAAGCTTCGGGATGCTATGCACCAGGCTGATGGACCGGAAATCCTTGATCGTGCGCGCGTCCGGTGTCTTCGGGATGAGAGTGATAATCGCCTGATTGAGCCGCCCAAACCCTCGGCTATTGTTGAGGAACAACTTCTGCAACGCTGCCAAGATATCGCCTTTGATAATAGGCCATGCCATCCGAAAAAAATACCAATAAACCCGTCTGGCCTCGGGGCGTGATCGTTGGGCAACTCCTTGATCACAGCCCAAATCTCTTCCTCAATAAACATGCCCTTTTGTGCCCATGCTGAGGGCATGTTTACCGAAGAGATTGTCATGTTGAGTGATTCATCAAAAGGCCTTAAAGCTTGAAAAATGAACCCATCTTGTAAGCCCAAAAAGAAGCCACAACATAGGTGGTGACTCAGAAACTCTTGCTCCAAATGATGTGAATCTAAATCGTAACAGGAGGACCCGATATGTCAGTGAAACCAACCGCCAGAGTTATCGTTATATAGGATAACCGTTAAGCCAACCTGTCTTCGTCTAAAAAAAAAGTCCAACCTGTCTCGGCATCAGACTGGAGGATGACACGCGGGTCCCCAACTCAAACCGTCACACTCCCCGCGGTCACGGACATAGTGGGTCCACACGCCAGCCAGGCGCGCGCCGCAGACTAAGCTCTGTCTTGGCCGCACGCAGCGACGCGGGTTCAACTCGGGCACGCTTCCAAAACAGGAAGGAGACAAAAATAAAAATAAATAAAACGCCGCCGAGCTCATCTCCGGCGACGGCGGCTGCGGCGGCGGGAAAACCCTAGGGTTGGCAGGTGCTGCTTCATCGCACAGCCTCCTCCACCGACGTCTTCTGCTCCGCGCGCCCCCGCCCCCCGCGGCGGGCAGAGATGCGGAAGGCGATGGGGAGCGTGGACGATCTGATCGAGGAGGCCAAGGTGCGCACCGTGGCCTGGGCTCTCGGCATCTTCGCCATCTCCTACATCCTCACACGTAAGCTACCCTCCGCCCCCTTTCCCATCTGCTCACACTCGATCTTCGCAAAGTGCGCGGCAATTGACGAACGCCACCCCGATGCGGGATCGGATTACTCTGGTTGGAATCGAATCCTCATGTCGTTTCATGCTTATCCGAGCTACGCACTGGAGATTATTGCTGCACGATGAAGTATTCGGGTGGCTGCTGCTGTTGGATGCAGGCGTTGGAATTGTGAGGGAATTCGGTGGATAATGCGTCAGAAATCTAGACTATTTGGCTAGGCGGAACACTAGAGCTTGTGTGTACATTTGCTTCGGAATGCACCTGATAGCTAGTAGTTCTGACTTCTTGGCTTTGATTTGGTTGCTGCTTTTAGCGGTGGAGTAGAGATCATTAGCAAGGAAATATGCATGGTTATATCAAAACGCTTAAAAATAATCTTAAATTCGTGTGATACTCTATCTTACTAAGTCGTTTTGATGAATCTTTAAATGCTAGGATGGAAGTAGTGGTTGGTGTACAGATGATGCCTGCTTTGTTAGTCTTCTAATTTTACAGTGTTTGCTGTGGATCAGTAGATGAGGCCAATCAAACCTACGTATAACAATATATTCATGATGAATGAAAATGAACCAAGATAGGCTTTTAGCATTTCCTATGAGTACACTACTTGTGAATTTCCTTAGTCCATTTGCCAGTGGAAATAAACGAGAGGTGTGGTAAAGAGAAAAATAGGCCAATCTTCACTCACGTACAAGTTTATTTTCTACCCCCTCGGCCCTTCACTGCACGCTTGACAAATTTGTTGACAACCAAGAGGTTTTTTTTTGAAAAGGAGGATTACCCTGGGCCTCTACATCAAAAGCATGCATGCAGCCATCTTTATTAAGTTATTCAATAGAGTCTGTCAAAATAAATTCAACAATCAACCCAAAGGCACCTTTTTAGAGAAAAGACGCAGCTGAGCCCGAGAAGGGCGCTAGCCTAGTCCGACTTTGAATTAACAAAGCCATCAACCGGCTAGGGTACAACTGTAACACACAACAGAGAACACGAACAAGAAAAGCGGGAAGATACAGAGGCGCTGGAAAGCAGCTAACAAGCCTCGCTCGCTTCACGCAGGAAGGATCTACAAGAAACACAAAGCTGAAGACATCGAGGGCCTCCAGCGCGACTATACATGAGTGGAGGCCATGCTAACTCTGAATAGGAGGAGATGCATCTGCTCAGCATGCCGTCGCCAGATGCAAAGGGGCTCGGCGGACACAACCATCCAGCTCCGTCTTCGAAGGAGGCCACAACCTCCTCGCCTGGATCGAAAGGCGCCGCACCGTCGAAGACCAGAATGTTCCCCTGAACAGGATGGAGTCGCCGAGACTCCCCAAGAACGGATCAACGCACACCAAAATGCCGAGTATCCAGAGAAGAGCACCGCACACCGCCCACGACCAGACCGCACCGGAGACGAAGGCATTGTCAGGCTTGGAAGAGACGGCACGCCAGCAGCCGCAGACCGAGAACCCAAACAGCGCCCACCACCGCCTAGCTCTCAAGGCGACGCCTTCAAGAAGGTCACGACGTCGAGGACGCCGCCCGCCCACCGGAGTAGGTTTTCACCCGAGAGGAAGGGGAGAGGGGAGGGAGGATGCAAATTTTGACCGACGTCTCCAAGGAGAAGGGCGGCGCCCACAGGCGTCGTCGTCGGCGCGGCCGAGGCCGACCTAGGGTTTCCCCCATCTGGATCCCCGCCCCAAGCACCCACCGCCGCCCCCGGCCCGACTACCCACGCCGGGGCAGCCGGGATCCGGCGAAGGGGGAGCTCGCCCGTAGGGAAAGCCGGTGAGCGGCCAGATCTGGCGCCGTCGGCGGCCGAGGCCACCACGCACGGCCAAGATCCACCGGCGGACCGGCGGCCGCCCACCCGGACCGCCGACACCACGCCTGCCCCGCTGCTCGCCGCAGAGCAGGGGGGCCTCGCCGGGGCCGCCGCCCCAGATCCGCTCTCTCCGCGACGGGTGGAGCAGCAGAGGCCCCGCCGCCGCAGTCCTCGGCCGCGACGCGGGCTTGCCCGACGCCGGCCTCGTGCGACGGCGAGGAGAAGAGAGGGGAGGGAGGCGCTCCGGCCGGGGCGGGGGGAGTCACCCCCGAGTCGCCCTAGAGGGGCGACGCGGGGGGGGGGGGCACCTGGACCCAAAGGCACCTTTGAGGTGAAAAGTCGCTACACCTACAAGTATAAAGATGTGCTCTGACCGCATCAAGGGACACCATCTAATCCAGTGGTCTCAAGAAGCTGCCCGACTGACAAGTTGAGAGCACCAACCAGATCCTATTTTAACGAATCACACGTAGAGATATTGCTAGCACACAAAAAGTTAATGGTAGGCGTCCCACAACGCGCACCACATGCGCACACTCTAGGAGCAGCCGCCGCCATCTTCCTCCGTCCCATCTTCAGGAGGGATCATTGCATAGACCTTGCCAGGCCCATCTGCCATCGATGTCACCACGAGACAAACGCCACCAGCCTATGCGCATACAACGCCGAGGCCCGCCGTAGATGCAACACCGCTCCACCTGTTGGCCCCTCGAGTGAACCTCTGCTCCAAAACAATGCCCTCAGGGGGAAAACGGCAGCACAATCACCGTTATCATCCGGTCAGGGAGACCTAGATCTAGGGTTTCCCTCGGAACATATGCCCCCTAGAGGAAGAGGGGCACTCCATCTGCACCTGCCAACGAGCCCAGATGGTGCCCACCATCACAAAGCTCTCACGGCGGCGCCTTCATTCAAGAAGGAACGCCGCCTTGAGCGTCGTCGCCGCCCACCGCAGTTAGGGTTTTCACCCAAGAAGCAGTGAGGTGAGAAGAGGTAGGGCAGACATGAACGACGTCTCCAAGAAGAATATCGGCACCCGTGGTCGTCGTCGCCGTCGTGGTGTTCCTTAGAATAAGTTGTTTATGGTCTGTTCCCGTATTTTCATGCAACTACTGATTTCTGCATCATTTGTTGCTCTCATCTTTCATATACGGCCTTGGTAACATTTATCATCTTCTTTCCTTGAAATAGATACAAGTAAATCAATGTGGACAAATGTTCCGATGTCCATTCTTATACTTGCATTTCTCCGTTACATCTCCTTCAAAGTGGAGTTCCGTTGGAGAAGTCAGCCTGTACCTAAGCAGACATATTTGTCTCAAGCGTCAAAGCGACAATTGTCTGCTAATGATCATCGACTTTCAACTGTGCCACCAGTTTCAAGATGGAGAAGGAAAGTCGGTTCACCTGCTGTTGAGGCTGCTTTTGAAAGTTTCATTGATAATGTTCTCCGGGACTTTGTCATGGACTTGTGGTATTCTTCTATTACTCCTGATAAAGAGGCCCCAGAACTGATACGCGGCTTAATACTCCATGCTCTTGGTGAAGTATCAGGCAGGGCGAAGGAGATGAACCTAGTTGACTTGCTAACAAGGTGAGTGAAAAATGGATCTACTATCTGGGGTGTACTTATTTAGTAATAATTATCTTGTTGAAAGTTGAAGTGTTTACATTTTTCTCTATTGCAGGGATATGTCTGATTTGATTGGAAAACATGTGGATATATTCCGAAAAAATCAGTCTCAAATTGGTGTTGATGTCATGGGAACATTGTCTTCTGAGGAAAGAGACGAGCGGTTGAAACAACACCTAATAGTTTCACAGGAACTTCACCCTGCCTTGTTATCTTCAGAGCACGAATACAAGGTGAGGGCTAACCCACTTTTAGCTTCGTTGTAGTCCATTTATCTACCAAATAATATTTAAAGTGGGTTATAGGTTCTTCAAGAACTAGTTGGGGGCATTATGGCCCTAGTGTTGAGACCACAAGATGCACAGAGTCCATTGGTTCGCTGCTTCTCCAGAGAACTTCTGACTTGCTTAGTCTTGCAGCCAGTGATGAACTTCGCAAGTCCTATGTAAGCTCTTAGTTCTTCACTTTGTTTATGTTTTTGTTTTAAGCTCTACTACATGCTTCTGTTTTCAGTTAATCACCTTCTGGGTACTGCATTTCATGAGGTCATAACATGTTCAGAAGAAAACCAATGCATTTTGTTTCTCAAGCTCATCCTGGTTATTTTTCACCAGTGTCTTAATTTTCACAAAGTACTGCATGCAATCAGTAGCTCAGTACATGTAATGAGCTGTTGTTTCAAATTGTTGAAAGTTAGGAGTGGTTGGTTAACTATACATGTAAGCTTGTTTTTTTCTCTTTACCTGTGCTCAACCAATTCCTAATTTATATTCTTTCTTTTCCCTAGTTATGTGAACGAGCTAATTATCTACTTCCTAAACAACAAAGACACAAACATTGGAGGCAGCATAAACAAGACTAATACTGCAGTAACAAATGACCATTCATCTTATAAAGGAGGTTCGCAGGGTCGTCAAGCGGAATCACAAAAGATATCTGCAGAATCAAGTGGCTCAGTACTAGCAAGTAGTTCTGGGATGACTTCCCTTGAGGGTGATAAGTCAAAACTGTTAGTGGATGACCATGGGAAGACCGCCGAGTCTCGTCAGGCAGATTGGGCACAGGTATTGGATGCAGCTACTAAAAGGCGGTCTCAGGTTCTTGCTCCGGAGAATCTTGAGAACATGTGGACTATTGGGAGAAATTACCAAAAGAAAATGGTGAAGGTGGAACACCCGTCAAAAGGAAAAGGTGCAGGAGGGGTAGATAGCATTCGAAATGCAGTAGTGGCTGGAAAAGAGTTATCCCCTAACTTCAATGAGAGAGTAACGTCGGTTGATGACAAATACATGGTTAATTTGATGCAAGGTTCCAATAGGAATGCTCAGTCCACCTTTGTCACAGGCAGTCACCCACTTGTTTCGCAACATACAGATGAAGTGAAATCAAAACACCCTGAAGCTGAAGCTGTCAAGAACATAAAAGCTCAGCTAAAGCGATCTAATAGTAGTCCTGATATGGAAAAAAGACAATTGGCCAAAAGTAATCAAACCGTGCTATCCAATGAAAGCTTAAATGCAAGGACAATTCAAGAGGACAAAAGTTCTGTTCCTTCGTCACATGGGGAGGTACTAATGTATGCTCCAAAGATAAGGTGTCGGGTAAGTTTTGCTGATCCTATCACAGGCACTCTTTTCAATATCCTTTTTTCTTCAGAAAATGAGAATTATATGATTGATTGGTACTACTGAATAAATAGATTTAAACCATGCACTAATATTATTGTGTAATTAGTACTAGCTATTTCTTTATCGATGGCTGCTATAATAGTTATAATAGTAAGCACAGTCTGTTCTGAGATAGTTTCAGACATTGAGAGCAATCACATGCTAATCATTATTTGCGTTTTGAAGGTCCCTGGTAATTTTCTTGCTATTACCATTAAGACCTCACTAACTGGGGAGCGTTATGAATTTAGAGATAAAACCGAACGCCCCTGCCCACATGCACCCCCCCCCCCCCTCACATGCGCATCCTGAAGACGCAAAAGTGCCTGGCCTGTAATTTCCCTGGAAGCTGCCTGCACCATGTTTGGTTGATGGCCTGATAAATTCGCTGATAGCCTGACCTGGAACACGTATGAAGATGATTAGCCTGGCCAGCTATCCAGGAACATGTTAGCCTGATTCAGGCCACCCTGATTGGACGCCTGAAGACGCAAATTCATTTGTGTAGTATCGAAAGTTGAGCAAACCGTGCTGATTAAAGAGATCAAAAGCTGACCCACATGTCTAATAGTAGTTCAGGCTCAGGCAGAGGCAGCAACCAAACAGCATCTGGCCAGGCAGCCTCGCCAGTTGCCAGGCAAAAATGATTCAATCTTCAGGCGCACACCAGGCACCTATTTTTCTCAGGCACATCTCCCAGGGTATTAACCAAACAGACCCTAAAGGACAAAAGCTGATGTCATCCTAGATTCTCTCCATTTCAAATATTCAAAAAAAAATTTGTAGCTCAAACCATTGGCCTGATTCAAAATCCGTATACACCATTAATCCATCGCGACGAGACCTTTGAAACTAGATCCCATGTTGGTATGTTTCAATGACTTCTTTTTGGGGGTCCAAAGTTACCAATCCTGGGCTATGTAAGTTACCATGCCTGCGATACTTATGTTTACACAGAAGTTACTATTAAGTTACCATCAACTGGACGGGATTTTTGGAAAACAATGGGTTTATTTTTTGCGGGAGAAAAGTGAGTGAACCGATGACACATAAACAATCGTAACCCGATGGTGGGCATGCTTCAGCCGATTTCATGAGGTAAGGTGTTCGATCCCCCACCTTCCGCTTGAGAAATTTGATCATAACAAGCTTTACTTGCCCATTTGATAACCCCCCCCCCCTTCCCCTAAGCATTACAAGGGGGCCTGGGTCCACCCGTCATTGAGATAACCCCGGGGCAAATCATGAAACCCCAGTAAAGTGATGAACCCCCCCCCCCCCCCTCGCGTATAATTGCTTTCTGATGTAGTGAAAAAAATAAGGAACAAGATCAGACGGCAATGTGAGGACTGGAAGACGCCATTACACTGTGCCCTGGTTTGTGAACTGAACTGAAGACAGTCGCAACTTAAATTCAAATTAATCAGGAAATGTCAATCCGGTAAGTGTGATTTCAGGGAGGGATCATTAAATATGGTTGTCAGGTGATAGACATGAAATTCATCCAGTGACCAAAACCTTGGAATCAACACATACACACTTTACTGTTTCGTCTGGTAGTTTTGTATGATAAGTTGATAACTATGCATGCATGTTGCGTTAAATAGTATGTTGTGTTCTTACATGATTACGCTATGCCTAGCTATTGTATCCTACCTTCCTGTTATTGTGTATGCAATGTTTCTATTGTTTTGATAGCTGCATGCTACTCAAATCGTGGTTTTGTATTTTTGTTTGCAGGTAGTGGGTGCATATTTTGAGAAACTTGGTTCAAAATCTTTTGCAGTTTATTCTATTGCTGTGACTGATGCAGATAACAAGGCCTGGTTTGTGAAAAGAAGGCATGCTTACTGTCATTTTTCTAGACTTCTAACAGCTTTGAAATAGCATAGTGCCACTGATTATAATATATGCTGCTGTCTTTCAACTTTTGTTTGTAGATACCGGAATTTTGAGCGTCTTCATAGACAACTGAAGGAAATACCTAATTACTCATTGCACTTGCCTCCAAAGAGTTTCCTTTCGTCTAGTATTGACGATTACCTTGTGCACCAAAGATGCATTCTACTGGACAGATATCTTCAAGTATGCTTTTGTCCTCTAGCATTCATCCAACTTTTTACTTCAAATTTGGTTACAATAATCTTTTCTGTTCAATAGGATCTCTTGTCGATAGCTAATGTTGCAGAGCAGCATGAAGTTTGGGATTTCCTTAGTGAGTCTTCGAAGGTGTGTATCAAGCCAACAAATTCTTTGTGCCTTCTTAACAGGAGAAAGAATGAACACATAATCTCTTATTACTTCCCTGTGATTCTGTGCACTTCACTTCCCTTTCCATTTTGTAGAATTACTCAGCTGGAAAGTCCACCTCCGTTATCAAAACCTTAGCTGGTATGTATCTCTTCTCATTCTATTTTTTTTCACAATTATGAACTTGTTTATTTAATATTTTCTTACTCAAGATATTTATCTATTTATTTTGCATCACCAGTTAACGTTGATGATGCCATGGATGACATTGTTCGACATGTTAAAGGAGTTTCAGATGGTCTAAAACGCGCGGTCAGCACATCATCCCCGAGCGCACCGTATTCACAGTTGGCAGATAATAGGATGTCGCTATCTTGGAACCAGGATGAGATAGACAACCAGAATTTGCAGAATAGAAACTTGGGAAGTTCACATAGTCTCTCTGATGGTGATAGTAACTGTGAAGATCACCCCTCATCCGTTAATAGTGCATGCCACTCGGACAATGAATTGAACAATGGAGGGTACACCTCAAGTGATATTAAGCACATTGAAGCAACTGGTTTTGATGCACAAGTAAACCAACAAATAGAAAAACCTGCAAGGGCCAATTCGGATTCGACAAACATGTCATCTGTAAAACCATTTGAGGATCCATCAGGAATTCCTCCTGAGGTATGCTTTTCCAGTATATAGCTATATCTAATTCAAACTGCAGGGAATTTCTGTTCTAAAAGCTTTTCCATTTTCCCCTAAAACTTCTCTTTTTAATTCGCAGTGGATGCCAACAAATGTTAGTGTGCCTTTATTGAATCTGGTAGACAAAGTGTTCCAACTAAAGCGACGTGGTTGGATAAGGTTTGCTATTTCTTTTTCATAAACTTTTTCTAATGTCTTTATATGGTTTGCCTGCTAGTTTTCTACTGTTGTTACGTAGCAGTGAGTGAGGTAACTGCAATAGTGTAGATACCGTGAAGATTGTGATAAAGCTGCTTGGGCTGATTGCTAGGTATCATTGGTAGCTGTCACTTCACATATTTTGGTAGCATACTGGATGATGACAATTGGCATGATTATGGAATCCGAGAGGGAACTTTGTGCAAATATACCATTGTTTATTCAGAGATTGTTTGATATCCCTATGCAAGTCGGATATTTTCACCATCCATGATTGGATTCACTATACTTATAGAATCCAATTGTTTCTATCTTCCGCAGAATATTATGTTTGACCTGTTACTTATGTTATCTGCAGAAAACAAGTTCTCTGGATATCAAAACAAATCTTGCAGTTAGTCATGGAAGATGCGATTGATGATTGGATTTTAAGACAGATCAATTGGCTCCGACGAGATGTGGTCATTATACAAGGAATCCGTTGGATTCAAGATGTAAGGAGGAACTGTGTACTTAATACCCTTTCAGCTGCCAGATTAAAATTTGCTATATTATCTGCAGGAAACCATGTTAAATCAAACTAGAAAAAAAGTTTCATATGGTCCAATAATTCAAATTGTTACTTGGTACCAAATCACGTTTTGCTAATTGCTATGATGACATAAATACCACAGTAATTAGCAAATTATTCTTATATGCTAGGTCCAATATAAAAAGTCACTACTGTCATATGGACTATTATTGTGTCCCAGTATAGGTGCAGGTCAGAAGAACTAAGAGCGCTTTTGATAATTATAACTAATGGATAACAACTCTGGTCTTCCATTTGTGTAATTAACAAATTTACCATCCTGCAGACCCTCTGGCCTAACGGTGTATTCTTCACCAAGTTAGATGGATTTGAAGGAAATGCAGGTGGCAGTCAATTTGACAAGCACCCATCGGAGAGTGCCGATGAGGCTATTGGCAACAGAAAGAGCAGTACAAGTTCTTTTGAGCTTCAATTGGAGGCATCTAGAAATGCTAGTGAAGTTAAGAAACTTCTTTTAGGTTAGTCTATTGACATATTTTGTCCCATTGCTTTTGTAATTTTTCTATTTATGGATCTACACCCCAAACATTGGGCGGTGTATGTGTGCAAATTTAGATATGTGATAGAAGCAACAAATACACAAAATTCTGGTCAGTACATGTAGTCCAACTAACCTGATTCTCGATGTCCTGTCCAGGTGGGACTCCATCTACGTTAGTCAGCATAATTGGGTACAAGCAGTACCATCGCAGTGCAAGGGACATCTACTACTTCCTGCAGGTAAGTAAAAATCCAAAACCTAGCATGCAAACAGCGACATAATGTGATGTCATTCTGATTTCCATGATTCTCATGCTTGTGATGCAGTCCACTGTGTGCGTGAAGCAGCTCACCTATGCGATGATAGACCAGGTGCTTGTGACACTCTTCCCAGAGCTTGAGAAGCTCATAGAAGACATCCATGAGAAGGGCCGCAAGGAACAAGCTTCGTTCACTTACCAACTTTGACCGAATTAGAGATCTTGGTAAACCGGCTTTCAATTGTAAGCCTGCAGTGTTTCCTCGGCGGCGGAGCATGAAGCTTCCCGGGCCGCAGTTTTGCCCGGATGGATTTTGACAGAGGGAAGTTGGATCCAGGGAGCGGTTTGTATTTGTTCCCCCCACTTGAATATGTACAGGTGTATATCAGGAGGTATGTAAGTTAGGCACCCTGATGCAATCTAGAACAAGGAGTTTGAGTGAGTTGTACTACTAGTAGGAATAGTATTGTATACTACATCATTCTTTGATTCTTTTCTCTCTAAGCTGTAAGTTAATCTCTTTAGACCGAGGCTTGTAAATTGCGCAGAGATTCAATTGTATAGCTGTACCATTTTGCCCCGTGTATTTGTTTTGCGGAGGAAATCAAATCATTCTCTGGAGATGAGGATCCAACTCCAATGGATTTGTGGACCATCACCATGTGGTGTCTTTGATGTACTCCCTCCGATCCATAATAAGTGTCGCTCATCTAGTACAAAGTTGTACAAAATGAGCTACACTTATTATGGATCGGAGGGAGTATCTCTTAACTGGAAGCGTTTGGCCCCATTTGGAACAACATGAATTTTACTGGTGTGTACGGCTCGTCTGCCGCAGGAAAGGGAGGAGAAATTGCTGTGTTCCGAACGGGCCCGGTATGTATGTGCAGTTGAGTGATGAGTTAAGTTGTGAAATTGACGTGAAAACTGTACCTATCGTCACTGATAGGGGCCTTACGGTTTGGTAAGCTTGTGAATGTTTCATCCGAGACGGACATGGACATGTACCGTTGTTTTCTCGGCTCACCATCTCTAATTTCCTTAACCTTTCCTTCCTCGGTGACTCCATGTAGACTTGGCGTCTGGCGACAACTGTGTACTACTAGTAGATCCGAGTAGATTTTGCAGGTAGAATGACTCACTCCTACAGCCGGGAGATAATAAGCTAGTTGATCCTTGAAAGCGAAGGAGGAAAGACTCTGCACATGAAACAAACATTGGATTTTGTCCAGTCTTTGCCGCCCCGAAGCCCACACTGGCATGTGCGTTGAGTTGAAGAAGCGGGGCCGTCCGTTGTTGATGAGGTGACTAGGCGCATCAACTAAATTTGTGTTTGCGTTGCGACATGTTTAAGACGAATTACGATTTGTTGAGCAGAAAAGATTACAAGAATTTGAAAAAAGGAGAATAATGGTGCGTGTCAGGTCAGGGAGGGTATAGAAAGGTGCACTGCGGTGAGCCAAAAGGTGATTCGACTCGCATGCCGGTGCCCGCTCGATCTGGGGTCAGATCTCACTGTTCCCGAATCGTAAAGCAGCACGATCAGGGTGGTGGTTGCCCCGTCGCTCTCACGAGCCTCTCTTCTCTCTCAGCTTAGCGTTCTCTCATCTACAGTAAGTAGCTAGCTATCTGTTCTACTATGATCTTATCTACCTAGCAATAGCATGCATATCCACCGATCAAGAACTAGTGTCATTTCTGCGATTCGATCCACACGTCCATCATCAATTCTTCTATGCATCTGAAACTAAACAGTGCTCTGTGGGCCCAGAAGCAATAAGCCTAGCCTACTGCCCTAAACCCTAAACCTAGCTAGCCTAGGCGATGAGATGTATCAATCCCAATACTACTTGGTACGTACAGATCTTTCGAAAAGGAAAAAAGAGACAGGACATGAGCTGTGCGTCATTGTCCGAGTCTTTTCGGCCACATGATGAAAAGACAACGCTTGACTTCTCTTCACTAGGGCAATTGCAATTGCAAGTAGCAGCAGCAGCGTACTAATTGCTGGTCTTCCTAATTATTATTGCTCTCCAAAGAAAATAAATATCGTAGTAGATGCGCCGGACTGATGACGCACCACATGGCGTCATTTCCCGTGGAAAATTGTCTTGGCAGGTCCAGCAGCGGCGCGGCAGTTTGTGATCCATCTGACTTGGCCGGCAGCCGAATCTCCCGCCATATCGCAGATCAACAGGATGTGCATGCACCGCTGTGGAAAGCAAGCGGCTCACAAGTCCTACTCCGGATGCATGCAAGGTCTCTGATGACGGCTACAAAGCATGCAGTCCAGGAAGGAGCATATTCAGACGGGGCCTTGATATAGCGATATGGAAGCCGTACGAGATGTTTGACTATGGGCCAATAATCACATATGATCATGGAACCCAGTGAAAAACCAACTCAATCGAGTTATAGATCGAACAACGAAGCAGATGTAGACGGGGGCCTTGAAATAGTGATACGGAACCACTTGTCTTGAGCGATGTAATAGTTCCGTCTCGAAGCCTACCGTACGATCATGTTTGAGTACGGGCCAAAAAATCACATATGATCATGGAACCCAGTAAAATTAAAACCAACTCAATCGAGTTTTGGATCGAACAACGAAGCAGATGTACACGATGATACTTCAGGGCGTATGTGATTTGACCTAGTGCTTGTAAATCCCAACGGGAAACACTGGAGACAACTGATCGGAGAGGCATCCCGACAGCATGACACTGTCCCAGAACAGCTTTACGAACGCACGCACGAACGCACGGATGTGGAGGAATGAGAAGACGATGGGGGATCCAACAGTGGAGAGACTGATGGAACAGTACGTGCAGATAAATCATATACGTACACATCGATATATTTTTCTTCAAGGACATATAATTATAGTCGATTCATTAGTGGGATACACACGTGTCCTACGCGATCTCGACGCTCCTCGATGTATTAATGGTTGACGCGTCGTGTCAGGTAGACGGGTCTGTCGGTTTGGATGCGATGCAATGCAAAGGGATGGATGGGAAACAACAGTTCGTGCACCGTCGCTGGCTGTGCTCTTTATATGTAGAGTAGAGAGTCATGTCACACCACACCACATGGACACAATGCGCTAACATTGCCCCACTGTGGCATGATCTCTCGTTTCCTGTCCCGACCCATGATTTGCTTGCTTGCTGAATTTGCGCTAGAGGGTGACTAAAGCCTTGGTTTGGTTATTCAGTCGAAAAGCTTCACCACCGTAACGCCTTGTGTGCCTGGTTTGCTCTATCAATGTTTAGAGGTGTATCTCATAATCCAACAGAGGGAGGAGCTGCCGCTTGAGAAGATGACCAATCAGCCTGATAAGTGATAACACGACTGTGTCTGACTGGCAGATGTATACATGTCCTACAATGTCATGGAGCACATCCAGTCCAGTACACTATTTGGGACGCATGTCCCCCTCGTTTTGGTGCTTTCAGCCTGGTACCTTAATCTGGAGGTCACTGTCCTGTTTGGATAAGGATTTACTTGTATTATATCACAGTTTTTTTCTAGTGTGTATGCATGCATCAAGGCATGTATACATTGTCTCCTAACTCATTGATTTCTAGCAATCAATGATGGGAAACTCTTCCCGCCGACCGACCGGCCGAACCGGCCTCACACCTGAAGGAAGAATTTCATTTTTGTTGTAACTATTTGCACGCGATGCTACAACCCACGATTCAATAGATTTTTTTTATGTGAACCAAATGACATTTTTTTTCCTATTACTGCTCATAGGATTGAAGATACATGTCATCTCATTTGCTACAAATTTCCTATTCCTATAATAATTCTATCCCATAAACCAAAGGAGGTCCAAAGGAATTTTTGCATTGAGTCTAGACTCATGTTTATTTTCCTTTGAAATGTGAAAGGATACGAATCAAACCTATATAGGAATAGAAATCCATTCCTATGAACCAAAGGGCTCTAAAGAAAAATTTCCTATAAGAATCCTATTCTACAAAATTCGTATGATATTCCTCCAAACCAAAGGAAGACTAAAAGGAATGCTTCGGTACACTATTCTGAAAAGTTTGCACGGATCTTAAAACTATATAAAAATATATTCTTATGCATTCACAATCTACAAATTCTAACATCTACTCTCCCAATGCATCAAACAAGAAATCAAAATAATCCAATATTTTTGGTTGAAGGGATAATTTCTAATATCTATATTTAATCTGCATCAAAATATGTAAAACTTTCTAAGGGGGTGTACTGAAGCAAAACTCGTGAACTAAAGAAAACCTTAGCAATTTAGATCTAGTGCAGGGCGTATCTCTATTAAACTTTAGTTATATTCGCTCTGATAACACACCGCAGGCCTATCTTATGAGTGTAACACATTGAAAAGGAAAAGGTGGAAGCCGCGATAGAGATATATACACATACACCACGACTTTTAGCGATGAAAAAGTACGCTGAGCAGGGAAAGGTGGAAGGGATGGTAGAAACACATACAGACACCGAGAAAGAGAGAGGGAGGGGGGTTGAGAGAGAGTTTTAGCTTAATTCTCTAAGAGTTTAGTGATTTGTAATGACTCGCCTAATAATTACTGCATCATGCCAGTTAGCCTTCTCCATAGACAATTTAACAGAAAATACGATTAATTAGTTTGAAGACACGAAAGGCTAGCATAAGGTTATCTTCTCATTCGTACCTACTATGGATTAAACGCAATCGAGTGCGTGCAGATGAAAGTCTCTTTTGACGTGCATGTTTCAATTCAATCCCCAACTAAACCAACATGTAGATTGTCAAGCTGCTTAATGAGAAGTATAGTTGTAGCACTACAACACCCGCGTGCATGAGACTTTAATTCTTTGCTTCCATGCATACCAACTTTCTAGATCCCCGAATTTCTCAGCTCTTGCTCCCAATCGACATGAGATTGGAAAAATGTTCGGTGAACCGAATCAAATCAAGGCGACTATGTGTCGCTTATAGTGAGACCTAGCTTAGCCCCATGTCAAGCAGTTACGACTATGAGCGAGCCCAGCGCGAACCACGATTCTTCCACACTTTTCTTTCTTTTTTACTTTTTTGCATTTGTCTTAGGTTTTTTTTGCTCATATTATATCTATTATAAAAATCACTTTATACAAAAAATAAAAAATGTTAAACATGTATAAAATATATTTCCAATGTATAAAGAATTTGTACGATGTGTATGAAAAAAAGACACCAAAACATATATATGAAAGTAATGTTAATTATGGATTTGAAGCATGTTATACATGTATATAAAAAGTGTTCCTAAATGTACAATGTGTTTGAAAAAAGCAGATATACAATTTTTTTAAAATATTAATTAATATTTTTTAAATATTAAACATGCATTTTAAAAATGTTCTCTTAATGCATATAAAAATGCAAAATGTGTATGGAAAAAATAGTCATAAAAATACAAGTTTTCAGGAATGTTAATCACGTATTTGAAAAATGTTAAACTTGTACATAAAGAAATTCCTGTTGTATGCGAAAATATATACATTATGTATGAAAAAAAACTCATATCAAACAATCATGCGTCGTTTGTTCCTCTTGGCCATCAAATTCAATACATTCTGAGTCGAACCGTGGGTTTTTCGTGTTGTTGTTCTGCATAGCAGCACAAGCACGATCGATCCTCGTCCAGAAGAGTAACTATTCCCCAATGTCAAAGACGTTTTAGAGCAACTCTAGCAGATCCGCTGAATCTTCTTACTGCAAAAGTGAGATGCCGCTTGCTCTAAAACTGATATGCGATACGAAATCGAACTTGGTAGAACAGATATGCCATATTTAAAATTTTGTAAACTTAAATTTTTGCGGTTACATTCATAGCCGTAACATCACCGGAATATTAAAAGATAGCAAAAAAATAAAAATAAGCCTGAACGCTGGCGCCGCTGTAACCAGATCAGTGGCCGTCGTGGAGGTGGAAGGCGAATACCGACTGCATGAGGATGTACGAGAGGTTGTAATCCTCCCTACGATCTCTAGATGGTCGCCGGTGCCGTCCACGCCCGCCGCCACGACCTCCTTAGCGTCGATGAGCTTGCGCTCCGCGGCGCGGAAGCTCGTCGTCGCCGGCCTGAGTTGGTCGTCGGGCTCATGAAACCACGCCCAGCGGATCCTCCGGTTGTGGGAGAGGGTGCCGCGAGAACGGGTTTGCTTGGACCTCGCCGGGTTGACGGGGGGAGGCTGGGGGGGGGGGAGGAGGAGGATCCGACCTCTTCGTCGTTGCCGGTGCACTTGGCCGACAGGGAGCGACTTCGTCCTCCACGAGAGCTAGGACCTTCTCCTGTCATAGGAATCGCTCACCGGAGAAACGAGGGAGGGGGAGAAGAATGCAGCGATGGGGATGGGATGAAATGCGAGACGACAACCCTACCCCCTACCACATATATATAATGCATGAGAGACAATTTTGCGGGCTGCCTGCAAAATATTTACGGGACGGGCAATATTTGGCGGTTCTGTTATTGCCGAAAAAAGTCCCGTATGCCAAAAAGCCCGTATATACACGGACCGGCGGCGGGAGGACACATATCCTAGAATTGCTCCTACTTGAGTTCTTCGATGATGTTTTTCATTTGGGAGTGCCAGACATCCAAGAGTGCCCGTCTGGTGAGGTATATGTGTGCCTGAATCATGTAAGGGATATGGACAAAACGATTCATGAGAGTTCTATTCCTTTTGGGGATGTTCACTTAACTATCACTAAGCACAATGAATGCACAAACTGGAGAAGAGTTAATTTCAAGAGAATTTGTTGGCTTCTGATGGTAAGAGTACCTTTTGATTTTTTCAACACTTAAGACTTAGCATATGCAAGTTTGCAAATTTGGCAAGAATCAGTTGGGAACTTGATGAAGCAAAGAGAGGTAGAATAATCACATAAGTGAGAGTTATAGATTTGGGTGAAATCCCAAAGAGCGTCATATGGTCTGAGAGATAACATATTCATGAAGAAGCTTAGTCTTCTTCAGTTGAAATACTACAACATGACATGTTGGGAGGTGGACGTGTTGATGATGACCCATTGCCTCCACCTAGGGTGGACCCACATCCTGTTCCATAACCTGATGTTGCTTTTCCTGATAAAAGGGTGGAAATATTCAAGACGGGGGAAGATATGCAGTACAAATATGAATGCTATGAAAATCTCTATGGAGTACAAATACGTCAATGGAGTACAAGTGTGGATTTTTAAAAAGGAATAGTAGTGTTGCCCCCTTCTCTCTCTTTTTTCTTTTCTTTTTTGTATTTTTTTGTATTTTTGTGGCCTCATTGTCTCTTTCTATTTATCACTCATTTGTCCTCTTTTGGAATCTTTTATTTTGTACTCTTTGGGATCTTTTCCTCACTTAAGGGCAACACTCTACATTTTACAAGAATATAAAGAAGATCTTCACACTTTACAAGAAGTACTCAACATAAACAAAACTGAAAACTATCATGATGTATGCAAATGTATGCCTCTGCCAGTGTAGCAGGATATGCAATGATGCAAGCGTGTCATGTAGCAATGATAAGGGCAATGCCAACTAGCATGCGGCTCCTCGATCAAGAAAATGCATGTATGACATGAAGATCAAGTCGTGAGATGATGGGTGTTGCATAGTAATGTATCTATAAAAGGCTATGGAAATGCCTTGATAGGTAGGTATGGTGGCTGTTTTGAGGAAGATATAAGAAGGTTTATGATGACAGAGCGTATCATGCCAAGGGTTTGGATGCACCGGCGAAGTTTGCACCAACTCTCAAGATGAGAAAGGGCAATGCACGGTACCGAAGAGGCTAGCAAAATATGGAAGGTGGAAGTGCCAACAATCGAATACTGGCATTAGTCCGAAGAACTCATGCACTTATTATAGGTAACTCTCTATCTAATCAGAAGGTTCACAAAGAGACAAGTACCCCAAGGAGGAGTGTATGGGGGTTTGGTTATCCTTGCGCATCCTCGACCCATGGTACGTGAGGGCACTCTATATATTCCAACCCCTCCAGAGGTTAGCGATCCATCTAGTAGCTAGATTTCTCAACTAATTTTTGTAGTTTTCGAAAATAAACAAGGATTTCCCAAAATATGACACCTATCACTAATAGGCTCAAGCTCTTGGCACCAAAAGTCCAAACATTACTCAAATCAATACCTCAAAACTATTGCAAGTTACTACTACACTTATAATAGAAAGCTTAATTACCTACTCGTGCAAGACACACAACTCAGTGCAACAAGCTAACTCTCTAAACAAGATAAGCATGATAACTCAAGAGAGTTCCAAAAGCAACCTAAATAAAATCTCTTAAAAACATAAGCATGAAAATTACGAGCTAAACATGACAGCAACTACGAAAAGATAAAGAACACACAAAAAGATAAGCATGCAAACCTATGTTGTGTTGTAGGGTGGAGTGGAGCATGTTTCTATCCCAAACAATGAAGGATATTTCTTGTGGGTGCATGGGGGCATCCCCAAGATTGATCTTTTGACACTCCTGGATCTTCTTTCATCATCTTCCATCGCATACTTGAAAACTCCCTTCATACGAAACTCATCAGAAGCTGATTAGAGTGGTTAGTACCCATAATAAAATATTTTTTCTCCACTGGAAATAAAGATTTTCATGAAGAGCTACTATTTCTCAAGATTGCCAAAAAGTTTTTGCAAAGAAAAGCAAGCTTAAGATTTTCAAAACGGTGAAAATGCAAAACGTGGCAGAATCTGTGAAAAACAGACCAGCAGATAGTAAATATTTTTTCGAGGTACTTCTGCAACTCAAATCAAAAAATTCAGAACAGACGCCAGAAAGCTAGTTGTATAGATCATACTTTCAAAAAAAATCAGATCAGAAAGATGATCTAGTGATTTATCATGATTTTTTTTTCAAGCAGACAAAATCTGTTTCTGGACAACATGTCACAACTTTTGAACTTTCTTGCAATAGGAGGCTAAAACTTGGCACAAAACTTGAAAATAAAGATACAATGATGTTGCTACAGTAGTAACAAGCGTAAAGATCACTAAAACTAAAAGTAAAACCATTTTGGGCTGCCTCCCAATATGCGCTTTCTTTTATACCTTTTAGCTAGGCATGATGCAAAAAGATCAAGTATTATCAACTCCAAAAGAATAACTTGCCCGTGTAACGGACTCATAAGGTAACTTAATCTTCTTTCGAGGGAAGTGTCCCATTCCATTTTTGAGGGGGATTTGAATCTAATGGTCCCTTCTTTCATGTCAATGATAGCACCAACGGTGCGGAGAAAAGGACGTCCCAAAATAATTAGACATGAGGGATCACACTCAATGTCCATGACAAGAAAATCAACGGGAACATAATTATCATTGACAACAATAAGAACATCATCAATCCTCCCTAAAGGTTTATTTACGGAAGAATCAACAAGACGAACACCAAAAGAACATGGATCAAAAGGTTTCATTCAAGCATATCATACGTTCTTTTTCGCAAAACGGAGGCAATGGCTCCAACATCACATAAAGCAAAGCAAGAGAAATTATTCAATTTGATTTTGACCATAGGATCCCAACCATCTTCTAGTTTTATAGGAATATAAGTCTCTAACTTGAGTTTCTCCTCCCTAGCTTTGATAAGAGCATTGGTGATATGCTCGGTGAAGGCAGTGTTAAGTGTACTAGTGTGGGGGTCATTAGACATTCTTTGCAAAAAAGTGATAACTTCAGAAAGACTAAAATTATCAAAATCAAGACCACTACCATTAATTAAAGTGGTGGTGATGTCATCTAAGCTCATTCCCTTGGTACTCTCTAAGTTCATGGGACCTTCTTGTCCTAAAGTTGAGGTATTAGCATCACCATTAATAGGTCCATTTGGACTAGGGATGTGTTGGGTGCTAAAAGTTTTGAGATCCTGATGGCACTGAAGTAGTGCTACTCGTTGGCTACCCCAAGTGGAAGGTTGAGATGTAGCGTAGCATCAAATTTCCTCTAACGTAGAGGATAGGGTTTATGTCTCCATTAGGACTCCAAGGACGAAAAGTAGGTGGTCAAACGAGCAAGACGCAGTTTGAAGATAATTACTCACTTGACCTGGACCTTCACACACAAAAAGTAACTTTCATCCCAATGAGTACAGAGAGGTTTTCAATCTCTCCAGCCTTGTCGTTTACAAAGGATCAAACGCACGGTGGAAATAGTAATGATGATTGCAACTGAAAGGAAATAAAGAAGTAAATAGTGGATGTGTAAACAATGGTGGAAATATGGACCGGGGTCCCATGATGTTCACTAGTGATGTCTCTCTCCCAAAATACGATAAAACAACTAAGGTGCGTGAACAAATTACAGCTGGGCAATTGAAAGAATTATAAACGCACCGCAATGCTAATTATGCTGCAAAGAAAGTTAGAGGCTCAAAAGTATAGGCAATACGCCAAGACAAGTAGACCATAATCTTACTGCATCTTCTCACTAATCATCCACCTTGAGATATCTATCCAGAACATCTCGCTGGTATTAAGTTGCTAGCCCCACCCAAAGTGTAAACCCAAAGCTACAGACAACTGCATTAACAAACTTTGCGTAAGGCAAACAATCTTTGCAACCGTGGTTACAAGCACCGTTGTTTTCTCCCTGGTCGGAACAACACATCCCCTAGTCTCATGTTTCTGTCACTCAAGCTAGACATCAGGGGGCATGAACCCACAATCAAGCATAAACGATCCCTCTTGGAGTTACTATCTACTACTTGACCAAAGCAATAAAAATCAATGAAGAACATGCAAGAATTACTCAAGAACAAAATATAAAAGGAGAACCAAATATATAACTCATCACAATATGAACATAATCTCATAATCCATCGGATCCCAGCAAACACAGCATAGCAACAACAGAAAGATTACATAGATGCCTTGATCATGTAGGGCAACCCACAAGGGCTAAGAATTGAAGCACAAGATTGGAGAGAAGACATCACGTAGCTACTGTTCATGGACCCATGTTCCAAGGGGGACTATTCATGGCACATCCGGGAAGTGCTCATGGTGGTGGAGAAGCTCCCGAAGGTCAATGTTCCCTCCGGATGGGTGCTAGGAAGAGGTCTTCTGGTGCTCCCGATCTTGGAAGCGAGGCGGCGACGGAACATAGGTGAAAATCGTGATGCGGGGTTCCTCCCGAGGGTTTACAGAATGGGGTGTAAATATAGGCCGAAGAGGGCACCAGGGGGTGGCCCCTCCCCCCAGGCGCCCTGGTGGCGCGACCAGGAGGGGTCGGCGCCACCTGGCCGCCTGGGTGGGGCCTGGCTCCCCTCTAGCCCCACTTTCGTGTTTCCAGAAGCTTCTGTCACACTGTTTTTTATATATTTTTGTTGGAATTTTTTGAGCTCTATAAATATGGGTAAAAACCTGCAATTCACAGACATCAGCAGACAGAAACCGACACTGGGTGCACTGAGTTAGTAGGTTAGTCCAAATATGTGTAAAAGGTATGAAAGTGTAGCAAAACACATAGCAATATCACCTAAAAGTGCATGGAACAAGTAAAAATTATAGATACGTTTGGGACGTATCAACATCTCCAAGTTTAATTCCTGCTCGTCCTCGAGTAGGTAAATGATAACACATATAATTTCTGTGGTGACATGCTAACACACATATAAGACCTTCAAAGTAAAGCAAGTTAGATATGAAATTCAAGTCAAGAAAATAACAAGCAAGAGGCTATATCTAGTATTGAAACTAGTAAAGTAAGAACATAGACGTGCAACAGCTCTCGTTGTCCATGACTCGAATGTATCCAAATGGTGTTTGCGTGCAAGAAGTGGGAGATGGGTTTAGAGCATAAAAATACTATATAGTTTAATTAAGATCTCAATCTACTAAAACTTCACACTTGGTCTCCTTCGGAATCTTATTTTGACTCGTCCCTAGACCACTAGTCACGCACAAGTCAAACTGATCCTCTCCCTTTCGACTTTGAGCACTCATGTAATGGATGAGCGCGAGCAAGATATGTTGGAACTTAGGATGGCAAAGAGAAAGATGATGGGGAAGGAAGAAAAAAAGGTGTGAAAGGCTCACATCAATGAGGACAATCATAGGCGAGAGAAAGCCAAATGATAGATATGTTGTGAGGAGTAGGGATTGCCATGCAACGGGTGCACATATGAGCTAAGGTAAGCTCTCTAATGGAACTAGTGGGGGTGCATCCAACTTGCTTGCTCAAGAAGACCTAGAGCTCATTTGAGGAGGCTCATCATTGGAATATACAAGCCAAGTTCTATAGTGTAAAGGTCCCCACATAGCTATATGCATGTATGATCATCTCTATGGAGTACAAGATACACGAGGGAGTACGAGTGTGGATCTCTCAAAAGGAACAGTAGTGTGCCCCCTTGTCTCTTTTTATTTTATTTTTTCTCTTTTTTGTATTTTTTGGTGGCCTCAATGGCTCTTTCTATTTAACTCTCATTTATCCTCTTTGGGATCTTTTAATTTGTCCTCTTTGGGATCTTTTCCTCACTTAGGGGCAACACTCTATTTTACAAGAAGTATAGAAGATCTTTCACACTTTAGAAAAGTACTCAGCATAAAGAAGATGAATCTATCATGATGTATGCAAATGTATGCCTCTGTCAGTGTAGCAGGATATGCAATGATAGTAGCGCGTCATGTAGCAATGATTAGGGCAAGGCCCAACTAGCATGGCCCAAATAACATGCGGCTCCTCGATCAAGCAAAAGCATGTATGACATGAAGATCAAGTCATGAGATGATGGATGTTGCATGGCAATGTATCTCGGAAAGGCTATGGAAATGCCTTGATAGGTAGGTATGGTGGCTGTTTTGAGGAAGATATAAGCAGGTTTATGATGACATAGCGTATAAGTTTGCACCAACTCTCAAGATGAGAAAGGGCAATGCACGGTACCGAAGAGGCTGGCAAAATACTTGCATTAGTCCGAAGAACTCATGCACTTATTATCGGTAACTCTCTATCTAATCAGGAGGTTTACAAAGAGACAAATACCCCGAGGAGGAGTGTATGGGGGTTTGGTTATCCTTGCGCATCCTCGACCCATGGTACGTGAGGGTACTCTATTCATCCAACCCTTCCAGAGGTTAGCGATCCATCTAGTAGCTAGAGTTCTCAACTAATTTTTTTTGTAGTTTTCGAAAATAAACACGAATTTCCCAAAATACTACACATGTCACTAATAGGATAAATCTCTTGGCACCAAAAGTCCAAACATTACTCAAATCAATATCTCAAAACTATTGCAAGTTACTACTATACTTATAATAGCAACCTCAATTACCTACTCATGCAAGACACACAACTCAGTGCAACAAGTCAACTCTCTAAAGAAGATAAGCATGATAACTCAAGAGAGTTCCAAAAGCAACCTAAATAAAATCTCTTAAGAAGATAAGCAAGAAAACTAAGAGCTAAGCCTGACGGAAGCTATGAAAAGATAAAGAACACACAATAAGATAAGCATGCAATCCTATGTTGTGTTCTAGGGTGGAGTGGAGCGTGATTCTCTCCCAAACAATGAATGCTAGGGTCCAACTTGTTATGAACATCAAGAAAAACTAAAACAAACTAAAAAGTAAAGAGCGAGACGCTCCAAGTCTAGCACATAACACATGAAGAGATAAAAATATAGCATGGAGAAGGACGAACTGATGATTGTTGATGGAGAAGGGGATGCACGGGGGCATCCCCAAGCTTAGACGCTTGAGTCTCCTTGGATTTTTCTTGGGGTGCATGGGGGCATCCCAAGCTTGAGTGTTTGACACTCCCGGATCTTCTTTCATCATCTTACATCGCATACTTGAAAACTCCCTTCATACGAAACTCATCATAAGCTGATTAGAGTGGTTAGTACCCATAATAAAATAATTTCCTCCACTGGAAATAAATATTTTCATGAATATATATTGTTTTTCATGACTGCCAAAAGTTTTTTGCAAAGAAAAATCAAGCGTAAGACTTGAAAAACGATGAAAACGCAAAATGTTGCAGAATTTGTGAAAAACAGACCAGCAGGTAGTAAATAATTTTTTCGGGGTACTTGTGCAAATCAAATAAGAAAAATCAGAACATACGCCAGAAAGCTAATTGTATAGAGCATACTTTGAAAATAATTCAGATCAAAAAGATGATCTGGTGATTTATCGTGAATTTTTCCGTCAAGCAGACAAAATCTGTTTCTGGAGGCTAAAAGTTGGCACAAAGCTTAAAAATAAAGATACAATGATATTGCTACAGTAGTAACAAGGATCAAGACCACTAAAACTGAGAGTAAAAACATTTTGGTTGCCTCACAATAAGCGCTTTCTTTGATGCCTTTTAGCTAGGCATGAAGGATTATAAAGGATGCTCTCATAGGAATAAGAATTTGAAGCAAAAGAGAGCATCAATAAGCAATTATGAAACACATTTAAGTCTAACCCACTTCCTACGCATGGGAAAATTGTAAACAAATAAATCATGAAAGCACAAAGTAACATGCGTAGGAAGGAAAAAAAAGAACAACTTCAAAACTTTCATCATAAAGAGAGGTGTTTTTGCAATATGAAAGTTTCTAAAACCAAACTTTCCTCTCTCGAAATAATTTTGAGTAGCATCATGAACAACATCAAGAATATAACTATCACATAAAGCATGTTGTTCATGACCTACAAGAACACGTGTATTGTTTTCAACACGTTTTTTAGGATCATAAGATAAGTGCATCCCATCACATTGAGCCTTAATAAGAGAAAAATTCTCCGAATTATGATTCGGAGTATTTAAAAAGATAATAGGACAATCAAGTGTGGGTGCAATAGCAACAATTTCATGCTTAATATGGGGAACTAGAGCAAGTTCATCTCCGTAAGCATCATCCATAGTGGTATCTTGGCCAAAAACACAACTAGTATCAAGTTCTTCAGAAAGGGATGTTTCAAGTGAGTCCTCAGAATCATAGGATTCCTCATCATAGCAATAATTGGCCTCTTCTCCTGGGCAGCAAACATTTTGTTTTTTAATTCCTCAATATAATCATTGCAAATATAATTCTCAAAGCAATAAGCAAGGACTGGAAAGTTTTCAGACTTGTGAATAGTATCGTAATACTTTTCAATCAAAGAAGCAATCTCATAAGCACCCTTAAAAGCAACAAACTCTTCAATCTTTTCAACATCACAGTAATCATAGACACCTATAGCATAAGAAGATATGATCATATTTTCATTAAACTCACATTGGAAAGGAATGTGTTTACGATCTATTTTAGAACACCAAGTGAAATCATAAATGTGGCACAAAGATTCAGCATAGCAATGAGAAACTTGTATTTGATCCCATAAGTGTTTCCCTTTCTGAGATAGGCGATGCCGCGTATAATGAGCATGCTCATCCAATGGTTTTCCCTCAACCAAGTCGGTTGGGTTTTTAGCGCGAGAACAAATTGATCGAAGACGATCTAAGTGAAACATGTCCATCCTACCATATTTGGGTGGTAACAAACCCATGGTAAAGATAGCGTCAGTAGGCAGACAAAGACAAAGACAAAAGGTAGCAACTATTTTTTTGGTTTTTCCTATAAGACACACAAGAAAAATGAAAAAACTGGAAAGTAAACTAACAAGACTAAAAATCAAAGGTAAAAGATAGTGGGCAACTCCCCTATCTTGATGATTGGAGTCCCCGGCAACGGCGCCAAAAATTTAGCTTGATGGCACTGAAATAGTGCTCCTCGTTGCCTACCCCAAGTGGAAGGTTGAGATGTAGCGTAGCAGCAAATTTCCCCTAACGTAGAGGATAGGGTTTATGTCTCCAGTAGGACTCCAAGGACGACAATAAGGTGGTCAAACGAGCAAGGCGCTGTTTGAATATAATTACTCACTTGACCTGGACATGCACACACAACAAGTAACTTTGCTCCCAACGAGTACAGAGAGGTTGTCAATCTCTCCGGCCTTGCCGTTTACAAAGGATCAAACGCACGGTGGAAATAGTAGTGGTGACTGCAACTGAAAGGAAATAAAGCAGTAAATAGTGGAGGTGTAAAAAATGGTGGAAATATTGACCGGGGTCCCATGATGTTCACTAGTGATGTCTCTCTCCAAAAAGACGATAAAACAACTAAGCTGGTTGAGCAAATTACAACTGGGAAATTGAAAAAATTATAAACGCACCGGAATGCTAATTATGCTGCAAAGAAAGTTAGAGGCTCAAAAGTATGGGCAGTGCGCCAAGACAAATAGACCGTAATCCAACTGAATCTACTCACAAATCATCCACCTTGAGATATATATCCAGAACATCTCACTGGTATTAATTTGCGAAAGTGTAAACCCAAAGCAACATACAATTGCATTAACAAACTTTGCGTAAGGTAAATAATCCTTGCAACCGCGGTTACAAGCACCGTTGTTTTCTCCCTGGTGGCAACAACACATACCCTAGTTTCATGTTTCTATCACTCAAGCTACACATTGATACGTCCCAACGTATCTATAATTTCTGCTTGTTCCATGCTCTTTTAGGTGACATTGCTATGTGTTTTGCTACACTTTCATTTCTGTTTACACATATTTGGACTAACCTAATAACTCAGTGCACCCAGTGCCAGTTTCTGTCTGCCGATGTCTGTAAGTTGCAGGTTTTACTCATATTTACAGAGCTCCAAAAATTCCACAAAAATCAGATAAACAATCAGCGCTACAGAAGATTCGGGAATCACTGAAGGAGGGCTAGAGGGGGCCACCCCCTCCTAGGTGGCAATGGGGCACGACCCAACTCCTGGCCGCACCAAGATGGCGTCTGGGAGGAGGGGCCACCCCTTGGTGCCCCCTTCGGCCTATATTTACTCCTCATTCCGAAAACATTTGAAGAGAGCCCCGTATCGTGATTTTCACCTTTGTTCCGCCGCCGCCGTGCTTCCAAGATCGGGAGCACCAGAAGACATCTTCCCGGCATCCTGCTGGAGGGAGGATATACCTTCGGGAGCTTCTCCACCACCATGAGCGCTTCCCGGATGTGCCGTGAGTAGTCCCCATTGGACCATGGGTACATCACCAGTAGATATGTGAGTAGATGCAGTTGGATTTCGGTCTACTTGTCTTGGCGTACTGCCCGTACTTTTGAGCCTCTAACTTTCTTTGTAACATAATTAGCATTGCGGTGCGTTTATAATTCTGTCAACTGCCTAGCTGTAATTTTTTTACCCAGCTTAGCTATTTTATCGTCTTTTGGGAGAGAGACATCACTAGTGAACATCATAGGACCCTGGTCCATATTTCCACCATTGTTTACACCTCACCTTATTTACTGCTTTATTTCCCTTCAGTTGCAAATAATCATCACTATTTCCGTCATGCGTTTGATCCTTTGTAAACAGCAAGGCCGGAGAGATTGACAACCTCTCTGTACTCGTTGGGAGCAAAGTTATTTGCTTTTGTGTGCAGGTCCACGTCTTATGTAAGCGCCAGAGCAGCATATACCTACTTGTAGATCCTTCGAGTCCTTCTGGATTCGATAAACCTTACCGTCCTCGTGTAAGGGAAATTTGCTGCTACGCTACATCTCAACCTTCCCCTTGGGGTAACCAACGAGGGGCGAGAAGCCATCTAGCTAATTTTGGGTGCCGTTGCCGGGGAAGCCAACACAAGACTATACCTGTCAACTACACGCCACCCATCAAATAAATTCTGGCGCCGTTGCCGAGGACTCCAATCTTCAAGATAGGGGAGTTGCACACTATCTTTTACCTTTGCTTTTTAGTCTTGTTAGTTTACTTTCTAGTTTTTTCTTGTGTGTATTATATGAAAAAACCAAAAAAATAGTTGCTACCTTTTGTCTTTGTCTACTACTGATGCTATCTTTACCATGGGCGTGGAACCACCAAAATATGGTAGGTTGGACATGTTTCACTTGGATCATCTTCGATCAATTTGTGCTCACGCTAAAAACCCAACCGACTTGGTTGAGGCAAAATCATTTGATGAGCATGCTCATTATACGCTGCACCGCCTATCTCAGAAAGGGAAACACTTATGGGATCAAATACAAGTTTCTCATTGCTATGCTGAATCATTGTGCCACATTTATGATTTCACTTGTTGTTCTAAAATAAATCGTAAACACCTTCCTTTCCAATGTGAGTTTAATGAAAATAAGGTCTTATCTTCTTATGCTAAAGGTGTTTATGATTACTTTGATTTTGAAAAGATTGAAGAGTTTGTTGCTTTTAAGGGTGCTTATGAGATTGCTTCTTTGATTGAAAAGTATTACGATAATATTCACAAGTATGGAAACTTTGCAGTCCTTGCTTATTGCTTTGAGAATTATATTTGCAATTATTATATTGAGGATTTTAAAAACAAAATGTTTGCTTCCCAAGAAGAGGCTAATGATTGCTTTGATGAGGAATCTTATGATTCGGAGGACTCACTTGATACATCCCTTTCTAATGAACTTAATACTTGCTTTGTTTATGGACAAGATGCCACTATGGATGATGCTTACAAAGATGAACTTGCTATAGTTCCTTATGTTAAGCATGAAATTGTCGCTATCGCACCCACACTTGATTGTCCTATTATCCTTTTGAAATGTCCAACTCCGGAGAATTTTACTCTTATTAAGGCTCATAGTAATGGGTTAAATTTATATTATGTTCCTAAAGACCATGTTGAAAACCATACACGTGTGCTTGTATGTCAAGGACAACATGATTTATGTGATAGTTATATTCTTGATGTTGTTCATGATACTACTGAAAATTATTTTTAGAGAGGAAAGTTTGGTTGTAGAAACTTCCATGTTATTAAAACTCCTCTCTTAATGCTGAAAGTTTTGAAGTTGTTCTTGTTTTACCCTCCTATGCTTGTCACTTTGTGCTTTCATGATTTATTTGTTTACAAGTTTCCTATGCATAGGAAGTGGGTTGGGCTTAAATTTGTTTCATATTTTCTTCTTGATGTTCTCTTTTGCTTCAACTCTTATTCTTCTGAGAACATCTTTTACAATCTTCATGCCTAGCTAATAGGCATAAAATAAAGCGATTATTGGGAGGCAACCCAAAATGTTTTTTACTTTCAGTGGTCTTGATGCTTGTTACTACAGTAGCAACATCATTGTATCTTTATTTTTAAGCTTTGTGCCAAGTTTTAGCCTCCGATTGCAAGAAAGTTCAAAAGTTGTGACATGCTGATGGCACTTAAGTAGTGCTCCTCATTGGCTACCCCAAGTGGAAGATTGAGATGTAGCACATCAGCAAATTTCCCTCGGTACAAGTCAAAATGATCCACTCCCTTTCGATATTTTGAGCACTCATGCAATGGATGAGCGCAAGCAAGAAAGTTGACACTTAGGATGGAAAAGATATAGAGATGGTGGAGGAGGAAGACAAAAAAGGGGTGAAAGACTCACATCAATAAGGAGAATCATAGGAGAGAGAGAGCCAAATGATAGATATGATGTGAGGAGTAGGGATTGCCATGCAACGGATGCACAAGTAACATATAGAAAGCTCTCCAATGGAACTAGTGGGGGTGCATCCAACTTGCTTGCTCAAGGAGACCTAGAGCTCATTTGAGGAGGCTCATCATTGGAATATAAAAGCCAAGATCTATAGTGTAAAGGTCCCCACATAGCTATATGCATGTATGATCATCTCTATGGAGTACAAGATACAAGAGGGAGTACGAGTGTGGATCTCTCAAAAGGAATAGTAGTGTGCCCCCTTCTCTATTTTTATTACATTTTTCTCCTTTTTCTATTTTGTTGTATTTTTTGGTGGCCTCAATGGTTCTTTCTATTTAACTCTCATTTGTCCTCTCTGGGATAATTTCCTCACTTAGGGGAAACACCCTATTTTACAAGAAGTATAGAAGATCTTTCATACTTTACAAAAGTACTCAACATAAAGAAGATGAAGCTATCATGATGTATGCAAATGCATGCCTCTGTGAGTGTAGAAGGATATGCAATGATACTAGTGCGTCATGTAGCAATGATTAGGGCAAGGCCCAACTAGCATGCGGCTCATCGATCAAGCAAGAACATGTATGACATGAAGATCAAGTCATGAGAAGGTGGATGTTGCATGACAATATATCTCAAAAAGTCTATGGAAATGCCTTGATAGGTAGGTATGGTGGATTTTTTGAGAAAGGATATAAGGAGGTTTATGATGACAGAGCGTATCATGCCAAGGATTCGGATGCACCGGCGAGGTAGGCGCCAACTCTCGGAGTGAGAAAAGGCAACACACGGTACCGAAGAGGCTAGCAAACATGAGGAGGTGGAAGTGTCAACTTTCAAATACTTACATTAGTCCGAAGAACTCATGCACTTATTATCGGTAACTCTCAATCCAATCAGGAGGTTCAAAAATAGACAAGTACCCCGAGGAGGAGTGTATGGGGGTTTGGTTATCCTTGCGCATCCTCGACTCATGGTACGTGAGTGCACTCTAATATCCGATCCCTCCAAAGATTAGTGATACATCTAGTAGCTAGAGTTCTCAACTAGTTTTTTGTAGTTTTTGAAAATAAACACGGATTGCCCAAAATACGACATCTATCACTAATCGACTAAAGCTCTTGACACCGAAAGTTCAAACATTACTCAAAATAATACCTCCTAACTATTGCAAGTTACTACTACAATTGAATAGCAACCTCAATTACCTACTTCAAGTCAAGACACACAACTCAGTGCAACAAGCCAACTCTCTAAACAAGATAAACATGAATACTCAAGAGAGTTCCAGCAATAAACTAAACAAAAGCTCTTAAAAATATAAGTATGAAAACTAAGAGCTAAACATGACAACAGCTACGAAAAGATAAAGAACACACACAACAAAGAAATATAAGCATGAAAATCCTATGATGTGTTCTAGTTTAAGTGGAGCGTATTTCTCTCCCACACAAAGAGAGTTGGGTTCTAACTTGTTATGAACAGAAATCAAAGCTAAAGAAAAATTAAAAATAAAAGAGCAAGACGCTTCAAGCATAGCACATAATGCATGAAGTGATAAAAATATAGTGGAACAAAGGACGAACTGTTAATTGTTGAAGGAGAAGGGGTTGCACGGGAGCATCCACAAGCTTAGACGCTTGAGTCTCCTTGGATATTTCTTGGGGGTGCATGAGGGATTCCCCAAGCTTGAGAGTTTGACACTCCCGGATCTTCTTTCATCATCTTCCTTCGCACACTTAAAAACTCCCTTCATACATAACTCATAGTAAGCTGATTAGAGAGGTTAGTACCCATAATAAAACAATTTGCCTCAACTGGAAATAAATATATTCTTGAAGGGCTATTGTTTCTCGAGACTCCCAAAAAGTTTTTGCAAAAAAAATGCTAGCGCAAGACTTGCAAAATTGGAAAAATCCAAAACATGGCAGAATCTGTGAAAAACAGACCAGCAGGTAGTAAATAAATTTTTTGGGGTACTTCTGCAACTCAAATAAAAAAACTCAGACCATACGCTCTAAAGCTCATTGTATAGAGCACGTTGTCAAACAAATTCAGATAAAAAAGATGATCTGGTGATTTTAGGCGAATTTTCCCGTCCAAGGACAAAATCTTTTTTCTGGACAGCATGTCACAACTTTTGAACTTTCTTGCAATCGGAGGCTAAACTTGGCACAAAGCTTGAAAATGAAGATACAATGATGTTGCTATAGTAGTAACAATCATCAAGACCACTAAAAACAGAAGGAAAAACATCTTGGGTTGCCTCCCAACAAGATCTTTCTTTTACGCCTTTGAGCTAAGCACAAAATAAAAGGATCAAGTTTTATCAAGTGAAATAGAATATCTAGCCCGTGTAACAGACTCAAAAGGTAACTTAATCTCTTTCTAGGGAAGTGTTCCATCCCCTTATTGAGAGGGAATTGGAATTTTATATTCCCCTCTTTCATATCAATGACAGCACCAACGGTGCGAAGAAAAGGACGTCTCAAAATAATTGGACATAAGGGTTCACACTCAATGTCCATAATAGTAAAATCAACGGGAACATAATTTTCATTGACAATGATAAGAACATCATCAATCTTCCCTAAAGGTTTCTTTACGGAAGAACAATGAGACGAACACCAAAAGAACAAGGATCAAAAGGTTTCAATTCAAACATATCATACATTCTTTTGGACATAACAGAGGTACTAGCTCCAACATCATATAAAGCATATCAAGAGAAGTTGTTCAATTTAATTTTGATCATAGGATCCCAACCATCTTCTATCTTCCTAGGTATGGAGGCTTCTACCCTAAGCTTCTCCTCCATAGCTATAATGAGAGCATTCGTGATATGCTCTGTGAAGGCAAGATTTAGTGTGCTAGTGTGGGGGTCTCTAGACATTTTGTGTAGTAAACTAATAACTTCAGAAAGGGTACAACTATCAAAATCAATGTCACTACTATCAAAGGTGGTAGTGGTGTCATCTAGGCTCACTTGTTTGAAAGCTTCTATGTTCATAGGAGTTTCTTCTTCTACGGTTGAGGTAATAGCATCACCATTAATAGGTCCAATGGGACTAGGGGTGTGTTGGGTGTTAAGAGTTTGGGTATCCTCAACAACTTGGGTAGTAGCAATGGTATGGTGTGTAGGAAGCCTCTTAATTCTATCTTCTTCCTCTATGGGTATAACTTCATGTTTGGCTGCCATCTGGTTTATCAAAGTAGCTTGGGTGTGGGACATGTTTGAAACATAAGTCTCAGTGGCGGTAAGTCTAGTTTGGAGATTAGAAATCTCACTATTCAGGCTCTCAAGTTGCTTGCTAATGTTTTGCAAAATAGAGGAATGTTCACCTAATTTTCTGGAGAAAGCTTTGTTTTGTTCAAACTGTGTGTCCATATAATTCTTAGTGGCCTTCTCTATCTCTATCCGTTTCTCATAACTGGGTAAATCTCTTTCCTTATAGGTTTGACCATAGGAGTTTTTGTTGTTGTTGTTCCCATAGTTGTTGGATGAGAACGGTGTAGGATTGCTACCAAAGTTACTCCTATAAGCATTATTGTTGAAGTTGTTTCTAGAGATAAAGTTCACATCTACTTGTTCTTGAGCAACTGATACGTCCAAAACGTATCTATAATTTATGCTTGCTCCATGCATGTTTTGTGTGATATTGCTATGATCTAGATACACTTTCATACACTTTTGATCATATTTGGACTAACCTATTAACTCAGTGCACCACAGTGCCAGTTCCTGTTTTCTGCTGTTTTTCTATTTTAGTTTTCCCCCATATAAAAAGTGCCAGAAAAATTCCGGGAAAAATATAGGAAAAATCAGCGTACAGGAAGCTTCGCGAAGAGCCCGAGTGGGGCCAGAGGGGAGCCAAGGGTGGCCCAGGCGGCCACCCAGCGCGGCCCCACCCCTGGCCGCGCTAGGGGGGCGCCTGGGGCCCCTGGTCCACCTCTGGCTGCCCCCCTTCGCCTATATATTCTCCGTCACGGGAAACTTCCGAGGAGAGAACCCTTTTTCGCGATCTCTCCTCTGTTCCGCCGCCGCCGCGCTTCCGAGATCGGGAGCACCAGAAGACCTCTTCCCGGCACCCTGCCGGAGGGAGGGACGACCTCCGGGAGTCTCCTCTCCACCATGGATGCTCCTCGGATGTCTCGTGAGTAGTTTTCCTTGGACCATGGGTCCGTGATCAGTAGCTATGTGATGTTCTCCTCCCCTCTTTGTTCTTCATGGTTTAGACCTCGTGAGCTGCCCTACATGATCGAGGCACTTTTGTAATCTTTCTGCTTTTGCTATGCTGAGTTTGATGGGATCTGATGGATTGTGAGATTATTTTCAGATTGTGATTGAGTAATATATTTGGTTTTTATCTCTTATATTTTTGTTCCTAAGTAATTATTGCATGTTCTCCGTTGCTGTTTATTGCTTTGGCCAAGTAGTAGGTAGTAACCCCAAGAGGGAACGTTATGCTCGATTGTGGGTTCATGCCCCCCGATGACACGCTTGAGTGACAGAAACATGAGTCTAGGGGATGTGCTGTTGCCACAAGGGGGAAAACAACGGTGCTTGTAACCGCGGTTGCAAGGACTGTTTACTTTACGCAAAGTGCTTTTTAATGCAGTGGTCTGTTGCTTTGGGTTTACACTTTGGGTGGGGCTCGCAACTTAATACCAGCGAGATGTTCTGGATAGATATCTCAAGGTGGATGATTAGTAGTAGATGCAGTTGGATTTCGGTCTACTTATTTTGGCGTACTGCCCGTGCTTTTGAGCCTCTTCCTTTCTTTTGTAGCATAGTTAGCATTGCGGTGTGTTCATAATCCTGTCAATTGCCCTTCTGTAATTTGTTTACCTCGCATAGCAGTTTTATCGTCTTTTGGGAGAGAGACATCACTAGTGAACATCACGTATCCCGGTCCATATCCTCATTACTGTTTCCACGCTCATTTACTTTTCTGCTTTTACTTTCAGTTGCTATCATTATCCCTTGTGTTTGATCCTTTGTGAACAAAAAGACCGGAGAGATTGACAACCTCTCTGAACTTCGTTGGGAACAAAGTTATTTGTGTCTGTGTGCAGGTCCGCGTCAGTTGCGCCGCTGACACCTACTTATCATCTCTGGAGTCCTACTGGAGACAAACCTTGGTATCTTTACTGAGGGAAATTTGCTGCTGTGCTACATCACGCCTTCCACTTGGAGCTCACCAACGAAGGGCGAGAAGACTACACCCGTCAACTCTCGCGCCATCAGCAACCAAGGAATTTAAAGGAACATCATGAGGATCAATAGGAGCTTGCTTGGTAAGTAAATACATGGTTAAGTCAACTTTTTCATTTAGGGAGGATATCTCCTCGACATAGATTACCTTCCTACCTGTTGGAGCTCTCTCGGTGTGCCATTGGGAACAGTTGGTCATCATCTCATCTAGAAGTTTTGTGGCAGCACCGAGTGTTGTTGACATAAAGGTTCCTCCCGCGACCGAATCTAACAGGTTCCGTGAGGTAAAGTTCCACTAGTGTGGGGGTCTCTAGACATTTTGTGTAGTAAACTAATAACTTCAGAAAGGGTACAACTATCAAAATCAATGTCACTACTATCAAAGGTGGTAGTGGTGTCATCTAGGCTCACTTGTTTGAAAGCTTCTATGTTCATAGGAGTTTCTTCTTCTACGGTTGAGGTAATAGCATCACCATTAATAGGTCCAATGGGACTAGGGGTGTGTTGGGTGTTAAGAGTTTGGGTATCCTCAACAACTTGGGTAGTAGCAATGGTATGGTGTGTAGGAAGCCTCTTAATTCTATCTTCTTCCTCTATGGGTATAACTTCATGTTTGGCTGCCATCTGGTTTATCAAAGTAGCTTGGGTGTGGGACATGTTTGAAACATAAGTCTCAGTGGCGGTAAGTCTAGTTTGGAGATTAGAAATCTCACTATTCAGGCTCTCAAGTTGCTTGCTAATGTTTTGCAAAATAGAGGAATGTTCACCTAATTTTCTGGAGAAAGCTTTGTTTTGTTCAAACTGTGTGTCCATATAATTCTTAGTGGCCTTCTCTATCTCTATCCGTTTCTCATAACTGGGTAAATCTCTTTCCTTATAGGTTTGACCATAGGAGTTTTTGTTGTTGTTGTTCCCATAGTTGTTGGATGAGAACGGTGTAGGATTGCTACCAAAGTTACTCCTATAAGCATTATTGTTGAAGTTGTTTCTAGAGATAAAGTTCACATCTACTTGTTCTTGAGCAACTGATACGTCCAAAACGTATCTATAATTTATGCTTGCTCCATGCATGTTTTGTGTGATATTGCTATGATCTAGATACACTTTCATACACTTTTGATCATATTTGGACTAACCTATTAACTCAGTGCACCACAGTGCCAGTTCCTGTTTTCTGCTGTTTTTCTATTTTAGTTTTCCCCCATATAAAAAGTGCCAGAAAAATTCCGGGAAAAATATAGGAAAAATCAGCGTACAGGAAGCTTCGCGAAGAGCCCGAGTGGGGCCAGAGGGGAGCCAAGGGTGGCCCAGGCGGCCACCCAGCGCGGCCCCACCCCTGGCCGCGCTAGGGGGGCGCCTGGGGCCCCTGGTCCACCTCTGGCTGCCCCCCTTCGCCTATATATTCTCCGTCACGGGAAACTTCCGAGGAGAGAACCCTTTTTCGCGATCTCTCCTCTGTTCCGCCGCCGCCGCGCTTCCGAGATCGGGAGCACCAGAAGACCTCTTCCCGGCACCCTGCCGGAGGGAGGGACGACCTCCGGGAGTCTCCTCTCCACCATGGATGCTCCTCGGATGTCTCGTGAGTAGTTTTCCTTGGACCATGGGTCCGTGATCAGTAGCTATGTGATGTTCTCCTCCCCTCTTTGTTCTTCATGGTTTAGACCTCGTGAGCTGCCCTACATGATCGAGGCACTTTTGTAATCTTTCTGCTTTTGCTATGCTGAGTTTGATGGGATCTGATGGATTGTGAGATTATTTTCAGATTGTGATTGAGTAATATATTTGGTTTTTATCTCTTATATTTTTGTTCCTAAGTAATTATTGCATGTTCTCCGTTGCTGTTTATTGCTTTGGCCAAGTAGTAGGTAGTAACCCCAAGAGGGAACGTTATGCTCGATTGTGGGTTCATGCCCCCCGATGACACGCTTGAGTGACAGAAACATGAGTCTAGGGGATGTGCTGTTGCCACAAGGGGGAAAACAACGGTGCTTGTAACCGCGGTTGCAAGGACTGTTTACTTTACGCAAAGTGCTTTTTAATGCAGTGGTCTGTTGCTTTGGGTTTACACTTTGGGTGGGGCTCGCAACTTAATACCAGCGAGATGTTCTGGATAGATATCTCAAGGTGGATGATTAGTAGTAGATGCAGTTGGATTTCGGTCTACTTATTTTGGCGTACTGCCCGTGCTTTTGAGCCTCTTCCTTTCTTTTGTAGCATAGTTAGCATTGCGGTGTGTTCATAATCCTGTCAATTGCCCTTCTGTAATTTGTTTACCTCGCATAGCAGTTTTATCGTCTTTTGGGAGAGAGACATCACTAGTGAACATCACGTATCCCGGTCCATATCCTCATTACTGTTTCCACGCTCATTTACTTTTCTGCTTTTACTTTCAGTTGCTATCATTATCCCTTGTGTTTGATCCTTTGTGAACAAAAAGACCGGAGAGATTGACAACCTCTCTGAACTTCGTTGGGAACAAAGTTATTTGTGTCTGTGTGCAGGTCCGCGTCAGTTGCGCCGCTGACACCTACTTATCATCTCTGGAGTCCTACTGGAGACAAACCTTGGTATCTTTACTGAGGGAAATTTGCTGCTGTGCTACATCACGCCTTCCACTTGGAGCTCACCAACGAAGGGCGAGAAGACTACACCCGTCAACTCTCGCGCCATCAGCAACCAAGGAATTTAAAGGAACATCATGAGGATCAATAGGAGCTTGCTTGGTAAGTAAATACATGGTTAAGTCAACTTTTTCATTTAGGGAGGATATCTCCTCGACATAGATTACCTTCCTACCTGTTGGAGCTCTCTCGGTGTGCCATTGGGAACAGTTGGTCATCATCTCATCTAGAAGTTTTGTGGCAGCACCGAGTGTTGTTGACATAAAGGTTCCTCCCGCGACCGAATCTAACAGGTTCCGTGAGGTAAAGTTCCACTAGTGTGGGGGTCTCTAGACATTTTGTGTAGTAAACTAATAACTTCAGAAAGGGTACAACTATCAAAATCAATGTCACTACTATCAAAGGTGGTAGTGGTGTCATCTAGGCTCACTTGTTTGAAAGCTTCTATGTTCATAGGAGTTTCTTCTTCTACGGTTGAGGTAATAGCATCACCATTAATAGGTCCAATGGGACTAGGGGTGTGTTGGGTGTTAAGAGTTTGGGTATCCTCAACAACTTGGGTAGTAGCAATGGTATGGTGTGTAGGAAGCCTCTTAATTCTATCTTCTTCCTCTATGGGTATAACTTCATGTTTGGCTGCCATCTGGTTTATCAAAGTAGCTTGGGTGTGGGACATGTTTGAAACATAAGTCTCAGTGGCGGTAAGTCTAGTTTGGAGATTAGAAATCTCACTATTCAGGCTCTCAAGTTGCTTGCTAATGTTTTGCAAAATAGAGGAATGTTCACCTAATTTTCTGGAGAAAGCTTTGTTTTGTTCAAACTGTGTGTCCATATAATTCTTAGTGGCCTTCTCTATCTCTATCCGTTTCTCATAACTGGGTAAATCTCTTTCCTTATAGGTTTGACCATAGGAGTTTTTGTTGTTGTTGTTCCCATAGTTGTTGGATGAGAACGGTGTAGGATTGCTACCAAAGTTACTCCTATAAGCATTATTGTTGAAGTTGTTTCTAGAGATAAAGTTCACATCTACTTGTTCTTGAGCAACTGATACGTCCAAAACGTATCTATAATTTATGCTTGCTCCATGCATGTTTTGTGTGATATTGCTATGATCTAGATACACTTTCATACACTTTTGATCATATTTGGACTAACCTATTAACTCAGTGCACCACAGTGCCAGTTCCTGTTTTCTGCTGTTTTTCTATTTTAGTTTTCCCCCATATAAAAAGTGCCAGAAAAATTCCGGGAAAAATATAGGAAAAATCAGCGTACAGGAAGCTTCGCGAAGAGCCCGAGTGGGGCCAGAGGGGAGCCAAGGGTGGCCCAGGCGGCCACCCAGCGCGGCCCCACCCCTGGCCGCGCTAGGGGGGCGCCTGGGGCCCCTGGTCCACCTCTGGCTGCCCCCCTTCGCCTATATATTCTCCGTCACGGGAAACTTCCGAGGAGAGAACCCTTTTTCGCGATCTCTCCTCTGTTCCGCCGCCGCCGCGCTTCCGAGATCGGGAGCACCAGAAGACCTCTTCCCGGCACCCTGCCGGAGGGAGGGACGACCTCCGGGAGTCTCCTCTCCACCATGGATGCTCCTCGGATGTCTCGTGAGTAGTTTTCCTTGGACCATGGGTCCGTGATCAGTAGCTATGTGATGTTCTCCTCCCCTCTTTGTTCTTCATGGTTTAGACCTCGTGAGCTGCCCTACATGATCGAGGCACTTTTGTAATCTTTCTGCTTTTGCTATGCTGAGTTTGATGGGATCTGATGGATTGTGAGATTATTTTCAGATTGTGATTGAGTAATATATTTGGTTTTTATCTCTTATATTTTTGTTCCTAAGTAATTATTGCATGTTCTCCGTTGCTGTTTATTGCTTTGGCCAAGTAGTAGGTAGTAACCCCAAGAGGGAACGTTATGCTCGATTGTGGGTTCATGCCCCCCGATGACACGCTTGAGTGACAGAAACATGAGTCTAGGGGATGTGCTGTTGCCACAAGGGGGAAAACAACGGTGCTTGTAACCGCGGTTGCAAGGACTGTTTACTTTACGCAAAGTGCTTTTTAATGCAGTGGTCTGTTGCTTTGGGTTTACACTTTGGGTGGGGCTCGCAACTTAATACCAGCGAGATGTTCTGGATAGATATCTCAAGGTGGATGATTAGTAGTAGATGCAGTTGGATTTCGGTCTACTTATTTTGGCGTACTGCCCGTGCTTTTGAGCCTCTTCCTTTCTTTTGTAGCATAGTTAGCATTGCGGTGTGTTCATAATCCTGTCAATTGCCCTTCTGTAATTTGTTTACCTCGCATAGCAGTTTTATCGTCTTTTGGGAGAGAGACATCACTAGTGAACATCACGTATCCCGGTCCATATCCTCATTACTGTTTCCACGCTCATTTACTTTTCTGCTTTTACTTTCAGTTGCTATCATTATCCCTTGTGTTTGATCCTTTGTGAACAAAAAGACCGGAGAGATTGACAACCTCTCTGAACTTCGTTGGGAACAAAGTTATTTGTGTCTGTGTGCAGGTCCGCGTCAGTTGCGCCGCTGACACCTACTTATCATCTCTGGAGTCCTACTGGAGACAAACCTTGGTATCTTTACTGAGGGAAATTTGCTGCTGTGCTACATCACGCCTTCCACTTGGAGCTCACCAACGAAGGGCGAGAAGACTACACCCGTCAACTCTCGCGCCATCAGCAACCAAGGAATTTAAAGGAACATCATGAGGATCAATAGGAGCTTGCTTGGTAAGTAAATACATGGTTAAGTCAACTTTTTCATTTAGGGAGGATATCTCCTCGACATAGATTACCTTCCTACCTGTTGGAGCTCTCTCGGTGTGCCATTGGGAACAGTTGGTCATCATCTCATCTAGAAGTTTTGTGGCAGCACCGAGTGTTGTTGACATAAAGGTTCCTCCCGCGACCGAATCTAACAGGTTCCGTGAGGTAAAGTTCCACTAGTGTGGGGGTCTCTAGACATTTTGTGTAGTAAACTAATAACTTCAGAAAGGGTACAACTATCAAAATCAATGTCACTACTATCAAAGGTGGTAGTGGTGTCATCTAGGCTCACTTGTTTGAAAGCTTCTATGTTCATAGGAGTTTCTTCTTCTACGGTTGAGGTAATAGCATCACCATTAATAGGTCCAATGGGACTAGGGGTGTGTTGGGTGTTAAGAGTTTGGGTATCCTCAACAACTTGGGTAGTAGCAATGGTATGGTGTGTAGGAAGCCTCTTAATTCTATCTTCTTCCTCCTTTTCTCTAGCCCATCTTTCTTTAAGTTTAGCCATCATCCTAATGTTTTCATTAATTTGCACTTGAATAGGATTCATAGGAGTGCTCAAATTCGAAAGGGAGAGTATCAGTTTGACTTGTACCTGACTAGTGGTCTAGGGACGAGTCAAAATAAGATTCTCAAGGAGACCAAGTGTGAAGTTTTAGTAGATTGAGTTCTCAATTAAACTATATAGTATTTTTATGCTATAAACCCATCTCCCACTTCTTGCACGCAAACACCATTTGGAGACATTCGAGTCACGGACAGCGAGAGCTCTTGCACCATTATGTTTATGCTTTGATAGTTTCAATACTAGATATAGACTCTTGCTTGTTGTTGTCTTGACTTGAATTGCATATCTTTCTTTCTTTACTTTGAATTTATTATATGTGTGTAAGCATGTCACCACAGAAATTATCTGTGTTATCATTTACCTACTCGAGGACGAGCAGGAATTTAGCTTGGGGATGTTGATACGTCCCAAACGTATCTATAATTTCTGCTTGTTACATGCTCTTTTAGGTGACATTGCTATGTGTTTTGCTACACTTTCATATCTTTTTACACATATTTCCTAATGAGGCAATATCTACTATGCTTGCTAACTATTCTTTCAGTGGAAAGATTCCTGAGAAGCTTGGTGATCCAGGTATACCCACCATCCCTTGCTCAATAAAAAATAATTATGTCAAAACCGCCTTATGTGATCTCGGAGCAGGAGTGAGTGTTATGCCTTTTTCTCTTTACAAGAGGCTATGTTTAGATAAGCTAATCCCTACAGATATTTCTCTGAAGATGGCTGACAAGTCAACAGCCGTCCCGATTGGTATTTGTGAGGATGTTCCTGTTGAAGTTGCTAATTGCTTAATTCTTACAGATTTTGTTGTGCTAGACATGCCCAAAGATGGGAGCATGTCCATTATTATGGGTAGAACTTTTCTTAACACCCAAGGTGCCATTATTGATTGCAATAAAGGAAAGGTTACCTTCAACGTTGATGATAAAGAACACAAGGTGTATTTTCCAAAAAATATTAACAAAAGGCATGGCCTTAACTCAATAGAGAATATCGAGACCGTGAAGATTGGAGAATGGGATTGTCCTCTATATGTGCACCACAAATACAAAACCATTATGGTGGGGACAATGTCCATTAAAGTAAAGGTGCAATGATCACTTCATAAGAGGTGAGACTTTTTTCTCTATATATCGCCGGTTTGTTGGTAAGACTTGATCAACCTTGCTAGCTAGCATGTTTTATATAGGTAAAAAGTGGAGTTTGTTATGTTTTAATTTACCTTAGATTTTATTCTCTTTGCTGTACCAAGTTTATATGTTTTTGAAGCTTCACAATTCTAATCACCGCTTCAAGTTTCCAGAAAGTTTCGCAGCTTTTTGAACTCCGAAATTTTTTCAACAGTGAAGTTTTCAGAAAAATTACTATAAAAATTTCCACGACGTGAGTGGCCCAGAAGCACCTACGGCTGACCAGGGGGCCCACCAGTGGTCCAGGTGGCCAGCTGGTGCGGCCAGCCCCCTAGCCGCGCGCATAGGGCGCCTGGGGCCCACAGGCCCCACCTGTAGGTATTTCTTCCTCCTCTCTCTCTCATTCTATCCAAAAACACGAGTTCTGGTCCCGTTCTTGCATTCTTGATGTTCTTGGAGGGGATTTTTTATCTCTCTCTACAACCCATCTTTTGAGCTGAGATTTTGAGCAAATATTCCCCGGTATGCATTTCCTTCACCCCTCCAATTAGATTTTTTATTGGTGGCTTCATTTGTGAGTATTTAGTAGTTCTTGGTGTTGTTTATATGAGCTTGCATGCATGTGTAGAAATTTATTTTCCAAGTTTTGATGCAAGTTTATGCTGTAGATAAGTGAGTAGAGTAGTTTGCCTCAACTCACTTTGTTTAAATCCTCGTTTTTGTGAATTGTCAAAAAATTCAGAAATGAGTTTGCTAGGAAAAGCAAAGGGGTGGCTTGGGAATAAGAAGCCCGATCGCTCCGATCGAGTTACTAGAGCTGCAGCTTCACCCTCAGCTGCTAGGGTGAGCTACAACGAAAATCATGTGCCCCTAGAGTTGTTGGAAGACACGAGCCCCGCATGCGCAATGATGTACCCGTGCGATGATTTTCTTGAAGCTGCAGGAATCAAGGAGGAGTTTTATGGCCTTTGCGCCAATGCAGGTTTGACACGGCTAGCACTATGCCGTGTAGTACAATATAAGAAACTCACCTCCTGTTTCATTAATAGTTTTTACTATAGTCAGGATGCTGGAACTATTGAGTTCAAAATTTATGATAAGCGTATGACCATGTATTTGGTAAGATTTTTGAAATAATAGGTGTGTCGAACGCTAGTCAGACAGCAAGGATGAACTCTCAGCCCATTGAGTTGAGGACTCTCTTCGGCTCCCTTTGTAGCCAGGAGACAATGGATATCCAATGTACAAAATTTCCAGCATTTTATTACCTCATCTCAGGTATTTTGCGTATTTTATTGCCAGAGGGGCGTTGGCTCGTGACAACACGAGAAACGCTTCTGCACCAGATTTTGCTATCTATGCGAACGCCCTCTCTGGTAGGAATGATTATAATGTAGGTGCCCTAATTGCTTGCCGCCTTGCTATGAATGCTAACAAGGGTGATTTATTTGGTGGCGTTTACGCCACACTTATCCTTGATTCTCTTGACAGCACACCACATCCTGATGATCTTCCCTTTTCATACACAGGTCTTGATCTTGCTGCTATGAAGAGGCATAAGTTTGTTACCAAGACTTCCCAGTTTGGTAACCCTGTTTATATTTTGATATTTGAAAAGACTATTACTCGATAGATCCGTCTACCTGCACCACTTTTGTTTGATTATGCCCGCAGGAAAGGATGGTCCTTCAATGACACCCAGTTTGACGAGTTCATGGCCCAGTATCAGTTGCATAACCCCGCGAGGGGGTTGTGCCCGACGAGGAGGAGCATGGTGAGTTCCCACCTTCTAGGGAGAGACCGTCACCCAGTATGGTGAGGGGTCTTCTTTCGCTTGGAGCGCAGGACCTTCCTCTTGGGAGGACCCGAGGACGTCGGTGTACGCACCGGAGGGCTCGTGTGACTCTTGGACTCACCAGTACTACCCCGGAGCAGGAGGCTCCTGGGGGCAGTAGCTGCTACCAACTTAGGCCAAAAGCCTAAGCTTGGGGGAGTACGTGCCCTTCTCCCTTTTCCATTGTATTATCCATTTTTATTTTTTTTTGCTTTGATCTTTTCGAAGTTTTTGCCAGTTCTTCTTTGTTCTTTTAAATTGCAAAAACAACAAAAATATTTCTCTTTTCTTTTTGCTTTCGTTTAACCTTTGAAAAAACCGAAAAATATTTCCTTTCTCTCTTTAGTTTGCTTTGTTTTCAGAGTTCAGCTCGAGTCCGTGATGGCATTTGATTATATATTTTCACGTTCGGTCGTGCAAGTGACAAGGCAGTAATAACGAAGATCGACGGAAGGGAAGCAACCAGGAAAACCGGTATGAACTATTCTTGTTTCTACTTTTGTACATATGTCTGTACTGATGATCTAGAGACCAGCTTGTAGCGACATAGTGCTATGTTTACAATGCTTTCCCAGTGTTCATGCTTTATTTGTGGCTGATCTCAAATAGCTAGAGTGCATAATGTGTTGCTGAAATGATTTACATGCTTTGCATTGTTCATGTTTTGGCATATTGAAGTGGTATTTCCCTTCGGAGAATTCTTGGATTGACTTGGCACATGTTCACACATGTTTATGACTAAAATGTCTATCATGCCTTGATGTTCTTTTTATTTCAGAATAGTTATATCACTTTCATGCCCGATTCAATATTTCTTTGTCGCTCTGCATGATTATGACAATTATTGCTCTCTAGTTGGTCGCTTCCCAGTCTTTTTCTAGCCTTCACTCACACTAAGCGGAATTCTGCTTGTGTATCCAAACTCATTTTTCAAACCAGTTATCCACTTGAGTCCACCATACCTTCCTATATGTGGTATTTACCGGCCGCTCCTAACTTAGACTTTCTTGTGGCATCTCGAAATATATTCAAAAGCTTCCCTTTTGTAACCGTACAAGCTCATGGTGCGGTGAGGGAAAATCAGTATCTACCAAGCCAAAAATATTTTGACGGAAGTTTTAAATAGTCCAATTTATAAAATATAAGTTACACCTCCCCCATACTTGATGATGGAATGAAATGGACCAAAATGCTGCTAATGATAGATGGAACGAGGACCTGCTTCCATACTTGAGGCAAAATAAAAGGTTCCATAGACCGTCAAATGATGGATGGATAAGGGAACAAAAGTGTAAGCAAAAAGCATTAATATAGTTGGCATGGGAGATACTGAGAGACCTTTACCGTTCACCATTGACTGGAAAGTTGCACTTCTCAAAAGATTTTTATCTCTGTTTTCAAAACCAAGAGCTCTGGCACATGTTTAGTCTTTGCTTCCAACCACGGGGTTTCAACCTCGCCATAAAAAATCCACGGTTCGAGAGTCTCCCCTTCTTTCTTCAAAGCACCAACTATTGAGAGCATAATCGTCATTATTAGTGTAACATGCAATGTCCCAAAGTACTACTGTCTTCTGCATGATTGTGATATTGCTTGTTCTGAAATTCTTAGTTCTAGTCTCCTTTAAAACTCCGGAGGAGTTTCTGCATTTATGTTTTGCTTCACTCATGGAGGCTAGCGAGATACCACTTTAGTATGTTCAAGCTATGTGCATTGTGATCTTGTCTTGATTTTCGGGAGCATATTATTTACTTTTAGTTGTTTGTGATTGATCACTTGAAAGAAGGATTGGCTCATGCATTGTCCTCATAGGATCGTTTTGATACTTGCTAAACTCTTTCCGTAGTACATGCTTATATACATCTTATGAAGCAAAAGAGTTTGTCAAAGTTTTATTTGTCGCGTCCAGTTCGTTGAACTGAATTTCTTGAGGAAAAGCAATAGGCTAAGCTTGGGGAGTTGATACGTCTCAAACGTATCTACTTTTCCAAACACTTTTGGTATTAGTTTGCCCTCATTCTTGCATGATTTGAACTAAACTAACCCAGACTGACGCTGTTTTCAGCAGAGCTGCCTGTATAGTTTTATTGTGTGCAGGAAAATGGATTTTTAGGTATCTCAAAAAATTCCAGGAAAATTCATAAAAAAATCCACGCACCCGAAGCTTCCACGGACCAAAAGTGGGGCCAGAGGGGGGCCACAGGGGCTCCAGGCGCCCTGCTGGCGCGACCCCACCCCTGGCCGCGCCGCCTGGCCGCCTGGGGGCCTCCCCCCTGCTCTAGTGCCCTACCGATGCCCCTATTTATTCCCGTGACGGGAAAACCCCAAAACAGAAGTCGCTTTTCCAGAACCCGTTGCGGAGCTGCCGCCACCCTCTGTTCTTCGTCGCGAGGGCTAATCTGGAGGCTGATTTGGCCTCCGGAGAGGGGAGATCGTCGCCATCATCATCACCATCACCAATCCATCCTCCCTCTATGACTTATCTTCACATGTGTGAGTAATTCCCTGCTGTAGGCGAAGGGGATGATAGGGACTGGATGAGTTTGATCATGTAATAGTTCATCAGATTGTTGGGGGCATGTTGCCTATCATCTACTATGGTGTTTATCATCTTTGCTACAACTTTTTGCTCTTAATGCTTGTCACTTTGGGCTCGATGTAACAGCCCAGATTTCAGAAAAAATAAAATTTTTGTTTTCGATGTGAATTGTTTGATTGTCTGATTTGTTTGCGGTGTTTGCATACCCAATTTATCGATCGGCGATTATTCCCCCCCTCTTATCTCGTATCGGACGGAGACTGATCCTTGCCACCCTGACTCTCGACCGTTGCGACACCGGGTTTTGCCCGATCACCGTCGCGAAAACCGCCACAAGACCAGCCATCGCCATCGGAACGAAAACCCCGTTTAATAAGTAAACGGGATATTTTTATAGCACGCCGGAAAGTGTTCTTAGAATTGTTCCAGCGCGAGGTGAACGCCGCCGGCTCGACGCGCTGATCGCGCAGTTCGAAGTTTTACCTGAATCGGAGGTCCTGCGGACTCGCGACGGTCAGAAGCGTAAACACCGCGCGCGCGAGAGAAAAACCGGGGATGTTTTTGCAAACTGCCAGCCACCTGGGGAATATAAAGACCACCACAATCCCACCCCTTTCTAAGGTTTCCCTTAAGCCAAATATGCAGCCACACCCCCAGAACTGCTCCAAATTTTCTTCCAAAAGCCCCCATTTTTCGAAACCCTAGCCCCTTCTGATCTGGACCGTCAGATCTGGAGATCCGACGGCCCAGATCGCACCCAGCCCCCACCTTCTCCTCTCTCTCTCCTGGCCGCCTCCGTCTGATGGATTCTTTCCCCTCGTTGGTTACCCAAAGTGGAAGGTTGAGATGTAGACAGCAGAAAATTTCCCTCGATGAAGATACCAAGGTTTGTCTCCAGTAGAACTCCGACAACGACAGGAAGGTGACAATGGCACCAGCAATTAGGCGGTTGGCATGGAACTGCACACACAACATATAACTTTGCTCCCAATAACTTCAGAGAGGTTGTCAATCCCTCCGGCCTTGTTGTTTACAAAGGATCAAACGCACGGGATAATAATGATAACGATAGTAACAGAAAAGGAAATTAAGCAGAAAATAAATAGTGGGTGTAAACAGTGTTGGAAATATGGCCGGGGTCCCATGATGTTCACTAGTGACGTCTCTCTCCCAAAAGACGATAAAATAGCCATGCGAGGTAAACAAAATTACAACTGGGCAATTGACAGGATTATGTGCGCAAACCAATGCTAACTATGCTATAAGGAAAGGAAGAGGCTCAAAAGCATGGGCAGTACGCCAAGACAAGTAGACCGAAATCCATCTGCATCTACCTACTAATCATCCACCTTGAGATATCTATCCAGAACATCTCGCTGGTATTAAGTTGCGAATCCCACCCAAAGTGTAAACTCAAAGCAACAGACAATTGCATTAAAGAACTTTGCGTAAAGTAAATAATCCTTGCACCCACAAGTACAAGCACCGTTGTTTTCTCCCTTGTGGCAACAACACATCCCCTAGACTCATGTTTCTGTCAGTCAAGCTAGTATACAGAGGGCATGAACCCACAATCATGCATAACGCTCCCTCTTGGAGTCACTACCTACTACTTGGCCAAAGCAATAAACAGCAACGGGGAACATGCAGAATTACTCAAGAACATAAATATAAAAGAGGAGAATCAAATATATTACTCAAACACAATCTGAACATAGTCTCATAATCCATCAAATCCCAGCAAACTCAGCATAGCAACATCAGAAAGATTACATATGTGCCTCGATCATGTAGGTCAGCTCACGAGGTCTAAACCATGAAGAACAAAGAGGGGAGGAGAACATCACATAGCTACTGATCATGGACCCATGGTCCAAGGTGGACTACTCACGGTTCATCCGGGAAGCATCCATGGTGGTGGAGAAGCTCCCAGAGGTGGTTCCTCCCTCCGGCAGGGTGCCGGGAAGAGGGCTCCTGGTGCTCCCGATCTTGGAAGCGCGGCGGCGGAACAAAGGAGAGATCGCGAAAAAGGGTTCTGTCTTCGAGGGTTTCGGGACGAGAGGGATATATAGGCGAAGGGGGCAGCCAGAGGTGGACCAGGGGCCCCAGGCGCCCCCCCTGGCGCGGCCTAGGGGGTGGCCGCCTGGGCCACCCCTGGCTCCCCTCTGGCCCCACTTGGGCTCTTCCCGAAGCTTCCTGTACGCTAATTTTTCCTATATTTTTCCCGGAATTTTTCTGACACTTTAAGTAATGGGAAAACCTGAAATAGAAAAACAACAAAAAACAAGAACTGGCACTGGGGTGCACTGAGTTAATAGGTTATTCCAAATATGATCAAAAGTGTATGGAAGTGCATCAATATCATAGCAATATCACACAAAATATGCATGGAGCAAGCATAAATTATAGATACGTTTTGGACGTATCAACATCCCCAAGCTTAATTCCTGCTCGTCCTCGAGTAGGTAAATGATAACAAGCATAATTTCTGTGGTGACATGCTACCAACCATATAAGAACTTTTTCAGTAAAGCAATCAAGGCATGTAATTCGATTCAAGTCATAATCGGCAAGAGTCTATATTAGCATTGGAACATAAAGGTGCAAGAGCTCTCGCTGTCCGTGACTCGAATGTCTCCAAATGGTGTTTGCGTGCAAGAAAGGGGATAGGGATATACGAGGGAGTAATACATAGTTTTAATTGTTGAGAACTTAATTTACTAAAGTTTCACACTTGGTCTTCTTTGGAATCTTATCTTGACTCATCCCCAGACCACTAGCCAGGTACAAGTCAAAATGATCCACTCCCTCTCGATATTTTGAGCACTCATGCAATGGATGAGCGTAAGCAAGAAAGTTGACACTTAGGATGGCAAAGAGAGAAAAATGATGGGGGAGTAATACAAAAAAGGTGTGAAAGGCTCACATCAATGAGCACAATCATAGGCGAGAGAAAGCCAAATGATAGATATGATGTGAGGAGTAGGGATTGTCATGCAACGGATGCACATATGAGCTAAGGCAAGCTCTCCAATGGAACTAGTGGGGGTGCATCCAACTTGCTTTCTCAAGAAGACCTAGAGCTCATTTGAGGAGGCTCGTCATTGGAATATACAAGCCAAGTTCTATAGTGTGAAGGGTCCCCACATAGCTATATGCATGAATGATAATCTCTATGGAGTACAAGATTTAAGAAGGAGTACGCGTGTTGATCTCTCCAAAGGAATAGTAGTGTGCCCCCTTCTCTCTTTTAATTTATTTTTCTCTTTTTTCTATTTTTTTCTATTTTTTGGTGGCCTCAATGGCTCTTTCTATTTAACTCTCATTTGTCCTCTTTGGGATCTTTTGATTTTTTCCTCTTTGGGATCTTTTCATTTTGTCCTCTTTGGGATCTTTTCCTCACTTTAGGGGCAACACTCTATATATTACAAGTAGTATAGAAGATCTTTCACAATTTACAAAAGTACTCAACATAAAGAAAATGAAACTATCACGAAGTATGCAAATGTATGCCTCTGCCAGTGCAGCAAGATATGCAATGATACTAGCGCGTCATGTACCAATGATTAGGGAAAGGCCCAACTAGCATGTGTCTCATCGATCAAGCAAAATCATGTATGCCATGAAGATCAAGTCATGAGAAGGTGGATGTTGCATGGCAATGTATCTCGGAAAGGCTATGGAAATGCCTTGATAGGTAGGCATGGTGGCTGTTTTGAGGAAGGATATAATGAGGCTTATGATGACAGAGCGTATCGTTCCAAGGATTTGGATGCACCGGCGAAGTGTGCGCCAACTCTCGAGGTGAGAAAGGGCAATGCACGATACCGAAGAAGCTAGAAAAATATGGCTGGGTGGAAGTGTCAACTTCCGAATACTCACATTAGTCCGAAGAACTCATGCGCTTATTATCGGTAACTCTCAATCTAATTAGGAGGTTCACAAAGAGACAAGTACCCCGAGGAGGAGTGTATGGGGGTTTGGTTATCCTTGCGCATCCTCGACTCATGGTACGTGAGGTACTCTAATATTCGATCCCTCCAAAGATTAGTGATCCATCTAGTAGCTAAAGTTCTCAACTAATTTTGTAGGTTTTTCGAAAATAAACACGGATTGCCCAAAATACGACATCTATCACTAATAGGCTAAAGCTCTTGACACCAAAAGTTCAAACATTACTCATGGCAATACCTCAAAACTATTTCAAGTTGCTACTACAATTTAATAGCAACCTCAATTACCTACTTCAAGTCAAGACACAAAACTCGGTGCAACAGACAAACTCTCTAATCAAGATAAACATGAAAAATCAAGAGAGTTCTAGCAACAAACTAAACAAAAGCTCTTTAAAAAGATAAGCATGAAAACTAAGAGCTAAATATGACAGCAGCTACGAAAAAGATAAAGAACACACACAACAAAGATAAGCATGAAAATCCTATGTTGTGTTCTAGGGTGAAGTGGAGCGTGTTTCTCTCCCACACAAATAAAGATGGGTTCTAACTTGTTATGAACAACAAGCAAAGCTAGAGAAAACTAAAAAGGAAATAAAGAGAAAGACGCTCCAAGCATAACACATAACGCATGAAGTGATAAAAATATAGTGGAACGAAAGACGAACTGATAATTGTTGATGGAGAAGGGGATGCACGGGGGCATCCCCAAGCTTAGACGCTTGAGTCTCCTTGAATATTTATTGGGGGTGCACATGGGCATCCCCAAGCTTGAGAGTTTGACACTTCAGGATCTTCTTTCATCATCTTCCATCGCACACTTGAAAACTCCCTTCATACATAACTCATTGTAAACTGATTAGAGAGGTTAGTACCCTATTAAAATAATTTTACTCTACTTCAAATAAAGATATTCTTGAAGAGCTACCGTTTCTCAAGATTGCCAAAAAGTTTTTGCAAAGAAAAAGCAGCTTAAGGTTTGCAAAAGTAAAGAGAGACAAAACGTGGCAGAATCTGTGAAAAACAGAACAGCGGGTAGTAAGTAATTTTTTAGGGATACTTCTGCAACTCAAATAAAAAACTCAGAACATATGAAAGTTCTGTGATTGTATAGAGCACGTTGTGTAAAAAAGTCAGCTCAAAAAGATGAAATGGTATTTTTCTAAGATTTTTCCCGTCCCGAGGACAGAATCTGTTTTCTGGACAGCATGTCACAACTTTCACTTCCCTTGTCATATGAGGCTATAAATGGCACAAAGATGAAAAGTAAAGATACAATGATGTTGCTACAGTATTAACAAACATCAAGACACAACAAAAGCAAAATAAACCTAATTTGTTGTGGGCTGCCTCCCAAAAGCGCTTCTTTAAAGCCATTAGCTAGGCTTAAAAATTATAGAAGATGCTCTCACAAGAATAAGAATTTTGAAGCAAAAGAGAGCATCAAGAGGAAAATATGAAACACATTTAAGCCTAACCCACTTCCTATGCATAGGAAGGTCGAAAAAGAACAACTTCAAAACATTCAACATGAAGAGAGGTGTTTTAGTAATATGGAAGTTTCTACAACCAAACTTCCCTCTCTCGAAATAATTTTCAGTAGTATCATGAACAACATAAAGAATATAACTATCAAATAAATCATGTTGTTCATGACCACAAGCACACGTGTACAGTTTTCAACATGGTCTTTAGGATTATAAGATAAATGCAACCCATCACATTGAGCCTTGATAAGGGAAAAATTCTCCGGAGTTGGAGGTTTCAAAAGGATAATATGGCAATCAAGTGTGGGTGCAATAGCAACAATTTCATGCTTAACATAAGGAACTATAGCAAGTTCATCTTCGTAAGCGTCATCCATAGTGGCATCATGGCCATCAACAAAGCAAGTATCAAAATCATCAGAAAGGGATGTATCAAGTGAGTCCTGGGAATCATAGGATTCCTCTTCATAGAAATCATTAACCTCTTATCGGGCAGCAATCATTCTATTTTTAAATTCCTCAATATAAGCATTGGAAGTATAATTCTCGAAGTAATAAGCAAGAACTGCAAAGTTTTCAGACTTGTGAATAGTATCATAGTACTTTTTAATCAAAGAAGCAATCTCACAAGCACCCTTAAAAGCAACAAAATCTTCAATCTTTTCAACATCAAAGTAGTCATAAACACCTTTTGCATAAGAAGATAGGATCTCATTGTCATTAAACTGACATTGGAAAGAAAGGTGTTTACGATCTATATTAGAGCAGCAAGTAAAATCATAAATTTGGCATAAACACTCAACATAGCAATAAGAAGTTTGTATTTGGTCCCATAAGTGTTTCCCTTTCTGAGATAGTCGGTGCCGCGTATAATGAGCATGCTCATCCAATGATTTTCCCGCAACCAAGTCGGTTGGGTTTTTAGCGCGAGCACAAATTTATCGAAGACGATCCAAGTGAAACATGTCCATCCTTCCATATTTGGATGGTTCAGCACCCATGGTGAGGATAGCATCACTAGGCAAAGCAAGACAAAGGAAAAAGGTAGCAACTATTTTTGTGGTTTTTCATATAAGACACAAAGGAAAAATCAAAAACTAGAAAGGTAAACTAACAAGACTAAATAGCAAAGATAAAAGATAGTGTGCAACTCCCCTATCTTGAAGAGTGGAGTCCCCGACAACGGCGCCAGAAATTAGCTTTGATGGCTTCTCGCCCCTCTTTGGTTACCCAAAGTGGAAGGTTGAGATGTAGACAACAACAAATTTCCCTCGGTGAAGATACCAAGGTTTGTCTCCAGTAGGACTCCGACAACGATAGGAAGGTGACAACGGCGCCAGCAATTAGGCGGTTGGCGTGGACCTGCACACACAACAGATAACTTTGCTCCCAACGAGTTCAGAGAGGTAGTCAATCCCTCCGGCCTTGTTGTTTACAAAGGATCAAACGCACGGGATAATAATGATAGCGATAGTAACAGAAAAGGAAATTAAGAAGAAAATAAATAGTGGGTGTAAACAGTGTTGGAAATATGGACCAGGGTCCCATGATGTTCACTAGTGATGTCTCTCTCCCAAAAGACGATAAAATAGCCATGCGAGGTAAACAAATTATAGCTAGGCAATTGACAGGATTATGTGCGCAAACCAATGGTAACTATGCTATAAAGAAAGGAAGAGGCTCAAAAGCATGGGCGGTACGCCAGGACAAGTAGACCGAAATCCATCCGCATCTACCTACTAATCATCCATCTTGAGATATCTATCCAGAACATCTCGCTGGTATTAAGTTGCGAATCCCACCCAAAGTGTAAACTCAAAGCAACAGACAACTGCATTAAAGAACTTTGCGTAAAGTAAACAATCCTTGCACCTGCAAGTACAAGCACTGTTGTTTTCTCCCTTGTGGCAACAACACATCCCCTAGACTCATGTTTCTGTCACTCTAGCTAGTCATCAGGGGGCATGAACCCACAATCATGCATAATGCTCCCTCTTGGATTCACTACCTACTACTTGGCCAAAGCAATAAACAACAACGGAGAACATGCAAGAATTACTCAAGAACATAAATATAAAAGAGGAGAATCAAATATATTACTCAAACACAATCTGAACATAGTCTCATAATCCATCAGATCCCAGCAAACTCAGCATAGAAACAGTAGAAAGATTACATATATGCCTTGATCATGTAGGGAAGCTCACGAGGTCTAAACCATGAAGAACAAAGAGGGGAGGAGAACATCACATAGCTACTGATCATGGACCCATGGTCCAAGGTGGACTACTCACGGTTCATCCGGGAAGCATCCATGGTGGTGGAGAAGCTCCCGGAGGTGGTTCCTCCTTCCGGCAGGGTGCCGGGAAGAGGGCTCCTGGTGCTCCCAATCTTGGAAGTGCGGCGGCGGAGGAACAGAGGAGAGATCGCGAAAATGGTTCTGTCTTCGAGGGTTTCGGGACGAGAGGGATATATAGGCGAAGGGGGCAGCCAGAGGTGGACCAGGGGCCCCAGGCGCCCCCTGGCGCGACCTAGGGGGTGGCCGCCTGGGACACCCCTGGCTCCCCTATGGCCCCACTTGGGCTCTTCCCGAAACTTCATGTACACTGATTTTTCCTATATTTTTCCCGGATTTTTTCTCACACTTTAAGTAATGGGAAAACCTGAAATACAAAAACAACAGAAAACAGGAACTGGCACTGGGGTGCACTGAGTTAATAGGTTAGTCCAAATATGATCAAAAGTGTATGGAAGTGCATCAAGATCATAGCAATATCACACAAAAGATGCATGGAGCAAGCAGAAATTATAGATACATTTTGGATGTATCACCGTCTCCCGTGGATCACGCCGCCGCCGTGCGCCGCGCCCGACCGCCGTCCTCCACGTCGGTGAGCGCCTCCCCGCGCCTCTCCCTCTCCTCCGGTTCACTGCTCACCTCCTCCTTCCCTGTTCCGCAGGCCTCCACCGCTGCATCGCCATGGCCGGCGAGGAGCTCGCCAGAGCTCGAAGCCGCCGCCCCAGGAAGCCGGCCACCGCGTCGTCCGTCGCCGCAGCCGCCCCCTGCTCCGGATCCGGCCGGCCCCAGCACGGCTCGCCCGCCTCCTCGCGTTGCGCGACCTCCCTCACCGGCGAGCGCCGCCAGTGGCCGCTTCCATCCGCCGGCTACCACCAAGCCCCGATCGGGCCGGGAACCGCTGCCAGGCCGGCCATCGCGTGGGCCAGCATGCCCTTCGCGGCCCACCTCCTCGCTTCCCACCTTCCAGCTGATGCCAAGCCAACCTCCAGGCAAGATTGGCCAAGCCCATGGGTGGGAGACCGAGCCCCTTTTTCTGTCTTTTTCTTTTTCCAAAATTTTGCTAAGTCTGTAAATTGTTTGCTGTTGTTATGTTTTTGCGAGTAGATTTGCGATCAAACCGCAGCTCGGGTGACTTTGCGCCCAAAAATAAAATTGTTTAGAATTGTGTGTAATTCAATCCATCTTTTGTGAGCATTTTAATTTGAGGCCATCTTGATGTTGTTAACCACTGTTGAAGTGGGCATCAGACTGTTAACTATTGTTAATTCCTGTTAAGTGTTGCTGTTATTATTTTATTTCAAGTTTGATTGATGATTGTGACACATCCATGAGGCCTATTGCATTAATTCTTGTTGCATACCGTTAAGCATCATGTCTACTTCAATCCTATGCAATCACTTGTCATGTTTACATTCCTGGTCATAGTTATATTTCAGCTCAAAGTTTCTATGCTACTGTTGTTGACAGCCACCTCTGTTTTTCACTAAGTCTGTAACTATCTGATGCCATGTTGCACGCTTAATATCTTTTGATCTGTTATGCCTATGACCTTGATTCTTGTTTGTACCTGATCACCATCATGTCTATTTCATGCCCATCTATTGCTATGTCATGTTGCTGCACTTTTTCATATAGTTTTGCTTCTGTTTATACAGCATGAAAATAACAGTTTATGCCCTGTTTTCCTGATTTTCATTAAGTCCTTGACCAGTAATGTTTTATTGCATTTTGCATGAGCTATAATTAGTTGTTCATGATGTCTATTTGCATGATTCCTTTTTCCATGCGATGCCTGCCATGTCTACTTTAGTTGCATATCATTTGTGAGCATGTTTGCATACATTATCATGTTTATGCATTGCTCTAAAGTGGGCTTCCTGATGTTTGACAGATTGTGTTCCAAACTTGTTTTGCCTATATCTTTTTAACCGTAACTCCGTTTGGAGTGTTCTTTATATGTAACTTTGATTAGAATTTCATGTAATTTGTGTTTATGCTATTGGTTGCTGTTGTTAACCAACCTAAAATATGGTTTAGGGCAGAACAGTACCAAATGTTCTAATTGTCGTGCGACACTTAGTTGATGTCATGTTTAGGTTGTGCCTCACATAAATTGACTAGCATAGATAGTTTATCTTATGCTTCACCTCTTGCCATGTTTGTGTGCTATGCCATGCTTGAGTGAGATGCCATGTTAACAACCTCGTTCACCTTGAGTAGCTAAACAACTTGAACAAATATAAACGTGCGGTATCATCGTGTGTGACGAGTACTCCACTTAACTTGTTATAACCGCTCTCGACGATAGATGTGATGCTGTAGTGCGTTGTCTCGTGTTACCTTCTTCTTGATGATTGCTCGTGATTTCTTCGTAGTAATAGATGCTTGTTTGTTGATTGCTTTCCAGTGTTTACCTCTTGTGTGCTCCTGCGGGTAGCTCTCGGAGAAGTTGCGAGCTTGCGATCGACTTCACCTTCGGATCGTCTTCTCATCAGGTATGGGGGGAGCATATATCATGCTTATAAATTTCAGCTCACTCACCCCTAGGTGTAGGATAGAACGATTTCTTGATCCTACCACTTTATATTCATGCCTCTCAAATAAACCCAAACAACCATGTCCTCCACATCCCAGCAAACCTTGTTCGGCTATGTTACTATTGCTCGCTTCTCAGCCATTGCTTAGTATGCATGCTAGGATGTTATCAACTGTTACCTCCATTTACTCCTTGGATTGGGCTATCACCTTATTATATTGTTGTTGATGATATGATTATTATAAATGTTGACTATATTCGACGAAGGATGGAAGGTCTAGGCTATCCCGCCCCGACGCTTTGTTCCATTCGAGTCACCTAGGACCCGAGTTCCGGGTATTGGTTTTAAGACTGAGCGTGCCTAACCGCGTGTGGGATTTTATGGGGTCCCCTTTTCTTACCTACCTAGCTTCAAACATTTCTAGTGGTGGCCCAAGCTGATTTACCATTTGAAAACATGCATATATGTCTGTCGGGTCGCTCCTAGATGATATCCTTTAAAATAACTTGGGCCAGCTGAGACATGGTTTCTCTTGTTGGTCCACCCCAGGAAGCTAGGGGGCTGCCCACATAGTTTGGGTAGCTAACCCGACCTCGTCCAGACGGTAGAGGCCAATTTGAGAGCGCGGCCAACTTTTGAGTTGGATGTCGACTCATCGGGGGCCACCCGGATTTTTTCGTTGTTAGATAGAGGGACCTGTCGTTTCGGATCTCTCGGGACTAAATCATAAAATGGCTGCCTGTGATGGGTAGAAACTGAGAGAGATGGGCGTGCTTGCGGAGCCTTGTAATGGGCAGTTGGTACACTCCTGCAGGGTTAAATCTTTTCGAGAAGCCGTGTCCACGGTTATGGACGACTTGAGACCATAGATAACATCAACTGAATCATAACTATAACTTGATCAACGTGTGTGTGCCTTGACTGCTTCTTCTTCGTCGGGATGCGAAGAGGAGGACAAGGATAGGATAGGTGTTATGTTTGCGTAAGTAGTTGATAGTAAGACTTGTTGGAGGCGATTCCTCATCGAATGCTTGGTTCTCATCTTACTCTAAAATAGACCGTTAGCCACTCATATATTGCTAGTGCGTCTGCAACCTCACCACTACCCCCATCTTACCCGTGAGAAGTTAGTTACAAGACTTTTGATATATTCTCACCCCTTTCTTTTCTTTTCCCCTTTATGTTTTTCCTGATCGGCCGCTGAAGTTGATTACTACCTCGACTCTTCTTCTGGACGCCTTCGTGGAGACTCGACGACGACTAGTTAGGCGGACCCCGACGGAGAGCCTGGACCCGTGTGGTTACGGGATTGGTGTGTTTTACCTTTGCCACTAGGCATTTGATTGTAGTCTGTACTCAGACATGTATCTTCCGCTGATGTAATGTATTGAGGCAGTTGTATGCCGATTGTATGAGATGTTGTGTCCTTGTAGTTGTAATGTTGTGATATCATGTTGGAAATCCGGGGCATATGACATTGTTATATGTCGCGGTGGGACCGATATGTGCTTTGTCCCCTTATCTGGATGGAAACATCTAGATCTGGCACAGTACCGCATATCGGGCCTTACACTCGAGTGCCATGTTTTCAGATCTGAACCACTTGTGTTTTCATGAGTATATCTATGTTCTTGATCCTATCTATGAGTTGTATGCACCTATTATGGTCCGGAACTAGCGATCCCAAAGGTGACAGCTTGGGACACCAAAGGGGATGGGCTATAATTTGAGGATTCCATGTATCCATTGATTGTTAATGCTTTGTTCCGGTGCTCTTTGACAGGAGCACCTTAATCTCCATAAGTTCCCTTTGGCCCCGTTCGTAGCGGGATGGTAGGACAAAAGATGTTGTGCAAGTTCTTATTGCAAGCACGCACAACTACCTACGGGATACATGTCTAATGTTTGATATTTGAGAGGATCCTTTCTTTTGTGTGTGACTTGCCCCGTGTTAGAATCTATTATATGTTCACTCTTATCCAAGAAGCGCCCAACCATGCATCTCCGTGTCACTTACATGTGGACCCTACCATATAAAAAATACATTTTTCTCACCCCTCTCTCACATACTTACAAGTGAGGTCATTAACCTAACACTAAACCCATGGCCCCATATGACAGTGAATAATTAACTTATTAACTAGTATAAAAAAATATAAAAATAATTAAAGTGATTACTATTAGTAATATTTAGGTCAATTTTTTTTACAAAATTGAAAAAGGGCATGGCCATGGCCGGAGCTTGCCCGAGCTCGCCTGATCTCCTCGCCGTTGGACGGATGCTGTCGGCGATGAAGGAAGGCCGCGGCGGTGCTGGCGTGGAGGAGGGAGGCGGCGACGCTGGGGAGGAGGAGGGATGCCTTGGCTACGCTGGGGAAGAGGAGGGAGGGCAGCCGACGGTGCTAGGGAGGAGGAGGGAGGCCGCGGCGCTGGGGAGGAGGAGGGATGCCGCGGCGGCATTGGGGAGGAGTAGAAGGGCGGTCGGCGGCGCTGGGAAGGAGGAGGAAGGGCCACGGTGGCGCCCGGGGAGGAAGGGCCACGGTGGCGCTGGCGGAGGAAGGGACGCGGGAGGAGGAGGAGGGCGCCCGACGGCGAGGTTGCGAGGAGGAGGGAGGCCGCGACGTCAAGCTCGGGAGGAGGAGGCGGCCGGCGGCGATCTCGCAAGGAGAAGAAGGGCATCCGGCGGCGGGCTCACAAGGAGGAGGAGGACGGTCGGGCCAGGGAAGAGGATAAGGAGGGAGGATTTTTGTTTTGTTTTTTTGGGTGTACCCTCTGTCGGGGGATTGGTACCCGGGTAGGCTAACCCAAGCGGAAGCAAGCTTTCAAGACAAGGATGGGCCGAGCTGGGCGGAGGTACGGCCGATTGCTCCAAGGCAATCGACCATACCAAATGCCAGCAGTCGTCCCAGGCGCAATCGGCCCACCCTTCCCTTATCAGACATTCGTCCGATTGGTCTGCAGCTGGACCGAGGTTGATTCCCAGAAGGCCGACTACCCAGAGCAATCGACCTTACCAGGAACCACCAATCGGTCCAGGCGCAATCGGAGCAACCTACCACCCAATCGGGGGTATGATTACGAGGTCATAAATACCATATCCCGAGATATCTGGGTGGCAGGAAGGCCAGGTCACGTCGAGGATTTGCTGGAGATACGGTGTCGACCTCCCCGCCGATTCCGCGGACAGGCCGACAAGACCGCACCCCCTAGCTCCACTGTTCGTCACTAGGCTCTACGAGGTAGCAGCATGGGCCGCCGCTCGTAGGCTCCGGATCACCCGGATAGGAGCAGTCGGTGGGCCCAGGCCGATTAGAGGTTGACAGTTGGGCCCATTCGGCACTGAAGTTACCGAAGTACCCTGGACTCACACTATAAGAGCCAGGGTACCCCTCCTGCGCGAGGGAAGCAACACTTGAGATCTCATTAACTCATTCCCCCTTCAGTTCATTTACTGCCTGTAGTCACTCCTCAGGGAAGCAGGAGAGGACCTTGCCCACGGCGGCGGTTTACTCCTTCCCCTGAGAAGATAGAAGAGCAGTTATTGTAGTTCCTTCATTGATATATAAGAGACAAGCAGGAGTAGGGGTGTTATCTCTCCGGAGAGCCCCGAACCTGGGTACATCGTGGTGTCTTCACCGTGCTTGTGCCCAACCCGATTCCGGCACCATTGACATTCTCTCCCTCGTGTCTTCCCCTCACTTTAGCCATCCCCATGGCATCTGCCGTCACATATCGACGACACCCTCCATGTAAGTGAGAGATGTGGAGAGAGAGGTTTTTTAATTTTTCTGTTTGGTGGGCCCTACATGTAAGTGACATGTGTAGAGAAGGGTAAAAATGTAAAACAAACAGCAAGCTAACGGTCAAAGCCCTTTGACCGGACGGAAACGGCACGGAAGGGTATTTTTATAAGTGGAACTAACGGAAGAGGGGCAAATTTGAGCATGCTCCAAAATTAGGGGCAAATCTGAGTAGGTGGCTCGAGTTAGGGGCACAGATGTAAATGTCCCTTGTTTTAATCCTATTGGTTACTAGTAATTTATTTTCGTTGTTTACTTTCGCTGTTATCACTATCACTATCATACCATAGTTCCTATTAATATTTTGTTGCAAGCAAGTATATTTCAGGTGCGGTTGAATTAACAACTCAACTGTCAAAGCTTATAAATACTCTTTGGCTCCCCTTGTGTCGAATCAAGAAATTGGGTTAACTTACCCGCAAAAACGCTACACATGATCCCCTACAGTTGAGGGTCATCAGTGGCCATCCCCGGCCATGGCGCCATGGATGTGCTCCACGCAAGGGAGGAACAGGGGAGGGAGATGAGTGGGAGGGAGAGAGAGAGATGGGCCTGGTGGGGGTTGCCCTAGGCGGTTTTTAACCTTTTCCATTTTCTTCTCTTTATTTGTTTACCTTTCTGTTCTTCTTTATTTAGTTTTGCTTTCATTTGATTTTTGCAAATTATGGAATTTGCACCAATATTTATATTACATAGTATGGTAATGCTACAAAAAGTTTGGTGGCTTAATAAAATCATTTGGATTTTGTTTAAAAAATAGATGACCAAATGGGGTTGTTTTAGCCATTGTTTTTATTTGTTTATAATATTTAAATATTGTAATAAAATACCATTACTATAATGTCATGACCTACTGATTTTTAGGCATTTAATAAAATAGGTTGCACAATTTTTACCTAAAGTTTTATTTCCATTTTTGTGTTTAATTCCAACCAAGGGGATTTGAATAAGATTTGATTCAATGATTATCAAGACATGCTTCACCACTGTGATTAGTCATGGATAGAGTGATCACTGCAGCTTAACACTGAGGGTGTTACATGGTCTTAGGGACAAATGCGCTTTCAATCTCCCATTTTTTGGTGAGTTTATGATAATATGGTTAGAGCATCACAATAAGATATGCGTGGAATGATGACAAGAAAGATATTTAGCATAAGAGGATCCCCCCTTGGAGTAGGCATATATTTGATAATTTCTTTTAACATGTGAATACAATACATATACGATAAGTATCCCCCCTATGTAGGCAGACAAATGCAATTATGTGAGTGGAGTTTACATACTAAAGTAATCAAGGGCCTTAACATGTGATCAACATAATATAGACATGGCTAGCATTAGCATGGATCACATGTAAGAAGTGAAGATGTGAGAAAATAAATATGGACAACTATGGATAGCAATGACATGATACAAAAAATGTGCAATTAAGCATACAAAATATCAAGTCAAAGATAACGATAAGCAACCACATAGTCTTACACAAATGATAGTGTTGCTCACATACACACGAGAGTACTGGAAAAGTAAATAAAATTATCAAAAGCCACATAAGCATACGAACGGAAAACACCAAGGCTTGTGATCTCCCAAGTACAAACGACCCTAAATAGAACTATTCTTCCCCTTTGGCATCAACACGACAAAAATGGAAAAGGCGATACTAACATGACTAGACCACAGGAGGTTGTGCGCTCGAAGCATCATCATCGTCGTCAAAGTGCCAATCCTTCATGGGGGCCATACTGTCAACATCCTCAAATCCTGGAGGCTAATCCTCACTAGACTCATCTGCCCTCTTGTCCCTCATCTTCCAAGATGGATTGCTTGTAGTACATTTCACACACACCCGTTGGGAACCCCAAGAGGAAGGTATGATGCAGTAAGTGGCAGTTTCCCCTCGGTTAAGATACTAAGGTTCTCAATCTAGTAGGACTTGAATATTTTCAAGGAGGTGTTTAATGCTCTGGCGCTTACAGGAAATGTGGACCTGCACACAAGAACACAAAATCTTTCATCCCGAACAAGCTATGAAGGTTTCCAAGCTTCATGTTTTGTTGTTTACGAAGAAATTAAACGTATGGTGTGGTTGGAGAAACTACAGGTAAAATGGTGCAGCAAGCAAAATAAAGGAAAAGTAAATGCAAACGGTTGTAATCAATGGTGGAAGATGGAACATGACCCACGGATTCACTAGTGGCGTCTCTCCATAAGACGATAAACATGTTGGGTGAACAAATTACAGCTAGGCAATTAATAGAATTATAAACACACTGCAATGCTAATTATGAAAAAGAGAGCTCAAGGTTTTAACCATGTAGGCATTAGTCGAGCATATATAGACCACTGTGCTGCAGCATCTATAACTAAAAGTCCATCTTGAGACCTCTATCCCGAGTATCTAGCTGGTATTAAGTTGAAAACACAACAGACAAATGCTATGAGCTTGGTACATAATGTAAGCAACATTTATGAGCAATAAGTAGCCACAAACACGGTCGTTTTACCCTTAGTGCCAACAACACATTCACCACCTTAGACGTTTCTGTCACTCATGCCCAGACGCGAGGAGGCATGAACCCACTATCGAGCACTATGCTCCCTCTTGGAGTTATAAAACACTACTTGTCCAAAGTAATAAAATATAACGGAGAGCATGGAAGAACACAACATAGCATCATATCAATTACATCAAAATTTCCTTGATTATGATAGGCAGCTGACAAGGATTGATTTGGTGAAGCACAAGATTGGAGAGACAACCATCTATCTACTACCATGGACCCAAGGTCCATTGCAAGACTACTCACACATCATCCGGGAGGCAGGCATGGCGAGGAAGAGGCCTCCGGGGATGATCTCCCCCTCCGACAGGACGCTGGGACAGGGCTCCACTGGCCCTAGATCGTAGTTTTGTGGTGGCGGTGGAACAACGGCTCCTGTTCTATTAATTTTTCCTCCATGTAACTTTTATGTTTCCAGGGAATATATAGGCAAAAGGGATGCTCGGGGGGTGGCTGAGCCACTGATGGACCCCCTTCGGGAGTTTTTGGTATTGTTGTCTTTGTCTGGGGTAAAAACTAATCTCCGTAACTTTTTAGGTCATTTGGAGAATATTTTATGTGTACAATTTATGAAACAAAAAGAAAACAGAAAACAGGAACTGGCACTAGGCACTGATTAGGTTACTTCCAGAAAATTCTATAAAATGATATGGTAGTGTAGAAAAAGTATGTAGTAATTTCATGGAACAAGCATGGAACAGGAGAAAAAATATAGATAGGTTGGAGACGTATCATCTGCCTCTTCTCCATAGACTGACACATCTTGAACACATTGGCCACAATCTTGAACAAAGTCATCTTCTCATGAGAAGTGAAGCTAGCATGTGCCTAAGAACCTGCCTGTGGTGCCCTCTGCCGAGGGATGCGAGTGGTGGAGGATCACCAAGTAGAGAATGTGGCATGGTCCTCAGGTCTTAGGTTGCGCCCCTTCTTGGGCACCACATATGGAGTAGGAGGAGGTGGAGATCGGTCCAGCTCTCTCTTGGAGACACTGATAGGATAAGTGGTATGAAAATTATATTTTGCTGGTGACGAGGATTGACCACGGCAAATCCCATGGTTGGGAACCCTGGGTTAGATCGTAGAGGAGATGTGCAGGTTGGCGATACTCGTCGGCTAACAGGAGAAAGCACTTCCTGCTCGGTTGTATTATAATGGAGGCAATTACAGTGGAGGTCCAGGCAAGATTTCTCGGGACCGGTGGAGTAGCTATGAGATTCAATGCCCTAGACGTCCCCTCTCCCAACCTTTATATACTAGGATGGGTCGCAAGGAGTCCGTCTAGGTTTACAGAGAGGGTTTCCTAGTCTATCTTTTAGTCTTGAACAGCAAGCCGTGGTTTCCATGATCCTTGAGGACTCCTCACGGCGGTTGCCTCGAGTGGACCATGTGTGGGCCGGTCGAGGCTTTCTGCAGGCCTTCTAGCTTGATATGCACCAGGTACCCTCATATGTTGGAGTCGTGGGGTCACCCCCACGTCAGTAGCCCCCGAGTGCCTGGGGGACTCGAAGAGTTGCGCAGGGACTCGAATCCATAATTGTCATCGGCTATTAGCCATAACAAATAGTTTATTCGAGGGATGATAAGCTAGAGAGGCCCAAGGTGGTCGACTGGTCGAGCCCTGGTAAACGGGTGCAAACACCTCAAAAGCCCAAAATCAAGATGCGTCCCTCGACACGAACTTGGGAAACAACCGGTGCCTAGCAAGTCCATGCCGTTGCAGGTCTTATAGGATCAATGCCGCCGGTCTCAGAAAATAGCCTTTGCGCGTCCGGCATTGGCTCTACTTCTCCATACGCTGCGCGTGGGAAACATCGGGAGTGAAGTCGCAGCTGTGGCAAGTGCCGGACCGACCGTCTTCACAGCGGGGTCTTACCTACGCGCTAAGCTTGCGCGACATCTGGGGTGCTGTGTATCACCACCCAGGCATCATTTTTTGAGGCGCTGAGCCTAATTAAGACAAGCATCCAGTTGGAAAACAAATCAAGTGGACGAATAGTGGTTTCTCGCAGAGCACTGATGATATCAGGCGAGGAATCAATAGGAGTCGCACTCACGCGGATGGTCATCGAGCGGGCTGATTACGTAGACACCCTTGCGGCACCTCAAGTGCTCAGGTGGATTTGTTCTTTTTGGATGTTTTGATCCGTTCTTTCCTTCCTGTGCGAGTAACTACTCGAGCACTCTATCAACTTCTGGGTGAGGGAGCACCCGAACTCTATAGATATATTTGTCCTTGGCGGGGCGAGTGAGCACTCGAGCATGTTGTGGCCCGTGGGGTGAGGGAGCACCCGAACTCTTTGGCATGCTTGTTTCTTAATGGAGGGGAGTAGCGCTCGCATCCTCGGGGCTAAAGTCTTTGCTCTATTTTTTGTAAATATGGGGCGCTCCCGATGGTTGTAAATTTTTGAAAAATGTAGTCAAAAAGTTTGAAGGGGCAGGTTTAGGGAATCTTTCCCATGTTCTGCTTTTCGTGATGCCTTGTCTTAAATAAGTCTTGTCTGGGCTGTTGTGATGCCCCATTTTTCAATGATGCTGCTGATGACATGTTTGATGACAGGGGCTCTACTTGTGAACCGTCATGTCTTCTGTGAAGTCACAAGGACACCCTGTGGCGCTGCGGCCGTTTGGGTATCCAATGCATATATTCGAATCACGCTAGGATTTGATGTCTTTAAATACTTGCAAACATGCGAAGAGGTATCTTGTATTGGAACCTGTACCATCACGCGCTCCAGCTTTGAGTTAATGACGGCGTCGATTGGATTTCTAACGTGGCCGTCTTGTTTGCCCCTGGCCTGGGCTATAAATATCCGCTTGTTCTTGTTCGTTCAGTAGTGTCTCTTCATTCCTCTTTTCTCCCTCTTCCAGTTCCCGTAGTTCTTTAGCGTTCCTTAGTTGGTGCTTCTTGCGACATGGCTCAGTGGGGATGAGGTCGTTGTGTTCGTACGCCTCATTCGTCCTGTCATGGGCGTGGCGGAGCGATTACAGTACCTCCCCCCCTCTTCTTCTGAGAGGGAGGGTGTTTGACATTATGATTTTCTGCTTGGCATTCTTAGTCCATCTGCTGGCCGGATCCCTCTTCCTTTTTCTTTTGCTTCTATTGTTTCTGAGCTCAACCTAAGGGGCCTTTGGATCCGTCTTCAAGGGTGCCCTCGTTCTCCCGTGTGGATAGATCTTGAGGTTGACAGCTCCTTCTTGGTTTTCTTGGGGCCTGGTTGGAGATCTTTTTCTCCCCGGATGAACTTGCGGGCTCGGGGTAGCCTTTGTTGTCGGTTTGACGGCGAAGATACTCTCAACGTTCGTGCTTTTGATGCTGGTGGCAATCGCCTAGATCCATACTGGGAGAAAACAAGCAGCAACAGCTCTGGCGAGTTGATGGGCCCTTCGACTGCTTCTCCTGTGGCTTCATCTTCTGCCGACTCCTCGGCTGGTGGTGCTTGCTCTTCTAGTTCTAAGGAGGAGTCGGATGTCAAGCCGTCGATCTAGCGTGGACGTCGACCAGCAAGGTCACCACGCTGAGGAAGGCATCAAGTGGCTCCTTGCAGACTTAGGCCTACTTTGTCTTTGATGATGCTCGTCAAGAAGTGGACCAAAGTGCCAATTATCTCAGCATGGGCACACATGTAGAAGTCATAATTCCTTGGGATGATTGGTTTTGTAGTCCTTCTTGATAGCCGCTCGAGTCCCTGATCTTGTAACCTTTGATGTGTAGCGGAAGATTTTGTACTGATGTATCTCTAATATGAAATGAAAAACATCCTTTGAGTGCTTGATCTTGTAATGAGAACTGTCTTCAATTGGTTGGCCTTGTAATTTAAAATTGTCTTCGGCTCCTTGTCCTTGTAACAAAAATTGTCTTCGGCTCCTTGACCTTGTAATAAAAATTGTCTTCAACTCCTTGACCTTGTAATTAGATTTGACAGTATCGGGTGCGCGACAACGCTCCTGATGGGATTAGCCCCCGAGGCTATGCTTGATTCGTAGAGTAGGGCATAGTCTTGAATTGGCCCGTTTTAAGCTTGCCCTGCTATTCTGGAAAGAAGATCAAACTCATCGGGTGCGCGATAGCGCTCCCGATGGGAGTAGCCCTGAGTCTTTAGGTGATCGCTTGTGATCGGATGAAGACTTAAGAAATTATCCTGTCTTGGATCCTTCTTATGAGCCTGAATTGAAGGGTTGCATCTTTTGTTCTTGTTGTGATGTACATGCGTCGTGATTTTGGCAGTGATGCCGTAGGATGCCTTAGGGGCTGTACTTGCATCCTCGACGTGTTTTTAGGTGCGGCTGTGGATAAATGCATTTTGTTGGATCCTTAGTCTTTGGGTCGATTTCGTCATGCAAGTGAGAAAAAGCGTCTCTCGGGGGGAGTTCGTGCTCGAACCCCGAGTGCTTTAAGTTAGGTCGTCGCATGAGAGAAAAAAGCGTCTCTCAGGGGGAGTTCGTACTCGAGCCCCCGAGTGCTTTAGGTTAAGTCGTCGCGTAGGTGAGAAAGCGTCCCTCGGGGGGGGGGGGGTCTGGAACACCCCCAGTGTCATGCTAAAGTAATCCTTTTGTTAAAGTCAAATCACGGTGCCTAATCATACTTTAATCATCATTGATTCCAATCACATTCTAATTCCCCTTGAATGGATTTGGAAACAAAGGTGATAACTCAACTTCATTAAAAATTTCAAAGCCAGTTAAGATAAAAACTTCTTCATATAGTTAACAAGAATGTTCAAAATATTGTGAATAATCCCAAGTCAATAATAAAACAACAAAGCCCAATTAGAAATATTAAGTTGCACTAGATTTTTATTAAACAAAAGTAGAAATTATAGTTCAATCAAAAATTGAGCAACCAATTTTGTTAACTAGAAAATAATCATTAGGTCATGATGAATTAGCTATAGGAATTTATTACCATGTTTAAATAATTTAAACAAATCAAAGCTTTGGCAAAACAACCAAATTTAATCCATTTTAAATACAACAAAATTCAAATGAATTTAGAAAAAGTTCAGACTTTTTGTAGCCTTGTATTAGTATGCCATAGTATTAATGTAGCTAGTCCCACATTTTATAAAATCCATCTGATGTTCAAACAAAATATAAACATAAAAGAAAAACAAAAGAAAACAAAAAAAATGCAAATACACTAAATAGCTCCATGGGCAACTCCTCACCGGGCCCAGCCCATCTTCCCCTCCTCTCTTCTTCTACTGTTCCCCCGACTCGGTCACCATGGCCACCGACGGCCGGTCGTTGCCACCGGACCCAGTGCCCCCTCGCGCCGCTACAGGGCATTGCGGCAAGGAAAAGACCACCTCGACCCCTCCTCAATGTTGGGGTTCGGGGCAGAAAACACAAATTTTTCCTTGACCTACGATACCCAATCCCAAGACCTATGCTATGCTGATGCAAGTAACGGACAGAAATAGATCACATACCAGTATGTAGTCCGTTAAGCGGGAAACGTTCCCGCATGAACGTGGTTGGTGTAGTCGTACCAGCAATCCCTGATGCCGCGCAGATCCACGATGACTCCTGTAGCCACCCGATCCTTGCGGACCGATGACGGGATTACGTCCCCGTCGGAACGTTGCTGATGAAGACCTCGCGATCCGGCCACGACGATGAAGTAGTACCACAAGTGTAGTGCCTCGCGGGATTATACACATACAGTATACCCGACGTCCCTCTGGGCTCCGAACCAGTAGAGCAGCGGAAAGAAGATGGATTCGGATCCCGATTCCAGCAGCACGACGGCGTGCGTATAGTGGAGAAATCCCCAACCCAGAGCAGCCTCCAAACAAGGGGAGTCCACTCAGAGGAAGGAGAAAGGAGGGAGAGAGATGAGAAACTTTTCTCAAAAAATTCATGATTAAAAGGGCACCTCTACCCCTCCTTATATAGGCCAAGGAGGGGTGACACCCCCCCTTCCCCTTCCGGGGTGGGACTAATCCCAAAGGGGGGGGGTGGCGCACCAAATAAAGGGGGGTGGGCCCCCTCATGGCGCCATGGCCCATGGGGGAGGACTCCCTCTCCCCCTAATGGGCCCTATGAGGCCCATATGCCTTTTAATTCATTTTTAATTATATTTAATTATATTTTAATATTTAATTCAGATAATTAAATAATAAAACATTATTAAATATATTTTGAACCTTTCAAAATACCCAGAACAACTTCCGGCCTTCATCGGAACAATTCCGGTCATCACCGGAACAATTCCGGTGTTCTCTCCAATTTCTCCGGTGATCCCGAATCAATCCTTACTGCGTCGAGTACCCTTAAGTGTAACACCCTACGGTCCGGGAAACAGCAGACATGATCGAGACAATTCTCATTGATCAATGACTAATCAATTGGACCTGGTTACAATCCTTGATAGCCCCTGCGCTTCCATCGAATGAACTTCAATCGCTGTTGGATCCGTTAACCGTGTGCCTGTTCCCTTTGTCCCATGGTACTTTGCTTGTCCGAGGTTTGATCATCGGTATCCAATATACCTAGTCCGTCCTCGTTCTCAACAAACAAGTTTACTCGTTCCCGTGATATTACAACTCCGTGACCTAGTCACACGTTTGCAAACTTTATGATGCAACATCACCGAGTGGGCCCAGAGTACCTATCCGTCACACGGATGGACAAATCCCGCTTTGATCTATTTGCATACTCATCAACCATCTATTTCGGAATACCCAAAGTGCACCGTTATAGCCAGCATATTTCAGTCAGGCGGTGGGATACAAATCAAAGTCTCCTCATAGATGACAATTACGTATGATCATTACGGTCAAAGGATCTGGTCACTACGTTATAGTTATCGCAATGTCGAACTATGTGACTTGATCACATCGCAACACTTCTGGTGGGTGTATGTCCATCATATCATTATCCAGTGATACGACTCCATTGTCAACAGACGCCATTGTCTCATGATCAGGAAACCTTGATCATCAATCGCCCAATGGACTAGTATACTAGGGTTAACTAGGGACCTGGTTGTTTGCATACCACACCTGTATTAATGTTTCCGCTTAATACAGTTCTAGCATAGTATCAAACGTATTATGAACTAATGGAATATGCTTGATAAAACATATTTTATTTGCCTCTAGGGCACATTCCCAACAGTCTCCCACTTGCACTAGAGTACAAATAAACTAGTTGCATTTTCTCTGGATCATAACTCCTTATTGATCATGCTTGCCCGTGGAAGAGGTTGTATCAACGGTCTGGGTACCATTCAGAACCGTATGTCCTTTTGCAAATCATAATGTCACCTAATTTGACATTCCTTCATTATCCACTATAATGATGAGGTATATGTTTTGGCGGTGAAGTGAGACTTCGTTTGCTGTGTCATAGCAATGACATCCGGTGGGTCACGCGGACTTTCCCATAGTCATGCACACTTGAAACTCACTCAATCAGAAGTCTAACTTCTTAAGCCATAATATAACTCCTGCTACTTCTAAAGCAGCCACATCAATGTAGATTCAATCCTTAGTGCATTGTATGCAACTTTGATGTCTAACCAAGTTTCTTTCAACTTAGGCATTCATTAGTATGATATCTCAATTTTCTAGGTTAGTGTCAAAACTTGAACCAACATAACATTTATGGTCAAGTCCACTATCCTTTACAAATTTGAGATGTATCCTCAGTTCTCTCCAGACACTGAAGGATAAACTTAACTCTTTGTTCAATGATTTACTCATAAATCATATCACAACATGTTCTTACTACTAAGAACTTGGGTCACATTACGTCGAGTACATAACTCTGGTTTTATATGAAAGAACCTATGACAAAGGCATAGAGGATCCAGCACATCCATTTCTTTCATTAACCATTAACCATTGTTCTTGTACTGAGATTAACTCAATACTTCTCTTGGATATACAAGTAAGGACCACTTCTTGACTTGTCCCATTCTGAACTCCTTCAGAATCTTATCCAGGAAAGTATTACGACTGAATGTTATTAAACACATATCTATCTTAATAGATCTTCAATGCTTAATACTTTATTCATCTTCATTTATGAACGATTCAAATAATCATTAACACAAACTGCACCATTCATAATATGTTATCCATATATGAGAATGTTATCATGCTCCCACTCAAATATGTCATGCACATATTAAGTTATAGGATAACACTCATATTGCTCCCACTCAAATATGTCAGCCACATATAAGACAAGGATAACATCCACATGGCTCCCACTTAGATATGTCAGACACATATTAAGTTCAGGATACTAACCACATGGCTCCTACTCAAATATGTCAGCCACATATAAGACAAGGATAACATCCACATGGCTCCCACTTAGATATGTCAGACACATATTAAGTTCAGGATACTAACCACATGGCTCCTACTCAAATATGTCATTTACATATAAGGCTAGGATAATACTCCCATAGCTCCCACTCAAAATATGTAGTCTACATATATCAAGTTTCAGGAAACTATTCAGCTCCCACTCAGTTTCATGCAAATGCATGTTTCCTCGATATTTTGGCTAAGTCCAAAATCCTTTGATCATTCATCAAATCGAGAATTCAGTTTACGAGACACTAGTATCCATATGTTTTTCCAAAACCTTCTTGTTGTACCAATTACAACACTTCTTCAAATACAGTATTTGAGGAAGTCACGGTATTGATAACAATCCTGGATCAATCGTAGTGAATATCCCTTTGACTCAAGAATTGCTACACATTGTAGTCAATCCATTGAATTTGTCAGAAACAATCTTTGTAAAAAACCAATCTTGACGTCCCTTTGATGTTCACATTTATTCCTCATAACTCTGAAGTTATTGTGAATATCAAGTAACCTCCTTACTTGATAAGATTCAAGCAATCTTAAATGTAACTCAACATAGGATTTTATGACTCATAGTCATATCTCGTACTTAGGTCCACCATCGCTTCTTTGTAGTTCGTAGGAATGTCTTGTTTCATTAACATGACAAGTGAATCATGAATATCATTTTGCACCAGGGGCAAACATATATATTCTTGAATCCTACCTTTCTCAGTAAAAGCTCCCATCGAAACATCATGATCATTATCATTAGTTTCTCCTCTTATTGTAGAGCCTTGCTTCCGGAACATATTCCGTTGCACTACTCTGACATTTGGAGGCAAGGTCAATTACCTTGGTTGAACTTTCACTTTTCTTCCATTACCACATTTATCAAGAACAATTCTTGACAAACACCAAACATAGCAATACAAGTTTTGCTCCTTTTGGTTCTAGTTGTGGAAGATGCATCCATAGTTGTCTAAGGATACACTACAAAGATAATTTATCTTACATAAATTAAGCTTCCTAGAAACCACAATACACCATGACATATATGGTGTTGGTTTCCACGAACTCAGATGGTTCCCTATGCTGAAGTGAGTGTTTGCATATTAAATTAATAACTCTAAACAATAATAACGTAACTTGGTAAGAGATAACTTAGACCATACACTTTTCGATAGAATATGATCACAATGTTCACGCACGTCAATCATATTGAAGTGTCTCAAGACATTGCAATTTGTGGAACAACTTTCACACAAGTCTTTATGCCCAAGACTAACTCAAAACATTTGTCACTTTGATCAAATCGTAGAGACTTGTCTTTCTTGTTAATTTAAATATCCATCTTTACTCTGAAATCCCTTTTGATCATATCAAATTATTTCAGACTCGTGTTTCATTAGTGAATACCAATATTCATCTAAGTCCACACATGAAGTTCACAAAATAATGAAATTCACTACATGCTGATATACAATACATCACGATGTATGATATTCAACAATCAGTACACATTCTGTTTACCAGAATGCGAGGTTTTAGTCATCTCACCTAAAAGGCATGGTTTGTATGTGTCAAGAGATCAAGTATCTTAAGACATCATCATACCATTCATGACTTAAACTGTAGTGTCATTATCAAGCCTGGATATTTCTTGGCTTTACAATATTTCTTATAAATGATCAAACAGCTATCATCAATATAAGAATAACTCATTCATAATCGTAATGTGACCATAATAGATATCATTCATAAAAGGAGAACAACTGACTTGTTTCTCACTAATATGAATAATTGTCTTCGCGAGATGCAAGACACACTAATAAAGTCCTCATTCAAACGATCATAAAATTTATTCATATATTAATCAATTGATAGATGTAGAGGGAGAGTGTCGTCGACCATCAACTATCTTGATTGCCGTCAGCACACATTGTCACATCATCCCTTCCAAGCCACTCTCAAGCAGTAAGTTCAAGCATCGAATACTTTAATCAACCGCAATTAGTGTTTCGTGGGAAAGACATTTATAACTCGTATATCAAATATACCTTCTCCGTCAATGACCATTCCTGCATTGGTTCTACTCTTAAAGTTCTTAACTTTAATCATGACCTCATGACAGGTGAACGATTCTCCTTCATGACATAGTCCAGACATGGTCTTTGTAACTAGGAGGAAGCGGATGTAACTCCCTAGTTATCGCAAAGTAACCAGTCATTCAGTAGTCCAAGTTATACACAAGGTGTTCCATGTATCTTATACATTTTCCAAGTGACTTTCTCAGCAGGTTGTTCCTTCCACCATAGTTGAAAGAAACCCCGTCCATATACTCATATTCCATTACTCTGATTTGTGACCAAGTGCTTTCAAGTTCACCTAGCACGTCATACGTGTTGGTTAACATGCATTCACAATTCAGACTCATAGAATGAAGTATGGTGTATTGGACAATCATTCATAAGTGACGGTGAGTACGATACTCATCATCATCTTCCTTGAATACGGAGTTGTCAGGTGTATCTCCTAGCAGTTCTTCGTATTATGTTTAACAAGTCATTACTAACGAGTATGTCTCTAATGGTGTTGGTACACATCAATGAAGTAAGACCCATTTACCTTAAGTTCTATCATACTAAAAGAGCCATAGTTCTAAACATTGGTATGACATTATCTACAATGATATTTGCAAAGACATGAAGATTAAGTTCATAATATGGAGTTCATGTTTCAAAAACAATTCTGGAACTCCCACTCAGACAAACATCCCTCATAGTTTGTTCTAAGTGATTACACGATCCTTGAACACCATACCTCCCCCGATCGTCACGGCCATCAGTATGTTGTTCAAGGTAGGCCATCATGCCAATCACATCATCCATGTGACTCATGCTCGACCTTTCGGTCTCTTGTGTCCCGAGGCCATATCATATACATATGCCAGGCTCGCCACCACACCCTATGTGAATTGTTGCTGTGTCATGCAAGGCCATATCATATACATATGCCAGGCTTGCTACACCCACCTCATGTGAACGAAAAAATGTTTGACACACGTGTGACACGTGGTGCCTCCATAATGTAGAACTTTCCAGGTGGTGCTCACTAGGGTAAGGACACTATGTTGGTTTTAGTGAGGGATCATCCTATTATGCTACCGTCGTATATCTAACATATTAGCAAAAAAAGGATGCAACATAAATCATACATGCTATGATTCCCCCCGACATGCAAATTAAAGTTGAAAACGCCTTTCTACTTTATCTTTTGCAAGTTTTACGTGGATGCTAGGGGTTTCGAGAAAAGAACCGCTTTATATCCTGCGAAAACAAGCCACAACACCAATCCCGCAATTGTCTCTATTACACCCCTGTCGGGGCCCTCTGTTGCAAACATCTTCGCATCGCTAATGCAGAGAGACAGACACCCCCCCAGCCACTTTATATGGTACAAGCCATATGTCAAGCGTGGAACCAGTCTCGCGTAAACGCGTAAGGTCGGTCGGGGGCCGCTTCATCAAACATTGCCGCAATGCTAAATGAGTACACGTGAGAGGGTAACAATTGAGAATTTATGCCCACATACTAGATGTGTTCTATCCGTACAATACATCTACGCATAGCCTTGCTCATGATACCACTGTAGGGGTTCGGGGCAGAAAACACAAATTTTTCCTTGACCTACGATACCCAATCCCAAGACCTATGCTATGCTGATGCAAGTAACGGACAGAAATAGATCACATACCAGTATGTAGTCCGTTAAGCGGGAAACGTTCCCGCATGAACGTGGTTGGTGTAGTCGTACCGGCAATCCCTGATGCCGCGCAGATCCACGATGACTCCTGTAGCCACCCGATCCTTGCGGACCGATGACGGGATTACGTCCCCGTCGGAACGTTGCTGATGAAGACCTCGCGATCCGGCCACGACGATGAAGTAGCACCACAAGTGTAGTGCCTCGCGGGATTATACACATACAGTATACCCGACGTCCCTCCGGGCTCCGAACCAGTAGAGCAGCGGAAAGAAGATGGATTCGGATCCCGATTCCAGCAGCACGACGGCGTGCGTATAGTGGAGAAATCCCCAACCCAGAGCAGCCTCCAAACAAGGGGAGTCCACTCAGAGGAAGGAGAAAGGAGGGAGAGAGATGAGAAACTTTTCTCAAAAAATTCATGATTAAAAGGGCACCTCTACCCCTCCTTATATAGGCCAAGGAGGGGTGACACCCCCCCTTCCCCTTCCGGGGTGGGACTAATCCCAAAGGGGGGGGTGGCGCACCAAATAAAGGGGGGTGGGCCCCCTCATGGCGCCATGGCCCATGGGGGAGGACTCCCTCTCCCCCTAATGGGCCCTATGAGGCCCATATGCCTTTTAATTCATTTTTAATTATATTTAATTATATTTTAATATTTAATTCAGATAATTAAATAATAAAACATTATTAAATATATTTTGAACCTTTCAAAATACCCAGAACAACTTCCGGCCTTCATCGGAACAATTCCGGTCATCACCGGAACAATTCCGGTGTTCTCTCCAATTTCTCCGGTGATCCCGAATCAATCCTTACTGCGTCGAGTACCCTTAAGTGTAACACCCTACGGTCCGGGAAACAGCAGACATGATCGAGACAATTCTCATTGATCAATGACTAATCAATTGGACCTGGTTACAATCCTTGATAGCCCCTGCGCTTCCATCGAATGAACTTCAATCGCTGTTGGATCCGTTAACCGTGTGCCTGTTCCCTTTGTCCCATGGTACTTTGCTTGTCCGAGGTTTGATCATCGGTATCCAATATACCTAGTCCGTCCTCGTTCTCAACAAACAAGTTTACTCGTTCCCGTGATATTACAACTCCGTGACCTAGTCACACGTTTGCAAACTTTATGATGCAACATCACCGAGTGGGCCCAGAGTACCTATCCGTCACACGGATGGACAAATCCCGCTTTGATCTATTTGCATACTCATCAACCATCTATTTCGGAATACCCAAAGTGCACCGTTATAGCCAGCATATTTCAGTCAGGCGGTGGGATACAAATCAAAGTCTCCTCATAGATGACAATTACGTATGATCATTACGGTCAAAGGATCTGGTCACTACGTTATAGTTATCGCAATGTCGAACTATGTGACTTGATCACATCGCAACACTTCTGGTGGGTGTATGTCCATCATATCATTATCCAATGATACGACTCCATCTTCAACAGACGCCATTGTCTCATGATCAGGAAACCTTGATCATCAATCGCCCAATGGACTAGTATACTAGGGTTAACTAGGGACCTGGTTGTTTGCATACCACACCTGTATTAATGTTTCCGCTTAATACAGTTCTAGCATAGTATCAAACGTATTATGAACTAATGGAATATGCTTGATAAAACATATTTTATTTGCCTCTAGGGCACATTCCCAACACTCAAACCCTAGTGCCCCACCTCCTTTCCCCCCTCGTGCCGCCTCGCTCCGCCCACGGCTCAGCCAAGCTCGTCGTTGCCGCTGTGCGCCATTGACTTGGCCCGAAGGCACCTCGAGCTCTGAGAGCATGTCCAGGAGCCTCGTGGTGCTCGTCCTCGTCTACCACGCACACGAATTGGAGCCACCGGAGCGCGTCGCCGCCGCCCCCTTCTTCCTCTTCAACCACAACCGCCCGTGACTGCTGCCCCGATTCACGCCACCCCGACCCTTTCCGGCTTCCCCGAGACCTCCTCGAGCTCCATGGTGAACTCCCGCTCCGATTCCCCCTCTCCCCGGGCTCGATCCGTCTCCGTAGCACCTTCCCAGCCGTCGTGCCCGTGCTCGTGGCCGCCCCGTACGCTGCCTGGCACGCCCCGCCACCCCCCGTGCGCATCCACCCTTGTCCTGTGGCCGCGCCCGCCCTCCTGCCTTGCTGCACCTGCTCGTCCCCGACCTCCCATGGTGGCACCTCGCATGTGCCCCTGCCCGGTCGCACCGCCGCCGCAGCCTCCCCCACCTTGCCTCGCCGAGGCGAGCGCACGGCCGGCGCCGGCGCCATTGCCTCGCCGACGTGGTCGAGCCGACGTGGCTGCAAATAGCCACGGGCTAAGCCCCCCCACACCCACTGACCTGTGGGCCCCGGGCCTATTAATCTTTATTAGATAAATAAAACCGATAATTAAAACCTAAGGGAATGACTAGTGGACCCCAGGCCATCATAATAAAATAAACTGAGATATTTTAAATCTGTATCAATGACACCTGGGCCCCCACTGTCAGTTTATTTATTTAAAGAATTAGTACTCCCTACGATCCATAAAAAGTGTCGCTCATTTTGTACTAGGCTAGTACAAACTTTGTACTAGATGCGCGACACTTATTATGGATCGGAGGGAGTATAAGTTAGTGTATGACATGTGGGCCCAATGGTTATTTAAAATTAATTAAATGGTTTATTATTATGGTGAGGTTGACATACGGGACCCACATGTTAGGTTTGACCAGTCAAAGTTCCTATTCTGGATAATGTTGATTTAGTAAATAAAAATAATCTAGTAAATCTTTTAAATGATTTAAAATTTCAAAAATTAATATCTCTTAAACCGTAGCTCAGATCGAAAAACTGTATACATGAAAATTGATCAGAAAAATACAATGAATAAGAATGCACTATTTGTATACCCATCACATCCCTCTAACACAACGAACACGAGACCTTGCCCTTGTGGACCGTTTGTCGATAATCACCTAGAGCCGGTATTTCATCCCCGGATGAATTCCCGCTCCGAACATAATACATTGTACTGTGTTAGAGCACCAATATCAATGCATATGTTATGTCATGCATCTGTTTGCATATGATGTCTTTGTATTCACTGTTTCTCCCCTCTTTATTCTCCAGTAGACCCCGTTGTTGCCGCCGACTACACCGCTGCTGAATACGACTACGTCTTCGACGACCGTACCCCAACCGTCGAGCTTCCAAGCAAGCAGAGTCATTTTCCTTCCCTAGATATCACCTATCTTTTCCGTACTTTTCTTGCACTAGGCATTGTTACTGCTGCTGCTACGTTGCTTACATATTCAATTGCATAGCCTGTCATTATCGCCCCTTGATGTACCTTCCTTATCCTATGTTGCCTTATAAATAAATATTATTTCAGCAGTAAACCATGCGCATTGTTAGCTAGGATTAGATAGCGGGCCGTGATCACTCTGGTGAGTGAACGCGGAACAATATATTAACTGTAACAAGTATGGTACAATGCAGACACCACGTAAGGCCCCCCTAGCTCGGCTCTGCTGAGCCACCATCAAGTGTGAGCTATCAAGGAGTAATCCTTGTACTCCAATCGTTGCTGACTTTGTATAACCGCTCTAGGTACCTGAGCAACGGTTGTCCTTAAAGGTAAGAGTCGGACGACCCAACGGTGCCCGCGAGCGGTATTGCGTCGGGAACGATAGGGAGGGTACGACCGACGTTACTTGCGTGCTTGGCCCCTGCTCGTATCTCGCGAGAGTTACCAAACCAAAAAAAGAAAAGCTCTACCAAGAACACATGCGAGACAAGGTAAGGAGACGATTCACATTGTTGGTAACCGCATGCTTTGACGGGACGACAGGGCAGGCCCCGACGTTACTGGTGGTCCTTGTTGTTGTTCGTTGTCCGTTGTGTTGTTAGTCAAACAGTGATAACGGTTGTTTGCGAGATAATATTAAAATGCTAAATGGTTCGGTGGATGACTTGAGAGGCCCGTTGGTCTGTACGCACTACCTACACGTGGGATTACGGTGTGGGCCTGATACGTCCCAAACGTATCTATAATTTTTTCTTGCTCCATGCATGTTTTGTGTGATATTGCTATGATCTAGATACACTTTCATACACTTTTGATCATATTTGGACTAACTTATTAACTCAGTGCACCACAGTGTCAGTTCCTTTTTGTGCTGTTTTTCTATTTCAGGTTTCCCCCATATTAAAAGTGCTCCAAAAATTCGGGAAAAATCAGATAAAAAATCAGCGTGAAGGAACCTTCCGGAATCACCTGGGTGGGGCCAGAGGGCCACCACCACGGACCCAAACGGCCACCTGGCCCGGCCTAGGGTCTGGCCGCGCCGAGGGGGGGGGCACCTGGACCCCTGGTGGCCCCCCTGACTGCGCCCTTTCGCCTATATATTCTCCGTGACGCAAAACCTCCGAAGACATAACCCTTTTTTGTGATCTCGCCTCTGATTCGCCGTCGCCGTGCTTCCAAGATCGGGAGCGCCGTCAGACCTCTTCTCGGCACCCTGCCGGAGGGAGGATTGACCTCCGGGAGCATCCCCTCCACCATGGACGCTTCCCGGATGTGCCGTGATTAGTTTCCCTTGAACCATGGGTCCGTGATCATTAGCTATGTGATGTTCTCCTTCCCTCTTTGTTCTTCATGGTTTAGTCCTCGTGAGCTGCCCTACATGATCGAGGCACATATGTAATTTTCTGTTGTTGCCATGCTGAGTTTGCTGGGATCTGATGGATTATGAGATTATGTTCAGATTGTGATTGAGTAATATATTTGGTTCTTGTCTCTTATATTTTTGTTCCGAAGTAATTCTTGCATGTTCTCCATTGCTGTTTATTGCTTTGGCCAAGTAGTAAGTAGTGACTCCAAGAGGGAACGTTATGCTCGATTGTGGATTCACGCCCCCCGATGACATGCTTGAGTGACAAAACATGAGTCTAGGGGATGTGCTGTTGCCACAAGGGGGAAAACAACAGTGCTTATAACCGCGGTTGCAAGGATTGTTTACTTTATGCAACGTGCTTTTTAATGCAGTTGTCTATTGCTTTGGGTTTACACTTTGGGTGGGGCTCGCAACTTAATACCAGCGAGATGTTCTCGATAGATATCTCAAGGTGGATGATTAGTAGTAGCTGCAGTTGGATTTTGGTCTACTTATTTTTGCGTACTTCCCATGCTTTTGAGCCTCGTCCTTTCTTGGTAGCACAATTAGTATTGCGGTGCATTTTTAATCCTGTCAATTGCCCAACTGTAATTTGTTTACCTCGCATAGCAGTTTTATCGTCTTTTGGGAGAGAGACATCACTAGTGAACATCACGGGACCCCGGTCCATAGTATCATCATTGTTTACTCGCTTATATACTTTCCTGCTTTTACTTTCCAGCTGCTATCATTATCATTATTCCTTGTGTTTGATCCTTTGTAAACAACAAGGCCGGAGAGATTGACAACCTCTCTGTACTCGTTGGGAAGCAAAGTTATTTGTGTTGTGTGCAGGTCCAGGCAAGGCAAGTGGTTCTTTTCAGATGGCGCATTAATTGTCGAACCACCTACTTATCATCTCCGGAGTCCTACTGGAGATAAACCTTGGTATCTTCACCGAGGGAAATTTGCCGCTACACTACATCTCACCTTCCACTTGGGGTAACCAACGAGGAGAGATATCAAGCAAATTTCTGGCGCGTTGCCGGGGACTCCGAGTGCTAAGATAGGGGAGTTTCCCACTACCTTTTACCTTTGCTTTTTAGTCTTGTTAGTTTATCTTTCAGTTTTTATCTTTGTGTCTTATATCAAAAATTACAAAAAATTCTTCCACACTTGCTGCTACTATGGGTTCCACTGAAAACACCAAGTTGTCTGACTTCACTAGTCACAACAACAAAGACTCTATATGCACTCCTATTTCCACACCTGCCACTTCATCTACCTCTTATGAAATTACACCTGCTTTGTTAAACCTTGTTATGACAGATCAATTCTCTGGTGCTGGAGATGATGATGCTTTACAATTAAATAATTTTGTTGAGTTATGTGATATGCAAAAGTATAAAGAAGTAGAAGGTGATGTTGTTAAGCTCAAGCTTTTTCCTTTCTCTTTAAGGGAAGGAGCTAAAATTTGGTTTCAATCTTTGCCTAGGAATAGCAAAGATTCTTGGGATAAGTGCAAAGATGCTTTTATTGGGAAGTATTACCCACCTGCTAAAATTATCCAATTGAGAAGTAACATTATGAATTTTAAGCAATTGGATAATGAACACGTTGCCCAAGCTTGGGAACATATGAAATCTCTTGTTAAGAAATGCCCTACACATGGTTTGATTGCCTGGATGGTTATCCAGACTTTTTATGCAGGCTTGAACTTTACCTCGCGGAACATGTTAGATTCGGCTACGGGAGGAACCTTTATTTAAACTACACTTGGTGCTTCCACAAAACTTCTCGATGAAATAATGACCAACTATTCCCAGTGGCACACCGAACGCGCTCCAACGGGTAGGAAGGTAAACTCTGTCGAGGAGATTACCTCCCTAAATTAAAAATTTGACTTAATTATGTCTCTACTACCAAGCAACCCTCTATTGATCCTCATGATGTCCATTTAAATTCTTTGGTTGCTCGGCAACAAGTAGCTGTGAACTTTATTGCTAGAAAAAACTTCAACAATAATGCTTATAGGGGCAACTTTGCTAGTAATCCTAGACCGTTTCCATCCAACTATGGGAACAACGACACCTATCCTAGCAACAAGAACCCCACTTCTGAACTAGAAAACATGCTTAGAGACTTTATCACTACCCAAAAAGCCTTCAACAAGAATGTAGAAGAGAAATTAGGTAAGTTAGATAATCTCTATTTGAAGGTAGATAGCTTAGCCCTTGATGTTGAGATGCTAAAAATTAGAACCTCTCCCCTTGAGGAGAGGAAGGCCACTCCTATTAATGTTATCCAATTAAAAATCAATGAAAATATTAGGATGATGGCTAAACTTAAAGACAGATGGGCTAGAGAAAAAGAGGAAGAGGATAGGATTAAGAGCCTTCCTACACACCACACAGTTGCCACTATCCACATTTTTTAGGACACCCATACTGTTAGCACCCAACACACTCCTAGTCCCATTGGACCTATTAATGGTGATGCTAATACCTCAACCGTAGAAGAAGAAACTCCTATGAACGTAGAGGGTTTCAAACAAGTGAGCCTAGATGACACTACTACCACCTTTGATAGTGGTGATATTGATTTTGATTGTTGCACCCTCTCAGGAGTTATTAGCTTGCTACACAAAATGTCTAGAGACCCCCACACTAGCACACTTAATCTTGCCTTCACGGAGCATATCACAAATGCTATCATTAAAGCTAGGGAGGAGAAGATTATAATAGAAGCCTCCATACCTAGGAAGCTAGAGGATGGTTGGGACCCTATGATTAAAATTAAATTGAATAACTTCTCTTGCTATGCTTTATGTGACGTTGGAGCTAGTACCTCCGTCATGCCCAAAAGAATGTATGACATGTTCGAATTGAAACCTTTTTATTCTTGTTCTTTTGGTGTTCGTCTCGTTGATTCTTCCGTAAAGAAACCTTTGGGGAAGATCGACTATGTTCTTATCATTGTCAATGAAAATTATGTTCCCGTTGATTTTATTATTATGGATATAGAGTGTGAACCTTTATGTCCAATCATTGTGGGACGTCCTTTTCTTCGCACCGTTGGTGCTGTTATTGACATGAAAGAGGGGAATATAAAATTTCAATTCCCTCTCAAAAAGGGAATGGAACACTTCCCTAGAAAGAAAATCAAGTTACCTTTTGACTCCGTTACACGGGTTAGCTATTCTCTCTCTTTTGATAAAACTTGATTCTTCTTTTTCCTTATGCCTAGCTTAAAGGCGTAAAAGAAAGCGCTTGTTGGGACACAAAGTTATTTGTGTTGTGTGCAGGTCTAGGCAAGGCAAGTGGTTCTTTTCAGACGGCGCATCACTTTTCGAACCACTTACTTATTATATCCGGGGTCCTACTGGAGATAAACCTTGGTATCTTCACCGAGGGAAATTTTCCGCTACACTACATCTCACCTTCCACTTGGGGTAACCAACGAGGAGAGATATCAGGGCCCTCCGCGTCGTAGTTTCGTTCGAAAGCTCTTCAGACGTCAGCAGTACCACGGGCTGATTGCCGGGAAGCGGTGTTGTCTTCTTTGCTGCAGCAGGTGTATTTGGCTTTGCTTTTTCTTCACCGGCCAGTCTCGCACTGTGAAGGAGCGTGGAAGGGTGAGGGACCTAGACCCCTGAGAGCATAGGATATAGTCTGACGGATGGCCTCTCTATTGAGCCTAGGATGGCCTGCGATGTGTCGGATAGCCTCGGTGGGGCATTCCCTAACAAGGTGTACGCCACCCTGGAGATCCGAGCGTGCAGGTTGAACAATAGTGCACCCCTGCAGGGAGTTTAATCTATTCAAATAGCCGTGTCCACGGTAACAGGACGTTTTATGCTGAAGCCGGATCCTACCACTACAAACTACTACTATTAAACTATTGGTTCCGAGTTTTCTTCCTCGCCGAGAAGACGAGGAGGAGAACTCGGAGGCATTTATTATTGTTAATTATTACAACCTACTATTATACAATGCTGCAGCAACTGTTGGTTGCTCTCTTCGTGTGCTGCAAGACTCGTCGGAAGATGCTAGTCTTCGATAGGCCTAGCTTCTCATCCTTTTTCTGACTTTCTACCTTTCGGTCCACTATATACAACCTCCCCTTTCCATTTGATACAAATGCATAAATGCTTAGTAGCGGACGTAAGACTCGCGGGTATGCTAGATACTCACCCTTGCTTTATTTCCCCCTTTTTGTTTTGCCTGATCGGCCGCTGCAGTCAACGTTGGAGCCCAGGAGCAGGAGATCCCCGATGCCAACCACCGCAACATGAAGGTCCCCGATTCCTTCTACGACGTCGAGTTCCCCGTCGACCAGGAGTAGTTTGGAGGTTCCCAGGCAGGAGGCCTCGACTTTTCGATCTGTTGTTTTTGTGTTAGCCTTCTAAAGGAAAATCATGTGTACCTCGTGTCTGTACTGAGATACTATTGCTTCCGCTAACTATTTTGCTTTCGAGTTGTTGTATTCGAGCCCTCGTGGCCCCTGGCTTGTATTAAACAACTTGTATTATTTTATTTATAGAGTTGTGTTGTGATATCTTATCGTGAGTCCCTGATCTCGATCGTGTACCTTGCATGTATGATTACTGTACACGGATTGATCTTGGGGGCGTCACAAGTTGGTATCAGAGCCGACTACCTGTAGGACACCCCCTTCCCACTCCTTGGTCGAAGTTGAGTCTAGTCTTTGTAAAAGTACTTTACTAACAGTGTCGTGTGGCTTATCGGCCCACGTCGCAAAATGGGTGGTATTAGGATCTTTTTCTTCGTACCCTTACTCTGGGACTCTGATCTCTCTTCTCTTTCGGGTTAAATATTTTGCTAAATCTAACTCTAGGTTCTCGTGACTAATTCCTCCCTGCAGGCCCTTCATTTCCGATGATCACCTGATTCACCGGAAGACTTCGAAGATTACTCTCTGATAAACTACCGAGACCCTTGTGCCCATTGCCTTTACAATTCTCTAACGCCGGTAAATCCCCGTGGATAACTACACATCCTTTCTATCTATACCTTCATTCCCAGATGCTCTTGTGTTTACAAGGTGCCCCAAAATACTCTGCATTGTTTCGGGAATCCTTTTGTCTACCGCCATGCATTTGATCCCTATGAATTCATCCTTTCGGCTCAGACGTCATTCTGGACATGAGGTGGACCTCGGCAAATCAAAACTTCATTGTTTGTCCATATAAGTCCGTTCAACCTATATATCCATGGTCAGAACATCTTCTTATGATGTCCCATATTGTAAATCGTAATACCTTGTGGCTTATGCCTCAATTATTTAGATGCTTCGCACATCCGATGCCTTTGCGTTATTTCTTCTTCTGGTTGAGTACCGATACTCATATCAGATTCTTGGCGGTCCACCAGATCCTTCGGTGGATTATTGTTCGACTGATCTTGCCTATTCTAAAACCCTTGAGTTCTTCCCTTGATACGAACTGACTTTGGTGAGTCACATCCTCTACTTTGACCTCGGTACTCTACTTTTAAAGTTGTATCCTTTACTTTTGTTGTTTGTTGTATAGATTCGTAAAATGACCCAATGGGTTGCATCTATGCTCAAGCCATATATGTGTACCTAGAAACTTCTGCGGGTCACACTCTGCTGGTGTTATGCCAGATAAAATTCCAACAGGACAACTTCATCGAAATCGAGAAGTGAATGAAAGGTGTTGCATTGAAGAAGTGGGAGCCGCCCCTGGACCTTTGTGTTCATGCCCATGGACACGATGTGAGACTTATCATGAAAGCTTCTGGTAAAAAATGGGACAATTACATTTGAGCCCTTAGTTGGGTCACACCCATGGGTTTTTCCCCTAAATTCAAAAAACCCACAGTTTTGTCCAAGCGGCTTAAATTCTCCTACGCTTTTGCCCTTTGACCATTTGACTGTAACTTTGAAAACTTCATAACATATTCATACTAACTCGGAAAAATGCAAATAAGATATCAAAATGTTTAGGAAAACATCACCTATATGTGCATGTCATTTGCATTCATGACAAAAGTGCTGGAAATAAGATATCAAAATTAAAAAAAATCTTAATTATTTTTTATGTAAATGACTTTCCAACACTTTTGTCATCAATGCAAGCACATATAGGTGATGTTTTCCTAAACATTATGATATCTTATTTGCATTTGTTCGAGATAGTATGAATATGTTATGAAGTTTTCAAAGTTACGGTCAAATGGTCAAAGGGAAAAAACATAGGAGAATTTAAGACGCTTGGACAAAACTGTGGGTTTTTTGAATTTCGGGGTAAATCCCACGGGTGTGACCCAACTAAGGGCTGAAATGTAATTTTCCCAAAAAAATTACCCCCTTGGTATAGATTCATCTTTCCTTCATGGTTGAGTCCCTTGCGATCATGGTTCTAACCATGATATTCTCCTTTGATTCCATTCCTTAGTAAAGATTGAACACTTGCCTTCTACAAATCAACTATCCAGCTCAATTGCTATTACGCTCTACCTTCGAGTATTACCCCCTGGTATCTAGAGAATATCATACCATTGCACTACGCCTTACGAATTTTGATGAAGCAATACTTTTCCCTGTCGTAACCACTCCATGGGTTCTCGATTGTCGTCAACCGAGAACATCAAATACCTTTTGTTTCACCATCCCTTTCACTTGGTGTCATCGTTATTCGATTGCATTCTCTTGAAACCTCTCGACCTAATGTGTCGTGGTCATCATCAACATTTTGTCTTCTCCCATGTGTCTATTGAATTCATGACGAGAAATACCATCCTTGCCCCTCGATGATTTGTGTTATCATCGACAACATCCGTTGACTCCCTGCCAATACAAACTTGGTCTTGTATATCTTGATCTGCTTTCTCTTGGGAAAGATATACACCTAATACTTGTGTATAATTACATTTTTTCTTTCCATTGGTTTGTTCGATCAGACAATCACATTCTCCTTTCCATTGGTCTGTTTAACCTTTCTTTTAATATAAATTATCCGAGCAGTGATAATTCCCTACTGATGTAAACACTTCGGTGTACTACTTTGTCTGTACAACCTGTTATGATTGTCGATGACTTTTCGGCGACCACCGATGGACGAGAACTTTGCCAATTGGTCCACCTCGTCTTAACGAGCAGGAAAATGGTTCTCTTTGTCCCTCGCCCTTGGCACTGATGTTGTTGCCGACATAGTTGACAAGCTGTTCTTTGACAATCCTTGCATCGTGATCGCGTAATGTGCCACCACTCTAAGCCACAGTTCCACAGGATCGAAACCTGACTCTTTTTTTCATCCCCATTCCCAAGGTTATTCTTCGTGCTTGACCTCGTATGCAATTCACAAGTCACCTACCTTGTGATATTGAGTCTGATACCAGACGCAGTGCTTATGCCTAATGCTCTGAACCCCTCTTTTTCATCATCTGCTATCGACATCGAATGCATGTCTATCAGTTTGAAACTTCTCATACCTCTTTTGTCTCTCTCGATGTGATTCCCTGAGTTCTAACTCGAGAGATACCTTGTACGCCATTCCCTTAGACAACCTCGGTTTATTAACCTTGTACCGATCCAACCCCTTAAGTTTTTCCTACTAACCTATTCGTAAGTACGATGAAGACCCTAGATGAAGGATGGCAACTCTTCGAGATGCACTGATGCAGAGAAATGAAGACATCAACGTGAAGGATTAACTTCTTTGAGAAGGACAACAAGAACCAGAAGATTCGTTAGAATGTGAAACCGAAACTTTACCCCTCACACTACCTTTAATTATCGGACGAGAATTCTTTGTAGTGGGGGAGAATTGTAACACCCCCTGTGTCATGCTAAAGTAATCATTTTTTAAAGTCAAAAGACGGTGCTTAATCATACTTTAATCATCATTGATTCCAATCACATTCTAATTCCCCTCGAATGGATTTGGAAACAAAGGTGATAACTCAACTTCATTAAAAATTTCAAAGTCAGTTAAGATAAAACTTCTTCATATAGTTAACAGGAATGTTCACAATATTGTGAATAATCCCAAGTCAATAATAAAACAACAAAGCCCAATTCGAAATATTAAGTTGCACTGGATTTTTATTAAACAAAAGTAGAAATTATAGTTCAATCAAAAATTAAGCAACCAATTTTTCTAACTTGCAAATAATCATTAGGTCATGATAAATTAGCCATAGGAATTTATTACCATGTTTAAATAATCTAAACAAATCAAAGTTGTAGCAAAACAACCAAATTTAATCCATTTTAAATACAACAAAATTCAAATGAATTTATAAAAAGCTCAAACTTCTTTGTAGCCTTGTATTAGTATGCCATAGTAATAATGTAGCTAGTCCCACATTTTATAAAATCCATCTGATGTTCAAACAAAATATAAACATAATTGTTTTTGCAAAAACACTAAATAGCGCCATGGGAAACTCCTCACCGGGCCCAGCCCATCTTCTCCACCTCTCTTCTTCTAATGTTCCCCCGACTCAGTCGCCACGGCCACCGACTGTCGGCCCTTGTCACCGGACCCAGTGCCCCCTCGCGCCGCTACAGGGCATTGCGGCGAGGATAAGACCACCTCGCCCCTCCTCAAACCCTAGCGCCCCCACCTCCTTTCCTCCCTCGCTCCGCCCGCGGCTCAGCCGAGCTCGTCGCCGCCGTCGTGCGCCATTGATGCGGCCCGAAGCCACCTTGGGCTCTGAGAGCATGTCCAGGAGCCCCGTGGTGCTCGTCCTCGTCTACCACGCACACGAATTGGAGCCGTCGGAGCGCTTCGACGCCGCCCCCTTCTTCCTCCTCAACTACAGCCGCCCGCAGCCGCTGCCCCGATTCGCGCCACCCCGACCCTTACCGGCTTCCCCGAGACCTCCTCGAGCTCCACAGTGAACTCCAGCTCCGATTCCCCCTCTCCCCGGGCTCAATCCGTCTCTGTAGCACCTTCCCCTCCGCCGTGCCCGTTCTTGGGCCGCCGCCGTGCCCAACATGGCCATAGTGCACCCCAGTCACGCTCTGCCTCGCGCACGGTCGCGCCCAGCGCGCCCCCGTGGATGCCCCGTGCGCTCCCTGGCACGCCCATCCACCCCCGTGCGCATCCACCCTTGTCCTGTGTCTGCGCCCCGCCCTCCTGGCTTGTTGCGCCTGCTCGTCGCCGGCCTCCCATGGCGGAAACTCGCGTGTGCCCCTGCCCGGCCGCACTGCCGCCTCAGCCTCCCCCACCTTGCCTCGTCGAGGCGAGCGCACGGCCGGCGCTGGCGTCACTGCGTCGTCGGCGTGGTCGAGCCGACGTGGCTGCAAATAGCCACGGGCTAACCCCCCACACCCACTGACATGTGGGCCCCGGACCTGTTAATATTTATTAGATAAATAAAACATATTTTTTTGAGGGGTAGAACACTTCTATTCATTCAAATCCAACACTCTTGGGATACATGATGGATCTGGCGGATCTAAAATCCATAAGTGCCTACCTAAATTTAAACTTAGCGCAAATTTAACTAGGTTATGTGCGTCAGGATTATAATTCCTCCCTTCAGCTTATGATGAGTTAGGTATGAAGGGAGTTTTCAAGTGTGCGATGGAAGATGATGAAAGAAGATTCGGGAGTGTCAAGCGCTCAAGCTTGGGGATGCCCCCATGCATCCCCAACAAATATTCAAGGAGACTCAAGCGTCTAAGCTTGGGGATGCCCCCGAGCATCCCCTTCTCCATCAACAATCATCAGTTCCTCCTTCGTCTCACTATATTTTTATCACTTCATGGGTTATGTGCTATGCTTGGAGCGTCTCGCTCTTAGGTTTTTTTTTGAGTTTTCTTTAGCTTTGCTTGCTGTTCATAACAAGTTAGATCCCGTCTTACTTTGTGTGGGAGAGAAACACGCTCCGTTTGAACTAGAACTCCTCACAGGATTTGCATGATTATTTCCTTAGCTGTGAGTTGTTCTTTTTCTTTTCTTAGCTATTGCCCTGTTTAGTTGTAGTGCTTTAGTTTTCTTCCAGAGCTTTTCTTTTGTCTCAGGTTGAACTTTCTATAGGTTGCATGTTTTATCTTGTTAGAGAGTTTGCCTGTTGCACTGAGTTTTGTGTCTTGACTAGAAAGTAGGTAGTTGAAGTTGCTATTATCTTTATAGTAGTAACTTGCAATAGTTTTGAGGTATTGACTAGAGTAATGTTTGAACTTTCGGTGTCAAGAGCTCGAGCCAATTAGTGATAGATGTCGTATTTTGGGCAATCCGTGTGTTTTTCGAAAACCAAAAACCCCTATTGAGAACTCTAGCTACTAGATGGATCACTAACCTCTGGAGGGTTCGAATATTAGAGTACACTCACGTACCATGAGTCGAGGATGTGCAAGGATAACCAAACCCCCATACACTCCTCCTCAGGGTACTTGTCTCTTTGTGAACCTTCTGATTAGATTGAGAGTTACCGATAATAAGTGCATGAGTTCTTCGGACTAATGTGAGTATTCCAAAGTTGACACTTCCACCCACCTATACTTTTTCTAGCCTTTTCGGTACTGTGCATTGCGCTTTCTCACCTTGAGAGTTGGCGCATACTTCGCCGGTGCATCCAAACCCTTGGCACGATACGCTCTGTCATCATAAGCCTCCTTATATCTTTCATCAAAACAGCCACCATACCTACCTACAAGACATTTCCATAGCCTTTCCGAGATACATTGCCATGCAACATCCACCTTCTCATGACTTGATCCTCACATCATACATGCTACTTGCTTGATCAATGAGCCGCATGCTAGTTGGGCCTTTCCCTAATCATTACCACATGATGCGCTAGTATCATTGCATATCTTGCTATCCTGGCAGAGGCATATATTTGCATCATGATAGTTATATCTTCCTTATGTGAGTACCTTTGTAAAGTGTGAAAGATCTCCTATATTCTTGTAAAATATAGAGTGTTGCCCCTAAAGTGAGGAAAAGATCCCAAAGAGGACAAAATCAAAAGATCCCAAAGAGGACAAATGAGAGTTAAATAGAAAGATCCATTGAGGCCACCAAAAAAATATAAAAAAAGAGAAAAAAGAGAAAAGGAAGAATAAAAAGAGAGAAGGGGGCACACTACTATTCCTTTTGAGAGATCCACACTAGTACTTCATCCTCTATCCCTTGTACTCCATAGAGATCATCATCATGCATATAGTTATGTGGGGACCTTCACACTATAGAACTTGGCTTGTATATTCCAATGATGAGCCTCATCAAAAGAGCTCTAGGTCTTCTTGAGCAAGCAAGTTAGATGCACCCCCACTAGTTCCCTTGGAGAGCTTTTATCTCACATGTGCATCCATTGCATGGCAATCCCTACTCCTCACATCATATCTATCATATGGCCTTCTCTCGCCTATGATTGTCCTCATTGATGTGAGACTATCACACCTTTTTGTCTTCCTCCTCCACCTTCTTTATGTTTCGCCTTTTAGGTGTCAACTTTCTTGCTCACGCTCATCCATTGCATGAGTGCTCAAAATATCAAAAGGGAGTGGATCAGTTTGACTTGTACCTGGCTAGTGGTCTGGGGATGAGTCAAGATAAGAATCCGAAGGAGACCAAGTGTGAACCTTTAGTAGATAGTTGTTCTCAGCAACCTTTTTTCTCTCTTTTTCCCAGTCCCCTGCTTGCACGCAAACACCATCTGGAGACATTCGATTCACGGACAGCGAGAGCTCTTGCACCTTTTGTTCTTTTGTTGCTTGTGTCAATGCTAATATAGACTCTTGCTTGTTAAGACTTGAATTGAATTGCATGATTTGATTGCTTTACTTAAAAGTCCTTATATGGTTGTGTGGCATGTCACCACAGAAATTATTCTTGTTATCATTTACCTACTCAAGGACGAGCAGGAATTAAGCTTGGGGATGTTGATATGTCCCAAACGTATCTATAATTTCTGCTTGCTCCATGCATGTTTTGTGTGACTTTGCCATGTTTTGCTTGAACTTTCATACACTTTTGAGCATATTTGGACTAACCAATTAACTCAGTGCACCCAGTTGCCAGTTCCTGTTTTCTGTTGTTTTTGTATTTCAGGTTTTCCGGTCATTAAAAGTGCTCCAAAAATTCCAGAAAAATTATATAAAAAATCAGCGTCCCCGAAGCTTCCGGAATCACCAAGGAAGGAGGGGAGGGCCACCACAGGGACTCCAGAAGGGTCCCTGGCGAGTCCCCACCCTAGGTCGCGCCAGGCACCCTCCTGGCTGCCCTGTGGCCCCCCTGGTGCCCTCCTTTGGCCCTATTTTTACCCCCGCGAAGGAAACCCTGATTTCAGACCCCTTTTCTCCATAAAAAATTCTGATCTCCGCCGCCATCGCCATCAAGTTTCGGGGGGAAATAATTCCTGTGCCGGCACCCTGCCGGGACGGGGAAGTGCGCCCGGATTCATCTCCATCGACGTTGCTTCTGTTGGAAATATGCCCTAGAGGCAATAATAAAATGTTATTATATATATATTTCCACGTTCGTAATTAATGTTTATATTTCTGTGCTATAATTGCAATGATCCTGACTGTGAGATTCAGAAGAAAACGCATTTGCATGTGTGGAAATGTAAACACCAAGAGTTCCTGGTTTAGCCTCTAAGACCAGCTCATGTGCTAACTGATGATTACGTTTTCTTAATCATGGACATTGTTCTTGTAACAAGGATGTCAGTAGCAATGGGAACATATTGTTAGCAGAACAATGATGTTGAACCGACCCCAGTATTGAATGATATACTTAGAGATCACATCGTAACTACGTTATAAGTCATATCATGAAATGTTATCATATACGTAATTCCTTAGACCATGAGAGTATCGAGTTGCTTCACACAGGAAGACATGCTTTGGTTCTTAGATGAATCCTCCCGTAAATGGGAAGTAGTAAAATAAGTTCTGGGTATGTCAGATGGTGTGGCTAGTGACTGTGATAGTTCAAGAATGGGATTTGCTCCTTCACGATGAAGAAGATATTCACTTCGGGCCCACTCGGTATGACGGTATCCATTATAGTCTAGCCAGACGCATTGTGATTCAGTCACGGGGATACCGGAATACGATAACGAGAAAAGGAACAAACGAGCAAAGAGGATAACGAGTGGCTTGTGTTCAAAAGTTGTTACACATGGGTGCCAAACTTCTCTCCTCTAACTTTGTCATATATCGCGAAGCAAAGGGAATGGTACATGACTAAACATAATGGTTCACTCGAAGTTTCTTCGTGTATGTGCAGGAGTCAACATGGGTGTCCATGGCTCCGCTGTTGATTATTGGCTATTGACAAAAGGCTGTTGACCTATGTCCGGAAGATGTTCTGAGTCATGTCCGCATTATACCGAACCTATTGGGTCACACACTTAACGAGCAGTAGTCTGTTAGAATACTAGTATGGTAGAAGGTTTAGTGGAAGCAAAGCAGAATAGTTCATACGGGTACCGGAAGTAGTTCCGGAGATTTATGGAATTGTTCATAAGGGCACCAGAAGTACTTCTGGGTATTTAAGGTTATGTCCGGATCACTCTGGAGTAGTCCCAGGTGGTTCCGGAACATATGAGAATGGTACTGGGGAAGTCCTGGATCAACCGGAATAGTTTCCGGATAATCGCTGGGCGTCCCGACAACCTTCGCGGTCATCCGGTGGCTTAAACTGTAACTCGGATGGTCTTGGAAACTATCCGGATGGCTCCGGAACGTCCGAGAATGGTCTCGGTAGGTCCTGGAAGTGCTCCAGAAGTGTCCGGAATGTCCCGAAACGGTCCCGGTATGTCCCGGAAGGTCCTGGAAGCTTCTAGAAGGTCATGGAAGGTTCCAGAAGGTTCCAGACAGTACCACCCACTCCCCTGCGCCCCTAGCCTTGGGGGCAAGCCACCTAGGCTGCCCGGGCCGGCCAAGGGGTGGGGGCACACCAAGGGGAAGGAATCCCCCTCCAGGTGGAAAGTCCAACTCTCCAATATGGCAGGTTTCCGGTGGGAAGGTTTGGGAGGTTTGGGAGTCCAAGTTGGACTCCCCACCCCCCCTTATTGCGCCCCAAGGGCCTCTTGGCCACCTATATAATGTGGGGGAGGGGTGGGGGGCGCAGCACAACTTGTCCCCAAGGCCTATGCGCCACCCTCCCTCCTCTAAACCCCGTTGCTCCACAATTAGACCCCGGTTTAGACGCTGTTCTAGATCGGAATCCGTTAGGGTTTTCTCCCTCTAGTTTTCTCGGTGGCGTTCATCTCTGGACGGCGGAGCGCTCCTGGATTTCTGCTACGGGATGTGTGGATACTAATGGAGGGGTCGTACCTTCGACCCTTCTTCGAGGAGCTTGTTCATGGGACTTGTCCGTGGGACTAGATCGCAGGACTTGTTCGTGGGATTGATCGAGGGACTGTTCGTGGGAGAACTTGCGAGATCTACTTCCACTACGTCCACGAGCTTCACCAACTCTACTTCCGCTACATCGGTTGGTGAGCCATGACCTAAAACCTTGTATGCAATCTTCTTGGATGATCTTGGGTTCTTGATTCGTAGGCCGAAATTTTTGTTTTCTACTACGTTTCCCAACAGCTTCCTCCCTCCATGAAGCGGGAGTAGTTCTCCCTCGGGGCTGAGGTTTCTACCAGTAGCTATGTGTTCTTCTCTCTCTCCCATGATGTGATCTTCGTTGTGATCATGGGCTATGTTAATCTAGGGTAATCCCATGATGTTTCCCCTTCTTCTATGTATTGGATTGATGTACTCAATTGATCTTATCTAGTATAATCCCCGAGACCAAGGTGACAGCGGTCTATTGGACATGGATTAGAAGAATATTTTCATGAGTGATTTCCTCTTTTGTGTGTTGATTGAAGATTGAGAGTCCCTTGGTGCTTGTCTTTGACTATCCATGAGATCTGTTGTGGTGATTGTGGTACTCTCTTTGGATGACCGTGGTGACATTGGCAAATCCATAGATTGAGAACTACGAACTCTGAGGTGTGCTTTTGTAGCCCTACATAATTCTCGTCCTCTCTTGACCACAAAGGAATGACCTCCGAGTACGTCTCCATTGCATGTTTTATGGGAAATATCATGTGATTAGATTATGTTAATGTTGTTGAGAGTTTCCACTAGTGAAAGTATGAAGCCTAGGCCTTGTTTCCATCATTGTTACACCGTTTGCACTCACTTTTGTTACATGTTTGCTTGCTGCACTTTTTATTACAGATTTATATTACTTTGTTTTGCTACACCTATCACCCATATTTTACCATCTCTTCGCCGAACTAGTGCACCTATACAACTCCTAGTTGTATTAGGTGTGTTGGGGACACAAGGGACTTCTTGTATCTTAATTGCAGGGTTGCTTGAGAGAGACCATCTTCAACCTCTACTTCCCTGAGTTCGATAAACCTTAGGTCATCCACTTGAGGGAAATTGCTGCTGTCCTACAAACCTCTGCGCTTGGAGGCCCAACATAGTCTACAAGAATAGAAGCGTGCGTAGACATCACCAATTCGCTTAATCAAGCCCACTTTCAGAGTGTCTCTTCCTTCAATAATCGACCTCCAAACCTGCGATGGGTGAGAACCCAAGGTCGCAGTGAGAATATCCGTTTCTGGGAAGTAAATTGCCTTGAGCATCCTTGCTGACAACGCACCCGGGATCGTCAGGATCCTCCAAGCCTGTCTTGCCAGCAGAGATAGATTAAAAAGCTCAAAGTCCTTGAAACCGAGGCCTCCCATTTGTTTCGGTTTTGTCATTTCATGCCATGACACCCAGGCAGGTTTCGTCTTTCCCTCTTCAGCACCCAGCAGAACTGCCGTATTAGCTTATTGAGTTGCTCCGTCAATCTTCTAGGAAGCTTGAAACACGGCATTGAGAAGACCGGCACCGCCTGTGCTATTGATTTTAAAACAGATAATTAAAACCTAAGCGAATGACTAGTGGGCCCCAGGCCATTATAATAAAATAAACTAAGATATTTTAACTCTGTATCAATGACACCTGAGACCCCACTCTCAGTTTATTTATTTAAAGAATTAATATAAGTTAGAGCGTATAACATGTGGGCCCAGTGGTTATTTAAATTTAATTAAATGGTTTATTATTATGGTGAGGCTGACATATGGGACCCACATGTCAGGTTTGACCAGTCAAAGTCCCTATTCTGGATAATGTTGATTTAGTAAATAAAAATAATCCAGTAAATCTTTTAAATGATTTAAAACTTCGGATATTAATATGTTTTTAACCGTAGCTCAGATCGAAAAACTTTATACATTAAAATTGATCAGTAAAATACAACGAATAAGAATACGCTATCCGTATACCCACCACACCTCTCTAACACAATGAACACGAGACCTTCCCTTCCGGTCCGTTTGTCGATAACCACCCGGAGCCGGTATTTCATCCCCGGATGAATTCCCGCTCTGATCATAATACATTGTACTGCATTACAGCACCGATATCAATGCATATGTCACGTCATGCATCTGTTTGCATATGCTTGCTTTGTATTCATTGTTTCTCCCCTCCTTTATTCTCCGGTAGACCCCATTGTTGCCGCCGACAACACCGCTGCTGAGTACGACTACGTCGTCGACGACCGTACCCCTACCGTCGAGCTTCCAGGCAAGCAGAGCCATTTTCCTTTCCCAGATATCACCTATCTTTTTCTGTACTTTTCTTGCACTAGGCATTGTTACTGCTGCTTCTACGTTGCTTACCTATTCAATTGCATAGCCTGTCAATATCGCCCCTTGATGTACCTTCCTTATCCTATGTTTCCTTATAAATAAATATTATTTCAGCAGTAAACCCTGCGCATTGTTAGCTAGGCTTAGATAGCGGGTCGTGAACACTCTGGTGATAGAACGCGGAACAATATATTAACTGTAACAGGTACGGTACAATGCAGACACCGCCTAAGGCCCCCTAGCTCGGCTCTACCGAGCCACCATCAAGTGTGAGCTATCAAGGAGTAATACTTGTACTCCACTCGTTGCTGACTCTGTATAGCCGCTCTAGGTACCTGAGAAACGTTTGTCCTTAAAGGTAAGAGTCAGGCGACCCAACGGTGCCCGTGAGCGGTATTGCGCCGGGAACGACAAGGAGGGTACGACCGACGTTACTGGTGTCCTTGGCCCCTGCTCGTATCTCGCGAGAGTTACCAAACCACGAAAAGTCGAGCTCTACCAAGAGCACACGCGAGACAAGGTAAGGAGACGGTTCACCTTGTTGGTAACCGTGTGCTTAGACGGGACGACAGGGCAGTCCCCGACGTTGCTGGTGGTCCTTGTTGCTGCTCGTTGTCCGTTGTGTTGTTAGTCAGACAACGATAACGGTTGTCTGCGAGATAATATTAAAATGCTAAATGGTTTAGTGGATGAATTGAGAGGCCCGTTGGTCTGTACGCACTACCTACACGTGGGTTTACGGTGTGGGCCCTCCGCGTCATAGTTTCGTCTGAAAGCTCTTCAAACGTCAGCAGTACCACGGGCTGATTGCCGGGAAGTGGTGTATTTGGATTTGCTTTTGCTTCACCGACCAGTCTTGCACCGTGCAGGAGCGTGGAAGGGTGAGGGACCTAGACCCCTGATCGCATAGGATATAGTCCGGCGGATGGCCTCTCTATTGAGCCTAGGATGTGTTGTGATGTGTCGGATAGCCTCGGTGGGGCCTTCCCTAACAAGGTGTACGCCACCCTGGAGATCCGAGCGTGCATGCTGAATAGTAGTGCACCCCTGCAGGAGTTTAATCTATTCGAATAGTCGTGTCCACGGTAACAGGACGCTTTATGCTGAAGCTGGATCCTACTACTACAAACTACTACTATTAAACTATTGGTTTCGGGTTTTCTTCCTAACCAGGAAGACGAGGAGGGGAACTCGGAGGCATTTATTATTGGTAATTATTACAACCTACTATTATACAATGTTGCAGCACGGGTATGCTAGATACTCACCCTTGTTTTATTTCCCCATTTTTGCTTTGTCTGATGGGCCGCTGCAGTCGATGTTGGAGCCTAGGAGCAGGAGATCCCCGATGCCGACCACCGCAACATGAAGGTCCCCGATTCCTTCTACGATGTCGAGTTCCCCGTCGACCAGGAGTAGTTTGGAGGTTCCAAGGCAGGAGGCCTCGCCTTTTCGATCTGTTGTTTTTGTGCTAGGCTTCTTAAGGCAAATCATGTGTACCTCGTGTCTGTACTCAGATACTATTGCTTCCGCTAACTTTTTTCTTTCGAGCTGTTGTATTCGAGCCCTCGTGGCCCCTGGCTTGTATTAAACAGCTTGTATTATTTTATTTATAGAGTTGTGTTGTGATATCTTACTGTGAGTCCCTGATCTCGATCGTGTACCTTGCGTGTATGATTAATACACACGGATTGATTTTTGGGGCGTCACAGGGTGCGTGCTCAAGCCCCCGAGTGCTTTAGGTTAAGTCGTCGCGTAAGATAAAAAGCGTCTCTCGGGGGAGTCCGTGCTCGAGCCCTTGAGTGCTTTAGGTTAAGTCATCGCGTAAGAGAAAAAGCGTCTCTCGGGGGGAGTACGTGCTCGAGCCCCCGAGTGCTTTAGATTAAGTCGTCGCGTAAGAGAAAAAACGTCTCCCGGGGGGAGTACGTGCTCGAGCCCCCGAGTGCTTTAGGTTAAGTCGTCGCGTAAGCGAAAAAGCGTCTCTCGGGGGGAGTCCGTGCTCGAGCCCCTATGTGCTTTAGGTTAAGTCATCGCGTAAGCGTAAAAGCGACTCTCGGGGGGAGTTCGTGCTCGAGCCCCCGAGTGCTTTAGGTAGTGTCGTCTTGGCAACACATTTTTTTATTACTTCAAGTGTTTTATATGAGTTGACCGTCGGCGCTGCTGCAGGTCCTTGCGTTGCTAGAGGATGTTTCTGAGCTAGTAGACTATGGGTAAAAGAGGCGCAACTTTGCCACGTTCCATGGGTTTCCCACGTCTTCTTTGGTCTTCGGGTTTTTTAGTCTATATGCTCCTCCTCATATGACTTCAGAGACTATAAATGGTCCTTCCCATTGTGGGACTAGCTTGTGGACCTTCTCTTTGACTAGCCGCAAGACAAGGTCGCCCTCTTGGAAAGTTCGTGTTCGCAAGCGCCTGCTTTGATAAGTGCGCAACTTGTCCTGGTATCCTTCTAATCTTGCTAGAGCTGTGTCTCTTGCCTCATCTGCAACGTCCTTGTCGTCTTCCAGTGCGTCTTCTGCTTCTTCCTGTTCATATCTGGTTATTCAGGGAGCTCCGAACTTGAGGTTGTGCGGCAGTACTGCCTCTGCTCCGTACACCAAGAAAAATGACATGTACTGGGTTGAAGCGTTGGGACTAGTGCGCAGGATCCATAAGACTGTGGGGAGTTCTTCTATCCAATTTCCTACGGCCTGCTCGAGTGGTGCGAGGAGCCGTTTTTTGATTCCTCGACACACTAGGTTGTTTGCTTTTTCTACTTAGTCGTTGGATTGGGGGTGCGCGACTGAGGCATAATTGATATTGATGCCCAGCTCCTGGCAAAAGTTTTGGAATTCTGCTGCCGTGAAGTTCGTTCCTTTGTCTGTGGTGATGTTGTGCGGTACGCCGAATCGAAAAATGATTGACTTGATGAAGTTGACTACTGTGAGGGTCGTCGAGCTGGTAATTGGCATTGTTTCGATCCACTTGGTGAACTTGTCGACTGCTACCAAGAGGAGTGTTCTGCCACCCTTTGCAGATTTCTTAAGTGGGCCTACCATGTCGAGCCCCCATGTGGCGAAAAGCCATGATAGTGGTATAGTTTTGAGCTCGGATGCTGGGGTGTGAGGTCGACTGGCGAATTTTTGGCATGCGATGCAACGCCGCACGATGTCTTCCGCGCTTCGCATTCCGGTTGACCAGTAAAACCCTGCGCGACTGCTCGCGTGGTTCCCTCATGTCCCTTCGTGGATCTCGAGTAGTAGGGCTTTGCCGTCTTCCTCTTCAATGCATTTTTGGAGTACTTGGGAGATGTTGTGCTTGTAGAGTTGTCCATTGATTATGGTGAACGCCTTCGATCATTGGATGATTCGTCGGGCTTCTGCGACAAGATGCCTTGTATCAGGAATCCGAGGAAAGGTCTTGTCCAAACTGCGCTTTCGAGTCCTGCTGGTTCACCCTCCTCGACTGCGTTGTTGGCTTCGCCGTCGGCGACCGGGTCTGCTGCTGCTACCTGCGTAGGCTCGGTTGTGCTGTCGTCTTCCACGGCTGCCTCTGGTGCTGGCCCCTTGATTTTGATCGATCTCTGGCCGATGCTTTCGAGGAAAACCCCCGGGGGGACTGGTCCTCGGGTGGACCCGATGTTGGCGAGCTCGTCTGCTTTTGTGTTGTTTGCTCTGGAGACGTAGTTGAGTTCGCATACATCAAATTATTCTTCTAAGATGTGGTAGAGCTTCTGATAGGCTGACATGTTGTCTACGACTGCTTCACAATCCTTCATTGTTTGCTGGACGACGAGGCTGGATTCGCTGTAGATTACGAAGCGAGTGGCACCACAGGCTTTCGCCATGTGCATGCCATGCAGTAGTGCCTCGTACTTTGCTTCATTGTTTGATGCTTTGCTGAAGTTGATATGGAGTACGTACTTGAGCTTATCTCCTTTTGGTGAGATTAGCACAACGCATGCTCCAACTCCTTGGTGCCTTTTAGACCCATCGAAGAACATCTTCCATTAGTTGGAGAGGTCTGGAGGACCGGGCGTTTGCACTTCCATCCATTCGACCAGAAAGTCTGGGAGTACTTGAGCTTTGATCGCCGTTGGGTGCTTGAATTGAAGGTCGCGAGGGCTGAGCTCGATGATCCATTCGGCGACTCGACCAGTTGCTCCTGGGTTGTTTAGGATGTCCGCGAATGGTGCGCTGCCGACGACCGTGATGAGGTGCTCGTCGAAGTAGTGTGTCACTTTCCGTGATGTCATGACGATGGCGTAGACGAGCTTCTGGTAGTGCGGGTACCGCTGCTGTGATTTTGTTAGGACCTCGCTGAGGTAGTAGATTAGCCTCTGTATACTTTGCACTTTTCCTTCTTTCGAGCGATCGACGACAAGCGCGGTGCTGACCACGCTGCTGCGTGCTACTATGTAAAGGTACAAAGGTTCCCTCTACTTTGGTACTGCCAAAATCGGTGGTCTTGATAGAGTTTTCTTGAGGTCTGCGAATGCGTTCCAGGCTTCTTCGGTCCACTCGAATTTTCTTCCTTTTCTAAGTAGTTGGTAGAATGGCAGGGTTCTCTCTCCTAGTCTGTTGATGAAGCGGCTCAGGGCTGCGAGTCGCCCGGTAAGCTGTTGGACGCCCTTGACGTCAATAGGTTCTTGCATCCTTGCGAGTGATTGGACTTTTTCCGGGTTTGCTTCGATCCGAGAAGTTTCCCAGCCGGGATGCCGAACACACATTTCTTTGGGTTGAGTTTGAGCATGTACTTGTTAAGTGTTGTAAAGGTTTCTCGAAGGTCGTCGAGCAGTGTGTCTGCGATGTATGTCTTGATGACGATGTCATCGACGTAGACTTGGACATTCCTGCCGATTTGGTCTCTTAAGCATGACTGCATCATCCGCTGGTACGTGGCTCCAGCGTTCTTCAGCCCAAATGGCATCGTCCTGTAGCAGAATACGTTATAGGGTGTGATAAATGAGATGTGCTCTTCGTCTTCTTCCTTCATCCTGATCTGGTTGTATCCTAAGTACGCATCAAGAAAGGACAGCAGGTCACATCCTGCGGTTGACTCGATGATCTGGTCGATCCTTGGAAGGGGGAAGGGGGAAGTGGTCCTTTGGGCAATGCTTGTTGACGGGCCCGTAATCGACACACATGTGCAGTACGTCTGTGTCCTTTTTGGGCACGAGAACTGGGTTTGCGACCGAAGTGGCTTTCTTTGTCTCTCGGATGAATTGGGCGTCGAGTAGTCGGTTGAATTCTTCCCCAATGGCTCTGCACTTTGGCTTGGAGAATCTGCGCAGCGCCTACTTTACTGGTTTAGTTTTCGGGTAGATTTGCAGGGCATGCTCTGCAAACTCCCGGGGTATTCTGGGCATGTCGGCCGGACACCAGGAAAATATTTCCCACTCCTTGCGGAGGAAAACCATGAGGGTTGTTGCTTGGTCTTCTCGTAGATGAGTGTAGATTTGAACTGTCTTGGCCGGGTCGGCCGGGTGTACTTGATTAGTCGTTGTGTCGCTGTCGATGCTGAAATCGCGAGTGAATTCTTTTTTCTCGCTTCTTCTTGCTAGTGGAAAGACGCTTTTGTCTACCACCATTCCTATCTCTTCGAGTTGTTATGTGCTCCAAACGTGTCGGAGACTTGATGGAAGTCCCGGTCGCATTGGTCTGATTTGACGAAGCTTCCGTTAACCGTGATGACTCCAAAAGGCTCGGGCATCTTGAGCTTGAGGTATGCGTAGTGCGGGACTGCCATGAACTGTGCGAACGTAGGTCGTCCTAGTATGCCATGGTATTGGGACTCCCAGTCGAGTACTTCGAACTCGAGGATTTTTCTTGAGAAGTTGCCCCTGCTACCGAAGATGACGTCGAGCTCGATTGATCCCAGGGAGGAGGCTGCTTCCCCTGGTACTACGCCGTGGATTGTGACACCAGAGTTTTTCCAGACTGATCGTTGGATTGACATCTTCCTCAAGGTGCTGGTGAAGATGATGTTTAGGCTGCTGCCCCCGTCCATGAATACTCTGTCCATGTCGTAACCACCAATCTGAGCTTCAAAAACCAAAGGTGTGTGCCCTGGTCTCGGAATTGCAGGCGGGTGATCGTCTTGTGAGAAGGTGATGTTGGTTTGTGAACCGTATAGGTGGTAGCTTTCTTCTGTCAACAGGTCTTTAGCTTGCTCGATCTTGCAGGGTGTAAGCCTCCTATTTTACCTTTGGAGGTCGTCCTTCCTGGATCATGCAGACTCGTCCGTGGGACGGCGGGTACTGTTCTTCTGAGTTGTGTACTGGCGACTGCACTGTCTCTCGAGCCAGTTTAGCTTTGCGCTATTTTTCTTTCTTGAGCCTGTCGGAAAGTTCGGCGAACAGGCGGCAGCTCCTCAAGGTGTGGCTTGATCTGATACGTCCCCAATCGTCCTCGAAGCAATGGATTGTGCACGACCCATCCAGTTGCTCTTGGGCTGTGAGTTTGCTGGATCCGGCGTGTCTTCTTCTTCCTGCGATCCGAAACGACTGCGAGTGGTCTTCTGAACGGGAGTGGAATCTTGGATCAAGCTCGATTCCATCGTTAATCGAGTAGTTGAGAATCATCTTGGCGAATTCTTCCGGTCTTCGGTCGGGGTCGTAGTACTCATCGGATTGAGTTTCAGAATCCTCTTCAGTTGCTCGGGCGGTGGCAGGTGCTCGGGTGGATGTTGGTGTTGTTGCGTCGGGCGACGGCTCCTCAAGTGAAACCTCAAATTTGAGTTATTGTTCTGGCTCCGCGACTGGGCCTGCAGCCGCGGTTTGTGTTCGCCTGCTGCGTCGTCGAATTTTCTTCCCCTGGGCGCGACTTTGATAGTCGCCGAAAGATTGCTTTTGGTGCAATCGCCGGCCAAGTGCCCTTGGAGGCGTGATGGAGAGGCTTGCGATGAACCTGAGTTCTTCAAGTGGATTGGATCTCGCTCGAGTCCTTGACTTACGATTTGCTGATGGCGGGGCCGCCGAGATCGTGATTCCAACCTGCGTAGTCCCCATGGTCGGCGCCAATTGACGAGCATTGACCTCAGCAAATCCCATGGTTGGGAACCCTGGCTTAGATCATAGAGGAGATGTGCAGGTTGGCGATACTCGTCGGCTAATAGGAGAAAGCACTTCCTGCTCGATTGTATTATAATAGAGGCAATTACAGTGGAGGTCCAGGCGAGATCGCTCGGGACCGGTGGAGTAGCTATGAGATTCGATGCCCTAGACATCCCCTCTCCCAGCCTTTATATACTAGGTTGGGTCGCAAGGAGTCCGTCTAGGCATACAAAGAGGGTTTCCTAATGATAGGGCATATTTCCCCTTGATTGGTTTTAGTGATTGATGGCAATACATTTGCGGATTAACCGGGTGCGATGAGCATTTCAGATAATTATATTCATTCGGTAAGAAATGGGAGGAATCCCTTCCATTTGCTGAATTCTCTTACAACAATAGCTATCAGGCTAGTCTGAAGATGGCACCCTTTGAAGTTCTTTATGGACGTAAGTGTCGAACCCCTCTGAATTGGTCAGAAACTGGAGAACGAACTCTCGTTGGTCCGGACATTATACAGCACGCAGAAGATCAGGTTCGCGTCATCCGTGAACATCTGAAAGCCGCTCAGTCCCGCCAGAAAAGCAACTATCATCGCAAGCACAAAGAAATGGTCTACCAACCTGGTGAATACGCGTACCTCCTTGTCACTCCTATGAGAGGCACTCACCGCTTCGGGATCAAAGGCAAGTTGGCTCCTCGCTACATCGGCCCGTTCCGTATCCTTTCCAGGAGTGGACCAGTGGCATACTGATTGGAATTGCCGCCGAACCTCTCTCAAGTCCACGATGTTTTCCACGTGTCGCAACTCCGACGCTGCTTCAAGGACCCTATTCGCGAAGTCGAACATGATATGATTGAGCTGCAACAGGACTTGACTTATCAGGAACATCCGAGCCGCATTCTTGATCAGTCTGAACGTCGAACCCGCAACAAGACCGTCAAGTTCCTCAAAGTCTAGTGGTCGAATCATTCTGAAGATGAAGCCACCTGGGAACGCGAAGATCGCCTTCGCGATGAATACCCCGATTTCTTTCTCGCTACCACTTAAATTCTTGGGACGAGAATTCTTGTAGTGGGGGAGATTTGTAACACCCTCAGTTGCAGTAACAGTAATCATCATCACTGTTGATCATCACTGTTGGATTATCACTGATTGATCTCCCTTGTCCTTGATAAAACTTTGTGATGCTAATGATCAAACCTTGTTGTGGTTGATCAACACCCCATGCACCATGTACTTGAGCCCTTGGGATCAAAACCCAAGGCCCAATTGCATCTTGCTCATCAAGAAACCAAACCCTAATTGGAACTGCTTTAAATGAAAAATAAAACAAAAGTGCTCAATTAAAGTTGTTCCAAAAATCATGAAACTATTTTTGTAAATTGCCTAAAATCATTATAATCATGTTGGACCAACTTTGGTAATTTTTGATGTTACAGAAAATTCCAAACAATTCAAACGGTGGGTTAAAACCCTTACTTGGGGCTTTTAATATTTAAAATAAATATCTAATGATTTTCTTTTGCTGCAAAAACTTTTGTGGCACTGCTATATAGTGTTATTCTAATTTTGAGGCACCTAACATATTTTACAAAAATGCCTAGATTAGTAAAACAAATACAAAGTACAGAAAACAAAAAGGAAAAATAAAAACAGGAAACAAAACAACTAACCTACGCCCTGGGCACATGGCCCACCCGGCCCAACCCCCTTCCCCTACCTGCCCCCGTCCCGTCTCCCCTGCCTCCATCGTCGTGGCTAGGCCACGGCCATGGACGCGCCTGCCAGGCCGACCCCTCCTCACCTGCTCCTCTCTCGCCGCTGCGGAGATAAGGACGACCCCCCCCCTCTGCTCACTCCTCTTCCCCTCCTCGCGCTCTCCCTCGCCTCTGTCTCCCCTTTCCCCCACCGGATCCGCGCGGCCGTGGGCACGCCACCGTTGCCGACGTGGCCACCGGACGTCCTTCACCGCGCCACCATGTCTGGGACGCCCACGGCGGTCTACCACTCCACCTCGCGCTAACAATCAACGCCGGGACGCACCGCACGTCGCGATTCGAGCTCCTCTTCACCGTCGCGGCCACCGCGCCATTTTTGCCGTGGAGCTCCACACCGGCTTCCCCCGCGCCTGCTACCTCTCCTACTCGCTTCACTGTAAGCCGCCGCTCCTTTTGCCCCATCTCGCGCGAAGTATCATCCACCGTAGCCTCGCCCCCCGCCTAGCACAGCTCCGGCCGCCGTGTTGCCGCCGTGGGTGCGCATGCCAAACTCTGGCCGCTCCCTGGCTGCGCACGCTCGCCCGCTCGCCGCGCTGACGGCGCGCCCACCCACGCGATCGCGCTCTGTCGCGGCCCTCCTCGCCGTTTGGCCAGCCCTGCCGTGCCATGTTCGCCGGCGGGCACGGGCACAGGCACGTTTCAACCGGGGGCAACCCCAAATAAAACCCCCCTAGCCCACTGACAGCTAGGCCCCACCTAGTTTATTAGGTTAATAAAATTGTTTTAATAAAATAACCCACTGACTGTTGGGTCCCACATGTCAGTTTAATTATTTATAAAAATTATTATTAGTTAATGAGGATGACAGGTGGGACCCCACTGACATATTAGTTAATTTCCTGTTTTTATTTAAATAAGTCACTGACCAGTGGGGCCCACTGGTCAGTATTAAAATTTATATAATTTATATTGAATAAAGAATAAAAGAAATAGAAAAATAATTTATAAATGTTTTAAATTGATTAAAACTTATAAAATCAATATCTTTTAATCCGTAATTCGGATCAAAAAACTTTATACATAAAAATTGATCAGAAAAATATAACGAATACAAATACGCTATCCGTATGTCTATCACACCCCTCTAACACAACGAACATCGAACATTCCCCCTCCGGACCGACTGTCCGATAAATCGTCCGGTACTGTTAGAGTGCCCGGATGAATTTATTCCGAACACGAATTTTCTCGGAATAGATCAATTAGCACGGATACACCCCCCTTATGTTGTTCCGGTAACCACAACACCTCCGGCTTGATCCTTCCCCCTCCGGACACCCTGTCCGGTAATCACCCGGAGTCGGTAGTTCATCCCCAGATGAATTTCCGCTCCGAGCATATTGCATTGCACTGCGTTAGAACACCGTTAACATTTCATCTATCATGTCATGCATCTGTTTGTATATGCTTGCTGTGTATTTACTGTTTCTTCCCCCCCCCCCTTAATCTCCGGTAGACCCCGCTGCTGCCGTTGACTACACCGCTGCTGAGTACGACTACTTCGTCGACGACCGTACCTCTACCGTCGAGCTTACAGGCAAGCAGAGCCATTCTCTTCCCCAGATATCGCCTATCTTTCCGTACATTTCTTGCACTAGGCATTGTTACTGCTGCTGCTACGATTACAATCCTATTCAACTGCATAGCTTGATTTTTGTCGCCCCTTGATGTGCCTTCCGTTATCCTATGCTGCCTATTATTATTGTTATGCATTATTCAGCAGTGAACCCTGCGCATTGTTAGCTAGGATTAGATAGAGGGTCGTGGTCACTCAGGGGAGTGAACGCGGATACAAATATTATAACTGCACAGGTACGGTACAATGCAGACACCGTCTAAGGCCCCTACCTGGGTTATGCCTAGTCACCTCAAGCGTGAGCTATCCAGGAGTAATCCTGGTACTCCACTCGAGGATGACTTTGTCTTACCGCCATAGGGTCCTGAACAGCGAGGTCCTTCAGGTAAGAGGCCGGGCGACCCAACGGTGCCCGCGAGAGGTATTGCGACGGGACGACAGGGAGGGTACGACCAGTGTACCGGTGTGCTTGGCCCCTGATCGTTGGCCGCGAGAGTTACCAAACCACGAAAGTCGATCTCCTACAGGAGCACACGCGAGACAAGGTAAGGAGACGGTTTACCTTGTTGGTAACCGCAGTGACTTGGTGGGACGACAGGGCAGGCACCGATGTACTGGTGGTCCTTGCTGCTGTCGTTGTCCGCGGGTCGGTTAAGTCGAGGCAACGATAACGGTTGTCACGCAGGTTAATTAAAATACTAAATGGTTCATTGAATGTCTTAAGTTGGCTATATGCCATGTACGCACTACCTACCCGTGGGAATTACGAGTTTATGGGCTCCTCTGCTTCGTAGTGTCGTCCGAGGACTTTTCAGACGTCAGCTGTACCGCGGGCTGATTGCCGGGAAGTGCGCTGTCTTCTTGGCTCGAGCTGTGTTGTTTTTGTTACGGCTTCCCGGCCACCCACGCACCGTGCAGTAGTACGTCAGGGTTGGGGTCCAAGGCCCTGAGTACTTAGGATTTAGACCGGCGGATGACCTCTCTGTTGAGTTTGCAAGATGGGCTATGAAGTGTCGGATAGCCTCGGTGGAGCGTTCCCTAACAAGGTTCCCGCCACCCTGGAGATCCGTGCGTGTAGCGTAACACAAGTGCACCCCTGCAGGGAAGATTAATCTATTCGAATAGTCGTGTCCACGGTAACAGGACGCTTTATGCTGAAGCTGGATCTTACCACTAGAAACTATTATTAAACTGTATGGTTCTGGGTTCTCTTCCTCGCGGGGATGTCGAGGAGGTGAACTCGGAGGCATTGTTAATTATTACAACTTATTATTATACAGTGCTGCAGCAACTTCTGATGCATTGTTACTTTATGCTTTATATAAACTGTTGGCTGATTCTTACCTCAAGCTGCAAGATATCGTCGGAAGATGCTAGTCTTCGTTAGGCCTAGCTTCTTACCCTTGCTCTGGATTTCTGTCTTTCAGTCCACTATATACAGCCTCTTCTTTCCGTTGATACAATGCATAATGCTTAGTAGCGGACGTAAGACTCGCGGGTATACTAGATACTCACCTGCTTTATTTCCTTTACTGTTTTGCCTGATCGGCCGCTGCAGCCGACGTTGGAGCCCAGGAGCAGGAGTACCCCGGAGGCGCCTACTATGACGTCGAGTTCCCCGTTGACCAGGAGTAGTTCGGTGGATCCCAGGCAGGAGGCCTCGCCTTTTCGATCTGTATCTCTGATGTGATTTGTGCTAGCCTTCTTAAGCCAAAACTTGACTAACTATGTCTGTACTCAGATATTATGGCTTGTATGACTTATGTAATCGGATCCGCGTGACCCCCTCTATTGTAACATATATTTTTTTCCTTTTGTGTTCAGTGTTGTGTTGTGATATTATCACCGTGGCACCCTAATCTCAGTCGTGTACCCTGTGTGTATGATTACTGTACACGGTCTGATTTTGGGGGCGTCACAAGATTGCCCCAACCTTGTTTGTAAAGGTTTGGTTGTCACCTTCAAGGACGCATCGTAGTGGATCACGGCATCTTGCATTGGTAAGAGCGTGAGGAGAAATAGGGTGGCCCTCGTTGGCTTCGTGTGAGAATTATGCTCCTCACCCTCTCCAAACGGAGACGTACTTCTCGAAAGAGAAGGAACTTCGGTAACATATCCTTGTCTCCCGTGTTCCCTTTACCTTTACTTTGTCCAAGCTATTTTCATCGCATTTATCTTGCTTGCTTTTGTTGTGTTGCACAAGTTGGCATATAGGTTGTTCACATAGTTGCATATCTAGACAACCTATATTTATTGTGGAGCATAATTTGTTAAGAAAACCTTAAAAATTGTTAGTCGCCTATTCACCCCCCCCCCCCCTCCTCTAGTCGACATTCCGATCCTTTCAATTGGTATCAGAGCTTCGTCTCTTATTGAGGGCTTTACCGCCTTAAGAGGATGTCGCACGGGGATAAAACGGAAGAGGTTGAGCTACTAGGAGTTACTTCGGACCCCTACCATTTGGAAGAGGTTCCAAGTAACGAGGGCTTCACGAATACTTTCGCGAAGGATGACTCGTCATCTATCTCTCGACATGAGTACAATGAAGGCATGTCCTCCATTAAGGCTCACATGAATCAAGTTACTAATATGCTTAGTAGTCTTATGTCAAGGATGCCCATGGAGGGGAACCCCACCAACACCCCCAACATTCCAAATTTGGGTGGAGGAGATGTCATCTCCCAGTCTAGTGATGGTGGTAGGAATGATGGCCGTTCCATTCCTCTTCAAGGGAACGGATCGGGCAATCATTCTGCGGTTGCTCCTCCCGTTACCTATAACTCTTTACCTCTTCCCGGGCCTCATTTTGCACATGTAGGCATTACTCCCATCCTTAACAAAGATGCTTATCCGTTTTGGGCTCATCGCATGAAGAGACACTTGAAGGGCTCCTCGGTGGAGCTGTGGCGCATCATTGAGGAGGGATTCAATCCTCGTGACCGCCACAACATGACCCCAAGAGAATATCGGGACAACATCATCAACGGTCATGCCTTGCTTGTGATAGGGAATGGTTTGAAGGAAGAGCAAGATAATCTTGTCCGAAAGTGTGAAACGGCCAAAGAGATGTGGGATCTTCTTGAGAATACTCTCGTGGGAAGCTCTAGCATACGATGCTCGAAGTTTGAAAAGCTCCAAGATCAAGCCGACCACTTTTTCAGGAATGAAGGTGAATCTTCTGAGGACGTTGATCAAAGGTTGGTGGCTCTTGCCAACTCTATGACGGACCATGGGAGCATGGACACCGATGATGGATGGATAAAAAGAAAGTTCATCATGGCAATGCTCCTACACAAGAAGCATATCACCAAGGTCATTCGTCAAAGGCCCGATTTCCGTGAGTTGACCTCCAACAAAGTCTTGGATGAATTAGTTGCCATGGAGATCTTGGACTCCACGGGCGAGTTGAAATTGGCTTGCCAAAGTGGCACCAAAATGTCGTCTCTCGCTTTGAAGGCCAAAGAAGTTCAATATGAGGAAGATGATGATGAAGAGGATGTTGGACCGGAGGACACCAAGTATGCTTACAATGAGCACATGGCTCTTGCCTCAAGACAATTTTGGGGCAACAAGAAGAACTTCAAGTCGAATACAAGTAGCTTCAAGCCAAAGGGCCAAAGGATAAGTACTTGCTTCAATTGTGGCAATGTGAGTCATTTTGTTGAAGATTTTCCATATGAGAAGAGAGAAGGTCACGGTGGCAAGCTCATCCGGAAGGACAAGAACAAGTCACCATTGAACAAGAACTTTGTGAAAAAGAAGCCACAACATGTGTTGGTGGCTCAAGAAGAATACTATTCCGATGATGAGGATGATAAAGAAGGCGATGAGATTGTGGCAAACGCCACCGTTGCTATCGTCATTGAATATCCCTCATCAACGTCTCTCTTCAACTCCCCCGACGAGAACCCTCACATCATCCACAAGTGTCTTATGGCCAAGACTACCTTGGTAACTCCTCAATCTAAACCGTTTAATCCCACTGACACATCTTTGTTGGATTGTGTGGAGGAAAATGAGTAGCCCAAGGTACAAGAAGAAAATGAATTTGAGCGATTCATGTCCAAACTCAAAGGTGAAGCCAAGAGACACTTTGAGGCTCTCTTGAAACAATTAGGTGAAGCCCATGCTAACATTGAGAAACTTGATGAGACTATCACCAAGTTGCAAGGCCATAGTCGTGACTATGCGGATGAGATAGGGGAGCTATCTCATTCTCTTGAAGAGGAGCGTGAGCTTAAGTTGTCTCTTGATGAGACTTATGCTAGTGATATCTATAAACTTAAACTTGACCTTAAACATTCTAATGTCATTCCTTGTGACCTCAAGACTAAAACTGACGAACTTGTTGAGGCTCATGAAAGACTTCTTGTGGACCATGAGAAAGCTGAAAAGGACCACAAGTACTTAAAGCACGAACTCATGGCTCTCAAGAAGGCACATGAGGAAAATAATATTCAACTCACTAAAGAGATTAATACCTTTTCTCCTATCATTATGGTAGAGAAACCTAGTTCCTCTAATCCTTGTTGTGAGCATGTTCCTCTCATTGAGGAAAACGCTAGGTTGAAGGCACAACTTGAGAAGGGACTTGTTTCGTCCATTCAAGGAGAGAGGAGCCTTAATGATCTCTTGAGTTCTCAAAAGGAGTTCATTGGCAAGGAAGGCATTGGTTTTGATGCAAGCTCATCAATTGAGAAGAAAAAGAATAGGAAGAACAAAAAGAAGAAGGGCAAGGCCCCCTCTCCCTCAAAGGAAGTCACCTTTGTGAAGGAAGGGGAGAAGCCTCAAGAAAAGGTGGAAAATGCCCTTGAGGGTGGAGTGACCAAGATGAGTGGTGCCATCCCCAATGACTTTGCCGGACAAACTAACCCCTCTTATGTTCTTTGTTGCACTAATGATGGGCATGTTTATGCCAAATTTGTTGGTTCTTTTGATGAGTATATTGCATGGTCCATTTGGGTGCCTAAGACCCTTTTTACTAACGCGAGAGGACCCATTCGTGAATGGGTACCTAAATCCAAGCATTGATCTCATGTAGGTGGCAGCTTCCGGTGGAGGTTCATGGATACTTAATAGAGGGGCTACAAGTCATATGACCAGAAGCAAGGACATGTTGGTGGACATTGATTTTGGACCATCTCGAACCACCCGTGTCCAATTTGGAGATGCAAACACGTCAAAGGTATTGGGTCTTCGAAAAGTAATAATTTCTTCGGACTCGTCCATTGAGAATGTATTACTAGTTGAGACTTGTGCCTTTAATTTACTATCCGTTCGTCAACTTTCTATGATGGGCCTTTGCACTTTCTTTGATAAAGACATGGTCACCTTGATGTGGAGCAAAACTCTTAAAGTATCATTTATTGGACATGTGGAGGACGGTATGTATGTGGTGGACTTTTCTAAAGTCCCCACCAAAACCGCCATGTGTCTAATGGCTAAAGTTGATGTGGGATGGCTTTGGAACCGTTGCCTAACCCATGTCAATATGAGGTCTTTGCAAACACTTCTCAAGGGTGAGCATGTCATTGGACTAACAAATGTTAGATTTGCCAAAGATCGTGCTTGTAGGGCGTGCATTGAAGGGAAGCTACATGAGAAGAAACATCCCATCAAGAATATCATCTCCACCACGAGGCATTTGGAGCTCCTTCACATGGATCTATTTGGGCCTCCCTCATATGATAGACTTGGTGGAAAGAAGTATTGCTTGGTTATTGTGGATTACTACTCAAGATATACATGGGTTTATTTCTTGAAGAAGAAAAGTGAGACCCAACAAACCGTCATCGAGTTTTCCAATGAAGCTCAATGTCAACACAACTCAAAGATTTTGGAAATTAGAAGTGACAATGGCACCGAGTTCAAGAACTACACCTTCGATGAATTCCTTGGAGATGAGGGGATCAAACATCAATATTCCGCTGCATATACCCCTCAACAAAATGGTGTTGCGGAGAGGAAGAATCGCACTCTAATTGATGAGGCAAGAACAATGATGGCGGAGTTCAAGAGTCCATACAAATTTTGAGCAGAGGCCATCAACACTTCTTGTCATGCAACAAACCGTCTTTATCTTCGCAAGATCTTGAACAAAACTCCATATGAAATCATCACCGGGAAGAAGCCCAACATCAAGTATTTTCGGGTCTTCGGGTGTAAGTGTTTCATTCTTAAGAAGTGTGCTTGTTTGTCTAAGTTTGAGTCTAAGACAAATGAGGGCATAATTGTTGGTTATGCTTCAAACTCCCATGCCTATAGAGTCTACAACAAGTCTTCCGGACTTGTTGAAGAATCTAGCAACATGGAGTTCGATGAACATAATGGCTCCCAAGTGGGGCAAAGTGATCTTAATGATGTAGGTGATGAAATTACTCCTCAAGCCATAAGAAGAATGGGTGTGGGTCATTTCCTACTGATACGTCCAAAACGTATCTATAATTTCTTCTTGCTCCATGCATGTTTTGTGTGATATTGCTATGATCTAGATACACTTTCATACACTTTTGTCATATTTGGACTAACCTATTAACTCAGTGCACCCTAGTGCCAGTTCCTGTTTTCTGTTGTTTTTCTATTTCAGTTTTCCCCATATAAAAAGTGCCAGAAAAATTCGGGAAAATTCAGATAAAAAATCAGCGTGAAGGAAGCTTCACGAAGAGCCCTGGAGGGGCCAGAGGGGAGCCAGGGGGCCCAGGCGGCCACCCGGCGCGGCCCCACCCCTGGCCGCCCCAGGGGGGCGCCTGGGGCCCCTAGTCCACCTCTGGCTGCCCCCTTCGCCTATTTATTCTCCGTCACGGGAAAACTCCAGAGGAGGAACCCTATTCCGCGAACTCGCCTCTGTTCCGCCGCCGCCGCGCTTCCAAGATCGGGAGCACCAGAAGACCTCTTCCTGGCACCCTGCCGGAGGGAGGATTGACCTCCGGGAGTCTCCTCTCCACCATGGATGCTCCCCGGATGTCTCGTGAGTAGTTTTCCTTGGACCATGGGTCCGTGATCAGTAGTTATGTGATGTTCTCCTCCCCTCTTTGATCTTCATTGTTTAGACCTCGTGAGCTGCCCTACATGATCGAGGCACCTTTGTAATATTTCTGTTGTTGCTATGCTGAGTTTGGAGGGATCTGATGGATTATGAGATTATGTTCAGATTGTGATAGAGTAATATATTTGGTTTTTATCTCTTATATTTTTGTTCCTAAGTAATTCTTGCATGTTCTCCATTGCTGTTTATTGCTTTGGCCAAGTAGTAAGTAGTGACTCCAAGAGGGAACGTTGTGCTAGATTGTGGGTTCATGCCCCCCGATGACACGCTTGAGTGACAGAAACATGAGTCTAGGGGATGTTCTGTTGCCACAAGGGGGAAAACAACGGTGCTTGTAACCGCGGTTACAAGGATTGTTTACTTTACGCAAAGTTCTTTTTATTGTAGTTGTCTGTTGCTTTGGCTTTACACTTTGGGTGGGGCTCGCAACTTAATACCAGCGAGATGTTCTGGATAGATATCTCAAGGTGGATGATTAGTAGTAGATGCAGATGGATTTCGGTCTACTTATTTTGGCGTACTGCCCGTGCTTTTGAGCCTCTTCCTTTCTTTTGTAGCATAGTTAGCATTGCGGTGCGTTCATAATCCTATCAATTGCCCTTCTGTAATTTGTTTACCTCGCATAGCAGTTTTATCGTCTTTTGGGAGAGAGACATCACTAGTGAACATCACGTATCCCGGTCCATATCCTCATTACTATTTCCAACCTATATTTACTTTACTGCTTTTACTTGCTATCATTATCCCTTGCGTTTTATCCTTTGTGAACAACAAGACCGGAGAGATTGAGAACCTCTCTGAACTTCGTTGGGAACAAAGTTATCTGTGTGTGTGTGTGCAGGTCCGCGTCAGTTGCGCCGCTGACACCTACTTATCATCTCTGGAGTCCTACTGGAGACAAACCTTGGTATCTTCACCGAGGGAAATCTGCTGCTGCACTACATCTCAAACCTTCCACTTGGGGTAACCAACGAAGGGCGAGAAGCCATCAAGCAAGTTTTCTGGCGCCGTTGCCGGGGACTCCGAGTGCTAAGATAGGGGAGTTGCACGCTACCCTTCCTTTGTTTTTTAGTCTTGTTAGTTTATCTTTCAGTTTTTATCTTTGTGTCTTTTATCAAAATTTACAAAAAAAATCTGCCACACTTGCTGCTACTATGGGTTCCACTGAAAATACCAAGTTGTGTGACTTCACTAGTCACAACAACCAAGACTTTATCTGCACTCCCATTTCCACACCTGCCAATTCAGCTACCTCTTATGAAATTAAACCTGCTTTGCTAAACCTTGTTATGAGAGATCAATTCTCTGGCGCTGGAGATGATGCTGCTTTACACTTGAATAATTTTGTTGAATTATGTGATATGCAAAAGTATAAAGAAGTAGAAGGTGATGTTGTTAAGCTCAAGCTCTTTCCCTTCTCTTTAAGGGGAGATGCTAAAATCTGGTTTCAATCTTTGCCTAGAAATAGCATAGATTCTTGGGATAAGTGCAAAGATGATTTTATAGGGAAGTACTACCCTCCTGCTAAGATTATCCAATTGAGGAGTAATATTATGAATTTTAAGCAATTGGATAATGAACACGTTGCCCAAGCTTGGGAACGAATGAAATCTCTTGTTAAGAAATGCCATACACATGGTTTGACTACCTGGATGGTTATCCAGACTTTTTATGCAGGCTTGAACTTTACCTCGCGGAACCTGTTAGATTCGGCCGCGGGAGGAACCTTTATGTCAACTACACTTGGTGCTGCCACGAAGCTTCTCGATGAAATGATGACCAATTATTCCCAATGGCACACCGAATGCGCTCCAACAGGTAGGAAGGTAAATTCTGTCGAGGAAATTACCTCCCTCAATGAAAAAGTTGACTTAATTATGTCTCTACTTACCAAGCAACCCTCTATTGATCCTCATGATGTTCCTTTAAATTCTTTGGTTGCCCAAGAACAAGTAGATGTGAACTTTATTGCTAGAAACAACTTCAACAACAATGCTTATAGGGGAAATTTTGCTAGTAATCCTAGATCGTTCCCATCCAACTATGGGAACAACAACAGTTACCCTAGCAACAAGAACCCCTCCTCTGAATTAGAAAGCATGCTTAGAGACTTTATCACTACCCAGAAAGCCTTCAACAAAAATGTAGAGGAGAAAATAGATTCTTTGAAGGTAGAAAGCTTAGCCCTTGATATTGAGATGCTTAAAATTAGAACCTCTCCCCTTGAGGAGAAAAAGGCCACTCCTATTAATGCTATCCAATTAAAAATTAATGAGAATATTAGGATGATGGCTAAACTTAAAGAAAGATGGGCCAGAGAAAAAGAGGAAGAGGATAGAATTAAGAGCCTTCCTACACACCACACAGTTGCCACTATCCAAATTGTTGAGGACACCCAAACTATTAGCACCCAATGCACTCCTAGTCCCGTTGGACCTATTAATGGTGATGCTAATACCTCAACCGTAGAAAAAGAAACTCCTATGAACATAGAGGGTTTCAATCAAGTAAGCCTAGATGACACTACTACCACCTTTGATAGTAGTGATATTGATTTTGATAGTTGCACCCTCTCAGAAGTTATCAGTTTGCTACACAAAATGTCTAGAGACCCCCACACTAGCACACTTAACCTTGCCTTCACGGAGCATATCACAAATGCTCTCATCAAAGCTAGGGAGGAGAAGCTTAGGGTAGAAGCCTCCATTCCTAGGAAGCTAGATGATGGTTGGGACCCTATGATCAAAATTAAATTAAATAACTTCTCTTGCTATGCTTTATGTGATGTTGGAGCTAGTACCTCCGTTATGCCCAAAAGAATATTTGATATGTTTGAATTGAAGCCATTTGAGCCTTGTTCTTTTGGTGTTCGTCTTGTTGATTCTTCCATAAAGAAACCTTTGGGGAAGATCGACGATGTTCTTATCATTGTCAATGACAACTATGTTCCCGTTGATTTTATTGTTATGGATATAGAGTGTGAACCTTTGTGTCCAATTATTTTGGGACGTCCTTTTCTTTGCACCGTTGGTGCAGTTATTGACATGAAAGAGGGGAATGTAAAATTACAATTCCCATTCAAAAAGGGGATGGAACACTTCCCTATAAAGAAAATAAAGTTACCTTTTGAGTCCGTTACACGGGCTAGTTATTCTCTTTCTCTTGATAAAACTAGATTCTTCTTTTGCATCATGCCTAGCTAATGGCTTTAAAGAAGCACTTTCGGGAGGCAGCCCGCAACGAATTTAGGTGTTTTATTTTTTATTTTGTTGTGTCTTGATGATTTGTTACTTCTGTAGCAACATCATTGTATCTTTATTTTTCAGCTTTGTGCCAAGTTATAGCCTCTTACGGCAAGGGAAGTAAAAGTTGTGACATGCTGTCCAGAAAACAGATTCTGTCCTCGTGACCAGAAAAATTCCGTAAAAATCCCAGTTCATCTTTTTGAGCTGAAATTTTTACACAGTATGATCTATACAATTACGAAACTTCCGTATGTTCTGAGTTTTTTTATTTGAGTTGCAGAAGTGCCCTTAAAAAATTCTTTACTATCTGCTGTTCTGTTTTTCACAGATTCTGCCACGTTTTGTCTCTCCTAACTTTTGCAAACCTTAAACTTGCTTTTTCTTTGCAAAAACTGTTTGGCACTCTTGAGAAACAGTAGCTCTTCAAGATTATCTTTATATCCAGTAGGGAAAAATTATTTTATTAAGGTTACTAACCTCTCTAATCAGCTTATGATGAGTTATGTATGAAGAGAGTTTTCAAGTGTGCGATAGAAGATGATGAAAGAAGATCCAGGAGTGTCAAGCGCTCAAGCTTGGGGATGCCTCCATGCATCCCCAATAAATATTCAAGGAGACTCAAGCGTCTAAGCTTGGGGATGCCCCCGTGCATCCCCTTCTCCATCAACAATCATCAGTTCGTCCTTCGTCTCACTATATTTTTATCACTTCATACATTATGTGCTATGCTTGGAGCGTCTCGCTCTTAGGTTTTGTTTTTAGTTTTCTTTAGATTTGCTTGCTGTTCATAACAATTTATATCCCGTCTTACTTTGTGTGGGAGAGAAACACGCTCCACTTTCAAAATTTAGAACACATCATAGGATTTTTCATGCTTATCTTTTTGCTGTTGTGTGTTCTTTATCTTTTCATAGCTACTGCCTTGTTTAGTTTTAGTCTTAGTTTGTCTTTAGCAAGAGCCTTGGCTTTTGTTTAGTTTGTTGCTGCAACTCTTTTTAGTTTTCATGTTTATCTTGTTAAAGAGAGTTGGTTGTTGCACTGAGTTGTGTCTTGTCTTCACAGTAGGTAATTGAGGTTGTTATTTAATTTTAGTAGTAACTTGCAATAGTTTTGAGGTATTGATGTGAGTAATGTTTGAACTTTTGGTGTCAAGAGCTCTTGCCTATTAGTGATAGGTGTCGTATTTTGGGCAATCCGTGTGTATTTTCAAAACCTACAAAACTAGTTGAGAACTCTAGCTACTAGATGGATCACTACTCTTCTGAGGAGTCGAATATCACAGAACACTCACGTACCATGAGTCGAGGATGCGCAAGGATAACCAAACCCCCATACACTCCTCCTCGGGGTACTTGTCTCTTTGTGAACCTCCTTATTAGATTGAGAGTTATCGATAATAAGTGCATGAGTTCTTCGGACTAATGTAAGTATTGAAAGTTGACACTTCCACCTTCCCATATTTTGCTAGCCTCTCCCGTGCCGTGCATTACCTTCTTCTCACTCCGAGAGTTGGTGTCCACCTTCGCCGGTACATCCAAACCCTTGGCATGATACACTCTGTCATCATAAACCTCCTTATATCCTCCCTCAAGACAGCCACCATACCTACCTATCAAGGAATTTCCATAGCCTTTCCGAGTTATATTGCCATGCAACTTCCACCTCTTCATGACTTGATCTTCATGTCATACATGTTCCTGCTACACTGGCAGCGACATACTTTGCATACATCATGTTAGTTACATCTTCTTTATGTTTTGAGTACCTTGTAAAGTGTGAAAGATCTCCTTTACCTTCTTGTAAAATTGAGTGTTGCCCTTAAGTGAGGAAAAGATCCCAAAGAGGACACATTAAAAGATCCCAAAGAGGACATATGAGAGTTAAATAGAAAGAGCCATTGAGGCAACCAAAAAAAATACAAAAAAATAGAAAAAGAGAAAAAGAAATAAAAAGAGAGAAAGGGGCAACATTACTATTCTTTTGAGAGATCCACACAAGTACTCCCTCTATATCCATGTACTCCATAGAGATGATCATTATGCATATAGCTATGTGGGGACCTTCACACTATAGAACTTGGCTTGCATATTCCAAGGATGAGCCTCCTCAAACGAGCTCTAGTTCTTCTTGAGAAAGCAAGTTAGATGCACCCCCACTAGTTCCTTTGGAGAGCTTCTTAGCTCGTATGTGCAAACGTTGCATGGCAATCCCTACTCCTCACATCATATCTATCACTTGGCATCTCTTTCCTATGATTGTCCTCATTGATGTGAGCCTTTCTCATCCTTTTTGTCTTCCTCCTCCGCACTTCTCTCTTTGCCATCCTAAGTGTCAACTCTCGTGCTTACGCTCATCCATTGCATGAGTGCTCAAAATATCGAAAAGGAGTGGATCAAATTGACTTGTACCTGGCTAGTGGTCTGGGGACGAGTCAAGATAAGATTCCAAAGAAGACCAAGTGTAAAACTTTAGTAGATTGAGTTCTCAACACAAATTACCTTTTTCTCGTATTCCCTATCCCCCTTCTTGCACGCAAACACCATTTGGAGACATTCGAGTCATGGACAGCGAGAGCTCTTGCACCTATTGTTCTTTTTTTACTTGCTTCAATGCTAATATAGACTCTTGCATGTTATGACTTGAATTGAATCTCTAACCTTGATTGCTTTACTTTTCAAAGTTCTTTTATGATTTCTAGCATGTCACCACAGAAATTATGTTGTTATCATTTACCTACTCGAGGACGAGCAGGAATTAAGCTTGGGGATGTTGATACGTCCAAAACGTATCTATAATTTCTTCTTGCTCCATGCATGTTTTGTGTGATATTTCTATGATCTAGATACACTTTCATACACTTTTGATCATATTTGGACTAACCTATTAACTCAGTGCACCCCAGTGCCAGTTCCTGTTTTCTGCTGTTTTTCTATTTCAGTTTTCCCCCATATAAAAAGTGCCAGAAAATTCGGGAAAATTCAGATAAAAAATCAGCGTGAAGGAAGCTTCGCGAATAGCCCTGGAGGGGCCAGAGGGGAGCCAGGGGGCCCAGGAGGCCACCCGGCGCGGCCCCACCCCTGGCTGCGCCAGGGGGGGCGCCTGGGGCCCCTGGTCCACCTCTGGCTGCCCCCTTCGCCTATTTATTCTCCGTCACGGGAAAACTCCAGAGGAGGAACCCTATTCCGCGAACTCGCCTCTGTTCCACCGCCGCCGCGCTTCCAAGATCGGGAGCACCAGAAGACCTCTTCCCGGCACCCTGCCGGAGGGAGGATTAACCTCCGGGAGTCTCCTCTCCACCATGGATGCTCCCCGGATGTCTCGTGAGTAGTTTTCCTTGGACCATGGTTCCGTGATCAGTAGCTATGTGATGTTCTCCTCCCCTCTTTGATCTTCATTGTTTAGACCTCGTGAGCTGCCCTACATGATCAAGGCACCTTTGTAATATTTCTGCTGTTGCTATGCTGAGTTTGGAGGGATCTGATGGATTATGAGATTATGTTCAAATTGTGATAGAGTAATATATTTGGTTTTTATCTCTTATATTTTTGTTCCTAAGTAATTCTTGCATGTTCTCCATTGTTGTTTATTGCTTTGGCCAAGTAGTAGGTAGTGACTCCAAGAGGGAACGTTGTGCTAGATTGTGGGTTCATGCCCCCCGATGACACGCTTGAGTGACAGAAACATGAGTCTAGGGGATGTGTTGTTTCCACAAGGGGGAAACAACGGTGCTTGTAACCGCGGTTACAAGGATTGTTTACTTTACGCAAAGTTCTTTTTATTGCAGTTGTCTGTTGCTTTGGGTTTACACTTTGGGTGGGGCTCGCAACTTAATACCAGCGAGATGTTCTGGATAGATATCTCAAGGTGGATGATTAGTAGTAGATGCAGATGGATTTCGGTCTACTTATTTTGGCGTACTGCCCGTGCTTTTGAGCCTCTTCCTTTCTTTTGTAGCATAGTTAGCATTGCAGTGCGTTCATAATCCTGTCAATTGCCCTTCTGTAATTTGTTTACCTCGCATAGCAGTTTTATCGTCTTTTGGGAGAGAGACATCACTAGTGAACATCACGTATCCCGGTCCATATCCTCATTACTGTTTCCAAGCTACATTTACTTTACCGCTTTTACTTGCTATCATTATCCCTTGCGTTTTATCCTTTGTGAACAACAAGACCAGAGAGATTGACAACCTCTCTGAACTTCGTTGGGAACAAAGTTATCTGTGTATGTGTGCAGGTCCGCCTTAGTTGCGCCGCTGACACCTACTTATCATCTCTGGAGTCCTACTGGAGACAAACCTTGGTATCTTCACCGAGGGAAAACTGCTGCTGCACTACATCTCAAACCTTCCACTTGGGGTAACCAACGAAGGGCGAGAAGCCATCACCTACCCGTTGAGGAACCCCTTGTGGTCGAAGGAGAAGGACAATGCTCTACGCACGTGGAGCCATCACCTCCTCAAGATCAACAAGCAAACCAAGAACAAGATGAAGGCCCTCCCTCGCCCGAACAAGATCAAGGTCAAGATCCAATCATTGATGATGGTGTTGCACCAAATGATGACCAAGATCAAGTTCTCGTTCAAGGGCAAGCTCAAGATGATGAGCAAGTCCTTGATGGTGATCCTTCTTCCGTAGATGGTCCTCTCGAGCTAACTCAAGAAATTTGGAGGAAGAAAGAGTTCGTCGAGCACTCAAGATTGCTTCCCGGTTAAAATCTCAAGATCTTTCGATGGATCAAGTGCTCGGAAGCATCCAAAATGGGGTAACAACTCGTAGTCAATTGATAAAATTTTGTTCCCATAATGCATTTGTTTCTTGTGTTGAACCCCAAAAGGTAGGTGAGACGCTTGAAGACACGGATTGGCTTGAGGCCATGCATGATGAACTCAATAATTTCAAGAGCAAAAAGGTGTGGTCATTAGTGGAGAGACCCAAGGGTGATCATAATGGCATTGGGACCAAGTGGATATTCAAGAACAAGCAAGATGCACTTGGTATTGTCATCCAGCACAAGGCAAGGTTGGTGGCACAAGGTTTTTCCCAAGTCGAAGGTATTGACTTTGGTGAAACTTTTGCCCCCGTGGCTCGTCTTGAGTCCATTCGTATTGATCTTGCTTATGCCTCTCATCATAACTTCAAGTTATATCAAATGGATGTAAAGAGTGCTTTTCTTAATGGTCCCATCAATGAGTTGGTATATGTCAAGCAACCCCCCGGGTTCGAGGATTCCAATTTCCCTAATCATGTCTATAAACTCGACAAGGCGCTCTATGGCCTTAAGCAAGCACCGCACGCTTGGTACGAGCACCTTACCGAGTTCTTAGTCCATTATGGGTTTGAAATTGGGAAAATCGATCCCACTCTTTTTACTAAGAGGGTTGGTGGACAATTGTTCATATCCCAACTATATGTTGATGATATTATCTTTGGTTCGGTTAACCAATCTTTTAATGAACAATTTGCTAAGCTAATGACCAACAAGTTTGAGATGTCTATGATGGGAGAGTTGGAGTTCTTTCTCGGTTTTGTACTGAAGCAAATGTCAAGAGGAACTTTCATCAACCAAGCCAAATACACCCAAGACATGCTCAAGAGGTTCAAGTATGATGGTATTAAAGGAGCCCAGGCCCCCATGCCACTCAAGTGTCAACTTGACCTCGACCCGAACGGCAAAGAGGTAGACCAAAGGGAGTATCGTTCTATGATTGGTTCTTTGTTGTATCTTTGTGCATCTAGGCCGGATATCATGTTGAGTGTGGTCATGTGTGCAAGATTTCAATCCGCACCAAAAGAGAGTCACGTAGTGGCTGTCAAAAGAATCTTTCGATATTTGGTTCATAACCCAAACTTTGGGTTGTGGTATCCTAAAGGCTCAAGCTTCAACCTCGTCGGGTACACGGATTCGGATTGGGCGGGAGACAAGGTGGAAAGGAAGTCCACTTCCGGAGGATGCCAATTCCATGGTAGGTCTTTGGTGAGTTGGTCATCGAAGAAGCAAAAATGTGTTTCCCTCTCTACGACCGAAGCCGAGTACATTGCCGCCGCAAGTTGTTGTTCTCAATTATTATGGATGAGGCAAACTTTAAAGGATTACAGTGTCACTTGTGACAAAGTGCCTCTTTTATGTGACAATGAAAGTGCTATCAAGATCGCTTAAAACCCCGTTCAACATAGCAAGATGAAGCATATTGAGATTCGTCATCATTTTATTCAAAATCATGTGAAGCGGGGTGATATTGACCTTTCTTATGTGGGCACCGGAGATCAACTTGCGGATATTTTCACCAAGCCATTGGATGAAGCAAGGTTCCGAGAGTTAAGGCATGAGCTAAATATCATTGATTCAAGTAATGTGGTTTGAAGACTTGCCCACACACCCTATCTCAACATGGAGTCTAGCTTGGATGTAGGCATGGACATAGGGGGAGTGTTGCTTAATTCATGCGCCATCACTCCACCTATTATGCGAAAAGAGACAAAATTCTTTCACTATGGTCATTTTTGGCGGCTCTCATGGTCACACAAAGTGACAACGGTGCTTAAAATAAGAGTATTGGCAATAAACCCAAGATACATATTTGTGGTTTCATACCAAATAAGCTCAAACATGGCGGCTTTGGCCACCGCCTCTCTCGTTGGGAGGGTTGGTTCGTTTTTGTGTTTATTTCTTTAGTTCGAGTTGCATTTTGATCACTCCGATATTGCTCGTGCTTCTTCTGATTGGTTTTGATCTCGGAGTGTTCTCATCCAGCTGATGTTAGAGTCTCCAACCCAAGATCTTCCCCCTAAAACCTCCGATGCAAAAGCTCACCTCATTTTGAACCATTGGTTGTGCTGTCTGATACGTCCAAAACGTATCTATAATTTCTGCTTGCTCCATGCCTCTTTTGTGTGATAATTCTATGATATTGATGAACTTCCATACACTTTTGATCAAATTTGGACTAACCTATTAACTCAGTGCACCCCAGTGCCAGTTCTTGTTTTCTGCTATTTTTCTATTTCAGGTTTCCCCCTTATTAAAAGTACCAGAAAAATTCCTGGAAAAATATAGGAAAAATCAGCGTACCGGAGGCTTCGCGAAGAGCCCAAGAGGGGCCAGAGGGGAGCCAGGGGGCCCCAGGCGGCCAGAGGGCACGGCCCCACCCCTGGTCGCGCCAGGGGAGCGCCTAGGGCCCCTGGTCCACCTCTGGCTGCCCCCTTTCGCCTATTTATTCCCCGTGACGAGAAACCCTCGGGGACGGAACCCTTTTTCGCGATCTCTCCTCTGTTCCACCGGCGCCGCGCTTCCAAGATCGGGAGCACCAGAAGACATCTATGTAATCTTTCTGCTGATGCTATGCTGTGTTTGCTGGGATCCGATGGATTATGAGATTATGTTCAGATTGTGATTGAGTTATATATTTGATTCTCTTCTTTTATATTTATGTTCTTAAGTAATTCTTGCATGTTCTCCGTTGCTGTTTATTGCTTTGGCCAAGTAGTAGGTAGTGACTCCAAGATGGAGCGTTATGCATGATTGTGGGTTCATGCCCCCCGATGACTAGCTTGAGTGATAGAAATATGAGTCTAGGGGATGTGTTGTTGCCACAAGGGGGAAAACAACGGTGCTTGTACTTGCGGGTGCAAGGATTGTTTACTTTATGCAAAGTTCTTTAATGCAGTTGTCTGTTGCTTTGAGTTTACACTTTGGGTGGGATTCGCAACTTAATACCAGCGAGATGTTCTGGATAGATATCTCAAGGTGGATGATTAGTAGGTAGATACAGATGGATTTCGGTCTACTTGTCTTGGCGTACTGCCCATGATTTTTTGCCTCTTCCTTTCTGTTTAGCATAATTGGAATTGGTTTGCGCACATAATCCTGTCAATTGCACAGCTGTAATTTGTTTACCTCGCATGGCTATTTTATCGTCTTTTGGGAGAGAGACATCACTAGTGAACATCATAGTACCCCGGTCCATATTTCCAACACTGTTTACACCTTCAATTTACTTTCAGTATTTACTTTTCCGTAGCTATCACTATCATTATTATCCCGTGTGTTTTATCCTTTGTAAACAACAAGGCCGGAGGAATTGACAACTCCTCTGTACTCGTTGGGAGCAAAGCTATCTGTTGTGTGTGCATGTCCAGGTGAAGTTAGCAACCTAGGTTGTGAACGGCGCCATTTTTCACTTCACCACCTACTTGTCGATCTTGGAGTCCTACTGGAGACAATCTAAACCTTAGCATCTTCGCTAAGGGAAATTTGCCGCTACGCTACATCTCACCTTCCACTTGGGGTAACCAACGAGGGGCGAGTATTATCTCGTGTATCAAGCAAATTTCAGGCGCCGTTGCCGGGGACTCCACTCTTCAAGATAGGGGAGTTGCACACTATCTTTTATCTTTGCTTTTTAGTCTTGTTAGTTTACCTTTCAGTTTTTGCTTTAGTGTCCTTTATCAAAAATCCAAAAAAATATAGTATGTCTTGTTCCTTACTTGCAAATAAATGTCTGACTTCTTTGAAACCAGATCTTATTGGCATGGAGGATTCACCGAGGATCAATAAAAGTGGTACAAGGAACACCGCTTGTCTCAAAAGGGGATACACTTATGGAAACAAATACACCAGTTGTATGACTATGCTAGAAACTTGTGCTCAATATATAATATATCTTTCTGCAGGGATGAATCTTGTTGCTTTATGAGGCACAAACACCTTGTTTTCCAATGTGAGTACAATGATGATGAAACCTTAGCTTCTTATGCTAAGAGAAATTATGATTTTGATGATGCAGAGCAAATAGAAGAATTTGTTGCTTATAAGGGTGCCTAGGAAATTACTTCTCTTCTTAAAAATATTGATGATGCCCCTTACAAATCTGAGAGTCTTGCTATACTTAACTATTGTTTGGAAAATTATGATGCAAATATTAAATTACTGATCATCTTGAGAGAATCTCTCCCCCAAAGGAAGAGACTAATGTTTTGGAGGACTCTATGGAAGAAGAAATTGTTGAACCTGAAAGCTCCTTGGATGAAAAAGAGGAGAAGAGTGACGAACAAAAGGAGGAAGAATGGATCCATCCATGCCTACCTTCTAATGAGAGTAACTCTTTGAATCTTACCTTATATGAGTATTATGATCCTATGGATTCTTTTGAAATATCCCTTTTTGATGAAGTTGATGCCTTCTATGCTTATGGCCATGATGCCACTATGGATGATGCTTACGGACATGAACTTTCTATAGTTCCTCATGTTAAGCATGAAATTGTTGCTATTGCACCCACACTTGATTGTCCTATTATCCTTTTGAAATCTCCAACTCATATTCTGGAGAACTGTGCTCTTATTAAGGCTCAATGTGATGGGTTGCATTTATCTTATGATCCTAAAAACCGTGTTGAAAACAATACACGTGTGCTTGTAGGTCATGAACAATATGATTTATGTGATAGTTATATTATTGATGTTTTTCATGATACTACTGAAAATTATTTTGAGAGAGGGAAGTTTGGTTGTAGAAACTTCCATATTACTAAAACTCCTCTCTTTACGTTGAAAGTTTTGAAGATGTTCTTGTTCCACCTTCCTATGCTGGTTTCTTTTTTCTTCTTTGATTTATTTTCTTATAAGATGCATATGCATAGTAAATGGGTTAGGCTTAAATGTGTTTCATATTTGCTTCTTGATTCTCTCTTTTTCTTCAAAAATCTTATTCTTGTGAGAGCATCTTCTATAATCTTTAAGCCTAGCTAATGGCTTTAACGAAGCGCTTTCGGGAGGCAGCCCGCAACGAATTTAGAATTTCCTTTTTGTTTTTCTTCTGTTTCTAGTGGTCTTGATGCTTGTTAATACTGTAGCAACATCATTGAATCTTTACTTTTCAAGCTTTGTGCCATTTATAGCCTCATACGACAAGGGAAGTGAAAGTTGTGACATGCTGTCCAGAAAACAGATTCTGTCCTCGTGACTAGAAAAATCAGAGAAAAATCCCAGTTCGTCGTTTTTAGCTGAATTTTTTACACCGAGTGGTGTATACAATTAAGAAACTTTCGTATGTTCTGAGTTTTTTTATTTGAGTTGCATAAGTATCCATAAAAAATTCTTTACTACCTGCTGGTCTGTTTTTCACAGATTCTGTCCTGTTTTGCCTTTTCTTCGTTTTGCAAACCTTAAGCTTGCTTTTTCTTTGCAAAAACTTTTTGGAAATCTTGAGAAACAGTAGCTCTTCAAGTTTATCCTTATTTCCAGTAGAGAAAAATTATTTTATTATGGGTACTAACCTCGCTAATCAGATTATGATGAGTTATGTATGAAGGGAGTTTTCAAGTGTGCGAGGGAAGATGATGAAAGAAGATTAAGAAGTGTCAAGCGTTCAAGCTTGGGGATTCCCCCATGCACCCCCAAGAAATATTCAAGGAGACTCAAGCGCCTAATCTTGGGGATTCCCCCGTGCATCCCCTTCTCCATCGACAATTATCAGTTCGTCTCTCGTTTCACTATATTTTTATCACTTCATGCGTTATGTGCTATGCTTGGAGCGTCTCGCTCTTAGGTTTTATTTTTAGTTTTCTTTAGCTTTGCTTGCTGTTCATAACAAGTTAGAACCCAGATTTCTTTGTGTGGGAGAGAAACACGCTCCACTTCCAAAATTTAGAACACAACATAGGATTTTTCATGCATATCTTTGTTGTGTGTGTTCTTTATCTTTTTCGTAGCTACTGTCATGTTTTTCTCTTAGCTTTCATGCTTATCTTTTCAAAGAACTTTTGCTTAGTTTTTTGCTGAACTCTCTTGAATTTTCATGTTTATCTTGTTTAGAGAGTTTGCCTGTTGCACTGAGTTTTGTGTCTTGACTTGAAGTAGGTAATTGAGGTTGCTATTCTTTTTGTAGTAGTAACTTGCAATAGTTTTGAGGTGTTGTTTTGAGTAATGTTTGGACTTTTGGTGTCAAGAGCTTTAGCCTATTAGTGATAGATGTCGTATTTTGGGAAATCCGTGTTTATTTTCAAGACCTACAAAATTAGTTGAGAACTCTAGCTACTAGATGGATCACTACTCTTCTGAGGGGTCGAATATTAGAGTACACTCACGTACCATGAGTCGAGGATGCGCAAGGATAACCAAACCCCCATACACTCCTCCTCTGGGTACTTGTCTCTTTGTGAAACCTCCTTATTAGATTGAGAGTTACCGATAATAAGTGCATGAGTTCTTCGGACTAATGTGAGTATTCGATAGTTGACACTTCCACCTTCCCATATTTTTCTAGCCTTTCCTATGTCGTGCATTGCCTCCTTCTCACTCCGAGAGTTGGCGTCCACCTTCGCCGGAACATCCAAACCCTTGGCATGATACGCTCTATCATCATAAACCTCCTTATATCCTTCCTCAAAACAGACACCATACCTACCTATCAAGGCATTTCCATAGCCTTTCCGAGATATATTGCCATGCAACATCCATCTTGTCATGACTTGATCTTCATGTCATACATTCTATTTGCTTGATCGATGAGCCGCATGCTAGTTGGGCCTTTCCCTAATCATTTCTACATGAGGCGCTGGTATCATTGCATATCCTGCTACACTGGCAGAGGCATACATTTGCATACATCATGATAGTTACATCTTCTTTATGATTTGAGTACTTTGTAAAATGTGAAAGATCTTCTATACTTCTTGTAATTTATAGAGTGTTGCCCCTAAAGTGAGGAAAAGATCCCAAAGAGGACAAAATTAAAAGATCCCAAAGAGGAAAAATGAGAGAAATAGAAAGAGCCATTGAGGCCACCAAAAAAACAAAAAATAAAAAAAGAGAAAAAGAAATAAAAAGAGAGAAGGGGGCACACTACTATTCCTTTTGAGAGATCCGCACTCGTACTCCCTCTTATATCTTGTACTCCATAGAGATTATCATTCATGCATATAGCTATGTGGGGACCTTCACAGTATAGAACTTGGCTTGTATATTCCAATGATGAGCCTCCTCAAATGAGCTCTAGGTCTTCTTGAGCAAGCAAGTTGGATGCACCCCCACTATTTCCATTGGAGAGATTACCTTATCTCATATGTGCATCCGTTGCATGGCAATCCCTACTCCTCACATCATATCTATCATTTGGCTTTCTCTCGCCTATGATTGTCCTCATTGATGTGAGCCTTTCACACATTTTTGTCTTCCTCCTCCACCATATTCTCTCTTTGCCATCCTAAGTGTCAACTTTCTTGCTTACGCTCATCCATTGCATGAGTGCTCAAAATGTCGAAAAGGAGTGGATCATTTTGACTTGTACCTGGCTAGTGGTCTGGGGATGAGTCAAGATAAGATTCCAAAGAAGACCAAGTGTGAAACTTTAGTAGATTGAGTTCTCAACATAAAAATACTTTTTCTCGTATATCCCTATCCCCTTTCTTGCACGCAAACACCATTTGGAGATATTCGAGTCACGAACAGCGAGAGCTCTTGCACCTTTATGTTCTTATGTTGCTTGTTTCAATGCCAAATATAGACTCTTGCCTGTTATGACTTGAATTGAATTACATGCCTTGATTGCTTTACTTAAAAGTTCTTATATGGTTGTTAGCATGTCACCACAGAAATTATGCTTGTTATCATTTACCTACTCGAGGACGAGGAGGAATTAAGCTTGGGGATGTTGATACGTCCAAAACGTATCTATAATTTCTGCTTGATCCATGCCTCTTTTGTGTGATATTGCTATGATATTGATGAACTTCCATACACTTTTGATCATATTTGGACTAACCTATTAACTCAATGCACCCCAGTGCCAGTTCCTGTTTTCTGCTGTTTTTCTATTTCAGGTTTCCCCCTTATTAAAAGTACCAGAAAAAATCCGGGAAAAATATAGGAAAAATCAGAGTACCGAAAGCTTTGCGAAGAGCCTGAGAGGGGCCAGAGGGCCCCAGGCGACCAGAGGGCGTGGCCCCACCCCTGGCCGCGCCAGGGGGGCGCCTGGAGCCCCTGGCCCACCTCTGGCTGCCCCTTTTGCCTATTTATGCCCCATGACGAGAAACCCTCGGGGACGGAACCATTTTCCGCGATCTCTCCTCTGTTCCTCCACCGCCGCGCTTCAAAGATCGGGAGCACCAGAAGACCTCTTCCCGGCACCCTGCCGGAGGGAGGAATCACCTCCGGGAGCTTCTCCACCACCATGGATGCTTCCCGGATTAACCGTGAGTAGTCCACCTTGGACCATGGGTCTATGATCAGTAGCTATGTGATGTTCTCCTCCCCTCTTTGTTCTTCATGGATTAGACCTCATGAGCTGCCCTACATGATCGAGGCACTTATGTAATCTTTCTGCTGTTGCTATGTTCAGTTTGCTGGGATCCGATGGATTATGAGATTATGTTCAGATTGTGATTGAGTTATATATTTGATTCTCTTCTTTTATATTTATGTTCTTGAGTAATTCTTGCATGTTCTCCGTTGATGTTTATTGCTTTGGCCAAGTAGTAGGTAGTGACTCCAAGAGGGAGTGTTATGCATGATTGTCGGTTCATGCCCCCCGATGACTAGCTTGAGTGACAAAAACATGAGTCTAGGGGATGTGTTGTTGCCACAAGGGGGAAAACAACGGTGCTTGTACTTGCGAGCGCAAGGATTGTTTACTTTACGCAAAGTTCTTTAATGCAGTTGTATGTTGCTTTGAGTTTACACTTTGGGTGGGATTCGCAGCTTAATACCAGCGAGATGTTCTGGATAGATATCTCAAGGTGGATGATTAGTAGGTAGATGCAGATGGATTTCGGTCTACTTGTCTTGGCGTACTGTCCATGCTTTTGAGCCTCTTCCTTTTTGTTTAGCATAATTAGCATTGGTTTGCGCACATAATCCCGTCAATTGCCCAGCTGTAATTTGTTTACCTCGCATGGCTATTTTATCGTCTTTTGGGAGAGAGACATCACTAGTGAACATCATAGTACCCCTGTCCATATTTCCAACACTGTTTACACCTTCAATTTACTTTCAGTATTTACTTTTCCGTAGCTATCACTATCATTATTATCCCATGCGTTTTATCCTTTGTAAACAACAATGCCGGAGGAATTGACAACTCCTCTGTACTCGTTGGGAGCAAAGCTATCTGCTGTGTGTGCAGGTCCAGGTGAAGTTAGCAACCTAGGTTGTGAACGGCGCCATTGTTCACTTCACCACCTACCTGTCGATCTTGGAGTCCTATTGGAGACAATCTAAACCTTAGCATCTTCGCTAAGGGAAATTTTCCGCTACGCTACATCTCACCTTCCACTTGGGTAACCAACGAGGGGAGAGTATTATCTCGTGTATCATTGTCCTTCTGCCAGCGGTACTACCGCTCGAAGCCACGGTACTACCGCTACCGCGGTACTATCGTGCACCGTGCGGTACTACCGATGTATCCAGGAAGAGTTATAACCGAAGGGGTATGGATCAATCCCTCCTCTTGCTTGAAGTAGCGGCGGCCGCCCCGACGCCCCCCTTCCCCCTTTGGTGCATCGATTCCGTGTCGCCCCCTTCGTCCTCCTCCAGTGGGATCAATCCCCACCCTCCCCGTGTGCCATGGATCCCGGTATTGCCCCGTATCCCTCTCTCGTTGGATCATTTTCTTGAATCTTGTGTCTAGGGCAATGTCCGTTGGATCCACTAGATTTTTGGCTAAGTCTAGGCACTTTGAGGACTTAGGGTGATTGCTAGATAGTGATGATGTACTATATTTGGCTTGATGTGGAGTTTAGGCGCTACGGTATTACCGTATCTGAGATCCATTCTCTCAGCTGCCCGAGCGGTACTACCGCTGGGCTCCCGCGGTACTACCGCCTGAGGCACGGTACTACCGTATTGCCCAGACTGACAGCATGCTAAGTTCAGTACCTCGTTCATTTTTTTCGAGCTCTTGTATCTCATGTGTTGCTTCTTCTTTCCCTTTTCGTTTGGTGTTGGTCAGGTGATGGCTCTCGTCGGAATCCCAAGCGCAAGGCCACTGGTCAACCCGGTGTTTCCTTCAAGACGACTGCTCAGAAGAGGAAGGAACCAGTCAAACCAGTATCAGAAATTCCACTTCCCGAGTACAATGCATACCGTGAATTCAATCCGTACCTCCTGGATCAAGACCCAGAGTTTGTTGGCACTCAGTTCTGGAACAGGGCTCAGAGGGATGTGTTCCATTTGATTCTGAAGGACAAGAAGAACAAGTATGTTCCGCATGTGAAGTCTGTCTACCTGGGGCATATGCGGGCTCTTCCCGACTAGTTTGGAGAGGCTTATGCTTTATGTGAGCAGTTTGGGATTCTTGATATCATCTCCTTCAACAAGAGGTTCGATGTCGAGCTCCTTGCCCAATTCTATGTCACCATGTACTTCACCAACCGTGAAGATCGGACCATCATTTGGATGTGCAAGGAGGAGCAGGTGAGCTGCACCTGGGAGACATTCATGAGGGCTCTACATATTCCCGTCTCCACTAGGGATGCACCAGTGGGTGTTCGTCCGCACACCATGGGGAATGCCAAGAACAAGAGCTTGTTGGGTCCGTATCATACATCTATTCCCTATACTGATGCAAAGGGAAATCAGAAGTACAGAGTAGTTCTCTGCCCGTTCTTGGACATCATACACCGCATCTTTAGGACATCTCTGTTTCCCCGGGTGGGAAATCTGGACATGGTTCACAGTTACCTGGTGAACATGCTGCTCCTCTGTGTGGAGTGCAAGGGCACCACGTAGACCTTGGATGTTTGTGACATTATGTGGGAGGAGCTCTATCTTGCTGTGATGGAACGGAAGGTCCCAATTTATGGCCCATATCTGCAGGTCCTCTTCGAGATCACTTAGGCAGCTACCTTTGAGGCAGAGACACTTCAGTTGGGCCTCTGACTGCTCACGACGAGGTCTAGCTGCGCATCAAGGACAACTGGGTTGGAGGTCATGGCCCTGCTCTTGGTTCTCCAGCTCCAGCCGGATCAGATGAGAAGGTTCAGGAGGAGCCAGCGGCAGGTGGCGGCAGTGTTCCCCGCACTCGCTCTGTTGCGCGCTTTAGAGTTGGTGGTTCGTCTTCAGCACAAGGTCCTGAGCAGCCTGGATGGGCTGTCAAGCTCACTAGGAAGGTGAAACAGCTCTTTTGCCTTCAAACAGACATTCAGCACAGGATGTATGAGGCCCACCGGAGGGAGAAGGAGAACCGTAGGCTTCAGAACGCCTTCTACAGGTCTCAGGGGATGGATGTGGCGGAAGGGTCCGAGAAGAACATCACTCCAGAGGATAAGTGGATCTCCAAGTTCAGCAAGTGGGATCTCACTGATGATGTTCCTGGCCCCTCTTCCACCTCTCAGCAGCCAGCTACTGATGACCCAGAGGCAGCAGTGGAGTCGGAGGAGTCTGATGAGGACGAGGACTATGATGAGCACGTCGAGTAGTCCATCAGCATGGGGCGCTGGGTCGCTCTCTGCCTTTTTGGCGTCTTGATGCCAAAGGGGGAGAGAGTTTAGGTCTTCGATTTGCATCTTCTCAAGGTTTGGCGAGTCACAAGCGTGTTTTATTTGTTTCATTTGCTCCGCTTGTGAACTATGTTTATTTGCTTCGGTTTTTCAGTCCGTCTTGTGAGACTTCTGTGATGTATGGTGTGAGACATATGCTATCCTTGTTCGTACTCTTATTGTCTGGTTATGTGATGCTATGCTATTACTTATTATCTTTATGCTCACATATGTGTTGCTTCTAGATAAGTATGGCCTAGTTTATAAAATATAGGGGGAGTGTCTTCCTTATGTGTGTGTCTTGCATTCCAAAGGCATATCTAAATTGATGCACACATCTAGGGGGAGTCTGTCTATATTTTGTAAATAAATGGCATGTTTTAAATTCCCTATTGTTTTACTGTGCAAATCTTTTGTTGTCATCAATACACCAAAAAGGGGGAGATTGATAGGGCATATTTCCCATTGATTGATTTTAGTGATTGATGAGAATACATTTGCGGATTAACCGGGTACGATGAGCATTTCAGATAATTATATTCATGGCACAAGACGGTTATTGCCCCCTCGATGAATGAAGCGTGAAGACGGAGTTTTTCTTTTGATTTCCTTTTTGGTAAATTGAGTCGTAGGAAAACCGTACTATTAAGAGGGGATCCGCTATGGAATGGTGGGTGGAATCATCACACACACTCACTTTCTGCACCCACATATTTCCCGTGCGTCGTGGAGGTGTGAAACTTTGTGGCATTGGCTCCCTGGCTCTGCCAGGGCGGTAGTACCGCTTCAGGAGCAGTACTACCGTGGTTGGTGGGCTGCCAACGGCTGCATTTATGCCCACCTATAAAAGGGGGTCTTCTTCCCCATTGAGACTCACCTCATTTATTGCTCTCACCTCCATTGACGCCCAAGTTCTGTTCTTGCCCGATCTCCCTCCCTAGCCATCAAAACTTGTTGATTCTCTAGGGTTTGGAAGAGGAGGCCCCAATCTACACTTCCACCAAAGGATATTTGATTCCCCCCATTAATCCCGTGTGGATCTTGTTACTCTTGGGCGTGTTCATGCCCTAGACAGAAGAGGTCACCTCGAAGGCACATTCCATTGTGGTGAAGCTTCACGGTTTCGTTGGAAGCCTCCAATTAAGTTGTGGAGATTACCCCAACCTTGTTTGTAAATGTTTGGTTGTCACCTTCAAGGCCACCTCGTAGTAGATCACGACATCTTGCATTGGTAAGAGCGTGAGGAGAAATAGGGTGGCCCTCGTTGTCTTCGTGTGAGCATTGTGCTCCTCACCCTCTCCAAACGGAGACATACTTCTCGAAAGATAAGGAACTTCGGTAACATATCCTTGTCTCCCGTGTTCCCTTTACCTTTACTTTGTGCAAGCTATTTTCATCGCATTTATCTTGCTTGCTTTTGTTGTGTTGCACAAGTTGGCATATAGGTTGTTCACATAGTTGCATATCTAGATAACCTATATTTATTGTTGAGCCTAATTTCTTAAGAAAACCTTAAAAATTGTCAGTCGCCTATTCACCCCCCCCCCCTCTAGTTGATATTCCGATCCTTTCACCTAATCTATCTTTTAGTCTTGGACACCAAGTCGTGGTTTCCATGATCCTTGAGGACTCCCCATGGCGGTTGCCTCGAGTGGGCCATGTGTGGGTCGGTCGAGGCTTTCTGCGGGCCTTCTAGCTTGATACGCACCAGGTACCCTCATCTGTTGGAGTCGTGGGGTCACCCCCTCATTAGCTGGCCAAACAGACTAGATCAAAGCCCAAATGAACGAGCATATATCATAGACTTCTGCAGACACACACACTCCTCATCTCATAAAACGTAGTGTCCAGCACATCCACCCTTTGCATATCACAGATCATCAAGAAAATATAAAACACGGAGGCCCTCAAGTTAAGTGTATCACCCATCTTCAGATTTAGAGTGTACAGAAGGATATGGCACATGGTGTCATAAGTGGGGAATAACTCCTTAATGGAACCAGCAACAAATAAATACTCATGCTTATACGCAAATGTGATGGGTGAAGATAACACATCCTCGTGGGTTACCCCAAATGGAAACATAAGGTGCAGACAACGATAATTTCCCTCAGTGAGATACCAAGGTTTGTCTCTCGTAGGATTCTAGAGACGAAAAGTAGGTGGAAAGCAACGGCACCAGAAATTATCTCGGACGCAAGTAACTTTGCTCCCAACGAGTACAGAGAGGTTGTTAATCTCTCCGGTCTTGCTGTTTACAAAGGTTAAACGCAAAGGGTAATAATAATGCAACGAAAAGAAATGTACAGTAGTAAATAAAAGTGGTGGAAAACGTATGATGATAATATGGATCGGGGTACCATGGTGCTTACTAGTGGTGTTTCTCTCCCAAAAGACAGTAAACAGTTTTGCTGGGTGAACAAATTACAGCTAGGCAATTGACAGAATTATAAACGCACCGCAATGTTATTTATGCTACAAAAAGTAAAAGGCTCAATCGTATAAGCATTACACCAAGACAAGTAGATCGTTTATTCATCAATATCTACTTACTAATCATCCAGCTTGAAATATCTATCCAGAACATCTCGCTGGTATTAAGTTGCGAGGCACAACTAATGTTGCGAACTCAAAGCAACGGACAACTGTCCTAACACTATGTGTAATGTAAGCAATCCTTATGAGACGTAGTCATAAGAATCGTTGTTTTACCCCTAATGGCTACATCATTTTCCCTAGTCCCATGTTTCTGTCAGTCAAGCCGAACATATTATCTAGCATAACACTTGCTTTTAGAGTTACAACTTACTACTTGGCCAAAGCAACAAACTGTAACGAAGAACATGTAGCATAATCTGACATATTTGATTCTGGAATAGAGACAAGTCACATGAGATATTTGCAGACTCTCTGAGGAAACCAAAACTAGTCGATAGAACGAAAAAGATAATAAGAAAAAAGATATCTAATTCCAGACATATAACATTACATTTCCAGGGGCATACCGGATCCATTACTCCATTAGGCACATAAGGTATAGTAATGTGCTAGATTACTAATTATCAACATTGACACAACATCTATCATGCCTCAAAATCTCATCTAGTCAACTCACAGCTAAATAAGCTCAAATCCTACTGAATAATACCATCCTGGTCTAACTTTTCTTCTATTAAGCTATGAATTTCATTTGTATTTGTAATTATGTGGGCGTCTGATTTTTGACATATTTTTGCAATGCACAAACTAAAATGCGTTCGGTTTATGCAAATTATATACGAATTTCATTCTAGTTTATGTGAATTTAACGGATTTTGATGAAATTACTGATAAACATTACATATGATTTTTTTTAGAAAAACGGTACAGATGCAGACGCTCGCAACTAATGACATACATCAATCCTTATGAACTTACACACGTACACCCAGTGTCTGCGCACACCTTACCCCTATGAGCACCCTCGAGAGACTGTTCTTGATTCGGCGAATCTTGAAATTTAACGAAGTCATCACAGGCGTCTCGTTGTCGACAAAAACATTTGCTTCCATTGAAAAAATAAAACATCAAAGCGTAAAACCTGGGGTTTGATTTTTAATGGACTGGAGATACCACAGTCCTCTTGATCATCCCACTACGTATGGGTTCTTACACTTCTAAGTGTCATGTTTTAAGAGAATAAACATTATGATTTTTCACTTTCAGCTACCAACAATGTAAAAGAGAACATAGACCGTTAGAATTTCCCCCAGTCCGATGGACTCAAATATTTTGCAAGGACAAAAAGTCGCACCTTGGAAATGAAACGAGTCCCACCCACACCCCCAGTACGTGTACGTACAAGGGCGGGCCAAGATCACATCACACCACGGCCTTCATGAAATGAATGAACCCATCCATCCATCGGCCCTAATCAACCCGACACGGAGTCGCACGCGGCCACACCGCTCGTGCCAATGCTTCCTTCCTTCCTTCCAAGTGAATGAATTTCTTCTGGACACAAACAAAACAAAGGAAAAACGTTCACGCATGCACCTAGCCGTCCGTCCATCCGTCCCGTCCTCTGGTGGGCCCGCGCATATTCCTCGCCCCGGTGGGCCGCCACGCCAGAGACCAAGCCAATCGGAAAGCAGCCACCACCGACGGCGACGCGGGCCGTAAGCTGACGAGCACCGATTGGCCGCGCCCTTGACCCGTCCCCTTCAGCATGGCCCACCAGACGGCGACGCCACGCCCAGGCCCCACCCCCACCGAATCCCTCCCTCCATAGAATGGATCCCCTGCGCCGCGCGCAACAGCGCACACCGAACAGCACAGCGCCTGCGGCCTCCCCTCTCGTCGCGCGCTCGACTCCGGGCCACGGAGGGATCGACACCTGTCCCTACCGGATCGGTGTGAAGGACGTAAATGGGCGGGCCCCGATCCGTCACGGTAGTTGGCACGTGGGAAAGGCCACCACCAAAAGCTTTCCGGGTGGGTGAGCGATCACTATGACATGCGGGTCCCGATGCTTCCGATGGTCCCACCGTCGGCTGGAGTGAGGCGTTCGGGGGCTCGGGGCAGGTGAGAGGTTTCTTGTAGGTGACGTGGCGGCGTCACGACCCCATGCCATGCGTGCTCTGCTCACAAGATCTTTTCTTTCTCCAGGACTACTTGCACGCCCCTTGATTGCTACAGCAACAGTACCCATAGTGTACTATATGCACATTGTTCCTGCTTGCAAAATAAATACAACCCGCATTTCTTGGTATATCATCTATATGCAATTCCAGGGGAGAGTCAATTGTAGGTTTAGGTTTATTGTCGACACCTTTTAAGCAGAATCCATTAATTAATTCTACCAACAATCGATGACGAGGCTCTACAATATGGGTATCAACTTTTGCGTTGGCAATGTCGACAAATATATCTACATAAATTTAGCGTTAGCGCCATCACGCCGATGGAATCGATAGAGACATCACCTACAAGTCAATAAGGAATGATCAATCTACTAACAAGATATATGACGATAAAAAGGAAATTCATCAACCAATGATGCATAGGATCAAAGTTGCTACGAAAGGACGATAGTGTGGAAGGTTTCACTATGTTAGAACCGGAAAAAGGGAAAAGATTGGTGCTATGTGGCTGAAATTCAAGATCAAATAAATATCAACAAACGAAACGTGTGAATACCGTGTAACGATGGGTTTTAAAAAAAGGATAAGTACCCATGCATCACACAAAGAGATAATGCCGCACCCATTTTTTCGCATGATATATATTGTGTGTATAGGGGGTCCCCATTTTGATTCTTCTATCTACCTCCATTAATTCTTTACCTGGTGCCGCGCAATAGCATCTAATGGTGTAGTGTGCCTACAAACTAAAGCAATAAAGTGTGAGGTTTAGTCATGCGGATGATCACATAGCGCACTAACTTCTTTCTTGCAAGCAAAAAGAAGCATATAAAGATGATATACAATAATGTGGCATGTAATGATAATAAAAAAAGGAAAAAACATATATTGTGTGGTGTATATGTACATTGTGCTTAAATGCAACATCAGTAGTGAACATGGTAATCTTTTCGGCATTTGTATATAAGTTGAATGGAATGTAACTAGCTATAAGCGTTACGAAATTCATGGGTAAAGGAATAAAGCACCACTGACTAAATAATATAGGTTTTATGCAGCAATAATCGAGAAAGATGTTGCTAGAAAAAATAAACAATCATAATCATAGACTCGTGGTTATTTGACTGTTGTGCCTGGGATCTAAACTTGGCTGTTGCGCATGGGATCTAAATTGTCCTTACATATCAACACTATTTTTTTCTACATACTCCTCACTCATGCACATTTGTGATCAACTTCTCAGTCGATCACCCACCCTAAGACTATCCAAAAACAAGCATGCTTAACTTTAAGGGTTTTTTCTGATGGCTCCCGGAAAAGAATGTCACCTTATTAACAGGAGTATCTATTCCTATTAAGTTTGGATGTCACATTATTCTACACATGGAAACCCCGATAAGAATTATGATCCATTTTGGCATATTTTTTGAAATTAAAATGCAATATCAAAGTCTATTCTATCATTTTCATCATGGGCGTATGGAGCATATTCTTCTTTCCACTTGTGTTGCTTTTGCACCTTTTCTTCTCCCTTTCAAGGAAATTTCGACATCTAGCGACCACAATAAGTTCGTGAAATCGGCGAATATATTACGAGCTGATTCTTGCACACTTGTATGAATGTAATGTTGATGGACAGCTTGCATGCGATTTTAGCTAGATTTTATTGTAAATAAGTTTTTTTGTTTCATATGGCAGTTAATATTATGTACAATATACTCCCTCTGTCATACATATATATCTAGGCTAAATAAGTCTAAATATAAGATGTTTTAGATAACTAAACTAGTGATCTAAAACATCTTATATTAGTTTACGGAGGGAGTATATTAGTAGTTTGAATTTTCATATTTAGACTTATTTAGCCCAGATATATATGTATGACTCTCAACATTATCGCCCGAGCAATTAATTCTGGTTACAACCTTGATTTGTTTTGTCAAATAATATCCTAGCTACTGACCAAGGCAACTTGTCCTAATGATCTTCAAAGTTCTCCCTTGTTGTATTGACAAGGAACATATGCTATCCTCCGGAACAACTATCAACTCCCATGATGCATCCAGTTTGGTTTGGATACCGGAGCTTTCAGTCGCTTTTCCTCCAAAAGCCAGCATCAGCCGAGTAGAAAAATGCTAGGGGGGGAGAAAAGAGCAATGACTAAACAAGCTTATGCATGAGGAAGAATATTAAGGAGAGATGTGAGAATAGACCATTATACACATAAACAACGTCCTAAGAGACAAGATGCCACGTCACACACACATGCCCAGGAGGATTGGACGATGCACACAAGCTAGATAGTGAGAGTGAAAAGGGACAGGGCATGCAAGGGAAAGGAACAGAGAAGCAAAGGTCACACATGCATGCTGATGGTGTTCAATTAAAATTCTGACCTAGACGCACACACACACGCAGGGCTTCCAAAAGCCAGAAAAAAGAAGATGAGAGAGAGAGAGTGAGGGGATCTGACCTAGATAGATAGAGGCCTAGACATGGACGTGGACATTTCCTAGTTCTTCTGACACATGCATCCAGGCTTGTGTCAGAGCGTGTGCAGTCTTCCCGGATCTATCTACCTGAGCATGCACACAGACGCACCAATTGCTATCCATAATTCCCTCTCTCTTTCTCTCTCTCCATATCTATCTCATTTCTTGTGCCCTACACCTTTCTTTGCTAATAATACGCCACATATCCCTATCGATCGATCGGTTCCACGGTCCTGGTACTCCAATACTTGTCACTCTATATGTTTCTTTCTCACTCATGGATAATACCACTGCTCATCCGCTAATCCTTGTCACCTATGGATAATTCGACCAGACAGTTTGGCGTCAAATAGTATATGTTTTAGGATGGCACAAAAATACAAGGTATATATTCCTGTTAAAATCCTAATTCCTTGAGTTAGATTAAGACATTGTAATTTGGTTTGGGCATTAGGCAAGTGCGTTTAAAAAAATACAATCAATCTCAACCTCAAATGCCCGTGAACTATGAGGGGCAATCCCTATAGATGCGATAGTGGTGGCAGTGATGAGGGACAGGGTCTCATTGGGGTGGTTAGGGTAGCGAAGCAGAGCTAACAATCACTGGTAGAAAAAGGTCCATTTGTCCCGGTTCTAGAGGGTCATTTGTCCCGGTTCCGGAACCGGGACTAAAGGGTCGTTACTAATGCCCAAAACATTTAGTCTCGGTTTGCCCACGAACCGGGACAGATGGGGCTCCACGTGGCCTCTGCGGCTTGCTCGGGCAGGAGGGCCTTTTGTCCCGGTTGGTAGCACCAACCGGGACCAAAATGCCTCCACGCGTCAGCAGTTCCGTGTCTGGGGTTTTGTTTTCTTTTTGAGAGGGGGGATGGGGGTTTTGTAGGGTTAATTTAGGGGTTTCATATATTGTACTCCCTCCGTCCCATAATATAGTAACGTTTTTTGAGCTAGTCTAGCTCAAAAAACGTTACTATATTATGGGACGGAGGGAGGAGCTAATAGAGAGAGGTGTCCTCTCTTATCTCCGTGCTTGGTCGACGCTACGTACTATACTATAGAGAGGACTCGACATGCTAGCTAGTAAGCAAATGAAGGAATTAAACCATTAAGTACAGAAGATCGTCATGAACATATACAGAGAGAAGTGAGATTGTTCGAACAACAAGTTTTCGTATATCTATCCGACGCTACTGGCTACGTATATACAATATAAGATCTCTTACAATACCCTAACATCTGAAATCAAGTTCCATATGGTATTCTCCCTCTTTCCTGATGACGTGTTTAAGAAAGAATCCCACCAATTCCTCTTGAATTGCTATTATGCGATCTTGTGGTAGGAGTTCTTTCTGCAGCTCCCAAAGCTAATTCGAAGAAGGGGGTCAATACATATATATGAATGAAACTCAACACAAATGATGGTAATAAAATAAAATTGTGAAAATTATTGCTTACGCTCATCAAAATCTTTTTTAGAGTAGCCGCCTTGCTTAGAGATCGTAGCGTTGTAGATGTACTCGCATACGTAGTATCCACAAAGATTAATCCCTTCTTGCTGCCACAACCACTTTACGAGAAATAGAGGTCAATCAAACTGATAATCAAGCATTATATAAATGGTATTGATGAAACTAGCTAGAATCAAATTAATGGGAGATGCGCGGAACTAGCTAGTAGTACTTACTTTCGGGCGTGTAAATTTCAGCTCCTTCGGCAGTCCCAAAGATTTTGTGGTGAACGTTATCCAAACCCTGCCAGACATAGAAAATAATTATTACCTAATATCAGGAAATGAACAAAGTTGCCGAAATGCTGCGATAATGATCGATTGCACTTACTTCTTAAGCATTTCAGTGATGATCGCATACATCGTGGGATATTTTCGTCTTGAGTCTAACACGGTTACTAGTCCCTCCTCAAGCTTAATCTCTAGGAGAATAAAGTGGAAGCTGCGCACGCATGCATAACTCATCAATTACATTACTATAACCTCGAGTAAATAAAGGAAAACCGAATATGCATAGTATAACACTCACTCGAAGTTGTAAGGAAAGATTATTTTTTGTTTGTTTTGATGTTGAAGCAACGATTGTAGCAAGTTGGCCTCGGCTTGTTTGGGATTCTTTTCCATCGCCCATTCATCAAAGAGATTTAGGTTAATGAACCCAATATTATAGATTTCTCTTTGCTTGCATTCGACGATCTTCAATCTGCATGATATAGTGAATTATATGTACATGCAATGAAAGAGCTGAGCTATATATAGAGACTTAATTAAAGAAGTAGTACTTACAGACAGTAGCAAGTGACGATTACTTTATCGATGGCCATTGCATTGTAAAGCTGGAATAACTCCTCAAATGGAACACACAACGTGTCAATTCCAAAGAGGTCGTGCTTGTCTTTAACCATAAGCAACACATTATCCAACCCAGAGTTCTTGCAGGTGTCCATGTACCACTCATGGAATCTTCGCATCATCGTTGGTAGCTATTGATCAGGTCTAACGAGAGGATACCCGTGCCGGAATTTGAGTTCGTCCACCTGGAGTGGATCAAAATGTATATCGTCTGGCAGGTAATCACCAGGATTGGTACCGGGCACCATCCCGGCCGGCAGATTTGCGACGACGATATCACTAGACACCTGCAGTGGGGGGCACAATTGTTTCGCCTGTTCGCCGAGCTGGGGAATTTTTTTCCCCTCTTGCAATTTGTTGTTCTCTCCTTTGGTCAGTTGCAGTGCTTCCAGACCGGCGTGTTTCTTGCACTTTCTTTTTAAGAGCGCGGACATGGTTGTCATCCAGCGGAGCCGGTGCTGGTCGCTTCAGGGCATCCAAAGTGCGCTTCAATTTCACCTCATCTATCTTCTCCTTCGGAGGTGGATTTTTCTTTTTTAAAAAGGCATCCACTTCGCCTTTAGAGATCTTCGCGCTTTCCTCATCGCTCCTCTCGTATGTTAACGGCTCAAGAGGCTTGAGAGATGATGGACCGTATTGGTATCGCCTCCCACCACAGGTTGTACTTCTAGACGCCGGAGCGATGGCTGCTATTTTCCTTTGTTGCTTAAGAGGCGCCGGAGCGGCGGTGGCGTCTCTCTTCTGCTCTTGCTGATGAGGCGGAGGAGGAGACGGGCTGCTCGGACACGCCGACGCAGACGGAGAAGGAGGCGGAGGAGGAGGCGGAGGAGGAGGCGTGCACTGATGAGTCGCCGGAGGAGGAGGCGGAGAAGGAGGCGTGCCCTGATCTCTCGCCGGCGGAGGAGGAGGCGGGCCCTTACTCGCCGGAGGAGGAGGCGGAGGAGGAGGAGGACGTGATGAGGACATCTCTACTAATGTTACACCCACATCTTCACCAACTACACATACTGGACCAGTTACTAGAGCACGTGCACGTCAACTAAATTATCAGGTACTTTCGTTTCTTGTGAATCCTTCTAATGTTCATGAACATATGATGCTGCCTAAATTAGATACTTTTGTTTTGCTTATGAATGAAGGACCTAGCATGGACAAGAAGGACGGTCATTGGAGCGGGATCAAGCATGGAGAAGAAGGTGCGCGCGCGGGAAATAACAATGGAGCTTCCAGTGGGGATTTTCGCACTTTGAAGCCACCATAAGGCATGCATGAAGGCTTGGACGAAATACACGAGATGCCACTTCATTATTTTCGTCCAAGAGCAATTATAGGTGCTGCGTCACCTTAATATTGGGCTGGGCCCATGTAATTTCGAAATACCACATTATAGGCTGTTTTTAGAGTCCGTATGTGTGGGGAAACCGAGTTAGGGTGTTTTCGGGCCCCACCTCCAAGGGGTCACGAAAATCCCCTCTGTTCCCCCATATATACAGCCCTTAGGGCATCGTTTAGACTTGGGTTTTAATTAGATATAAGTTAGCCATAGCCACAACTTCGAGCTCTTCGTTTGTGTCATCCGACCAGGCCAAGACCTCATTGGAACCCCAACTTTCGTAATCATTCATCTTATATTCGCAATATCCAGATTGCAATTCTTAGTTCTTGCTTGTTCTTCGATTGCTTGCAGGAATTAGACCTTCGTGGTCAGGTTGATCGTGCATCCGCGGGATCAATAACCTCTCGGAGTTGGTTTAGCGATTGCTAAGGCGCAACGTCTTCGCACGTTCGTAGTCGGATCGTGAAAGTCGCCTCCACCATAATCGATCTCCACCATCTCATCGAAACATCGGGACACCTTCGCCTCTATCAAGTGGTATCAGATTTCCAGGTTGCTCGGTGAGATTTACCAGTTTTCGTAGTCTAGATTGGTTCTGTTCTTCATACCTAAAGTCCACGAAAAAGCCAACAAAAAAAATTAGGGTTAGATCATCACGTCCCAAAACAGTCCGAGCCTTTGTCCAGTTTTCTTTACAGTAGTTTGCATTGTTGAATTTGCGGTTGCATCGTTGTGTCGAGTTGCTGATCTTAGCGTCTAGTTACCTTAGAGTTTCGAGTTCTGATCACAGTTTGTCACGCCGCCGCCGCACAGTAGTACACCACCACGTTCCGCCAATCCGATTCCAGATACACCACCACGTTCCGCCAAGCCGAGTCCATACACACCACCACAACCTACCGATCCGAGTTGAGTTCCATCACCTGTTCGGTTTGTGATCTCTCCGTAGCCAGATTAGTTTTGAGTTGATTAGAGTCGGATTTCACCAATCTTTTGTCGTACGTAGAAGGAGGTGATTTCCAAAAAAAAAAAAAAGAGTCTGGCACGCTTTCCAGAGCAGTTTTTAGGCCAAAAATTTCGGGGGTGAAAAAATTTCGTGCCCATACGTTCCTTAGGTCCAGAAACTCATTTTGAGACGTTCGCCACCATAGTGATTTTTTCGCACTTTTTCAGCCACCGCAGTCCCGCATCGCAAAAAAAAAGAGCAAAAAAACTATATATATATATATATATTCAGAGTGTGCTTCTCAGTTGATTACGTGCCGCGCCGTGTTTTCGTTGGTGTTTTAGGCTCGCGTCTCTAGTACGGTCTAGCCTAGGATCATCACAGTACCGACGTTGAGTGTTTATTCAACTTTGCATCTCTGTTTTGATTACTGTTGAGCTTTTTGCTACCATATTTGTCAATCCTACCTACAGCTCCACATATATTCTACTTCGTGCGGTTGACACCTCCTGGCCATCGCTCTACCACATCTCTGAGAGTTTTGACCCGTTGGTTGTACATCACCACCTGCTGCTAGGTAAGAATCGGTAAGAACGAAAGAAAAGCTTGACGGATTTGTGCTTTCCACCACCCCACATCCCATTAGTAGAAGTAGGATCATACTTCTGTGTGTTTTCTATTTCTGCTAACCATGCCAGGATCCCATGATGAAGTGGCGCGGGATGCACCTGATTGGGAGAATCTGACAAACAAAGCATTACATGATAAATTTGCACAAATGATGTCTGAACAGGTGAATGACATCGAGAACAGATTTACAGAGGCGATTGATGGTGTGGAGAAGATGATCGACACCAAGCTCGACGCCAAGTTTACTGAGTTGCTCGCACGCTTACCTATACAGCCTGCGGCCGCTCCAGCACAGCCACCGCCACCACGACGTGCACGACGTATTCTGTTTCCGGACGGACAAGCTGCTGGTGCTCCTGCTGCTGCTGCAGTTACTGCTGCTGCTGCCTCTGACGTCGGCCAGGACGACAACTACGAGGGTGATTACGAGGAGGAGGTGGAACAAGAAGAGGCCTATGAACAGCCAGCTGGACGTCCACGTCCCAACATTCGCCACGGTCGACACCAACCACCCCCTCAGGTATGCGATGATGAACATGTGCCTAAACTTAAATTGAATCTTAAGCCGTTTGAGGGTAGATATATTCCTGATGCTTATCTTACTTGGGAGTTAGAAACTGAACAATGCTTTACATGTTTACAATATCCTGAGAATAGACGTGTTACTGCTGCTGTTTGTGAATTCACGGGTTTTGCATCTATTTGGTGGTCTGAACATTGTAGATTGCATGCTAATAATATTCCAGCTACTTGGGCTGCTTTAAAAGATGCTATGCGTACTCGCTGGGTTCCTCCTTATTATCAACGTGAACTGCTACAAAAATTACAGCGTTTGAGACAAGGAAAAAATTCTGTAGAGGAATATTATCAAGAATTACAAACTGGATTGATTAGATGTGGCCTAGTAGAGGATAATGAAGCTATGTTTGCATGTTTTATAGGTGGCTTAAACAGGGAGATACAAACTATTCTAGAATACAAGGACTATGCTACTATTACTCGTTTGTTTCATCTTGCTTGTAAAGCTGAACGTGAAGTGCAGGATCGACAGGCCGCTACGAGACCTAACTTTTCTGCAGGACGAAATACATCATGGACATCGCGTGGACCTTCTACATCCACACGTCCTGCTGCACCACCATCTACTTCAGCCGCTCATTCTTACAGGGAGCCACCAAAACAGCCAGCGCCACCATTCAAGGGTGCACAAAGTGGTCCAGCGGCGAGTTCTTCTTCATCCATGGCTTCCACAGGGCAAACACGAGATCGTGATATTAAGTGTCGCAGGTGCCAAGGTGGAGGTCACTTCGCAAAAGACTGTCCCTCCAAGCGTGTGATGACTATTACGGCGGATGGTGGGTATGAGTCAGCGAGTGACTATGATGAGGAGACTTTAGTTCTCATTGCTCATGAGGAACAGGGTGCCCATGATGATGCTCATGATATAGAGTATATGGCTCCTGATGATGCAGATCAATATGCTAGTTTGGTTTCTCAACGTGTGTTAAGTGTGCAGGTATCGAAGGCCGAGAAAAACCAGAGGCATAATTTGTTCCACACAAAGGGAGTGGTGCAAGAACGTACGGTTCGCATCATCATTGACGGAGGGAGTTGCAACAACTTGGCGAGCATGGAGTTGGTGGAGAAGCTATCTCTCACCACAAGACCACACCCCCATCCGTACTATATTCAGTGGTTTAACAATAGTGGTAAGATTAAGGTAACGCGTTCTGTTCGTGTGCACTTTAGCATTGCTGCATATGCTGATTATGTTGATTGTGATGTGGTACCCATGCAAGCATGCTCTCTTTTACTTGGTATACCATGGCAATTTGATAGGAATGTTGTGCACCATGGTAGGACAAATCAGTTTACTCTGGTTCATCAGGATAAAACTATTGCTTTACTTCCTATGTCTCCTGAACAAATTGTGAAAGATGATCTTGCTAGAGCTAGTAAAGCTAAACAGGAGAAAAATAAGAGTGAGAATGAGATCGCAGCCAAAGAATTTGAGCAACAACATAAGACTAATAGCAAATCTTCTTCTGCTGTTTCTAATGAAATTAAATTGACTAGTCCAACTTTGCTTGCTACTAAAGTTGATATTTCGGATTTGGATGTTAGTCAATATGTGTGCTATGCTTTTGTGTGCAAAGAAGCTTTGTTTTCATTTGAGGAATTGCCTCCTTCTTTGCCTCCTGTTGTCACTGACCTTTTGCAGGAGTTTATTGACGTCTTTCCACAAGACGTACCACCGGGATTACCACCTATTCGAGGGATTGAGCATCAGATTGACTTAATTCCCGGTGCTTCGTTGCCCAACCGTGCGCCATACCGTACCAATCCGGAGGAGACGAAGGAGATTCAGCGTCAAGTACAAGAGCTACTCGACAAAGGTTACATACGTGAATCCCTTAGTCCTTGTGCTGTTCCTGTTATATTAGTCCCTAAAAAGGATGGAACATGGCGTATGTGTGTTGATTGTCGAGCCATTAATAATATTACTATTCGTTATCGTCATCCTATTCCTAGGTTAGATGATATGCTTGATGAATTAAGTGGCTCTACCATGTTTTCCAAAGTTGATTTGCGTAGTGGATACCATCAAATTCACATGAAATTAGGAGATGAATGGAAAACGGCATTTAAAACTAAGTTTGGATTATATGAGTGGTTAGTCATGCCTTTTGGGTTAACTAATGCACCTAGCACTTTCATGAGATTAATGAACGAGGTTTTACGTGCTTTCATTGGACGATTTGTGGTAGTCTATTTTGATGATATACTGATTTATAGAAAATCTTTGGAGGAACATTTGGATCATTTACGTGCTGTTTTTATTGCTCTACGTAATGCACGTTTGTTTGGTAACCTTGGGAAGTGCACCTTTTGCACCGACCGAGTATCGTTTCTTGGCTATGTTGTTACTCCGCAGGGAATTGAAGTTGATAAAGCCAAGATCGAGGCGATTGAGAGTTGGCCGCAGCCCAAAACCGTCACACAAGTGAGGAGTTTTCTTGGCCTCGCTGGATTCTATAGGCGTTTTGTGAGAGATTTCAACACCATTGCTGCACCTCTCAATGAGCTTACACGCAAGGATGTGCCTTTTACTTGGGGTACCGCACAGGAAGAAGCCTTCACGGTATTGAAAGATAAGTTAACACATGCTCCTTTGCTCCAACTTCCTGATTTTAATAAGACTTTTGAGCTTGAATGCGATGCTAGTGGGATTGGTTTGGGAGGTGTGTTATTACAAGATGCTAAACCTGTTGCATACTTTTCTGAAAAATTGAGTGGGCCTAGTCTGAACTATTCTACTTATGATAAGGAATTATACGCTCTTGTTCGGACATTAGAAACTTGGCAACATTATTTATGGCCCAAAGAATTTGTTATACATTCTGATCATGAATCTTTGAAACACATAAGAAGCCAAGCAAAACTTAATCGTAGACATGCTAAGTGGGTTGAATTTATTGAGACTTTCCCTTATGTCATTAAACACAAGAAGGGGAAAGATAATATTATTGCTGATGCTTTGTCTCGTCGTTATACTATGCTTTCACAACTTGACTTCAAGATATTCGGTTTAGAGACACTCAAAGATCAATATGTACATGATGCGGAATTTAAAGATGTATTGCAGAATTGTAGAGAGGGTAGAACATGGAACAAGTTTGTGCTTAATGATGGTTTTGTGTTCCGTTCTAACAAGCTATGCATTCCAGCTAGCTCTATTCGTCTTTTGTTGTTGCAGGAGGCGCATGGAGGAGGATTAATGGGACACTTTGGCGTGAAGAAGACGGAGGACGTACTTGCTACACATTTCTTTTGGCCAAAGATGAGACGGGATGTTGAGCGTTTTGTTGCTCGCTGCACTACATGTCAAAAAGCTAAGTCACGACTCAATCCTCATGGTTTATGCATGCCTTTACCTGTACCTAGTGTTCCGTGGGAGGACATATCCATGGACTTTGTTTTAGGCTTGCCTCGAACAAAGCAGGGGAGGGATAGCATATTTGTTGTCGTGGATAGATTTTCTAAGATGGCACATTTTATACCATGTCATAAAAGCGATGATGTTGCTAATGTTGCTGATTTATTCTTTCGTGAGATTATTCGCTTACATGGTGTGCCCAATACTATTGTCTCGGATCGTGATACTAAGTTTCTTAGCCATTTTTGGAGATGCTTATGGGCTAAGTTGGGGACTAAACTACTTTTTAGTACTACTTGTCATCCCCAAACTGATGGACAAACTGAAGTAGTCAATAGGACTTTGTCTACTATGCTTAGGGTTGTTTTAAAGAGTAACTTGAAAATGTGGGAAGAATGTTTACCTCATATTGAATTTGCTTATAATCGTTCATTTCATTCTACCACTAAAATGTGCCCTTTTGAGATTGTTTATGGTTTTCTACCTCGTGCACCTATTGATTTGCTTCCTATTCCATCTTCGGAGAAGGTTAATTTTGATGCTAAGCAACGTGCTGAATTGATATTAAAAATGCATGAGTTAACTAAAGAAAACATTGAGAAAATGAATGCTAGATACAAGCTTGCTGGTGATAAGGGTAGAAAGCATGTTGTGTTTGAACCAGGAGATCTTGTTTGGTTACATCTACGTAAAGATAGGTTTCCTGATTTGCGCAAGTCTAAGTTAATGCCACGAGCTGATGGTCCCTTTAAGGTTTTACAGAAAATTAATGATAATGCATATAAACTTGAGCTACCTGCAGATTTTGGGGTTAGTCCCACATTTAACATTGCAGATTTGAAACCTTATTTGGGAGAAGATAATGAGCTTCCGTCGAGGACGACTTCAATTCAAGAAGGGGAGGATGATGAGGACATCTCTACTAATGTTACACCCACATCTTCACCAACTACACATACTGGACCAGTTACTAGAGCACGTGCACATCAACTAAATTATCAGGTACTTTCGTTTCTTGCGAATCCTTCTAATGTTCATGAACATATGATGCTGCCTAAATTAGATACTTTTGTTTTGCTTATGAATGAAGGACCTAGCATGGACAAGAAGGACGGTCATTGGAGCGGGATCAAGCATGGAGAAGAAGGTGCGCGCGCGGGAAATAACAATGGAGCTTCCAGTGGGGATTTTCGCACTTTGAAGCCACCATAAGGCATGCATGAAGGCTTGGACGAAATACACGAGATGCCACTTCATTATTTTCGTCCAAGAGCAATTATAGGTGCTGCGTCACCTTAATTTTGGGCTGGGCCCATGTAATTTCGAAATACCACATTATAGGCTGTTTTTAGAGTCCGTATGTGTGGGGAAACCGAGTTAGGGTGTTTTCCGGCCCCACCTCCAAGGGGTCACGAAAATCCCCTCTGTTCCCCCATATATACAGCCCTTAGGGCGTCGTTTAGACTTGGGTTTTAATTAGATATAAGTTAGCCATAGCCGCAACTTTGAGCTCTTCGTTTGTGTCATCCGACCAGGCCAAGACCTCATTGGAACCCCAACTTTCGTAATCATTCATCTTATATTCGCAATATCCAGATTGCAATTCTTAGTTCTTGCTTGTTCTTCGATTGCTTGCAGGAATTAGACCTTCGTGGTCAGGTTGATCGTGCATCCGCGGGATCAATAACCTCTCGGAGTTGGTTTAGCGATCGCTGAGGTGCAACGTCTTCGCACGTTCGTAGTCGGATCGTGAAAGTCGCCTCCACCATAATCGATCTCCACCATCTCATCGAAACATCGGGACACCTTCGCCTCTATCAGGAGGGCCCTTACTCGCTGGAGGAGGAGGAGGAGGCGTAGGTGCCGTCCAGTTCGGAATCTTGATAAATTCCTTCGGCCATAGACATGAAGTCCTCAGAGCATTCTGCAGGAGATTTCCCCCTTCGCCAGTAGGGTAGTCAAGCTCGATCTCCTCATATCCCTCCATTATTTCATCGACCATCACAACAGCATAGCCTTATGGAATCGGATGACAGTGAAAAGTTCCGTTGGGTCGAGGAGGTGCAACATGGCCGATAGCCACCGTGGGTTTGAATTGCGTCAATTGCTTCTTAAGGTGGCATTCTTGAGACTCCGTGATTTCATCCACGGGGTACCTGGAAGCCGTCAAATCAGGTTCCGCAATGACCTCGGTGGAAGCCACACTACTTCTCCGCTGAGATGGCGGGGTAGCTTCTAGGGTAGCTTCGTCAGCTCGATGCTTCTCCTCTAGCGCTTGTACTCTTGCATGCAGGTTCTGTATTTCTCTTTGCTCCTGTTTCCTCTTCCTCTCCCTGCTTTTGTAACCGCCTGCGTCGGGAAACCCATGTTTCCACGGAAGGGAGCCTGCCGTGCCTCGTGTTCGTCCTGGGTGCTCAGGATTCCCGAGGGCCATTGTGAGCTCGTCGTTCTCTCTGTCGGGAACGAACGTCCCTGCCTCCGTTTCGGCGATTAACTCCTCAAGCTTGGTGATCGGTACTCTCAGTTGTTCGTTCGTCCAAAAGCACTTCCCTGTTTCAGGGTGCAAGGTTCCCCCAACCCCGAAGAACCGATTCCTTGCACGCTCTGGCCAGTTCAATGTCACTGGTACGATCCCTTTGTCAAGAAGGTCCTTTTCAGCCTTCTCCCACAACAGTCGGCCTTTGTGGTAGCCACCTGACCCCGTGCAATGGTGATGCTTCTTCTTTGCAGCATTTAGTTTGTTTATCGCTGACATCTTCTTACTCTTCTCCGATGTCTTGTGGGCCACAAATGCGGGCCAATGTTCTCTTATCTTCTCAAATCGGCCGGTGAATGCTGGAGTCTTCTCTTTGTCGACAAACGTTGTTTTTAACTCATTCTTCCACCTCCTGAATAGCTCTGCCATCTTCTTATGGGCATGAGTCTTGACCTTTTGCTCTATAACTGGCTTTTTCGGACGCTCCTCTTCCGGTAGGGTGAAATTTGCCTTCAGCGCGGTCCAAAGATCATCTTACTGTCTATTGGTGACAAAAGACACTTCAGGGTCTCCGGCCTTCGGCTTATTGCATTGCTGGATGCTGATCGGGATCATGTCCCTAACAAGAACCCCGCACTGAGCAGAAAATGCATCTTTGGTCCGGCTGGGTTCAATCGGTTGGCCATCTCTATTGATGCTGGTGATCGTGAACCTTTCATCCGGGCGCAAATTTTTCTTTGGGCCTCGTCTCGTTACTGAATTTTGGCTCGATCCGTATACGGAGGGCTAGAAAAGAAGAAAGAAGAGAGTTAATATATGTACACAGTCCAAAATAATTAATGCATCAATTAGCTAGTCAGCACAGGCTTAATTATTATATATACCTCGCCGGACTTTCCAACAACTCCTTCCTCCGTTCGCTCACAGGAGCCATCATAAGCATGTCCTTCCACCTCCATTGTCCGATCACCGGAGCCTGCTTCACCCTCTTCTTCTAGACCATCGGTGTCGTTCAGAAATTGAAAGACATCACATCCTTCCCGGACGATGTCGCCCACCAACAACGGTCCTTCGCGGATGATTTCCCCCAACATCTCTTCTTGTTCTAAGTTTCTTTGATGATCGTCCATAGTTTCTGCAAAATATTAATTACAACATGACACTTAATATACAAACATGATATATATAGCATGGATATATTAGTGTGCCAAACATACAAGTTTTGCCGAAAAACATGGGGGCATGTGTTGACACTAGTTTTTGGCACGACAATAAATCTATATAAGCCATGGATTTCTTCAATACTTTCACACAAGGCAACCTCTCGACCCCTCGACCCCCTCATGTCACGTTTGTCTAGTATCAAAGGATTCAAACAAATAAAACCATGTCTTCAACATTAGGCGAAAGTAAGAGGCGCATGATGGTACGAAGCTCTTCAAAGTTATTTTGGAACGGAGTCCCAGATAGGATTTGTAAAGTACATAAGTATTTTGCAAAATTTAACATTGGCATCATCTAGCATCATCTAGCAACAAAATTTAACATTGGCATCATCTAGCATCATCTAGCAACAAAATTGCAGACATGACTAATACTGGGCGTGGCCTGAGTGCACAGGAGCACAAGCTCCAGTCCATGGCGGACGGTGGCCACGGCGTCGACGGGGAAGGGGGCAACGGTGGCGGAACAGCGAAGGGGAGAGGGGAAATCGGGTGAGGGCCTCACAGTGGTGCCCGAGGACGAGCTCGGGAGGTCAGGGAGGCGCCGGCGGTGAAGAACGACGGCGAGGTCGTGGCGAGGCCGACGGGGCAAGGAAATGCGGACGGCGGCGGGACTAGGCATGGTGCTTCCCCGCGGCGACGGCGACGACGGGCGCGGGCGATGGCGACGGCGACGGCGGGGGCGGCGGGCGGCGTCGGGGCAGCCTGACGGAGTCGGTGTCGTCTCCGGCGTCGTCGGGGGCGAATGGCGAGATGAGGAACCGGAAATTTACAAGTGCTACTTATATACCCACAGCATTGGTCCCGGTTCATAGTACCAACCGGAACCAATGCCCACCTTTGGACCGAGACCAAAGGTCTCTATTCAGCAGCCCAAAGGGCGGGAAACAGCGACCTTTGGTCCCGGTTGGTGCCACGAACTGGAACCAAAGGTGGGCATTGGTTCCGGTTGGTGCTCTGAACCGGTACCAATGCCATCCTTTCGATCCGGTTGGTGCCACCAACCGGAACCAAAGGCCTTGCGCCGCGGTGCGGTGGGATGTTTAGTCCCACCTCGCTAGTCGACGGAGATCCAGAGCGGTTTATAAGCGCTGCTGCGCGTACCGTCTCGAGCTCCTCTCAACTGCAGGCTTTCGGGCCTAATCTGCCACTCCTTGACGATGGGCCTATTGGGCCTGCTGCGGGCCTGAATCCTGGCCCATGGTTGGGTTTCGAGACGTATTCAGGTCGTTGTGGCCCAGTAGGTGGCATTTTTTCCCCTTTTTCTAGTTTTTTTGCTTTATTATTTTTTTCTTTTTTCCAGTTTTTTTGTTTTCTTTTTTTCTTTATTTCATTTTTTTGTTTCTACTTACAACAAAATATTTTATGAAAATTCTTTTTGCTTTTAATGTTTTGAACAGAAAATACTTTGATAATTTTAGTTGCATAAATTTTATATAATTTTAGTTTCAATAATACTAGAAATTCACCGCCGTTTATAAAAGCTTTTGTTGCTTAGAAAATTGGTTTATAAAAGCTTTTGTTGCTTATAAAATCTTAGAAATTCACCGTCGTGAATGTGTCGTCGGGGCGGTCGCAGACGCCGTGGTAGCGGTGATGGATTCGACGGCGGGGCGACATGGTGGCGGTGCCGCGGAAGGGGAAGACTTCGCGAGAAGAGAAATAGTGGAGGTTGGCTTTGCGCGTGCTTTTAACCTCACCCGGGTCTGAATCCCACCAATCAGGAAGAAGTACACGGATCGCGTGTTTCTTTTAAGCGCTTGTGAGTCGTTGGATCTGGGAACCGGCCTGTACACAGTTAAGGTCTCGCGCTAGTACCGGTTTGTGCTAGCAACCGGGGCTAAAGAGGCACACGACCCCTATATATATCCCACCTCTCGGACACTCGGTGTGTACGAATTCAAATCATTCGGATTGGCCTGCATACGCCCAACGGTGCATTTGATGTGCGGGCACTCACGAGCCACAGTTGGGCTGTATGCAGGCGAAACCGTGTGTTTTGTTGATATATCTAGAAATGCTTCAGTTCATCGACCAAATACAAATCATTCGGATTCCCTGCATACAACCCGACGGTGCATTTGGTATGCGGGCACTCACGACCCACAGTCGGGCTGTATGCAGGAGAACCGTGTGTTTTGTTGATCTATCTACAAAGGGATTTCATTTTTTTGAACTTATTTGAAATCCAGACTTTTTGTGTGTTCAAAATGAACCATTCAAAGCCACATCATCAATTTTCAACTCTTTCTGACTTCATCTGTCTTCACTTTTTCTTCGCTTGTGTCCTTTGCTTATTGCACCGTAACCATGGATATTCTTCATCGCTTAACAGGGTGCTTGGATCAGCCTTGACTTTGAAGGGAGGAATTTCATGAAACTTTTCATAATCTTCAGACATGTCCGTCTTGCCCTCCAATCCCACGATGTCTCTTTTTCCTGAAAGAACTATGTGGCGCTTTGGCTCATCGTATGATGTATTCGCTTCCATATCTTTTCTTTTTCTCGGTTTGGTACACATGTCCTTCACATAGAAAACCTGCGCCACATCATTGGCTAGGACGAATGGTTCGTCTGTGTACCCAAGATTGTTCAGATCCACTGTTGTCATTCCGTACTGTGGGTCTACCTGTACCCCGCCTCCTGACAGATTGACCCATTTGCACTTAAACAAAGGGACCTTAAAATCATGTCCGTAGTCAAGTTCCCATATGTCCACTATGTAACCATAATATGTGTTCTTTCCCCTCTTGGTTGCTGCATCAAAGCGGACACCGCTGTTTTGGTTGGTGCTCTTTTGATCTTGGGCGATCGTGTAAAATGTATTCCCATTTATCTCGTATCCTTTGTAAGTCAATACAGTTGAAGATGGTCCCCTGGACAACGAGAACAGCTCATCAGAAACAGTGTTGTCACCTCTGACACGTGTTTCCAACCAATCGCCGAAAGTCCTGATGTGTTCATGTGTAATCCAGTCGTCACACTCCTCCGGGTGTTTGGAGCGCAGACTGTTCTTGTGTTCATCGACATACGGGGCCACCAAGATAGAGTTCTGTAGAACTGTGTAGTGTGCTTGAGACCAAGAATGTCCGTCACTGCATATTATTGAGTCCCTTCCAATCGTGCCTTTTCCAGTCAGTCTCCCCTCATACCGCGATTCAGGTAGACCAATCTTCTTAAGGCCAGGAATGAAGTCGACACAAAACCCAATGACATCCTCTATTTGATGGCCCATGGAGATGCTTCCTTCTGGCCTAGCGTGGTTACGGACATATTTTTTTAGAACTCCCATGAACCTCTCAAAGGGGAACATATTGTGTAGAAATACGGGGCCCAGAATGAAAATCTCGTCGACTAGATGAACTAGGACGTGCGTCATGATATTGAAGAAGGATGGTGGGAACACCAGCTCGAAACTGACAAGACATTGCGCCACATCACTCCTTAGCCTTGGTAGGATTTCTGGATCGATCACCTTCTGAGAGATTGCATTGAGGAATACACATAGCTTAACAATGGCTAATCGAACGTTTTCCGGTAGAAGCCCCCTCAATGCAACCGGAAGTAGTTGTGTCATAATCACGTGGCAGTCATGAGACTTTAGGTTCTGAAACTTTTTCTCGGCCATATTTATTATTCCCTTTATATTCGACGAGAAGCCAGACGGGACCTTCATACTGAGCAGGCATTCAAAGAAGATTTCCTTCTCTTCTTTGGTAAGAGCGTAGCTGGCAGGACCTTCATACTGCTTTGGAGGCATGCCATCTTTTTCGTGCAAACGTTGCAGGTCCTCCCGTGCCTCCGGTGTATCTTTTGTCTTCCCATACACGCCCAAGAAGCCTAGCAGGTTCACGCAAAGGTTCTTCGTCACGTGCATCACGTCGATTGAAGAGCGAACATCTAGGTGTTTCCAGTAGGGTAGGTCCCAAAATATAGATTTCTTCTTCCACATGGGTGCGCGTCCCTCATCATCATTCGGAACAGATAGTCCGCCGGGACCCTTTCCAAATATTACGTGTAAATCAATGACCATAGCAAGTACGTGATCACCGGTACGCATGGCGGGCTTCTTCCGGTGATCTGCCTCGCCTTTGAAATGCTTGCCTTTCTTACGACATTGATGGTTGGTCAGAAGAAATCGACGATGCCCCAGGTACACATTCTTCCTGCATTTGTCCAGGTATATACTTTCGGTGTTAGCTAAACAGTGCGTGCATGCATGGTATCCCTTGTTTGTCTGTCCTGAAAGGTTACTGAGAGCGGGCCAATCATTGATGGTTACAAACAGCAATGCATGCAGGTCAAATTCCTCCTGTTTGTCCTCATCCCACACACGTACACCGTTTCCATTCCACAGCTGTAAAAGTTCTTCAACTAATGGCCTTAGGTACACATCAATGTCGTTGCCGGGTTGCTTAGGGCCTTGGATGAGAACTGTCATCATAATGAACTTCCGCTTCATGCACACCCAAGGAGGAAGGTTATACATACATAGAGTCACGGGCCAGGTGCTGTGATTGCTCCTCTGCTCCCCGAAAGGATTAATGCCATCCGCGCTTAAACCAAACCATACGTTCCTTGGGTCATCTCCAAACTCAGCCCGGTACTTTCTCTCGATTTTTCTCCACTGCGACCCATCAGCGGGGTGTCTCAAATTCCCATCTTTCTTACGGTCTTCATTGTGCCATCGCATCAATTTGGCATGCTCTTTGTTCATGAACAGACGTTTCAACCGTGGTATTATAGGAGCATACCACATCACTTTGGAAGGAACCCTCTTCCTGGGGGGCTCGCCGTTAACATCACCAGGGTCATCTCGTCTGATCTTATACCGCAATGCACCGCATACCGGGCATGCGTTCAGATCCTCGTATGCACCGCGGTAGAGGATGCAATCATTAGGGCATGCATGTATCTTCTGCACCTCCAATCCTAGAGGGCATACGACCTTCTTTGCTGCGTACGTACTGTCGGGCAATTCGTTATCCTTTGGAAGCCTCTTCTTAAATATTTTCAGTACATCCTCAAATCCCTTGTCAGGTATACCATACTTTGCCTTCCACTGCAGCAATTCCAATACAGTATCGAGCTTTGTGTTGCCATCTTCTCAATTGGGGTACAACCCTTTTTTGTGATCCTCTAACATCCGATCGAACTTCAGCTTCTCCTTTTCACTTTCACACTGTCTCCTTGCATCAACAATGACCCGGCGGAGATCATCATCAGGCACATCGTCCGGTTCCTCTTGATCTTCAGCTTCCCCCGTTGCAGCATCACCGTATTCAGGGGGCACATAGTTGTCATCGTACTCTTCTTCTTCGTCGTCTTCCATCGTAACCCCTATTTCTCCGTGCTTGGTCCAAACATTATAGTGTGGCATGAATCCCTTATAAAGCAGGTGGGCGTGAATGGTTTTCCGGTCAGAGTAAGACTTCATATTCCCACATATAGAGCATGGACAACACATAAAACCATTCTGCTTGTTTGCCTCAGCCACTTCGAGAAAATCATGCACGCCCTCAATGTACTCGGAGGTGTGTCTATCACCATACATCCATTGCCGGTTCATCTGCATGCATTAAGTGTGTCAATAACCATTACAGAACATCATGAATATATAAGTGACCAAATTAATAGAAGTTTATCATCACATTAAAACCAAAGTACATACATAGTTCTCATTGAACAACATATAGCTCTCCAGAGCATCTAATTAAACCATACATTGAAACTATGTAAAACATTTCAATGCAACAACAAATGCGATCATAATCGCAACCAAGGTAACAATTGATCCAACGGCATAATGATACCAAGCCTCGCTATTAATGGCATATTTTCTAAACTTTCTAATCTTCAAGCGCATTGCATCCATCTTGATCTTGTGACCTTCTACGACATCCGCAACATGCAACTCCAATATCATCTTCTCTTCTTCAACTCTTTTTAATTTTTCTTTTAAATACTCGTTTTCTTCTTCAACTAAATTTAACCTCTCGACAAGAGGGTCGTATGTAATATTCGGTTCACATACCTCCAAGATAAATACATCTATGTCAAGTTGGTGTCGGCATAATTACCATAAACACTAAATGAAACAAATAGTTATAAAAGATAATATATACCACATCCGAATCATAGAGAGGACGAGAGCCGACGGGGGCGGATACCAAAACCATCGCACTATATAATAACAAGCAATAATACAAGTAAGAAAATTAGACAATTATCTATCTAATCATACAAGTAAGAATATTTTTTCTTTTATAAAGAAGATAAGAACAAGAGGCTCACCACGGTGGTGCCCGCGACGAGATCGGCGCGGGCGATTGACGGTGGTGAAGACGGGGATGGGACGTGACGGACCGCTAAATCTGGACAAATCTTAAGAAAAATGGAGCTTGGAAGTCGAGTTTGGAGAGGAGAAAGCTTAAGTAGTGTGGCTCGGGCATTTCATCGAACACCTCATGTGCATAAGAGGTGAGCTAGAGCACCACAAAGCCCTCTCCTCGCCGGCCAGGAAAAAACAGAGCAGTGGAGTGCTCCGTTCGCGGGCGAGGGGTATATATAGCGAAATCATTGGTCCCGGTTCGTTTCCGGAACCAGGACTAAAGACCACCCATTAGTCCCGGTTCGTGTCTGGAACCGGGACCAATGGATGTGGGCCAGGAGCGAGGCCCATTCGTCCCGGTTCGTTTCTGGAACCAGGGCTAATGGGTCCAGACGAACCGGGACCAATGCCCCACGAGGCCCGGCCGCCACCCTGGGCGCAGGAACCGGGACATATGCCCTCATGAGTCCCGGTTCGTGACTGAACTGGAACTAATGGGCTGGCCAGGCCTGAACCAAAGCCCTGATTTCTACTAGTGAATGGTGCGACAACAATGATGGAAGAGTTGAGGAAGGATGGCTTGTTGAAGCATTTAAAAGTTAGGATTCATGCCTTGCGTAACTCTGGCCAGGCTAAAGATGGCGCCGTCTGTGGGCATCGTACCCTTCTTGAAGACATCGTCGTGGCTCCGGGTGAAGACCTTGATCCTTTGGATCGAGCGGCGGCGACATGCTGGTGTTGTTTCCTTCTTAAAGGCGGCGTCGTGCTGTCTTGGAGCCCTCGGTGTGTCATGCACGGCTTCGTCTCTCCGAGAATTAGCCATTTTTTACACCGTTTTATCTTGGTTCGGATCATGTGGTGTGGCGGTGAGTTGTATGTGCTTGCTTGTATGATCGTTGCTTTATCGATGAAGCGGGGCATGACCTCTTTTGGGTAAAGTTAGGGTTTAGGGTTCAGTAGAGGAGAAGGGGCACAAGGTGAAGGGGGGCAATAACATGGATATGGTGGCACGCCCCAAATTTTATAATATAATTTTTTGCTCTAGTATAATTCTTTATTTTATTGAGTTGGGTTAAGTGACACCGTAATTTGTCGATGACACTTGACTAGGCATTAGACAATTGCTCTTTTAAAATACATCAAACTTCAACCTCAAACACCTGTGAACTGCTGAATGGAGGCTAGCTTCTCCGACGATGGCGGAGCCAAAGGGATGGTACCTCTTCAGAGTGGTTAGGGTAGCTAGGCGAAGCACCGGAGGTTGGATCCAAGGAAGGAGGCCTTGCTTGGTTAATAGTGTGAGGGTTAGTGGTTGATCAAAGTCGAAGGAACTTTAGATGAAAGGTCTGATCCTGCACCGACGACACCCACTAAACTTGATGAGATAGAAGTTGTGACAATGTGGTCGCATTGACAGAGGCGAGGTGACGTTAAGGGGGCTATGGTGGTGGCTTGAGGAAGAGGAACGACGATTTGCCGTTGGGCAAATGGTCACCAAATCGATTGCGAATTTGCGGCTTAAAAAATTAAAGCAGGCGACTACCTTAGCGATCCCTTAGTTCTGTTCATGAATACATGTGTTAATTTGTAAAAGTACATAGAAGTCCAATATGAATATTGGATGGTACAACTCAATAACTCCTGCTAGTACAGCACGCCATGAGACTAGTCCTTTGTGATGGGTCATGTTTGCTGAAACTAGACACCCAAGGCCAAGATGGTACATACGAGTTCCACACCTAGAATGCATGCTAGCTAGCTCTTGATGAGAGAGAAATTAAGAGAGGAGAGAGAGAGAGAAAGAAAATCTTGTAGGTAGCTAGAGATTTAGAGAGAGAAAATAAAAAGGGGAAGTGGGGGAAAAGCTGTGCGTGGGGGTTGTGAGGATAATGGAAGTGGGAGGTGGGCATCCCTCCTCCACTGCCTGGCCCTTCCAATTTCTCTTTCTTTCTCTCTCTCTCTCTCTCTCTCTCTCTCTCTTAAAGACTTAACCAATCGGTCTTTCTCTCTATCAATCTATCTCTTGTTTTCCCTTTGAGCTGGGAGGAGATCTTGAGAGGAAAGATATATAGTCCAGTGTCTTCCCTGTAGAGAGCAAAAGGGAAAGGAAACTTGCAGCAGGTACTTAAACACTGACATGAGTGATCTCATGGTCCAGAGATACCCTCCTCCTCCTTCTCCTTCTTCTTCTTCTTGTTCCTCTTTCCTCTCTCCTCCCGCCTCTCTCTAGGATCTTCGCCTCTCATGCCCTTTTAGAGAGAGAAGATAGAGGGAGAGAGATTTCTTATATGCAAGGTATAGGCACGTGTGCATGCAAGCAGAGCTGCATCGATTCTTGAGGTAAGCTCATGATGTGTGCCGGTTGCGTTGACATCTGCATCAGGTTTCTTTGTTAAATCACTTGATGAAGATGGGTACCTTCTCTTTTTCCTTGTCTATTTTTTTATATTTGTGTGATACTGATGCCTATTCCACACACACAAACATCTCTCTCATCCTCTCTTCTTCCACAGAGCTTTTGAGCTTAAGCTAGAGTAGACTACTGGCCTGTTCTTCCATGCATACATGCATGCAGCTTACTTCTCTTTCTTCTTCCCTCTCTCTCTGCATGGATCATGGGTCCAATTTTACTTTACCTGCTCGATCTGTTGAATTTTGTTCCATCTTTTTATATACGTATGTCCTCAACTTCTTGGCACTTGTTTTTCACAGGTCAAAGCCACAACAAGCTCCACGGAACAAGATAATTGAAGACAGATTTATTTCAAGGAGAATTTTAGTTATAGTGTGCATACGTACATAGCCAGGATTTTGCCTATATAGGTGCCGGCGATCGCCATGGCATCGTACTACCACGGCGGCGCCGGCACGGACATCCACCAGTCTGCCAGCGACGGCCTGCAAACACTGTACCTCATGAACCCAAGCTACGGCACCGGCGGCTACGGCGACGCCACCCCCTCCGGGGCCAACATGATGCTCCTCAACTCGGCGGTGAGCACCATGACACCAGCGTCCTTCGGCGGCCACCAGACGTCAGCGTCGCCGGGCCAGCACTTCGTCGGCATCCCTCTGCAGGCACCGCCGTCGGGCTACAACCTGTGGACCCCGGCCACAACCGGCGTCGCCGACGTCATGTCTCCACCGACGCAGCAGGCTCATGGCGTGAGTGCCGTGCTCAGCCTGTCGTCCCGGGAGACGCCGCCGGTGACGGTGGCCTCCATCGGCGGCGACGAGGGGAGGTACCCGTTTGGAGCGACGACGGCGGCGTCGCAGGGGCAGATGGTGATGAACTCCAAGTACCTGAGGGCAACGCAGGAGCTGCTGGACGAGGTGGTGAGCGTGAGCAAGGGCGTGGACGACGTGGACGCCAAGGCCAAGAGTGCTGCGTCCGTCAGGAAGAAGGAGGATTCGGAAGGCCTTTCCGGTGGCGGTGGGGAGGACGGAGCCAGCGGGGCCAAGGACGGCCCTCCGGCGCCCGAGATGTCGACGGCGGAACGGCAGGAGCTGCAGATGAAGAAAGGCAAGCTGGTTAACATGCTTGACGAGGTCAGTTGTTGACCTAACTACACTGTACACTTTAATTAATTACTTTTTGGTTCTAACTTACCCTAATCTTATTAAGCAATGATTTACCAATGATTTTCATATATAGAGGAGAAATGATATTTCTCAATTTTTCCTGATTTTTTTCCAATTGCAGCTTAGAATTGTTGTTTTTCTCTCTCTTTCTGCAAAACAAGGGGTCCTTGAAAGAAAATTAGTCTGAGGATTTTAGTGTGTCTGAACATTCAACATTGGTCTCTGAATATGGCAGGGTTAGATTGATGATGTTTCTGATATTTCCTTGCCTCCATAATTATAGAAAGTGTTATTGAAAGGACATGAGTCATTTGCTTTTCAGCCATCTTTGTTTTGTTGCATCCTTTTCTGAAAGATGAGTGGCACACAGTTGTTGGGATAGCCAAGCAGGCCATTGATTTGCTGGATATTCCAAAATTTTATACTCGCTTTTCCTTTTCTCAGTTACACACCTGTTTTGTCACCTTGCACCAACTATATATTCTCTTTGATTTTTTTTACTGATAAACACTGACCAATATTTGTCTTTTAGAAAGTAGAATTACAGCTATAGTTAATTGATAGATAATGATTACTGATTTTTAAAATCAACAAGTCTGTGGTAGTAAATAAATGAAAAGTTATGTATAATAGAGACCACAAAGTGACAAGTCTGCTCTTTAAAACCAACAAGTGGCTATCATCTTCTAGTTTCTTCCAGTGAAGGAGTAATTAACAAGCTAGCTAGTGGCTAGCTAGGTACTATATCTTGGTGTGATATTATTAACTAATCTTTTGAGATAGAAAAAGCATTCATGCACCTATAAACTAGAATTCTTTCATGTTGTTGTTTGTTGAGGCCAGTACAAGGCACCTTTAATTTTGTTGCCTGATCAAATGTGCGTCTCTTTTTGTATTCTCTCTCAACAGCCTAATACTAGTCTATGCTATCAGTACAGAAGGTAGCCAGGCCCTGCTTGTCCTAGCTGGTGCTAAGCTTCTTCACAAGCCAGCAAAGCCAGTTTGGCAGCCCGGCTTTCCTTTGGGCCACCCCCCTCTTGCTTTGAGTTTTATTCTTCTCCTTCTTTTGATGGAGCTTTGAGTTTCGTTCAAGTGCAAAGGAAACCTCTGAATCATATCACTGGTTAAATTCTTTCTGCTGCAAATTCTGTGGTCATCTGCCACGCCAACTCGACCTGATGAAACAATTAATCATGTTTATGACAAACGCAAAACTAAAGCAGAGAGTGGTTGTGGTGGTTAACAACTTAATTACTAGTAACACTTAGTTTAGAGCTAATAATGAATTCAGTACATGAAGTAATCTCTGAAACTCCCGGGCGATGGCATGACCACGTACAGGTGGAGCAGCGGTACCGGCAGTACCACCAGCAGATGGCGTCGGTGTCGTCGTCGTTCGAGGCGGTGGCGGGGGCCGGGTCGGCGCGGACGTACACGGCGCTGGCGCTGCGCACCATCTCGCGGCAGTTCCGGTGCCTCCGCGACGCCATCACGTCGCAGGTGCGCGCCGCCAGCCGCGCGCTGGGCGAGGACTGCGACGCCGACGGCGGGCTGGGCGGAGGGCGCGGCGTGGGGTCGCGGCTCCGGTACATCGACCACCAGCTCCGGCAGCAGCGCGCGCTGCAGCAGCTGGGCATGATGCAGAGCAGCGCGTGGCGGCCCCAGCGCGGCCTCCCCGAGCGCTCCGTCTCCATCCTCCGTGCTTGGCTCTTCGAGCACTTCCTCCACCCGTAAGTTCTTCACTCACACCTCCATTTTTTGTTTTTTTTTTGTTGCCATGCATGCACATTGCATTGCTCGAATTGCTTGGCATTAAGGTTTTTCAAGTTGCATAAGTAACGTGCAATATCTAGCAAGTAAACACCATCGTTAACTGAATCAATCATGCATTTCTCTGGTTCTGTCTCACTACCCGGTGCATAATTAACGTGCAAACACCATCTTTAATCATGCATTTCGATGATTCTCTCTCACTACCCGGTGACGTTATACTAGTAAGATAGAGAGAAAATTAATTATGATGACGATGTACTTGCAAGAGGAGAGAGATAGAGATAGATACAATGCATCATGAGTTTTGCATGCATACATGCACGCATGGCACCTCTCCATTCGTACGTAGTACGACGTGCACGCCCAAAACCGGCGCCTAGGGTACGTACTATGCATCCTCGTCGTGTCGCGCTCCCATTGGTTGAACCGATCGCCCTCTCATCATGCAGATACCCCAAGGATTCGGACAAGATCATGCTCGCCAAGCAGACCGGTCTCACCAGGAGCCAGGTAACTACAATCTCTTCGATCGTGTGAAAATTCCAATGTGCTCTTGAATATTTTTTACTGTCATGGTTGGGTTATTTGATCAGTGAGAATTTTGGCAAAATTTAGGTGTCCAACTGGTTCATCAACGCGAGGGTGAGGCTGTGGAAGCCCATGGTGGAGGAGATGTACCTGGAGGAGACCAAGGAGCATCAGCAGCAGCAGGACGGCGGCGCCGACGACAAGGGGAGGCCGTCCGGATCCGGCCCCGCCGGAGGAAAGAGCGGCGGCAATGCGGACGGCGTGGAAGACGCCACCCCGAGGTCCATGGCCAGGGTGGCGGTGGGAGCCGGGACGTCGGAGGCTGGGGGCGCCGTCCAGGCGTCCTTGCTCGAGCTCGCCGGAGACCACCAGGCGCACGCGGGGTTCTACGACGACGAGGACGAGGACGGCGGGTTGCGGCGCGGGTTCAAGAAGCCCAGGGCGGCCGACCTCGACCAGCAACCGCCGGCCGCGTTCGACATGGGCGCGTTGCACCACGCGCAGGCAGCCGCGGCCGCGGCCGCAAGGCAGCAGCACGACGAGGTGAGCCACCGGGAGCTGCTCATGAAGTTCATGGAGAGCGGCGGCGCGGCGGGCGCGAGGGACCACCACCACCATCACCACCAGGAGGACGACGGAGGCGGCGGCGGCGGCGGGTACTCCATGTTCGCGCCGGGGCCGTACGGGCAGTTCGGCGCCGACCAGTCGTTCGCGTTCGCCGGACAGCACGGCGGCGTGTCGCTCACGCTCGGCCTGCCCCACGGCGCCGGCGACCAGACGGCGTTCCTCATGGGCGGTGGCAGCAGCAACGGCGCGGACAGCGGCGGCAGCGGCGCCACCGGCTACGACATGAACATGCAGACCACCAAGTCGTTCGCTGCTCAGCTCATGAGAGACTTCGTGGCCTAGTATGAGTACATACACCATGCATGCATGATAGTAATACTACCATTACATAGCGCAACCAATTAATCAAATCCCAAAAAAAATCAAAATCAATGAATTAATCAATTTAGGGCTTGTATAGAAATAAAAAGGGGTAAAGGGCATGGTTAGGCTGCCATTTGATCCTGAACCTCTCTATTGGGCATTGGGGGTGTAATTATGTAAAGATGGGGCAGTGTATATAGTTATAGGGTAGTTAAGGTAGTTACTTAAACCCAAACATTTCCAGTTATTACAAGATTTTATAGGGCAATAGGGGGAAGGGGGGGTATACCATACGTGAAGGGGTATATATGGAACATTGGAATTGGGATCTTTGGAAGTGTATGTGGTTCTTTGGAGATTTGAGTATTGTTTTTGGAAGTTGTAATGTAATGTAGTTATAGTATACTTTTCTTCACTGCTACTACTTGGTTCCATCTTCCCATGGGTGAAGAGAAGAGATGCACCAGATGGCATATCTTGTTACCTTTAGCAGCTTGTTATTGTGCCATCTACCATCTTCATGTGCTCTTCTTTCTCTTCAGAAAACAGTTCAGTTCTCATCAGAGGAAAAAGGAAAGAAAATCCTCTGCTCCAAACAGCTACAGATTTTATATTTTTTCCGAAAAGGAGGTTAAACCCTCGGCCTCTGCATCATCATGATGCACACAGCCAATCAGATACAGATAGTGGAAGGCCTCCTTTGGTCCATAGGATAGGAAAATCGTAGGAATAGAAAAACCATAGGAAATGGGATGACATGTATCTCAAATCCTATGCATAGCAATATAAAAGGAGATACTCTTTGATTCACATCATAGGAATTTTTTTATTGAGTCTAGGCTAATGTTTATTTTCCTATGAAATGTGGAGGATAGGAAGAATTCCTCCATAGGAATAGGATTCTATTCCTACAAACCAGAGGGCTCTAAAGAAAATTTTCCTACAAGATTCCTATCCTATGAAATTCCTACTTAATTCCTCCAAACTAAAGAAAGCCGAAGTCTTTACCTTCTTGGCTATGAACAAGACAAGATGATATAACAATTGGAGAAGGTAACACAAGGAACAATCATATTAGGTCTCTGGGTGTTTGGCAGAAGGTAATAAAAGTAGCAATTGCATCAAGTCTCTGCTGTTCCACAAGTAGAGAGATCACTGAAGAATTGCTGGAAAGCACATCAACCCCAAAATGTTGATACATACTCCCTCCGTCTTAAATTATAAAATGTTCTAACTTTGTACGAATCGAATATATAAATATACGCATTTTAGTATGTTGGTTCATCAATTCAGTTTGTATGTAGTCCATATTAAAATATTCAAAACATCTTATAATTTGGAACAGAGGGAGTAACAAACAGCAAGTGTCGCAGAACACTGATCACACAGCAAAATGTAGCTTCTCCCAGGTCACTGTAAGGAACTACTGAATCACATGCTAACAGTTCTATTTCTAGTTTGAAGAGACTTACAAAGGGCTTTTCAATTATCAACGCTACAGAAAGCAACTAAAGAATTTCCATTCGATACAAAATCCACTAATGTACGGCAAAACAAAAGTAACAAACAAAACTAAGATTGTACAAGCAATAGCACTGCCTAATCGATCATTAGCTGAATCAATGCTCCCATCTTCGATGCATCTCATGTTAAGACTTTCTGCGACTCAGGGATGAAGACGCACATTTGCGCAGCAAGGTGCCACTGGAAAGCAAGTGGCGCACCGGCAAACTGGCAATGCTAGTCATGGCAAAAGTGCGCAGATGCAGAATCTCAAGTGTTTTTAACTCTGGTGCCACGCTGAACTGCTGCTCTTAGCACTTAAACGTTGATTGGCTTGAGGGTTCTCTCTACTCAGTTCTCACTGGATACCACCGGTTGCTGGGATGACAGGTTGGCGAACCAAACCAAGAGGCATGTTTACACTGTTGGGATCCTCTGCTGCTCCACTGCCATTACAATTGGGTTCCAACAACCGTACAAGCGAGAGAAAGATTTCCATTCTGGTTACATCCCTGTTTGCCTGTATGAACAATTCAATATACGCAATCAGTGTTCTTCGTTCACTGCAACCAGCAAACTAAAACATAAGCAGGGATTTAGAACAATAGAAATCCATCCATCAGGAGTCATAAATTTTTTTGCAGCAGCATTCTATAGCTCTAATGGTGTGATGACCCTCTTTTTTAGTTTAACTATATTACCTCAACAGTAAAGCGTGCCCAGATTTTACTTTTGCGTGCTTCCATTACACCCCTCAGGATGGTCAAACCAAGTCCTTTGATAAAATCAGCTATCTCCAAGAAGATGCCTCTATCCTCGCAAATCATCTGCAGGAAACCCGATGTCAACACATCTTAAGACACAATTACATGCCATTGTAGGTAAACAATGAGACTACAAAAAAACGACAGCAGCATCCTGAACCATTACCTCCACAAGCATCTGACGTGGTCTATCAAGATCCTCAACAATGATTGGACATGTCATAGACTGAGAACCAACATCAAAGGCCCAGGTTGCACCACCTTCAAAGTAATCTTTCCATACAGGACCGTTCTCACTGCCAAGTATCTGCATCAATTCTCGACAACATAAGGATATCTTTCAATCTAACGAGAGTCACAAACTGTGCAGCTCAACCACAACAAACTAACCACAAACCAGTTTTTCTTTCTACATAACCCAACAATAAACCTTATAGCCATGCACATACCTTAGATTCAGTAGAATCCTTGAGCTTGTCTGCATGCTTTGTAACGCTTTGCAAGAAGAGCATGTGCTTAACTGTCTTCTCCAACAAAGCATCAATGCTACACTGCTGACACAAATGAGATAACATTGATATGACAACACTGCAACTGCTCTAGGGTTCACATGTGCAACTGAAAGTACAAATTCTCATAATAGATATTTAAAAGCAGCAAGTCTACAAGAGGATACCTTAGCTCCATTTGGCACCATTTCTCGGAGCTCCTTTATACGATCTTGAATCAGCTGCCGATCCTTTGGCCGTGCCTTAGAACTCTCTCCAGGCCGAGATCTCTTTCGATTTGACTTGCTTGGTGTATCAAGACCTTTACTGTTAGAAGCTGATGCACTTTCACATTTCATGTTCTGACCATTCTCAATCCAAAGACGTATCTGAGATTTCTGTGCTCCATTATTTTGGGAAAGGCAACCATCTTCAGTCTTATCGAAGTAATATGGTTGTTTAACAATCTGTGTGGACTCATTCTTGATAACCGTTGAAGGAATGCCAGAGGAGTCACATTGCTTTAACTCTTTCAAACCAAAATGGGAAATGCTTGGAATGTCAGTCAATGCAGTCTTGCAAGAAACATTATCATCAGAACTCTGCTTACTGCTGGGGTTGACATTTGAGACGACAGCATCCAGTAATTGATCAGTATCAGTTAGTGAGAAGATCCCGGAACAGGGAAAATCATTGTCTAGTGAACTGAAGAGTGAAGAAGAATCAAGGCAAATCGAGGGTTCAGTTGCATCTCTATCTAAACTCTGAGATTTTGCATCACACGAGGAGACCAAATTAGCATCCACATTATGGCCCAACTGATGAAATTCAGAACCAAATATATCAAACAAGTCATTGTCCCATGTTGGCTGCAAAAGCAATGAGTGAGCTGTCTCAGTGGGCACACCTGGCAGCATGCAACCATCTACATTCTTAACATCTCGTGTGCTCACAGCAATACGTGGATCATTTGCTCTGATGGCATTTTGTTCTTGGTGTATATGACTTGACCTACTCAATAGATTCTCTTGGGAAATGCCATTCAAGCAATTAGAAACTTGAACATCAGACTGAGAAGATTCAGGTGGAGCACCTTCAGATGACATTCTTTCTTGGTGCACCATTTTCATGGTGAATTCAGAAGATTGGGGAACATTACAGGAGACTGGAGGTTGTTTCTGCAGTAACATTCCTGAAGCGGAATGGCTTCCTTGTTCTGATAATTGACTTGATGTACACAAGTTAGTGCTGACTACTCCGGTACCTCCAGGGAGGAAACCATAACTCCCATGACCTGTAGTCCCATGGGATAGGCCAACTCTTCCATGTGACAGCTTCATGTCACTAGTTTCATGCATAAAAGAATTTCGGTATAAAAGCGATTTCAGCAGTGCACTTCTTGCCAAATCTGGACTGCTACCAAATTCTAACTGCCCAATGGTGTTCATCAACACGTGCTGTTGTTCCACTGATGCCAAGCTCGATGAAATCAAATCAGAGCTTACTGCAACACTCTCTGTATTTCCTCCAAGTCGACTGTCACAATAAGACGCTTGTCGTACAAACCTATCATTAGGCTTGGCATAGACAATATGATCTCTAGCAGTAAGACCATTCTGTTGTGCAGCCTCAAACAAAGATGCATTTAGTGATTGGCTGCTTGACGCAGTTGCGCTATCAGAGCGTCTGTATTGTTCACGTATAACTGGGAATTGACTGAAGGAATTGTCTGCAGCTTGAATGTTTGAGGCATCATGTAGAGTGCGCGAGTGATTCGAAGTACTTTTTACTGAAGCAGATACAGCCACACTTGATCGCTGGTTCAGCTGAGAGCACAATTTCTTTGCATGCATCACAAAACTTGTGTTCTCCATAACCTGCCGAATGCAGAAATGATAGGTCATTAACTCGAATATATGGAGAATAGAAATTCTAGAAAAGTAACAGTGATAACTGAATACCATGAAACCTGAAACCAAACCATTTGATGCTTCTCTTCCAAGTTTTTTTTGTTTCAATTTTGTAAACAAGTTTCTACATGATAAAACATGTACAATATTGGAAAAACTGATCACATGCCAAGATTTCTAGATATTCGTATTCCATTGCGACAGACAACATTCTGATTACACAGCACTGGAACATAGAGTATATCAAAAGGAGCCATGAGTTTGCATTTGCGCCTTCTGATGGCCTGTAAACATTTTCCATACATCATTGTTCTTTAAAGCTCCAATACTACTATCCAGCACAGGAGTACAATATTTTGCATGATGTGGCGGTTATGTTCTTTCAAAAGGGATCTAGATAAGAGATATTGGACCACAGTCAACAGCGTAACGTACTGATATTACCCGCAAAAAAAACAGTTTAAAACTTCAGAAAACTGAACATTTATCCTATAATAACATATGGGGAACAAGATCTCTCTACACTTCTAGCATGCATTTAAAGTTTGGATATCATACCACACCAGTAGAGCCTAATTGTAGCACACCGCGTGGTAGCACAGGAATAATCGCAATTGTCTGCAGAAAAAGAAACTTTATTGAGTTCAAGAAGCATGCAAGCATCTAATAATTTACCATTCACAATGTTCCATTCCACCCACCTTGATGCCAGCTCTGAACTGATAATGCATCTCAGAAGCAACCTATCATAGTGAGAATAAAGTAAGATCTCCAAAACAAAACAATCAAACAACAAAAATCCCAAGTATAACAAAGATAACTAAGAGATCTCCATGTTAGTATTAGCATTATGATGCACAAAGACAAATCAAATTATATTTCTTTTGCATATAACAGACTCGTGTAAATGTTAATTTAGAACTACCGTTTGCATTCCCAGTGTGCAGTGTCACTTATTTTACAGCATGTTGCTAGTCCAAAATCAAAGCCCCACTGAATGCCAAAAGCTCGAGCAGAAGGTCCCCCCCCCCCCCCCACACACACACACAAGACTTATTACATGGATATAAATTCCCTGACTCGATGCTTTAAATGATGGCCATGCAAAATTGAAGCAGAAAAAACGGAAATCGGTTAGCACTTGTACCATTTGAGAAGAAAGTAAGTACTACCTCGGATGAGAGCCCTTGATCATCCGCAGTACCATGGATGATCCATTGATGACTGCCAGTGAAGGCAACACGGCCCACAGTTCTGAAAGTCACAAGCAACCGCAGCAGCCATTAATCCAAAGGGCAACTAACAATGTTTGTCTCATTTGCATCAACCAATGAAAATATGAAATGGTGGAGGAAACATGAAGTTGCATCTGACCAAAACATGGATGAAGAAATATGGCATGGCTATGCTTTGCTTACCCTTGTCCCACGACATGAACCTGCTCGGCCATGTCCTTCCTAACGAGTGAGCAAATGGTGTCAAGAGCGGCAGAACAGCCGAGCTCAGTGGCCCGAGCTTGAGAAGCCTCAGATCCGGCGGGGCATGGCGTGTGGCCGCAGTAGCCGTCCTCCCACACCAAATGCCTGCACATATCCATGGTGAAAATGCAGATAATAAGAGAGTAATAAGAGAGACCAAATTCCTGAAGATGCAAGCTCAGTAAGAAGGCAAGTTTGAGGACATCGGAGACGAAAATTGCAAGATGAAATACACACACATTCCTAAGTGTGGTGCCAAGTCATGGCTCAAACACTCCCCATTGTTAACAAAAATGATGAGGAGAACACAAAATCCCGAGACTGTCAAAGGCAACTTACAGTAGAGGAGAAGAAACACCAACCCCGAGAAGAAAATGTTGAGATGCAAGTGGAGGAGGAGCTTACACGGGGTCGGCGGCGCCTATAGCCTTCCAGAAGACGGCGTAGGACCAGCCGATCTCCTCGCAGAGCCGCCGCAGCGCCTCCCCGACCGCCATTCGGGCCGCGAGTCAGAGTCGGTCAGACGAGCCCTTGGACAGGCAGGACAGTCCCTCCCCGCCAAGAAAGAAAGAAAAAGGAAACCTAGCACGCTAGCTAGACCGGCGGCGGCGGCGGCGCGAGAAGGAGAGAGAGAAGCAGGAGGTGAGTTGAGTGGGTGAGCGCAAGAGGTGAGCAGCAGCGCGAATGGTATCTAGGCGCCGCGGCGGCTGGCCCGCCCGGCCTGCTTCGCGCGGAGTCCGCCGCCTCTCCTCACCGCCGCCGCCGCTGGAGCGCTTCCTCCCCTCCTCCTCCTCGCCGCCAGCGCAAGCACAGCCATCACGCCGTGACGTCGTGCGGCGCGCGGGGAGGACCCCAGGTGTCAGAGCCCGCTGGGTGGCTTGCTGGCTCCTCGGCCTCGGGTAGACGACGAGATCGGGTTTGTCCGCTAGCTGCCTCCCCCGTCTCCACTTCGCACTGTGGGTGTGTCTTCTGCGAGGAGGGGAGTCCTCTCTCTCTCTCTCTCTGTGTCTGGCTTGGGCCTTGGGGGCTTGGTGTTCCGTTCTCTTGTGCTCTGCGGCTTTGCTCCTTTGTTTACCACCACCATCATCTTTTCCATCTTTTTACACCTTCGCGGCTCCCGAGGCGGCCACCATTCCCTCCCCTCTGCAACTGCACATTGGGTTGAGATGAGATGGAGGGTAAACTAGGAATTCATCCCCGACAGCATCACAGCTCCGCCGTTCCCTATTCGTCCCAACTAGCAGTATTTTACGCCCAGGGGAATCATTCACAACAATGCCGCCATTCTCAATCTCTCTCTCTAATAAGATGCAGCACAGGTTGCCAATGGAAACACATCAAAATACCAACCACGGACCTATTACAAAGATAAAATATCCCATCTTGCTTGACAAGAACAAATATATGTACTAGTACACTTTTTTATGTAAGTTAAAATGTATCCACATAAAAAAGCTTAGTTTTTTTACTGAATGCTACGCAAAGCTTAATTTCAAGCAACCATCTTTGTTGAATCCCTACCACTATTCCTTTGTCCCTCACGTCACCTCCCCTGGCGACACGGAAGAACCCTAGCCGCCGCTGTCGGTAAGTCTTCCTCGACTCGTCACCGCTATGCCGCCGCTAGAAGGTCAGTCGGCGAAGCCGCGCCGCGCCCCGAGATGGTGGTGGCGAGGCGGATTCGCGCCTTTCGCGGCCACTCTCCCCTTCCCCGTGTGTCGGGGGAATGACCCCCCAGGTAGGGTCATCCATGTGAAACATCCTTTCAAGACAGTGCAACCTTGAGGAGGACGTCGGCAACACGTGGGCCGAGCTGGGCAGGCCGGCTGCCGAATGCCCGGCGGGGCGCCCAGCTGCAAGCATCCGGCCACAATGCAATCGGCCCACCAAGGTCACACCAGAAGAAAGAGTTAACTATACAAGGATGGGCGCACCTAGCCCGAGGTCATCAGTAGCGATCACGAGAGATCCTCTTGTTAGAAAGCAAGGTCACATTGTCGACCTGTCAGGCGCATAATGTTTCCTCATCCACGTCGGACGGACAGGACGGCGGACAAGCATACGTCAAGGTAGTTGGCTGCCTACCTGCTAGGACTCTCAAGACCTACGGGCTACGAGATTCCCGCGAAAAGATAGGCCTACAACCTTCCGCCGCCTGACACCTGAAAAGCCCGCAATCGGCGGGCCCCAGCTGGATCCTAGAGGCTTACATCCGGGTCCCCCCTCCTTGTATAGTTACAACAGTAGCCCGAGTTCGGCCTATAAGAACCCCGGGAACCCCTCTTGCGAGAGAGAGGATCCGCATTTACTTCATCCACCCACACATAGAGATGCAGGAGAGAGCAGAGCCATAGGCCTTCTCCTCGTTCCTCTAATACAGCTCAAGGAGCACCATTGTAGCTCGAGTTATTTCTCATACAACTATTTTATCTCTTAGGAGAGCCCCGAACCTGGGTACATCGCGGTGTCTCACTGTGCTTGTCCCCATTCTCGTTTCCAGTACCATCGACACCAACCTCAGACCTTTCCCCCTCTCTTTAGCCATTCCCATGGCATCTGCCGTCACATTACGACGACGCCGTGGCCCCGATCCATCTATGGCGGGTGCCACCCTCCCACCCCCTCCTAGTTGTTGCCCTTCTCCTGCTAGCCCGTCAACGGATCTAGCATGTCCTGGACGCAACCATTATCGCCCTTACCTGTAGTCGTCCCTTCCCCCGCCGGCAGCGCAACCTAGCTTGATGCTAGTGATGATGGTCGTGATCGGGCATGGGTGTTGCGGCTGGTCAAGGGACGCGCGTGGCTTGCCTCGTGTAGGCGCCCTCCTTTCGGTGACCCTTCCTCTGCCTCGAGTGACGGTGAAGGTTCTTACTCGGAGATGGAGAGACAACAAAAGTAGTGGCATATGCAGAGCGCCTCACATCGAGGTCCTTGTTGGCACTGCTCCGGCCCCGGTCGCCTCAGATCCGCGCTCTGCAGCGTTCTTGATTGTCGGCGTCCTCAGTCGGGAGGCTTTGGCCTCAGGGACCAGCAGATGCGTTACCAGCCTGGTTCGCTAATGTTCGACGGCTACGGCCACGACAACTCGGATCTACGTCCCTCCAGTCCTAGCTTGTCGGTGTTGCAGGTCGACGTCGCTTTCTCTCCTCGTGATGGTCTTTGCTTCGTCGCTGATCCTATCTTGTATACCTCAAAGACCCCCCCCCCTTTTTCCCGATCCAATGCTCATGGGTCTGGAGGCGGAGCGCCCTCTAGCGGCAGTTGTAGCACCGCAAAATCCTTTTCGACATGGTGGTTTCAACCATCTTTGCTTCCTCGTCATCGATTTCACATTCAGCGGCTATGGGATTGCTCAGCGTCAGCTCAGGGAGAAACCCCCTGCTCGGCTTGCCGGTGCTGGCAACAGCGGCGCCCGCGGGTAAACTTCCATCCAAAGGAAACATTGTTCCCCATCCATATTGTATTGGATCTTGTTACTCTTGGGATCGACTTGGAGTCCTCGAGAGCTTGAGACCACCTTGGAGCCACATTCCATTGTGGTGAAACTTCGTGGTGTTGGTGTGAGTCTCCTGCTTGTTGTGGAGCAACCCCATCCTTGATTGTAAAGGTTTCGTGTGCGCCTTCAAGGCACCGTTAGTGTAGTCATGGCAGCTCACATCAGTGAGAGCATGAGGAGAATAGGGTGGCCCTATCTGGTTTCTTGGGGAGCATTATGCCTCCACACCCTCTCCAAACAGAGACATACTTCTCGCAAGAGAAGGAACTTTGATAACATATCATTGTCTCCCCTTTCGGTTATTTGTACCTTTACTCTGTGCAAGCTTTACATTATCTTCATATTGCCTACTTGCTTAGTTGTTGCATCCATTGTCACATAGGTTGTTCACCTAGTTGCACATCTAGACAACCTACTTTATTGTTAAGTATTAATTTGTTAAGAAAAGGTTCAAATTGTTAGTCGCTTACTCACCCCTCCTCTAGTCGACATTTTGATCCTTTTAACAAAAAGTGTGAAAGTTTCGCACCAATGAGGAAAATCATTAGACGAGAGAAAGCCTTATTATCGATATGGTGTGAGGATCGAGTAGGGATTGGCATGCAACAGATGCACATAGAGCTACAAGTATTTTAAAGCTCTCCAGTGGAACTAGTGGGGGTGCATCCAACTTTCTTGCTCATGAAGATCTAGAGATCTTTTGAGGAGGCTCATCATTGAAATATAAAAGTCAAGTTCTATAATGAAAGGTTCCCCACATAGTTATGCATGAATGATATGAAAATTCTCTACAAACAAGTGCGGATTAAAAGATAATAGTGTTGCCCCCTCTTTTTTTCTCTTTCTTTGGTGTCCTCCATGGCTCTTTTTTATGTTTTCTCTCATTTGTCCTCTTTGGGATTTTTTATTTGTCCTCTTTGGGATCTTTCCATTCCTCACCGTCGGGGAGATTTGTTTGGAAGGTAATCCCCCAAAACCTTAGTTCGAACACGGGGGGCTTAGCTTCACGATCTCGACGTCGACGATGAATATGATCAGATCTGCGGCCAAATCAAGCAACCATGCACGCAAGGGACATAAGGAGCTACCCAGGTTCGGGCCACTGTGGTGGTGTAAAACCCTACTTCTGCATGTCTGGGATTGCTCCAGTGGAGATGATCACGGTGATCTTACAAGCTTGAGGGTTCGGGAATGGCCGACCCCTTCTAAGGTGCCTTGGCTAGCACTTAACTCCTCTGGCCTTGGTCCTCTTCCTCATCATCTGGGGGAAGGGATCCCACATGGGCCGTCATTGTGGGGATAAACTTGTCCCTTATCCTGAAGGAAGCTACCTGCTCCTGACAAAGGAGGAGATAAGGTGGTTGTTGCCTTCAGTGCTGCCCTCATCTTGGAGTGAAGTGCTTCAAGAGCCGATACTGGGCCTCACAAACGTTGCCTTGAGGAAGGCCGAGGTCTTCATGAGATGGATGATTCCTGAATAAGGGGAAGTCCATCCTTTGTAGCTCCGCTCAGGCCCAGTAGCACGGCCCAAGGTACCCCGTTTCTCGATGGTCCAACAGTAGCCCTCAAGCGCGCAAAGCACAGATCTGGCTTCGGGAGAGTTGTGCGGCCATCCTGGCACTAGACCCGATCGGAGCGGCACATGGCGAGGTTGAGGTGGGCCATGACTCTGCGGTACCCACGACGCCTCGAAAACTGCCTGATTTCCATAAAAGGGGGACTGTACGTGAGGCGACGGTCATACCTATCTTCTCCCTGTCTCTTGCCTTTTGGATCTCGAGTTTCTGCCAGCAGATCCTTACCCTCACGCTTCTTCCGATCCGGATCGATGGGAAATGGGGCATCTACAATAAAGGGAGAAAGAATGGGGGCAAGGCTGAGGAGGAAGCAGTGCTTCCCTTGCCGCCATCTCGGCTGAGGCCATAATGAGCACGGGTTACCGAGATTTACCTCGCTGGCGCTTTGGGATCAGTCAGTGCCTCCAAACCCTTCCCGCTCTTCGCTCGCACCATTCTCTGTGGGCTGGTGCCGCCTTTTTATGCTTTCCTCATTGCCATTTTGGAGCTTTACCAGATTCAGGTGCTCAACTTACAGCCAAAATTCATTGTCCTCCTCGCCATTTTCTCCTACCTGTGCGAAGCATACCTCGAAGTGAGGTCATCAGTGGCACTCTTCAGGCACTTGTACTCCTTGAGATCAACGGCTGGGGAACGGGGATCTGGCTGCGTGTCCTTCAGGATGTATGAAGGTGCCTCCGATGACTTCATTCGGGTGACTGCACTTAAGAGGCTGAGCAGCGGATTCCGCTCCCGCTAGATCCTTGTTGCTTCGGGGCACGCTTGTCCTTTCTTCGAGGTGCCTTCATTTGCTGCAGATAAACGCCCCAGCTGGAAAAGGGCGGAGGCGCAAGGTCGAAAGTTGAGTTAGTTCTTGCCAAGCTCCATGCTTGACGTGAGGCTGGCTTGTCGACGACGATTGTGGCCTGAGATTTCCTCAACCGAAGAGTCACTCTCTTGCAGAGCCATCGGAAACCGATGTGGCGGTACTCTGGGGTAGAGGATCGAATGAGGCTAACATCGGAGGCCATGCCGCTATCCCTTGCTCTAGAGGTGATGGACGAGTTGTTCATGAAGCCCGAGGTGCCCCTTTCACTTGTAGGTGCCCGCCCACTCTTCCTTGGTAATGTCGGGGAGGTGCAAGAGGATGAGTTGGCATCGCCCGAGGGGTTTGCTTGGTTGGGGTGGATCAAGAGAACCGCCCTGCATGCCTCTCCATCTCCGAGACTATCGGCGGAAGAGGCGCCATGAAGGCCGCCAGAAAAGGCACCATGAAGGCCGCCGGAAGCTCCTCGCGGTCAGGAGGCGTACAAAACCTCGCACGCCATGAGCGGTTAACGTAGGAATCCCAGGAGGGGGGCAAAGGAAACAACCAGGATACAAGCTCTGACGAGAGTAGCAGTGATGACGACCACAGTGAATCCACGGGTAGCGACCTCGCTCTAGCCTCTTTGTGGCGCGAGCACGCCGAGAAAGATGAGGACACGGAGGAGACGCCTGGGGTCCCGGCTGAAAGTGCAATCATGCCCTTAATCGTATTTTGATGTTGATGAAAATATACATATGGTGGGACTAATATGTTTGTCAAGTATATCTCAGGTATTAATCCCAGATCATCTGTGTGGATGGATCCTTAATTGGATGAAATATATCATGTGCTCAAGAAGAGTGGCTCAACGAGATAGAAGCGTAAGCTATTTTCCAGTTGCTTTTGAGTATAGGGATCCCCACACTATTAAGAGTTGATCAGTGGGATAGTGCTTAAGTCTTGCTCAGACAATTAACAAATAAACCCTAATTCCATTTTACTCACTGTTAATTGGACAGCCTTAATATGCACTGTCCGGATCGGGTCACCGTCGGACGTCAGGTACTTCAATGTATCGGTTGTCCGGTTGTTGTCGGATAAAGGGTCCGAGAGTTCAGTGGGATTTCTTCCATTTATATCGGAAATCCAGTACTTGTCGTACGTCCGGTGATCGAACGTCCAGTTGTTCGAATAAAGGGTCCGAGAGGTCAGTGCCCTTTCGTACATTTTTATCGGTAATCCGGCACATGTCGGACATCCGGTCATCGGATGTCCGGACCTCGCCGGACGTCCGGTACCTGTTCCATGTACTCTGTTTCAGCTATATTTTTCTGCGCATGTTTAATGGTTCCGGATGTCTGGTGTAAACCGGACATCCGGTATTCAATACTCGTACGTCCGGTATGTGTCGGACGTCCGACACTTATGGAGGCAGAATGCTCCAACGGCCATTTCGGCCCTTGGACTATATATACCCCCTCACCACCCCATGTGAGGGTTGACCACTTCATTACAAACACACACAAGAACACAAGTGCTCCCTCTCACTCTCTCCTTCACCAAATCTCAGATCCCGGAGAGATTCTTGAGAGTTCTTGTCGGATTTTTCACCTCGTGATAGATCCGGCCCTTCCCCATCTTTCAACCAAAGCAAATTGAGTTTTGAGCAAGTCTTGAGCATTCCCCCATTGATCTTTTACTCTTGGAGGTTGGAAACTACTAGGCGGGTAGGAGTTCTTCGTAGTGGAATCGACCATTGTGATAACCCCCTATGAGTTTGTGAGGGTTTGGTGACCACCTTTAAGGTCAACCGATAGTGGTTGGGAATCGCCTTTGGGGTGATATCTCAAGGGCAATAGAGTGAGCCTTTGTGGCGTTGGTGTGCCTTCGTGGTTTCACCCACTCTCTTCGAACGATGAGTAGCTTCCCTCCAAGGAAGTGAACATCGGGATACATCATTGTCTTCACATCATTCGGTTATCCCTACTATTTCCCCTTTTACTTGCACTACCTTGTTGTTACCTTATTATTTATCCCTCTCTTGCTTTATTATATTGTGCTTGTTGTTTACCTTATCTTATTTAGGTCACCTTTGCTATTGTTAGGCACATCTTTATCTTCCGCATTATTGCCTAAAATTGCTAAGTAGTGTTAAAATTGGTAATAGGACCTATTCACCCCCCTCTAGGTCTATCTCGATCCTTTTAATTGGTATCAGAGCTTCGTGCTCTAATCTTGTGGCTTAACCGCCCTAGATCGAGATGACCAAGGACGGCAACCCCAAAAGTTTGGGTGCCGGCGTGGAGGAGGTCGCAATTGCTGCGGATGCCGCTCGTTTGGAAGCCGAGAGATTGGCGGCCGAACGAAGAGCCTCCGCACAACTTGCGATTCCCCCCTCCACGGGTGATACGTCCCAAACGTATCGATAAATTCTGCTCGTTCCATGCATGTTTTGTGTGATATTGCTATGATCTAGATACACTTTTGATCATATTTGGACTAACCTACTAACTCAGTGTACCCCAGTGTCAGTTCCTGTTTTCTGCTGTTTTTAAATTTTAGTTTTTTCCCATATAAAAAGTGCTCCAAAAATCCAGGAAAAATCAGATAAAAAAATCAGTGTGTCGGAAGCTTCCAGTGCCCCGAAGGAGGGCCAGGGGTCCACCACCAGGTGCCCAGGCGGTCACCTGGCGCGTCCAGGGGCCTGGCCACTCCAGGGGGGCGCCTGGACCCCTGGTGGGCCCCCTGGCTGCCCCCCTTCGCCTATTTAATCTCCGTCACGGGAAAACTCCGAAGACAGAACCCTATTTCGCAAAATCTCCTCTGTTCCGCCGCCGCCGCGCTTCCAAGATCGGGAGCACCGTCAGGACCCCTCCCGGCACCCTGCCGGAGGGAGGATCGACCTCCGGGAGATTCTCCTCCATCATGGACGCTTCCCGGATGTGCCGTGAGTAGTCTACCTTGGACCATGGGTCCGTGATCAGTATCTATGTGATGTTCTTCTCCCCTGTTTGTTCTTCATAGTTTAGACCTCGTGAGCTGCCCTACATGGTCGAGGCACATATGTAATTCTTCTGCTGTTGCTATGTTGAGTTTGATGGGATCTGATGGATTATGAGATTATGTTCAGATTGTGATAGAGTAATATATTTGGTTTTTATCTCTTATATTTTTGTTCCTAAGTAATTCTTGCATGTTCTCCGTTGTTGTTTATTGCTTTGGCCAAGTAGTAGGTAGTGACTCCAAGAGGGAACGTTATGCTCGATTGTGGGTACATGCCCCCTGATGACACGCTTGAGTGACAGAAAACATGAGTCTAGGGGATGTGCTGTGGCCACAAGGGGGAAAACAACGGTGCTTGTAACCGCGGTTGCAAGGATTGTTTGCTTTACGCAAAGTTCTTTTTATTGCAGTTATCTGTTGCTTTGGGTTTACACTTTGGGTGGGGCTCGCAACTTAATACCAGCGAGATGTTCTGGATAGATATCTCAAGGTGGATGATTAGTAGTAGATGCAGATGGATTTTGGTCTACTTATTTTGGCGTACTGCCCATGCTTATGAGCCTCTTCCTTTCTTTTGTAGCATAGTTAGCATTGCAGTGCATTTATAATCCAGTCAATTGCCCATCTGTAATTTGTTTACCTCGCATAGCAGTTTTATCATCTTTTGGGAGAGAGACATCACTAGTGAACATCACGGGAGCCCGGTCCATATTCTCATCATTTTTTACAAGCTATTTCCTTTTTCAGTATTTACTTTCAGTTGCTATCATTATCATTATCCTGTGTTTTTGATCCTTTGTAAACAACAAGACCGGAGAGATTGACAACCTCTCTGAACTTCGTTGGGAGCAAAGTTAATTGTGTTGAGTGCAGGTTCGCGTCAGGTGCGCCGCTGACACCTACTTATCATCACCGGAGTCCTACGAGAGACAAACCCTATCCTCTACATAGAGTAAATTTGCTGCTATCCTACATCTCACCTTCCACTTGGGGTAACCAACGAAGGGCGAGAAGCCATTATCCTCTCTCGCGTATCAAGAAAATTTCTGGCGCCGTTGTCGGGGACTCCGACTGATAAGATAAGGGAGTTTCCCACTACCTTTTACCTTTACTTTTTAGTCTTGTTACTTTACCTTTCAGTTTTTATCTTCATGTCCTTTATCAAAAATCCAAAAAAATTATATATAGTATGTCTAGTTCCTTACTTGCCAATCAATGTCTGACTTCTTTGAAACCAGAACTTATTGGCATGGAGGATTCACCGAGGATCAACAAAAGTGGTACAAGGAACACCGCTTGTCTCAAAAGGGGATACACTTATGGAAACAAATACATCAGTTGTATGAGTATGCTAGAAACTTGTGCTCAATATATAATATATCTTTCTGCAGGGATGAATCTTGTTTCTTTATGAGGCACAAACACCTTGCTTTCCAATGTGAGTACAATGATGATGAAACCTTAGATTCTTATGCTAAGAGAAATTATGATTTTGATGATGCAGAGCAAATAGAAGAATTTGTTGCTTATAAGGGTGCCTATGAAATTACTTCTCTTCTTAAAAATATTGATGATGCCCCTTACAAATCTGAGAGTCCTTCTATACTTAACTATTGTTTGGAAAATTACGATGCAAATTATTATATTACTAATCATCTTGAGAGAATCTCTCCCCCAAAGGAAGAGACTAATGATTTGCAGGACTCTATGGAAGAAGAAATTGCTGAACCTGAAAGCTCCTTGGATGAAAAAGAGGAGGAGAGTGACGAACACAAGGAGCAAGAATGGATCCATCCACGTCTACCTTCTAATGAGAGTAACTCTTTGACTCTTACCTTATATGAGTGTTATGATCCCATGGATTCTTTTGAAATATCCCTTTTTGATGAAGTTGATGCCTTCTATGCTTATAGCCGTGATGCCACTATGGATGATGCTTACGGAGATGAACTTGCTATAGTTCCTCATGTTAAGCATGAAATTTTTTCTATTGCACCCACACTTGATTGTCCTATTATCCTTTTGAAATCTCCAACTCATATTCCGGAGAATTGTGCTCTTATCAAGGCTCAATGTGATGGGGTTGCATTTATCTTATGATCCTAAAGACCATGTTGAAAACTATACACGTGTGCTTGTAGGTCATGAACAACATGATTTATGTGATAGTTATATTCTTGATGTTGTTCATGATGCTACTGAAAATTATTTTGAGAGAGGAAAGCTTGGCTATAGAAACTTTCATGTTACAAAAACACTTCTCTTCATGTTGAAATTTTTTATGTTCTTCTTCTTTTACCTTCATATGCTTGTTACTTTGTGCTTTCATGATTTATTTCTTTACAAGGTTCCTAGGCATAGGAAGTGGGTTAGGCTTAAATGTATTTCACATTTGCTTCTTAATGCTCTCTTTTGCTTCAAATCATTATTCTTACGAGAGCATCCTTTATAATCTTTATGCCTAGCTTAAAGGCATAAAAGAAATCGCTTGTTGGGAGGCAACCCATGATGTTTTTACTTCTGTTTTTAGTGGTCTTGATGATGGTTACTACTGTAGCAACATCATTGTATCTTTATTTTCAAGCTTTGTGCCAAGTTATAGCCTCATATGACAAGGGAAGCGAAAGTTGTGACATGCTGTCCAGAAAACAGATTCTGTCTTCGTGGCGGGAAAAAGTGGATCAAATCACCATTTAATCTTTTTCAGCTGAATTTTTTACACAACGTACTCTATACAATCACGTAACTTTTGTATGTTCTGAGTTTTTTTATTTGAGTTGCAGAAGTATCCCCAAAAAAATTCTCTACTACCTGGTGTTCTGTTTTTCACAGATTCTGCCACGTTTTGTCTCTCCTTACTTTTGCAAACCTTAAGCTTTCTTTTTCTTTGAAAAACCTTTTGGCAATCTTGAGAAATAGTAGCTCTTCAAGAATATATTTATATCCAGTGGGGAAAAATATTTTATTAAGGGTACTAACCTCTCTAATCAGCTTACGATGAGTTATGTATGAAGGGAGTTTTCAAGTGTGCGAAGGAAGATGATGAAAGAAGATCCAGGAGTGTCAAGAGCTCAAGCTTGGGGATGCCCCCATGCATACCCAATAAATATTCAAGGATACTCAAGTGTCTAAGCTTGGGGATGCCCCCGTGCATCCCCTTCTCCATCAACAATCATCAGTTTGTCCTTCGTCTCACTATATTTTTATCACTTCATGCGTTATGTGCTATGCTTGGAGCGTCCCGCCCTTAGGTTTTATTTTTAGTTTTCTTTAGATTTGCTTGCTGTCATAACAAGTTAGACCCCGTCTTACTTTGTGTGGGAGAGAAACACGCTCCACTTTAAAAATCTAGAACACATCATATGATTTTCATGCCTATCTTTTTACTGTTGTGTGTTCTTTATCTTTTCGTAGCTATTGCCATGTTTAGTTTTAGTCCTAGTTTGTCTTTAGCAAGAGCCTTGGCTTTTGTTTAGTTTGTTGCTGGAACGCTCTTTAGTTTTCATGTTTATCTTGTTAAGAGAGTTGGTTGTTGCACTGAGTTATGTCTTGTTTTGAGAGTAGGTAATTGAGGTTGCTATTTAATTTTAGTAGTAACTTGCAATAGTTTTGAGGTATTGATGTGAGTAATGTTTGAACTTTTGGTGTCAAGAGCTCTAGCCTATTAGTGATAGGTGTCGTATTTTGGGAAATCTGTGTTTATTTTAAAAACCTACAAAACTAGTTGAGAACTCTAGCTACTAGATGGATCGCTAATCTTTGGAGGGATCGAATATTAGAGTACACTCACGTACCATTAGTCGAGGATGCTGGTGGAACTTCGAGTTGATTCCTCCGCTTTAGCGTGTTTGGATTCCAGTAGGCAGGAATTTTCTCGTGAGTTTGATCTTCGCGCAGGGGATACTCTCTGCTGCAGGTTTGACGGTGAAAAAGTCCTCTGCGTGTGCAGTTATAATGCCGAGGGAGACCGCCTCCAGCCTTCTTTGGGGGGCACCGCTACGCTCGTCATGAATGGCGGCGAAGCTTCTCTTCCTTCTTCTCCTGAAGAGCCTGCTGTTGAGGGTGCAAGCGAGTCACCGACTAACGGTATTTTCTCTTCTGGAGCTGGAGAAGAAGCTGGTGAAGCTGGAGAGGCTGGTGGAGCTGGAGAAGAAGCTGTCGGAGCATCGGACTTATGTATGAGACTCATTTATTGGATAAGAGGTGTAGCCCCCTGAGTCGGTTTAAATATAATGTTGTGCCGACTCATAAAATAAATTGTGAATGTTGTTTCCCAAAACTCGGTAGTAATATAAACCAAGTTTGTAGAGAGAACTGGAGGTATACTCCCCATAAGTCGCTATGAATTCTTGTGATGTCATGCAGAGTTATAAGAGGATGATTATTTCCCAAAAATTTAACATGAGTATGTGCTCATGCTAAAAAACGACTTATAGTCCTCATGAACCGGTATGAATATCTTTGTATTTTACCGGGCCATAGAATAATATTTTCGAGCTTCTAGCCCCTATGAGTTGATATGTGTATGTTGGAACTTTTGCCGAATCATATATAAAAACTTGTTTCGAATTATAGTCCCCATGAGTCGGTACGCGTGTTTTGACGCATGACCAAGTCACATAGAGATATTTTTCGAGTTGTAGTCCCCATGAGTCAGCATGTGTGTATTAACACATGACCGAGGCACATAGAGAAATTTTTCGAGTTGTAGTCCCCATGAGTCGGCATGTGTGTATTGACACATGACCGAGGCACATAGAGAAAATTTTCGAGTTGTAGTCCCCATGAGTCGACATGTGTGTATTGACACATTACCGAGTCACATAAAGACTTTTTCGAGTTGTGGTCCCAATGAGTCGGCATGTGTGTATTGACATATGACCGCATCACAAAGGGAAAATTTTCGAGGTGTAGTCCCCATGAGTCGGCATGCGTGTCTTGACGCATGGTCGAGTCACATGAGTTCCAACTCTATTATGCAAGGATTTATATGAAAAGAAAACATGCTTATGATTATGTATGCAAAAAGGGTAATTCATGAATTGCTCGAAGAAGCCGGCTCTGGATTCATCTGGTCCTCATCTTCTCGTTTGAGAAGAGTTTGGGTTATCCTTGAGTCGATACTTCTCTGTGTGCCATCTCACATTGATCAGCGTTTCTCCGTTTGCTTCAAAAATTTCCCTTTGGGAATTTCTAGCTGGATTTCACGCGTCTAGATCGTATAAGCATCGAACATACATGCGGTTTGGGAGGCGTGGAGTGCCACATGTATAAGCCGAGGTTTCTTGGGTGAAAACTTGATGAGTATAGTCGAGCCCCCAAGATTTCTCTGAATTCGAGCTTTGTACATGCAATTTTCACATATGTGCCGAGATTTCTCAGTTAGAGGTTGATGAGTTGTCATCAGGCTATGTTGAACTTTCTCTGACTGAAACACATAAGTTCTCAGATTACCAATTGGAGGTTGATCAAGCCCCTAGGTCTCTGAGAATTTTATAAATGCAAAATATGACATGTATGATGTAAAACAGAAAGTAAATGTATGCAATGCAAAATTTATGATTAAAGCTAGTTTTTTGTGTGGTGTTGTAGCCGGTTGCGACGAAAAGTCGACTTTTAATGGCGAGAGCCGCTGCGATGAAAATTGACTTGTATGTGGCCAGAGCCGTTGCGATGAAAATCGACTTGGATGTGGCCGGAGCCGTTGCGATGAAAATCGACTTGGATGTGGCCGGAGCCGTTGCGATGAAAACCGACTTGGATGTGGCCGGAGCTGTTGCGATGAAAATCGACTTGGATGTGACCGTAGCCGTTGCGATGAAAATCGACTTGGATGAGTTTATAAGGCAAAGAAGTCGGTATGATTATGATCGACCTTTATATATTTCATTGGCGAAAGCCGGTGCGACATGAGTCGTCTTAAAATCTTTGAGAAAAATGGCATCCATTTCCTACCTAAGTATAATACGGACGAAGTTGTGCGATGTTCCAAGGCCTGAGGGTTTCTTTCATACAGGTGCGTGTCTTCTCCTTCTCTCGTATATAAACTAGGTAGTAGGATCCATTGTCGAAGTTCTTGCTGACCACAAAGGGTCCTTCCCATGGAGAGAATAACTTGTGCATTCCGTCCTTCTTTTGTATGAGTCGGAGCACCAAGTCACCTTCCTGAAATGTTCGGGTCTTGATCCTACGGCTATGATAGCGTCGTAGGTTTTGTTGGTAGATGATGACCCTCAACGTAAAGGGATCTATTGTAGTGTTTTCGATAAATAAGTGTGTCGAACCCAACGAGGAGCGAAAGGTATTGATAGGTGATTTTGGACAAGGAATAACTGCAAGCACTGAAATATAACTTTTTAGGGGTTTTTGATATAAGAAACAATAAGATAAAAGAAAGCAAAATAAATAGCGCTGAGGAGCAGCAAGTGGCCCAATCCTTTTGAGCAAAGGATAAGCCTGGCAACTGAACTTATAAAGACTAAAGCGTTCTTGAGGACACATGGAGAGGTAGTCACGTGCTTTCGCCATACTCCGTATCGATAACAAGTGTTGAGCTGATAAGTGTTGAGTGGGTGGATCTATGCTAGCACACCTTCTAGACTAAGATAAGTGCACTCTTATGATTAAACATCTTGCAAGCATCCGCAAATACAAGATAGAAATTAAGGCAAAGCCTAACCACAACAATAAGATCAAGGATCCATTAGTCCCTTGTGCAAAAGTGTGCAAACTGGGGTTCAAGTTTCTCTCACTCCGGCAACCCACCGTAAGCATTCTTAATACACAATGTATTCCCCTAGGTGGCCGCCTGGGGCTCTTGTGGCCCCCCTCTGGCCCCTCTTCGGCGAGTCTTCGTTAATCTTCTGGAAAATACCCCCCGTCAATTTTCAGGTAATTTGGAGGTATTCTTCTTCAGCAACTCAGCGTCCACTTTTTACCGCTGGATCCAGCGTCTGCTGCTTCGGCACCGGAAAGTTGCAAACTGTGTAAAATAGGCCAAAACAACATAAGAACATCATCGTAACATGAAATATATCAATGAATAAGGATGAATTACGATATAAAATAGTGATGCAATTTGGACGTATCAACTCCCCCAAGCTTAGACCTCGCTTGTCCCCAAGCGAAAACTGAGCTCGGTAAACCTGTCCACAAGTTTAGAGAGTGAAGTGTCGATAATAAAATACGGACAAGAAGCATCATGATCTTTTCACCAAACTCAAACATCCTAAGCAGAAATCTCCAACTCATAAGGCCCTTATGAAAGAGTAATAACAATTATAATCAAAAGTAAGGCTCAGGAAACTCATCAAATCAAGGCAAACAAGTCCTTTGGTCAAGGGACAACTAAAAGCTTTTACCTTTTCTCTTTCTCTTTATATTTTGAAGAGATAATCTGGAACTTTTTGAAAGAACAAGCTATTAGTCATGAAGTGCAAATGCTAACACAAAGGAAGATGTTTGCTTGGCAAATGCTTTTGCAAACAACGTACTTATCAAGAGATAATGTCAACAATGATATGGCATGGCAAAACTTTAATCCAGCATTATATGGATGAATCCTCATCAGCATCAAGTGTCTGTTCTCTTTGGGAAAAGAGGGAGTAGGGACAACTGACTCAACATAAAAGTAAAGGAAAAAGCCTTGTTAAAGGCAAGCAGGGAAAATTCAAGTGCTATCCTTAGATTAAACAGAATGAAAACAAGCTTTGAGAGGTGCATGATTTGTCAACGAATGCTAGTAGATAACTCAATTGCTTCTCGGATTGGACAAATTTCGAGGAACGGCTCCCAAACGGGGACGATCACATCCCCGCAATCTCCTTTGTTTATCACTGCCAAAGTTTTTTGATTTCTCATGAATAAAGCGTGAAGGAGGGTTTGTTTGTTGTATTATCTTTTGTGAGCTGGGCGCACTCATTCCAGTTCCTCCTCGTATTAGGGGTTTGCAGATTAGACATGCAATCCCGGGGTAAAACTTTTCCAACTTAAGAAGATCATGAGTTAACTACTACTTCCTCATGAGCTAAAACAGGGACACAAAATAGAAGAATTTGAACATCTAAGGATAACACAAAAATTCTATGCTTTAGGAGTGGTAGTGGAATACCACAAATAGGAAAGTATGGTGGACTCACATGGAAGATACTGGTTTCAGGGTATGGATGCACAAGCATAATTCCGCTTAGTACAGAGGTTTGGCTAGAAAAGGCTTTGAGAGAACAGACAATTGATGAAGACTTGGATGCAAAGCAATATAAAGGATAAACATTAAAATAAGCATAGCACATCAAGTTGTCTTCCTTGTCAACATAACACTACAAGCATAATAACAAAGGGGGTTTGGCTATGTCGCTACTTTGAGAAAAATGACATGCTTGTTGTTATGACCAAAGCTATGTTTGCCAAGATTAAATAAAGTTTTCAAAGCCATACCTGATATAAAGTCAATACTCCCATAAGAATCGTCACGAGGTCGATTGCGTGAAGAGAATACCGAGTGCAGCGAAGGGATCAATAGACTTCTCATTAATATTCCATCATAGATGACTCCACACTCACGGATACATAACTCTCCAAGAAGGAGTGATAGAACTCAAAGAAAACACCTATTTTATAAGATAACTTCCCTAGACATGATACGACTCTACTTGACTCTAAAATACAAAGGTAAAGATAAAAATACCGGGCACTCCCCCAAGCTTGGAACAAGCTAAGGGGATGCCATTACCCAAGGAGATTTATTCCTCATTCTTGTTCTTGTCGATCACGTACTCCTTGGCGAAGCGCTTCCATGGTAGCTATTCTCCAGTCTCAAAGGACATTCCAGTCTCCAGGATCCTGGAGTCAGCACCCAAACCCATGCGCAGAAACTTTAATTCATACTCACAGTTCTGGTTCTGAAGATCATAGATCTTTGCTTGGAGCCCATAAACTTTTTCTTCTAGTGCGGCCAAACTTGACCACATCTCTTTCATCTCCTTCTTGTGAGAAGCCTCTATCTCGTTCATGATGTCGAAGTTAGCTTCAACACCACGCTCCACCAACTTCTTGAACTTGAAAACCTCATGTTCCTCCTCCTTCAGTCGCTCCTCGGTGCTCCCCTCCTTGACTGGTCTCTTCAGATCTTCCTTGTGGAGGTCACCATCCTCCACACGAAGGATCTGGGGGTGCTTATTCACCTCGGCGAGGTAAGGGTTTATGACGTTGACGACGAACTTGTCCTTCGGGGAACTTGGGGAAGCCATGGCACCTAGGTCTAGCTGAAAGTTTTCCTGGAAGAAACAGCTGAACGATCCGGGAAAATATATAGCAAAAAAATTTGCACAGAAAGGAAGATAACATGTCAAAGCGGAATCGAAGACGGGCTCCTAGGTGCCCAGGCGGCCTCCCGACGCGGCCAGGGGTGGGGCCGCGCCAGGGGGGGCGCCTGGGCCCCCTAGAGCTGGTCTCCGGCTCCACTTCGGCCTCAAATTTTCTATATTTCGCAAAAACTCGTAATCTGGAACTTTTATGGCAGTTTCGCGATGTTTCCTTACCGTAATACATACCTTTCCTTATTCTGCTCCTGCTGGTGTCTGGAACAGGGCTGCAACATGTTCTTCGTGAGTTGTTGTGTATACCAAATCCACATCAACATTGACAAGATCTCCTGCTATGTAATGTTTAAGTCTTTGCCCATTCACCACTTGAGGTTTTGTGCCTTCGAAATTGTTAATCTTGATTGCACCTGAGCGGTAGACTTCCTCAATATGAAATGGCCCTTCCCACCTGGAAAGTAGTTTACCTGGAGAAAACCTGAAACGGGATCTAAACAACAAAACTTTATCACCAACATTAAATTCATGTTTCAGAATCCTCCTATCGTGCCACTTATTTACCTTTCACTTGAACATTTTAGCGCTCTCGTAAGCTTCACTTCTCCACTCATCTAGAGAAGTCAAGTTCATGAGATGCTTTTCACCAGCTAATTTCGGGTCAGCATTAAGCTCTCTAATAGCCCAGAAAGCTTTGTGTTCTAATTCTAATGGCAGATGGCAAGCCTTGCCATAGACCATCTTATAGGGAGACATGCCCATGGGGTTTTTGTAAGAAGTTTTATACGCCCACAAAGCATCTCCTAACTTATTTTACCAATCCTTTCTATTTCTATTGACTGTCTTCTGTAAGATCAACTTGATATCTCTATTGGTGAGCTCAACTTGCCCACTAGTTTGAGGGTGGTACGGTGAAGCAATTCTATGATTGACATCGTACTTGGCTAAAGCTTTTCTAAAAGCTCCATGTGTAAAGTGTGAACCCCCATCAGTCATGAGGTACCTGGGTACTCCAAACCTAGGAAAAATTACATCCTTGAGCATTTTCAAAGATGTCTTGTGATAAACACTTTCAGTGGGGATTGCTTCTACCCACTTGGTTACATAATCAACAACAACTAAAATGTGAGTGTACTTGTGTGAGGAAGGAAAAGGACCCATAAAATCAAAACCCCAACAATCAAAAGGCTCAATCACTAGAGAGTAATTCATAGGCATCTCATTCCTTCTACTAATATTACCAACTCTCTGACACTTATCACAGGATAAAACATAACTTCTAGCATCTTTAAAGAGAGTAGGCCAATAAAAACCTGATTGAAGAACCTTATGTGCGGTCCTCTCACCAGCATGATGTCCTCCATATGGACTGTCGTGACATTGTTTGAGAATGTCCTTCTGCTCGTGTTCCGGAACGCATCTTCTCACGATCCCATCCGGACCTTCTTTGAAAATATGTGGGTCATCCCAAAAGTAATGCCTCAAATCATGAAAGAACTTCTTCCTTTCCTGAAACGTTAAACCTGGAGGCAAAAACTTTGCAACGATAAAGTTAGCATAATCTGCAAACCAAGGATCGGAGAGAGATTGTACTTTAACAACAGCTAATTGTTCATCGGGAAAATTGTCGTTGAGTGGAATGGGATCATGAGGTATATCTTCCATCCTTGAAAGATAATCCGCCACCGGATTGTCTGCTCCTTTCCTATCGACAATCTGTAAATCAAATTCTTGAAGAAGGAGTACCCATCGGATGAGTCTTGGTTTGGAATCCTTCTTCTCCATAAGATACTTAATGGAAGCATCGTCAGTATGAACAATAATCTTAGAATCAACAATATATTGCCTAAACTTATCATAAGCAAACACTAAAGCTAAGAATTCCTTCTCAGTAGTAGAATAATTATTTTGAGCACTATCAAGGGTTCTGCTAGCATAAGATATAACATTCAACTTCTTATCAACCCTTTGCCTTAAAACAGCTCCAACAGCAAAATCACTAGCATCACACATAATTTCAAAAGGTAAATTCCAATCAGGTGGTTGTACTATAGGAGCGGTTATTAAAGCTTTCTTAAGAACTTCGAAGGTTTCCTTACAATCTTCATAAAAAACAAAAGGAACGTCCTTCTGGAGAAGATGAGTGAGGGGTCTCGAAGTCTTTAATAAATCTTCTATAGAAACCAACGTGACCGAGAAAACTTCGAATACCTTTGATGTTCCTTGGGTAGGGCATCCTTTCAATTGCTTCGATCTTGTCCCTGTCCACCTCAATTCCCCTCTCGGAAATCTTGTGGCCAAGAACAATTCCCTCGTTGACCATAAAGTGGCACTTCTCCCAGTTAAGCACCAGATTTGTCTCCTCACATCTCTGCAAAACTTTATTAAGGTTGTGGAGACAATGGTCAAAAGAGATTCCATAGACGGAGAAATCGTCCATGAATACCTCCACAATTTCTTCGCAAAAACCATGAAATATAGCAGACATACACCTTTGAAAAGTAGCAGGGGCATTACATAAACCAAAAGGCATACGTCTGTAAGCATAAGTACCAAAGGGACAAGTAAAAGTGGTCTTGTCTTGATCAGCAGTGTTAACATGAATTTGAGAGAAGCCAGAATAACCATCAAGATAACAAAAGTGAGTATTTTTGGATAACCTTTCAAGCATTTGGTCGATGAACGGCAACAGGTAGTAGTCCTTCCTGGTTGCTTTGTTCATCTTCCTGTAATCAATACAGATTCTATATCCAATAATAATTCTCTGAGGTATTAGTTCATTCTTATCATTAGGAACCACAGTTGTTCCTCCTTTATTTGGAACACAATGAACCGGACTTACCCACTTACTATCAGCTATAGGGTAGATAATACCTGCGGCTAGAAGCTTGAGAATCTCAGTCCTTACAGCATCCATCATTTTCGGATTAAGCCGTCGTTGATGATCAACAACTGGTTTAGCGTCAGGCTCAAGGTTGATGGTATGTTGACAAATAGACGGACTAATCCCCTTAAGGTCATCAAGGGTATAGCCAATTTCACCTCGATGTTTACAAAGCACTTCCAATAGTCGCTCCTCTTCATATCCTGAAAGGTTAGAATTGATAATGACAGGATATACTTTCTTTTCATCTAAATAAGCATATTTGATCGAATCGGGAAGAGGTTTAAGATCAAACACTGGATCATCTTTTGGTTGCGATAAAATTCCCAAAGGCTCAACTAGAAGGTTGTGCTTTAGGATAGCAGGTTGTCTTAAAAATATTTCGTCCAACTCATTCCTCTCCTGCATATGCAAATCATTCTCTTGGTCTTCCATATATTGCTGCAACGGATCATTAGGAGGAATAGCAATGGAAGCAATATCGTCAATAATCTTATCATTACTAGGTAAATCAGTACCACGAGGCTGCTTAGAGAACTTAGAAAAATTAAATGCATAGGGCTCACCATTTAATTGAACAGAAACTTTACCTTTCTTCCAACCTATTATAGCTCCACAGGTTTTGAGAAAAGGTTTACCAAAAATAATAGGACAAAAATTATCCCTTACTGAACAAAGTACTAGAAAGTCGGTAGGATATTTTACCTTTCCGTACAAAACTTCAACGTCTCTCACAATTCCGATAGGAGAGATAGTTGCTCTGTTTGCAAGATGAATATTAAAATCAACTTCTTCAAGTTCACAAGGAGAAATTTCACCTATGATATCTTGATAAAGTGAATACGGGATAGCACTAGCACTCGATCCCAAATCGCATAGCCCATAATAATTGTGATCTCCTATTTTAACAGATACTACTGGCGTACCTGAAATTGGGCCCTTATTCTTGGCTGTGACAAGGTTAGTGGAAACAACACAAAAATTTATATTGGAATCTAAAGCATAATTAGTAATAAGATCCTTAACCAATGCAACTCGAGGATCGACCTTGATCTGGTCCTCAGGCTCATCAATTCTTCTCTCACTCTTATTCATTATGCCTGTCACAAAAGAGTGCTCCCTTATTCTTACGGGAAAAGGGGGATTTTCATATATAACTACATGCACAATGGGGTCAGCAACATGAATATCAATAGGTAATTCTTTGAAGGATTTATGATGCCGATTCTTCTTCTTCTTGGAAGAGTCAATATGAGAGGCAAAGTCCTTACAAAAATCAATCATTAGATGGGAATCAAGACCAATCTTAGAGCAAAAGGCATTAAAGGAATCAGTTTTCACATAGCTCTCTATATAATCATGCTCATAATTTATAGTGGGTTCAATACCTTTATCTATTTCCCAATCTTTGATATTCTTCTGGATTCTTTCAAGAAGATTCCATCTTTTTTCAACGCTTTTCGTCTGAAATACCCCACTAGAGGAGGCATCCAACATCTCCTTATCCTGAAGAGAAAGTCTAGCATAAAAAATTGTAAGTATAGTTTTCTTGGGGAGCTCATGAATAGGACATTTGAGCATTAGAGATTTCAATCTCCCCCAAGCTTGAGCGATGCTTTCTTCGTCACGATACCTAAAGTGATAGATATAGTTCCTGTCTCGATGAATTTCATGAAGAGGATAAAACTTGGTATAAAAGAGAGACATAAGTTCATGCCAATCAAGCAAATGAGAGTTATCGAGAAGCTTATACCAATCTGAAGCTTTATCTATAAGAGTGCGGAGAACAATTTCTTCATGACAAACTCCTTTGATACACCTACAAGCTTAAATAGTGAACATAGTTGTGATAAATATAGCAAGTGTTCACTGGGATGTCTGTCTCCTGCATAAAGATTAGCCAAAACACAATCGATAATACCATCTGGTATTTTATAAGGCACAATTTCAGTAGGGGGAGGAACAACCACCACAGATGTGGGGTGTTTCCCCATAAGCAATGATCCAATAGCTCGGTTGTCCATACGGACAAAGAGCAGCAACAGCAAAATAAAAAAAAACAATATAAAAAATTCCTTACCAGCTTCACTTACCAATAGCGCTATGCTCCCCGGAAACGGCGCTAGAAAACGTTACTTGATGACCCTCAACGTAAAGGGATCTATTGTAGTGTTTTCGATAAATAAGAGTGTCGAACCCAACGAGGAGCGAAAGGTATTGATAGGTGATTTTGGACAAGGAATAACTGCAAGCACTGAAAGATAACTTTTTAGGGGTTTTCGATATAAGCAACAATAAGATAAAAGCAAGCAAAGTAAATTGCGCTGAGGAGCAGCAAGTGGCCCAATCCTTTTGAGCAAAGGATAAGCCTGGCAACTGAACTTATAAAGACTAAAGCGTTCTTGAGGACACATGGAGAGGTAGTCACGTGCTTTCGTCATACTCCGTATCGATAACAGGTGTTGAGCTGATAAGTGTTGAGTGAGTGGATCTATGCTAGCACACCTTCTAGACTAAGATAAGTGCACTCTTATGATTAAACATCTTGCAAGCATCCGAAAATACAAGATAGAAATTAAGGCAAAGCCTAACCACAACAATAAGATCAAGGATCCATTAGTCCCTTGTGCAAAAGATTGCAAACTAGGATTCAGGTTTCTATCACTCCGGCAACCCACCATAAGCATTCTTAATACACAATGTATTCCCCTAGGTCCTTAAGAAGGAGAACTGTTGAGTGTTCGACTCACACAACACCACTAGGAAAATAACAACACAACTTAAATATCAAACAAAACAAATTACTTCAACATCATATGACTACTAACAACTAGACTTCTCCCATGTCCTCAAGAACTAAAGTAACTACTCCAAAGACATAAAAGAGACCATGATCAGAGGTGATAAATATATGATAAACAATCTGGACATAATGATATTTCTCCAACAAATACTCAATAGCATTCACCACAAAGTAGTAATCAACACCGGTAGAGTAGAGAGGATAGATAGTACGGATTACAACACAAGATAAACTTGTGAGGTGAGATTGGATGGTGGTGGAGATGGTGCTGATGTTGGGGATGATGTTGATGATGATCTCGATGATGCCCGTGACGATGGTGATGACGATGGCGATGATCTCCCCTTCCAGGAGGTGATCTCCTCGACGGAATCTGCCCGCCGGAGAGCCCTTTTCTTCTATGTAGGTTTCATCCTATGCATTGATATATTCGCGGAATGATACGTCGAAAATGCATCACTATTTTATATTGTAATTTCATCCCATTCATTGATATATTCCACTTTAAAGTATTGTTCTTATGTTGTTTTGGCTTGTTTTACACAGTTTACAACTTTCCGGTGCCGAAGCAGCAGAACCAGAATTCAGCGGTGAAAAGTGGCCACCAAGTTGCTGAATCAGATCAAGTCCAAATGCGATGAACATTTACGAGGAGTGTTTTTATGAAGATTGACTGGCGATCACTGAGGATGGAAGTGAGGGGACCCACCAGGCAGCCAGAAGGGTGCCTGGCGCGCCCCCCCTCCTGGTCGCGCCAGGCACCCTCCTGGATGCCTGGTGGCCCCCTCGGTGCCCCCTCTCGCCTATAAGACCCCCCTGGGGTAGAAACCCGAAAAAGAGAAGAGTTTCCGTGTTTTTCCGACGCCACGGGGCGGAAACCTACAGAGGAGAAAAGCCATCTCCGGCGGGCAGATTCCGCTGGGGAGATCACCTCCCGGAAGGGGAGATCGTCGCCATCATCATCATCATCATCATCGTCACGGGCATCATCGAGATCATCATCAACATCATCCCCAACATCAGCACCATCTCCACCTCCATCCCATCTCATCTCACGATTTCAACTTGTGTTGTAATCCGTACTATCTATCCTCTCTACTCTGTTGGTGTTGATTACTACTTTGTGGTGAATGCTATTGAGTTTTGTTGGAGAAATATCATTGTGTCCAGATTGTTTGCCACCCATCTACCACCTCTGATCATGATCTCTTTTATGTCTTGTGAGTAGTTACTTTAGTTCTTGAGAACATGGGAGAAGTCTAGTTGTTAGTAGTCATATGATGTTGAAGTGTTATGTGTTGTTTGATACTTAAGTTGTGTCGTTATTTCTCTAGTGGTGTTATGTGAGTCGAACACTTAACACTTCACCTTTCATGGGCCTAGAGGAATACATTGTGCACAAAGGATGCTTATGGTGGGTTGTCGGAGTGACAGAAACCTGAACCCCAATTCGCACACTTTTGCACAAGGGAGTTATTTGATCCTTGATCGTAATGATGTGGTTAGGCTTATGCCTTCATTACTACCTTGTATTTGCGGATGCTTGCAAGGTGTGTAATCATAAGAGTACACTTATCTTAGTCTAGAAGGTGTACTAGCATTGATCCACCCACCAACACTTATCTACACAATACATATTACTTGGCGGAGTATGGTGAAAGTAACTTGGCTATCTCTCCCATGTGTTCTCGAGAACTCTTTAGCTTTTATAAGTTCAGTTCCTAGGATTGTCCTTGTGAAAGGATTGGGCCACTTGCTATTACTCAGTTACCCTGTTTACTTTTCTTGTCTTTTACTTTTCTGTTGCTTAAACCAAAAACTCCTAAATATTTACCTTTGAGTGTGTGCAGCCTTTCCTTATCCAGTGTCACTTATCAGCACCTTCTGCTCCCCGTTTGGATCGACATCCTTATTTATCGAAAATCTACAATTGATCCCTTAGACTTGTGGGTTATCAAGAATCGTTTATTGGAGCGGTTAACAGGGAAGGCAACCCAACTAAACCTATTAATTTCTCCGCCATCAACGAGCTTTTCTGGCGCCGTTGCCGGGGAGTGTAGCGCTATTGGTAAGTGAAGCCGGTAAGGAAACCTTTATTTTCTGTTGTTACCTTCAGTCCTTATGGACTCTTTTACTGTTGGTTCGTTGCTGGTAAGGAGCCGCCCCATGACTGGGGTGGTCACTCCTACCCCTACTGAAATTGTGCCCTATAAAATACCATCTGGTATTATTGATTATGTCTTGGCTAATCGTTATACAGTAGAAGGACATCCGGGAGAACACCTGCTATATTTATCACAATTATGTTCTTTATTTAAGCTTGCAGGTGTAACAATGGAGTTCGTCATGAAGAAACTATTCTCCGTATCACTCAAAGATAAAGCTTCAGATTGGTATAAGCTACTCGATAACTCTGATCTACTTGAATGGCCAGAGCTTATGTCTCTTTTTTATGCAAAGTTTATCCTCTTCGTGAAATTCACCAAGACAGGAACTACATCTACAACTTTTGGTCTCGCGACGGAGAGAGCATCGCTCAAGCTTGGGGGAGACTGAAGTCCCTGATGCTCAAATGCCCAAACCATGAGCTCCCCAAGGAAATTATACTTACAAATTTTTATGCCAGGCTTTCTCGTCAGGACAGGGAGATGTTGGATGCCTCCTCTAGCGGGGTATTCCAGACCAGAAGTATGGAAGAAAAATGGGATATTACAGAAAGGATCCAGAAGAACACTGAAGACTGGGAAATTGATAAAGGTATTTAACCCTCTATAAACTATGAGCACGACTACATTGAGAGTTTTGTGAAGACTGATTACTTTAATACCTTTTGCTCTAAAATTTGTCTTGATTCCCAGCTAATGGTTGACTTTTGCAAGGAATTTGTTTCTCATATTGATTCTCCTAAGAAGAAGGAGAGTCAACATCATAAACCTTTCAAGGAGTCACCTATTGAGATTAATGTTACTGATCCTGTTTTACCTGCAGTTTTGTATGAACAGCCTCCTTATCCCTCAAGGATAAAGGAGCACTCTTTTGTTACAGGTATTCTAAACAAAAACGGAAGGACCACTGACGAACCTGAGGACATGATCAAGGTCAAGCCTCAAGTTGCATTGGTCAAGGATCTGGTAACCAGAGATATTGAAGAATCCACTATTAGTTTTTGTGATGTTTCCACTAACATTGTCACAGCCAAGAACAAAGGCCCAATTTCAGGTACACCAGTTGTATCTGTCAAAATAGGAGATCATAATTACTATGGGCTATGTGATTTGGGATCTAGCGTCAGCGCTATTCCCTTCACACTTTATCAAGAAATCATGCACGAGATTCAGCCGTGTGAGATCGAGGACATTGATGTCACGATTCATCTTGCAAATAAACAAACAATCTCTCCAATTGGGATTGTGAGAGATGTTGAAGTACTCTGCGGGAAGGTAAAATATCCTACTGACTTTCTTGTACTTGGTTCAGTGCAACATAGTTTTTTCCCTATTATCTTTGGTAGGCCCTTCCTCAGCACTTGTGGAGCTATAATAGATTGCAAGAAAGGTAAAGTTTCTGTTGAATTCAACGGTGAGCCGTATGAATTTAATTTTTCTAAGTTTTCTAAGCAGCCTCGTGGTACTGACTTGTCAAGTAATGACAAAATTATTGAAGAAATTGCTTCTATTGCTATTCCTCGTGATGATACTTTGCAGCAATTTATGGAAGACCACGAGAATGACATACGTATGCAGGAGAGGGATGAACTAGAAAACATATTTTTAAGACAAACTCCTATCCTGAAGCACAACCTCCCGGTTGAACCTTTAGGAATCCTCTCGCAACCAAAAGAAGACCCGGTGTTTGATCTAAAACCACTACCCGATACGCTCAAGTATGCTTATTTAGATGAAAAGAAAGTATATACTGTTATTATCAATTCTAACCTTTCAGGGTATGAAGAAGAGCGATTATTGGAGACACCCCGTAGACACCGAGGTGCTATTGGCTATACTCTTGATGATCTCAAGGGTATTAGTCCATCCATTTGCCAACATACTATCAATCTCGAGCCCGATGCTAAACCATTTGTTGATCATCAACGACGGTTGAACCCAAGGATGAAGGACGTGGTTAGGACGGAGGTTCTCAAACTTATAGCCGCAGGTATCATCTATCCTATAGCTGATAGTAAGTGGGTAAGTCCCTTTCATTGTGTTCCTAAGAAAGGAGGTATGACTGTTGTTCCTAATGAAAAAAAATGAACTAATACCTCAGAGGACTATTATTGGATATAGAATGTGTATTGATTTCAGGAAGTTGAACAAGGCCACCAGGAAGGACCATTATCCTCTGCCCTTTATTGATCAGATGCTCGAGCGGCTGTCTAAAAACACCCACTTCTGTTATCTTGATGGGTATTCTGGCTTCTCCCAGATTCACGTTAACACCGCGGATCAAGAGAAGACCACCTTTATGTGTCCTTACGGTACTTAGGCTTATAGGTGTATGCCTTTTGGTTTGTGTAATGCATCTGCTACTTTTCAGAGGTGTATGTCTGCAATATTTCATGGTTTCTGTGAGGAGATTGTAGAAGTTTCCATGGACGACTTTTCCGTCTATGGAAACTCCTTTGACCACTGTCTCCACAATCTTAATAAAGTTTTGCAGAGATGTGAAGAAACGAATTTGGTGCTCAATTGGGAGAAGTGCCATTTCATGGTTACGGAAGGGATAGTTCTTGGACACGAGATATCCGAAAGGGGAATTGAAGCGGACAAGGCAAAAATTGAAGCTATTGAAAGGATGCCCTATCCAAGGGACATCAAAGGTATTCGTAGTTTTCTATGTCATGCTGGTTTCTATAGAAGATTTATCAAGGACTTTTCTAAGACCTCGAGACCCCTTACCAATCTTCTCCAGAAGGATTCTCCTTTTGTATTTGATGAAGATTGTAAGGAAGCTTTTGAAGTTCTTAAGAAAGCCTTGATAACCGCTCCTATAGTACAACCACCTGACTGGAATTTGCCCTTTGAAATTATGTGTGATGCTAGTGATTTTGCTGTTGGAGCTGTTTTAGGACAAAGGGTTGACAAGAAGCTGAATGTCATCCACTATGCCAACAAGACAATTGATAGTGCTCAAAAGAATTATGCTACTACCGAGAAGGAATTCTTGACAGTGGTGTTTGCTTGTGATAAGTTTAGGCAATATATTGTTGATTCTAAAGTTATTATTCATACTGACCATGCTGCCATTAAGTATCTTATGTAGAAAAAGGACGCCAAACCAAGACTCATTAGATGGGTACTCCTTCTTCAAGAATTTGATTTGCAAATTGTCGATAGAAAAGGAGAAGACAATCCGGTGGCGGATAATCTTTCGAGGATGGTAGATATCCCGCACGATCCTATTCCATTCAACGACAGTTTCCCAGATGAACAGCTTGCTATTGTAAAAGTACAATCTCATTCCGACCCTTGGTTTGCAGATTATGCTAATTTTATCGTTGCAAATTTTTGCCTCCAGGTTTTACATTTCAGCAGAGGAAGAAATTCTTCACGGAGGCACTACTTTTGGGATGATCCACATCTTTACAAAGAAGGTGCGGACGGGATCGTAAGAAGGTGTATACCGGAGCACGAGCAACAGGACATTCTTCGACAATGTCACGATAGTTCCTATGGAGGACATCATGCCGGTGAAAGGACCGCACATAAAGTTTTACAATCAGGTTTTATTGGCCTACTCTTTTTAAGGACGCCCGAAGGTACGTTCTATCTTGTGATAAGTGTCAGAGAGTTGGTAACATTAGCAGGAGAAATGAGATGCCTATGAATTACTCACTAGTGATCGAACCATTCGATTGCTGGGGTTTTGATTTTATGGGTCATTTTCCTCCTTCACACAAGTACACACACATCTTAGTTGCTGTTGATTATGTAACCAAGTGGGTTGAAGCAATCCCCACTGAGAGTGCTGATCACAAGACATCTTTGAAAATGCTTAAGGATGTAATTTTTCCTAGGTTTGGAGTACCAAGGTACCTCATGACAGATGGAGGGTCACACTTCACGCATGGAGCTTTTAGGAAAGCTCTAGCCAAGTACGATGTCAATCATAGGATTGCATCACCGTACCACCCTCAAACTAGTGGGCAAGTTGAGCTCACCAATAGGGAGATCAAGTTGATCTTACAGAAGACAGTAAACAGTTCTAGAAAGGAGTGGTCAAATAAGTTAGGAGATGCTTTGTGGGCGTATAGAACTGCTTACAAAAACCCCATGGGCATGTCTCCGTATAAAATGGTCTATGGCAAGGCACGCTATTTACCATTAGAGTTAGAGCACAAGGCTTTCTGGGCTGTCAGAGAGCTAAATGCTGACCCAAAGTTAGCTGGTGAAAAGTGTCTCATGAACTTGACTTCTCTAGATGAGTGGAGGAGTGAAGCTTGCGAGAGCGCTAAAATGTTCAAGGAAAAGGTAAAGAAGTGGCACGATAAAAGAATTCTGAAACGTGAATTTAATGTTGGTGATAAAGTTTTGTTGTTTAGATCTCGTTTTAGGTTTTCTCCAGGTAAACTACTTTCCAGATGGGAGGACCTTTTCATATCGAAGAAGTATATCGGTGTGGTGCAATCAAGATCAATAATTTCGAAGGCACCAAACCTCAAGTTGTGAATGGACAAAGACTCAAACATTATATGGCAGGTGATCCAATCAATGTGGATGCAAACATGATATATACAAAGACTCACGAAGAACATGTTGCAGCCAGTTTCAGACTCCAGCAGGAGTAGAATAAGAAAAGGTATGAATTATGGCAAGAAAACACCGCGAACGTCAATAAAAGTTTACTTTTCAAAGTTTTTGCAAAATTAGGAAAACTCCAAGCCCGAGTGGAGCCGGAGAGGAGCTCCAGGGGGCCCAGGAGGCCTCCTGGCGCGGCCCCCTCCTGGCCGCGCCAGACACCCTCCTGGGTGCCCTGGACTCCGACTCCACCTAGGCTTGAAACCTTCCTTCAGTTGCAGAAATTTTTGATATATATTTGCCCGGATCGTTCCGGCAGTGTATCTCGCGATTTTGTGTGTTTTCTTTTCGAGTTGTTTCTGCCAGGAAAACTTTCAGCTAGACCTAGGTGCCATGGCTTCCCCAAGTTCCCCGAAGGACAAGTTCGTCGTCAACGTCATCAACCCTTACCTCGCTGAGGTGAAGAAGAACCCCCAGGTCCTTCGTGTGGAGGATGGTGACCTCCACAAGGAGGATCTGAAGGGACCAGTCAAGGAGGGGAGCACCGAGGAGCGGCTGAAGGAGATGGAACATGAGGTCTTCAAGTTCAAGAATATGGTGGAGCGTGGTGTTGAAGCTAACTTCGACATCATGAACGAGATCGAGGCTTCCCACAAGAAGGATATGAAGGAAATGTGGTCAAGTTTGGCCGCACTAGAAGAAAAAGTTTATGGGCTCCAAGCACAGATCTATGATCTACAGAACCAGAACTGTGAGTATGAACTAAAGTTTCTGCGCATGGGTTTAGGTGCTGAGTGCAGGATCTTGGAGACGGGAATGTCCTTCGAGACTGGAGAACAACTGCCATGGAAGCGCTTCGCCAAGGAGTACGTGACTGACAAGAACAAGGATGAGGAGTAAAACTCCTCGGGTAATGGCATCCCCTTAGCTTGTTCCAAGCTTGGGGAGTGCCGGGTATCTTATCTTTATCTTTGTCTTTAAGAGTCAAGTAGAGTCGTATCATGTCTAGGGAAGTTACTTTATGAAATAGGTGTTGCTTTGAGGTCTATCACTCCTTTTGTGGAGAGCTTTGTATCCGTGAGTGCGGGGTCGTCTATGAAGGAATATTAATGAGAAGTCTATTGGTTTCTTCGCTGCACTCGGTATTCTCTTCACGCAATCGACATTATGAGTTGATTCTTATGGGGAGTATTGACCTTATATCAGGTATGGCTTCGAAAACTTTATTTAAATCTTGGCAAGTATAGCTTTGGTCATAACAACAAGCATGTTTTTCTCAAAGTAGCGACATAGCCAAAACCTTTGTGTTATTATGCTTGAAGTGTTATGTTGACAAGGAAGACAACTTGATGTTTCATGCTAGTTTTAATGTTTATGCTTTGTATTGCTTGCATCTAAGTTGTCATCAATTGTCTGGTCTCTCAAAGCCTTGCTAGCCAAAACTCTGTACTAAGCGGAATACTGCTTTTATTTCCATACCCTGAAACCAACATCTTCCACTGGAGTCCACCATACCTTCCTATTTGTGGTATTCCACTACGACTCCTAAAGTATATAATTTATGTGCTATCTCTAGATGTTCAAAATCTTCTGTTTTGTGCCACTGATTCATCTCATGAGGAAGTGGTGGGTAACCCATGATCTTCTTAATTTGGACAAGTTTTATCTTGGGATTGCATGCCTAATCTGCAAACCCCTAATACGAGAAGGGACTGGCATGAGTGCCCAGCTCGTAAAAGATAAATACTAACGCACAGGTTCCTACGCTCATTTATGAGTGATAAACAAAGGAATTTAAGGGTATGTGATCATCCGCACATGGGAGCCGTTCCTCGAAACTTGTCCAAATCATGAAGTGAGTGAGTTATCTATCAGCAGTCGTTGATGGATCATGCACCTCCCTAAGGCCTGTTTTTATTCTGTTTGATCTAGAGATGGCACATGAGTTTTCCCTGCTTACCCTTTTGCACGGGGTTTATCTTTTATTTTGTGCTGAGTCAGTCCTCCCTACTTCCTTCCTTCTTGAGAGAGAACAGACACTTGATGTTAATAAAGATTCTTGCATACAAAGCTGCATTGAAAGTTAGCATGTTACATCTTTGTTGACATTATCTTTTGATAAGTGAGTTGTTTGCAAAAGCTTATGCTTAGTAAACATCTTCCTTTGTGTTAACATGTGCACTTCTTGACTAATAACATGTTCTTTCCAAAGCTTCAACTGGTTCCATTATAAGTGAAAGAGCAAAAGTAGAAGTTATTAGTTGTTCCTTGACCAAGGCTATGTTTGCCATGATTTGATGAGTTTTCCAGGTCCTACTTTGTTATAATTGTTACTACTTTCTCATAAGGACCTTATGAGTTGAGGTTGTTGTTGAGGATGCTTCAGTTTGGTGAGAAATCTTGATGCTTCTTGTCCGTATTCTTTTATCGATGTTTCACTCTCTAAACTTGTGGACAGGTTTACCGAGCTCAGCAATCGCTTGGGGACAAGCGAGGTCTAAGCTTGGGGGAGTTGATACGTCCAAAATGCATCACTATTTATATTGTAATTTCATCCTATTCATTGATATATTCCACTTTAAAGTACTGTTCTTATGTTGTTTTGGCTTGTTTTACACAGTTTACAACTTTCCGGTGCCGAAGCAGCAGAACCAGAATTCAACGGTGAAAAGTGGACACCAAGTTGCTGAATCAGATCAAGTCCAAATGCGATGAAAATATACGGGGAGTGTTTTTATGAAGATTGACTGGGGATCACCGAGGATGGAGGTGAGGGGACCCACCAGGCATCCAGAAGGGTGCCTGGCGCGGCCCCCCTCCTGGCCGCGCCAGGCACCCTCCTGGATGCCTGGTGGCCCCCCTCGGTGTCGCCTCTCGCCTATAAGACCCCCCTGGGGTAGAAACCCTAAAAAGGAAGAGTTTCCGTGTTTCGCCGCCGCCACGGGGCGGAAACCTACAGAGGAGAAAAGCCATCTCCGGCGGGCAGATTCCGCCGGGGAGATGACCTCCCGGAAGGGGAGATCGTCGCCATCATCATCATCGTCGTCACGGGAATCATCGAGATCATCATCAACATCATCCCCAACATCAGCACCATCTCCACCTCCATCCCATCTCATCTCACAATTGCAACTTGTGTTGTAATCCGTACTATCTATCCTCTCTACTCTGTTGGTGTTGATTACTACTTTGTGGTGAATGCTATTGAGCTTTGTTGGAGAAATATCATTGTGTCCAGATTGTTTGCCACCCATATATCACCTCTGATCATGATCTCTTTTATGTCTTGTGAGTAGTTACTTTAGTTCTTGAGAACATGGGAGAAGTCTAGTTGTTAGTAGTCATATGATGTTGAAGTGTTATGTGTTGTTTGATACTTAAATTGTGTTGTTATTTCTCTAGTGGTGTTATGTGAGTCGAACACTTAACACTTCACCTTTCATGGGCCTAGAGGAATACATTGTGCACAAAGGATGCTTATGGTGGGTTGTCGGAGTGACAGAAACCTGAACCCCAATTCGCACACTTTTGCACAAGGGAGTTATGGATCCTTGATCGTAATGCTGTGGTTAGGCTTATGCCTTAATTACTACCTTGTATTTGCGAATGCTTGCAAGGTGTGTAATCATAAGAGTACACTTATCTTAGTCTAGAAGGTGTGCTAGCATTGATCCACCCACCAACACTTATCAACAGAATACATATTACTTGGCGGAGTATGGTGAAAGTAACTTGGCTATCTCTCCCATGTGTTCTTGAGAACGCTTTAGCTTTTATAAGTTCAGTTCCTAGGCTTATCCTTGTGAAAGGATTGGGCCACTTGCTATTCCTCCGTTACCCTGTTTACTTTGCTTGTCTTTTACTTTTCTGTTGCTTAAACCAAAAACCCCTATATATTTACCTTTGAGTGTATGCAACCTTTCCTTATCCAGTGTCACTTATCAGCACCTTCTGCTCCTCGCTGGGATCGACATCCTTATTTATCGAAAAGCTACAATTGACCCCCTAGACTTGTGGGTTATCAAGAATCGTTTATTGGCGCGGTTAATAGGGAAGGCAACCCAACTAAACCTATTAACTTCTCCTCCATCACGGAACTCCGTGAAAGCTTCTCTATTTAGGGTTTTCGCGTAACGAGGAGTATATAGGCCAGAGGGGGGAGCCGGGAATGCCCCCAGGGTTCCAGGCGTCCTCCCGACGCAGCCGGGGGTGGGGCCGCGCCAGGTGGCTGCTGTAACACCCTCAGTGTTATGGAACAGTAACACTTTTGATAATGAAGATTACTGTTGCTAATCACTGATGTTAATCATGCTTTGATCACCTTGGATCAACTCAAACTAAAAATGCCTTTTGATGAATATTGAAAATAAGTTGAAATAAAACTTTGTTCAAAAATTCTGAAAGCAATTTTGTAAAATGCCTAAAAATCAGTGGATCACATCCATATGGTTTTGGGGATTTATTAAGCAATAAAATAAATCCAACAATTCAAACAGTTGCCAAACCAGTGGGATTTAATGCCTTTTTAATAAAACAAAAATGCAAAAGAGTTTATAAAAGTCTAATTCTTTTTGTGGCACTTCTGTATGGTGCTGCAATATTATTGGAGCAAGTTTCACTGTTGGCAAAATCAAAACCTAGCTAAACAAAATACAAACAGAAAAGAAAATACAAAAAAATAATAAAAGCAAAATGAAGCCCATACCCCCTGTCTCCCTGTGGGCCAAGCCAACCCACTCTCCCAGCCCAACTCCCCCGAAATCAGCCCACCTAGCTCCCTCCCCTGTTCACCCCGTGCGTGGCTGCCATCCATGGCGCCACGGCCATGGCCGTCGCCGTGGCGGCCATCCGGCGAAGCCCCGGCGAGATAAGTCCCCTCCCTCTCCCCTGGCTGCGCCCCGAACCCTAGACGCCCTCAGTCCCCCCCCCATTCCTCCTCTGCGCCGTTCCCACTCGTAACCGAAGCCCCGCCCACCTCCATGGACGCCCGCCCGTGAGCTTGCGTGGCCATAACGCCTCCCCGCCCTCGCCGGCGTGTCCAGGCGAGCCACCGTGGACGGCCTCGTCTCCCGGCGTGGTCAATTTGGGCAAGGAGGCCCCAAGGACGCCACCCCCTTTCTTCGTCTCCCGCCACGGCCATCGCGCCACCGCCGTCGATTCGCCCGGATCGAGCTTCCCCAGCCTACCCCGAGACCCCTACAAGCTCCGCTGGAGCCCCCGCTTCTTCTCCCTCTTCCCGCGATTCATTTGGTCGCCCCAGTCGCCGTGTTCCCCGCAGCCATGCTCCGGCCGCCGTAGAGCCTCGTCGCCGCCGTTGTTTTACTGCACCCCGACGTCCACCTTGTTCTCTGGTAGATTCGCGGCGTGGTCCGCTTTCAATTTCGGCCGCGCGCGTTCGATTTGGTCGTCGGGGGGGGGGGGGGCTCACTGGCCGGCGCCGCCGTGCCTTTGGCCATGGTCGCCGCCGTGCCCGTGCTGGGCTAACCTCCAATGGGCAATCCCACTGCCCAGTGGGGCCGGCCAAATTTGATTAGTGGTAACCCCCTATCAGATTAATATAAGTGGAATTAGCATTGGAGTCTATGACATGTGGGCCCTAGGCCATTTTTTAAAATTATTAAAACTGTTAGCGGTCTCTCACTGACGACTGGGTCCCACCTGTAAGGAATTAAGTTAAAGCAAATAAAAATGCTAATAAGTCTATGACATGTGGGTCCATTGGATTATTTAAATTTAGTTAAATCATTTTATTAATTTAGAGGCTGACCAGTGGGACCCACTGGTCAGGTTTGACCAGTCAATCCTGTTGTGGATAATGTTACTGTTTTAATAATAAAATAATTCCAGAAAATCTTTAAATTGATTGAAATTTTAAAATTAAATATCTTTTAAATCGTAAGTCAGATTCAAAAACTTTATACATTAAAATTGATCAAAAAAATATAACGAATACGGATACGCTATCGGTATGTCTCCCCACCCCCCTAACATAACGATCATCGACATTCCCCCCCTCCGGGCTGTTTGTCAATAATTCCCGGTGCCGGTAAAAAACCTGCCGGATGAATTTATTCCGAACACGAAAGTTGTCCGGAATGGTTCAACTAACACGAATACACCCCCCTTATCTTTGTCGGATGTCCATGACACCTTCGGCATGAACCCTTCCCCCTCCGGACACCCTGTCCGGTAATCACCCGGAGCTGGTAGTTCATCCCAGGATGGATTCCCGCTCCGTGCAACATGCATTGCACTGCGTTACAACACCGTTAACTTTGCATACGTCATGCCATGTATTTGTTTGCTATGATTGCTTTGTATTTACTATGTTTATCCCCCTTATTCTCCGGTAGACCCCACTGCCGTCGTCGACTACACTGCTGTCGGGTACGACTACTTCGTCGATGACCCTGCCCATACCGTCGAGCTTCCAGGCAAGCAGAGCCATTCTCTTCCACAGATATCGCCTATCTTTCCGTACATTTCTTGCACTAGGCATGTTTACTGCTGCTGCTACGATTTCAATCCTATTCAATTGCATAGCCTGTTTTTGTCGCCCTTGATGTACCTCCTTTGTCCTATGTTGCCTACTATAATTATGCATTATTCAGCAGTGAGACCTGCGCATTGTTAGCTAGGATTAGATAGCGGGCCGTGACCACTCAGGGGAGTGACGCGGATACAACTTATTACAACTGCACAGGTACGGTACAATGCAGACACCGCCTAAGGCCCCCTAGCTCGTCTCTGCCGAGCCAACTTCAAGTGTGAGGTATCAAGGAGTAATCCTTGTACTCCACTCGTTGATGACTCTGTATAACCGCTCTAGGTACCTGAGCATGGTTGTCCTTAAGGTAAGAAGTCGAGCGACCCAACGGTGCCCGCGAGCGGTATTGCGTCGGGAACGACAGGGAGGGTACGACCGACGTTACTGGCGTGCTTGGCCCATGCTCGTATCTCGCGAGAGTTACCAAACCACGAAAAAGTCGAGCTCTACCAAGAGCACACGCGAGACAAGGTAAGGAGACGGTTCACCTTGTCGGTAACCGCGCGCTTTGACGGGACGACAGGGCAGGCACCGACGTTACCGGTGGGCCTTGTTGCTGTTCATTGTCCGTTGTGTTGTTAGTCAGACAGCGATAACGGTTGTCTGCGAGATAATATTAAAATGCTAAATGGTTCGGCGGATGACTTGAGAGACCCGTTGGTCTGTACGCACTACCTTCATGTGGGATAAGGAGTTATGGGCTCCCCTGCGTCGTAGTTTGTCCGAAAGCTCTTCAGACGTCAGCAGTACTGCGGCCTGATCGCCGGAAAGCCGTGTTGTCTTATTTGTTGCAGCAGGTGTGTTTGGATTTGCTTTCGCTTCACCGGCCAGACTCGCACCGTGCAGGAGCGTGCAAGGGTGAGGGACCTAGACCCCTTGGCGCATAGGATATAGTCCGGCAGATGGCCTCTCTGCCGAGCCTAGCATGAACTGCGATGTGTCGGATAGCCTCGGTGGGGCGTTCCCTAACAAGGTTCACGCCACCCTGGAGATCCGAGCGTGCAGGATGAACAGTAGTGCACCCCTGCAGGGAGTTTAATATATTCGAATAGCCGTGTCCACGGTAACAGGACGCTTTATGCTGAAGCTGGATCTTACCACTACAAACTATTACTATTAAACTGTATGGTTCCGGGTTTTCTTCCTTGCAGGGAAGTCGAGGAGGGGAACTCGGAGGCATTATCATTATTAACCATTACAACTTACTATTATACAATGTTGCAACAACTTCTTCTTCATTGTTACTTTATGCTTTATATAAACTGTTGGTTGTTTCTCTTCTCATGCTGCAAGACACTGTCAGAAGATGCTAGTCTTCGATAGACCTAGCTTCTTACCCTTATTTTGATTTCTATCCTGCAGTCCACTATATACAGCCTCCCCTTTCCTTTGATACAAATGCATAATGCTTAGTAGCGGACATAAGACTCGCGGGTATGCTAGATACTCACCTTTGCTTTATTTCCCCCTTTATGTTTTGCCTGATCGGCCGCTGTAGTCGACGTTGGAGCCCAGGAGCAGGAGTACCCCGGAGGCGGATACTACTACGTCGAGACCCCCGCTGACCAGGACCAGGAGTAGTTTCGGAGGCTCCCAAGCAGGAGGCCTTTCCTTTTCGATCTGTATCTCGGATGTTATTTGTGCTAGCCTTCTTAAGGCAAAACTTGACTAACTATGTCTGTACTCAGATATTATGGCTTGTATAACTTATGTATTCGGGTCCGCGTGACCCCCCTTTATTGTAAAATATTGGTTTATCCTTTTGTGTTTAGTGTTGTGTTGTGATATTCTCACCGTGGCACCCTAATCTCAGCCGTGTACCCTGCGTGTATGATTACTGTACATGGATTGATTTTGGGGGCGTCAACGCCGCCTGGGGCTCCTGTGGCCCTCCTCTGGACCCTCTTCGGTGAGTCTTCGTTAATCTTCTGGAAAATACCCCCCGTCGATTTTCAAGTAATTTGGAGGTATTCTTCTTCATCAACTCAGCGTCCACTTTTTACCGCTGGATCCTGCGTCTGCTGCTTCGGCACCGGAAAGTTGCAAACTGTGTAAAATAGGCCAAAACAACATAAGAACATCACCATAATTTTAAATATATCAATGAATAAGGATGAATTACGATATAAAATAGTGATGCAATTTGGACGTATCAATAGATAGCCGATTTAGCCGCCGCTAGCTCTCGTTCTTCGTCGAGAATATCTAAGGCGTCTTGTCTTGCTTTCTCGTTGTCGACTTCTACATATGCTGTCACCCTAGGTGAGTCGTGACGTATGTCACTTGGGAGAACGACTTTTGCTCCGTAAACCAGGAAGAAAGGCGTGTAGCCAGTTGACCTTTTAGGAGTCGTCCGTATGCTCCATAGTACTGAGGGTAGTTCCACCTCCCAACTGCCTAGTGTTCTTTCTAAGGGAACACAGAGTCGGGGCTTGATGCCTCGAAGTAACTCTTGGTTAGCTCTCTCGGCTTGTCCATTGGACTAAGGGTGAGCGACTGATGCAAGATAGAGTCGGATGTGCTCCCTCTGACAGAATCGTTGCATAACCCCTTCTGATAAGTTAGTTCCATTATCGGTGATGATACTATGGGGGTAGCCGAATCTGTATATTATCTTTTTCAAGAATTTCAGCGCCGTCTCAGCATCACATTTGCTAACCGGCTCAGCTTCTATCCACTTGGTAAACTTGTCAACTGCCACAAGGAGGTGGGTGTTCTTGTTGGGGGATATTTTGAAGGGTCCCACCATATCAAGTCCCCATACTGCAAAGGGCCAAGTGATAGGAATCATCCTGAGTTCTTGAGCCGGCATGTGAGCTTGCTTTGCATAGCTCTGACATCCATCACACTTCTTGACGATTTCCTCTGCATCCGCATGTGCCGTAAGCGAGTAGAAACCGTGTTTGTAGGCTTTGGCGATAAGTGAACGAGATCCGGCATGGTGTCCACAATCACCAGAGTGTATTTCGTTGAGGATGGCTCTCCCTTCTTCTGGTGAAACACATCTCTGAAATACATCCGTGGGACTCCGCCTATGTAACTCGCCATTGATGATGGTGAAGGATTTTCTTCTTCTGAAAATTTGCCAGGCCATGAGTTCATCAGTCGGTAGTACTCCCCGGGTCTTATAGTCCATATATGGTACTCCCAATCTGGGGTGGCGTGTATTGCTGCAACCAGATCCGGTTCTGGGTCTGGTTCTGCTATATCTTGCTCTGTTGGTGTTTGTACAAACGACTTTGTCAAGATATCAAGGAACACGTTGGGAGGAACTGGCTTGCGCTGAGAGCCGAGTCTGGATAAGGCGTAGGCTGCTTCATTTTTCCTGCGGTCCACGTGGTCAACTTGATAGTCAACAAGAAAACCGGCCTGTCTGTCTACCTCTCGGCGATAATCCGCCATCATGGGATCCTTGGAGTCCCAAGTACGTGATACCTGCTGGGAGACGAGATCCGAGCCGCCGTAACATTGGATCCGGCTGATACCCATCTCGCGAGCTAGCCGTAACCCATGGAGTAGGCCTTCATATTCTGTTGCATTGTTGGTGCAGATGAATTGTAACTGCAGAACATAGCAGAATTTTTCTCCTGTGGGGGAGGTGAGAACCACGCCGGCTGCTTACCCTTGGAACTGTCGACTTCCATCAAAGTGCATCGTCCAATACTTAGTTACTGGCTTATCTTGGGGTGCTTGGATTTCTGTCCAGTCATTGATGAAGTCGGCCAGTGCTTGGGACTAAATGGCAGTGTGCGGCTCGTATTTGATATGGTAAGCCCCCAACTCTATGGCCCACTTTGAGATCCTTCCCGTGGCCTCCAGGTTTTGGATGATATCTGCAAATGGCGCCGAGTTGACCACGGTTATGGGGTGCTCTTGGAAGTAATGTTTGAGCTTTCGGCTTGCCATGAATACACCAAGAACCAGCTTCTGCCAATGAGGATAGCATTGCTTTGATAAAGTTAGCACCTCACTGACGTAATAAACCGGTCTTTGCAGGGGATATTCCTTGTCGTCTTCCATATGCTCCACCACAACTACGGCACTGACAACACGGTTGTTAGCAGAGATATAGAGTAGCATAGGTTCCTTTGGCTTGGGAGTCGCCAGGATTGGGGCCTGGGTTAGTTGTTTCTTGAGTGATTCCAGAGCCTCATCAGCTTCATTGTCCCAAACGAAGTTGTCCGTCTTTCGCAAGATCCGGTACATGGGAATGGCCGTTTCGCCGAATCGACTGATGAACCGGCTCAGGGAGGCTACGCATCCCGTGACCCGTTGAACTCCTTTGATTGATGACAGCTTCTGTAGGGTCATGATAGCTTTGTTTTTTTCCGGGTTTGCCTCAATGCCTCTCTCTGATACTATGTATCCCAGGAGTTTGTCGGCAGGGACCCCAAAGGTGCACTTGGCCGGGTTCAACTTCATCTGGTACTTGCGCAGGTTCTTGAAAGTTTCCTGCAAGTCGCTGATGAGTGAGCCGGCTAACTGTGACTTGATCACAATGTCGTCCACATAAGCATGCACGTTGCGTCCAATATGCTCCTTGAGGAAGTTTTGTACTGTTCGTTGATAGGTGGCTCCTGCATTCTTTAAGACGAAATGCATAGAGGTATAGAAGTAAATGCAAAAGGGTGTGATGAAAGCTGTCTTCTCTTGGTCCTCAAGGGCCATCTTGATTTGATGGTAACCGGAGTATGCGTCAAGGAAGCACAAAAGCTCACATCCTGCAGTCAAGTCTATGACCTGATTGATACGAGGTAGCGCAAAGGGATCCTTTGGGCAGGCCTTGTTCAAGTCGGTGTAGTCGATGCACATACGCCAAGTCCATTTCTTTTTTAAGATGAGAACTGGGTTTGCGAGCCACTCCGGATAGAATACTTCCATGATAAACCCAGCAGCTAGGAGCCGAGTTATCTCTTCCCCAATGGCGTTCCTCCTTTCATCATTGAATCAACGAATGAATTGTTTGACCGGCTTTAGTCTTGGGTCTATATTTAGGTGGTGCTCAGCGAGTTCCCTCGGGACACCCGGAATGTCAGAAGTTTTCCATGCAAAGATGTCTCGATTCTCACAGAGGAACTCGATGAGCGCGCTTTCCTATTTGTCAGACAACCCGGCCCCGATAATGAACTGTTGGGTAGCATCACCGGGGAAAAAGTTAACTTTCTTTGTGTCTTCAGCCGGTTGGAACCGTGGGTTGTTATCAGGAGTTGGTTTCTTCCGGATTGTGGTATCTACCGGGTCCACTTTCTCTTTGTATGTTGTTAGGTCTTCTTTGGCACACGTTGAGTCAGCAATCTTGACATGCTGCTGGTCGCACTATGTTGCTCTGGACCGGCTTCCTTCCACAGTGATTGGGCCATAAGGACCCAGCATTTTGAGCTTTAAGTAGGCATAACACGGTCGTGCCATGAACCTAGCATAAGCCGGCCGGCCCAAAATGGCATGGTATGGACTCTCAAGATCGACTACCTCATAGGGTATGATCTCAGAACGAAAGTTTTCTGCGCTTCCAAAGGCCGTCTCCAGGTAGATCTTGCCTATCGGTCTTGCCGACTTGCCTAGGACAATTCCATGGAAGACGGTGTGGGACTGTTGCAGCTGCTTCCGAGTTAACCCCATCCGGAGGAAGGTCTCGTAGTACAGGATGTTGATGCTGCTGCCTCCGTCCATGAGCACTTTAGCAAGTGTGTAGCCTCCGACTTGTGGAGAGACTACCAGATCCAGTGCCCCCGGGTTATCTACCACAAGGGGATGATCATCTCTTGTCCAGGCGATTGGCTGTTCTGACAAGTTAAGCCACCTGGGACAAGTCGGCTCTGTAGCCACGACCATAGTAGCCCTCTGTTGTAGCTTTTTGTCTCTTCGACAGCTGCTAGTGGTGCAGACGTGAAAGGCCGAGCTATTCTGAAGTTGCTTCGGATTTGTTTGAAACCCGGCAGATCCTGATTGCCCTTGCTGTCCTCCTCCTCCAGGTTCCTGCTGTTGGTGTGCTGTGACAGCTCTCTGATGACCTAAATTTTGGTTATGGTTTCCTTGGCCAATCCCACCAGCAGACCCAGGAGGTCCTTGGTTTTCTCGTCGCGTAAATTCCTTCATGAAGTTGCACTGTTCCCAAGTGTGATTAGTTGGGCGTCCAGGTTTGCTGTGCGTTGGGCAGGGCCCTTGCATAGCTGCTTCAAAACTGTTTTGGCGAAAGCCACCTCCTTCCGTATTGCGGTAGTTTCTGCCCCCCTTGCTTCTGTCGCTGGTAGCCGGTGTTGGTATTAGCTACTAGGTCAGAAGTATTTTGGTCATGGCGACGCTTATTCGGCTGATTCTGGGATCCTTTGTCGCCGTTCTTTTTATTTTGGACGGCTTTATCTTCCTCAGAGTCAGCATCTTTAGTTTTATCAGACTCGGCGTATTTGATCACTGCGCTCATGAGCTCACTCATGTCTTTGACAGTTCTCTTGAGCCGGCCGAGTTTGCGCACTAAGGGCTCAAACCTACAATTCCTTTCCAAGACGATTACTGCGGTTTGGGATGTGATGGTATCTGAGGAGTGCATTATATCTGATGCTTGCCGTGCCCGGCTGAGAGTCGATTCTCCATCTTTCTGAACACAGTGCTCCAAGTCGACAATCGTAGTAGCCCTTTTGCAGGTGCCTTGGAAATTTTTGATGAATTTCTCTTTAAGATCCGTCCATAAGGTGACAGAATACTTAGGAAGATTCTTGAACCAGATGCGAGCTGGCCCTTCCAACATCATTGTGAAGTAGCGAGCGCAAACCCCATTTGGTGCTCTCAAAAGATCTATGGCAAGCTCATAACTCTTCATCCATACTGTCGGGTCCATGTCAGCCGTGTATTTTGCCAGCTTACGTGGTGCCTTGAAATCGGCAGGTACAGGTGCGTTTCTGGGAGCCGGTACCAGGCATCGGTTAACTGTCGACCTTCCGACAGTTTCGACGTTTTCGGATGGTGATGGCTGATAAGCCGGACGACCTGTAGCTCCCACCGTTCTATGGGGCGCTTCATATTGTCGATGGCTCCCGGACGCTGTAGGACCTGGTGATTCATCTTGCCGGCTTGCACTGTGGTAAGGTGTCTCATGTAGGTGTGAGTGTCCTCGTGAGTAGTTGCTTGCTGAGTCATTGCCGTCTTTAGTAGCTCTGCCGCCTGCCGAGCGACTTGATCCGCCGGGGTATCTCCATAGATTGGTGTGATGACCCAAAACCGTAAGGGATCTATTGCAGTGTTTTCGATAAGTAAGAGTGTCGAACCCAACGAGGAGCGAAAGGTATTGATAAGTGATTTTGGACAAGGAATAACTGCAAGCACTGAAAGATAAGTTTTTAGGGGTTTTCGGTATAAGCAACAATAAGACAAAAGCAAGCAAAGTAAATGGTGCTGAGGAGCATTATGTGGCCCAATCCATTTGAGCAAAGGATAAGCCTGACAACTGAACTTATAAGGACTAAAGCGTTCTTGAGGACACATGGAGAGGTAGTCATGTGCTTTCGCCATATTCTGCATTGATAACATGTTTTGTGTTGATAAGTGTTGAGTGGGTGGATCTATGCTAGCACACCTTCTAGACTAAGATAAGTGCACTCTTATGATTAAACAACTTGCAAGCATCCGCAAATACAAGGTATAAATTAAGGCAAATCCTGACCACAACAATAAGATCAAGGATCCATTATTCCCTTGTGCAAAAGTGTGCAAACTGAGGGTCAGATTTCTGTCACTCCGGCAACCCACCGTAAGCATTCTTTATACACAATGTATTCCCCTAGGTCCTTAATAAGGCGAAGTATTGAGTGTTCGACTCACACAACACCACTAGGAAAATAAAAACACAACTTAATTATCAAACAACACATATTACTTCAACATCATATGACTACTAACAACAAGACTTCTCCCATGTCCTGAAGAACTAAAGTAACTACTCACAAGACATAAAAGAGATCATGATCAGAGGTGATAAATAGGTGGTAAAAAATCTGGTCATAATGACATTTCTCCAACAAAACTCTATAGCATTCACCACAAAGTAGTAATCAACACCGGAAGAGTAGAGAGGATAGATAGTACGAGTTACAACGCAAGTTGCAATTGTGAGATGAGATTGGATGAAGATGAAGATGGTGCTGATGTTGGGGATGATGTCGATGATGATCTCGATGATGCCCGTGACGATGGTGATGACAATGGCGATGATCTCCGCTTCAGGGAGGTGATCTCCTCGGCGGAATCTGCCCGCCGGAGAGCCCTTTTCTTCTCTGTAAGTTTCCGCCACGGAGCGGCGGCGGAACTCCGTAAAAACTCCTCTTTTTAGGGTTTCCGGATGACGAAGAGTATATTGTCAAGAGGGGGGAGCCTGGGGTGGTCCCAGGGCTCCAGGCACCCTCCCGGCGCGGCCAGGGTGGGGGCCGCGCTAGGTGGCCGCCTGGGCACCCTGTGGCCCCCCTCTGGTCCCTCTTTTGCGTGTCTTCGTCAATCCTCTAAAAAACACCCTCCGTAGATTTTCAGGTAATTTGGAGGTGTTCTTCTTCAGAAACTCAGCGTCCACTTTTTACCGCTGAATCCTGCGTCTGCTGCTTCTGCACCGGAAAGTTGCAAACTGTGTAAAACAAGCCAAAACAACATAAGAACATCATCGTAATGTGAAATATATCAATGAATAAGGACGAATTACGATATAAAACAGTGATGCATTTTGGACGTATCAACTCCCCCAAGCTTAGACCTCGCTTGTCCCCAATTGAAAACTGAGCTCGGTAAACCTGTCCACAAGTTTAGAGAGTGAAGTGTCGATAAATAGAATACGGACAAGAAGCATCATGATTTCTTCACCAAACTCTAACATCATCAACAACAATCTTCAACTCATAGGGCCCTTATGAAAGAGTAATAACAATTATAATCAAGAGTAGGTGTAACACCCTCCGATGCCTGTAACAGTAATAATCATCACTGTTGACTATCACTGTTTGTTAATCCCTGTTATTCCCTGACCTTAATCAAACTGTGCTTATACTCTATCCAAACCATGCTGGTTGGTAATCTAAACACAAAGCCCAATGCATTTTGCTCATCATGAAACCAAGCCCTAGTTGAAACTACCTCAAATGGAAATTAAAACAAAAGTGCTCAAATAAAGTTGTTCCAAAAATCATGGAACTATTTTTGTAAATTGCCTAAAATCATTAAAATGATGTTGGACCAACTTTGGTAATTTTTGGAGTCACAGAAAATTCTAAACAATTCTAACAGTAGGTTAAAACCCTAACTTTGGACATTTAATATTTAAAATAAATACCTAATGATTTTATTTTGCTTCAAAACTTTTTGTGGCACTGACATATAATGTTATACTAATTTTGGGACACCTAACCCTTTTTACAAAAATGCAAAAGGCAATAAAGTAAAATACAAACCACAGGACAGTACACAAAAACCAGAAAATGGAGAAAACACAATAACTCGCCTGGGGCGAGGCCCACCGAAGCCCAGCCCAACCCCCCCCCCCCCCTTGTCTTCTTCCTCCAACCACCCCCCCCACCTGCCCCGTACGACGCCCGCCGTGGCCACGCCGCTGCCAGCCGGCCCCGCCCTCCAACTGCTCCCTGCCGCCGCTGTCGCGATAAGGATGACGCCCTCGACCCCCTGGACACCCCCGCACCTCCATTCCCCTCCTCCTCCTCTCGCCATCGTCGGGGAATGAATCACCCGAGCGCAGCCTCGCCGCCGTGTTGAACCGCCGCGGCCAACAGACTCCCCGAGCCCCGAAGACCTGTCCAGCGTGCTCCTCGTCGACGTCCTCGTCTCCGAGCGCAGGGAATCGAACCGTGGAGCCCGGCAGCGACGACTACGCCACCGTTCCCCTCCGGCGCCGCCGCGACATCGCTGTCGAATTCCCGCGTCGTCGAGCCTCCCCGAGCCCACTGCCTCCCACTACGTGCTCACGGTGAGTGTGGCCACCACCTCCAACTCCCCGATTCGCATCCCTCTCGCCGTAGCTCGTGTCACCATTAGAGGCGTGGCCACCTCGCCGCCGCCGAGCTTTTCCCCGCGGCCTGGAGCGCGCATTTGACACGCTAGGCGTTTCACTCTGCGTGCGCTGCTCCTAGGAGCCGAATGGTATAGCGCATGCCCCAGTTCCGCGGTAGAAGCTTCGTCGTCGTCCCTTCGTGCTCACGGGCCGCCGCCGCAGTCGTTGCCGTTGAGGATTCCGGCCGTCTCCGGCGATGCCTCTGGCACCAATAGACTCGCGCTCGTCTCCTCGTTCCAAAGCGCATAGCCACGCCTCACCCCGTGCGCGGATTCGCCGCCCTCGACGTCGCCACCGTACGGGTCCCCGCCTCCATCGCCGCCGGCGTCATTCCGGTGACCCCCCCGACGACACCACCACCACCAGTGCACTCGCCGTCGTCTTCCGGTTCGAACGCACCAAGCCCCGAGGCGAACGGTGCCCCCTAGCCCGATTCCGACCCCCTCCCGTGTGCTCCGCCGCGTGGGAGCTCGCCGGCGTCTAGCCGCCGGTGTCCCCTGACGTGGCACCCCTGGGGCAACCCCCCTGGGTCGCTGCCAGTGGACCCCCTGGTCCCAGTTGACTGGGTTGACCAGTCAACTGTGCTGACTGGGCAACCCCAGTCACTGACAGGTGGGTCCCTCTGGGATAATTAAGCTTAATGATTTAGATTAATCAAATAATTAAAATTGAGTCACTGACATGTGGGTCCAGGGGTATTTTCTAATTTAATTAAATGTTTGATAAATAATAGAGGCTGACATGTGGGTCCCACATGTCAGCACTGTTTTGGATAATGTTGTGGATAATGTTTTGGATAATGTTTAATAAATAATAAAAGAAAATCCAGAAAATCATTTAAATTGATTTAAACTTTGAAATTCAATAACTTTTAAACCGTAACTCGGATTCAAAAACTTTATACATGAAAGTTGATCAGAAAAATACAACGAATACGAATATGCTATCCGTATGTCTACCACACCCCTCTAACACTACGAACATCGAACATTCCCGCTCCGGACCGACTGTCCGATAAATTTTCCGGTACTGTTAGAGTGCCCGGATGAATTTATTCCGAACACGAAAGTTGTCCGGAATGGTTCAAATAGCACGGATACACCCCCGCTTATGTTGTTCCGGTAACCACGACACCTCCGGCTTGATCCTCCCCCTCCGGACACCCTGTCCGGTAATCACCCGGAGCCGGTAGTTCATCCCCAGATGAATTCCCGCTCCGAGCATATTGCATTACACTGCGTTAGAACCCCGTTTACATTTCATCTGTCATGTCATGCATATGTCTGTATATTATTGCTGTGTATTTACTGTTTCCTCCCCCCCTTAATCTTCAGTAGACCCCGCTGCTGCCGTCGACTACACCGCTGCTGAGTACGACTACGTCGTCGACGACCCTACTACTACCGTCGAGCTTGCAGGCAAGCAGAGCCATTCTCTTCCCCAGATATCGTCTATCTTTCCGTACATTTCTTGCACTAGGCATGGTTACTGCTGCTGTTACGATTACAATCCTATTCAACTGCATAGCCTGATTTTGTCGCCCCTTGATGTGCCTTCCTTTATCCTATGCTGCCGATTATTATTATGCATTATTCAGCAGTGAGCCCTGCGCATTGTTAGCTAGGATTAGATAGAGGGCCGTGATCACTCAGGGGAGTGAAGGCGGATACTTATATTAACTGCACAGGTACGGTACAATGCAAACACCGTCAAAGGCCCCTATCTGGGTTATGCCTAGTCACCTCAAGTGTGAGCTATCAAGGAGTAATCCTTGTACTCCACTCGAGGCTGACTTTGTCTTGCCGTCATAGGGTCCTGTAAACGAGTGTCCTTCAGCTAAGAAGTCGGGCGACCCAACGGTGCCCGCGAGAGGTATTGCGACGGGACGACAGGGAGGGCACGACCAGTGTACCGGTGTGCTTGGCCCCTGATCGTTGGCCGCGAGAGTTACCAACCCCCGAAAGTCGAGCTCCTCCCGGAGCACACGCGAGACAAGGTAAGGAGACGGTTCACCTTGTTGGTAACCGCAGTGACTTGGTGGGACGACGGGGCAGGCACCGATGTACTGGTGGTCCTGGCTGCTGTCGTTGTCCGCGGGTCAGTTAAGTCGAGGCAACGATAACGGTTGTCACGCAGGTTAATTAAAATGATAAATGGTTCAGTGAATGTCTTGAGTTGGCTATTTGCCATGTACGCACTACCTACCCGTGGGAATTACGAGTTATGGGCTCCTCTGCTTCGTAGTGTCGTCCGAGGACTTTTCAGACGTCAGCAGTACCGCGGCCTGCGCCGGGAAGTGGTGTTGTCTTATTTGCTCGCGCGGTGTGTCTTATTTGTATTTGCTTTAACTTCACCGGCCAGCCTCGCACCGTGCAGGAGTACGTCGGGGCTAGGGTCCAAAGCCCCGCGTACATAGGATATAGTCCGGCGGATGACCTCTCTGTTGAGTTATAAAGATGGGCTATGAAGTGTCGGATAGCCTCGGTGGAGCGTCCCCTAACAAGGTTCCCGCCACCCTGGAGATCCGTGCGTGTAGCGTAACACAAGTGCACCCCTGCAGGGAAGAATTGATCTATCGATAGCCGTGTCCACGGTAACAGGACGCTTTATGCTGAAGCTGGATCCTACCACTAGAAACTATTAATATTAAACTGTATGGTTCCGGGTTCTCTTCCTCGCGGGGATGTCGAGGAGGTGAACTCGGAGGCATTGTTAATTATTCAATGTTGCAGTAACTTCTGCTTCATTGTTACTTTATTGCTTTATATAAACTGTTGGCTGATTCTTACCTCATGCTGCAAGACATCGTCGGAAGATGCTAGTCTTCGTTAGGCCTAGCTTCTTACCCTTGCTCTGAATTTCTGTCTTCAGTCCACTATATACAGCCTCTTCATTCCGTTGATACAATTCATAATGCTTAGTAGCGGACGTAAGACTCGCGGGTATACTAGATACTCACCTGCTTTATTTCCTTTATTGTTTTGCCTGATCGGCCGCTGCAGCCGACGTTGGAGTCCAGGAGCAGGAGTACCCCGGAGGTGGATCCCAGGCAGGAGGCCTCGCCTTTTCGTTCTGTATCTCTGATGTGATTTGTGCTAGCCTTCTTAAGGCAAAACTTGACTAACTATGTCTGTACTCAGATATTTTGGCTTGTATGACTTATATATTCGGGTCCGCGTGACCCCCTTTATTGTAATATATTTGTTTCTCCTTTTGTGTTTAGTGTTGTGCTGTGATATTATCACCATGGCACCCTAATCTTAGTCGTGTACCCTGTGTGTATGATTACTGTACACGGTCTAATTTTGGGGGCGTCACAGTAGGGCTAAGGAAACTCATCAAATCATGGAAAACATGTCCTTTGGTCAAAGAACAACTAATAGCTTTTACTTTTGCTCTTTCTTTTTTTATTTTGATGAGATCAATTGAATCTTTTGAAAAAACATGCTGTAGGCACGAAGTGAAAATGTTAACACAAAGGAAGATGTTTGCTTCATCCAGGCTTAACAAACAACTTACTTATCAAATGATAATGTCAACAAGGATGCGGTATGACAGATCTTAATGCAGCTTTATATGAATGAATCCTTGTCACATCAAGTGTCTGCCCTCTTTAAGAATAGAAAGAAGTAGGAAAAACCGACTCAACCTAAAACTAGAAGATAGGCCCTGCTCTAGGAAAGTAGGGAAAACTACATCAAGTTGTCTTCCTTGTCAACATAACACTTCAAGCATAATAACATAAAGGTTTTGGCTATGTCGCTACTTTGAGAAAATCATGCTTGTTGTTATGACCAAAGCTATGTTAGCCAAGATTAAATAAGGTTTTCAAATCCATGCCTGATATAAGGTCAATACTCCCCATAAGAATCATCATAAGGTCGATTGCGCGAAGAGAATACCGAGTGCAGCGAAGGAATCAATAGACTTCTCATTAATATTCCATCATAGACGACTCCACACTCACGGATACATAACTCTCCAGAAAGGAGTGATAGACCTCAATGCAAACACCTATTTTATAAGATAACTTCCCTAGACATGATACGACTCTACTTGACTCTAAAAGACAAAGATAAAGATAAAGATACCGGGCACTCCCCCAAGCTTGGGACAAGCTAAGGGGATGCCATTACCCAAGGAGATTTCACTCCTCATTCTTGTTCATGTTGATCACGTAGTCCTTGGCAAAGCGCTTCCATGGCATCGGTTCTCCAGTCTCATATGAAGCTTCAGTCTCCAAGATCCTGCACTCAGCACCCAAACCCATGCGCAGAAACTTTAGTTCATACTCACAGTTCTGGTTCTGCAGATCATAGATCTTCCCTTGAAGCTCGAACACTTTTTCTTCAAGCTCGTTGATTCTTGACAACATCTCCTTCATCTCCTTCTTGAAATGTGCCTTCAGCTCGTTGATGATGTCAAAGTTAGTTTCAACACCAGGCTCGACCATCATCTTATACTTGAAGACTTCTTGCTCCACTTCTTCTAGCCTGGCCTGGACGCTCCCCTCCTTGATAGGTCCCTTCAGATCTTCTTGATGGAGGACACCGTCCTCCATCCGAACAACCTGAGGGTGCTTCTTCACCTCAGCGAGGTAAGGGTTGATGACGTTGATGACGAACTTGTCCTTGGGGGAACTTGGGAAGCCATGGAACTTAGGTCTAGCTAAAAGATTTTCTGGCAGAAACAGATCGAAAAGAAAACACACAAAATCGCGAGATACGTTGCCGGAACAATCCGGGCAAATATATAGCAAAAATGTATGCACAGAAAGGAAGGTAACGAGCCAAAGTGGCGTCAGAGACGGACTCCTGGGTGCCCAGGCGGCCTCCCGGCCCGACCAGAGGGTGGGCCGTGCCAGGGGGGCGCCTGGGCCCCCTGGAGCTTGTCTCCGGCTCCACTTAGGCCTCAAATTTTCCTAATTTTACAAAAGCTCATAATATGGGATTTTTATGGCGGTTCGCGATGTTTCCTTACCGTAATACATACCTTTCCTTATTCTTCTTCTGTCGGTGTCTGAAACAGGGCTGCAACATGTTCTTCATGAGTTGTTGTGCGTATTATATTTACATCAACATTGACGGGATCTCCCGCCATGTAATGCTTGAGTCTTTGCCCATTCACAACTTGAGGTTTGGTACCTTCGAAATTGTTAATCTTGATTGCACCCGAGCGGTAGACTTCTTCAATATGAAATGGCCATTCCCACCTCGAAAGTAGTTTACCTGAGGAAAACCTGAAACGGGATCTAAACAACAAAAATTTATCACCAACATTGAATTCACGTTTCAGAATCCTCCTATCGTTCCACTTTTTTACCTTTTCCTTGAACATTTTAGCGCTCTCGTAAGCTTCACTTCTCCACTCATCTAGAGAAGTCAAGATCATGAGACGATTTTCACCAGCTAATTTAGGGTCAGCATTAAGCTCTCTAATAGCCCAGAAAGCTTTGTGTTCTAATTCTAATGGCAAATGGCAAGCCTTGCCATAGACCATCTTATAGGGAGACATGCCCATGGGGTTTTTTTAAGCAGTTCTATACGCCCACAAAGCATCTCCTAACTTATTTGACCAATCTTTTCTATTTCTATTAACTGTCTTCTGTAAGATCAACTTGATCTCTCTATTGGTGAGCTCAACTTGCCCACTAGTTTGAGGGTGGTACGGTGAAGTAATTCTATGATTGACATCATACTTGGCTAAAGCTTTTCTAAAAGCTCGATGCGTAAAGTGTGAACCCCCGTCAGTCATGAGGTACCTGGGTACTCCAAACCTAGGAAAAATTACATCCTTGAGCATTTTCAAAGATGTCTTGTGATCAGCAATTTCAGTGGGGATTGCCTCTACCCACTTGGTTACATAATCAACAGCAACTAAAATGTGAGTGTACTTGTGCGAGGGAGGAAAACGACCCATAAAATCAAAACCCCAGCAATCAAAGGCTCAATCACTAGAGAGTAATTCATAGGCATCTCATTCCTTCTACAAATATTACCAACTCTCTGACACTTATCACATGATAAGACATAATTTCTAGCATCCTTAAAGAGAGTAGGCCAATAAAAACCTGATTGAAGAACCTTATGAGCGGTCCTCTCACCGGCATGATGTCCTCCATATGGTCTATCGTGACATTTTCTGAGAATGTCCTTCTGCTCGTGTTCTGGTATGCATCTCCTCACGATCCCATCTGGACCTTCTTTGAAAATATGTGGGTCATCCCAAAAGTAATGCCTCAAATCATGGAAGAACTTCTTCCTTTGCTGAAATGTTAAACCTAGAGGCAAAAACTTTGCAACGATAAAGTTAGCATAATCTGCAAACCAAGGATCGGAGAGAGATTGTACTTTTACAACAGCTAGTTGTTCGTCTGTAAAACTGTCGTTGACTGGAATGGGATCATGCAGTATATCTTCCATCCTTGAAAGATTGTCCGCCACCGGATTGTCTGCTCCTTTCCTATCGATAATCTGCAAATCAAATTCTTGAAGAAGGAGTACCCATCGGATGAGTCTTGGTTTGGCATCCTTCTTCTCCATAAGATACTTAATGGCAGCATGGTCAGTATGAATAATAATTTTAGAATCAACAATATACTGCCTAAACTTATCACAAGCAAACACTACTGCTAAGAATTCCTTCTCAGTAGTAGCATAATTCTTTTGAGCACTATCAAGGGTTTTTCTAGCATAATATATAACATTCAATTTCTTATCAACCCTTTGCCCTAAAACAGCTCCAACAGCAAAATCACTAGCATCACACATAATTTCAAAAGGTAAATTCCAATCAGGTGGTTGTACTATAGGAGCGGTTATTAAAGCTTTCTTAAGAACTTCGAAGGCTTCCTTACAATTTTCATCAAAAACAAAAGGAACATCCTTCTGGAGAAGATTAGTGAGGGGTCTTGAAGTCTTAGAAAAGTCTTTAATAAATCTTCTATAGAAACCAGTGATACGTGTCAAACGTATCTATAATTTCTGTTTGCTCCATGGATGTTTTGTGTGATATTGCTATGCTTTTGATATACTTTCATATATTTTTATAACATATTTTGTAACTAACCTATTAATGGTTGCAAGAGTGCACAAGTTCTTGTTTTTGTACTTTATGTGTAGGAATTACTTGGATAAAGGAAAAATCACAAAAATGAGCCTTGTAGGAGTTGGACTCTAACTCTCCCGAAATCTGTCCCCACCAGACAGGTTTTAAAGATCGCCCCGGAAACACTAGAAGATGACCTCAAACGGAAAAAACTTAAAAAGATGTAGGGAATTTTTTTTCCGGTGGATCTAGACATAAAATTCGGCCCAATCGGAGTTCGGATGCTTCCAGAAACCCCGAAATACAGAAGACGTAATCTGGATGACGGGAATCCGAGAGTCTATATAAAGAGAGGAAACCTAGGTCAAAGGGCACCATGAAATTTCCTCCCCCTTAGCAGCCGTCTTGAGGGGGAGATCAATCTCCACAGCAGCACCATCTCCAAAGAAGGGGCCAAGGGCCGCTGGCCCCAAGGGCCGTGGCCACCGCCGTGGCCGTGGCAGTGGGCGCCGCCGCCGCCGTCGCCGTCTCCTTCATCTCTTCCGGGCTGCACCTCTCCATCAATAACTCTCTCTCTCTCTCTCTCACCATGTCCATGTGTGAGTAGTTCCCCTCGAGGCTAAGGCTTGTATCTTGATCTATGTGGTTTCTCTCTCTCCCATGATGTGATTTTCGTTGCGATCATAGGCTATGTTAATCTAGGGTGATCCCATGATGTTTCCCCTTCTTCTATGTATTGGATTTGATGTACTCACTTGATCCTATCTAGTATAACCCCCGAGACCATGGTGACAGCGGTCTATTGGACATGGGTTAGAAGAATATTTTCATGAGTGATTTACTCATTTGTGTGTGGATTGAAGATTGAGAGTCTCTTGGTGCTTGTCTTTGACTATCCTTTAGATATGTTGTGGTGATTGTGGTACTCTCTTTGGATGGCCGCGGTGACATTGGGAAATCCATAGATGAGAACTACGAACTCTGAGGTGTGCTTTTGTAGCCCTACACAATTCTCGTCCTCTCTTGACCACAAAGGAATGACCTCCGAGTACGTCTCCATTGCATGTTTTAGTGGAAATATCATGTGATTAGACTATGTCAATGTTGTTGGGAGTTGCCACTAGTGAAAGTATGAAGCCTAGGCCTTGTTTCCATCATTTTACACCGTGTGCACTCACTTTTGTTACTTGTTTTTTTGCTGCACTTTTTATTATAGATTTATATTACCTTACTTTGCCACACCTATCACCCATATTTTACCATCTCTTCGCCGAACTAGTGCACCTATACAACTCCTAGTTGTATTAGGTGTGTTGGGGACACAAGAGACTTCTTGTATCTTAATTGCAGGGTTGCTTGAGAGAGACCATCTTCAACCTCTACTTCCCTGAGTTCGATGAACCTTAGGTCATCCACTTGAGGGAAATTGGTGTTGTCCTACAAACCTCTGCGCTTGGAGGCCCAACATAGTCTACAAGAATAGAAGCGTGCGTAGACATCAAGCTATTTCTGGCGCCGTTGCCGGGGAGGTAAGCGTTAAAGGTATATCTTTAGATTTTTCAATTAATTCTTTTTGTTTCTTGTTTTTATTTTCACTAGTTAGGCTTTATGGAAAACAACAAAAAATGTATTAGAGAGATTTATGAGCTCTATCTTGAGTTAGGACATGAAGTGTTTGAGGAGGAGATCAAAAAGCCTATGGAGCTTTATTATTTGCATAACACTCATGATAGTAGTAATGTTATTTGCATGTATTCTTTGAATACTTTTGATACTAATGATATGCAAAGCTATAAGCTTGGGGATGCTACGTTTGATGAAGTTGATCTTTTTAGCCCCCCAAGTTTTGATGAAGAAATTTATTTTGATGATACTTTGCCTCCTATCTATGATGATTATTGTGATGACACTTATGCTATAAAGAATAAATGTTTGCATGTGTATCATGATAAGAATGATTCATGTGATTGCTATTTTCTTGAGTTTGCTCCCACTATTACTAATGAGAAGGATTTTTCTTATGTGGAGAGTAACAAATTTTCTATGCTTGTGGATCATGATAATAATTTTTATCTGATACTTATATTGTTGAGTTTATTCATGATCCCACAGAAAATTATTATGAGAGGGGAACATATGCTTATAGATATTACAATAATATCAAGTTCCCTCTCTTTATGTTGAAGGTTTTGAAGTTGCATTTATTTTGCCTTCCTATGCTAATATCTTTATGCTTCAATGAGTTATTTCTCTACAAGATCCCTTTGCATAGGAAGCATGTTAGACTTAAATGTGTTTGTTATTTTCTTCTTGATGATCTCTTTTGTTCTTCAACTCTTATTCCTATGAGAGCAACAATAAAATCTTAAGCCTATCTTTATGGCTATAGAGAAAGAGCTCTAGGAAGACAACCCTTGTTATCTTTAGTTTGAGTTTTTTACTTTCAGTTTTTAGTGGTCTTGATGATTGTTACTACTGTAGCAACATAATTGTATCTTTATTTTCAATCTTTGTGCCAAGTCTAGCCTCCGATTGCAAGAAAGTTCAAAAGTTGTCACATGCTGTCCAGAAAACAGATTCTTTCCTTGGACGGAAAAATTAGCCTAAAATCACCAGATCATCTTTTTTATTTGAATTTTTTTGACAGCGTGCTCCATACAATTGACTTTCGAGCGTCTGTTCTGAGTTTTTTTTGATTCGAGTTGCAGAAGTACCCCTAAAAAATTCTTTACTACCTGCTGTTATGTTTTTCACAGATTCTGCCACGTTTTGTCTCTCCTAACTTTTGCAAACCTTAAGCTTGCTTTTTCTTTGCAAAAACTTTTTGGCAATCTTGAGAAACAGTAGCTCTTCAAGAATATCTTTATATCCAGTGGAATTTTATTTATTTATTAAGGGTACTAACCTCTCTAATCAGCTTATGATGAGTTATGTATGAAGGGAGTTTTGAAGTGTGCGATGAAAGATTATGAAAGAAGATTCGGGAGTGTCAAGCGCTCAAGCTTGGGGATGCCCCCATGCATCCCCAACAAATATTCAAGGAGACTCAGGCTTCTAAGCTTGGGGATGCCCCCGTGCATCCCCTTCTCCATCAACAATCATCAATTCGTCCTTCGTCTCACTATATTTTTATCACTTCATGCGTTATGTGCTATGCTTGGAGCGTCCCGCTCTTAGGTTTTATTTTTAGTTTATTTAGCTTTGCTTGCTGTTCATAACAAGTTAGATCCCGTCTTACTTTGTGTGGGAGAGAAACACGCTCCACTTTCAAAATCTCAAACACATCATAGGATTTTTCATGCCTATCTTTCTCTGTTGTGTGTTCTTTACCTTTTCGTAGCTACTGCCATGTTTAGTTTTAGCTTTAGTTTTTCTTTATCAAGAGCCTTGTCTTTTGTTTAGTTTGTTGCTGGAACTCTCTTTAGTTTTCATGTTTATCTTGTTAAGAGAGTTTGTTGTTGCACTGAGTTGTGTCTTCTCTTGAAAGTAGGTAATTGAGGTTGCTATTTAATTTTAGGAGTAACTTGCAATAGTTTTGAGGTATTGATGTGAGTAATGTTTGAACTTTTGGTGTCAAGAGCTCTAGCCTATTAGTGATAGGTGTCGTATTTTGGGCAATCCATGTTTATTTACAAAACCTACAAAACTAGTTGAGAACTCTAGCTACTAGATGGATCACTACTCATCTGAGGGGTCGGATATTAGAGTACACTCACGTACCATGAGTCGAGGATGCGCAAGGATAACCAAACCCCCATACACTCCTCCTCGGGGTACTTGTCTCTTTGTGAACCTCCTTACTAGATTGAGAGTTACCGATAATAAGTGCATGAGTTATTCGGATTAATGTAAGTATTGAAAGTGGACACTTCCACCTCCTCATATTTGCTAGCCTCTAATGTATCGTGCATTGCTTTCTTCTCACTCCGAGAGTTGGCGTCCACCTTCGCCGGTACATCCAAACCCTTGGCATGATACGCTCTGTCATCATAAATCTCCTTATATCTTTCCTCAAAACAGCCACCATACCTACCTATCAAGGCATTTCCATAGCCTTTCCGAGATATATTGCCATGCAACATCCACCTCTTCATGACTTGATCTTCATGTGATACATGTTCCTGCTACACTGGCAGCGACATACATTGCATACATCATGATAGCTACATCTTCTTTATGTTTTGAATACCTTGTAAAGTGTGAAAGATCTTCTACACCCTCTTGTAAATTAGAGTGTTGCCCTTAAGTGAGGAAAAGATCCCAAAGTGGACAAATAATAAGATCCCAAAGAGGACAAATGCGACTTAAATAGAAAGAGCCATTGAGGCCAAAAAATATATACAAAAAATAGAAAAAGGAGAAAAATAAAAATAAAAAGAGAGAAGGGGGCACACTACTATTCCTTTTGAGAGATCCACACCAGTACTTCATCCTTTATCCCTTGCACTCCATAGAGATCATCATCATTTATATAGCTATATGGGGACCTTCACACTATAGAACTTGGCTTGTATATTCCAATGATGAGCCTCCTCAAATGAGCTCTAGGTCTTCTTGAGAAAGCAAGTTAGATGCACCCCCACTAGTTCCATTGGAGAGCTTACCTTAGCTCATATGTGCATCCGTTGCATGGCAATCCCTACTCCTCACATCATATCTATCATTTGGCTTTCTCTCGCCTATGATTGTTCTCATTGATGTGAGCCTTTCACACACTTTTTGTCTTCCTCCTCCACCATATTCTCTCTTTGCCATCCTAAGTGTCAACTTTCTTGCTTACGCTCATCCATTGCATGAGTGCTCAAATATCGAAAGGGAGTGGATCAGTTTGACTTGTACCTGGCTAGTGGTCTGGGGACGAGTCCAGATAAGAATCCAAAGAAGACCAAGTGTGAAACTTTAGTAGATTAAGTTCTCAACAATAAAAACTATGGTTTACTCTCTCGTATATCCCTATCCCCTTTCTTGCACGCAAACACAATTTGGAGACATTCAAGTCACGGACAGCGAGAGCTCTTGCACCTTTATGTTCTTATGTTGCTTGTTTCAATGCTAATATAGACTCTTGCCTGTTATGAATTGAATTGAATTACATGCCTTGATTGCTTTGCTTAAGAGTTCTTATATGGTTGGTAGCATGTAACCACAGAAATTATGTTTGTTATCATTTACTTACTCGAGGACGAGCAGGAATTAAGCTTGGGGATGTTGATACGTGTCAAATGTATCTATAATTTCTGTTTGCTTCATGGATGTTTTGTGTGATATTGCTATGCTTTTGATATATACTTTCATATATTTTTATAACATATTTTGAAACTAACCTATTAATGGTTGCAAGAGTGCACAAGTTCTTGTTTTTTGTACTTTATGTGTAGGAATTAATTGGATAAAGGAAAAATCACAAAAGGAGCCTTGTAGGAGTTGGACTCTAACTCTCCCGAAATCTGTCCCCACCAGACAGGTTTAAAGATCGCCCCGGAAACGCTAGAATACGGCCTCAAACGGAAAAACTTAAAACTACAAAGTTGTAGGGAATTTTTTTCCGGTGAATTTAGACATGAAATTCGGCCCAATCGGAGCTCGGATGCTTCCAGAAACCCCGAAATACAGAAGACGTAATCTGGATGACGGGAATCCGAGAGTCTATATAAAGAGAGGAAACCTAGGTCAAAGGGCACCACGAAATTTCCTCCCCCTTAGTAGAAACTGAACTTTTAAAAGCTAAAGTGTTCTTGAGAACACACGGGAGAGGTAGTCATGTGATTTCGCCATATTCCGTATCGGTACTATGTGTTGTGTAGATAAGTACTGAGTGGGTGGATCTATGCTAGTACACCCTCTAGATTAAGATAAGTGTACTCTTATGATTAAACACCTTGCAAGCATACGCAAATAGAAGATAGTATTTAAGGCAAAAGCCTAACCATAGCAATACGATCGGTGATCCATTGTTCCCTTGTGCAAAAGTGTGCGAACTGGGGTTTAGGTTTCTGTCACTCCGGCAACCCACCGTAAGCATTCTTTATACACAATGCATTCCCCTAGGTCCTTGATAAGGCGAAGTGTTGATTGTTCGACTCACACAACACCACTAGGAAAATAACAACACAACTTAAATAACAACCAACACATATTACTTCAACATCGTATGACTACTAACAACCAGACTTCTCCCATGTCCTCAAGAACTAAAGTAACTACTCACAAGACATAATGGAGATCATGATCAGTGCGGATAAATAGATGATCAACAATCTGAACACAATAATATTTCTCCAACAAAACTCAATAGCATTCACCACAAAGTAGTAATCAACACCGGTAGAGTAGAGAGGATAGATAGTACGGATTACAACACGAGTTGCAATTGTGAGACAAGATTGGATGGAGGTGGAGATGGTGCTGATGATGGGGATGATGTTGATGATGATCTCGATGATGCCCGTGACGATGGTGATGACGATGGCGACGATCTCGCCTTCTGGGAGGTGATCTCCCCGGCGGAATCTGCCCGCCAGAGATGGCTTTTCTTCTCTGTAGGTTTCCGCCATGGAGCGGCGGCGGAACTCCGGAAACTCTCCTCTTTTTAGGGTTTTTGGACGAGGAGGAGTATATAGGCCAGAGGGGGGAGACGGGAGTGGCCCCGGGGGTCCAGGCGCCCTCCCGGCGCGGCCAGGGGTAGGGCCGCGCCAGGTGGCCGCCTGGGCACCCTCTGGCCCCCCTCTGGTCGCTCTTTTGCGTGTCTTCGTGATCCTGCTGGAAAACAGCCTCCGCCGATTTTCAGGTAATTTGGAGGTGTTCTTCTTCAGCAACTCAGCGTCCACTTTTTACCGCTGAATCTTGCGTCTGCTGCTTCGGCACCGGAAAGTTGCAAACTATGTAAAATAAGCCAAAACAACATAAGAATAGCATCATATCGTGAAATATATCAATGAATAAGAAAGAATTACTATATAAAATAGTGATGCATTTTGGACGTATCACTTAGCAGCCGTCTTGAGGGGAGATCAATCTCCACAGCAGCACCATCTCCAAGGAAGAAGAAGGGGCCAATGGCCGCTGCCCCCAAGGGCCGTGGCCATCGCCGTGGCCGTGGCCGTGGGCGCCGCCGCCGTTGCCGTCTCCTTCATCTCTTCCGAGCTGCACCTCTCCATCAACAACTCTCTCTCTCTCACCATGTCCATGTGTGAGTAGTTCCCCTCGGGGCTAAGGCTTGTATCTTGATCTATGTGGTTTCTCTCTCTCCCATGATGTGATCTTCGTTGTGATCATAGGCTATGTTAATCTAGGGTTATTCCATGATGTTTCCCCTTCTTCTATGTATTGGATTTGATGTACTCACTTGATCCTATCTAGTATAATCCCCGAGACCATGGTTACAGCGGTCTATTGGACATGGGTTAGAAGAATATTTTCATGAGTGATTTCCTCTTTTGTGTGTGGATTGAAGATTGAGAGTCTCTTGGTGCTTGTCTTTGACTATCCTTTAGATATGTTGTGGTGATTGTGGTACTTTCTTTGGATGGCCGCGGTGACATTGGGAAATCCATAGATGAGAACTACGAACTCTGAGGTGTGCTTTTGTAGCCCTACACAATTCTCGTCCTCTCTTTACCACAAAGGAATGACCTCCGAGTACGTCTCCATTGCATGTTTTTGTGGAAATATCATGTGATTAGACTATGTTAATGTTGTTGGGAGTTGCCACTAGTGAAAGTATGAAGCCTAGGCCTTGTTTCCATCATTGTTACACCGTTTGCACTCACTTTTGTTACTTGTTTCTTTGCTGCACTTTTTATTACAGATTTATATTACCTTACTTTGCCACACCTATCACCCATATTTTACCATCTCTTCGCCGAACTAGTGCACCTATACAATTCCTAGTTGTATTAGGTGTGTTGGGGACACAAGAGACTTCTTGTATCTTAATTGCAGGGTTGCTTGAGAGAGACCATCTTCAACCTTTACTTCCCTGAGTTCGATAAACCTTAGGTCATCCACTTGAGGGAAATTGCTGCTGTCCTACAAACCTCTGCGCTTGGAGGCCCAACATAGTCTACAAGAATAGAAGCGTGCGTAGACATCAACCAGCATGACCGAGAAAACTACGAATACCTTTGATGTCCCTTGGATAGGGCATCCTTTCAATTGCTTCGATATTGGCCCTGTCCACCTCAATTCCCCTCTCGGAAATCTTGTGGCCAAGAACAATTCCCTCGTTGACCATAAAGTGGTACTTCTCCCAGTTAAGCACCAAATTTGTCTCCTCACATCTCTGCAAAACTTTATTAAGATTGTGGAGACAATGGTCAAAAGAGGTTCCATAGACGGAAAAATCGTCCATGAATACCTCCACAATTTCTTCAAAAAACCATGAAAGATAGCAGACATACACCTTTGAAAAGTAGCAGGGGCATTACATAAACCAAAAGGCATACGCCTCTAAGCATAAGTACCATATTGACAAGTAAAAGTGGTCTTCTCTTGATCAGCAGTGTTAACATGAATTTGAGAGAAGCCAGAATAACCATCAAGATAACAAAAGTGAGTATTTTTGGATAACCTTTCAAGCATTTGGTCGATGAACGGCAACGGGAAGTGGTCCTTCCTGGTTGCCTTTTTCAGCTCCCTGTAATCAATACACATTCTATATCCAATAATAATTCTCTGAGGTATTAGTTCATTCTTATCATTAGGAACCACAGTTGTACCTCCTTTCTTTGGAACACAATGAACCGGGCTTACCCACTTACTATCAGCTATAGGGTAGATAATACCTCCGGCTAGAAGCTTGAGAATCTCAGTCCTTACAACATCCATCATTTTCGGATTCAACCGTCGTTGCTGATCAACAACTGGTTTAGCATCAGGCTCAAGGTTGATGGTATGTTGACAAATAGATGGACTAATCCCCTTAAGGTCATCAAGGGTATAGCCAATTGCACCTCGATGTTTGCGAAGTACTTCCAATAGTCGCTCTTCTTCATACCCTGAGAGGTTAGAATTGATAATAACATGATATACTTTCCTTTCATCTAAATAAGCATATTTGAGCGTACCGGGAAGAGGTTTAAGATCAAACACTGGATCTTCTTTTGGTTTCGATAAAATTCCCAAAGGCTCAACCGGAAGGTTGTGCTTTAGGATAGCCGGTTGTCTTAAGAATATTTCGTCCAACTCATTTCTCTTCTGCATATGCAAATCATTCTCGTGGTCCTCCATGTATTGCTGCAAAGGATCATTAGGAGGAATAGCAATGGAAGCAATATCTTTAATAATCTTATCGTTACTAGGCAAATTAGCACCATGAGGCTGCTTAGAGAACTTAGAAATGTTAAATTCATATGGCTCACCATTGAATTCAACAGAAACTTTACCTTTCTTGCAATCTATTATAGCTCCACAAGTTCTGAGAAAAGGTCTACCGAAAATAATAGGACAAAAATTATCCCTTACTGAACCAAGTACTAGAAAGTCGGTAGGATATTTTACCTTTCCGCATAAGACTTCAACGTCTCTCACAATTCCAATAGGAGAGATAGTTGCTCTGTTTGCAAGATGAATAGTAACATCAACTTCTTCAAGTTCACAAGGTGAAATCTCACCCATGATCTCTTGATAAAGTGAATACGGGATAGCACTAGCACTCGATCCCAAATCGCATAGCCCATAATAATTGTGATCTCCTATTTTAACAGATACTACTGGAGTACCTGAAATTGGGCCTTTATTCTTGGCTGTGACAAGGTTAGTGGAAATAGCACAAAAATTTATATTGGAAACTAAAGAATCATTAGTAACAAGATCCTTAACCAATGCAACTCAAGGATTGACCTTGATCTGGTCCTCAAGCTCATCAATTCTTCTCTCACTTTTATTTATTATGCCTCTCACAAAAGAGTGCTCCCTTATCCTTGCGGGGAAAAGGGGGCTTTTCATATATAACTGCATGCAAAATAGGGTCAGCAACATGAATATCAATAGGTAATTCTTTGAAGAGTTTATGATGCTGATCCTTCTTCTTCCTAGAAGAGTCAACATGAGAGGAAAATTCCTTACAAAAATCAATCATTAGATGGGAATCAAGACCAATCTTAGAGCAAAAGGTATTAAAGTAATCAGTTTTCACATAGCTCTCTATATAATCATGCTCATAATTTATAGTGGGTTCAATACCTTTATCTATTTCCCAATCTTCGGTATTCCTCTGGATCCTTTCAATGATATATCTTTCTTCAACGCTTCTCGTCTGAAATCTTTCTTCAATGCTTCTCGTCTGAAATACCCCACTAGAGGAGGCATCCAGCATCTCCTTATCCTGACGAGAAAGTCTAGCATAAAAATTTGTAAGTATAATTTCCTTGGGGAGCTCATGAATAGGACATTTGAGCATTAGGGATTTCAATCTCCCCCAAGCTGGAGCGATGCTTTCTCCGTCACGAGACCTAAAGTTATAGATATAGTTTCTGTCTCGGTGAATTTCATGAAGAGGATAAAACTTGGTATAAAAGAGAGACATAAGCTCTTGCCAATCAAGCAAATGTGAGTTATCGAGAAGATTATACCAATATGAAGCTTTATCTATAAGCAATACGTAGAACAATTTCCTCATGACAAACTCCATTGATACACCTGCAAGCTTAAATAGTGAACATAGTTGTGACAAATATAGCAAGTGTTCACCGGGATGTCTGTCTCCTGCATAACGATTAGCCAAAACACAATCGATAATACCAGGTGGTATTTTATAAGGCACAATTTCAGTAGGAGGAGGAACAACCACCACAGATGTGGGGCGTTTCCCCGCAAGCAACGATCCAATAGCTAGGTTGTCCATATGGAAAAAGAGCAGCAAGAGCAAAATAAAAAAACAGCAATATAAAAATTTCCTTACCAGCTTCACTTATCAATAGCGCTATGCTCCCCGGCAACGGCGCCAGAAAACGGTACTTGATGACCCACAACCGTAAGGGATCTATTGCAGCGTTTTCGATAAGTAAGAGTGTCGAACCCAACGAGGAGCGAAAGGTATTGATAAGTGATTTTGGACAAGGAATAACTGCAAGCACTGAAAGATAACTTTTTAGGGGTTTTCGGTATAAGCAACAATAAGACAAAAGCAAGCAAAGTAAATGGTGCTGAGGAGCAGCAGGTGGCCCAATCCTTTTGAGAAAAGGATAAGCCTGGCAACTGAACTTATAAGGACTAAAGCGTTCTTGAGGACACATGGAGAGGTAGTCATGCTCTTTCGCCATATTCCGCATTGATAACATGTTTTGTGTTGATAAGTGTTGAGTGGGTGGATCTATGCTAGCACATGATACGTCCAAAATGTATCTATAATTTCTGCTAGCTCCATGCTTCTTTTGTGTGATGTTGGTATGATATTGATACACTTCCATACACTTTTGATCATATTTGGACTAACCTATTAACTCAGTGCACCCCAGTGACAGTTCCTGTTTTCTGCTGTTTTTCTATTTCAGGTTTCCCCCATATTAAAATTGCTCCAAAAATTCGGGAAAAATCCAAATAAAAATCAGCGCTTCGTAAGCTTCGGGAATCACCAAGGAGGGGCCAGAGGGGACCCACCAGGGCCCCAGGCGCCCTCCCGGCGCGCCCTAGGGTGGGATCGCGCCAGGGGGCCGCCTGGACCCCTGGTGGCTGTAGGAGATTGCGCGATAGAAAACAAAAAAATTCTCTCATATGCGGAAGCAACATCCAAGATCCAATCTAGAAGATGCTAGTAACGGGGAGAGTAGGTCATCATACCCTCGAAGAACACGCGCGTTGAACGTTTATTTCAACGCAGCTTGGTGAAGTTGTTGGTGAAGTTCGATCCGATCAGCACTGCAAACGAGCAGTACCTCCGGAGGCTTGCACACGTACATCTCGATGACGTCTCCTTCTTCTTGATCCAGCAAGCAAGAGGGAGAAATAGATGGGATCGATTCCAGCAGCACAACGGCGTGATGGTGGATATGGTGAAGAGTTTCCCGCGGGTAGGGCTTCGCCAAGCGATGCACATGAGGGAGGAGGAGGTGTGGAAGGACTTGGGTGTTCTTAGTGAGCCTCTCCCCTCTCTTATATAGGCAAGGAGGTTGTAGCCACTTCAATTCCCAAGTGAAAACCCCTCTCTCATTAAAAAGATGGTAACACCTTTCTTTTAAGAGTGGTAACCCTCCCATTGAAGGGCTTCCCATTTATTGGCATAATAAACCAAGCAGGGCTGGTCACATGGACTATTGTACCACCCTTGGTCGTCCAAAACAGGTGGGGCCCATAGTGGGACCCTTCGGAACCTTCTAGAACATTTCGACACTGCCGAAAAAATCCCGAACTTTTCCGGAACCCTGAAATCAACTTGCCTTATATAAATCTTTACCTCCGGACTCTTCCGGAGCTCCTCGTGATGTCTAGGATCTCATACGAGACTCCTAACAATATTCGAACACCATTAATAAAATTATCCCAGAGCTATTCTAGCGTTACCGAACGTTAAGTGTGACCCTACGGGTTCGAGAATGTGCAGACATGATCGAGACATCTCTTTGATCAATAACCATTAGAGGGACCAGGATATCCATAATGACTCCCACACATTCAACGAAGATCTTTATCGATTGAACCACTATGTCGTGGACTACTATAATCCGTACACAATTTCCTTTGTCACACGATATTTTACTTACCCGAGATTCGATCGTCGGTATCGCTATACCTAGTTCAATCTCCTTACCGGTAAGTACTATTTACTCGTTCTGTAATGCAACATTCTCTGTGACTACCTCATTATTACGTGCTTGCAAGAGTTATCGAATGTGCATTACCGAGTGGGCCCAGAGTATATCTCACCGTCACACAGAGGGACAAATCCCAGTCTTGATTCATGTATATCTCACCGCCTATATACTCTCTGACGACAAGTTACCCCACACTTTTGCAGAAGGTGTTCCGGTGATCTCCTCGGCGGATTCTTCCCATTGGAGAGCCCTTTTCTTCTCTGTAAGTTTCCTTCACGGAGCGGCGGCGGAACTCCATAAAAATTCCTCTTTTTAGGGTTTCCGGATGACGAAGAGTTTATAGGCCAGAGGGGGGAGCCTGGGGTGGTCCCAGGGCTCCAGGCGCCCTGCCGGCGCGGCCAGGGTGGGTCCGCGCCAGGCGGCCGCTTGGGCACCCTGTGGCCCCCCTCTGGTCCCTCTTTTGCGTGTCTTCGTCAATCCTCTCAAAAACACCCTCCGTGGATTTTCAGGTAATTTGGAGGTGTTCTTCTTCAGCAACTCGGCGTCCACTTTTTACCGCTGAATCCTGCGTCTGCTGCTTCGGCATCGGAAAGTTGCAAACTGTGTAAAACAAGCCAAAACAACATAAGAACATCATCGTAATGTGAAATATATCAATGAATAAGGACGAATTACGATATAAAATAGTGATGCATTTTGGACGTTTTATGGTGCAGCGGCGAGGAGCCGTTTGCTGTAGTTTTATTGTAGTGGTTATGAGGCGTGTGGAACCGATCAGACCGAGAGGGAGGAGTCGGCTGATTAGGTATGTTGAACCCTGGAGGGTTTGTTTGCTGCGGGATTTGGAACAGGTTGTGCCTTGGCATATAGGTTGGAATCCGGCTTGCATGTCTGTCGACGCGTGCGAGACTTAGCTTCTGAGCTTCTATTAGTTCCGACTCTTGCCGTAGGCCTGCGGTTTCCTGGGCAAGTCGGCTCTCCCTTTCTGCTAACCCGGCAGCCTCGGCGTTGATTTCTTTCCGTATGTTGATCACCTGATGCCTAAGTTTATAGACCTAGGTTTTCCACTCCTCCTGGTTTTATGATGTTACCGGGATGAGTAGTGCTTCTTCGAAAGTGGCCACAGCTTGGCTAAGGGCTTCTGCCCCGGTGGGACCCCGTGCTGCTGAGCCAGCCTGTTGGTCCGCATCCGGGTTAGGAGGCGCGCGTTGATCCCCCTGGTCTCCCTGTACTCCGGCTCCCGAATTTGCCATGAAGCCGAAGACACAATACGGAGGCTAGAAGTAAGGGAAATCCGGGTTGTACTCCATTGAGCCGGTGCCGAGCCTTCTGCTCCCAACAGATCGAATCGACCCAGCGTACGTTGACCTTCTGTCACTGGGGCGCGAGGTTGCATCAGACGTTTCTTCCGAGGTGTCGTTGGTCAGGGACTCAACAGAACGCGCCAGCTTTGGAGACCCGGTGACAAATCCGACAAAGGTGTGGTCGAAGCCGGCTTGAAGTTTCCATGTGAACTTCCAGATCTGGCTTCGGCTCAGATCTGATGGTCTTGGCGATGAAGATTTGGATCGACCCGATCGGGACCCGGTAGCCGGATTTTAGGGAATCGGCTTCGGGGGCCCAATGCGAGTCATCAATGTAAAGCTTCCCTCGCCGGCTTCTGGTGATCCGGTCGGAGACGAATCCCTGCATGACTTGACGAGCTCCTCCAAGAATCTCAACGCCTGCATGCGCAGGCCCCACGGTGGGCGCCAACTGTCGTGGGATTAACACAACAGATGTCCGAGTCATCGAACTTGTAGTGAGGCCTTTGCTGTGAGGTGGTATCAAGGAGAGAGCCGACATAGACACGGTACTCGGCGATATACCCAGGTTTCGACCCTTCTTTTCTCTCGAGGTTAAGACATACTCCTGCTTCTTATTATTGAGGGGTTTCCGGCTTCGTCGAAAGGACTAGCCGGTTTGCGGATTACAAGGGGTTGCCGGCTCGTAACTTGTGTCTCGGGGAGATCTAGGTTTCGAGCTGTGCGTTGGTGGTTTGTGTGTTGAGTTGAGAGTTGATACTGGCGTCCTGTAACACCCCGGGTGTCGTGAAACAGTAATCACTTTTGATTAACGCTAAGTCACGGTGATTGCAATGTTGATCATGTCTCTGTTCAATTTCAGCCCAAATAAAAATTCTAAAACCATGGTGGAAATAAAACTTATCCAAAAAATATTCCTCCAATTTTATTAAATACCTAATAATCATTAGGTCATAATACTATGTGCATGGGAATTTATCAAGCTATAAATAAAACAAACAATTCCAAACAGCAGCCAAAAGTCACATTTAATCAGTTGCAGTTCAAAAACAAATACTAAATGATTTTTAATAATGCCCAAAATTTTTGTGGCACCTCTCTAAAGTGCAACACAGATATGGCAACAAGTGGCACCTTGAACAAAAATCATTAGGTGGCCAAACAAATAAAAACGGTACTAAATAAGTCCATAATAATCATTTGTTGGTTATATAAAATTCAAAAGAATTTATATAAGTCTTAAACTTTATGTGGCAATAGTAAATATTGCTAAACATTTATTATGTCTAGTTATATGTTTTACAAGGGTCAATTGTTGAACAAAACAAAATATAAAGATAAAAGAAAAGAAACATAAAGAAAAAGGAAAAGAAATGTCCTATACTACGCCCTGGGCAAAGGCCCACCCCGGCCCAACTCCTCCAGCCCGTCTCCCACCTCCCACCTGCCCCCGTCCCGTCGGCCACCTGCTCGACGCCGTGGCACAGCCGTGGCCACGGGCGCCGCTGGAGCCCCCCTCCCTCACCTGCTCCCATCTCGTTGGCGTGGGGGATAAGAGTCGCCCCTCTGGCAAACCCTAGTGCCCTCCCCCTGTAGCCCTAGATCGAATTCTATCCTCGCCTCGCCATTTTTTTAACCGTCCAAGCCGCCATGGGCGCAAGCTCGTGAGCACACGCGGCCACCACCGTCCCCGGGCCAAGCCGGCGTGTCCAGTGAGCTCGTCGCGGTCGTCTTCATCTTCGTACGCACGGAATCAAGCCGGGACACCTCGCACACGCCGAATCGCCGCCGTCTTCTACCTCGGGTCGCCGGAGTGGCAGTCAAATTCCGGCCGATCTAGAGCTCCCCCGAGCCCACTGCCGCCCTTACGCGTTTCCTGTGAGTTCCTTCCTGATTCCCCCTGGTTTTCCTCGTCGCTCCGTGCCCCTAGCGCCGTTCCCGTCGATGCAGCTCCGGCCGCCTCCCGTACCTTGTCGTAGCCGCCGCTTCGGTCCGCCTCGTTGACGATGGAGTGCATCGTTGGACTCGCAGCACCGCCGACGTTCGATCCCTGCCCTCCGTGCCCCTTGTGGCTCGCCGGTTTGACCTCTCCCGCGCCGCCCTCATCGACACAGTGGCTCTAGTCGGCGCCGCTAGATCGATTCCGGCGAGCACTGTCCACCCCTGCCCCTATTTCCGCCACCTACTAATGCGCAGTGCTGCAGCTCTCGAAAGAGACGGCCCGCGCGTGCTCTCGTCGCCGGAGATGGCTGCCAGAACCTCGCCGCCGGCGCCTGTGCGTGCGTGCGCGCATACCAATTAATTGGGGTTAATCCCCTGTTAGCTAACCCCCACCCTCACTGACCATTGGGCCCCACACACTTTGAAATTCAATATCTTTTAAACCGTAAGTCGGAAAAAAATATGTTATACATGAAAGTTGATCAGAAAAATGCGTAGAATACGAATACGTTATCCGTTCGTCTACGACACCCCCCTAACACAACGAACATCGAATTGTCCCCCTCCGGACCGACTGTCTAATTATTGCCCGATACCGATAAACTATCCGGATGAATTTATTCTGAACATGAAAGTTGTTCAGAATGGATCAATTAACACGGATACTCCTTTCACATGTTTGTCGGATGTCCACGACACCTCCGGCATGGTAGCTTCCCCTCCGAACACCCTGTCCGATAATCATCCGAAGTTGGCAGTTCATCCCCGGATGAATTCCCGCTCCGAGCATAATACATTGCCCTGCGTTAGAACACCGTTAACATTGCATCTGTCATGCCATGCACCTATTTGTATATGTGTGCTTTGTATTTACTGTTTCGCCCCCCCCCCTTTATTCCGGTAGACCCAGCTGCTGCCGCCAACTACACCGCTGCTGAGTACGACTACTTCGTCGACAACCCTACCCCTACCGTCGAGCTTCCAGGCAAACAGAGCCATTCTCTTCCCCAGATATCGCCTACCTTTCCGTACTTTCTTGCATTAGGCATTCTTACTGCTGCTGCTACGTTACAATCCTATTCAATGGCATAGCCTGTTTTTGTCGCCCCTTGATGTACCTTACTTTATCCTATGCTTCCTATTATATATATATATATTATATTCAGCAGTGATCCCTGCGCATTGTTAGCTAGGATTAGATAGATGGTCGTGATCACTCAGGGGAGTGAACGCGGATACGATGATTATAATTGCACAGGTACGGTACAATGCAGACACCGCCTAAGGCCCCTACCTCGGCTCTGCCGAGCCACATCAAGTGGAGCTATCGAGGAGTAATCCTCGTACTCCACTCGTTGCTGACTCTGTATACCCGCCCTAGGGTTCTGAACAACGGTTGTCCTTAAGGTAAGAAGTCGGGCGACCCAACGGTGCCCGCGAGTGGTATTGCGACGGGAGAACAGGGAGGGTACGACCAGTGTACCGGTGTGCTTGACCCCTGATCGTTGGCCGCGAGAGTTACCAAACCACGAAAGTCGAGCTCCTCCAGGAGCACACGTGAGACAAGGTAAGGAGACGGTTCACCTTGTTGGTAACCGCAGAGACTTGGTGGGACGATAGGGCAGGCACCGATGTACTGGTGGTCCTGACTTCTATCGTTGTCCGCGGGTCAGTTAAGTCGAGGCAACGATAACGGTTGCCCCGCAAGTTAATAAAATGACTAATGGTTCGGCGGATGACTTGAGTAGCCTTTTGGCTTATACGCGCTGCCTACACATGGGAATTACGAGTTATGGGCTCCTCTGCTTCGTAGTGTCGTCCGAGGACTATTCAGACGTCAGCAGTACTGAGGGCTGATTGCCAGGAAGTGGTGTTGTCTTATTTGCTCGCGCGGTGGTGTCTTATTTGGATTTGATTTAACTTCACCGGCCAGCCACGCACCGTGCAGGAGTACGTTCGGGTTGGGGTCCAAGGCCCGGCGTACTTAGGATTTAGACCGGCGGATGGCCTCTCTGTTGAGTTTGAAAGATGGGCTATGAAGTGTCGGATAGCCTCGGTGGATCGTTCCCTAACAAGGTTCCCGCCACCCTGGATATCCGTGCGTGTAGTGTAACACAAGTGTACCCCTGCAGGGAAGATTAATCTATTCGAATAGTCGTGTCCACGGTAACAGGACGCTTTATGCTGAAGCTGGATCTTACCACTACAAACTATTATTATTAAACTCTATGGTTCCGGGTTTTCTTCCTCACTGGGATGTCAAGGAAGGGATCTCGGAGGCATTGCTAATTATTAAAACTTACTATTATACAATGCTGCAGCAACTTCTGCTGCATTGTTACTTTATGCTTTATATAAATTGTTGGCTAATTATCTCCCCATGCTGCAAGACACGTCAGAAGATGCTAGTCTTCGATAGGCCTAGCTTCTTACCCTTATTATGATTTCTATCTGGCAGTCTACTATATATAGCCTCCCCTTTCCATTTGATACAATGCATAAATGCTGAGTAGCGGACGTAAGACTCGCGGGTATGCTAGATACTCACCTTTTCTTTATTTCCCCCTTTTTGTTTTGCCTGATCGGCCGCTGCAGCCGACGTTGGAGCCCAGGAGCAGGAGTACCCCGGAGGCGACTACTACGACGTCGAGTTCCCCGTTTACCAGGAGTAGTTCGGTGGATCCCAGGCAGGAGGCCTCGCCTTTTCGATCTGTGCATCTGATGTCATTTGTGCTAGCCTTCTTAAGGCAAAACTTGACTAACTATGTCTGTACTCAGATATTATGGCTTGTATGACTTATGTATTCGGATCCTCGTGATCCCTGGTATTGTAACATATTGGTTTATCCTTTTGTGTTTAGTGTTGTGCGTTGATATTCTCACCGTGGCACCCTAATCTCAGCCGTGTACCCTGCGTGTATGATTACTGTACACAGATTGATTTTGGGGGCGTCACAAGTTGGTATCAGAGCCGACTGCCTATAGGACACCCCCTTCCAACTCCTTGGTCGAAGTCGAGTCTAGTATTTGCAAAACTACTTTACTAACAGTGTCGTGTGGCTTATCGGGCCACGTCGCAAACTGGGTGGTATTAGGATCTTTTTCTCCGTATCTTTACTCTGGGACTCTGATCTCTCTTCTCTTTCGGGTTAAAGATTTTGCTAACACTAACTCTAGGATCTCGCGCCTTTGTCCTTCTGGAGAGCCCTTCACCCAAGATGGTCGCTTACTTCGCCAAAAGATGTCGAAGATTACTCTCCGATAAAATTCCTGAGACCATATGTGTCGATCACCTTTACAAATCCCTGCCACTGATAAGTCTTTATGTATAACCACATACATATTCCTTTCATCCATTTAATCCCAGTTGCTCTTGTGTCCACACGATGCATCAAAATACTTTCTGTTGATTCGGGAATCCCTTGTGCCTGCTCCCTTGCAGATTCTTTTCACACTGCGGATAATTCGTCCTACTTACTAAGGATCCGTTCACTCCCGTTTATAATGTGATTCCAAAAATACCTTGAAATTCTATCTGTTCTTCCGAGGATCGTCTACAACCTACTTCTTTGGAGATTCTTCTTGCCTGCTTGCATTATGGTTAATTCCATATGTTTAGTAGTCTTCGTTGGCGACCTTGTCATTGACATTTTGATCCTAATAATTCGATGCGTGCGAATGCACGCAATCATCCGTCAACCCTGTGAATTCATTCTTCCGGCTCAGACGTCATCCCGGACATGAGATGGATCTCGGTAAATCAAACCTTCGTTGATTTTCCGTATAAGTCCGTTCAATTTATATATCCATGGTCAGAACATTTGCCTCTGGTATGCCCTATTGGAAATTATAATTCCTTTGTACTTAAGCATCGAATTATTCTGATGCTTTTAATATCCGATGCCTTTGCATCCCTTCTACTTATGGTTGAGTACCGATACTCACACCAGCCCCTCTGTACGCCGCCTGATATTTTTGGTGGATTACTACCTGTCGTCCCCTTATGTCCTAAATCATTGACGAATTTCCCCTGATATAAAATGCCCTTGGCAAATGATATCGTCTGCTCCATGTCGTCAGCCTTCTGCTTTCGAACTTGTATCCCTTGCTTATGGTATTTGTTGTATGGGTTTCAAAATGCCCGATGGGTTAACCCTATGTTTCCCCTAATCTGTATAACCCAAACTTTATGTGGGTTATACTCTACTGGCCTCCCGTCAGATGAGCTTTCAATCCTACCACCTCCCCGAAAGCGAGAAGTGAATGAAGGGTTATGCATTAAAGAAGTGGGAGTCGACCTTGAACTTGTGTTCATGCCCATGGATACGATGAATAACTGATCATGAAAGCTTCTCGTAGAGATAATTAACCCCCTAGGTATAAGTTCTTCTACACATGTGATCCACCATTCTACCTTCGAGTATTACCCCTGGTATCTCATGGATATCATGCCTTTGATCTACATCTTATGAATTGTGATGAAACAATGTCTATCCCTGTAATAGCCATTTCATGGTTCTGGGTTGTCGTCAACCGGGAACACCGAATACTTTTGCTTCACCATTCCTATTGCTTGATGTCATCGCTATTCGATTTTATTTTCTTGAAACCTTTTGACATGATGTGTCGTGGTCATCATCGACATCTTGGCTTCTACCAAGTGTTAATTGGATTCATCGTGTGAAATACCATTCTTGCCCCTCTATGATTTGTGTCATCATTGACAACCCCTTTGACTCCCTGCCAATACAAACTTGGACATGTATATCTTGCTCTACTTTCCCTTGGGAAAGATATACACCTGATACTTGGGTATCATCAAAGTTTCCTTTCCATTGGTCTGTTTAACCTTTCTTGTGATATAACTTATCTGAGCAGTGATAATCCCTACTTATGTAAACACTTCAGTGTACTACTTTGTTCATACAACCTGTTACGATTGTTGATGACTTTTTCGGTGACCACCGATGGACAAGAACTTTGCCAATTGGTCCGCCTCATCTTAACGAGCAGGAAAATGGTTCTCTACGTCCCTTGCCCTTGGTACTGACATTGTTGCCGACGTAGCTAACAAGATTTTCTCTGACTTTCCTTGCAACTTGATCGCATTGTTTGTCACCACCCTCATTATTCAATGTGGACCCATAACCCACAGTTCCACAGGATCGAAACCTGACTCTCTTGTACCTTTTGTTCTCGAGTTTATTCCTCTTGCTTGACCTCGTATGCAATTCACGCGTCCTCTACCTTGTGATATTCGGTTCGATATCAGACTCAGTGCTTATGCCTGATGCTCTGGACCCCTTTTCATCCTCCGTTATCATCATCAAATGCTTGCATATCGTTTAAAACTTCTCAGGCCTTCTATTGTTTCTCTTGATGTGTCTTCTTGAGTTTAAACTCAAGAAATACTCTGTACCCTCTTCCCTTGGACGACCTCGGTTGATTAACCTTGTATCGATCCAACCCCCCTTAAGTTCTCCACCTAGCCTATCCGTAGGTACGATGAAGCCCCGAAGGAAGGATGACAACACGTCGAGATGCACTGATGCATAGAAATGAAGACAACAACATGAAGGATAAACTCCTTCGAGAGGGATAAAAGAACAAGGAAAATCGCTAGAATACGAAACCAAAACTCTACCCCTTTCCCTACCTTTTAATTCTTGGGACGAGAATTCTTTGTAGTGGTGGAGAATTGTAACACCCCGGTTGTCATGAAACAGTAATCACTTTTGATTAACGCTAAGTCACGGTGATTGCAATGTTGATCATGTCTCTGTTCAAATTCAGCCCAAATAAAAATTCTAAAACCATGGTGGAAATAAAACTTATCCAAAAATATTCCTCCAATTTTATTAAATGCCTAATAATCATTAGGTCATAAAAATATGTGCATGGGAATTTATCAAGCTATTAAATAATACGAACAATTCCAAACAGCAGCCAAAAGTCACATTTAATTAGTTGCAGTTCAAAAACAAATACTAAATGATTTTTAATAATGCCCAAAAAATTAGTGGCATCTCTCTAAAGTGCAACACAGATATGGGAACAAGTTGCACCTTGAACAAAAATCATTAGGTGGACAAACAAATAAAAACGATACTAAATAAGTTCATAATAATCATTTGTTGGTTATATAAAATTCAAAAGAATTTATATAAGTCTTAAACTTTATGTGGCAATAGTAAATATTGCTAAACATTTATTATGTCTAGTTATATGTTTTACAAGGGTCAATTGCTGAACAAAACAAAATATAAAGATAAAATAAATGAAACAGAAAGCAAAAGGAAAAGAAATGTCCTATACTACGCCCTGGGCGAAGGCCCACCCCGGCCCAACTCCTCCAGCCCGTCTCCCACCTACCACCTGCCCCCGTCCCGTCGGCCACCTGCTCGACGTCGTGGCACAGCCGTGGCCACGGGCGCCGCTGGAGCCCCCCTCCCTCACCTGCTCCCCTCTCGTCGGCGTGGGGGATAAGAGCCGCCCCCTCTGGCAAACCCTAGTGCCCTCCCCCTATAGCCCTAGATCGAATTATATCCTCGCCTCACCTTTTTTTTAACCGTCCAAGCCGCCATGGGCGCAAGCTCGTGAGCACACGCGGCCACCGCCGTCCCCAGGCCAAGCCGGCGTGTCCAGTGAGCTCGTCGTGGTCGTCTTCATCTTCGTACGCACGGAATCAAGCCGGGACGCCTCGCACACGCCGAATCGCCGTCGTCTTATACCTCGGGTCGCCGGAGTGGCAGTCAAATTCCGGCCGCGCTAGAGCTCCCCCGATCCCACTGCCGCTCCTACGCGTTTCCTGTGAGTTCCTTCCCGGTTCCCCCTGGTTTTCCTCGTCGCTACGTGCCCCTAGCGTCGTTCCCGTCGCTGCATGCTCCGGCCGCCGCCCGTACCTTGTCGTAGCCGCCGCTTCGGTCCGCCTCGTTGACAATGGAGTGCACCATTGGACTCGCAGCACCGCCGACGTTCGATCCCCGCCCTTTGTGCCCCTTGTGGCTCGCCGGTTTGACATCTCCCGCGTCGCCCTCGTCGACGCAGTGGCTCTAGTCGCCGCCGTGAGCTCGATTCCGGCGAGCACTGTCCACCCATGCCCCTGTTTCCGCCACCTACTGATGCGCAGTGTTGCGAGCTCTCGAAAGAGACGGCCCGCGCGTACTCTCGTCGCCGGAGATGGCTGCCAGGACCTCGCCGCCGGCGCCTGTGCGTGCGTGAGCGCATACCTGTTAATTGGGGTTAATCCCCTGTTAGCTAACCCCCCACCCTCACTGACCATTGGGCCCCACACACCTAATTAGCCAGCTAACAAAAATCAAATGGAAAATAAACCCCCTAACCCACTGACCATTGGGCCCCACCCCTTTTAACGGATAAAAATGCTTAAGTTAAAATTAGAATATCTCTGAGGGGCTGACATTGGGCCCAGCCTGTTAAGTTAATAAATTTAGATTATAAAATGTGACTATGACAAGTGGGCCGTTCTTTACTGTTAAAATAAATTAAATGCTTTAATAGCCTCTATCTATGACATGTGGGTCCCTCTTGTCAGAATACTGTTGTGGATAATGATATGGATAATAAAAGAAATGTTTAAAAATTGTTTAAACTTTGAAATTCAATATCTTTTAAACCGTAAGTCGGATAAAAATATGTTATACACGAAAGTTGATCAGAAAAATGCGTAGAATACGAATACGCTATCCGTTCGTCTACCACACCCCCCTAACACAACGAACATCGAACCGTCCCCCTCCGGACCGACTGTCCGATGTTTGCCCGATACCGATAAACTACCCGGATGAATTTATTCTGAACACGAAAGTTGTTCATAATGGATCAACTAACACGGATACTCCTTTCACATGTTTATCGGATGTCCACGACACCTCCGGCATGGTACCTTCCTCTCCGAACACCCTGTCTGATAATCATCCGGAGCTGGCAGTTCATCCCCGAATGAATTCCCGCTCCAAGCATAATACATTGCCCTGCGTTAGAACATCGTTAACATTGCATCTGTCATGCCATGCACCTGTTTGTATTTGCTTGCTTTGTATTTACTGCTTCTCCCCCCCTTTATCTCCGGTAGACCCTGCTGCTGCCGCCGACTACACCGCTGCTGAGTACGACTACTTCGTCGACGACCCTACCCCTACCATCGAGCTTCCAGGCAAGCAAAGCCATTCTCTTCCCCAGATATCGCGTACCTTTCCGTACTTTCTTGCACTAGGCATTGTTACTGCTGCCGCTACCTTACAATCCTATTCAATTGCATAGCATGTTTTTGTCGCCCCTTGATGTACCTTCCTTTATCCTATGCTGCCTATTATTCATATATATATATATATAATATTCAGAAGTGAGCCCTGCGCATTGTTACCTAGGATTAGATAGAGGGTCGTGATCACTCAGGGGAGTGAACGCGGATACGATGGTTATAATTGCACAGGTACGGTACAATGCAGACACCACCTAAGGCCCCTACCTCGGCTCTGCCGAGCCACATCAAGTGGAGCTATCGAGGAGTAATCCTCGTACTCCACTCATTGCTGACTCTGTATAGCCGCCCAAGGGTCCTGAACAACGGTTGTCCTTAAGGTAAGAAGTCGGGCGACCCAACGGTGCCCGCGAGTGGTATTGCGACGGGACGACAGGGAGGGTACGACCAGTGTACCGATGTGCTTGACCCCTGATCGTTGGCCGCGAGAGTTACCAAACCACTAAAGTCGAGCTCCTCCAGGAGCACACGCGAGACAAGGTAAGGAGACGGTTCACCTTGTTGGTAAACGCAGAGACTTGGTGGGACGACAGGGCAGGCACCGATGTACTGGTGGTCCTGACTGCTGTCGTTGTCCGCGGGTCAGTTAAGTCGAGGCAACGATAACGGTTGCCCCACAAGTTAATAAAATGACTAATGGTTCGGCGGATGACTTGAGTAGCCTTTTGGCTTATACGCGCGGCCTACACGTGGGAATTACGAGTTATGGGCTCCTCTGCTTCGTAGTGTCGTCCGAGGACTCTTCAGACGTCAGCAGTACTGCGGTCTGATTGCCGGGAAGTGGTGTTGTCTTATTTGCTCGTGCGTTGGTGTCTTATTTGGATTTGCTTTAACTTCACCGGCCAGCCACGCACCGTGCAGGAGTACGTTCGGGTTGAGGTCCAAGGCCCGGCGTACTTAGGATTTAGACCGGCGGATGGCCTCTCTGTTGAGTTTGAAAGATGGGCTACGGGGTGTCGGATAGCCTCGGTGGAGCGTTCCCTAACAAGGTGCCCGCCACCCTGGAGATCCGTGCGTGTAGTGTAACACAAGTGCACCCCTGCAGGGAAGATTAATCTATTCGAATAGCCGTGTCCACGGTAAGAGGACGCTTTATGCTGAAGCTGGATCTTACCACTACAAACTATTATTATTAAACTCTATGGTTCCGGGTTTTCTTCCTCGCTGGGATGTCGAGGAAGGGATCTCGGAGGCATTGCTAATTATTACAACTTACTATTATACAATGTTGCAGCAACTTCTGCTGCATTGTTACTTTATGCTTTATATAAACTGTTGGCTAATTCTCTCCCCATGCTGCAAGACACGTCAGAAGATGCTAGTCTTCGATAGGCCTAGCTTCTTACCCTTATTTTGATTTCTATCTTGCAGTCCACTATATATAGCCTCCCCTTTCAATTTGATACAGTGCATAAATGCTTAGTAGCGGACGTAAGACACGCGGGTATGCTAGATACTCACATTTGCTTTATTTCCCCCTTTTCGTTTTGCCTGATCGGACGCTGCAGCCGACGTTGGAGCCCAGGAGCAGGAGTACCCCGGAGGCGACTACTACGACGTCGAGTTCCCCGTTGACCAAGAGTAGTTCGGTGGATCCCAGGCAGGAGGCCTCGCCTTTTCGCTCTGTACCTCTGATGTCAGTTGTGCTAGCCTTCTTAAGGAAAAACTTGACTAACTATCTCTGTACTCAGATATTATGGCTTGTATGACTTATGTATTCGGATCCTCGTGATCCCTGGTATTGTAACATATTGGTTTATCCTTTTGTGTTTAGTGTTGTGCTGTGATATTTTCACCGTGGCACCCTAATCTCAGCCGTGTACCATGCGTGTATGATTACTGTACACGGACTGATTTTGGGGGCGTCACACGTCCCGAACCCTCGGCTTATAAAGTTGCCTGGTCCAAGAGTCCACGGATCTGATTCCTACTTGAGGTGGAATCCTATCCTATGTCTACTTTACAAATATGCTATGTGCTGTACAAGGTAAGTCGAATTCCTTCTTGGACTTCAAGCTTGTCTCCTTGGCGTGTCTCCCTCTGGGTCGGGTCTTGTCTTCGTGGGCCTTCACGTATAAGCCGGTCCAGAGAGTTCTGATCTAATGCCGGGTTATGGGCTTGATCCATCCCCCCGACAATAAGTGTGGCGTAAACGCCACCAAAGAAATCTCCCTTGTGGCCATTAGCAGCAATGCGATGAGCAATTAAGGCACCCACATTATACTTACTCTCCCCTGAGAGGGCATTCTCCGGGATAGAAATATCCGGTGGAGAACTGTTGCTTGTGTTGTCACGAGCTAACATCCCTCTAGCAATAAAGTACGCGAAATACTTGAGGTGGGGGAATAAGATGCTGGAAATCTTCGAACACCGGATATCCTTCGTGTCTTGGCTGCAAAGAGAACTGAAGATAGTTCTCAGCTCAGAGGGCTGAGAGTTCATCTTTGCAGTCTGTCCAACGTTCGGCACACCTATTATTTCACAGAACTTTGACAAAGGCATGGTCAAAAGATCATTGCAAATTCTAAATTCAACAATACCAATGTCATGATTATATCTGAAACTATAAATAAAACAGGAGGTGAGTTTATGATACTGAGCAACACGACATGTTGCTAGCCGTGTCAAAACTGCATTAGCACAAAGGCTGTAAAATTCCTCCTTACTTCAATCAGCTTCGAGGAAAACATTGCACAGATACGTCATTGCACGTGCTGGACTTGTGTCTTCCAACAACTCTAGGGGCACATGATCTTCATTATAGCTCACCCTAGCACCTGAGGATGAAGCTTCAACTCTAGTATCTCGATCGGTGCGCTCGGGCTTCTTCTTCCCAAGCCACCCCTTTGCTTTTCCTAACAAACTCATTTCTGAAATTTTTGTCAATTCACAAAAACAAGGATTTGAGCAAAGTTAGTTGAGGCAAACTACTCTACTCACTTACCTAAGGAATAAACTTGCATCAAAACTTGGAAAATAAATTTCTATACATGCATGCCAGCTCATTTGAACAGCACCAGGAACTTCTAAATACTCACAAATGAAGCCACCAATCAAAAATCTAATTGGAGAGGTGGAGGAGTCACATACCAGGGAGTATTTGCTCAAAATCTCAGCTCAAATGACGGGCTGTGGAGAGAGATCGAAAATTTCCTGCAAGAACGCAAGTCTAGGTGCAGAACTCGTGTTTTTGGAGAGAGAGGAAGAGAAGGGAGGAATAAATACCTGGCTGACTGCCCTGTGGGCCCCAGGCGCCCTATGGGCGCGGCCAGGGGGCAGGCCGTGCCAGCTGGCCGCCTGGGCCACTGGTGCCCCCCCCCCCTGGTCGGCTCCAGGTGCCTCTGGGTCACTGTTGAAAAAACATTCGAGGTTCAAAAAGCTGTGAAACTTTCTGAAAACTAGAAACAATGGTTAGAAAAGTGAAGCTTCAAAAACGTACAAACTTGGTACAACAAAGAGAACAAAAGCTAAATCAAATGAAAACATAACAAGCTCCACTTTTTATCTATATAAAACATGTTAGTTAGCAAGGTTGATCTAGTCTTACCAACAAACTGGCGATATATAGAGTAGAAAGTCTCACCTCTTATGAAGTGATCATTGTACCTTTACTTTAATGGACATTGTCCCCACCATAATGCTTTTGTATTCGTGGTGCACATGTAGAGGACAATCCCATTCTCCAATCTTCACGGTCTCGATATTCTCTATAGAGTTAAGGCCATGCCTTTTGTCGATCTTCTTTGGAAAATACACCGTGTGTTCTTTATCATCCATGTTGAAGGTACCTTTCCTTTATTGCAATCAATAATAGCACATGCGGTGTTAAGAAAAGGTCTACCAAGAATAATGGACATGCTCCCATCCTCGGGCATGTCAAGCACAACAAAATCAATAAGTATTAAGCAATTAGCAACTTTAACAGGAACATCCTCACAAATACCAATCGGGACGGTTCTTGACTTATCAACCATCTGAAGAGAGATATCTGTAGGGATTATTTTATCTAAACAAAGCCTCTTATAAAGAGAAAAAGGCATGACACTCACTCCTGCTCCAAGATCACATAAAGCAGTTTTGACATAATTATTCTTTATGGAGCAAGGAATGGTGGGTATACCTGGATCACCAAGCTTCTCAGGAATCTTGCCACTGAAAGAGTAGTTAGCAAGCATAGTAGATATTGCCTCATTAGGAACTTTTCTTTTATTAGTAATAATATCTTTCACATATTTTGAATAAGGAGGTAATTTAATAGCATCAGTCAAAGGAATTTGAAGAAAAATAGGTTTCATCCATTCACAAAATTTATTATAGTCTTCTTCTTCTTTGGTTTTGAGAGACTTGCCTGGAAAGGTCATGGGTTTCTGTACCCATGGTTGTCTTTCCTTCTCACATCTTCTTGCGATGAAGTCTTCTCTAGTGTATGTATTGCATTTATCCGGTGCTTCTTCTTCTTGCACCTCGGGAGGATCATTCTTCTCCTTATGTTTTTCGGGCTCAGCACCGTCTTCAGTTTCAGCATCGGAGGTAGATATACTATTTGGATCAACAACAGGCTCTTCTTAAACTATGGGATCATTTGAATTGTCAGCTTCCTTGTGTTTCTTCTTATTATTATTCTTTGGAGAGCTGGAAATTTCTTCTTCCTGTATTTGATAATCTTGCTCGATCCTCTTCGGATGCCCCTATGGATAGAGAGGATCCTGGATGTGTGTTCCACCTCGAGTCTATATACCATAAGCCTGTAATTTATCTTGTTGGGCATTGTTAGCAAGCAAGTCTTTTTGCACATCATAAATTTGTTCAAGTTGAGTTTGAACCATATGAAAATGCTTAACAAGACATTTAACATCATTAACTGTTCTACCTAGAACATCAAGTAAACTTTTGATAGCAAGAGTATTATCATGCAACTGACTTTGTATCCTCATATTAAAGTGATTTTTGCTTCATAATAAAATTATCAAGCTCATCTAAACATTGATCGGGAGGCTTACCTTTAGGGATGTCACTTTCATTGAAATCTAAAAGAGAGTGTACCTCTACCAAGGAAGGGTGAGTAGTAGGCTCACACAACTTCTCAATAGGAGGTAGATTCTTCACGTCTTCAGCTTTAATACCTTTCTCCTTTATAGACTTCTTTGCTTCTTGCATATCTTTGGGGCTTAGAACAAGCATGCCCCTCTTCTTTGGTGGTGGAGGTGGTTCAAGGACGGACCAATCTTCGTGGTTTTTGGCAATCTTGCCCATTAGTTCTTCATCATCGTCCGGTGTTCTTTCCCTGAAACCAAAACCAACACAACTATCCAGATAGGATCTGGATTCATCGGTTAGACCAGCATAAAATATATCAAGTAATTCATTCTTAGGGACTCCAACTCCCGGTCTAGCCTTAATTAAACTGCAATACCTCCCCAAAGTTTAGGGAGGTGCTCATCCTGCAACTGTTTAAAGTTATAAATTCTTTGTAAAGCAGCATGTTGCATATGAGCAGGAAATACTTATCAACAAAAGATTGAGCTAAGTCCTGAGGACTCTTAATGGAACCATAGGGTAGTGCATCATACCATGCTTTAGCATCTTCCTTCAAAGAGAAAGGAAAAAGCTTAGCCACATAAAAGTTCTGTATCCTCTCATCAGTAGTAAACAAGCCACCTAACTCAGTGAGTGTGGTCAGGTGTGTAATAGCATCATAATTTTCTCTACCATAAAAGGGGTTAGCTTCAGCTGTAGATATAAGTGAAAGATCAACAGAGAAATCATAATCAGGATCAGTGATGCATATAGGAGACGTAGAAAATTCAGGATCAGGAGTAATCTTGTTCTTCATGGAGTGCTTTTCAAGCAGCTTCTTAATAGCACCAGGGTCAAAGTCGACACACTCTGTAAGTTCCCTGCATAAATCATCATTAAGAATAATATAATCATCCTCAAGGAGTCTCTCCTTGAGTTTGTCCAAGTCTGGGTAACCAAAGGCTTTGCAAGTGGGAAAATAGGTAGCAGGAGTTTCAGTCTCGGACTGTGTTGCAACCTTAGCAATTTGAGATTCAAGATAGCGACCAAGAAAACCAATTTCCTCAAGAGCGGTGGAAGCATCATCAAAAGTATCGGACATAGTAACAGACTCAGTATAAGTAGAATGTGGTGGTGGTGAAGCAAACTTACTTATAACCGAAGGTGAATCAAGTGTAGCACTAGTGCTCAGAACAGTACCTTTTCTTGTAGTGGATGGTAAAATCGGAACCTTGGGGTCTCCTTTCTTACCCATAGAGGATAAAGTGCAGCAGGCAGAATACTTCAAGTAGACTTTTAAATAAAGCTATGCTCCCAGGAAACGGAGCCAGAAAACAGTACTAGATGACCCTCAACTGTAGGAGATCGAGATAGTCTTCGCGGATAAGATAACCCAATTTGTTGATTCGACACAAGGGGAGCCAAAGAATATTTATAAGCTTTAACAGTTGAGTTTTCAATTCAATTGCACCTGAAATATACTTGCTTGCAACAAAATATTAATAGCAGCAGTGATATGAAAGTGATAGTGGCAACGGCGAAAGTAAAACAGCAAAGGTAAACTACCAGTAACCAGCAAGATTGAAACACTATAGGCTAGGGAGATGGATGGTTGGGTGCTGCTTGGATGAGAGTGAACATGTAATTGATTCTAACACGGGGCAAGGCACACAGAAAAGCAAGGATCATCTAGGCAAATATCAAACATTAGGCATGTATCCCGTAGGTAGTCGTGCGTGCTTGCAATAAGAACTTGCACAACATCTTTTGTCCTACCATCCCGCTATGAACGGGGCCAAAAGGAACTTATGGAGATTAAGGTGCTCATTTCGAAGAGCATTGGAACAAATCATTAACACTCAATGGATACATGAAATCCTCAAATTATAGTCCATCCCCTTTGGTGTCCCAAGTTGTCACCTTTGGGATCGTCGGTTCCGGACCATAATAGGTGCATAAATTCGAAACCTCATGGTTGAGGTAATACCCTACTTCTTCTTTGATTTGATTATGGGTGGAAGAACCCCTCGCGAGAGGGGGTTACAATTGTGTTTAATGCTACCAATATTGATGGCAAGTTGTCTGATACGTCTCCAACGTATCTATAATTTTTTATGTTATTATGCCATCACTTTCATATGGTTTACATAACATTTAATATCATTTTTATATGATTTATTTGGACTAACATATTAACCCAGTGCTCAGGCTAGCTTCTATTCTTTTATCCTTTTCGGGAAAATCAATTTATCCGGCCGTAAAAAGGACCGGGGATTTTTCTAATTTTTCTATGGAGCATAAGAGACCTGTATCCAGAAGGGGGGCTCTTGGAACCTTCTAGGGGACCCACACGACCAAGCCGCACGGTCAGGGGGTCGCGCCACCTGCCTGTCCCCCCCCCCTTGACTCTGTTTACCCTGATTCTTTCTTCTAAATTCATTATAAATTGTGAAACAACGGGAACTCCAAACGAGAAGAAATTTTTGCCAACGCACAATCCTATTAGGTTGTTTCCAGAGTGTTTCCGGGAGGGGTATTAATCACCGGATTGGAGGATTCTTCATCATCCTTGCTGCCTCCATGATGTGTTAGTAGTTCCTATAAGACCTTCGGGTCCATGGCTGAAACTAGATGAAATCTCTCTCTCTCTCTCTCTTGGATCTTCAATACCATGGTCCTTCTTATTTCTTTGGGTAGTTGGATCAATCTGATGAAATTCTAGATGTGTTTGTTGGGACAAGATGAATTAAAAACTATAAGCAATCCTTGTTTTGGGAGTCAAGTTGATGATGCTTCTAGAAGAAGGGCTCCATGCACCATATGAATACCTACCGAAGTGTGCGCCTATGGGTAGCTAGGTGAGCGTGTTAGCCGAATTGAACTGCCCTAGTTCGGGCCACCCCAATACAGATCACCATCAGGTGTTGCTATGGGTCCCCTCACGGTAGCAGGGGGTCGAGGTGTATACCCTTGTACGGTTCTCGAACTCGACGACAATGGCACTCCGCGTCATCACCCTCTTGAGGGCATTGTCGTGGATCCCCGCTCCCTCTCGGTTGCAGATGGCTTATGGTGGTGGGTTTTCCTTTTGCCCGATGTTGTGCATCATCATCTCTGGTGAGGAATGGTCTCTGGCGATCTCTTCTAGGTCCTGGATATCTCTTGGCAGGAGCGGCAGTCCACGGCCCAGAGTTAGGGGATTGTCTCAACGGTGATTCAGTCCTTTCCGAAGATGGCTCAACATGTTTGGGTCCTTGGGGTACGGTGGTTTCTCATGGCCTCACAACTCCGATCTTGTTCAGTTGTCTTGGTTGTAGTATGTTAGGGATGACCTCTCCCGTTTTCATGTTTGGCGTTGGATCTGTGGCACTTGTGCCATTCATCCGATGCCATTTTATTATTCTTTCGACTAGTTTATTATGTTATATGAGGGTTTGTTCACCACTATGTATCGATTCGGCCGTTGGTACCTATATCTATAAAGGAAGGTGCAAGCTTGTTTCATGGGCTGCAAGATGTGAGACATGGAATTTCACTCCCCCCCTCTCATGCACACATGTGTGGGGGGGCAGTAGAGAGAGAAAGATGAAACTTGTTGTTAATTACTTCAGTGGTCATGTGTTTAATTACATAATGGATAGTGTTGTCGTTTCACATTTGTCCCATGTTAACTGAAAGCTTACACATCATCGTGCTAGTTAAGTTACTGTTATCTTGCATCGGGACTGTCAGTTCACCCTTCAATTTCCAAATATTTGTATGCCGTGGCTTTTTCAATTTCCCCATGTTACAACTTTTTGCACCGCTTTTTACAACCACTAAAAGTCGATTCAGACAAGACAATGAAGATAACATAGAAAAACATGTAGCAATTGGAATGTCTCACGGACGCAAAACAATATTCAGCCACTTTGTGGGTACAATCAAACATATCCTTTGCATTTCTGAAGCATTTGCAATGATGCCAATATGGACCTTCAAAAGGAGGGCATGGAGTACCACCACAAATTATGTGGTCGTGTATGCTTTTGAGGTGGTGGTGGTAGGGTAGTTTGGCAATTTTAACAGGATATATTATTGTTTTACATAAAGAAGTGGGAAAGCAAAGGCTAAGCCATTCAGATCAGATGGCAGGTGCTGTCTTTTGCTTAGTAAAAATATTTTCCAATAAAGTTGCTAGATGAGATCTTGCTCTCCTTGCATATGTCACAACCCAGCCATTTGGACTGGTATGATGTGTGTTTATATTGCAAGAAGTGCAAAAGCAGGTAGGTAAAACTAAAAGTGTAAGAACATTTCGGTTCAAGATCTAATCAAGGGATTAGCATCCCTTTCAGCAATGATGTAGAGCTTAAGATAAAGAAAGTTTCTAGCTCTTGACCAGTCCAACTCCCCAACACATGTGAAAGGAGTTACTCCAACTTCAGTTCAAGTCTTTGTTTGCTTATCCATTCAACCAGAATTCAGAAAGCTTAGGCTTAGTTTAGTTGGGACCTAATTGCAAATGGAATATTCACTAATTCTCTGCTTTGTGCTTACAAGTCACAAAACGAAATTAGCACGCTTCCATTGTTGAATTTGTTTGCTTATCAAGAGATTACCTAATCCAGTCCAAGATGCATGGTTGAGGTCTAGCTACCTCTTTGTCTATCTGAAGTGGAAGCATGTCTTTCTTCTAGAAGTTAAAATCACATCTATCACTCTCACAAGGGAAAAGGAACATGGTGAAAGAAGATCAATCACTCCAAGAAAAGGAAAAAAAAATACTCAATCACTAGCCATATGGAGCCAAGTCCAGTTAACCTCACTATGATCATAATGCGGCCATTATATATTACTATAACGCAACATATATTCATCCATGCATCTGGTGAGTGGCAATGGCGAGTCCATCTCCATTAGGCATTGGGGGCGGGAGAGTGACGCAAGTTGCACAAAAACAGCACATGCATGATGGCGAGATGAGCAGCTAGGTAGCCATGGCCATGGGGTGCCCTGGGCAAGAGGTAACGCAGTGCATGCACCACCAGCAGCAGCAACAACCCACTAGCTAAGACGGACGGGGACATGATCCGCATGAGAATCTTGACCTTGGTCTCCCTCCTCATCCTGCAAATAATGCGTAACCCTAAGCTAGGCAGAGAGAGAGAGGGAGAGAGAGAGAGTACGGGCTGCCTTTTATTCCCGGCACTTTTCCTTTTTTGATATGATTTGAAGGCTGCTTTGCTGTTTAGCCCCCACCAGAATCTGATGGCGATATTGCCTTCCACTCTCTCCTTTTCCTTAACATGACATGATCTGGCTCGTACCCATACCCTCCCTCCTCGTTGCGATCCGCTGTGGGTGGGGGGAGCTATGTATGTATCCTTCACGCAATGTTTTCTTGTATTTTTTTAATAAAACATCTTAGATCAGATTAATATCAAGGAAAACCAAAGATAGTATGATGAATAAACAACTGAACGTAGAACTAGTAAAAGATAAAATTACATTAAGAAGCATACTAATCATCGCCTTCCTCCAATTGTACGTCACTCTTCGAAGAATGAAGAATGCATTGAACCAACAACAAAGAAAAATTACATCTGCAAATGCCCTTATTATGTCGGGCTTTAAAGACCAAGCAACGCTAGGCGCCGACCATTGAAGTTAATTTTTCACCGGTCGCCTAGTAGTCGTCCAATTAGGACGATGACAATCGCATGATTGGTCATCTTCTTCCTCGCATAAGGTGAAACCACGCATCCCCATGTTAAGCACGCCGCACTCCCGCACTTCGTAGCCGCCTCTTGTCTTCGCTTGCCGCATCATCCTTCCATCCATTAACATCGTCGCCCCCGGCGAGGCGAGGCAGCATCGTCGCGCATCCCTGTTGACTCACAACTTTCCGCGTCGCCGCCGACTGGCATCGTAGCAGAAACAACCCGTTGGTTGGAGCTTTGCGGTTGCCGGTTATAGCATCTCGGTTGGCCAGTTGTAGCGTCGTCGACTTTTGCTTGCAACTCTATCAGTAACATGGTACAGAGGGTGTTTTGTTTGCTTCATGCTTACACAGTGGTCTCTGAATTGTTCCATGTAACACTCTCACTGTCAGTGAACAGTAATCACCATTACTGTTGATCATTACTGTTCAAAATTTTTGTTTGATCAACCTGGTTCAGTTCAAATTCAACTTCTCTTTTGATATTGTTGAAAGTCATGTGATCATGGACTTTGGTCAACTTGAATCCAAACAATTCCAAGATCAAATTAAATACCCTTTGAATTGAATTCAAATCAATCTTGTTCAAAATGCCTTTGATGGATTATTAAATAATAAAACCAAAGTGCAAAATAAATTTTCTCCAAAAATTGTGAAACTACTTTTATAAAATCACAAATATTCAGTGGGCCAAATCCAAATGGGTTTGGGTATTTATTAAGTTATAGAAAATTCCAAACAATTCAAACAGTAGGATAAAACCCTTACTTTGGGCATTTAATATTTAAAAGAAATATCTAATGATTTTCTTTTGCTGCAAAAACTTTTGTGGCACTGCTATATAGTGGTATACTAATTTTGAGGCATCTAACACATTTTACAAAAATGCCTAAGCTAGGAAAACAATTACCAAAAGAGAAATACAGAAAAGAAAGGACACAGAAAATTGAAAAATCACTAAATATCGCCCTGAGCAACGGCCCACCGCAGCCCAGCCCACCCCACCCCTTGTCTTCTTCCTCCCACCTGCTCCCACCTGCTCCCGTACGACGGCCGCCGTGGGCACGCCGCTGCCAGGCCGGCCCCGCCTCCACCTGCTCCCTCCCGGCGTCAACGCGATAAGAACGCCCCCAGCCACCCCCTGGACATCCTCCCCCTCCATTTCCCCTCCTCCTCTTCTCGCACGCCTCGGGGAAAATCCTCCCGATCCGCCGCCGTTCACTGTCGTGGCCAACCGCGGCAACTCGACGATCTAGCCCAAGCCACCGTGTCCAGCGAGCTCGTCGTCGTCGACTTCGTCTTCCCCGTGGAGCAATCGAACCCGGAGGCACCGCAGCTCGTGAATTCTCCTTCTTCGTCTACCTCCAGCCGCCGGATCGCCGCCGAGTTCCTCCCGCACCGAGCCGTCCCCGAGCCCGCTGCCTCCCTCAACACGTCCCCGGTGAGCTTCTCAACCGTCGCCAACCGCCCTTTGAAGCCCGTAGGGTCCCAACGCGAAAGCCCCCTTTTGCTTGCTCCGGCCGCCGTGGTTCGTCGTCGTAGCCGTCGACCTGGTCCGTCCCAGCTCACGCCAATGACACCCGCGTGCTCCCTATGGACCATATGGTCGATCCCACCCCGTAGAGCGTTCGATTTCTTCGCCTGTACCAAAGTGCCATTGGAGCCCGAGACCCCCCTCCGCCATTGTTGAGCTCGAGCTCGTGCCTGTCCACCCCAAGCCACCGCACCGCCACCAAACTCCTCCCCGTGGTCGTCCGCGTCGATTGGTACCAGCCGCGCCTCCTCCCGTGCACCACAGCGAGGGCAGCATCAACCTCGTCGGCGTTCTGCCGCCGGCTAACCTCCGGTGAGGCTGACCCTTGGGCCCCACCTGTCGGGTTCTCTGTTAGTGGCTAATGAGTCACTGACAGTGGGCCCCCCTTGGGCTGTTTAATTAAATTAAACTTGATAATTACCTCTGTGACACTGACAACTGGGCCCCAGCTGTAAGTCATTTAGAAATAAATAAAATTATAAAAACTAGTCACTGACATGTGGGCCCAAAGGCTATTTCTGATTTAATAAAATGTTTTATAAATAAACAGAGGCTGACATGTGGGTCCCACATGTCAGGCACTGTTTTGGATAATGTTTTGGATAATGTTGAATAAATAATAAAAGAAATTCAGAAAATCATTTAAATTGATTTAAACTTTGAAATTCAATAACTTTTAAACCGTAACTCGGATTCAAAAACTTTATACATGAAAATTGATCAGAAAAATATAACGAATACGAATACGCTATCTGTATGCCTATCACACCCCTCTAACACAACGAACATCGAACCGTTCCCCCTCCGGGCCGGAAGTCCGATAAATTGTCCGGTACTGTTAGAGTGCCCGGATGAATTTATTCCGAACACGAATGTTTCTCGGAATAGATCAACTAGCACGGATACACCCCCCCCCCCTTATGTTTGTCCGGTACCCACGACACCTCCGGCTTGATCCTTCCCCCTCCGGACACCCTGTCCGGTAATCATCCGAAACCGGTAGTTCATCCTTAGATGAATTTCCGTTCCGAGCAATGTGCATTGCACTGCGTTAGAACACCGTTAACATCTCATCCGTCTTGTCATGCATCTGTTTGTATATGCTAGCTGTGTATTTACTGTTTCTTCCCCCCTTAATCTCCGGTAGACCCCGCTGCTGCCGTCGACTACACCGCTGTTGAGTACGACTACTTCGTCGACGCCCCTACTACTACCGTCGAGCTTTCAGGCAAGCAGAGTCATTCTCTTCCCCAGATATCGCCTATCTTTCTGTACATTTCTTGCACTAGGCATTGTTACTGCTGCTGCTACGTTACAATCCTATTCAATTGCATAGCCTATTTTTTGTCGCCCCTTGATGTACCTCCTTTATCCTATGCTGCCTATTATTATTATGCATTCTTCAGCAGTGAGCCCTGCGCATTGTTAGCTAGGATTAGATAGCGGGTCGTGGTCACTCACGGGAGTGAACGCGGATACGATAATTATAAACTGCACAGGTACGGTACGTGCAGACACCTTCTAAGGCCCCTATCTGGGTTATGCCTAGTCACCTCAAGTGTGAGCTATCAAGGAGTAATCCTTGTACTCCACTCGAGGCTGACTTTGTCTTGCCGCCATAGGGTCCTGAACGGCGATTGTCCTTCAGGTGAGAAGTCGGGCGACCCAACGGTGCCCGCAAGAGGTATTGCGACGGGACGACAGGGAGGGTACGACCAGTGTACCGGTGTGCTTGGCCCCTGATCGTTGGCCGCGAGAGTTACCAACCCCTGAAAGTCGAGCTCCTCCAGGAGCACACGCGAGACAAGGTAAGGAGACGGTTCACCTTGTTGGTAACCGCAGTGACTTGGTGGGACGACGGGGCAGGCACCGATGTACTGGTGGTCCTGGCTGCTGTCGTTGTCCGCGGGTCAGTTAAGTCGAGGCAACGATAACGGTTGTCACGCAGGTTAATTAAAATGCTAAATGGTTCAGTGAATTTCTTGAGTTGGCTATATGCCATGTACACACTACCTACCCGTGGGAATTACGAATTATGGGCTCCTCTGCTTCGTAGTGTCGTCCGAGGACTCTTCAGACGTCAGCAGTACCGCGGCCTGCACCGGGAAGTGGTGTTGTCTTATTTGCTCGCGCGGTGGTGTCTTTTTTTGATTTGCTTCAACTTCACCGGCCAGCCACGCACCGTGCAGGTACGTTCGGGTTGGGGTCCAAGGCCCGGCGTACTTAGGATTTAGACCGGCGGATGACCTCTCTGTTGAGTTTGAAAGATGGGCTATGAAGTGTCGGATAGCCTCGGTGGAGCGTTCCCTAACAAGGTTCCCGCCACCCTGGAGATCCGTGCGTGTAGCGTAACACAAGTGCACCCTGCAGGGAAGATTAATCTATTCGAATAGCCGTGTCCACGGTAACAGGACGCTTTATGCTGAAGCTGGATCTTACCACTACAAACTATTATTACTAAACTGTATGGTTCCGGGTTTTCTTCCTCGCGGGGATGTCGAGGAGGTGAACTCGGAGGCATTGTTAATTATTACAACTTATTATTATACAATGCTGCAGCAACTTCTGCTGCATTGTTACTTTATGCTTTATGTAAATTGTTGGCTGATTCTTACCTCATGCTGCAAGACATCGTCGGAAGATGCTAGTCTTCGTTAGGCCTAGCTTCTTACCCTTGCTCTGGATTTCTGTCTTTCAGTCCACTATATACAACCTCTTCTTTCCGTTGATACAATGCATAATGCTTAGTAGCGGACGTAAGACTCGCGAGTATACTAGATACTCACATGCTTTATTTCCTTTACTGTTTTGCCTGATCGGCCGCTGCAGCCGACGTTGGAGCCCAGGAGTAGGAGTACCCCGGAGGCGCCTACTACGACGTCGAGTTCCCCGTTGACCAGGAGTAGTTCGGTGGATCCCAGGCAGGAGGCCTCGCCTTTTCGATCTGTATCTCTGATGTGATTTGTGCTAGCCTTCTTAAGGCAAAACTTGACTAACTATGTCTATACTCAGATATTATGGCTTGTATGACTTATGTATTGGGGTCCGCGCGACCCCCTTTATTGTAACATATTGGTTTATCCTTTTGTGTTTAGTGTCGTGCTGTGATATTCTCACCGTGGCACCCTAATCTCAGCCGTGTACCCTGCGTGTATGATTACTGTACACAGATTGATTTTGGGGGCGTCACATTCCACTAAGTATCCACTCAGTTGACGACAACTAGAAGACAAGGCACCATAAGAGGTGGAACTCATGTAGATTATATTCAAGACAAGTACAACAAGTATGATAAAGGTAACGGTTACCGGAACGAGTGGACTACCGTCATTCCCCGGTAACCTCACCCATCTTCCCGGAAGTTCCTTCGCTCCCTTTGGATAGTGGAAGACAGGCTGTTTTCCACAAACATACAAGGTAATCAGAACAATTACTGCAACAGGCGTCGGTAACACTTGGCGCAAGCCTTTTGACAGCTCAGCGTTTGCATGCATCCATTTGTCGACTCTATAACTGTGGTGCTTTCCGGGAAGTATTGAAAAGCTCCACATGTCTCTGTAATCCAAGGTTCTAGTAAAGCATATGTGTTGTAACAGTCACTGTGATGATCCCCTTGACCTATAAAAGGGAGACATCGACAACTTGAGAAGGGGTTAGATTTTATCCTCCCCACAGAAGTGTAGAAGATAGAGTAGGAGACCCTTTCCGAAGGGTCACTTTGTATTACATCCCTATATATGCATAAATCAGACATGCAATAGTAGGGTGTTACGTCACGTACGGCCCGAACCTGGGTATTTCTTCTGTGTTCGATTGGATCATCAAGTTTCATTAGTTGTTACATTCGCCACACAACTACCTCCATCTCATTTGGTTGTGTGGCCCTGAGTACACCCCCGACAAACTCATTGCCTCGTTTCCAGATTATTGCATTCCCTATCGAGGTTGCAACATCCGCGGTCATGATTTCCCCAACTCGTTCGATCGTCGTTGCGTTGGTCGAAGCTTTTTTCATCGTTGGTTGTAGATATCTTTGTCATCGTTTGCAGCCTTTTGCGGTTGCACACTGGCCAACCATCAGTCTCATCCTCTTCGCCCGAAGCATTTTTGTTGTTGTCGATGAACACATGACTGCTAGATTAAACATAACAATAATCCTACACACACGGACATTTACTAACGTTTTACGGGATTCTTCAACCAATTAGCATCCATCCCCTCCCCAAATTCAAGTGGTGTGGGGGCCACTCATCCCGAAATTACATTCAGAAGCCCCTATGTTAGCTTTTCCGTTGATCCTATAAAAATTCTTCCCATACGTCTAGCATTGCTATAAACATAAACAGGAGAGTGTTAACACATGAGAAAGCTGCCTATCATCTTGCCGCATTTCATCGCGCCACTCTAAACTAGCTAGAAACCTTGTTGTTTTACCTTAGCTAAAGAGGTTTAAACTCACCCAAGAGTGATAAACAGGTGGTCTCAAGCAATAGTACGTTGGACACCAACCTTGTTGTTTTGTTTATATATAAGTGTTGGTACGGCGAACAGCGAAAATTAAGTGTTGGTACGGCAACCACGCATTGGCTGACGTCTTACCCGAATAGGCAAACGGCTGCAATTTGCAGCGCATGTTTGCACGGCACAGGGGATCCACCATCCACGCGCCCAGCAAAGCCGTTGTGGACTGGTGCTGGCTCGTCGCGTCCCCGTACCCGTACCCGTAGCTCCCAACGTTTGTTTCCGTTACGTTCCGGCGGCGGCCCCTGCCCCTTTCATCGGTCGATTAAAGCCGTCATGATGGAGGGCAAGAAAGGCGGTGCATGACACGGACGAAGCCGGGGAATGGGCTGGCAGCACAGTTTGTTTGTTTTGTTTTTATTCCCTCTCGTCACTGCTGCTATGCCCATTCGGGCAATGCAGCGCGAGACAACAGTGACGACTCTGAACCTCCGAATCCGAACAGTGAGTAAGACCATATAGAATGCAAGGTGCTTAGAAAAGATGCTTAGAAAAAAAACCAAATTATTTTTTAAGCACTGGTGCTTAGATATAAAAGGTAGACGCTTAATTAGGCACCTCTCCTATAGAAATAAGCACTAGTGCTAAAAAAAATCGATTTTAAAGGATTCAGACGGAGCGTCCAACGGAAGCAAAGGCGCTCGTACTAGTAGTACCAGTCATGCTATTTCTCTACTGCTTTCGGCACGCACATTTTACTGGTCGCGGTGTTTTTTTCTTTTTTCTTTATGCTGCCAAGAACTCTCAAGAAGGCGGAGAAGAAGATAACCACGACGACGTCTCGTCCCGTCCCATCCCGTCCCCATCCCATCCGGTCGTGGAGCTACTCATCGCCTGTCACTATGCTCCACGGCAGCGTTAATCATGACATCATGTGTCACTCCCTGGCATTAAATTTTGGACGAGAGAGACCCCAACCTCCACACGCTTTGTTCCTCTGCCGAGTACTAGTAGTAGAGAAGTGGTGGTTGAGCCATTGCAACTTGGTCTTGCCGCCGGCGTGCCGTCACAGGTTTCTGGGATGCGGTGACACCGGAGATGCTAGTACTCTACGGCTGGGTGTCCGGGACAGCCACACCCGGTAGCTGCTGGCGGATCTCGACGTGTAGCTCCAAAACGCGCAGCTCAAATGCCCGCACAGAACATGCTGTTGGCCGCGATTCGTACCTCGAGGATGGACGAGCTCCATGCGACAAGCTCTCCGGGCCGGTGGACCTGCTTTCCGGCGTGCGTATGCTTGCGATAGTCTCCTTTTTTGCGTACTACAGCCGCATGGAGATTCTAGATGCGCTCCAACGCTCTGGCCTTGAGGGCTCGCTGCCTCGCTGGACACTGACCTGACGGGAAGCAAGGCGGCGCCCTGGTCGCCGGCTCGCCGCGCTCATGGGACAAGGAGCAGAGAAAGAAGGGAACGGGAGGCGGCGGCGAGGTCTGGTGGTGCCTTTGATGGCGAGTTGCGTGTGGGAAGGAAGGGGATAAAGCTAGGGCTATTTCCGTCCAGAGTCGCCTAAAGCTGCTAATACGCACTACAATATGGAATATTCCTAAATAAATTATGCGCATTACAATCTGGAACGGAGGGAGTACGTACAATCGGAAACCCTAAACCCGACACGGTAGCATCGTATAGCACAGCGATGATGACCTCAACGAAGCCAAACAAAACAAAACAAACGCGAGGAAATGGGAAGACAAAGGTGAGGTCAGTTGAGGAAAGGATCCCAGCAAATCCGCCTCCTGTCCGCAGATGAACAGGTGAAGGAATGAACGAATTTAATGCGCAGCAGCAACGGTAGCTTTCGTCCGTTCAACGGAAAGAAAGCACGAGTCCTGGCCTCCAGGGGAACTCGAGAGATGATTGAGTTAGTGAAATGGCCATCAATGAGATGTTTGTTACGTAGCAGGTTCGAATTTGATCATCCGTCCAAACAAACAACCACCTCTCCCTCTTGGTGCGTTGGGATGGAAACCCTGGACCGGTCTCCGGATCCGGCTCCATCGTACTCACACACACACACACACATTCAGATTCAGAAGCAGCAGCAGGGCTTAGCCCCCACCACTCGTCCAGTCTCATAATGACTGACACGAAATCTCCACCACACCGTGCCACACACTCGCCAAGCACAACACTGACTGCCACATGGTCCTCACGGCCATACACAGCAGGCAGCAGATATCGCGTCACCATTCCAAATCCGAAATTAAAACAAGCACCATTGCAATTTGCAGATAGCCCAGTACCAATCAATAATGGTGGCAGGAGATGGAATAGGGCCCACCCGTCAGAGGCCAGAGAGGCCCAGAACTGCCGTGCCAGTACAGGGTACCAACCTACCCCAACCTAGGAGCTGCGGTGGACCAACCACCACATGTGCTGGGTGTGTGGGTGGACACTGGACAGGAGGGTGACATGGCATACCCATCAGTGAATCCACACTACTGTGGTGGTGTAGGTGCAGTAGTACCATGCCATGCAGACAACATTCCAAGCTCTACATGTCATGAAATCAATCATGGTACCACCACTACAGCACACTGTACCGCGTACAAGTAGATAGATGGATAGAGAGAGAGGAGTAGATAGATGGATAGAAAAACAGTGGAGCAGTTTATGAGTGCAACAGTGCCACCACCCGGTGCGGTACACGCATGCGAGAGGAGCAACGCAGGCTTAGTTTTGGTGCAGACACAGCCCAATGGGCATTGGATTCTCATTGCTACTGTTACCAAGCCATACCGAGATCATTTCCAGCGTGCCAGTGAAAAGGGCCAAGGCATGGAAAATTCAAAACTCTTGTCTAATGCTACAAGTAGTCTGTAGTTCGTATTGATAATAATGCACAAGGCTTGCCGTCGGCATCAAGGAGAGGAGGAAAAAGAATTAGTGTCACGAATTACAGACCTATTCTATGTACTACTAACAGCAATGGCCTTCTCTTACCAGCCATAAATGGGATTCTGTACCTGAGGGGGCAGCAGGTGCATGTCCAAGCTATGTTCCTTGTTGTAGTTCAGTGTCCCAGGTACCGCCCCAGTAGACAGCCGCAGGAGCTCGCTGCCCGTGAAGCAGTAGTGAGCAAATGCTAGGCCGCCATCCACGATGTCCGACATGTTTGGCAACGAGGCTGATTTCCTCATCCTCCTGTCGACGCCGACGCCGTTGCCGCATCCGGAGGTGCTCGCATGATCACCAGTGTTGCTCAGGACCTTGTCCAGCTCCGAGTGCTCCATGAACCTTTGGGTCGCAGCCTCCCACGAGAGGTTGTATCGTTGCTCAGGTGTGAGGGGCTGGGGATCACGGGTCATTGCTTCCTTCACTTTGGCGACAAAGTCCTCCGATGTCGTGTACGTCAGGCAGTTTGGGAATGACCTGAAGAAATCGTTGGATGGGTGATCTGCGCACACCACAAACTTGCCCATTGCTAGTGCCTCGGCAGTGGCAGTGCAGAGGACGTCACTGATGCTTGGGTTTAAAAATACCTTATACCTGGAAAAAGGAACACGAGAAGCATTCAGATCAACGACATCGCAGATGTAGAAAGAAGGCATATGTTTGAGGAAAGCTGGATGGTTTGAGTCTCTACCCATGAAGAGAATCGTCTGCATGATCCCGGCCTTTATGGAAGTTGAGATTTAAATCCAGCTTCTTGGCAGCTGATTGCACTTCAACTGAATCTTCACCATTTCCATAGACATCCAATTTGAAGCCTTCCAAATCTGTCTTGTGCTTCCCAAGCAAATCTATCAGTTCTCTGTAGCCTTTGGCCCAGACCATCTTCCCCAGAAAATAAGCTCCTTTGGACATGGACTGCTGGCCAGATTCCCTCTCTGCTGCCATTCTCTCCCCGACCTCCAGAAACTTGGGATTAACACCGTGTACATTGCAGATCATGGACCTGGCTAGATCTTGAGTAGCCCCTGACAGCCGCAAAACCTACACGAAGGGATATCATCAGCTCAGAAAGGAAAAAACTACCTAATATATGTTTATATGAAGAAAAGTTCACACTGTGCACTCAAACATCGCAATAAAAACAGTAGTCACAGTACCATACTTATAATTACCTTATGGCAATAAGCTCTGGCAACAAGGTTGTTAATGTGCTTGACAAAAAAAGCTTGAATAGCACCATTCTTCTCTCTCTTGATATACTCCAAGTAATTTGTATGGACAACACCGACAACATGATTAAATTTATCGGTCCAACGCTTTCCATGATGGTACCAGTTCAGGTGCTCAGGCTCTTCCAGAATTGCAATGTCAGCTTCCTTTGATGGTATAAACTGTGAAGTGTCCCCAGCAGGAATTATACTTCTCCTTTCTTTCTGAAACTGCAGCCAGGGAAAATTAATGATTAAACAACTAATGCACAATACCGTTTGACAAAATGGAATAAAAAAGAAACCCCACCTTTCCAGGGTAGAATGATATTTTGAAGTCGGTTTTAAATCCAACTCTTTCCTCCAGCCAATCCCTTATATAAGTTTCTTGGTCTTCTGGAGAACTAAAAGTCATGCTATTGGGATAGACGAGCTCTTGATCTGACTTGCAAAGCCAGGGCACCATCAATGTTACATATTGCTTGGAAGATTTAGCCAAGTATGCAGCTCGAAACAAAGGATTTACAGCCGTTCCCGTCATCCAGGGAAGACTGGCGGTAGTGACTATGGCAACATGTCTCTTGTCAGCTACATCATATTTTGGCCCATCATCCCAAAATCCACCTTCATAATGATGCCCTGTACTTTGAAGGACGCTAGCTATTCTTAGGTCAAGTTCATCACAAGTATTGTCATTTCTGAAGGAAGATGGTTCACTAGTTGACAGCATATCATACGCAAAGTGGTCCTTCCGCTTGCTGCATAGAGACTCCACCATCTTGTCACACACATCTATTCCAAATGAGACAGAAAAAAATCAGTACGGCACAAACTCGCACACATATATTCCAAAATTCTACAGACCTTAGATTTTTTTAACTAAAATCATGCCCCTTACCTCTTTTTATACCAAGTTGGTCAAACAATGGTCCAGATTGCTTTAGAAAATATGCAAGAAGTTCGTTTAAATCCAGTGGTGGAACATCCTGCAGTAGATCAATATATATTAAGAAATGCATACAGCAGAAACGGGTAGCTGATCCCTGGACATGCATGCAAATGTGTGAATGTATGCATGCTTCACAGACATGCAGTTAGAGAGAGATTAATTATCGGACATGGTGCATAGCACTAAGCGAACCGAGGCCACGTTGAAACTGAATTGTTTCAGCATGTATTGATGTATTACCGTTCTCATCTACATGACTACATCTATAAAAGTACTCTTCTAGTAGAATTAAGTAGGCAGACAAGTCAAACTCATGAGCCATAATGCTGAAGTGACTAGTCTGCCTGGTACGACAAAGATATGACAAGAGGCCATGACGGTAACAACCAAGAGCCATCGATTCTATGGCACAATTGGCACCTGGCACACATCCACATTAAATTCTCTGTATGTATGCAGGGGAATGGAAGAGAGCAGTTTTATAAGGATGAAAACTGAGTTTTGCTATGGAAACTGAGTTTTATAATCCACTTTATTCTATAATCAACTGAACTAAGACAACGAAAAGTATTATGGAACGGAGGGAGTAGTGCATACAGGAGGACTGAACTGAAGCCAGCACTTATCAGGATTAATTTTTCTTTACAAAAAACATTTCTTGCAGTTGTAGGTATTGTAAGGTATTCATACGGAAAAGTTCATTGACCCTGATAAACAGAAACTAGCATATGCACAAAAAGGTGATGCTCAAATGCACAAAGAAACAGAAGATGAAACCAGATTACAAACCTCAGACACTTCAGGTGCAAAGCTCATTGATTTCTGCAGAAAATAATTGCAATGACACGCCATCTTAGTGCACTCGTATATATGTACTCAATGAAAAATAGTGGTAGAAAAATTCATATAGCAGGCTGCAATATGTAAATAGCATAAGAATCTTAATTAAGGTCCATGCACTGCAAGAGAACTCGGATTATACAACTTTGCAGATAATATATGTACTCCCTCCGATCCATAATAAGTGTCGCTCCTCTAGTACAAAGTTTATACTAGCTTAGTACAAAATGAGCGACACTTATTATGGATCGGAGGGAGTACAATTTTTAAATGCAGATTTTTGCAGGTGAACTTTGATGCACTTGATGTATCATTCACACCATACTTAACGTGCAAGTTATTATCCTGCGATGATTCTGATGCCCTGGACTTCCAATTTGCTTCCTACGGTTCCATTATTTACATATATATTATTCTAACATGAAAACCCAAAAATTGGGTGGGCTTAGGGTGCCAATCAGAGCATCTTCATTAATTTCTGGCATGCAGGTTTCTTACAATAGTAGTAAGTAGATGGTTGTTTTTTCTTGCAGGTAAGTACATGGTTGTTTTTTCTTGTGGGAAAGTAGATGGTTGTTTTTTCTTGCGGGAAAGTAGATGGCTGCTTTTTCTTGTGGGGTAGTAGATGGTTGTTTTTTCTTGCCGGGAAGTAGATGGTTATTTTTTCTTGCGGGAAAGTAGATGTTTGTTTTTTCTTGCAGTGAAGTAGATGGTTGTTTTTTCTTGCGGGAAAGAACAAGCAAGGCATGGAACTAAATAAAACCGTCACCTAGGCCCTACTATATTATACTTAGAACTCTCCCAAACATCTTGGATTTTTTACACATAGCTTTTCAAACCTACGAGTAGAACAATGAACAAAAACAACCAGTTTAGTTTTCAGATAAGCTAATCTAAATGATTTCATTTTCAGATAAGCTAATCTAGGGGATGTTTTGTCGACAACTCAACTCAAACTTGTTGGATCACAACTCTGAACGTTTGCCCCCTAAATCCAAGTGAAGCGCAAAATTCACTGGATTTCGTCAACATCAAGCTAAAATTCAGAAACGAATTGCCCCAATAATAATTCATCAGAATTGACAAAGTCGAGAGTAAAATCGAAGATATGTTCACGGTCCACCATTAGTGAACCAACTCAATTTGATGAACTTTCGACCTAAGAATAGCTACAGCATCCTTCAATTGGCGAGTCTACAGTTTATTTACTTGCGGATGCAACGCGAACGGCAAGGCTGCAGTTTATTTAGTTGTCCATTAGTCTGCACTTGATGTATCATTCCCTCCATACTTAACATGTGAGTTATTCTCCTGCAATGGTTCTGGTTCCCTGGACTTCCAATTTGCTTCCTAAAGGTTCCAATATTTACACATATTCTAACATTAAAACCCAAAAATTGGGTGGGCTTAGGGCACCAATCAAAAGCATCTTCATTATCTTCTGGTTGCTTTAGATTATTTAGACTAGTAAGTAGGTGTTTTTTTTTCCTTGCTGGGAAAGTAGATGGTTGTTTTTCCTTGCTGGGAAAGTAGATGGTTGTTTTTTCTTGCGGGAAAGTAGATGGTTATTTTTCTTGCGGGAAAGTAGATGGTTGTTTTTCTTGCGGGAAAGAACAGGCAAGGCATGGAACTAAATAAGACCATCACCTAGAGCCTAGCTATATTATTCTTACAACTCTCCCAAACATCTTGGGATTTTTTACACCTCTCTTTTCAAGCCTAAGAGTAGAACAATGAACAAAACTATTCAGTTTCGTTTTCAGATAAGCTACTCTAGAGGATTTCATTTTCAAATAAGCTAATCTACAGTATGTGTTGTCGACAACTCAACTCAAACTTGTTGGATCACAACGCTGAACATTTCCCCTCTAAATCATCATAACCATACAACTTGATCCAAGTGAAGCACAAAATTTGCTCGAATCCATCAACACCAAGGTAAAATTTCAGAATCGAATTGCCCGGATAATAATTCAGACTCAGAATTGAAAAATTCGAGAGTAGAATAAAAGATATGTCAACGATCCACTATTAGTGACCCAACTCAATTTGATGAACTTGACCTAAGAATAGCTAGCGTCCTTCAATTGGTGAGGCTGCAGTTTATTTACTTGTGGGTAGAAATCAAACTGCAAGGCTGCAGTTAATTTAGTTGTGCACGACGGTGGAATGTTTGGAGGCCCTGCTTACCAAGCTGAGCTTGACCTTGTGGAGCACGTCGCTGGCCTGGTCCTGGCGCTTGCGGTCGAGGTCCCTGAGGCGCGCCTTAACCGCCCGTATGGGCTCCCACTCCCCCGCGTCCTCCTCCTCCCACTTCCAGCCGGGCTTGGCTCCCCAGCCTCTCCCGACCTCGGTCTCGAACGCCTTCCCTATGGCGGAGAGGTCCAGGCGCGTCCTCCCGATCCCGGAGGTGGAGGAGGTGGTGTTGTAGGCCTTGCGGAGGCGCGCGAAGAGTTCGGGCTCGGGCACGGGCGCGCTGAGGAAGGTCTCGAGCTCCCCGGCCCGCGCGCGGATGAGGCGCAGGTCCTCCCGCAGGCTCCGGGAGAGGAAGGAGAGCGCGCCCTCCCCCGCCGCGGCGGGGCGCGTGTCGACGCCGAAGCTCGCCATGGCTCGGCTGGGTCTGGGGTTCTCTGGGCTGTAGGGTTTTGGTGGCGGAGGAGGAGGCGGTGGCGGTGGTGTGAGGTGGGGCGGAAGGATGGGGGAGGAGGGGTCCGTGGGGAGAAGGAAGGAAGGAAGGAAGGGGAGGAGGAGATTTCGCGGGGCCCGGCGGCTTGGAGACCCGGTCTAGTGGAGGAGTGGCAACGGGAGAGGTTGCGCGGCTACCCTTGTGCCATCTGCGGGACGGCTCAGATCGACACGGCAGCAGATCGACGGTGCTGAATTTTCTAACCTTTTTATTTCTAGTTAGTACCACCATTTAGGCGCACGTACAAGTGTCCTTCGTCTTTCTTTATTTTCTGAAGAAAGTTGCAAGTGTCCTTGGTCGAAGGTAGTAATTGGAGTTCATGTAGGGAAAAAGTACAGAGGACTTATCTACAAACAGCAAAAGGAAGGAAGACACGGAAGTAAGCAAACCAAGGGTGAAAGCAACGCTAACCGTAGCTTGGCACGGCAGCACTCCAGCTCCAGTCGATCCACAAACCAGCCGAAAGCAACGGCCGTGCTATCTCTTCTTGGCAGACAGCCGTCGACCAAACGGCACCGTGCCACGGGGATCGGGGATCGGAATCAGGTACATTCCGCGAATCTGGAAAACGCCATGACAGGAGGAGTTTACGGTCAGCATTTCCTCCCAGGGTGCAGCTGGAAGGCCCTCTTTGCCTTGGCTGCCAGCCACCGATTGCTCGTCCATCCGTCGACTCTTCTGTCGATCTGTCGGCAATCGGTGTCTGGCACAGGGAGGAGCTGCTCCGGCAGCCACAAGATACTCGTGGTTCTGCATGAAAATGCAGTAACACTTCCATTTCTCCTGCTGGTTTCCCAACCAGGTTTGCAGTTGTTCTGTCTCTTCTTACCAGCCATGCCCAGCTCTGCATTCTCTTGCACCCATGTGTCTCGTGCAAGATGGCCGTTTTGCGTCAATGCGGGGATTGCATCAGAGAGATAAGTTGCTCAAGCATCATGGCACATACTATGTCCAGAATTGGATACGGTGATCGCTATGGCAGCAGCAGACACAATAACAAAGAGACTGATAACCATTTAGAACAGCTGCTCGGTGCTTGGCAAATTGAACCATAGCAGCAGGTACGATTCCCACCGTGAGAGAATGCCACAACTCTGAAATGTCTGCAACTGAATCCTGGTACATCTCACAACATGTTCTTGGGAATCACGGATTCTTAGATTCACCTATAAAATAAACGACGCCTCATTTTATAGGTTATGGGAAACTATAAAATTCATGGAGCATCCAGCTTGAACAAATATTTGATCAGAGAACTGCTCCTCAGCAATTGACAGGTTCGTCTATTATCTTGCGACTTACTTCTCTTTGTCTTGCATTGCCGGCCTCCAGGCTGTATTAAGTGAGCCTGACAGCTTACAGTCCAGAAATGAGCATCCATCTTCAAGTTAATTGCAGAGCTTAGACATTCAGTAACTGCAGATGGTCTATAGTACAGAAGTTATTCATTCTATAGCAATCTGGTACTAGATGTCTTCGGACTATGCTTCCATACAGAAGTTATTCATTCTATAGTACAGAAGTAACTGCAGATGGTCTATAGCAACTGCAGAGCATAGACATTCAGTAACTGCAGATGGTCTTCAGCCTATGCTTCCATACAGGGTCAAGCAGTGAAGTGAGATGGAGCTCATGTGGTTCATCCAGTGCAATACAGACTTCTACGAAATTCAGATCTCACCCAGCAGCTTGTGTTGTACTGCCTGAACTTCAAGAGCCACCATTGCCACCAACCAAACAAGGAATTTGTCAGCTCCATATCAGAATGGTCAGTTGGTCACTGATCTTGGGCTAACACAAATACACAATGGTCACTTAATCAACCGGCAGACTGCCAAAATTCACACAATGCCATACTCGCTCATCAACCTGGCCACTCTCTCGGCCACATCGACGCGGCCATGCACCCGACATGCTGCGAGCAGCACCGAGCAGATGACCCTGTCCGGGCGCGCCTCCATCCGCGCCACCAGCCCCTCTGCCTCCTCGACCTCCCCGGCCCGTCCCAGCATCTCCACCATGCACGTGTAGTGATGCAGCGCCGGCCTCCTCACCCTCGCGAAGACTTCCCTGCCCTCGCCGACCATCCCGGCCCTCGCGCAAGCGGCGAGCACCACCGTCACCGCCTTATCGTCCATCTCCCCCTCCCGTCCATGGAACAGTCCGAGTACCTCCCGGCACCGGCCGTGCGCGGACATGGCGCTGGCCAGCGCGGTGCGCGCGGAGAGCGTCTGCTCCCGTTCGGGCAATCCGTCGAACATGTTGCGCGCGGAGGCTGGGTCGCCGCAGGCGGAGTAGGCGTGGATAAGCGATGGCACGAGGATCGCGCCTCGGCGGAGCGCGGCGGCGTGGAGGGAGGATACGAGCGAGAGAGACGGCAACGAGGCGGCGCGGCGGAGGAGCGCGGCGTAGTGCCGCCGCATGGTTGCAGCCTTCAGGCAAGGTCGGGAGGGAAGCGCTTGACGCTTTTGTGGAATCGGCTGCTCTGGGCCGTTGGATTGCTCAGGTTTTGTCCCGAGTATTTACGCTCGTAAAACCTATCGCGCGCTCTTTGAAGAAGAGCAACACAACAATGTTGTTCTGTTCTTCAATTTATTAGCCGTCAACATAGTCATTCAGGCATTTCTTATGGACCAGCAAAGTTGAGGGAGTATCATAATCGCTTCTATCTAAAATTCGAGCATAGCCTTTGTCGATCGTCACCAAAGAATACATCATCCGCGTGGTCGAAGCACGAGATATGTCATAGGATCCAACAGGCAAGTAAAATCAACTATTCCTACATTTATTTTATAAAAAAATAGATAGTATTTGTACACAACAAAAAACGTAGTTCACAAAATCAAAGCATGCAACCAGTGAAATTGATCATGATTTCTCTCGATTTGAGGCGGTTTTGAAGTAGCAACAACATGTATAATTTGTTATACTTTAATCATCTAAAGTTGAACACATCAAATATTGCACACTTTAAAGCATGTAACTATGATGAAATGCCTCGCAAAAGGAAAACAGTGAAATGTTGATGTGTTTTTGTTTATCTCTTCCGAACTATGTGGTAGGTCAATACCCCGGCCATCCTCACTCTGCACGATCTCGACTCTTAAAGTTTGGTGATGAAGTATCTAAAAGTGCCAGACTTAGCTCCTCTGTGGAGCCCGACCAAAATACAAAGGGATGTGATTCATGGATATTTTGCCTACTGAAACAAATAATTAAGTCTCCATATCTTGCTATAATTTAACGAAAAAAGTTAGATAGTGCCCAAACAGTTGCAAAGGGTGGCAAGGAGTTGTGTCACCATTGGTTTAAGTAAGAGGGCACACCCACACATAACCAATTGTTAAAGTAAATCATTGTATATTTTCATGTAGAACTGAATATGGGAATAAATTTTTGGTTTCAAACATGCAGTCCCGTGATCTTACATAGTGCAGTGATATAAAATAATAGGAGCAACGTATTACCATGAAGTTCCTAGCAATATGGCCAACAAGCACATCCATGTATGCTAGCAGGAACACAATGGTCATCCTATCTGAAATATCGCATAGATATGACTTGCCGTTCCACCCTTGATGATTGAGACCATGCGCTCTTAAAACGGGCTTGGTTCTTGCCATGGGAGTCTAACATCTCCACCTCACGAGTCTATTCCTAAAATAAATGTTTGAACTTTGTAAGTAGTATGTTGTAAATGGGTGCAACATCTAAGAGCATAGTTAATAACATGTGACGCCCCCAAAATCAATCCGTGTACAGTAATCATACACGCAAGGTACACGATCAAGATTAGGGACTCACAGTGAGATATCACAACACAACTCTACAAATAAAATAATACAAGTTGTTTAATACAAGCCAGGGGCCACGAGGGCTCGAATACAACGGCTCGGAAGCACAAAGTTAGCGGAAGCAATAGTATCTGAGTACAGACACAAGGTACACATGATCTGCCTTAAGAAAGCTAGCACAAAAACACAACGATCGAAAGATGAGGCCTCCTGCCTGGGAACCTCCAAACTACTCCTGGTCAACGGGGAACTCGACATCGTAGAAGGCATCGGGAATCTTCATGTTGCGGTGGTCGGCATCGGGGATCTCCTGCTCCTGGACTCTGAGGCTCCAACGTCGACTGCAGCAGCCGATCAGGCAAAACAAAAAGGGGGGAATAAAGCAAAGGTGAGTATCTAGTATACCCGCGAGTCTTACGTCCGCTACTAAGCATTTATGCATTTGTATCAAATGGAAAGGGGAGGCTGTATATAGTGGACTGCAAGGTAGAAATCAAAATAAGGGTAAGAAGCTAGGCCTATCGAAGACTAGCATCTTCTGACGAGTCTTGCAGCACAAGAAGAGAACAGCCAACAGTTCATATAAAGCATAAAGTAGCAATGAAGCAGAAGTTGCTGCGGCACTGTACAATAATAAGTTGTAATGATTAATAACAATATATTCCTTCGATTTCCCCTCCTCATTGCAAGAAACCACCACATTGAAGCGAACAATTGCAGAAAAAACTCTTCTACGTTTTTTTGCAGAAACCACTAATTTAACGACTAATTTTTTGCAGAAACCACTAGTTGGCGAATTGGAGCGAAATAAACCTGTTTATGACAGGTGGGGCCCGTTTCTGTCGACGTGGCCTAACTTGAGGCACGTGCTGCCGTTAGACGGTGGTTGATGGCGCTACAGTCCCGCGTCGACGGCGCTTGGTCAAAACCAGCGGCCGTCCCCCCCCCCCCACCCGCCCCACTCTGTCTCACTCTCCTTCTCTCTCGCTCTCTCACTCCTCTGTTCTCCAGTCCCATGGATACGGCGGCGACCCCCGATGAGGGCGGCGGGTTGGATGGTGTAACGACCCAATTCACACCGAATTGAAGTCTCTGTGCTCAAGTGCCAGTCCCTGGATCGAACTCGCTGGCACACACAATATCATAGATGTATATCAAAGTACAAGTGCGTCTTTATTACAACGTATGATCCAGAGTAAATAAATAACAAGTTGCATAGCTCAAGGCTAGCTTATTCAATATAAATATAGCGGAAGCAAAAGCAAATAACGTGGAGTCCCATCAACAGCCACATGCGAACATGCTGAGTGTAGACTCGCAACCCCTAAACGCACCTTACTGGTCATCTGAAAAACCTGCAACACCGAAGGTTACAGCCCGACAACGGGTCAGTACATCTGATTTGTACGGCAAGTGACACGAAAAAGGTTATATAAAGGACCTACAACTACATGCAAGGTAAGTCAAAGGAAAGGCTTATGGTTTAGTTTTGCAGAAAGCCAATTTTCTCCTGAACTAAACTAATCAAAATTTTAAGTTGAGTTCTACCTGAAACACACAGCAAACCATGCTACTCTTGTCCCAACCAAATTATTATTAAGTGTTCATCTGTCAAGATCATTCATCAACAGTACTGACTAGTTGCTCAAAGTTCGTCCGTAACCGTGGACACGGCTAATCATGATCAGTTTATACGCTCTGCAGAGGTTTGTACACGTTCCCCACTGGACTCAACCCGAAGATTGAGACAAAGACTTTCCGAAGAGGTTGCCTCCACCCTTTGGTAGCCGGTACACCTAACACAATTCTACATCAGCTAGCTACCAGGGCCAGGTTCCCCACAACTTACTCATCTAAGCCAGAGCCCATATAGCCAGTGGCTGTACACGGAAGCTACTAGTAATATTGCATGTCTGATCTTTTTGAGCCTGGACGGCGCCCACTGCGTGAGAGGGTAGACACCATGACGCACCCGGTTCACCACCAAAACAACCATTGGGTGCATTTAACCCCGGCACTGTCCTCAACCGAGCCACAACTACCGGGATGCAACCCGCCCGTCCAGAAGTGATTTCTATTTATTATAAAGTTGCTACACAGTTTATTAAATAGCTCACATGCACTCCATGAATTCTCACAACCCAAACCACGTCTATAAAGCATAGCAATAAAGTAACAACACGTGCTAGGTTGATCTACGGTAGACAAGTCAAAACATGTGGCTATCCTAACTGGTTTGCAGCAACAGTAACGTAAACTACCTATCAATGCAATAGAGTGATATTTCCTAACATAATGCATATAGAAAATATAGGTATGAGTATGGTCAAAGTATCACTTGCCTTATACATTCGATGAAGATCTTCGCTCTCACGTTCCAGTCAACTCTACTCGTCACACTCCGAGCCATCTATCGTCAACGAAAGAACTCAATAAGCAATCACACCACAAGGACAAAACAAAGATCAACAAAACAATCACTAAAGTTTTAGCAACAAAACAAAAAGGTTTTGAAGTGCAAAGGTGTGGATGTGCTCAAAGGTGATCGGTGGAACGTGAACTCGAGAGAGTCAACGGATAAGGAATTGTCGATACAAAAATTATGATCAAGGCATTATGAAATCAAGGTGAAGATCATAGCAATATGAATGTTATGTGGATATTGCTGATAAGATGTCTCATATGATCCAATATGCAAAAAGAATCACGTGAAACGGAATACTACAACACAGGTCATAGCAATTGCAACATCGGAATGAATTTGAATTTGAACAGGTCAATAAACTTGTGAATTTTTGTGTACACAAGATATAAACAGAAGGTACATGGAACGAGTGATCCAACGAAAAAAGAAACGGCGCAAACGGGCGCACCGGTAAAAAGTTACGGCTGCCGGAAGTTCAAAGTTGGGTCAACTTGGGATCCAAATTTAAAAACTTCAAACTTCTGTAACACTAGGTCTACTGGCTAGAGAATTTCTACACGGTCGCAACGCAACTGGAATCGCCCAATTCTGAGTTACGGTTAAAAAGTAGTCGCGAAAACGGTTTCGGGTGAAAAACGGGGGTACCGGGGGTTTTACTGCAAAAAGGACTGATACATAAATAATTTTTTTACAAAAACGCGATCGGGTCCCTGGGCGGTTTTGGATCCAGATCTGGAAAAAAAATTCGAACCGTTTTTTTTTTCTAATCGTTTTTTTTTTTCTCAGGTCTTCTTCTCCACGGGCCACGGCTGGACACAGGCTACAGGAGCCATGGCGCAGCGGCGGCTGCTCGCGTCGGCTCCTCCGGCCAAGGGGCGCGGCCGGCCAGCGGGCGGCCGGGGCGGCGGGCTGCCGCGGCGGCGGCAGGCGGCCAGGGCGCGCAGCCGGGCGCGGGGCGGCGGCCGTGGCGCGGCGCGCGGGGCGCAGCTCGGCCAACCGGCCATGGCGGCTCGGCTAGCTCCGGCTAGCGGCGGCGGGGCAAGGGCGCGCGGCAGCGGGGTCGGCTCCGGTGAGGCGTGGGACGGCGGCACACGGCGGCATACGAAGAAATTACCTCGAAAAACGCGAAAATTGCAACTCCGGCGATGCTCCGGCGAACTTCCGCGGTGGTCCGGCGAGATTCCGGCGATGACGTCGGCGGCGGCGGGTCCCGCGGATTAGCTTAGTCTAACCCTAAAACGCTGGCGAAAATAAACTTAGCCCTAATCGGGGCTATTTATAGCCAGCCCCTAATCGCTCTTTTTTTTAAATCCGAAATAAAAACAAATTCGGTCTGCTGAAAAAAAAACAGACCAGGCCCAATAGGCCCAAAACAATATTAGAAAAATCACGGAAAATTATTTTAAAATTCCGTCTTCGCCAATATTTTTAAAATAATAAAATTGAATTTTTTGCTTGACCAAAATAATAAAATAAAATAAAAACTTTGCAACTTATTTTTAAATATTTTTAAATACTTTTCTGGCATTTTAAAAATACCGAAAACTCCGAAAATTGATTTAAAAACTTTTCCAGAGCATAAATAAATTCCAAAAATAATTTTAGAAAATATTTATAACTCCAAAGTAAAATTAAAAAGTCCCCTAAAAATGTTTTAACTATTCTTCAACGAATTAAAAATGGGGATAAGTCCTTTTATATCCTCTCCAGCAAACTGCCATGTGTTGAAAAATGTTAAAAAATATTTTAGAAGAATTCCAAATAAGATTTAAAACATTTTCCAAACTTTTAAAAAGTTGAAGGAGTCATGTTACCTTCTCTCATTTTATTTTGTTGGTTTTGTTTTTAAATAATAAATTCCAAAACACCAACGGTGAATATTAGGGAAAGTCATTTTATTCCCTCTCATTTTAATATTCAATAAACCCCAAAAGTTTTAAATCCCAGAGAAAAATCAAACACATCAATAAAACAATCATTATCTATTTAATTTATTAACATTCCAAAATTCGGAGAATTTTGGGATGTTACACACTACCACCCTTAAAAAGAATCTCGTCCTCGAGATTCGAGAAGGCTAGAAAGAAAGGTTAAGGTTCGGGTCTTCATGACAGTCAATCGATCCTCCGACGGTCCAGGGTGCTACCACCCTTAAAAGGAATGTGACTTGGTCTTCAAAAGCTTGCTCCCTCAGCGAGCTCCTCACACCTACTCTTCGTACTCAGTTGGGGCATTGAATTCTTCATCACGAGTGTGGGCTTCCAGTATCTTAATCCATCGATGACATTCTTCGTACGGATTTTACCTTCGGTCTTCGAGGTTTCACGAATTCCTCCTTTTCTTAGCAAGAGAGTGGTTTTCCAAGTACTGAGACTTCATGGCTGACAGGTCAGACGCCCATACTAAGCAACTATCGATTTTCTCATGGTGGTCATCAAGAATATTTCTACGGGATACCTGCAGAAAAAGGTCTTGGTCTATACTCACCGTATAACACAAACGGTAATCTCCTACAGGGGTCACACATCGTACCATTCTATGGTTCAGGCTTTAACATCGTCGTCTCTCAAACATAGGTAGGTCACTCAAGATTTACTATCCCGCATAGCAAGAGCGAATAATAAGGGTAATCGTCATGGGGGCCAATCCATTACGCACCCAAATCATTACCTTGTATATGGTTTAGCGAATCTCGCAATCTAACACTCGGTCATCCTCACAAGCATTGCAGAAGTCCTCCTTATCTTGAACTGGGTTCAGATAAATCCATGGTTCTGCAAGCCACACAAAAGATCTATCGTTTCCTCAACACTCAGGTTTACGTAGCCTGCTATAAAACGTGCACTGGTGGACTACAACTTCCTCCAGAGTTCGTCCTTCAGCAAGATTGTGGCCTCTTGTCGTAAGATCCTGGGACCTGTGGTTTATCCTTGATCTCAACATCGGTTGCATTCATCTTCATTCCAGTCTTGACTTTTGCCGCCATTGTAGTAGCTTCTTCAGTGTAGGGTTTGAGGTGAGAGGGAACATAATGTAGATAGCGAGGTAGAGAGAGATAGGGAGAGATACCCATACAAACATCACACTAGTTTTGAAACATAAGTTTTGATGTGTAGCTGTCGGTAAAACAAGAAATGACAGCTCACAGAAATGATCTAACGGTAGAAACTTGAATCTTCCAGGTCTTCAAGTCTTCAATGCTGGTAGCTCCAGTTTTGAAATGTCGAAACAATCTTCATATCGTCGAGAAATCTTCACATCGTTGAGTCACTCGTCAAGTTATTCTTCTTTTGTTGTGTCTTCTTTAGTCTTGAAGCATACTAAATAGATGAGGGTCTAATGAAACGTAAACTTATTCTACCCGCATAGAAGAAACACAAAGGGTCACACACAACATCAATCAAAACAAGGCATAACAGGGTCAAGGCCACAATCAAAACTAAACAAAACAATCAGACATAAAACATCTAGTCAATCCATAGCAAACACGCATCGATACACATCTCCAACTAACATCAAAATGTACCACCGTACACTTAGTGCACACCACGAAAATTCTATTCTCCAGTTACAAAACATAAGCTTCTTCAAGTTAGCATCCTTGTTTCCGCGTTCACAACTTCTCCTTCCCCTTCAATTCTGGACACATATCGCGGTAGTGTCCCATGTTCCTGCACCGAAAACAATGAATGCGGCTAATGTCCTTCTTTTTCTTCTTCACGGGTGCTTCCTTCAATTCTTGGATAGCTTTCTTCATTTCTTCCTTTTGATGTTGAACCACTTGTTGTGTCACGATGAAAAATTGACACTGAGCGGGGTAATGATCAGTTCCTTCACACGTAAAACATGTTACTTGTGCAGTGGGGCATTATTCACCCGAGTGGATTTCCTCACAATGGGGACATCCATCTTGGTGTCCTTCATAGGAGTGCCCTGTTTCTCCGCAAATTGTACAGGCATGGTGCCTCTTAAGGTTTACCGTCCTTTGCATCGGGGTGACGAGGCGGGACCCCAACAAAATCCTTGTGAACTCCTTCCAAGTAATTTTCCTTCGTGATTCGTCAATCGCTTGGTGCATTCTCCACCAAGTAGCAGCCTCTTCTACAAAGTACTCAACAACATAGGGGACCATGTGCTCACTTCCAACCTTGTTTATCTTCGTGTGTTACTCCATATTACGAATCCACTGCTCCACCTTCAGTCTCGACATCGCCCCAGAAAAGGCGAGTCCTACTTCATACTCCATCTATTAAGCCCATACGACAAGGGTTAGGGCAAAACTATAACACCGACAAGAAAACAACTAGAGATAGCACCAAACATATGCACTCAAACAAAAAGAGGCAAACCACGTACGTTCGACAGTAACACATAACAACAAACAATACAGTCACTACAGTCAAAACACACAAACAACACCTAGAGTAAGGTCATATGTGCAAGACATACGATCTCGTCATGCTACGCGAAAATTCGTTCATCTAACTTCACATAAAAGGTGGTGGTCTGATTCTAAGCTTCATCCTTCTCAGCTAAGCTGATCTTAAAAATTCCTCTCACAGTGTCAAACTTATTGATCACCGTAGGTTATTCCTTCTAGTTCCAGTAATCATAACTCCAGTTGATCCCAAGGGTGATGATGTTCTTCTCAAATGTCTTGTCTTCCAAGGTATAAGCAACTCAAGGGGTATTCATAATAAAACAAGATGAGAAGTTTTAGAAGATGAATAATAGATGAGAAATAATAGTGAGAGAGTAAGGGGTCAAGGAGTGATAAAATATTTTTGTTCCTATGGCTTTTCCTATCCATTTTCTAGGGTCACGTCCTACAGTCAACACACTGCTCTGATACCATCTGTAACGACCCAATTCACACCGAATTGAAGTCTCTGTGCTCAAGTGCCAGTCCCTGGATCGAACTCGCTGGCACACAGAGTATCATAGATGTATATCAAAGTACAAGTGCATCTTTATTACAACGTATGATCCAGAGTAAATAAATAACAAGTTGCATAGCTCAAGTCTAGCTTATTCAATATAAAATAGCGGAAGCAAAAGCAAATAACGTGGAGTCCCATCAACAGCCACATGCGAACATGCTGAGTGTAGACTCGCAACCCCTAAACGCACCTTACTGGTTGTCTGAAAAACCTGCAACACCGAAGGTTACAGCCCGACAACGGGTCAGTACATCTGATTTTTACGGCAAGTGAAACGAAAAAGGTTATATAAAGGACCTACAACTACATGCAAGGTAAGTCAAAGGAAAGGCTTATGGTTTAGTTTTGCAGAAAGCCAATTTTCTCCTGAACTAAACTAATCAAAATTTTAAGTTGAGTTCTACCTGAAACACACAGCAATCCATGCTACTCTTGTCCCAACCAAATTATTATTAAGTGTTCATCTGTCAAGATCATTCATCAACAGTACTGACTAGTTGCTCAAAGTTCGTCCGTAACCGTGGACACGGCTAATCATGATCAGTTTATACGCTCTACAGAGGTTTGTACACGTTCCCCACTGGACTCAACCCGAAGATTGAGACAAAGACTTTCCGAAGAGGTTGCCTCCACCCTTTGGTAGCCGGTACACCTAACACAATTCTACATCAGCTAGCTACCAGGGCCAGGTTCCCCACAACTTACTCATCTAAGCCAGAGCCCATATAGCCAGTGGCTGTACACGGAAGCTACTAGTAATATTGCATGTCTGATCTTTTTGAGCCTGGACGGCGCCCACTGCGTGAGAGGGTAGACACCATGACGCACCCGGTTCACCACCAAAACAACCATTGGGTGCATTTAACCCCGGCACTGTCCTCAACCGAGCCACAACTACCGGGATGCAACCCGCCCGTCCAGAAGTGATTTCTATTTATTATAAAGTTGCTACACAGTTTATTAAATAGCTCACATGCACTCCATGAATTCTCACAACCCAAACCACGTCTATAAAGCATAGCAATAAAGTAACAACACGTGCTAGGTTGATCTACGGTAGACAAGTCAAAACATGTGGCTATCCTAACTGGTTTGCAGCAACAGTAACGTAAACTATCTATCAATGCAATAGAGTGATATTTCCTAACATAATGCATATAGAAAATATAGGTATGAGTATGGTCAAAGTATCACTTGCCTTATACATTCGATGAAGATCTTCGCTCTCACGTTCCAGTCAACTCTACTCGTCACACTCCGAGCCATCTATCGTCAACGAAAGAACTCAATAAGCAATCACACCACAAGGACAAAACAAAGATCAACAAAACAATCACTAAAGTTTTAGCAACAAAACAAAAAGGTTCTGAAGTGCAAAGGTGTGGATGTGCTCAAAGGTGATCGGTGGAACGTGAACTCGAGAGAGTCAACGGATAAGGAATTGTCGATACAAAAATTATGATCAAGGCATTATGAAATCAAGGTGAAGATCATAGCAATATGAATGTTATGTGGATATTGCTGATAAGATGTCTCATATGATCCAATATGCAAAAAGAATCACGTGAAACGGAATACTACAACACAGGTCATAGCAATTGCAACATTGGAATGAATTTGAATTTGAACAGGTCAATAAACTTGTGAATTTTTGTGTACACAAGATATAAACAGAAGGTACATGGAACGAGTGATCCAACGAAAAAAGAAACGGCGCAAACGGGCGCACCGGTAAAAAGTTACGGTTGCCGGAAGTTCAAAGTTGGGTCAGCTTGGGATCCAAATTTAAAAACTTCAAACTTCTGTAACACTAGGTCTACTGGCTAGAGAATTTCTACACGGTCGCAACGCAACTGGAATTGCCCAATTCCGAGTTACGGTTAAAAAGTAGTCGCGAAAACGGTTTCGGGTGAAAAACGGGGGTACCGGGGGGTTTTACTGCAAAAAGGACTGATACATAAATAAATTTTTTACAAAAACGCGATCGGGTCCCTAGGTGGTTTTGGATCCAGATCTGGAAAAAAAAATCGAACCGTTTTTTTTTTCTAATCGTTTTTTTTTTCTCAGGTCTTCTTCTCCACGGGCCACGGCTGGACACAGGCTACAGGAGCCATGGCGCAGCGGCGGCTGCTCGCGTCGGCTCCTCCGGCCAAGGGGCGCGGCCGGCCAGCGGGCGGCCGGGGCGGTGGGTTGCCGCGGCGGCGGCAGGCGGCCAGGGCGCGCAGCCGGGCGCGGGGCGGCGGCCGTGGCGCGGCGCGCGGGGCGCAGCTCGGCCAACCGGCCATGGTGGCTCGGCTAGCTCCGGCTAGCGGCGGCGGGGCAGGGGCGCGCGGCAGCGGGGTCGGCTCCGGTGAGGCGTGGGACGGCGGCACACGGCGGCATACGAAGAAATTACCTCGAAAAACGCGAAAATTGCAACTCCGGCGATACTCCGGCGAACTTCCGCGGTGGTCCGACGAGATTCCAGCGATGACGTCGGCGGCGGCGGGTCCCGCGGATTAGCTTAGTCTAACCCTAAAACGCTAGAGAAAATAAACTTAGCCCTAATCGGGGCTATTTATAGCCAGCCCCTAATCGCTCTTTTTTTTTTAAAATCCGAAATAAAAACAAATTCGGTCTGCTGGAAAAAAAATAGACCAGGCCCAATAGGCCCAAAACAATATTAGAAAAATCACGGAAAATTATTTTAAAATTCCGTCTTCGCCAATATTTTTAAAATAATAAAATTGAATTTTTGGCTTGACCAAAATAATAAAATAAAATAAAAACTTTGCAACTGATTTTTAAATATTTTTAAATACTTTTCTGGCATTTTAAAAATACCGAAAACTCCGAAAATTGATTTAAAAACTTTTCCAGAGCATAAATAAATTCCAAAAATAATTTTAGAAAATATTTATAACTCGAAAGTAAAATTAAAAAGTCCCCTAAAAAAGTTTTAACTATTCTTCAACGATTTAAAAATGGGGATAAGTCCTTTTATATCCTCTCCAGCAAACTGCCATGTGTTGAAAAATGTTAAAAAATATTTTAGAAGAATTCCAAATAAGATTTAAAACATTTTCCAAACTTTTAAAAAGTTGAAGGAGTCATGTTACCTTCTCTCATTTTATTTTGTTGGTTTTGTTTTTAAATAATAAATTCCAAAACACCAACGGTGAATATTAGGGAAAGTAATTTTATTCCCTCTCATTTTAATATTCAATAAACCCCAAAAGTTTTAAATCCCAGAGAAAAATCAAACACATCAATCAAACAATCATTATCTATTTAATTTATTAACATTCCAAAATTCGGAGAATTTTGGGATGTTACAGATGGCGGCGTAGGTCCCGGCGGCGGGGGGGGGGGGGGGTTGCTTGGTGGCGGAGATCCGAAGATTGTGGAGGAGGTGTGCGGGAGCTCTAACCTAGCCAGATTCCATTCCATCCGCTCGAGTACCGCTCCGCCATCGCCTTCGCCCGTGGTGTGTATGTGAATCCGGCGTGTAGCGAGCGGTATGCCTCTGCCTACGGCGACGTCTGGTTAGTGTTCTTTCTATTCCTTCTTCATTCCATTCTAGGGTTTGATTTGTACAACTAAAATGAATGTGATTCTAGGGTTTGTGCAATGTGTTGCTTTTAGTAGCCAGATGTGATTCTAGGGTTTGTGCAATGTGTTGCTTTTAGTAGGCAGATGTGATTTTAGGGTTTAGTATAATCTGATATAATGCTAGAATTTAGTGTACTCCACTGTGTTATAATGTGCTCACTGTTTTAGAGTTAACTAGAACAATTAAAAAATTAATACAATTAAAACAAGTAATTAATTGATCTACTTAAACTTAAAACAATTAAAACAAGTAATTAGCTCACTGTTTTATAAATTTCACTATCATTTAAAATAATTTTACAAACCTGAATTAATGTTTATTTTTTTTATTTGTAGTTTGGATGATGATGTTTGGGAAGTCATATTCCACTTTCATGACAGGGATAATTTGGAAAGGAAAATCATTCATTCAGAGATTACATTTGTTAATCTTGTAGCACTGTTAGAGCAAGCAGGATATTCATGTGAGGACTACATGTATTTTGTGAAGAATCCAGGCTTGGGAGTAGAAGGGCTAGATGAGATATGTGATGATGACAAGGTAGAGAAGATGTTAGGACAAATTGCCAACAGAGATGGGAACATAGTAAACTTGATTGTACTTAGGCGTACTGATCCCAGACCTGTAGACTTAAACACTGGTAATGTGTATGAGGAGCAGATTCCTATATGCAATTTTGGAGAGAGGACAGTCTATGAGGTGATTCATCATGGTGTGCTCCACAAGTCACCATCCAAAAAATCAAAGAGATCAGGAGGCAGAGCTACACAACATATTCAGTTTTTTTCCACACAACAAAGCAATGCAGGAGATGTTCATATGGATGAAGCCAATGCAGGAGATGTTGATTTGGAGCAAGATGATTTGGAAAAAAGTATGGAGCTTAAGAGGAGGTATAAGAGGTTAAAGAAGCAGCAGATGAGTGTTCAGAGGGTGCAGGCACTGACAAGAGCACTTCCTGACATACTAACTGAAGATGACTCTGACTTGGAGGCAGATGAGGATTTTGTAGTTAGGATGGCTGAGATCAGGAGGCAGAGAGAGGACCCACTTATGCACTTTGAAGGTGACACTGATGTTGAAGAAATGTATGAGATAGAAGAAGAGGAAGTCCAAGAGGAGCATGAGGTGGAAGAGGAGGTGGAAGAGGAGGTGGTATCACAGGGACATCCTAAGAAGAGGAAAGGACCAACCACAAGATCACATGCTAGTCTGGAGCAACAGTTTGAGGATGTGTGGGTCCCATCATCTGATGAGGATCAAAATCCTGGTGATTTGAATGAGGATGATGATGTTGGGGTAGCAGTCCTAGCATTTGTGCTTGGCAGTAATAGGAGGGGAAGAAAACAAAAACCCAGGACATGGTATGATGAGAACAGAGAGAATGCAGAGCTACAATTTGTTAAGAAGCTGTGTTTTTAGGATGTGTACGGTGTACCAGTTTAGAAGAGCACTACTCGCATTTCACATAGCACAAAACAGAAATTGTATGTTTCATAGGAACTGTAGTGATAGAATTATTGTTGTGTGCACACATGAAGACTGTCCTTTCTTCATTGCAACTTCTGTTGTGGCAAATGAGAGGACTTTCTGCATTAGGAAAACACATTTGGTGCATACATGTCCAGCTGTTGCAGAGACCACCAAGGTAACTACAAAGTGGGCTACACATCAGGTTTTGGAAGCAATAAGGACAGATTTGGACACATCAATTGGTACAATAATTCAAAATCTCAAGAGCAAGTATGGAGTTGAGATATCCACTCATATGGCCTACAGGGCTAAGAACCAAGCAATTAAGATGGTGCAAGGAGATCAGAGAGCTCAGTACACCAGGATCAAAGATTACCTGCAGGCTGTGTTAGACACAAACCCAGGTAGTAGGTGCATTGTCACTACTAAGTTCCTAAAAGAGTTCCCAAGCAAGAATCCTAGGTTCCATAGTTTGTTCATCTGTTTGAATGCTTTCAAGGAAGGATTCCTGAATGGATGCAGACCATTCATAGGTGATTACTACACTATTTATCTAAACTGTTGCTAAGCTGCATTTTTTTCTAACATGGTTTGTGTGGCATTGCAGGTGTTGATGGATGCTTCATCAAGCTGTCTACTGGGCAACAGATACTTGCATCAACAGGAAGAGATGGAAATAATAACATATATCCCATTGCTTTTGGAGTTGTGGACAAAGAAGACACAAATAGTTGGACTTGGTTTCTATCAGAGTTAAAGATGGCAATTGGTGGAGAATCTGGGAAATTTGGTTATTACACCATCATCTCTGATAGGCAGAAGGTACATATACATTGCTTCCACCATCATCTCTCATATTCATTGCTTACACCATAATATTATATAACTACACTAATTGAATTCCTCACTATAACTTACAAACAGGGACTTCTAAAAGCCATTAACCAAATATTCCCCAATTTCCCCCAAAGATTTTGCCTTAGACATATATACCAGAACTTCCAGACTGCTGGTTTTAGGGGGTCAGAATTAAAAAAAGTACATGGATAATGCAAGCTACTCCTATACTGAACATGGCCACTTTGCTGCAATGGATGCTCTTAAACAAGAGTGTAAGCCTGCTTGGGCTTGGCTCAATAGAATCCCTAGAAATGCTTGGTCCAGGTTTTCCATGGACTTGAATTGCAAAACTGACCTAGTTGTGAACAATATTAGTGAGGTGCTTAACAAGATGATATTGGATGTGAGGGGAAAACCTATTAAAACCATGATTGATGGAATCAGGACCAAGTTGATGGTTAGGTTCAATGGAAATAGGACTAAGACAGAGAAGGCCAAGTGGGATATATGCCCAACATATGCTGAGTTGCTTGAAGAAGCAAAGAAATACTCTAGGCATTGTCAAGCATTGATGGCTGACCCACATATTTACCAAGTCACAAGCAATGAGAAAACATATTCTGTTAACTTGTAGCAGAGGACATGTGGTTGCAGAAAATGGGATATGACTGGAGTGCCATGCAATCATACAGTGTCAGCTATTACCAAAGCCAAAGAAAGGCATGAAGACTTTGTGCATGATTTCTTCAAAAAACCTATGTACCTGGCAGCATACCAGCCCATCATATTTCCTGTACCTGGATCTGATCTCTGGCCCAACACCAAAACTAGAGACATTGAACCTCCAATTTTCAAGGATAAACCAGGGAAAAACAGACAAAGAGGAGAAGAAGCAAGTTTGAGCCACCAGCACCTAAAGATACTTCTAGGATGGCCTCAATTACTTGCGGCAATTGCAATCTTGTACGTCACAGGTACACATCATGCAAACAGGCACTTAAGCCAGGGCTAGCAATTAGAAAGAAAAAGCATCAGGTTTGTACTTTCTTTCAAATATATATTGACATCCTCTTTCCTTTTGTTGCTAGCATCATGTTTCACATATATCTTCCTATTCTTAAACGCAGTCAAGCAATGAGGAGGCTGGCACATCTACTGCAGGATCAACAGCTGTTGCACCACCAAGGCCAGATACTTCAACAGCTGCTGCACCAGCAAGGCCAGATACTTCAACATCTGCTGCACCACCAAGGGAAGCTGCTTCTGTTGCTACAGCACCAAGAAGAGCTACTTCAACAGCTGCTGCACCACCAAGAAGAGCTTCTTCTGCAGCTGCTGCACCTCCAAAGGCAGCTAGGCTTTCAACAACTGCTGCACCACCAAGGGCAACTAGGGCTTCAATAGTTGCTGCACCATTCTTGCCACCCAGACAGAGAAAGGCACCTAGCAGGATGACGGATTATTTGTATGTTTTAAGGAACTGATTACTTGTGGAACCTTGGAACCTGTAATGGCACTTTCAATGTTTATGTTTCTATTGTGCTGAGAAACTTGTGGCATTGGATCCTCTAGTGGTACTATTAATGTTTATGTTGATGGAGTACTAAGAAACCTTTTAATGTTTATGTTTCTATTGTGCTAAGAAACTTGTGGCCTTGGATCCTATAGTGGTACTATTAATGTTTATGTTGATGGAGTACTATCCCTCTAGCCTTTTGTCGAGTCATCGAAGAATCTACCCCTAGCCTTTTGTCGAGTCATCGAAGAATCTACCCCCTAGCCTTTTGTCGGGTCATCGAAGAATCTACCCCTCTAGCCTTTTGCCGAGTCATCGAAGAATCTACCCCTCTAGCCTTTTGTCGAGTCATCGAAGAATCTACCCCCTAGCCTTTTGTCGAGTCATCGAAGAATCTACCCCCTAGCCTTTTGTCGAGTCATCAAAGAATCTACCCCTCTAGCCTTTTGTCGAGTCATCGAAGAATCTACCCCTCTAGCCTTTTGTCGAGTCATCGAAGAATGTACCCCCTAGCCTTTTGTCGAGTCATCGAAGAATCTACCCCTCTAGCCTTTTGTCGAGTCATCGAAGAATCTACCCCTCTAGCCTTTTGTCGAGTTATCGAAGAATCTACCCCCTAGCCTTTTGTCGAGTCATCGAAGAATGTACCCCCTAGCCTTTTGTCGAGTCATCGAAGAATCTACCCCTCTAGCCTTTTGTCGAGTCATCGAAGAATCTACCCCTCTAGCCTTTTGTCGAGTCATCGAAGAATCTAACCCCTAGCCTTTTGTTGAGTCATCGAACAATCTACCCCTCTAGCCTTTTGTCGAGTCATCAAAGAATCTAGCCCCCTAGCCTTTTGTCGAGTCATCAAAGAATCTAGCCCCCTAGCCTTTTGTCGAGTCATCAAAGAATCTATCCCCCTAGCCTTTTGTCGAGCCATCGACCCTAGCCTTTTGTCGAGTCATCGAATAATACTTCAAATACTTAGGTTCACAAATTACTTAAATGGATACTTCAAGTACTTAGGTTCACAAATTCATCACCTAAAGCTCACTACTGGATCCAACACAAATTACATAATTAAAAGTACTTGTCCACAAATTTAAAATGCAACAATGCATAGATGATTATCATCTACATTACAACACTGCTGCAGAACATAGTGCATAGTAGAACAGCCTACTCTAACATTTCCTTAATGCTGTCCTTGAAACCATCAAGCTTCAGCTTCAACTCTTTCTCAGACTTCTTCAGCTCAGAAATGTGAAACTTCAGGTTTTGCCTCTCATGTGACAGGTGTTCCTTCTCCTTCAGTGATTGAACTTCAGAGTCCTAATCACATTGGCTTCCGCAATTGTGAGATTCTTCAGAGTCTCATACTTTTCCACAAGTTTCTGATTCTCAGCCTTCATCACATCTAGCTCAGTCCCAACCTCCTTGTGCCTTTGATGATTGGTGAAGTCCAGAACAACTCTATTCTCCTGTGCATCCAAGAGTTCATGGACATCATTAACTAACTTGTCATATTCTCCCTGCAGTTTCTTCTTTTCTTCTGTCAGGTTGTGAATGGTGAATGAACTCTCAAGATTGTCACTGGTCCTAGATGCCCTGGTATCATCATACATATCCCATAGCTTGTACAAGGCCTTCTCCATTGAGGCTGGCCATTCACCATCAATCCACTGAACAACTCCACAATTTGTGCCTTCCTATAAAGCACATAATAAAGTAATCTGAGAGTAAACAAATCAACTGTAAAGCAAACTACTGTAACCAAAATAAAAGGTGCCATTGACTGCTACTGTAAAGCAAGCTACTGTAAAGCATAAGAAAATAAACAAATAAACAAATAAACAATAAACACTAGCAAATAAACACTAAACAATAAACACTACCAACCTTGAGTAAACAATCACCAACTAGCAAACCTAATTAAACAATAACCACTGACAATTATAATCTATTTAATTCAGCTACATTCAGTAAGCAATGATGACTGACAATTAGCAGACAATGACAGTACAAACTAGCAAACCTAATTAAACAATGACCACTGACAATTATAATCTATTTAATTAATCTACATTAAGTAAGCAATGATCACTGACAATTAGTAGACAATGACAATACAAACTAGCAAACCTAATTAAACAATGACCACTAACAATTATAATCTATTTAATTAAGCTACATTAAGTAAGCAATGATCACTGACCAATTAGAAAACCTAATTAAACAATGACAGTACAAACTAGCAAACCTAATTAAACAATGACCACTGACAAAACCTGAACCAAGCTAAACATGTTAATCTGGGCACACCACTGACAAAACATGAGCATCAAGAGGCAGATCAACACAGATAAACACTGAGCATCAACATCTGAGATTAACACTATGAGCATCAGGTTTGTACTGATTACCTTCTCAGCGCAGCCTAGAAACTTTCTCCCCATGTACACCCCTTCAAATGCAACATATCGCTCTGCTGGCTTGCCGTGGTCGCACAACATAGCAAGATCTTGGTCAATGCCGCAGAAATCCGAGTCATGGATGGTAGTAGGCAGCTGCAGGACCAAAGAAACACACACTAGCTTCAGATCCAAGCTCAAACCCCAAATCCCAAATCAGAAACCCTAGTTTTCGCGATTTGACCTTTTGATTGCCGCCCTCAGAGGAGATGGAGAACACCAGCGAATCATCACTGTCATTCTCGCCGTCGTCCCAAGAAACCATGGTGCGGCGGCACGGCGGCGCAACGGCGGTCGCTAGGGCGACGGGGGAAGAAGAACAGAGGAGTGAGAGAGCGAGAGAGAATGAGAGTGAGACAGAGTGGGGGGGGGGGGTACGGCCGCTGATTTTGACCAAGCGCCGTCGGCGCGAGACTGTAGCTCCGTCAACCACCGTCTAACGGCAGCACGTGCCTCCAGTTAGGCCACGTCGACAGGTTTATTTCGCTCCAATTCGCCAACTAGTGGTTTCTGCAAAAAAATAGTCGTTAAATTAGTGGTTTCTGCAAAAAAAAACGTAGAAGAGTGTTTTCTGCAATTGTTCGCTTCAATGTGGTGGTTTCTTTCAATTCACTCAAAATTCGAGCATAGCCTTTCTCGATCGTCACCAAAGAACACATCATCCGTGTGGTCGAAGCACGAGACATGTCATAGGATCCAACAGGCAAGTAAAATCAACTATTCCTACATTTATTTTATAAAAACATTAGATAGTATTTATACACAACAAAAAACGTAGTTCACAAAATCAAAGCATGCTACCAGTGAAATTGATCATGATTTCTCTCGATTTGAGACGGTTTTGAAGTAGCAACAACATGTATAATTTGTTATACTTTAATCATCTAAAGTTGAACACATCAAATATTGCACACTTTAAAGCATGTAACTATGATGAAATGCCTCGCAAAAGGAAAACAGTGAAATGTTGATGTGTTTTTGTTTATCTCTTCCGAATTATGTGGTAGGTCAATACCCCGACCATCCTCACTCTGCACGATCTCGACTCTTAAAGTTTGGTGATGAAGTATCTAAAAGTGCCAGACTTAGCTCCTCTGTGGAGCCCGACCAAAATACAAAGGGATGTGATTCATGGATATTTTGCCTACTGAAACAAATAATTAAGTCTCCATATCTTGCTATAATTTAACGGAAAAAGTTAGATAGTGCCCAAACAGTTGCAAAGGGTGGCAAGGAGTTGTGCCACCATTGGTTTAAGTAAGAGGGCACACCCACACATAACCAATTGTTAAAGTAAATCATTGTATATTTTCATGTAGAACCGAATATGTGATGGCTTCTCGCCCCTCGTTGGTTACCCCAAGTGGAAGGTTTGATGTAGCACAACGGCAAGTTTCCCTTAGAGAAGATGCTAAGGTTTAGATTTTCTCCAGTAGGACTCAAGAGATACAAGTAGGTGGTAAACTGAACAATGGCGCCGTTCACAACTTAGGTTGCTAACTTCACCTGGACTTGCACACAGATACAAATAACTTTGCTCCCAACGAGTTTAGAGGAGTTGTCAATTCCTCCGGCCTTGCTGTTTACAAAGGATTAACGCAAGAGATAATAATGATAGTGATAGTAACGGAAAAGTAAATACTGAAAGTAAATTGGTAGTGTGAACAATAATGTGAAGATGGACCAGGGTCCCGTGATTTTCACTAGTGATGTCTCTCTCCCAAAAGACGATAAAAATGCTAGCGAGGTAAACAAATCACAGTTGGGCAATTGAAAGGATTATGAAGGCACCGCAATGCTAACTATGCTGCAAAGAAAGGAAGGGCTCAAAAGCAATGGGCAGTACGCCAAGGTAAGTAGACCGAAATCCATCTGCATCTACTACAAATCATCCACCTTGAGATATCTATCCAGAACACCTCGCTGGTATTAAGTTGCGAATCCCACCCAAAGTGTAAACTCAAAGCAACAGACAACTCCATTAAAGAAAACAATCCTTTAATGGAGGTACAAGCACCCGCAAGTACAAGCACCGTTGTTTTATCCCTGGTGGCAACAACACATCCCCTAGTCTCATGTTTCTGTCACTCAAGCTAGACATCGAGGGGCTGAACCCACAATCGAGCATAACGCTCTCTCTTAGAGTTGCAAATAAAATACTTGGCCAGAGCAAATACCGCAACGGAGAACATGCAAGAATTTACTCAAGAACAAAATATAAAAGAGAAGAACCAAATATATTACTCATCACAATCTGAACATAGTCTCATAATCCATCAGATACCAACAAACTCAGCATAGCAATAGCAGAAATTACATAGATGCCTCGATCATGTGAGGCAGCTCACGAGGACTCAAAAGTGGAAGCACAAAAGAGGGAGAGATAGATCACATAGCTACTGGTCATGGACCCATTGTCCAAGGGGAACTACTCACGGTACATACGGGAGGCGTCCATGGCTATGGATGGTCTCCCGGAGGGGGTAGCTTCTCCCGGCAGGGTGCCAGAGCAGCTTCTCCAGGCAGCCCCGATCTTGAAACGGCGGCGGCGGAGGAACAGAGGCGAGATCGCGAAAAAGGAGTTCGTCTTGAGGGTTTCCGTCACGGGGGGTAAATATAGGCGAAGGGGGGCATCGAGGGGACCCACCAGGCAGCCAGGAGGCCTCCTGGCGCGGCCTAGGGTGGGGCCGCGCCAGGGACCCTCCTAGTTCCCTGGTGGTGGCCCCCCTTCGCTGCTTTGGTGTTTCCGGAAGCTTCCGCGACGCTGAATTTTTATCTGATTTTCCTGGATTTTTTGGAGCACTTTTAATGGCCGGAAAACCTAAAATACAAAAATAGCAGAAAACAACAACTGGCAGCTGGGTGCACTGGGTTAATAGATTAGTCCAAATATGTTCAAAAGTGTATGAAAGTTCAAGCAAAACATGGCAAAGTCACACAAAACATGCATGGAGCAAGCAGAAATTATAGATATGTTTGGGACGTATCAACATCCCCAAGCTTAATTCCTGCTCGTCCTCGAGTAGGTAAATGATAACAAGCACAATTTCTGTGGTGACATGCCACACGACCAAATAAGGACTTTTAAGTATAGCAATCAAAGCATGCAATTCAATTCAAGTCTTAACAAGCAAGAGTCTATATTAGCATTGACATAAGCAACAAAAGAACAAAAGGTGCAAGAGCTCTTGCTGTCCGTGACTCGAATGTCTCCAAATGGTGTTTGCGTGCAAGCAAGGGACTGGGAAGAAAGAGAAAAAAGGTTGTTGAGAACAACTATCTACTAAAAATTTCACACTTGGTCTCCTTTGGATTCTTATTTGGACTCGTCCCCAGACCACTAGTCAGGTACAAGTCAAACTGATCCACTCCCTTTCGATATTTTGAGAACTCATGCAATGGATGAGCGTGAGCAAGAAAGTTGACACCTAAAAGGCGAAACAGAAAGAAGGTGGAGGAGGAAGACAAAAAGGTGTGAAAGGTTCACATCAATGAGGACAATCATAGGCGAAAGAAAGCCATATGATAGATATGATGTGAGGAGTAGGGATTGCCATACAACAGATGCACATGTGAGCTAAGGTAAGCTCTCCAATGGAACTAGTGGGGGTGCATCCAACCTGCTTGCTCAAGAAGACACTACAATAAATATGCTAACTTGTGACCCTACATATTGGTCACTAGAAGGTCACTGTTCTTCATTTGTGACCTTTTTGTGACCAAAATCAGTTGGTCAAAAGCTGAGGGTCGCAAAGCGGACAATGTGACCTTTTTTCCTGAAATGGTCATAGATGATTGTGACCAAACCAAAGGTCGTAGATGTTGTGACCAATTGGTTTGGTCATTGGCTTATTGGCCAGGCCACGTCAGATCCAACGTGGCAAGATGACGTGGCAAAATAGCAACCAAATGAAAAGGTAGTAGGTTAGAATCAGCCTTGTCTAGTTCAGCCGTCTATATGGGCCAAGCCCATTAATTCAGCCCATATATATATTTTTTCCTGCCAATTTTGGTCAGCTAAACGGGCCAAGCCCAACAATTCAACCTTATTTTTTGGACTGTGGCCTTTTGGCTGAACAAGTATAATTTTATTTTTTCACTCCACTAATCAGGTGGGTCCCAATTGTCAAGGTCATATTCTTCATATTTTAATTTTTCCAGTAAATAAAACAAATATTTAAATTGAAACAGACAAAAAATAGAAGTAATGCTTCAAATAGAGCAAATCACCAAACTTAGTCCAATACAATAACATTATTCACGTCAGTTTACAATCAAACATATTTCACATCAGGTATCCATCCACAAAAAACAAAACTAGCTATAAAGTATAACTAGCACCAGTGAGCTAGAACTATCTTTCTTTCGACTTCATCCTGGAGCTTGCCACGAAACACTAACGGAGGCTAGATTGCAGTTATGTTGCTGTCGTTCCCAACTTCGTCTCTGTTGCTGCATGAGTCTGCCTCCGCTGGTGAGCCTCTGCTGCTGCACAAAACGAATTCAAAATAGTTGAACAAACATGCCAACATGCTGAAGAAATTGTGCAAACAGAATTGTGCAAACACATAGTAGGACTAGAACAAGGGCTAGATCCCACACATGATTAACAATAGATGTTCATTAGTTATGACTTTATATAAACTGAATGAACTATACAACATAGAACAATGAAGTGAAATTATTTTATGTCATGTAGAGTTCAAACTGAATAAACATATGCTTGCCAAGCTGAAATACTACAAAGAAAGCACTTATCAAGTACCAGTACATACAAAGCTAACAGTAGGGATGCCACAGCTGAAAGGAGCAAGCTATTTTATATTTGAGAAACAAAAAAGATGCACCAATAATATTTCAGAAGGTAACTGAACTACCTGCTACAAAATTTTCACAACGGCCAGTATGAGCTACCTGCTGGCAAAGTATAAGACCTGAATCATATAGTACAAATGAATCAAGAAAACAAAAACTGTCAATGAGAACTGCATACTAGTGCACTAGATGATCAACAGCAAGCGTAATATATTCATATAAGTTTGCTTATGAAGCGGGAGCTAACAACCTAAGAATTCAGAACCATAGTGCCTCTACTACTACAGATTGCAAATAATATGAGCAAACCAAACCAAAATATTATTTCAAAATATATGGATTTATAGCAATCTAAAGAACATCACCACAAAGATTATATCATGCATAAAAAATAGCAACATTTATGCATAAATCCAAGTTTTAATACAAAATAAGCAGTTGCAATTCTAGCACAAGGTCACTACAGGATATGCAACTACATATTAATACCTGGGTGCACACATGACATTGATAGGAAGAAAAGGAAGCAGATCGAGGGCATGTAGTCTCACCTGCGGCCAAACAGCGAGAGGCTTCGGCACAGGTCGGCCGGGAGCCAGAGATAACCACGCCGACTTCATAACAAAAGGAAAAAAACATGTGATGGTTGGCGGTGCGACTTCAAGCATGGCGTAAGACTAGGATTTCAGACAGAGTTAAATAGCAATCACCGACAGCATGGCATGAGCATCAAATGAGATCAGGCCAGCTTGACAAGGACTCTCTACTAATTTGAAATGAAAAACGCTTAAACAATATCAGCATCATTCTTTTTTTAACCTGTGTGAGCTTTGTGTACAAGGGAAACCTGGATGAACCGACAAAAGAATAACAGTCGTAGCTACCGCACCACACAAACCTCGAATACAGTACAAATCATCTATACCGCAGAGCACCCTAAAAACCACCCAAATCACAACATGAAACAAGAGCGAGAGCGTTGCTGCGGTTGGCAGCCACCCCCAGCTGTGAGAACTGAGAAGCAAGGAACAACAGGCCTTGACAAACAAACTAGCACTCCGTGCGCGCGGGAATCTTAAGAGCTACAATGCGCAATCGCCGGAGAAACGGAGAAAACCTGCACGCGTGGACGTCGCCTACAACTGAAGATGAGCGACGATGAGCAGCAACAAACAGGCAGAGATAAGCCAAGCCAGCTTCTTACATGAGCTAGCTTTTATAGGTTCAAAATTCCAAGTTGCATCGGCCAAAACAAAACTAGGGGTAAGCAGAATGTCACACGGCATCATCTTTTTAACCGAACTAAACCTCCAATTAAATCTGGCATTAACCAAAAATATGGCATTAACCAAACCATATCAGTACCCAAAACACATCCAACTACCTATACACAATCAGATAGAAGCAAAAAGGACAACCTGAGATCTGACAAGTGTCAAAAAATTATATGTTGTTCTCATCCAAAATGAGTTGCTTCCTGAGCCGAGAGGATGAACAGATCGACATATTTAATCGAACAGAATCTTTGGTGGATGAACAGATCGACATATTTAATCGATCAGAATCTTGGGCGGATGAACAGGCAAACCCACAAAAGAGAGAGGGGGATGGGGATGTGGAGAGGGCTTTCACCGATCCAGAGCCAAATCGGTCGCCGCGCACGATGCAGTGGGTGGGACGGAGGTGACACGAGGCTCGTACCTGGCACACGCCTCGTCGAAGGGGATGGGGTCACCGATCATGGCGAAGAAGAAGGATGGGCGCGGGGTCGACGAGGGGCGCGACGACCAGGTCGTGGTTGTTGTGGAACTCATCTCTATGGCGGCTGCGGCCTTCCTGATCTACGAGAGATAGAGAGAGAGGGTGTGAGGGAGAGAGGAGAAGGAGTAGAGGGAGAAGAGCGACGACCAGCGGGGCGAGGAGGAGCGGTTGGAGCTCGCTGGCGCGGGTGTGGAGGCGGGGCGGCGCGAGGGAAGGCAGTAAGGGGCTCCTCCACGGGCTGGCGGCGGACGTGCTGGGGCAGGAGGGGGCGGCGTTGGAGGGATCTGGATCGGGGATAGGCACACAGAGAAGCAACGACGCGTGTGTTCTTCAGAAGGAAGGGGATCGAGGGTTGCTAGGGTTTGGTTGGGCGGGTGCGTTTAGGTGGGATGAGTGAGAGACGTTGGATCATTATGTGCGGACGGGTCAGATCGGTTACAGGGGAGTGATCCGTGGGAGGGGTGATTCTCCATCCTGATTGGTTGGGGTATATGCGATTTAAAAAAAATGTAAGTGCTAAAAATAGGGACATTTTGTGAAGCAGCTATCGAAAATATTTTGCAAAATGGTACTACAATTTTTTTTACTCAATTTAGACCACGTTTTAACCGATGATCATCAATTTATATGCATTTCCGATCTTTCTAGCAATTTTCGGTCATTTAATCACTTGTACGCAGAATCAACACGAACTGTGTTAAATTTAAACTATAACTTGCGAATAGTGTGCTCATTATTTTTCCAAAAATAACCTTCAGATACACAAGTGGTCATTTAATCAAAGATTCACCAAGAGTTCTGCATGATTCCACCCCTAGCTACAAACGGTTATGCCGGCAATTTTGACAATATTTTAAAAACACCATACGGTGAAGAAGCTATTACAAACTGGATAATTTAAACTCCAATATTTTTGTATCTCCAATATGAAGCAATCAAAACCACCTCCCTAAATTTCAAACCTTTTTTACTTCATTTACTGCTTTTCATGCATTTCCTGATTTATTTTGAGCTAAATAACCATAAAATTGAAAACCATTATAGATCAACTCGGAAACGGTTAAAACTTTCCATGGTATCATCATTTCGTACACATATCATGTGTTAGAAAGTTGAGAGGGTTACACAAAAAACTGGATGCAGTGCGTGTACAAACTCAGCCATCTCTTCCGAAGTATAAGGGTTTTGGACGAAAACTCATGAACTACAAAGACATTTTTTTTTAATTTGTTTCAGCACCAATCTTTTTGTGTGTCTAATATGAATCAAACAAAGCCACCTCCCGAAATTTCAAACATTTTTGAGTTCATTTGCTAGTTTTCATGCATTTAGTGATTTATTTTGAGTTAAATAACCCTAAAATTGAAAACCACCACAGATCAACTCATAAATAGATGAAACTTGCCATGGTATCATCATTCCACACACATATCGTGTGTTAGAAAGTTGAGAGAGTTACGACAAAAACTGGGCGCATTTCGTGTACAAACTCGACCATCTCTTTCGAAGTATAAGGGTTTTGGACGAAAACTCATGTGTTACAAAGACATTTTATTTAAAAAAAGTTCAACTCCAATCTTTTTATGTGTCCAATATGAAGCAATCAAAACCACCTCCCCAAATTTCAAACTTTTTAGACTTCATTTACTAGTTTTCATGCATTTAGTGATTTATTTTGAGCTAAATAACCATGAAATTGAAAACCACTACAGATCAACTCGAAAATGGTTGAAACTTGGCATGATATCATCATTCCACACACATATAATATGTTAGAAAGTTGAGAGGGTTACAAAAAAAACTGGATGTTGTTCGTGTACAAACTCGACTATCTCTTTTGAAGTATAAGGGTTTTGGACAAAAACTCATGTACTACAAAGACATTTCATTTCTTTTTAATTTGTATCAGCACCAATCTTTTTGTGTGTCCAATATGAATCAATCAAAGCCACCTCCCCAAATTTCAAACCTTTTTTACTTCATTTACTAGTTTTCATGCATTTAGTGATTTATTTTGAGTTAAATAACCCTGAAATAGAAAACCACTACAGATCAACTCATAAATGAATTAAACTTGGCATGGTATCATCATTCCACACACATATCATGTTTTAGAAAGTTGAGAGGTTACGGTAAAAACTGGATGCACTTCGTGTACAAACTCGACCATCTCTTTTGAAGTATGAGGGTTTCAGACGAAAACTCGTGTGCTAAAAAGAAAATTCATTTTTTAAAATTTGTTTCAAATCCAATCTTTTTGGGTGTCCAATATGAATCAATCAAAATTATCTCATTAAATTCAAACCTTTTTTACTTCATTTATTAGTTTTCATGCATTTAGTGATTTACTTTGAGCTAAATAACCCTGAAATTGAAAAACCACTATAGATCAACTCATAAATAGTTTAAACTTGGTATGCTATCATCATTTCACACACTTATCACGTGTTAAAAAATTGAGAGTGTTACAAAAAAATAGGATGCACTTTGTGTACAAACTGGGCCATCTCTTTCGAAGTATAAGAGTTTCGCACGAAAACGCAAGTGTTACAAAGATATTTCATGTTTTTTAATTTATTTCAACTCCAATATTATAATGTGTCCAATATGAACCATTCAAAGTCGCGTCCTCAAATTTCTTTAGCTAAATAACCCTGAAATTGTAAACCACTACAGATCAAGTCAAAAATGGTTTAATTTGAACAACAACTGCTTCATAGTTTACCTTTAAAAAAAAATCATTTCTAGATATATATGTAACTATTTCAACAGAGATATTTTTCTTTTGCAAGATTCCACCTCCAACTACGAACGGTTGTGCCCGCTATTTCGAATGCATTTTGAAAACTGGCATAAGAAATTTTTAAAAAGGGAATCCTTTGATTTTTTTTATATACATTGATTTTTTTATATGCTGGACATTTCGTAAGATGTTGAATTTTTTTAAATGCAGATTGAACTTTCTTGTTACATATATTGAACATCTTATAATGTACAATGAACAATTTTTTTAATATACATTGGATTTTGTATGATAAGCATTTTTTAATACACATAATTTCTTATAATAAATAATGATTTTTAATATACATTGAATTTTTTATATATTTTATACGATGAGCGTTTTTTATTACACACCGAATATATTTTCATATATAGAATGAAAACCTAGAAAATTGACTTAGAAATAAGAG